>OZ010787.1:634236456-639129456 GCA_963932465.1 Maratus speciosus
ATTCATAAATTTTCGCTTAAATAAATTTCAATGCATGTATGTTAGCAATCAAATTGTATTAAATAAATTTTAAATCAAATTATGCAAATTTAAAAAAAATTAACCTAACAGTAAGTAAGCTGACATAAATGTGGAATATTTCGCAACTCTCTTGAGCGAGCCTCTCTCAGCCAGACTGAATAGGCGCCAGTGATCCCATGATCTGACTAAAGAATTAATATTAAAAACATTTTTTATCTTGTTCTTTTAGTTTAGTTTTGAAGTAGTTATGATAAAAGTTGAACGCAGCAGGTAGACTGCGTATATGTTTTCTTCTCTTGGTCTTCTAATAGAAGAAATGATGTTTTAATTTTAAAAAGGAAATTTATCTCGAATATGAATGCTATTGTTTCATGGCTTCTTTATAGAAGAAAATAATTGCTGAAATTTTAATAAGATTATCTTGGATTCCCAGTGAGGAATATATATATATATATATATTTAACGAGTATTATCCAAATGTTTCGCTGTAAATAGTTTGTACATATTTAAAAGTGTAAAAATAGAATTTTCAAAGTTTTTAATCTTCCTGTGCTTATTTAATTTGAACAACACCTGCGCCACTTTCAGTAGTGAAATATGCTTGATGACTTTAAAAATTATATAAATTCAAAAATCTTGAACATTGCTCTCCCGACTTTGATTTAATTCACAATAACGTGAAACTAGTAAAAACATGAAAATTATTCATTAATAAATAACGTGATGAATTGTACTAATAATAGGCTTTCCAATATATCTCGATTGATACATATTAACCCTTGAGGGGCGGTGGGATATATTATATCCCGCCTAAGTTTAATCAAGATTTACACCGGAAACTTTTCACTAAATTTTATTTTTATAACTTTCGTAGAAAAAAGTTGTAAAATTGCTTTTCCTTATTTTGAAATACATTTTTTCAAAGATTCCGGTGTGAATCCAACATTACACGAACACAATCACTTGCCCCTCAAAGGGTTAAATTAGCTTACATTTTTGTGTTAATGGACGTTCATGAAAATTACATAAACTTTTCTATTAAAGTTTCAGACCAAACAGTAATACAGTAAATTCTCGTTACAATGAATATCTGGAGAGCACGGATTAAATTCGGTATAGTGAAAAGTTCGTTAGAGTGAATATTTTTAATAATGAAATAGGATAACAGGATTTTTTTAACAATCCAAATGATATTCGTTAAAATGAAAAAATCGTTAAAGTTACATTAGTTCTAACGAGATTCTACTGTATGTACTTCCATCACCAATAATATATCAAAAACAATATCGTAGTGCATTTATGTACATTAGGTTTTTTTTAGAAAATTATCTGCGGGTCTAATGCAGATTTTCCCCTAATGCAGATTAATGCAGATATACACCCATGTTTGTGAAAATTGCAACACCATGAAGAAATGACGCGATTGAGCTGAAAATTTCAGAGAATGTAAAGTATAGTGTGTTATGCAAATGTTTCCAATTTCAGAATCACAACGTATGCGTGGGCTGAGCAACGCCTTCTGAAATGCTGCTGAAACAGTATAAATAGAGGACAGTAGCGGGATTTCTCTATGGTTATCTCAGAGTTGTGGTCTGGGGTGAGATTGCATATCATGGATGATCCCAGTTGCTTCCAATTTTGGATATTCTGAACAGCAACAGGTGCATCAGTGAAGTGCTGTAGCCCGATGTGGTTAAAGACATTCTTGGAGCTATCCTTCAACAGGGTAATGCACGCCCACATGTTGCAAGGAATGTTCAAGACTTCTTGTCAGCAGAAAGCGTAGAGTTTCTTCCGTGGCCTGCATGTTCGTCGGATGTGTCTCCTATTGAAAATGTGTGGGATTTCGTTGATCGGCGTTTCGCTCAGGATCCTCCTCCTACAGCTTCTACAGATGAAGTTTGGGTACGCATGCAAACAATAGGAAATGTTCTTCCCCAGGCAGACATTCAAAATCTGTTTCAGTCTATACCAAGTCGTTTAGTAGCTCTAATTGCAGCGCGTGGTGGCTACACTAAACACTGAGTTCGGAAACTTAATTTGTTTTGTTTTTCCTTTGAAAATATAATAATTTATTCTATCAATACCAGTCGTCTGTGTATTATTAAATTTCATTTAATTCTTATGATTCCTTCACGGTGCTGCAATTTTCACAAACATGAGTGTATGTTTCTAATCGCAGGATTTAACCGCACCAATCCAAAGAAACCTATAATTCTCTGAAACAGTCATAAACATATTAAACTTATGAATTTTGTAAAACAACGCAACTTCTAGATTCTAACAAGGAGAAGACCCGAGGTCGGGGACACAGAATTCGGCGACCCTTTGTGCAATGTTAGAGTACAATCAGCAGATAAACATATGACAAGGATAACGTGCAATGTGCAGGGGGATCTTAAAAAACAAGCCCCAAAGTCCCCGATTTTGACGCTTTAGTACATAATCGAAAGAATTACACTCATTTCTGAGTGTAAAGCGTCAGACTATTTCTCTCGCGGAACTTTCTGTGTTCGATACACAGACAAGATTTTTTTTCCTTCGCTATGAATTTAGTCTTATCAAATTCATTCTTCAATATTTGTAAATTTAGAAACTTCTGCTATAGACATGCTTTTCATTTTAATTACGAGAGTACACTAAAGAGCTACGGCTAATCTCCGCAAAACTTTAAAAACAAAATGCCGTGTTCCCTTGGTCTGCAGCATATGTCTGTTAAAACTTTAACACAAACAAGAGCAAACATTCTAAACCCACCCAGTTTATTTTCAATAGCGTACGTGTTTTGCTAAAAACCACCTGAAAATCTGCGCAGTTAATAAATATTAATACCCATGAAAAGATTTTTTATTGTCGAAAACACTTATTCTAATTACAAACATATGATCCCAAGATTAAAAATATATTTTTTTGTTAAATTAAAAAAAAAAATCGAAAAATTATATATATTTTTAAATTGTTAGGTATTAGAAAAAGGTGGAATTAAAACACCATAATTTTATTTTATGTAGCACATTTTAATTGAGTTCGCAGAGAAGAATAGAAGATCATTCGTATAAAAAATTATAAATAAAAGTCAATTAAATAAAAATTTCGCCGTCTGAGGAATTTAAATTATGTATATATACACCGAAGAGCCATTACATTATGACTACCTTCTGTCTATAGCAATGAGCTCGCCCAAAAACAAAATCACAGCGTGTGTGCGGCTGACGTTGAATTATATAAAGCGCTGAATGCATTGTGTTTCAAAACATGGCGTGATTAGAGACAATGGAAAAAGCAGTAGATTTATGAGATTTTGATAAATGTCAAATCGTTATCGCTCGGAGATTGGGAACGTTGTTATGAGAAATTGCGCGTTTGGTGGGCAGTTCACGTTCTCTCGTTGTAAGCACGTATCGAGAGTGGTGTATGGAGGCGGAAACGATGAGTCGCACGGTGAGTGAATTTCCGATTCTAGCTGGCCAAAATTATTTTTGGCGTCAATATAGTCGCATCGCCATGAAATTGAAAGATGTTATTGTCATTCACTATTGAATGTTAGATATTGCAAAATGTAGCTTGTTTGCAGTCATAATTTCGTTACAGGGACATTCAAAAGTATTTCATTACATTACGGCCTATGGGAAAAAATCGTTTGCGGTGGTTTTTAAGGATGTTTCATAATTTCAAACACTTTAAAATTTATATAGTACATATCTATGAAGTGCACTACAAGATTATTGCTATAGAATATGGTATGGATAGCGTTTGTCGATAATTTATAGGGACAGTAAAGAAGAATTATGTTACATTACGGTCTATGGAGAAAAAGTACTTGTGGTGTATTTTGTTCATGTTACACTATTTCAAAAGTATTTAAATTGATATATATATCTCCGAGGTGCTCTATAAGATGCTTACTATTGAATATGGTGTGCCATTCGTCTTTCATATACAGGGGCACACAAAATAAATCAGTTATATTTCTCTCAATGTGTGCCATAAATATGGAAGTGCGTTTCAGTTGTGGAACATTTTTTTAAATTATAAAAAATTTCATACTATTTAGTGTTTATAAATTCTATAAATCATATACAGGGCTGCCCAAAACATCTGAAGTACATCTCCGTTTATTGACGGAAATTGCTGACGAGGGATTTTCAACTGTGCTATGCGTTCACTGTTTTAAATTTTAGCATATTGTGAATTATGTGGTAAATGTATAGTTCATATACAAAGATGTACAAAATTTTCAGCTATTTTTTCGACTTTGGTTGAAATTGTGTTTTCAAACGTGCTATATGTTTTACAAATTATTACTTAGAGATGGTTTTTCACGTTATTAAGCTATGAAGTTTTACTATAGTAGTCCGAATGAGTTGCAAAATGTTTCGTAGTCTGATTGACGCATGATTTTATGTTCTTGATAATTTTAATGATATTTTCTTAACGGTATGGAGGTGATATAATGATATTTTCTTAAAGGTATAAAACTATTTTTGTATTATTATAACCAATCCTAAAATGTCTTTTTCTAAAATTTAAGATACGGGGCAAACATTCGACAGTTTTAATCAAAATTGCTGTGTTGTATATTTATCTCTGCACAGAGTAACCTTATGTAAAGAATGGGAATATTAAGATATCATGAGAAAATGCCTACATTATGTTTTTATTGTATCAAATCTGAATTTGGACAATTTGTCTGGGTCAATTTTGTAACCACTCGAAATTTGCAGCCAAGTAATATATTTTAAATCATTTTGTTCTGAGATATCTACATACTACTGGCAATTTTTGTCCAAATTTGGTCATAAATTTAAACATTTTGCTCTTGAAAAACTTCATGTGCTCTTCATTGTAATTTTCTTCTTTAAACAAAATATTTTCAACCAAATTCACATTTTCATTAAATTTTAAATCTTGTTGCCTTTGCATAATGGTGCAAAAATTTATTTATGTGACTAACTTAAATTCTGATGTCTCTGATAAAAAAATGGTACTTGAACTAAAATTAAAAAAAAAAAAAATACCTATACTTAAAAAGTTCAAAACAATTTTAAAAACTGGGAGGGCACCTAAGGGCAGACAAATTAAATTGGAACGAAAAGGTAATAATCTAAACTATTTAATTATATCAAAAATTGAGCTTAATCGTGCTTTATCATACAACATTTTCTATATTAAAACTGAAAAATTGTAAAAAAAAAAAAAAAAAAATACAGAGTTTTTGCGACATTAAGTATGGAATAACAGCTGATATGTGCAAACTTTATGCACATAAATCCGATAAAATAAAGTCGATATTTTGTTTGGAAGCATCCATAATCGAGCAGTATATTTTATTCCACTTCAAGTAACAGATTAAAGAACTATACTCAAATTGATTGATTCATTCCCAACTAAGAAACACCAACTTTGCGCTAGTCTGTGGACCATACAATTATATTTATATCAAAACCAATATCAGGGTACAACGCCCTAACTATTGATCTATAACAGGAAAAAAATGAATTACGCTAGGATAAACTTTTAAAAATCGACTTTTGGCCAGCTAGAATCGGTAAATCACCCATCCCGAGTCGCCGGCCAGCGGTGTGTCGCTGGTGGCGCATTTATTCCAGAGGAGAGCGGAGATTGTTACGCATTAGTCGCCGTGACCGAAGAGCTACAACAGCCAAAATCACCAGTAGCTACAACAATTGCGACCCAGACGGTTTTTCTCACCATACAATGAAGGGTGCACTGCTACGTATGGTCCTACACAGCCTGCTGCCGAAGCACGTCCCTGCGCTGATGGCACGTCTTCGCTAGCAGCGCTTGAAATGTTCCCAGGAACATTGGAATTGGACCATAGAAGAATAGAAGAAAGTTTCATGGTCCGATGAATCACTTTTTTGGGTCCAACACATTCAGAGACGTATGCAAATACGCCGGTTTCCAACGGAAACCTTGGCTTCTAGTTGGACAGACGCAGGAGACAAGCCAGTGACGGTGGTTTTATGGTGTGGGCAATGTTTTCATGGAGCACATTAGGACCCATAATTTCCATAGAATAATCCATGACGTCTGTGCACTACCTGAACATAGCTGCAGACCAGCTGCAACCATTCATGACAACAATGTTTCCGGTGGGTGATGACGTTTACCAACAGGATAATTCTCCATGCCATACGGTCATGTTATATGGTCCATGTCATGCTCCATGTCAGGTAGTGGTTCGAGGAACATTCTAGTGACTTTCAAGTCATGTCTTGGCCTCCAAAATCACCTGACATGAATCCAGTAGAACATTTATGGTTCCACCTGGAAAACTGAATTCGTGCTGCCACGCTACCACCTCGCAATGTGCGGAAACTGCAGGACCAGTTGGTGAGCGCTTGGTACCATATACCTCAGACACCTTATCAGCGCTTTGTCGAGTCAATGCCACGTCTTTGCCAAGTGTTGGCAATTTTGATGGCGAAAGATGGTCCTACGTAGTATTAAACAGGTGGTCATAATGTAATGGCTCTTCAGTATATATATATATATATATATATATATATATATTACTTTTTATTAGATCAGTAAAAATGCTGTAAAATAGAAATTTCTTTGTAAATAAATATGTATATATGTGTGCGCGAAGAAGCATGTTTTTAGCTCACAGGCTATCAAAACCAAAGAGCTAATTTGCCGCAGGTTCTATATGTACGTATGTATATATGTATGTAGACAGAGAAATAAGTCTCGACAGAAATATCTATTTGCTTCAAATTTGGTATATAGGTTCATTCTGATAAGTCGGTTAACTGATTAGTTTTGGGGATTCATTGGTTAAGTATAAAGGAGGGGAAGCGGGGGTAATCCCCCGTTAGTTTAGATAAATGGGTTTTTCATACAGAATTATCTGATTTGCTTCAAATTTGGTATACCGGTTTATCCTGATAAGACGTTTTCCTAATTAGATTTTGTGTTTCATTGGTTTAGTACAAAGGAGGGGAAATGGAGGAGCTAATCCCCCTTTCCTTAATTTAGCTAAATGGGTTTTTTTGCCGATTTCTTTATTTTTAGAGGGCAAATATTCTTTGAAATAAAAGAATAATATATAATTAGTGCGAGCAGCCTATGATCTCAATGCCATCAGTTTAACTGAACGCTTTTGTTTATTATTTATATTTAGCTTAAATTTTAATAATTATATACAATTTTTTTAATTGTAGTTCGAAAATAATTCATTATTTTGTCTGCGGGAAAGAAAAGAATTGTCGGGATATGGGGCATTCTCACAAACATTTGACTTTCGGGAATAAAAATCTGGTGAAATTAAACTTGCTAAAGTAATATTTTAATCTGATGAATGCCTTAACGATTCAAAATACCGTTATTTTCAAGGCCAAATATCAGTATTTTTTTATAGAAAAATAATCTAGCTTAAACGGATGAAATTTTGCCTTATTTAAAGAGAGATTTTTCCATAAGAAAATACTGGTACCGAAGAATTTCTTAGTCTGGAAATTCAAGGACCCGTAAGAACCCTGATGTACTAGAATTACAGCGCCTAGAATGAATAGTGTGAAAATCTATTGTCCAAACAACGCTAAAAAGTTGTATCCCTTAAATGTGCACTGATGCTGAAATCTAGGGAACCGATTGCAGCGACATCTGCGATATATTTTCAAATTTCAAAGTAAACATCGTATTATTACAGTGTCTAGACTATTTTCGTCTTGGAGTTTTAGAAAATACCCTGCAGATGTCGCTGTGATCGACTCATTGGATTTCAGCATCGTTTGACATTTAAGGGATCCAATATTTTAGCACTTTTTTAAGTATTACTGGGATAGCCGATTTCCACACTATATATTCTAGTTGCTATACTAGAATTGTAGTGAAGAAGGAGGAAGTAAAGAGTTAGCATCATTTGGGATGATGTCAATATCATCTAATTTTAAATTGAAAATTACAAGTTAAACCGTGAACATTTAAAAAAGTAACGCTTCCTATATACCGGGTGTCCTAAAACGGACTGACTGATTTTAAAATTCACTAACTTGCAAACGGTGACAGATATTTAAAAAATTCTTTCTGGAGCGTTATGTATGATGCCAGTAGTTATTTTTACTATGATTTTCGAATTTAGTTCGAATTACAAACAAAAGATGACACTGCGAGCAATATGCGCTAAATCCAGGCCCAATTTTTGGTACTTTGGGACGCACTCAAAACATTTTAATCTCTTTTTTTTTGGCATGGGAGAAGAGAAAGGCCAAAAAATCCAGCTTCAATTTTGCGCCTATTGCTTGCAGCGCCATCTATTGTTTCTAATTCGAACTAAATTCGAGAATCACGGTACAAAAACTCCTGACATCATTCATAACCCTCCTGCAAGAATTTTTTAAATATCTGTCACCGTCTGCGAGTTATTTAATTTTAAAATCAGTCAGTCCTTTTTAGGACACCCGGTATATGGGGCATTCTCACAAACTTTTGACTTTTGGGGGAAAAAATCTGACAACATTAAACTTGCTAAAATACATTTTAATCTGATAGATGAAAGCCTTAATGATTCAAAATAAAGAAAAAATGGTCAGCAGCAAAATTTTTTTTATTTAACTGAGGTTTAAGTTAAACTTGCGAGTTTAATTTTCCATACCATTTTACCACTATAACTTTCTATTTTCTTCTAAATTTTTACTTATAATGAATTTGCATAGTACCCACAGGACATTCAAATAAGAAATAATAACGATGTAGTACTTTTAGTACAAAATTTTAGTATAACATTGTCTTAAACGGGTGTTTAAGATGGGACGTAAGGGGAAAACAAGGGGGTGGTATTGGAAAAAAGGGACGGTAATGGAAGAATAGCGATGGAAATGATGGGACCGTAAGGAAAATTACCACTATTTTTAGAGAAATGATATTAAGACTAAGTGATAGTCACAATGTTTATTGATTTTTAGAAACAGTTATTTACATTGGATTAAATTAAAAAAAATAATTTACCTCGAATAGTGCAGGAATAAACATTGGGGACGGTAAGATTACCCATAAAGCCACGATGCTTGAAATTGATATTTAAATGCTGATTTAAATTCTGCAGTAAATTTCCTGTCAAAGAATTTTAGACATTTTTTTCTAGCATGCTTCTGCATGAGAAAAAACTTGAAAAAAATTCTGTGGCTGGATCTGAAGTGATTTTCTGTATAAGTTTAGCAAGAGGGACGGTAAGGATGAAAAACCCAGGGACAGAGTTCAAAAAATAATATCAACCCTAAAAATGTGTGCAGGTTAATTTTTTGCTACATATTTACATAAAACAATTGTCCTAGTTTCGGAAAAAAAAATTATATCGAATTACTTTTATTGAAACAATTTTATATAGACAGCTCCAAACTTAAAAATCAGCATCAGGGACACGGGACGGTATAGGAGTTTTCCTGGTATTTGGACCCCCAACATCGTCCAAAACTTATTTATCTCGTTAATATTGTTATACAATCATGCAATGGGATGTTTCCCAGTATATATAAAAAACCACAAGAATATGTACTAAAATAAAATTATTATTCGGGGACATAAAATTCAAAAGAGTGTAAGAATGTCCCATATCAAACCAACAAAGTCGCTAAAGAGAAAAGTTAGAAGGTTGGCGCTCTGCCAATTGTACCATCCGACCTCTCAGAAATGTGTGTAATTTATTCGGTTATATACTAAAGCGTCAAAATTGGGTGAGTTTGGGGCTTCTTTTTTAAGACCCCCTGCATATTGCACTTTACATTTGTGATATATTTATCTACTAACTATACATTATCAACGCACAACAGGTCGCCGAATTCTGTGCCCACGACCTCGGGTCCTCTACATGCAACTGTTTTACAAAACTCTTAATAATGGAATTTTCTACGGTAAATTTATTTGATTTTCATACAAAATGTTTTTTTTTAAATATATATTTAAAAAGTTCAGGGAATTTTTATTTTCTTTTGGCTAATTCAAAATTTTCTTTTATTTAATCTCACAAGAGAACCAACAAACGTTGATGCTCACAGATTTTGATGATTTTAAAGCATGTTATAGGGATCATACCCCTAATTATTCTGCTGAAATGTTTTGTTCAAATGGTCCCTAGTTTTCGAGAATTTGGGGGTCAAAGTTCAACATACGTTTCAAATACTGATTAATTTGCTATTTTAAACATGGGCTGGGCAGCGTCGAGGTAAAGTACGAGTACGCTATACTGTAGATGGAGGATTTGAATCCAACTTGTACTTTTTTTATTTAATATTATATTTTTGACATGTTACAAGTTTTATACTGAATTAAAAAATCCGCAGTTTTGAAATTTTTTATATTTTCCTTACAAATTACATTTACATTTAAAAAATTGTTATGAATATTATATTTTTTCTGCGATTTTTAAGCTAATATCTCTATTGAAGAAAATTAAACTAATTTATGTCTATTTTTTTTTGTTAAATTATTTTTATTTACATTTTTATGTTTTAAATGCAGATCTAGAATAATAGTAGGGGAGACCGGGGGAATGGCGACACCTTAAGGGAATTTAAATTTTTTCACCTCGAAAAAATGTTTATTTTTTAATAGTAAAAATTCTAAAGCTGAATCATGATCTTTAGTATCTGTATAAATTTAACCGTAATCATAACTGTAAAGTAAGCATACATAAAAAAATATTTTTTAAACCTCTGCACAGTGGCGGGATTACCCAGGACACTGGGGTAATTCCGCCACTGTACCGGGGTAATGCCGCCACTCCTTAATGACCTAGTACATGCATCAAATGGATACTAGGAAACACACAACTTACTGAAAATAGTTAGAAAGCAATGTAATTGAGCAAAATAATGGTTAAGCTTACAATTTACTTCATATTGCAAAAGTCACTCTGCTGAATCGGCTCCACAACATTAAAATGAGGCCATTTCTCACCCGATTTGCATGGTGGCGGCATTACCCCGAGAGGACAATATGGCGGAAATCCTCAAGCAAAGCCGAAACAAGAACTGAACTTGTTCAACACATTACATCAAAATGTCGGCGAATGCATATAGTTTACGGGTCATATTATCTTAAATACCTAATGTTACAATATAGGTGCTTATCTCTACTCATTTGAAGCTCCAAAATAACAAGCAACTAGATGAAAACTACATTTTTCACTACAACAAAAGAACGACGTACAGCAAAGTCACTCTCACTTTAGGCACTGTTTATATTGTTGGCCGCTATAATGCAGGCACATTCAATATCTCAAACTGCCCTTAGTTTTTAAACTAGGTGGAGTGGCGGCATAACCCGGGTTGGCGGCATTCCCCCGGTCTCCCCTATATAAGGAAAAATCCGAACTTCACGAACAAAACGTGAGACATTTCACTGCATTTAAAACGTTTTTTTTAAATGAATTTCAATTTAGAATACACATTGTTGATTATCACGCGGCCCAATAACATCCCAATGCGGTGAATATTCCTGAAACAGAGATCACAGGTTCGCTTTCGTAATTTTGAAGATTAAATCCCGCCAAGGTCTCTAAAATCTGTTTCATCTATCTAAAATGAAAGTCGAAAAAAGGCATTGCTCGTTTTCAAACCATAGTTGTTCTAATAAGGTTAGTTGGGGCAACTGGGCCATGATTTTACAATGTGACTCTGGAGCTTCTGACAATTCAGCTTCAAAAAACTAATGTTCATTTGAATAAAAGTCTGAACTTCTGTAAATGTGTTCAGTTAGGTTCCCTCTATCAGACATTAAAATTACATTTTAATATTTAAAAATATAAAAGTATATTTATTTCATCTTTCTTTCCTCATGGGTCCAGTTGCCCCATAAAAATTGGATAGGGGGGAGTGCTAATGAATGGGCCAATTTTTGGTTTTTAATTTTTGTAATTTTTTCTAATAATTTTTTAATTAAAATTAAATTTCAAGTGGTAAAATTTCATTCAGGTGAACTGCCTAGTAACTGACTATTTAGTGTAAATTTCTGGTATTATTTATTATACCCATTAGATTCAGAATATAAACAATTATTTTAATTTTATATCAAATGGGAAAATACTGGTAGGTGTGGTCAACAACTGGGCAGTTCACCTTAATCATTTATACATTTAACTTATGTTTCTAATAAATAACTATACTAATATTTCCTAGGGTGAAGAACAAATAGCTCTATCTATTGGTGGCATCTAAAATAATTTTATGCAAATATTTTTTCATATTTTGTTAATGGCCCATTCATCCCCATGGCCCATTCATTACCACTCTCTCTTAAGTGAACCAGGAGGTTCTGTGTTCCACATGCGTTTATTTATTTTTTTTTTCATATGGGATATCAGGTCCTGTTTGAAAAAGTGTGAACAACTTAAAAAAATTTAAACCAGGCAGATCATGTAAATTATATATCAACTAAAGAGCGTTGTAAGGGAAACCTTTGTTGTCAATGTGTCTTTAAAAAAAGCACTAAAAGTAAAAATATTAGATTTATTTATACCAAAAACATAAAAATTAAGTAAGTACTTATGTACTTTAGTATAGGTAATAAGTATAAAAGTCACATGGGTATTTTAAGGGGAAAAAAAACCAAGGTAAATATATGAACAAACGGCTACGTAAGTACTTTATCTGTATCTAGGGGTCGCATTTAAAATTTTATTACGTAATTTTAATAAGGTATTCTATAATTTTCTTTATTGTGAGTAAGAAACAATGGAGAAATTTATTTCCCGTAGTAAGAGAAACTCAAAAAAATTATTTATAACTATTGGGGTAACAGGGTCCAGCATGGTCTAGTTACCACGGATACATGTCCCAGTTACCCCATTCTTGAAATATTTATGGGGTAACTGGGACACCAGGCTTACATTTGAAGCATGAAGTAAATAAGTATAGATACCTAATAATATTAATGTAGTTATATGCCTAATCTTAAAAAAAAGATTGTTTAATAAAATTACTTACAGTATTTTAATAAAAAGCCGAGGAAGTTCAACCATATTGACGTTGTTTTTAAAAAAAGAAAAGTAAATTTTGACAACCTATCACAGCAAAGGGAGAGTTATGATTGAGTTGATACACGTTGTTTTAGGAAGTAAATATTAAGGGGCATTGTTCACAAAAGCTAAAACTTAAAAAACATCAACAGTTTTTTATAAAATAGCCTGTGGCCCAGTTACCCCAACTAACCTTACCAGATTACGCACTCTCAGGGGTCGATCTAGATGTTTTTGGGTTCCTATTTTGGAAAAAATGTATGAAATCGGCAGACATTCATTTAAAATAATAAGCTTGTATTAGCAAAAGCATGGAATTAAAATCCAAATACTATAAAAAATTTATAAAGCTCACTATATGAATTTAAGTTATGTAAAGGGGCATTAAAACTATCTAAATTTTGTATAGATCGATCCTTGAATAATAACGTACTATTATTGTTTACTTAAACCTTTTAATTTTCTAGAAACCATGGCAACAAACACATGTTGTAGCTGAATATACTACAACAGATATTCAGGTAGTGCCAGATATTATTGAAGAAGACGAGGTTATTGAATCAAGTAAGTCATATGTACTATTTAAAAATTGAATGTTTTTAGCTGTTGTTAAATATGAACCGTTTGTTGCTAAATATTGATGTCTACGATTTTTTTCATTACTGATTGGCAAAATTCGCGATTTCTTTATGTGGCTGTCTGATTTTAAGGAATTTCCCCAAGGAAAAAAAATCATGACTTTTACATCAATTCAATCCTTCCCTTATCCCTTCACCTAAGGAAGATCACTCTAGAATAAAATTCAGTGGATATATGTATTATTATCTACCCTATTAAAATCCCTGCGCGTACCTATGTAACCTCAGAAACTACAGGGTGCAGGGCTACGAAATTTGGCACACGGGTTGCTGATAGGCGGCCCATGAACGATCGGGGCAAACAATTTGAAAATTTAATTTTTTTTTAAAGTGTTTTTGACGAATTTTTGCCATATTTATGTTAAACCCGAATCGCGTGAGTTCTAACCAGTTCTAAATATTTAGTGCAGTGTGAGATATTCATATTACGTACACCACGCTGCAATACTAAGAAGCTGTGGCGGTTAGTACGATAATTCTTTTCCCTCGCATGCAAATAATTAGAGATTATTTAATTGCGCTTAATTTATTACCTTTTTTTAAAAAAAAAAAAAAAGAAAAACAGTTTATTACAAACATCAACAAAACTTTTTATTCTATTTATTCCTTCATGCCAAAGATATCGTTTTATTGTCTGCTGCCATACAAACAGGATAAATTAAATTTTATTTAAAAAATGCACAGTAGTAGAAAAATATTTTTTAAAATCGAATAGTTATTGGACATGAACTCACGTGTGTAGAACGGGTTAAACAGCTAGTATAATAAAAATTGTTCAATAAACAAAAATCATTTTTATAAACTTTGAATGGACATTAATAGAAAATAATCTGAAAGGATAAGATTTAAAATACTAATTAAATCTCCTAGAAATTTTTTTTAGACTCCTGGACTGAGGTATATGGAAAATAGTATGAACCCTGTTATAAATTATTCTGTTAAATAAAAATTGCAGTCAAACAGAGAATCATTATTCTTTTCTTCTAGGTTCTCTGACATCCTCATTAGAGGTTATCCAAAGACAACTATTGTTGCCATGGCCCAAGACCTTTCAGATTCCTGAAAATCTTTTTTCGTCTGAATTGTCTGCAGCATTATCCTCTGGCATTTTATGTTGGCGAGTAAAGAGTGAGCTTCTTGGTCACCTATCAAGGGAAATCTCAAAATATACGTATAAGCCAAGTGTGGCTCAGAGGGATGCTGTCGCTAGGGAACTTATTTTTAAATATCCTAGTTTGAAATCAAACATTGGAGATGGCCATCATGCATGGTCACAAAAAAATTATGATAAGATGTGCGAAGAAAGTAAGAGACGGACCATTGGAAAAAAGAGACCTGCAGACAAAGGAGGAGTGAAGACTGTGAAATTGCCACGTCGGGGAGAAATAAATTTTGCTCCACATTCTTCTATTGATTTAGAACAGACATCATCCAGTAAACAAATATTACTTGATGAAGCTCTGAAAACGAATGAGGCAAAGAATCTTCAAGCCATTGAAGAACACATGATGATTACTTTTAGTGATCGGAGAAGTCTTGTTTCAAGAAAAATTCTTGTCTCAGATTTAAGAAGGGAATATCCCATTTTATTTTCAGAAATTGGCACAAAAATTGACTTCAAGATTGTGAATGGATTTGAGTTGGAGCCCCGTTTTCTACAACAGTTGGGAAAATGTTGTGATAAAGTAAAAGATGAAGGGGTTTTAATGAAAATCAATAAAAAGTTTCTAAAAAAGGGAAGACTAAATTCCTTAAAAAATGTATTGAATGATAATTTGCCCTCGGAGATTACCGCTTTGAGACTTTTGCCTATTTCGCTGTCCTATTTGTATAAAATTTATGCAGCGGAAACTGATAAAGAAGTTATCATGAGCTCTGGGCCACAAACGCCACATGTAGCTGTGCTTGGGCACGTAAGTGAAAATGGTTTATGTTTCATTGTTGTATAGGGGGATATAGTTTTTTATGTTAATGGCTTTGTCAAAGCACTCATGTTAATGTTCGGCACATATTACTGCTGCAACATGAAATATGCCTCAGAAGTGTGTCGAACATTACAGTTCTTCCAGTTATACTTATTAGAAATGACAGATTGTACAAAACCAACCTCAAAATTGTTAACATTTTGTAAAAATCTTCCTTAAAATTCACCTATGTTTCTTATAATCATACTTTAGATATATTATATACCTGTCTTTTCTAATTTTATATACTTATTTCAAGCAAATTTGTCCCCCCCTCCTTACATATAAATTCTGTGGACATGGTATGTAAATTTATTAAAATTAGACTATTGTAGTATTCTTCAAATTGTACCAATAGTCATGTATCACTGTACAATCTTTTGGGTGTTGACTTTAGAAGAAAAATATCTGGAATGACTGCACTCGACTTTCCAACCACTTGGTAGTTACTAGGTAATTAAACGAAAACATAAATTGCAGACCAAATTGAAAAGAAACAATTTCTTTCTTTCATTGTTTGAGCCCAAGAAGAGACAGATATTAAGATTTTTCATTAATTTAGTTCTACATTTAATGCTCAATTTTTGTAACACATAAGTTAAACCAATTGAAGATTTAAAAAATAATATTCAAGCAATATAATACTTAAAACTCTTAATGAAAAATTTTATCAAAACATAAATTTCATCGGAGAAAAAGCTTATTTTAAAAAACAAATTTTATGTAAATTAAAATTGAATATGTGTTAACTACTTTTACTTTAGTAAAGCTATCACACAGTAAAATAAATTTGTTTATTTTATTCCCCCTTTCTATAAATGGTGTTACACCTGTGAATGGGTTCTATGGTCAAGGGTTACTTTTATGTTGTTCTATAAATGGTATATAGAATGGTATATATATAGTATACAAACCTATATCATAACCAGCTAAGCTAATGTATTACATCACTTTTCTAATCGACAAATTTTCTCTTTAATAATTGTGAATTTTCTTTTCGTATGTACAGGGGTGTTTAAATACATCATTTTACTCACTACTGGCGAGTGGATTTTCTGACATGGCGAGTGAATTTGTAAACAGTCTTTAAAAAACTCCATGCCAAAAACTTTATTTTTTTTTACTAGTTAACTATATTTTATAACTTTTCAAATTACCACGATGTGCACTCGGTACAAAGTTGTATTCTTTGTTAAAATTTTCTCTCTTCTGTATATTTCTTAATTTTACAGGGGAAAAAATATATATGTGAAAATGTATTGTGGCATTAGTAATCAACTATTTTTGCAATCACGTAAATTTTATTATAGCAATTTCCAACTGTACATTGCATTTTGCTGGCGGGTAAAATAAATCCTTGGCTGGTAAGATTTTCTGAAAATTCCACACCCCTGCTTATGTATCATGACATCATGTTTGACAGAAAAATCTTTTTGTATGTAACTGATATTCATGTTTAACAATTAGTATCATAGTTTAAGGATTTTTTTTTTCTGACCTGTAAAGGAACTGTTCTACATGCATGAACTTCTATCCATGTGACTGTGACCCAAAATGTGCCTACTAAGTTTCAGCTCAATTGAATGGAGCATTTAGGCACTACTTGTTCACACATATACATTTGTAGTGAAAATAAATTCAGGATATAGGTATACTGCAATCTCAGTGATATTTTTTCATGATTATAATACTTTCCTCACGTCGCACAAACTGCATAGATTTTCATGTGTGTAGGACTAAGTTTCATTGCAGGTCAGGGATACATAAGAGAATTCTTATACAGTTTCTTTCCAGTCAGGGATACATAAGAGAATTCTTATACAATATGGCCTATATAGACTCAAATTATTTAAAGTGCATTTTAATGTTGTGTAATCATTTAAAATGTAACAAAACCAGTATAAAAATTTTGTACATATAGGGTGCCGTATTTCTACTTTTTTCGAAAAAATTAATACAGTCGAACCCTGCTATAGTAAATCATCAGCGCACCCAGCAATATGTCCACAATAACCGAAGGTTCATTATATCCGAATTCTTTGAAAAAACATTTTTTTTAGCATATGATGCAGTATTTTTAAAAAGAATGATTGCAATAATGCGTAATTTGCTTACAAATTATTAACTAATTAAATAGATAATAAATGAAATATTAAAAGAAAAATAGTTCTATACTAAAACTTGATTTTATTTTTCATTCTATGGAAGGAATTAGTGATTTTTAATTGAATACAATTCGATTTTAAGTAGAGTTCATCAATTTTCTTATCAACAATTAGTAAAGAATCCAATATTTTCTGACCCAAATTTTCTGTAGAAAAAAATAATTGTTCAGGATATTTGCTGCCGATTTCCCTTCTGAGATAGAAGATGCTGAAATTTCAAGTTTTTCTTCAACATCGTCTTCTAAGTCTTCTTCAACATCTTTGTTTTGTTTAACTTGAGATACAATGTGATCATCTTGTAGAGGTGCTGTAAGTATACACTCAATCATCGGAAGATTTGAAGTGCTCAGTAACGTCCCTTGGAAAAATGTTCACACTATGCTTTTCCAGCCACAGAGCTATTGGTGAATTTTCTTCATCCTCCACGTTGACATCTTTTCCTTCCAACAAAACATCCTTCGAAAGACCTGCACATCACAAACAGTTGCCAATTGTTGCTGATATCACCTGTCTCCATGGCTTTTCCAACAGAACGGTTGCTTCCAAAGGAGAGATGTTGTATTCTGTGGTGTTTTCTTCGTAGTTCTCTAAAACACGCATCACTAGCTGTTTTCTATAGTGGGACTTCAGGCTGTGAACAAGGCCCTGGCCCATGGGCTACATCCTGTTCCATATGCTGCACCGTAGAAGTCATATTTGGAGGCAAAAAAAAACGAGGTTAATGCTCTTCAGATTTTATAAGTGGTGATGAGCTGTGCAAGTGAAACAATTTTACGTTTTTGTTTCAACAAATCCTTGTCCCATTGTCAAAGTTCTTTTTTAAAAAAATTGGAAGTCATCTAGGATTTTTGATTGCCTTTGTAGCTGATGGGCAGTTCTTTAACATTTTTAAAACATCTCTGCTTTTGGGATTTACCTACGACAGTTAATTTTCGCTTTTCTGAGCTGTTCATATTGGCACATACAAGAAGTTATTTTCACTTTCGAGAGCTTCCCGTTAGTGCACTTTTCTCCTTTAAATTTTAATGTCTGATCGGGAGTCATTTTTTAAAACAATCCAGCTTTGTCAGCATTAAAGATATCCTTCTCTTCATAATCCTGGATTGCATCCGGCCACACTGAGCTTTCCACTTTTCCCCATCTGATGCACAAACACTTGCTTTCCCAACACAGTCTTTCCACAAGAAATATTGTTCCGTTTTTTTAACCTATCCAGCCATCCATTAGAGCAATCAAAACCGTTATCTCAGAATCTTTCTGCAAACTCGTTGACTTTAATTTGAAGCATGGGTCCGGTCACAGGAAGATTTCTATCCCGCTGAATGGCCAACCATTTTAACAGAGCTTCTTCCAGATTTCCCTTTCAGCCCGACGTAGTTTCTTCAAAGAATCCAATTTTTTTGTGTGTGCAACAAGAGTCGCAATGCGATTTTTCAAAATGTGTGAAACTCTAGGTTTTGACAAGAAAAATTTCTTGCACAGTGCCAATTGATTGGTACGATCTTCAATACGTTTAATGATTTTTATCTTATCCTCAAATGAAAATGCTTTCCTTTCTACAGAATTCGCCATTTTCTCAATGTTTAGCTGCTCTTCAAAAAACATCATCTCAAATCAATCATAAGAATAATGTAGAGAGACACTGTAAAACGAGGGATATTCTTGGACTGTTACGATTATACCGAGGGGTGAGGGACGGAGTTAGCAAGTAAACACCAGACGCTTACTCCTAGAATTAGGGAGGAGCGAAAAAGAGGTTTGTTCCTGCAACGAGGAGGGTAGGGAAGAAGAGGTATGTGCTTTTTAACAATTTGTTCGCCCTAGTTTTAGGCGACGAGTGTGAAAGAGTTAAATTTGTCACAATGTAAAGGAATGCCATCATTTGCAGTCACAACTAGTGCAAGTTTAAAGTTCGGAAACTGAAAGAAAATCTCGGAAAATAAAATTTGAGTCCACTATAAACGAACTACCAAATTCTCAGCTGCCCACTATAAGTGTATAAAATAACATTAGTTAAATAGGGGTTCCGACGGCACCACTAAAAAGTTTACTATATCCGAGTGTTCACTATAGCGAGGTTCCACTGTATAAAGTTATTGCCAGAGTGTCAATCAGACCTCTATCCGGATCTAAATGAGCAAATGGAAGTTTTGTAGTTCGAACAACATCTACAAATATTTGATTTTCTTGTATCATAATAATCGGACAATGAAAAGAAAAATAATTTGAAATTCTAAGAGAATTGCTAATGAATATAGATTGTTTTTTAAAATATAATTATTTGTAAAAAAAAAAAAAAAAATTGCATTTCATTATGTGTATCATGTTATCGACTAATTATTAAAATTTTGCAGTTCATTGTAACTCAAATCTTTTTTTTATATATATGTGTAAAACTTTAGATGATGATGATTTTGTATTTTTTTCTCCTCTAAATGTAGAATATTATAATCAAGTATCCTTTTTATGTTGTTGCAGTTCTATTAGGATTTTATGTGCATAGCCATGTATAATTTTTGTGTGATTTATAACAAAAGTGTAAAATTATAAAAATTTCTCAATAAAATATGCCAGTTTGTCAGGAATTTTAGAATTAATGTGTTTACAGGTTTATATTTTTACTGGAATATACAGCTATTTGCTAGTCTCTGTAAACGTAAAAATCGGGAGATAAAAAAAATGAATTTACAACCATGAGTTTTTTGTATGTAGATCTTAGCAACTGGCATTAAAGATCGACAAAATGTATATATAGTGCATCTGATAATAAATAAATAAAAAAAATAAATAATGGCCTATATTTCTATTTTATTTGCACTCTTTATCTTCATTCTGATTTCTGAAGCAAGGTTTAACCTTTTTGAACATTGCTGTTTTAATTTCAGAGCAAAGAACCCCCTTAGAAATAGTGACCAACTTTTTTTTATGTGATCATTTGACAAAGTATATGAATATTTTATACAATTGTTCGACGAAATTCCTTTTCTTTACGCTATCATTTGACAGAACTCCTGAACTTTACGCAATAATCTCGATTTTTGAGCAAAATCATTTGGCAAAATTCAAGATATTTTCCGAAATTGATAATTTCACACGACCATTTAATAAAATTTCTTTTTCATGGACACTGATAGATGAAATTCAAATTGTTTTTTCCCTATTCACCGATTGCTGAAATTCATTTTTGTTTGTGATCTTTTGACATTTTTTTTTTCAATCATTTGATCAAATTAGACCCTTTCACAAGAGTGAAATATTTGTAGTATTTTTATGTGTAATTGACAAAATTATTTTGTGAGATTTGGCCAAAAAAAGATACATTCTCGTACCTGGGGAGGGGGGATTTTTTAAAAGAAAGCAGCATTTTTCATTATGCGAGATTTCCTATTTTGTGCAAATATGCATACTATTTCAAATTTTATTGTCGGAATTTTTACCAAATTAAAAAAAATTCCGGAATTGACTGCCTTAAAGTCTAAGAATTTTTGTAAATTTCAGAACAATCAACAATGAGTTTTGCAATACTGAAAATACATTTCAATTTCCTCTCGTTTGTTTATCCGTATACATCCTTTCTTTTTAAAAATCCCCCCCATACCTAGTTTTCTTTTCCTCTGAACCCTTTTCCTTCTCCAAAAATTTGTTCAGCCCCCTACCCTCCCTAATTTCTAGAATAAATGCTGCAAACAAAGTGATCATGATGTTAAACTGACAGAGGTACACAACAGACAAGATTTTTGTTTTGGAGAAATTAATTTTCATATACATATTCATTTTTATATACTGCTTGAAAATTTTATTTTTGATTATGTTGAAAACTGTCCTGAAATTTCACTTAGTATCAGTACTACCCCTATATTGAAGTTCCTGCTTTTTTAAAATGTGATTTTTCCTCGTTGACAAACAACAAAAAAGAAAAGTAATAATTCTAATAACTGGTAATGAATATTGGGAAAAATATTTAGAATTGCAGGTATGCTCTGAATACTTCTTGATTAAGACTATTCTTAACTGATCTGCTCAACAAGCACAAAATATTTTGACATATTTACAAATTCATTTTTTAGCGAAAATATATAAAATTAGAAAGTCTGGCCATGGAAGCGATTGGGTATTGAACTGTTTTTTCCGTTTTTTTATCAATAAATTACCTATTGAGTTATAAGCGTTTTTGCTCATGTGACAAACACTATTTTCGCCCTTCATGGACTGGTTTTTCTGCTTTCTTCGGGAACTTCTGTTCAAAATGTCAATTTTGACACTATTTTCTGAAAGATCAATTGTGTTTGCAAAAAAAACGGAAAAAACAGCTCCATTACATAGTTTCTGAACAACACCTGCTAGTTTCAAGCATTTCTGAACAAAAATAAATTAAAACTTATGTCAGAAAGTTGCCCTTTTGGATTTGAGAACAGCCTTAAGCTCATTTGAGTATTAAAGGACACACACACACCTCTTTCAAGAACAAATAATTTCTCAAGATCAAATAGATTCTTATAATTTTATTTTACTCAGCCTAAATTAATAATAATAATAAACCTTTTGTTTTTATGAGCTTATAAAGAAAATACTAAACATTATTTGTAAATGTAGGTATATGTTGAAAAGAAAAGTTTCAAATAAAATACATAGTAGTTTTTAAGTGCAAAGATCTGCCTAGATTTTTTTTAAATGGCAGTCTGAAATAAGATCAGAAGATGAAATGCAAAATTCCACCTTGCATCAATCAAAATGTACACAATATGAACTTTAAAAGTTCACTGTCTTACTTAAAGGTGATAGCTAATATAGATGTTACAAGTTTAAAATATGCATTTATTTAAATTAAAGTAAAAATATTCGCTGGCGAAGGCCGTAGTTTTTTACTGTTGATATACTAGGAAAGTTTAAATTAAATGTATATTTTACACTTGTAACATCTATATTAGTTATCACCTTTAAGTAAGACAGTGAATTTTTAAGGTTCATATTGTGTATATTTTGAGTCATTTAAAGCTTTGAGTGACTTTATTCTTGAATGCATTCTAGTTATAATAGTCCAAATAAATTAACCCGGGAGAACTCGCTGCATGAGATTTTCTCTCACAGTCGTACTTTTTTAAGACTTATTTAAATCATTTTTCATTTTAATTAAAATTTCAAAATGTTTTTCAATTACTTTATCTATTTTGTGAATAAAAGTACTAAGCCAACCAAAAAAAGTTGATATTATATAAGTGTAAAGTAAAAGAAAAGCAATTGGGCATTCTCACTAGCGAGTTCTCCCGGGTTAAAGAAAAAAAGGGGTCCATTGATTTGCAGAAAGAAACTCCCAAAAATTTCCAACACACACATTGGGTGATCATTACATGGATAAAAACTAAATTATATTTCTTTATTATCTAAAATGTAATATTTTCAAGTAAATGACTGCTTAGTCAATTACTCATAAAAGTATTACATTTTTGAGAATTTATTATTATTAAAAATATTTTTGAGTAATTGATTGCTCTTATGTCAAAATAGGTTTAAATTTTAATTTTGCATTAAATTAGTTTTAAATTTTGCCAAGTAATTTTTAACGCATTTCATGAATTTTCAAAATATTTAACTTAAAAAAAAATACAATTTTAAAATGAAACATATCTTAAAAATGTTTTTTTAAATAAATATGTAATTATTTTTAACGTCAAACTATATTTTGTCAAAAAAATTTTAATTCAGTAACATTTTTTAAAAAATTACAAACTTTATGTTACATGTTTATAAGGTAAATATTAAATTTAAAAATATATTTTAAAAGCTCATGAAATGCATTAAAAATTACTTGTCAAAACTTTAAAGCATAATTAAAATGTGAGCTGCATATCAACAAAAATCATATTGATATATCAGAAACATTCCTGAAATATATAGGATGTTTCCTTATATTTTCAAGTACTGTTACTGGCTTTCTATGGAACTTTTCGAAATTCTTAAAGAATGTTCCTGGCTTTTATCAGGATGATACAGGGAACATATCTGAATTTTTTTGGAGGTTTCCTGATTTATTCCAGGAACGTTACTGGTTTGAACCTGGAACCTTTCTGAAGAACTGGGAAACCTTCCTACTATATTCCAGGAACGTTACTGGCTTTTAATATTAACTTTCCTGAATTATTAAAAAAGTTTTCTGCTTTTTTCCAGAAACGTTACTTGTATAAATTAGGCACATTAGCTGCCCATTATTTTCCAGGAACGTTCCTGAATTTTTTTTACAGTGAGGAGATAAATTTGAAAGATCTTTAAAAGCAGAGAAAGAGGGGATGTTTGAAAACATTGAATTGATAAGTAATCCAAAACTGTCAGTCATTAATCCTGGACAATTTCTGCAGAGCCTCGTAGACAATCTAAGGCAGCGTCTTTTGAATGAAGAAAACGAGGAGACTTTATTGGAGGACTTAAGGATTCTCGATAAAAAAAACATGGCCAACACATCCAGAGATACGTTTTGGGGAGCAAACAAAGCGTTTATGCTCACGTTTTAATATGGATACTACTGAAATTATTAATGCAATGAGAGACTATATTGATAATCCGGAGATTATATCTCCTGAACTTTTGCCTTTAAAGTTTTGCATCGAAACTCTACCACCTGGGACAGCCGAATACGAACGCTCTTTCAGTCTGATGAACATTATTGCATCTGATGAACGTTCTCGCATTTTAGTTAATAACATGTCAAATCTTTTAATGATACATATTAACGGCCCGTCCCTTTCTAAATGGCAACCTCATCCTTACATCAAAGTTTGGAAAACGGAAAACCACCGAATGGAAACAAATTCAAAATCTAGGAAAGTGGATACAGCTGAGAACACATACGAAAACGAGTGTTTATGGAAAATTCTTTAAAATGATAATGATAATGTATATTATTAAATTGTAAAAAAAAATAATAATAGATTGATATTTTTTAAAACACGCTTTTTCTTTTCGTTTATTTATTTACTAAATAAAAAAATATCAGTTTGAATCATTTCACTTCATTTTATTTTATGAACTAGTTAAAATAATCGAATTGTGTTTTTTATATACTTGGTCTGGTTTAAGTACGAACGTTATTTACTATCAAAATTTGCTTCAAAAATTTTAAAGATATTTAAAAAATGCAATAATTTAGTTCACTGACACGACCAAAAATCACTTATGTTCTTTCTCTTGTTCAGACATGAAAAACATTTTATTATTTTTTTAATTCTACTGTAAGCTATTCAACAAAATAAAGGAACTTTAATTAAATTAATTTTAATTTAATTTTTAAATTTAATTTTTCATTTAAATTTCCATGCAGTTGAAAATGAAAAGCAAGAAATGAAAAGCGAAATCAAGTTCGCCCTATGGGTGATATAGACCCTAACGTTCAAAATTACGAGCGTCCCCCCACTTTTTTTTACAGGACTACACCACTGCTTACCATAGTTCATAAAATTCTTGTGTGTTTAATATTATAGAATTTTATCAAGGAAAATTATTTTTCCAATTAAACACCAGTATTGCTGATTAGTAACAAACAGTGTTTTAGCCGTAAACCATACTTAAAGCAAAATGTGATTTTTTTAAAAGTATTTTTTCCATGATTTATTTAAAAAAAAAGAAAGCCGAAAAACATGCTTTAAATGATTTTTGAAAACTCAGGTCCTACAAGGCCTTGGATGTGCCTCAGATAGATTCATCACGATTTTTCAAATAAATAGGTCTGTGAATACTTTGCAATAAAACAGGTGTGACATCAAAAAGAAAATTACGCAACATGACACTGATGATATTTTTTAAAAAAAAATTTCGAATGTAAAACATTTTTTTCAAGAAATATTCTCTCTTATTACAATTAGCTATCCTTCTTAAATGAAAGGCCTGCTTAAATATCATATTTAGTATTATGCAATTTACGATGTAATCTCTATACATTTTAAAAATTAACTCCAAGTTTAAGTATACATTCTTATAATTATACTGACTCTATGTATGTTATTTCTAGATTCTTGACCCTGTTTGAAACTTTCCCATATTTAATTGGATTAATTTATGTAAAAAAAGGCTAAGCTTCAAGTACCCAAAACAAGTTTTCTCGAAAGCGGATTTCAAATATTTTTTTTACAAATTAAAAATAAAATTGTTTTGAAATAAGCCAAAAGTCTTATCACAAATTAGTACAATTTTAATCATCAGAACAATTCTAATAATAATGATATTCTAATGTTAAAGGTAAATAATTTAACATTATTTGTTATTAAAAATTCATTTAAAATATACATTGAATAAAAGATTTGTTTTTAATTCGTGTAAAAATATTTCATGCTTGACAGGGTTAAATGAAGATGTTTAATCTCCTTCCTTAATGTTTAATCTGACTCGGTATTAATTCAGTCATCCTAAATAGTAACTCAACTCTATCAAACGTATAAAGTGCATGTGATGATAAAAGACCTGTCGGATTACAAGACAAATAAAAAAGTATTTCGATTTCTATCTGTCCCTTAGATATCAGATGACATAACGATTCTGAGGGAAAAAACCTAAAAAAGTATCTTCCTTTTTTTTTCTTTCTATTGCATCTTTTATTTTCATGATAAGTACTTTTTTGGAAATTTACAGGACAATATACATCAACACAAGGAAGTATTTGTTTAGAAATTGTTATTAGATATTGTTTTAATACTTATTTTTTATATTCGTTGTAATAATTTATTACGTTATTTATTATGTTGTGGAGTGATTGTTTTAATTCTTTACTGACTCCATTCCCCTTTCCAAATTGGTTAATACTATACGTTAAAATTTCGCAATTTAAAAACAAATAAAACTTTAGGTCTTAATTTTAAAAGCTGAGACGTTTTCACTAGTGAAAATGACCCCGTATTCAAAAGAAAACTTGGACGTTCATTAATAAAACTGAAACGTTATTCTAAAATTATTAGGTAATTTTCAGCGAGTGTTCATTCCGTCCGTGCTGAGATTAAGGCCTGTAAATTAAAATGGTAATTGAATTCCCATAGACATGGTAAATGGGAGGTTTAAGTTTTTTTTTTAAGCAGGTATTTCACCATTCTTTTATCAGGCTAATAAAACTCACAGAATTTTTCTTGTTTTTTTTTTTTTTTTATGAAATAAATTTTTACTAAATTCAGTCACGTTCTGGGTAAACATCATTGTTATATCGACATAAGATGAGCGGGAGAAATAAAAATTATTAAATTTAATAAGAGTTTTAATAAATATAATATTTATACAGGTTTTCTTTGGTGAAATTATGGTTGAGAAATGGTTGAAAAATTGCTTAAAAATAGTTTGATCCATGTGTTGGAAAATGTATGTAGTTCTTGTTGCAGTGGCTTATAATATATTTGCGAAATGGTTGCTCAATCGAAAATTACACTGGAACGCTATCGTGTTTCACTCATAAACACACAAATACAGTGAACCAAAAAATAAAGTTGGACAACAGCTAATATTGATTTCATTGTTTAATTATTTTGCTCTATGTTGTTTTTTAAAAGCAAAAGTTTATTTAAAATAATAACAATTATTAAGATGATTTACACAATTTTATTTTACTTTAATAAAACTTATATCTAAACTATAAATTAATAAAACGTAGTGATGATATAACATTCAGCACCAAATAAAAACTTGGACACTTACACAATGTTCCAAAAAACACTTTTAAATTTAAATCAAAACCATCTAATATTTCGTGTGATGTCCTTTTGCTGCTATTACAGCTTGTAGCCTCTTATTCATCGAAAGGGGCTTTTTGGTTAAATCTGATGGTAAATTTTGCCATATATTGAGAATAGCAGTTTTTAGTTTATTTTTATTCTTAATCTCCTTTTCCAGTAATTGTTTCTCAATATAAGGCAACAAATATTCAATAGAATTTAGAAGCGGACTATGGGGAGGATGGGGTAGCACTTTTTTCACTTTGTATAATAACCATTCCTGTACAATCGGAGCGCTATATGCTTAGGATCATTGGCCTGGACAAAAGAATAATTTTCATTTAAATTTAATTTTGAAGCTGTTTCTGGTAAATTTTCTTTTAGAATGGGCAAATACATCATTTTTTCACTGTACCTTCAATGAACACTAGATTTCCAACACCACTAGCTCCCATTGAACCCCATACCATAACGCATCCTCTACCATATTTTACAGTCGCTTTTATATTTGCTGATTTTAGCGCTGTTCCTTCCCTTCGCCATACAAAACGCCGACCATCAGATCCAAACAAATTAAATTTCGATTTATCTGTAAAAATAACAGACTTCCAGAATTCTCGTGGCTTTCCAACATATTGTTTAGCAATTTCAAGACGTTTTCGAACATTTCGGAGAGACAAATATGGCTTTTTTCATGGTGTGTATGCTCTATAGTCTTTGGAATGTAAAAAATTTCTTATAGTCTGTGGATGCACATTCACTGTAGATGCCTCCTTCAACTCTCTGGCTATCTTTACAGCAGAAATTTTAGGATTCTCTTTCACAAATCTCACAATCCGTCTTTCTGTTTGAGACGAGGAAATCTTTTTGGTCCAACCACTTCCACTAGGCCTTTGCAAAAATTTGTACTTTTTGTATGTATTTATTATGTAATGCACTGTTGAACGTGACTTTTTCACAGTTTCTGCAATATATCGTATACATTTCTGCTCTTTCCATAGTTTAACAATTAAGTTTTTCATATCAACAGAAGTTTGCTTTTTTTTTCTATTTTTGAGAATTTTTAATCCAGCAAAAGGAAATTTCAGCAAGTTTCAGTCTCATAGCTTTGAGTTGGACTCGTGCCAGAAATCAACACCCTCTTAAAAATTTGCATAATGTCAATCCAAAGTAAATGTGAAAAAAGTGTCCAAGTTTTATTTTGGCCGTGAAAAACGCACAATTTATTTTTAAATTATTTAAAAATTTAATATAACATTTTATTAAGATTAAATAAAACTATTTCAATCTTTGAATAAATTATCTTTTTCTTTAATATTGTTAGATTACGATACCGCAATAGGTTAAAACAATATTAAGCAGCAAAATCGAATCTTGTTGCTGTCCAACTGTTTTTTTTTTTTTTTTTTTTTTTTTGCTTCACTGTACATCACGATTTCAATACTTTCCTTACATTATTTCGAATGCCGTAACTAGCCATTCATGTGTCCTGTGTCAGAATTTGCGTTTAGGCCCATTGATTATCGAAACTGGTACGTAATTTTGAAGTATGCCAAAAAATGGTGGTGGTGTGTGTGTGGGGGGGGGGGTTCCTGTAATTTATCTGTTTAACCCTCGCAGTATTAAGATGGGGTCCATTTGACACCATCTGGACATTTTGCAGTTTTTTTTTTCATTTAGAATATGTATGCTGGAATTAGTTCACAATAATTGTCCTATAAAGGTCTTTTTCTTTTATCTATTTAGTGAGTTTCGCATAGTTAAATTTTTTTGTTTATTTGTAGAAACTGCAAATGGGGTCATATTGACACCATCTTAGGCAATCAGGGATTAAATGAAAGCTTTCTATCATTTATCATGTTTCACTGAAAGAAAGAGAATTTTTAGCGTACTGCCAAATGTAATTCACTTGATGGCGCTGCGGGTAAAGCATTATCATGCAAGCAAGTGTAGGCGCCACCCTCATTTCGTTATTTCTTTCTTCTTGTGTTCAGTTGTGTGTAAATTTCGCTATACAATGAAATGAATTGTCGCGTTGTATAAGCATTATGATTACCTATGTGGTCACCCCTTTTTAAATCTTGCGCATTTCAGTCATATTTTGATCTTACTACTGCGAGGGTTAAAAAAAGTAGTTATCGTTAAAACACTTCTAAATTTTTAGAAATTAAAAATATGTATGTATTTAAGATGCAGTTTTATAGTTAATGGGTGTATTTAAAAAGCAAAACAAATACACACATAAACTATAAACTTGCAGCCTTAAATATATACATTTATTTAACATTATATATATGTTCAACGGAAAGATTACTTAATGAAGTATTGGAAATTATTGAAAAAATAGGACTTAATGGTGGACACCCACGAAAAACAATAGGTAAGCTAATTAGAAAAGCTACCAGACAGGACTGACTGGATCCAACCCGGACAAAGTAATCAAGATTAAACACACACACTCACCCTTGTAATTTATAAATGAATTATCACTAAAAATAAAATGTGAAATAAATAAACTTGGAAAACAAGTTCCAATCATACCCAACCTCTCCCTATTTAAAATGATAAGAAACGAAGCCGGAAAGTACGAGGAACTACAAACAGCGGCGGTCTAAAAAATTAAAGCTTCGAATATCGAAAATAAAGCAATAACATACATAGGGATGACTATGAGGAAAATTAATGAAATATATAAAAGACATATTCGCGATCTAAAATACAATAGCCAAGCAACAGCCCTTTCAAAATATAAAAAAACCTTGAAACCACAGTCAATTAAAATAGAAAAAAATTGCCAATTACTAAAACCTCCATAACATATCAATGAGGGAAGCCATAGAAATCAGCTTAGAAAAGGATAATATATGCAACGACAGTACACATTCAACTATCGACACGCGTTGGCGGAGAATGTTGCAGGAAAGGGAAAAACGAAAGAGAGATAAGGGAAAAACGAAAGAGAGACGAGGGAAAAGGAAGGGAAGCTGTAAAGATCTCATGCTAACTGCAAAACAACATCATTTCAAACTGAGAATGCCTCCGAAGAGAGGTAAAACCGTCATTTTGGGGAAGGAGCTGGAAAGTATAGACGATGCATTACGCAAATAATATGCTTGTTATATAGCATACTTTAAACCTGTCAGAATATATGTTTTAAGAAAAATAACGAAATATGTCTTAGAGTGTTTAATGAAAAATAATGAAATCTGTCTTATAGAAATTGATTTTAATGTAAAAGTATAACAAACAAGATAAAGAATATTTTAACTGAAAAAATAATTGTGTCATTGTTTTTTATATAACTGAAATTATATGTAACAGATAATGGAAAAATGTCTATACTGCGATAGCTACTATGATAATAATGCCTGAAGAGATGTTATAGGATAAGAAAAGAAACATTTTTGAATTTAAAAAAAATAACAATTTTCTCATTGTTTTAAAAAGTATTCACAATTTATTTTTTAAAGTTATAAAAAAAATATTCGTATTTAAAATATATTTAAAAAAAACGCATTTAAAATAGATAGTTTAATTAAAATATTAAATGAAAAAAATCGTTTTTACTCAAAAAAAAAAAAATATATATATAGTCTCGCATAAAAATATAACATTCATATTTTACATCTAGCAATCTAGATAAAAATATTTATAATTTATATTTTTATCCTATTTTAATACTAAAGTATTAAAACATCAGCATACAACTCCTAACTGAAAACGATTATCCCCGTACTGTACAGTTCGTGCGGTGGATGGCTGAGGGCACCACTTCAAAATACAAACTCTTTCTTCAATATAAAATATAAGACAGAGTAGAATAATTGTAGCAAAGCATGCATCTTACATATGTCTGTCACTATTCCTAACTTATTTAATTTTTCCAATGAAGATTAATGATCTTCTTTGGCTGAACTACTGTAAATAATTGAAATGCTATGTAATATTTTGGGAAAATGACATTTCCTCTGCTAAGCAAGATTTTCACGAACGTTCTCTAACCTAAAGTTGAATCTGAGTCATTATTATCCAACGCATAAACCCCTCCAACATTCCTAATCTTTAGACAAAGAAAAAAGTAAAATTTACCAAAAAAAAACGAAAAACTTGAATGAATGCAAATGGTGAAGAGTCCTATTTTAAGATGACAAAAATTGTGAAAGGTCCTTAAAAGAGCCCAACATTTTCCTAGATTCCTGAATAGCCAAAATTTTCCATAAATTCCATACATAGCTATAATATACAGAGTTTTCCCTAGGTTTAAAAAGGACAATTTTTAAATTCTGAATGGTACATTTTGGATTCTTGGGTACGTTTTAGATGCTTAAAGAAACTTTTCAAATTATTAAGAACTTTTTTGATTTTCAAATTCATTCTTTTGATTTTTAAGGGGGCAGTTAACCTCAAAATTGGTCAAAATGTCAATTTTTTAATTAAATGAAAGCCCATTTAATTGTGAATATTTTGACACCTTATTTTTACGCATACAGTAATTATATCGCGAGATAGTGTAAATTTTGTTAATACAACCAGCGCAATTCCCCATACAACTGAACACTTTAAACAGCTTTTTCTCTTATGTTCATATTTTCTTCACTTTCATGTTTTAAAATTGTTAAGGCTTTTTTGTATTTCAGATAAGAGATTTAAACTTTTTTGTAAATGTTCTTTATTATATATGTAATAAATCTGCATATAGAATTAGCCTTCAGGTTTTTTGTTATTTTTTTAAAAATAAAAGTACATGTAGATGTGTTAGATTTCATCATTTTACACTATATTTAAGTATTGTGCGGCAGCGCAATACTTATTTATTTCCAGTGTCACTTCTCAATGTTAATTTAACATGGAAAAGCCTATGGAGATCATAACTTTTTCCTTTTTTCTTCCCATCTTTTTGTCCCTGATGCCACTCATTTTTTATTCTTTACTAATTCTAATGATATTATAAAGTGTAAAAACGTTTGATTGATGTCAGGGTCAAAACGAATGGTAAAGTGCTTTTGCATATGGGTGAATTATAACCCAGAGAGAAACATGGGCCAATTGTTTTTTGCATTATTCAAATATTTATCTTAATAATTCCAATTTTCGCTTTTTTCATTGAAAATCAATGGACATTTTTCATAAAAAATGTAACATATTTACTTCATTGTTGCAAAAATTTCAAAAGCCGTAATAATAATTAATTTCTTTTTAGTTGATGATTTTCTCGTGAAATATTATTAAATTGAGCTAGTTTTTTTGTTTTTTTTTTTTTAATTAAAAAGGTGAATATGGCGTCATAGTGGAAATAAAAAGAATATTTTCAGAATAAGTTTTTGCTTTGGTCAAGTTTATATTTTAGTAAAAAGTTTCTAATGGATAGCTATTTTTCGCAGGTAGCGAACTTAGTGGGGAATTACATAACTTAAATTTTAAAATGTATTTTTTTTCCGAGATGAGAACTATTTATACCCAAGTTAAACTTAGGTAATAATTTTCTGGTGTGTTATATTATTATTAATATATTAGCAGTAAGGATTCAACAAAATTTACATTTACATTCATAGCGTTCCTGAGTGGGAAATAGGGTATATAAATTTAAGTGAAGTTAATTTTTTATGTTTTGATTATAGATTTTTTACGTTGAGATTGGAAGTTTTTGTCCAAACTACCCCAACCTGCATTACTAAAGTGGTGAAACATTTTGAATTACACATTGGTAAACTGCATCCCACATTGTGATGCAATACCGCATACATCAAAGCCTGATGATGATACTCTCTATTAATTTTGAAATGCGGTCGTCTGAGTGCTGTAGTTATTAAAAAACTTGACATATTAAACAAAAGCATAATTTGAAGAACAAATTAAAAAAACAAAATTTATTTCCTACATTGTTGAAGCCCAAGAAGGGGCAGATATTAAGATGTTTCATTCAATTAGTTCTACATTTAATGTTAAATTTTTGTAACAAATTAGTTAAGCCAATTAAAGATTAAAAATAAAATTCATACAATATGATACTTAAAACACCCTAAAAAATTGGATTCCGTTCAAATGAAATCGAAATAAATCTTAGACTTTTTTAAAGTTTTGTATTTTGCCTGCATCTTATTATTTTATGCACAATTGTCATAAATATAATACAAAATGGGCAATACAAATATCTTCACTTAAAAATGGAAGAAGTCTAAGATTTATTTCGATTGGATTTGAATGGAATCCAATTTTTGAGGGTGTTTTAAGTATCATATTGTATGAATTTTATTTTTATTTTTTAATCTTCAATTGGCTTAACTAATTTGTTACAAAAATTTAACATTAAATGTAGAACTAATTGAATGAAATAACTTAATATCTGTCCCTTCTCAGGCTGAAACAATGTAGGAAATAAATTTTGTTTTTTTTAATTTGTTCTTCAAATTATGCTTTTGTTTAATATATATATCAGTAAGAAAATTATATTAAATATAAATGTAACATTAGATGTATCTAAAAAAAAGTAATATTTAAAAAAGTAACAGGGATTTAAAAAAAATTTTAACTTAAATATGCAGTTATTTTTTTTTTCAAAATGTTCAAAATGTTTTTTTCAAAAAACAAAACAAAAAAAACTCAGGGTGTCTACAGAAATTCTAAAAAAAAGTTCCCTGATTTTTCCATGATTTCCCTGACTATCTTTATCAGACTTCCCTGATTTCCATTATTAACAATATACACATACGGTATTTTTTCATGTATGCCAATTCATCGTGTAGCACACTTATCCAGCTTGCTAATATGTCATTTGGGAGAAAAAATAAGAGAAAAACATAAAAATTGCCTAATATTCATTAAGTATTGGTTGACAGTTTTATAAATCCGAATTCAACTAGCTTCATAGCGTCCAACATCATATGCTAATGGATATAGGGTGACCAGAAAGTTTCCTCATTTTCTGAAAAATATTCAATTCTAAGACTTATCTAAATCCAATGGGATAACTAATTGGATTAAGCTGGGCACCTGGTAAGGTTATGCTAATGTATCATTTAAATTTTTTAAAAATGGGTAAATTGACTTTAATATAAGTGCTATGTACAGATAATCAGGACACCTGATTACCTTAATTTACGTTAAATATCAAAAACTCATACCAAGCGCATCTTTTAAAAAATATTGGGAAAGATTAATCAGCATGTGAAAAAATATGGTACATAAAATAGATGAATCAGTCTCGTTGGCAAGGTGAAAATGCAAATATTTTCACAATACAGACAAATTTCCTTGATGTTCCAGTATTTTTACAAAGTTCCCTGATTTTTCCAGAGTGATAAACCTACCTGATTTTTCCATGATTCCCTGATTTCCAGATTCTGTAGACACCCTGAAACTATAATAAGATCTCACAGTTTGTCATTAAAGGCCAAGAGAATATTCAGTGAATTGTTTACTATGCAAGCAAATGTTTTAATGCAAAAAGGAGAAAGCACACATTTTTTTTTTTTTTTTAATACTGAGAGGCAAGAAGGGTGGTAATTTTTTTAATGAAGGGCAATACTTTGTAAACCAAAACAGCCAGGTGAGGGGAGTACCCCTTTGAAAATGTCTGGGGGAAAATCTAAATCTATATATATATATTGTTTCCAACCTTACCATTTCTACTAATTGGTATTATTCGATATAATTTTGCAATAATTTTTAGTGCAAGAAATAGCATTTTATTACCTATTTCCATAGTTAATGTTTCCACGTAGTTTCAAATTGGACATAAATTGAAAAAAAAAAAATCATTGGAATGAACATTAACTGTAACTGGAGACCGTCTCCCGTAACTGGAGACGGGAGACAGAATGACTCCACGTTGTTCTTTGGATCTGATTATCATGTGTTTTTTCGTCCTTGAATAAAATCATTCCTCAGTACCGACAAGTAGTTCTTTTATCATTACATGATTTCCAGAATATATTGCTTTTCTAAAAAAAATTCAAATGCTGTTTACAAAAGACAAAAAAGGAAAATAACATATCTCTGAACGCGTAATAAATTAATGTCTCCAGTTACGGGCTAAGAAAATTTTGAATATTTTCAAAAGAGAAAAAAATCTTCAGGACAAAAAAAAAAAATATGTCAGTAAAAATAAGGAATTAAGAATTTAAGGAGAGGAGGGGAGTATTTATTTCAAAAAACAGTTTAAGAGATAGAAAATAAAATTACTTACTGCTTCTTCAAATTCCTTTAAGGCCCCTTATCACTCAGATTTTAGATTTCCCTCTCCAATGTTAAACCAATGGCTATTTAATGCCTCTTTATTTGTCTAATATCTCATCAGAAAATTAATATTTTTAACTAATTTTTTCTGTGTGCACTTCTTAAAAGATGTCGCTTTCTATTTTAGTTGACAAAATAATTTTAAAATGTATACTTATTTTTTAATTTAATGCTAAAGTCTTAAGAAGTATGCGAAATGTAAACAACATTAAATAACTTCAATTCTATTTGGAGTTTTAAAATTTTGAAAACAACACAAGAAAGCCTGTATTTTCATCCATTCATACAAATTAAAATTTTTCTTTTAAGTTTATTTAAACTTCAGATATTCGACAAATATTGGAAAATTTCTCTCCCCCCCCCCCTCAGAACATCCATCAAACGAGGAGAGAGGGTGGGAGTTGACCTTTGACATCAAAGAGGTCGGATGTCGCGGCGGGGTATTTTCTAGCTTTATCGTATAAGTGGAAAAAGTCCGAACTTGTATAGAGTTGTAAAATTGTTTGCTCTGCAAATTATTTTTAAGAGAATACTAGCATTTTGAAAACTGATAAAACGAAATCTGTTATAAAATAAATAAATAAATAACATAAATATCACTTGCAAGGACAACTGCATATTTAAAAAAAGGGATGCCTGTTCTTTTGTCTTTTGGACACCAAAATGAAGGTTGAATAAATACTCGCTTTCCGTGAGACAGAAATAAAAAAGAAGTTAAAAGATTTTTATTCTGACTGTCTTCTACCGAAAATAATTGATCCATTCCGTACAATTTCCAAGCCCATAAGAGATAAACCCTATATTTTAAAAGCACCTGAAGTTCACCGTTTAAAAAAAGGGGGGGGGGGTGAACGGCAAAATGAATAAATTAAAAGAAGAAAGGCAATTAAAATATTTGTGATTAACTTTTATTTATTTAAAATAAATTTTATTCACCCCTCATTTGTAGCATAATGTAGAATTTAATTTCGCGTATTTTGTAATTTATAGTTTTCTTTTCTCATAAATGTAAATTTAAAATGTTCGTAAAAAATAATAGAACTAACTTAAATACTATAAATTGTGTTATTTATCCAACACATTCTCCAATCTCTTTCAAATTCTAAGTGTAGAAGATAATAGCTGTTTCCTTATTATTGTTCTGCCAATCACAAATGCAGAATTTGGCCTTATTTTTTGCTATTTTTGTGTTTTATGTCAGGGAAAAAATTGAAAAGTTTGGAAAACTTCGACTAATATATTGTACAAAATTAAGTATACAGAGTGTCCCAATACAAAGATAGAAATACACTTTAATCATTAACATGTTAGAGATACATATGTAAATTGCAACAGTGTTCAAAATAAGGTACAAATTAAAGTTATGTTGACGAAATAGTCCTGCCATTAACTTTCAAAATATTATTAAACTTTTCAAATTCAAAGTCTCTTAATTCGGTACTGTTGTACTTGCTAGAGTTTGATTTTATATATATATATATAGAATTAATAGGATCTAGGTACCGTATAAAAGTTTAAAATATGTACCCTTTTGAAAATGAATGGCAGGGCTATTTCATCAATACAATATTAATCCCTGCCTTATTTGGCACACTTTTGCTTTTTACATTGTTTATATATCTCCAACAGTTGAAAAATTAAAATGCGTTTCAATCATTTTGAGACACTATTTATTACTTATAGGTTTTACTTCTTACATGTATATCGACTAGTACGTCAGCAAAATTTTATAAAAGTGCTAAAATAATAAAATTTAGCACATGCGAAAAGTAAATATGTGAATATTTTTTATGATAAAAAATTCCTTATTGATGAAAATACTTAAAATTTAATCATATGTTTAACCTCTTCTTTATTTCTTTTATATAATTGAATGGCATTACATAGCTGCCAATTCTTCCAATTTTTTCAGAATTCTTCCGAAAAATCGGCATGTTTTCCGATTTTACGCGCGTAATGGGTTTTCTTCCGCTTTTCGTCATTTTCTTCCGATTTTCGGCCTTTTCTTACGCTTTTTACGCGAGTTTCGTCAAAGGATCGCGGGAAAACCCGAAATTTCTCCGGAGGTTCGCGGGAAAGACGCAAATTTCGTCGGAAGATCGAGTAAAAAACGAGAATCCTCCCAAAAGAGCGCATAAAAACACGAATTCCGTGAAAAGATCGTGAAAAAACGCGAATTTTGTCAAAAGATCGTGTAAAAAAGCGCCGTCAAAAGATCGCTTAAAAACACTATTTCCGTAAAAAGATCACGTAAAAACGCGAATTCCGTTAAAGGATCGCGGAAAAAACCCAAATTTCACCGATGGATCGCGGAAAAAGCCCAAATTTCGCCGAACGATCGCGGGAAAGACGCTGATTTCGTCAAAAGATTGCGTAAACAACGCGTAGGGGTGATTTTGGTCCGAATTTTCCGAAAATTTAAGGCATTCATTTCCGAAAATTAAAAAAAATCGGCCACCAATTCGAAAATTCGGACATAAAAAATGTCGCGAATTTCGACATCTTCGCCGAAAAAAATTAATTTTGTCAATTGTTTGCAGAAAAATTGCCAATTTCGTCAAAGGATCGCATGGAAAACTCTAATTTCGTCAAAAGATCGCGAAAAAACGGCAAATTTCGTCAAAAGATCGCGAAAAAAACGGCAAATTTCTTCAAAAGATCACGAAAAAACGGCAAATTTCGTCAAAAAATCGCGAAAAAAACAAATTCCGTCAAAAAATTGCGAAAAACCTCCACAAATTTCGTCAAAAGATCGCGAAAAAAACAAAAATTTCGTCTAAAGATCGCGAATTTCGTCAAAGGGCCGCTGAAAAAAAACGCATAGCTAGTGTCGGAAGTGGATTCCCCCCCCCCCCTTCCTGCTGTAACTTTTCAGAAAATTTGCTGTGAATTTCAGAATTTTTTTTCTTTTTTTACTCAGAATCACACTCCAAAAAAAAAAAAAAAAAAAAAAAAAAAAATTAGTAATCAGAAGTTTTAAGTGTCTTTTAAAGTGAAAGGTGGGATATCTATGAATATTAAAAGAGAAAAAAAAATAGTAATTTTTAATATATTCAAGTTATTCTTTTTTGTCATAATATATATTGTGTAATTGCAAATTAGTGAATATTTTATTCGAGTTTCTCTTTGAAATTTGTTTATTTATAAGGATTCAGCTGTTTTTAATCCTTACTGAAAGTGTTATAAAACTTAAAAAATCTTCTGATTTCTCGCCAAAATTTTCTGATTTCTTCTCATTTTTTGCCCAAAACCTTTTGAGTTTTACCGAAATTTAGTTGGCAAGTATGGTATTATTATTATTATTGTTATTGTTATTATTGAAAATACATATAAAGAGCTTTTAGATTTCAAATAATACATAGAAGTCTCTTACTGTGCATTAGATTATAATTGCCTTTTATATAAATGTTACATGATTAATTTATAATTCTCTGCTTTGTCGATGTGAAAGGCTAAATTATACTTCTATATTTCGTTTCAGTTGCTTCATTTACTAAAACGTAGCAAAACATTTTTTCTCCTCTAAATACTGCTTTTTTCCCCGAACGTCTTTTCTCTGAATAACATATTATAATTTCTAGAAAATAAAACTACGTAAAACACTATACGCATATATTTTTAAATATATACGCTTTTCTTCAATTTTCAACAAGTAGTTTTGATACACCTACGAAAACATTTCCATCCTTGCATGCATCGGAATTTCAGATCTTATTAGGTTTCAAGGAAACAAGTAGTTTTTACCCCCCCCCCCCCCGACGCACACATACCCTTTAAATATGTGACACCCTTTTAAAATAAAAATTAATAACTATATCTATCTATCTATATTTTTTTTTTTGTCCCCTAAAATAAATTTTAGATGGTTCTCAAATTTATGGTTCAACAAACGAGATACTTTTTGATACATTTTCTGACTCATTTTTAAATGTAAAGACACAAAATTGGCAAGCCTGGCTGTTGATTGCTTATTAATACTAATCATTTTCGAAATACTATCCACGTATTTTAAGTTATTTAAGCTTACTTTTGGTGTAGGATCCATTTAAATATTTCAATTCAAAATTTGAAAGATTATAAACCTTCCTGAATAATAAAAGGAAAATTCATAATGAAACTGGTGTGAATGAGTATCAATTCAATATGCAATGTAATAGTATCTAGGATAATTTTTAGAGAGAAAGGGGTAAATAAGAGATTAAAAATTTAAAAAGACCAATGTAATCCAAACAATTATGAGCTATGAAGTAATAAAACCTTGTGTAAATCACCATAAAATTTAAAGGACGCGTTTCGATATCGAAATTATAACGTCAGCCAATATAAACACACGTCCGTAAGAGGACAAGGTCACTTCTTTTTGTGTTTTCTTTCTCTAAAATAAATTTAAAATATCCGTTTTCAGAAAAATACATTATTTGCATTTGCAATGTCTGAAAAAACATTTAACAACAAAATTAAAATATCGTCCATGTTAATTTGCAATTTAAGTGAAGGTTTGATTGCTTATTTATAGTAATCCTTTTCATTATTTCATTAATTCATCATGTTATTTAAAATTCTTATTAAATTATGTTATTATTAATTTATTATTAAATTTATTATTAAATTATTAAAAATATTTAAACACCTACTTTCGGTCTAGAATCCATTTAAATATTTCAATACCATATTTAGAAGATTATAAATCTTACTGAATAATAAAATAAGAAAATTCAAACTTGTTTGAATGAGTATCAATTTAATATGCTATTTAATTGTAACTAGGATAATTTTTAACGCTTTATGTACTGAATTATGAATATTTCATCTTCTAAAGCATTTTTCGTGAATTGTTTAAACTACATTAAAAGATTTAAATAATCATTTAATAAATTTCAGAAGGATTGAAAGATTTAGAAAGATTAATTAAATTTGAATTTATAGGGATTTTGTGCAATATTTATAACACCACCCACACTTTTATTAGTATTTTGTAGAATTAGGAAATGTACAAACATAATATTCTTACAATAGAAATATAAAAAGTATTTCCGAATTGAAAAATTCCCCCTCTCGACCCCCTATGCCAAGAAATCTGAAAAGATGCAAAGGAAAAATAAATCATCCTTTTAAAAATATTTTTGTTTTGTGTAACCCATAATTAAGATAAAGTAATATATCTATAACTCATTCTAAACTGTATCACAACTAATCGATGTATTAAATAAATTTTATAACAAGTTATTTTAATGGTACTTATAAGTACTGTCGGTAGACAAAGGGTTAACAAGAAAAGAAAAAAAATACGTAAAAGATTTAAAATTTACAAGACCAGCCAAGTTAGAACAAATATGGATCACAGTCTAGAATCTAACGCACGCCAGGTTATGCCCGACTCGAATCCAATAATTCTTTTTAAAATTAATCCGAACTCAACATTTATAGTTATGTGCAGTTTTCTTGTTCTTTATATTGCTTCAATTTTCTCATTTTATAGTCATAGTAAAAAAGTATTAATAAATAGAGAAATAAATAAAAGAGACCTTTCGAATGTAGAAATCCAATACTCCAACAAAATCTATCCAAAGTATTAGCAGTTAAATTAGTTTTCGGATAATCTTCCATGAGCAACTAACAACCAGCTGAGAAAAAAAAAAAAAAAAATACTGTAATTCAGGATATTTTCTAATATGAAACTAGTATGTTGTGGCCATCACAAAACTTTCTTTTATATAAATCACGTCAATTAAATCATTTAAATAGTACAAGAAATTACATCAATTAAGCACTAATTCATATCAAAGTAAATCTGAATTTGAAGTTTGATGAAAATTCGTGCATTAGTTATTGAGATAGAGCTATAAGGGAAATTTTGAAAAATGCAGCATAGCAGCGCCACCTGTTGAACGATTTGCACCAAAACATAAACACCACTAATTCATGTCCTGGTATACCTGCATCTAAAGTTTGTGGAAAATCCAAGCAATAGTTCTTGAGATAGAGCTATTGCGGAAATCACACAAAATACAGCATAGCAGTGCAACCTGTTGAGCGATTTACACCAAACTGTATAAAATGTCAATTCATGTCAAGGACTAACTGATTCTAAAGTTTGATGAAAATTCGTGCATTAGTTCTTGAGATACACCTATAGTGGAAGTTCTGAAAATACAGCATAGCACCGCTACCTATTGAGCGATTTACACCAAAATGTACAAAATGTCAATTCCAGTCAAGGATTAACTGATTCTGAAGTTTGGGGAAAATTATTGCATTAGTTCTTGAGATACAGCTATAATGGAAATTCTGAAAAGTGCAGCATAGCAGCGCTATCTGTTGAGCGATTTGCACCAAAACACAAACAGCACTAATTCATATCAAAGTATACTCGAATATGAAGTTTGATGAAAATGCAAGCATTAGTTGTTTAGAGAGAGCTATTGCGGAAATCGTAAAAAATGCAGTATAGCAGCGCCACCTGTTGAGCGATTTACACCAAAATTTACAAAACTTCAATTCATGTCAAAGACTAACTGAATCTGAAGTTTGATGAAAATCCGTGCATTAGTTCCGAAGATTGAGCCATTGCGGAAATCGTGAAAAAGGCTGGATAGCAGCGCCACCTGTTGAGCGATGTACACCAAAAACTAATCAGCAACGAGTTATATCAGGGACTAACTGAATATAAATTTTTATTAAATTCCGTGCATTAGTTCTTGAGATAGAGTACCCACAAAATTTTTGTCACATACAGACAGACAGACATTTTGTAAAAACATGTTTTTCGGAATATCTGACCCCTAAAACGAGTAAATCCGTCGAAAACCGAAAGTCGAAATTTTTCACGAATCCAGTACTTTCTTCTTGTAAAGATAGAAGAAAGTAAAAACAACAAAAACAAAGATCTAAATTACTTACAGTGGCATTAATTTTGGGATAAAAATTCAGGCTCACCTATGGATTGATTAAACAATAGGCGAATTGGGTACTGACACTCCTGATTTTAGTGGCCGCCGAATTTTGGTTTAGGAAATTTTTATATAGCTGAAATTTCAAGATTAGGATTTCTAGATAGTGCCCGTCAAGATTTGACGGTAAATAACATGAATGTTTCATCAGAATAATTCTTGAATTTTTAATTAGTTCCTTTTAAATTAATTATTGAATGACGAATTTCTATATTGCATAAGTGATTCCTATTTCTTTAAGGTGATAGAGGATGCTGTCAATCTAACCTATTCACTGAAGTGAAAGAATTTTAAGTTTATAATTTACAACCATTTATGCTTGCTTTTTATCAGAAATTTACCTAAAAATGCTGTGTAGAGAATTTATTTTTACTTACTACGGCCTCTTTTTTTTTTTTTTTTTTTTTTTTTTTTTTTTTTTTTTTTAAATAACAATATTTATTTATTTATTTATTTATTTAAACACGACGATTAAAAGCTGCCATGAATTTTATTTTTATCTGTCTCATTCTTTAAAAACCTAAATTTGAAACTTGATGCAGCTAACTATTTATAATATACATTTTTTATTACTTGAATTTTATTATACATTTTTTAAATATTAAACCTGGATATCAAGGTAATTTCTTTTATAGCTCTTATACGAATATTTTTCTTTCTTTCCATTTTATTTTTGAAAGAATGATAAACTTTTCTTTCTGACACACACACATATATATTCTTGATAATGGTAAAAAAATATAACGAAAATTGTAGATCAGCTCAATTTATTTAATTGATAATTACATGCAAAATATCTTAGCTTATATATTTTAAATATAAAATCATTAATGTTTCAAAATGTTTTATAAGGCATCGAAAATGTTTAGTTTTTTTTAAATAACGGTACATGAAGAGGCGGGGAGAGTGGGGGACAATATCAAGCCCCTGGACGCTCTTTGTCCGATCTGTGGAATTATCTGAATATTGGAAAGCTCGCTCCTATTTTTTTTTTCCGTAGAAGAACTCTTGTCCATTTCTTCCAAGACTGCCCTAAAGGAGTTTTCTTCCCTTACTTGGCCCCCAACCGCTTCCCCTCTGACCCTCTGCTTGACCCCAACTCGTTGACAGCTTCATAAAGGCATAGGCGTGTTTAGAAAGGGGGGGAAGAGAGGACATAAGCAGAACTCAGATCCGGAAAAAGAAATGAGTGATACAAAGCCTTAAATGCAAAATATCCGGGAGAGTTTCCCTAGTGCACGACCACCTTTTACAAGGGAGAGCACTGTGCACTAGAGATTTTCACCGGGCTATTGCTCTTAATATCAGATGGTTTTACCAATAACTTCAGGTAATCTGCCCTCAAGCTCTGAACTTTTTCTCAATCTTCAATAACTTCAGGTAATCTGCACTCAAGCTCTGAGTGTTTTCTCAATCTTCAATAACTTCAGGTAATCTGCACTCAAGCTCTGAGTCTTTTCTCAAATTTCAGACAGGTGTGACATCTTAGGTGAAATGAATCTTTTTTACCTCACTTCGATCTTCTGCAAGATGTCAAAGTACTTAAGAACAATAAAAGCTCTCAAAATTTTCCTATTAGAGGAGAGAAAAACAAAAGAAAATCAATTTAACTATATTATGGTTATGTAGTGTAAGATATGTTACAGTAGTATACCAGTATACCTTCTAGATTTTGTTATGTTAATAAGGAACTTCATATATTCTCAATTTTCCAAATACAGCAATTAACTACTATATAGTTGATTTTTTTTTTTTTTTGAGGCGATGAATTTTAATTAAAGCACAGAGACGAAAAGAAATATATAATAAAGTGTTTTAAATTACGATTAAACTGCTGATTATTGCAATTTTGGTCAGCTAATTTTCAAAATAAACAAATTAAGCATGTAACTAATTTTTTTTTTTCTCGGGAAGGGGGAAAGCGACTTTACATTTTCTTTAAATAAGTAATTTAATAGGTATTTTACTTCCTATCACACATAATCAGGGTTCGTAAATATCATGATATTTTCAAAAATATCAAAAATATCCGATATTTTGATATATATGCGATATTTTCAAAATAGTCAACTTACTGCTGATAATGAATATTTTCAAGCATAATATAAATTAGAAACTAAAACATATTGCAATTAACATACAAAACTTAAACAACAGCATTCTAAAATGCATTTTGTTTTTTTTTTTTTACTTAGAACAAAATTGAAAATGTACTATTTGAAAACAGATACAATTTGCATATATTTGCATACATTTTGCATATGTATATAAACTATAGGATTTGTATCAAGTATCGAGAAAGTTTTATATTTTATAAAATAAAATTTTAAATACAAATTAGTTTTTTTTTAATTGAAGAATTTTAACATAAATGTAAGCTTGTCTTATTGTTTATTCCCTAACCTGTAGTACAGTTTAGACTCAATTAAACCACAATCAGAAAATTCTTTTCTAATAATGCTGCGTATAAGATTATGTAAATTACAGTTTCTCTTTCAATGGCTGTTCTGAATTAATTGTCTCTCATAATCATTAGTTCTACATTTAAAAATAAAAGTTTCAAACATAAAGCTTAGAAAAGATATTTGTAAAAAAAATTTCTTGTATTCTTTGCCTAGAAAAGTCACTGCCAGAGACAAAAGTTTTTTATCTACAGAATGGCACAGTCAATAACAGTTGAAAATTTCATTTACATTTGTTTTGACTGAAGAAAATATCAAAATTATCTTACACATTGATATTTTAAAAATAAATATCAAATATACAAAATATCAAACATCTTGATATTTTGAAAATAAATATCAAGAATTTGAAAATATCGAAAATATCAAAAATCTTGATATTTTAAAAATAAATATCGGATATATATCAACGAACCCTGCACATAATATATATTAAAATCAATATAAAATAACTCTGGGTGAATTAACTTAAGCATGTAACTAATTTTTTTTTTCTTGTGGAGAGAAAAAAGCGACACAGATTTCAGCAACACTGATTTTCTTTTAAATAAAAGTAATTTAATACGTACTTTCCCCCCTACCACAAATATACATTGCTTAATTATATTAATATAAAAATAAAATAACACTGGGCATAAACAATTCCAATAACAGGATTTATCAAAATATCATTTAAACAGAAAACAATAGAAAAGGGACACTTACTTATTTTATTTTTCTTCTTTTATATCCAATATTCTTTCCACACGGTCAGACGACGCTACATCCAGCAACCATGAGACGCAAATAAATGAATGAATATGAATGAAATGACGCGGGAAAAAAGGCGGGGATACGGGCGCTTACTAGGCATGCGCAGCCAGCCGTTGCTTTTAGAGCTGTGGCTCCGTTTCCGTCTGTTAGCCGGAAGCGTAGACACTCCCCTTTTGACGCGGTGTGCTTTGCACAAGTGCTGTATTAGTTTTCGTCATGATAGATTAATCCAGTGTTTATTATGATTATATTTAATCATGTTTTATTTAGTGTCTATCATTTAACCTAGTTACAATAGGTTATGGGCTCTCACGCTGTCAACTGCGATATTAAATCTGCATCTTGCTAGGACTGATCGCGGCTGCTAGGCCTAAGTACAATGTGACGAATTGTTCACGCGATTGAATATTTTTTGATAAGGACTCATTTTGCAAACGCTTTTGATACGTACTGCCTTTGCAATGGATTTCAAAGCGCAAACTGAGAAGCTGGAAGGTACAAAAAATTGGACAAAATGGAAGCGTCAAATCGAACTGTTGCGCCATCACGATGTTTTAGATATTGTGACTGCAGGTCGTGAAGTGCCGGCTGATCCCGGAGATTCCGCTGCTGAGGATGCAAGAAAATCCTATGAAACAGAACGTAAGGCTTTTCTTAGGAGCGATGCATTGGCTCAGTTAATTCTTGTTAATAGCATGGACGATGCAAATATTGAATTAACGGCAACTTGCGATACAGCAAAATGCCCTTGGGAAAAGTTGCTTTCTGTGTACGAGCAAAGTTCGGGTCAGCGGGTGGATCGCTTAATGGAGCAGTTTTTTAGCTCAGAAAAAGATGTTGCAGAAGATGTCGTAACACACATAGCACGTTTGCAACGGAACTTCCGTGAGCTGAATGATGAACTCAAAAGGCTGGTGAAAACAGAGTTACCTGATTTACTGCTTATGAGTCGAATTATGTCAACACTACCTGCAGAATATTTTGAATTTAAAAGTGTGTGGTAATCTGTTCCAGTGCAGGAAAGGGCAATTAACACATTAACAGAGCGCCTTCGACTTATTGAAATGAGACTGCCATCGAAGCAGAGTGAGGGTGCAGCCCTTCTTGCTAAATCTTCAATAAAGAAAAAAGGAAAATTCAAAACTGAGAAGAAGTGTTTTTCTTGTCACAAGACTGGTCATGTTGCAAAACATTGTTACAAGAATAATAGTAGAAAAAAGCAACCGGATGGTGATGCCTTTGTATGTAGTGCTGGTGTTCCAGAAACAGACCTATGGCTAGCTGACTCGGGTGCTTCAGCACACATGACAAGCAATGAAAAATACTTCTTATTATACAAGCCTTTTTCACACCCCAAAGAAGTAAGAATAGGGAATAATGAAGTTATTTTAGCATATGGTGAAGGTGTAATCAACGTAGAAATGCTGGTCAACGAAAAGTGGGAAAGAAATCACCTAAAGGATGTGTGGTATGTCCCAGAAGTAAGCAGAAATTTATTTTCTATTAGTAAAACTGTTGACAAGGGTTTCAAATTTAAAGTTGATACAAATCAAATGGTTGTGCTTTTTTGAAAAATGGTGATGTACGAATGACAGGCAAGAGAACATCTCGAGGGCTGTATGCACTCAAAATGAGAGTGAGAATGCCTGATAAATCTGCTGATTCTCAGGGGCGCCATTTTCAGGAGGCCATCAGGGGCTGGGGGGGGCATCCCCCCCCCCAAGGAATTTGATATTTTAGAAAATTTATCTGTCATTGCAAGTCAGACTCAAAATAATTTAAAAAAATACTCAAAACCTGAAATAGCTTGTCAAATTTTATTACAATAAAAACACGTATAAGTAAATACTTTAGGTACATAAACTAATAATTATAAAAAAAAAAATTCTGATTTGCCAATTTATCTATTTTATCCAAGTCTAATTTACAAATTTCGCAATTTTTTTCTGCGGTCAATTGACGAATTAATTTTGCGTCGCTCAGCAAAAAAATTAAGCAAATAAATAAATAAAATAGCATGGTCTTCCCTTGAAAATTAAACAAGAGAGAAAAATCATGCGTCAAGCATAGATTATGAAACACTTTCCAACACATCAAGAATGCTTTAGCAAAACTTAGCCTTTCAATAAGGAGAATAATATATCTAATTAAACATTTTAGAAAACATAAGGACTTTTTCCTAGAAATCCGCACAAACTTTGCAATTATGTAAAATAGCAAAGGAAACTGAATCAGGTGAAACTTGCGCGTGAAGTGTTGTGCTATGGTATACAGCGTTCGAAATCCTTGGTGGTCCGCTGGTCTGAGACCACCAAAAATTCAATCGGGCCACTAATTTGAAAAATTTAATGGTCCGCTGGGCCAGCAACTTTCCCCCTCTCTGACAGGTAAACGTAGACTTTCCCGTCCTTGAGAAAACTGCAACCAAACACAAATCGCATAATTTTATTTTATTTAAAAAAATTGAATTAAACCTTAGTCAGTTGAAATAGATTATCTGAAATGAAATGTTTAATTAATAATTTTATAGATTTTCTTTATGTACTGTTTAATTTTTAGCAAATTATAATTTTACATTTTATTATGATGAAAATTTTGGATAGCTGCAAAGGAAGTTTGATTTATATTCTAGGAAGGGGGGCAGGGCACTCAAAGGGTTAAAGGGACTTAATGGAATTTTATGTAGCAGGCCAGTGATGATTACTGCGGACCAGTAAATTCTTATGCTTACTGGTCCTTGGGACCAGTGCCTTTTTTATATCAATTCTACCGCTGGTATATAAGATCATGGCCATTAGCCAAGAGATCATTAAATAATCTGTGTTTTCCGAGAATAGAGACACAAGAGAAATGTATGTATTATTGTGTACAAGTTTTACGAAAGCAATATTCATCAAGGAACAAGTCCATTGTGAACTATTTATTTTCTGAAAATATCACCAAACGAACTACATACGATGTTCTAGAATGTTACTAGGAGGGACTCTCGGCCAAAAAAGAACTGGGATCGGGTAGGAAGGCAAAAAAATAAAAATCTCCAAGCCAGAGTTAGAGCAGTTGAAAGGACTGTTTGGCGAAAACGACCGAGTATTAATCCATCCCATGCCTTCGAAATACAGTGTTTCACCTAACCACCAACAAAAGACAATCACTAAGAACCTGAACATCAAATATTACAAGAAATGGTCATAACAGAACGAACAGAAAAACAAATGGTTGTCGTGAAAACGCAGTGTGGTCATTTGTTCAGAAAATTCTCTGATAGAATCTTCGATGATGGTGACGGCTCATATTTTAAGCTCAAGAACTCCACGTCTAACTATAACGGTGGCTATTATACATCTGACGTCTCCACGACCCAAGATATCATTAAATTTTCTACTAAAGCGAAATTCCAAGACAAGATCCTCATATGGATTGCAATGGGTCCGAAAGGTTTGAGTCGTCGCGTCCGTTCAACCGAAAGTCAGGGTTCGCTGTCAATGGGCAACGACATTTGAACAAAGGCATTCGCCGTCTTCTTATCCCCTACATCTGTAGCAACTACAATGACGGTGATTACGGTATCTGTCCAGACTTGGATAGCAGTCATCTCTGCAAAATCGTTCTCATCCATTTCCGCCAGCAAAACATCACTTTCATAAAGAAATCTGACAACCTGGTTAGCGTTCCCCAAATTTGACCAATTGAGCAGTTCTGAAAGTATCTGAAGTCAAAAGTGTATGCCAAAGGCTAGAAAAGCAGGTAACATCCAGAAATTGATCAATCGAATCAAGTATTGTTTCAAAATTATGAACTTAAATTTTGTACAATGTCTAGCAAGTACCACCAAAAGTAAAATCGATAATATCAAACGAAGCGGTTTAATTGAAATCCGATAACAGTTTTACAGAGGAATGTGGTTATTGAAGTCACCTTACAGTGTTACAGTGCCCATTTGAGTTCTTTATCTCGTTTTTTAATAACTCTCAAGTCAAGAAAAGTTTGTGCAGATTTCTAGGAAACAGTCCTTATACCACATTTAAAAACCATATTTCAATAATTACTGCCCATAACCGTAAAAGTAATCCAGTTCTTTTGTGAAGCTCTGTATATGATCTATAAATTTGTACATATGCTACACAGTGTGCTTAAATTATGTTTAGTAAGAAAATGCATAACACAGTAAAAAATTCCCCTTCAGCAGTTTCTACCAATAGGGGGAAACGTACTTAAATTCTTTTGTACAGCCCTGTATATGGCATACAGATTTTAATACACGCCACATATTAATGCTGAAATTTAATTCAAGCAATGCTTAAGCTACTTAAATTACGCTTCCATGAGTTAATATCCATAGGTGATTATCTATCCAGTTCTTTGCATAGTCCTGTATATGATTTTATTTATATGCAGCAAACTTACCTTAGTATATTATACTAAACGTAGTTGAACTTGAAAGACAACTTGAAGCTGCATAACTCAAATTAAAAATAACATCTTTGTTTAAGCAATTCCTGCTCTTTCTCAATAATGCTTACGAATTTTTCTGTGTGTCTTACGAATTTAAAAATTGCTCTGTATATGTTCTATTGAATTTATGCACACCATGTAGTATTCAAAAATTTAGTTAAACTAAAAAACCATACCATAAGTGAAAACGGACTTGCAGCAATCATTCCTAATAGTCAAACTTCGTACAGATTTGTTTCCAAAATCTTTTATGTGTCCCTGTAAATGAATGATAAATGCAATCCCCATCCTATTTTACTGCAAGCATTTTGTTGTTAGCTTCAGTAATGTATATCAGTTTCATCATGTTTGAAATAGTGCAACATAATTGAAATACGCTGCGAACAGTTTTTATCCGTAGACCATCATATAATCAAACTCTTTTGCATAACCTTGTAAATGAGTGATGAATGCTTCGCACCCCATATTCTACAGAAAGTATGTATTAGCACTAGAGATGAGACGGACTCAACCCGGACCTGACACGGGTTTGATTTTTATACCAGTCTTCCGGCTCGGGCCCATTCTTTCTCAAATTGGCAATTTTATTTATTCTCGTACTCGTATAGAAACAAAAAATAACTTTTTTACCCCTTAAAAATTAATTATCCCATTGCAAGTCTTTTTAATGCTATTTTGATCAGGAGGAAAGAGAGAGATTTTTTTTTTTTTTTTTTTAAGTATTTGTCTAACATTATTTTGAAAGAAAACTTGTGATATTTGATGATTTATGTCTGTAGTTTAACGCGAGTAACGACCTGTTGATGTTGGCGGCAATCAGAATATGGCGCCATTAGGATACTGTTTAATAGGAATGTTTATTTATTATTATTTTTTTCAGAGTTTACGTCAATCAGCATTAGCCTAAGATTTGCAAATTTTTAGTCTCCTATTGTCTGCGATTGTAATCGCTCTTTATATGAAAATAATGTTGGTGATTTTATTCATGCTTCTTCTTGAAGTCTGCTCATTCTGTGGCTCTATTCTTCATATTCATACAATCACTTTCATACGTAAGTAGATAAAATTGGCATGTGTTGTTATTCCCGATTGAAAGCAATCAAGCAGCGTTTCCTCTTTTTCTACAAAAGCATCAGATCTTTTCAGTAACGGTGTCAAATTTATAATTTAAACTGATTTTCAAAGCCATGATAAATGTGAAAGATGTACACCTTTTATAGGAAACAGAAAACGTTGTTTGATTCTTCGTCATATAAATCATAATTTCTGCAAATTTCATTAATTTATACATAAAATGCTCTTCGTTATTGTATCCATCAGATATACCTACTTGTTGCGGGAGAAAAATTTAAAAATCTTTTTAGGGAAGTATATTTCTATTTGACATAAAACGTCTCTTTTGATAAGATTTAATGTAAATTTCATAAAATTAATTATGTGCTAGAGATTAACAGTTGTTAAAAAATGAGATCTATTACATTTAGAACAACTTTTAAATATTATGCATTTTTGTTAAACCTTTTTTTTTCTGTGTAGTATACTTTTGGTATCAGAATCGGGCTATGATGGCACAAACTTTTTCGGATTCGGATTAAAAATTATTGGCCCCGGGCTCTGAAAAATGAGCCCAAACTCATCTCTAATTAGCACATCTCAAAAATATTTATCAATTTCATTATGTTTGTAACGTAGTAACATTATTAAAATACGTCACAAATATTCTTTCTTCATAGACTGTGATATAACGGAATACTTGTGAGTTCTCCTGGACGCGAACTGTAAGTGCTAAACATAACATTACATGTAGTAGTCATCTTTTAGTACACCCCAATAATGTATATAAATGTTATTATGTTTAAATACTGTAATACAACTATGAAGACGTTTTTGCTAGTGAAGGAGATGGCCGTTTTGCGTTGACAAAATAGTGAAGTTTTTAACGCCAGGTCCTATTAAAAAAAAAACTCCAATTCGGGTAAACGAAGACTTAGTTTATTTTAATGATGAAAGTCCAAGGGAGAGGTACAGGGGGAAAGCAATAAGGAGCCTCTTTTAAGACGTCATCACGAGGCTAGAGAAAGAGCAGGAATCTCGAATATACAGTTACAACTCTCTTGCTTGGCGGACTACAATATCGCCAATCTAAAAGTATTTTTGCGCCATGCACAAGAGGCTAAGAGAAACATTGGCTGGTATGTTCGCCAAAAACATACGGTAGGCTTCTACCATATTAAATGTGTAGGGGGGGCAGATTGTGGGCTGCCAACATTCTTGACTCATGACAGGCGCAGTCCAATCTGTACATTGATACAGCTGCGGTTGAAAAAAAAAATTGTTATCTGGAAAGGGCATAGTAACAGACCGAATTCGTTAGGCGAAGGGCATGAGAATGTATTTTTCTAGAGCAGATGTTAGATCAAAGATAAACCGCTTTACCACAAAAATGCAGAATTGCCATACATCTGAACAAAAGGGTGTGAAGCGAAGATAATTCTAATAAATAGATTGCATGTAAAGTGATTTTTAATGATGAGTTATATTCATGCTCAAATAAGGAAATGCCCGAAGTTAAAATGCTTTAGTTTCTAACAGACAACAGTAACGTTTTCTACAAGGTTAAATCGTATGTGTGAGAGACTCACAAAGTGAAAATGGGGAGTGATTCACTGATTTTATTTTATTGAAGAGATGAGTAATTAGAATAATTTAATTTAAATGTGCAGGGCCATTAATACAATCGCTTTAGTTTTTAAATGTTGAATTTAATTTAGGGGCTGCACTGTTTGACTATATTGCACTAAAATAAATAAATTCTTTAACAGAATTTTAATTGAAACTGCTGGGGGGGACGGAATGTAAACATATATAACGAGATAATCGTTAGATATATCACCTGGGACACCGCAAAAAAAAAAACTTTTTGTTGACCCGTGTGCATGGGCAAAACATTAAGACAAATAGTTACACATATAAATATATTTTCAAAACAGTTTTTTTTTTAAACTAGTTGCTGTCATGAACACAAAAAAAAATCTCTTTCATCAATAGTTCAACAGTCCTAAGAGATTTTATGAATTAATATTTTCTAAATTAAGTTTATGGATATCCACCTTCAGTAAAATTTTCTTCAAAATTGCATACCATGGTATATATTTTTTTTTAACTGAGTCGACTCTGACAGCAAATATTTAAGCAGCGTGTAACTAGACCATTGGCTGCACATCATCAAAATATTGATCCTGGTTCGGATCATTTTATGAAAAAACACAAGTACTAACAATAAAAAAATGTAATATATAAACACAAATGCAACACTAGAAGTATAGATTAAATAATAATAAGTGAAATGTGTAATTGTAAACTAATAAGTAATTATAATAAGACTTAAAAGAAATTGGACATGATTAAAAAAAATGTAATATTTATGCCTGCAGCATAGGATGACAAAAAAAAGAGGTGCCTGAAGCACGCCCATGAAAAAGGTGTCACCCTGAATCTTGTGTAGACAACAAGTATTATGGCGTCGGCTTAGGGCTTCAGCCTTATATGAGGAGGGAGTTTTGAGACTCATACAGCGCCCGCTTATATGAGTCCCTGCTCCTCCGAAGACTCTAGCGGTCCTCTAAAGTAGCACACGTCGGTTTACAAGCAAAAATTGATTTTTGTGAATTGGAACACCAATTCCAAGGGGTTGTCTCTCAACACAATGAAGTTTTTGGACCCTAAGGGCAATAATTTTGAACGGGAACAAAACATTCGAAAGGGAGAATTAAAAATAAAAAAAATAGATATATGTCACATATATATCAAATCAAAAAGGGGTAGACAATCCTAGAGTGAAGAGAGACATAAAAATGAAAAAGTCATAATCAGGTTAAATAATGCACAAGTCATATAATTAGAAGGTAACTAACTGGTTGACAAGAAAATGTTATCAAATTACATGTGAAAAATTTTTCTTTTTTTTTTTTTTAAATAACTGCAATTATTAAATGTGTTAGTTATCATTGTTACCTGAAATGTAATCGTAAAAGAATGAAATGTAAAATAAATGTTAAACTGTAAATAATAGTTAAGTGTATGTAAATAACATAAAAGTGTACAGTAAAATGAAAAGAGTGTAAAGTGATTCAAAATATTGTTCACAAGAGATCTTCGAAGCATACAGTCATGGGCCAGCCATAATGTTGTCAAAGATCTGTTGCAAGCAACATACATACAACCTAGACCTCTGGTTGTACACTTAGCTTCACAATACATGTCATAAGAAAAAAATATAAACAAAAGTATATTATTTTCTGTTTCTTAAATTATATGTATGTGGTTGATAAACATTAGGGAAGTTGTGATTGTTTAAGTGACTTGTAGCATCGAATAAATGTCCATATCGAGGTGGTGCAAGGAGTAACCTATCAATGTGTACACGAAATGCTGTATTATCAGAAGCATACAACCTCTTGATCGAGAATGACACAGGTGAATGTTTGAAAGTTACAATGTATGGTCCAGTGTATTTAGGTTTGAATTTATCAACAGATTTTAAGTACACAATATCTTTGAGACAAATGGTTCTTAATTTAGCTTTCTGACCGTAATGTTTATATCTTTTATCCTGTGCTGTTTTAATGTTATTGTAAGCCTTGTCATATATTTTGTGTAAATCTTCAAGTAGTTTATGTATTTCAGCATGTTTATCTAGAAAAGGTTGATTGCTATGCTGATCAAAAGTGTCAAAAATTAATGAAAGTTCACGTCCAAAGTGCAGAAGATTAGGAGTGAATAATGTAGTTCAATGTTTTGAACCATTATAGAGCGACTTGTGTATAAATATTGCATTTTCAAATGAGTGACCTTCTTGCAAAAGTATATTAACAGAGTATTTGATAGATTTATTTATTCTCTCCGAAAGAGCATTGCTTTGTGGCCTCGAAACAGAGCTGTGAAGTACCTTAATACCTAGAGTATCATTAAAAATGTTGTATATTTGAGATGTATATTGGGGTCCTAAGTCTGATAAGACAACAGAAGGTCTCCCAAAGGTGGTAATATAAGAGAATAAACATTTAACGACTTTATCTGCAGATGTATCATTAAGTGGAAAAAGTTCAACATGTCTTAAAAAGTGATCTGTAATAGTTAAAATATGTTTACCATTAGCGAAAGGTCCAACGAGATCTGTACTAATAGTATGGCCAGGATATCTGGGCGTGTAGGTGGGTTGTAAGGGTGCAGGAGGGGTTTGATGATGTTTACATTGAAGACATTTGACACATGAAGCTACAAAGATTAAGGTGTCAACATACATGCCTTTCCAAAAGTATCTTGACGATAGAAACTCATAAGTTTTATTAAAACCAAAGTGAGATAAATGAGAGATTGTTAAAACTTTGCTTTTAAGAGAGTTAGGAACAACAATGTGATATGAAAAAGTGTTATTAAGATTATTTTCTTTTTTTAACATTAAAACTTTCGAATCAGGGTGTATGAAGTAATTAGGATATTTTTGAGAAGGTCCTTTCTTTAGAATATCTTTGTAAACAGTGGACAAGGTGGTGTCATTTTTTTGTTCAGTGCAGAAAGTTTCATTTGAAATTTCCAATAAAGGATCTGGATTTGTTTGTTTACCAGATACAAGATAGTTTACATATTTCTTAGTGGCACTCGAACATGAATTATTACTGTCTGGTGTATCATAGTCAACAATAGGTAATGGTTGAGGGTCATGGATAAGTTCAGGGTTCGTGTCCAGAGTTTGTTGATTGTTTTCAAAAGTACAGCGAGATAAATAGTCAGCCAGAACATTTTTCTTACCAGGGATATGTTTAAAAGTGTATGAGTACGCTGAAATCTCCATGAGCCAACGAGAGATAATATCAGCTGGATTAGTAGTCTTGTTATATTTTTCTAAGGGTTTACTGTCAGAAAGAATTACAAATCGTCTGTTATATAAATAATATTTGAAAGCGGTAACAGATTTATAAATTGCCATGAGTTCTAATTTAAGTGCAGGGTATTTTTTTCTGATGGCTTAAGATATTTAGAAAAATGTGCTACTGGTAAAAGTTGTTTATCATGCTCTTGTAGTAAAACACCAGAAATAGCAACATTTGACGCATCTGTATTTAAATAAAATGTCTTGTTCCAATCAGGTAATCTAACCATGGGAGAATTAAAGAAAATTTTTTGTATTGTGTCCATGATTTCTTGATGTTTAACTGTCCATTTAAATTTAACTTTTGGAGTAGTTAGGTTTATCAGTGGCTGTACTAACTCAGAAAAGGATGGAATTAGACTCTTATAAAATGTAATGACACCAATGAGTCTTTTTAGTTGACGTTTAGTTGTAGGTGTGGGAAAAGATGTTATTTTTATGATATTTGACTGAATTGGGGAAACAGACTGATTTTCTACATGAAATCCCAAATAGTCAATACTAGATTTATGAAAAGTACACTTGCTAGGAGACAGGGTCAAGTTATATTTGGTTAGGATAGAGAGAATTTTTTTTAATTTACTACACATTTCATCAAAAGAGTTTGCACCTACAATGAAATCATCCTGATATGTATATACACCATCTAATTGTAATTCATCAAGCAAAGAGTCCATTAAAGCTTGGAAAATAGAAGCGCTGTTTTTTAATCCGAACACTAATCTCTTGTATCTAAAAGAACCAAACATAGTAGTAAATGTCAACTGATTTTGGAATTTTGCTGGCAAATCAATTTGATGATATGCCTGATGAAAGTCAAGAGAAGAAAAATATCGATACTGAGAAAGATTTGAAATGATGGTTTGAATTTTAGGTAGAGGGTAAGATGATCCTTGAATTACAGTATTGACCATTCGAAGATCTAATGCGAGAGGAAATTTTTGTTTACCAGTTCCGTCTGGTTTCTTTTTGACTAAAAGCATGGGGCAAGCCCATTCTGAACAGTAGCGTTCAATAATTTTGGCATCAAGCAGATCTTTAATTTGTTCTAAAGTACCTTTTTGCAAAGATTGAGGAAGGGGGAATGGAAGAGTTTTTATAGGGTAGTCATTAATAAATTTCAAATCAGGTACAATCTTATCAGTATGTCCAAGTGTATTTAATGATTTTGAAAAGGCAGGGTAGTAATTAAGTAACAGTTTAGTCATTGTATTTTCTTCATTAGAACTTAAATGTGTAAGATCAAAATCGGTAGTTGCCAAATCCTCTTTCCTCTTTTTTAATGTTTCATTAGATGCCTTGATAAAATTTAGGAAGTGTTGTTCTGAGTTATGATGCTTGTCCAAATTATCAGAGGGGTACTCAAGAATTTCCTCAACTTCAGATAACTGTCCAATTTTCGTGTGTTTAGGGAGATGAATGGTAGTGTCAGAATTATTTTTAAGTGAAATAGAAAAGAAATGATTTAATTGCACAGGCTTCTTTTTGCGTTTAGATTTCTTATTCATTTGGATAATGGCATCATGACCTATTACTTCTTTTTTATCTGCCAAATATTCAAATAGATAGTTTATGTCATGTTTGATATTATTGTTTGTGTAAACTGAGCACCATGTTTGCTTTTGGGGTTCTAGAATGATTTTACCTGTTAAGAAAACTTTTTGATTTGTCACCACATCACATAAGGTGTTACATTGATTACTTTCACTGACTTTTGACTTATTGTGTGATGTTTCTAGTGGAATAGTCAAGCTGTTGTTAATATGAATGCATTTATTGAAAGTATCAATGATAATGTTAAATTTACTAATGAAATCAAAACCAAGAATGCCTTCAAAACTGGAGGATTCAGGAATATCCACTATATAAAAGTGGTGCGAGAAGGATTTTTTTTCTAACTTAATGGATGCTCTAATACATGAAGAAAAAGAAACATCCGAATTGACGGTTTTAATATTTATGGCTGTTGATAGTCTCTTGTATTTTAATACAGGTTTAAGTTCATTAAATAAATTTTGTGAAAGTAACGAAATGCTACTTCCAGAGTCAGCCAATAGGGTGATTTTATGTTTTGCAATAGTGGCCTTTACAAGAGGAAGTGATGGAGAATGCGTATTAACACTACAAATGATGTGAACAATTTTATCGCCTTCATTTTCTGTTTGAGTAGTGATATTTCTTGCGATTTTAATGTGATGTGAAGTTTGTGACCCGGTTGAATTGACTAACCTTTCTTTAGAGATTTTTGGTACTGTAGGGTCAATAGGAAATGTTGCTGATGTTAAGTCACATGGTTGAGACACAAAATCATCAGCATAAAAATTGTGTCTCTGTTCTAGTTTTCCTGAACCTGGTAATTGTTGCGTCTGTTAAAATTTTCCCTTCTCTGTGTATTAACTCTTTTCCATTTGAAACACTGATGGGCCTGGTGGCCATTGCGGAAACAGAGTTGACATGTCACAACTTTTCTTTGTGGAAACTTGTGAGGGGAAAAACGTTTTGGGAAATTTCGCGTTTTGACATTTTTCCTATAGCGCATCGCATTTGCGTTATACTTTGGGCTACCTTGCATATCATTTTTTTTAGTTTCAGTTTTGGGTCCAGGCGGTGCGAGTGTCAACGCATTTATTTTTTCCGAGAGTTCCTTCAATTGTTCTTCAACGTTATTTTGAGATTTACTGACAGAGGGTAAGGAATGTAGAATCTTTTCGTTATGCAGAATTTCGTGCAACGTCTGTGCTCTTTCAACAGCAGCACGATATTCATTGACGCCTTCGTCTTGTAACTTTATTCGTATGTTAGCTGGCACAGCCTCCATGAATTTCATAAGTTTAATCGCGTTACGGGCATTTTCGTCTTTAATATCTGAATAGACAGTTGCGGCTAACACGTTTAATCGGTGTGCCAAATTTTTAATTGACTCCACTGGCAGAAGAGATAAGCTCGAAAGTTCAACGCCAGCCACGCACTTGCTTGGGGGTGAGAAAAATGCGGCAAATTCTTTTTCAAGCGTATCTAGATCATTAACTTTTTGAATTTCTGGATTGTGAGCATAAAATTTTTGAGCGGGACCAATTAACTTGCCTACAAGTACAGCAATGGTAGTCTGAGGGCTGTATTTGTTAATTTCAGCAGCCGACCTAATTTGGTTAAAAAAGAATTTAAGTAAATCCGGATCTCCATCAAATTGGTTAATGTTGATTTGAACTTGTTTAGCGGACATGGTCAACGGTTTACCTAACACAAATTCTCTAATCAAAAATTGTTACTGAAATTCTACATACATATATAAATATGAGACATATAAACAGATAAAAATGTAAATGAAATAAAGTAATGGAATAAAATAGTATAATAATCACATTAAAAAAATAACACACAACTTAAAAAAAATAAACAAAAGGTCTTTTTTTTAAAACCTTTTACAGAAAAAAAATAGAGAAAGAAAAAAAAACTTATCCAGGGACAAAATTGTGTTTCTCAAAGTAAAAATGATACCGCTGCTTATTTTAAGCAACAGAAAAATATTTCGCAATAGCTCCTATTTTATTTTTTTTAAATGGATGAAACATGTACGTCATTCAAAATAAAACTGGTAGGAGCAAGCAACTGAAATAAAAACTTATTTTATCCTTTTTAACAGAGAAAATACAATTGCTATCTGTCCTTGTTTCTCTAAAAGGACAGAAATTAAAAATCTCTCAAATTAAAATATTTTCAAGCCGAAAGGCGAACTAGAAAAAAATTTTTATTTTAACCTTCGTAGATAAAAAAAATATATGTGGGACGAAGTATAATCCTCGTTAACTCTTTTTGAGAGAAAAAAAAATTAACATATTTTAATATGCATTAAGAGTTAAGTAGAGGTGAATGTATTTCATAATAACTAAGAATAGTGGAACATTCTATGCAATGGGGAAAAAACTAATTATAGTATATATATAAATATTATAATAGACGACAAAAAATATCAAAAATAGCAATATCACTGTGTTTTCGTATCCTGTACAAAAACACAATAATATTAATAAAATCAATTGTCAAGTACTTGTGAGTACTTATGGAGTAAGAAAGCATAAAAATGGAATGAAACAAATTTTAAAATTTTAAAACAACGTTTCCAGAATTAACTGAAAAGAAAATTAGTCGAAAGAAAAGCAATTAAATGGGGGGAATGAAAATATGCTTTCGTACTCTAAAAATGTGCTATTTTAAGTAAATCTAGCACTATTGAAACTTTTTTTTCCTTCTTTTTTTTACTAATGCACTAATTTTTTTTGGATTGTGAACTTTTGTTTTTTATTAGTGCATATATATCTGACTCTCGACGATTTTTTTTTATTTGTATATAACGGAGAATTTGTGGAGCACAACTTCAGGAGTCATTTGAATGATTTTTTTTTATTGACTCCTTTTATTAGAACGACTCAACACTCGTGCACACTAGCATTTTCACAAACACAATATTTTTCACATTCTGACTGTAGCATCAGAGAAGTTCACCCACAACACACATAGCACACTTGAGCAGATCGCAGGACAAATTGGGGTGGATATTTTAATCAAGAGTAATCACGAAAAAAGAACACGATGAGGCATTTCTTTCACAAACAGTGGTGTCGTATGGTAAAAAGGTAACCAAACACACTTTACAGAATATTGAGGAGGCTGGCTCTGTAAATAGAAATGAGAGCGAGAGTCGTGATTCAATCGCTGACTCGCTCGGACGTTCTTTTCAACGAACACATGTATTTGCAGGGGTTTATTTTGCTTTGTAATCAGTGTTTCACTGACCTGATGAATTCACACAAAATTTGTATCATTTTTACACAGAAACGAAAGGTTTCTCAACGCGGAACTCGTTGAAGTTGTGAAATCACCAATATTGCTATTATAAGGACACGTTTGCAGTTGATTTCTATTTTGTAGTAGACTCTTTCACACGAAAACTTTCTTTAACACAAAACTTTCACAAGTATGATGCGATGGTGGGCCGGGGAATGGTCCGAGAGATAAGTTTGCACGCGGGCAGATTTCTTCGGCGACGGGGAGCGTGCAGTTGATTCCAAAACTCCAGGGGTTGGCAAAGGGGGAAAGCAGAAAATGGAAAGGAGAGAAAGATGTTTCTTCGGCAAGGGGTAGTTGACCGGGGCGAAAAGTTCACTCCATGATGAAATCCACGCAGCCGGTAAGCGAAGATAAGCCGATCGTACCACTGGGAAGCGAAGAAAATCAGCGTGTCGTTGTTTGCTTAGGTGACGGGGCGAGATACTCGAAGCTCATTGCAACAGAGCGGTGCGACCGCTGGGAGGAATCCATCGCTCCAAGAAGACCAAGTAGAAAAAAGGTTGGAAGCAAGTACCTCTCCCTTACATTTTTTTTTAAAGGAGAAAAAAAACTGGTCACGATGACCAATTTATATGAAGACGTTTTTGCTAGTGAAGGAGATGGCCGTTTTGCGTTGACAAAATAGTGAAGTTTTTAACACCAGGTCCTATTAAAAAAAACTCCAATTCGGGTAAACGAAGACTTAGTTTATTTTCATGATGAAAGTCCAAGGGAGAGGTACAGGGGGAAAGCAATAAGGAGCCTCTTTTAAGACGTCATCACGAGGCTAGAGAAAGAGCAGGAATCTCGAATATACAGTTACAACTCTCTTGCTTGGCGGACTACAATATCGCCAATCTAAAAGTATTTTTGCGCCATGCACAAGAGGCTAAGAGAAACATTGGCTGGTATGTTCGCCAAAAACATACGGTAGGCTTCTACCATATTAAATGTGTAGGGGGGCAGATTGTGGGCTGCCAACATTCTTGACTCATGACAGGCGCAGTCCAATCTGTACATTGATACAGCTGCGGTTGAAAAAAAAATAAAAATTGTTATCTGGAAAGGGCATAGTAACAGACCGAATTCGTTAGGCGAAGGGCATGAGAATGTATTTTTCTAGAGCAGATGTTAGATCAAAGATAAACCGCTTTACCACAAAAATGCAGAATTGCCATACATCTGAACAAAAGGGTGTGAAGCGAAGATAATTCTAATAAATAGATTGCATGTAAAGTGATTTTTAATGATGAGTTATATTCATGCCCAAATAAGGAAATGCCCGAAGTTAAAATGCTTTAGTTTCTAACAGACAACAGTAACGTTCTCTACAAGGTTAAATCGTATGTGTGAGAGACTCACAAAGTGAAAATGGGGAGTGATTCACTGATTTTATTTTATTGAAGAGATGAGTAACTAGAATAATTTAATTTAAATGTGCAGGGCCGTTAATACAATCGCTTTAGTTTTTAAATGTTGAATTTAATTTAGGGGCTGCACTGTTTGACAATATTGCACTAAAATAAATAAATTCTTAAACAGAATTTTAATTGAAACTGCTGGGGGGGGGGGGACGGAATGTAAACGTATATAACGAGATAATCGTTATAACAACAATATTAAAATATACCGCAAATGATTTTACCCGATAGACCATAATCTAACGGAATACTTTTGAGTCCTCCTGTAAATGAACTATGAATGATAACACTTCATTTTGAATACCGAACATTCCATTGTAAATATTAATAACATATCAATTACGCGTTAATCCGAGTATATTTACATGAGTTAGAGTATGACCAGACGGGCAGACAAACGCAATTCATTTTTCAACTGCGTTGGAAAGTGTTAAAAATATTTCTTGAAGAATCCCATGCTTATGAAAATGTTAAGAATGGCATGCTATTTCAAATCCTTCCCCTCAAACAAAATCTTGCCTCCTCTCCCGATTCTAAGAAACTTATTAAATGGCTCCCTGTTCTGTCCGTAAAGCCTGCAAAGTCAAAAAAAACTACGTTTTAGACAGGTACACTTCTTAGCAAGTATAATTATATAGTGCTTTCTTCATAGAAACTTAATTTTTTTTTCCGTTTGCGAAACAATTCTTGTTTTGACAGGTTTCGTATTCACAAGTTTTACAATAAACGTAATATACCTATACTCTTCAGAGGTATACTATAGAAAGGATGTTAAGCCTTTAAGAATACTTGTAAACAGGGAAACTGTCTATAATAGAATCCCGTCTTAAACGAAAAAATTATTAGTCACTATCTTGAAATTATATCTGCTAAGATTAAAAAAAAAACCCTGCTTAAAACGGAATTTTTCATAGGTTTTCGTTTTGATGGGAGAGAGTACAGCCCCCCCCCCGCCGAACCCCACCCCACCCTTGGCCATGCCACTGTCCTCAAAGACAGCCTTGCCCCTCCGAAGAAAATTCTGAAATGGCGCCCCTGCATATTCTTTACTTTTGACGCGGTGTGCTTTGCACAAGTGCTGTATTAGTTATTGTCATGATAGATTAATCCAGTGTTTATTATAATTATATTTATTCAAGTTTTATTTAGTGCCTATCATTTAACCTAGTTACAATAGTTATATTGTCATCGAAAACCTGTTTATTCTTAATGATTAAAATCGGTTTAAAAACTGACATTACTTTTTAAAATTATTTTCCATTAGGCAAAATTTTTTGAAAGTTTTTAGTATTCTAAATTAATTATTAAATTTTTCTATAGCAAAGTGCGAATATTTGTTTTGGATTTTAAAAGTAACATAAGGAAAAATAGTGCAAGTTTCATTTTTAATTTTCATTAACTAAAAAAGTACTTGCCATACTATTTAAAATTTTTTGCAGCTTAAAATCAAAGTATTTCATTCACATTTTATAAAAAGTCATCATATCTTAAATTAATTCCGATGGCTTATTTTAAATGAAATAGAAAAAATTCGCTTCAATACATGATTTTTTTCTCGGAAAAGAGAGTATTCGATGTTCCCCTATCGCTAGAGATTGCTCTCTGAAAAGCACGCTACTCAATGACCAATGGTTGGTTGGTTGGTTGGTTGTTTGGAGTTTTATGGCACAAGGTCCCTTCAGGGACATGCTGCGCCAAGAAAGAAGTAAGGGTAAAACATGGTTAAAATTTAAAAGTTACATTAAAAGACTGTATGAGATATATAAGTTATAAACAAAGTAAACTGAAGAAAGAAATGTGATGATACATGTAATTAAAATAATGTACAATGAAAGTCACAATACACAAGGTTTAAAAATCCAAAATGTAATTAAAAGACAACGCATAGATTTAAATTAAAAATCTCTAAAAGCTCTAAGGTTATGAAAAGTTAAAATTAATCCAAAAAACAAAGCATAACACAGTATAGTAATACTGCCTAAAAAAAGTTATAATTCAAAATTTAAAAAACTCAAAAAATCATGTAGGATTAAATTTTTCGAAAACAGCATTTTCATCGTCATCTGAGTCATAACTGTAAGATTCCATAGCCTCTTCTGCATAGTTCAGTAACTGTTTGGTTTCCTTTACATTTGTGATTGCTGGGCTCAGGCATGATTTCTTGTCTTTTCTCTTCACAGTTTTCCACTGTGAAGAGACTTGCGTTGGAGGTTTCTTCCTTTCTTTTTGCGCACAAGTTTTTTCATTAGCTTTCTGAGTTGGGCGAATTGGTTTCACCAATTTGCTTTTATCTGGAGCTGGCGTTTGTTTAATCTTGTGTTCGGTTGACATTTTTGATTGGACTGATGATGTTCGGAGGGAATTAGGTTTCTGTAATGGTATTGGAGATGAGGCAGCCTTAGTTTCAGTCTGATGATTAGATGACTTTTTGGATCCAACTGGAGATTTCTGTGACTGAGTAAGTTGATATTCTATTGTAACTGGTTCTGAGGATGGTAGCCAACGTTCCAATAATGGGGTTCCATAGCATTTACTACCAAGAGACACGTCACGGGTTTCTTTAGTTGATTGTATAATACTTGAATTATTTGGTGGAATAGAGCAGTCGGTCTGGATACTTATGTGCCTTACGGATTTTGATTGTTGTTTGAGTATACTGGAGTATGATGCCCCAACAGATGGGGTCCTGATGTCAACAAGTTTACGAGCTTCAGGGTAGGAGATTTTTTGGGTTATTTTAACAGCAAGAATTTCCTTTTCACGGATCCAATTCGGACAAGAGCGAGAATATGATGTGTGATCACCCTTACAGTTTGCACAGCGTTCGGGTTTTTCACAAGTTTTACCATCATGTCCGACCTCTGCACAACGTGCACAGGTAATATTGCTACGACAGGTTGTATTAGTATGGCCATAACGTTGGCATTTAAAACAGCGGACAGGATTAGGTATATAAGGCCTGACTGGACAGTTTAGATAACCGGCTTTAATTCTAGTAGGTAAACTATGGGTATTGAAAGTGAGAATAATGTGTTTTGTAGGAAGAATTTGCCCATTTCTACGGATAGTGATACGACGAACATCTATTATATTTTGATCGCTTAAATTAGATAGAAGTTCTTCTTTTGTGGAAAATAAAAGATCTGGTTCAGATATTACACCACGGCATGTATTCAGAGTATGATGTGCTTTAACAGAAACAGAAAAAGTACTTATATTATTGGGATTTGACAAAAGTTCAGACTGCCTGGCTGAAGAAACCTCAACCAGTAAATCACCAGATTGTAATTTTTTTAGAGAATGACCATCCCCCAAGACAGACTGGAAAGTTTTTGCTATAAGAAATGGTGAAGTTTTTTTGAAAGAACTATCAGAGAGACTATCAGTGCGTTTAATAACAAAAAAACGAGTAAATAAGGACTGTACATCTTGTTGCTCTCCACATGGGAGAGAAGTAGAAGGAACTTTAGTATGTCCATCCATAATTTGAAAAAAATAGAATTCAGACCCCGGCCGCACCACCCACTACCGAGCCCAACAAGGGGATGCACATTCGTGCACCAGTGCTAACCAGGGCCCATACGGTCACAAGACACTCCTATGCCAGTCTCTACCCTTAACGAGATGGCTAGTAAGTACTCGCTCACTTGATCCCCAGCCAGTGACAGAAGTCAACTGACCAGCCGATTGATGCATACGGGACCAATATGCACCTCCCGTCTACCTGAAGCAGAGGCCAAAGCAGTGTGTTGGTTTCCCTCAACTGCCAGGATCCCCTTTTCCAGGGACACGGGTCGCCACGCACGGCTAACACGTGGGTGGTTTACAATTCTCCATGAGTCGATATACAGGATGATATCGGCTCATACAGAATTGCCCTCACCTCCGAAGAGGAAACCACAACGAGAGGGAAACAAAGAGGAAAGAGCCACGAGAGAAATAAGAGGAAAAGGAAAAGAGACAGATCGCTCAGGAACCCGGGGTTGCGAAGCCCGTGAATACCTAAAGAAGGTATCCCCCTGGGGGGGCCCAATGACCAATGAGGTGCTCGGATTTCACCTGACTGTGATTTTGGACCTCCATTTTAGAATTTCGCGGCCCGTTGTAATATTCCGTGTAACATGCGCAGTTTGCCATTGACGATATTTCTCATTTGCGGAGCGTTTCCACTTGGCGACGAGATTGCTGAAAGTGTATACACTATAAGTAGTATCGCAACGCTGCCGCCAAATCGTCCCCAGGACCGTAGCCTACGATGATGCGACGGGGTCTGTAGAGCCTGTCATTTTGAGCTATTTTTCAAAACGAAAATGGGCCAAGAAAATAGTTTATATTTCATCCGGTAGACGGCGTCATTTCAGGGGCAAATAAACCGTCAAAATACGTTAGTGAGAGTTCGTTTTATCATTCTTAAACGCTTCATTTATCTATATTTTCGTTATTTATTATGATATATATTTAAAACTGACATCTTTGACTAATGGGAAATATATTTTACTAATAGAAAAAGTTTAACGTCAGTATATAAAGCCAGTTCTTAAATTTTTAGACTTGTTTGTAGAATTTTGCAATTTGACAGGAATGTAACTTTTCTACAATTTCTGATTTTTAGGATTAGATAATAATCATAATTAAAAAAAATCGGTATTAATATATATATATATATATATATATATATTTAGCCTTATTACATTAAACATTAAGATATATACACTTCAGTTCTTCATGCTTTAATATTTGCATTTAAAATTGGCGATCTACAATATGCTAATTGTAATGTTATCATTAAAAGTCTTTTTTTTTTTTATAGCTTAGAAAAAGAAAAAAATGATATCATCACATAATTGAGTTTCGTTTTAACTATATATTTTAATACAACTTCGTTGTTGAACTTTGCTAAAACAGATTTTGAAGAAAATTAACTGTTAAGAAACTTTGAATTTTTTTTATGTTTACAATCCACTCAGCAATATCAATATTTTATACAGCATGTAAATGTATGTTTTCTTTTTAAATGTTTTTTTTATTATTTTATTTTATTTTATTTTTTTTTTTTGACAGTGCATATACATTTTTACAGTAAATAGCATAAATGAATATAATAAATACCCACTCTTCATTAATTTCTTGAAAAATTATTTTTTTTATTTAATAGTTATAATTATTATGTTCTAGTTTTTTATTGTTATATTATTCTATCAACAATATTTAATCAATCTTATTGTCACATTTCCCATTGTGAATAAAAATTTTGTTCTTATAAGAACAAAAGTAATTCAAAATTTCAATGATAAAACTCTTAGTATTTCAGTAATGAACATGAACACCCAACAAAAAATTATAGATAATTGTTTTTTAAACCAGAATTGAATGAAACAAATATTAATATATATTTAATGAAACAAAATAGTCATTTTCAAATAAATTTAGCGCTCAGCGTATCAATAATTAATCCGATATTTATTGGAATAATTTATTATAGTCATTATCACAAAATCAATATTTTAATTATTTTATTGGGTAAATCTGCCAGTAATGGACACCCATAAGAATTTCCTGAAAAATATAAATAAGAGGATCTAAATTAAAGTAAAAAGAAATACAGAACTAAAAGTAAGAAAAGGCATTCTATAGAAATTCTGGAAGGAAATATTTTTAGTCGAAGGAAATTTCAGAACCGAGAAAAATCCTGAAGAAGAATTTGTGATAAAGTCAGCTAGTCTAGTTGGGATGATCATCTGTAGTTGGTTAGTTTCCATAAATAATAGAAATTAATCAATTCAGTGAAAGTCCTTGCTGGACATTTAGCTGAAGGCAAGATGTATATTTTTAACTTAAAGAATTTGGAGATTCTGTGAAAGCTAAATAGTAAGTAGTTAAACTGTATATAAGTTTCAAAGTTTCTGTTATTTTCTCAGTGTTTTGCTATGCACATGCACTTGTTTAGTTGTGGAGTTGCATTTTAAATAATATTTTGTTTAATTTTTAAAATTTAAATACAAATTTGTTTATGTAAATGTAAGTAAAAAAAAAGAATATCCTATATAAAAAAGCTTCTTTTAAAATTAAAATTTAATGTAGTGCAACTGACTGATATTTTTAATAAAAAATAAGTTCACAATGCACATAAAATGGAAATGGGACATGACGGGTTAATTTAAAGTCATAATTATGCATATCCTAGTTGTACATAAATTTTGTAAAATATTTATAGTAAATTGTTTTGCATTTCATTCTAGTATAAACAAATAAGTAATAATCTAATATAAACAAATGAATGGTATCAAATTAGAAGATGATATAAGATGTTACAAGAGATAAGATAAAAGAAAAAAATAAAATGTGTTATGATGAATAAATTACATGAAAAATGCGATGAAATAATTTTAAAAATGAAAAAGAAATGGTGCAAGGTTTCATAGAAAAGCATTTTTAGTGCAAACTAAAAAGAAAAAAATATCATTATTTTCTTTTACTAAAAGAAAAGAGCTCCTTTATAAGCCTTAAAGCAGCTTCAAGCTTATGTAGCTAAAAACCACAATAATTCCAATTGTATGTACTACTTTACATTGGTTTGCCAGTAAGAGAAATGTCAGATTTTTTTTTATTGCAACCCCCCTGTCCATTCCAAAAATTTTGGTTCCCGACTTTAATATTTTCACTAGGAGGGGAAGGGAAATTAACCATAGAGATCACAGAAGTAAATCAAAGAGGTGTTTGTTTTATATTTTCAATTGGGGTAGGGAGGGTGCTGTGTCCTTTCTTAAAAATTACAGATAGACATTCCACCACACACATTCTCAGCACTTATGTGCACCACAGGTGCAGATTCATGGTCTCCAGTCGCCACATGGCGACTAAATGTTTTGCTGTGGCCACTAACTTTTGGTGTCTAAGTCGCCATATGTTTTGTTTTTTTCAGATAATTTTTCTTATAGAAAAACAAACGTTTGAAGTTTATTTTGATTTTTCTAGTGCAAAATAATCTGACACATTCACAATTTTTTTAATATGTACTTTTATGACAAAATCAAAATATTGAAGAAATATTGTTTTCCTAATATTCCTCACAATCTTGATTGCTTAGCTTATACATATTTTTAACTGTATTTTGCCCAACTTCATCTTCTGACTGTATATAGCTTAAGATTTATATTAGTAGAAATTAATAATCAAATTTCATGATTAAATTAAATATACACATTTGAAGTAATTAGTCTGTGTTTTATTGTACATGTGTATACATTAAATAAGTTATTTTTCACTGTGAATTCCTGAACATTTTTGTTTAGTCCCCCCCTTCCATATAAATCCAATTGTTTTTATGTGTTTGGTTCCCAATGTGGTCACTGGGTTTTTTGAGTTTAGGAGCCAGTGGCTTCTTCCTCATTTTGATAATCTGCACCTATAATGTGCATACAAAGATTTAAATATATAAAAAAAATCCTGTGAATTTCCTTCTCCCACAAAATATTATGCTTTTGCCTTCCCCATCCCCCTTTCCCCAATACCAAGCATATATAGTTTAAAGTTTTTTGCTTTGGATACATAAATTTTCAAGCTCTTACATTAACTGCTCCCCTCTAAATAAAGAAGACCTAAATTTCCAGCTTACAAAGTTTACAATCTTTAATATTTTTTTATATTTTTCTTGAAACTTTGATGATCTAATTATTATTATATCGTAAAAAAAATAACCATTTTAATATTCCTAAAAATTTAAAAAGTTTGTCCCCCCCCCCTCACACACACATACAGGAAAAATAAATACTCTATTATTTTAGCATCAATAAATAGATAAACAATGATGTAAATAGTGATGAAAAAAGTGTTGGATTATTATACCATGAAGGCAGGTTTACCAAAAATCGGTTTTCTTTTTGCATTCTCCAATTTATATTACATATATGTAGAAAAAAAGTATATGTAAAATAAGAAATTGTTCACTAATAATGATTCAAGACCACTGCCGGAGGAAAGTTTTGTTTATGATACTACATAAAAAAAAAATAAAAAATCGATCATTTAAGTGTTAAAAATGTGCATTGTGAGGCAGATTAGCGAAAAATTCGACAGGTAAAACGGTGTTCTACATACAGAAATGGGCAATCAGCTGTTCATTATTTTCCCCAAAACGAGCGCCATCTACAGGCGAAATTCCCATCCCATATCTCGCGTTTTAGAGGCGAAAATGACAGGCTCTCATGCTCCCTGCAGCGATACTCCAAAGTGTATGCACTTTCAGCAAGTCCTTGGCGAAAAATATTTCGCCGAAGGATTTGGCGTATTTCTCCCTAGCGATGCTACAAAACGTACTGCTTTTCAGCGCGACCGCGAGATGCTTTTTGATACACAGTATAGGTATTTTAAAAATACGTTTATATTAATTTTTTGAATGATTTACTTGTATTAAGTGAAAAAAAATTTTTCTATTATGCATTGAACAAAAGATGTCATAATTTAGTTGGCAGATAGATATTTTTAGTTTTGTAATTTTAATTTATGTAGCTGCCATGTGCTTCGCGAAACAGGTCGATTGTTTATGTAAGACGTATTCTATATAAAAGAAAATACGGACATTTTATTTTAATTTATGAATTAATTGGCCAGCTGGTGTCACCTTTGAAGCAGTAAGTGAAATGATTTCTTCTGCTTTGAAAGTGTGCACTTGCTAGCCAAACACTGAAGAACCCGCTGTAAAAATTCATTAAATGGATCCACGATGAAAAGAAAGCAATTTCAAGTTTGGTAAGCATAGCCTTTTTTGTCAATTTATGTTTATTTTTCTTGAACAATTCTAAGCACCTGTGTATTATTTCCTTTTGTGTATGTGCATATTTAATAACAATAAACAGTGATTTATGTATTTAAAATTTAAATGCTAGCATCCATCGAAAGAATAAAAGTAATTTAAATCTGTATTATTAATGAACGATTTTCAAATTGATCAATATCTATTTAATGTTTTAAACTTCGAACACATATTCAATGTTTAAAAAAAATCTTATTGATATGTAACATATGCATCAACATCAGTACTATAATGAAATGTATTTAAGGTGTTTATGTATATTTAAGTGTTAGGTTATTTTAAATTACAGAAATTTAAAATAAAAATATCTGATTTGAATAAGTTCTTCCCAAAGCTTTTTACCTAGACTAGATTTCGTAATGTAGAATATTATGACAATACAGTATAATATATGATAATACAAGTATTTCTTCTATCATTATATTTATAAAACAGTTGAATTTTAATGTCTGTGTTTTATGCATCTCATGGGAGTTATTATAAACACTATAAAAGTTTTGGTATCTGTAGTTGATAATAAAGCTAAATGATGCATTATTTTTTCCTATTTAGTGTAAGCAAAGCATCACAATTTTTGAAGTGTTAGTAAGAAAGTGGTAGTATTATTAATGTAAACAAAACTATTATATACTTTATTTTTTAATTATTGAGTCCACAGAAAAATGGTAAGTATTTTTAATAATCTTTCACCAATGTTAACTATATATTTGGTTACTTATTTATTAAATTATAACTTTTTTATTTGAAAATTAAGTGTTTTTTTTTTTTTTCCCCCAAGTATCACCAGGCCTGACTTTTTTTTTTTTAATCCAAATTCTTTTGAAAAAATGCAATGTAGTATTAAATTTAATAATATTAGTTTTTAAAAGGAACATCAATCAAAATTGTCAGTTATTAAACTTTATTTTGTACCTGAAACATTTAAAAACTCATAAATGATCACTTTCTTTCCAAGTGTTAATCTATATGAAATAACTATTTTGCATTCAAACAAATTTTTCTGTGATATTAATAATTTCAAAGTGGCTGCTTATTTGAAAATGACTAATAAATACTTCTATTTAGATATATAATAAACTAAATTCTATTAATTTATTTTAAAATATAGGTATTTTGAATGCTACCTAACTTTAAGAAACCTATGTATTTTTATGTTAGCAAAGTACAAATTATAAATTGCTGAATACCATTTTCCATCAGCAAAATTCATATTACAATCTAGAAAAATTTTCATTCATTTTATTTCTACACAAGTCTTATTTATAATTTATGTACACAAAAAATAAAAGCTGCTGTTGAGGAAAGTTTCCTGCCAGCTAATTCTATCAGGGCCAAAACTAGCCTTTATTGTGCCTGGGGCAAACAAGGATTTTGGCCCTTCCCCTTTCTTTACAAAGGGAATTTTATTAAGTTACTAATAGCTGATTTATTTTAAAATCTAAAATATGTAATCATAACATGCGTAATACTGAACTACATAATCAGCTTTGTCAAATATTGATTTGTTAAGATCTGAAAACGTAATCAAATGGAACCGAAAAATATTTCACTTTATACAGGTTTCCATCTTAGCAGACATAATTGTTGATATTCCTTTTTGTTGAAATTTTTTTCATTTAAGACAGAATTCTGTTATAGACTGATTTTATTTTTACAGATTTTAGTTTAGTTTCAATACAGTAGACTCCCTTAAATCCGAGTCTTTTTTCAGATGTAAACAATGAAATTTACAGTTAAGTTGCAGGAACAAAATTCAAGATGGCGTCAAAAACAGCGACTACTTCAATGTGTTTTTTACTAAATTTTTTGTTTATCATTCTCTTTTGGTTATTACAGCTGATTTATTAGTAAATAAATTTACATTACTTTTGATTTGATATAAATTAGCATATCTATATGATGACTTTTCGATCTTACGATCACTTTACCAATAGATGGCAGCATAGGACTTTTGAAATCGATTTTGTCGGTAATAATTTAATATTTTTCTAAATTTTTATTTTACATAATTATTTTAATATTTTACTTATTTTAATGTTTCACTTTATTGTAAGCATTCATTATAATTTCCCTTGCTTAACTACCAATCAAATTAATGTTTCAAAAATGTAAACAAATCAATGACCAGAAATCCGCACAACCTCTGGTCCTAAACTGTGCAGATTTGAGGGAGTCTACTGTATTACAATATTAAGAGACTACATTAGTCACGCGTAGACATTCACAAGCTAATATTCAACCTATGGTAGCATTATTGACAAATATTTCATGGTTATTAGTACTTAAAATAATTTTTTTTTCATGGGATACCTGAGGTTGATATCTAATGTTGTACTTTTTCGGGTTTGGTTACATAATTTTTTTTTTAATTTAAACGCTCATTTTTAAAAAACTGTTTGGAACCAGTTCTATAATTGCTTTTGCATGCTATGTGTGCTTAACAGGCTTAGCTTGTTGGGTGTTTTTTCAGTGTTGCTATCTGTTGTTCTTGAGTAGAGATGGTGAAGTATATGTTCATTTGTCTAAGGTCACTAATGCAGGTAATGAATGGCAGCAAGGATCGAACCAGAGAACCCATGGTCAGAAGGTGAGATCTTTAGTACAGAGCAAAAGGCTAGCTCTACAATCGCTTCCTGCGAGAAACACATTTTATTGACCATGCAAGGTGGTGTAAATTAAAGTAAATTGGATAATTCTGCATGAAGATCCATTTATCTAAATTAAGGGGAGGGGTCTTTCCCTCCCTTTCCCCCTTTAATACTTAACCAATGAACCTCCAAACCTAATGAAGGAAGTGCCATATCGAAATAAAACGGTATATCAAATTTGAAGCAAATCGAATAATTCTGCATGAAAAACCCATTTATCTAAATTAAGGGTGGGGGAATAGCCTCCGCCCCCCTTTACATTTAACCAATAAACCTCCAAATTTAATCAAGGCACCTCCTTAACATAATAAACCGGTATACCAAATTTGGAGCAAATTGAATAACTCTGCATGAAAAACCTATTTATCTAAATTAAGGCGGGGTTCTAGCCCCCTTTCCTCCCTTTATACTGAACCTCCAAATCTAATCAAGGCAGTTCCTTAACATAATAAACCAATATACCAAATTTGGAGCAAATCGAATAATTCTGCATAAAAACACATTTGTCTAAATTAAGGGGGGGGGGGTGTTGGCACACCCTTTCCTCCCTTTATTTTTAACTAATGAAACTCCAAATTTAATCAGGGAAGCTCCTTAACATAATAAACTGGTATACCAACGTTGAAGCAAACCAGGTAATTCAGCATGAAAAAAACATTTCGCTAAATTAAGGGGGTATTAGCTCCCATATTTCCCCTTTTATGCCTAACGAACGAACCTTCAAATCTAATCAGAAAAGCTTCTTATCAGAATAAACCTAAAAAAAAATGTAAATTGGATAATTCTGCATGAAAACCCATTTATCTAAATTAAGGGGAGGGGACTTTCCACCCTTTACACTTAACTAATGAAGGAAGCGCCATATCGGAAGAAACCAGTAAATCAAATTTGAAGCAAATCGAATACTTCTGCATGAAAAACCCATTTATCTAAAAAGGGGGGAAACTAGCCCTCATTCCTCCCTTTGCACTTAACCAATAAATCTCCAAAATCTAATCAGGGCAGCTTCTTAACATAATAAACCAGTATACCAAATTTGAGCAAATCGGATAAATCTGCATGAAAAACCCATTTATCTAAATTAAGAGTGGGGGTCTAGCCCCCTTTATACTTAACTAAGGAACTTCCAAATCTAATCAAGGCAGTTCTTTAACATAATAAACTGGTATACCAAATCTGGAGCAAATCGAATAATTCTGCATAAAAAGCCCATTTATCTAAGCCCAATGTCAGATGGGCGTCTTTTTTGCTTAGTTATGATCCATTCACAATGCTATAGCATTGTGAATGGATAATACCTAAGCAAAAAAGACGCCCGTCTGACATTGGTCCTAATTAAGGGGGGGACTAGCCCCCCTTTATTCTTAACCAATGAATTCCCAAAACTAATCAGGGAAGCGCCTTATCAGAGTGAACCTAGGAGAAAAAAAAATTGTAGCAAATCGGATGTTTCTATCAAGAGTTATCGTGTTACGTACATATAGAACATGCGCATTAGCTCTCAGGCTTTGATAGCCTGTGAGCTAAAAAGAAAAGTGCCCAATTAAACTGATGGCATTTAACTCGCAGGCTATTCACACTAACTGTATATTATACTCTTGTTTCCTAATAATGCTCCTCAAAAAATAAGGGGGAAATTGCCCCCTCCCGTTTCCCTTCTTTATACTTAAACAATGACCCTCCAATTGTCATCAGGGAAGCACCTTATCGAAATAAACCAGTATATCAAATTTGAAGCAAATTGGATAGAAAAACCCATTTATCTAAATTTAAGAGGGGTATTATTAGCCCCCCCCCTCTTTATATTTAACCAATGAAATTCCAAACCTAATAAGGGAAGCACCTTATCAGAATAAACCGGTATACCAAATTTGAAGCAAATCGGATAGAAAACCCATCTCTCTAAATTAGAGGGTGTTAGCCCCGGTCCCCCCTTTAGACTATAACAATGAACCTTCAAATCTAATCAGAGAAGCTCATTATCAAAATGAACTGGTATACCAAAATCTGATAATTCTGCATGAAAAACCCATTTATCTAAGTTAAAGGGGGGGGGGGGGTTAGGCCCCTCCCCCCTTTATACTTAACCAATGAGCCGCCAAAACTAATCAGGGAAGCACCTTATCAGAATGAACCTAGAAAAAAATTTGAATTAAATCAGATATTTTTATCAGGAGTTATCGCGTTACGTACATGCATGCATACATACAGAACCGGCAGGCACATTAGCTCTCAGGCTTTGATAGCCTGTGAGCTAAAAAATGCCAAGAGCATGTAACTAGGGGGGGGGGGCAGAAAATAAAAGAGGACATTGAAAGCTTTCCAACGATATGTTATACGATATGATTTGGAAGAAACAATAAGTATGCCCCCTGGGGCGGCAGGTAAGTCCTAAACGGTCGGAGGGGCGACTTCAAATATATCTTTGGTCAAAATGTGGATTTATGATAAAATAGAACGAGAATTTGGCATTTTAAAAATTGCATGCATATTTTGAATGGCCCTGTAAATTAAGATTGGCGAGGAAGGGGGAGGGAGACGGATTACAAGGGACGAACTTGAAAAATACAACATAATAAACTAGTAACCCGAATAACTAGGCTTCTAAACAAAAGTTTAATGATTTAACCTAGTGTTGAATTCAGGGGATGGCCCGGTATGGACATTCCCCCCGGAACATTGAACCCCCCCCCAGAAGTTTTAAGATTTTATGCTTTTTAATTGCAAATGTGCAATTCCCCTCTCCCCTTACGTATCTCTAAAATACGCTCTCCCCCGGAGTCGCAGAAATCCCTATTGTAGAAAATTACCTGCATCCAACACTGATGTGACCAAGAAAAAAAAAAAAAATCCGTCCTTATATGAAATTTTACATCAATTCTGCCACTAAAACTGTAAAACTGGAAGAATAAATATGATTCAACCCGATCCCGACTCTTGGATCGACCGCGATTCGATTTGAAGTAAATTAAAGGATAACGATTCTGCCCGCATCTAAAGAATCGTCTTGAAAACGATTCAACCTGCATGTAAAGATCGACATCGAATCTGTGTACTGAATCGATTTGCTATTTCTGATCCTACGTTACGGGTGGAATCAATTTGTTCATTTTTTCATGCTTTCTTTTGCATTTAGAAAAAGAAAAGTGTTGGATTCGTGAAAAATTTTGACTACCAGTTTTTGAAGAATTTATAGTTTTAGAAGGTCTTGTCTGGAATACGATTTGACTATTTTTATAAATTGTCTGTCTGTTAGCCTGTCTATTTGTTTGTCTCTGACAAAAAAATTGTGGGTGGTCAATTTAAAGAACTAATGCATGGAATCTGTTGAAATTTTAGATTTAGTTAGACCTTTATATAAATTGGAGCTGATTACTTTTTGGTGAAAATCGCCCAGCAGGTGGCGCTGCTATGTTGCATTTTTTATGATTTCTGCATGATCGCTATCTCAAAAACTAATGCACGAATTTTTACTGAACTTTAGATTCGGTTAGACGTTCACGCAAGTTGTTGATGATTAGGTTTTGATGTAAATTTGCTGGTAGGTGGTGCTGCTATGTTGCATTTTCCCCGATTTTCGCAACAGCTCTATCTCAAGAACTAATGCACGGATTTTCATCAAACTCAGTTAGACCTTGGCATAAGTTGTTGCTTATTAGGTTTCGGTGTAAATCACCCAATAAAGGGGGTTGCTATGCTGAATTGAATTCAGCATTTTCTCTGGGAGGGATTTCTGCAGCTCCAGTGAGGGGCGTTCTAGACTTCAGAGGAGGGGAGGGGGGTTTGGACTTTTGTACATTAAGCATAAAATCTCAAACCTTTTGGGGGGACATTTCAATGTTCGGGGGGGATATTCCCCCCCCCCTCCCGGGAAACCCCTGAATTTAACACGTTTTTCAGGAATTACACGATTTTAGTTATCATATCTCTAGAACTAATGAATGAAATTTCATCAAATTTAATATTCCGTTAGACATTGTCATATGTTGTTCCTGATTAGGTTTTCGTGTAAATCATATAACAGGCTGCGCTGATATACTGCATTTCACACGATATTCGTGATAGCTATATCTAAAAACTAATGCATGGAATTAATTCAAACTTCATATACTGTTACACTATCACATAAATAGATCCTTATTAGGCTTGGATGTATACTGCCCAACAGGTTTCGCTTTTATGCTCTTCGAATTGGGAAGGGAATTTCTGTTGCAGACATCTAAGAGGGTGTGGGCCAAAATTCAATTATTTATTTGGAAAATGCATTCTTTTAAAATGCACATATTTCAACAAACCTATACTTTTTTAATCCTGATGATGACCATAGGTTATCATTTAAATTTGACACTGTGATAGCGAATTTTGGAGTTTGAACATGTTTGAGATAGAAGAAAGTTTTGGTATTGGCACATTCAAGTGCTTTACCTTCAACTTTTTAAGGAAAATGAAAATGACATTACATTTAGAGGCATCAATTAAAAAATTTATAGAATCGATTAAATAGAGTTCGCCATAGCATCGATTTAAAAAATCGAAATCGCCCATCACTATTCCAGTTTGTCCCAGGGCCGAAACTAGCCTTTTTTGAAGTCGGAGCAAACATGATTTTGGCCCCCTTCCCTCGCAAAGAATATTTACAAAGTGAATTTTATTAATTTTCTAATAGCCAACTTATTTTAAAATTAAAAATATGTAACACTGAACTACGTAATCTTCTTTGTCAAATATTGATTTATTAAAATCTTGAAAGCAGAATCGAGAAAGAATCCTCTTTATACAGGATCCTTATGCCATATCATCCTTACATTTTTCTATGCTTTGGCATACCATGCAGGTATATTATGTCCTGCCATACCCGAGGCAAGACGATTTTAATAATACTGTGCTAAACATAGATGTGAGAAAAATCGACAAACAAAATTTTCATTTGGCACCCCTTTGTTCTGACACGCCCCGTCTGCCCCTCCCCCTTAGTTTTGGCCCTGGTTTGTCCTAATGCGTTATAGTTTAAATATATTGTTATGCTATAATTTTTAATGTAACATTTTATTAAGTATCAAAAATCTTATATTAATAAAAATGATAGAATCAAATAATAATAATAAACACATACTTTTGGCAAATCCCTTCTAGATGGTTGCTAAACACAGCGCAGTAGTGTATGTTTCCTCATTAGTCGGAAAAATATTGCTTGCGTATACGATTCAAATGGACCAATATACAGCAGGCAATATTTATTCAACCGTACCAAAATGAATACACAGCAGAAGTTCCCTTTAGAACATTGCAGTTAAGCAGCACAAGCTGTGATCAACTCTTTAGCCAATGGCTCCTGGCAATGAAATAGAAGCAAATTCGGTGGTGCAGAGAGTACTCTCACTTGGAGGTCAATGGATGAAAAACAAGTGTCAAGCTACGTCAGACTTCTGCCTTGGTAAAATTAAAGCTGTACATTTGGGTGAAACCAATGCCTTCAGGAGCTGGTCTGATGTCGACAGTCCTCCAGAGGCCATAAATCAACAGCAAAATTTGATCTAAAAAAAGAAAAAGAAAATTAAAGTTTAAAAAATAAATATTTAATAAAATTTTCAGTTTAATAATAACAATACACAATATATATGTACATACGAAACAGATAATTTTAGGATATCTCTAAAATATTAATCGTTAAATTAAAATTTCGTACAAAATATTGTACGCTAGTATATTTATTTCAAAATTACTCAGATCCTTTTTTTTTTAAATACTAACGAGTAATATATAAAATTGTTTTTTTATCTATTACTAAAACTATGTTTAATTATCACTAAAAATAGATGAATTATAGTGGATTTTTTTTTTCATATTAGGAGGTTCACGCCACTAAATATATTAATTTTGATTTACATAAGTGGAGAAAAGCTATACAGATTAAATTGATGCTGAATATTTAAAATTCATACCATGAAAGAGTAATTATCTTCTTCAATCAAAATATGCCTAACTACTTACTGCACACACTAAAAGAAAATAATAATAATGCACAAGATCTACATTTAATATTCTAAAGACCATTAAACTCAGACAGAGTAAAATAATGGGATAATTGATGAAAATTTGATAAATGTGCTTTAACCATTAACTATAAAAGCAAGCTATACTCATGCGCAAGAAAGAGGAATTTAGTTATTAATTTATATTTGGTTTACATTAGGTTGAATAACTGAAAAAATGAATTAATACAAATGGTAATTTTATTTACTTTTAGAAGTTATATGTGTCAGTCATTTTTTCTCTTTTTTTCAAGAGTAAAATATTTACTGCTGTACTGTTATGCTTAGTAGCCATTTTGAATTTTCTTGTTGATAAAGTTTGGCTATGCTTAGTAAGAAAAACTTTGGCTAATCATAATAATTAAGGTGAGTTTTAGTTCTTCATATTGCATACAATATTTATTTTTAATAAATCTACATTTTTCTTCAAAATAATGCAAAATTTATATACTTTTTTGAAAAACAAGACAAAATAATGCAAAGATAAAATAAGACAAAATAAAAGACAAAATAAGATATAAGAATTGAGCAGTTAGGCTTAAGTGAAAAAATATTCTATTTCTTACCACTTGAATCATTTAAATATATTCTTTAATGCAACCAATTTAGCTTTTTTTTTTTCTTTTAAGTTAAAAAAAAGGTTTATCTCCAGGGGTGTAGTAGAGGCAATACAGCGTTATATACCATATATCTTTTTGATTTTACTAACAAGCTTTGTATACCCTCTGTTTTTCTAACAAAGCTACAGCTTATACTCTCACCTTTTATTATTTTACTATTATAACACTGTTTATCTGTTGCAAACTAAGTGTGAACAAAAAATTTATTCCCAACATCTCTATCGCCATTTTGTATGATCAGACATGCACCTAGATTTTGAGAATTTAAAACAGTTATGAAAAGAATGGCACATAAGAAGTACACAAGTAAGGAGTAAACATTTTAAATGGCTTCTTAAACACATTATAACATTTTCTGATATCTGAATTCTGTGCATTAAAAATGGTTGTTTCTTTCTGAAAAGATTTCCATACTGAGATTTTAAAAATCATGGAATAATGAAAAATATTTTGTTCTATAATTTTACATATCACTCACCTGCAAGAAAAGTGGCACATCAAGCAAAAATTCATTTTGCATTTTATTCCATTAGTAGGTCTGTCATATAGGTGCATCTTGCTAGACAAACAGTTTTATAAGTGTAGTTATACGGAAAATCACTTTATTACGCTATATCAGTGGTTCCCAATGTGGGGCGATGCCCCACAGGGGGGGGGGGGGAATTTCAGATTTCTTATTAAAACACTTTCTTCTCTTTTTCCCTAATAAAAATAGTGTTGTAGTCTAAAAATAGAAATAATAGATCAAAATTTAAAAATAACTGAATAAAAATTAATTTTCAAAACGTACCCATTTAAAAGTTCAAAATACACTGACAACGGAATAATTATGCGCATTTTTTTAAAAATATTTTGACACCTTTTATATTTTACAAAATCCTTTTAATTTTTCTGGTTTTAATATTATTTTAGTAAAATACACCTCTTTTTTTACTATTTATTTATAAAAAAAACTTGAACTTTTAGATATGAAATTTTGTAGGGCATATCTAAAATTGACTAGTTGGAAAAAAATGCTTTGAATTATCTAAATAAGATACTACTTTTATGAAATTAATAAATCCTTGTGCGAATTATGGAAGGAAATACATAGAAAGTAAACTTCTTACGGCTCTTCTGCAGACCACATACACAATGTATGAACATACTTCATGAGATATGCATTTCTAAATTTAAAATCGCAGAAAACATGGTGGCCAAATAATAATAATGGGAAAAAGAAAGCCTGCTATTAAAGAAGTATGTTATGAGGGAAAAGAAGGATAGTTACTTAAAATGGATAAAAGCACGAATCCGGAAATGTTACTTGTGAATTATGTTATCCATTTCGGTAATAACAAATGTTACTTGCTCTTAATGAAGTACTAAAATCCATTATAAAATGTATCAATTCTATCAGATGTAATACAAAATGTAAGAGAGATTTCAAGAAATTTTACGAAGATAAAAATGTAGAATATTTATCAGTTTTAAATTTGAGGTAATTTCCCAAAAAACAAAACTTTTGTAGATGTAAATGCAAAGATCAATGACCTCATTGCATTCATAGAGTTATGTTAAAAACGTACTAGTAATAAAAAAATATGATTCTGATAAATTTAAAAATGCGAAATCACTTATCAGAGTCAAAGCTACTATCGAATCCTTCTGGAAAAATAGAAGTTTATTTTTTGTGCAATAAGATTTATATGATATAGAATGGAGGGGGGACATAATGATTTTAGAGATGCATAGGTGGGGCGCGGCCAAAAAAAGGTTGGGAACCACTGCGCTATATGTACATTAGTGATCACAGACGAAGGGTGGATTGTGTAGGGAGGTAAAATTCTCCAAACCTCATGATACGTCTTCATTCTTAAGGGTTTTATGCTTTTATGCACATTTTTACTCCTGCATGCAGAGGTAAGGGCTATAATTTCATGTTACAGTAAAATTATGCACATTTTCTTTTGTTTCTCCCGTGAAATTTACTTTGTCGAGATGTGTCACTTTTCTTGCAGGTGAGCGATATGTATATTTGTTTGAAGTTAAGTAACAATTTAAAAATTTGTTGCTTTTCATAAGTAGGTTGAAGTATATATTTAAGAGATTAGGTTGGGTGAAATACATTTAAAAAAATTGAATACTGCATCATTAATAACTAACAAATTTTATGTGTTACCAGAATATTTAAAAAAAATGAAATAACTGCAAAAAAAAATACATTACTTTATTATTTTGGGAATTTTTTGTTATGATTTCATAAAAACTTCCAATTTAAAATAATAATATTAAATGAAGTTACCACGTTTATAAAATTATTAGGTTTTAAAAAATTTTGCATGTAATTAAACCAGTATCATCAAGTTGAGGCCAAACAAACATGTTTTACTTTATAAGAATAATCTATTTTGTTTTAATAAATTCTACAAAATATATTCTATTGACTGCGTACACAGTACACCACTATTTATCGCGACAGATCGGTGAAATTAATAAAACTATGCGATTCAGAAAATATAAAGATCGATATCGTTTCATGGATATGTGGGTATAATCAACATTACCTCATCATTCCTGAAAAACAGCATAAAAATTCTACATCTTTGAATTTATTTTATAAATAATATTTCAACAAATTTACGAGACATATATAGCAAATTTACTAACCTTTCTCTTCATAGAAATATGTTTTCTGTGGCAATTAATAAAAAATTTACTCAGAAGTATAAATAAAATTAAAATATTATATGAAGAAATGAAACACAGCAAAATAAATACACGAGAACGAATCCTTTGCGCTCACGATCAAATCATTTCAGGAGCTTCTATGGTTGTAATATTCAGTGTAACATGCGCACTTTGCCATTGACGATATTTCTCATTTGCCGAGCGTTTCCACTTGGCGACGAGATTGCTGAAAGTGTATACACTTTGGAGTATCGCCTCCCTGCAGGCTCTACAGACCCCGTCGCATCATCGTAGGCTACGCCAGGACGCTTTTTCAAGAAGGCTCACGTTTTCAGCACCTTATCGCCAGAGTAACGGTTGGCGCGGGGATGAATTCAATGCTACGCACCTTTTCTTGTTCCTGACGTCTTAAGCGTAGCGAACAGCAACCCCATTCCTTTGCCGAGAGCATTTTGCTTTTAAAACAAAGAGCTTTGTCGCATTAAAATGCTTTTAATTGCACAATATATATATAAATCAAACATAAGTTATGTTTATCAGTTCAATAATATTCATTTATTTCATTAATTCGCTATGTTCGAAGAAACTGAGAGCGTATTTTATTTTTTAGGAAAATAAAAACAGACGTAAAGATTTTTTTTGTAATAAGTATAATTCTATTGATCATATTTTTATGACACAATTGAACTTAGTTTTATGAGCATTACTACTGAATTAATTTAGTTTTTTTTTTTTTTCATTAAGCGGCATAATTGTGTGACGTGTTGATTGCATTAATAAAACATATTTTCACTGAAATAATTCATTAAAAATTAATTGGTCTTAATTTAATTGCGATGAGACGTTAATAGGAAGTTGAAACTAAAATCAATTCGGTTATAATTAGATTGAACGATAAATCATAAATTATTTGGCTGTATCCTGCAATTAAATCAATCAGTTAAAATAATTGCAAGTTGATACATGAAATTAAATCAATTACTATTACATTTTAATGCTGCTAAATCTTTATCATTATTTGAGTTTTTATGAAAAAAAAATTGTTCTGCCCCTAGTGCACAAAATTAAAAATCATTAAAATTCTTCAGTTTTTTTATTTTAAAATTTTTGCCATATTTTTTAAATATTATTTCGTCCTAGTTGTTTTATTTGTTATTTTAAAATAGTCATCCATCAGATTTGAATAAATCATCTAAATTTTCTCAGATGAAATCCCCCCCCCCTACACACACACACACTTCATTTTTCGTCATTCTGAACACATATTGCAATATTTATTAAGATGAAGTGGCAATAAAACAATGATCAATCGTCTGAGGCAATCTCCCATTTCGAATTTTCTCTTCTCCTCCCCCCCCACCCCACCCCCCACCCTCTCCTTCAGCACACTATTTTTTGACCATTTAAAATTCATTGTTGCCTTGCAGAAAAGTTTATTTAAAATTGTGTTTTGCTCTATCTGTTGATTTTTAAATAACAAATAAATAATTTGCTATAAAAAAAGAAATGGAATGAAAGAAAAAACAAATAATAATCAGGATTAACCTTTTGTGCACACGCTTTCATTTATTTTTAATTCTTTACATTTTTTTAAATTTTCTGTCCTATTTATTACTTTGAAGTAACTATAAGTAAAGGACCCATTATTCAAATTCTGCCCCCCCCCCCCCCACCGAAAAAAAGAAAAGCTTGTTTTTCTTCCCCCCCCCCCTAAAAAAAAGTTAAATATTCCAAGTTTTTAATTTTTTGGTTTATTTTTCTATGTGTTAATTGATAAATTTAACTATTTAAATCTACAGCCCCTCACTATCATACATTGTTAAAAATTTTCTCTAGTGATTTTCGGCCGTATTCTCCCCTCATGCGGAATCGGAATATCGTACTGAATTCAGTGATTCCGGTTGTTATTCCGAAGATGAGCGATTCTCCCCTCAAAATTCGGAATTCAGACATTTCAAATAACCGGAATATCTCTTACTTTTTTCCGGCTGCTCAGAGGCAGGTGGAATATCGTTCGGAAGGCCGGAATCATGTAATGGCGGATGTAAACAGTTTTTCTTTATGTATTTTCATTATATCTTACGTTTTAAGTGATAAATCACATTAGATATGAATAATTTATTTATTCATACCTGTTTTGCGGTCAAAATGGGAATATTTTTCAGCAAATTGGTATGTTATAAATTTTATTTTCTAAGTAAAAGTTTGCTTTATTTTGTAATATGGTAAAAAGAAATTATATTTTAGATTCTGTCTCCTTTCCACCCCGTATACTTTTTTGTTTACAGATTTGTTGATGAAGTAAATTATATATTTCATTCAATTTAAATATTGATGTGTCACCAGAATTGTTTAAATGACTTGTTAATATTTTGTAGTATTATTAGCATATCCATCTTTCTTATATAATTTGAAGATTTTTAGGCTTTTTTTTTTTTTTTTTTAACTGAACTTAATATTTCTGAATGACCTTTGTAGCTACGTATAACTTAAAAACCTGTGCTTCAAGTATGTATACATACATACTCGTGTAATATTGTATGTTGTTTTTTATTATTATTATTCAAATGTACTCCAATAAATTACAAAGTAGTCTCATGATTTTACATTTCAGTGCTTAATAAGCCTTGTGTCCGACAGTTTTGCATTCAAACTTTCATGTGATAAATTTGATTAGTGAATTAAAATGCCCTCATGTTGTAGAAGCTTTGTAAGTTTTAAACTAAAAAAAGCTATATAGCCTTGCTATAAGGCCTTTTTGCATTATCAGTAATAGCCGCAAAGATTCTGCTAGTATACATGGTCCTATATGATTCTTTTATTAATACATGACTATTTGTGTGAAAAAGTGTGATAACTAAAATTTGAGATTCTGCCTTTTCTCAAAACAAATTTTCCGAGTTCTCGAATTGCATCAATATAATTGGTCTGTTGGTTGTTTTATACTTTTAAATCTTCATGTTGCGTGTTGATGATTGCAGACAGAGGATTTTTATTATTTATAAAATCACTAATTGTTATATCTACATTAATTTCTTGTAAAATTCAGGCAAGAATTATTTATGCAATTTGTTATTGGATTACTAAAATCTTTTCTTACTTCCACATGGTATGTTTCTCTATTTTTGATTTGGTTTTGTCTATAGTTTCTTGTTAGTAACTTATGCTTAACTTGCTGTATACTCATTAAATAATAATTTTCTGTATTCTGTGATGAAAGAATGCCACCTGCTCTTATTTTGCAAGTTTTTTTATACAGGGCCAGCCAAGTATAGGATCTGGTGGTGTTATATTGTTTTGAGGCTTTTTTTTTCTCTTTAAACTTGTCATTAGTAGTTCAGTTATTCTTTTTATGATTTTACAATATTTAATGTTTAATGGAATCTTGTATTTTTTAAGAAACAGAAAAATATTTCTTAGATGGTGAAACACTTGTATTGCAGTTGTAATATTTATTTTCTTTTTCAGTTGAAATGTAACCTGTAAATTGAATCTTCAATTTTTTGTCCACTGTGAAATATGTGCAAGAGTCTATAGGATCCAAATGACAAGAATTACGACTTATAGTGTCCAGCTGGTACCACTTTTAAAAGCATTAAGAGGTGTTATTTGTTCTCTGCTTTTGAGTGTGTATCCAGCTAGATTGAAATTTGGAAAGTGCGGAGTTTTGGTGCCAATGGACGACATTGATTTATGACTCTTGGCTGTTTGCAAGTTGTTTTTAAGCCAAGGATGTTTAAAGATTGTCACCAAACTCCTGTTCAAGTAAGAAATAAGACTAAAAAAAGCATTTATTATTGGAATTTTAATCGTGCTATTGTATATAATTCAAAATTTATCTTCTTTGTTTACAGTTACAAAGATTAAATATTTGGTACGTGTTTGTTTTTTTAAATTGGTATTTTTTGCATAGAATTTAAATAATAAATTTTAATATTTAACTGTATTTTACAGATATATATGAGTATGTATCACTCAACTACCCCTCCCCTTTCCACTTTTTAAAAATTCTTTTGCAAATTTAAAATATGAATAATTAATTAATTAATGTATTTACTTTAACACCAGTTGCATTTAATTTTTATATGTAAAACATAAGCATAGCAAGAGGTTATTTGAGTCCCATGAAAACACCCGTTCACTAATGTTAATCCAATGGAGAATTTTTTTAAGATATCTCGTTTGCATTTGAACATTTTAAAATTATTATTATTTATTTATTTTTGGATAGCTGAGGTAAATCTCCACAAAGGCTGTTTTTTACTTTTGCTATATTGATTGCAGGTTTTTCTTATGAAGAGGCTTTCATTTCTGAAAGCGGTTCTGAAAGTGAAAGTGGCTTAATTAAAAATACTTGTAAACAAAATCGAAATATGGTCTATGTTGTATAGATCTACCTCAGCTATCCAATGCCAAAAAAATTGAAAAATATTCAAATGCAAACGAGATACCTTAAATTTCTCCCATTGGATTAACATTAGCAAACAGGTATTTTCGCGTGGCTGAAGTAGCCTCTTAAGAGCTCACACTATCACGGGAAGAAAGGAAAACACTAATGTTTATATGGGTTCTTTATTTTCAAATTTCTCATTTGAATTTTAATATTTTTGGGCATAGGGTAGTTGAGGACGATCTATAACCAGGCTAGTTTTTACTTTTTCAATTTTGGTTATAGTTTTTATTTTATTTTATTAGGATAGTTTCAATTTCAGAACCGGTTCCAAAAGTGAAAGTAATTGTTTTTAAATCTGAAACCAAACTCGAAAAAATAAAAACTAGCCTGGTTATAGATCGTTCTCAGCCAGTTTTGAAAATAATGCCTCTATAGATTTAACATTAACATTTTCCTTTTTCCCGTGATTAGTGTGGGCTCTTAAAAAGGTTACTTCAATCATGTGAAATCACCCATTTGCTAATGTTAATCCAATGGGAGAATTTTTTTAAGATATCTCATTTGCATTTGAATATTTTTAAATGATTTTTTTTATTGCAATGGATAGCTGAGGTAGATCTACACAACAAAGACCATTTTTTGATTTATTTTACAGGTATTTTTAATTAGGCCACTTTCACTTTTGGAACCGATTCTGAAATTGAAACTATCCTAATACCAAAAAGAAAAAGAAAACTGTAACCAAAATTGAAAAAGTAAAAACTAGTGCAGTTAAAGATCATCCTCAGCAATCCTATGCAAAACAATTATTCAAAAATATTAAAATCAAAGGGAGTAATTTGAAAATAAAGCCCCTATAGGATTAACATTAATGTTCTCATTTTTTCTCATAACTGAAGTAGCCTCTTAAGAACCTACACTAGTCACGGACAGAAACACTCAAGCTAATGTTATTCTTGTGAGAGGATAGTTTACAGATTTCTCAACTTTTATTATACATATGTAGTTTTTTGATTTGCTTTTTTTATATATAAGGATAAATTCACTTGTGGAACCAGTTCTGAAAATGAAACTACCCTTATAAAAAATAAAAAGAAATGTGCTCGGTTAAATTGATGGCACTGAGCGCACAGGCTATTCACACTAATTGTATATTATACTCTTATTTTTTCAAAGAATAATGTCCCTTGAAAAATACTTCAATTTTGTTGTAAGTGAGGAAAAAAGGGAAATCACCTTTAGAATATCGATTTATAAAGTTTTCATATTAAGTGCAATATTTTTCAGTTTCTAATTTATATTACTTTTAAAAATATTTATCAACAATAAGTCGACTATTTTGAAAACATTAGATATACATAAAAAATATCGGATATTTTTGATATATTCAAAAATATATTTACGGACCCACCCTGGGTATAATTTTCATAAATTTTTTTGTTAACATACACATGTATGTGTATAATTTTAGATTTATGCAATGTCAATTATTTTACAAAGTACAAGTGCAAGAAGAGCAGATACTCCTATTTCTGCTATTAACTAATGAATTGACATTTGCAGTTTTTATTGTTTTATAATTACTAATTATAATTTTATTAATTATAAAAAATTAAGGTACTTTTCGGTTAGCTGGGCGCCAGTGTTATATATACATATGTATGTATACCTATATACACATATATATGTATATTTATACATATATAGAAGCTATATATATACATATATATGTGTATATATACATATGTATGTAGATATACATACATATGTATATATAACACTGGTGCCCGGCTAACCGAAAAGTACCAAAATTAAATTATGCTTCTTAATGTCATCAAATTAAAGGTTTAATTGTTTTGGAAACCTATAACTCTTGATAGACATTCAGTACCTTAAATCAAGATTGAAAATCAGATTTTTTTTTCTTCTATTTTACACTTTACTTTTGAGTATATTTTGTTATACTGAAATAGTTGAGTTATTTTTCTTATAAACATTCATATAGGTTAAGTATTGATATTAATTATATACAGTAGAACCTCGCTAATCCAAACTAATTGGGACCAGTGGCTGTTCGTATTACAAAAAATTCGGATTACCCAAAATTTCGATAAAAATAGAAGCAAAATAAAAATGCGTGCTAAAAAAGTTATAAGTAGTAGTACAGTAAACATCGTGTAATTTGGAATCCTAAGGTACGGCATGACTTTCGGAAAAGAATAGTATTATTTGTTTAATCACTCCTGATGTCTATAATAATCCAATGGAACTTCAGAATGAGGAATTATGTAACAACTCATTACAAATAGTTCAAAATCGCGATTCTGTAAATACCTGAGTCACCATGTCGAGTAAGAAGGAAGAAGGAACATTTCTGTAAATAATTTGCGAAACAAAACTGTTGAAAGGAAAAATATATTTTTATCATCTAAATTAAATACTTTTTGCATTTTAGAAAAGAATTTTATAATGACTAGCAAACAAACTGATATTCAAGATTTCTTTTACGATGGCTTCTACGAGTAGACCTACAGTGCACTTTTTTATTTTATATTCGCTTACATATATTGTACTTTTACATTATTCGGTATTTTTTTAAATTCTTTTCAAGCTATTTAAAGAATGAAAAACATGCTTTATTGCCTTTTTTGTGTAATTCTAACTTCTACATGACATTCATTCTGTAATTCAGAGTATAAATATAGAAATTTCATAATTCGGTGTACTTCAAATCCAGTAATTTTCGAATATAAAATCGGTTCGTATTAACCGGAATTTCGAATCAGTAGGGTTCTACTGTATTCATATTTACCAATATCTATGTACTCATAGATGACTACAAGTAAAAATATAGTATGATTACGTATTTAACCCCTTGGGGACAACCCTCATAGCATGCATGGTCACAGTGACGTCATTGTGACGTCACTGTAAGTCACTGTGGTCACGTCACATCTGTGACCAAAATGCCACCACTCAGTGATGTCACATTGTGACTGAGATGTGAACTTCTTAGAAAACTTTAAACAATTATAAAAATTCTTCAAAACATGTTACTTATTGTAAAATTTTATTTTTCCGGCAATTAAAAAAATATTGTAACGTCACTGTTATGTCACTGCATGTAACGTACGTCACGTCATATATGTGACAAAAAAACCACCATATTGTAAATCACAGTGTGACAAAAATATTAACTTCAAAAATTTTTGAAAATGAAGAGAAATATTTAAAACATGCCCTCGTTACAGCGGCATAAGGAATGAATATTAGTGGACAGCAAATAGTAAATTCGGACACGAAAAGAAGGGGGAGGGGAGAAAAAGAAAAATGCACGGTACAAGTATCAACAAACTAGATTTCCATGCTATATTTTATCAATTTGATATCTAAGAAGTGAAAGTATACTTTTTTCATGATTTCAATTTTATCTAGCATTGCAATTTAATATAATAATACATCACGGATTGTTATTATTATAAAAGTATTTCTCAGAAAAATGCTATGTGCTGGAGCAATTTGAAACATATTTAGAATTAGAAATATTAAATCTATACACTTTACATATTTAGTTTGCAGGGAGGAAATTTTTTAACTTTTTTGGCGACCACTGGTCGAAACACTTCTGTGGTTTCAAACTAAACATTTTCTATTACAGTTAAGTCTGCAGATTTTAATGAGCACGCAGAAAGAATCTTCAGAGTTTAGTCATATATGCATTTATTGCTTTATAATTTGCATTCAAGTCATATTTTTTTCCTGTTAATCTATTTTTAGTAACCGTTTTTTTTTTTTTTTAATTTTACTTCTTTCAGCCTTTTTAAATAAAATTAGCCTTTTCCGAAAAAAAAAAATATATACAAAATATATACAAAATTTATGCAAAACACATGATATAATTAATTTTTCGCATTTCCAATTTGTGTTTTAGAGGTATGACTTTTAAAAAAGTTATTTTACAAATTGTTTTATTCTGCAGAAAATTAACATGAAAAGACTCACAGATTCACAAAGAAAAATTTTTTATCCTCGAAAACATTTTTTTTTTATTTATTAAGAAGATATTTTTTATTTATTACGCATGAAACAAACTTTACTTAAAAAAAGGGGGGTGGTATTATTACCATTAAATTTTTTTTACACATTTTAAAAATTTAAGCAGTGTTTTATCTAATAAACTTCCGTTTTCAAATGAATTTTTTTGAAAGTGATAAAAAAGAAATGGTAAAATGCATTGGAAAATTCTTCAAATAGAAAATTTTAATTACAGACTAACTCATAAAACTATTCCGCCTGAAAGTTAGGACTGCAAATAAACAGTAAAATCAGCTGCTGGAGATCGTCTGCGTCGGATATAACCGCAACCGCAGGGTAAACAGAGAACTTTTTGTAATACACGCGGGAAAAGAACATGACCAAGTCTACAATGTCAGCTTTTGTTTTTGCTTTTTTAAATGTAAGAGAAAGACGTTTGCCATTTTCGGGCAAAAATACTCGGATATTATTAATTTACAGCAAAAAAAGGTAAGTCTTATTTTATTTAAATTTTTTATTTCTGTTTGTATATTACGATTATGAATTAAATAGTTTTATGTTATACATATAGAAAGTGACTGATCTGGAATTGTTTTGAAGCAAAATTTTCCTAATCGACACTATTTTGTAAAATGTGTTAATCGGCCATCGCTCAAAAAAAAAAAAAAAAAAAAAAAAAAAGAAAGAAATTCATGTCTACATTCATAGTGGGATGAATATAAACATTAATTTGCAGTTACTTGGGATTGAGACAGTGATGTGGAATTTTTTTCGGCTTCTTATTTTTTTCCTGATTACTAACACTCATTTAACAGTATTTATCGTCATTATTGTTTTGGAGTTAAATATTATATTCGAATAGTATGATATTACGAAACTGTTTCAGTTTAGAAATTAACATTATAGTGCGAAAATGTCTTTTTACATATTATAATAGCGTAACTTTTGAAAGATTTTTTTTTTTTTTTTTTTTTGCTAATAATATTTTAAATTATTATTTAAAATCCTGAATCTTCATACCAATGTTTTCAGATTTAACATTTGCCAAAATTATAAAATAATAGGAATTCCTTATAACATATGGAAAGATTTTTGAGAAATTGCTAAATCTAATAATGCATTTAATTCATCTATTGTAGTTAGTTGTTGTTTAATAGTACAATTAAAAATACTAATTATTATTTTTAGTGTTTTTCAAATTGGTATATTTATTTATTTATTTTTAATTGTATGTAAGCATTTTTTTTCTATTTGCGATTTTAATCAAACATTTAATTATAGACATTCAGAATCAGTTATTAAATTTTCTTCGATTGTAAACTCATTTTCTACGTTTTCGATACACATAAATATTGGCATTAAAGGTGTATTCGAAAAAATATTTTTCCACCTTCAACAGCTCGATATTTTCTGAGACATTTTCAGACTCATTTTTAAAAGTAAAAACATGAAACTTGCTCAGGTGATTTTTGAAGAGATGTTTAAGAGGCCGTGTGATTTCATTTTCCCCTCAATTCATTAGAATTTAAGTTTTAAATAATTATTTTCTCAGTAAGACCTTTTTTTTTTCATTCCCAGATCTTTCGCTGTGAAAAATTCGGTTCAAAACGCCTACTTTGACAGCATTTTTTTTGTAATATTTTCTGCATTTATCAAAAAATCGAGAAGCACGGCACATTAGGTAGTTTCTAAATAAGAGAATTTTTCAGTTTGATGCGTTTGAGAACAAAAAGGAATTTAAAAATGAATCAGAAAATAAGCAGTTTGGAAACCTAAAAGCCTTTACACCCTTAAAAAATAAGATATTATATTTAAGCATTGAAATAAAGTGTTTTTCATGCCTGATAGGAAGCTTATAGATTAAACTGCTTAGTATATGTTTTTTAAAGTTCATTATTTTACTTTTATATTTCCTTTCAATCATTTATTTTACTTTTATATTTCCTTTTTAACACCTTTCAACAAAGTTGAAAAGTGTTTATGACTTTGGTTTGTCTAGCCGTCTGTCCGCGCTCTAACTCTCGTAAATATACTCGGATTGCTCTGAAATTTTTAGATGTTATTGACCTTTACCATAGCACGGTCCCTATGTGTAACGGCGTTTGTAGCATGTTTAGTTCATTTACAGGTACAGTCAAAAGTATTCCGTTACATTACGGCCTATGGGAAAAAATCGTTTCAAAGGTTTTTTCATGATTTTACACGTTTTCATACAGAAAAAAATTGATATGCATTTATGAAACGTACTAAAATATGCATTCTGAAGAATACGAGATGCAAAGAATAGTTATTGTTCATTTACAGGGCTAAAAAGAAATTCCAATACATAATGATATAGCGGTGGAGGGAATTGTTTGCTGCGTACTTTAATTATGTTAATCTATTTCATATATAATGAAAATGATATACGTCGCTGAGGTTTACATACTATAAATTTTTCATGTACAATATGAAGTGTATATAGCATTTACAGGCACACATAATATAGTTCAGATACCATATAGTATCCGAAGTACTGTTCATTTGTGATGATTGCTGGAAAAGCATTTTAATTATGATATGCGCTTTTATGATTCACTATATTTATGCATAGTATATGGTGTATATAAATGCTATAATTCATATACAGGGCTACACAAAAGTATTCGCAAGGATTACTGGGTATGAGCGCAAGTTACTTAAAGGTGGTTTTTAAATGAGTTGTGCATTTTTACGCTGAACTGAATTTAATTTACTGTTGTATAATATAGATAAAATGGTATACAGGGTCATGCAAAGAATTGGATACATGGCCGTCTATAAATTATAATTTCTGGAAATGTGATTTCAGCTGTTTTAAGTGTGTTTTAGTTTGAATTAAATTTTAACTAAACGGTGGCGTGTAATGAAGGTTCTAGGTCAACTACAGGGTTGTACAAAAGTATTAAAGTATGTTTCCATATATTAGTATAAATTGCTGAAAGAGAGTTTCAACCTGTTATACGTTTTCTTGCTAAACTAAATTATCCCATTATATAATATATATATCAACCTACAGATCAAATACAGGGCTGTTCAAAAGAATTGGAAAACCTATTTAGCTATGGACAGTAACTGCGGAAATGAGTTTTCAAATGTTTTATGCGTTTTCTAAAATGTTTACTTAGTTCTCTTATTTACCTTATTTCCCTAAATAACGAAGTTTTTTTAAAGCATTCGGGAAGTGTTGGAAAGTGTTTTATAATCTATGCTTAACGCATGATTTTTCTTACTTGTTTTTTCTATTTCCCAGATCAGTCTTTTCCTATAGAACATACCAAATCTATTTAAGCTCATATTCACAAAATACAATTTACACGGAAATAAAAAATTTAAATAAATATGGCTTACGTCGTATTTAATAAAGCAAAGATTAATCACAACCACAACACCTTAAAATCTTATACATTCTTAATATCAAGCTTGAACTCAAGATCAAGCTTAGAACTTAATAAAAAAAGATTGTTTTTTAAGTGGAAAAATTAAAACTATTTTAGAAGAATAGGACTCCAAAATAGCTATATTTTGCTAAAAAGTACGGTAAAAAGATACGATTTTATATCTCAAACAAAACTTTATTTTAAATTTGTCCATTTTAAAATTCATCACAATATTAATACTTGGAAATTTTTCCACAAAGAAATATTCGGTTTGCATACAATATTTCAAATGAAAATCAAATTTCAAATTAATTGCTTAAAAGGCGCAAAGGCCAACCTAGTGAAAAGAGTCCATGCCGAGACTCGAACCCGTGCCATCAGCATAGCGCACTAACATTCTACAGACTAAACCACATGGAACGACACTCAGCCTGAAAAATTTCTCGCTATTACATGCTGGCAAGGCTACAAAAGCAGCATAAGATGGGATATTTATCGTGAGCCACCGACATGGGGCGAACACGAAACTTAATTAAATTCAGCATCGATTGAAACTATATTAAGAATTCGAAATTTTTCCAGAGAGAAACTTTCGCCTTGCATACAATATTTCAAATGAAAATCAAATTTCAAATTAAAATTGACTTTTAAGCATGTAATTTGAAATTTGATTTTCATTTGAAATATTGTATGCAAGGCGAATGGTTCTCCCTGTAAAAATTTCCAAGTATTAATATAGATTCAATCGATGCTAGATTGAATTAAGTTTCCTGTTTATTCCATGTCGGTATCTCACGATAAATATCCCATCTTGTGCTGCTTTTGTAGCCTTGCCAACATGTAATTGTGTGAAATTTTCCAGGCTGGGTATCGTTCCGTGTGGTTTAGTCGGTAGAATGTCAGTGCGTTATATTGATGGCCTGGGTTCGAGTCCCGGCATGGAATCATTTTCACTAGGTTGGCCTTTGCGCCTTTTAAGGAATTAATTTGGAATTTGATTTTCATTTGAAATCATCACAGTGTTTATGACAAGTTCGTCACAAATGACACATATTTCACAAATTGGTTACAATGTGACTTCAAAGCATTGTCGCTTTCGTCACATGTTCGTCACAAAATTAATGCCAAAGTAGTCACAAATGTCACACTTTTCACAAATTAGTCACACTGTGACTTCACAGAGTGGTCACAATGTGACGTCACAAACGACCTCTAAAACGGCCATAACGACCTCGCATTCTAGTCACTATGACGTCACATCGACGTCACGTGACGTCACATCGACGGTCACAAAGTCACAGTGTGACTTCACAACGACGTCGCCGTGACGTCACCATGCCTTACGGGAAGCGACCGGTATTCATGCCGCGTAAGGTGTTCAGAATCGGGGATTATTCTCATCAGTAAATTTTTATTGTAAATTTTGTCTTATTTAATACGAGCATTTTGCCCATTCAATTAGGCAAAAATTTCTGGTTTAAAAATCCGGTGATTAAAGATTAAAAATTCTGTAAAAGACGCTCGTCCTGAAGGGGTTAAAAAATATGCATCGTCATAACAATTACATAGCCTAGGATTTTTCTCCAGGAAATGTTTTTCATCAATTTATTCAAAAAAAAAAATGCTTAATTGTTCAAAAATATAATTTTTCTGTTGACTATTTGAGACTGTCTGTTAATTGTTGAATATTTTGCTGAACTATATTTTTAAAACTATGAACAAAAATCCAAATTTGACTTTAACCTTCTCGTCACCCTGATCCTCATATGCTACTACTTCGAATTGCAATATTTGAAAGAAAAAAAATATTTTTGTTAATTCCAGCACCTAATAGCAATAGCATATGTCGATACATTTACTATTATGACTTTACTTATGCTTCAGCATTTAATAATAATAATATTAATAAAAGTTTTATTAATTATTAGTAAACCGTTGGCGTTTCTTTAATTCAAACATATGTTTCACTCTTTAAATTAGGACTCCTTTTTCGAATTAGTAATTTGTGATAAGAAATAAAAAATACTACTAAATTTTTTATGTTTCTTTAATCTGGTTGTAATACGACATTTTCCAAACGTCTTAAAAAATTCTTCCTTAGACTATTTTTATATGAAAAATGTGCAACATAACTACATTCGTTAAATTTCAGTAAACTGTAATTTCTGTGATTTCGATAGCTACTTTTAATTTTGTTACAGTAAAAGTAATTTTTCCCAAAATTGGTGCCGAGAGGGTTAAGAGAAACACCCTAAGTTCTTGATTAAAAATATATTGTAACCCTAATTTCCTATTTAAAAATTGTTTAACATGACTTGTATTACCAACTCTAAATATTTGTTCTTCTAATTAGGAATACATATATATAAAAAAGAGTTTTTTTTTTTTATTATAGATACGATGTATAGAAACTAATTTAAAGAAAAGAAATAACAGACATAATTAATATAGCATGCAACATTTCAAGACATGATAAAAGGATTATTCCCTTTTTCAGTAGAATTTATTTTTTTGTAAGAAAGAGGTGTGTGTGTGGGGGGGGGGGGGATATTCGTGTAACATGTACACAAAGAATGCATATTTCTGCTATTGCTATTTATTCACTTTAGCTCTGAAGAAAGGAAGTTTTATTTTGAAATCTATAAATAGCTATGTGTTAAATTAATAATACATGCTGTGCTTTCCTTTGCATTGTTTTTTACATGTCACATAATAATCATAATACAAAAGTATTTTTATTTGTTTTACCAGTCATTAGAGCTTTGGGGAAGGGGGGGGGAGTAATTTCTAAATCATTCTTTCCTCTGGCTGCACCGGTGCTTTTAAATGACTTAGATAATAATATATATGATTTTATTAATCGTTAAACAAATTAAAATCATAACTAATTTGAATGACTGAATAACTAAGTTGTAAAATCAGTGCTTCCAAGACTGCTATAAAAAGCTCGTTTTTTTTATGTGCTGATAATTTGATGATATAGTATATATATTATATATATATATATATATATATATATAACCAAAATGTTTATTAAAATACATCAATATCTAGATTTATCAAATGAAAGTTAAATGAAAGAAAATTCATGTTTACGTAGATACTACTATACAATATTATAATAAATTTCCAGTGCATACATTGAATACAAAATGCCGTCTTGACTAGTTGGGCTTTTCATTATGTTAGTTTTTACATGTCCATGTACTTACTAAACCTGTTGTATGTACATGTAAAAAAATGAAATTGTTTATTTTGTGATGAGTATCTGACAGATATTTTAACTAACATCTTCGAGTTTCTCTGAAAAATTACTAAGATACATTGGCTTGCTACGCTGTATGTTACAGAAAAATCTGAGGAATGTGTACCATCATACAGCTATAAGGTAAGAGTTTATAAAAAGAAAAGCTGATGATACAAAAAGCAAAGTATGCAGGTATATCCATTCATTACTCTTGTGACCATTAGAGTAAATTTTCAGAAATATTTCCAATTATTTTATTATTAAATAGGATAAAACATTACATAAAAAGTTATATACCATTATGGATCATTCACATAAAATATATCTAATTTGTTACAAAATTTTGATATATTATATAGACAAAGTGTTTTTTGTTACAAATTAGATACATTTTATGTGAGTAGAACACGATGGTATTTAACTTGTTATACTATCTATTTTATCCTATTTATATTTTGTAATAAAATAATTGTAAGTATTCTTGAAAATTTGCTCTAATGGTCATAGAGTAACAGTGCACACAATGTTCAAATAATGTATGCTCTCATATAAAGTTGTTCAGATTTTTTTTAATAAAATATTTTTATTTTTTACAAAAATATTACTTACGATGAAATTTTAGAAATCATCTTTATTTTCCATCTTCAATGAATTTATTAGTTAATAATGCAGTATTGTAAATAAGCTCCCCCCCCCCCCCTCCTCTCCAAAAAAAAGAATGAAAAGTAAAAAAAAATAAAGTAGTTTTATTGCTTTAAAAGCATGAAGAATTTTAAATTAATAGCAAGCAATTATAATGGCGATAAAAAAAATAGATAAAAATTCAGCATTTATAAAATTATATTTTAATCTTAAAATAGTTTTCTTTTTCAACTCGAAATGATAAAAACTTTAAATTATAATAAAGCTTAATAGTCCCTTCAATAAATTCTAATGTGAAAAGTAACATGAGTTACATGTAAAATATTGATTATCATAATTTTTTATAATCAAATCATTGTTGTCCTTGAATTAATCAGAACTAATTATCTAATCTTAATATCTAATTTAATCCTTAAAATATTTTTTTCTTTATTCTGCTGCAATGGAAAAAAAAAAAGGAGGGAGGGGTGGGGGGTGGGGGGAGCAATGATTGAGTTTTGACTATTAATGTCTTTTTTTTCAGTAATGAGAATTATTGGTACTTCTTAGTTATCCCGTCAACCAAATTACTGTTTCCAAATTGTAAGATTAAATGCCAATAATGGCCAATAAAACCATTAATTAGACGTTTTAAATGTTTTACTAATTTATTTGCTCTTTTGTTATTTAAAATAAAAATTATGTCAATGTGTATAATTTGGCGATTTATATAATTTGGCAAAACTGGTCGACGGAATAACTAAGAAGTACTGAATTATTATATTAAATAAGGGTCAGGTTCTTTTATATTTAAGTCAAGAGTACTACCATACTATTCTTTATTTACATGGACAATATCTGTATCTGAGTATCCATAAAGGAACAACTTTTTACTAATAAACTTTTATAGGATAAATATAAGTTTTTATTAAAGTTTTATCAGTTGTAATTGTATTCAGTTTTTGTTTTTATTATAAAGAAAGAAAAAAAAACTTGGATGATAAAAATAATCTCATTTAATATAGCTAATTTTCAACCAAACAGTAAATAAATATATTTAAAAAAGTGCAATTTAAGTGTATCTAACAATTGCCAATGAGATGTTTTGTTCCCAATTAGAGCACAGGTTGACATATTTTGCCAAGACAGGATCTTTAATGTAAACATTTGGTATATTACAAAGTCGATAGATATTGTTTGCAAATTTTTGGCTTTGCAAAAAATTGCCATACCTGAAGAAAGCTATGACACAGACACACACGCACAATATATACGTACCAAATGTATATACACACACACATGAACTTACACATACATATTATTTTTTTGTTCAATGTATCTAAATAATAATTCTAAGCAAAATTATGTATGGTGCTATCTATATTGTATAGGCAGCCCTTCCTGGAGTACCTAAAACCTGATATGATGGAACAAAACATATTGCATTAAAGTGAATAACAATGCATGATGTGTAAAAATCAAAATAATAAAAGTCTGAAGAGATAAAAATATTTTAGAATGCAACTGTTTCTAGATTGCAAAATAGGAGTTCTTTTTTTACAAAATTCATGAAAGAGGATGAGAAACATTAGCAGCAAGGCCTGTGTATATCTGTTAGTTTCTCGCTTTTTATTCTGATGATTAAAATTGGGTTTCCTATTATGAAGCCTTAAAACTGATCAATGAAATTTATTTTGACTAATGGACTTTACCCATGTGACGTCAGCCGCGGGTAAACCAAAGAAAAACACCAATAAGCGTGAAGAACATTTTAACACTGCTTCCCCTTCGTCCAATAAACAGTCTTTTTCTGAGGGTATCTACCCGCAGAGGCGTGGCTATTGCCATTCGTGGGTAAAGTCCATTGGGCTTTTCATTACATTAGTTTTTACACATTCCTGTACTTACTAAACCTATTTTATAAACATAAAAAAAGAAGAAATTATTCCTTTTATGATTTGTAACTGCCATCAAGTGAAGAACTTAACTGCATCATTGTATTACAGATGATTAAAATTGCATTAGCAAGAATAAAATGTGTTATGGAATTTGAAAAACTACAAATACAAAAAATAAAGGATATGTGTAATCTAGAATACAAATTTTTTTAATATTACACAGAACATATATTTAATCCTACAATGTGTATACTTAATCATATATTTAATCCTACATTATCCGCATCTGTATGTTATTTCTATGAGAAATGTGTATCAAGATGACATACACTAATATTCTACAAAAGTATGCTAATAGTAAAATAGATTTCAAATTTAAGTTGAAATTTTGTATATCCAATATCATGAATTATTTGTCAATCAAAATACAACATTAATAAAAATTATAACAAATAAATCAGTGTATGATTAATCATTGATACTTAATTCATCCGATTTAAATATTTCATCATTAACGTAAGAATAACTACACCAGAAAAAAAAAAAAAAAAAAAACTACTGAAAGTTAAAAATAGAAAAACAAAAACAATAGTAATATCTTTTTTTTCAGCGAGCGATCCCCCAACCCCCTCAATCTTTTTTAGAAATATTTCATACAGCACTGAAAAGTATGTTATTTTTCTTTAGGTATTCACTCAGTTATGCAAATTTATTCGAAAATTATTATTCTGATTAAAAGCTCCTCGCTAGCCAAAGCCATCAGCTAAGCGAAAAAAAAAAACAAACAAAAAAAAAAAACGTGACGTATATTTTCATTCTGATTGGTTCTTCACACTTCAAAGGAATTTGTGATGTCACTTCCTTTCAAAAGCCACGGAATAAATATCGATTATTCCGAATCCGGAATCTGGCTAGGGGAGAATCGCTCTTTCCATTCGATCCGGAATAATCGCCATATTCCGGGTGAACTGAATTCCGATTCCGTTCCGCTCCGGAATAAGGGGAGAATACGGCCGTTTATTTGTTACTTTGAAGTAGAAATGGTCCCCCACCATTTCTTTAATTTAGGCAGGACTGCTATTCTAAAATATGCTAGTTCGTCCTCCGTCATTTCGGTTCAAAACAAAACATAAGACGACGCAAGGTTCTTCTACAATAAGGTTGTTCCATTTGAAGGATAGCCAATCAGAGTAGAGCAGGACTGAAACGTCACGTGGCGGACAAGATCGGAGCTCGATCAGCCGTGAGACAGTAAATAGATGCGTAAAAAGACCGAAATACGAAGTAAATAATTTTTTAAAAAGTAGATTTTCGAAAGTAAATTGAACAAAATTACTTTCCTTAAAATAATTTGGACAAATACTGATTGGAGTTAATCAAATATAAAATACATAATGGTTAAATAATATCGCGATACGTTTGTTAACATTCAAATACTTAAGTAAATTCGCGAAAAAAATTACCTTTTTAATGTGCAAAATTACAAATGAAAACTTTTAAACTATTGTAAAATAAAATGAACGAATGAATTATATGAATATGATTACACAGGAGTAGTAATGAAAAGACTAGCATTATCAAACAGAATAAATTAAACAAAACTCACACTTCAAAACTTTTAACAATAATGCATTGTCCAATTACTAGATATAAGTTTTCAAAATTTTTCGAATGTCATTATGCTTATACAGGATGAAAATAATACAAAAATATTACTCTATAATTAAACTAATTCTATTATGAAAAAAATATGTACTATACAACATATTATTTACATTATATTATTAAAATAACAATATCGTTATTTCATACAGTGTTGAATTCAGACACTTTTCTCCGGGAGGGATTTCTGTGGCTCCGGTGTGTGTGTGTGTGTGTGGGGGGGGATAGCACTTTTTGACCATTGAAAACCCAAAATCTCAAATCTTCCGGAGGGGACATCGCATTGCTCCGGGGGAGGGATGTCCTCCCCCCGGGCCACCCCCTGAAATCAACACTGATTTCATGTATACAAAATTTCAGCAAAAACTGAAAAACTTAAAACAACTTCAGTATTAAAATTTCCATGTTATCTTATAAAACACATCAAATATAACATTTCTTCATACAAATAGGAAACAATAGAAAGAAAATTTATGGAAGTACAGTAGAGAGCCGATTATTGGAACCCCAATTAACCGAACTTCCAATTATCCGAACAGCCAATTTCTATAAAAAAATGTTTTTAAACCGAACTTTCAATTATCCAAACAGCCTATTTCTCTCTCTTTTTTTTTTTTTTTTTTTTTTTTTTTTTTTTAGATTTGTAAAAGGAACTCTGTTCAACTTTTAGCCAAATACAATAAATTTTCTCCTCTGCGAGTTTTGAACTTTGAACTTTTTTTTCCCCATTTCATGGCGATTTGTCTGCATTTGTGAAAGAAATCCGGCTTTAACAGTTTAGTCCAATATAGTAAATGCCTCTTCTTTTTCTTTCATTAAAGTTTATTAGGAATTTCTCGCGATTCTCTTATGCAATTTTTAGAGATTTTCCCGTTCTGCAGAAATTTTTTGACATTCGTAAAAGGAATTCGGTTTTAAAATTGCGGTAATTTTTGTCCTCTGCGATTTTAGTGTTTTTCTTTGCGATTTTCCAGAATAATAATCGCCAGGATGTTGATGCTCGGATTTGAGACTATGTACTGTATTGTTAAATCTGTATACTTGTTCTGTGAGAGTTATTAGAACACGTTGATATAGCGCATTCATTAGATTTTATTCAAAAAGTCTGTTTAAATAATAGAATAATTAAATTCATTCACAGAAATAAAATTCCAACGCAGAAGAGCATACAGAATAATACTGAAACGAGCGAAGCGAGGCGAAGTTGTCCGCCACGTGACGTAATGCGCGAGCAGTTAAGAAATCTTTAGAGTTGGCGCATCGCACGAATGGTACCCCCCTGAGACGACGATTGGCGTTTGAGCTGGCTGAAGATTCTCGCTTTCGCCAACTCGCCAAGGCTGGTGCTGAAAACGTGAGCCTTCCTGAAAAAGCCGCCAGGACGGAGTGCGTTTTACCGACCCTCAATAGACGGCGCTGCAATCTACGGCTCTGATTGTTTCGTCTGGGACTTTCTAATTGTCTGTGGTTTTGATTTTTTTTTCTCACTTTGGATTCGTTCGTTTTGGTTCCACGGAAATAACGCCATTTTGAGAATGATAGAAGATATCTGTTGAACCGGCAAGGTTTCTTCCGTTTGGAGTGTTTAGTTGAGTTCGTGCTATTTTTTTGTAATATTTAAACTAATTTGTGACTTTGAAAAATCCGGTATGTATATTACCCTTAATAATCATAATAGTCTTAATTTTTTTCTGTATCATTTGTTGTTGAGTAAATTTAGTTTACTTTCGTTTCGTGAGTTTGAGAACATGTTCTATGTTAGAAGAATTTCTATTAAACTTTAGGAGTAAACATTATATATTGAGAAATCATTGCCTAATAAACAATATTTCGTTATGAACTCGGCCTATTACTCTCAATGTTTTTCCATCTCCTCCTTTTTGTACGGCCGATGAGTGATGGATACCGTATTAATCTGTTATTTCTTTTAAATGCTTAGTTTTTGAATAAATGCTTTAAATAGTAGCATTTTATAAAATTTATTTTTCTTATGTTTAATTTTATATCTATGACAAATTTTTAGCTTAGCTTCATATTTAAATGTTCCAAACTTCCGGTTTCGGAAATCCGTCGGCAAAAGCCGTAGCGAATACCTCATAGCTTACAATTAAATTAAATCGTTCGTTTTCCCTCACTTTTTTTCTCAGAGTTCAGATTCAGAGGTTAGTTATTTCTTTGCTTTTATTTACACTTGGAATTTCTACGAACTTTTGAAACTATTTTCTGACTCGCAAATTAATTTGTTACCATCCACTTTGCAAGATAAAGTATTGGAATGAAATTTTTAGCTTCTTATCTTTAATTTTCGTTGTTTTCTATGTTAAAGCTTGTTCTTAAACCCAAACTAAAACTGACTACCTACTTTCTGAGTTCATATTTGTTCGTAAAGGCATATCATTGGCAGTTGCTCTTTTTTAGAAACTGAAATCGAATGTTTCTCCAGTTTTTCATAAAGGCAGAGGATCTTCCCTAAAGTGCTGTGAAATTTTGGTTTTAAGCTGAATTTCCGGGCTTGACAGCTGGATAGAAATCGTTATAAGAACAATCGGGAGTAGTGTAGCTATGCTGGTCCCGCCAAGCATGGCAATGAAACAGGTTTAAGAATGTGATAAAGTCTTGGGCATGGTCAGGGTGATAACTTGCTTTGGATGGTTGAATAATGCTAGCCAATAAGTATGCCAATAGATGTGTCATTGTATTTCTGAACTTCGGAGGAGTAGAAGGGTGTGAAAAGCAAACATATGTTGTACAAGTCAAGCATAAGTGATGTGATTATTGACAACGATAAATAAGAAACATGAATTACAATCCATTAGATAGGCATTTTTTTAACAACGAAAAGTTTTATTATGACAAGAATTTCATTTCATTTACTTTTAAAATTAAATGTTAAAATGATAAAGCAATCAATATTCTGAAACAATTTTCATTTTGTTTATTGAAACAATCTGTTCCAACTTCAATCACTGTTATTATTTTTTTTTTTTCATTTAAAATTTAACTCATAACTTTTAAATTATATAAGGAAATATTTATTATATTTATTCTTTTCTAAAATATGCCAATATGTAATTAACACTTTTCAACGTAGTTGAAAAGTGTATAGGAATTGGATTTGTCTGGCCATCTATCTATGCTTTTATTTTATTATTGTATCTGTTGCGGGTACATATTGTATAAATAGTCATAATTGTTCACAGGATTGTATAGGTTTACATTCTTGTATAGCTTTTGAAACACAATTTGCCATAAATATACGCAAATTATTTTTATTTTAATAAATTAATGCAATGTATATTTTGTAAAATGGCTTTATGGCTATCAGCTTTATAATCTGGAAATTTTAATGAGTTCAATGAACAATAAAAGCATAGTATGGCTGTATTATTTCAGGACGGATGTACCTACTATTCGAAAATCATAATAATAGATGTAGATGCTGGATAATTGGCAGTAGTTGGATATTATCATTGTGTAGCTACTGTTAATTATCCAGTTAATTATTGACAACGATAAATAAGAAACATGATTTACAATCCATTAAATAGGCAGTTTTTTAACAACGAAAAGTTTTATGACAAGAATTTCATTTCATTTACTTTTAAAATTAAATGATAAAACGTAATTTTAAAATGATCAAGCAATCGGTGCGATCGCAGTTTACTCTCCTTCTTGGCGCAATTTTCAAAAATCGCCAAATTGGCGCATTTTCGCGTACTAACTCCCGGAGCGCTGCAACATTCGGGAGGGAGTACGCAAAATTATTTGTTTTCTCTTCTCGTATCTCGTATGTTTTGAAACAAGTACCTATCTAGACAAATGCTTAAAATGTGAAAATAGATATTCGATCAGTCATTTTTCTCTTATTTTAACCTGTATTTTTGAGTAAAAATAATACATAAAATTTCAAATTTTTTCGAAATACATTTAAAAAAAAATACATTTCATATTTTTTAAAATACATTTTATAAAATATACCTAAAAACAAAACTTTCACTTACCCAAATTATTAAAAAAGAGCGTTTGTTAACAGTAATGGGAGCAAAACAATGTTTTTTTTTTTTATCAGAGGGGCCCTTTTTTTTTTAATCAGGGGGGCTACCGCCCCCCTGAACCCCCCGTTTTTTTATTCATAATTTTACCTTGTGCTCTAGGATGTCATTCAAAAGCATCACTCAATCTGTCACTTTTAGTCATTCACAGCTTGGAACAATCAACCTTTCTTTCGTACATAATTCAATCAATGCTCAAAAATACAGGTAAAAATAAAAGAAAAATAACTGATCGAATATTTATTCTCACCTATCAAGCATTTATCCAGATAAGTACTTGTTTCAAAATATACAAGATTGAGAAAACAAATAATAAAAACACGCGACTGCGACACAAAGTGACAACTCTTCAACGGAAAATCCACTGCAGCAATATCAACGTTTTTCTAAACAAATTCAAAATGTTCCTTGATTCTCTTCTTTGTCCAATAAGAAAGCCTTTTACAAAAAAAATAAGCTTCCAATTCGGTCCAATTAGAAAGCAGCTTAGAAAACAAGGAGTTTAACCATCAACTCTCTCCGGAGAAATCCTAGGGTGCCACATTTTGTGACGTCCGAGGAGCAGCCCGATTACCACATTGGCGCAGTTATCAAAGGAGATTGGCGAAGGAGAGTATATTGCGAATTACCCAATAATAGATGTAGATGCTGGATAATTGGCAGTAGTTGGATATTATCATTGTGTAGCTACTGTTAATTATCCAGTTAATTATTGACAACGATAAATAAGAAACATGATTTACAATCCATTAAATAGGCAGTTTTTTAACAACGAAAAGTTTTATGACAAGAATTTCATTTCATTTACTTTTAAAATTAAATGATAAAACGTAATTTTAAAATGATCAAGCAATCAATATTCTGAAACAATTTTCATTTTGTTTATTGAAACAATCTGTTCCAACTTTAATCACTGTTTATTATTTTTTTTTATTTCATTTAAAATTTAACTCATATAATTTTTAAATTATATAAGGAAATATTTATTATATTTATTCTTTTCTAAAATATGCTAATATGTAATTAACACTTTTCAACATAGTTGAAAAGTATATAGGAATTGGATTTGTCTGGCCATCTATCTATGCTTTTATTTTATTATTGTATCTGTTGCTCATATATGCTACTGTTAATTATCCAGCATATTGACCTGATTCAGCTGAATTAAGTAATCTATTCATCGGAGACAAATTCACATGGTTATGTCTATTATGTTCACCGGAGACCGTTGCATTTATGCTTCTGGATTAATAAAGTTTATCTTCTATTGTAAAAAAATTATATATTGTATTGCTTAAATAGAAATAATACATACTAACATATGCAAAAATAAAAAGTTCATTGTTTATTTATTTATTTATTTTTTTTTATAGGATGTTGCTATTTCTTGTCGATCTTGGTTGAGTTATTATTGTCAGAATAATTTCATCTGACCCCTTTATCATATGAAACTGCATCTAGTTTTTCATCTGAACAATGTCCAGAGGGTATTGTTGCCATATCTCTCAATACTTTGACGTAAGTTAAAAATTTTTTATTTAATATATTATGTTTTATTTAATATGCTATGTTTGTTCTCATTTGTCCTTTACCTGTGTGCTCTATATTGTATGTGCATGTTGATGTTCAAATATAGGTTTTTTGTGTATGATTTAGTAATATTCTGGTCCAGTTTATAAGCATGAAATTTTTAATTAAAAGAAAATTATTAATTCAGCAGCCTTAAAATAAAAATTTATTTACATTTTTTCATAAAAATCTACATCCTTTTTTTTTTAAAACATTTGAGAAGAGAAAACTATTTGTGAAAAATTTTACTTATTATTTCCTTCTAATGATTCAAATTATATTGAAAATTAAAATAAAATGTTTAAATATATTGAAATTTGCACTATTTTTAATTGAGTGAAAAGCGTCCAGGCTGGAAATTGAACACAGAACCTTTGGTTTACATTGCCAATGCTTTACCACTTGAGCAACCTGTGACAGCCCAGCTGATGCAATTCACTCAGATAACTTCTTGGCAATGTCATCTGGTCTGTTATCTGAAGCATCTCAAAAGAATAAAGCATAGATAAGAGCTCCAGTAAATGATGGCTACATAATTACACTTTATCACTTTTCAACACAATCAATCTTACTTGAATAGGAAAGAAATCACACAAGTTGTAATTCCATCACTCAAAATAGTAATGCAAATCTTGGCAAATTTGTATCTAAAATTGTAGCCGTCAAAATTATTTGAATGCTATAATAACTTTTATTTTGTATAGTTAGGGCTACATTATTTCATTTAAATAAAAACAGGCATGAGATTCTTCCGCGGATCCGCGATTTTCCGCTTTTTTTCTCATTTTCCGCTTTTTCTGATCTTTTGCCGTTTCTCGGATTGATTTGTTCCGAAATCGAAATTAGAAAAAAATTGGTTGTCAATCCAAAAATTCGGACATAAAAAAATATCGCAAATTTCGACAAGTGATCGCCGAAAAGGCAATTCTGCCAATCGTTCGCGGAAGAAAATAGCCAATTTCACGAAAGATCGTGGGAAAAACGCAATTTCGTCAAGGGATCGTGGGAAAAATGCGAATTTCGTCAAAGGATCGCGGAAAACCACTGCAAATTTCATCATAGAATTGCGGAAAAACGCTGATTTCGTCAAATGGTTGCGAAAAAAATACGAATTTTGTCAAAGATTCGCGGAGGAAAATGCGAATTTTGTCAAAAGATCGCAAAAAACTGAGGATTTCGTTTAAGAATTACAAAAAAAAAAAACTATTAATTTTGCCAAAAGATCGCGGATTTCGTCAAATAATCAAGAAAACACGAATTCTGTGAAAGGATCGCGGAAAAAAAATAAGTGCGCCAAAATATCGAAAAAACCCTGCATATTCTGTCAAAGGATCGCAAAAAAAAAAACACGAATTTAGTCAAAAGATTTCGGGATAAACGCCTATTCTCAGAAAAGATCGCGGAAAAATGGGAATTTTGTCAAAAAATCATGAAAGAAACTGGAATTTTGTCAAAAGATCGCAAAAAAAAACTGGAATTTCGTCGAAAGATCGCGTAAGAAACGCGAATTTCATCATAAGATCACAGAAAAATGGAAATTTTGTCAAAGGATCGTGGAAAAACGGGAATTTCTTCAAAAGATCGCCGAAAAAACGCGAATTTCGTTAAAAAATCGCCAAAAAATGCAAATTTCGTTAAAGGGTCTCCGAAAAAATGGGAATTTCATCAAAAGATCGTGGAAAAACGGGAATTTCATCAAAAGATCGTGGGAGAAACGCGAATTTCGTCAAAAGATCGTTGAAAAATCGGGAATTTCGTGAAAAGATCGGCTAATAATCGAGAATTTCGTGAAAAGGTAGCAGAAAAAACGCGAATTTCATGAAAAGATCGCCTACAAATCAGGAATTTCGTGAAAAGGTAGCGGAAAAACGGGAATTTCGTCTAAATATTGTCGAAAACGCAAATTTCGTCAAAAGATCGCCGAAAAAACGGAAATTTCGTCAAAAGATCGTGGGAGAAACGCAAATTTCGTCAAAAGATCGCCGAAAAATCAGGAATTTCGTGAAAAGATCACGTAATAATCAAGAATTTCGTGAAAAGATCGCAAATTTCGTGAATTGATCGTGAAAAAATGCGAATTTTGGGAAAAGATCGCCTACAAATCGGCAATTTTGTCTAAATATCGCCGAAAACTCAAATTTCGTCAAAAGATCGCCGAAAAAATGCAAATTTCGTTAAAAGATCGCCGAAAAAAACGCGAATTTCGTCAAAAGATCGCGGGGGAAATGCAAAAATCGCGAAAAAAGCAAATAATGTTAAAGGGGTGTGAAAAAAACATGAATTTCAATAAATCATGAAAAAAGTGCATCAGCACCGATGTTTTCAGCAGATTTTTCTTGCAGCTGAGTGGTAGGTTAAACATGAACTGTCATGTTTATTAACTGGTATTTTTAGTGAAAGCATGTTAGCTAGTTGTCCAATTGAAATTTTAGGATTGCTATGTAAAACATTGCATCAGAATAAATTTAAAACAAACTTTAATTTTAAAATTACTTACAGTATTTGCATAAATTAATTTGATTCCCCCCCCCCCCCCCCAAATAAAGTAGGATTTAAATAAAAATATTGATAATTTTATTGCAAATAAAATAACATTTGATTGTCTGATACGTGCGTTATTTTAAACTTCTTTTTCCCATTTCACGCGCTTTTCCTCTTTTTTCAACTTTTTGCAATCTCATGCCTATAAAAATCGAATTAATTTCTGCCCTATTCAGTTTTTTATTTTCCTATTTAGCCAAAAATCCCCAACATTTTTCTTCTGATCATGATATGTATTTCAACATTAAATGATAATCTTCTACCATAGTTTAAATTTAGACAAAGGGACAATGATGTTCATCTTTATGTGTAGGATGAGATGATTTTAATTTGTATACCAATCTTTGGACTTAAGCTCAAAGGGAAAATTTTATTTATTGACAAATGGGGGGGAAAAAACTAGAAAACAGGAATTCTGCTTTTTCAGAACTTAGTGTCACCACCGATGGGGGGGGAAAAAAAAAAAAAAAACAAGTGCGTTAGTGTGATCACAGATCGCACAGAGGGTTTCGTTTAATATTCATTTCAAAACACTTTATCCTTTTGAAAAATCTGTTTCCACATTTCGCAACCAGGGGCGCACTCTATTCTAAACAAATCTCTATCCGAACGAAACTCCGTTTTACATACTATCCGTATATATATTAGTCGAAGGGATTGGGCCCATAGCACCCGAGATAAGTAGGTGCCCCTGGCGGTAAAAAGTGGAACTCAAATATGTAAGGCAAATATGTAAGTGCATAATATGAAAGAATGGTCAAAGGGGTGTCGGCAAAAGTTGGAAAAGTGCTCCACGGGTGAAAAAGGCGGAGGTCAGAAAAATTGCTTAAAATATACGTTAGAGCACGGAGGAGTAAATAATATAAGACTTTTTGAAAATTTTATGATTTGTCGTGTGGTCTGAGGTATTCAGCTATACGTATGCAAAAATTCATGTCTCCAACTTAATTAGGGGCTCTCTTAGAAAGAATTGTTTAAAATACATATGTGGTAGCTCAAAGGGTTAAACGTAAGAATTTTTCAAGATTTTATAATTTGTCGCTTGACCTCAGGTGTTCTGCTATAATAAGCATGCAAAATTTCAAATCTCCAATTTAATAAGGGGTTCAGTTAGGAAGAATTGCTTAAAACACGCATGTGGGAGCCCAAAGGGTTAAATGTATGACTTTTTCAAATTTTTATGATTTGTCGCATGATGGTGTTCAGCTAGTATGCAAAATTTCATGCCTCCAACCTAAATAGTGTCACTAAGAAAGAATTGTTTAAAATACACATGTAGGAACCCAAAAGCTTAAATGTACGACTTTTTCAAAATTTTATGATTTGCCGTTTCATGCGTGATGCTCAGCTAAAAGTATGCAGAATTTCACGCCTCCAACCTAATTAGGGGCTCACTTAGAAAGAATTGTTTAAAATACACATGTTGGAGATCAAAGGGTTAAATGTATGGCTTTTTGAAAATTTTAAGATTTGTCATTTGATGTGAGGTGTTCAGCTATAATTATGCAAAATTTCACACCTCCAACCTAAATAGGGGCTCACTTAAAAAGAATTGTTTAAAATACACTTGTGGGAGCCCAAAGGGTTAAATGTACGACTTTTTGAAAATTTGATTTGTCGTTTGATGTGAGGTATTCAACTATAAGTATGCAAAATTTCTCCTCCAACCTAATTAGTGTTCACTTAGAAAGAATTGTTTAAAATACACATGTGGGAGCCCAAAGGGTTAAATGTACGACTTTTTCAAAATTTTATGATTTGTCGTTTGATGCGGGTATTCAGCTATAATTATGCAAAATTTCACATTTCCAACCTAAATAGGGGCTCACTTAAAAAGAATTGTTTAGAATACACATGTGGGAGCCCAAAGGGTTAAATGTGAGACTTTTTCAAAATTTTATGATTTGTCGTTTGATGTGAGGTATTCAGCTATAAGTATGCAAAATTTCACTCCTCCAACCTAATTAGGGTTCACTTAGAAAGAATTGTTTAAAATACACATGCGGGAGCCCAGAGGGTTAAATGTACGACTTTTTCAAAATTTTATGATCTGTCCTTTGATGTGAGGTATTCAGCTATAAGTATGCAAATTTTCACGCCTCTAATGTAATAGGTTCACATAGAAATAATTGTTTAAAATACACATGTGGGAGCCCAAAGGGTTAAATGTATGACTTTTTCAAAATTTTATGATTTGTCGTTTGATCTGAGGTGTCTATCTGTAAGTACGCAAATTTTCATACCTACAACCTAATTAGGGGTTCACCAGACCTGCCAACTGCTACGAAAAATTCGTGGTTGCTACGATTTGGACCTATAAACTACGGTGCTACGAAAATTGGTCTTAAACTAAGATTTTTTGCAAAAAACACAAACGCATTTTTTTGTTTCTAGTTGCGATTTTTATCCCGCACAGCATATTTTTCAGGAGTGATTCTGTTCCAAAATTTGAAAGTATTCATTTCCGAAAGTTTTAAAAAATTGGTCATTAGTTTGAAAATTCGGACATAAATGCTCATGGGGGGGGAAAAAAATCTGGGCTGCAAAACAAACTTCTTAACATAAAATCCTCTTTATAAATATTGACCACGAGTGAATTCTGTAAATATTTATACAGAAATTCACTTCCTTAGAAACAGAGGTGACATTTTAAGAATTTCTGGAGGGGGAGGGGAGGAGGTGGTTCTTTGAGGGGCAAGGTTTGAAATAGTGCGCAAAATTGCCCGATTTGCTCACGGGAAAAGAAATTCCTGCATGATGAAAAAGGCTGTGCAGTATTTCCTTCTGCATATTCTTCCACAGACCTATGATTCTTTTGCGAGTATATTTTGAATTTCTTGGAAGTCGCGAATTTTTTTGTCTTTTATATTTTCCCAAATTAATACGTGAATCGATTGCGGAAAAAATGAGAATTTCTTCAAATGATCGAGTAAAAATATCGGGTATTTCGTCAAAGATCTCTGAAACAAATAGTGATTTTCTTCAATTGGTCGCTGAATAAAATCGCTAATTTCGTTAAGAGTTCAGAAAGAAATTGCAAATTTCGTCAAAAGAGTGCGCAAAAAATCACAAATTTCGATAAACTATCCAGGAAAAAATATTGCAAATTTTGTCAAAAGGTCGGGGAAACGAGTAGTGAATTTTGTTAATTGGTCGCGAAAAGATATCGAAAATTTTGCCGATCGGTTGCGAAAAAGTATCGCGAATTTCGAGAAATGACCGTGTAAAAAAAATCAATTTCGTCAATTGGTCGCAGAAGAAAATAAATTTCATCAAAGGATCATGGTAAAAACGTGAATTTTGTCAAAATATCGCAGAAAGCAGAAAATATCGCTCGAATTTCGCCCAAAAATCATCAAGAAAATGCAAATTTTACCGAAAGATCGCGGAAAGAAAACACTAATTTCGTCAAAGGATCGTGGTAAAACACGTAAAATTCGTCAAAGGATCGCGGTAAAAGATACGAATTTCGTCGAAAGTTCGTGGTAAAAAGTGCGAATTTCAACAAAGAATCGCGATAGAAAAATGTGAATTAAGATTGTGAGAATAAAATGGGAATATTCTGAAATGATCGCGGGAAAAAAAATTGCGAATTTCGTCAAAATTTACTGCACTGGGCTAGAAAACTGAAACCAGGCTCCTTTTACAAATGTAAAAAAAAAAAAAATAATAATAAACGCTTCGAAACGAGAAGGAACTCTAAAAATCATAAAATTTTTCAGAGGAAAAAGTTTACTGTATTGAGTTTAAAGGCTGAAACCTTACTCCTTTTTCGAATGTCGAAAGATGGCTGCGAAACACGAAAACCAACCAACCAACCTCCAGATTAATTTTAATTTTGTGTGCTACGATTTCTCATTTTCAAAGGTTGGCAGGTCTGGGTTCACTTAAAAAGAATTGTTTAGAATACACATGTGGGAGTGCAAAGGGTTAAATATACAACTTTTTGAAAATTTTATGATTTGTCGTTTGATGTGAGGTATTCAGCTATAAGTATGCAATATTTCACTCCTCCAACCTAATTAGGATTCACTTAGAAAGAATTGTTTAAAATACACATGGGGGAGCCCAAAGGGTTAAATGTACGACTTTTTCAAAATTTTATGATTTGTCGTTTGATGTGGGTATTCAGCTATAATTATGCAAAATTTCACATTTCCAACCTAAATAGGGGCTCACTTAAAAAGAATTGTTTAGAATACACATGTGGGAGCAAAAAGGGTTAAATGTGAGACTTTAAAAATTTTATGATTTGTCGTTTGATGTGAGGTATTCAGCTATAAGTATGCAAAATTTCACTCCTCCAACCTAATTAGAGGTTCACATAAAAAGAATTGTTTAAAATACACTGTGGGAGCCCAATGGGTTAAATGTACGACTTTTTCAAAATTTTATGATTTGTCATATGATGTGTGGTGGTCATCTATAAGTATGCAAAATTTCAAATCTCCAACATGTGCAGTTTCTGAGAACGGGCTCTGTGACGGACAGACAGACAGAGGAGCGAGACGAATAGGGTTTCGTCAGATGAACGAAACCCTAAAAAGCATGTGGAAGCCCCAAAGAGTTAAATGTACGACTTTTCCAATTTTTTATGATTTGTCGCATGATGGTGTTCAGCTATAGGTATGCAAAATTTCACGCTTCCAACCTAATTAGGTGCTCACTTAGAAAGAATTGTTTAAAATACGCATGGGGGAGCCCGAAGGGTTAAATGTACGACATTTTCAAAATTTTATGGTTTGTCGTTTGATGTGAGGTATTCAGCTATAAGTATGCAAATTTTCACGCCTCTAATGTAATAGGTTCACATAGAAATAATTGTTTAAAATACACATGTGGGAGCCCAAAGGGTTAAATGTATGACTTTTTCAAAATTTTATGATTTGTCGTTTGATCTGAGGTGTCCATCTATAAGTACGCAAAATTTCATACCTACAACCTAATTAGGGGTTCACTTAAAAAGAATTGTTTAGAATACACATGTGGGAGTGCAAAGGGTTAAATATACAACTTTTTGAAAATTTTATGATTTGTCGTTTGATGTGAGGTATTCAGCTATAAGTTTGCAAAATTTCACGCCTCCAACCTAATTAGAGGCTTACATAGAAAGAATTGTTTGAAATACACATGGGGGAGCCCAAAGGGTTAAATGTGCGACTTTTTCAAAATTTTATGATTTGTCCTTTGATGTGAGGTATTCAGCTATAAGTATGCAAAAATTCACGCCTCCAATCTAATTACAGGTTCACATAGAAAGAATTATTTAAAATACACATGTGGGAGCCCAAACGGTTAAATGTACGACTTTTTCAAAATTTTATGATTTGGTGTTTGATCTCAGGTGTCCATCTATAAGTACGCAAAATTTCACGCCTGCAACCTAATTAGGGACGTACTTAGAAAGAATTGTTTAAAATACCCATGTGGGAGCCCAAAGGGTTAAATGTACGACTTTTTAAAAATTTTATTATTTGTCGTTTGATGTGAGGTATTCAGCTATAAGTATGCAAAATTTCACTCCTGCAACATAATTAGGGTTCACTTAGAAAGAATTGTTTAAAATACACATGTGGGAGCCCAAAGGGTTAAATGTACGACGTTTTCAAAATTTTATGATTTGTTGTTTGATGTGAGGTGTTCAGCTATAAGTACCTAAAATTTCATGTCTCCAACATGTATAGTTTCTGTGAACGGGCTCTGTGACGGACAGACAGACAGAGGAGCGACACGAATAGGGTTTCGTGAGATGAACGAAACCCTAAAAAATGTATATATAAATAGTAAAAAACATATTTCCATTTTAAGACTTACAGCACACGCTTTTATTTTATGTAAAATGACGTCATTTGTATCCACTTAAGAATTCCACATTTACGATCCACTCTTAAACACCTACAGTAAAGTAGGCATAAGACGTCACTATCACGAAATATACACAAATACAGCAAAAAGATGCTGCCATTAAAGAAACTCGATCAAAAAAAAAAAAAAGTCTGACTAATGATTCATAGACCTTCGTTTGTTTGTAACATTAATATAAATACTAATTTATAATAGCTCCATGTTATAACAGAAGTCATTTGTTTATATTTTTCAAAATAGCACATATTTTAAATATTTTCTTTCAGTTGTCGTGAAAAAATGGCAACAAAAATATATAATATTTTACAACTATTTTTTCTTTATTTTCTACAGAAATGGATAAGCAAATGGCTCCAGAAAGTACAAAAAAAATTAATATTTCAAAAATAAATGGAGATGCAATTTTCAAACAAATTGCATTTAAAAGTACTTTTTTATCCCAATACGACGGTATAAAAATTGAAAATGTGCGATGCTTAGAAGTAAAAAAATTGCTTTAGAGTATTTAATAGAGATGTCATTTGTTGAGGAACGACTCCAAAAGAACGATTCCGGCAGTGAAACTGAAGGAACGATTCCATTCTGTAAAAAGGAATGTCCTTTTCGGAACGATTCCAAAAAGGAACGACTCCTCGGAATCTGTCCAAATGTACCAACTCCTAACAGGACCGATTCCTCAGAGTCGTTCAGAAACGGACCGACTTGGGGTCGTTCCGAAATGTACCGACTCCGAAAAGGACAGATTCCTCAGAGTCGGTCCGAAAAGGAACGATTCCTTGGGAATCAGTTCTTTTCTTGTAGACTGGCCAGTTTTAATAAATTAAAATACGCTATTTTATTTCAAAATAACAGATTTTGATTCTATTTAAGCTGACTTTATTGCCAAAATATCCTTCTAATGTGTGTGCCCCCCACCACTCCTCAAAAGAAAGAAAAAAGAAATCAAAGTGCAGGGCAGAGTAGGGCGTTTAATAAACATTACTATTTGATCTTCTTGTGCTAAATTAATCTGAAAGAAATAATTAAAAAAATATTTTATACGAATTGGTTTTTTTCCACCTGAGTAAAATAGTGCCCGAGATGAGATTCAAACCCAGAAACTTTACGTGCTTTAACGATTGAGTACCTGGACCCCGAAGGTAATGGAACACCATGTGTACTTTAATACACTTATACTTTTTATATTGGTAAATGTATCATACGAAATGAATTTTTTCTAAATGAATTGTTAAGGCTGTTCTCAAATCCAAAAGGATAACTTTGTGACAAAAGTTTTAATTTATTTTTATTCGGAAATGCATGAATCGAGCAGGTGTTGTTGTTCAGAAACTATGTAACCGAGCTGTTTTTTCCTTTTTTTTGCAAACTCAATAGATCTTTCAGAAAATAGTGTAAAAGTGGACGTTTTAAACTGAATTTCCGCGCAAAAGAAGCATAATCGCTCAAAAATGGGTGAAAAACATGTTTGTCACGTGATCAATATCGATTATAACTCAATAGGTAATTTGCTGATCAAAAGATGGAAAACACAGTTCGATTCCAAATCGCTTCCATGGTCAAACTTTCCAATTTTTTATCTTTCCATTAAAAAATGAATTTGTAAATGTGTCAAAACATTTTATGCTTGTTGAGCAGATCACTTAAGAACAGCCTTAAGAAAAACAAAGATGCTTGTTTAATTAATAGTAAAAAATATTTTTTTTAATCTAATTAGAAACAGTTGAATGACATAAGAAATATATCACTAGGCCATAAAAATTGCATTTTAATAGGATAACTGATTTTCAATTATTTTAATAATTGTAGAGTTATGCACTTTCATGCATATTTCACTATTTCATGTTTTTTCCTCAAACATAATTTCAATTTGAGAATCCTCTTTGTCAAAAGAAATATATGACCAGCTACGAGCACTCGAGTACCACTTTATTTCCATAGTTTGGCGTCTTGTTTTTCTCTCTTGAAGAAGATGATAAAAAAAATCTCGAAACTCTCGAAGATTGTTGTTTTAATCAACTTACATTGAGGTTTATTACATAGAGTAAAATCTGTTAGAACAAGAAATTTTTGTAAAACGTTTCTTTCCTTCTTAAGATAATGAATATTTCAAAAAGCATAATGTCTAATAATGATAAAAAGATAACAGTAGCAGCGGTGGGTGGGATTAGTGATGTAACGAATAGTGATTTGGCCGAATACCGAATATTCGGCGGCCGAATACTGACTTTAATATAAATGACTTTTATTTTAATTGTTTAATTTTTTTTTCAATTTTAAAATAAAAAATTAAATTAAGGACTAATTGAATTTTTTTTTTTTTTTTTGAGTTTTCAAAAATCATAACAGCTGAATGTATTTTTTGTAATACTTTAAATGTCTTAAAAAATACTTTAAAGATAACATATGACTTTTAAAAATGTAAATAATAATTTAATTCATAATTTTTTATTTAATCCATAGATAGTTCTAGTAATTTATATATATATATATACTATCTAAAATAGAACTCATTACCTCTGTAAAAATGAAACTTTTTTTATTTTAGTAAAATTCTTTCACCCCCTAAAAATAAAAACTTGCATGTGTTCTCTGTCTTTTTATATCCTTTTTCATGCAACTTAAACTTAGTAAATTTACACTCTGTATGTAAAAAAAAAAAGGTTATTTTCTTAAAATTTAATTATTCATTCCATTAAAATATTATGTTCTTTTCTGCTACCAAGTTATACTTTTCTCTTTTCTTTCTCTCAAAATTAACAAGCCCCTCATAATACTTCTTCCACCCCATATTTCAGAATGAGATCTTTTTCTTATAATTAATGTAATTTAGGCATAATTTTTTAATATTGTTTGTCGAAAATATTTAAAATCATATTTTGTTTTGATTTTCTGGAACATATCTAACCAAATATCTTAAAATATTCGGCCAAATATGCCACTATTCGGTCAAATGTCTTACTATTCGGCCACAGGTATTCGGCCGAATATCTGTTCAATATTCGGCCGGCCGAATATTCGGCAAAAGGGCTGAGTAGGCCGAATACCGAATAGTGGCCGAATATTCGTTACATCCCTAGGTGGGATTGAAATAATTTAACCGCAGTTCGGTCTCTTAATGTCCGTTTTGAGTATAAAAACGGGAAAGAAAAATCACGTGCTACATATAGATTATCGGACTTTCTCCAACACTGCGACATATATGTAAAGCTGCATATTTTATGCTTGTTTCGGTTTAATAGATTTGTTAACCCTCCACCTACTAGAGGGGTTCAATGGCCCCGCCAGGTACATTTATAATGATACTTCTAATTTATTTTAAAAACTGAAATTTCTGTAAATATGGGTTTTTTTCTGAGATGTTCTATTCTTTTTAGTAGAACATGCCAGAAAAAGTCACATATTTACAAAATTTTCATTTTTTTTTTAATGTGAAAAATCAATTTGAATGTACCTATCGGGTCTGTTGCACTGGTCTAGTCTGCAGAAGGTTAATATTCAATTTAAAAAGTTTTACAATATACGAATTTAATTGTTGATTTCCAAAGAATGCACGTTGTGATTTTGTACAGTTTTTTCATTTATTTTATTTCTATTTCTTGCTAAATAATTAGAATTTAAATAACTGTGACTTTGTTTTAATTCAACGTAAAATAAAAGCAAAAAAAAAAAAAAAAAAATTCGTTTATCGTAGTAATTTCTTATAATAATTCAGATTTCTTGATCGTTATTGATACTCTCAAATCCAGAAATCAATGCCACGATTAATGCCTGTTACTGTGGTGATGGATAATACATATCTGAATTTAATTTCGATCAAAGCAAGGCTCCCTTCATGCCAAACTAAATTTAATGTTTCAAGTCTAATACCAAACTACCGTTTTTATTGAGGTAAAACTTACTGCAAATACGATACTAAATTTTATGTATTTTCCTTTCTTATTGTTATTCTTTTCACTAAGATTTATTTATTTTCATTTTTTTAAAATTACATAAAGTTTTCTGAAAAGTTCGAATTTAACAAAATGTTTTATATATATTAAATAATTTTGACAATAAAAAGTTTAACTCCGAATAAAAAATAGTCAAATTCTCAAAAAATTAAGGTTGGTATTATCTATAACACGTTTACAACAGATGTCTTTCATTCAACGGCCGAAACATCGTCAGAAGGATTGTTCTTTATATAGTACTACACTCTGTGATAATAATGGACATACTTTTAATTTGTTTAATTTAATTAAACCAATTAACTGTTTTTCAGTTAAAATGTTAGCAAATTTAAAGAAATAGAATTTTGAAGTTTAGTGAATCACTATATCTTTTGGCGGAGATAATATGTACTATATATGTATAAAATCATATATATTACTATATATATACATATTATAATATTAATGTATATAATATCTTGTAAATATCACTAGCCATAGCCATGCTGCTAATGAATCTGTTTACAAATCATCTGAAGGAACTTTTACCCTTTTGTGTAACACAAGTGTTCCATGACTTCATGAGTTATGACATTCCAAAGATCCCAATCCAAACAAACATATTAGCATTGCAATTCAGTCACGCCAAACTGAGGCTCAGTATAAGTGGAGAGTATAGGTGTAAATTAGCGGTCGCCACTCGCCACATGGCGATTAAAGTTGTAAAAGTGGCGATTAAAAAATCGGCCATCGATCGCCACTATAGTCGCCACTCGTCAAGTGGCGATTAAAAAATTTGTTATCGATCGCCAACTGAAATACAACTTTTTTCATGAAAATATGCATCTCTACTTTGATTACATCTAATTAGCAAACTGGTTAATTTTTTTCCTACTGGATGCAAGCAGATTTCAATGATGTAGCTGCATTTTCAATATTTCATTTTTTCGCCAAGTGCTCGCTCTTCAGTTGGATTATTTTTTTTTACAGTTTTATTCTGCAAAATATATTCATCAGCTTTGATTCCACATGCATTTCAAATAATTTATTCCTTTTCTTTCACTTTTAAAATGCAAGTGCATTTTAACCCTTTCGGGTTTGGAGTACTATCAAATAGTAGATGTCTTTTCATCGAGTATTGTCTTGTCTTAACAATTACTTTTGCTAACTGTCTACCTACATATAGTAATGATCGTATATGGCTATGCCTTTCTTATTATGATTTCATTTATGTTTGGACATTTAGTAATAACAATAAGAGTTTGCTTAATTCTCTTTGCACCGTTGGCGATTCCTTTATTTTATAAATACTTTTTACCACTTTTACTATACCACTTTTTAAATTTAAAATAGTATAGGTTACTTTTCTGAACGAATCATGTGTGATAAAACACAAAAAGCATTAGAAAGTTGTAATATCTGTAAACTCTGTTATAATATTTTCCAAACGTCTCCAAAAACTCTTCCTTCCTATTATCATATAAATATGAATTGAATAGTACACAAAATAAGTACACTCGTTAGAATTCAGACAATGAGATAATCTTTAAACTTCAGTAAATCTATTCAGATAACTACGATTAGCGTTATTAAAATAAAAGTAATTTTATTATCAAAACTGAAAAAAAAAATCTTACACGAAAGGGTTAAGGACATTGCAATATCTTCAATATGTTAGATCAGTTAGATCATTTTCCTTCAAGAGATACTGTTTAATCCTGCGAAATACAGTCACCAGCTTAGACTTCAACTGTATGTAATGTGTGTAGCATGTTAATAATGCATTTATTAAATAAAATCAAAATGTTTTATTTCATTTTCTTTTTTTAATTGAATACACCTAGCTGTTGGAATTAGTTATTTTTTATATAAAGAAAGTAACAGTAATTTGATTGATAATTGTGTTTATGAACATATACAAATAATTCAAAAATATATTCTAAAAAAGTTAATATGATAATAGATTTTGTGATTTTAAAGTAATTTTCTTGAATTTCGACTGTTTCCCTATTCTTATCACGAATAGTTGGCTGGTATAAAAGTCTGATTTATAGAAAAATATGTATATACACAACGATTATAGTTTATCTAGATGTCAAGAAAGTTTGAAACATTATAGTGGCCACTAATGAAACTGAGTCTACCGGCTACTGGCTACTATAGGTGAAAACTGGGAAATTGAGTTAGTAGCCAGTGGCCGGTAGACACAGTTTCATTAGTGGCCACTTTTTAAAGTTAGTGGCCACTATAATGTTTCAAACTTTCTTTACATCTAGATAAACTATAATCGTTGTATATATACGCATTTTTCTATAAATCAGAGTTTTATACCAGACAACTATTCGTGATAAGAATAGGGAAGCAGTCGAAATTCAAGAAAATTACACTTTAAAACCACAAAATCTATTATCATATTGATTTTTTTTAGAATATATTTTTAGATTATTTCTATATGTTCATAAACACTATTATCAATCACATTACTATTACTTTCTTTATATAAAAAATAACTAAATCAAAATTCCAACAGTTAGGTGTATACAATAAAAAAATAATCAAATAAAACACAATAAAATGTTATTTGTATTTCATTTAATAAGTAAATGTGTTATTAACATACTACACACATTAATTACATATACATACAGCTGAAATCTAAGCTGGTGAGTGTATTTCGCAGGATTAAACAATATCTCTTGAAGAAAAATAATCTAACTGGTGAGCATGTGGCAGGAGTCGAAATATTGAAAATACTGCAATGTTCTTAAAACACGCTTGAATCCGGTAAAAAAGGAAAAAGAGGAATAAATTATTTGAAATGCATGTGGAATCAAAGTTGATGAATATATTTTGCAGAATAAAACTGTATTTCTTGAAAAAATAATCCAACTGAATGGCAATGGCAAAAAGCCGAAATATTGAAAATACAGCTAAATCACTGTAATCTGCTTGCATCCGGTAGAAAAAAGAATTAACCAATTTGCTAATTAGATGTAATCAAAGTAGAGACGCATATTTCTTAGAAAAAAGCTATATTTCACTTGGCGATCGATAACAGATTTTTTATCGCCTTGGCGAGTGGCGACTAGGGTGGCGATCGATGGCCGATTTTTTAATCGCCACTTTTACAACTTTAATCGCCACGTGGCGAGTGGCGACCGCCAATTTTCACCTATACTGGCTACTAACTCAATTTCCCAGTTTTCACCTATAGTGGAGAGAGGGTGACGGCAGATGAGGGTGTGAAATTAGAGAAATTCCTGTAGGTTCCCGTGAAATTGGAGATTCAAAAAGAGTTGTAAGTTTATTGAAGTTCTACGTAGTTAATACTAGTTCACAAATAGCGATGTTAGGGTATAAGACAAGACATACATCAGTCACTCAGAAAGACAGTGCGCAAAAACATGCTTTACTTTTTAACCCTTTCCAATAAAGTTAGTGTTTATGAATGCGGTTTGTCTGTTCACGCTCTAAGGCAAGTCTCACACTAAGGCGACACATAAGACATGTCGCTTGAATTCGTTAGAAAAACTGGTTTAAAACAAGTTTGTAACAACTTCGTTCTTTGTTTCGACCGGTTTTTGCACTTCATGTTGCGCTTTATGTCGTTCTGTCGTCTCAGAATACATAAAGCGTGATATACCTAACTCCCGTAAATATACTCGGATTCCCATGCAATTGATATATGTTAATGATGTTTACCATGGGATGTTTGGGTCATTCCATGTCAAATCAACACAGCCCACAACCCGACAATCTCCAAATTGGATGAAATTTAGTTTATTTGTTGCACTAATAGAGAAATGAATAAATCCAGTGTTTTTAGTTCATATTGCTATTAGTTTTTTAAATATTTAAATTTAAATTTGGTCAAATTTTAGCAATTCTTGCAATACAAAACAGGCTCAAACTCTTTCCTAATTAAAGTAGTTTTGATTTTGGTTAGGGATGTAACGAATATTCGGCCACTATTCGGTATTCGGCCTGTTCGGCCCTTTTGCCGAATATTCGGCCGGCCGAATATTGAAGAGATATTCGGCCGAATACCTGTGGCCGAATAGTGGGACATTTGACCGAATACCTGTAGCCAAATAGTGGCATATTTGGCCGAATATTTTAAGATATTTGGTTAGATATGTTCCAGAAAATCAAAACAAAATATGATTTTAAATATTTTCGACAAACAATATTAAAAAATTATACCTAAATACATTAATTATTATAAGAAAAAGATCTCATTCTGAAATATGGGATGAAGGAAGTATTATGAGAGGCTTGTTAATTTTGAGAGAAAGAAAAGAGAAAAGTATATCTTGGTAGCAGAAAAGAATATATAATATTTTAATGGAATGAATAATTATATTTTAAGAAAATAACCTTTTTTTTTGACATACAGAGTGTAAATTTACTAAGTTTGAGTTGCATGAAAAAGGATACAAAAAGTCCTACCGGCCAGAGCCGGGAGGAAGAGGTAGCTTTCATAATCCTTATTTAAAAAAAGCCAACTTATATCATGCAAACACACGAAGCTCAATTTAGTGGAAACCGAATATAGGAGATTCAATACTAATTTTTATCAATATAATGAATGAGAATTTCGCGAAATTAGTCAGCTTTATCCAAGCTGCTTTTCTTTAAAGTAACTTATATTTGGCTGCCAAATTCGGCAATTTCTTAAAGTGCCTGTCATTTTAAGACAACATGGTGGATGAGGCTAAGCAGTGAACTTGGTCGAGACCTTAGTAATTGCTGTGCACATGCTCACTCACATCGGAATCGGTTAATATATAGGAGTGCTGTCGCATGCAAAAAATCAGATTTTTCAAAATGTCACCCACAATAGAAATTGAAACTGCTATATCTGAGCCATTTTTTAAGGTAAAGACAAACAAAAAGTGCTCCTGAATCCTTATATCAAGATCAAATACTTAAGAAAGAAACCTTTTTCAATTTAATTTTTTTGCACCTCACTTTAAATATATATATATTTTTTAATTTAATGGCCGCCATTTTGAAACAAGATGGCTGATGAATCTGGCCAGCGAACTTGGTCGAGGTGTTGATGTATACTATCCACATGTGTTCTTACATCGAAATAGGCGAATACGTGTGTTATCGCGTGACAAATACAAGATCGTTTCAAAATGTTAGCCATGCTAGAAATTCAAAGTGCTATAAATCAACCATTTTTTAAGATATCAACAAAAGAACAAATTTTCAGAAACAAACTGCTCCGGAATCTTTGTATCAAGGCCAAACACATAAAAAAAAATCTTTTTCATTTTCCAATTTTTTAATACCTCATTTTGAATTTTAAATTTAATTTTTTTTAAATGGCAACCCTTTTGAAACAAGATGGCGAATGAAGCTGGCCAACGAACTCGGTCGAGACATTGGTATGTACTATGTACAGACCAAGTTACATCCAAATAGGTTCATAAATACGCCTGTTATCGCGTGACAAAAATCAGGTCGTTTTAAAATGTCAGCCACAAGAGAAATTCAAAATGCTATTACTCAGCCATTTTTTTTTAGATATAGACGAAAGAAAAACTGTTCCGGAATCTTTGTATTAAGGTCAAACACATACAAAAAAAATCTTTTCATTTTCCAATTTTTTGGTATCTCATTTAAATTTTATTTTTTTAAATGGCCGCATTTTGAAACAAGATGGCGGATGAAGCTGGCCAACGAACTCGGTCGAGATATTTGTATGTACTATGTACACACCAAGGTACATCCAAGTCGGTTCATAAATGCGCCTGTTATTACGTGAGAAAAATCAGGACGTTTCAAAATGTCAACCACGCTAGAAATTCAAAATGCTATAACTCAGCCATTTCTTAAGATATAGACGAAACAAAAACTGCTACCGAATCTTTTTATCAAGGTCAAACACATAAGAAAAAAATATTTTTCCATTTTCAATTTTTTGGTACCACATTTCAAATTTTAAATTTTAAAAAAAATTTTAAATGGCCGCCATTTTGAAACAAAATGGCGGATGAAGCTGGCCAACGAACTCGGACGAGAGATTGGTATGTACTATGTACACACCGAATTACATCCAAATCGGTTCATAAATACGCCTTTTATCGCGTGACAAAATTCAGGACGTTTCAAAATGTCAGCCACGCTAGAAATTCAAAATGCTATAACTCAGCCATTTTTTAAGATATAGACAAAACAAAAACTGCTCCGGAATCTTTGTATAAAGGTCAAATACATAAGAAAAAATATTTTTCTATTTTTAATTTTTTGGTACCACATTTCAAGTTTTAAATTTTTTTAAAAATTTTAAATGGCCGCCATTTTGAAACAAAACGGCGGATGAAGCTGGCCAACGAACTCAGTCGAGACATTGGTATGTACTATGTACACACCGAATTACATCGAAATCGGTTCATAATTACGGGAGTTACAGTGTGACATAGGTCAGATATATATATATACATATATATATATATCAATTTTGAACGGAGGGTGGTCTGGGGGTCATGATCGATGAAAATATACCAAAATTTTTTGAAATCGCTTTCCTCCGAACGGCTGCAATAGGTAGCTTTTTTGTAAAGAAAGCTACCTAAAAGACAGAGGACACATGCAAGTTCTTATTTTCACGGGGTGAAAGAATTTTACTAAAATAAAAAAAAGTTTCATTTTTACAGAGGTAATGAGTTCTATTTTAGATAGTATATATATATAAATTACTAGAACTATCAATGGATTCAATAAAAAATTATGAATTAAATTATTATTTACATTTTTAAAAGTCATATGTTATCTTTAAAGTATTTTTTAAGACATTTAAAGTATAACAAAAAATACATTCAGCTGTTATGATTTTTGAAAACTCAAACAAAAAATTAATTTCAATTAGTCCTTAATTTAATTTTTTATTTTAAAATTGAAAAAAACATTAAACAATTAAAATAAAAGTCATTTATATTAAAGTCAGTATTCGGCCGCCGAATATTCGGTATTTGGCCTAAAACTTGGCCGAATATTCGGTATTCGGCTATTCGGCCAAATCACTATTCGTTACACCACTAATTTTGGTGTCGTTGGAAAGTATATGAATTGTACTTTCATATGATATACTGTATGACTATATTTAAAAAAAAATTAATTTCAAGGTCATCAAATTAAATTTTAAAATTAAAAATTTTAAAGTTGTAATTTTGAAAATGTTCTAAAAAAATTGTTATTTTTCAACTTATTATAAACAGAATCTGAAAGTTTTAGCCTGGGACTGCAAAGGGTTCATGAAAAATAAATTTTATGAAACTTCTTGTATCTGAATTTGCTCATAACAAGTGACAAATTTTGAATTTTAAACTAAAATTTCATACTGAACATACCGAAAATAAGATTTTAACCACCAAAAGACAATATTAAAATAATACCATAATATTTTATCCCAATTTGTATATTCAGGGAAATATCTAATTTTATTTTTTAAATGTTTTAGGGAAGTTGATACTCATATAAAAGACAGGAGATTTTATACAAGATAGAAAAAATAGATTTGATCAACCATTTAATAAATATCTAACTATGCTATTCAAAATATATTTTTAAAGTTTAAACACCAATGATATATAAGTATACATACTTGAAATCCAAAAATGAAAACTTATGGCTTATAAATTATGTTAATCATATTTAGAATTGAAAATACTAATCAGTTGTAGTACAATTTTTTTTTCTTAATTTTATGGATGCAGAATGCATTTCATCTTCAGATAGCTTGTATGTTCTACCAGTGACAGTTCTAGGATCAACTTTAGTTAGTATTGTATTCGCTGCCCAGGGCCCGACTATCAAGTTTTTGTGCCCAGGGCACTTTAAAATTTTCGTGCCCCCTTAGATTGATTGATTTACTGATACTTTTTTCTTTACATATTACACACTTATTCGAAAAGTATCAACTCAAAAAATTAAGCTTTCCGGAAAATTGAAAAAAACGGTTCCAGGAATAAAAGTAAAATATTTTTTCTATTATTAACTGAAATGTGCTTTTAACCATGTATTGAGATATATTTTTGTCATTTCATCGTATCATTATCTCAAATATCACATCTTTTTCACAATTATAATTTTTTTAATGGAAATTTGGATGAAATGAAAAATTCTGTGCCCCTCAGATATTTCGTGCCCAGGGCACGGGCCCCGGGTGCCCGTGCGATAGTCAGGGCCTGTCGCTGCCACTTGTAAAACATCAGGGTGTCCTGGAAAATAAAATGATGGGCCATGTGGATGCAAAAAGTTGATCTTAATTTCTTCTGTGTCATAATTTACGCTAAGTACACAGGCTAACCACCATTCTTTATCATAAATGCATGTTACATAACCGTTTATTTCTTCCAGTTCAATTTCTCCTTCTTCCTTTGTTACTTTTACAATTTTGCCTGTATCAGAATTAGAATAAATTTTGCATAAAAGAGTGTTATTGTTCTGGGGTATAAATGCATGTAACTTTTGTGTGCCTGATATTGCACAAGAAGAAAAACGTTCCTGTAAAAAATTATTTTCATAATGCTGGGAAGTTACATAACAAAATTCTATGCCAGAAATATGACTTCTAGCCCATTCGTATAATGCACGTGGCGTCATAATTTGGTCTGTATATGCCTGTTGCAAACTTGCTCGAGCAGCTAATCTTTTCACAGTACCACCTACACAATCTGATACTCCTTTCCCATGGGCAGTCCAGTGGCAAAGAAGTGCCATTCAGCAGGTATACCAAAGTCCTTTTTGTGACAGCATAAGTTTAAAAAGTTCTTGCGGTTTTTATAGTGAGCAGCTGCACCATCAGAAAAATATGTAAACTTTAGGGGAGTCTCATCAAATTTTCCTTTTAAAAACTTGACTAGGTTCTTCTGAAATACATATACAGCTGTGGTATCATGGGAAAGACAGTCAGAAATAACAACAAAACTAATATTTTCCATGTGGTTGTCTCTATTATAATATATAACAAATGGGTGGATTGTTGCCTGCGCATTATTCCAATGAAACCCTTGAGCTTCGTCTTGAAGAATGAATGAATAATTTTCTGAAAAATCAGACACTAGCATACTCCCCAAATTTAAGATTATTTTTTGTATCCTTAAAGAATGAGGACTATTGTTGGGCTATAAATGAGTGTCGGATAAGCACAGAAAGTTTATCAATAAATGATTCAATAAATTCCTCATGAATTTGTTAAAGTTTGTAGAATGGAACGATCCACATTTAACCATTGTTTGTATTTGTTTGAATACTGTTTTCACAAAATAGTTTCTCAAGATATATTTTAAATTCTTCAAATTTGGGACAGTTTTTGCATTCATTAAGATAACAAGTAGGATGTGCTGGATTGCATAGAAGCAAAGCTATACAAGTTTTATAAGACGAAATTGGAATGTTCTCTTCTGAAGTTAGTTCTTTCAAATTACTTCCAATCATCATTAATTTTACATTCTGATGAATATGGCAAACACAAACTGTATGTGTCCCACTTGCACCAGCTAAAATACAGTTTTTCGGCCTTAGTTCAGCAAATTTTGAAAATCCAATTTTTAAATGCAGATATTCATCTTTAAATTCTTTAAAAGCCTCATTTAAATTGCATAACACCAGTCTTTTCTGGACATGAATCTTTTCACCTTGACTTGCCATGGATACAAAGTCTTTTTTGCCAGGCATAATCCTGCTTATTTGGTCACTATTATAAAAAACTTTTACACTGTTTACTATATTCTGACTAAGATTTTTCCCAGGTTTGGGGTTTGGAGTTGAAAGAATTCCTTTTTCTTTCACCAATTTTTTGGCTTTTCTAACCATATAATTAGTGGCTTCAAACTCTTTTTGAACTTTTCTTACTGACCAGCTTTTAGGCAAAAGAGTTAAAATTTGCACCTTTAGACTTCTGTCCTTAGTACTTTGAAATTTTTCTTTCAATTGAGTAAGCATCTCCATTTCAGGGGATTCTGTAGAACTATCACTATCAGAAAATTGTAGTATTCTATCCTTTAAAACTTTACTTACTTTTTTTAATTTTGTTTTTGGATATTTTCTCTCAGATAGTCTTTTCTTTTTAATGGGAGTTTCTCCTATACTTTGTAAGCTTTCATTTAAAGAACAAATGGCTGCTTCATTTTCATAATCTAGAATTTCTGCTTGCTGATGATCACTATCACTCTGTACTTTTATTTCTTCCACTGGGGAAATTCTACTGGTGCTTGCTTCAGAAAGTTTAGAGTCTTTAACCATTTTTTTCCGGCATTTATCACAAATTTTATGCCCCTCAGATAAAAGAGGATTTATCTTTATCATCCATGGCAAAATATTTCTTAAGTTTTTCCTTACAGCTGTATGATTGGGCTCCTTAAATGGATTGCAACAAGCTGCTCGAGCAAAAGTACTCATTTCTAAGAAATTATTTTAAAATAAAACTTAAGATATCATATAAAAATTAAAAGTGCACTGAACTAAATCTTCTCTTTAGAAAAGGTGTAACTAACTCTAAAGTTCAACTCATTTATGAGCTCTGTTAAATACTGCATCATGTGTGTTGGGGCCATGTGGCTGTAAGGGCCATGTGGTAGAGAAAACCATATGTGTTTACATTCACTAGTCAAAATCCTATGGTCAGCATGTTTAATTATAACCACACACAAAGAGCAAGAAAGAAACTAACCCCATTTCTATATTTCAGGCATTGGTGTCTTCTTAACAAAATAATTATATTTTTCATTAGGAGCAGCTTCAATAATAATACAAATTGAAGAAAAAAAAAGTAAAAGAATATTTGACTAAACTTTCTTTAATCTAATTTTATTTTATCATTTGCTGTGAAACAAAGTTAATATATGCATTCTCATTTTAAAAAAAACTTACTCTTAAAGGAAAGACCAACTCTGCTACATTCTCCCCCCCCCCCCCCCCCCCCCCCGCTCTACACTTAAAAAATAATCATTCAGAAATTTATCAAACTTACTCGATCATAAGCAAGCTTCAAATAATATATAAACAAGTATAATACAGTGTGAAACTATAAGCTATTTCATGGTGGTGGTGGGGGAGATAAAGCAGACAAAAATGTTGAAAGAAAAGAAATTGCTTGTTAATTAAAAAAATAAAATACATAACACAAAATGTTTTTGCAGAAAACAAATAAAATTTTTAAGCAACTTGCTTCTTCATTCAATTTTACATATACCTTTTTCAAAATTATAAAAATCTTAGTTCTTAAAAAGGAGATTGGGGAGGGGGTGGGTGGGGGGGTGGCTAAATGCCAACTTTTATTACCCCATTTATGACACCACATAATAAAAAGCATGATAGGAAACAGTCAAAATTTCTTGATCAACAATAAAACCTTTTTCCTGGTGTTCAATATGCAGCTTTATATATAAAGTGGTGACATTTTTTTGTTATGGCTGAAACATGATACTACCAATTTTCTAGAATTTATTACTCAGGAACCCATGGCAGTCCCAGAGTAAAACTTTCAAATTATATTTATAAGTTGAAGAATAACAATTTTTTTTTAGATCATTTTCAAAATTACAAATTTAAAACTTTAAATTTGTAATATGTTGATATCTGTTGTGGTGCAGTTGTACTTTTTAGGGTTTCGTTCATCAGACGAAACCCTATTCGTCTCGCTCCTCTGTCTGTCCGTCACAGAGCCTGTTCTCAGACACTATATATGTTGGAAACTTAAAATTTTGCATACTTATAGCTGAACACCTCACATCAAACAACAAATCATAAAATTTTGAAAAAGTCTTATATTTAACCCTCTGGGCTCTAACTTGTGTATTTTAAGCTTTTTTTTTCTAACTGAGTCTCTAAGTTTGACTTGAAATTTTGCATACGTATAGCAGAACACTTGCGATCACAAGAAAAATCATAAAAATTTCAAAAAGTCTTATTATTTACCCACCGGGCTCTAACTTGTGTATTTTAAGCAATTTTTCTAATTTCCACCCATTGCTCCTGGTGGGTACTTTTCTAATCTTTGCGGAAACCACTATGACCACTTTTATATTATACACATAGCCTTATATATTTCAGTTCCACTTTTTACCACCAGGGGGCGCCTACCTATCTCAGGTGCTATAGACCCGATTCCCTCGACTAATATACCTATGGATAGCTTGTAAAACGGAGTTTCGTTCGGATAGAGATTTGTGTAGAATAGAGTGCGCCCCCTGGTTGCGAAATGTGGAACTAACAGATTTTGCAAAAGGATAAAATGTTTTGAAAGGAATATTAAACGAAACCCTTTGTGCAATCTGTGATCACCGTTACCCACTCTTTTTATTTATTTCGGTTATTGTTCTTTTTTATATGTGGACACTTTAACTTTTGGAACCGGTTCTGAAAGTGAAACTATCTGCATATAAAAAGCTGTAATAAAAATTGAAAAAGTACAAACACACAATAGATATAGACATCAGGTATCCTATGCAAAATGAAAAATTATTTAAAAATATTAAAATACAAGCGAGAAATTTGTGAAGTTTTATCCCATAGGTTTTTACTTTAGCCAGAGCCGTCCTTAGCGAAAGCGAGGCCGAGGCCCTTCCTTTCCAAACTAGCTAATTCCCTCCCATTCCGACAAATGTTGCCAATTAAGCTGACATTTTTTTATTCATCTACCAGAAATTTTGATTAGTAATTTTTGCTTTATTGAATGGCAAATATTCCTATGATTAAATAAAGTGCAGGTATCTATTTGGGAATTCTGATAGATATTTTTCAATTAAAAAAATCCGATAAATTGACAACACTACCTTCTACAACGTAATCATCTTTTGAAACAGCTCGCATGACATACACTGGGCGCACACAGGATTACGCTTTTTTTTTTTTTGGAGGGGGGGGGGGGATATGTTTTAGTAGAGGTTTTACAGACTAATGCCACATTTTCTTTCATAATACTCCGACTGCAGGTCGGATAATTAACTTTTGTTTTTGCAGATTTCGGGCAGGACACAGATTCATTCCTGCCGTGGCATTTCTTTCTTTCCCTCTCTTTCTTCTTTTTTTACTTTCTTCTATCTTTACAAGAAGAAAGTATTGGAATCGTGAAAAATTTCGATGGATTTATACGTTTTCATGGCTGCCAACTTGTACGGTTCGGCCGTACAATGTACGGATTTTGTACTAAGTGTACGGATGAGCAGTACGATTGTACGGTTTTGCGCATGGAAAAAACGGTCGCGGGAAAATGGCAATTTCGTGAAAGGATCGCGGAAAAAACTCAGATTTCGTCAAAGGAGCGCAGGAAAAACATAGATTTCGTGAAAATATCGTGGAAAAAAGGCCGATTTCGTGAAAGTATCGCGGAAAAACGCCGTTTTCTTCAAGGGTAGGGGTGATTCTGATCCGAACTTTCCGAAAATTTAAGGCATTCTTTTCTGAAATTTTCAAAAATTTGGACATAAAACATCGCGAATTTCGACAAACGGTTGCCGAAAAAAATTAATTTTGCTAATCGTTTCAGGAAAAACGCAAATTTCGCCAAAGGATCGCGGAAAAAACGCAAATTTCGTCCTAGAAACGTGAAAAGACTGCAAATTTTGTCGAAAGATCGCGAGAAAACTGCAAATTTCGCCGCAAGATCGCGAAAAAACGGCAAATTTCGTCGCAAGATCGCGAAAAAACGGCAAATTTCGTCGCAAGATCGCGAAAAAACGGCAAATTTCGTCGCAAGATCGCGAAAAAACTGCAAATTTCGTCGCAAGATCGCGAAAAAACTGCAAATTTCGTCGCAAGATCGCGAAAAAACTGCAAATTTCGTCGCAAGATCGCGAAAAAACTGCAAATTTCGTCGCAAGATCGCGAAAAAACTGCAAATTTCGTCGCAAGATCGCGAAAAAACTGCAAATTTCGTCGCAAGATCGCGAAAAAACGGCAAATTTCGTCGCAAGATCACGAAATTTCGTCGAAAGAACGGAGAATTTCGTCGAAAGAACGGAGAATTTCGTCGAAAGACCGTGGAAAAAACACATAGTTAGTGCCCTTGAGTGGATTTCCCCATCCCGTGCCCCCTTGCTATAACTTTTCAGAAAATTTGAGGTGAATTTCAGAATTTTTTTTTTTTTACTCAGAATCAACCCTGGTCAAGGGAATGTAGTATAGAAATATTATTATGAAATATTCTTTTTTTCAATGCATATGCATTTGTTATGTACTGTTTTAAGTACGGAAGAATACGTCGCAAAAATTGTAAGGTTTTCAAAAATGACATGTTGGCATGTATGCGTTTTAGAATGCCCAGAACACTATTTGATGGTTTTTAGAAAATGTCTATCTGTCACTCTGAGTCTGTGTGTGACAAAAATTTCGTGGGTGCTCTATCTCAAGAACTAATGCTCGGAATTTCACAAAACTTTATATTTAGTTAGACCTTGATATAAACTGGACCTAATTAGTTTTTGGTGAAAATCGCCCAACAGGTGGCGCTGCTATGCGGCATTTTTGACAATTTCTGCAATAGCTATATCTCAAGAACTACTGCACGGATTTTCATAAAACTTCAGATTCAGTTTGTCCAGGATATAGTTTGGCGCTGATTATTTTTTTGTGAAAATCGCCCAACAGGTGGCGCTGCTATGCTGCATTATTCATGATTATCGCAATAGCTCTAACTCAAGAAAAAATGCACGAATTTTCATCAAACTTCAGATTCAGTTAGTCCCTGATATAAATTAGTGCTGTTTAATTTTTGGTGTAAATCACCCAACAGGTGGTGCTGCTGTGCTGCATTTTTCACGATTGCCACTAGAGCTGTATCTCAAGAACTAATGCTTGGATTTTCAACGAACTTCAGATTCAGGTATACCTTGATATCATTTAGTGCTGCTTATTTTTGGTGTAAATCGCTCAACAGGTGGCGCTGCTATGCTACATTTTTCAGAATTTCTGCTATAGCTCTATCTCGAGAACTAATGCACGAATTTTCATCCAACTTCAAATTCAGATATACTTTGATATGAATTGGTGCTAAATCGTTGTTATTTCTTGTACTATTTAAATGATTTAATTGACGTGATTTATATAGAAGAAAGTTTTGTGATGGCCACAACATACTAGTTTAAATTAATGATATTGTACAGTCTTGAAAAAAAATCCCTCCCGACTTGGCCTACAGGCACAGGTAGATTTCGAATTTAAGTACTAATTTCAACAACAAAAACTAAATCATGATTAGAGATAAACCCACTTTAACAATGTTATCTGTCAGCTTTTGACAAGTTTTTAATTTCATTTTTATATAAGAGCTGGTTTTATCAGAATCATGTTAAGGCGGTATTAAAAAAAAATATACTTTTCCATGCTCAACATATGCAGGGCTCCCAAATGGTCCCCCATTTTCCCCCAAAGTCCCCTTTTTGGAAAATGGTCCCCTTTAGTACCCTTTTATGCATTTTGGTCCCCTTAGTCCCCTTTCTGTGTCTGGAAAAAATTATATGGAAAAATTGCCGCAAAACTCAAAAAAAAAATCTAAAAATCACAAAAGTTCAAATATTGTGCTTTACTATAGCAAGCTAAAGCATTGTAACTGGGATTCTTTCATAAATGTCAAAAAATTGATGCACAATGTAAAAAGATGTTTAAATACGCATTGAAAATCTCATTAAAAATCACTAAAAATTCCAGTTAGAGGACACAATTTTACTACATTAAGCTAGAAGTTTGAAACTGAATTTCAAAAAATTGCCATAAAATGTAAAAAAAAAAAAGAAAAGAAACAAAGAAAAAAAATTCAAAAATTGCTATAGGAATTCAATTTTACTGAAAAGAGGACAAAATTTAATAAATTCTGCGAAAAGATTGAAAATGGAATCCTTTTACGAATGTCAAAAAATCGCATAAAAAATTCAAAAATTGCTCTAATAAGCTTTTGAAAAGAGGACAACATTTACTGAATTGAGCTAAAAAATTGAAACTGTATCCCATCCCATTTACTTGTGTGAAAAAGTCACTGCATAAAAATCGCTAGAAAATCAGAGAAGTCAAAATGTACTACGGTAGGGCTAAAACATTGTATCCGGAATTTTTTCACAAATGGGGGGCATAATCCTTGCGGGATGTGAATTTTTTTTTATTGCTAGCAATTTAAACCAGAGGATGCAATCGTGGAAAGACAAAATTTACTACATTAGGGTTAAAAGTTTGAAACCAAATTTCTTTTATAAATGTCAAAAAATCACTGTAAAATGCCAAAAAACAATGAAATAATTGTGAAAAATTTAAAAATCCACTGTATAATTTCCAAATAAACTTTGTTGTAAAGAAGACAAAATTTACTACATTCTGCTAAAAAATTTAAACAAGATTCTTTTTACAAATTTGGAAAAATTGTCATAAAACATGAAAAAAAGGTTAAAATTTACATTAAAAAATATTCAAAAAAGTCCAAAAATTGGCTTCTATCTATGTGCATAACTTCAGACATACAGCTACCTTCTTGCCAAATCTTATAGCTCTATACGCAGCGATCTCGTCAGCACAAAGACATATAGACAAACCTCTCTCTTTATTAGATTAATTTTTATTACAATTATTCAATTGGTAAATAAATCATATCAGTTGTAAATTTCCAAATGAGAAGGGAAAAGTCCAGGGCAGGATTCGAACCAGTCATGTCTTGGCTGGAGCCACCAATGCTCTACCAACTGAGTCATCCCGGACGAAGCTGGAGGACTAATTCACCCAGCTAACACTAATGTTGCCATACTATGCTTTTTCCGATGAACATTATAGCTTATTTCAGCTTTTATTGGGTAGTACAAAGGAACTAAATTTTATGTTTCAGATTAATAATTAACAATATCTAATCAATAGTTAATCTAATTTTAATACTCAACAGGAGGTGCTGTTATGCTGTGCTTTTTTTAGCTTGCAGGCTATCAATGCCGGAGAGCTTAATGTGCCCGCCGGTTCTGTATGTATGCACGTACATACATACATACATGTGTACGTAACGTGATAACTCTTGATATAAATATCCAATTTGCTTCAATTTTTTTTAGGTTCATTCTGATAAGGCGCTTCCCTGATTGGTTTTGGGGGTTGATTGGTTAAGTATAAAGGGGAGAACAGGGGACTAATCCCCCCTTAGATAAATGTGTTTTTCGTGCAGAATTATCAGATTTTCTTCAAATTAGGTATACCGGTTAATTCTGATAAGGCGCTTCCCTGATTAGATTTGGAGGTTAATTGATTAAGTATAAAGGGGGGAACTTAGAGCTAATTCACCCCTTAATTTAGATAAATGGGATTTTCAATCAAATTTCCTTCAAATTTGGTATACCAGTTTATACTAATAAGGTGCTTCCCTGATTAGATTTGGAGGTTCATTGGTTAAGTATAAAGATGTGAAACAGGAGGGGAGCTAATCTCCCCTTAATTTATTTTCCGAGGGGCATTATTCTTTGAAATAAGAGTATACTATACAATTAGTGTGAATATCCTGTGATTAATGCCATCAGTTTAACTGGGCACTTTTCTTTTTATTTATTCACTGATCAGTGATCACTGTTACTCTGTGTTAAATTCGAAGAAATGCACTATACTTCATAATGTGCAACTCTGTTAACAATTGATTTGATATTTTCTTAGATGCATTAATTTTTAGTGTTTATATTTTATTGCAAATCATTTTTTTTTCTTTTTTCGCTGTTATAAATATTAAGGGGAGACATCAGTGAAATTCTTTAAAAAAAAAAATATTTTTTTTATTGGCTTAAAAAATTCTTTGAACCTTCCTGAATCCATTGGTATGCCGAGTTTTTTTCTGACCATTAGAAATAATTGTAAAAATTCAAGGGAAGACAAAACTGGGATGCCATACCTACTCACATTAAGGAAAGACACGACTGGAACGCCACGTCCACTCACATTAATTTTACTCTAGCATTTTATACTCATTTATTATATGCAACTAAACTTTTTCCAAATATTTATATATACTTTAATTCATGTGTTTGATAAAACACTGCAAGAACTTCACATAAATTAGTAGTGTCTAAATTTTGTAGCTTTTCAGCTAAAAACCCCATTAACTCCTAAAGTACTTGAGTGATTTCGAAAAAAAATTTTTGTTGGTAGATTTGTTGTAAGATCATATGTGGTAGACAGTTAAAAAATTTTTTTATTTGTTTCAGAAACAAAATTTCTAAAAATAGAAAACTTCTGAAAAATTGCCATTGCTCTAAAATAAAAAGTTTTAGTCACAGAAAAAAAAAAAAAAAACTGTCTGCCGTAAGTCTTCAGCATTATCCAGTGAATAGGGATTCAGATTTCATCAAAATCGTTCTGGTAGTTTCTGAGGAAACAGCTCTTAAAGCTCTCATTTCCCCCCTATGATTACACCCATTCTTGTCTTCCCTCACAAACACTTTTCGTAACACAAAGTGCAAATTAAAAAAATACAAGTCGCAGTTCAACACAAAACAAAATACAATAAGTTGCCATCTTTTGATTGAACAATAAGAAGGTTTTAAAAATGTGTACAAACATTTGACCGACTATCGACACTCCCAATGTCTGTTCTGTCAAAAACTTTTAGTCACAGAAAAAATCTCTCTGCCATAAGTCTTGAGGATAATCCAGTGAATATGGATTCCAAATTTCATCAAAATCGGTCGGGTAGTTTCCGAGAAAACAGGTCTTAAAACTTGCATATTTCCCATAAGATTGCACCCTGTCTTGTCTTCCCTTAATAAAGCATCAATTTAAATTGAATATTGGGATACTTCCTACCTTCTTGCAGTAGAATATTTAGCTGGGTGTACTTTTTAGTGACCCATCTTTATAAAGATAACCAATTAACATATTTTTGGGGGTAATTTTTAAAAATTTGTTTACATATTTAGGAAAACTCGGTGCAGTATTGTTAGACATGGTCTCTCAAAGTCCCCTTTTTTAATATAAATGGTCCCCCAAAGTTCCCTTTTAAAGTAAAAATGGTCCCCTTTCCCCCTTTTAGGAGACTAAAATGTGTTGGGAGCCCTGCATATATAATAAATTCATGCGGATTTTATATCTTGTGAATTGACGAAGTTATGGATTTTATTCTTATTCACCCCCCCCCCTTTTTTTTTGCGGTACGAATTGGTCCTATCAAAAACTTGTCATTATAAATGTTGTAGATAATATTAAGAACATTTATAATAAATTTAATTGAATTTGATATGTTGAGAATTGACGAAGTTATGAATTTTTTTTCTCCCTAAAACCATGTTTTTTGCACCCCTTGGGCCCATTTTTAATTTTATCAAAAATTTGTGATACATAAATTTTTGGCCCTATTTTTAGAAGTAATAAGAACTTTAAACTGATTTGATATGTACTAAAATTAAAAAGTTATGGGTTTTTTTCGGTTTTCACAAAACCCTCCCTATTTTCATCACGTTGGTCCGATTTTGCCCATTAACGAACCTGACCGATATTTTATGCCCCTTGATTTTATGTATCAGTTTGGAAGAGATTTGTGCAGAATTACGGAAGTTATCGTGTCCATAAAAAAGTGATATAGATAGATAGATAGTTTTTTACTGAGGGTGGATTTGGGTTCTAGAGGTCATGATCGGTGCAGATCTGCAAATTTTTTTTTCCAGAAATTTTAACATAGGAGCGATCACAATAGGTAGTATTTCATACGAAATCTACCTAAAAGAGAACATCTCCATATTTTTCAATCTACAAATTGCCGTAGAGAGATGTGAAAGTTACTGTTCGACTGGGAATCGTGTCTACTTTTCGAATTTAAATACGAATTTTGAAATAGAGGTAATCTACATATTACAAATTGTATCGACTTTGAATTTTTTTTAATGGTAACACACACATTTTACACCATATTTTAGTTCCTTTGAACAAGGTAGCCGAAAAAAAGGCTCCTATTGCATACTTTTTCTAAATCTTCATAGAGTTAGATGATGTTAACATTAATTTAGTGAAAAACTTTTATTTATTATCTTCCCAAAAAACCGTCTGATTCTTTTTTTTTCAATTGGAAAGCAAATCTTTAATTATGAAAATTGTTAATTCATGGTTAAATTCTGAAATGTGATCTATATTAATTTTTACAGAAAATGAACCACAACTGTAAAATACACGGGTATGTAAGCGTACAGCTGATTCCAATCATTAGTTTTCGAGATAAATGTTACATTTTGAAGACCTCAGGGATGCCGCGGACGCGTTATAGCACGTAAATTACGCGAAAAATCGGAGACGGGACGCAAAAAATACCTCTTACGTGTCCCGTGGGACGCGTAATTTCATTTAAAAAAGCGCAAATCTCATGAAAATATCGCGAGAAAACGATTTTCGTAAAAGAGCCGCGAAAAAATAGCGTATTTCGTTAAAAGATCGCGAAAATAGCGAATTTTGTCAAAGGATCGCGAAAAAAGTGCAAATCTCATCAAAATATTGCGCAAAACAGCTATTTTCGTAAAAGCGCCGCGAAAAAATAGCGTATTTCGTCAAAAGATCGCGGGGGGAAAAAATGAATTTCGTCAAAATATTGCGAAAAAACGTGATTTTCGTAAAAGGGCTGCGACAAATTAGCGTATTTTGTTAAAAGATCGAGAAAAATAGCGAATTTCGTCAAAAAATCGCGGAAAAAAGCCGAATTTTGTCAAAGGATCGCGAAAAAAAGTGCAAATTTCATCAAAATATTGCGGGAAAAAGCCGACTGCCGTCAAAGGATACCCCAAAATAGCGAATGTCTTCAAAAAATAGCATAAAAAAGCGGATTTTCGTGAAAGGATCGTGGGGGAAAAAAAGCACAAATTTCATCAAAATATCGCAAAAAAAAACGCTTTTTCCGTAAAAGTGCTGAGACAAAACAGTGTATATCGTCAAAAGATCGCGAAAAAATAGTGAATTTCGTCAAATCTCTGAATAAAGCTGAATTTTGTCAAAGTATGGCGGAAAAAACACGATTCTCGTGACAGGCTCGCGAAAAAATAGCGAATTTCAACAAAAGGATCGCGGGAAAAATGCGAAATTCGTCAAAGTAACGCAGATAAAACGTGAATTTAGTCAAAGCACCAAAAAAGATGCACAAACTAAACTTATAAGCAGAAAATTCATAAAATGGGATTTAATTTTTTTTTAATGAGATTCTAAAAAATACAGAATGATTTCAGTGTACTTTGATAATGTATTCAGTAGGTGGACCAGTGAAAAATTCTCCCCCCCCCCCCCCCCCCACCACTTCTTACTGCATTGAAATGTCTCCCACCTTCAGAACATTTAGGATTTGATGTTTATTAATGATTTAGATGTAAATTTCCCTTCCAAGGAAAATGTCTGATTCCAACACAGATCTATGCTGACAAATAATTCAATGGGAAGTATAATGAAAGCACCTATTCATTCAACAAAAAGTACACCTTTACTTAACATAAGTATTCTTTTTTTCAGCAAAAATATATTTTTCAATAAACCTGTCTTGCCCATTTTTAAAAGAAATGCGAACATTAGTGATACTTGTTAGTGGAACTTGGTATTTTCTACTCTCAAATAAACATTATTTTACAATTAAAATTGTATCTTGCATTTGTACTTTTAAAAAAGTAAAGAAAATTTCTCTTAATATTTTTTAAAAATATCTTGAGTCCAAATAATACTGGTTTTAATTCATTATTTAATTATTAAAACAATAATTAATGCGTTTCATTTATCTTTTCCAAATAAACAAGTTTCATTTTCCTTTAAAATATAAATTATTATTGATGGGGACCCGCTTTTGTAAAAAAGGGACCCAGATTTTTGGAAATCCTGGGTCCCGGGGACCCAGGTTTTTTCAAGTACAGCGGCATCACTGGACCTAACGGGACCGTGCCCTGTTATTAAAAATTAACCGAAAAGAAAATGATTAACTGAAAAAAATATATACTGTTTCCTATATGTATATACATACGAGTATATAAAGAGCTTCTTTTACACTAAAAAATTATATATTCTTGTTTGGGTAGCTAATCGAATGTTCCCAATATATCTCAAGGTATTTTTATTTTTCTAAATTTATGGGTAAACCTCTTACACATTCGCTTTTATAACTCTGCGAAGATTTAAGAAAAAATATATAAACACTACCGTATTTTATGGAAGAAACGCTGCACCGTAGTCGTAGTCGAAGGTTTGATTGAAGTACTCAGTCCATTTCATATTATGGAGTAATGAATGTTAAAAATGAAATTTTTAACTTATAAACTTGATTCTTTCTTTAATTGCAATATTTTTTTTTATTTATTTAATTAACAAATATTAAACATGTTAATATTTTTAATTTAATAAGATAATCTAAAAAAAGGAAAAAAAAATCTGCGTCATCATCGGTATTTCCCAAAATTTTTCCAACTTCAAAAACATTAGCCTTTCACAACTTTTGAGAGACTTTAAATCTTTAATGGGTTTTCAGCTCCTTTGCCTTCCCGGCGTCTTTACGCGACATACGCATTTATGCGGACAGGAACATTGATATTCGCATAATAAAGAGAAACTTGATTACAAAAAAGGAAAACAAATCTGTGTTGTTACATTAAAAATAGTCACTAAAATAGTAGTGAGCAGTTTAGTCATTAAAATAATGTTGCGCAGTTTGTCAGAATCATCATCAGCATCAATCAACCTCTTAATTAACATTTAGTTCATGCCAGGGCCAAAACTAGCCTTATTTGCACCATGGATTTGCTCCCCTCCCCCCCCCCTCCTCTACAAAGTACTTTTTTTCGGCAGCAAGCTTTCCCTGGCGCGAGGCCCTGTGCGGCCGCACCTGTTGTGCACCCCTGAAGACGGCTGTGACATTAGCATTTTAGTTCCTAGTGTAGAGAGCCTACACTAGTCATGCAACGAAACGCTCAAGTTAATGTTAACCCTATAGGAGCATTCTTTACACATTTTTCGATTGCATTTTAATATTTTTAAATGATTCTGCTTTGCATATAGGGTATCTGTGGGTGGGGGAGGTCGATAATTTTATTGCGGGTTTGAACTTTTTCGATTTTGATTAGTTTTCTATATGAAGATAATTTCAACTTCTGAACCGGTTCTAACCAGTTCCAAAAATGAATGTATCTGCATATAAAAAAAGTTACTAAAATTGAAAATTACAAACGCACAATAAAAGCTATCAACCTCGGATACCCTATGCAAAAGAAAAAAAAATCAATTGATAATAATTAAAATGCGAGCAAGAAATATGTAAACAATGCTCCTATAGGATTAACATTAGCTTGAGCATAAGCGTCTACACTAGTCACGCTAAGAAACTAGAACGTTAATGTTAAACCTATGGGAATGTTCTTTTAAAAATTTCTTGCTTGCATATTAATACTAGATTAATATTAACACAATTATTCTAATTGGTAAACAAATCTAACATCTAATTGCATATTAATAGTTTTAAATGATTTTTTGTTTAGAATAGTGCTGGGGTTGAATTCTAACCAAATTAGCATTTACTTTTTCGATTTTGGTTGCAGATTTTTTTTTTACTAATTTATTTGCACTTTCAGTGGCAATTTCGAAAGTAAAAGTATAGAAAGGCTAAAGATGAATCTCAGCTGTTCTAAGGGGGGGTGGGGGGATCATTTTAAAATATTAAAATGCACGCGAGAAATTTGAAAAGAACACTCTCATGTGTTTAACATTTGCTTGCGAGTTTCTTTGTATTCCATATATATATATATATATATATATATATATATATACTTTTGTATGAAACGATAAACAAAAGTTTCGCTTTTTGTTTTGGCGCCCTGGGCACATCTCCCTCTAGTTTCGGCCCTGGATATTTTACTTTATTTGAATAATAAATAATATATTATATCTCCATTGCTATGTCCATTGTTCTACATAAAAAATAAAATTGGCATTACAGATAAAATTAGATTTCTTTTCATACATTAAAACATGAATTAATTTCTTTCATTCCAGGTTCGGTCAGTACAAATTGTGCAGCAGTCTAGACCACCGACAATATGATAAAAAAAAAAAACAAGTTATTCATGAATTTAAAACATACATGGAAAAGGAATGAAAAAAAAAAGGTCAGCTCAATACGCATTTTAATATTTACATAAAATATGTATTTTCTTATTCTGTACTGAGATAAAATAATAATTATATCAATATTAATATTCCTTGGCTAAATATATATTTTCTTATTCTGTTCTGAGATAAAATAATATATCAATATTAATATTCCTTTGCTATTCTGGAGAATCTAATATTCCTTTCTTTCTGTAAAAAGAATCTTCTAATTATGAATTTTTATATATTTGTCTGCATTTTATATTTTTGTATTATTTAAGAAACAGAAAATTGTATTAATGCGGACGAACTCATTCAACACCTCTCCCCTCCCTTTCGATCTTTTAAATATGGTACTAATTTTCAGAATGTTACGTTTTTACCGTATTACTTTTGAGATTATAATTAAATATATATGTAAAAATAAGTATATTAATAAATTCAAAAGCTTATACTGTTTTAATATACATTATTTTTGTGTTTATTTACCCCCCCCCCCCCCCTCCATATTTGGGAATGGAAAAGAAAATCAAAACTGCTTAAAAGTGGGGGGGGGGGGGCTTACAAAATTGGTTTTTTACTATAAGCAATTTATAAAAAGAAAATTAACATTACCTCTTGTGTGACTGATAATGCGTGAGGACTCCCAATCAGGTGACCTTTTTCTCTCTAATCTCAAACAAACATTGTCATCTTATTATGAAAGAGCATAAAATTACATGGAGCTTATACCAACAAGTTATTTTTTGACAAAATGGCAGTTATTTATATAAAAAAAAAATAAATAAAAATAAATAAATAAATAAAATCACTTTTTCGCTTTTATTTTAATTTTTGACAAGCTCTAAAAAATATTTAATCAATGAAAATTATACTTTTTGGCAGGGTTGGGTTTTTGACGTCAAAAACTGGTTTTTGACATGACAAGCATCAAAACTGGTTTAAACCGTCGAAAACTGTCAAACTGGTTTAAACCATCGAAAACTGTCATAAACTGGTTTAAACCATCGTAAACTGCCAAATACATGTAACACACTAAAACATTTTAACAACAATATGTAAACATTAAATAAGTCAATGATTTATGTCATCTTTTATTGAAATTTAAAAAATATATTTATAATAAAAATATTTTTTGATTTTTCAATCAGAAGAAAATAATTTTGTACAATTAAATAATCCGGATCAATTTTACCCCGCAGCATGCTGCAGCACACCACGTGTTTAGCACATTTATTTACACCCAAAAGATTTTTGAGTTTAGAGTGTATGAAGCGTTAGAAAATAGTCTGTCTCTTAATTGATGCTGAGCTAGTAGGACTTGATAGCAAAAGCATTGCTAGATGAGCAAGTTTCGAAGTAGGCTCAAAAAGCTGTTGCATTTAATGATACCTTTCTACCAAGCAATGAAGAATTTCAAGTTATTCCACAATTAAATCACAGTTCACGAAATTGTTATAGGGAGAGCATTATTATAAGAAGTCAAGATTCCATTTAAATCATATTAAAGTCATCATATTTCACAAATAAAAGTTTTTACTTTTGTGTTTATCATTTGTAAATAATCATCATCACTAGAACTTTTCGTAGATTATTATTTACAGTTCGAATATATACATAATGTATATTATTTACATAGTTACAGATGAAACATATTTAGTTGCTTTGCTCCTTCTAGAAGTCATGATTCTAAATACAATTAAATTTCCAGCAACTGTTTTCTTCTATTAAGAAGCCATAAAGAACAATAGCATGATTTTATGCTCGAGATAAATTTTCCTTTTTAAATTAAAACAACATTTCTTCTATTTTAGAAGACCAAGAGAAAAAATGCAGTCTACTTACTGCGTTCATATTTTACATTCACAAAACCAACTAAAAAGGAACAAGAAAGAAAAAATGTTTTTTAATATCAATTCTCTCGAAGGCCACGTGATCCTTCGCAGCGCCCGCCTGGCTAAGAGAGGCCCGCGAGAGAAGGTTGCAAAATATTCCACAAACTCCCCCCCGATGAACAAGGGTTCATCAAAATGGGGATTCAAATAATTAAAGTAGAAATAAAAATTATTCTAAAAAATTATCAGTTACACTATACATAAATACAATACAAAATCAAAATATATACTTACATACTGGACTTCAAATAAAATAATAAACAATTTAAAAATTTTTGGGAACAAGTTTCCGCTACTAAAAATAGAAAGAACAATTTAAATCTGTACAAATTCTAGAATATTCCTCACAAAAAAAATTAAACTAAAAATTAGACATATTATCAAACAAGAAACTTTCTTTTTTTTTTTTTAAGTGAAAAAAAATAAAATGTTGTTTAAAGTCAATAACAGAAACAATTCAAGATTTTTTCTAAAAGTCAAATGTCAATGAGAGTTTTTGAGTCTCTAATAATATCAAAGTTTTTTTTTTTTTTTTTTTTCAGTTCTATTAATAAAAAAGTTCAGACTTTTTTTTTAGTTTGTGAGCTCAAGATTGTACAATAGATTTATAGGTCTCTTAATAAATGAATTATTTGTTTTGAGTTCACAAGATCTTATCTTGCCGTCTCTGCCCATAAAGGTTTTAGTAACTTTTCCTAACTTCCACAAACTTCGGGGTAAGTGTTCATCATGTACAAGCACCACATCATCCACTTTAAAGTCTGAAGATTTATTCTGGTCCGTGTAGTGAACAGATTTTAAATTGAGAAGATACTCATTTTTCCAACGCTTCCAAAAATGATTTAGAAGAGTCTCACGTAAACGAAAGCGTTTCACTAAAGATTCTTTCGTTGTTGGTAAAATTAAATCGTTCACTTTTATGGTAGGTAGACACAAGATACGTTTTCCGATTAAAAAATGTGCAGGAGTAAGAGGAGATGGTTCTTCTAACTCGGAATACGTGTAAGTCAGCGGACGAGAGTTAATTACAGCTTCTACTTCAATTAGAAGCGTTTCTAATTCACTCAATGTTAAGGAAGATCTTCCAATAACTTTACGCAAGGTAGTTTTCACTGAGCGAACCATTCGCTCATAGAAGCCACCCCACCAGGCTGCACGCTCTACAATATACTTCCAGGATATGCTGTGATTGGCGAAAAATTTTTTAACATCAGGATGGTGGATTACTTTCCACATTTCTTTTAGTTCAAGATCAGCTCTTTTGAAAGTTTTGGCGTTGTCTGAATAAATTACAGCACAGAGTCCTCTTCGTGAGATAAACCTGCGAAATGCTAACAGGAATTCTGTTGTTGACATGTCTTTTACTAGTTCTAAATGAAGTGCTCTTGTGATAGCACATGTAAATAATAAAATATAATATTTATTTTCATTCCCCTTCACATATAGGGGTCCCGCATAATCAAGACCTGTTACTGAAAACGGTGGAGCTTCGTTAATACGGTCACCTGGAAGAGGGGCTATAACTTGTTGACCAGGGCGTACGTTAAATTTCTTACAGATTGTACATTTGTTCAGGATTGATTTAATGCACTGCCTTGATCTTAAAATCCAAAACTTTTCACGCGTTTGTACCAATGTACTGGACACTCCTGAATGAAAAACTTTTTCATGTGCATCTTTCACGATTAATTCAGTCAATTTATGTTTTGAAGGAATCACTACGGGATGTTTTTCATAAAATGAGGAGTTAGACTTTTGTAACCGTCCTTGTACCAACAGCAAACCTTCATCTGACAAGATAGGATTTAACTGTAGAAGATTCGAATCTTTAGGGATACTCTTGCTACATTTCAAGCTTTTAATAACTTCAGGGAAACTTTCTTCCTGCACTAGCTTTAACCAAAAATTTTCAGCATGTAACATTTCCTCAGCTGATAATTCTGAAAATTTTCTTTTTTCTACCTTTAATTTTACATTAGAAATAAATCTAAATATCCATGCAGTTACTCGATACAATTTCTTTAGGGAGCTATACTTTTCAAGAATAAAAATGGGAATTTCATCAGATTTATTTGTTTGAAGAACGCAAGAAATGGTGGCTGCTTTTTTAGACTTCTCTTCAGAAACATCAGGTAATCGAGATGCAGCAATTTTAACCCTAGGCCACTGATTTTCGGGAAGGGAAAGAAATTCAGGACCATACCACCATTTTTGAGAATTTATTAAATGCTTCACAGAACAACCTCTTGTTATTAAATCTGCGGGATTAAGTTTGCCATCACAATGTCTCCATAAACTAGGATCAGACAAATTATGAATCTCAGCTATTCTATTACTAACAAATGGTTTCCATTTTTCTTTTGGCCCTTTAAGCCAATGAAGAACAATTTCTGAGTCCGACCAGAAAATAGTATTATTTACTTGGATAACGTTCGTGATAAACTTTGCCATTCTGGCACCAATAAGTGCTCCCATGAGTTCAAGACGAGGAAGAGTTAACTTCTTCAAGGGAGCAACCCTAGACTTAGACATTATAAAACTAGTTTTAAATTTATCATTAGAAATTGGATACCGTAAGTATGCCACTGCACCATACGCATTAGGGTTAGCATCAGTGAAAATATGCAGTTGGAGATGCTCCTTTTCCATGATCAGGTTGTTGAAATAGTGTCGGAAATTTTCAAGTGTGTGAGATCAGGGATTTCTAAAAGCCAATTTTGCCAATTATTTTCTAGTTCACCACAAAAACTTTCATCCCATGATATTCCCATTATCCACAATTGCTGCAAAAGGCATTTGACACGAATAACAAAAGGGGCAATAAATCCGGCTGGATCAAACAACGTAGCTGCAATTTTCAAAACGTTCCGTTTTGTACAAGAATCATTGCTTAAATTTTCTAACAATGGTCGTAATTCTAGTCCTAATTTATCTTCTGTATTGTTCCAGATCAATCCTAAAATTTTCAAGGAAGTATTTGGGGGTTCGGGACTAGAAACAGGAATGTTTTCGTCAACCCATTTTTTCCTAAGTTCCTGAGAATTGCTTTCAAATTTTCTTAACTTCATCCCCCCTTCTTTCAAAATATCAACAGCTTCTTTAGTTAAATTAAAGGCTTTTAGAACATAGTTTTCTCCTGAAAACAAATCATCAACATAAAAAGAAGAATTTAGGATTTCAAATGTTTTATTATGAGAGCTTTTATATTTATTAATATGGTGCTTAATGGTACAAGCAAGGATAAAGGGACTGCAGGTGACACCAAAAGTAGCTCTGGTCATTCTATAGGGTACTATGTTTTTATTCTTATCAAAATCTTCATAATATAAGAATCTAAGATAATCGCGATCTTCCTCGGTTACAGATATTTGCAGAAAAGCCTTTTCAATATCAGCCGAAAAGGCAATTTTATGTAAACGGAATTTCAAAATTATGTCTAAAACATTAGGATTTAAGTTAGGGCCGTGATTCAAACATTCGTTTAATGATAGAGAATCACCATATTTGGAAGAAGCATCATAGACTATGCGCATTTTTGTTGTAGTTTTATCGTCACGGATAACAGGTCTGTGTGGCATGTAATAGGAATTATTAGAATCTTTCTCGGTGCACAATTCTATTACACCCTCATTAAACTGCTCTAGTAAAATGGAGTTATATTCCTTAAATAAAGAATCGTTTTTCAAGAATTTATTTTCTAAACTAGAAAACCGCTTCTTTGCTACTTCAAGATTATTTCTAAGTAATTCGCGAGAATCTTTCCACAATAATTTTGCTTCATAACGCCCATTTACGAATTTGAGATTTTCTTTAAATTCTTTTATTACCTCATGATCGGTAATGTTCTTTTCATTGCTTTCAGCAATGCCAATTGATTCAAGATCCCAAAATGCTTTCAGTTGGGTATTTATATTTTCAACTGAAACACGCAAACAAGCTACTTCTTTTTTATTAGACTCTATTTGCCCTTGCACCGTATGACCGAAAATAGTTTCTGCAACGTATAATTCTTTTGTCAATTTTCCCTCGATTCCCTTTAATATTTTCCACAAAAAGTCAGACCCTAGCAAAATATTTATTTCCTGTTCAAGACCTGTATCAGCAGGCTTAAAGCCTCTTGTTCTCATTATGTCTAGAAGTTCTGGTTCTAGTGTTTTCACAGAAGCCCCAGTTATATTATCAACCACAAGAGCTTCGATATTTATCGAGTTAATAGGTTGCACAACACTGGATAATTCTAGAGCAACTACTTCATAACAAGATTCATAAGGGCGTCTCCGCCCAAAAGGATAAACTAATAAATTTTCTCTTCGCAATGGCTTCAATTTTAATTTTTGTACTAGAGATCTCTTCACAAAACATTTTTCTGAACCACTATCACATAAAACGCGAGCCAACAAGCATTCCTTACCAGCAGACACAGAAACTGTACAAGTCTGCAATAATGTAGATTTATTTTGTTTATATTTTTGTTCTGACATCATAGATACAATTGCACCTTTCATTTCTTTTTCAGGATTTTCTTTTGCTGTTTCTTTAAAACAAAACAAAGTACTATGGGTAGTGTTACCACATTTGGAACAAGGGTTAATTTTTGTTCTACAATTAATTGATAAATGGGACTTGTAAAAGCATTTGTAACAGCGACCTTCTTTCTTTAATTTATATCGTTTCTGTTCATCAGTGAATTTCGAACAATTTAGTCCTACATGATCAGAAGACTTGCAAAATATGCAAAACTGTTTTGTAGATGTATTTAAAGCAGCAGCTGAAGGTATATTTTCCTTTTGAGGAAAATTTTGATATTTACTTGAAGGATTTTCATATTTAGTTTTAGAATTTTCATAAGTCTTGGTTTGGGAATTGTTTACTAAATTAGTAGCTTCACGACATCTTAATTCCGTTTTAATAAAATTTATTAAATCGGTGACTTCACAGTCCTTATCGGGGTCACGTTTTCGATGGAAATCTAGTATCAAATTTTCTGGTAATAACCTTAATAAAATTGGTAGTAATAAATGGCCGTAAGAGCCTGATGTTACTCCTAACGCATCAAGATTTCTCATACTAGTTTCAATATTATCGTACAGCTTCCTTAAAGAAATAACATTGTTAGAGGATTTCACTGGTTCAAGATTTAGAATTTTATTCATGTAACAGTTTATGATATTTTCCCGCTTACCATACCTCTCTTCTAACAATTTTAAACAAGTAGAATAATTTTGATCTGTCAGTTCAAAACCAGATACAATATTATATGCAGGACCAGACAACAAGGATTTGAGATATTGGAATTTTTCAATTTTTGATAACGATTCGTTTGAATCTATCGCACTAGTAAATAAATTAAAAAATTCTAAGAACTGGCTTGCATCACCAGAAAATTTTTCTATGTTAAGTTTAGGAAGCTTCACTGCCGAAACTGGTTTACTTCCGATTTTTGAACCGTTACTTGATTCTAGTACAACTTTTGGTTCAGTTTCGATTTTACATTTTTTAAGCCTCATCTTAATTTTAAATTTCAAACTGGATATTTTTTCAGAATATTCTTCTACCGATTTTAGTTCTTTTTCATATTCAGTTTTTTCCTGAATTAGCTCATCCATTTCGGAATCTAATTCCTTTAGTTGAGCTTCCTTTTCATTTACGAGCTCTAATGATTCCATTAATGAGTCTCAATCAGTTTTATCAATATCAACAGATAATAATGTATCACATTTTGTGATTAATTTCGTAATGGCTGCACGAACAGTAGCTCTTTTACTTTTTAACTTATCAGGCTTATCCATGTTTAAATTTAAATCAATGCAAAAACCCTTGACGGGTTAAAAGTTTCTGACGCAGCACTTTATCTTATGCTCTAAGAATTTTAAATATGGAACTTAAAAATACTGATATCAAATTTTGAGTGACGTTATGCTATTTCTTAAAAAATATATTTGTATTTATTTCATCATTTTATTTTTGTTTTATTTATAATCGCATGTGCAAAAGTTATGTTCAACATGAAAAGCTGCATAAAATTTTATTCGCTGTTGCTTTATCATTTACATCTCTCATAAATTCAAAATATGAGTTTTAAAAGATATGATATAAAATTTAAGTGACGCCTTGATGTGACTTTAAAAGGTTTGTTTTAAAATTCAATTTAAATTATTTTTGACTTGGTTAAAATATTTTTTTACATCTACACAATACTTTTAATTTTCCAATTCACTGTTAAATATATCACTTTCATTGAATCTATACTATGCATTGAAATGTATTTATTTCAATAAATTGATTTATCTTTTGTGTCACGCTATTCAAAATTGTGAGTAAGATTTATGTAAATGGTTTCTTTGCGTCATTGTGTCCAAACTACATGAAATGTATGAAAAAGGATAGTTTGACGCAAATAAACCATTTACATAAATCTTACTCACAATTTTGAATAGCGTGACACAAAAGATAAATCAATTTATTGAAATAAATACATTTCAATGCATAGTATAGATTCAATGAAAGTGATATATTTAACAGTGAATTGGAAAATTAAAAGTATTGTGTAGATGTAAAAAAAAATATTTTAACCAAGTCAAAAATAATTTAAATTGAATTTTAAAAAACAAACCTTTTAAAGTCACATCAAGGCGTCACTTAAATTTTATATCATATCTTTTAAAACTCATATTTTGAATTTATGAGAGATGTAAATGATAAAGCAACAGCGAATAAAATTTTATGCAGCTTTTCATGTTGAACATAACTTTTGCACATGCGATTATAAATAAAACAAAAATAAAATGATGAAATAAATACAAATATATTTTTTAAGAAATAGCATAACGTCACTCAAAATTTGATATCAGTATTTTTAAGTTCCATATTTAAAATTCTTAGAGCATAAGATAAAGTGCTGCGTCAGAAACTTTTAACCCGTCAAGGGTTTTTGCATTGATATCATTACTTTTTTGAGGTTAGTGATAAAATGATTAAAAAAAAGATACTTATGGAATTTAATGCAGATTTAATTTTTACTATTTTATTACAATTTTCCTTATAGCAGTTTGTATATAAAAACAAGTGGGTAAGTATAATCGCAGATCGCACAGAGGGTTTCATTTGATATTCCTTTAAAAACACTTTATCCTTAAATTAATAAATCCAAAATGTTAATTTATAATTATTAAATCCTTACATAGATCGTGTTTCATAGATGGATAGTTACATAAATGGATAGACGTTTTTATCAAACATTTCTCTATAATACTACGCAATTGCGTCAAAAGATGGCGACACCAGAAGTCTGATATGCTTATTATGTAAACTGTAATCAAACTTCATTGATATTTATAAATAAAACATTTCAACTAAATTATTTATTATAAAAGATATTATTACATCACAATAGCTTTTATGCAAGGAAAATAATAATTATAATAATAATAATATTATGGATGTCAGTGATTATATATTGATTGACCGTCATAATAATAAAAAATGATATTATAAAAAGAAGAGCTGAAATGAATTATTTTTTTACGTTTCTGATCGTGTGATTTATATTCAAATAATAATTACAGTAAACTCTGTGTAAGACGGAAATCTGTCTAACTCAGAAAGAATTTCAAGTCCCTACGAATCCATAGACATAGAGTAAAATTTGTCTAAGGCGGAATATTGTCTATTGCGGAAAATTTTCTTGGTCCCGATCGATTCCGCCTTACACAGAGTTTACTGTATTAATGTATATTTTTTGTAAAGTGATTGAAATTAAATATATTTATAAAATTTATGGTAATATTTTTATTGTTGAAAAATTGCCAAGAAATAATTATCATCAAATTGGCGTCATTATAATTGTAATTTTATTTAACTTAATAGCAATTAAAAAATTACAAAGGAACTGAGAATAATGGTCAACTAACAGACTTTAAAAAAAAAAAAAAACTTCACACGCACTAACGAGTATCGAACTGCATATGTTAAGATCAGTAGACGATGGCCCTCAACCACTCAGCCGTGGGAAGACAAAATTTTTCTCCCCAAAAGTGTTTAAAAAGAAAGCATGTGTATGAATACAGTGTCATGCATTTTCGGTGAAATTTCCATAGAATGGCGAAGAAATATAGTCCGATTTTTCATGCGCATTATAAAACGAACAAGAGTCTTGCTGGAAACAAGTAAATTGTTATTTGGTTCATCTGAAACATATTTATTTGATTTTTAAAAAATCGCCCGTGTCATTTTCGAGAGAATAAAAAATCGAATTATTTAACGAACGAGAGTTTTCCCAGAAAAAAGAAAAGTGTTATTCACCTCGCCTTAATCACATTTATATTATGTATCAATTTAAAAATAATCGTTAGAACCGTTTTCAAGATTTTCAAATTAGGAACTTCCTCGATATTATACCAACGTTTTCACTTTAAAAATGACTATTTAGATCTCAAAATATACTGCACGTAGAAATGTAAAAATTTCAGTATACGATTAGACTGCAGATATAAGACTGTTCTAGAAAATTCAGAACAATAAGACGTATATCTGCTGAGTTATTAAAAGGCGGCTTTTCGCATTTTCTTTGATGTCGAGTTAGCTGTATATATGAGTTCCGCCATCTACGAATTCTATGATACGATACGATACGATTTTAACGATACGATACGATTTTAGGCTTAAGGCTGCGTCACTCGAAATACTACCGTCTTTCATGATTCAATGTTCAAAATAAATGATCATGAAAAATGTATATTTTCAAAAAATCAACAGTCATGCAGAATAATAAAGGTATTTCTTACCTTTTTTCCCGGTTGTTGAGGCACCAAAAACTTGAAGAATTTCAAGTTATTCCACAATCAAATCACAGTTCACGAAATTGTTATAGGGAGAGCATTATTATAAGAAGTCAAGATTCCATTTAAATCATATTAAAGTCATCATATTTCACAAATAAAAGTTTTTACTTTTGTGTTTATCATTTGTAAATAATCATCATCACTAGAACTTTTCGTAGATTATTATTTACAGTTCGAATATATACATAATGTATATTATTTACATAGTTACAGATGAAACATATTTAGTTGCTTTGCTCCTTCTAGAAGTCATGATTCTAAATACAATTAAATTTCCAGCAACTATTTTCTTCTATTAAGAAGCCATAAAGAACAATAGCATGATTTTATGCTCGAGATAAATTTTCCTTTTTAAATTAAAACAACATTTCTTCTATTTTAGAAGACCAAGAGAAAAAATGCAGTCTACTTACTGCGTTCATATTTTACATTCACAAAACCAACTAAAAAGGAACAAGAAAGAAAAAATGTTTTTTAATATCAATTCTCTCGAAGGCCACGTGATCCTTCGCGGCGCCCGCCTGGCTAAGAGAGGCCCGCGAGAGAAGGTTGCAAAATATTCCACAAGCAATGGAGTCCTCCCTATAGCACTGAAATAAGAAGACGGGAAAGGGGATTCTTTAGCTTCATACACAATCAGTATGGGTAAGCATCCATAAATTGTCTGTGTAGCTCAAGCGTGAGCTGAATCAACTGATACAACAGTCAACCCTTGCCCCTAATGGTTGGGATGCAAAGTATAAGCCAAACAATGGTATGGTTTTATGATTTGATCCCTTCTATTATGCACTTTTTCAATATGGGGCTTAACGGAATTTTCTTTTAGATGACCGAGCCAATTTTGTTCAGTCTTAAAATCGAAAACATTTTTATATATTGAAAGAAAGCATGTTTTAAAAAGATTTTTATTTTAAGCTTTTTTTTTTTTTTTTTTTTACTTCTCTCATTTTGTAAAATGTTTAAAATTAATAATCCAATTTCAATTTTGAATGGAATGGTTATTGCCTAGACTAGAATAACATTGATTTATATTATCTTGTTATATATACAAAAAAATCTGCACTTTTCTTAGTTTTTTTTTTTTTTTTCTCATAAAATAAAGCTAGTTAATGCTTTAAGCTCTCAAAAGTAAGAGAAATTAAAACGATTTTAAGTAAGAGAAAAAATGTACAGCTCAGGTGAGCTTTAATGTCTACTTTTTAGAAAAACACAATTTTACAAAAAAAAAAAAATAATAAATAAAAATTTTACCCTGTTAAAAAGTTGTACTTAACAATAATACTTTACTATGTACTAATTATTGATATACAGTAAGAGTGAATTTAAAATATTACATGCAATGTTATCATGTGTGACATTTAATTTGAATTTTTAGAGATCAATTTAGTATTTGAGATTTTTGACAGATGGTTTTTGACATGACTGTTTAAACCATGGTTTAAACCTAACATAAACTGACACATGTCAAAAACCTGCCAACCCTGATTTTTGATAGTATAAGCTCCAGCAAATATGATTATCTTTCTTTAAAAAAAAAAAAAAAAAAAAAAAAAAAAAAATCTGTTCGATACTTCTCAAGCAAAATCAGTTTCCAGTTTGAAAAACGAGTTTAAAATTCTAAATATCATTACATTGAATGAGTGGTATTACATTCAGTGGGCAAAAAATACAGTAGACTCTCAAATCCGCTCACCATCATCACAGGTGCACACAATTAAACTTTCAGTTCAGATGTAGAGGCAAAATTACCAATTTTTTTAGTTTTCTATCATTCCATATGTATTTTAATATGTAATTCTCGATAATATGACTGAACTCATGGTTTTTCATGAAAGAAGTATAAATTTATTTCTGAAAAAATTAAAGATATTCCTGATGTGGTACTACTTGCAGATTCACCCGGAGTCTGCCGTCTTGTTTCTTTGTTGATCATCGCCGATTTTAAATTTCTTTATTTGGATTTCTTTATTAACTATTTGGAAAAATGGTTATTGTCCTCATCTGGATAGGAAATCAAAAGCATATCTGAAGCGTTTTATTGGTTTAATCTGCATTTTATTCATTTTCTGATTGGTCTATACACTAACCTTTACTTTTAACAGAGATGAATACTTCTGCTGCCACTATGACAAAAAAGTAATAAAAACTACAAAAAAAAAATAATAATAATAACTCGGAAACAAATTGAGATACAGCTTTCAAACAAATTGCATTTAAAAGTACATTTTTTTTTCCCTATATGACGGTGTAAAAAGTAATATTGTGGGATGCTTAGAAGTTTAAGAATGAAATTTCATTTAAAATGGGTCGTCAGATTTCTTGGAAATCTGACGATGGAAAAGCCTTTTCCCGAACAGCCAATGAAATGCTTGGATAATATGTAAATTTCAGGTGGTATGTACGAGTCGCATGCGATTTTTGTCGCTTTCAATTTTTACGCGTAATAACACTATTAATGTTTAATTCATGACGTACGTAATGTATGATCAACTCCGTGCGATTTTTTGTCTTAAATTTTAGTCTTCGAAAAAATTATTTTCCAAATGGTCGTTGTAATTTGTTAAATTGCTTTTATTTTTTTTAATGTTTATGTTGTTAAATTAAGCATAAAGTAGTTATAAATGACCAACAAAGAAACAAGATGGCGAACTCCGGCGAATTCGCAAGTTTTTCCTCTGATGTCACTGGTAATTATAATCTTTTTACCAAATACGAGGGTGTATCAATAATTCATGAAATTGCTACATTGTATTAGTCCTTTTCTATATGGTCACCGTGTGCAGTAACACATTTCTGCAAACGGTATTTAAAAGAGAGGGAAGAGGATGTATTCCAGGAGGCACGATGGTAGACCCAAAGAGGGGCATTTTTCTAACTTTTGCTGACCCTCACATGTGACATATTGTTGGAAAGGCCTGTGACCACTTATTCATATTATACACTCCTGAGTCCTTTCCCCCAAATTTACCCCCCCCCCCCAGGGAGCATGAATGATGTCTGCAAAATTTAGAAGTGTGTCCCCCAGAGGGCAAATTTGGAGGGAGGGGAAGCAAGGGAGGTACAGAGCCTGAATAAGTGATCACATGGCCTTTCCAACAATATGTCACATGTGGGGGGTCAGTAAAAGTTAGAAAAATGCTCCCCTTTGGGTCTAATATTGCGCCTCCTGGAATACATTCCCCCCTCCCCCCCCTCTCTCTTTGAAATACCGGTTGCACAAATGTGTTACTGTCATGGTGACTATATAGAAAAGGATTAATACAATGTAGCAATTTCATAAATTTCACTCAATTATTTCTATATGAAGGCAAAAATTTACTGATACACCCTCGTATGTTTATGTATTAATCAGGCTTTTTTAGGGTTTCGTTCATCTGACGAAACCCTATTTGTCTCGCTGCTCTGTCTATCCGTCTGTCACAGAACCCGTTCTCAGAAACTATATATCCCGGTAACAAAGTTAGAGACCGGAGACGACCGTCGCAGATTTTCTTTCTTCTTTTGCAGATTTTTTCATCGACCCTTTATTTTGCTTCATATTATGTTTAGCTCTTTATTACTTAATTCAAAAGGTTAAGATTATTACTAATAACAATTTATAAAATGCCTAAAAATGCTACAAGTAAGTGATTATTTGATTAACTAACGCTTCAGTTGTAAAAATATTTTACCTGCTAATTATTTTTTGCCCCTGAAGTATCTGTCGCAAACACTTGGAGAAATTTCTGCTGCTGGGCTTATAGGACTTATAATGTTGGAGACTTGAAATTTTGCATACTTATAGTTGAACACCTCACATCAAATGACAAATTATAAAATTTTGAAAAAGTCGTAATTAACGGATGTTATTAATTAAAAACCCCCAATTACAAGATTGGAAAGGCATTCATAATTCAACAAAAGCATGTATTTTTTTATCAAATTGCAAAAACGATCTTTTCCACAGATTAAAAACAGGTGTCATCATTATCTGCAGACGTATTGGCACCCAAGCAATTTAAGCAGATTACGTGGTTTTTCGTACTATGATTTTTTAATACGAATTTTAAACTTTTAAATTATTAAATTTTTTTATTAATTTCTTTTACATCCGGATGTAAAATTTTTCGCTGATTTCATCAATGTCAATTTCAATCTTCTATCTTAATTACAAGCTGATATATTAATTATTATTTAACTAATTGGTTTTATTTCTATAAAATGCTTCTGGAGATTGCTGTCGCACTATGGGGAATCTTGATTTGTAAAGACTTATAATGGAACCAGTTCTTTTAAATATGAAAATTTGAAAATAATTCCAACGATCTTGTGTCTTAAGGGATCTTATGCTATCATGGCTGTTTTCATTGTAACCCTTTGGGTCCGGCTTAGCACTTTAAAACTTAAAATTATTATTACTCTCTTCTGCAAAGAAATCCTATCTTTTTTTCACATTTCCTTAAATATCTAAGTACCTATTGGTTGTAGAGCTTAGATCTTGCACCAAAATTGGGCACAATTTTTTTTTTTACATTAGTGTTTTTTACTTTTTTATTTTTGGTTTTTAAGGATTTAATTATAAATTATATCAATCTGGCTTTATTAATTAAAGAATAAAGTGTTTTGAAAAGAATATTAACAAAACCCTCTGTGTGATCAGTGATCACACTTTACCCACTTGTTGTTTATTAAGATTGACTAAACCTAAAATAAAACTTCCTTACTTTATGATTTTGAAGTGAATGAATATGATACCTTTATCAGGAAAGTTTCATTGAATAATTCAAGGAAAATATGTCATCTTTATTATGCATATTTAATTATACATTATTAATTATTTACTTGACCTTTACTTTTAATAATTTAACCCTTTTTATAATTATCTTACTTTTTATCATTTTAGTTTATTAATTTACTTAATTATTTTAATATTTTACTGAATTGCATGTATTCATTATTATTTTGATTGCATTATTACATTCAAATTACGTTTTAGTAAACAAAACAATGACCAGAAATTTGCAAAGCTCTAAAATCTGCACAACCTGTGGTCTCAAGCTGTGCGGATTTGAGGGAGTCTACTGTAGAGGTCTGCACGGTCTGAAATTTCTATGCCTGGACCCGGCCCGACTCATAGAAAAAAAATTTCTACCCCCACCCGATACAAAAATATTAAAGATTGGCTTGGAAAAAAGTTAAAATCTTGGCCCGGCCCGCATGAATTTCTACAAAAGTGATTTTTACGTGGATTTGGTTAAAAATTTGTCTCGTGCAAGGAGTTCTGACCAAAAATATTTATCTTAACTTTTTTTTCATGCTTATAATCTTCATTTTTATAGAAGTGCCACATCCTGTGATATTTATTTTTTTATTGAATCTGTATTTCTTGTATGTAAATGTTTCACTTTTCATATTGTTAATTAGTATTGTTAATCCATATTCCATGTATTGAAGTGTCAACAATCTAAAAAATGGTATACAGTAAAATCTTCTAAGACGGAATTGCATAGAAAAGAAAAAAATACGTTATAGGCAAGTTCTCTTCTGAGCAAGTGTAAATGTATATACTGTATTTTCGGGTGTATAGCCCGCACCCCTAAATCGAGCAGTACCGTAAAGTTTGTGTATAAGTCACGGAGTTGCATCGTTGTATAGGCCGCGGGCCACCATCTATGAATGTATATTTCGACCAGGGTTTACGCCGCATGTGAAATTTCCTCGGTAATCGCAGCTGCTAATGTTGGGCTAAACAGAAACACATTAATAAGCTGAATTAAGAAATCATAAAAATGAAATTATTAATTAGAAACAAATAATTTAAATACAAAATTCGAAATTATTATTATGATTTAAATAATATAAATACGAAAAACTACAATAAAATTGCGTAAAATTTGCAGCTTAAATTCCGGCATATGGCGCGGATGATAAAATGCATTGTTACCTTGGTATATCGCGAATGATTTTGCAACAAAAAAATTAAACTGAATTTTAGAAACCACAAGCACCGAAATGTTAAATTGTTAATTTGATATAAATAATATAAGTACGATATTCAAAATTTATAATTCATTATAAATAATATTTAAAAGAAAAAATCCCATTAAAATTGAGAACTTTTCTATACACTGAAGAGCGTCATGAGAACGATTGGGCATTAGCAATCTCAACTTTAACTCAAGTATCTTAAATAGCGTGTTCGAACGGCATAAAATGACATTTATTTTCACAGTACCATACATTAAAATTATTTACAAATAGATAATAAATGCATTAATTTTAATATTTATCGCTATGTACAAATAAAATGTTCACATCCCATTTCGTCAATTGATAAGATATAAAAATTCTCATTTTAATAATTTCTAAAAGAATCTGTAGATCAGAAATACAGTTGTTTTTTTTTTTACGGGGGGGGGGGGGGGGGGGGATTAAAAAGAAACCTCGCACAATAATTCATTGAGATCCGGTAATTTTAAACTCAGTTTTCAATGGAAAAATATGGAATCTGCTGGCATATCTATCAAAGTGATTTGAAATTGAATGTGTTTTTCCGTTTTCGATAAATGTATTATATCTTAAGTTATAAGCAATTGCCATTTGGTGATGACCTTCCCCAAGCTGTCTCATCTGGAAATTCAGTTAAAAAAAAATCAACTTTCAGCATTTTCTAAATGTTTTTTCCCTTATCAAAAACTGAAAACGCTATTCGATTTTGTTAAGTATTAATAAATACGCCAATAGTTTTATACAATTAAAATTAAAAAGTGACTTATAGTGAATGCAGCTGTTATTTATGCGTGTTTTATAATAAAGTTCTCAGATACAAAATAAAACTTTTTATTTAATTCGAATCTGTTTTAATCAATCTGCAAGAAATTTCGTGATGACCTACTTTTATTATTTCTTTGCACTTGGAGCAATAAGGATTATAAACATCACATAATTTATGCTAACCACTATGAAAAGATATCACGTGCGATCCTAAAGCTATTTTCTTTTTTTCCCCCCGTCTTCTAATGCTCTGTTTGGAACATTTTAGCTGTCACAAGTAGAAGAGCTAGCTGTCGGGTCATTCCATGTCAAATCAACCACAAAAATAGGGAAAAAACACCTACCATCACAGAATTTTATGAAACTTGGTATACTTCTTTTCTTTGTGGTTATAAGCAACCTCCTAATATTGTTTTTCTCTATTTCAATAATTTATTTTGTAGTCCTTCGAAATTTTGTGATTTTGCGTCATTTGTCTTTTCCGAGATGCTCAGATTCAACTGATGTTGTTTACAAAAAAATTTATTTGTCAACTGCTAATGTTGTAATCTTTTTGAAAATTTTTATATAAAATGTTAAAACATTAAAAATACAAGGAAAAAATATTTGAACAGTCTAAATGTATATTAAAAAATTTAAAAAAATTAATAAAATTGAATTTTTTAAAAAAAATTGTCAAAAGTAATTTTCAAAATTTTGAATTTTCAACATGAGGGTCTAAATTAAACTCATGATTTCTTTGTTGAAAATGATCATAAACATGTGCTTTAACTTACCCAATAAAAAAAATTGTGGCACTTTGGGGGGTTCTCCCCCCCCCCTCCCCTATTTGAAAAAATTACTATCATGACACAATTTTTTTCGTTTACTTCACTAAAAAATGGCATCATTTAATGAGTTTCTTTTATCAAAATGATCACAAATACATCCTTTTTTGTACCCATTAACAAATTTATGGCTTAATATTTTCATAATGAATCAAAATTTTTGCTATATTAGGAAAAAAAAAAAAACCTTGCACCATTGATTACACAGCCAGAAATCAAGTGCAGTGTTTTTTTGCTCAATATTTAGTCAGCCAAATAATTATATTTGGCTCCCTCTTTTATATAAGGAACTATTTTATTTTTTAATGAAATTTAGAGAGAAAATTATTTGGAGAAAAATTTTTATTTAGAGAAATTTTATTTTCTGACATTTACCATATGACACTACCCCATATTTTTTTCTTTACCTATGCTTTGAATTCATAATCACTTACCCTAATTTTGCGCGTATCCGCCGCACCTCAGATAATTCGATTTCCTACCAGAATGTATTTTAGATAAAATGTGATTTGGTTCTTCTTAGCACTTATTTCACTGAGTTTTTTTAATATTTCCGGTTTGAAAAAGACTTAATTAAGATGTGGCGGATACGCACGAAATTACGGTATTCAGTTAAATATCATTTTTATCATTAGATGAAAGAAAATATTAGGCAGAACATATAAGGGAAAGGAGAAGATTTTGAAATTTAGTTCGTATCCTAAATATTATTTTTAATTTTAAAGATTAAATTCAATATTTTTTTTTTCATAAAAGATGCCTAGATCTACAAGTATCAAGCTAAAAAACAATATTCAACATTCAACTAGAACTTCTTTAAATCTAAACTAAAACTTCTGTTACCTGACAAGATTTAGCTTCAGATTTAAACCATAACTGTCCTTATCTAGAAAGTTTTGGTTTAGATCTAAACCATAACTTTTACTTAAAAAGTCAAAGCAAAACTCTCACGTGAGATATTATTGGATGAAGAGAGGAATAAAGAAAAAGTATCTATCTGATATTTCATTAGATGAGTAAAGCAAGATGAGAGATGCAGCCTAGTAGTTTCTATCTTTTGAATTTGTCTTTTAATCTGTATGCTCTTAAGTTATTTTTTTTTCAGTTTCTATATAGTGAAATCATTATATAACTGAAGTTATTTACTACTTAAGTTTTTAACCAAACTTTTTAAAAAAGTGGTTTGAAATGGAATATCCTATATGTAGTATAGGACAATTAACTGCAAGAGAACTCCATAAAATAACTTTTTCTCAGAAGAAAGGAATAAAGAATGTTAATTCCTTAAGTGAAGAAGACAAAGGATTATTGTGTTTAAGAACTGAAACAAAATTAGATTCAATTCAAAGTATTTGCTTCCATCATGAAAGGTTATTCTTGAAGAAATTTGAGTTGTCACAAAACCTGCAGTGATCCATTGAAAAAGCATAAAGGACCAATTAAAAAATCCTTGCGACCTGTTACATTGCAGCAATCTAAATGTTTATCAGAAAAAGGATTTAAAGTTAAACCAGGAGAAAAATTATGTCCTAAATATAGAGAACTCATTTACAAGAGTGATGAATACCTAGTCAGTAATATAGAAGAGGAATATAACTACACAGGGCAGGCAGATTCTGGTTTAAGGATAGAAGAAAAACACAATAGAGAAGAAGCTATAGAAAAGCTCAATGTATCCCTTAATGAGATGGAATGTTCACCTTTGAAACTGCATGGCTTAGGGGAGATAAGTAAAAGATCTTATGGAAAAAGAAAATTTGAAAAATTACAGAAAAATATCGAAGAAAATTTTAGAAAAGTACTTAATGTAGAAGTCTCACCTACAGTAAATGAAACAGAAAAAATTGTATCTGAAAAGCAGCTGATTTGGATAAACTGGTGGAAGTAATGAAAGAAAATATAAAATGTGCCCCTAGGAATAAGCAAATACAAATGCTAACAATTCCAGCTGCCTTGTCTTGGCCAAGAAAAATAATTCAACAAATATTTGATGTCTCAGATTATTCTGGTCGCCAAGCCCAAAATATTTTTAAAGAAAAAGGATTTTTAGCTGAACCAGACTATCGACGTGGTAAAAGGCTTTCACCAGAAACCGTTGATGTGATCAGAAACTGTTACCAAAGTGATGAACAGCGAAGAATAATGCCAGGTATGGAAGATGTTATCAGCATGGAAAAAAATGAATATCATCAAAAAAGGTTGATACTAAGCAATCTTAAAGAACTATATTCAGCTTTTAAAAAGGAGTATCCTAACATTAATGTGAGTTACTCCAAATTTTGTACATTGTGGCCAAAATGGTGCATTTTAGCTGGTTCTAGTGGTACCATAGTGTATGTGCATGAACAATCCATCAAAATGTGATATTGCTTCTTTATGCTGCCCAAATCAATGATACATATAAGGACATAATGAAATTCTTATTGTGTGAAGAGAATGTATGCTCAGACATTGTCCTGCATGCCCTGAAAAGCATAATCTTATTGATTATTTAAAGTCAAAATTTAAAGAATATGATGAAAATGAATCTATCGAATTTTCGCAATAGATATGTACTGATAGAACACAGATGATTAAAAGCACTGCAACATTAGATGATTTCATTGATGATTTAACAAACAAAATTGAACGACTGATTCCTCACTCTTTTATAGCTAAATCACAATCTTTATTTTTAAAAAACCTAAAAGAAAATCTTCAATTAAATACAGCAATCATTCTTCTAGACTTTAGTGAAAATTATGCATTTGTCGTTCAAGACGAAGCACAGAGATATCATTGGACTTCTGAATCTTGCACTTTACATTCCATGTTGGTTCATTATAGAAATTCTGAAGGAGTGAAGATGGTCTCCTCTCATTGTATCATCAGTGATGATTTGAAGCATGATGGTGTATAATGTATGCAGTATGGTGTATAAAAGTCAGGAAAAAGTTTTGAAATTTGTTAAAGAAAATTCTCCATGTTGAAGAAGTACATTACTTTAGTGATGGATGTTCAGCACAGTATAAGAATAAATACAATTTCCTTAATCTTTCCCATCATGAGAATGATTTCAACTTAAAAGCAGTGTGGTCCTTTTTTGCTACAAGCCATCGCAAATCAGAATGTGATGGCATTGGTGGGACTGCAAAACGGTTAGCCCAAAGAGTCTTAAGAGACACCTAGATAATCAAATTGTATCGCCAAAAGCATTTTTTGATTTCTATGTTACACATATCTCAAGCATAAATTTTCATTTTGTTAGTAGAGATGAATTGCATATAACACGTTCATTTCTGAAAGCATCCTTCAAAGATCTTCAGACACTTCCTGTGACTCGCAATTTTCATAACTTTCGACCACTGGATTCCGTAGGCACCATAGAAGCAAGGAGAATTAGCAACGATGAAGGACCTGCTTTTACTTTTAACTTAAAAAATATTCCACAGTTTCCAAATACAGATAATTTATACCCTGGATGTTTCATTGCCTGTATTTATGATGATTTGTGGTATTTCGGAATGGCATCTGAAGTTAATCAAGATGAGAGGGATGTTTTAGTGAAATTTCTGCATCCAAGTAGACCTTCGCTATCATTTTACTGGCCTAGCTCTGATGATATTTGTGGAATACCATTTCCTCATGTACTAAGTGTTGTAGAACTTCCTCATACAATAACTGGAAGAACATATGTCTTTTCTAAAAAGTGTATGCTCTTAGTAGAAAAGATGAAAAACAGACAGTTGCATGAAAAAGGAGATAAAAAAAACATTGAACTGGTAAATTACTATAAGATTTAATAATATATTATAAAAGTTGTATAATTATGAATCAACCTTACATAAAAACTTGATTTTCATGTTTTTTTACTAAAATCTGTGTATGTAAATTACTGCAGGCAAATTATAAATTTTACATTATCCTATTTTTGATTTGTTTATTATTTATTCATGTTTAACTATTTTCAAATAAAAAAAGCTTACATATTAAAGTTTAATATGAATTCAACTTTTATTTTTGTGTTTTATTGTTTATTTTTGATACTTATTATTAATAATTCAGTTTTTAAATATGTGTAAAAATCTTGTCTACCTTATAAGTCATTTTTGTGAAAATGGGGGGATGGGAGGGAGAATCACTAAAAGTGACATAATTTTTTTTATAGGTTAAGTTAAAGCACATGTTTATGATCATTTTCAATAAAGAAATCATGAGTTTAATTTAGACCCTCATGTTGAAAATTCAAAATTTTGAAAATTACTTTTTTGACAATTTTTTTTTAATTCAACTTTACTAATTTAAAATTATTTAATATAAATTTAGACTATTTAAATATTTTTTCCTTACATTTTTAATGTTTTAACATTTTATATAAAAAATTTCAAAAAGATTTTAGCATTAGCAATTGAGAAATAAATTTTTTTGTAAACAGCAGCAGCTGAATCTGAGAGTCGCACGAATGACAAATAATGCAAAATCAAGAAATTTCGAAGGGCGATAAAATTAAAATTAATTGAAATAAAGAAAAACAATATAAGGGGATTACTTATAACCATAAACAATAGAAGTACACAAAGTTTAATGAAAATCTGAGATGGTGGGTGTTGGGGTCTGGTTGAATTGACATGGAATGACCCTGTCTTCAATTAGAAGATTTTGCTTTAAAAGCATTTATACACGAAATGATTACCGAGAAGAAAAAATACCATCACTGTGTTGTTTCTTACATATAAGATACAGTAAACTCTGTCTAAGATGGCATCAATCGGGACCGAGAAAATTTTCCGTAGTAGACAATATTCTGTATTAGATAAATTTTACTCTGTCTATAGATTTGCATGGACTTGAAAATCTTTCCAAGTTAGACAGATTTCCGTCTTACACACAATCCGCCTTACACAGAGTTTACTGTATTTTAACAATGCAATTGAATCTGTTTTATTTTATGATAGTTTTTAAGAATATTTGGCGTTATTGTAGATATTTTAAAAATACTTCTTGCATGAACATTTCAAAGTTATATTTTATATTTATTTCAATCACTTGGTACAGAATTGAATCCTGCATTGGGTCGGGTAATCGGATAGTACCCGAACCCAACTAAAGTTCGGGTTGGGGTTTTTTTATTCCGTCGTGGGCCGGGTTGGGTTTAAATGTTCAATTCTGGGCAGAATTTAATTCGTTAGAGTTAACTTCCCCCCCCCCCCCCCCCAAAAAAAATGCCGAATATTTGTTTAAATGGTAAAAGCCGAAATAACTTGATAAAAGAAAAATACAATTGTAGACTACTTTTCCGTAAATGCATTAAGATATGGATTAATTTTCCTTCATTTTAGATTCGGGTTTTAATATTTTGGTTGACAAAATTTGTCCTTATCGGGTCTCGAGTTGACTTAAAGCAGAATTTTCAGATTCGGATAAGATGCAATCCGGACCTTGCAGTTCAGGATAGAGTCCAACATTTGATCTTGTAACCTGATTTTACCTGTTATTGTTTTGTTATGGATAAAGTGGAAAAAAATGGATTTTTTCTAGAAAAATACATTTTTCACAAATAGAATATTGAATATTTTCTTATAGTTATGTTTTCTTAGAAAATATGGAATATTAAGCATTTTAAAATTTATATCCACTAGTAATTTGTTTTATGTAAACTATGAATATTGTTTTAAATCATTTTTATAGGATTTTCACCTAAAATGTACACATTAGAGATCTGCACAGACCTGGTTAATATCGTTTTATTTGACTCGGGCCGGACTGCACTCGAGCTTAATTTTTATCTCCAGACTCTTGCCGCTGCGGGCCAGAACTGGAGAACTACTAAATTTTTTTTTTTGGGGGGGGGGGGAGCAATGATAGACCGGTAGGTTTTTACGAAAATAACAGTGGAATTTTTCCTTTGTTCGATGAAATCTTTAGAAATTTATTGAGTCTGGTTATGCCGGACCCAGACTTGATTTAATTGATCTTTCTTGGCTGGGTGGGCCAAATTTTTAGCATATATGCTAAAAGTTTAGCCCAGGAAGGGCCAATATATTTCGATCGCCGGGGTCTGAAAATTTCTGCTCTCCCACATTATTTTAAAATCTCATTAATATGAAATTTCTCATCTTTAGTATCTGAACTTTTGGGAGTGAAAAGAAGAATTAATTGCACGTAAATGCCACATCGCTTGAAAATTCAATTCAAAACGCATAAACACCATGGCGTTTCTTCCGAAATTTAAGGTGCTAATTTTTTTTTTTTAATACCATAATAAAACCAGAATTTTAACTTTTTTATTATTTTTTATTATTTTTTTTTTTATCTGGAAAAAAATTCACATTTTCCCCTTTAAAAATATCAATATTTTTGTCAGAGGTAATTCAACAAATATTTTCATTTTTCTATGCCCCACCCGTGGCCGAGAGGTTCTGCTCTCAAAAGCTGGTAGACAGGAGGTCCTCAGTTTGAACCCAATTGCGCCCGTCGGCCTAATCATTCAGAGCTTTTGCGCTGTTTTCTTCTATACTTGGATTTTCTTGCGTAAATACGGGTTAGGTTCCCTTAGAAAGACCCCCACGGTGGGCATCCCCCCCCTCCCCTTCGGGCCCATTTCCCTCGTGTAGATAATTAGCCATCATAAACAAGCAATTTTTTTTTCATGTCAAACAGTAAACGTAATTATTGTGCTAACTACATACATTTCTGGCAAACATTAAATGCCATTTATCTCAGTTTAATTTTTTGCAATGCAGCAGCAGATAATCGGAAAAAATGGAATTTTACCACCTAGAAAATATGTTATTATTATTTTAAATATAAGTAATATAAAACTATTGTATAAAAAGACACGCAGTAATTTGCTCAAAAATATTTATTTTAATCACTGGAATCGGGGAAAATCCTTCAAAATCTGAAGTTTCCGAGTCCATCATAAACAAACCAATAATATCGCTATTTCCAAACATGGAAATAAATAATAGCATTTAAGCGATATAAACACATTACAAACACAGGAAAATTCTTTAAATTTCGCGGCATAGTGAAAAAAATTTCGACGACTTTTGAAATTTTTTGAGATTTAAAAATTACAGAAAAATCGCGATTTCAGTTTCTTTAAAAAAAAAAAAAAAAATCTTTGTATAATCCACAGCGGCTATTCCAAATGTTTTTTCCTTGTATAAGCCACAGCGGCTATTCCAAATGTTTTTTCTTGTATAAACTGCGGGCTATACACCCGAAAATACGGTATATTATTTTCTTACTTATTAGTATATTAATTGTGCATGGATCAACACGTTTTTCAGTTTAAAACAGGGTTCTGCCAAGACAGGTTCTTTTTCACACATTTTACTATATTTTAATAAATGTAGAAGCCTACTATTCTTTAAAAAGAATAAATTTTAATGTTTGAGTGTAGAATAATGGCGATTTTAAAAATGTATGCATTTTTTGCAGAAATTTTTGGACCAGGTATAATTTTACTGACTTTTGAATGGACCGGGCCATGCTGAGACAATGATTTTCATATGGGTTGGGTCAAAACTAGGACAAAATTTTGGGCCATGAAGACTAAGAATGAAACCAGTCCCAGCTGTGTACAGAAAAAATAAGTTAGGCCTGGCACGAGCTTACAGAAAAAAGTATGGCCCATCCCGAGTGCCGTGAATGAAAATCGGTCCGAGCCTGGCACTGTATCACAAAACTGCTGTAGGCCAACAATCTACACTTGAGGAATGCAAAATAAAAGAAATCAAAGTTTTACCCAAAGAAGTAAAACCTCCCCTTAATTAACAACTGTTTGCTTTTTTGTATTCTTTTCCAGTCTGAGAAATTTCATGAATCTGTCATAAAAATTACCTGAATTTTTTTTTTTTTTTTTTTTTTTTTTTTTTTTTAATGAATCACAGGTTGTTCTGCTAACTTTGCTGCAAACACCTTTTGTTTTCAAAACAGAATTTTCAAGTTTATCCTTTTTTTCTCAAATCACAGAAACTTCAAGAACAGGTAATCTCAAATTTCACTAAAATTCAAAGCAAAAGATGGAAATTTCCTCAAGTACCAAAATAATTTCTTGAAATCACATGGGTATTCTGGCAACTTGTTCTGAGTTATTTTTACTTATTTTTAGATCAAATTCTTTTGAGAGTGTACCAAAATTTTATCATGTCTTACTTTCTTGTGGTAAAGTTCTTTTTAAAAAGGAAAACATGGCAATTTTTCACTTAATTCAAACAAATATTCAGGTTTTTGCTTATTTTGAATTAATGGGATTCCACTATGCAATTTATTTATATATAAAACTATCACTTTATATTCTTATGTATATTTTTTTCTTTTCTAGGTCTCCAGTACTCGACACATAATGGGATAACATAGAATTACAGTACAAAGAAAATTGCACAAACAGATATATTTGCTGCTAGACTTCATAAAGCTTAAAGATATTTTTATGAATAATTAAAATTTTCAGTGTAGTTGATAATGAATTTCTGTTTTTTACTTTCACAAATAAATGAAGAACAGCAAGTAGAGCTATTTAAGGAATGCCCTATTCCAGCATTGCTATGTATTTTGGATTGGCCATGGCAAAGTTTCTTTGTAGAAACAGTAATTCGCCTTTTTAGTTTTATTCCAGATAGTTATGTTTTGAAAATAATTATAGATAAAATACATTGGCTATAATAATTACAGTTATAAAAAATATTTCGGGACGTTACATTGGCTATAATAATTACAGTTATAAAAAATATTTCGGGACGTTTGACAGCTAATGACGGATTCTCAATAAGTGGACATTGTAAATGGTGGCAATTATCTTAGATTATTAAGTTCACTTTTGCATATTAAAAATGAAAACAACTTTAATTTCATTTTTCAAGATATAACTCTGGCTGAAAGAAAAAAATTTTTCAGTAACATGGGTGTATCTTTTAGTCTAGATCTGATTTATCGTGAAAAATGGGATTTACTGAAACTCTGTGTTCCCCTCTGCACAACATCAAAGGATGAAATTGTTAAATTTAAGGAGGAATTGCAAAATTATATTCAAAGAGATAAAATCGTAATGCTAAAAAAAAAATATATTTGAAAGAAAGAGAAATAAACTTGGGGAATTCTTTCAATTCTTAGATGACTTAGTATATGATAAAAGAAAAAGTTTAGATAATTGTGACAATAATTCACCCCAAAAACATGCTAATATTCAATTTAAGGAATAATGCAAGGAGCAAAGAAATATGTTGTGTTAAGGGGTCTCAGGACTCGAGCCCTGGTTTGAAATATTTTGTACTTTCATTCTACAAATTTCAATTCTACAAATTATTAAACTTTGCCAATTGATGACTTATTTATTTTGTGAAGCATGTATATATTTAATAATGATTCTGCAAAATGAATGTGGACATTTTGTGCTCTCACTCTGTTTATAATTTATTGGGAAAAAACTAGCTTTTTCTTTAAGAGTGACTTTAAACCTCCAACAGTATGGAATATCAGAATTATTTTCCTGTATCTGCCTCTATTAGTACAATTAATTCCTTACTAACTGTAATTACTAGAAGTTTCTTTAAGACGTGTTTATTTAAGTGTTTTTAAATTTTAAAACTATTATTTTAAAAATTTATATAGTAAAGTAAGTAAAGTAGTATTCATATTGAAAAATAAATGAGTTAGATTAACAGCAACAGTTATGATAGATGGAAATGCTTATAGTTTCGTATCATAGCAAAAATTTTATCTGAAATATTTCACTGATACTGTTTAAATTATGCATTCACATAGCTAGGCAATGTTTTGAAAAAAGTGAAGTTACTTTTGAGATATTCTTTAGTGTTATTCTATTTAGTTATTTTTACATTTATAAATTCTATATTACAAATGACACACAGATTGTTTCCACATGTCTATTATATAAAAAAACTGAAGAGTGCTGTAGTTATACATTATATTACTGATAACGATTAGGGAATGAAGAAGCAAACAGACTTATATGTTTATGTTCAAATTTTTCAATTAAAACAAAAATATTTTTACTTGAAATTTTTTTGATACTTAATCCTGTAGTTTGTTTTTTGATGAATGTAAAAAGCAAAATCTTTCTTTTCTTTTCAATTAGTCAAGCTTCAACTTTGTTATGTAACTGAAAAGCGAAAGAAAATAACGTTTAGAATTTAGTTTTATTATTGTATTTTCAATTATGCAGCTGAAGATTGTTATGAATATTTTTGTAAATTCTATATTTAATAAATAAAAGAAAAAAAATTATTTTGAATCTGTCTGATTATATAATTTGCATTTTTTATTTTTAATGAGAGACACTTATTCGGAATATACAACAAGAACATCCTTTTTCATAAGAATTTATACTTTGTAAATATTACTTTTTTTTGTATCATTTTGAAGGATATATACATTCAGAATTCATACATTCAGAAAGAGAGACTGGAGAAGTTTGCATTCATTAACCCTCCAGCCACGGGAAATGCTATTTTCGCATTCCAGTGGGCTACTTTTTTAAAATTCAGATTGCTTGATTCCCATCACTTTTTTAAAAGCATATAATTCGGCTTATTCTCACATTATTTAATCTGTAATTAAATAAAGTGACTATTTCTACTTAAAAAAAAAGTGGTGGAAAAACCACTTAAATTTCCTGCCACAGTTTTATTTTCGGATGAGGTCAGCTTTACTTGATAAGGTATCTTCAATACGAACAATGCATACATATGGTCGATTCAAAATCTCCATGAATGTGACCTTTGGAAAACTCAACAGAGGTTTAATGTAAACGTGTGGACTGGAATCTTCGGTAATTATCTGTTGGAGCCGTTACTTTTGACCAAACACCTGAATGGCACGTGTTTTCCTCCAGCACATGCTTTCGGAATTGCTGCAGAGAGTGCCGGTCATAGTATCGTGAGAATAGTGGCTCATGCTTGATGGTGCCGCGGTACATTTTTTTACACAAAGTGCGTAACCACCTGGATGTGACATACCCAGGGAGGTGGATTGGGCACAGCGAACCCATTACATGTCCTCCATGTTCGTCAAACCCAAGATCTTCAGTCAATCGTAAGTCGTTCATTAGTGGTTTATGAGACGTTTATGGACACTCCTGAGTAACTCATAGCGTGGATCATCGTCGCTGCAGCAGACGTCAAAGCCACACCTGGTATCGTTGAGCGCGTCCAGAATTTTTTTTATGCCATTGTAGACTGCGCAATGGCGTTCAAAGTTGCCACTTCTAACAACACCTGTAATAATTTTCTCTTATGATGTCAACTGATGTGAAATAAAGCTTTTCCCTTATTATTGTTCATTTTTTAATTTCCCGGCTGACGTTACACCTGAATATGGATTTTCACGATTTTCGCCTACTAAACATAGTTTGCGATCCCATGTTCCATTTAAATTTGTGTTCATCTTGATGTCCACTAACAAAACTTTGAGTTTGTACGATGCATGTCTGAAAGCCTGAACTCTTTATGTAAATAATCCTAAAAGTAGGAAAAGTTCGGAAAATTAAGGGGTATTTTAAAAATTTTGATGTTGAAAATTTCTAAATTTCTTTCTACCACTTGTAATACTTTTCTATAGACGAAAACCATATTTTATTAGTTAGAAATTGATATCCTAATTTAACCGGCAATTTCGGAGCTATAGAAGTACAGTGCGCTACAAAAAGTACAGCATATTTCAAACTCTTTTCGTTTTTCAGAACAGCATTTTCAAAATCTGCGTACACCCTAGATCTACTGATTTTAAACAAATAAATTCTATCTTTTTGAAAATTAATCGATACATACTTTTCTAGTGAAATACGTATGACATTTTTGAATTATTGCTATAACTGTTCTGTCTAATTTTAAGTTACGAAATCGTTGGTTAAAAATTTATATTTTACTTTGAATTGATGCGTTTCCCTAAAAGGGGAAGTTTTTTGAACAAGTACAAGTTTTGCTGGCTTTTAGATTAAAAAAAAAAACTAAAAGATTAAACTCTTAAATTTCTTTCCACGTCTTGAAAAAAATTCCGAGAAACTTTAAATTTTAGGACGTCAAGGCGATGTTATGGACCAGCCTTTAAAAAAATTGTTAAGAATGTTTGTTTTTTTAAAGAAGAGAATGATAAAACAAACTCAAAACTTAAACTTTCAAAAGATTTATAAAGATAGAAAAGGTTCAAAAGATTGATACGAGTATAAGATATATAGTACAACATTTTGTGATAAAAAATGATTTGCAGTATTAACGATTATAAATAATAATTTTGTCAGGACGTGCCCTCGAAGTAATCCATACGGGTTGTCACTATGAATTATACTATTAATTTAACAAGCTGTAATTACTGAAAAATTACTATTAAAATTTGTTACTTACCTATGAAGACTTCATAGAGCTGCTGAAGTTGTTTTTCTCCTGCTTAAGTAATTTATTTATTTATCGCTGAAATGCCTTCTAAAATTTGTATAAATTCACCCAATTTTAAGAAGCTCATATGTTAAAAGAGGCACTTTTGATTGGATTACCGTTTGTACCACTGAAAAACACACATTAAGAAGAAATCTTTTGTTTCAGTTTGGGTATCTTTGGTACAGGCGCAGATCCAGGGGGGGGGGGGGGGGGGGCTATCGGGGCGATCGCCTCCCCGCAAAAAAAATATAAATCCACCGCTTATTGCGAATTTCAATAAATGATCGCCGAAAAAAAAATCAATTTTGTCAATCGTTCGCAGAAAGAAACGCGAATTTTGTCAAAGGATCGCGCACAAAACGTCAATTTCGTCAAAGAATCGCGTAAAAACGCGAATTTCCTAAAAAAATCGTAGAAAAACGCGAATTTCCTAAAAAAATCGTAGAAAAACGCGAATTTCCTAAAAAAATCGTAGAAAAATGCGAATTTCATCAAAAAATCACGGAAAAAACGCGCATTTCATCAAAGGACCGCAAAAAAAACGCAAATTTTGACAAAGTATCGCAGGGAAAAGCTAATTTTGTCAAAGGACCGCAGAAAAAAGCGAATTTTGTCAGAGGATTGCAGAAAAAAACGCAAATTTTGCCAAAATATTGCAAAAAAGCGCGAATTTCGCTACAGAATCGCGGAAAAGACTAATTTCTTCAAGCGATACCGAAAAAAACGCAAATTTCGTCAAGAGATCTCTGGAAAAAATGCGACTTTCGTCAAAGGACCACTGAAAAAATACGCGAATTTTGCCAACGAATCGCTGAAAGAAACGCGAATTTTGTCAAAGGGCCGCGAAAACAATGCATATTTAGCGCCGGGAGGAGATGCCCTGAGGCGCGGATCCAAGGCGGGGCAATCGGGCCGTTCGTCCCCCTCCCCCAACACATAATGAGTTCTTTACTGACGTGTCTAATTTCTACGCATGTTTTTCAACTCTGTCTTCAATGTCTTATTTTCAAGTAATTATCCAATTTTTCACTATTAAGGTGTAATCTGTTTAAATAACTTATACTAACATTTTCGTTCTATTTTCATTGATTTATTTTAAGTTATTGTCTTGTTAAATGACTTGTAAAATTTTCCGTTGCATATCGGCGATACGACATTGCTAATATTTTTAATTTATGCTAATAACTTGTTAATTCCTTTATATTTTAACTTAATCTTTTCAAATATTGTATATATTAACTTACTGTCTGATTTCCTGCTTTAGTTTGTTATTTCTGTATATTTCTGCTGTCGGACATTTGACGTCCACCGAAGTGGAGAATGTTTTGGGGCCTATAGCTACAATGGCTGTCGCCTCGAATGATCCTTATTATACATAGAAATCACAACAATTTTTATTTCCATAACATTACATATATTTATATAACTAAAAAGGGACATTCACAATTACATCCATGTCTTACCCAGGGACTCGAACCCGGGCCCTTGGGGTGGCAGAAGCCTCCGCTAACTGACCACGCCATCGGGCGACCTGCTGTCAGAAAGGTGGGCATTGCACATTGTTTTGACGGCCATTGTATTTTTGTTCTGCCGAGTTGAGTAGTTTGTATTTTGCTGCCTGTTGTAATTATTTTGCGTTTTCGCTATTTTTGCGGTTTGCTCTTTGAGCGCGTTCACAGATCGCACCCTGGTTTCCCCAGGTTTATCACAGGTAACCCGAAGCATTCAGAGACCGACATCACGTGACTTTTTCCGAGTTCCCCATAGCGTTCAGAGCCGGAGATTACCCAGATTTCGGGGAACCCACATTACCTGAAAAATTTTGTTGGGTAAAGTGATCACGTGGTTGAGAAATCTGATTTGTTTACCATTTTATAGCTTAACTGTGACTGTTAATCGGAATAGCACTGTTTTGATCAGTTTTATCGCACATTGTTACTGTTTTTTCATATTACAAAAATAAACTTAGACCAGATATGTTTTTATTATTAACTTTTAGATAAGTTAGAAGATAAATGTAAATTTTGCATATGACAAATCAGTTCACGCTTGGAAGCCTAAAATGGCTAGCAAAATCTGCACTGTTAAAAATATTGTGATAGATTACCTCTGTTTTTAAAGGCTCTCAATTTTCTGACCAATGAGAAAGCTATATAAACGCCTATAAAGCGCTCTCATTGGTCAGAAAATGATAGCCTTTAAAAACAGAGGTAATTTTTCATGATATTTTTAACAGTGTGCGATACATATTTGTTGCGATAGTATTCCCCATAAAAATTAACTTTTGGAACAGTTTCCCCATCTAAAAAAAAGTGATAATTGAATCTATTTGCACTGTCAAAAGTGCAGCTGCCGCCATGTTTGTAAATGTAAATAAAAAAAATCACGCAACTTTACCCGAAAGCGTTCAGAGCCGTTTTTACCAAACCTTACACGGAAAAACCAGTATGACGTCATTCCTCAATTTTCCGAGTTACCCATGTTTCGGTCTCTGAACGCGCTCTTTGTGGCTTGCGTTTTCTTTTACAGTTTGGGTTCTCTTGTTTGTTACCTTGGTTACTGTATTGCTTAGAGTACTTTTATTCTGCATTGGTCACGTGGGACAGGATATTTTGATTTGCTTAAGTGTTTGTTTATGGTTTTCACTGGCTGTCACCTGGTTTGTGGGATTTATTTTGATCTGGCTTATTTCGGCTCAAGTGGGGTGGAGTTGGCTTCTTATATTAAGTAATCAGTGTTTCTTCTTATGACGCAAGATTTTGTGTGGTTTTTGATCTGTTTATTCGGCGATTCACTTGCTATTGTTTTTTGTGGTCAGTTGTTTATTTAGTTATTTGGAGGATTTGTCTTTTTCCTCTACCCGTTGGTGATGCTCTTATATCTATTGAAAGCTTATTCTGTTTGTGATCGGCTTTTGATTCGTCGACGGTTAGTCTGATAGAGGGTCGTTGAGAGTATTATTTTGCTATTTTTGCTGTATTTCTTTTTACTTTTGGGCTATTTTGTGTTATATCATGGTGGAAGAGGTAGATAATTTTATCAAACAATTGAGTAGTGAAGTGGAAAAGTTCCCTGTTTTGGTAACTAAAGTTAATTCAAAGATTATGGATATTAAAAAAGTGAAAGGTGATAAGGTGACAGGTCCTATGTTTGCTGCTGTCAGGAAATTATTGGAATTTGTTGCACAAAAGTCTGTCGGTATTTTTGAGGATAATGTCGAGATGAAACCCAAGTGGAAGAACAAGATAAGTATGGTGCAGCTATGCAGGAACTGGCTGAGAGTATTTCGAGAAAATCAGTTGGTGCACAGGCTGAGGGTACTGCTGACATGCAGAAACATATAATTCTTATGTGGGAGGATTATTCCATCGTGGTGGCATTGAATGCTCAGATGGACGACCCAGTGGAGATGAAGACTAGAATAAAGAACATATGTAAAGCAAATCCGGAGGACCCAGTGCCTAGGAATGTTGTTCTTACAAAAACAAATAGGGTGATATTGAGAATGTCAAGGCCGGAGGACACGGATAAGCTAAAAGAGGTGATAATGAAGGATTCAGAAATTAAGATTAAGACTAAGATGAATATCCCAAGAAAAAGGCGTGAGAGAATATTAATTCTGAGTGTGGACATTGCGGTAGATCAGAGTCAGATAGAGGAAGTGATCAGAAAGATTCTGCAGGATGTGACCATGGCTGACGATGTTACTAAGGATTTATCCAGACGAATGTATGATCGAGCATTGGATGAAGTCACGAGAAAAACTTTGAGGGATCTAGTGTACAGTTCAATACCTGAGTTTAACATTATTCGATCTACTAAAACAAGACAGGAGAAGAATAACTGGCTTCTGGACATGGATGGAAAGGGGAAAGAGATTCTTCTAGGAATGAAGAGGATTTGTATTGACTTTGAACGCTATCGAGTAGTAGAACATATCGCCATAACTAGGTGTTTCAAGTGTCAAGTTTATGGGTACTACTCGAGCCAGTGTACAGGGGAGACTCATTGTACAAAATGCGCAAAGGCACATGACATAAAAGACTGTAAATCTGATGCTATTTTGAAAACCAGGATGGTGACTGTGCACACAGGGCGGATAGCCCGGATTGTCCTGTTTATCAAAAATATAGACTAAAGACCTTAGCTAATCGAAGCTAAGGGCGGCGATATGGCAGATGACGGTCAGTCTGTTGTTTTTAATATTGAAAGGGGTTTGAAGTTTCTGCAAATAAATTTACATCACTGTTCGGATGCAAATACAGAAATGGTCAGTTATTCTATTGATAAAGCTATTAATGTGGTTTTAATTCAGGATCCGTATATCTTGGCTGGTCGACTGTCTGGTGTTCCGTTGAATTGGCCTTGCTTTCTCTCAGATAATCTCTCTGCTGGTATCTTTATTAACCTTGATTACACCTTTTTAAAGTGTCTTGTTGATAAAAGTTGTGTTTTTGTTTCTTTAAATGTCAGTAGTGGCATTATTTATATTTGATCTCATTACTCCCCTCCATCAGGAACGTTGGACGCTGAGTTACAAGAGTGGTCAGGACTCTTCCCGGAGTTTGACAATATATTGATTGGCGGCGATCTTAACGTGCCAATCCGTACAATCGGATAAACAAGAGGTTCTGGGAAAACTGAGATTTTAATGGATTATCTACAAGTGAATAATTTGTGTATTGTAAACGATACCGAGGCTCATCCTACATTTGTTCAGGGATCTCTATCTGGCCGTCCTGATCTTACCCTGGCGGGTTATGAACTTTGTAACCATCTTTTTAATTGGAATGTGAATATTAATCGTTATTCCTTCACTGACCATTGTTTCATTACCTATGACTTGGACTATTCTCCTGTTATTAGAGATAGCCAGATTTAAAACCAGGGGCAAAAACTTTAAGAAAGTTAATGAGATCTTTGCTGGACATAAACGGGAATGGTTACGTCAGTTATTACTGATCAAGACTACTCCGGTGCTTGATGACTGGGTACAGGGCTTTTCTGTTTCTATTCATGATATCATGACAATGTGTTTCAAAAGGGGTACGATTACGCATAAGCCTACTTTTAACTGGTTTACTACGGAAATTAAAACTAACAGAAATCATGTGTCTGCGCTTTATAAAAGATATAGACGTAATTTAGAAAATGAAGCATATAGAAATACCTATTTGGAATTCCGGAATAAATATAAGCGTCAAGTTCGAGAGGCAAAGTAAAAGGCGTGGTACCAGTTTTGTGCACAAACAAATGATTCATTTGGCAATTTATATAAGTTCATAAAGGGAAAGCAGCTGAAAACTACTGATCTTATTTTTACGTCTCTGGAAGATTCTCTTCCTTTTGCCTCGTACGATGATGTTGCTGAACGACTTATGCAAGAACATTATGATATTAATAATGTACCAGACGATATCTTTGAATATATATCGGACAAGTCGTATGAGAACGATAATGACTTCTATAATATTTGTTTTAGAGAATTAAAGTATGCACTGTCGCAGCAGGCCAATGCGAAGGCCCCTGGTTGGGACGATTTAGATGCTCTTACCATGAGAAATATTTGTTGTAATTATCCAGAAGTTATCTTAGCGGTTTTTAACAGATGTCTGAGTTTGGGTCATTTTCCACGTTGTTGGAAGGACGGAATAGTTATCTACTTCAGAAAGCGAAACAAGCCCTCCACCTCACCAAGAGGATATCGTCCAATTACATTGTTGTCAATTTTGGGCAAAGTGTTAGAGAGGATTATCAAGAATAGTTACCATGGTTTTGGAGGCATCTGGATATATTGAGAATAATCAGCATGGTTTTACAGAGAAAAGATCAACAGTTACGGCCTTATCTGATGTTAAAGATAATGTTAATCGAATTCTGAGTACCAATAAATATTGTACGATTGTTTCGCTGGCATTCAGGGTGCTTTTGACGCAGCACGCTGGAGAACGTTGGCAGTTATTATCGATTCTCTTCCAATTGCAGAATACTTGAAGTCTTAACTTAAAAACTACATATCGAATCGCCGTATTGGCTTTAAGTTTGCAAATGGAATACGTTGGTTTATAATGTTCCATGGTTACCCTCAAGGATCCTGTGTAGGTCCATTCATATGGACTGTCCTGGCTGATAAATTAATCAAGGAATATAAGCGGTCACATACATAGTCTCATATGCCGATGATTTCGTGATTCTGGAAGCTGCAGATACTCGTAGCTCATGAGAAGATAAAGTTAATGGCTCATTGGATACTTTCCTAAATATATGTACAAATTTGAATTTGTCACTTAGCATTGATAAATGTATTGCCATTATGATGGGCCAGTACACTCTTGAAAAAAGAAATCCTATTTTAAAATTAACAATATCTCAATTCCAGTAAAACGGAATATTTTAAACCTTAGTTTCCATCTGGATAATCGGTACAACTGGTTACATCACTTGGACCTGGTACGTGAAAACATTCGCAATTTCTCAATAGACATTTGGAAAACGGGTTCCCGTGACAGAGGCCTCCTAGCTAAGCACAGAACGATTTGGTATCTCCAGGTCATTGAAAAACAGATAGCGTACGGTTCAGAAGTTTGGATTAAGGATCTCAACTCTCATGGCATACGAAGACTTAGCTCTTGTCAACGTGCTGGATTGATGACTATTATTAAAACATATAGAAATGTGTCAACTGATTCTCTCTGTGTACAATCACAGGCGTTCCTCTGCTGTACAAGCTAAAAAGGTTTTCGAAAAGATATGACGTAACTCAGGGTATGAGTAGTATGATGATTGGAGATTATGAAATCAAGAGAGACAATCTTATGCTTAAACTTAAGACGTATGATTTTCCTGAATATAACAATCTTAGAAATATTTATTTTATTCCAGATGTAAAAAGCATTATTCCAGCTTCTATGTACCCAACTATTTATACCGATGGTTCAAGGGTGGATCAGGGTACCTCTTCTGCTTTTACAGTGCTGATCGGGGACACAGTGATCTATGACTATGCTATACATCTGAGACCATATAATACAATGTACCAGGCGGACTTATTTGCAATTGAATGTGCTGTTAGGTGGTTTGTTGATTCCGGATACTTACACGTTAGGCTGTATACCGATAGCCTGTCATCAGTTTTGTCTTTACAGAGATTTTTCCATTGAACAGTATTATCAGAAACATTTTTGAACTATTAGTTAATAACCCTCCGAAAAAACATTTTGTCGGCTGGATCAAGGCCCATGTTGGTCTGTTCGGAAACGATCGTGCAGATACTAACGCAAGGAATGCTATTTTATGACTGTTGTAATAAAAATGACTTATTACCATTCCCACTATGATTTGTGAATGCTCATATGCGCAAGAGTATTATGCATGAGTGGCAACAACATTGGTCTAACTCTTATAAGGGACGTGACACATATGCAGTATTTAATAAGGTGGACAGTGACTATCTTTGTTCGAATGAAATAATACAATTCTACATTACAGCCCATGGCTCTTTTCCAGCTTTTTTGTGTAAGATTGGCAAGAGGCCGTCTTCACTATGTGACTGTGGATTGCATGGCGATGTACTTGATTACTTGTATGGAAGATGTGTTTTTATGATGCATCATTGCCGTTTCATGAGGGACCTAACAGTTAGACAAAATCTTAAGCAGACTTTGCTTGATCCGAACAACTATCACAAACTTAAAGATAACTATAATGTGTTAAATGCACTTTGCTCTTTTATTAAGTATAAATACTGACTTTTGGACTTTGTGGACTTGTTATACAATTACTCTTGCCTATACTTTCTGATGATGGATTGCTTCGGTTGTACTCTAGGACTTCGGTACAGTTTTCATTGTTTTTCTTTGATTGCTTTCTATCAAATATGATAGTCGTCTGTATATATTGTATTGTAAATTTTGTCTTTTGTTATTGGTTTAGGATATTTTGCTATTTTTCATTAGTTTGTAGTTTATCATTAGTTTTTATTTTGTTGGTGAGCGTGTTGCCTGCTTTTATGTAACAGATTACCATTTGCTGTGTGACTTTAGTTTATTTACTTGCACTTGTGTTTTGGGCCTGTTCCCCTGGCTGCGATTTCGTTGGATGGCGGTGGGAAACTTTCCCCCGGGACATTTCCCCATAAACCTCACGTTTGGGGTCCCGGTGGGGTGCCTTCTGTCCCCCAACATATAAATCCAATGCTTTTAACAGCAATTTTCGCGGAACAGGCAGACACGCAAACGAAAACCAAACACTTTTCGGGTGTCAATGGTAAACCTCGCTGACGTTTCGTCAATTAATGAACAAAAGTCCTTCCGGCCAGTGCCGGGAGGAAGAGGTAGCTTTCATATTCCTTATTTTAAAAAAGCCAACTTATATCATTCAAACACACGAAGCTCAATTTAGTGAAACCGAATATATGAGATTCAATACAAATTTTTATCAATATAATGAATGAGAATTTCACGAAATTAGTCAGCTTTATCCAAGCTGCTTTTCTTTAAAGTAACTTATATTTGGCTGCCAAATTCGGCGATTTATTAAAGTGCCTGCCATTTTAAGACAACATGGTGGATGAGGCTAACCAGTGAACTTGGTCGAGAACTTAGTAATTGCTGTGAACATGCTCACTCACATCAGAATAGATTGATATATCCGAGTGCTTTCGCAGGTAAAAAATCAGATTTTTCAAAATGTCACCCACATTAGATATTGAAATTGCTGTATCTGACCCATTTTTTAAGATAAAGACAAACAAAAAATGCTCCTGAATCCTTATATCGAGGTCAAATACTTAAGAAAGAAACCTTTTTCAATTTCTAATTTTTTGCACCTCACTTTAAATATAATTTTTTTTAATTTAATGGCCGCCATTTTGAAACAAGATGGCTGATGAATCTGGCCAGCGAACTTTGTCGAGGTATTGATGTATACTATCCACATGCCTTCTTACATCGAAATAGGCGCATACGTGTGTTATCGCGTGACAAATACAAGATCGTTTCAAAATGTTAGCCATGCTAGAAATTCAAAGTGCTGTGATTCAACCATTTTTTAAGATATAAACAAAACAAATTTTCAGAAACAAAAACTGCTCCAGAATCTTTGTATCAAGGCCAAACACATAAAAAAAATCTTTTTCATTTTCCAATTTTTTAATACCTTATTTTAAATTTTAAATTTAATTTTTTTTAAATGGCAACCCTTTTGAAACAAGATGGCGAATGAAGCTGGCCAACGAACTCGGTCGAGACATTGGTATGTACTATGAACAGACCAAGTTACATCCAAATCGGTTCATAAATACGCCTGTTATCGCGTGACAAAAATCAGGTCGTTTTAAAATGTCAGCCACAATAGAGATTCAAAATGCTATTACTCAGCCATTTCTTAAGATATAGACGAAAAAAACTGCTCCCGAATTTTTTTATCAAGGTCAAACACATAAGAAGAAAATATTTTTTCAATTTTTTGGTACCACATTTCAAATTTAAATATTTCTTAAAAATTTAAATGGCCGCCATTTTTAAACAAGATGGCGGATGAAGCTGGCCAACAAACCCGGTTGAGACATTAGTATGTACTATGTATAAACGAAGTTACATCCAAATCGGTTCATAAATACGCCTTTTATCGCTTGACAAAATTCAGGACGTTTCAAAATGTCAGCCACGCTAGAAATTCAAAATGCTGCAACTCAGCCATTTTTTAAGACATAGACGAAACAAAAACTACTCCGGAATCTTTGTATAAAGGTCAAATACATAAGAAAAAATTATTTTTCCATCACATTTCAAATTTAAATTTTTTTTAAAAATTTTAAATGGCCGCCATTTTGAAACAAAACTGCGGATGAAGCTGGCCAACGAACTCTGTCGAGATATTGGTATGTACTATGTACACACCGATTTACATCGAAATCGGTTCATAATTACGAGAGTTACAGTGTGACATATGTCAGATATATATATATATATCAATTTTGAACGGAGGGTGGTTTCGGGGTCTGGGTTCATGATCGATGAAAATATACCAAAATTTTTTTTAAATCTCTTTCCTCCGAACGGCTGCAATAGGTAGCTTAAAGCTACCTAAAAAAGGATTATGTCCTGTCAAAAGGCATATGTCACCATAATTTTTGACACTGTGGGTTGAGGTGGGGGACGATGCCACTTCGCGTACCTTTTGTTGAACTTCTACAACAGAAAATTTACACAGTTATGGGGATCTCTTTAATGTGTGGAAACTTTTTCGTCTTTTCAAAGAAGTTGCACATCTAATTTCTGTATAGTATTTTACAGAGAGCTCTTTTGTTTGAGGAAAGAATGGGATTTGTAGCAGTTTCCAAAGAAAGAAAGAAACAAGAAAAAGAAAGGACCTTTTAAAACTTCAAGCATCTTAATGTTTTCTGAAAAAAACCACTAATGTTTTTTAAAAAAAATGTACTGCTATTGACATCCACATTGGAAAATTTCAAGGGATATTTGATGAATAAACAGAAAAGGATTATGTCTTAGTCAGTTAAAAGTTAAAATGCTTATGGTGTGTTAATTTCTTTAAAGCCAACTTGGTAAATCAGTTCTTCCTTTATGTATTTATTTAATGAAAGGCCTTCTAGGTGATTTGAATAGAAAATGCCGCTCTACTGTCACCCACCGTTCATTTTTTGGTTTACCATTTTTCGCTGTCTTTCTACCTCTTGTAGAGAAGCTGTGGAAACATACCTGGGTCTCGGTAACAAATGTTAACGTCGATGAACTAATAATGAGTAGATTATGAAGAAGTATACGCACCACTTAGATGACACATTTTGACTTAGCAAGGTTTAAGACCCCTTGAGATTTTTATTCAGTCCCTTTTTTAAATAAAGCGATAAGATAATTAATTACCAGAGTAAAAGAGTAAACATGAAAAAAATAAATATAAGACATTTAATAAATTTTATGGTAACATTTTTAATTTTTCGACACAATAAGTAACAATAAGACATATTTTGAGGAGAGGAGGCTTATATAATAAGAGGGTTGGTTTACCGAGTGTGTCGGTTAATTGAACATTGGATAATCAAGAGTCTATAGTAATTTTAAATAGCTAAATTATTTCATGTTCATATAATAATTAACTGCAAGGAATGATTTAACCAATAGAAACTATGACTGTGTTGATTATATATCATTTGGTATCCCCCCCCCCCCCCCACCCAAAAAAAAGTCTCTGGATCCGCCCCTGCTTTGGTATAAAGTAAATTAAGCAAGGTTCTGAATATCTGCTTTGTGTGAAATTCGCAACTATATCCACCGTAGAAATTAACTCTAAAAATGTCTCAAAGTCTCTGAACGGCTGAGAAAACTGAAATAAAGAAAGATTAACAGAAAAGTTTATGAAATAAGTGGTCATTTCATGTCAACTGACCTAGGGGTTTTCTGGTAGGGTATTCCTGGCTGGGTGCAAAGTAATGTATCAGTAAACTCAAAACACCTCTTGAACGAATATAGCAAAAATAGGGGGACAACTGCTTGCATATTGTGCTACTATATATGTTATTTGGTTTTATTTAAAAGAAAAATTAAGTATTATAAATAGCAGAAAAATGGAGTAATTTTATCATATGTTTTGATTTCTCGAATGGCAAAACACTTCATTGACTCAACAAAAATGTGTGCTGCGTAGGTTCAATTTGGAGGTCGTGGTTGGAAAATTATGAGAAGAGACTAAGGATATTTCCTGCAAAAAATTTTAATTATAGCGATGCACCACTGTTTGTACATCTGATTGGCGCTGATCGCAAGGCAACATTGGTGCAAATTGAAGATGAACAGCACAGGAAAACCCGAGATATCGTAAATATTCTTGGAATCAAACACTTGGCAGTATCCAGGCGAATAAATCAACTTCGATGGGTTAACAAGACCAATGTATGTGTATGCCGTATGAGTTAAAGAAATTTCGAAAAACTAATTATGATTCTGTATTGAATTGATTCCTTTTTCAAAGCGAAAGGTTACAGGTGATGGAAAATGGATTGCGTTAACCCCTTGAACGGCGGCGGTAGGATATATTATATCCCACCTAATTTTAACCAACATTTGCACCAGAAACATTTAATTGAATTTTATAACTTTGATGAAAAAAGTTTTAAATTGCTTTTTCTTATCTTATGTTGAAATAAATTTTTCCAAAAATTCTGGTATGAATTCAACATTACAGAAACATAATTTCTTGTTCCTAAAAGGGTTAAATAATGTTAAGTAGGGGAGACCGGGGGAATGACGCCACTCGGGGTTATGCCGCCACCCCGCCTAGTTTAAAAACTAACCACAGTTTGAGATAGTGAATGCGCCTGCACTATATCGGCCAACAATTAGAAACAGTGCCTATAATGAGAGTGATTTTGTTGTATGTCGTTCGCTTGTTCTAGGGGAAAATTTTGTCTTCATCTAGTTGCTTCTTATTTTGGAACTTCAAATGAGTATAGGTAAACACATTTTATTGTAACATAGGTACTTAAGATAATATTACCTGTAATCTACATGCATTCGCCGACATTTTGATGCAATTTGTTGAACAAGTTCGGTTCTTCTTTCGGCTTTGATGGGGGATTTTCGCCATAGTGTCCTCTCGGGGTAATGCCGCCACCATGGCGAAGGGTGACTTTTCCAATTTGAGTTAAATTGTAAGCTTAGCACATTAATAAATCTAGCTTAAAGAACATTCTAATTATTCATTATTTTGATAAATTATTACTTTCTAAATATTTTCAGTAGGTTATGTGTTTCCTAGTATCCCTTTTATGTATTTACTAGGTCATTACAGCGTGGCATCATTACCCCGATACAGCTGCGGACTTACCCCAGTATCCTGGGTAATCCCGCTACTGTACAGATTTTGAAAGATTTTTTTTTTATGTGTGCTTATTTTACAGTTATGATTAAGGTTAAATTTATACAGATACTAAAGATCATGATTCAGCTTTAGAATTTTTACTATTAAAAAATAAACATTTTTTTGAAGTGAAAAAATTTTAATTCCCGTATGGTGTCGCCATTCCCCCGGTCTCCCCTATAGGATATCATGGTTTAAGTCCGGAGATGCCCCTGCATAAGTCAGTTTACATCCGAAGAATGTTTTCTGTGCATTTGTTGAGACCTCAAGAGAAATGATTACTTATTCAATTCTTTAATTGTTCTTAAATTATTTTTTTACATGCACATGTTAAAAATATTAATATATCATAATCGACTTCACTTTATAAAAAACGTTATTGGCAACAATGCACTGTCAAAACATTCGTCTTTATACACTAAATAATCAGCCATTTTTAAACAAATAATTTCTGTACTCCTAGAAAACATGCTTTTCCGCAAAATTCTTCCAGGAATTCTGAAAAAGACGGGGAAATGCTGTTTATTCCTTGAACGCATGCGTATTGGGTGTAGGGGAAACCGGGGGAATGACGACACCTTAAGGGAATTTAAATTTTTTCACCTAAAAAAATGTTTATTTTTTAATAGTAAAAATTATAAAGCTGAATCATTATCTTTAGTATCAGTATAAATTTAACCGTAATAATAACTGTAAAGTAAGCACGCATAAAAAAAAATTTTTTCAACCTCTGTACAGTGGCGGGATTACCCAGGATACTGGGGTAATTTCGCCACTGTATCGGGGTAATGACGCCACTCTTTAATGACCTAGTAAATACATAAAATGGATAGTAGGAAACACATAACCTACTGAAAATATTTAGAAAGCAATAATTTAGCAAAATAATGAATGATTAAAATGTTCTTTAAGGTAGATTTATTAATGTGCTAAGCTTACAATTTAACTGAAATTGGAAGTCACCCTTTGCAATGGTAGCTGCATTACACCAAGAAAGCAATAGAGCCAAAATCCCCCAGCAAAGCCGAAATAAGAACCGAACTTGTTCAACAAAATGTCGGCAAATGCATGTAGATTACGGGTAATATTATCTTAAGTACCCAATGTTACAATAAAAGGTGCTTACCTCTATTCATTTGAAGCTCCAAAATAAGAAGAAACGGGATGAAAACTAAATTTTTCACTAGAACAAACGAACGACGTACAACAAAATCACTCTCACTCTAGACATGATTTCTATTGTTGGCAGCTATAATGCAGGCGCATTCACTATCTCAAACTACTGTTAGTTTTTAAAATAGGCGGGGTGGAGGCATAACCCCGAGTGGCGTCATTCTCCCGGTCTCCCCTATTAATGACAAAGTTTGAATTTATTTTCATAAAGAATAACCGAAAATTCAATAAATTAAAATTTCTGATTTATTTAAAAACAAACAAACAAAAATAATGATTTCGAATTTAATAAAGTAGCCATTTTCTCATTCATTTAAAGTTATTTGCAATTTATTTGTTAGAGCTTTAAAAAATATTCGCATGTGAAATATATTCTAAACGAACACATTAAAAATATATGTAGTACTTCAATCAAGTTAAAAAATTGATTTTATTCAAAAAAGCAAACATTTGTTCCCGAATTTAATTAAAAATGTAGTATTCATATTTTACATCTGACAATCAAATTATGTCTTATTAAATAAGTCTAATATGTAATAATTTTTATCCTGTTTTTTTTTTCTCTCTAGGTGATAAAACACCAAAACATTATTTCTTCATAACGACGAAATGTTCCTGTAATTAAGTTTAAATTTCTGAGCTTTCTGAACAAGAAATTTAACAAGCCTTACCAACCCCCTATTGAATAAACCCATACGTTCCTTTTAAACTTACGTCCCGGCAGGTGCTCGCTGGGCGAATGGATAAGATGCTGGATTCAAAATGCGCGGACTCGGGTTCAAATCCAAGCGGATCTACGGAAGAACGAGACGCGTATTTTTAAACTGCTTTTTTCAGATTACGGAAGTTTTCTGTCCTAGAACGAAAAATTCATTAATTCTGGGGTGCAAACCGGCAGCAGTGGTGCCAGGAATATTTCCGTGAATTGAAGAAATTATTTCTGAGAATGTGTGATTTAAAATGAAAGTGAAATAAAATCCTTCATTAAGTAAGATACGAGTATCCCGATGATACCCAAATACGATCAGGACTTTGGTTTAAGTTAGCATACTTTATACTTTCTTCTATCTTCAATAGAAGAAAGTATGGTAATCGAATTTTTTTCGATTTCCAGTTTTCGACGGATTTACACGTTTTAGGGATCAGAGATCCCATAAAATGTTTATAGATACTGTCTGTCTGTCCATGTGTCCGTGGCCATTGTACCATCAAAATGTGTATGAAGGTATGCATAGAATTGAACCAATTTTTTTGGCTATGGCAAGCAGGTCCTTTCTTCATTTGGAAAAGATCCGCTGAAAGTGAGCGCTGTAATAGCGATTTTTGTGCGCTTTTGAATATTGTACCATCGAAAAGGGTATGAAGTTATGCAAAGTATTGAACCAAATTTCCGGTTTTGGCTTTGAATCATGATGAGCATTTTCGTCTAAATCACATTCTATCACACCAATTACACGATTTTTCTTTTAAGTTCAAATTGTGTGAAAAACTTTCGGTCCACCCTGTATATTTACCATTTACTCGTTTGTATTCTACTTGATATATCGAAATATTAACTTTAATCTTTATTATATATTATTAACATTATTAAACCACAAGGATGTGCAAAATATTATAATTAAGAGAAGAACATTTTAAAGAATCTTATTTCAGTATTTTTCGATATACACAAGATTCAATAATTTAAGATTTTATCGTCTTACCCTAAATAGCGCTCGAATGGTACGTGTATCGCAATAAACGACAAAAAACAGCTCAACGAACGGCCAAAAACAACACAATCGGGGTGCACGGAGGAAATTTGCACATGACAGAGGCAAGAATCCGTTTTCTACGCTGATTATCTGTCGAACGGAGTTCTGTGATTGTTGTCTTGCTTGATATGCAAATTTCCGCTGTGCCCCCGATCGTGTTGTTTTTGGCCGTTCGCTAAGCTGTTTTTGTGCGTGCATAACGCGTCCATTTATTGCGATACACGTACCTTTCGAGCGCTATTTAGGGTTTTCACATGTGCTGAGCATTTTGCGACAAAAAAAATGGGCATTGCCATTCAAAAATTTCTTGTTTCTGTAACTGTAACCATGAGCGCCAATTTGATGCCGTTCGCAGAATCCCTAGCTCATACCTCTGAATAACTATATCTGAAATCTCATCTCGATCGGTTAAACGGACCGGCCGCTAGAGTTCCATATATCGGCAAAGTTTTTTTTATGCACCCTGTATGTGGCTGTGAAAGAAAATGACTCGCACACAACGCGCGTCCAACAGTTCTTAAGCTTTTTGAAGGACAATCCTCTACTGTGCATAATATTGCTTTTTCTACTGCAGGAATTCTGCGATATCTTCCAGTGCTCGTATCACGTTTCGAGGCATAAAATGATTCACTCCCGCACAACAACTCCCAATGAAGACACCCAGACGTACGGCGATGCGGCACATTCCTATCTGGAAATAAATCCATGTACATCCTTTGAACAGCCGCTCCATTTTCTTCCGTAGCTTCATACATAAAATGCATATGGGGCATTCTCACAATCTTTTGACTTTCGGGAATAAACATCTGGTAAAATTAAACTTGCTAAAATAACATTTTAATCTGACAGACAAATGCCTTAATGATTCAAAATAAAGAAAAAATTTTTAGCAGCGAAAAAGTTTTAAACTGAGTTTAAGTTAAACTTGCGAGTTTAATTTTCCTTACCATTTTACCACTATAACTTTTTATTTTCTTCTAAATTTTTACTTATAATGAATTTGCATAATACCCACAGGACCTTCAAATAAGGAATAATAAAAATGTAGTACTTTTAATACAGAATTTTCGTATAACACTGTCTTAAAGGGGTGTTAAAGATGGGACGTTAAGGGAAAAAAAGAGGTCGGTAGGATGAAAGAGACGAAATGGGAAAAAAAGGGACGGTAAGGAAAATTACCACCTATTTTTAGGCAAATCATGTTAAGACTAAGTGATAGCCACAATGTTCATTGATTTTTAGAACAGTTGTTAACATTGGATTAAATTAAATTTTTCTTTTAATTTACCTCGAAAAGTGCAGGAATAAACCTTGGGGTCGGTAAGACTACCAATAAAGCCACGATCTTGAAATTGATATTTAAATGCTGATTTAAATTCTGCAGTAAATTTCCTGTCAAAGAATTTTAGACATTATTTCTTTAGCGTACTTCTGCATGAGAAAAAACTTGAAAAAAATTCTGTGGCTGGATCTGAAGTGATTTTCTGTATAAGTTTAGTAAGAGGGACGGTAAGGATGAAAAACCCAGGGACAGAGTTCAAAAAATAATATCAACCGTAAAAATGTGTGCAGGTTAATTTTTTGCTACATATTTATATACAACAATTGTCCCAGTTTCGTAAAAAAAATTATATCGAATTACTTTTATTGAAACAATTTTATATAGACAGCTCCAAACTTAAAAAATCAGCATCAAGGACACGGGGCGGTATAGGAGTTTTCCTGGTATTTGGACCCCCAACATCGTCCAAAACTTATTTATCTCGTCAATATTGTTATGCAATCATGCAATGGGATATTCCCCAGTATATGAAATAAAAAAAACACAAAAAAATGTATTAAAATAAAAATTATCATTCAGGGACATAAAAGTCAAAAGATTGTGAGAATGTCCCATATCGACAAGCTCCGCGCTGATGTAACGACACAAGTTGCTCAAAATCCGTGAGGAGACTGACGATTCAAGTCAGCAAAATACTTTTATCCACTGAACGCAACAGTGCCCTCTACCGCCTCAACGCTGCATTTCCGCACCCACATTCCTATACAAAACCTGCTTACTAAGATCTCCTCTACCTGCTTTTACATTTCTGACACATAATTTTGAATCACCCTGTATTATACAAAATTTAAAATGGCCATTACTTTAGGACAGTGAACTATAATGACATATTTTCAAAATATTGTTATTTGTTACATTAATATTCCTTTATGCTTTAGAAAATAGAAATCGTTTTAAAATTAATTAAAACTTAAATACATTTTAAATGACTTTTGTAGAACTTATTTCGAGGAAGTATTTTTAAGTATTCGGATAATTTTTTTCGACTTCCGGTTTTCGACGGATTTACATGTTTCAGGGGTCAGAGTTCCCCAAAAACATGTTTATACAAAATGTTTGTCTGTCCGTATGTCGCCATTGTGCCATCGAAAGGTGCATGAAATTATGCATAGAATTGAATCAAGTATTTTGTGTATGCTTTTAGCTACGTATAAGATATATGAATTAGTAGAAACTTTTGGGATTGGTACATCCAACTAGTTTTACCATAGAACTGAAAATAACAATTTTTCGTGAATTTTAATTTTTTTCTGCCTGAAATCAAGCTTCAATACATCATTTTCCTGTTTTCTTTTACTAAATTATACTTTAATGTAAATAATTTATACTTTATTATGGTGTCCAAATTTGGAAATTTGCATTTAGTTAGAACATTAATTTTGACATATATTTAAAATATTGTTATTTATTACAATAAGATAGGTCCAAAACACCCTTTGTGTAAACTGATTCGAGTAAAAAATAAAAAGGAAATAAAAAGAAATCCCTGCCGGCTAGGCCTACAGGCACAGGTAGATTTTCAAGTTAAGTTCTAATTTCACCAACAAAACAAAATCAAGATTTGAGATGAATACAGTTTAACAATTTTATCTCGCCGCTTTTCACGAGTTTTTAATTTCATATTTCTATAAGAATTGGTTTTATCAGAATAATATTAGTGTGATTTTTTTTTCTACAACTCTCTCCCCTCTCCCCTCCCCCTTTTTTTTAAAATTTGTTTCTGCTGTAAGGCTTGGCTCTATCAAAAACTCGTCAATATAAAATTTGTAGATATTATAAAGAAGATTTATAATAAATTTAAGGGGATTTGATATTTTCTGAATCGATTATGATGCTTCAATGAATGAGCAAGTGAAGACGTAGGGGAAAAAAGTACTTTTAATTGCAATTTGTTTGAAAAATGCATCGCTATTTTTGAGATATTAATTTTTTTTGTAGTTTTTAATGCCGTTTCTGTAATGGCGGTAACTGAAGTACTCCATTTCTGTAGAAAGTAAAGGAAAAATAGTAGATTACTATGTCTTTTTGTTGCCATTTTCTCATAGCAACTGAAAAGTAATTAAAATACGTGATATGCCAAGAATATCATGTGCTATAAAAATGTATTTTAAAGAATTTGTGTGTGACTTATTTTCACCGCATTCACCTAATTCCTGTCAAAAAGGTGAAAGAATGCAATTTTTATTAATCCGTGTGTCATAAAGTTTTCCAAATTTTGTAAAAAGATAAATGAATGATTTCTGGAAAAACATGGAGCTATTATAAACTATATTTAATTTTCAATGTCCATATTAATGTTACAAACAAATGAAGGCATATGAATAATTAGAAATACGGTTTTTTGTCGAGTTTCTTGAATGTCAACAAAGCTTTTTTTCTGGATTTGTGCATTATTCCGCGAGAGTGACCATAGATACATACTTTTTATCCATACCACGCGATAGATCCATACTTTTCTACGGATGTTGTTTAAGACTAGGTCGTAAATGTGGAATTCTTCATGTGATGAAAATGAAGTAATTTTATATCAAATAAAAGCGTGTATTTTAACCCTTTCGAGGGTGGTGTCCTTAAAAAAGGACACCTAATTTTAATTCCAAAACTGACAAACAGCACCAAGAATATTTAATTAAAATTTTCCTCTTATAATGTACGTGAAAATAAGCGAGTTCGTATTTTCTGACAAATTCGTTTATAAATTCCGGTGTTAGTCCATTTATTTCATCAGTTTATAAACATAATTACTCTGCGCCGGTAAGGGTTAAGTCTTAAATTTTTTTTTGGAATACGTATATTATTTTGTTTTCATCAGGGGGTGACACTAAATTCTGAAAAAGCAGAGTTCCTACTTCCTGCTTGTTTTTGGCTTTTGCTTAAAAAGTGGCCACTTTTTATGTTTTGCAACTTTTAAGTATTTCACCTCTAAACTTAAAAAATCGTAAAAGTTATATTTTTGCTTAATAACTTTATTATGCTTAATCTCTCATAATACAGTAGAGCCTCGATTATCCGAAGTAATTGTTACCGACCCTCTTTCGGAAAATCGAAATTTTCGGTTAATCGAGAATTCTTCAATTTTAAGATTAAGGACAAATGTATGCGGTCTTTCTTATTATAATAATAAGTGCTTAATAAAAATAAAGCAATAGCAAAATAGAAACAAGAATAAATTACCTGAATTTTAATTTTGAAATTAAGTACTTTTACATAGATCACAAGGGTATGAAAAATGTTTTGTTTGTCGTAGTTTCGATTGCCTTTGCTTTGAAATTCCATCACGAAGTTTTTTAATATTATTAGTTCACCAGTATCACAGTCTTTCTGCTGCTCCAGCCATGCCAAACCTTTTGCAAAACATTCAAAAGCTTCAGAATTGCTAATTAGTTCGTTTTGTTCGTTCTACTCCGCAGCTTAAGGGATCTCAAGTTAAATCGAAAGGAACTATAAGAAAGGGGATCGAAAATATTTATATGTACTCGTAATTCGGAAAGGACCGCTTGCACACAAGGAATATGATAATTAAAAAAAAAAAAAAGCTTTCAAAATGGATTTTGCACACAGGGAATATGATAGTTAAAAAAAACTTTCAAAATGGATTTTGCACACAAGAAATGTGATAGTTAAAATATATATATACATTAATCTGATTTCAGTTAACTGAGAGTTTCGGTTAAAAGAGTTTCGGATAAAAGATGTTCTACTGTACTTTAGTTAATTCAATTAGTTGTGCAATATCCTGCACATTGTTATCTGTATTCTTTTTTATTAGAATACAAACACGAGTCCGTTAAAAATGTCTATGTATAATATAACAAGAAAGAAAATCTATGCTTCAAGAATACATTATGAAACACAATCCAAAAATTCCAGAATACGGTAACTAAACTTCCACATTTAACTCTTTCAGTCCCATACATTACTTGTTTTTGCTAAAATTCTGAAATTCTTAAAATAGTTTAATTTTATGCTCAATATAAGAAATAAGAATTTTTAAAAATTCATTCTTTTAATTAAAATTTAAAATAATATAAATATTAAAAATTAAATAATAAATAAAATTTAATAAAATATTTATATGAACAAGACAAAATAAATTATTGAAGCACATTTTAACACAATATAAAAAATAAAAACATTTATTATAATTATAAAGTCTATATAAAAAAAATGTTATTCGTGTCTCTTTTTGCAATATGAACTGAATCTCATATGAGAAATATTAAAATCATTTCTTTGCATAGTGCTTCAATCTATTGAAGAGAAACAACAATTTTTATGTGTCGGGGGATTATAGCTAAAATTTCCGTTATTTGAAATAATATAGGAGCTTCCGGATACATAGAAAAAAAAATAAGGAATGTCATGATTCCATTTGGACTCACTGGGAGTGAATGGGGTAATATGTTAAAGACAGATGTCTGAGTAAACAATTTCGAAAATGTATAGGGGAAAGTAGGTAAATGGCGCTCTCTTAAGGGAAAACATGCATAGCTAGTCAAATTTAAACAAAAAAATCAATATTTTATTAACGAAGTATAACTCCAAAGCGTAAGGAACAGTTTGCAATCAACTAGTTTACATAAAAGTTTAAAGATTTTCTTTTATCGTTTTATTTAAATTACCATCGATTGAGCGGTAATGCCCGACATGGTAGGGTAATGGCGCTCAGAATTTGAATACAACATTTAAGTAAGACAAAAGTCACATATAGTTGTGTGGGCCACTGCAGACTTTTTGCGACCACTTTACACATATCGTGCACACATATTGTGTTGCACATATAGTGGGCTACCTTTTTTTAAATTTAGGTTTTTTGATTTTCACCACTTTTTTGAAATCGTAAAATTCTCCTTGTTTAATGATTTATTAATTCAGGTGAAAACAGGGGAATTTTACCATTTCAAAACAGTGGTGTTGCCCAAGGGCAACACATCTTCTGTAATTCCACGCGAGCGCCATTATCCGTTATCGCTATGTTGGATTTTAATGCATTATAATTGGGGTAACAATGCACTACAAAAATAAATAAAAGCATGAACTTATGTATATAGTTTTTAGACATAATGAGTAAATTAATATTTGAAAATAAGAGTGTACACTTACCTTCAAGTTAGATGTTGTAGAATTTTATAATAAAACAACTTCAAACTAATAACGTGAGGACACAAAAATACTTTCCTTCCGACGGTCACTATATCCTTACTGGGAACTTACGATGAAGTTCGCCAGGTGCCGGTACAAATCGCACGTTTTCAATTCTATTCTGTTTAGAGATATTGGGTGAGCGGGATTACCCTTCTGAGCGTCATTACCCTACTTTCCCCTAATAAATTTGAGGACGTGAGTTTTAAAACTAGCCTTATCCAAAATTTAAAAATTCGAGTATTCCCTATTAATCTATTCTATTGGCCAACCTCCGGCGAAAAAACTCTACAATCTGCAAAAAAATTAGTTATATCGTGTATTTCTGCCATTGTAAAATCTTGGTTTACAGTGAAAACCATTGGACGCAGTCACAGGTTTTTCGTGAATTCCCAGAATTTGATTAAATGGTTAACCCTTTATTTACTGACGGTACTCATAAATACCATTAAAATAACTTGTTATAAAATTCCTTTAATACATGGATTAGTTGTAGTACAGTTTAGAATGATTTATAAGATACATTACTTTATCTTGTTCCAAAAGCATTATGAGTTACACAAAACAAAAATATTTTTGAAAGGATTTTTTTTTTTTGCCTTTTTATCTTTTCAGCTTTTTTGGCGTTGGAGAGGGGGGGGGGGGGGTGATTTTTCAACTCGGAAATATTTCTATATTTCCATTGTAAGAACATTATATATGACACATTATTTCCGAATTCTACAAAATACTAAGAAAAAGATTTAAAATAAAAGATTTGAGTGGGGTTATAAATATTGCACAAAATCCCTATAAATTCAAATTTAATGAATCCTTCTAAAATTTATTAAATGATTGTGTAAATCTTCTAATGTTATTTAAACAATTCACAAAAAAATCCTTTAGAGGATAAAATTTTCATGAATTCATAATTAAGTACATTAAGGGATAAGGCGAATTTTGAAACTCACGTCCACATTTGAAAGCTGAATTTTAGCAATTATCGTCCATAGTCGTAACCGAATTCTTTTGAGTAACCCTATATATGATCTATAGGTAAGATACATAGTATGGTATACTTTAGTTCACATCGAAAACAAATAACGTAGAAAGAAGTTAACTTTCAGCAGTTTTTGCCATTTGACAAAACTGTACACTAATAATTTTAGACAGATCTGTGCATTATCTGCAAATTTTTGCAAATTCTACATAATAAGGTAAAATTTATATAAAGTATAAGTAGTCGGACGTTTATAGTGATTTTCATAAATTTGATTTTGTGTATAACGCAAGTTTTGAAACTCACGCCCTCATTTAAAAACTGAAATAGAGTCCCGGCATGGAATGGTTTTTCACTAGGTTGGCCTTTTCGCCTTTTAAGCAATTAATTTGAAATTTGGTTTTCATTTGAAATATTGTATGCAAGGAGAATGTTTCTCTCTGGAAAATTTTCCAAGTGTAAATATGTTATATTTTAGTTCAAAAGAGAAAATAATAAGCTCGACGCAGGAGCGGTTGTTCGGTAGCTTCAGAGCCCCGAGCCCACCTTTTCCGTTTTTCGATGTCTTAAATTTGTTCAATTTCCCTTTTAAATTTGTCTGGTTTAACTTTTTTTTTGCAACCTTCTATAGTCTCGGCTATCTGGGACGTGAGCGGGGACATTTCAACCTGGTTTCCGCAATAGAGTCGGAATAAGAAAAGAAAAACTAAAGGACCGCAGACCGCGCTCCACGAATTCTTTGGCGGTCGCCCCTTCCGCCGATTCCAGAACGCCGACCGATACTAATAATAAGCTCGACGCAGGAGCGCTTGTTCGGTAGCTTTAGAGCTTCCGCTTTTCGATGTCTTAAATTTGTGTAATTTCCCTTTTAAATTTGTCTGGTTTTATTTATTTTATCATTATTTTTTTGCAACCTTGCTTCCGCTAGAGTCTCGGCTATCTGGGACGTCGCTCGGAACATGGCTTCCGCAAGGGAGTCGGAATAATAAGGAAAAAACTACAGGACCGCGGACGGAAGCGCGCTCCGCGAATTCTGTGGTGGTCATCCCTTCCGCCGACCGAGACTAATAATAATCTCGACGCAAGAGTGGTTGTTCGGTAGCTTCAGAGCCCCGAGCCCACCCTTCCCGCTTTTCGATGTCTTAAATTTGTGTAATTTCCCTTTTAAATTTCTCTGGTTTCATTTTTTTAATTTTTTTTCGACCTTGCTTCCACTAGAGTCTCGACTATCTGGGACGTGGGTCGGGACCTTTCAACCTGGCTTCCGCAAAAGAGTCGGAATAAGAAAAGAAAAGCTAAAGGACCGCGGACGGAAGCGCGCTCCGCGAATTCTGCGGTGTGTATCACGTACCAAGAAGTTCACTTTCAGCAGTTTTTGCCATTAGACACACTTATACTCTAATTTTTTATACAGACCTGTGCATTATCTGCAAATTTTTGCAAACTCTACTTAAGAGAGTAAAATTTTTATCACGTAAAAAATACACAACACAATTAAAAACGCACTTTCAGCAATTACAATCCATAAAAGACATTGCATCAGTTTGCTATACGTTGTCCTGTATATGAATTGATTTAAATTCTGTAAAACGTCTTTGTATATTCAACTTAGTTCTTGCAGTTTGGCAGTAATGCTTACGAATTATTTTGTGAAGCCCTGTATATGATCAATGTAATTTAAACATACCACGTAACATACAAAAAAATGCTTAACATTAAAACGCATATCACGACTGAAACGCACTTTCTGCAATTATCGGTTATAGACTGCAATTTAATTCTTTTTGTGTTCCTGTAATTGAACGGTAAATGGAATACACAGCATATTCTATAGTAAACATCCTGCATTACACTTCAGAAATTTATATTGAATATTAATTTCATTATGTTTGAAAGAGTAACATCATAATCCTCTGCAAACAATTTTCCTCTTAGACCATAAAACACTTCTGAGTGTCCCTGTAAATGAGTTATAAATACTGCGTACTTTATTTTAAAAAATAACATGCTATAGTTACCAATAATATATCAGTTACGTGGAAATTAGAGTATATACACGTTAATTAGATCACGGGGTACAGAGGCAGACACACTGAAGTCATAAACACTTTTTATCCATTTTGGAAAGATGTTACAAGTAGTTTGTAACATCTATAACATCTAGCAGTAGTAATATCTGACATCTTTGTAACATCTAGTAGTAGTAATTTTAGAAACATGTGTAAATTCATCTCGATTTGTATGATTAATAAACATATGCTTAAAAATAAATATAAAAAATTATTGTAAATACGAAAAAAATATTTGCCGTAAATTTTGCGTCTGTCAATCTTTGGCTCTTTAAAGAGAAAATCACCTTCAAAAATTAATCTCTGTTTGTACTTAATTCGTTTATCCATGGCGCGACAAATAATTCTTTTTGTTGCATGTCTGGCGGAAAATCCAGAAGTTTACGAAAAACCGTATATTTAAATGAAATTCGTCTGATTAAAAAAATATAAATATACTGCTTAAAATTTAATGACATTCTTATCAACTGACTGGTAAACGCATTTCTTCACAATGAAAAGAAGATTATTGATTTGAAGATTTTTCACATAATTAAGAAATGCTTTAACACTTTCTAACATAGTTGAAAAGTGTTTATGAATTCGGTTTGTCTTTCCGACTGTCCATCTGTCTGTCTCTCTGTCCGTTTGTCTGTGTTCAACTCGCGTAACTATAGTCCGATTGCCATGAAATGGATATATGTTATTGGAGTTTATTATGGCATGTTCGGTACTGAAATTGAAGAATGTAGCATTTTCGTTTCTTTTGCAGGGCCACTCAAAAGAATTCCGTTACATTACGGTCTATGGGGGAAAAATCATTTCCCGTGTATTTTAATGATATTACAGTATTTTAACCCTTAAATGCCGGGTGTTGCTTTTCGGCAACATACCCAATTTAGGCTTCTAAAATACTATTACAATAATATTTGAGTTAAAACGTCTAATGTTGCCAATAAAATACATTCTGAAATTTTTATTAAATAGATTTTCAACATGTAGATGGCAACACTTGTACTGTTGAAGAATAAAGATAGATTTATTTTTTCAAATAGTGCTACATGTTCTTTTTGTTTTGTTTGAAAGCTTGCGAAATACCCTATTTTGTTCTGCCGTGAGAAAGTAAAATTTATTTCTTATGATAGTTCTGAAAATTCTGGTGTGTTTAATATTATAGAATTTTATCAGAGAAAATTATTTTTTCAATTAAAGACCAGTATTGTCGATTAGTAACAAACTGTTTTTTAGCCGTAAACCATACTTAAAACAAAATATGATTTTTTTAAGTATTTTTCCTATGATTTATTTTAAAAATGAAAGCCGAAGAACATTATTAAAATGATTTTTGGAAAATCAGGCATTTAAGGGTTAACCTCTTGCGCTGGAAATTAATTGCAGAAGCCCGTGACTATCTTGTCCATATTTTAGAAAAATATTTCACACCAGAAGTTTTATTTAAAATTATTAACTTATCCATTTATCTAGTTTTTTTCTTTTTATCTTTTAAACTAAATTATAAAAATATTTCTGGTTCAAACCGAGAAATATTCATTTGGTAGCAGTCAAAATGACTGCTCGCGGGCTTTCTAGTGTTAATCCAAGGCGACGTACATAGCACGTCTTTCCAGCGCAAGAGGTTAAACATATTGAAATTGATATATATCACTGAGGTGCATTACAAGGTTATTACTACAGAATATGCTGTGCATAGAACTTATCGTTTATTTACAGGGACACACAAAAGAATTTGGCTACAGAAGAAATTGAACTATTTGAAGCCTATGGACAATAATTGCTGGATGTACGTTTTCAGTTATGGTACGCGAATTTAAATAAAACTATTCTTTTAAATATTACTTGGCGTGTTTAAATTCTATAGAATATATACAGGGTCGCACAAAAGTTTTCAACAACATCCGTTCACTGAGAAAAAAATATAGTTCTGGCATCTAGAATCTAAATTGTGGCTCTAGAAAAAATAGTTTCATGTTATCCTTATAAATTCTAGTTTCATTTGCTAGAGAGTTCTAGAGTCTCCTACTAGAATTCAAGAGAGTTTTCCTATATTCTCGTGGCCAAACTTATTTAAAAATCCCTGAAAATAGATGCGAAGACAAGAGATTAGTTTTAGTAACTATAATTCTTGTTTATGAAACTATTCAAGAAATCAAGCGATAATTTCTCGCTATTTAAAATATTCATTATAGTTTCGTCACCTAGAAAACAAGAGACTAGAAATTCTAGATCATTTCGTCTATTCAGCTTAGTTGTTTACCCTATTCCCATAGGTCGGAAATCTATATTTCTAGTTTAAGGATACAGAAAATGACTATCTATTAATTCTAGGTGAAGGCGGTATATTCTTCTTCTCAGTGTTTATTAGCGGAAATTGCTGAGTGGAAATTTTCAACTGAGCTATGCGTTTAACTGAACTAACATTTAGCATACTATATAATATGCATACATATCTGTAAACTCTATACAGGGCTGCAAAAAATCGTATATTTTAACGATTATTCGTGGTAATAACAGAAATCGGATTTTCAAATGCATTATGCGTTTTCCAAATTGTTCATTTAGACGTCATCTTTCACATTAGTAAACTATTAAGTTCTGTTAGGGGAAAGTAGGGTAATGACGCTCAGAAGGGTAATCCCGCTCACCCAAAATCTCTAAACAGAATAGAATTGAAAACGTGCTATCGGTACCGGCACTTAGCGAACTTCATCCTAAGTTCCCAGTAAGGATATAGTGACCGTCGGAAGGAAAGTATTTTTGTGTCCTCATGTTATTAGTTTGCAGTTTTTTTTTTTTTTTATATGAAATTCTACAACATCTAACTTGAAGGTAAGTGTACACTCATATTTTCAAATGTTAATTTACTCATTATTTCTACAAAATATATACATTTAGCTGCACTTTCACGCTTTTATTTATTTTTGCAGTTCGTTGTTACGCCAATTATAATACATTAAAACCCAACATGGCGATAACGGGTAATGGCGCTCGCGTGGAATTCCAGAAGAAGTGTTGCCAGAGGGCAACTTTTTTAAAATTTCAAATTTATTGATTAACACCACTTTTTTAAAATGGTAAAATTCCCCTGTTTTCGCCTTAATATGTCATTAAACAAGGAGAATTTTACGATTTCAAAAAAGTGGTGAAAATCAAAAAACCTAAATTTAAAAAAAGTAGCCCACTATATGTGTAATACAATATGTGTAAAGTGGTCGCAAAAAGTCTGAAGGGGTGTGAACAGCCCACACAACTACATGTGTGACTTTTGTCTTACTTAAATGTTGTATTCAAACTCTGAGCGCAAATACCCTACCACGTCGGGCATTACCGCTCAATCGATGGCTATTTAAATAAAACGATAAAAACATTCCTAAAAAATTTTTGCAAATTAGTTGATTGCAAAGTGTTCCTTATGCTTTGGACTTATACTTCGTTAATAAAATAATGATTTTTTTTTGTCAAAATTTGATTCCGCTACTTTCCTCTATAGAGAGTATAGTATATTATAGTATACTATATTATAGTCTGTTATAGTTTTCGAGAAAGAGTTGTTTTGAATATTTTATTTAATAACACCAGAAAATGTGTTCTCAAAAAACTTGGACGATAAATCACACAAATGCTAATTTGGATGTGTTAAATAGGACATTTTTCAGTATGGGCTTTATTTCTGATGGCTTGTTTTTGTGCCAAATACTCTATATGGCCAAAGGTGACCGGTCACCTGCGATTTTAGACGTTTTGATAAATATCTAGAAAAATACATGAGGAATTAACCTGAAACTGCAGGTGTGTAAACAGTATCTAACAAAAACATAGCTGCGAAAAAAAGGAGTCAAGTTCTGTAAAGACAATGGCAAGAAAAGAAGTGATATCTAAGTGGGTGCGAAGTTCAAATAAAATTCACGCAAACTTACCTACTGAAGTATTATAGCATTTTTTAAATTGTTTAGAAATAAAAATTATTGATAGCATATTAATAATAAATCTAGAACTTGGCAAGTTTTTACCTACGAGTCATTTATTTAATAATGACATTATTATATCAAATCTTGTTATTTCATGATTGGAAGCCTTCATTTGAGTGAGCTCCTTCCCCTTGAAGGGTGGTGGGATAAAATATATCCCACATAATTTAACTGCAAAATGCCACATTGACAACAGAATTCAGGACTAAAAAGTTTAATTTTATTACATACGTGAAAAGAAGATTTACCAATTTTGAAAGAAATTTGTTTTTAAATTCTGGTGTGATTCAATAATTTCAGCATTTCACGAATAAAAGTTATTTGCCCCTGAAAGGGTTAAAGGGGTGCAGTCTCTAGAGTGATGACCAAGAACAAGCGTAAGTATATCTGTCTCTTTGTCAGGCATCTTAGTCTGTTTGCATTGAGGTTTCTGGAGGGTGGGTGTTAGAGTGATAACCAAAGACGAGCGGGAGTGTATCTGTGTAATCATTGGTTTATCAAATCTTTAACATGAGTCATCTGTTTATAATAACTATATTATTTTTTTTGTAATGTCATTGAAATTAATATTAACATCACCATTTTACTAAGACATGAAATTGATAGGCATAACATTTATCAAAAACTTGCCAAGTTCTAGATTTATTATTAATATGCTATCAATAATTTTTATTTCTAAACAATTTAAAAAATGCTATAATACTTCAGTAGGTAAGTTTGAGTGAATTTTATTTGAACTTGGCACCCAGTTAGATATCACTTCTTTTCTTGCCATTGTCTTTACAGAACTTGGCTCCTTTTTTTCACAGCTATGTTTTTGATAGATATCATTACTTTTTGTAAAGTTACAATATATCTAGACACTTTACTTAATGCTTTTTAATGTGTTTACATGTGACTATTTTATTCACCGAGCAATATTCAATTTTAATTTAAATTTCCTACAACAAACTATTTGGCTGTCAATTTGCGGCAGAAATCTATATTTTAATATTGCTACATTGAATGCATGTTTTGAAACGAAATGTATTGATTCGAAATTTTTATTGTTTCTGAAACAATTCCTATTAAATTCCTATATTAAATTTTCCTATTAAATTTTCTAATTAAATATCCTATAGCTGGGCCTGCTTTTTTGTACTGAAAGTGAAAAATAAAAGTTATGTGCTTATGCCACACTATGTATCATTCATCCATGGGTGCCGGCAAAGAGGCAGTGCAGAGGACGGATTTTTGCCCCTCCCTGGATTTTCAAATTTAATTAACTAAATATCCTTTTCTCTTATGATTTTGAAAATAACAAGTGGGTAAGTGTGATCACAGATCGCATGAGGGTTTCGTTTAATATTCCTTTCAAAACACTTTATTCTTTTGAAAAATCTGTTAGTTCCACATTTCGCAACCAGGGGCGCACTCTATTCTAAAAAAACCTCTATCCGAACGAAACTCCATTTTACGTACTATCCGTAGATATATTAGTCGAGGGGATTGAGCCCATAGCACCCGAGATAAGTAGGCGCCCCCTGGCGGTAAAAAGTGGAACTAAAATATGTAAGGCTGTGGTGCATAATATGAAAGAATGGTGAAAGGGGTGTCGGCAAAAGTTGGAAAAGTGCTCCCCGGGTGGAAAGGGCGGAGGTTAGAAAAATTGCTTAAAATACACAAGTTAGAGCCCGGGGGAGTAAATAATATAAGACTTTTTGAAAAGTTTATGATTTGTCGTGTGGTCTGAGGTATTCAGCTATACGTATGCAAAAAGTCATGTCTCCAACTTAATTAGGGGCTCCCTTAGAAAGAATTGCTTAAAATACATATGTGGTAGCTCAAAGGGTTAAGCGTAAGACTTTTTCAAGATTTTATGATTTGTTGCCTGGCCTCAGGTGTTCTGCTATAAGTATGCAAAATTTCAAATCTGCAATTTAATAAGGAGCTCAGTTAGAAAGAATTGCTTAAAATACGCATGTGGAAGCCCAAAGGGTTAAATGTACGACTTTTTCAAAATTTTATGATTTGTTGCATGATGGTGTTCAGCTATAAGTATGCAAAATTTCACGCGTCCAACCTAAATAGTGTCTCACTTAGAAAGAATTGTTTAAAATACACATGTGTGAGCCCAAAAGGTTAAATGTACGACTTTTTCAAATTTTTATGATTTGTCGTTTGATGTGAGGTGCTCAGCTATAAGTATGCAAAATTTCACGCCTCCAACCTAATTAAGGGCTTACTTAGAAAGAATTGTTTAAAATACACATGTGGGAGCCCAAAGGGTTAAATGTACGACTTTTTCAAAATTTTATGATTTGTCGTATGATGTGTGGTGTTCAGCTATAAGTATGCAAAATTTCAAGTCTCCAACATGTATAGTTTCTGAGAACGGGCTCTGTGACGGACAGAATATCTCAATTTGTTGATTTTCTGTAAGCAAGTAAACCCAGGTAAAACCCATAAGTAGATAGGTTTACAATGGAAGTCTATGGGAATTTGGCGAAATATTAGAGATATCGCCAAGTTGGCGTCACTTTTGGTGACTAATTTTGATCACCAAATTTGGCGATATATCGCCATGTTGGCGAGAAACTTGGCGGTATTTGGCGACAGAAGAGCTCCCGCCTACGGCAAATTAAAATTTCGCCTAATAGACGTAATGTTAAAGTAAAAATGGACAGCCCCAGGTGGGTAATTCATCGATTTTCACATTTTTTTTATTTTATTCCTTAGTTTTATAGTGTAAAGAAACTTCGCACCGAATTTGAAGTCTGCAGTTGCAGTAGATATATGAGATCTTTTTGATGAGTGAGTGAGTGAGTCAGTCAGTCAGTGATAAAATTATCGATTATCAGACATTTTCAAATGTCATTATCTCGGAAACTAATTATGCGTTATTTATAAAATTTTGGATTGTAGGTAATTAGGGTGGCCTTACTACACATTTCGTATAACAAGTACGTAAGTCTCATAGATTTTCAGCAGTAGAGCATCGAAATTTGACGAAAACAGCTCGAAATGGTTCGTGTAAATAATACACGGCTATGTCAGGCGAACTTGGCTGACACACTGCCGTGTGTCTAGATGGTCATATATTTCCGCGAAGATTTTTTCCTAAAACCTCATAGGGGCCTGTCAACAAATTGAAAAAGAACGAATATCTTTTGGATAACCCTGTAAAAACAAATGTAGCAAAAGCATTCAAACACGAGTTTATTAATAAGTGGCTTATTGAAATATACTGTGTTCATTTTTATCACGATAGCATGCATACTCGTAGAGAAATTGAAGTTTTTATAAAAACAGTCCCAAATTTCGCTAAGATTTTTTCTTATTTGCAGAGTTCTTAATATAAAAAAAAAGTTCTTTTCAGAAAATATGACAAACAATATTTTACACAATACTTTGTAATCAGAATTAAAAAATAATAAAAATTGGACGAAAAATGAGCAGGTTTACTAAAAAATGTTTCACTGCGCATCAGCGAATGCAATCAAAATATAACGTTCATAAATCAAAAGATCAGGGGTTATATCCAAATATAGTAGTACGTGCAATATTGCGTACGCTATCTTGGCACTAATCAACAGATATTTGATACAATCCCCGATCTTTTTGCTTGTTTTTGGAAACAACAGATTTCGAGCTTATTCTAGTGACGATTATTTTCAGAATTTTCAAGCTATGATTTTGAGACTTTGAAAAACGTTGCTCTATATAATTAGCTAATACATTATGCACATTATATTTTGATTGCATTCGCGCATGCACAGTGAAACCTTTTTTAGTAAACCTGCTCATTTTTCATCTAATTCTTAATATTTTTTAATTCTGATTACAAAGTATTATGTACAATATTGTTTGTCGTATTTTCTGAAAAGTACTTTTTTTTTATATTAAGAACTATACAAATTATAAGCAAAAAACTTGGAGAAATTTGGGGCTGTTTTATTAAAAACCTTAATTTCTCTACGAGTATACATGCTATCCTCAGAAAAATGAACACAGTACATTATAATAAGCCACTTATTAATAATCTCGTGTTTGAACTCTTTTGCTACATTAGTTTTTACAGGGCTATCCAAAAGATATTCGTTTTTTTCAATTTGTTGGCGGTCCCTTATGGGGTTTCGGGAAAAAATCTTCGCGGAAATATATGACCTATACTATACTGTTTACAAACCTGTAGTGTCAGGTTAATTTCTCATGTATTTTTCTAGATATTTAACAAAACATCTAAAGTCGCAAGTGACAGGTCACCTTTGGCCATATAGTGTATGTACGGTTGGTTGGTTTGTTGGTTGTATTGAGTTTTATGGCGCAAAATCCCTTTAGGGACATGCTGCGCCAAACAAAAAGCGAGTCAAGAAGAACTAATGAAATGAGATACAATGGAAATAAAAAAGCCATCTGGATGGGGTACCCATCCAGATGTAGTCGTCAAACAAGAGTAAAAAACAATGTAAAATAGAAATCCAGTAAAGCAAAATAAATGGACGTTAAGCAAAGATGAGGCAAATATATCTGGATGTGGCTTCCATCCAGATGTCAAAAAGAGAGTCAAACTTAAGAAGCATATAAAAGCTAAAGCTCAAAATAAAAACCAGCGTGTTTTAAAAAAGTAAAGAGTGCCCCATGAGGTGTTTCTCCAATGAGGTTTGTCAAGATTGGTGATGATGTGTTAAAATACCCCCTATATAAGTGCCTGAGGCCCGGACAGTCAGTTAAAACATGATGAAAGGTCAGGTAATCAAAATGACAATGTGGACACATAGGTGCATCCTCCCGAAGTAAAAGGTATTTATGAGTGATTCTAGAATGTCCAATTCTCAGACGGGTCAGAAGAACATCGGTTTTCCTTGGATAACACCGATGCCAGGTCATGATGGTAGGTTTGATGTGGTGCAGTTTATTATTGCATTCTAAATTCAATCTTTCTTGCCATTTATTATGAATAAAGTGTTTGAAAAGTAGTTTAACGTCTGAGAATGGAACTTTATGGCACAACGGATTAAGAGCACGCTTTGCTGCCTCATCCGCTTTCTCATTACCAGGAATACCCATGTGTCCAGGTACCCAGCAAAATAATATATTATAGCCACGTCTTGTCAATTTATTATAAAATTCAAGGATTTTTGAGACATAAGAATGCATTTTAAATGATTTGATTGCGTCAATAGAGCTATTTGAGTCAATATAAATAATGAAGGATGAGCTGTGATGATGAGAGATGCTGAACATGGCCCTATCTATTGCAATCAGTTCGGCTGTAAAGACAGAAGTAGAAGAATGAAGGCGATAGCTTAACGAAGTGCTTTCACAAAATACCCCACACCCAACAGTATCTCCACTCTTAGAGCCATCCGTGTAAATATCAGTATAGTAATTAAAATTTGATCTGTGTGCAGCAAATAACTGTTGAAAAACAACAGGATCCAAGTTGTTCCTATCGTATCCTTTAAAGGGATGGAGCAATGTGACATTAGGAGTTTTCCAAGGACGGTGTACATGATTTGGACATGGACTCACCTCGATATTACACAGAGCGCTATTATCAGTAATGTTCCTAATTCTGACACCGAAAGATGGGATGCAAGATGGTCGATGCTGATAAAGCATATCATTGTCTGTATTTAGAATGTATGAATGAAGAGGATGGCCAGGATGTGAAAGGATACGGTAATAAAGTTCTAAATAAAGCTTTTCCCGAATGTGGTGTAATGCTGGTTCATTGCAGTCAACATAAAGACTTAAAACTGGAGAGGTACGAAATGCACCAGAGCAAACACGAGTGCTCTATGATGCACAGTGTCAAGTTTTTTAAGAACAGATTTACGTGCGGAACCATAGACCTGGCAGGCATAGTCAATTTTGGAACGGATGACGGCTCGATAGATTTTAAGGAGTGAAGTACGGTCTGCTCCCCAGGAAGTATTTGAAAGCACCTTTATTAATTTAGCGATTTTTCACATTTTGTCCGTAATTGTAAAATATGTGGTAAAAAGGTTAGCTTACTATCAAATTGGAGGCCGAGAAAACGGACACTGTCCACAACAGGAATTTAAGTTGGTCCAATAAAAATTTCAGGATCTGGATGCAGATCCCTACGTCTACAGAAGTGAACACAAGAAGTTTTGTCATGAGAAATTATAAATCCATTTTTATTAGTCCAAGTAAGAATATGGGTGATTGCAATTTGTAACTGTCTTTCAATAAAACGGATATCCTGTCCCATACACATGATGCGGAAATCGTCAACATATAAATCACCTTTCACAGAAGGGGGTAGTGACTAAGAATGTCATTTATTTTTATAGCAAAGAGGGTGACACTCAGGACACTGCCCTGGGGTACACCCTCTTCTTGTACATAAAAACTAGAGAGTACCCCACCGATTCGGACTTGAAAAAGTCGAATGGCGAGGAAGTTATTAATAAAAATAGGGAGATTCCCACGAAAGCCTAGATTAAAAAGATCACGAGGTATCCCGTATCGCCACGTTCTGTCATAGGCTTTCGGCATGTCAAAAAATACTCATACCAAATGGTTGCGTTTTAGAAAGGCTGTCCGTATGTGATTTTCAAGATTGATCAGGTTATCGATACTTGACCTACCTCGACGAAAACCACTTTGAAATGCCGCAAGGCAATTGTTATTTTCTAAAATATGCACAAGACGACCATTGATCATTTTTTAAAGTAATTTGCAAAGACTGCTAGAGAGTGCGATTGGCCTGTAATTATTGGGATTGCTAGCATCTTTCCCTGGTTTAGGGAAAGGAATGATAATAGAATTACTCCAGGCATGAGGAAAGACCTGTTCCATCCAAATTCTATTATAGAATGCAAGTAAATTATTGAGAGAGGTTGTGCAGAGATGTTTAAGCATGGTATAGGTGATACCATCGTGACCTGGAGCTGATAGATGACTATTTTGAAATCATTTTAAGAGCTCTGAGAGAGTAAAAGGGAGATTATAGTCATAGGAGTAACGGGAGTTAAAATTGAGGTGGCTATTTTCTGCTTGTCTTTTGTATGATAAAAAAAATCCCTGCTTGCCCGGCCTACAGGCGGAGGTAGATTTCGAAGTTAAGTATACTAATTTCACAAACAAAAACCAAATCATGATTAGAGATAAAACCACTTTAATAATTTTATCTGGCCGCTTTTGACGTGTTTTTATTTCATTTTTATATAATAACTGGTTTTATCAGAATCATGTTAGGGCGGTATTCATAAAAATACTTTTCCATGTTCAACAACTCGAAATTTTCTAGCATAACTCCAGATTCATTTTTAATAGGAAAAACATGAAACTTGTTGACGTGATTTTTGAAGAGATTTATAAGCGACTGTGTTTTTAATTTTCGTTCAATTAATTAAAAAATGATCTATAAACAATTGAGGACGTGAGTTTCAAAACTCGCCTTATCCAAAATTTAAAAAATCGAGTTTTCTCTACAAATGTATTCTATTGGTAAATGTGCACTGAAAAAACACTGTAATCTGTCAAAAAAATATTTTTATCCTTTGTTTTTATCTACTTAAAATATTGGTTTGGCTTCAAAACTCGCCTTATCCACTATGGAGTTGGCAACAAAACTAGCTTTATCCCTGCACATGCGTAGACCAACGGACGACTAGCTTATCAGCTGCTATCACAGTAATTTCCTTTCATTTCTCTACGACCTGTTGCTATTTTCGTTTAGTTTTTACCTGTTCTATTCATACAAACTAATTTAATAAGTTTTACAGCATGTCTTATGTATAACGCACAATGAATAAACAATTTTGTGGGGGAAGGGGGAAAAAGAAAAAAAAAATACGGAAACATGGGCTAGTAAAGAATACACGCAAAAGAAGATTACAATGTAAGTTCAAAATGGAGAATCACTTTCTATATTTCTCGCTGTCAGAATGTGTTAAAAGATTTAATTTTTATTCGCTGGCATAAACCTAAGGCATTCCCGGCTCTCTCAAAGTGAACTCACCAGAAACAGAACCTCGAGTAGTCAACTCTCTCAATGCAAGATGTATGACACTTGCACCAAGCTTTTTTTTCAAGCAAAGACAAAACTGCATAAGATAACTTTATTTTGAAGTTCACCTCTCGAACATCTCCTTCAAGAAACCGTCTAGGTTTCTTTCCTTCCATGGAACATCCAAAAAAGTAAAAATTTCACCTTGAAAGTTTTTGTTTTAAGTGCATCTCAGTGTGCTTTCAAAGGTATTACCATAAGGTACAATATAAAGATTAAGTATCATGGCCATCTTCAAATTTATGGAAGTGTATTTCGGAAGATTCTTGGAATATCAAAATTCAAAGTGTAAAAGTTGTGCTAGAGGCATCTAAAAATTGACTTTCTTTTTAAAAAGAAGAGGGAGAGAGTCCACGTGAAGCAAGAGAAACTTAAGGATGCCCACGCATTGTTAAAAAAACATTTTGATGGAAACTGGTCAGAAATGAAGGTGCTTACTTTCTATAAAAATATTTTTTCTAAGGAACCAGAACAGAAGGAGTTGGTTGAGGAGGATTAGGATGATATTCCAGTAGAAAATTTCAATAAGTTAATTGTTTAATATATTTTTGGATATTCTGTAAGTACATTATTTATATATAATATTATATGCTATATAGATTATATTATATCGCATTAAAAAATATTTTAATCATAAGCTAGTTATGATAAGTTTTGATTGTTGAAAAGTTTGCTTTAATAAAACGTAACACTAAATTTTAATCATACGTGTTGCTGTCAAAAGGATTATTTTTGAGTACAAAATATTATCATCCGACGACCAAAAATAGAAACTGTTAATTTCTTTCAGCAAGTATGATAAAACGATGTTTTTCTTTGTTGAAGAAATTGATATCAAAACTTTCTTATTCATAGGTTGGCAACAAAACTCTTCTTATCCATAGGTTAGCAACAAAACTCTTCTTATCCGAAACTTTTTCCAATTAATTAATTAAATGAATTAAAGTAGATTTTCCAAGTTAACACAATGATATCACAGAGCAACTAGCTATAAGTATACAAAACATTGGAGGTATTCTATGCACGGAATCGCAGTTACAGGTTTTTCGCGATTTCCCAAAATTTGATTTTTTGGATAAGGCGAGTTTTGAAACTCACCTCCTCAATTATTTTCTCAGTAAGACAATACTTTTCGTTTCTAACACAATCGCTTCGGGAAATTCCGTTCAAAATGCCCAATTTGACATCATTTTTTGAAATATATTCTGCCTCTGTCAAAAAATCGATCATTTCGGTACATTATATAGTTTCTGAATAAGCGAATCTACCAATTGGATGCGTTTGAGAGCAAAAATGAATTTAAAAATGAGTCAGAAATTAAGCAGTTTGGATTTGAATACTCCCTTAAAAACGATGATTTTTCCAACACAATCAGCTTCGGGAAATTCGGTTCAAAAGGCCTACTTTGACAGCATGTTTTAAAATATATTCTGCCTCTATCAAAACATTGAACATTACAGTACATTATATAGTTTCTGAGTAAGAAACGGTACCAATTTGAAGCCTTTGAGAGTAAAAATGAATTGTAAAATGAGTCAGAAAATAAGCAATTTGGATTTGAATACACCCTTACTAAGATGATTTTTTCCTTCAACCGCTATGTATTTTTAATTTGTTTTTGCTGTAAGAATCGGTCCTATCCAAAACTTGTCTATATAGATGTTGTAGACAATATTAAGAAGATATATGATAAATTCATGGGGATATTATATCTTTTGAATTGACGGAGTTATGGATTTTTTTCTTCTTCAAACGCCCTTTTTGTTTTTGTTTTTAATTTTTTTTTTTTTTTTTTGCGGTACGAATTAGTCCTATCAAAAACTTGTGAATATAAAAGTTGTAGATAATGTTAAGTAGATTCATGATAAAGTTAATTGGATTTGATATCTTGAGAATTGACGAAGTTATGAATTTTTTTCTCCCAAAAACCCTATTTTTGCGCACCTTGAGCCCATTTTTAACTTTATCAAAAATCTGTGATACATAAATTTTTGGCCCTATTTTTAGAAGTAATAAAAACTTTAAACTGATTTGATATGTACAAAAATTAAGAAGTTATGGGGGTTTTCGGTTTTCACAAATCCCACCCTATTTCCATCCCCTTGGTCCGATTTTGCGCATTAACGAACTTGACCAATATTTTATGCCCCTTGATTTTATGTATCAGTTTGGAAGAGATTGGTGCAGAATTGTGGAAGTTATCGTGTCCAGAAGAAAGTGATATATATAAATAGATACATACATACATACATACATACATACATAGATAGATAAAGTTTTTTACTGAGGGTGGTTTTGGGCTCTAGGGGTCATGATCGGTGTAGATCTGTAAAACTTTTTCAGAAATTCCAACATAGGAACCACGCCAATAGGTAGTATTTCATACGAAATCTACCTAAAAGGTTCCGGGTATGAGTCAGAGGCAGAGTTTGCTGAAACCATAGCAAATACGCTTGCATCTATGTTCTTAGGAGAAGCTATTGTTGGTCCATTATGATTTAAGATTGAGATGTGGTTTTCAGAATAAAGGCCCATACAATTTTTTACTTTTTTCCAGAGGACTTTACTAGAGGTGTTTGAGTTAATGTTAGATACATATTGAATCCAGGATTCACGTTGGCTTTTACGACGCACTCTTCTAGCTTCAGCCTTTGCTTTTTTGTAGGCAATATAGTTAGTATTATTGGGATAACGTCGAAAGATGCCCCAAGCTTTCTGTTTATTTTTTTGCAGCTTGACAGTTACTGTTCCACCATGGTTTCCTGCGTCTCATTGTAGATGATGAGTTTGGTATGCTATTATCTGCAGCATTGATAATACACTGGGTGATATTGTCAACTGCATCGTCTATGTCACCTTCTACCATATGATTTGTGATTTTGCATGATTTGTGAAAGTTGGCCAATTGGCTCTGTCATAGTTATAGCGTTTAAAATAATTATTAGAATATCTGATAGGAGTGGTCTGTGAAATGAAAGTGGGAAAATGGTCACTGCCGTGCAGGTCATTTGAAATACGGAAAGATAGATGGAGAGCAGATAGTGAGATCTATGGCATGAAAGGTGCGGGTCGGTTCATGAAAATATGTATGATCACCATTATTGCGTAGGCATAAGCCATTGTCAGAAATTAATTTTTCTATTATATCACCGCGTTGATTAGTGTAAGAATTCCGCCACAGTTGGCTATGAGCATTAAAATCCCCAACGATGATGAAAGGAGGGGGGAGTTGAAGAAGGATATCATCAAGGAGTGCTGACTGAATAATTTGGTGGGGTGGTAAATAAATGGTACAGACTGTAATGACACGTGTTATATGTACACGGACTGCAACGGCTTGTAAGTTTGTGTTTAGGTTAATATGAGTAAGGGGTAAATTGCGAGAGATGAAAAGAGCCACTCCACCAGTGGCCCTATCACTACCAGTAAAATGTTTTCTGTATGTAGCATAGGTGCGCAGTTTTGCTTTGTCATTGGGTTTAAGATGGGTTTCTTGTAATTTTTTTTTTAACACCGCCCCGGTGTTCTTTCTACTGTTCATCCCCAAGCGACAGTAGTATCGCAACCCAAGGACGACCAAGGCAGCTCAGCCGACACCTTTCTTCTGGTGACGTCGTGTCACCGTCATGCGCTGATACCAACTATGGGCGAGAATGTCACCTAACAGAACTCTTGATGCTATTATCTTGAAATCACCTTTCTTTAAAAGACGGAGAGCAGTCAATTCTTTGTACGACTCCCCAGCGACAACACCCCTCCAATTGATTGTCAGGGTGCTGCCGTGGAAGCCTCCCGGGCGGAGACCAGCAAGCTGACTCCGAAGGACCTCATATTTGTTAATTTTATTCTGATTAGCGGTGGACAGAGGATACTGGTCGTTAATTATTTGTACATCAATGAGTATTGTTCTTTTACTATTGTAAATAACTAAGTCTGGTTTTAATGTTCTATTGTCAACTTTGAAGTTAGATTCTTTGTGTACTGTGTTGTTCCGGTCTGTAAGAATACGTTGGAGGTACTGAACTATGTTATCATGGCGTTTGATTCTGGCAGTATGGGTTGCAAAACATTGTTGTAATATATGGTTAAGTGTTTCAGTTTCCCCACATCCACGGCGACAGGTCTTATTCTGATCACCTCTTCCCCTTGCGCACCGCGCCCGGTTATAGAGGCAACCATACCGGACATGGATCGACTTTATAAAATCTCGTCCAGATAGGAAGGAAGTTCCATCAGATACCCAACTATGAGCAGGAGGACAAAGATTGGAGTATCGAAGACCAGCGCCATCGCACGCAGCATAAAGTTTATGCTTGTAATAGTTATTGACTTGATTAATTGTATTTACATGTTTATTGTCAATGAATAGAAGACCATCATGAGGCTTTCTGTGGATGAGACGATGATTGGCTATTATCGGAATTATGAATCTTAGTGAGGGTATCCCCATGCCCCCGTCAGCCACCTTCGCATGGAAGGCGGCCTTCGGAAGGTCATGAGGTAAATGCAGGATGTGACGCACCGCCTTGCGGACGATCACATCTAACTTATTTAGTGCACCTGCAGTGAGTCGTGAAAAGATAAAACTATGATAGTATTTCGGTATTAGAAAATGTACCAGCATGAACAGTTTTTGCTGCGGCTTACAAGCGGTCTTTAACAAAGTCTTGATGTCACTTTGGAACTTTTCAGAACTAATCTTTTTCATTCCGTTAGTGCCAAAGTCTGCACCAAGATAGGTGAAAGTATCATCAACAGATATGGTTTTGATAGGTTGGTTCAAGACCTTAAGTTGATCCTGGCTATTGTAGATGAGTTTCTTTCGCTTGTTGTCTTTCACCCAATTAAGAGTGAAAGATTTTTCAGTGTTTACTTTTAAACCCACGGCAGTCAAAGCTGTCGTGAGTATATTCATAAGTTCTTGAAGCTGTGAAATATTATTTGCAATTAAGACCAAATCATCTGCATAAGCAAGATGGTTTAGGACTAAATCTTTGAACCTCACACCCATCTCTTTAGGCAATGACTCTAGCACTTTGTTGAACACTATCAAGAAAAGCAAGGGGGACAATGGATCTCCTTGCCTCACCCCTCTTTCTGGATGCAAGGGACTACTAGAATTACCCTTGAAAGACAGGATTGTTCTAGAATGATAGTAAACGTACTTCAAGTACTCAACAATCCCTGAAGGAATATTTAGCTCATCAAGACATCTGACAATGAAAGGATGGAGAACGTTGTCAAATGCTTTTTCTAAGTCTAGAATGGCGATGGCGAAGGGACGCAGCTCTTTCATACATGATGACATCACCGCGTCAAGGATATCAATTCCCCTCGCCACCCCATCTAGAGGACGAAATCCATACTGGTATTCATCTGGTGTGAAGTTAGGCGTGATTCTATTGACTAACACCTTATGAAAAAGGCGTGTTAGGTTTGATGCTATTGATAAAGGACGGAGTGCTGCTGGGCTATTAGTTTCATTCTTTTTAGGTATAAATATTGTTATGGAGTCCAACAAAATGTCAGGAATCCAATGAAGCTGCAGGAATATAGTGAAAAGCTTACATTTGATTCTAAGAGGTATCTTGTTAATATCTTGTATAGTCAGCCCATCAGGACCGGCAGCGGACTTCTTCTTCTTCCCCTGGCAACCCTCGATTTCTCTCGGGTATACCAGGAGAGTCTGATCGAAGCAGATTTTGTTTGACATCGGAATTTGTTGTTCGGAGAATTTAACACTTTTCTTACAGAGCAGGTTTGACCAGAAGTCAAACACCTGTTCATGGTTTAATGTATCTGCTATTGAATTATTAGAATACAGTGCATCAAATGCAGCTTTCCGTTTCTTTTTGTATCTTCTTTGGAAATCGGCATAAATTTTCTTCTTTAGTTTTCTATTTGATAACTTTGTTGTAGGTTTCTTACTATTGCTTCTATATATTTTCTTCGGCACTTTAGGTTTAATAATAGTAGTTAGGTATTCTGTTATAAGAGCTTTACTTTTGTCTATATCATTTTCGAAGCATAATAATGCGGTATCAATTAAAGCTTTTTCATTTTCGGACACCAGAGATCTCAGTCTTGGATCATTATTCAATACGTCAATATACTTTTCAATACATTCATAGATGAGGGTTGATTCATCAAGATGGTAATCCACAACCTGCTCATCTTCATCCATCAAATCCTTTAAAGAGTCATCATTTTCATCAGTATCATGACTACTTGAAGCACCCCCGGTCCCTGTTATTATAGGCTCATTTTCTTTCGGTGAACTTGTTCCAGTGGAGGCTGGCACCAAGTTTTCAGCATCAAGTTTGACAGCCTTCACCAGATCGTCGACTCTCTTCTTGTATGTTTGGGGTCTTCTTTTGCCTTTTATACCTTCAAGTGCTCTTCCTTCAAAATCCTTCATTATTTCTTGATTGATGTTATCCGTATTACCAGCCAAGACCAGCTTTGCCTCCAACATGGCCATCCTGGCTACCTCCTCATCTGTCCAGCGCTTCTTGACAGGAACTTTGCCTTTAAGTTTTTCAAGTTCACCAGCGTGAAACTCTTTTGGGTGCATTCGACGCTTGTGGACGTTAAGCCCACTGATCTTATTAAACTGTCGATGACATAAGTCACACATGACTAGTTCAGCAGTGAGCGGACATTGAGCCACCTCAGCGGTCAAGTTTTCCGCAGTCCCGCCATTAGCAGGTCCGCTTTCCTTATTATTTTTTTTAGTAGCAGTGAAAAACTCGACATCGCCGGGGGTGCTGGCCCAGACGTCGTCTTCGATGTTAGCGGGAGCTCCGGGAGTACTCCATAGAGCTTGACCCGAGGGCCAAGATATGCGTAGGCAGCGGGCTCGAGGTCAGAGTGGAGTCCGCTAACATCTGTAACATGCCTCCGTGCAGATGTTTGAAAAGTTTGGCAAAGTCCAAGGCAACCTTCGAACACAGGAATGCCTCCCCGTGACTGAAAGAAAGACAAAGTCCCCCGTCAGAACACGAGAACGCACCCCTATGCACAAAAAATCGACCCTGAAACGAAGCCGCCCTTAACAAACCCCTTACTTAATAAGGAAGCTCGCTCAGGGTCACGCCCCTCCCGAGGGACGAATCCACTCGGAGGTTCGGTCCCGATCACGAGCTCACCCCTTAAGAGAGTCATAGTTACTCCCGCCAAAACATAGTGGTTGATGGTCATGAAGAATACTTCGGATTTCGTCATATTTATTATGATAGCCTCGACAGTTCCATGAAATAATATTAGTCATGAGTGAGTTTTTTTTTAATAAATTTATCTGCGCCCTTTTATCCGGAGATAGTAGACATACTATCTCCATCGTTAAATTCTTCATCCGGTTCTGGGTGGAGAGCTATAGCATCATCCTCCTCCATTTCTTCTTTCTGTTTTGGGTGGATCTCATTTTTGGATGTTTTATTCTTTATCTTTTTGGCTGGATTTTCAGATGACACAGTGGCTTTAATTTTTTGTAGATTAAATTTTTCTGAATCAGATCTATGGTTTGTTTTTTGAAGTCCTCTTTTGGTGGTATTTTGAGAGCCTCTCTTAGAAATATGAGATTGTGAAGATTTTGAAGAGGGATTTTGTGATGGTTTAGGAGGAACAGATTTTGGTGACCTAGGAGGAAGAGAGTTTGCTGACTTAGGAGGAATAGATTTCGGTGGCTTAGGAATATCAGATTGCGTTGAACTATTTGTTTTACCAGAATAAGTAGACAGGTTGACTTCTTTTTGTTTTGGATGGCAATTATTATCAGTGAGGAATTCGGTTAGGGTGGCAATAATTTGATAGGTTTTATGGGCCGTTTTGGATAAAGCAGCAGCATATGAATCACCAACTGTAGGTGTCCTGGACTCAACTATTTTTCTGGCTTCTGGGTACGAAATGTTATCTTTTGTGCGTATGGTCTGTATCTCCTTTTCCCTTTCCACTGTTCAAACGATTTGGCATAAGGTTGGTTGGTTGGTTGTATGGGGTTTTATGGCGCAAAATCCCTTAAGGGACATGCTGCGCCAAAAAAGTAGACTAAAACATCAAAAAAGCGAGAGATAGAAAAATGACAAAATAAAGGAACAATGAGAAGAGCAATCTGGATGGTGTATCCCATCCAGATGTAGTCGAACAAGAGTAGAAAAGACTAACTTTTAAATACTATAAAACAGTAGAGTAAAAACAAAAGAATAAGTCAATAAAAAGTGCAGTCTGGAAGGGGTTCCCTTCCAGATATCACAAAGGTGTAAACAGAAAACTTAACCGTTAAACTAAAGATATAAAAATTAAATTTCAAAGTAAAATCCAGCATGTTTTAAAAAAGTAAATAGTGCCCTATGAGGTGTATCCCCAATAAGGTTTGTCAAGAATGGTGATGATGACTTAAAATAAATTCTATATAAGTGCCGGAGGCCCGGACAGTCAGTTAAAACATGATGAATGGTCAGGTAATCAAAATGACAATGTGGACACATGGGAGCATCCTCCCGAAGTAAAAGATGTTTATGAGTGATCCTTGAATGTCCAATTCTCAGACGAGTAAGTAGAACATCTGTTTTTCTTGGATAACTCGGAGGCCAGGTCATTATTAGAGGTTTGATATGGTGCAGTTTATTATTGTTTTCTAGATCCCAACTTTCTTGCCATTTATTCTGAATAAAAATATTGATAAGTAGTTTAACGTCTGAGAAAGGAACATCATGGTGTAACGGATTAAGAGCACATTTTGCCACCTCATCTGCTTTCTCATTGCCAGGAATACCCATGTGTCCAGGTACCCAGCAGAATAAAATATTATGACCACGCCTTGTCAATTTGTTATAAAAATCTAGGATGGATGAGACAAGAGGATGCTTGTTAAAAGATTTAATTGCGTCAATAGAACTATTTGAGTCTGTATATATAATGAAGGATGAGCTATGATGATGAGATATGTGCACCATGGCTCTCTCTATTGCAATCAGTTCAGATGTAAAGACAGAGATAGAAGGATGGAGACGATAGCTTAATGAAGTGTTGTCACAAAATACACCACAACCAACAGTATTACCACTCTTAGATCCATCTGTATAAATGTCAGTATAGCCATTAAAATTTGCTCGATGGGCGGCAAATAACGGTTGAAAAACTGCAGGGGCCAAGTTGTTTTTATCATATCCTTTAAAGGGATGGAGCGATGTAATATCAGGAGGATTCCAAGGAGGGAGTACATGCAATGGACATGGACTTACCCTGATATTACTCAGTGGGCTATTATCAGTAATTTTTCTAATTCTGACACCAAAAGATGGGATGCAAGATGGTCGATGCTGATAAAGAATATCATTGTCGGTGTTTAAAATGTATGTATGAAGAGGATGGCCAGGATGTGAAAGGAGACGGTAATACAGTTCTAAAGAAAGCTGTTCACGAATGTGGTGTAATGCTGGTTCATTGCAGTCAACATAAAGACTTAAAACTGGAGAGGTACGAAATGCACCAGAGCAAACACGGAGTGCGCTATGGTGCACTGTGTCAAGTTTTTTAAGAACAGAATTACGTGCGGAACCATAGACCTGGCAGGCATAATCAATTTTGAAGCGGATTATAGAGCGATAAATTTTCAAGAGAGAACCACGGTCTGCTCCCCAAGAAGTGTTTGAAAGCACCTTAATTAAATTAAGTGATTGCTCGCACTTTTTACGTAACTGCAAAACATGTGGCAAGAAAGTGAGTTTTTTATCAAAATATAAGCCAAGAAAGCGAATGCAATCAGTAACAGCAATTTGAGATGCTCCAATATAAATTTCAGGATCTGGATGCAGATCCCTCCGTCTACAGAAATGCACACAAGAAGTTTTGTCTTGGGAAATAATAAAACCATTTTTATTTGTCCCTTGAATAATACGGTTGATAACAATTTGTAATTGTCTCTCAATAAAACGCATATCTTGTCCTTTACATAAAATTTTAAAATCGTCAACATATAGTGTACCCTGCACACAAGGGGGTAATTGTTGCGGTATATCATTTATCTTGATTGCAAAGAGGGTGACACTCAGAACACTGCCCTGTTGTACACCCTCTTCTTGTACATAAAAACTGGAGAGAATCCCCCCTATTCGAACTTGAAAAATTCGAATGGCGAGGAAGTTCTTAATAAAAATCGGGAGGTTCCCACGAAAGTCCAGGTTAAAAAGGTCGCGAAGGATACCATACCTCCATGTCTTGTCATAGGCTTTCATCGTGTCGAAAAAAACAGTGACCAGATGGTTGCGTTTTAAAAAAGCAGTCCGTATATGGTTTTCTAAAAGAATGAGGTTATCGATAGTGGACCTACCACGCCGAAATCCGCTTTGGAAGGCTGCAAGGCAATTATTTGATTCAAGAACATGCACCAGGCGGCAATTAACCATTTTTTCTAAAAGTTTGCAGAGGCTGCTAGAGAGTGCGATAGGCCTGTAATTGTTTGGGTCACTGGAGTCTTTCCCTGGCTTAGGAAAAGGAATGATAATGGCTTTAGACCAGGCATTAGGGAAAGTTTGTTCAATCCAGATTCTATTGAAAAAAATAAGTAAGTTATTGAGAGAGGTGGAAGAAAGATGTTTTAGCATGGTATATGTGATGCCATCCTGTCCTGGGGCAGATAACCGGCTCTTTTGCAAGCAACTTAAGAGTTCTGGAATAGTAAATGGGAGATTGTAATAATGAGAATGGCGAGAGTTAAAATTGATGCTGGTATTTTCCGTTTGTATTTTGTATGATAAAATAGGTTCTGGGTAAGAGTCAGAGCTAGAATTGGAAGCGAGGGTACTAGCTATTGTCTCAGCTATATTTTTGGGAGACGCTATTGTTTGGCCGTTGTGTTTTAAGATTGAGATATGATTTTCAGAATATAATCCCATACAATTTTTTACTTTTTTCCAAAGAACTTTACTTGAGGTGTTACTGTTTATACTGGAGACGTATTGCATCCAGGATTCATGTTGGCTTTTACGCCGCACTCTTCTAGTATCAGCCTTTGCTTTTTTGTACATAATATAATTAGTATTATTGGGATACCTCCGGAAGATACCCCAAGCCTTCTGTTGATTTTTTTTGCCTTTTTGCAGTCATCATTCCACCATGGTTTCCTGTGCTTTGGGGTAGAAAGTGATTTTGGAATGCTAATATCTGCAGCATTGATAATACATTGGGTGATATTATCAAGCGCATCGTCGATATCACCTTCTATCATTTCACTTGTAATTTTTGCAAGGTCTGTGAAAGTTCGCCAATTGGCTCTGTCATAGACGTAGCGTTTAAAGCAATTGTTAGAATCCGTGTGAGGAGTTGTCTGCGAGATAAAAGTGGGAAAGTGGTCACTGCCGTACAGGTCATTAGAGACCCAGAAGGTCCAATACGGATATATAGATGGGGAGCAAATAGTGAGATCTATGGCATGAAAGGTGCGAGTCGGTTCATGAAAATATGTGTGATCACCATTATTGAGTAGGCATAAGCCATTGTCGGAAATTAAGTTTTCTATTATGTCACCACGTTGATTAGAGTCAGAATTCCCCCAGAGTTGGCTATGAGCATTAAAATCCCCATTGATGATGAAAGGAGTGGGGAGTTGGAGAACTAGATCCTGAAGTAGTGCTGACTGAATAATTTGATGGGGTGGTAAATAAATAGAACAGATTGTAATGAGACGTTTTACATGAACACGGACTGCAACAGCTTGTAAGTTTGTGTTTAGTAAAACATGAGAGTGAGGTAAACTGCGAGAGATGAAAAGAGCCACTCCACCAGTAGCTCTTTCATTGCCTGTAAAATCTTTTCTGTAGGTAGTATAGTTGCGTAATTTCGCTTTGTCAGTAGGTTTTAGATGGGTTTCCTGCAGAGCTAAACATAAAGGCTGATGGTCGGATAGAATATTACGGATTTCGTCAAGTTTATTATGATAGCCACGGCAGTTCCATGAGATAATATTAGACATGATTAAATTGTTTTTTTTTTAAGAAGTTTATCTGCGGTATTTTATTCGGAGGTAGTGGACATACTATCTCCCTCGTTAAATTCTTCACCCGGTTCTGGGTGAAGAGCTAAAGCATCATCTTCTTCCATTTTATCATTCTGTATTGATTGGGTTTTATATTTGGATGTTTTACTCTTTTTCCTTTTGGCGCGTATTTTCAGATGAACTAGTGGCTTTAATTGTTGGTAGGTTAAATTTTTCTGCATCAGATTTACGGTTTGGTTTCACAGATGGTGTTTTAGTTGTATTTTGAGAGCCTCTATTATGGAGTGGAGGTTTCGAAATAAAAGATTGTGACAATTTTGAAGAAGCATTTGTAGATGATTTAGGAGGAACAGAGTTTTGTGAATTAGGAAGAGCAGATTGCGTTGATCTATTTGTCTTACCTGAAATATTAGACAGGTTGTTTTCTTTTTGATTAGGTTGGCAATTAGGTTTAGTTGGGAGTTCAGTTTGAGTTGCCATAGATTTATAAGTTTTATGGACGGTTTTAGATAAGGTAGCAGCATATGATACACAAACTTTAGGCGTTCTGGATTCGACTATCTTTCTGGCTTCAGGGTATGATATATTTTGTCTTGTGCGTATTGTCTGTATTTCTTTTTCTATTTTCCACATTTCACACGATTTAGCATATGATGGATGATCTTTTTTGCAGTTGACACAACAAGGTGGAGCATTGCATTGCCCACTTTCGTGGCCAAATGTACTGCACCGACCACAGGTTTCATTACCTCGGCATGATGTTTTTGAGTGCCCAAAGCGTTGACAGTTAAAGCAACGCAGTGGGTTTGGGATGTACGGTCTGACAGAGCATGATAAATATCCAGCTTTTATACATTTGGGCAAGGTGGGAGTGTTAAAGGTCAGTATAATATGCTTGGTAGGTATTTGTACTTGGTTAGCTGGAATTTGTTCATCTTTGCGGTTGATTTTTATTCGTCTAGCTCCTATGACATTTTGTTCCCTTAAGTTTTCCACTATTTCATCTTCGGTTACATGCAAGAGGTCATATTATGATATCACTCCGCGAGATGAGTTTAAGGTTCTATGTGGTGATATGATGACAGTAATGTTTGCAAAGTAAGTACATTTTTTTAAGTTTAATGCCTGTTGGTTACTGCTTACTTCAATTAGCAGTTCCCCTGTACGGAGTTTTTTTATTGTTTTGGGTTCGCCAACCAGTCCTTGGATAAATTTATTAATCAAAAAGGGCGATGTTTTATCGAAACCCCCTTCTTGGCGTTTGACAACAAAGAATCTTTCTTCAGTATTACTTTCATGAGAGTTGGGATTTTTAGATTCCGTTGTGGAAACATAATCCTCGACTCTCTCACTCCATGATAATTTATTGCCTTGATTGACAGTAGCCTTTGAGCTAGAGCTCGATGCATCAAAATTCTCTTTATTAGCTTGTGGGGCCTCCATATCGCTTGTCTTATTGTCTGATATTGTAGCCATATTTGAGAGATAATGTTTAAAACGCCAGGCGTCGGGCCTGGTCACCGACCCTTCTTCTTACCGTTACTTTAGGCGCAGGTCTCAAAAGGGTGAAAACTATCAACAAACTTCCACGTTTTTCGAACGTTGGATTAAACTCGATAACATCTCCAAACTCTAGTTCTTTCACAGTGGAACTCGGTTGTCGTAGGTAAGCCTTTACAGCTCTGTCCAACCTTCATCGCCCTTACGTCGAAAGGACACCAGTCGCCCAGTGCATTCCTAACCACCGCCATACAAGTACGGCGCCCACCGATCACGGAACCGGAATTCGGAGATGCCCTGCACTCTGGGACTCGAGATCAGCCTAAAGAGGTAGAAACGAGGCGATGAGATTAAAAAACCTCAACACCCAGAGTGTCTCACGTGAAAATAAAAAAATCCACTATTGTAAAAAAGAAAAAATGATGTGGGTGAGAACTTGGAAACAAGGTGTATTTTTTTGTCTTTTTTCAATATTTTAAACATTTTTTCCTTTTTTTTTTAAACAAAAGAACAATGTTAGTAGAACAAATAACAATTTGAACAAAATGGTCAGTAAAAAACATGAACAAGAACAAAGAGGGATGAGAAACTGAAAAAAGAAGATTAAAAAGTGTGAAACAAAGAAAAAGGATAGACAACTAAAAAGAGAAGAAAACAGGAAAGGAGAAAGATCGCTCGGGAATCCGGGGTCGCGAAACCCGTAAATACCTAAAGAAGGTATTCCCCTGGGGGGCGATTTGGCATAAGATGGATGATCTTTTTTACAGTTGACACAACAAGGTGGAGCTGGAATGTACGGTCTGACAGAACATGACAGATATCCAGCTTTTACATATTTGGGTAAGTTTGGTGAGTTAAAGGTGAGTAAGATGTGCTTGGTAGGGATTTGTATTTGATTGGCTGGTATTTGTTCGTCTTTACTGTAGATTTTGATTCGTCCAGCTTCAATTACATTTTGTTCTTTTAGATTATCAACTAAATCAGTTTCTGTAACAAGCAGCAGGTCAGAGTCAGTGATCAACCCTCGAGATGTGTTGAGGGTTCTATCTGGAGTTACGGAGATCGGGATATTTGCAAAATTTGTACATTTCTTTAAACTAATGGCTTGTTTGCTATTGTTTACTTCAATAAGAAGTTCACCAGATGAATTTTTTTAATGGTTTTTGGGTCACCTATCAATCCTTGGATAGATTTGTGAATCAAGAAGGGAGAGGTCTTGTCGAAGCTGCCTTCTACCCTTTTAACAAGAAAGAGTCTTTCAGCACATGTATCATCAATTCTATCAGACCAAGATTTGGTTTGGCTCTGATTTATATCTGCTTGAAGGCCGGAGGCCGATGCAGTCAGTTTCCCCTTAGATATATTCTGAGGCGTAACAGTCTCCGGTTGAGCATTGGATAAAATATGGGGTTGTGGGGCCTCCAAATCGCATGTCTTATTTTCTATTGTTGTAACCATATTTGTTAGAGATATTATGAAACGCCAGACATCGGGCTGGTCACCGACCCTTCTTCTTACCGTTACTTTAGGCGCAGGTCTGAAAAGGGTGAAAACTATTCACAACAAACTTCCACGTTTCTCGAACGTTAGATTAAACTCGATAGCATCTCCAAACTCTAGTTCTTTCACAGTGGAACTCGGTCGTCGTAGGTAAGATTTCACAGCTCTGTCCAACCTACAACTTCCTTACGCCGAAATGTACCAGTCGCCCAGTGAATTCCTAACCGCCGCCATACAAGTATGGCGTCCACCGATCACGGAACCGGAATTCTGAAATGCCCTGCACTCTGGGACTCGAGATCAGCCTAAAAAGGTAGAAACGAGGCGATGAGATTAAAAAACCTCAACACCCAGAGTGTCTCACGCGAAAAAAAAATCCACTATTGTAAAAAAGAAAAAGTAATGTGAGAGAGAACTTAGAAAAAAGGTGTATTTTTTGTCTTTTTTAAACTTTTTTCTTTTTTTTTTACCAACAGAACGAGAACAATGTTAGTAGAACAAAGAACAATTTAAACAAACAGGGTAGTAAAAAACTAGAACATGAACTGGAACAAAGAGGGATAACAAACTAAAAAGAGAAGATGAAAAAGTGTGAAACAAAGTAAAAAGGATAGACAACCAAAAAGAGAAGAAGACAGGAAAGGAGAAAGATCGCTCGGGAATCCGGGGTCGCGAAACCCGTAAATACCTAAAGAAGGTATTCCCCTGGGGAAAGTGTATGTACGTGTATGTGTGCTTATATGGAAGTATTAATGTACGAAAGGATACCACAATGCATTGTTAGATTTATCTAATTTTTCACTTTGAACATACGGATGTCATAGCGTAATGACGTAACATCCTGACTCCAGCATTACAGACAGTGTTTGTACTGTGTGTAACAAATATCTTACTTGATTTGACCTGCACCAAATTATGACTTGTTCTTTTAAATTTTAATCACTATTTTATTAATACCTTTTTTTTTTTGCAAGACAAATTGTGAAAATACTTAAAAATATTAATGACAATATGTACGAATATTATGTGTTTTTTTCATTTCTGGTTGTAAAAATGCAATTAATTGAAAATGTAATAATAAAGATTTCTTCACTAAAGCAGCCAGCACGAATAGAAATGTGCTGGAAAGTGTTTCATATTCTGTGCTGTAAGCATAATTTTTCGTTCTTTTTAATTATTAATCACACTTATTTATTTTATGAGTTATTGTCTAAAATTAATCAAAGAGGAACTTGTCTGAAAATATAATAGTAAAATCTAACACAAGATTTTCTGTACAGCCTTGCTAATAATAACACTAGTCTTCAAATTGAAAAATAATTTTCGAAACGGAAACTGCAAATATTACATTATGATTTTGTTGATGGTGATTCTGAAAATAAAGTCGGTTTTATTTGATCAAGCTTAACTGTTTTATTATAAAACCTTGATGAATTCCTGAGACGGATAAAAAAAAAAGTATGGATTAATGTATGTTTATCCATAATTCGTTAATCCATGGCGCGACAAAATAATTATTTTTGTTGCATGTCTGGGAAATTTAAAATATTAAACGAACATTTGTATGACATTCGCCTGAAAAAAATATGTAAATTCATTACTTAAAATATATTGGCATTTATGTAAACTGTCTGGCAAACACACTTTATTCATATTTTTTAATCAGGAAGAGAAGATTATTTATTAGGTTTTAAAGATCATTAAGAAGATTATTTATTAAAAATATTTTTAACTACGTAATAATCACACTAGTTTATTTAATGAGTTATTTTCTAAAATTAATCAAAAGAGAACTTGCATGAAAAAATAAGTAAAATCTAACAAAAGGTTTTTTATAACTCAACCAGACTAATTACCTACATTTCAAATTGAAAAATAGTTTTTGAAACAGAAAGCGTAATAATTAAATTTTATGCTTTTACTGACGGTTAATCTGAAAATAAAGGCAGTGTTTGACCATCAAGCATAGCGTTTTTGTTATAAAACCTTCATAAATTGCTGTAAAAGTTAAAAAAGAAAACGAAAAAGGACACTTGTAAAGTGATAAAGTTCATTGGTATATGAAATTATAAAAAAAATAAATATGCTAAAAAGTGAAATGGTTTAGGACTTATTTTATTTATTACGAACATAACAAATTCCAGCCAGGCCACAGGATCAGATGGCCTTGTATACATGTGCTGCTTTAATAAATGAAAGGCATATACACTATGACGCAAAAGTTTAGACAATGAAGAAATTCTTACATACTTTGAAAAATATTTATTCAATTTTCAAATCACTGCTTGAAATTAATGTGCTGTACATATAAACAATATTTATAACAAAGAAAAGTGGAATTGTGCATATTGCAATAAATTAAATGGTAACAAAAATAAACTGCTGTCTCAAAAGTTTAGACACAAATCAAATAAAATCGAAATAAACAATTTTTAAAACCTGGTTGCGCATCCATGCTTATGTATTACGTCATATACACGAGATTGCATGGAAGAAACTAAATCTTGCATAGTTTGTGGAACGATATCGTACCATGCATTCTCAATAGATGTCTTAAGTTCCTTTTCAGAAGAGTATTGTCTAGCGTTGCTATAAACTTTGCGACACATGATGCTCCAAAGGTTTTCTATAGGGTTAAGATCTGGGCTACATGCTGGCCAGTCGAGAACTCTTATATTATGGGAATTAAACCAAGATTTTGAATGTTTTGCAGTGTGAATTGAAGCATTGTCTTGCTGAAATTCCCACTGAGGACCCCCTAGAAGCTCAGCAAATGGCAGTAGGTTTTCTTCTAATGTCTGTGTATAATGCTGTGAAGTTTGACGACCACTGGTGAAGGTCAGAGATACTTGTCCATTATAGCAAAAGGCTGCCCAAACCATCACCGAGCCCCCTCCTTGTCTGCGACTAAAAAAACGTCGAGGTTCCTTCCGCAAGTCATGCCAATACGATAAACAACCATCTGGACCATCCAGATTCCACTTTTTTTCATCGCTAAATATGACTGACTGCCATTTCTCTCCATATGACATATGCTTTCGAGCCCACATAAGTCTTTGTAACTTATGATGTGGTTTCAGAGCTGGTTTCTTCTGCATTTTGCTATAAACGATTGTTCCTTTTTCCAAAATTCGTCTATGAATCGTATCCTTTGATACAGAGAGTCCCGATTAGCTTTGAACTCCACGTACGTTCATTTGTTGAGTACTCGCTAGTCTTTGTATCAGGCGATCCTCTCGTACATTTGTCACACGTGGCCTACCAGACCGACATTTTGCTTTATATTCGGAACCACTCAATAAAACTCGATAAATAGATTTTTTTGACCTATTAATAATAGCAGAAATTTCAGAAACGCTCTTCCCTTCACCTTTCAACTGTTAAATCCTTGAAACCTCATTCACTTGAATTTCTTTAGCTCTCGGCATGTCGACTATGAAGCGCAATCGTTTGCAGAACTTAAGTACTCTAAATTTGTGACATCATCGATTCTAAATTTGCATATGCCAGCGAATATTCAAAGAAATTTAGAATAGTGTCTAAACTTTTGCGACAAGCACATTTGAATTTTTATGAAAAAAATTAGTATTATAGCAAATAAAACGACTGTCTTTTGTACATAGCATTTTAAATCAGTTTTTGAATATATTTACAGGTTTTTGTAATTCTGACGTCATAATTCTACATTTTAAAGCTGAATGACGTCATTGTCTAAACTTTTGCGTCATAGTGTATATATTTTACAAGACCATGCTAAGGCACACATTGCAGAGTAGACAGCTAAATTATATTTATGATTGTGAAAAAAGAAAGTACGAGGGCTGTTCAATAACGAATATTCATAATTTTTTATATGACATATCCGCACTCATCTACTAAATTTTAATGATTCTTTTCAAAATAATTCATATTCAATGCTTCAATCACTTGTCTTACATTTTTTCACACTTCAAACACATGCTGGAAATCACTTTTTTAAATAGGTCCCTCAAAATCTTTACCGTCTTTACCAATATGTTTCTAATGATGAAAAATACTTTCCACGAATGTGTTTCTTCACATTAGGGAACTCATTTTATCTTCCTGTAGGGGAAAGTAGGGGAATGGCGCTCACTTAAGGGAAAACATGAATATCTAGTCAAATTTAGACAAAAAAAAACAATATTTTATTAACGAAGTATAACTCCAAAGCCTAAGGAACAGTTTTCAATCAACAAATTTGCATAAAAGTTTAAGGAATTTGTTTTATTGTTTTATTTAAATAACCATCGATTGAGCGGTAATGCCCGACATGGTAGGGTAATTGCGCTCAGAGTTTGAATACAACATTTAAGTAAGATAAAAGTCACATATGTAGTTGTGGGGGCTATTCACACCACTGCAGACTTTTTGCTACCACTTTACACATATTGTGCACACGTATTGTGTTAGACATATAGTAGGTTACTTTTTTTATATTTAGGTTTTTTAATTTTCACTACTTTTTTGAAATCGTAAAATTCTTCTTGTTTAATGGCATATTAATTAAGGCGAAAACAGGGGAATTTTACCATTTCAAAAAAGCGGTGTCAATCAACAAATTTGAATTTTAAAATAGTTGCTCTTCTTTGGAATTCCACGCGAGCGCAATTACCCGCTATCACCATGTTGGGTTTTAATGCATTATAATTGGCGTAACAACACATTATAAAAATAAATAAAAGCATGAAAGTACAGCTAAATGTATATATTTTGTAGAAATAATGAGTAAATTAACATTTGAAAATAAGAATGTGCACTTACCTTCAAGTTAGATGTTGTAGAATTTTATAATAAAACAACTTCAAACTAATAATGTGAGGACACAAAAATTCTTTCCTCCCGACGGGCACTAAATTCTTACTGGGAACTTAGGATGAAGTTCGCTAGGTACCTGTACCGATCGCACGTTTTCAATTCTATTCTGTTTAGAGATATTTGGTGAGCGGGATTACCCTTCTGAGCGTCATTACCCTACTTTCCCCTAATATCTCCTTCAATATCCAACAAACATCCATACGAACGCCCTGTTGTTCGGATATGAAGTTTCCCTAAGTTTGTCCGTCGCACAAACACGTCTCATGTTCACTTTTTCTTACTGTCGTGCGAGTAGCACACAGTTATAACAGCGATATTTACAACTGTTCTCATATCTAACGATGTTCTCTGACAATAACAGCGACGGTATTATTGTTGACTTCTGTAAGCGCAGTTAATGAAATTCCAGGTCCATTTTCCTTTCAAGATGACTGTATTTCTCTTCCTTAAACATCTCAAACCATCTTCTAACGGTGCTACATGGAAGAATATGTCTCTGCATATGTCTCCTATAGAATACACTTCAACTGACGATTTTTTCAGGGGAAAGCAAAATTTCCATCAGTAGGAGTATGCTGCTCATTTCATGCTGCTTCCATCGTTACCATAGTAGCTGAACTTTTATAACTGCCACTGACGTACTACTAGAAATAAATGAAAAATAAAATAAATAAACCATGTATTCATTACACATTAAGCTAACAATGGAACATGAAAGAAAATTTGTGTGCAAAAAAGTATGCTAATAAAATATATATAATAATTCTTTATTGAACAGCCTTCGTATATTATGACAAAGAAGAAGAGTAAAAGGAAAGAAACTAATGATATTAGGGGAAAGTAGGGTAATGACGCTCAGAAGGGTAATCCCGCTCACCCAATATCTCTAAACAGAATAGAATTGAAAACGTACGATCAGTACCGGCACTTGCGAACTTCATCCTAAGTTCCCAGTAAGGATATAGTGCCCGTTGGGAGGAAGTACTATTGTATCCTCAAGTTATTAGTTTGAAGTTCTTTTAGAATAAAATTCTACAACATCTCAATTGAAGGTACGTGTACACTCTTATTTTTCAATATTAATTTACTCATTATGTCAACAAAATATATACATTTAGCTGCACGTTCATGCTTTTATTTATTTTTGTAGTGCGTTGTTACGCCAATTATACTGCATTAAAACCCAACATGGCGATAATGGGCAATGGCGCTCGGTGGAATCCCAGAAGAACTGTCGCCAGTGGGCAACTTTTTTAAAATTCAAATTTATTGATTAACACTACTTTTTTGAAATGGTAAAATTCCCCAGTTTTCGCCTTAATTAATATGTCATTAAACAAGAAGAATTTTACGATTTCAAAAAGTACTAACATAACAGACTATTCTGCCTTGGTTTATTGCGCTTTATTGCTACGTGGAGTCTCTCAATTTGTTTCTACCTGCGCATGTTCAGGGACTCATTTGTAATTAGTGTTGTTTATGAGATATTCATCCATTCACCAAACTTTTTAGACGCACCTATACATTGACAGTCAAGCAATTTAATTTTTTCACTCTGATTGGATGCAAAATTTCCCGAACGCACCGCCCTATCCTGGTGACCATAGTTTGAAATATTTTTTAATAAATGGAGTTTGAGGTTCCATTTTTTAGGAACAGGCCCCTTAAGATACAGGATTAAAGTCAGTTACAATGTTCTAGAGCGGCTTTGATTTGTATAAAAATATATGCAAAGATTAGTACAATGATAAGTGCAGAGTAGGGGAGACCGGGGGAATGGCGACACCTTAAGGGAATTTAAATTTTTTCACCTCGAAAAAATGTTTATTTTTTAATAGTAAAAATTCTAAAGCTGAATCATGATCTTTAGTATCTGTATAAATTTAACCGTAATCATAACTGTAAAGTAAGCATACATAAAAAAATATTTTTTAAACCTCTGCACAGTGGCGGGATTACCCAGGACACTGGGGTAATTTCGCCACCGTACAGGGGTAATGCCGCCACTCTTTAATGACCTAGTACATGCATCAAATCGATATTAGGAAACACACAACCTACTGAAAATAGTTAGAAAGCAATGTAATTGAGCAGAATAATAGTTAAGCTTACAATTTACTTCATATTGCAAAAGTCACTCTGCTGAATCGGCTCCACTACATTAAAATGAGGCCATTTCTCACCCGATTTGCATGGCGTCGGCATTACCCCGAGAGGACAATATGGCGGAAATCCCCAAGCAAAGCCGAAAGAAGAACGGAACTTGTTCAACACATTGCATCAAAATGTCAGCGAATGCATGTAAATTACGGGTCATATTATTTTAAATACCTAATGTTACAATAAAAGGTGCTTATCTTTACTCTTTTGAAGCTCCAAAATAATAAGTAACTAGATGAAAACTGCATTTTTCACTAGAACAGACGAACGAAGTACAGCAAAGTCACTCTCACTTTAGGCACTGTTTATATTGTTGGCCGCTACAGTGCAGGCACATTCACTATCTCAAACTGCCCTTAGTTTTTAAACTAGGTGGGGTGGCGGCATAACCCGGGTTGGCGGCATTCCCCCGGTCTCCCCTGTGTACGCAAAGTTGCAGAAAATTTTGTTACAAATACATGGTTCAAGTATAATAAAGTAGGGGAGACCGGGCACATTTTTCTTAGGGGCAAGTTTTCCAACTTGCTTTAGTTTTTAAATGAGACGCTAGGTGACGCTATCGAGTGAACTGGCTGAAGTGGCAACATTTTACACACCATCTACAAAAGTTATAGTTTAGTAGCTGCTGTCACTTCGTCAGGAGATCTGTTTTTTCATTTTTTCAACGGCGAGTAAAATTTCGGGTCTTTATTAAAACGTAAAATAAACGTACTAGCGTTAAACTTACTGTTTTGACATTGCATGCACTACAAAAGGGTTTCTTTCTTCAGGTAACTATGCGTTTGTTTCGCAAATAACTTACACCGCTATTCGTCCAGGCTGTGAAAAAGTTCAAATATGGCGACGGGGCAGGTTTTCGAACAACATAAGGGGCAAGTTTTCCAACATGTTTCTCGTTGGAAAACGTCCCCCCCCCCTCCTAAATAAGCCAATCTTATTGAATCAAAAATGTATTTATTGTGTAGTAAAATCGGCCAAATAACCATATATACCCGTTTGATCATTAGTTCATTTAGTCAAGTAAAACTATCAATATAAAAAACAAGGTAAATTAAAAAATATAATAAAATGTCAATTTTTTCTAAAATGGGTTCATTTAATGAATCCATTTTATGTTAATTATGCCTTTATAGTCATAAGCTACAACACTGAGATAGCCGTGTGTATGGACCCCTCAAAAAGCATATTAACAGTGCTTAGAGCTGCTCCACTGGCGTGAATCCACAGTCAACATTATGGCGGGTTTTAAACGTTCGAGAATTTTCCCACTGAATCCTGAAATATTTACAGACTCTGCTTTTATGCCATCCTACTTTTCTGACAGGCCAGCTCCTGCCGCACCAAATCTTGAAAGACCAACAATCCTGAAACGATTTCAAACTTTCCTCAATAATCTATTGTCCTACCCCCCCCCCCCCCCCAAAAAAAAAAAGAAGAAAAAAAAACTCCTCATATCCTTAAAAAAAAGCATCAAATCCTTCTACACCAACGCAAGCTATCACTTCCAAAGAAGCTGTTCACTATTGCTTATGAAAACGGCATTCTTTATACATCCAAACAAACTTCGCTACACCAGAAGAAGTTAGGACTTTTGCGAAGGCTGCAATAAGGAGGCAAACACGGCGTGGAAAGAAAAATAGGAAGTATTGTACTGACTGATTCTCCTGTTAAAAATCAACTGAAAATGGAAAAAAAGATTCATCTAAAAAATTTTTAACTGCAAAAGGAATCAGATAAAAGGGACGAAAATAAACAAAATCCAACCCGGTCAGGGAGCCGTTTGGACCTTCGTCTTGAAATGTGAAATGGATTAAAACTGTTTTTTATGTTACTGCGCATCTAGTTCACAATAAAACATACTTATTAATTAACAAGCAAGATTTATTACCTGTGTTTTACCATTTAAAGTATAGCTGGAAAACTTGCCCTGCATACGGGGCGCATTTTCCAATGTAAATGCATTAGACTTAACCATTTTTTTTGTGAAAAAGTATATTTAGTTTTTTGAATAATAATTGTGCCAGTTTGTACAGATCTAGGGAATACAATGATATCCTGTAGATATCAAAATAGATAAAAATAAAAAATGCAAAAATAAAATTATAAAAAGTTGGAAAACTTGCCCCGGTCTCCCCTATGTTGTTTAACCCTACGTTCCCCTTTAACTACAATTGGAAGATCGATAATCATATTTGCTTATTTCACATGAAAGAAAGTGATTTATCATCTCCCGTTTAACATTTTTTTTTCTATAAATCTTTTCAGTTTTAAGTTTGAGTTAATTTTAGTTCCCTTTTATCTTATAAGTACTTAAAACTACTTGAGACAGAAGTATGCAAATTCATGTATAGCAAAAGTAATTCCTTTTCTATGTCCATTAATTATAATTTATCAAGAGGTGGGAGTGTGATTTGTTACCCCCAAACTCCTATTACATTACGAATCTAGTCATTTATCTACTTGATTAACTTTACCAATTTTCTAGATTAAAACAGCTTATGGAATAGAGAAATTTTGAAATCTTTTGTGGTAAACATAATTTCAATTTGAATTTTCGCAAACCTGGTGTATATTTAAAATTTATTTCAGACTTTCTAAAATGCACGTGTAAGACAAATGAATAACTTTTAATAATTCATTTTTGTAATTTTGATAATGTTAGCATGCATTAATATTGTAATATAGTTTTAAAAAATATTCAATATAATTTTATATTACTTTATTTGAAGAATTATGATTGTTTAAATAATTCAAGATTAATGAAATTGTACATAATTAAAAATTACAATATAAAAAAAAAATTCGCAGCTTAAATATTTTTCACACAGGCACATGATTTATAAATATACTTATATATTTGTACTATTCCTATATTAATAAAATAATATTTCTGTGTGAGTTATACAGAGTGCTCATTAATGCCTTGTTGGTTCCCATTTACGTCAGAACGACGAACACTATACTGCTTGACCAGTTTTAAAAGACCGGTCTTGGCATACTGCCAAAATAATGGACCTTTCCGGAGGTAGGGAAGCATTAGGAGGAGACGAAATTCAGGTTTTTCTTACCCGTTCGGGACGGCGCGTGCATTCAGAAGTGCGCATCTGAGGACGGAACGGGAAAATTTGATTTCACTTTCTGGGCCGAAGGATTTGGCGAAGAAAGTCTAACTCTTGTAAAATGCTCTTAAGACTATAAAAGGTTCATTTTTCCATGTAACCTTTTGAAATACCCATACATGGAATAATTTGTTATTATATACATTCACGCAAAAAAGAGCTATTTTTTCCGATATTTTTGTATAAAAATGACTTTTTAAATATATATTATTCATATTTTAACTTCTTTTTTAGGTTAAAAATCACAAAATACTACGTGTCTTTAATATAGAAACATATGAAACATTTTGCTCAAACAAAGGATAATTTTGATAAAAAAATAAGTTTTATTTCTATTTTAACACATTCCTTAAACAAAATAAGTGTTTTAATAAAGCTGATTTATTCACAAATAAAAATAATTAAATAAAACTTGCAAGCAACTTGTACTACTTTTTAATACTTATTATACAGACATACATATAAAATAGTTTGAAAATTCTTAATTTAATTTAAAATATTTTGAAAATTCAAAAATTATATGTAAATATATTATCAATCATAAAATATCTATCAAATAAAAAGTATTGAATAATAATAAGTATAATAGAACTATTATTTAAAATATGCATCTCTAAACAGTTATTAAATGTTAAAAATATTTTTGAAAATAAAAGGAAAAAATTTATAGTAATGTATAATAAAACCAAATATCAAATAAAGATTATTTGATTATAATGAGTAAACTTGAATGTTAACTTAAAATACATTCATCGAACAACTTGTTGATGTTAAAATATCTTTATTTATATCTTATATATATATATATGTAAAATATATAAATAAATTTATGAAATTAAAAGTATTGAATAATAATTAATAATATTGAATGAAACTGAATAATAATTTTAAATATACTGATAAAAAATGCCATTAATGATAAAAGTATTTTTGAAATTAGAAATATATATACTATATATAATTAAATATATCGAATAAATGTATTTAATTATAACGGGTAAAACTGACTATTAATTCGAAATATACACGCTAATGTAGGCGTTTATTTATAAAAATAGTCAGAGTTCAATGATTCTGTTAGAATCACTAACTCTCAAAAATTTTACTTTCTGAAGACTCTGCTATTTTTGACATTTTAATGAGTTTAGGAACAAAAATAGATTCAAAACCGGAACATTGACGACATTTACATGAAAATTAATTATTTTTATGGTAAAGCTGAAAACGTTGTTCGATTTCGGGATATCTAAATAAGAACGACTGCAATTTCTCTATATTTATGCATAAAAAGGTCTTCGTATAAATATCAGGAAATTGAACTTGAAAACAGATTTGAGGCAAGTGAATACGAAACTGCTAGTAGTATTTATTCTGCTCTCCCTCCATTCCCCACAAAAGCAATACTAGGGGAAACTCCCTTTTCATTGCCCTCATTCCTATTATGAAGAATAGACTCTTCTTACTCTGACCTGTTACTCACGTGACCGGTCTTTAATGCTTGGCTCAGCAGTAGTCATAAACGTGGTGTTTAGATATAGTAAAATGATAATGCGGTACTCGATGAAACCATTTACAGCGTCACCTAGCAGGGAACTACAGTGTTGGTGTCCTCATCTCAAAAACGTTACAAGATACGAGGATAAAGTCAACTACAAATTTCTAGAGCGTTTTCGATTTTGTACAAAAATATGACTTAGAAAAATATCATTAAAAATATCTTGTAAAAATGTCTTTGTATATAAAACTTAAAATTTCAGGGCTTCTACTAGGTTGAGCAAAAAGTTCTGGGAAATTTGTGAAAGTTGCGTTGTTATGAGCAAATTAACGACAAAAGCAACAAGGCCTATTCTTCAAAGTAGAGACCATCACAGTCCAGGACTTTCTGACATCGTTCTGTCAGATTCCGGATTTGCTGAAAGTACGAAGTTTGTCGCCGTACCAGCACCTTCACCCTCATTAATCTCATCGACGGCTTTCAGAATCGTTAGATCTTTCCTCCAATACACACACGCAAATCATACTGTTCAACAGGTATTTTGGAGCCGAAATTCTTGAACTCCTATAGATATACCACTAGTACTTCTATATACGATACAAATTCTGGTAACTATTAGATTAAAAATTTCCCAGAACTTTTTGCTCAACCTAATAATAATCACAATTTTAAATACTTAAATAATCGCATGTAGAAGTGCGGCATTACTAGACCAATAAACTTTACTAATACATTTAGCACATCAAAACAAGATGTAATTTTATTTAACAAGGAAATTAATGTAAGAATGCTAAATCGTCCCCAATCGGTAGCAATGTACCGTGCATTCCCTGTATGTTCCCATGGTGGAAATGTCTAGTTTTATCGATCACGGCGCAGGAACACAACTCCCTCCCCAAAGTGGCATTGCGAATATATCGGTGAACCAATTAACTCGCTCACTGGAACTCGTTACTGGCGTTGAGGCAATACGACTCGGAAATCGGCACGAAAAATCCTAGAACGTGTCGATTTTGAAAATTAAAACTAGGCTTATAGCATAAATTGAATGTTCTAAAATAGAATAAGTTTTGATACGGGAAGCTAAGCGTAATACAATTGAACGTTGACTTAGGGACAAAAAAAAAGTAAAAATGTGAAAACATTACGGATCATATTTCTATTTTTCTATCAGTTCACTTTGCAAAAGACACAAATAAGAGATTTGAAGGTAATAAGACTCTCACACTAGATTGGCCGGCATATTAATCGGACCTAAACCTTCTATAAAACATTTAGGATATTATAGTGTGCAATATCCGGAAATTACATGCAAAATTTCTATAATTTAGTTCCGTTGCGTACCGTTCTTATCATTGCCCTTATATTGCCTATCCAGTGAAAATACAATTTATTATATTGTAATATTAATAACTGTTTTGCAAAGTTGTCAGTATACTTATAGTCACGAGGGGTAATTATGACCACATTTTATATTTTCAACTTCGTTATTTTTTTTTTTTTTTGCTTATTTCTATTTGGAAAAGTGCTGTTTTTAGTACATAGGAAGTAACTTTGATCCTTTAAGAACACATTTTAAAAGTTTTAATTCTCATAGCTGTTTTTCTTTTAAAGTTAAAAGGGTGGTTATAATTACCCCACCAAAAACTCACAATCACATAAGTTTGGGGTAATTAAGACCACTAGTGGGGAAATTATGACCACTATATCTTCTCTTTATATTTGCCAATACACATTTGTTTGGGGGTAATTATGACCACTTTGAACTCCAAAGTAACAAATCCGTTTATTAAAAATTTTATAGACTTATTTTCAAATTGCTATTTGGATCTCAAAAAGGCTTCAGACTAGTAATAAAGAATACCTAAGATGAAATATACATTATGAGGTTAATATCTAAGCTTGAAACAAAATTTTACCATCACAGTTTTCTCCAATATGACGGCGGTCATAATTACCCCACCTGACCCTATATTGTCTATTTAATTTGATAAAATAAGTTCATCTGGTGTATATGTGGATAAATATAGGGGAAAGTAGGGGGGTGGCGCTCACTTAAGGGAAAACATGAATAGCTAGTCAAATTTAGACAAAATAATCAATATTTTATTAACGAAGTATAACTCCAAAGCATAAGGTACAGTTTGCAATCAACTAATTTTCATAAAAGTTTTAAGAATTGTTTTTATCGTTTTATTTAAATGACTATCGATTGAGCGGCAATGCCCGACATGGTAGGGTAATTGCGCTCAGAGTTTGAATACAACATTTAAGTAAAACAAAAGTCACCTATGTAGTTGTGTGGGCTGTTCACACCACTGCAGACAACTTTACACATATTATGCACAGATATTGTATTACACATATAGCGAGCTACTTTTTTTATAATTTAAGGTTTTTGATTTTCACCACTTTTTATAATTCGTAAAATTCTCCTTGTTAAATGGCGTATTAATTAAGGCGAAAACAGGTGACTTTTGCCATTTCAAAAAAGTTGTGTTAATCAATGAATTTGCATGACTTTTTCAGAAATTCCAACATAGGGGAGAATGTAATAGGTAGTATTTCTTACGAAATCTACGAAAGTGGGGGGGGGGGGGGGGGGGTTGAAGAAGAAAAAACTCACAACTTCGTCAGTTTACAATAGGGGTGCACAACCTTTTTAAGAGAAGGGCCACTTGCAAAAATGTTTGTGTTGTCAAGGGCCACATCAGTAACACAGAGAAAATTCTATATCGGGGAGGTAGGGGTGGGGTAATAAGTCTTTATTCTTGATGAATAATTATTTTTTGTCTATAATAAACAAAAACAAACGGAAATAAATAATTGTATGAAGGAATGCAGGGCTTCTTCGCATCTGCATGAATAACCATTCAACACGTTATGAAGATTAACGGTACGTTCTTGACAAATGGTAACTTGAAGAAAAAAATTACACAAAATTTCTAAGTAATTGAATGTTATTGAAAATTATATAAAAAATTATTGAAGAATAACTTCATTTAAAATAAAAGGAAACTTATTTTTGAAATAACAAGACGTTATGGACTAATTATGCTATTTTTTCAGCGGACTATTAAATAAACTCGTTTTTTTTTCAATCAAGTGCGACTGATTGACGAAATTCGCGATTTTTTATCAACGACCGATTGACAGATTTCGCGGTAATTTTCCATTGCCGATTGGCATAATTTGCAATCTTTTCAAACAACCAATTTGAGATATCTGCGATAAATTGACACAATTCGCGATTTTTTCCGCCCCCGATCGAATTATTTCGCGACTTTTCTGTTCTGCGAGCGACCTTGGAAATTCGCGAGTTTTTCCCATGAACGATTGACAAAATTCGCGATTTTTTTTCATGAGTGATTGGCGAATATTGCGATATTTTACGTGACAGATTGACAATATTTGCAATTTTTTTCAATGACCAATCGACGAAACGTGATTTTTTCCTGATATACATTGATGTAATTTGCGATTTTTTTTCGTGCAATAAAAAGGCAAAAATCGCGATTTCTTTTACGTGCACAGTCGATGGATTTTGCGATTTTCTCCTGCGACTAATGGATTTCTGTTTCATGATATTTTTTGGGACCGACACACAAATTTTGTAATTTTTTCCACGAGCTATTCACGAAGTTCGCGAATTTTGGGGAAAATTCACAATTTTTTTTCCCGAGCGATTGACAAATTTCACAATATTTTTGCGACCAATTGACAAAATTTGTAATTTTTTCTATGAGCTGTGAAAATTCGTGATTTTTTTTCGTGACAGATTGACAAAATCGCGATTTTTCCCCAGTCGATCAACGGAATTAGCAATTTTTGTACCTCATTGACAAAATTCGCGATTTTACTGTGCCCTATTAACAAAATTCGTGATTGTTAACTGACTCTGATGAAATTTGTAATTTTTCCCGCAATAAGCTGGCGAAACTCGCGCTTTTCCGTAGCCGGTCATGAAAGTTTGCAATTTTTCAGCAGCTCCTCGACAAAATTCGCAATTTTTCTGCGTCCGATCAAGGACATTCGCGATTCTTAACTGACTCTGAAGAAATTTGTAATTTTTACGCGACAAATTGATGAAATTCGATATTTTTCTCGCGATAAACTGACGAAGCTCACGATTTTTCCGAAGCCGGTCAACAAAATTTGCAATTTTTTCGTACCTCATCGACAAAATTCGCGATTTTTCTATGCCCGATTAAAGAAATTTGAGACTCTTCCGCGCCGAGTCGATAAAATTCGCGATTTTTCCTCTCGCGATCAACGAAATTCGAAAATTTTCCGCGCCCGATAAACGAAATTTGCGCTTCTTAACTGACTCTGACGAAATTTGTAATTTTTTTCCGCGGCAAATTGACAAAATTCCGCTTTTGTCTCACGATCAGCTAACAAAACTCTCAATTTTTCAGCAACCGATCAAGAATTACGTAATCAACAAAATTCGCGATTTTTTATCCGTCCGATCAACGAAATTCACGATTTTTAACTGACTCTGACGAAATTTGCAATTTTGTCAGCGGCAAATTGTCGAAATTCCCGATTTTTTCTCGCGATAAACTAACAAAACTCGAGATTTTTCCCCGGTTGATCAACGAAATTTGAGATTTTTCTTCGACTCATCGATAAATTTCGCGATTTTTCCGAACTCGATCAACGAAATTTGCGATTCTTAATTGGCTATGATGAAATTTGTAATTTCTTCCCGGAGCAAATTGACAAAATTCGCGATTTTTTCCTGCGACATATGGACAAAAAAGTGAAAATTTTCCACTTATAAAATGACGAAATTGTGTAAAAAAAAAAAAAACCGAAGAATTTATATAAATTGTGATCGCGGGCTACAAGTTAACCCATGGCGGGCCACTTTTGGCCCGCAGGCCACAGGTTGTGCATCCCTAGTACAAGATATCAAATCTGCTTAAATTTATTATAAATCTTCTTAATATTACCTACGACTTTTATATTGACAAGTTTTTGACAGGACTAATTCTTACAACAAAAAAATTGGGGGGAGCGTTGTAGAAAAAAAATTTAGAGCTCCTTTAAATCTCCACTAAAGGGATAAAAAGTATCATTGGCGTGATGAAAATTTTTGATAACTCTCAGAGATGCTGTATATAGGGTTGCATTATTAACTCGCGCGTGTCTCAATAAAAAGAGCTTCAGAATTTAAAATATAGGGTATCTGTGTGGTACATTTAACGAAACAATCACGACACGGTTTAAATTTACTATATAAATCTTCTTAATATTATCTATTACTTTTGTAGTAACAAATTTTTGATGAGATTAACTCTATTAATGGATGATATTACTGAAAATATTCTGAAGTGATGATAAACATAAGGGTCGAAGAAAACATTGTATTAACATGATTCTGATAAAAACAATTCTTACAGAAACATACAATTAAAACTCTTGAAAAGCGGGCCAGCTAAAATTGTTAAACTGGGTTTATTTCTAATCTTGATTTAGTTTTTGTTGCTGAAATTAGTACTTAACTTCGAAATCTACCCGTCACTGTAAGCCGAGCCTGCATGGATTTTTCTTATTAATAGACACTGTAATCCCACCATACACATTTGCTTGTACATTTTGATTATAATTTAACCCTTTGTATCACAGCGTTGCATATCTGCAACAAACACAGATGTCAATGTTACTTATACAGTGGACTTTAGAAAATGATTTTATTTATTGCTGCTATCTCCGAACACATCTCTTAATAGAGTGGTTCCCAAAAGTGTTCGTACACTTTAGAAAATTATAGTAAAAAGGTATTTCCCTCGAATTGAATTCGAATATGAAGTCCAGTATTTTTCCACATCAACTTTCTGCTATTCTAAATAATGCTCAACATTTCTTTTTATTATTGACTGATTTCTTTTTATATAAAACTGAAAACAGAAGGAGGCAGAGAAAGAATACACCACAAAAGTCTTTGTACACTGAAACATTTTCGGATAAATTCATAATTAAAATTATCGTCTGTCGTATTATTTTTAATTTTGCATTGTAGGGATATTTAAGAAAACAATTTGCTTTAATTTTTGCTTGCTTTCTTCGTAATATTTTATTTTTATTTAAATAGGGCTCGTAGTCGTAAGAAACAATTAACAGCATTAAAAATTGGTTATCTTTCATCATAATAGTGGTAAAGCAGTTCGGAATATTGCTAAGTTAGTTAATTTAATCCATTTTGTGATGTAGTATGTGATAAAACGCTTTAAAGAAGAAAATCGGATCGAAAACATCGTCCAAGATCGTCCATCAAAGTTAACACAACGAGATCAGAGATTTATAATTAGAAAAATTGTAAAAAAATCCACTTTAAAGTGCTGTAAAAGTTGCTACAGAGTTTAATGAAAAATGTTCTTCTTCAATTTCACCTGAAACTATTCGAGGAGTGCTGATATCAATTGGATTAAGGGGACAAGGGACCTTAAAATCCTTAAAAATATTTTTTTATTTTCTGTAAATTTCACCTTTATTATTTAAGTGTACATTATATACATTATGGCATATTTTTATCACAAAAAATGGAATTTTACGCATTGTATTAGAAATCTCCGAAATGCACCCTGCGCATTCCATATCAATGAAAATCCCCAATATATATATATTTTTTAATAAAAGTTTGGTTTATATATATATATATAAATAAAATAGAGCATCGAATTTTATATATTTCAATTTAAAAGGTAAAAAAAAAAATTGACATTTTTTGAATTTTCTTTTTACCTTTAAATTCAAATATTAATTTGAAATTATTTAAATTAAATTCAAATTTACTTTAAAATCAAATTCGGTGCTCTATTTTATTTATATATATAAACCAAACTTTTATAAAAAATATATATATATTGGGGATTTTCATTGATATGGAACGCGCAGGGGGCATTTCGAAGATTTCTAAGACGACGCGTAAAATTCCATTTTTTCTCAAAAATATTTTTTTTTTGTGATAAATGCATGCCATAATGCATATAATGTACCCTTGAATAATATTTAGGTGAAATTTACATAAAATAAAAAAATATTTTTTAAGGATTTTAAGGTCCCTTGTCAGTTGGGCGTTCTGCTCGTAAGAAATTTTCTTATTAATGAGAAAAACAGAAAGCTTAGACTTTCCTTCGCAAAATCAATAATAAATAAACCTGAATCGTATTGAAATAATGTCTTATTTGCAGATGAAAGTAAATTTAACATTTTCGGTTCCGACTGGCGTATAATTTTATGGAGAAGGAAAAATGAAGAACTTGATCCAAAGAACTTAGTTGGAAGAGTTAGGGGAAAGTAGGGTAATGACGCTCAGAAGGGTAATCCCGCTCACCAAATATCTGTAAACAGAATAGAATTGAAAACGTGCTATCGGTGCCGGTACCTAGCGAACTTCATCCTAAGTTCCCAGTAAGGATTTAGTGCCCGTCGGGAGGAAAGTATTTTTGTGTCCTCACATTATTAGTTTGAAGTTGTTTTATTATAAAATTCTACAACATCTAACTTGAAGGTAAGTGTATACTGTTATTTTCAAATATTAATTTACTCATTATGTCTGCAAAATATATACATTTAGCTGTACTTTCATGCTTTTATTTATTTTTGTAGTGCGTTGTTACGCCAATTATAATGCATTAAAACCCAACATGGCGATAGCAGGTAATGGCGCTCGCGGGGAATTCCAGAGAAGTGTTGCCAGTTTGCAACTTTTTTAAATTCAAATTTTTTGATTGACACCACTTTTTTGAAATGGTAGAATTTCCCTGTTTTCGCCTTAATATGTCATTAAACAAGGAGAATTTTACGATTTCCAAAAAGTGGTGAAATTCAAAAAACCTAAATATAAAAAAAGTAACCCACTGTATGTCTAACACAATATGTGTAAAGTGGTTGCAAAAAGTCTGCAGTGTTGTGAACAGCCCACACAACTACGTATGTGACTTTTATCTTACTTAAACGTTGTATTCAATCTCTGAGCGAAATTACCATACCATGTCGGGCATTACCGCTCAATCGATGGTCATTTAAATAAAACGATAAAAAAAATTCCTTAAACTTTTATGAAAAATAGTTGATTGCAAACTGTTCCTTAGGCTTTGGAGTTATACTTCGTTAATAAAATATTGATTTTTTTGTCTAAATTTGATGGTTGTAGGTTGGTTGTATATTGTTTAATGGCACAAAATCCCATAAGGGACATGCTGCGCCAAACAAGAATAGACTAAAAACATAAAAATAAAGACCATCAGAAAAGCAATCTGGATGGGGGTCCCATCCAGATGCAGTCAGAATAGTGTAGATAGGGAAGAAAATTAAAAACTAAACAAACGCACTATAAAAGATTTTAGGTAAAAAGTGCAGAAGTGCAATCTGGATGGGCCCCATCCAGATGTCAGAAAAAATTAAAAGAACAATTGTCTAAATTTGACTAGCTATTCATGTTTTCGCTTAAGTGGGCGCCATTCCCCTACTTTCCCCTAAGCAGGGCTGGAGGTATCCTTGTGTGTGGATGCATAGCAACATCAGGACTAGATAATTTGGTATTTATTGATGGCATAATGAATCATGAACTTTATTTAAATATTTTAAAAGGCAATTTAAAATTATCAGCCCAAAATTTGGGTATTGGAAACAACTTTGTTCTTTATCAAGATTACGATTCTAAGCACACGGCTCTCAATTTTCGCCTGTGGTGTCTCTATAATTATCCATAAATTCTGAAAACACCACCTTAATCACCGGATTTAAACACAATAGAGCATATTTGGAAATAAATTGAGGTTAGAGTACGAAGACACGACATTAAAACAAAAAGCGAATTAAGAACAGTAATGATCGATGAATGGAAGAACATTGATGCAGAAATTACAAAAAAACTAGTGAAATCTATTCCTAGACATTTAAAAACTATTTTTTTATACTAAAGGATATCATACTAAGTACTAATTTAATGAAGTATTAGAGTATTTTTTAATGTATAAATTTTTTTAAGTGTACGAAGACTTTTGTGAGGTAACTTTGTTACTTTTTGTTATTGATTTTTAAAAAAATAACGTTTTGCTATGTTTTTAAATTATTTCACACAGTTTTGTTAAGAATAAGTTGTAGTTCTTATTATTAAATACTCTTTCTTAAATATTAATTTTAATTAATGGATAGAACACAATTTCATTGAAATTCGTAAGTGTACGAACACTTTTGAGAGCCACTGTGTAAATGTTTCATAGAATTCTCAACAAGCGGCGGTACCGAGTTAATTTTTCATCCCGAAATCTTATTTATCATTTGAGCAGTTACACATTTTTATTGCTAAAATGAACTTCGTAAATTTTGTAAAATAAAAAAAAAGTTTGAGATATCTAAAAAATGTTTTTTACAAAGACAAGCTCGTATGCTTTACAATTTCGTATTAGAAAACTGGCAATATTTATGAGAAGTATGTTATTTTCTGTTTATTGTAGATGTGAAAAAAGTAGCTTTTAGTCAATATTTTGTTTATGTTCAATTTTTTTTCAATTATTTTTACACGTTTAAACTGATGTATTCTAACACAAATGTATTTTTTAAACGGAGTCGTTGAGTGAAAAAATGTTAAGGATTAACCCTTTCATGCATGAATTATTTTTCATTATTTTCCATTATTCCCAAAACATCTTTTTTTTTTGTGATAAATGGGAACCCATTATAAAATAATTTTATTATTGTGTTATATGCTAGCTATTATCTGTCCACAAATAAGATCTCCATAAATTAATACTGAATTTTTTTTTTTTGCTTTTTAGGGCAATACTTATCTGTCCTCATATGAGGCCCGTATGAATGAAAGGGTTAACGTCACGAAGGACATTAGACCGTATTTCATGAACGGTTAAGTTCAGAGAGCATTTTTTTATCCTAATGACAAGAGCTTTTCAACGTTAGTACTCTCGAGTATACATCCAGACGTAACAGTTGTATATTGTCGCCTCAGAGCAACAGTAGGACATCTAGCAATAATAAAAAATGAGTTGTCTTACTTACTGCTATGAATAACTGTGTTTGCATCTAGTGGAACAACTTCTGAAATACAAAGTTATTTAATACTCAGATGTGTTTTATAAAAATTACCTACTGTCCCACTAGATGCAGACACAGTTTTTAATAGCGACAAAACAGACATTTCATTTTCGATTATTGCTAGATGTCCTACTGTTGCTCGGAGGTGACGATTTGTTCCCTAGTAACAATCTTACATTTAACACTTTCCAAAGTAGTTGAAAAGTGTTTATCAATTCGGTTTGTCTGTCCATCTGTCCACGCTTTAACTCCCGTGCGTATACTCGGATTTTCATGCAATTGATATATGTTAATGTGATTACCCAGGCATGTTCGGTGTTGCATATGAAGTGTGTATCACTAATGGCTCATTTATAAGGAAATTCAAAAGAATTCCGTGGTATTATAGTCAATGGGGAAAAATTGCTTGCAGTTTCTTTTAATGACATTACGCTATTTCAAATGTATTGAAATTGATATAAATCACAGAAGTTCTCTACAAGATGATTACAATAGAATAGGGCGTTCATAGCATTTACCGTTCATTTACTGGGACACAGAAAGGAAATCGGTTACAGTGTTGTGTTTGAGCAATAATTGCTGAAAGTGCGTTTTCAATTTCGATATGCGCTTATAAATTTAACTTTTTGCATGTTAGGGGAGACCGGGGAATGCCGCCAACCCGGGTTATGCCGCCACCCCACCTAGTTTAAAAACTAAGGGCAGTTTGAGATAGTGAATGTGCCTGCACTATAGCGGTCAACAATATAAACAGTGCCTAAAGTGAGAGTGACTTTGCTGTACGTCGTTCTTTTGTTCTAGTGAAAAATGTAGTTTTCATCTAGTTGCTTGTTATTTTGGAGCTTCAAATGAGTAGAGATAAGCACCTTTTATTGTAACATTAGGTATTTAAGATAATATGACCCGTAATCTATATGCATTCACCGACATTTTGATGTAATGTGTTGAACAAGTTCGGTTCTTGTTTCGGCTTTGCTTGAGGATATCCGCCATATTGTCCTCTCGGGGTAATGCCGCCACCATGCAAATCGGGTGAGAAATGGCCTCATTTTAATGTTGTGGAGCCGATTCAGCAGAGTGACTTTTGCAATATGAAGTAAATTGTAAGCTTAACCATTATTTTGCTCAATTACATTGCTTTCTAACTATTTTCAGTAAGTTGTGTGTTTCCTAGTATCCATTTGATGCATGTACTAGGTCATTAAAGAGTGGCGGCATTACCCCGGTACAGTGGCGGAATTACCCCAGTGTCCTGGGTAATCCCGCCACTGTGCAGAGGTTTAAAAAATATTTTTTTATGTATGCTTACTTTACAGTTATGATTACGGTTAAATTTATACAGGTTGGTTGGTTGGTTGTATATTGTTTAATGGCACAAAATCCCATAAGGGACATGCTGCGCCAAACAAGAATAGACTAAAAACACAAAAACAAAGAGCATCAGAAAAGCAATCTGGATGGGGGTCCCATCCAGATGCAGTCAGAAAAGTGTAGATAGGGAAGAAAATTAAAAACTAAACAAACGGACTATAAAAGATTTTAGGTAAAAAGTGCAGAAGTGCAGTCTGGATGGGACTCCCATCCAGATGTCAGAAAAAAATTAAAAGAATAATTCAAGTTGTTGTTAAACCAAAGAAAGTTGCAAAAATCATATTTCAAAGTAAAATCCAGCATGTTTTAAAAAAGTGAAGAGTGCCCCACGAGGTGTTTCCCCAATGAGGATTGTCAAGATTGGTGATGATGAGTTAAAATAGATTCTGTATAAGTGCCGGAGACCCGGACAGTCAGTTAAAACATGATGAATGGTCAGGTAATCAAAATGGCAATGTGGCCACATGGGAGCATCCTCCCGAAGTAAAAGATGTTTATGAGTGATTCTAGAATGTCCAATTCTCAGACGGGTCAGAAGAACATCGGTTTTCCTTGGATAACACGCAGGCCAGGTCATGATGGTAGGTTTGATGTGGTGCAGTTTATTATTGCATTCTAAATTCCAACTTTCTTGCCATTTATAATGAATAAAGCGTTTGATAAGTAGTTTTAAGTCTGAGAATGGAACTTTATGGCACAACGGATTGAGCGCACGTTTCGCCGCCTCATCCGCTTTCTCGTTGCCAGGAATACCCATGTGTCCAGGTACCCAGCAAAATAAAATATTATAGCCACGTCTTTTCAATTTATTATAAAAATCAAGGATTAATGAAACATAAGGATGCTTTTTAAATGATTTAATTGCGTCAATAGAGCTATTTGAGTCGGTATAAATTATGAAGGATGAGCTATGATGATGAGAGATGTAGAACATGGCTCTCTCTATTGCAATGAGTTCGGCTGTAAAGACAGAAGTAGATGAATGAAGGCGATAGCTTAAAGAGTTGTTTTCACAAAATATCCCACACCCAACAGTATCTCCACTCTTAGATCCATCTGTGTAAATGTCAGTGTAATCATTAAAGTTTGATCTGTGTGCAGCAAATATCTGTTGAAAAACAACAGGAGCTAAGGTGTTTCTATCATATCCTTTAAAAGGATGGAGCGATGTAATACTAGGAGGTTTCCAAGGAGGGAATACATGCAATGGACATGGACTCACCTCGATACTACTCAGTGGGCTATTATCAGTAATGTTCCTTATTCTGACACCAAAAGGTGGGATGCAAGATGGTCGATGCTGATAAAGCATATCGTTGTCTGTATTTAGAATGTATGAATGAAAAGGATGGCCTGGATGTGAAAGGATACGGTAATAAAGTTCTAAAGAAAGTTTTTCACGAATGTGGTGTAATGCTGGTTCATTGCAGTCAACATAAAGACTTAAAACTGGAGAGGTACGAAATGCACCAGAGCAAACACGGAGTGCGCTATGGTGCACAGTGTCAAGTTTTTTAAGAACAGAATTACGTGCGGAACCATAGACCTGGCAGGCATAGTCAATTTTGGGACGGATGACGGCTCGATAGATTTTAACGAGAGAAGTACGGTCTGCTCCCCAGGAAGTATTTGAAAGCACCTTTAGTAAGTTAAGCGATTTTTCACATTTTGTCCGTAGTTGTAAAATATGTGGTAAAAAGGTTAGCTTACTGTCAAATTGGAGGCCGAGGAAACGGACAATGTCCACAACAGGAATTTGAGTTGGTCCAATAAAAATTTCAGGATCTGGATGCAGATCCCTACGTCTACAGAAGTGAACACAAGAAGTTTTGTCATGAGAAATTATAAATCCATTCTTATTAGTCCAATTAAGAATATGGGTGATTGCAATTTGCAACTGTCTTTCAATAAAACGAATATCCTGTCCCATACACATAATACGGAAGTCGTCAACATATAAATCACCTTTCACAGAAGGGGGCAGTTGACTAAGAATGTCATTTATTTTTATAGCAAAGAGGGTGACACTCAGGACACTGCCCTGGGGTACACCCTCTTCTTGTACATAAAAACTAGAGAGTACCCCACCGATTCGGACTTGAAAAAGTCGAATGGCGAGGAAGTTCTTAATAAAAATAGGGAGATTCCCACGAAAGCCTAGGTTAAAAAGATCACAAAGGATCCCGTATCGCCACGTTCTGTCATAGGCTTTCGCCAAGTCAAAAAATACTGACATCAAATGGTTGCGTTTTAGAAAGGCTGTCCGTATGTGATTTTCAAGATTGATCAGGTTATCGATAGTTGACCTACCTCGTCGAAATCCACTTTGAAATGCAGCAAGGAAATTGTTATTTTCTAAAATATGCACAAGACGACAATTGATCATTTTTTCAAGTAATTTGCAAAGACTGCTAGGGAGTGCGATTGGCCTGTAATTATTGGGATTGCTAGCATCTTTCCCTGGTTTAGGAAAAGGAATGGTAATAGAGTTACACCAGGCTTGAGGAAAGACCTGTTCTATCCAAATTCTGTTATAAAATGCAGTAAATTATTGAGAGAAGTTATTAAATTTATACAGATACTAAAGATCATGATTCAGCTTTAGAATTTTTACTATTAAAAAATAAACATTTTTTCGAGGTGAAAAAATTTAAATTCCCTTAAGGTGTCGCCATTCCCCCGGTCTCCCCTACTTGTTGTGTATAAATTCTATACCTCGTATACAGGGATGCACAAAAGAATACACGTAACATTCTCCTTATTAGCGGAAACTGCTGAAGAGTAATTTTTAACTTTGGTAAGTATTTCCTAACAGATGTAAATTTTTGAAAGCATGTAGTTTATAGATACAAACCTATATATCATATACAGGGTTGATAAAAGGATTCGGATACTTTTCCGGCTGTATATGGGAATTTCTGAAATTGGATTTTCAAATGTTTTAATGAGTTTTCAAATGGTTCAATTATACATCCTATTGCAACTTATTAAATGGTGAAATATTTTTACATTATCCTGACTGTATTGGAAAGTGTTTCATAATCGATGCTTGACATATGATTTTTCTTTCTGGTTTATTCAATATTTGGGTAATTTTGTACGATAGGGGTCGCTTAAATAGAGGCAAAAAAAGAGCATTCGTTTTGACCTGGATTATGAAGCTTGGATATGAGAGAGGTTACATACTGAATATAAAATTTGACTTGTTCAGTCGATTCTGGTAAAAAATAAATCGTCAAGCATTTTGCCAAGCCTGCCATTAAGGCATAGCTACTGCTTGTAAACTTGTCTCATTCGTATAATCAAATTTTTCCAGGTGAGTATCGCCACGTTCTGGAACATAAAATGCCTAGGTTTACCATAGTTTCTACACACGAGTCTAAGCGCAGTCTAAGCAGGAATTACATTTTCATACCGGAAATTTTTAAAGAAGAATCTGTACTTAATGTAATCACAAAATTTCTGTCATTGAATGAATGAAAAATAATTTCTTTTTAATTTCTGGCATGAATTAGAATTTTTTGAAAAAAATGGAGGCCAAACTCGCAACCTTGTCTGAGCATCGTATGTCACCTCTCTCATATATAGATTCTTTAGCCTGTATATCTTGATTAGAGAGAAGCGGCAAAAAATTAACAAGGCATATTAAAAATAAGCATTCCTTAACATGTTTGAAAATTGATTTGATGAATTATGTTTTACAATACGAAATTTTTTTGAGTACATTCAAACAATTTTAACTCCTTAACTGCCGACGAAATTTTGCGCGATCTCCAGTGTCTTACTTAAATCGCATATTTCTGAAATTAAAGAAGGTGTATATTAGTTTTATATAAGTTAGTTTAACAGTAAGAAATCGCACATGTTATACTGTTATATACAGGGTGTTCATAATTAAACGACCCTACTTTAAAGTTGTCTAAATACGAAACTATTGGTCAAAAAGTTGTGAAATTTTGTGTCGGACATAACAGAATAGGAATTCGTTTGAGCGAAAAAAAATTTGGTTCAAAATTTCGCCAGCAGAGGGCGTTTTAAAAATAAATTACGCATTTAGCCACCGCCCACTGAATACTAGACCTGAGCTCTGTGAAAAAAATGGCGGTTGTCGTAGGCGGATTTTTTTTTCAGAGTTTGTACGGTACATTCAATTCGAACACCAATGATTTTTAAAAGTTTTTGCGCTTTATTTTTTTCAGGTTGCGGTCTGTATATTTTTCTCATTTAATCTGAGAAAAAAAAAGCGTAAAAACTTTTTAAAATGTGTAATTCATTAAAAAAGCCCCATGGTGGCGAAATTTTGAACTAAATTTTTTTTCGCTCAAACAAATTCCCATTCCTTTGTTATGTCCGTCACAAAATTTCACAATTTTCTGACCAACAGTTTCATCTGTAGACAAATTTAAAGTAGGGTCGTTTAATTATGGACCCCCTGTATAATGGCTCAGGTGGTGAAAATTGCCTCGCTATAATTAGAATTCGCCATCCTAGATGCATGCATTTTCTAAAGACGTATATATACGTCCGGGGCAGTTAAGGGGTTAAATCCTTCGGGACCGGCGCCGTTTACAGAAATTTTATTCGGTTGGGCACTAATTTAATAATATATTAAATTTAAAAAATAAAAAAACCCGACTGCGTAAAAAGCGAACTAATTAATTATTTCTCATCAATATGAAACTATTTTTTATATTACTTACCTTTTTTTTATTTACTCGTATTGATGACTTTTAAGTTGTGTTTAATTATTAGTTCCTATCTACAAACACTCTTTTGATGAGGCCTATAGATGGTTGGTTGGTTGGTTGAATGATGTTTAATTGCACAAAATCCCTTAAGGGACATGCTGAGACCTATAGATGTCTATTATGAAGGTTAGAGTTACAGTAAAGGTAGCGATCCAAAGTACACAACTACCAGGTTGTGTAATATTTAAACGGAGCTTCTGACTACAAAATGGTCAATAAAACATCGTCTTCATTTTGAAAGACATATCCAATGATATGCCACTCAATAGGGTGCGTAATTTTTTTTTTTTTACTTTACCGCCATTTTTATTTTACGACCGCCATTTTGAATTTATAAAAACAAAACCTATCCTATAACCATCGGAAGATTAAGACGAATCAATAGAGATCTCATTCATAAAAATCCATCCAGCCGTTGGGATGTTTAGAGGGTATAAAAAAATCCACATACTCAGATACGCGTGACATAACCCTTCTTTTCAGTCGGGTAAAAAAAAAAGTTACCTTTACTTAAATAATCACAAAAATGATCTAAATAAAGAAAGCAAATATTCCTTTTATTTTTTACTGGTGCGAAGAAGATCTGTCTGCCTTTTTTTAGGGTGCATATATGCAAATGGTCCAAAACGGGTTATAACACATAAAAAGAAGGATTCAGGATCTTTAATTCAAAAATCTTGACTTATGTATATGTTTTAAGCAATCAGAAAAGTAACGTGTTTTAAATCCTTTTTGCTTCCTGTAAAACATCATTTCATTATGCAACAGACACTGAAAGTTTATTCATAAATTGTAGGAAGTTACATACATTCTTATCGTAAAGGAGAAAGATATGCAAAGGAGATATCCGAGTCGTTAACATACACAGAGTAAATGTGGAAAAAAATAAAAAAAAATTAAGTAATCTTTCTTTTTTTTTTTCTTTTCTTTTTTTTTTTTTTTTTTTTTTTGTTCAACATACTTTTGTGTTTCTTTTCCATTTATCGAAATATACCAACTCAATAGATAATGGATACATTTTGGAAAAGAACATCACTTGAATAACATTAAGATAACAGGAAGATATATTTTATGCTAAAAATTATTTTATTAGCAAATACTCTGGTAAATATGGAAATTCTTAATGTCTCACGAATAAAATAAGGATTTCAGAAACCATCCCATTTCCTTAATAAATAAATCACAAACATTTCTAAATCATATTATTAAACACAGAGTTTTTTTTTTTATATATATATCTTAAAGTAAGTTACTTGTTTAATTTTGAAAAAAAGGCTGTTTATGATAACTGATCTCTTCATACATTTAGTAAGTGATTTTTATATGGCGCATTGAGCAAGAATGGACAATACGTTACGCAGCGATAACGAAAATATTTTAGAGATTTTTTTTTTTAATTGAGAATCTTTTAGACATTTAATTCTTATTTGAAGAGGCATAAAAAATATGAAGTTATTTATATGATTTGATAAGAAAAGGCCGTTCATGCGAATTGAATTTTTCACATATATAGAAATTGATGTAGGGGAGACCGGAGGAATAGCGACACCTTAAGGGAATTTAAATTTTTTCCCTTCAAAAAAAAATGTTTATTTTTCAATAGTAAAAATTCTAAAGCTGAATCATGATCTTTAGTATCTGCATAAATTTAACCGTGATCATAACTGTAAAGTAAGCACACACAAAAAGAAATGTCTTTCAACCTCTGTTCAGTGACGGGATTACCCACGATACTGCGGTAGTCCCGCCACTGTATCAGGGTAATGACGCCACTCTTTAATGACCTAGTCAATGCATAAAAGGAATACTAGGAAACACATAACCTACTAAAATATTTAGAAAGCAATGTAATTTAGCAGAATAATTAGAATGTTCCTTAAGTTAGATTTGTTAATGCGCTAAGCTTAAACTCAAATTCCAAAAGCCACCCTTTGCCATGATGGCCGCATTACCCCGAGAGGACAATATAGCGGAAATCCCCCAGCAAAGCCGAAAGAAGAACCGAACTTTTTCAACAAATTGTATCAAAATGTCGGCGAATGCATGTAAATTATGCATGTAGATGGTAATATTATCTTAAGTACCTAATGTTACAATAAAAGGTGTTTATTTACCTCTACTCATTTGAAGCTCCAAAATAAAAAGCAACTAGATGAAAACCAAATTTCTCACTAGAACAAACGAACGGCGTACAAGAAAATCACTCTCACATTAGGCACTGTTTCTATTGTTTCCGTTATAGGACAGGCGCATTCACTATCTCAAACTGCAGTTAGTTTTTAAACTAGGCGGGGTGGCGGCATAACCCCGAGTGGCACTATTTTACCGATCTCCCCTACACACTGAAATAAAAAATATACCGCCTTCATCTAGAACGAATAGGTAGTCATTTTCTAAATCCCTAAACTAGAAATATAGATTTCCGAGTTATGCGAATAAGGTAAACAAATAAACTGAATAGACGATATAATTGAGATATTCTAGTCTATAGTTTTCTTCGATACATTATACGAATGATGCAGATGCAAAAGTAACATTATCCACTTTTTAAGGTATTGAGTTATTCATATCACCGTGTTCGTCTTTTTAAGGCGAATCGGATTGTAATAGTAATTTGGACCATAATGAACGTATTAAGGCTCCTGTCCCTGCCAGCAAAGACACTCACGAGCTAATGCTAATCCTATGGGAAGGATTTATCTAATATCTCGTTTGCATTTCGACATTTATTTTTTTTATCTTTTTTTGCATTGGATAGCCAAGGTTGCGTCTCTACATCGCACCTTTTTTACTTTTTCTATTTTGGTCGCAGATATTTTTCATAAAGTTACTTTCACTTTCAAAACCTGTTCTGAAAATTAAAGTGCCATTCTAAAAAATATCTGCAACCAAAATCGAAAAGTAAAAAAGGTGCGATGTAGAGTTGAATCTCGGCTATCCAATGCAAAAAAAATTATTAAAAAATTTCGAAATGCAAACAAGATATTAGAAAAATCGCTCTCCATAGGATTAGCATAGCTCGTGAGTTCCTTCGCCGGCAGAGACAGGAGCCTTAACCCCTTGGGGACGAGCGACCCGTATTCGTGCCGTGTAAATTGCTCAGAATCCGAGGTTATTCTCACCAGTGAATTTTTATTGTAAATTTTGCCTTATTTAATCCGAGCATTTTCCCTATTCAATTAGCCAAATTTTCTGTTTTAAAAGAAACGGTAATTAAAGATTAAAAATTCTGTAAAAGACGCTGAAAAAGATGCTGAAAATCTCGTTTTAATGCATAACTCACATTATTCAACAACTGTTTTGTAGCAAAACTCGCACTCTCCAATTCAACCAATCAGGAGGCTTGCAAAGGATCATGCAAGTCTGTAACAAAGCCAATAAGGGTAATGTTCTGCATGAATCCACCAGTTATCGCTAAATTAAACGCAATAAAACAATCAAAGAAGGATGATGTTAATAATTCGCTGACGAAACACTATGGTGATCAGTGGAAAGAAAATGAAGATTTGTTTTTTACAAAAACATTTTTGATGAGACAACTACTAATAACAGTGAACCGAACCAACTTGTAAGCCAAAAACAGAAGTAAATTACGTTAATGTTTAAAGAAGTAAGAAGTAGTATAAAAAATGTTTCACTAGTTTAATGATAGTGAAGAAGTTGAGCCATGTTTAATAGTAAAATTTTTCCCCCAAATTATTTTTAATAAATATTTTTTGCGTTTTGATGTTTGTTGTTTATTACCCTACAAAATAACATAGTGAACACTGATATTCAGATTTTTGAGGGGGTTCTTGTTGTTTTAAATTCGTAGTTATTTTGGTTTATAACTAACATTACCCATTAAAGTTTCCTGCAAACCTCACTTTTTCCATGCTTAAAATTAAATTCTAGTTTTACCAGAATTTTTTCAGGTTTAGGACTATCTGCAAGTGGTTGTTATGGCAAAAAAATATATCACAAAAAATGTGCCAATATATCGTGTTTATTAAGAGTAATCTGTTTTTTGCATTTGTCTATAAAGTAGGTTAAGTGGAGAGTGCAAATTTTGTATCTACACCTTTCATATAATGAATCATTTGAGTTGCCAGAAATGATAACTTGATTTCTAGAATTAATTCATAAACTTGAATTATAGTTAGGGGAGACCGGGGGAATGGCGACACCTTAAGGGAATTAAAATTTTTTCACCTCGAAAAAATGTTTATTTTTTAATAGTAAAAATTCTAAAGCTGAATCATGATCTTTAGTATCTGTATAAATTTAACCGTAATCATAACTGTAAAGTAAGCATACATAAAAAAATATTTTTTAAACCTCAGCACAGTGGCGGGATTACCCAGGACACTGGGGTAATTCCGCCACTGTACCGGGGTAATGCCGCCACTCTTTAATGACCTAGTACATGCATCAAATGGATACTAGGAAACACACAACCTACTGAAAATAGTTAGAAAGCAATGTAATTGAGCAGAATAAGGGTTAAGCTTACAATTTACTTCATATTGCAAAAGTCACTCTGCTGAATCGGCTCCACTACATTAAAATGAGGCCATTTCTCACCCGATTTGCATGGCGGCGGCATTACCCCGAGAGGACAATATGGCAGAAATCCCCAAGCAAAGCCGAAAGAAGAACCGAACTTGTTCAACACATTGCATCAAAATGTCGGCGAATGCATATAGATTACGGGTCATGTTATCTTAAATACCTAATGTTACAATAAAAGGTGCTTATCTCTACTCATTTGAAGCTCCAAAATAACAAGCAACTAGATGAAAACTACATTTTTCACTAGAACAAAAGACTGACGTACTGCAAAGTCACTCTCACTTTAGGCACTGTTTATATTGTTGGCCGCTATAGTGCAGGCAAATTCACTATCTCAAACTGCCCTTAGTTTTTAAACTAGGTGGGGTGGCGGCATAACCCGGGTTGGCGGCATTCCCCCGGTCTCCCCTACTAAAACTCACTTGTTGTGTTCGCAGTTATTTGCAGAGGTTTTTAAATAAGTTTGATCACGATAATATAAGAAAACGCTCTTGAGTTTTAAAAGGGATAATTAGAACTCTCTAGAAAAGGGAACTAGAATTTATAAGGATGACATGGGGCCATATCTTCTAGAGGCACAATTTATTTTCTAGATGCTAGTAGGAGAATTTTCTTTCAGTGTAAGGTAGCACTGAAGTAGATGGACATGGGGTCATGTAATGAGAAAATAATATCTCGAAAGTTTCATACATTCTTAGTATTAATTCTTTTTTTTTGTTTGTTTTTAAGTGAGGTAATGTGGAAACATATACTAATAAATAAAAACGACCTTCAGAAAAACTCGTCATTGTGCACTAAATTATTCCTCATTTTTAAACAAATAATTTCAGTACTCAGAAAACGTGTTTTTCCGTTAATTCTTCCCGAACGTCTGAAAAATGGAAAATTTTCCGTTTACTCCTGGCGCGCATGCGTATTGGCTCTATTAATACCAATGTTCGAATTTATTTTAAGAATCAAAAACCGAAAATTCATTAAATAGAAATTTCTAATTTAGGGGAAAGTAGGGCAATGACGCTCAGAAGGGTAATCCCGCTCACCCAATATATCTAAACAGAATAGAATTGAAAACGTGCGATCGGTACCGGCACCTAGCGAACTTCATCGTAAGTTCCCAGTAAGGATATAGTGACCGTCGGAAGTAAAGTATTTTAGTTGCCTTACGTTATTAGTTTGAAGATGTTTTATTATGAAATCCTACAACATCTAACTTCAAGGTAAGTGTGCGCTCTTATTTTCGAATATTAATTTACTCATTATGTCTACAAAATACATACATTTAGCTGTACCTTTATGCTTTTATTTATTTTTGTAGTGCGTTGTTACGCCAATTATGATGCATTAAAACCCAACATGGCGATAACGGGTAATGGCGTTCGCAAGGAATTCCAGAAGAAGTGTTGCCAGTGTGCAACTTTTTTTAAATTCAAATATATTGATTAACACCACTTTTTTGAAAAGGTAAAATTCCCCTGTTTTCGTCTTAATTAATATGTCCTTAAACAAGGAGAATTTTCTGATTAAAAAAATGTGGTGAAAATCAAAAAACCTAAATTAAAAAAAAGTAGCCCCTCTATATGTGTAACATAATACGTGTGCACAATATGTGCAATGTGGTCGCAAAAAGTCTGCAGTAGTGTGAACAGCCCACACAAATAAATATGTGACTTTTGTCTTACTTAAATTCAAACTCTGAGCGCAATTACCCTACCATGTCGGGCATTACCGCTCAATAGATGGTTATTTAAATAAAACGATAAAAAAATTAATCCTTAAACTTTTATGCAAATTAGTTGATTGCAAACTGTTCCTTATGCTTTGCAGTTATACTTCGTTAATAAAATATGTTTATATATATATATATATATAAATTTGACTAGCTATTCTTTTTTTCCTTTAAGTGAGCGCCATTCCCCTACTTTCCCCTATTTTAAAACAAACAAAAATAGTGCTCTCGAATTTAATAAAGTAACAATTTTCTCTTTCAGTTAAAAGTATTCGAATTTATTTTTAGAGTATTATTTATATTATTTATTACAGGTAAAAAATAATTATAATAAAGAATCTGAAAAAATCATAAAATTTCATAATTACTTCAGAAATTTTAATTTAATTTAGTTAAAGGGAGTTTGAAATTTGTTACTAAATATTTTTTTAGGAAGTATGTAAATTTTTCTTGACTATGTATACTGTGATTAATAAAAAAATATTCGCATTTAAAAAATATTCTAAAAGAACACATTTAACCCTTTAGCGGGCGGTGTCCACAAAACAGGACACCTAATTTTAATTCTAAAACTGACAAACGACACCAAGAATATTTAATTAAAATTTACCGTTTATAAAGTACTGGAAAATAAGCAAGTTTTTATTTTCTAATAAATTCGTTTCTAAATTTTGGTGTCAGTCCATTTCTTCATTTTACAAACAGAATTATTCCGCGCCGGAAAGGGTTAAAAAATATATAGTAGTTCAATTAACTTAAAAAAATTGATTTGACTTAAAAAAGGAAATATTTTTTCCGGGATTTTTTTTAAAATATAATATTCATATTTTACATTTAATAATCAAAATTATGTTTTATTAAAAATGTCTAATTTACATTTTTATCCTCTGTTATCCTATACGTGTAAAAACACCAATCATTATCTCGTAATGATGAAATCTTCACGCAATGAAATTTATATTTGGGAGCTTTCTCAACAAAAAAATTATCATGCTAAATTGAACCTAGGCCACCAAATGAACAAAACCCGTATCTTCATTTTAAACTCTGGCAAGCCATCGTTTGCTTAGTGGTTAAGATACTAGATTCGAAGTTGTCGGTCCCATGTTCAATGCCAAGGTCACAGGAGAAAGAGAGAGTTATTTTTTACCCAACTGAAAAGAAGGGTTGGTTGATTAGTTGATTAGAGTTTTATGGCACAAAGTCCTCATAGGGACATGCTGCGCCAAGAAAAAGTTAAGGAGTAAAACATAGTTAAAAATTAAAAGTTACATTAAAAGATTGTCAGAGATATAAAAGTGAAAAAACAAAACAAAATGAAGAAAGCAATGTGATGAAACAAGTAATTAAAAATAATGCACAATGAAAGCGACAATACACAAGACTGAAAAGAAGGGTGATGTGTTTCACGCGTATCTGTGTATGTGGATTTTTTATACCCTCGAAACATCCCAACGGCTGGATGGATTTTAATGAATGAGGTCTCTATCAATTCGTCTTAGCCCGATGGTTATAGGCTAGGTTTTGTTTTTATAAATTCAAAATGGTGGCCGTAAAATACAAAACGGCGGTAGAGACGAAAAATAATTTACGCACCCCACTGAGTGGCCTCTCATTGGATAGGCCTTTCAAAATGAAGACGATGTTTCATTGACTATTTTACAGTCAGCAGCTCCGTTAAAATATTATACAACCTGGAAGTTGTGTAGGTAGGATCTCTAGATTTACTGCAACTCTAACCATCATAGACATCTATAGACCTAATGAAAACAGTGTTTATAGATAGGAACTAACAATCAAGCACAACTTAAAAGTTATCAATACAAGTAAATAAAGAAAATAGGTAAGTAATATGAACAAGTAATGTAATAAAAAAAATTTAAGTCAATTCCTACTTAGATCAATAAGAGAATTTTTTTTTCTCCCATTCTTCTTTCCGCTTGAGTGGCGCTTAAAATGCCTTGATCAAGAAGAGAGCTATCTCGGTCTTAAAGTACTTTAATCAAGAAGGCTCTCTCGATTATTGAAAATTATTTAATTTAATTTAATTAATTAATCAATATTTGAAAAAAAAACTGGATTAACATGAAGTGTCATCCACTACAAGCTTAAAAAATTTTATTTGAGCTTGATTAGATGTATAATACATATTTTATTAACGATTGAACATTTGAAGAAGATATACACTGCTCAAAACAATTAAAGGATATTGCAGTTTTAGGTGGATTTTGTATCTGGTAAACTGTTTAGCTGATTGATACATGGTCGACAGACATAGTAGGTTATATGAGAATAAATTACACATGTTTGGCAGAAAAAAATGCATTTTATTGCGCATTTGTGTACTAAAGGAAAAAAAAACAATTTGTGCATATGAGAAAAAAGAATAAGAAAAGGTGTTTTCTTCAAAGAAAATCATTTTCAGTAGGGGTTATGGCTTCCACGGGCGGCCAGCAATGTTGAACACCTTTGAGGCATGGACTCAATGAGGCTTTTAATGACGAGTTGGGGTATTCTGTTCCACTCTTCCAGAAGAGCTCTTTCCAGTTCTTGGAGAGTTTGTGGGGGTTGTTGGCGGCCAGAAACTCGTCTTCCTAGAGCGTCCCAAACGTGCTCGATTGGATTCATGTCTGGAGAACACGCTGGCCATTCCATTCGAACGATTCCTTACTAGAAAAGGAAATCCTCCACCAGGTTTGCACGATGTGGCCTGCAGTTATCGTCCATTAAAATGAAGTTATCTCCGATTGCTGCAGCGTAAGGGACTACAATAGGTCTGAGGATCTCATCCCTATATCGGCGACCAGTCAGAGCTCCATCTCGAATGATGTAGAGGTCAGTGCGCCCGTCAATGGAGATGACACCATACACCAACACTCCTCCACCGCCAAACCTGACACTTTCGTGCACGAACGCAGGATTATTCCTACTGCCACGGTCCCTCCAGATGAAAATACGCCTATTATCCGGATGCACAGAAAAGCGGGACTCGTCAGAAAACAGAATATTGCTCCATTCATTTCTCCTCCAGTTGACATGCTCGGTTGCCCACTCCCTGCGGTCGCGACGATGCCTTGATGTTAATCTAACACATACCATCGGTCGGCGAGCATACAGATCTACAGCATGGAGCCGGTTTCGGACAGTCTGAGTTGAAATCGTGGTGCCTGTAGCCGAGCGAAGGTGTTGTTGGAGAAGAGTAGCGTTCATGGTTCGGTGTCTCCGAGCTGTTAACGCTAAATACCGATCTTTATTGGGCGTTGTTGCCCGTCTACGATCTTGCCCTGGTCTTCGGCCTGCACATCCACTCTCCAAAAAACGGTTCCAGATCCTGGAAATGTCACTTTGTGACACTCCAATGGCTTGCGCTACTTCGGCTTGAGTTTGGCCCCCTTCTAACCTACCAACAATTCTCAAAGCTTCTGAATCTGTCAAATGACTTCGCTGAGACATCGTACTCATCGAAACAAAGCAATCACTGAATGCCGATCATCCTTGTCTTCATTCTCTTTTATCCAGTTGAAAGTCAAATTTCATTCGCTGCCGCTGAAGCGACGTTTTTGACGTCGAACTCAAAATTTGCATACTCCACAGTTTGAAAGCCAGAAAAATTTGCATTTGTGATTCTCTTCTTCTATTTTCGGCAAAAAAAATTTCGTTTATATCTTTATTTTATATAAAACTTCAAATATCCTTTAATTGTTTTGAGCAGTGTATATAACGAGAGTGTGAGCTAATAGAAGGAATTGAAAAAAATAGTTTCACATTGATGAGAAATAATTAGTTCGCTTTTTACGCAGTCGGGTTATTTGATTTTTTAAATTTAATTGTTTATTTAAAATCTCTTTTGTTGAAATTACGGAAATTTTCTCTCCACGGCTGATAAAAAAGAGACGAAAGTTTCTTCAATTGGCAGAAGTTTTCTATCTTGTCACAGAGGAAAAAGAAACGGACATTATTCAATTCATGGAAATGTTCTGCTAGCAGTGCTACCAAGAATATTTCTATAAATTGAAGGAAATATTTCTGAGAGTATGAATGTTTGTAAAAACATGAAACAAGCGATTTGGTTGATTTCGATATGAATTCATTTCACGAAAAAGTACCATATTCTCTCGTGTAAGAGTCGAAATTTTTTTACAGATTTTTAGATGTGAAAATCCAGCTTCGAATAATATATGCGAAGATATCTGATACACACTAACATCTATGATACAAAAAATAACACATGATCTAAAAGTCACAAAAGAAGAAAAAATCAATATTATAAAAGTATACAAAATACAAATGATATGTATTTAAACAATGATAATAAAATGAGTCGATAAACAAAAAATCCGACAATAAATAATTACTAATTGTAAGAACACATTTAAAACTAGTACGCTTGTAACGATTGGCTATTACCGAATCTCTATATGATTCGTATATTGCTTGAATCATTAATTCAATCTCGTAAAATTCAAGGTCAATCTTATTCAAATAAAATGTTTCAAATCATTTAATGCACACTTTCAAAAGTCCTACTTAAAAATATTATTTTAATATTAGATTCATGACATCCTAAATGACAAAGAAATAAAAGAATATTTTGTCACTATTTTTAAATGTATACCATATTTAGAGCATTTATATTGCATTAAGGTATTGTATAGTAATAATATTATACTGAAATACAGCTATGTTATAACAAATATAGAAATATTTAAATTATTAAAGAATAAAAATTAAATGAAGCACCATGAACTATTAATTAGCTGTCCCAGATTACTGTTGTGGAAAATTTGCATAAACACGTGCACACACACACACACACACGCATATATATACAGGGTGGTCTATAATTAAACGACCCTACTTTAAAGATGTCCAAATACGAAACTATTGGTCAAAAAGTTGTGAAATTTTGTGTAGGACATAATAAAGAAATGGGAATTTGAGTGGAAAAAAATTAGTTCAAAATTTCGCCACCAGAGGGCTCTTTTTAATAAATTACACATTTCGCCACCGCCCACTGAATACGAGACCTGATCTCTGTGAAAAAAAAATTGCAACTGTTGTAGGCGGATTTTTTTTTTCAGAGTTTTTACGGTCCGTTCAGTTCGAACACCAATAATATTTAAAAGTTTTACGCTTTATTTTTTTCAGAGGGCGGTCCGTATATTTGTCTTATTTAATCTGAGAAAAATAAAGCGTAAAAACTTCTAAAAATGTGTAATTCATTAAAAAAGTTACATGGTGGCGAAATTTTGAACTAATTGTTTTTTTCGCTCAAACAAATTCCCACTCCTTCATTATGTCCGTCACAAAATTTCACAATTTTCTGACCAATAGTTTCGTCTGTAGACAAGTTTAAAGTAGGGTCGTTTAATTATGGACACCCCGTATATCAGCGGAGATTCCAGTAACCCAATCTCGGCATGTTCTTTTCCACAAAGCTTTCGCCTTATTATTTAACACTATACAGGTCGCTTGACGTATTTATGCGTCATTTATAAAACTATCGTTAAGTCATTCTAAATTCTCTCCAGAGAGTTTGAATAGTTATTTTTGATTATTATAATGATAAATATTTCGTGAATAAAATGAAGGAAAATGAGTATTAATTATTTTCTGGGTTGAACTCGAAATTTCGGAATGCAAACCCCGCCATATTATTGTTCCCAGAATACTATTTGTGGTATAATGTTAATACTTAAAAGTTCCAACAACACTTATTAGAAATAATTACTAGAAATGAAAGATAATAAAAAACATGCCAAATTTGAAAAGGAGGTTCGCTGCGTACAGTGAGCTAAAAAAGTATTTGCACGCAGACGATTTTTTGCATAAGCAAATTTGATACTATTCTCTTAATTATTCATTTATTTAAATAAGAAGAAAATAAAAATAACTACCCATTTTCCTTAAACAGTAATATTACACATTTTAAAAAATAAATTCATATTTTCTCATACCTAAAAAGTATTTGCACAAGAAGCATTGACTGTTAAAAAAGGCATTGAATGTGAACATTATGCAAATGTTTAGCATATCAGTCCCGCAGTACATTAGCCCCGCACTTTAAAGTCACGTAATATATTAACTGGAGCAGGGATACTGGGCAGTTTTTGTTCTAATGGCACCGAAAACGTGTGAACTGTCTGTTGCTACCCATGAGAAGATTATATTTCTTCACAATTCTGTATTAAGTTACCGAGGAATAGGTAAAAAAATTAAATCTAAACTTTTCTAGTGTTCGTTATGTAATTAAGAAGAAAAAAGAAACTGGTTCGACAATAAATGAGCCGCGAACTGGGCGTCCAAGAAAGCTAAATACCAGGCAAAGGAAAGCCATCATAAAAGAATCTACAAAAAACCCTTTTTTAAATGCTCGAGAATAGGCTGTTGATGTCGCTTCAACGTCGGGAACAATAGTTACACCACAATCAATTACAAATATTCTTCATGATGCAAATATTCGAGAAAGAGCCCCTCGAAAAAAAACCATTTATTAGTGAAAAAATAGGGTGAAAAGTCTTGAATTTGCAAAAGCTTATGTCAGCAAACCACTAGAGTTTTGGAAAACTTATTTTTCCGATGAAAGCAAGTTCAATATTTTTGGCTCAGATGGTAAGAAAACTGTATGGCAAAAGCCAAATACTTCTCTTCAAATTAAAAACTTGAAATCGACTGTAAAACATGGCGGTGGTCATGTAATGATTTGGGATGCAAGTCTTTTAACGGAGTTGGCGAAATGACCTTTATTGAAGGCAATATGAATGCTAGACAATATATTAATATATTGGAGATTATTTATCTAACAGTGCTCTGAAATTAGGAATTCCTAATGCATATTATTTCCAACAAGATAACGATCCGAAACACACTGCATATATTACGAGGTTATGGTTGCTTTATAATCTAAAAAATCAATTGAAAACGCCACCCTAGTCACCAGATCTCAATCCGATTGAAAATTTATGGCATATTTTGGATGTGAAAATAAGGAAAAAGAAAATTTCTAACAAATCAGAACTTACGCAAGCTCTTAGGAAAGAATGGCTACAAATCAGCAGTGAAACATGTCACAAATAAATAGAATCGATGCCCAGACGATTGCAAGCTGTAATTGAAGCAAAGGGCATGCATACTAAATATTAGCACTGTTTTTAACTTATAAATAATTCCACTAGTTCTATTTTTATTGCTAGTGTGCAAATACTTTTTTGGCAGTACAAATGCTACTTTTTTATGTTTTCATATTTTAAATATAATTATTAAGTCAGATATTAAATATGTTTATTTGTTTTGTAAAACTGTTGGTATTTTTAATTCTTAGTTGCTTTTTATTTATTTATACATATGCTACAACAAATTTACCTGGTGTGCAAATACTTTTTTTGCTCACTGTATATGTGTATGTCTCTGTGTGCATGCTTGCGGTAAAGTTAGAGGTTTTAGATTTCAAGTATTTGTGGCTTTGTTGTTGAACCGATGTTATTTAAAAAAATTGCTAGGTAGTCGTAAAAAGCCAGCAGAAGAAAAAACTGGTTACAAAAGCACATGGTGAATGCTTGTTATTCCGAAAATAAACTCAACATAAACAGTCATAAGTGTTTATTGAAATTTTCAATAATATTTTTAACACTTCAATTCAGAATTCTGTATGGCTACCGGATATAGAACCGTGAACAGAAAAAGGTGTAAAAAAGCGAATCATGCATGCTTGTTTTAAGCTAGCACTTAGCGGAAAGTTACAAAAAATGGATTTAAGCCAGCTAGCGGATACACATGGAAAATTATTTATGTAGCGGAATGGGCGCTCACTTAAGGGAAAACATGAATAGCTAGTCAAATTTACACAAAAAATCAATATTTTATTAATGAAGTATAACTCTAAAAGCATAGGGAACAGTTTGCAATCTACTAATCTGCTCAAAAGGTTTAGAATTTTTTTATCGTTTTATTTAATTAACAATTGATTGAGCGGTAATCCCCTTGCGCTCAAAATTTCAACACAACATTTAAGTTGGAGTTATTTATAGTTGGCGTAACAAAGCACTACAAAAATAAATAAAAGCATGAACGTACAGCTAAATATATATAATTTGTATAAATAATGAGTAAATTAGCATTTAAAAATAAGAGTGCACACTTTCTTTCAAGTTAAACGTTGCAGAAATTTATTCTAAAATTCAAATTAATAACGTGAAACACAAAAATACTTTTCTCCCGATGGGCACTATATCCTTACTGGGAACTTAGGATGAAGTTCGCTAGGTGCCAGTACCGATCACACGTTTTCAGTTCTATTCTGTTTAGGGATATTGGGTGGGCGTTATTACCCTTCTGAGCGTCATTACCCTACTTTCCCCTACATCTCATAATTTAAATAGGCGAGGAAAGAAAAGCAAAAAAGAGTAATTTTTTCTTCGAGAACGTCAAAATACCGCTATATCGACAGCAAGAAAAATGTCAAAATTTAAAAAGAAATCATTTTACAGTATTATTCAACTTATAGGTGTGACTGAGGTGCGTCTTGCTTTAGGAAAAATGTTAAAAAAATAGTAATCCGAATGACCAGAAGATTGCGCTATGCGTCTCTTTGACGCTACGGTAAGGGAGAGAAGATAAAGGGGATATATTTACTGAATCCCTTTATATTTTCTACGCATCATTTTTAAGTGCTTCACTCTTATACAGGGTGAATCAAAATAACGTGGCCAAAATGTAAAGATAAAGCAGGCATACAAAAATAATAATATATCACATAGGGAGATAGGGTCGAAAATGCCATCCGGGGCCTCTAGAGGGGTATAATTTGCAACCCCCTCTATCGGCAGCGGATGCCGTTTGCGACACCATGTTCCTATGTGATTTTTTATTATTTTTGTATGACTGTTTTGCCCTTTTATTTTGGTCACGTTATTTTATATCACCCTGTATACGCATTTACAGCTGCATACAGAGCTAGGTGCTGTGGTTTTATGTCACTGTAATAAGCAAATGCTAATCTTGTTTTGCCTTTCCTGTAAAAAAATATTTTGGACTTAACTCATTTTTCTTTCGGTGAGTCATATGTTTCAGTCGATACAAATCAAAAGTCAATGCGGAACGCACATTTGCCGTCTAAGTGAATTTATGACACTATAATGGATATTATGAAGTAACCATCGAAAAAAAGCATGATATTTGAAAAAGTTTTGTGATTGTTCATGCCATCACATGTCAAGTGCACCGGACTCCCTCTTATTTTTTCACATCTGCCACAAACAGAAAATTAGATACTTCTCATAAATATTGTCAATTTTGCATCCACACAGCACAGGAGCTCCAAACCAACTCAAATTCCTCCCAGAATTAAACTGACAAATGCAAGTTTTCCTGAGAAAGCTAATTTAAGGAAATCTTGAGGAGTAATGTCCTGCGTGATTCCAGATGAGTAGGGTTAAAATGCCCATATTTCGCCCCCTTTCATAATTTCCTCCCCCTTAACTTCTCCGCTTCTGCGGAAGTGGCGCAACTTATGACGCAAGGCACCAGGACGGAAAGTAAAATGGATCAGTATTGAAAGTTTCGTTCGCCAAGTCACATACATAAGTTAAAGACGCCGAATTTCCTATTTTTGGAAGACCCGAGTTCTTATTACGTCGTTTGTAGAACGTTATTTACTGTACTTTAAGTATGTATTTCTTATAATTGCATGAGTTTTAAGTAATTAAGATGCTGCCAGTAGCATACAGTGAGTTTTAGGACGCTCAGTTCATCTTACGGGAACTGAAGCTCCGTCATATTGGGAAGTAGCGTGCTCCCAATTTCGTCCACCTTCCAGTTCTTATTTTCGTCCCGGGGCGAAATTAGAAATGCTTTTTCATGACAATTTTTCCCCCATGTTTGGATGGCTAATGTTTCGTTATGTTATTCTTCCACTGATAACTAGTACATTTCTTTGTGCCTTACTTTAATGTAACTTACATTATTTACTCATTTAGAAATAAATTTTGATTCAGTTATAAGTTAAGCCTCGGCGTATTGGATTTTTTGAGGGGACTAAATTGGGAACATTTTTTTCTTTTGCATTTTTTAGATAATTTTGAAAAAAAAAACAATTTTTCGCATTGTTAAAATTTTTTTGTACGGTATTTGCCTATGTTTCTACGTGTGTGGGTAATTAGTATTCGTAAAATCCAAATTTGGTAGGTTTTCACAGAAAATCGAAAAATTTAGGGCCTAAAAGTAACTGGGGAGGAGGGGGGACGAAATATGGACGCTTTGCCCTAACCTCACCGTGATGACCTTCCTGGGAGCATTCCTAGGAAGTCATTTAGTATTCAATAGATTTTTGTTTGAAATAAAAAAAATATATTGATAATTTGACATGAAAATATAACATAAGATATATGTGGTTGTGAATAATTATTTGGAAAAGTGCAAACAAAACAAAAGTTTTACAACAAACTGGAATATAAACAATGTGAGCAGATGGAACAATCATCTTATTAAACATTGCAATATAATATACAGGGTGTCTCAAAAGTCCCTGACACATTTTAAAATCCAAAATAAAAGCAAGGAATTGTCGTACAGGAGTACGGTTTGGACTAAAATGCTTCGCACGATGAAAGGTTTTATTCAAGTGAATAAAAAATTAAGTTCAAGACTCCCCCCCATAGATGGCGCTGTACCTTAAATTATCAGAAAGAAGCATCAAAAACTCAAGTTAGCACACATTAGTTAAACATTTTATTTTGTCAAAAACAGTTACAGAGTAATAATTTGTGCAATACATTATAGACCGGGAGCCGGCAGCACGCACAATCACCTCATCGAGTTCACGGATGATATTCTAGGATTAGTTAAATCTTGATTCGCATATTAAAACGCAATCAGTCCGCCAAGTCCAATCTTGGTAGAAAACACCTGAAAACCCGATTTTAGTGGCTTACTCGTAGCTTTACCACTGTGTGTTCCTGCAACCAAAGGTATGAAAACATGGAGGACCGGGAGTAGGATAACACGGTTGGTTGTATGGGGGTTTTATGGCGCAAAGTCCCCATAGGGACATGCTGCGCCAAGACAAAGTCAAAATGGAAAAACATAAAGAACCCAAATATTTGAGTAAGAAAAGAATAACAAAAAGATGAGAAAAACAAAAAAATTAATGAAAACAGTAAGATGGTTGGTTGGTTGTTTGGTTGTGTGAGGTTTTATGGCACAAAGTCCCATTAGGGACATGGTGCGCCAAGACAAAGTTATAATGAAAAAATATATATAACTCAAAAATTTGAGTAAAAAAAACAATTAAAAGGTGAGCAAAACAAATTAATGGAAATAGTAACATGTATACAAGAGTATTAAAATTAAAAACTGCGGAGTTTTAAAGTAATAACTTAAAATATACACAAAGTTTAAAATGATGTACAAATACTACATACAAAGAAGAGTTTAAAAAAACATGAGTAAAAAACAATGCAAAATCACTTAGGTAAAAATTCCTCGAAAACTGTATTTTCATCATCAACACTTGAGTCATCTGATTCCATTTCCATTGATTCGTCCACGTATTTCTGCAACTGCTTCGGATCCTTTACATTAGTAACAGATGGATTTAGCCCGTTCTTGTTCTTTTTCTTCACAGTGTTCTACTGAGAAAAACCCCGGATTGTCTTGGTTTTTTTCTCTACGCAAGTTTTTTTGCTCGGTTTCATAATTTGACTAGTATCAGGTTTCTGTGGTGTTTTCTTAGATTTAACAGACTTAGTCTTAACTTGAAGTTCGGATGACTTTTCGGGTTCAACCGAAGATTTTTGTGACTGACTAGTTTGGCATTCTATTATAACAGGTTTTGAAGATGGTAGCCAACGTTCTAATAGTGGGGTAGCATAGCATTTAGAACAGCAACTGACATCACGGGTTTCTTTATTTGAAGTGGTTGTTGATTGCGTTTTAGCTGAGTTAGTTGGAGGAAAGGTTGGTTGTATATTGTTTAATGGCACAAAATCCCATAAGGGACATGCTGCGCCAAAAAAGAATAGACTAAAAACATAAAAATAAAGACCATCAGAAAAGCAATCTGGATGGGGGTCCCATCCAGATGCAGTCAGAAAAGTGTAGATAGGGAAGAAAACTAAAAACTAAACAATCGGACTATAAAAGATTTTAGGTAAAAAGTGCAGAAGTGCAGTCTGGATGGGGCTCCCATCCAGATGTTAGAAAAAATTAAAAGAACAATTCAAGTTGTTGTTAAACCAAAGAAAGATGTAAAAATCATATTTCAAAGTAAAATCCAGCATGTTTTAAAAAAGTGAAGAGTACCCCATGAGGTGTTTCAACAATGAGGTTTGTCAAGATTGGTGATGATGAGTTAAAATAGATTCTGTATAAGTGCCGGAGACCCGGACAGTCAGTTAAAACATGATGAATGGTCAGGTAATCAAAATGGCAATGTGCACACATGGGAGCATCCTCCCGAAGTAAAAGATGTTTATGAGTGATTCTAGAATGTCCAATTCTCAGACGGGTCAGAAGAACATCGGTTTTCCTTGGATAACACGGAGGCCAGGTCATGATGGTAGGTTTGATGTGGTGCAGTTTATTATTGCATTCTAAATTCCAACTTTCTTGTCATTTAAAATGAAAAAAGCGTTTGATAAGTAGTTTTACGTCTGAGAATGGAACTTTATGGCACAACGGATTATGGGCACGTTTCGCCGCCTCATCCGCTTTCTCATTACCAGGAATACCCATGTGTCCAGGTACCCAGCAAAATAAAATATTATAGCCACGTCTCTTCAATTTATTATAAAAATCAAGGATTAATGAAACATAAGGATGCTTTTTAAATGATTTAATTGCGTCAATAGAGCTATTTGAGTCAGTATAAAGGATGAAGGATGAGCTATGATGATGAGAGATGTAGAACATGGCTCTCTCTATTGCAATCAGTTCGGCTGTAAAGGCAGAAGTAGATGAATGAAGGCGATAGCTTAAAGAGTTGTTTTCACAAAATATCCCACACCCAACAGTATCTCCACTCTTAGAGCCATCTGTGTAAATGTCAGTGTAATCATTAAAGTTTGATCTGTGTGCAGCAAATATATGTTGAAAAACAACAGGAGCTAAGCTGTTTCTATCGTATCCTTTAAGAGGATGGAGCGATGTAATACTAGGAGGTTTCCAAGGAGGGAGTACATGCAATGGACATGGACTCACCTCGATATTACTCAGTGGGCTATTATCAGTAATGTTCCTTATTCTGAAACCAAAAGGTGGGATGCAAGATGGTCGATGCTGATAAAGCATATCGTTGTCTGTATTTAGAATGTATGAATGATGAGGATGGCCTGGATGTGAAAGGATACGGTAATAAAGTTCTAAAGAAAGCTTTTCACGAATGTGGTGTAATGCTGGTTCATTGCAGTCAACATAAAGGCTTAAAACTGGAGAGGTACGAAATGCACCAGAGCAAACACGGAGTGCGCTATGGTGCACAGTGTCAATTTTTTTAAGAACAGAATTACGTGCGGAACCATAGACCTGGCAGTCATAGTCAATTTTGGAACGGATGACGGCTCTATAGATTTTAAGGAGAGAAGTGCGGTCTGCTCCCCAGGAAGTATTTGAAAGCACCTTTAGTAAGTTAAGCGATTTTTCACATTTTGTCCGTAATTGTAAAATATGTGGTAAAAAGGTTAGCTTACTATCAAATTGGAGGCCGAGAAAACGGACACTGCCCACAACAGGAATCTGAGTTGGTCCAATAAAAATTTCAGGATCTGGATGCAGATCCCTACGTCTACAGGAGTGAACACAAGAAGTTTTGTCATGAGAAATTATAAATCCATTCTTATTAGTCCAATTAAGTATATGGGTGATTGCAAATTGCAACTGTCTTTCAATAAAACGAATGTCCTGTTCCATACACATAATTCGGAAGTCGTCAACATATAAATCACCTTTCACAGAAGGGGGTAGTTGACTAAGAAGTTCATTTATTTTTATAGTAAAGAGGGTGACACTCAGGACACTGCCCTGGGGTACACCCTCTTCTTGTACATAAAAACTAGAGAGTACCCCACCGATTCGGACTTGAAAAAGTCGAATGGCGAGGAAGTTCTTAATAAAAATAGGGAGATTCCCACGAAAGCCTAGGTTAAAAAGATCACGAAGGATCCCGTATCGCCATGTTATGTCGTAGGCTTTTGCCATGTAGAAAAATACTGACACCAAATGGTTGCGTTTTAGAAAGGCTGTCCGTATGTGATTTTCAAGATTGATCATGTGATCGATAGTTGACCTACCTCGTCGAAATCTACTTTGAAATGCACCAAGGCAATTGTTATTTTCTAAAATATGCACAAGACGACAATTGATCATTTTTTCAAGTAATTTGCAAAGACTGCTAGAGAGTGCGATTGGCCTGTAATTATTGGGATTGCTAGCATCTTTCCCTGGTTTAGGAAAAGGAATGATAATAGAGTTACACCAGGCTTGAGGAAAGACCTGTTCTATCCAAATTCTGTTATAAAATGCAAGTAAATTATTGAGAGAGGTTGTGCAGAGATGTTTAAGCATGGTATAGGTGATGCCATCGTGACCTGAAGCTGATAGATGGCTATTTTGCAAACATTTTATGAGCTCTGAGAGAGTAAAAGGGAGATTATATTCATAAGAGTTACGGGAATTAAAATTGAGGTGGGTAGTTTCTGTTTGTCTTTTGTATGATAAAAAAGGTTCCGGGTATGATTCAGAGGCAGAGTTAGATGCAAATGTATTTGCTATGGTTTCAGCAATATTCTTAGGAGAAGCTATTGTTTGTCCGTTATGATTTAAGATTGTGATGTGGTTTTCAGAATAAAGACCCATACAATTTTTTACTTTTTTCCAGAGGACTTTACTAGAGGTATTTGGGTTAATATTAGATATATATTGAATCCAGCATTCACGTTGGCTTTTACGGCGCACTCTTCTAGATTCAGCCTTTGCTTTTTTGTAGGCAATATAGTTAGTGTTATTGGGATAACGTCGAAAGATGCCCCAGGCTTTCTGTTGATTTTTTTTGCAGCTTGATAGTCACTGTTCCACCATGGCTTCCGGTGTCTCATTGTAGATGATGAGTTAGGTATGCTAATATCTGCAGCATTGATAATACACTGGGTGATATTATCAACTGCATCGTCTATGTCACCTTCTACCATATGATTTGTGATTTTAGCATGATTTTTGAAAGTTGGCCAATTGGCTCTGTCATAGTTATAGCGTTTAAAATAATGATTAGAATCCCTGTCAAGAGTGGCCTGTGAAATGAAAGTGGGAAAATGGTCGCTGCCGTGCAGGTCACTTGAAATCCAGAAATTCCAATACAGATAGATAGATGGAGAGCAGATAGTGAGATCTATGGCATGAAAGGTGCGTGTCGGTTCATGAAAATATGTATGATCACCATTATTGAGTAGGCATAAGCCATTGTCAGAAATTAATTTTTCAATGATATCACCACGTTGATTAGTGTCAGAATTCCCCCACAGTTGGCTATGAGCATTAAAATCCCCAACGATGATGAAAGGAGTGGGGAGTTGAAGAAGGAGATCATCAAGTAGTGCTGACTGAATAATTTGGTGGGGTAGTAAATAAATGGTACAGACTGTAATGAGACGTTTTATATGTACACGGACTGCAACGGCTTGTAAGTTTGTGTTTAGGTTAATATGAGTATGAGGTAAATTGCGAGAGATGAAAAGAGCCACTCCACCAGTGGCCCCATCACTACCTGTAATATCTTTTCTGTATGTGGCGAAGGTGCGCAATTTAGCTTTGTGATTAATTTTAAGATGGGTTTCTTGTAAAGCTAAACATAGTGGTTCATGGTCATGAAGAATACTTCGAATTTCGTTATATTTATTATGAAAGCCTCGACAGTTGCATGAAATAATATTAGTCATGATCGATTTTACTATTTTTTCCTAGATGAAATTATCTGCGTTATATTAATCGGAGATAGTAGACATACTATCTCCATCGTTAAATTGTTCATCCGGTTCTGGGTGAAGAGCAAGGCATCATCCTCTTCCATTTTATCGTTCTGTTTTGATTGTGTTTCATTTTTAGATCTTTTACTCTTTTTCTTTTTGGATGTATTTTGAGATGAGACTGTGGCTTTAATTATTGGTAGGTTAAATTTTTCTGCATCAGATTTACGGTTTGGTTTCACGGATGGGGTTTTAGTTGTATTTTCAAAACCTCTTTTATGGAGTGGAAGTTTAGAAATAAGAGACTGTGATGATTTTAAAGTAGGATTTGTTGATGATTTAGGAGGAACAGATCTTGGCAAGTTAGGATGAACAGATTTAGGTGACTTAGGAGCAGCAGACTGCGTTGATCTGCTTGTCTTATCAGAATTATTAGACAGGTTGTTTTGTTTTTGATTAGGTTGGCAATTAGTTTCAGTGGGGAATTCAGTTTGTGTTGCAATAGTTTTATGACATTTTTGGGCGGTTTTTGATAGGGCTACAGCATATGATACACCAACTTTGGGTGTCCTGGATTCTACTATTTTTCTGGCTTCACGGTATGATATATTTTCTTTAGTGCGTATTGTTTGTATTTCTTTTTCTATTTTCCATTGTTCACATGATTTAGCATAAGATGGGTGGTCTTTTTTACAATTTACACAACATGATTGGGCATTGCAGTGCTCACTTTCGTGGCCTACAGCACTGCACCGACCACAGGTGATTTTACCACGGCATGAGGTTTTTGAATGCCCAAAGCGTTGACATTTAAAACAACGCAGTGGGTTTGGGATGTGGTGGGTTGTTCTTTTAAATTCTCTACAACTTCATCTTCAGTGACATGCAAGAGGTCAGATTCAGAGATCACACCGCGAGATGTGTTTAAAGTTCTATGTTTAGATATGGAGACTGCAATGTTTGCAAAATGAGTACATTTTTTTAAGTTGGCTGCTTGTTGACTATTGCTTACTTCAATTAATAGTTCACCTGTCCGGAGTTTTTTTTATTGTTTTCGGTTCACGAACCAAACCTTGGATAGATTTATTAATTAGGAAGGGGGATGTTTTGTCAAAACTCCCTTCTACTCGTTTCACTACAAAAAATCTCTCTTCAACATTACATGAATTACAGTTGACATTCTTATATTCCGTATTGGAAGAAGAATCCTCAACTCTATCACCCCACGAATTTTTTTGGCCCTGGTCAGAACCAGCTTTTGAGCAAGAACTCAACGCATTAGTACTCTCTTTTGGTTGTGGGGCTTCCACTTCGCATGTACTCTCTTTTGGGTGTGGGGCTTCCACTTCGCATGATTTATTTCCTGAGTTTGTATCCATATTAAAGCATAAAGAAGTAAAACGCCAGGCATCGGGCCTGGTCACCGACCCTTCTTCTTACCGTTACTTTAGGCACAGGTCTCAAAAGGGTTGGTTGGTTGGTTGGTTGGAGTTTTATGGGACAAAGTCCCTGTAGGGACATGCTGCGCCAAGAAAAAGTTGAGTAAACATAGTTAAAAATTAAAAGATACAGCAAAATATTGTCAGAAATATAAAAGTGAAAGAACAAAGGAAAATGAAGAAAGCAATGTGATGATACAAGTAATTAAAATAATGCACAAGGAAAGCGACAATACACAAGGTTTTAAAAGCCAAAAAAATAGTTAAAAGACAAGAATATTTAAATTAAAAAAATTCTAAAAGCTCTAAAGTTATGAAAAGTTATAATTAGTCCAAGAAATAAAGCATAAAATGTTATATAATACTGCTTTAAAAACAAAGTTATAATTCAAAATTATAAAACGAGAGAAAGCTACGTAGGATGAATAACTTCAAAAACTGTATTATTATCATCGTTATCCGAGTCATAACTACAAGAGTCCATAGCCTCTTCTGCATAGTTGAGGAGCTGTTTGTTATCTTTAATATTAGTTATTGCTGGGCTAAGACATGATTTATTACCTTTTCTCTTCGCAGTTTTCCACTGTGAAGAGATTTGAGTTGGAGGTTTCTTCCTTTCTTTTTGCACACAAGTTTTTTCATTTGCTTTCTGAGTTGGGTGAATTGGTTTCACCAATTTGCTTTTATCTGGAGCTGGCGGTTGTTTAGTCTTATGTTCTGTTGATATTTTTGATTGAACTGATGATGTTCAGAGAGAATTAGGTTTCTGTAATGGTATTGGAGATGAGGCAGCCGTAGTTTCAGTCTGATGATTAGATGACTTTTTGGATCCAACTGGAGATTTCTGTGACTGAGTAAGTTGATATACTATTGTAACTGGTTCCGAGGATGGTAGCCAACGTTCCAATAATGGGGTACCATAGCATTTACTACCAAGAGACACGTCGCGGGTTTCTTTAGTTGATGTGCTAGGTGATTGTATAATACTTGAATTATTTGGTGGAAACGAGCAGTCGGTCTGGGTACTTATATGCCTTTCAGATTTTGATTGTTGTTTGAGTATACTGGAGTATGATGCCCAACAGATGGGGTCCTGATTTCAACAAGTTTACGAGCTGCATGGTAGGAGATTTTTTGGGCTATTTTAACAGCAAGAATTTCCTTTTCGCGGATCCAATTAGGACAAGAGCGAGAATATGATGTGTGATCACCCTTACAGTTTGCACAGCGTTCGGGTTTTTCGCAAGTTTTACCATCATGTCCGACCTCTGCACAACGTGCACAGGTAACATTGCTACGACAGGTTGTATTAGTATGGCCATAACGTTGGCATTTAAAACAGCGGAGAGGATTAGGTATATAAGGTCTGACTGGACAGTTTAGATAACCGGCTTTAATTCTAGTAGGTAAAATATGGCTATTGAATGTGAGAATAATGTGTTTTGTAGTAAGAATTTGCCCATTTCTACGGATAGTGATACGACGAACATCTATTATGTTTTGATCGCTTAAATTAGATTGAAGTTCTTCTTTTGTGGAAAATAAAAGATCTGGTTCAGATATTACACCACGGCAAGTATTCAGAGTATGATGTGCTTTAACAGAAACAGAAAAAGTACTTATATTATTGGGATTTGACAAAAGTTCAGACTGCCTGGCTGAAGAATCCTCAACCAGTAAATCACCAGATTGTAATTTTTTTAGAGAATGACCATCCCCCAAGACAGACTGGAAAGTTTTCGCTATAAGAAATGGTGAAGTTTTTTTGAAAGAACAATCAGAGAGACTATCAGTGCGTTTAATAACAAAAAAACGAGTAAATAAAGACTGTACATCTTGTTGCTCTCCACATGGGAGAGAAGTAGAAGGAACTTTAGTATTTCCATCCATATTTGAAAAAACATAGTTCAGACCCCGGTCGCACCACCCACTACCGATCCCAACAAGGGGATGCACATTCGTGCACCAGTGCTAACCAGGGCCCATACGGTCACAAGACACTCCTATGCCAGTCTCCACCCTTAACGAGATGGCTAGTAAGTACTCGCTCACTTGATTCCCAGCCAGTGACAAGTCAGCTGACCAGCCGATTGATGCATACGGGACCAATATGCATCTCCCGTCTACCTGAAGCAGAGGCCAAAGCAGTGTGTTGGTTACCCTCAACTGCCAGGATCTCCCTTTCCAGGGACACGGATCGCCACGCACGGCAAACACGTGGGTGGTTTACAATTTTCCATGAGTCGATATACAGGATGACATCGGCTCATGCAGAATTGCCCTCACCTCCTAAGAGGAAACCACAATGAGAGTGAAACAAAGAGGAAAGAAAGGCAAGAGAAATAAAAGAAAAAAGAAAAGAGAAAGATCGCTCAGGAACCCGGGGTTGCGAAGCCCGTGAATACCTAAAGAAGGTATCCCCTGGGGGGTCTCAAAAGGGTGAAAATTATCAACAAACTTCCACGTTTTTCGAACGTTGTATTAAACTCGATAGCATCTCCAAACTCTAGTTCTTTCACAGTGGAACTCGGTTGTCGTAGGTAAGCCTTTACAGCTCTGTCCAACCTACATCGCCCTTACGCTGAAAGGACACCAGTCGCCCAGTGGATTCTTAACCGCCGCCATACATGTATGGCGTCCACCGATCACGGAACCGGAATTCGGAGATGCCCTGCACTCTGTGACTCGAGATCAGCCTAAAAAGGTAGAAACGAGGCGATGAGATTAAAAAACCTCAACACCCGGAGTGTCTCACGTGAAAATAAAAAAATCCACTATTGTAAAAAAGAAAAAGTAATGTGAGAGAGAACTTAGAAAAAAGGTGTATTTTGTCTTTTTTAAAACATTTAAACTTTTTTTTTCTCTTCTTTTTTTTTTAACAGAACGAGAACAATGTTAGTAGAACAAAGAACAATTTGAACAAATAAGTTAGTAAAAAAAAACTATTAGAACATGAACTGGAACAAAGAGGGATAACAAACTAAAAAGAGAAGATTAAAAAGTGTGAAACAAAGAGAAAAGGATACACAACCAAAAAGAGAAGAAGACAGGAAAGGAGAAAGATCGCTCGGGAATCCTTGGTCGCGAAACCCGTAAATACCTAAAGAAGGTATTCCCCTGGGGAGTTGGAGGAAAGGAGGTGTCAGTCACTATTGAATGTGAGAATAATGTGTTTAGTAGGAAGCATTTGCCCATTTCGACGGATAGTGATACGGCGTACATCTATGATATTTTGATCGCTTAAATTAGCGAACAGTTCTTTTGTAGAAAATAAAAGATCTGGTTCAGATATTACACCACGACAAGTATTAAGAGTTTGATGTGCTTTAACAGACACAGAAAAAGTACCTATAGTATTGCAATTTCACAGAAGTTGTGACTGGCTGACTGGAGAAACCTCAACCAGTAAATCCCCAGACTGCAATTTTTTCAGCGAGTGACCATCACCAAAAACAGACTGAAATGTTTTTGCTATAAGAAAAGGTGAAGTTTTTTTGAAATAACTATCCGAGAGACTATCAGTGCGTTTAATTACAAAAAAAGAGTGAATAAAGTCTGTACACTTTGTTGCTCTCCACATGGGAGAGAAATTGAAGGAATATTAGTATTTCCATCCATGATTGAAAAAAATATAGAATTCAGACACCGGCCGCACCACCCACTACCGATCCCAACAAGAAGATGCACATTCGTGCACCAGTGCTAACCAGGGACCATACGATCACAAGACACTCCTATGCCAGTCTCCACCCTTACGAGATAGCTAGTAAGTACTCGCTCACTTGATCCCCAGCCAGTGACAAGTCAGCTGACCAGCTGATTGATGCATACGGGACCAATATTCACCTCCCGTCTACCTGAAGCAGAGGCCAAAGCAATGTGTTGGTTTACCTCAACTGCCAGGATCCCACTTTCCAGGGACACGGGTCGCCACGCACGGCAAACACGTGGGTGCTTTACAATTCTCCACAAGTCGATATACAGGATGATATCGGCTCATACAGAATTGCCCTCACCTCCGAAGAGGAAACCACAACGAGAGTGAAACAAAGAGGAAAGAAAGACAAGAGAAATAAGAGGAATAGGAAAAGAGAAAGAACGCTCAGGTGCCCGGGGTTGCGAAGCCCGTGAATACCTAAAGAAGATATCCCCCTGGGGATGAAAACAGTACGATGTAGAATTAAAACCATTTAAAAGATTCATAAGTCCATAGTTAAAAGGCAAGCGTATTATAATTGAAAAAAGTGGAGTTATAAAGTAATAACTGTTAAAAAATACAAAGTTTAAAATGAGGTACAAATACTACATAAACACAAATTTAAAAAACACATGAGTAAAAAAGGTAAAAATTCAATAAGGTAAAAATTCCTCGAAAACTGTATGTTCTTCATCAGCACTTGACTCACACGACTCCATTGCTTCCTCCACATATGTCTGCAGCTGCTTCGGATCCTTTAAGTTAGAGACAGACGGATTTAGCCAGCTGTTCTTGTTCTTCACAGTGTTCCACTGTGAAGAGCCCCCGATTGTTTTTCTCTCTTTTTGAATTCAAATTTTTTTGCTTGGTATCACTGTTTGACTAGTAACAGGTTTCTGTGATGTTTTTTAGATTTAACAGCCTTAGTATCAGTCTGGAGTTCAGATGACTTTTTGGATTGAGCTGGTTCGGATGACTTTTGGGATTGAACTGGGTCGGATGACTTTTTGGATTGAACTGGGTCGGATAACTTTTTGGATTGAACTGCAGGTTTTTGTGATTGATTAGTTTGATATAATATAGTAACAGGTTCTGAGGATGGTAGCCAACGTTCTAATAATGGGGTTGCATAACATTTAGAACCACAGCAGACATCACGAGTTTGTATCTTTGTGGTGCTGAGTGGTACTGTCGTAGGTGTGTCATTTAGTGGAACGGAAGGTTCGGTCTGGGTGCTTATGTGCCTTACAGATTTTGGTTGTTGTTTGAGTAGACTAGAGTAGGAGACTCCGACTGACGGAGTCCTGGATTCAACAGCTTTACGGGCTTCAGGATAGGAGAGATTTTGAGTTACTTTAACAGAAATGATTTCTTTTTCTCGTATCCAGGTAAGACAAGAACGGGAGAATGCAGTATGATTACCCTTGCAATTTATGCAGCGTTCAGGATTTTCACATGATTTATTGTCATGGCCAACTTCTGCACAACGTGCACAGGTGGTGGAACCCCGGCAGTTAGTAGTAGTGTGGCCATAACGCTGGCAATTAAAGCAGCGTAGAGGACTAGGAATGTAAGGACGAACAGGACAATTAAGGTAACCAGCTTTAATTCTTTTTGGTAAGGTAGGGCTATTGAAAGTCAGAATGATGTTCTTTATGGGAAGCACTTGTCCATTCCGACGGAGTGTAATACGTCATGCATCTATGACATTTTGATCATTTAAATTTTGTAAAAGTTCATCCTTGGTAGAAAATAAAAGATCTGGTTCGGATATTACACCACGGCTTGGTATTTAGGGTTTGATGTGCTTTAACAGAAACAGAGAATGGACCTATTGTATTACAATTTCAGAGAAATTCAGACTGGCTGGCTGAAGTAACCTCAACCAATAAATCCCCAGACTGCAGTTTTTTGAGATTACGACCATCACCGAAAACAGACTGAAATGTTTTTGCAATAAGGAAAGGTGAAGTTTTCTTAAATGAACTATCGGACAGACTATCAGTACGTTTGATTACAAAGAAGCAAGTGAAAATATTACTCTGTACAATTTGTTGCTCTCCACATGGGAGAGGATTTGAAGGAAGTAAAGTATTTCCATCCATATTGGGATAAAAAATCAATTCAGACCCCGGCCGCACCACCCACAACCGAGCCCAACAAGGGGATGCACATTCGTGCACCAGTGCTAACCAGGGCCCATACGGTCACAAGACACTCCTATGCCAGTCTCCACCCTTAACGAGATGGCTAGTAAGTAAGTACTCGCTCGCTTGATCCCCAGCCAGTCACAAGTCAACTGACCAGCCGATTGATGCATACGGGACCAATATGCACCTCCCATCTAACTGAAGCAGAGGGCAAAGCAGCGTGTTGGTTTCACTCAACTCTCAGGATCCCCCTTTCCAGGGACACGGGTCGCCACGTACGGCAAACACGTGGGTGGTTTACAATTCTCCATGAGTCGATATACAGGATGACATCGGCTCATACAGAAATGCCCTCTCCTCCGAAGAGGTAACCACAACGAGAGTGAAGCAAAGAGGAAAGAGAGACAAGAGAAATAAGAGGAAAAGGAAAAGAGAAAGATCGCTCAAGTACCCGGGGTTGCGAAGCCCGTGAATACCTAAAGAAGGTACCCCCCTGGGGGAAGTAGGAAACCACAGTGGTAAATCTACGAGTCAGCCGCTAAAATTGAGTTTTCAGGTATTTTCCACCAAGATATGACTTGGCAGACCGATTGCGTTTTAATATGCGAATCATTATTTAACTAATCCTATAATTTCATACGTGAACTCGATCAGGTGATTGTCTGTGCTGCCAGCTCCTGGTCTATTAGCATAGTTCAGTGTGTTCCCTTTGTTGGCTAAGATCAAAGTGTAGTATGGCTAAGATCAAAGTGTAGGCTCTGCCACTTAGCTGCGATCTTGGCTGAAAGGCAGTCACGCGCTCTTTAGTTGAGCGATATTTTTCATAAAATTAGATTTTTATTTTTCATCGGGGATTTCGGATATTTTTATGCCGCCCCAAGTTCGGCTTTTTGCCGCAGCGATGTTTTCGAAGTCCGGTCCAAAAGACCCACTACCGATTTTGTCCAGAATTTTTTCCTAAGTCCGAGGGTCACCTTCACCTTAGTCATTGACCTCGGTGAATCATCTTATATTGTTCCAAGCCACGTTGTTTGCTGTTTTTCTTAATTACCAACGGATTTTAAAAATTTTGGTGTCATTCGAAAGATCTCGTCAAATCATTCACGAATATACCAAGTATTTCACTCTAACGTAATTTAAACAGTGGATGGACTTGGATTACTGTTCATTTTCTGAACTTTGGTTTAAGAAAACAGAGCAATTATTGCAAGATTTCACTAGACTTTTGAGTGAATTTTGAATACAAGTTTTCGAAAGTGATAAATAATTCAATCCTGGACACTTTAGCAGAAATAAAGACTTTCTGAAATCAGAAAATTAGGAAAACTCACTAAAATGAATATCTACAATTCTGCTAATATTTTCTTCGTTCTTTTTCTTCACAGGATGACTGAGTAGAAGGAGTTCGTCTTGCACAGGTGCATGGGTATGTAAGTATGTGATCCTGGCGGTTGGAGCACGTGTTGGTGAGTTGGTCCCTACCCCCCTGGTGGTTGGCGCCTTTCCGGGTACAGGGTGGCGTTAATAACTTCGATTAAATTCGATTTTATTGCGTTCCGTCTTAGTAATAAGCGGTACACCCGTGACAGTGCCCTGGGGCCTCCCTTTCGCGATGCAGGTCTGACCACCTATCCTGTTTCTATTTTTGCCCTCAAAATTCAAAATTTATTGTTTCGATTGTGGGTTCAAAATTTTTGTTTGGCATTTCCTTTTTTACTATCTTAAACGTTAACTTTTTCTTTGCAATTTCTCCTATTTTCGGATTTTTTCCCTGCTAAATTCTCTGTTAGGTCCCTTGGTTAGGTTAGTCTTGTTGGATTAAAAATAATTAATCAATCATTACATGTTCTTAATTTAAAATAAAGTTAGTCTAACCTTCAATTAACTTGCGGGTAGCAGTTGCCAATCAGTTGCATTGTTTTCTACATGCTTAAAATTAAAAAGAAATGAAAAAATTTGCCTGCGGCAACCTGACCGTAAGTTCACAACTAGCTGATATACGCTACGATAACATGCGGCTGACTTACAACACGACTACACTTAGAAAAATCTCTGCGCCTCGGCTCCACCGTCGTCTTTGCTTCCCAGCCCACTACGGTAGAGGGTCTTTTGAGACATTGTTGCTCCGCCCTCTTTTCCTTGTTTTTCATAGTTTTAAGACATTTTCTGCTACTGCCCGTGTATCCTGTGCTACTTTACTGAAGATTGAATTATATTATAAAATTCCAGTTACATTTTTGATCAGCCAATTAATAACAAGTGAAGATAGCATTTATTGCTAATACATAAGTCTTGTACTGAAATTAATAATCAAAGCTGAAATTATTGTTTGCACCCAAAGAGTCTGTATATATAATTATTATTGCTATTATTAAATTCCTGTTCGCATCCAAAGATTTATGCATTAGATCTCGTATATTACAAACATCTTGAAAACGGAGAATGTTGTTTTATTTTATATATACAGTTTGCACCCAAAGAATTATTATTTTACAGAAGTATTAATATACTGAATTACTGCTCGCACCCAAATAGTTATATAATAATTGTCTTCTCAACGTAAAATACTTGCACCCAAAGATTAATAATTTTATAAGCTGAACTATCAGTTGGAACGGCGAAATTACACACTAAGTGTTAGCTCCGCCCATAGTGGAACTTTAGTGAGCAGAGTGCCTCATACTGACTCTATCATCAGTAATTGTATTACTTTTGCTTGGAAAACATAATAAACTCATTTATTACCAGATTAAGCCCAACACGCACATAAAAATTTGATCTTAAAGCAAATATTAAGATAAAGACTCTACCAACAGTAGCGCATTTAGCTTAATCCTGATTCACTCCATTAAATCACTCTGACTAAAATGGATAGATCAAATCAACAAGACGAAATAATTTATGTCCCAATTGGGTCTGAATTTCAGATGCCAGTGCAACACCAACTGGTCATACAAACGACCGAGGATATATTCCTCAAATATATGTTCGACACCAAGGATGAGTGCTTGCATGCGCTCAACAGCCTGGATGCTGAATACCGAAGTATTATAAAGGCAGCAAGGATCTTCCCTGTGATTGTAGCAAATAGAAACAGCGACAATCTGATTAAGAAGGCGTTGCAAGAAATCTTACAAATTGTTGAGATGAATGCAAACAATTCAACATCCTCACAAGCAGAAATTCAAAGTCTTAACGAGCCAGTAGTAGCAGAAGCATTTAAAGACATCGCTGAGTTACACGCTGCTGCACCGAATGCAAAAATAGATCTTAGCATTCAAGCTCCAAAGCCTATTAGACAGAAAGTTATACCTGCTGCCACGGAAAAACCATTACCAAAATATAATGAAACCAATGTGCATGTACCCACTAGGAAATCGAAGGTGAATTTTATCCCACCCCAACAAGAGCTCCCGAATGTAGTAAATGGAAGATATATTCCCCTAGTTGACCTAGGTAATGATAAATATTTTGGCAAAAAACAAGATGTCAAAGATGTACCGAAGAACACAATGAGAAAACCACCAATAACACAAAATGATATGAGCAATGTCTCAGACATACCAGCTACATCAATTAATACTGCCAGTTCCAATAAAACTACAAAAAGCAAGAAAATCGCGGTAGCTCCGCCCCCTTCAACAGAAAATAATGTACGCAAGCAACCAAAGCATTTCCATTACCATAGTAATAGTCAGACAACAGAAATTAGTAATGTGACGCCCGCAAGCCTTACTACTAAAGTTCTAAACCAGAAAACAAGTAGCAATGATATGATAATAACTAGGGCTGATTGCAGGAAAAAGAAAGGTGTCGCTGACAAAAAAGCTCAGTATTATACTACCGAGAATGCAATAGCAGGTCCCTCGAAGACACCCATTCTAAACAATGCTGTCGTTATCCCACCAGATGTTGTTGAAGATGATGATCGGTCGTTCTCACAAGGGGATACACTCAGCAGAGCCCCTGAGCGTCTATCCTCCAACCACTCGAGCACCTGTAGCAAGAAGAATGACAAGCCGAAAGAAGGCAAACTCATCACAGGCTCCACTCTTAAGGGCCCTTTACCACCTCGAGAGTCCCCCATACGTACCCGAAGATACAGGCTCTCATTTAAGGGGTTCAAGAGCCCGCCCCCTTTTCGTAAAGCCAAAACCAAGAAAGGCGGTAACACCGAACCAACAGTGGAAACTAGGAAGGGCGAAGATAAAAACAGCAACAGACCTACAACGAGTGATGAAACAGTCGGAAACGGCAATGAAACATTAATTCATGACCAAGAACCTGATATAAGGAACACTGTAAATGCAGCTGTAACTACTGAACCCACTCCCGGTCGATCTGACCCTGAAAACGAAGCTGTAAATAAAGATACTGATGGCAATATGATCCTACCAGACTTGCAGACAGTAGCACAAGATGTTGCCCTATCCGACGATGAGTCAATCTACTCCGAAGTGGATGATTCAGATAATGATCCGACCTTTTCGCCTTTGCGAAATAAACACCATGTGGTATCATCAGAAGAAAATGACTATGATGAAGAGACGAATAGCACCAATGAACAACCCCTGGATGTTCCCTCTTCATCAGAATGCCCACCAGCTCACTGTCGTGTAGGAAACACAATTAAACTTGTCCTACCCATAAAGGATGCGGTTTACTGTACAGAAGACGGGATGTGTCCCTATTCCACAGACCAGGATGGGTATTCTAAAGTGCACAATAATCTAAGAAGACACCTTAGAAAACAGCACAAGATCTATACATCCAAGCTCGAAAAATGGTGCAGCTACTGCAAGCTAGAAATAAAGAAAAAACATGGTATGACTCACTCATGCCTACGCGGCCTCCCACCCCCAGTGCGGAGTAAGAAAGATATACAATGTGACAAATGCAGCAATTCATACCATAATAGGAGACAATTCAATAATCATCGCCTTGCCCACTTAAAAGCAGAAGCTAAAGCCAAATTCTATAATGATGAAAGGAATAGAAGAAAATCTCGATCCCCACCAAGACAAGAACCAGTCAATAATGTCAATAATGTAAATACTCACAGTAACCAAAATCATGAAGACCCTCTACCCGATCCCAGCCAGAATTTGAGTTCACAAGGTACAGTGAACAATACACAAGAACCCATAACACATGATGCAGAGGTAGAGATGGAAATAGTAGATCAGATAATTGATGATGATTTAGATGCAGACGAAAGAGCCGATACAATAGATGAAATAGAACCTGATTCATACTCTCCTTCAGCCCCCTTCATCGAGAAGTTCCAAGACATACTGCACAACTTCTCTGAAGAAAAGTGGCTAATGTTCGAAACACTTCTTGATGAATTTACCACAGACATCCAGAAAACATATAAAATCAGAATTAAAACAACGCACAAGCAAGCCCCGCCTCAAGACCCACATGACCCCACGTTCATCCAGTGTCTTTACCGCAGGAATAGACGTAGCGCCATCAGGAAGATTCTGGAAAATAATAACAGCCATTGCAATATTCCACATGCAATACTTAAACAGAAGTTTTTTACTCCATCTGGCACGATTCCTGACACCTCTGTATATAATCACAAGGAAAAAGCAGACAACCCTCCATCATACAGCCCTTTCACGATTGACGAAGTCAAACAAAAGTTAAAAGCTGCTGAAAGTACCGCTCCCGGCGCAGACAGGATCACGTACAACCACTTGAAAAAATACGATGCTGACGCCAAGGTTCTTACTTTAATCTATAATATTTGCCTAAAAGCACATAACATACCAGAGAAGTGGAAGACAAGCAGCACAATCTTCATCCCCAAGGGCGGTAACCCCGCCGAAGCTGCCAACTGGCGACCCATTTCGCTTACTTGCACGGCATACAAGTTATTCGCAAGCTTAATTGCTCGTCGTCTTAGTGAATGGATAGAGAACCATAAAATCCTCTCACCGAACCAGAAGGGCTATCGACCCTTCGATGGGACTCTTGAAAATAATTTCGTCCTAAACCAGAAGTTCCTCCATTCACGAAGAAGCAAGAAGCCTATCTACGTCTTACTCATAGACATTAAGAATGCGTTCGGAAGCATGTCACACGCGGCCTTCATTGCTGCACTAGAAGCCGCTGGAGCAGAACCCGAATTTATTGAGCTTATTAGAAACATGAATACAAATAATAAGACACGCCTTTTAACAGCTCAAGGCCTTTCAGACGAAATCCCAGTGAATGAAGGTGTCAAGCAAGGTTGTCCAATCAGCGGACATCTTTTCAACCTTGGAATTGACCCGCTATTCTGGTTAATCCAAGCCCTCCGCCAAACTATCCACTGCCTTGGATACGCGGATGATGTTGTAGTTATTGAAGATTCCCCTGAGCAACTCATTGAAGCAATCAAAAGAATTGTTGAATTTTGTGAAAAACTTGGCCTCCACATTAACGTAAGGAAATGTAGAACTGTCCATATTGATCCTGCCAGTAATAGATGCTTACCTACACAGTTTACCATCAAACAACAAACTATTCCATTTCTCCAAGAGTTTGAACCTGCGATGTACCTTGGTAAACCGTTCGGATTTCATCTCTTCGAGAATCACAGTAAAATTGAAGATTTTGTTGAGACTGGCAAAAACATCCTCGATTCTGAGCTTGCCCCATGGCAGAAATTAGATGCCCTGAAGAGCTTCTTCTATCCATCGCTTAGTTATGCCATGAGGACAGCTCAGCATCTCAAGTCACAATGGGCGTATATCGACAACACCCTAAAGCCGAAAATAAAGAAAATATTAGATCTCCCACAAGATGGTTCCATCTCGTTTCTATATGGTGACACTAAGGATGGCCTGTTCGGTATTCCACTCACTGCGGAAGATTCGGACATTGCACATATAGATACAGCCTTCAAACTATTATCCTCAGATGATGAAGTTGTTAAGTACCTTGCATGGAAGGATCTTGAACTAGCCACCAGTGATCGGGTACGCAATCCCACCAGACATGATCTCCAAGAGTACCTGTCTGCAAAAGACTATTTGGATAACGACAATAGGCTCTCTTCACTCTGGGCAAAAGCCCGTATTGCATCACGCCGGCTCAGTGTTGTATGGCAACTTTCCTCCGATAAAAAAGTGTCCATAGTATCCAACACCATCCCAGTTACTGACAAGCGTAAAGTTTTCAAGACCTTAAGAGAAAATTATAGAAAATTCCACTCAAATAGGTTAAAAAACTTCAAGTCGCAGGGGAAGACCTTCCCATGCTACTCAGCATCCAAAGCGTCCTCCCATTTCAACCGCACGGGCGACTTCCTACGCTTCACGGATTGGCGGTTCATCCACAAGGCTCGCCTTGGGGTTGTGCCGCTAAATGCCTATAATAAAAAGAATCTGCCCAAACAGTGCCGCCGTTGCAATGAAGATCAGGATGAGACCTTACCTCACGTTATTAATCATTGCACGAATCATTTGTCAAACAAAATCACCGAACGTCATGACAGGATCGTTGCAAGGATTAAAAAAGCCGCACTTGAAAACGCTAGGTGGTCACTGTTACGTGAAGACGAAACCTATGGATCTTCTAACTTAAGACCGGACCTAATCCTTATCAACAACAATAGAGAGGCCCTTGTCATTGATATTACAGTCCCGTTTGACAATGGCCTAGATGCTTTCAATGATGCTAGGTTGCGCAAAGTCTCAAAATATCAAGAAGTTGTTGCAGACTTGCGCAAGAGATATGACAGTGTTTTCTGTGATGCTATTGTTGTTGGGTCGCTTGGGTCGTGGGACCGACGCAATGATAAAGTTATCAATAAAATTTGTTCCAAAAAGTATGCCTCCCTGCTTAGAAAGCTTATTGTCTCAGATACAATTCGAGCATCACGAGATATATATACTGAGCATCTACAGTGGAGGGTACAATATGACAACAGGTCACGAAAAATTCCATTTCTGGATAACACATATAACCAACAACGACAGGTCCGAAAGGCAGTTCGAGACCTGTTCGGTGACCTACAGGTAACAGACAGTTACATTGATCCTGACATTGACACCAATACCTATGTGGAATGCCTCAATGCGATGGTTAGCAACGTACCTAGTCTTGATAATGTGGACACTACTGGGGCTCCACCCCCTCATAACCTAATTCCTCCAACAAGTGTGGACACTACTGGGGCTCCACCCCCAAGAAGCATTGCCTGCGACAATTTTACTTCAAGTGTGGACTATTCGGGGGCTCCACCCCCCACTGTACATAATAATATTTCTTCAACGGTTGATACAAGTGTGGACTCTACTGGGGATCCACCCCCCATAATTAATCTGTCATCTGATTCAGATGTTTCGGCCTTTGAAGAGATTGCAAGTGCGGACTATTCTGGGGCTCCGCCCCCACAAGTTATTTCAATTAACAACAGTGCTACAGGTTTAAATATTGCTAATACGAACAGCACTGCTTGTTTGCATAACCCTGAAGACGACCTAATAAGCTTTGAAATTAATCTGAACTCTGTTAGCTCCACACCTGTCACTTCCTCACCCACGACCCATAGTGACACTGTCTGTCTGGCTGTTGGAGCGCGCCGGTGCGACGACTCGGTTGCACACCCCCCCCCCCTCTTCCCGCGGGTGCGGTCATGCCTTGGCACGACCCCTTGGCCCGTCTTTCATGCCAGCCCTGGATGCACTGATCCCAGTTAACGCCTCCTCGGATGCTACGACTTCGGTCAGTGTAGACAGGGATGGTTCTCCGGTGGTTGCTCTTGCTGCCAGTGTGGCCCCTGCACTCTCCTCAGGGAGTGGGGGCGCTGCGGGCGCGGCCAGAGCAGCCGCACCTCTTCCTGATGGATGCGATCCCACCTCGGTGGTTTCTGTTGGTCCATCCCACAGCTCTTCGCTTTCGAGCACACACTTGGAAGCTCCGCCCTCCTCGGACGGCGTGAGCACTGAGGGTGTGGCCGAGAGGGAGGATTTTGTTTATTTTTCTGAAGGCCGCTCGTCCTCGGATGAGCGACCGGCATGTGTGTAGTGTGTTTTGTTTATTTTTAATAGTTATCACCTGGTGATAACTGCATGAATGGAGATGAATGAATGTGTGTTGGCTGATAAGGCCAGATCAATGATGTGGAGTTTGGCTATGTACACCTAAATCAAGTACTGGCATCATGCTCTCCCTGAGATGTGTTCTTATCTTCTTCTTTATCTCTATCTTCTTTCTCTATCGCTTCTCGGCCTTTTGGCTAAGATCAAAGTGTAAAAGCTGGGGTCTTATCTGGTACTGGCATAAAGTGTAAGGGAGTTACGCATTTTTTTTTCTAAATTTTGAACACATACCAAAAATCATGTAATTCAATTACAAGTTCGGGGTCTTCGGGCTCCGACGTTGGTATGGGTTCTTTTGCGGCACATTTTTTCTGTAAGCGTACTGGCGTCCCATAGTAGGGGGAGGAGTGGCTGCTTAAATGTGGCCTTATCCTGCTTTTACTGTGGGCGGCTTCCGGGGCCAGTTGGGAAGACGGCACAATATATTACGTATCCAACGCACCCCACGCGCGTAGTAGGCTGGTACGCTCTATCGCCCCCCTTTTTGTGGGCACTGTTGAGGTCTCCCCCCCTTTAGATAATTCTTCACTATTTCTAAATTCAAAATTTTTGTTTTGGTTTTGCTTTCAAAATTTCAATTTGGCATTTTATTTTTCTCCACGTTTAAATTTCTATTCCAAATTCAAAATTATTTTTATTTTATTAATCCCGCTTTTAATTTATTTTTGCATTGGGTTTTTTTAAACTTTAAATATTTTTGAAGTTTTATTTTTTGTTAGCTCGCTCCTATTTAAAATTCAAAATTTACTTTTTGGCCTCGGTCTCTAAATTCTCTTTTTGAAGTTCCACTAATTTTGTTCTTCACACGTTTCTTCAAAATTCTTAATTTGGACTCCGCCCAAAATTTTAATTTTATTTTAAATTCACTCCTCACTTCTTGTTGCTTCAGACATAGTTGTTTTACTTCTTGTTGCTTCAGGAATATTCCGACTAATTATTGTTACACCTCCGAATAGATTTTTTTAACTTCTTGTTAATACAGATAAGTGATATTTATAATACTTTCACTAGCAGTCATACTTTAAAGCGCGAAATGTGATAATTATAATACTTTCATCTGCTGTTCTTCTAAATTTTGTAAGGTGATAATTATAATTTCTCTCCGCACTGTTCTTCAAAATTCGCTCACATGTAGTTTTTGGTGATTTACAATGATAATTATAATTTTTGCTTGTTTTTCCTGAGTCTACGTGTTGTGATCTATTAGCATTTTAGTTAGGAAAATTGGTTAAATCATGTTTTTATTTGTTTTGTCTAATCTTTATTTTGTTAATTTGATTTAATTAATACTCTATATTTTATAAATTACTTATACTTGTTTTATTGATTATTATTGGCATATATTTACCCCAATTTATATTTAATACCTGTTGTTTAATCATTTTTCTTAAGTATTACCTGTTGCCTTAAGTATTACCACCTATGCTTATTCGTAACATTTGCCACTTTTAAACATCCACCTTTCGCATTTTCCCCCCTTTCCCCCATCAGTCACGGAGGAGCTTACGTTAAACATGACAAGCATTCGTCGTCTGTTGTACACTCCATACCCACATCTCGACGGCTTTCCCGGTACTTGTCCCCGTCTCATCGGGCTTTTGCACATGGGTCTGGTGACAGTCAGAATATACTTTCAGTATATATAAGGAGCATGTTGCACGTTGGGTCTCTGGCATTTGAGTAGTTTATTACCAAGTCCGAAAGGTTGTTTGGACTTAGACATTTCCAGCACTGAAATGTCTATTTAAAAAAATTTTTTCATTCACTTTGTACTTTGTCATTTTTTTTTTCTAATATACAAGCTGGACTCTAATAAAATCACAGATATATTTTGACTTTGAAAATTTCTGGCCATGGATTGGACTTTAAATTTATTTCTCCTAGTTTGGTACTTGGTCAATTTTCTACACCCCAGTTGGGACTCTAATAAATTTCTAGACATTCCTAAACTTTGAATTATTTATTACCCAATCTGGACTCTAGCAAATTTCGGAAAAAACTGGCACTTTAAAAATATTTTAAAAACTTCTACTAAATTACTCAAATTTCACACTAAGTAAATAGATTATATAGCCCTCATTCTCATCTATGCCCACTACTCAATATGTGAAAGTTATAAATTTAATTTTCCTGCATTTCAACGGCACTGCAAAATAACTGCACTGCAAAAATACTGCATGTGCTATTTTCTAAGTCTAATTCCAGAACACGGGATCTCCCGTCGGTCTGAAAACCGAACTGCCTCCGTACTTTAACCTTCATCCATTTCCAGCTTGAGCACCTAACTGCAACTGCACTTTTTATTCTTCATCATTTGTCATCATTCTCTTCTGAACACGAGATCGCCCGTTTATTGAACAACTAACTCGAACTCATCTTTCATGAATAATTCCAAATCTCTGGTTCCAGTGTTCTGGAACAGGAGTTCATATCCTTGAACACGGGAACATGAACACCTAACTCGGTAAGTTTTTCCACATTCAGCTATGAGCACCTAACTGCCTCCATACTTGTCATCTTCATGTTACCCGCACGCGGGAATATGAACACCGAATTGGTTCCTAACTCTGTTCTTCTTCGCTGCATCCCGCCGTCCCCGTGTTCTGGGACAGGAATTCTGTCCTCTGAACACGGGAACATTAAAACACCAAACTCAAATTGTACTTTAAAATTTTCCCACTCCAATCTAAACACCAATTTGAACTTTAGAATTTTTCTCACTCAAATTCAAGCACCTAACTCATATTGAACTTTAAAAATTTTTTGCCCTTCTAATTTTAAACACCTAACTGCCTTCATACTTTGACGTCTCCGGGCCCCTCTTCTCGTGTTCTACTACCTCATTGATGAGCACCTAACTGCTTGTGGACTTTGGCTTCCCGTCTGCCCTCTCCGTGACTGGCTCCCTGTACTTGCTACACATGGTAGCGTGTGTGTAGTAGTACTCCCCCTGGGTGTTCCTCAGCGCCCTGCCGGCATACGGTTCCCGGTATCCCCAGCAGTTCCCCTTTTGCTCGGTTTTGGTCACGTTTATACTTTGTCTTATCTCTAGCAGTGGACGTGCTAAATTTAAATTATTCTACCCATGCTTTCCCACAACGTCCAGTGCTTCCCTTCGCCCTGTTGGTGTTATTGTGCGCACCACACACCTTTTATCTTTTTGGTGAACTTGTTCACCTTCTTTTACTGTCTTCTTCCCTTGTTCACTAACTTTTGTGCACCTGTGTGACCCAGGTTTTAACTCCGGCTCTTCAAAATTTTTATTTCTTCTGTGCCGTGTCCTTGTTTCCTGTCCCTTCGTGGGCTTCTCCCCCTTACACCTTTTCTGTCACTCTCCATTACACAGGTCGAGTGGCGTTCACTCTTTTTACTGAGTGCTGTCTGCTAAGTGCATTAGCTATACTAATATTCCAGTCCAAACACTGAACCTAGTCTAAGTAGGTTTCAACATATCAGTTTAAATATTTTGCTGGTTCCTGATAATTGAAATAAACAAAATGGCCAAAAATGACCGAAGAAACTTACGTAAGAAGAAGGCCAGCTTCAAACGTCGTTTCAGCCAGTTAACGCTTCATGAGACACTCGGAATTATTGTCAACATTAAGACTAGGGTCACGAAGACAGTGTTAGACACCAGACTGGTACACTCCATGAAAGACGCATTACTGGTACCTGAACAGCAGCAGAATGAGATCTTCGCAACGCTCACGTCTCTGTCCGGTGATGTGCGTGTCAGCATTGCCTCATCCACACAGTTCAATAATTCGTTCTTTGAAACCAGCCAATCGTCAATTGACTCTTGTGATAATCGGTGCACGAGTAGCAACTCTGACACATTAACCAATGAAAGTGATGCCAACCCCCAGCAGTCGTTACCTCCTGAGGTCATCATGCTCGACTCAGATGAGGAAGTTAATCGGAAAATTGATATGCCTACCAATGAAAGCAAACTAAATACCGAACCTATTGCGTCAACATCCTATGCAGCTCCTGAGCCTGGTAAATCTCCAGTTACACCTCCAATTGCACTCAGGAAGGCAAAAAGATACACGGCAGCTAACCAGTCTACTACCATGTCACTCAGTCAACAGTCCAAGAAACCACACATTAAAAAATCAACCAAAACCAACAAGCAAAAAATCAATGAGCTCATACAAATCATCAGAAATAACAACGAAAGCTCTAAAACACCTCATAATGAATTACAAAGCAATAGTGAATCAACAACCCATGTCATTACTCCCACGCCTTCGCAGATAGCTACTGACACTCTAGTCGCTGACAGCCAACCAACCAGCCAGCCCACGTCATCTGAACCACAGGCTGAAATCGATAACCCACCAATTTCTAATGACTGCAATACTCTACCATCAGCAATTGCCACACTCTCGCCTTCGGCTGATGAGCCTATACAAATCCTCTCTGAGCATGATGAACGAACTATGATCAACTCAGACACTCTTCAACCAGTAGTCGCATTAAGATCTAACGATGATGAGTTTTCAGATGTTCCATTGGATGCCCCATTTGAAAACATTGAAGACATGATTATTCCAACCGTAAATGAAAATCATAATGAGATGGGCACACCAACTGAGGACCAACAAGAAGCTAACATTAACCAACCAGCACAGATAGTTGTTAGCACTAATGAACATGCCGTAACAGATATCAGCCAACAGGCAATCAGCTCGCCTCCGCACATTCAATTTCAAGACTTACTTAATAACCCTGACAACTATGAAGTTGTCAGTGCTATTGAGGATAATGAGGATGAAGATACTGATGCAAACTTACTGCCTGAATTCATGTTCACTCACCGGAACGGTAATACATTATGGCTCATATACCCCTTTGTTGGCGCGTTAAAATGCACAGAGCGGGGATGCAATTTTACATCATCTCAAAAAGAGTGGTTTAAAAGGTGCTCTGGCCTCGTCAATCACCTTCGACGAACCCACAATATAGTCTGCAAATTCACAGAGAAATGGTGCTCTCTTTGCAGCTCCAACATCACTCACATGTACCACACGAGCAGACACGCATGCTTCGCTAACCTACCTGCCTCTACTCCACGTGAAGAGGTAAACGAAGACATGCCTTTCAAATGCAACATATGCACAGAATTTGGTGCATACAATAAGCACGCGCTTGCCACTCACCTGCGAAAGCACGAAGCTGATGCTGCAAGAGAGAGATACTTACAGCGGAACCAAATTCTAAATGGCGGTACTCCTAATTCAAACATCCAACCACCGCAAATTAATAATGACGCTGTATCTGAGCATGATGAATCCAGTGATAGTGACATGGATGAAACTAATGACACCCATGGCGAAGATATTGAAACAAATGATGGGGCCCATGACGCAATTGAGGAACAACATAACGAACAAGTTCTCCCAAACCCTGATGACCTTCCACCCTCGCACAAGTTTATTATCAGACTAAAGGCAATTCTCCATAATTACAATGACGACAAATGGTTTGAATTTGAAAACTTGATTGATGAAATCACGGATGACGTCAAATCAGTTGTCAAAATCCCAAAAGATCTTCCCACTACATTTTCCATCAAAACCACCGACACAAACGATCCTACTGCAATGCAACGCCTCTATAGGAGGAATAGACGGCGTGCAATGCGTCTAATACAGGGCGAGAAGACAACACCCTGCAACATACCAATCAATAGCCTAATAGACAAATTTTACACTGCAAGACAAAATGATCCTGACCTGTCAATTTATGACACAGTCAAGAAAGCCCCACTCCCGATCCCTATGAACAACTTCATCAAATCTGAAGTGCGGAGGAAACTCACTCAATGTGAAAATACTGCGGCTGGACCCGACAGAATAATGTACAATCATTGGAAAAATTATGATGAAGATGCGGGCGCTCTAATCCTAATATTTAACATCTGCCTGAAAGCAAAGAAGATACCGAGCTCTTGGAAGAAAAGCAAAACGGTTATGATCCCCAAAAAGGGTGATCCCACCTCTCCTAACAACTGGCGACCGATTACACTCTCTTCAACTGCTTACAAATTATTCTCTGCTTTAATGGCACGAAGAATGGCCCGGTGGATGGAGAAGCACCAGCTCCTGGCCAAAGGTCAAAAGGGTTACCGACAATTCGATGGTGCAATCGAAAATATATACACCTTGGAATCCAGAATTGCTGAAGCCAAACGCCGCAAAAAATCGCTATATATTTTCTTACTTGACCTACAGGATGCATTCGGCAGCATCTCACATAATGCCATCTATGATGTGCTCCAGAAAAGCGGTGCAGGGAAAAATTTCATCGACTTAAAGAAAAATATGAATGAAGGCGCCTCCACCCAAATTCTTACACCTACCGGCATGTCTGAAGACATCCCCCTACTTGATGGAGTCAAGCAAGGTGACCCAATGCGTGGCAACGAATTTAACCTTGCCGCAAACCCCATATTTGATGCCATTCAAGATGGTCGTGAAGAGCTATACGGCCTTGGATTTGCTGACGACACTTCGGCATTTGCTAATTCCCTTGATGAAATGCAAGACACGATCAACAGAGTTGTCTCCACCGTCAGTAAACTGGGGCTTAAACTTAACATCAACAAATGTAAGATCATACAATTCCACCCAAAAAAAGCAAACCTATCCCACAAATTCTACATCCAAAATAATGAGATCCCATCGCTCGAAGAATTCCAGCCAACACACTACCTTGGCAAACCAATTGGCTTCAATTTGTTTGGGAATTCCGACAGCATTGATGAATTCATACAAAGCGGCATCAGGTTGCTTGAAACCCGTCTCGCACCCTGGCAAAAGCTTGATGCAATCAAGACCTTCTTCTTTCCATCGCTTGCCTACGCAATGCGTACCATGCTGCACACTAAGCAGTCATGGCGAAACCTAGATGAAACACTTAAACCACTTCTCAAGAAGCTCCTTAGCCTACCGGTTTATGCAGCCAGCGATTACTTATACGGCGGCTCTGATGACGGCCTTATTGGTATTCCATGTGCAGCTTGGGACTCGGACGTAGCGCGTGTCGACACGGCGTTCAAGCTCCTGATGTCAAACGACCCTGAGATCAAGGCCCTAGCTTTTGACGACCTTGCGCGAGCAACGCAAGCTAGGTGTAGCAGGATACCTAACAACGTAGACCTGCAGGAGTTCCTTTCAGACCGCCAATATCGCACCACCGAATCAAGAAACACCTCCCTTTGGAGCAAAGCCCGCTCTGCTTCTGGCCGACTGGGAATCAAGTGGCATATCGCGGACGACCACAAGATCACTCTAATCATTGGTGACAAAGCAATCACAGATAAACGAAAAATTTTCCGCACATTACGTACAATTTTTAAAGACGAACGCACCACCTCGTTCAAAAACTTGCCTGCCCAAGGACGTACCCAAGAATGCTTTGGCGCAAACAAGGTCTCCAACCATTTCATACGTACTGGAGACTTCTTGCGCTTCTGTGACTGGGATTTCATCCACAGAGCAAGGCTCGCTGTCGTAAAGTTAAATGGCCACATTCCCGGTCTGAAAGGAACTCAACGAAGATGCTGTTTTTGTGGATTCGGAGTTGAGTCGATCGCACATGTGATCAATAGCTGCGATCGCTTTCTAAAGTCTAAAATAACTGACAGGCACGACAAAATTGTTGCCCGTATCAAGAAGGCAGCCTCTGACACCTGGCAAGTTCTCAAGGAAAACCAGCCTTATGGCATTAATAGAGGACTGCGCCCTGACCTCATTCTTGTAAACAAAGACAAGGAGGCATTAGTGATTGACGTCACCATGCCCTTTGACGGTGGCCTTAAAAAATTCTCGGAGGCTCGTCAAAAGAAAATTGACAAGTACAAACCTGTTGTACTGGACCTCAGGCGCAAGTTTAAGAAGGTTGATTGTGATGCCATCATTGTCGGCCCTTTGGGAAGTTGGGACAATGCCAACGACAAAATCATAAACAAACTCTGCTCCAAGAATTACGCCAAATTAATGAAGAAACTGATTGTTTCAGACACTATTAGAGCGTCACGTGACATGTATGTTGAACACATCACTGACCAAGAACAATTTGACTACAGGTCACGTTTCAACATTTCAAAACGCTCCGTTTACCCAAGCCAACTGCTCCGCGAGGAAATAAACAACGATATCCTCACACATGGTGATGCTGATGAACTTTTCCAGCAAACGTATAACGATGAAACTGACGAGCAGTCTAACCAAAATGCACAAAGTGCTGCAGCTCCTCTGTCCCAGAGAACTGATCCATACGTCAATAATAACGACGCTGGGCAGTTTACCGCAGCAAATGCACAACCGGCATCAAACTCTCAGAATGTGGACTTTACTCACGGGTCCCCACAACCCAACAATGATGCTCCTCTTTCTAACAACAGTGACATACCTCACAATAATGTGGACAATTCTACTGGGCCCCCACAGCCAACAAACGGTCAAACAACAATGACCAATGAAAGAACAGACACTTCAACAAATACTCGCAGCAGTGATGGCACATAAACCTCCCACCTTCCAACTTAGCTCAAGATGCTATCACAGGGCTACACATTTTTCCATTTTTTTGACCGTGTTAGGCCTGTCAGCTCTCCCAGCTCTGTCCCCCCAAAACGGGGCTGGGAAGCTATGTTAAAAAAAAAACCAATTGTGGATGTGTAGTATATCACACACTCACAATTGGCTTTGGGGTGTGTGTGTTTGTATTGAGTGTGTGTTTTTGTGTACGTGTGTTGTATGCCTCTCCTACACTCTATCCCGCCTCCATTTATTTTTATGTAATTGTTAGTCAAAAGATCCATAAAGTTTTTTGCTGTCCATTCAATTTTTTATATTTTTCAATTTTCCGCTTTTTCCTATTCATTGTTTTGTAGTTTTTTATTTACCATCTATAAATGGTCATTTTATTTTTCTTTTCTCTTAAGCTTTTAAGGACAGATGATATGATGTGGAGTAATACTGTGTATAACTGATGTTGAATACCAGTCAATGCTCTCTCCGACATCTGTTCTTATCAGCTTAATCTTGGTTGTTGCTAATGATATTATTTATTTTTTAGTGATTTCTGACGTTTTTTGCTGATATAAAGATTCTGGTCTGTGCCACGCCCATGCCAAGAGGTCGAGAAGGATGGATTTTGATGATTGACAGATGGTTGCCTTTGCTCTGAGTTCAGTATTCTGGATGCCCTGCTCTTGTTGGCTGCTCTTCTGACTGCCTTGCTCCAGTCTCTGGCTCCGAGTTCAGTGTTCCGTTGCCTTGCTTAAGTTTGCTGCTCTTCCTGGCTGCCTTGCTCTGGTGGATTGCTCCTGCTGCTTGCCTGTGTTACTGCCTCCATTGCGTTCGCCATCTTGTCTTCCCTGCTGAAATTGTTGTTTTTGGAGGGCGGTTCAGCCTGAGCGTCCATCAATGATTTGGCCGCCATCTTGCCGCAAATTTGAATTTCTACCACTTTCAAGGTTTTTAAAGTCTTTTTAATCAGATTTTACACTGTTTTATACAAGGTTTTTATTCATTTCATTCAACCATCTGCTTGTAATCAAGTTTTAGTGATTTTTTTGTCAGTTTTGAGATTGTTTTATTGGACTTTGCCGTTACGGCAGTTCATTATTTGTTTTTACTGTCTTGTTAGCTCTTGGTTGTACCGGAGATCTTTATCTCTTACTGTGCTGGTGCACGTTAAGTGGATCCAGCGTATTTTAACTATTTTAATTGCGTTATTTTACATATATACTTGTTTTTTTTGTCGTGTTGTGTGACTTGGCCATTTTGGCTCTTCTTTTCTGATGTAGACGTTTGAACCATTATTGGTTGGACCATTTTAGTTTTACTTTAATGCTGTTAACTTGTAATTTTGTTCAGACCCTACAGGAGTGGCTAAGGTGTTTATTCATTGTATTTCTTTATTAGTTATCTATGTGTACGTAACTAGTTGTGCGTTTGGTTACAGTGAGAACATACCTTCTGTATATTTGTGGGGCTTATGTCCTTGTGGATTATAGTTGGTTGGCTATCCGCTTTGCTTTATTTGTTTGTTAACCGAGTCGCCCTTCTTGCTATTGTAGCCAGTGCTCAGGGCTATAACTGAGTGGCCTTGTGCCGATTACCTGTATTTGTATGTTTTACTCTGTTGGGTGTGCTCTGGTTTATTGACACATCTACACTATAACCACTTTTATTTTTCATCATTATTCATTCATCGATGGTTTTATATTTATGCATGTTAATATGCCTTATTTTATTATCATCCTCATGAATTTTACTGATTTTACCATTTACAATGATACTTATACATATCTGATTTTAATACTTTTTAGTTATTATTTTCAGGTTAGCGTATTAATTGTTGTATCATGAGTGGGGAGGATGTCGGCACATCGGACGATGTCCCCGGTGATGGGGTTGCAGCACGACAGACTACTTTCCTTCCTCCGTCGCTTGATGCTGATAACAACCTCACTCTCTATTTTCCTATGCGTCCACCGTTGCCCTGTATTATTGGCGGATGCCGAAAAGGGATCAAGAATAGTAGCTGGACGGCGACGGTGAACAACTATACACGTCATATGAAAGACATCCACGATTTTGTCCCTAATAGAAAGATTAATTGGTGCACAGATTGTGACACAAATATTGGGTGACGTCCTGCTTGCCATGCCTGCTTCGGGGAGCATAATCCGATGTTTATTAAAGTAAAGGGTGACCTGCCAGACAAATGCTCGATTTGTGGCGACACTTTTCCAGGTTGGAGAGCGCTGGCGGGTCACAAGAGAATCCATAAAATATCAAGGATTCAAAATGAGTACAACAAAAGGAATGGGCTCCCTGTTGTGGGCTTGCCATTTAACCCTGGTGGTGACAACATAGAGCAAGCAAACATACAATTAGATGAGCAATTGGCAAATTTTGGCGTAGTTGTAGATGATGATGTGGTAAACTCGTTTGTTGCCAATGTCTCGAAAGAAGTTTTAACCTCTACAAAAGATTTTAGCCCCTATACAGCTTCCTGTTTAGACGATGATGCTTTTAATAATGATGATGATGCAGTTTCGAGACGAACTAGAAGAGAGAAGAAAGATATAGTGATACATGAAGATAGCATTCCTCTCCTCCCCCATGTCAGTGCAGAAGATGCTGAAGCTGGTCCGTTCATGCCACGGCCAGGTCCGTCTACTAAAATTAGTTTTCTGGATCCGCCACCTCAACCGGCGCTCAGCAGTCCACCAATATTCTCCCAAGATAGTGAAGAAAATAGTGATATAGTCGAAAGAAATGATAGCTCGGTGAGTGACTATGAGGGTTATGAGAGAGAGATTGCAAAGTTGAAGTACGATTTTAATGTGATTAATCAAAGAGTTTTAGGTCTTGGCCTCTCTACAGCCAGACCAATTGTTATTGATGATGATGATGGTTTTAACAGTAAAGTATTTTTTAACATCTCTTCCTCAAGGAAGACCTCTAGTCCTAATTACATCATTGGGCGTCGGTTGTTCGAGGAGGCGGACAATAACCTTCAGAACCCTGCTGAGAACATCTTACAGCAAGAAAATATTGAAAATACGGAAAATAATGAAAATACCTTAAACAATAGTAACGAAGAAGACGTTCATATACCAAATAATAGTAATAGTTCTAGTCACCCTGCGCATCAAGATCAGGTCGTTGGCACGAATCCAATGCAAGGTGATTTTGAGATGAATCCTGATATAAATCACAGCAACGACGAAGTCATAGATAATGAAGACCGTCAGGATGCTCATAATGTGGTTGCTGCTGTGAACCATCTGAATGTAGGTGAAAATGGAAATCAGAATGATATCCAAGAAGAAATTGTGATTAGTGAAGAAACTGACGAGACTGAAAATGTGAGAAACTTAAATGTGAACGCTGAGAATGATGAGTTCTAGGATGACTCAATTGATGTTGATAACGAGAATGGAAGTATAATGAATGACTCACTTGAAATACTTGACGTTGGAGCTGACCAGGAAGATATTATCATCGCTGAGGATGATGCCGACGACCAAGACCCCGGTGGTTTTGGAGCTGGCGGCGTTATCCCCGGGGATGTGCAGGCAGAGCCTGGGTTCCTGGACAGATTCTCAGCTAGATTCAATGACTTATTATTACAGGACAACCCAAATATTGCCGAATTCCATTCAATAGTATCTGATTTCTCCACCCAACTTAAAGAAGAGCTAAATTTTAAACCTTCTTCCGGTGATGGGGCTCCCCGACCATACAATGCAATAGACCTCAACAATCCAACTGAACTTCAAAAAACATATAGAAAAAATAGAAAGAAAGCCCTACGAAACATCCTAAATGAAGAATCCGATTTTTGTGATCTGGACCCGGAGGTGGTCGCAGATCATTATGCCACAATATCCGATCCTCCACCTAATGATACAAATTTTATGAAACCCGAAAATCCAGCAAATAATCCAGTCAACACAGTCCCATTCACTCAAAACGAAATCTCTAAGCGACTTAGAAAATGTGAAAACACCGCCCCGGGTCCAGACGGAATATGCTATAACCATCTGAAGAAAATTGACCCACATGCGAAAGTCCTTACCCCAATGTACAATTTATGTCTTCGGTTCGGCGGAGTCCCCGATGACTGGAAGAAAACCACCACAATTAGTATTTACAAAAAAGGTGATAAACAGGACCCAGGTAATTGGCGACCCATTGCCCTGGGGAATACTATATATAAATTGTTCGCCAGCTGTTTAGCACAGAGAATCTATAAATGGATCGAGGATCATAATGTGCTATCGTTCAATCAAAAGGGATTCTTGCCGCACGATGGGGTGTATGAAAATAACTACATCCTCAACAACATATTCAATAGCTTTAAAAAAAAAGAAAAAAGACCTATTCCTTGCCTCATTAGATATTTCGAACGCCTTTGGTTCTCTCCCGCACTGGGTCATTTTTGAGGCTCTGAGACTTGGTGGTGCAGGGGAGGAACTAATTACAATAGTTAAGAATATATACGACAACTCCTCAACACAGTATAAAACTTCTGCTGGTCTTTCCACCCCACGTGTGGCTACCACCGGGGTCAAGCAGGGTGACCCTCTCAGTGGGGTTCTGTTCATCATTTCAATAGACTTCTTACTTCGTAAAGTTCAGAAGAAGGGGTCGTGTGGGGACCCAAGCATGCGCAACCTCTTTCACTATATTCTTGCGTATGCAGATGATGTTATGCTACTTGCTAAGGATGCGGGTACCCTACAGGCCCTTTTGACTCTTATTTATACATTGGCAAGCAAAATTGGCCTTAAATTTAACAGCAGTAAATGTGTGACAATGCATTATAGTAGTCGCCCTCCTGCAGGCTGCAGGAATACCATATTTAACCTCGGCGGTAATGATATTCCCTGCATTAGTGACGGTGTCCCGGCGATGTTTTTGGGAAAACCGATTGGTGCGTTCCTGCCCCGGGACACTGTCACTGTCGAGAGCCTAAAGCAGAGGGCCATTGCTATAATGACTTCCAAACTTGGTCCGTGGCAAAGAATCGACTGCATCAAGACCTTCTTTTATCCATCTCTTTTATTCTTGATGAGAACGGACCAGCTAACAAAGACTGAGTGGACAGAAATCGATGACACTATAAAGCCACTCCTTAAACGCACGCTTGGCCTCCCGCCGAACGCGGCCAACGAGTACCTATATGGAGCGAGAGAAGATGGTCTATTTGGGGTACCGTTGGCCGCAGAAGATTCGGACATCGCAAAAGTTGACGGGGGGTTCAAGTTATTGACAAGCAAAGATGATATCGTAAAAGACGCTGCGTGGGGCAAGCTCCGAGAGGATGCTAATTACAGGCAGGGCTCCACCAGGGTTGAAAACATGCAAGAGTTCCTGAACTCTGAGGCATCTGCCAGAAGGGATAACAGGTACACGACCACCTGGACCCGTGCCCGCCAGGCTACCAGTAGACTAAAGATCAAATGGAATATTACCGAAAATGAAGTCGTCGAGGTCCAGGTGGGTGATGAGACCATTAGCGATCGGAGGAAGGTTTTCTCTACACTAAGAAATTCATTCAGAAGAAGCCGGACTCTGTCACTGAGGGACCATCACCATCAAGGCAAGACGAATATATGTGTGGCAGCGGCCAGGGAGTCTTCTCATTTCTTCGTGGATGGGGCGTATACACGTTTCAAAGATTGGCGCTTCATCCACAGAGCAAGACTTGGCCTATTCCAACTCAATGGCTACAGGAAACCAACTCGACAGAACCCTGGTCCTGTCAATCCGATGTGTCGAAAGTGCGGCACCTACCCAGAAACGTTACCTCATGTCCTCGACCACTGTATGGTCCATAGCACCTTATACAAAAAAGGCACAACGCCATTGTCGCAAGAATAAAGAAGGCAGCAGGCGACAGATGGACCATCGTGGGCGAGGACCAAGTTGTTGGCACCGGTAACCAAAGACCTGACCTGGTAGTCAAAAAAGGCAACAAAATAATGATCTTTGACGTCACAGTCCCCTTTGATAACGGCCGTGAAGCTTTTGAGAGAGCCCGCCAAGAGAAAATGGAAAAATATAGGTTATTGGCGGCAGAATTAACAAGTCAAGTAGTCACTGCTGATGTTGTGGCTGTTGTCGTTGGGGCGCTGGGCTCGTGGGACCCTGAAAATGATAAACCCTTGAGGCGCATTTGCTCAAAAAAATATCTGAAGCTGATGAAGAAAATCGTCGTAAGCGAAACAATTGCGTACTCGAGGGATGTTTACCACGAGCACATCAACAGGGTCCCACAAAATTCCAATGGCCGCCAGGTCTAAGTTTTCTTCAACTCCTCACTCATGGGTACACTTATTATTTGTATTTTTTGTATGTTGTGATGTTCTTAATAAAGTTTTTGTGTATTTATGTGCATATTTAAGGCGTTCTCTGAATGCCACAGACAAAGGCGAGATAAGCCAACACTTCCACATGGACATACACTTTTTAGTGCTTTTTTTTATCTGTTAGTCCCATTATTAAATTCTTTTTTAGCCACTCCTTTTTAACATTTTTCTGTAGGGTGTGTTCTTATCACCTTAATTTTATATTATTTTGCTAATAACAACCTATATCGCTTCTCGGCCTTTTGGCTAAGATCAAAGTGTAAAAGCTGGGGTCTTAGCTGGTACTGGCATAAAGTGTAAGGGAGTTACGCATTACATTTCTAAATTTTGAACACATACCAAAAATTATGTAATTCAATTACAAGTTCGGGGTCTTCGGGCTCCGACGTTGGTATGGGTTCTTTTGCGGCACATTTTTTCTGTAAGCGTACTGGCGTCCCATAGTAGGGGGAGGAGTGGCTGCTTAAATGTGGCCTTATCCTGCTTTTACTGTGGGCGGCTTCCGGGGCCAGTTGGGAAGACGGCACAATATATTACGTATCCAACGCACCCCACGCGCGTAGTAGGCTGGTACGCTCTATCGCCCCCCTTCTTGTGGGCACTGTTGAGGTCTCCCCCCCTTTAAGATAATTCTTCACTGTTTCTAAATTCAAAATTTTAGTTTTGGTCTTGCTTTCAAAATTTTAATTTGGCATTTTTTTTTTCACGTTTAGGCTTTTATTCCAAATTCAAAATTATTTTTATTTTATTAATTCCGCTTTTAATTTGTTTTTCCATTGGGATTTTTAAACTTTAAATATTTTTGAAGTTTTATTTTTTGTTAGCTCGCTTCTATTCAAAAATTCAAAATTTACTTTTTGGCCTCGGTCTCTAAATTCTCTTTTTGAAGTTCCACTAATTTTGTTTTTGCACGTTTCTTCAAAATTCTTAATTTGGACTCCGCCCAAAATTTTAATCTTGGCTTAAATTCACTCCTCACTTCTTGTTGCTTCAGACGTAGTTGTTTTACTTCTTGTTGCTTCAGGAATATTCCGATTAATTATTGTTATACCTCCGAATAGATTTTTTAACTTCTTGTTAATTCAGAAAAGTGATATTTACAATACTTTCATTAGCAGTCAAACTTTAAAGCGCGCAATGTGATAATTATAATACTTTCATCTACTGTTCATTCAAATTTCGTGAGGTGATAATTATAATTTTTCTCCGCACTGTTCTTCAAAATTCGCTTACATGTAGTCTTTGGTGATTTACAATGATAATTATAATTTTTGTTTGTTTTCCTGAGTCTACGTATTGTGATCTATTAGCATTTTAGTTAAAAAAAAAATTGGTTAAATCATTTTTATTTGTCTAATCTTTATTTTGTTAATTTGATTTAATTAATGGTATGATCCACGTCAATTCAGGCAGCCAAAGAAAAAATCTTACCTTCATAGTCTCAGAAGTTTTAGGTAGCTTTCTTTACAAAAAAGCTACCTATTGCAGCCGTTCGGAGGAAAGCGATTTCAAAAAATTTTGGTATATTTTCATCGATCATGACCCCCAGACCCCGAAACCACCCTCCGTTCAAAATTGATATATATATATATATATATCTGACCTATGTCACACTGTAACTCCCGTAATTATGAACCGATTTCGATGAAATTCGGTGTGTACATAGTACATACCAATGTCTCGACCGAGTTCGTTGGCTAGCTTCATCCGCCGTTTTGTTTCAAAATGGCGGCCATTTAAAATTTTTAAGAAATTTTAAAACTTGAAATTTGGTACCAAAAAATTAAAAATGGAAAAATATTTTTTCTTATGTATTTTACCTTTATACAAAGATTCCGGAGCAGTTTTTGTTTCGTCTATATCTTAAAAAATGGCTGAGTTATAGCATTTTGAATTTCTAGCGTGGCTGACATTTTGAAACGTCCTTAATTTTGTCACGCGATAAAAGGCGTATTTATGAACCGATTTGGATGTAATTCCGTGTGTGCATAGTACATACCAATCTCTCGACCGAGTTCGTTGGCCAGCTTCATCCGCCATTTTGTTTCAAAATGGCGGCCATTTAAAATTTTTTTAAAAATTTAAAATTTGAAGTGTGGTACCAAAAAATTGAAAATGGAAAAATATTTTTTCTTATGTATTTGACCTTTATACAAAGATTTCGGAGCAGTTTTTGTTTCGTCTATATCTTAAAAAATGGCTGAGTTATAGCATTTTGAATTTCTAGAGTGGCTGACATTTTGAAAAGTCCTGATGTTTCTAACGTAATAACAGGCGTATTTATGAACCGACTTGGATGTACCTTGGTGTACATAGTACATACAAATATCTCGACCGAGTTCGTTGGCCGGCTTCATCCGCCATCTTGTTTCAAAATGGCGGCCATTTAAAAAAATTAAAAAATAAAAAAATTTAAATGAGATACCAAAAAATTGGAAAGTGAAAAAGATTTTTTTTTTATGTGTTTGACCTTAATACAAAGATTCCGGAACAGTTTTTCTTTCGTCTATATCTAAAAAAAAATGGCTGAGTAATAGCATTTTGAATTTCTCTTGTGGCTGACATTTTAAAACGACCTGATTTTTGTCACGCGATAACAGGCGTAATTATGAACCTATTTGGATGTAACTTGGTCTGTACATAGTACATACCAATGTCTCGACCGAGTTCGATGGCCAGCTTCATTCGCCATCTTGTTTCAAAAGGGTTGCCATTAAAAAAAATTAAATTTAAAATTCAAAATGAGGTATTAAACAATTGGAAAATGAAAAAGATTTTTTTTATGTATTTGGCCTTAGTACAAAGATTCCGGAGCAGTTTTTGTTTCTGAAAATTTGTTCTTTTGTTTATATCTTAAAAAATGGTTGATTTATAGCACTTTGAATGTTTAGCATGGCTAACATTTTGAAACGATCTTGTATTTGTCACGCGATAACACACGTATTCGCCTATTTCGATGTAAGAAGGCATGTGGATAGTATATATCAACACCTCGACCAAGTTCGCTGGCCAGATTCATCAGCCATCTTGTTTCAAAATGGTGACCATTAAATTAAAAAATATATATATATTTAAAGTGAGGTGCAAAAAAATTAGAAATTGAAAAAGGTTTCTTTCTTAAGTATTTGACCTTGATATAAGGATTCAGGAGCATTTTTTGTTTGTCTTTACCTTAAAAAATGGCTCAGATATAGCAGTTTCAATTTCTATTGTGGGTGACATTTTGAAAAATCTGATTTTTTGCATGCGACAGCACTCCTATATATTAACCGATTCCGATGTGAGTGAGCATGTGCACAGCAATTACTAAGGTCTCGACCAAGTTCACTGCTTAGCCTCATCCACCATGTTGTCTTAAAATCACAGGCACTTTAAGAAATTGCCGAATTTGGAAGCCAAATATATGTTACTTTAAAGAAAAGCAGCTTGGATAAAGCTGACTAATTTCGCGAAATTCTCATTCATTATATTGATAAAAATTAGTATTGAATCTCCTATATTCGGTTTCCATTAAATTGAGCTTCGTGTGTTTGAATGATATAATTTGGCTTTTTTTAAATAAAGATTATGAAAGCTACCTCTTCCTCCCGGCACTGGCCGGAAGGACTTTTTGAATTGAACATATGTTAAAATTCAATAAAAAATAAGATACTTGCCCAAAAGTTTTGCCCAAAAAAATTCCTGGCCCGAGATACAGGCCGCCAAAGATGGCATCCCGGGCACCATTTCCAATTCGCCATTTTCGATAAAAATTTTAAAGTGCTCTATCTCTAGAACGGTGCAAGATATTTTGTTGCGGTTTTTTTTATTTTAAAGATAATATTCTTCTGTTTAAAATGATATACCCAATTTTGAAAAATGTATTCAACTTTTATTGTGGCAACCTTTTGAAAAAAAAAAATTTTTTTCAAAAAAAATTTTTTTTTCGAAAATGCCAATCCTAAAAATTTTGATTTTTTTGCTGTTGATGAATACCATTGGGAACTATCTTCACTGTGAAGGAGAACTTCCACTTTTGAGTTTAACAAATTTTAGAAACATTTAAAAAATTCAGAGAATTTTACAGGAACTGTATATATACAGTTCCAGTAAAAGTCACTGAATTTTTGCTTATTTCTATCATATTTGTAAGGATAAGTCTACTATATATCCTAAACAAGTTAGAAATTGCAATATCAAATGTGGCAAATGAGGTGCGTGCATAGTATTAACTAGTTTTATAAATATTCAGATCTTGGTGCAATAAGTGTTACACTCTTGGGCAAAAAGGCATGAATACAAAATTTACTATAATACCATATATTAAATTCAGTAATACGGAAGTAATATGAATCCATCTTAAAAGGACTTAATCACCATGGCAACCTAGAATCATTGCCTATCATGGTATATCATTGAATCAATTATGTATTATAGGATTTTTAAATAGAATGAAGAAAACTTTTATTAATGTCTTTTATGTTTTAATTTGATTTTCATAGCATTTGAAGTGATACATACTTTATTGCAGAGGTTTACAAAAAATTACTTCCTGTGTCATAGAAAGTGCATAGTGTTTACAGGGACACACAAAAGATTTCGGATACTTTACCTTATTGGAAATACTGTACATTAGCAATGATTGCTAGAGGTGCATTTTTAGTTGCGATATGAGTTTTAAGTTTAATTAAATATTTCCATATTACGTTGTGTGTATAAAGGCTGTAGATCATATACAGGGCTACACAAAAGAAATCGTAAGGGTATTGCTCGAAGTGCATTTTTAGTTGTGTTTGAGTTTTTAAGTTTAACTAAATTTTTCCATATTACGTTGTGTGCATAAATGCTGTAGATCATATACAGGGCTACACAAAAGAAATCTTAAGGGTTCACTGAGTATGAATGAAAGTAGCTTAAAAGTGATTTTTAAATGAGTTATGCATTTTTACACTGAACTACATTTAGTATACTAAGATACGTTTTGAGAATATAGATAAAATGATATACAGGTCCAGGCAAAGAATTAGATACATGGCCGTCTATGGATGATAATCTCTGGAAGTATGATTTCACTGGTTTTAAGGATGTTTTAATCTTAATTAAATATTAGCTAAATAGTGGCATGTATATAAAGATAGTAGGTAAAATACAGGGTTGTATGAAAGTATTCAAATATGCTTCCGTCTATTGACATAAATTTCTAAAAGTCAAATTCCGACCTATTTATGTGTTTTTAACAATTTCCAACATAGTTGAAAGTCTTTATGGATTCGATTTGTCTGCCCATCTGTCTGAACTCTAACTTGTATTAATATAATTTGTATTGCTGTGTAATTGATATATATTATTGAGATTGTTTTACTATGTTCAGTATTGAAAATAAAGTATGTATCACTTCAAATGCTATGAAAGTCAAATTAAAACATAAAAGACATTAATAAAAGTTTTCTTCATTCTATTTAAAAATCCTATAACACATAATTGATTCAATGATATACCATGATAGGCAATGATTCTAGGTTGCCATGGCGATTAAGTCCTTTTAAGATGAATTCATATTACTTCCGTATTACTGAATTTAATATGTAGAATCATAATAAATTTTGTATTCATGCCCTTTTTACCCAAGAGTGTAACTTATTGCTCCAAGATCTGAATATTTATAAAACTAGTTATAGTATGCACGCACCTCATTTGCCACATTTGATATTGCAATTTCTAACTTGTTTAGGATATATAGTAGGCTTATCCTTACAAATATGATACAAATAAGCAAAAATTCAGTGACTTTTACTGGAACTGTATATATACAGTTCCTGTAAAATTCTCTGAATTTTTTAAATGTTTCTAAAATTTGTTAAACTCAAAAGTGGAAGTTCTCCTTTACAGTGAAGATAGTTCCCAATGGTATTGATCAACAGCAAAAAAATCAAAATTTTTAGGATTGGCATTTTCGAAAAAAAAATTTTTTTTGAAAAAAAAATGTTTTTCTTCAAAAGGTTGCCACAAGAAAAGTTGAATACATTTTTCAAAATTGGGTATATCATTTTAAACAGAAGAATATTATCTTTAAAATAAAATAAACCGCAACAAAATATCTTGCACCGTTCTAGAGATAGAGCACTTTGAAATTTTTATCGAAAATCTCGAATGAGAAAGGATGCCGGGGATGTCATCTTTGGCGGCCTGTATCTCAGGCCAGGAATTTTTTTGGGCAAAATGAAAATATACAAGTATCTTACTTTTTCTTAAATTTTAACATATGTTCAATTCAAAAACTTCTGAGACTGTGAAGGTAACCCCCCTGCCTGAGTTGATATGGATTCAGCCTAATATTCTATATTTTATTACCCTAATACTTGTTTTATTGATTATTATTGGCATATAATTACCCCAAATTATATTTATTACTTGTTGTTTCTCCTAGTTTAGTACTTGGTCAATTTTCTACACCCCAGTTGGGACTCTAATAAATTTTTAGACATATCTAAACTTTGCAATAGTTATTACCCAATCTGGACTCTGGCAAATTTCAGAAAAAACTGGCACTTTAAAAATATTTTAAAAAATTCCTACTAATTATTCCAAATTCACACTAAGTTAACATATTCTATAGCCCTCATTCTCATCTAAGCCCACTACTCTATATGGGAAACTTATAAATTTAATCTCCCTACATTTTAACGGCACATGCAAAATAACTGCATGTGCTATTTTTTAAGTCTATTTTCAGAACACGGGATCACCCGTCGGTCTGAAAACCGAACTGCCTCCGCACTTAAACTTCATCCACTTCATCCATTTCGAACTTGAGCGCCTAACTGCAACTGCACTTGTTATTTTTCATCATTTGTCATCATTCCCTTCTGAACACGGGAACGCCCGTTTATTGAACACCTAACTCGCACTCATCTTTCATAAATAATTCAGTCTCCGGTTCCAGTGTAGTGGAACAGGAATTCAACTCCTGGAACACGGGAACATGAATACCTAACTCAGTACTTTGAAAGTTTTCCCACATTTAGCTCTGAACACTTAACTGCCTCCATACTTCTCATTTTCATGTTACCCGAACACGGGAACATGAACACCAAACTGGTTCCTAACTCCGATTTTCTTCACTGCATTCCACCGTCCCCGTGTTCTAGAACAGGAATTCTGTCCTTTGAACACGGGAACATTAAACACCAAACTCAAATTGAACTTCGAAATTTTCCCAATTAAATTTAAACACCTAACTGCCTTCATACTTGGACGTCTCCGGGCCTCTGTTCTCGTGTTCCACCACCTACCACCTCATTGATGAACACCTTACTGCTTGTGGACTTGGGCTTCCCGTCTGCCCTCTCCGTGACTGGCTCCCTGTACTTGCTACACATGGTAGCGCGTGTGTAGTTGTACTCCCTCTGGGTGTTCCTCAGCGCCCTGCCGGCATACGGTTCCCGGTATCCCCGGCAGTTCCCCTTTGTTCGGTTTTGGTCACGTTTGCACTTTGTCTTATTTCTAGCATTGGACGTGCTAAATTTAAATAATCTACCCATGTTTTCCCACAACGTCCAGTGCTCCCCTTCGCCCTGTTGGTGTTATTGTCGCACCACACACCTTTTATCTTTTCGGTGAACTTGTTCACCTTCTTTTACTGTCTTCTTCCCTTGTTTACTAACTTTTTTGCACCTGTGTGACCCAGGTTTTAACTCCGACTCTTCAAAATTTTTATTTCTTCTGTGCCGTGTCCTTGTTTCCTGTCCCTTCGTGGGCTTCTCCCCCTTACATTTTTTCTGTCCCTCTCCATTACACAGGTCGAGTGGCGTTCACTCTTTATACTGAGTGCTGTCTGCTAATTGTATTAGCCATACTAATATTCCAGTCCAAACACTTAACCTAGTCTAAGTAGGCATCAATATATCAGTTAAAATATCTTGCTGGTCCCTGATCATAGATCTAAACAAAATGGCCGAAAATGACCGAAGAAACTTACGTAAGAAGAAGGCCAGCTTCAAACGACGTTTCAGCCAGTTAACGCTTCATGAAACACTCGGCATCATTGTGAACATTAAGACTAGGGCTACGAAGGCAGTAATAGACACTAGACTAGTCCACTCAATGAAAGACGCGTTACTGGTACTTGAACAGGCTGAGAAGCAGCAAAGTGAGATTTTCGCTACGCTCATGTCATTGTCTGGTGATGTGCGTATCAGCATTGCCTCATCCACACAGTTTAACAATTCGATTTTCGAAACCAGCCAATCGTCAATTGATTCTGGTGACAATCGGTGCACGAGTAGCAACTCTGATACCATTACTAATGAAAGTGATGCCAACCCCCAGCAGTTGTTACCTCCAGAGGTCATCATGCTCGACTCAGATGATGAAGTCAATCGAAAAATTGAAAAGCTCACCAATGAACGCAAACTAAATACCGAACCAATAGCATCAACATCCTGTGCAGCTCCTGAGCCTGGTAAATCACCAGTTACACCACCAATCGCACTCAGAAAGGCAAAAAGATCAACTACAGCTAACCATTCTAATACCATTTCACTTAGTCTACAGTCCAAGAACCCGCACATCAAAAAATCAACCAAAACCAACAAGCAAAAAATCAATGAGTTAATACAAATCATCAGAAATAGCAACGAAAGCTCTAAAACACCTCATAATGAATTACAACACAATAGTGAATCAACAACTCATGTCATTAGTCCCACGCCTTCGCAGATAGCTACTGACACTCTAGTCGCTGACAGCCAGCCAGCCAGCCAGCCTACGTTATCTGAACCACAGGCTGTAATTGATAACTCACCAATTTCTAATAACTGCAATACCCTGCCATCAGCAATTGCCGCACTCTCGCCATCAGCTGAAGAGCCTGTACAAATTTTCTCTGAGCATGATGAACGGATTACGATCAATTCAGACACTCTACAACCAGTAGTCGCAATCAAATCCAACGACGATGAGTTTTCAGATGTTCCATTAGATGCCCCATATGAAAACCTTGAAGATATGATTATTCCAACCGAAAATGAAAATCATAATGAGATGAGAACGGCACACCAGCTGAGAACATACAAGAAGCCAATATTAACCATCCAACACAAATAGATCTTAGCACTAATGAACAAGTCGTAACAGACAATATCCAACAGGCAATCAGCTCGCCTCCGTACACCCAATTCCAGGACATACTAAATAACCCCGACAACTATGAAGTTGTCAGTGCTATTGAGGATAATGATGATGACGATACTGACGCAAACTTATTACCAGAATTCATGTTCACTCACCGGAATGGTAATACATTATGGCTCATCTACCCCTTTGTTGGTGCACTAAAATGCACAGAACGGGGATGCAATTTTACATCATCTCAAAAAGAGTGGTTTAAAAGGTGCTCTGGCCTTGTAAACCACCTTCGACGAACACACAACATCGTCTGCAAATTCACAGAAAAATGGTGCTCTCTTTGCAGCTCCAACATCACTCACATGTACCACACGAGCAGACACGCATGCTTCACTAACTTACCTGCCTCTACACCACGTGAAGAGGTAAATGAAGACATGCCTTTCAAATGCGACGTATGCACAGAATTTGGTGCCTACAATAAACATGCACTTGCCACGCACTTACGAAAGCATGAAGCTGATGCGGCAAGAGAAAGATACTTACAGAGGAACCAGATTCTGAATGGCAGCGCTCCTAATTCAAACACCCAACCACCACAAAATAATAATGACGCTGTATCTGAGCATGATGAACCCAGTGATAGTGACATAGATGACACTAATGACACCCATGGCGAAGATATTGAAACAAATGATGGCGCCCATGACGCAATTGAGGAACAACATAATGAACAAAATATTCCAAACCCCGATGACCTTCCACCCTCGCACAAATTTATCATAAGACTAAAGGCAATTCTCCACAATTATAATGATGACAAATGGTTTGAATTTGAAGACTTAATTGATGAAATCACGGAAGATGTCAAAGCATTTGTCAAAATTCCAAAAGATTGTCCCACCACATTTAACATCAAAACTACTGACACAAATGATCCCACAGCAATGCAACGCCTTTATAGAAGAAATAGACGGCGTGCAATGCGTCTAATACAGGGCGAGAAGTCAACACCCTGCAATATACCAATTGATAGCCTAATAGATAAATTTTACACTACAAGACAAAATGTTCCCGACCTGTCAGATTATGACTCAGTCAAGAAAGCCCCACGCCCAATCCCCATGAACAACTTCATCAAATCTGAAGTGCGAAGGAAACTTGTCCAATGTGAAAATACTGCAGCTGGACCCGACAGAATAATGTATAATCACTGGAAGAATTATGATGAAGATGCAGGCGCTCTCACCCTAATCTTTAACATCTGCCTAAAAGCAAAAAAGATACCAAGTGCTTGGAAAAAGAGCAAAACGGTTATGATCCCCAAAAATGGTGATCCCACCTCTCCTAACAACTGGCGACCGATTGCACTTTCTTCCACAGCTTACAAATTATTCTCTGCTTTAATGGCAAGAAGAATGGCCCGTTGGATGGAGAAGCACCAGCTCCTGGCCAAAGGTCAAAAGGGTTATCGACAATTCGATGGTGCGATTGAAAATATATACACCCTAGAGTCCAGAATTGCCGAAGCCAAACGCCGCAAAAAATCTCTATATATATTCTTACTTGACCTTCAAGATGCATTCGGTAGCATCTCACATGATGCCATCCATGATGTCCTCCAAAAAAGCGGTGCCGGAAAGAACTTCATCGACTTAAAGCAAAATATGAATGATGGCGCTTCCACTCAAATTCTAACACCTACCGGCATGTCTGAAGACATCCCCCTACTTGATGGAGTCAAGCAAGGCGACCCAATGAGTGGCAATGAATTTAACCTTGCCGCAAACCCCATCTTCGATGCCATTCAGGACGGTCGCGAAGAATTATACGGGTTAGGATTTGCTGACGATACCTCGGCATTTGCCAATTCTCCTGATGAGATGCAAGATACGATCAACAGAATTGTTTCCACCGCTAATAAACTTGGGCTTAAAATTAACATCAGTAAATGCAAGCTCATACAATTCCATCCAAAAAGAGCCAACTTAACCCACAAATTTTACATTCAAACCCATGAGATCCCATCACTCGAAGAATTCCAGCCAACTCACTACCTTGGTAAACCAATTGGTTTTAATTTGTTTGGAAATTCTGACAGCATTGATGAATTCATACAAAGCGGCATCAGGATACTTGAATCCCGACTTGCACCCTGGCAAAAGCTCGATGCAGTCAAGACGTTCTTTTTCCCGTCGCTTGCCTATGCAATGCATACCATGCTGCACACTAAACAGTCATGGAGAAACCTTGATGAAACCCTAAAACCACTACTCAAGAAGCTCCTTGGCCTACCGGTCTATGCAGCCAGTGATTACCTATACGGTGGCTCTGATGACGGCCTTATTGGTATCCCCTGTGCAGCTTGGGACTCTGACGTAGCGCGTGTTGACACGGCATTCAAGCTCCTGATGTCCAACGACCCCGAGATCAAATCCCTTGCTTTTGATGACCTTGCGCGGGCAACGCAAGCTAGATGTAGTAGAATCCCTAACAACGTTGACCTGCAGGAGTTCCTTTCAGACCGCCAATACCGCACCACTGAATCAAGGAACACCTCCCTTTGGAGCAAGGCCCGCTCTGCTTCTGGCCGACTTGGAATCAAGTGGCATATTGCGGATGACCACAAAATCACTCTGATTATTGGTGACAAAGCTATCACAGACAAACGCAAAATATTCCGCACATTACGCACAATTTTTAAAAATGAACGCACCACCTCGTTCAAGAACTTGCCTGCCCAGGGACGTACCCAAGAATGCTTTGGCGCAAACAAGGTCTCCAACCACTTCATACGCACTGGAGACTTCTTGCGCTTCTGTGACTGGGATTTCATCCACAGAGCAAGGCTTGCTGTCGTCAAATTAAATGGCCACATTCCCGGTCTGAAAGGAACTCAGCGAAGATGCCGATTTTGTGGATTCGGAGTTGAGTCGATTGCACATGTGATCAATAGCTGTGATCGCTTTCTTAAAACAAAAATAACTGACAGACATGACAAAATTGTTGCCCGCATCAAGAAGGCAGCTTCTGACAACTGGCAAGTCCTCAAAGAAAACCAGCCTTACGGAGTAAATAGAGGACTACGCCCTGACCTAATACTCGTCAATAAAGACAAGGAAGCATTAGTGATTGACGTAACCATGCCCTTTGACGGTGGCCTCAAGAAATTCTCTGATGCTCGTCAAAAGAAAATTGATAAATATAAACCAGTTGTACTTGACCTTAAACGCAAATTCAAAAAGGTCAATTGCGATGCAATCATTGTCGGTCCATTGGGAATTTGGGACAACGCCAACGATAAAATCATAAACAAACTATGCTCTAAAAACTACGCCAAACTAATGAAAAGACTAATCGTTTCAGATACTATTAGAGCCTCACGGGACATGTATGTCGAACATATTACAGACCAAGAACAATTCGACTACAGGTCACGATTCAACATCTCAAAACGATCCATTTATCCAAGTCAACTGCTCCGCGAGGAAATTAACAACACTATCCTCACACATGATAATGCTGAAGAACTTTCCCAGCAACCAAATAATGATGAAACTGACGAACAGTTTAACCATAATGCAGAAAGCGCTGCAGCTCCTCTGTCCCAGAGAACTGATATATACGTTAACAATAACGACGCTGGGCAGTTTACCGCAGCAAATGCACAACCTGCATCAAATATTCAGAATGTGGACTTTATTCACGGGTCCCCACAACCCAACATTGATGCTCCTCCTCCAAACAACAGCGATATACCTTGAAATAATGTGGACAATTCTACTAGGCCCCCACAGCCAGCTAATGGTCAACCAACAATGACCAATGAAGGTATAGATACTTCAACAAATACTCACAGTAGTGATGGCATATAAATCTCCCACTTCCCAATTTAGCTCAGGATGCTATCACAGGGCTGCACACTTTTCCATTCTTGACCGTGTTAGGCCTGCCAGCTCTCCCAGCTCTGTCCCCCCAAAACAGGGCTGGGAAGCTATATTATAAAAAGAAAAAAAAAACAGATTGTGGATGTGTAGTACATCACACACTCACAATTGGCTTTGGGGTGTGTGTTTTTGTGTTGAGTGTGTGTTTTTGTGTACGTGTGTTGTATGCCTCTCCTACACTCTATCCCGCCTCCATTTATTTTTATATAATTGTTAGTCAAAAGATCCATAAAGTTTTTTGCTTTCCATTCAATTTTTTATATTTTTCAATTTTCCGCTCTTTCCTATTCATTGTTTTGTAGTTTTTTATTTACCATCTATAAATGGTCATTTTATTTTTCTTTTCTCTTAAGCTTTTAAGGACAGATGATATGATGTGGAGTAATACTGTGTATAACTGATGTTGAATACCAGTCAATGCTCTCTCTGACATCTGTTCTTATCAGCTTAATTTTGTATTATTTTGCTAATTACATCTTTTATTTTACAGGTTGCTGATATTATTTGCTGATTGTTGACTGAATAGATACTGACACGCCCATTGTCATATTGCCGAAGGGTCGAGGGTGGTTTTCATCCGATTGTCCAGTTCGGTGCTCAGATCTCCATGGTCAAGTTGGGTGTTCCTGATGGCTGCCTGGTCCTGGTCTTGTTGATGGCTCTCCTGTGTTGATTTTCTGAAGCTCTGTGGTTGTTTCTCCGACGCCATTACTCCGGACGCCATTGCTCCTTCCCCGATCTGGCTATTGATTACACGTGTCTTGCCACTTCGCCATTTCTGAGAGCCATGTTGGATCGGGTAGCCATCTTGGATTTTCTTTGAATTTGCTGAGTTAGGACTTTTGTGAACTGGATATATCGGATTTTTAAAGTCTTTTAAAGCATTTTAAAGTATTTTAATTATTTACTCATCTGCTTTTAACACTTTTAACACTTTTAGTGTTTTTAAGTGATTTTATTTTTTCAGTTTATTCTGTTTGACATCCACCGTGGAATTTGTGTTCCGCGCGTGTTATCCTGCCTGACTTTGCCATTTTTGGCTAGCAGATGCTTAGACTATGATGTGATTGTATTATTTTGGGTGTATTCAAAGAATCTGCTTTTGTCTTAATTAGTATAGTTCTTAATTATCTTTTTGTTTTTTTTTCTCTTTTTTTACTATGAGATTTTGTAATTTTAGTTGTCAATATTTCTTCGCGTTAACAGTTGGGAGCTACGTGGGTCTGTGAATAGCTGAGTTTTTCTATTGCTTTTATTTACTGTATACTGTTTATTTGTTCATTGTTTTTTATTTGACTTGCTATTCTACAGTCTTGTTTTTGTCCCATGTGGCCGACTGTATGTTATCGCTATCTTCTATTCTGTGTACGTCAGTTTTTGTGTTGTGGTTCTTGTCTCAGTCCTACTGATTGTAATGTTTAGTTATATTTCTGTCAACTTTTAGTGCTTTGCACTGGTTGGTTCATTTTTTTATTTTGTCAGTCTGACGTGGATGACTATTTTGCTGATTACCATCAGAACAACATTTGACCTTATATAAGGAGTAATTCCTTTTAGTGACTTACTTGCTCCGGATTGACTAGTGCTTTAGCACTTTCGTTCTTGTGACAAACTGGTTGGCTCGCCAGTTTTTAAATTGATTTTTTTTTTAAATTAAGTAGTCATGTTTTTTTCACTGTTTCTCCTGTTGTACAGGCTCATAGTCATATAAATTTCATTTTATACTGTTTCATTGTTGTTGTGATATGTTGATGTTTTTTATCCTTTACAAGTGCTATATACAAGTACGTATTTTAATGTTTTTATCCTTTACACGTGTATATACAAACACCGTTTTAATTCATCAAGTTTTTAGTCTTTACATCTGAATTTTACATTCAGGGTTTTAGAGTTCATGTTCTATAATGTAGATTTTCTTGTTGGCATTTTATATAAGCGGCATGGCGGGTACCTCCCGGCAGGGTGGTCTTGGTGGGGCCCGTAGCGATAGTGATGCTGCCGTCAACCAAGGTGAGGAAGATGAAGTTCTTTTCGTTCCACCCAGGCTCAACGGTCTCCACCTGACCGTGACCTGGCCAATCAAGTGCCCTGTCACATGTATGGTTGGCAATTGCCGCACGAAATTCAAAAGCATAAATAGATATAGTGTGGTCAACGACCTTGTTGGCCACATAAAAGATATCCATAAAATTACCGTGACAGGGAAAACGAACATGTGTGCAATTTGCCACATTGCGATCGGTAGGTGTCCGGCGAATCACACCTGCTTCAAGACGAGGGAGATGCTGGTTCAAACTGACGAAGGATGCAATTATAAGTGCGATAAATGCTCCAGCACCTTCCCGTCTTGGAGAGGACTAAGTAACCACAAACAAACGCACAAGAAAGATGAAATTCAAGAAAAGTACAATAGAAAAAAAGGACTTCCTCTCACGAATAAGTCTGGAAATACCGGTGGAGTCGGTAATAGCAAGAAGACAGTGACGAGGGGTGGTGGTGTCAGGAATGCTCCAAGTAACCTATCCACGTCTTCTTGGAGTTTACATAATCAAAGTTTATTGAGATCTAGAAATTCTCCTGCCACTGCTGGGACCACCCGCAATTCGATTGTGAATGGTAAGAAAAAGTCTGGTGCAGAAATTGATGAGTTCATTAAAGACACGAAGAAGTTTATTGGTAAAAACAATGGTAAGGATTGTACAGTTATAAGTAATATGGATTGTTCGAAAAATGCCCAGATTGAGCTTAAAGATGATACGTTGGATGGGAATTCAATCCTAGTGACTGACGAAGAGATCAACAAGTTTGTAGAGGTGGTCACCGGCAGTGGACTTGACCACCCCTTATCGTCAACTCTGATCCATCACTCTAGTGGCAATGACCTCTCGTCCCAGTGCTTTAATCAGTCCTCTGCCCAGGGCCGTACTATTGATGGCCAGGATGCTGCTGCCTTGGGGGGAGACAGATCTAAAAATTATACGAGTGATGATGACAGAAAAATTGATAAGAGCGATATTAGTGATATAGCGGTAGATGATGTTTCTTCCGGAAAGTACAGGATTTTAACTTCCACAAAAGATTTTATGATGCCCTCTATACAGGCGAATTTTGAGCCCCCTATACAGGCTTGTAAAAACAGAATTTTTAACGAATCAGTTGTTTTTAATTCATTTAACCCGGATGGTGCGATCCCTCATGCTTGGGGGCTCTCCCCTGGTGGTAGTGGTGCTTATAATAACTTCGTTAATTGCCCCACTGGTTGGTTGGTTGGTTGGAGTTTTATGGCACAAAGTCCCTGTAGGGACATGCTGCGCCAAGAAAAAGTTGAGTAAAACATAGTTAAAAATTAAAAGTTACAGCAAAATACTGTCAGAAATATAAAAGTGAAAAAACAAAGTAAAATGAAGAAAGCAATGTGATGATACATGTAATTAAAATAATGCACAAGGAAAGCGACAATACACAAGGCTTTAAAAGTTAAAACATAGTTAAAAGACAAGAATATTTAAATTAAAAAATTCTAAATGCTCTAAAGTTATGAAAAGTTATATGTTCAAAAAATAAAGAATAAAATGTTATATAATACTGCTTTAAGAACGAAGTTATAATTCAAAATTTTAAAACGATATAAAGCTACGTAGGATGAATAACTTTAAAAACTGTATTATTGTCATCGTTATCAGAGTCATAACTACAAGAGTCCATAGCCTCTTCTGCATAGTTGAGCAGCTGTTTGTGATCTTTAATATTAGTTATTGCTGGGCTAAGACATGATTTATTGCCTTTTCTCTTCACAGTTTTCCACTGTGAAGAGATTTGAGTTGGAGGTTTCTTTCTTTCTTTTTGCGCACAAGTTTTATCATTTGCTTTAGGAGTTGGACGAACAATAGGTTTCACAGATTTGCTTTTATCTGGAGCTGGCGTTTGTTTAGTCTTATGTTCGGCAGATATTTTTGATTTAACTGATGATGTTCGGGGAGAATTAGGTTTCTGTAATGATAGAACTGGAGATGAAGCAGCCTTGGTTTCAGTCTGATGATTAGATGACTTTTTGGATCCAACTGGAGATTTCTGTGACTGAGTAAGTTGATATTCTATTGTAACTGGTTCTGAGGATGGTAGCCAACGTTCCAATAATGGGGTACCATAGCATTTACTACCAAGAGAGACGTCCCGGGTTTTTTTAGGTGAAGTATTGGTTGAATGTGTCATAGATGTATTATTTGGTGGAAAAGAGCAGTCGGTCTGGGTACTGATGTGCCTTACGGATTTTGGTTGTTGTTTGAGTATACTAGAGTAAGAAACCCCGATAGTCGGGGTTCTAGACTCAACAAGTTTACGAGCTTCGGGATAGGAAATTTTTTCAGTTATTTTAATAGCAATTATTTCTTTTTCACGGATCCAGTTAGGACAAGAACGGGAGTATGCTGGATGATCACCCTTACAATTTATGCAGCGTTCAGATTTTTTACAAGATTTACCGTCGTGGCCTACTTCTGCACAACGAGGGCAGGTAACAGTACCACGACAAGTAGTGTTGGTATGACCATATCGTTGACATTTGAAACAACGGAGCGGATTTGGAATATAAGGCTGGACAGGACAGCTTAGGTAGGCTGCTTTAATTCTAGTAGGTAAATTAGGACTATTGAAAGTCAGAATGATGTGCTTTGTGGGAAGCACTTTCTCATTCCGACGAATTGTTATACGGCGTACATCGATGACATTTTGGTCTCTTAAATTTTCTAAAAGTTCTTCTTTTGTAGACAGTAAAAGGTCAGGTTCCGATATTACACCACGGCAAGTATCCAGAGTTTGATGCGCTGTAACAGAAACATAGAAAGGTCCTATTGTATTAGCATTTGAAAGAAGCTGAGATTGGCTGGCTGAAGAGACCTCAACAAGCAAATCTCCAGAATGCAGTTTTTTAAGTGAACAGTTGTCACCAAATACAGAATGAAATGTTTTTGCAATAAGAAAAGGTGAAGTTCTCTTAAAAGAACTATCAGAGAGGCTATCAGTGCGTTTAATTACAAAAAAACGAGTGAATGAAGAATTCGGTTCATTTTGCTGCTCTCCACATGGGAGAGAGTTAGAAGAAAATGAGTTTTTTCCATCCATGTTAGAAAAAAATAATGATTCAGACCCCGGCCGCACCACCCACTACCGAGCCCAACAAGGGGATACACAATTGTGCACCAGTGCTAACCAGGGCCCATACGGTCACAAGACATTCCTATGCCAGTCTCCACCCTTAACAAGATGGCTAGTAAATGCTTGCTCACTTGATCCTCAGCCAGTGACAAGTCAGCTGACCAGCCGATTGATGCATACGGAACCAATATTCACCTCCCGTCTACCTGAAGCAGAGGCCAAAGCAGTGTGTTGGTTTCCTCAACTGCCAGGATCCCCCTTTCCAGGGACACGGGACGCCACGCACGGCAAACACGTGGGTGGTTTACAATTCTCCATGAGTCGATATACAGGATGATATCGGCTCATGCAGAATTGCCCTCACCTCCTAAGAGGAAACCACAATGAGAGTGAAACAAAGAGGAAAGAAATGCAAGAGAAAAAAGAGGAAAAAGAAAAGAGAAAGATCGCTCAGGAACCCGGGGTTGCGAAGCCCGTGAATACCTAAAGAAGGTATCCCCCTGGGGGGAACTGCCCCACTGAGTTCCATTTCAATACTAAGAAGATCGATGCGAATTGTTTGCCTATCGAGGACAAGTCGCCCACTAATGAAAATTCAAATAATGCTGGCGAGGCGATTAAAACTATGGTAAGTAACTATGTCAATAAGGTGGAAGAAAATGTGGTACAGGAAGATAGTCCCACCATTGATACCACTATACGTAATCTAGCCAGCTCGCAGACTGCTGTAAAAACCATTTCTAGTCACCCTGTCATTTCTGAGGGCGCCCCCGACCCAGACGACAGTAATGACGATGGGGATGACGATTCCAACGAAGATACTATCAACAACTCGGTAATACCTCCCGATGATAATGGTGATGAGCTGGGTGGGGGCGATGATGATGATGATGATGATGATTCAGACCCCGGTGGGAGCGGCGCTGGCGACGTGGTTCCCGAGAATGTTCCGCCGGAGCCGGGCTTCATCGACAGATTTGCCAACCGCTTCAGCCAGATCTTAAATGACAATAATCCTAATTTCACTGAATTCTGTGCCATAGCAGATGATTTCATTATCTCTATGAAAAAAGAACTCAATTTCAAGACCAATAGTGACGACGGGGCGATCCGTCCAATCAAGAAGATCAACCCGATTAACCCTTCTGAAATACAAAAATTATACCGTAGAAATCGTAAAAAGGCCCTGAGATTAATTTACAATGAAGATTCTGAGTTTTGTGATCTGGACCCGGTTGGTTGGTTGGTTGATTGGGGTTTTATGGCGCAAAGTCCCTTTAGGGACATGCTGCGCCAAGACAATGCCAACATAAAAAACATATTTATAACCAAATAGTTGAGTAAAAAATCACTAACAAAAAGATAATAAAACCAGAAGTATTAAATGAAAAGAGTAATATGTATTAGTTTAAAAACATTTAAAAGTGTCAAAAGTATTATAATTAAAAACTATGAAGTTAAAAAGTAATATCGTTAAAATATAAACAAAGTTTAAGATTATGTACAAATACTACGTAAACACAAGTTTAAAAATAACAAAAGTAAAAAGCAATGTAAACTTAATTAGGTAAAAATTCATCGAAAACTACTTTATCTTCGTCATCACTTGAGTCATATGATTCAGAATGCATTGCTTCATCTACATAATTTTGAAGGTTTTTTGGATCATTTATATTATTAACTGAAGGGTTGTTTTGACATTTTTCCTTGCCCTTTTTCGTCACAGTTTTCCACTGTGGTTGGTTGGTTGGTTGTATGGGGTTTTATGGCACAAAGTCCCTATAGGGACATACTGCGCCAAGACAAAGTCAAAATGGAAAAACATAAAAAACCCAAAAATTTAAGTATTAAAAGAATAACAAAAAGATGAGAAAACCAAAAAAAATAATGAAAACAGCAAGATGTATAATTAAAACCATACAAAATATTCAAAAGTCCATAGTTAAAAGGCAAGCGTATTCTAATTAAAATCTGTGGAGTTATAAACCAATAACTGTTAAAAGATACCAAGTTTAAAAAGAGGTACAAATACTGCATAAACACAAGTTTAAAAAACACATGTGTAAAAAACAATGTAAAATCAATTAGGTAAAAATTCCTCGAAAACTGTATTTTCTTCGTCAGCACTTGACTCATACGACTCCGAGTCCATTGCTTCATCTACATGGTTCTGGAGCTGGATCTGGACCCGGAGGAGGTTGCAAACCACTACTGCACTGAAGCACAGGAGCCGCCAACAAACAAGGACTTCATGTGTGAAGGTGACCCAGCGGCAAGTAAAATGAACACTAGTCCCTTCACACGTGCTGAAGTAGTTAAAAAATTACAGGCGTGCGAGAGCACCTCCCCGGGCCCGGATGGCATTACATACAACCATATGAAACAGCTCGATCCATATGCAATAGCCCTAACTCCTCTCTATAATTGTTGTCTAAAATTCCAAGCCGTCCCGTCGTCTTGGAAAAAAACTACCACCATTCTAATCTACAAAAAAGGTTCCAGAGAAGATCCCGGCAACTGGCGGCCCATTACTCTTGGGAACACGATTTACAAGTTATATGCCAGCTGCCTCACAAAAAGGATGTACACCTGGCTGGAGAACAATAACATCCTTTCTCCAGCCCAGAAAGGTTTTCTGCCACACGATGGGGTTTTTGAAAATAACTACGTCCTTGAAAGTGTAATGAGAAGGTTCAAGATTAAGAAGAAAGACCTTTTTTTGCCTCCCTGAACATTTCCAACGCATTCGGCTCCCTCCCCCATTGGGTAATATTTGAAGCACTAAAGCAAAATGGGGCGGGGGAGGAGTTTATTAAGATCATTGAAGACGTCTACAGGGAGGCAACTACTAATTATAAAACTACTAAAGGTTTGTCTACCCCTCGTGTGGCAGCCACCGGGGTCAGACAGGGTGACCCACTCAGTGGGGTGATATTCATCCTGTCCATCAATTTTATTTTAAAGAAGATCCGGAGAGAAGGGGCTGCTAGAGATCCTGGAAATAATGACTTATTTCACCATACTCTTGCCTACGCAGACGACATCCTATTAATTGCGCGTACGGCTGAGGATCTGCAGGCCCTTCTTCACTTAATATTGTTGCAAGAAAAATTCAACTGAAATTCAACCCTAATAAATGTGTAACATTACATTACAGCAATAAAGCCCCTGCTGGATGCTGCTCCACGATTTTCAACCTGGCTGGGTCACAGATCCCTTTCCTGGAGGATGGGGATCCCACCATATTTCTTGGAAAGCCAATTGGCGCATTTTTGCCGCGTGACTCAGTCACGGTCGAGGGCATCCGGCAGAAAGGCATTAAAATAATGACCTCTATGCTCACTCCCTGTCAGAGGATTGACTGTCTCAAGTCCTTCTTTTTCCCTTCACTACAATTTTTACAGAGAACTGGCCAACTTGCAAAAACAGACTGGACGAAAATAGACGATACTCTGAAACCATTAATTAAGAAAACATTGGGCCTCCCGTCGAATGCGGCGAACGAGTACTTATATGGAAGTAGGGTTGGTTGGTTGGTTGGTTGTATGGGGTTTTATGGCGCAAAATCCCCTAAGGGACATGCTGCGCCAAAAAAGTAGACTAAAACATCAAAACGGTGAGAAATAGAACAATGACAAAGTAAAAGAATAATGAGAAGAGCAATCTGGATGGGGTATCTCATACAGATGTAGTCAAACAAGTGTAGAAAAAACTAAAATTTAAATACTAAAAACAGTAGAGTAAAAACATAAAAGTCCATAAAAAGTGCAGTCTCCTTTTGCAGTAAAAAAAGTAAAAAATTTGACATAAAAAGTGCGGTCTCAGTAACTCTTTTCAGATAGCCTAGTGAATTTAAACGAGAAATAAGAGATATATATACAGGGTGCAATATCTTATCTATCGCCGACCTTTAATTTTTCAACCGTTGGCCGTAGACATATAGTTCCAATTACAAAACCGTTTCAAATGGTACGTTGGTTGGTTGTATTTGGTTTTATGGCGCGAAATACCTATAGGGACATGCTGCGCCAAACAAAAAGTGAGTCAAGAAAAAATAATGAAGTGAGATGAAATTTAAAACGGAAAGCCATCTGGATGGGGTACCCAACCAGATGTAGTCGTCAAACAAGAGTAAAAACCGAAGTAAAATAGAAATCCAGTAAAGCCAAGTAAATGGAAGTTAAGCAAAGATAAAGCAAAGCTATATGGATGGGTGTTTCCATCCAGATATCAATAAGAAAGTCACACATATGAAGCATATAAATAACTATATATCAAAATAAAATCCATGTTTTAAAAAAGTAAAGAGCGCCCCATGAGGTGTTTCCCCCAATGATGTTTGTCAAGATTGGTGATGATGTGTTAAAATCTATAAGTGCCGGAGGCCCGGACAGTCAGTTAAAACATGATGAATGATCAGGTAATAAAAATGACAATGTGGACACATGGGTGCATCCTCCCGAAGTAAAAGATATTTATGAGTGATTCTAGAATGTCCAATTCTCAGACGGATCAGAAGAACATCGGTTTTCCTTGGATAACACTGAGGCCAGGTCATGATGTTAGGTTTGATGTGGTGCAGTTTATTATTGCATTCTAAATTCCAACATTCTTTCCATTTATAATGAATAACGTTTGGTTGGTTGGTTGATTAGAGTTTTATGGCACAAAGTCCTCATAGGGACATGCTGCGCCAAGAAAAAGTTAAGGAGTAAAACATAGTTAAAAATTAAAAGTTACATTAAAAGATTGTCAGAGATATAAAAGTGAAAAAACAAAACAAAATGAAGAAAGCAATATGATGATACATTTAATTAAAAATAATGCACAATGAAAGCGACAATACACAAGGTTTTAAAAGACAAAAAATAGTTAAAACACTAGAATATTTAAATTAAAAAATTCTAAAAGCTCTAAAGTTATGAAAAGTTATATGTTCAAGAAATAAAGCATAAAATGTTATATAATACTGCTTTAAGAACGAAGTTATAATTCAAAATTTTAAAACAATATAAAGCTACGTAGGATGAATAACTTCAAAAACTGTATTATTGTCATCGTTATCAGAGTCATAACTACAAGATTCCATAGCCTCTTCTGCATAGTTGAGCAGCTGTTTGTGATCTTTAATATTAGTTATTGCTGGGCTAAGACATGATTTATTGCTTTTTCTCTTCACAGTTTTCCACTGTGAAGAGATTTGAGTTGGAGGTTTCTTTCTTTCTTTTTGCGCGATAGTTTTTTCATTTGCTTTCGGAGTTGGACAAACAATAGGTTTCACTAATTTGCTTTTATCTGTAGCTGGCGTTTTTTTTGTCTTATGTTCGGTTGATATTTTTGATTTAACTGATGATGTTTGGGGAGAATTAGGTTTCTGTAATGATAGAACTGGAGATGAAGCAACATTAGTTTCAGTCTGATGATTAGATGACTTTTTGGATCCAACTGGAGATTTCAGTGAATGAGTAAGTTGATATTCTATTATAACTGGTTCTGAGGATGGTAGCCAACGTTCCAATAATGGGGTACCATAGCATTTACTACCAAGAGAGACGTCCGTGTTTTTTTAGGTGAAGTATTGGTTGAATGTGTCATAGATGTATTATTTGGTGGCAAAGAGCAGTCGGTCTGGGTACTGATGTGCCTTACGGATTTTGGTTGTTGTTTGAGTATACTGGAGTAAGATACCCCAACAGAGGGGGTCCTAGATTCAACAAGTTTACGGGCTTCAGGGTAGGAAAGTTTTTGAGTAATCTTAACTACAAGAATTTCCTTTTCACGGATCCAGTTAGGGCAAGAGCGAGAGTACGATGTATGGTCACCTTTACAATTAGCGCAGCGTTCTGGTTTTTCGCAAGTTTTACCATCATGGCCGACTTCTGCACAACGTGGACAAGTAGCAGATCCACGACAGGTAGTATTAGTATGCCCATACCGCTGGCACTTAAAACAACGCAGAGGATTAGGGATATAAGGCCTAACTGGACAGTTTAAATAACCAGCTTTGATTGTAGAAGGTAAAATATGGCTATTGAAAGTTAGAATAATGTGTTTAGTAGGAAGCATTTGCCCATTTCGACGGATAGTGATACGGCGTACATCTATGATATTTTGATCACTTAAATTAGCTAGAAGTTCTTCTTTTGTAGAAAATAAAAGATCTGGTTCAGATATGACACCACGGCAAGTATTAAGAGTTTGATGTGCTTTAACAGAGACAGAAAAGGTACCTATAGTATCGCAATTTGACAGAAGTTGTGACTGCCTGGCTGAAGAAACCTCAACCAGTAAGTCCCCAGACTGCAATTTTTTGAGCAAGTGACCATCACCCAAAACAGACTGAAATGTTTTTGCTATTAGAAAAGGTGAAGTTTTTTTGAAAGAACTATCTGAGAGACTATCAGTGCGTTTAATTACAAAAAAACGAGTGAATAACGTCTGTACAGTTTGTTGCTCGCCACTTGGGAGAGAAATAGAAGGAATGTTAGTTTTTCCATCCATAATTGAAAAAAAGAAAAAGAATTCAGACCCCGGCCGCACCACCCACTACCGAGCCCAACAAGGGGATGCACATTCGTGCACCAGTGCTAGCCAGGGCCCATACGGTCACAAGACACTCCTATGCCAGTCTCCACCCTTAGCGAGATGGCTAGTAAGTACTCGCTCACTTGATCCCCAGCCAGTGACACAAGTCAGCTGACCAGCCGATTGATGCATACGGGACCAATATGCACCTCCCGTCTACCTGAAGCAGAGGCCAAAGCAGTGTGTTGGTTTCCCTCAACTACCAGGATCCCCCTTTCCAGGGACACGGGTCGCCACGCACGGCAAACACGTGGGTGGTTTACAATTCTCCACAAGTCGATATACAGGATGATATCGGCTCATACAGAATTGCCCTCACCTCCGAAGAGGAAACCACAACGAGAGTGAAACATAGAGGAAAGAAAGACAAGAGAAATAAGAGGAAAAGGAAAAGAGAAAGATCGCTCAGGAACCCGGGGTTGCGAAGCCCGTGAATACCTAAAGAAAGTATCCCCCTGGGGGGTATGGAAGTAGGGACGATGGCTTGTTTGCCGTCCCAGTCGCTGCTGAGGATAGCGACATTGCCCTTATCGACGGGGGTTCAAACTACTGACCTCAAAAGATCCAGTTATTCAACGTCTTGCCTGGGATGAGTTGGTTGAAATTGCCAACTGGAGGTGCGACTCCACTGTACATCTCAATCTGCAAAACTACCTCAACTCTAACTCAGCTCCTACCGATCGCACTTCAGACAAGTACAAGTCCTGTTGGTCCAGGTCGCGGCAAGCCACCAAAAGAACGGGTGGAGTCGTTTGGGCCATTCCTGATATCGGTATTATTGAACTGAAAGTGGGTGAAGATTTTGTTAAGGACAGGAGTGCCATCTTTCGCACCATCAGAAAGAATTTGAGAGAGAGGCGCACACTGTCGTTGCGGAATCATCACCACCAGGGTAAAACAAATACTTGCGTGGCCGCGGCAAAGTCCAGCTGCCACTTTTTCCGAGATGGTAAATTTACAACTTTTAAGGACTGGCGATTCATCCATCGTGCGCGGCTGGGCCTGTTTAATAAACTAAATGCGTATAACAGAAGCCGGGGCCACACGAATATAAAGTGCCGTAAGTGTAATAAACCAGAAACGCTCCCCCATGTTCTCGGCCACTGCATGATACACAGTACATTATACAAGAAAAGGCACAATGCGGTGGTCGGGCGCATCGAAAAAGCTGCTCAGGGGAGGTGGACAATTATTAGTGAAGACCAGGCTGTTGGGGGTACCAACTTGAGAGATCGCCCTGACCTGGTGCTGAAGAAGAATAATGATATCATCGTGTTGGACATAACTGTACCTTTTGAAAATCAAATAGAAGCGTTCGATGTTGCAAGAAAGAATAAAGAAGAGAAATATGCTGAACTTGCCAGCAGAATTGCGAATGATGGCACCAGAGTCAGGGTCGAAGCCATCATTGTCGGTGCCCTGGGGTCATGGGATCCTAAAAACGATAGAATTATTAAAAGACTATGCTCGGAGAAGTATGCGAAGCTTATGCGAAATATTATAGTTAGCGAGACAATATCACACTCTCAAGACATCTTCTTCGAGCATATGAAGAGGGATCCTCAGGACTCTAGGGGCCGTGCTCGTTAGGGTGCCATGCTGCTTGCTTTCTTCATCCTGCTTTCGACTTTGTGATCATTTTCACGCATCTTACTTTATGTCATCTCATTGTATGTTAAATTGTATGTGTTGTGTTGTTTTTCTTATATATGTTGTTTTAAATAAAGTTTATTTGAAATGTTGACAAGGTTCTGAGATAAAGAGCCACAGACTGACTTAGGCCACATGGACACACATTTTTTTTCTTTTAGTTAGATAGCCTTTCTTAATTGTAAATTCCAGACCCACACGTGTAACATTTCCGTAGTATCCCATCTGTTCTTATCAGCTTAATTTTATATTATTTTGCTAATAACATCTTTTATTTTACAGGTTGCTGGTTTTATTTGCTGCTTTTACGCTGAATAGATACTGACACGCCCATTGCTTTATTGCCGAAGGGTCGAGGGTGGTTCCTATGCGATTGTCCAGTTCGGTGCAGAGATCTCCATGGTCAAGTTGGGTGCTCTCCTGATGGCTGCCTGGTCCTGGTCTTGTTGATGGCTCTCCTGTGCTGATTTCCCGAAGCTCTGTGGTTGTTTCTTCGACGCCATTCCTCCGGACGCCATTGCTTCCTCCCCGATCTGGCCATTGCTTACACGTGTCTTGCCATTTCGCCATTTTGAGAGCCATGTTGGATCGGGTAGCCATCTTGGATTTTCTTTGAATTTGCTGAGTTAGGACTTTTGTGAACTGGATATATCGGATTTTTAAAGTCTTTTAAAGTATTTTAGTCATTCACTCACTTGTTTTTAACACTTTTTATGCTTTTAAGTGGTTTTATTTCTTAGTTTAAAGTGTTTTAGACATCCTCCGCGGAATTTGTGCTTCCGCGCGTGTTATCCCACCTGACTTTGCCATTTTTGGCTTGCAGATGCTTAGACTCTGTTGTGACTTTGATTTATTGGGTGTAATCTACGAATTTGTTTTATTTTTAATTTGTTTATTTCAGTCTTGTATACCTCGGGGTTTATTATTTTATTTTATATGGGATTTTGTAATTTTAATTGTCAATATTACCTCGCGTTAACAGATGGGAACTACGTGGGTCTGTGAATAGCTGCGTTTTTTGCTTTTATTTACTGTATTTTAATTATTTGTTCATCGTTCTTTATTCGATTTGCTATTCTACAGTTGCTTTTGTCCCATGTGGCCGACTGTATGTTATTGCAAAGTTATATAATGTCCTTCATCTTTTCTTATGTATACGTCAGTTTTTGTGTTGTGGTTCTTGTCTCAGTCCTATTGATTGTAATGTTTAGTTGCTTTCTTGTCAACTTTTAGTGCTCTGCACTGGTTGGTACATTTTTTGCCAGTTTGACGTAGATGATTGTTTTGCCGATTACCGTCAGAATAACATTTTACCTTATATAAGGAGTAACACTTTTTAACGTTACATTTGTTGTGTATTGACTAGTGCTTTGGCACTCTTGTTCTTGTGACAAACTGGTTGGCTCGCCAGTTTTTAAATTGAATTTACTCTTTTTAATTAAGTAGTCATATTCTTTCACTGTTTCTCCTGTTGTACAGGTTCATATTCATACATATTTCATTTGTTATCGTTTCATTGTTGTTGTGATCTGTTGATGTTTTTTATCCTTTACAAGTGCTATATACAAGTACGTATTTTAATGTTTTTTATCCTTTACACGTGTATTTACAAACACCGCTTTAATTCATCAAGTTTTTAGTCTTTACATCTGAATTATACATTCAGGGTTTTAGAGTGCATGTTCTATAATGTAAATTTCCTTAATGTCATTTTATTTAAGCGGCATGGCGGGTACCTCCCGGCAGGGTGGTCTTGGTGGGGCCCGTGGCGATGGTGATGCTGCCGATAACCAAGGTGACGAAGATGAGGAAGAGGAAATACTTTTCGTTCCACCCAGGCTCAACGGTCTCCACCTGACCGTGACCTGGCCAATTAAGTGTCCTGTCACATGTATGGTTGGCAATTGCCGTACGAAATTTAAAAGCATTAATAGATATAGTGTGGTCAACGATCTTGTTGGCCACATAAAAGACATTCATAAAATTACTGTGACAGGGAAGACGAATATGTGTGCAATTTGCCACATTGCGATCGGTAGGTGTCCGGCTAATCACACCTGCTTCAAGACGAGGGAGATGCTGGTACAAACTGACGAAGGGTGTAATTATAAGTGCGACAAATGCCCTAGCACCTTCCCTTCTTGGAGAGGACTAAGTAATCATAGTGGTTGGTTGGTTGATTAGGATTTATGGCGCAAAGTCCCTTTAGGGACATGCTGCGCCAAGACAATGTCATAATGTAAAAATTATATATTACCCAAAAATTCGAGCAAAACTAACAAAAAGGTGAGAAAAACAATAAATGAGAGCACTAATATGTATATTTAAAACCATTTAAGAGTGTTAAAGGTTGATAATTAAAAGACCAAAGCATTCAGATTAAAAACTATGTAGTTAAAAAGCAATAACCGTTAAAATATAAACAAAGTCCAAGATGACGTACAAATACTACCTAAAAAGAAATTTAAAATCACAGAAATATATAACAAACATAAGATTAAGAAGGAACAAATTCCTCAAAAGCTACATTTTTCTAATCGGCACTTGATTCCGATTCCATTTCTTCATCCAAGTTTTGAAGTTTCCGATCCTTTAAATTACTAACTGATAGGTTTAGGCTTTTGTCATTGTTCTTTTTCTTCACAGTGGAAATCTGTGAAGAACCCCGGATTGTTTTTTTCTCTTTCTGTATACAAGATTTTTTGCAAGGTTTGTCAGTTTTACTAGTATCAGGTCTATGTGGTGTTTTTGCAGAAGTAACAGCCTTAGTCTGAAGTTCAGGTGACTTTTCGGATTGACTTGGGGATTTTTGAGACTGATTGATTTGGTATACTATTTTAACAGGTTCTGAGGAAGGTTGCCAGCGCTCTAATAGTGGGGTTGCATAGCATTTACTACCACAATTAACATCACGGGTTTCTCTATTTGAAGTGGTTGTTGATTGTGCTTCAGCTGAGTTACTTAGTGGAAAGGAGGTGTCGGTCTGTGTGCTTATGTGCCTTACAGAATTTTGTTGTTGCTTGAGTACACTAGAGTAGGAGACTCCGACTGACGGAGTCCTGGATTCAACAACTTTGCGGGCTTCAGGGTAGGAGAGATTTTGAGTTACTTTAACAGCAAGGATATCCTTCTCACGTATCCAGTTTGGACAGGAGCGGGAATATGCTGTATGATCACCCTTGCAGTTTATGCAGCTTTCAGAGTTTTGACATGAATTACCGTCGTGGCCAACTTCTGCGCAGCGTGCACAGGTAACGGAACCACGACAGGTAGTTGTGGTGTGACCATAACGCTGGCATTTAAAGCAACGGAGAGGATTTGGGATATAAGGACGGACAGGACAGTTCAAGTAAGCAGCTTTAATTCTTGATGGTAAATTAGGGCTATTAAAAGTCAGAATGATGTGCTTCGTAGGAAGCACCTGCCCATTCCGACGGATAGTTATACGACGTACATCTATGATATCTTGGTCTTTTAAATTTTGTAAAAGTTCGTCTTTAGTAGAGAATAAAAGATCTGGCTCGGATATTACACCACGGCTTGTATTTAGAGTTTTACGTACTTGAACAGAAACTGAGAAAGAGCCTATTGTAGAGCAATTTGAGAGAAGATGTGATTGTTTGGCTGAAGAAACCTCAACAAGCAAATCCCCAGATTGTAATTTTTTGAGAGAATGACCATCCCCCAAGACAGACTGGAATGTTTTTGCAATGAGAAATGGTGAAGTTTTTTTGAAAGAGCTATCAGAGAGACTATCAGTACGTTTAATGACAAAGAAACGAGTGTATGTGGAATTCTGTGCAATTTGTTGCTCTCCACGTGGGAGAGAAATGGAAGTAAGTGAATTATTTGAATCCATATTTGATAAAAAATAAGAATTCAGACCCCGGCCGCACCACCCACTACCGAGCCCAACAAGGGGATGCACATTCGTGCACCAGTGCTAGCCAGGGCCCATACGGTCACAAGACACTCCTATGCCAGTCTCCACCCTTAGCGAGATGGCTAGTAAGTACTCGCTCACTTGATCCCCAGCCAGTGACACAAGTCAGCTGACCAGCCGATTGATGCATACGGGACCAATATGCACCTCCCGTCTACCTGAAGCAGAGGCCAAAGCAGTGTGTTGGTTACCCTCAACTACCAGGATCCCCCTTTCCAGGGACACGGGTCGCCACGCACGGCAAACACGTGGGTGGTTTACAATTCTCCACAAGTCGATATACAGGATGATATCGGCTCATACAGAATTGCCCTCACCTCCGAAGAGGAAACCACAATGAGAGTGAAACAAAGAGGAAAGAAAGGCAAGAGAAATAAGAGGAAAAAGAAAAGAGAAAGATCGCTCAGGAACCCGGGGTTGCGAAGCCCGTGAATACCTAAAGAAGGTATCCCCCTGGGGGACTTAGTAATCATAAGCAAACGCATAAGAAAGATGAGATTCAACATAAGTATAATAGAAAAAAGGGTTTACCTCTCACGAACAAGTCTGGTGGTACCAGTGGAGTCGGTAATAGTAAGAAGACAGTGACGAGGGGTGGCGGTGTCAGAAATGCTCCAAGTAACTTATCCACGTCTTCTTGGAGTTTACGTAACCAAAGTCTATTAAGATCTAGGAGTTTTCCTGCCACTGCTGGGACCATCGGAAATTCTAATATTTATGATAAGAAAAAATCTAGTGCTGAAATTGATGACTTCATTAGAGACACTAAGAAGTTTATTGGTAAAAATAATAGTAAAGATTGTACTGTTACAAGTAATAATGATTGCTCGAAAAAAGCCCATACTGATTTTAGAGATGATACGATGGATGGGAATTCAATCCTTGTTACCGACGAGGATATTAACAAGTTTGTCGAGGTGGTCACCGGCAGTGGATTTGACCAACCCTTATCGTCAACTCTGATTCATCACTCTAGTGGCAATGACCTCTCGTCCCAGTGCTTTAATCAGTCCTCTGTCCAGGGCCGTACTATTGATGGCCGGGATGCTGCTGCCTTGGGGGGAGACTGTTCTAAAATTTGTACGAGTAACGATGACAGGAAAATTGACAAGAGTGATATTAGCGACATCGCAGTAGATGATGTTTTATCTGGGAAGTACAAGATTTTAACCTCTACAAAAGATTTTATGATGCCCTCTATACAGGCGAATTTTGAGCCCCCTATACAGGCTCATAACAACAGAATTTTTAACGAATCAGTAGTTTTTAATTCATTCAACCCTGATGGTTCGATCCCTCATGCTTGGGGGCTCTCCCCCTCGAGGTAGTGGTGCTTGTAATAACTTCGTTAATTGCCCCACCGAGTTCCATGTCGATACTAAGAAGATTGATGCGAATTGTTTGACTTTTGATGATAAGTCGCCCATTAATGAAAATACAGATAATGCTGGCGAGGTGATTAAACCAATAATAAGTAATTACATTAATAGGGTGGAAGAAAATGTGGTACAGGAAGATAGTCCCACCAATGACACCACTTTGTGCAATTTAGCCAGTTCGCAGACAGCTGATAAAATTATTGTTAGTCACCCTGTCATTCCTGAGGACGCCCCCGACGCAGACAATAGTAATGACGATGGGGTTGGTTGGTTGTATATGGTTTTATGGCACAAAGTCCCATGAGGGACATGCTGCGCCAAAAAAATAATTATAGACTAAAAAGGATGAAATTAAATAAAGTAGCTAAAATATAGGTAAATATGAAAGAAAATAAATAACGTAGAAAAGGTATCTGGATGGGGTATCCCATCCAGATGTTAAAACCAAAAATCAGTCATAAAACCAACGAAATAAATAAAAGATTAGATATCAAAATAAAATCCTGCGTGTTTTAAAAACGTAAAGAGTGCCCCATGAGGCGTTTCCCCGATGAGGTTTGTCATTGCTGGTAATGAAGTGTTAAAATAATTCTATATAAGTGCCGGAGGCCCGGACAGTCAGTTAAAACATGATGAATGGTCAGATAATCATAATGACAATGTGGACACATGGGTGCATCCTCCCGAAGTAAAAGATGTTTATGAGTGATCCTAGAATGACCAATTCTCAGACGAGTCAGAAGGACATCTGTTTTCCTTGGATAATTTGGAGGCCACGTTATGATTGTAGGTTTGATATGGTGCAATTTATTATTGTATTCTAAATCCCAACTTTCTTGCCATTTATTATGAATAAAATGGTTTATAAGTAGTTTAACGTCTGAGAATGGTATTCTATGGTGTAAGGGATTAAGAGCCAGCTTTGCCGCCTCATCTGCTTTTTCATTTCCAGGGATACCCATGTGTCCAGGTACCCAGCAAAATAAGATATTATAGCCACGTCTTGTCAATTTATTATAAAACTCTAAGATGGACGAAACAAAGGGATGCTTCTTAAGTGATTTTATTGCGTCAATAGAACTATTTGAGTCAGTATAAATGATGAAGGGTGAGATATGATGATGAGAGATGTGCGACATGGCTCTCTCTATTGCAATCAATTCGGATGTAAAGACGGAAATTGAAGGGTGCAGACGATAACTCAAGGTAGTGTCATTACAAAAAATCCCGCAGCCAACAATATCCCCACTCTTAGAACCATCCGTATAGATATCTATATAATTATTAAAGTTTGCACGGTGTGCAGCAAATAGTTGTTGAAAGGCAAGAGGAGTTAGATTATTTTTATTGTAACCTTTAAAAGGATGGAGGGTGGTAATATCAGGAGGTTTCCAGAGAGGGAACTGGGACATTGGACAAGGGTTCACTTCAATATTGATTAGAGCACTATCATCAATAATTCTTCGTATTCTGGCTCCAAAAGATGGTATGCAAGATGGTCTATGCTGATAAAGGACATCATTGTCTGTATTTAAAATGTGGTTATGAAGGGGATGGCTAGGATATGAAAGGATACGGTAATACAACTGTAATGAGAGTTTATCACGAATATGATTTAATGCTGGTTCGTTACAGCCAACATAAAGGCTTAAGATTGGAGACGTACGAAATGCATCAGAGCAAACCCGGAGTGCGCTATGGTGCACAGTGTCAAGTTTTTTTAGAGCAGATTTACTGGCTGAACCATAGACCTGGCAGGCATAGTCAATTTTAGACCGGATCATGGCACGATAGATTTTAAGGAGAGAAGTTCGATCTGCTCCCCAAGAGGTATTTGAAAGCACCTTTAAAAGATTAAGAGATTTTTCACATTTTGTGCGTAACTGCAAGATATGTGGTAAAAAGGTTAACTTTTTATCAAAGTGAAGGCCCAGAAAACGGACACTGTCCGCAACAGGAATCTGAGTTGAGTCAATAAAAATTTCAGGATCTGGATGTAGATCCCTACGTCTACAAAAGTGCACGCAAGAAGTTTTGTCTTTAGAAATGATAAAACCATTTTTATTTGTCCAATTAAGAATATGAGTGATGGCAGTTTGCAATTGTCTCTCAATAAAACGAATATCTTGACCTATACACATAATGCGAAAGTCGTCAACATAGAGATCTCCCTTCACCGAGGGAGGTAATTGACCAAGGATATCATTTATTTTGATAGCAAAGAGGGTGACACTCAGGACACTGCCCTGGGGTACACCCTCTTCTTGTACATAAAAACTTGATAGAGTTACCCCAATCCTGACTTGAAAGAGTCGCATGGCGAGGAAGTTGTCAATAAAAATTGGGAGATTCCCACGAAAATCAAGATTAAACAGATCACGAAGGATCCCGTATCGCCATGTTTTGTCATAGGCTTTCGCCATGTCAAAAAAGACTGACACCAAATGGCTGCGTTTTAGAAAAGCAGTCCGAATATGGTTTTCAAGATGGATCAGGTTATCGATAGTAGATCTACCTCGTCGGAATCCACTTTGAAAAGCGGCAAGCAGATTGTTAGATTCCAAAATATGCACAAGGCGGATATTTACCATTTTTTCTAGAAGTTTGCAAAGGCTGCTAGTGAGTGCAATAGGTCTGTAATTACTGGGGTCACTGGAATCTTTACCTGGTTTAGGAAAGGGAATAATAACAGCTTTACGCCAGGCATAAGGAAAGGCATGTTCAACCCAAATTCTATTATAGAAGGCAAGTAAGTTATTAAGTGAGGCGGTGGAGAGATGTTTTAGCATGGTATAGGTGATGCCATCGTGACCTGGAGCAGAGAGGTGGCTTTTTTGCAAACAACTTAGGAGCTCTGAAATCGTAAAGGGGTTATTATAGTTAAAAGAATGGCGAGAATGAAAATTGATGCGGGTAGTTTCTATTTGTCTTTTATATGATAAGAATGGTTCTGGGTATGAATCTGTGCTAGAGTTAGATGCAAGTGTATTTGCTATTGTTTCAGCAATATTTTTGGGTGAAGCTATTGTTTGACCGTTGTGATTTAGGATTGAGATATGGTTTTCGGAATATAGGCCCATACAATTTTTTACTTTTTTCCAGAGGACTTTGCTTGAGGTATTAGAGCTAATGTTAGATACGTATTGCATCCAAGATTCACGTTGGCTCTTACGACGCACTCTTCTAGCTTCCGCCTTTGCTTTTTTGAAGGCAATATAGTTTGTATTATTGGGATACCTCCGGAAGAGGCCCCAAGCCTTCTGTTGAGTTTTTTTTGCAATCTGGCAATCACTGTTCCACCACGGCTTCTTGTGCCTAGGTGTAGCAGTGGATTTAGGAATGCTAATATCTGCAGCATTGATAATACACTGGGTGATATTATCAAGTGCATCATCAATATCACAGTAAATCATGTCGTTGGTAATTGTAGCCTGATTTTCGAAAGATGGCCAATTTGCTCTGTCATAAATATAGCGCTTAAAATAAGTATTAGAGTCCCTGTTAGGAGTAGTGTGTGTGATAAATGTTGGAAAATGGTCACTGCCGTGCAGGTCATTTGAGACCCAGAAGTTCCAGAATGGATAAACAGATGGGGAGCAGATTGTAAGGTCTATTGCATGAAAAGTGCGAGTTGGTTCATGAAAGTAAGTGTTATCTCCATTATTAAGCAGGTATAAGTCATTGTCAGATATTACTTTCTCAATAACATCACCACGCTGATTAGAATCGGTATTTCCCCACAGTTGACTATGTGCATTAAAGTCTCCAACGATGATGTAAGGAGTAGGGAGTTGGAGAAGGAGATTATCAAGAGTAGCTGACTGAATAGACTGATTTGGCGGTAAGTATAAGGTGCAAATTGTTATTAGCCGGTTAATATGTACACGGACTGCAACAGCTTGTAAATTTGTGTTTAGATTAATATGCGTATGGGGTAGGTTGCGAGAGATGAAAAGAGCCACTCCACCTGTGGCCCTTTCACTACCAGTAAAATCTTTTCGGTATGTAGCATAAGTGCGCAATTTTGCTTTGTCATTGGGTTTAAGATGGGTTTCTTGTAACGCTAAACATAGTGGTTGATGGTCATGAAGAATGTTGCGGATTTCATCATATTTATTATGATAGCCACGGCAGTTCCACGAGATAATATTAGACATGAATGGTTTTTTTTTTAGTAATATATCTGCGTTAAGTTATTCGGAGATAGTCATACTATCTCCATCGTTAAATTCTTCATCCGAATCTGGGTGAAGAGCTAGAGCATCATCTTCCTCCATTTTATCTGTCTGTTTTGGGTGGATTTCTTTTTTGGATGTTTTACTCTTTCTCTTTTTGGCTGCATTTTCAGATGGCACAGTGACTTTAACTGTTGGCAGGTTAAATTTCTCTGCATCAGATTTACGGTTTGGTTTCACAGATGGCGTTTTTGTGTTATTTTGAGAACCTCTTTTATGGATTGGAAGTTTAGAGATTAAAGATTGTGACGAGGTATTTTGTTGTGAATTAGGAACAGATTTTGATAAGTTAGGACGAGCAGATTTTGGTGACTTAGGAGGAGCAGCAGCTTGCGTTGATCTATTTGTCTTACCAGAATTATTAGACAGGTTATTTTCTTTTTGATTAGGTTGGCAATTATTTTCAGTGGGAAAATCGGTTTGGGTTGCAATAGTTTTATGAGTTTTTTGGACTGTTTTAGACAAAGCAGCAGCATATGATACACCAACTGTGGGTGTACTGGATTCAACTATTTTTCTAGCCTCGGGGTAAGATAAATTTTCTTTTGTTCGTATTGTTTGTATCTCTTTTTCTTTTCGCCACTGCTCGCAGGATTTGGAATAAGATGGGTGCTCTTTTTTGCAGTTTACACAAGAAGGTGGTGCATTGCACTGTACACTTTCATGGCCAACTGCACTACACCGACCACATGTGGTTTTACCTCGGCATGAGGTTTTTGAGTGCCCAAAGCGTTGACAATTAAAACAACGCAGTGGGTTTGGGATATAAGGTCTGACAGAACATGAAAGATATCCGGCTTTTATTTATTTGGGTAGGTTTGGCGAGTTATAAGTAAGTATTATATGCTTGGTAGGTATCTGAATTTGATTCGCTGGTATTTGTTCATCTTTACGGGTGATTTTTATACGTCTAGCTCCTATGACATTTTGTTCCCTTAAGTTTTCAACTATTTCATCTTCGGTTACATGCAGGAGGTCAGATTCTGAGATCACCCCACGAGAGGTGTTGAGGGTTCTATGTGGGATTACGGAAATCGGGATATTTGCAAAATGTGTACATTTCTTTAAACTTATGGCTTGTTTGCTATTGTTTACTTCAATAAAAAGATCACCAGATCGAATTTTTTTGATGGTCTTTGGTTCACCAATCAATCCTTGGATAGATTTGTGAATCAGAAAGGGAGAGGTCTTGTCAAAACTGCCTTCTTGTCTTTTGATAACAAAGAATCTTTCAGCACATGAATTGGTATTGGAGGCAATATCATCATCTCTATCAGCACACAACTTATTTCGGTTCGCATTCTCTCCACATGGGAGAGGATTTAAAGGAGGTAAAGTATTTCCATCCATATTGAGATAAAAAAAATAAATTCAGACCCCGGTCGCACCACCCACCACCGAGCCCAACAAGGAGATGCACATTCGTGCACCAGTGCTAACCAGGGCCCATACGGTCACAAGACACTCCTATGCCAGTCTCCACCCTTAACGAGATGGCTAGTAAGTACTCGCTCGCTTGATCCCCAGCCAGTGACAAGTCAGCTGACCAGCCGATTGATGCATACGGGACCAATATGCACCTCCCGTCTACCTGAAGCAGGGGCCAAAGCAGCGTGTTGGTTTCCCTCAACTGCCAGGATCCCCCTTTCCAGGGACACGGGTCGCCACGTACGGCAAACACGTGGGTGGTTTACAATTCTCCATGAGTCGATGTACAGGATGACATCGGCTCATACAGAATTGCCCTCACCTCCGAAGAGGAAACCACAATGAGAGTGAAACAAAGAGGAAAGAAAGACAAGAGGAATAAGAGGAAAAAGAAAAGAGAAAGATCACTCAGGAACCCGGGGTTGCGAAGCCCGTGAATACCTAAAGAATGTATCCCCCTAATGACGATGGGGACGACGATTCTAACGAAGATACTATTAACAACTCGGATATACCTCTCGACGATAACGGTGATGAGCTGGATGGGGGCGATGATGATGATGATGATTCGGACCCCGGTGGGAGCGGCGCTGGCGACGTGGTTCCCGAGAATGTTCCGCCGGAGCCGGGCTTCATCGACAGATTTGCCAACCGTTTCAGCCAGATCTTAAATGATAATAATCCTAATTTTACTGAATTCTGTTCCATCGCAGATGATTTTATAATCTCCATGAAAAAAGAGCTCAATTTCAAGACTAATAGTGGCGACGGGGCGGTCCGTCCAATCAAGAAGATCAACCCTAACAACCCTTCTGAAATACAGAAATTATATCGTAGAAATCGCAAAAAAGCCCTTAGATTAATATATAATGAAGATTCTGAATTTTGTGATCTGGACCCGGAGGAGGTTGCAAATCACTATTGCACAGAGGCGCAGGAGCCGCCGTTGAACAAAGATTTTATGGTAGAAGGTGACCCTGCGGCAAATAAAATGAATACAAGCCCCTTCACTCGTGCCGAGATAGTGAAGAAATTGAAGGCATGTGAGAGCACCTCCCCGGGCCCGGATGGCATAACTTATAACCATATGAAGCAAGTAGATCCTTACGCAATAGCCTTAACTCCTCTTTACAACTGTTGCCTTAAATTTCAAGCCGTCCCGTCGTCTTGGAAGAAAACAACTACCATCCTAATTTATAAAAAAGGTTCTAAAGAAGATCCCGGCAACTGGCGACCTATTGCTCTCGGGAACACGATATACAAATTATACGCCAGCTGCCTCACCAAGAGAATGTATACCTGGCTGGAGAATAATAACATCCTTTCTCCAGCCCAGAAAGGCTTTCTGCCACATGACGGGGTATTTGAAAACAACGACGTATTGGAAAGTATAATGAGAAGGATTAAAATAAAGAAGAAGGACCTTTTTTTCACCTCCCTTGACATCTCTAACGCATTCGGCTCCCTCCCCCATTGGTTGGTTGGTTGTATATTGTTTAATGGCACAAAATCCCATAAGGGACATGCTGCGCCAAACAAGAGTAGACTAAAATCATAAAAATAAAGACCATCAGAAAAGCAATCTGGATGGGGGTCCCATCCAGATGCAGTCAGAATAGTGTAGATAGGGAAGAAAATTAAAAACTAAACAAACGCACTATAAAAGATTTTAGGTAAAAAGTGCAGAAGTGCAATCTGGATGGGGCTCCCATCCAGATGTCAGAAAAAATTAAAAGAACAATTCAAGTTGTTTTTAAACCAAACAAAGATGCAAAAATCATATTTCAAAGTAAAATCCAGCTTGTTTTAAAAAAGTGAAGAGTGTCCCATGAGGTGTTTCCCCAATGAGGTTTGTCAAGATTGGGGATGATGAGTTAAAATAGATTCTGTATAAGTGCCGGAGACCCGGACAGTCAGTTAAAGCATGATGAATGGTCAGGTAATCAAAATGGCAATGTGGACACATGGGAGCATCCTCCCGAAGTAAAAGATGTTTATGAGTGATTCTAGAATGTCCAATTCTCAGACGGGTCAGAAGAACATCGGTTTTCCTTGGATAACACGGAGGCCAGGTCATGATGGTAGGTTTGATGTGGTGCAGTTTATTATTGCATTCTAAATTCCAACTTTCTTGCCATTTACAGTGAATAAAGCGTTTGATAAGTAGTTTTACGTCTGAGAATGGAACTTTATGGCACAACGGATTAAGGGCACGTTTCGCCGCCTCATCCGCTTTCTCATTACCAGGAATACTCATGTGTCCAGGTACCCAGCAAAATAAAATATTATAGCCACGTCTTTTCAATTTATTATAAAAATCAAGGATCAATGAAACATAAGGATGCTTTTTAAATGATTTAATTGCGTCAATAGAGCTATTTGAGTCGGTATAAATGATGAAGGATGAGCTATGATGATGAGAGATGTAGAACATGGCTCTCTCTATTGCAATCAGTTCGGCTGTAAAGACAGAAGTAGATGAATGAAGGCGATAGCTTAAAGAGTTGTTTTCACAAAATATCCCACACCCAACAGTATCTCCACTCTTAGAGCCATCTGTGTAAATGTCAGTGTAATCATTAAAGTTTTATCTGTGTGCAGCAAATATCTGTTGAAAAACAACAGGAGCTAAGGTGTTTCTATCGTATCCTTTAAAAGGATGGAGCGATATAATACTAGGAGGTTTCCAAGGAGGGAGTACATGCAATGGACATGGACTCACCTCGATACTACTCAGTGGGCTATTATCAGTAATGTTCCTAATTCTGACACCAAAAGGTGGGATGCAAGATGGCCGATGCTGATAAAGCATATCGTTGTCTGTATTTAGAATGTATGAATGAAGAGGATGGCCTGGATGTGAAAGGATACGGTAATAAAGTTCTAAAGAAAGTTTTTCACGAATGTGATGTAATGCTGGTTCATTGCAGTCAACATAAAGGCCTAAAACTGGAGAGGTACGAAATGCACCAGAGCAAACACGGAGTGCGCTATGGTGCACAGTGTCAAGTTTTTTAAGAACAGAATTACGTGCGGAACCATAGACCTGGCAGGCATATTCAATTTTGGAACGGATGACGGCTCTATAGATTTTAAGGAGAGAAGTGCGGTCTGCTCCCCAGGAAGTATTTGAAAGCACCTTTAGTAGGTTAAGCGATTTTTCACATTTTGTCCGTAATTGTAAAATATGTGGTAAAAAGGTTAGCTTACTATCAAATTGGAGGCCGAGAAAACGAACACTGTCCACAACAGGAATTTGAGTTGGTCCAATAAAAATTTCAGGATCTGGATGGAGATCCCTACGTCTACAGAAGTGAACACAAGAAGTTTTGTCATGAGAAATTATAAATCCATTCTTATTAGTCCAATTAAGAATACGGGTGATTGCAATTTGCAACTGTCTTTCAATAAAACGAATATCCTGTCCCATACACATAATTCGGAAGTCGTCAACATATAAATCACCTTTCACAGAAGGGGGCAGTTGACTAAGAATGTCATTTATTTTTATAGCAAAGAGGGTGACACTCAGGACACTGCCCTGGGGTACACCCTCTTCTTGTACATAAAAACTAGAGAGTACCCCACCGATTCGGACTTGAAAAAGTCGAATGGCGAGGAAGTTCTTAATAAAAATAGGGAGATTCCCGCGAAAGCCTAGGTTAAAAAGATCACGAAGGATCCCGTATCGCCATGTTCTGTCGTAGGCTTTTGCCATGTCAAAAAATACTGACACCAAATGGTTACGTTTTAGAAAGGCTGTCCGTATGTGATTTTCAAGATTGATCAGGTTATCGATAGTTGACCTACCTCGTCGAAACCCACTTTGAAACGCAGCAAGGCAATTGTTATTTTCTAAAATATGCACAAGACGACAATTGATCATTTTTTCAAGTAATTTGCAAAGACTGCTAGAGAGTGCGATTGGCCTGTAATTATTGGGATTGCTAGCATCTTTCCCTGGTTTAGGAAAAGGAATGATAATAGAGTTACACCAGGCTTGAGGAAAGACCTGTTCTATCCAAATTCTGTTATAAAATGCAAGTAAATTATTGAGAGAGGTTGTGCAGAGATGTTTAAGCATGGTATAGGTGATGCCATCGTGACCTGGAGCTGATAGATGGCTATTTTGCAAACATTTTATCAGCTCTGAGAGAGTAAAAGGGAGATTATAGTCATAAAAGTTACGGGAATTAAAATTGAGGTGGGTAGTTTCTGTTTGTCTTTTGTATGATAAAAAAGGTTCCGGGTATGAGTCAGAGGCAGAGTTAGATGCAAATGTATTTGCTATGGTTTCAGCAATATTCTTAGGAGAAGCTATTGTTTGTCCGTTATGATTTAAGATTGTGATGTGGTTTTCAGAATAAAGACCCATACAATTTTTTACTTTTTTCCAGAGGACTTTACTAGAGGTATTTGGGTTAATATTAGATACATATTGAATCCAGGATTCACGTTGGCTTTTACGGCGCACTCTTCTAGCTTCAGCTTTTGCTTTTTTGTAGGCAAGATAATTAGTGCTATTGGGATAACGCCGAAAGATGCCCCAGGCTTTCTGTTGATTTTTTTTTGCAGCTTGACAGTCACTGTTCCACCATGGCTTCCGGTGTCTCATTGTAGATGATGAGTTAGGTATGCTAATATCTGCAGCATTGATAATACACTGGGTGATATTATCAACTGCATCGTCTATGTCACCTTCTACCATATGATTTATGATTTTAGCATGATTTGTGAATGTTGGCCAATTGGCTCTGTCATAGTTATAGCGTTTAAAATAATGATTAGAATCCCTGTCAGGAGTGGTCTGTGAAATGAAAGTGGGAAAATGGTCGCTGCCGTGCAGGTCACTTGAAATCCAGAAATTCCAATACAGATAGATAGATGGAGAGCAGATAGTGAGATCTATGGCATGAAAGGTGCGTGTCGGTTCATGAAAATATGTATGATCACCATTATTGAGTAGGCATAAGCCATTGTCAGAAATTAATTTTTCAATGATATCACCACGTTGATTAGTGTCAGGATTCCCCCACAGTTGGCTATGAGCATTAAAATCCCCAACGATGATGAAAGGAGTTGGGAGTTGAAGAAGGAGATCATCAAGTAGTGCTGACTGAATAATTTGGTGGGGTGGTAAATAAATGGTACAGACTGTAATAAGACGTTTTATATGTACACGGACTGCAACAGCTTGTAAGGTCGTGTTTAGGTTAATATGAGTATGGGGTAAATTGCGAGAGATGAAAAGAGCCACTCCACCAGTGGCCCTATCACAACCAGTAAAATCTTTTCTGTATGTAGCATAGGTGCGCAGTTTTGCTTTGTCATTGGGTTTAAGATGGGTTTCTTCTAAAGCTAAACATAGTGGTTGATGGTCATGAAGAATACTTCGGATTTCGTCATATTTATTATGGTAGCCTCGACAGTTCCATGAAATAATATTAGTCATGAGTGAGTTTTTTTTAATAAATTTATCTGCACCCTATTATCCGGAGATAGTAGACATACTATCTCCATCGTTAAATTCTTCACCCGGTTCTGGATGAAGAGCAACGGCATCATCCTCCTCCATTTTTTCTTTCATTTTTGGATGGATTTCATTTTTGGATGTTTTATTTTTTATCTTTTTGGCTGGATTTTCAGATGACACAGTGGTTTTAATTGTTGGTAGATTAAATTTTTCTGAATCAGATCTATGTTTTGTTTTTTGAAGTCCTCTTTTTGTGGTATTTTGAGAGCCTCTCTTAGGAATATGAGATTGGGAAGATTTTGTAGAGGAATTTTGTGATGGTTTAGGAGGAACAGAGTTTGGTGAACTAGGAGGGAGAGAGTTTGGTGACTTAGGAGGAATAGATTTCAGTGGCTTGGGAAAGTCAGACTGCGTTGAACTATTTGTTTTACCAGAATAAGTAGACAGGTTCATTTCTTTTTGTTTTGGTTGGCAATTATTATCAGTGGGGAATTCGGTTTGGGTGGCAATGCTTTGATAAGATTTATGGGCCGTTTTGGATAAAGCAGCAGCATATGAAACACCAACTCTAGGTGTCCTGGACTCAACTATTTTTCTGGCTTCTGGGTACGAAATGTTATCTTTTGTGCGTATGGTCTGTATTTCCTTTTCTCTTTTCCACTGTTCACACGATTTGGCGTAAGATGGATGATCTTTTTTACAGTTGACACAACAAGGTGGAGCGTTGCATTGCGCACTTTCGTGGCCAACTGCACTGCACCGACCACATGTTTCCTTACCACGGCAATTTGTTTTTGAATGCCCAAAGCGTTGACAATTAAAGCAACGCAGTGGGTTTGGAATGTACGGTCTGACAGAACATGACAGATATCCAGCTTTTACATATTTGGGTAAGTTTGGTGAGTTAAAGGTGAGTATGATGTGCTTGGTAGGGATTTGTATTTGATTGGCTGGTATTTGTTCGTCTTTACGGTAAATTTTGATCCGTCTAGCTTCAATTACATTTTGTTCTTTTAGATTATCAACTATTTCAGTTTCTGTAACATACAGCAGGTCAGATTCAGATATCACCCCACGAGATGTGTTGAGGGTTCTATGTGGACTTACGGAGATTGGGATATTTGCAAAATTTGTACATTTTTTTAAACTAATGGCTTGTTTGCCATTGTTTACTTCAATAAGAAGTTCACCAGATCGAATTTTTTTAATGGTTTTTGGTTCACCTATCAATCCTTGGACAGATTTGTTAATCAAGAAGGGAGAGGTCTTGTCGAAGCTGCCTTCTACCCTTTTAACAAGAAAGAATCTTTCAGCACATGTATCATCAGTTCTATCAGCCCAAGATTTGGTTTGGCTCTGATTTATATCTGCTTGAAGGCCTGAGGCCGATGCAGTAAGTTTCTCCTTAGATATATTCTGAGGCGTAGCAGTCTTAAGTTGAGCATTTGATGAAATATGGGGTTGTGGGGCCTCCACATCGCTTGTCTTATTGTCTGAGATTGTAGCCATATTTGAGATATAATGTTTAAAACGCCAGGCATCGGGCCTGGTCACCGACCCTTCTTCTTACCGTTACTTTAGGCGCAGGTCTCAAAAGTGTGAAAACTATCAACAAACTTCCACGTTTTTCGAACGTTGGATTAAACTCGATAGCATCTCCAAACTCTAGTTCTTTCACAGTGGAACTCGGTTGTCGTAGGTAAGCCTTTACAGCTCTGTCCAACCTACAACGCCCTTACGTCGAAAGGACACCAGTCGCCCAGTGCATTCCTAACCACCGCCATACAAGTACGGCGCCCACCGATCACGGAACCGGAATTCGGAGATGCCCTGCACTCTGGGACTCGAGATCAGCCTAAAAAGGTATAAACGAGGCGATGAGATTAAAAAACCTCAACACCCAGAGTGTCTCACGTGAAAATAAAAAAAACCACTATTGTAAAAAAGAAAAGGTAATGTGAGAGAGAACTTAGAAAACAGGTGTATTTTTTGTCTTTTTTAAAACTTTTAAAACTTTTTTTTTCCTTTTTTTTTTTTTTAACAAAAGAACAAGAACAATGTTAGTAGAACAAATAACACTTTGAACAAAATGGTCAGTAAAAAACATGAACAAGAACAAAGAGGGATAAGAAACTAAAAAAAGAAGATTAAAAAGTGTGAAACAAAGAAAAAAGGATAGACAACTAAAAAGAGAAGAAAACAGGAAAGGAGAAAGATCGCTCGGGAACCCGGGGTCGCGAAACCCGTAAATACCTAAAGAAGGTATTCCCCTGGGGGGCTTTAAGCTATGCAATGCGCACCTCACAGTATGGGAAGGATGCCTGGAAACGCCTGGATAGCACATTAAAACCGCTCTACAAAGAAATCCTCGGGCTCCCAACCAGAGCATGCAACTCATAATTATATGGTAGCACTGAAGACGGGCTCCTAGGCATACCACTTGCTGCTTTTGACTCGGATATTGCATGGGTAGACACTGCCTGCAAGTTACTAATGTCCGATGACGAAGAAGTCAAGGCGCTTGCCTGGGAAGGCCTATTCATAGCCACTCGTGATCGCATTGGCCGGAACCCGTCCATCGAGGACATGCAAGAGTATTTATCCAATCAAACCTATAACGACACTTCAAACAGATTTAAATCAGTCTGGGCAAAAGCACGTGCTGCTTCGCGGAGGCTTGGCCTAGTATGGGTGCTTGCAAACGATAGAAAAGCAACTTTAATAAAAGGCGACAAAGCAATAACAGACAGAAGAAAAATATTTAGCACGCTGAGGGATACATACAGGAAGTTTCATACTCATAATCTCAAGCTCCTAAAGTCCCAAGGAAAAACATTACCCTGCTTCTCTGCTGCAAAAGCGTCCTCTCATTTTATCCGGACGGGCGATTATCTGTGTTTCGCAGATTGGAAATTTATTCATGCCGCACGCCTTAATGTCCTTGACCTGAACGGAACAATCCCTGGGAAAGACCGCCATGAAAAAGGCTGCAGGTGGTGTGAATGGCCGAATGAGACACTCCCACATGTCCTGGATCATTGCAGACGCGCCTTAAAGCAGGAAATCACCGATAAGCACGATAAAGTGGTCCAAAGGATCAAAAAAGCTGCGAGTGGGAAGTGGAACATCCTTAAAGAAGATCAGCCATTCGGAAAAAACAGAAGACGAAGACGAGATCTAATACTCGTAAACGGTAACGAAGAAGCCCTAGTCATAGATATAACTATCCCATTTGATAACGGGCTCGACGCTTTTAACGACGCACGCACAGAAAAAATCAGGAAATATCAGGATACTGTAAGAGACCTCAAAACAAAATACAAAAAGGTCACTTGCGATGCAATAGTTGTGGGTGCTCTTGGGTCCTGGGATAAACAAAATGATAAATTAGTCAACAAACTCTGTTCTAAAAAATATGCCACACAGATGCGGAAGCTAATTGTGTCAGATTGCATCAGGACTTCCAGGGACATTTATATTGAACATATAACTGATATCGAACAATCTGATAACAGATCAAGGTTCAATTTCAAAAAGAGGGAGGTGTATCCTAGCCAAATAATTGATGAGTGGTATGAGGAGGAAGAAACCTTCCCCTCTCGTGCAAAAATTCCGGCGCATGGATACTCACAACCATCAACTGATGATATTGATGACTTAGAAATAATCAGTCAATATGACTCAGCAGATGATAACCTCAACTTTGGGCGCACTGGAAATTCTGCACTCCATGACCCAAATGAGGTTCACACTGCTGCATCACTCCCTGTAATTTATGCAACACGGGATCTGGGTGAAGAAATAGAGCATGATCCTGAGCCAGAATTGGCAGTACAAAATTCTAACATACACAATTCTTGCGCTCAAAGTCCCAATCTGATCCCCATTGAAGCCTTGACAGTGTCGAATCCTCATAACGTGGACTCTACTGGGCCCCCACACCCACTTTCGAACACTGCAGCAACTCCCAATTCCACTGTCAATTGTGAGGTATGTAACAATTCTCAAATAAGCAATCATGGTGAAGGTAATGTTCTAATTCCAACTTTTGAAATTGAATTGGAATCATATAATTCCCAGGACCCTCTGCCTGTTGGGGCGCATGCGTGCCTGGATGGGGCTGCACGTCTGTTTGTTTGGCGGAGCCTGTAGTTGCACGAATGGTGCTGCACATTCCCCCCCTTCTTCTACCGGGTGCGACCCTGCCTCGGCAGCGGAACTTGGCCCGGATTTCTTAAATTCTGCCTTAAACACGCCCCCCTCTGCTGAAACTCACAAAGTTGATGCTTCGGGAGGCGTGGCTAAGACAGATCTTTTTTCTGTTTTTTGTAATGAATGTTGCTCACCCTCGGGTGAGTAACTGGTAAATGTGATGTGTGTTTTATTTATTTTTAATGACTGACACCTGGTGACAGTCGCATGTATGTGGATGGATGTTTTATTTATTTTTAATGGTTATCACCTGGTGGTAACTGCATGTATGTGGATGGATGTTTGGTGTGGTCCTTAGCTGGTAAGGACAGATCGATGATGCTATAAAAGAGTTTATGTTCGGTACGTTGATATTTGTACTGGCAACATGCTCTTCCTGAGATCTGTTCTTATCAGCTTAATGTTTCATTATTTTAACATTATTCTTTATTTTGCAGATTATCTTTTGAGTTAATTTTACATAAGAGCAGAACTAGCCACGCCTACACTGTGCCAGAAGGTCGGGGAGAGATTTCCTTGCTGATGGTGACCGCCTATGATTCCGGTAGATGGTAGTTGATTGATTCCTTGACGATTCCGCCATCTTGCCTGTTGCTGCCATTGCTGTTGCCACCGCTCCCTCTCGTTGCTGCTTGCTCTGTGGAGTTCTGACTGTGCTTGTGGCTTTTTTGGACGTCATCGGCTTCTTCTGGTTTCGCCATTTTGCCTGCCATTGCTCCCTCCCGGTGATTTCTTGTTGTTTTCGAGGGGAGTTTTTGAAGTAACGTCCATATTGGTTTTGTCCGCCATCTTGGCTTTTTATTTTACAATTGCCTTTGAACAGTTTTTAGGACTGTTTTTAACTTTTTTAAACATTGCTTATCGCTTCTCGGCCTTTTGGCTAAGATCAAAGTGTAGACTATGTCACTTAGCTGCGGTCTTAGTCAAGAGGCAGTCACGCGCTCTTTAGATGAGCAATATTTTTAATTAAAATTAGAATCATTTTTTTTTTTTTTCATCGACCATCTTCCGAGGATTTCGGTAATTTTTATGCCGCCTCGAGTTAGGCCTTTGGCCGCATGTTTTCAGCGATCTCCGGTCTCAATGACCCTCTTCTGGACTTAGTGTTTTTCGACTAGTTCTTCGATGACCTTCTGGGGTCACGTCGGTCCCGTCCTAATGACTCATCGACCAGTAATTAGCACGTGGAAGGCTAATTTTTAATTTACCATCCAATTTTAAAACTAATTGCATATTTGGACTCTGCGGACTCTGTACTTCAAGAATATGCAATCCGGTTTCGTGGATGGACATTCCTTCGTGTGAATGCATTAAGATTACGCTCTCTGCTGACTTTCTTCAAATGCAACTACAGGCACCTTCCTTGAACTTTTTCAAGTTTTTCTCGCCATCTACTTATGTTAAAAAATCAGCTCTTCAAGGGGCGGAAGTTTTCATTGCCCAATTTTTACTAGAAATTTTTCAAAAATTCGAAAACTTGAAAATTCAAAGAAATTACGCTAAGTCCTAATTTAAAAAATGGTTTCTACTAATTTCTTGTATTTTTATTTTTCTAGTATGATGGAGTAACCTTCCAGTGGTGCACAGGTTCACTGCCTTGTAAGTATGGGGAATCACGGAAAAAAGCGCACCGGAAAAAAGCGCACCGGAAAAAAGCGCCCCGGAAAAAAGCGCACCTTTTTACAAATCACATATTAAATAAGTCTGATAATAATACACAGGGTTAACCTCAGAATATAAACACCAGATTGAGATGATTTTTTGAAATCTGGCGTCTTGCTCCCTCGGTACGGAGAGGCTGTGGGGGGGGGGGGGTGTCTTTAAAAGGTATCTCAAAACCTGCATTGCCTCGATGATGATAAAATTTTGTAAGGTATGCAGAATCAGAATATAAACATCAGGTACTTATATATACAGTGAAACCTCCCTGTGTGACCACCTCCATTAAGCGACCAACTCCCTGAACGGCCATTTTTTCATGGAACGAAATTTATTCCCATAGGCTCAATACTAATTTTACCTCCATTCAGAGACTATCCCAGTTGAACTCCCTCCATAAGCGACCAATTTTTTTTTAAAGAAAATGAAACAGATTTTGTAAGGTATGCAGAACCAGAATACAAACATCAGGTACTTATATATATACAGTGAAACCTTCCTGTGTGACCACTTCCATTAAGCGACCACCTCCCTGAACGACCATTTTTTCATGGAACGAAATTTATTCCCATAGGCTCAATACTAATTTTACCTCCATTCAGAGACTATCCCAGTTGAACTCCCTCCATAAGCGACCAATTTTTTTTAAAGAAAATGAAACAGATTTTGTAAGGTACGGAGAATCAGAAAATAAACATCAGGCACTTATATATATATATATATATATATATATTTAGTCTCCCTTGTTCTTCTGGGGTGCGGCTGTGGTGAGTGGGATCTACAAACTCCGAATCTCCGACGATAAAATTTTGGCAGGATGTTTTCTAAGTATATAAACATCAGATCGGATTATTATTATTATTTTAATTTGCCCTTTTCCTTCCTCCCAGGCGCGCAGGGGGGAGGGGGGGCATTACAAATATCTATGACTACCTTTCTCATAAAACTGTACAAAAAGCCATTATCATTTTATATACCATACCCCCCCCCCCCCCCAAATTTTATAAAAAGCTGGATATAAGACCCGAAATTTTTAAATTGGTATAACCAGTGATTAAATTGTGACAACGCCCTGAAATTTTGTGTGCGTGAGCAACGTGATATAATTTTACAGTGCAAATTGTCCGTTTCTTTTTAACCGAAGCCCCCTAAATTTTAATGCAGCGCAACTATAAGGGAGCTATCGAGAACCACAAGTAACATAATTGTTTTAATGGCGGAGGGGGGGAGGGCTCTGTCGAATTATTATAGAAGCCCTGTATTTTAATGTATCATAAATATAAGGTTCTGACAACTTTAAATATTCATAGCTGATACATAAAATCAAGGGGCATAAAATCTCGGTCGATTTCGTTAATGGGCAAAATCGGACCAAGGGTGTGGAAATAGGGAGGGGTTTTGAGAAAAACGAAACTTCTTAATTATAATACATATCGTCTCAGTTTAAATTTACTATTACTTCTAAAAAATGGGTCAAAAATTTATGTATGACAGATTTTTGATAAAACCAAAAATGGGCCCAAGGGGAGAGAAAAATAGGGTTTTGGGGAAAAAAATTCATAACTTCGCCAATTCTCAAGATATAAAATCCAATTAAATTTATTATAAATTGCCTTGACAAGTTTTTCACAGCACCAATTCTTACCGCAAAATAATAATAATAATAAAAACGAGAACAAAAAGGGGGAGTTGAAGAAGAAAAAAATCCATAACTTCGTCAATTCACAAGATATCAAAACCGCATGAATTTATTATATATCTTCTTAATATTATCTACAATTTTTATATTGACAAGTTTTTGATAGATCAATTCTTGCAGCAAAAACAAATTAAAAATACATAGAAGTTGAAGAAAAAAATCGTATTAAGGATGTACTGAAATCCAAACTGCTTATTTTCTGACTCATTTTTAAATTCATTTTTGCTTGCAAGCGCATCCAATTGGTAGATTGTCTAATTCAGAAACTAGATAATGTGCCATAATGGAAGATTTTTTGATAGAGGCAGAATATATTTTAAAAAATTATGTCAAAGTGGGCATTTTGAACAGAAATTTTCGAATCGATTGTGTTGGAAACGAAAAATATTGTTCTACTGAGAAAGTAATTGTTTATAAATAAAGTTATAATTAATTGAACGAAAAATAAAAACAAAGGTCGCTTATAAATGTCTTAAACAATCACGTCAGCAAGTTTCATGTTTTTCCTTTGAAAAATAAATCTGAAAATGTGTTAGAAAATTTTGATTTGTTGAACATGGAAAAATATTTTTGAATATTGCCTTAACATGATTCTGATAAAGCCAGCTCTTATATAAAAACATTAAAACACATCTTCATTAAAAACTCATCAAAAGCGCCCAGATAAAATTGTTAAATTTGGTTTATCTCTAATCATGATTTAGTTTTTTTGGTGAAATTAGTACTTAACTTCGAAATCTACCTGCGGCTGTAGGCCAAGCCGGCAGGGATTTTTTTTTAAAAATAAAATCTTGCTTATAAAAGAAAATGCTTAAAATTTAATCATATATGTTTAACCCAATTGTATGGTATTAGAATTATTATTAGTATTATTTTGAAAATGCGTATAAAGAGGTTTTAAGATTGTAAATAATACATAGTAGTTTATTACTTACTGTGTATTAGATTATAATTTATATACAGTGTGTCCACGTATAACCTGACCGACCTTTATTTTCGCAACCGTTGGTCATAGATGCATACTTCTAGTTACAAAAATGGTCAAAATTACTTGCAGAGTTAAGATTAAAAAAAAAAAAAAGTTTGAAGCGAAAAAACAATTTAGTGAAGAATTACAGAATCTTAAATTTTTATACGGTCCCCAGGTCCTATAAGTTATATTTAGTAAAATTTCCCTGTTACACTGTGAAGTAAGGCAAGAAAAGTCCCGTTATTCTACGATTAAAATTGACCGAGTTTAAAGCTGGAGTATATTTTTTGTTGCACATTAGGGGTCATTCACAAATTTAATAGAAATCTAATTTTGTCAGATATTTTAAAGAAATGGTTGAGAATAAAATTAGGATTGCAATATAAATTTGAAATATTTAATCATTCTGATGTATTACTGCAAAATGTACAGTTTGTACTGAACATTATAAGAGGATAAAAATAACATATTTTTTGTTAAATAAAAGGATTAAAAACAACAGCCTCAATTCTTTACAAAATGATACATATTTTAAAAGGCTGTTAGATAACACTGTCTTTCAAAATTTGGGTTGTGGCATGTTTCTTTGGTTTTGCAAATTGTTTCTTATGCATTTTTTAGCACTGAATCCGAAAATGGCCTTCATTTAAACCATCACGTCAGGAATTTTCTCAAATCGTAAATTTCAAAGTTAAAAAGCTAAAAGTTAAAATTCATCGCCCCTCCCCTCCCACCCTCATCGGACAACCGAGCTGTTTAGCTGTAAGAAACCCAGTATAAGCCAAAAAATCTAATAAATTATTGAATTAAATAAAATTAAACTGAATAAAAATGTCTTACATCTATTTTATAGTATCAGATTTTTCGTAGTTTATTTACCTTGAAATTTACGATTTGCGAAAAATCTTGACATAATGGTTAAAAGTGAAGATAATTTTTTGATTCAGCGTTAAAAAATCCATAAAATAGCAGCATTAAATTGAAATATCATTTTTAAAGCGAATGCATTTTATGCCCGATAAGAATTTGCTTTTTACAAACTGGTTATACTTATTTTTTAACAAACATAATCATTTAAGCTTATGTAAAAACGTATTTAAAACATTTTTCGTTCATTCATCAGACAAAATACCCACAGAAAATTTACAAATTATTTTCATCTTAGATTTCAATGCTTTTTTACACTGTTTTAAAAATGTAGAATTAATTTAAGAAATTTAGCATTTAGATCAATCAATTACCTATTGAGTTATAAGGGATTTCGATCACGTGACAAACCCGTTTTTCGCCCGCTCTTGAGACTCTTTCTTCCTTCCTCGGAAATTCGGTTCCAAACGCCCACTTTGACATTATTTTCTGAAAGATCTATTGCAGTTGCAAAAATATGGAAAAAACAGCTCCATTACATAGTTTCTGAACAACAACAACAGCCAGTTTCATGCATTTTCGAACAAAAATAAATTAAAATTTATGTCAGAAAGTTGCCCCTTTGGATTTGAGAACACCCTTAAAAGAACAAACCGTTTTGACAATTTGATCACTGGGGGTCTTATATTAAGTTTTTTATCAAATTTAGTGTGTGTATGTGTGTGTGGAGGGGGGGGGGGGCGGAAGTTATATAAAATGTTAATGGACTCTTGTAAAGTTTTATGACGAAGGTAATCGTAGATTTTTGTAATCCCCCTCCCTCCCGCCAAGTAGAAGGGAAAGGGCCAAATTAAAGGAAACTCATCCAATTAGATGTTTATATACTTAGAAAACATCCTGATTTTATCCTGGTCCAAAATTTTATCGTCTAAAACCGTAATAGATTCGGATTTTGTAGATCCCCCCCCCCCCTCTACACACACAGCCGTACTCCAGAAGGATAAGGGATACTAAATATATATATATATATGTATACAGTAAAACCTCCCAAAAGCGACCACGTTCCGTTCCAATAAAAATGGGTCGCTCCGAGAGTTGGCCTCTTAATGGAGGTCCTGTTTAAATCTAGATTTTAATTCTTGGAGAAAGGTAACAATTAACGTTACTAAAATTTAATTTTCACATTAGGAAAAAATATAAAACTTTAAGTATCAAAACAAAAGTTAATTACATAAGTTAATTACTGTAGAGTTTAAAAAATGAATACATTGACCTTTGCTTTGATTTTACGGTTTTATATTTTATAACTTTTATTTCTTTTCGAAGTTCAGTAAATAAATGCAATGTTTTTTGGACGGAAACAAATAATGACTATATCATTAATTTATCTATTTCTTTGAGAGTTTCCTGACAGAATAGGGCAAGGGAGTTTATCGACTGTCATTCCTAATTTGTCATCAGAGTTAAATTCATTGCCTAAAAAGGCACAAAGGGATTTAAACATTTAAAGGTTACCGGTTGGTTGGTTGTATAGGGTTTTATGGCGCAAAATCCCTTAGAGGACATGCTGCGCCAAAAAAACAGACTAAAATAAACACAATGTAAGTAAAAGACAGAAATCAGAAGAGCAATCTGGATGGGATACCCATCCAGATGTAGACATAGACGTGTAGGAGAGTAAAAAAAAATTTTTTTAATTAAAAATAGTAGCGTAAAAAAGTTAAAAGTGATTCAACGCAAGAGCATTCTGGATGGGGTTCCCATCCAGATGTCCCCAAGTGTAAACGATAAAACTAGGTCGTGTAACCAATGAAACAATAAAAATCATATTTCAAAATAAAATCTCGCATGTTTTAAAAATGTAAAGAGTGCCCCATGAGGTGTTTCCCCAATGAGGTTTGTCAAGATTGGTGATGATGAATTAAAGTAAATTCTATACAGGTGCCGTAGGCCCGGACAGTCAGTTAAAACATGATGAATGGTAAGGTAATCAAAATGACAGTGTGGACACATGGGTGGGTCCTCCCGAAGTAAAAGGTGTTTATGAGTGATCCTTGAATGTCCAATTCTCAGACGGGTAAGAAGAACATCTGCTTTCCTTGGATAACTCGAAGCCCAGGTCGTGATTGTTGGTTTAATGTGGTGCAGTTTATTATTACATTCTGAATCCCAACTTTCTTGCCAATTATTATGAATAAAGTGTTTTATGAGTAGTTTAACGTCTGAGAATGGAATTTTATGTTGTAACGGATTCAGAGCACGTTTTGCTGCCTCATCAGCCTTCTCATTTCCAGGGATACCCATGTGCCCAGGTACCCAGCAAAATAAAATGTTATAACCACGTCTTATCAGTTTATTATAAAGATCCAAGATGGCTGAGACAAAGGGGTGCTTATTAAATGATTTTATTGCATAAATAGAGCTTTTGGAGTCAGTATAAATGATGAAAAAAGTCTTATGATGCTGAGAAATGTGCAACATGGCTCTCTCAATTGCAATTAATTCGGCCGTAAACACAGAAATAGAAGGGTGTAGCTGATAACTGAAAGTGGTATTATCAAAGAAAACACCACAACCAACATTATCTCTACACTTTGATCCATCACTATAAATATCAGTATAGTTATTGTAATTAGAGCGGTGTGCAGCAAATAACTGTTGAAAGACAGTAGGTGCTAAGTTCTTTTTGTCATAATCTTTAAAAGGATGGAGGGTTGTAATATTATGAGTTTTCCAAGGTGGGAACTTGTGCAATGGGCATGGGCTCACCTCGATATTGCTTAGATTGCTATTGTTAATAGCGTTTCTCACTCTGACTCCAAATGATGGTATGCAGGATGGTCGGTGCTGATAAAGCATATCATTGTCTGTATTTAAAATATCTGTATGAAGTGGATGATCATTGTGTGAAAGAATACGATAGTACAATTCTAATGAAAGCTTTTCCCGAATATGATGCAATGCTGGCTCATTACAGTCAACATAGAGACTTAAAACTGGCGATGTACGAAATGCACCAGAGCAGACACGGAGTGCGCTATGGTGCACAGTGTCAAGTTTTTTAAGATTGGAAATGCAGGACGAACCATAGACCTGGCAGGCATAGTCAATTTTGGAACGTATAATAGAACGATAAATTTTAAGGAGAGAACCACGGTCTGCTCCCCAAGATGTGTTCGAAAGCACCTTAATTAAATTAAGGGATTGTTCACATTTTTTCCGCAACTGTAAAATATGTGGTAAGAAAGTAAGTTTTTTGTCAAAATACACGCCCAAAAAACGGACGCAGTCAACAACACAAATTTGATAAGAACCAATAAAAATTTCAGGGTCTGGATGCAGATCCCTACGTCTACAGAAATGTACACAAGAAGTTTTGTCATGAGATATAATAAAACCATTTTTATTTGTCCATTGAATAATACGGTTGATAGCTAACTGTAATTGCCTCTCAATAAAACGCATATCCTGTCCTTTACATAAAATTTTAAAATCATCAACATAGAGAGTTCCCTGAACACATGGGGGCAACTGGTCAAGGATGCCATTTATCTTGATAGCAAAGAGGGTGACACTCAGAACACTACCCTGAGGTACACCCTCTTCTTGTATATAAAAACTGGAGAGCATCCCGCCAATTCGAACTTGAAAAATACGAATGGCGAGGAAATTCTTAATAAAAATCGGGAGGTTACCACGAAAGTCCAAGTTAAAAAGATCGCGAAGGATACCGTATCTCCATGTCTTGTCATATGCTTTCAGCATGTCAAAAAACACTGCGACCAGATGGTTTCTCTTTAAAAAAGCAGTCCGTATATGAGATTCTAAGAGAATGAGGTTATCAATAGTGGACCTACCTCGTCGAAATCCGCTTTGGAAAGCTGCAAGGTAATTATTTGATTCTAAAATATGGACCAGACGGCAATTAATCATTTTTTCTAAAAGTTTGCAAAGGCAACTAGAGAGTGCGATTGGCCTGTAGTTATTTGGATCGCTGCAATCCTTCCCTGGTTTTGGAAAAGGGATAACAATGGCTTTACGCCAGGCATTGGGAAAAGCCTGTTCCATCCAGATTCTATTGTAATAAGCCAGAAGGTTATTTAGAGAAGTCCTGCAGAGATGTTTCAGCATGGTATATGTGATGCCATCGTGACCTGGAGCAGATAAATGACTGCTTTGTAAACATTTTAAGAGTTCTGAAATAGTGAAAGGAAGGTTGTAATCATAAGAGTGGCATGAATTAAAATTGATGTTCGTAGTTTCCATTTGCCTTTTGTATGATAAAAAAGGTTCTGGGTAAGAATCAGAACTAGAATTAGATGCGAGGGTACTTGCTATTGTTTCAGAAATGTTTTTTGGAGATGCTATGGTTTGGCCATTGTGTTTTAAAATTGAGATGTGGTTTTCAGAATATAAACCCATACAATTTTTCACTTTTTTCCAAAGAACTTTACTTGAGGTATTACAATTTATTGTGGAGATGTATTGCATCCAGGATTCACGTTGGCTTTTGCGGCGCACTCTTCTAGCATCAGCCTTTGCTTTTTTGTATGCAATATAATTAGCATTATTGGGATACCTCCGGAAGATGCCCCATGCCTTCTGTTGACTTTTTTTTGCCTTTTGACAATCATCATTCCACCATGGTTTCCTGTGTTTTGCGGTAGAAAGTGATTTAGGAATGCTAATATCTGCAGCATTGATAATACAATGGGTGATATTATCAAGCGCATCGTCAATATCACCTTCTATCATATCCCTAGTGATTTTAGCAAGGTCTGTAAAAGTTGGCCAATTGGCTCTGTCATAGACATAGAGATGAAAGCAATTATTAGAATCCCTGTGAGGAGTAGTCTGTGAGATAAATGTTGGAAAATGGTCACTGCCGTGTAGGTCATTAGAGACCCAGAAGTTCCAATAAGGATAGATAGATGCAGAGCAGATAGTGAGATCTATGGCATGAAAGGTGCGCGTCGGTTCATGAAAATACGTATGGTCACCATTATTGAGGAGGCATAAGCCATTGTCGGAAATTAACTTCTCTATAAGATCACCACGTTGATTAGTGTCAGAACTACCCCACTGTTGGCTATGAGCATTAAAATCTCCAACAATGATGAAAGGAGTGGGGAGTTGGAGATCATCAAGTAGTGCTGACTGAATTATTTGGTGGGGTGGTAAATAAACAGTACAGATTGTAATGAGACGTTTTACATATACACGGACTGCAACAGCTTGTAAGTTTGTTTTTAAGTTAATATGAGTATGGGGTAAATTGCGAGATATGAAAAGAGCCACTCCACCAGTGGCCCTATCATTACCTGTAAAATCTTTTCTGTATGTAGCATAGGTGCGCAATTTTGCTTTGTCAGTGGGTTTTAAATGGGTTTCCTGCAGAGCTAAACATAAAGGTTGATGGTCGGATAGAATATTACGGATATCGTCATGTTTATTATGATAACCACGGCAGTTCCAAGAGATAATATTAGACATGAAAGAGTTTTTTTTTTACTACCTGCGTAATTTTATTCGGAGATAGTCATACTATCTCCATCGTTAAATTCTTCATCCGGTTCTGGGTGAAGAGCTAGAGAATCATCATCCTCCATTTTATCATTTTGTTTTGATTGAGTTTCATTTTTGGATGTTTTATTCTTTTTCTTTTTAGATGAATTTTCAGATGACAAGGTGGCTTTAATTGTTGGTAGGTTAAATTTTTCGGCATCCGATTTACGGCTTGGTTTCACAGATGGTGTTTTAGTTGCATTTTGAGAACCTCTTTTATGGAGTGGAAGTTTAGAAATAACAGATTGTGATGATTTTACAGAGACATTTTGTGGTGGTTTAGGAGGATCAGACTTAGGTGACTTAGGAGGAGGAGATTGTGTTGATCTATTCGTCTTACCAGAATTATTAGACAGGTAGTTATCTTTTTGATTATGTTGGCAATTAGGTTTAGTGACGAGTTCTGTTTGAGTTGCAATAGATTGATAAGTTTTATGGACAGTTTTAGACAAGGCAGCAGCGTATGACACACCAACTGTGGGTGTCCTTGATTCAACAATTTTTCTGGCTTCAGGGTACGATATGTTGTCCTTTGTGCGTATGGTCTGTATCTCTTTTTCTTTTTTCCATATTTCACAAGATTTAGCGTAAGATGGATGATCTTTTTTGCAGTTGACACAACAAGGTAGAGCATTACATTGCGCACTGTCGTGGCCAACTGCACTGCACCGAACACAGGTGGCCTTACCTCGGCATGAGGTTTTTGAGTGCCCAAAGCGTTGACAATTAAAACAACGCAGTGGGTTTGGTACATATGGTCTGACGGAACATGATAAATATCCGGCTTTTAAATATTTTGGTAAGTTGGGCGTGTTGAAGGTAAGTATAATGTGCTTGGTAGGTATTTGTACTTGGTTAGCCGGTATTTGTTCGTCTTTACGATAAATTTTTATTCGTCTAACTTCTATGACACTTTGTTCCCCTAAGTTTTCCAGTATTTCATCTTCAGAAACATGCAAGAGATCAGATTCTGATATCACTCCCCGAGATGTATTTAGCGTTCTGTGACGAGATACAGAGATAGAAATATTTGCAAAATGTGTGCATTTTCTTAAATTGGCTGCTTGTTGGCTATTATTAACCTCCACAAGAAGTTCACCAGATCGTAGTTTTTTTATATTTTTTGGTTCACCAACCAAACCGTGGATAGATTTATGTATCAAGAAGGGAGATGTGTGATCAAAACTCCCCTCTTGGCGTTTAACTACAAAAAACTTTTCATCTGCTTTGCAAGATTTATTAGCATTGCAGGAGACATTTGATTCTTCTATTTTTCCAGTGGCAGCTTCTGCTCTATCTGCCCAAGAATTTTGCACCAATTTAGTTTGGCTCTGATTATTAGCTTCTGAACAAGAAGCTAACGAGGTACTCATCACATTAGTTATTTGTGGGGCTTCCACATCGCTTGTTTTTTCCCTATAATTGTAGCCATAATGAGAGTTAGATATATGAAACGCCAGGCATCGGGCCTGGTCACCGACCCTTCTTCTTACCGTTACTTTAGGCGCAGGTCTCAAAAGGGTGAAAACTATCAACAAACGTCCACGTTTTTCGAACGTTGGATTAAACTCGATAGCATCTCCAAACTCTAGTTCTTTCACAGTGGAACTCGGTTGTCGTAGGTAAGCCTTTACAGCTCTGTCCAACCTACATCGCCCTTACGTCGAAAGGACACCAGTCGCCCAGTGCATTCCTAACCACCGCCATAAAAGTATGGCGCCCACCGATCATGGAACCGGAATTCGAAGATGCCCTGCACTCTGGGACTCGAGATCAGCCTAAAGAGGTAGAAACGAGGCGATGAGATTAAAAAACCTCAACACCCAGAGTGTCTCACGTGAAAATAAAAAAATCCACTATTGTAAAAAAGAAAAAGTGATGTGGGTGAGAACTTAGAAACAAGGTGTATTTTTTGTCTTTTTTCAATATTTTAAACTTTTTTTCCTTTTTTTTTTTAAACGAAAGAACAAGAACAATGTTAGTAGAACAAATAACAAATTGAACAAAATGGTCAGTAAGAAACATGAACAAGAACAAAGAGGGATAAGAAACTGAAGAAAGAAGATTAAAAAGTGTGAAACAAAGAAAAAAGGATAGGCAACTAAAAAGAGAAGAAAACAGAAAAGGAGAAAGATCGCTCGGGAACCCGGGGTCGCGAAACCCGTAAATACCTAAAGAAGGTATTCCCCTGGGGGATTAAAGGTTACCGGAATTAAAAATAATCTAAACTTAGTTTAGAAGTTTGATGAATAATGCGCTCTCCGGAATTATTTTCTTAATAAAACCTTCTTAAGCGACCTGGAAAAAACGGAATTTGTTTCATTTGCTTTTTAAAAAAATTGGTCGCTCATGGAGGGAGTTCAACTGGGATGGTCTCTAAATGGAGGTAAAATTAGTATTGAGCCTATGGGAATAAATTTCGTTCCATGAAAAACTGGTCGTTCAGGGAGGTGGTCGCTTAATGGAAGTGGTCACACAGTGAGGTTTCGCTGTATATGTAAGTACCTGATGTTTATATTCTGATTCTGCGTACCTTACAAATTTTTATCATAGAGGCAATGTAGGTTTTGAGATACCTTTTAAACTCCCCCCCCCCCCCCACACACCGCCTGATGAATAATGCGCTCTCCGGAATTATTTTCTTAATAAAACCTTCTTCAAGCGACCTGGAAAAAACGGAATTTCTTTCATTTAAAAAAAAAAAAAATTGGTCGCTCAAGGAGGGAGTTCAACTGGGATGGTCTCTGAATGGAGGTAAAATTAGTAATGACCTTATGGGAATAAATTTCGTTCCATGAAAAAAATGGTCGTTCAGGGAGGTGGTCGCTTAATGGAGGTGGTCACACAGGGAGGTTTCACTGTGTGTATAAGTACCTGATGTTTATATTCTGATTCTGCATACCTTACAAAATCTGTTTCATTTTCTTTAAAAAAAATTGGTCTCTTATGGAGGGAGTTCAACTGGGATGGTCTCTGAATGGAGGTAAAATTAGTATTGAGCCTATGGGAATAAATTTCGTTCCATGAAAAAATGGCCGTTCAGGGAGTTGGTGGCTTAATGGAGGTGGTCACACAGGGAGGTTTCACTGTATGTATAAGTACCTGATGTTTATATTCTGATTCTGCATACCTTACAAAATTTTATCATCATCGAGGCAATGCAGGTTTTGAGATACCTTTTAAAGACACCCCCCCCCCCCCCCACAGCCTCTCCGCACCGAGAGAGCAAGACGCCAAATTTCAAAAAATCATCTCAATCGGGTGTTTATATTCTGAGGTTAACCCTGTGTATTATTATCAGACTTATTTAATATGTGATTTTTAAAAAGGTGCGCTTTTTTCCGGGCGCTTTTTTCCAGGTGCGCTTTTTTCCGGGTGCGCTTTTTTCCGGTGCGCTTTTTTCCGCCTACCAAGTATGGGATCCTGGCGGTTGGAGCACTTGTTTGTAAGTTGGTCCCCATCTCCCCCGGTGGCGAGCGCTGAATCGGTTCAGGGTGGCACTAATAATTCCGAAAGGTCTTATTAGTGTCTCGTATCCAGTAATGGTGCGGGATCCCGTAACAGGACCTATAGCCTCCCTTCGCGTTGTAGGACTTTGCCACCTTCCTTTTTTTTATTATTTTTGCCCTTAAAATTCTAAATTTCACGTTTCGATTTTGGGTTCAAAATTTTTTTTGTTTGGCACTTCTAAGTTTATTCTATCATTTAAAATTATTAATTGTACCTCTTTATCTTTGCAATTTCTTCTACGTTCGGCCATTTGCTATCCTAAATTTGTTAGACCCCTTGCACATGCTTCTGTCATCACTTTACTGGTTGTTCAAAAAATTCTACGTTCTCCAGTATCTCAACCATGTCTGTAGCATTTCTGTAGCGTCAGTTATCGATTTTTATCCATTTTTTACCGTTTTTCACTCATCTGGACTTCCTCCCGGCAACCTTGCCGTCGGTCGATATCTGGCTGATATACGCTACGGTTACCTGCATCTAGTGTACGTCAGAACATCTCTTCCGGACTTTGTCCGTTGGCTTTTCTGCTCCGCCGCACCTTGGTAGAGGGTCTTTGAGCGCCTCTCCTTTTCTTTATTTTCCCGATTCCTCGGCTGCTCCCCCTCGTCTCTTTCGGTAGAGGGTCTTTGGACACACCCGTCTGTCCACCCTCGCTCGTTTTATTCCGCTTGCTTGGCAGTGTTTCCTGTGTCTTCGATTCTACTTATGTTACTAGTGATCTATTCATACATTTACTCCTATTTTATTTATTTATTCATCAATTATGGACTCTCATAATAAAATGTCGGACAATTCAGCCAACATTAAACCTTTTGCCAGAAACCAGAAGACCCCGCCTCCTTTCTCCGGCAAAACAGCATTGCTTCCCGTTCAAACACGGAAGCCACTCCCTCTTCTGCGAATTTACCTGATTGTGGGCGGTCCTATGGTGCTAATTCTTCAAATTACTCCAATATGGCCAAAAATTATAAAACTTATGCAAAATGTGTTTCTGACACCTCCAAGATGCATCATGCTAACATGGCCTCCACTCAAACGTCAACCAAGATATCTGTGGCGAGCAACACAAAAACTCGCAAGTATTCCTCGCAACCATGTACATCCGTTAACATGCATACAGGCAATACTGCTAGTAATTCTTCTCATGGCTCCATAACCACGCCCTCTCCAGTTTCCAATCACACCAGACTGGGCGGAGTTACCACTCGCATCGTTGAAGGGTTGAATCAATATCAACCAAAAGTTCACCTCCCAAAAAATGTGAACAAATCCTCAATTCTTTCAAAGGCCTACAGCATGGCAAGAGCCAAAGAAGTTGAAAAACGAAAACTAACAAATACATCTGACAAGCACGTTTCTTTCGCTCCCTCCAGTAAAAAGAAGAAAGTTGATGCCTCCCACTACGCAACTGCATCATCCAGTGTGGGCGGGGCTTCTGGCTCTTCGGACTATCCGTCCCATTACATAGATAGCGGCCACTTCTACCAGAAACCTCCCTCACCTGACGATTCTAACGTCAACTTCCCTAAGAAAACTGGGAGAGTGGGGAATTTCATGAATTTTCTTCTTCCAACTGACAGCTATCCCAAGTGTCCGGTGAAACGTTGTGGTGTGCCTATCCTTGGAGAAACGATTGCACTCTGCAAACGTTACCTCCTCCTTCATCTAAGGGAAATTCATCACCAAACAAATATCATCGGCACTTACTGGTGTACCATTTGCCGCAACGAAATTAGGGAAAAAATCAACCACCATCATTGCTTTCGTGGCATCTCATATTTTCGTGTTGACCGGTCAATAATAAATCTTGAACATAAATGTGAAATATGTGGAAAATCATATCTTTCAAAAGGGAACTTAACAAACACTTAAGTCAGCGTCACAAGAAACATACGACTCAGGATGACTCCGATATTGCTTCTGATCAAACTAACACTGATCAATCTCATCAGTCCTCTCAAATTATTGATCATCTGCCTGCTCCCAATCCCATCATTTCGGGCTCTGTTACCACCGCTTCAGCTCTCCCTATTAATGAAGCACACTTGCTCGTTAGTGATTTTACAATTGGGACGGACATGCATAACCAAGAGTCCACTCCCATTAACCAAACCCACGCCACTTGTACTACTGAAGATTTATTACTCTCACCCCAGCAAAATTATGCTGATCTTGATAACGGGGATTCTTCCTGCATTATAAATCACGATGCCTGTATTTCTCCTGTTGCTAACTCCATTCCTACCATTCAGCAGGAGGATGGAACATCTCAACTTCCATGTGCGCCTGTACACATTAGAAGCCTTGAAGAAACTCCCATGATTCAATCTTCAAATATCACTATTTCTCGCACCCGAAGAAACATTTTACAAAATACTTCAGAAAAATTATCTTCACATCAGAAAAATTTAGCAGAAATCATCACATTAGATTCTGATGATGATAAAGTGAATTTTTCAATTGAAATGGATTCTGTTCACAGCAATTCGCCTACAAATGATGAAAACATTGTTGCTAGCCACTCCCCTTCCAATATACAAGTGAACTTTGGCGTTACGAACACTCCCGTAACCTCTCAGCTCTCAGCCATCCCTTGCTCGCAGCCTGATTTAATCAGTTTCAATGAGGATGCTCCCATTGTTAGCTCCTCCCCCATTGCGGAAAACTCAAATAATTCGGCTCACAATGGAAATATCTCTAGTGACTCCATCATTGTTCAAACTTCTGCCATTCCTGGGCGTTCTCCCACCTATCATTGCGAGGACAACGATCCCCACATCTCAGAATCCTCATTGGGATCGGACAATGAAATCCCACCCTCTCCTACTGGGATTACTAATCTTAACACCTCAGTACAACCTGCCAACCCTAACAACAACGATGATGTCTTGAGGATCGACATTAGCTCATCATTTGGAAGCCTTGCCTCTGCTGACACCCCCAGGGCTGCCATTCCAGCGGGTCCTACCACCAGCGATCGCACCCCGCACGTGCGGGTCAAAAGGACCACCGTGTACAATGTTGGGTCTTTCCCCCACGTAACTGGCTTCGATGGCGACCTTCTTAATATCGTGTTCCCCATTCTTGGCACACTTAAATGTTCTGTCCCTGGCTGCAATGAAAGTTACGGGGGCGAAAAATTCACCTCAGCACTGCAGTCACTCATAAGGCATATTGAAGGGTCTCACAATAATGCGATTAAGAAGATTCAGAGGTGGTGCTCCTTCTGCCAGTGTAATACCCCTAGCAGGGTTTCCTTTCACGAGTGCTTCATTGGCAACCGTTTCTACATTGCTGATGGCTCCGCCCCCGAGCTTCAACACAAATGCCACAGGTGTTATGCAGCCTTTCCTTCTCGCCAAGGCCTCACGAATCATCAACGGGTTCACAACGAGGAAGATAGGAGAACTCACAGAGAAAACATGAGGCGTCTCCTCAACAATAACGCCAATCGTCAACATGTTTCTAGGGCACAAACCCAACAATCCAATAACAACATGCCTCCGCCTTCTGCTTCTTCTTCCGTTGCAAACTCGGTTCTCGGCACCCAAGATCATGACCCGAACGAGGACCATGCCGACCTCGTAGGCCTTGACGATGAAGTTGATGCCCCCGCTGATGATGAAGATGGAGAGTATCATCTCCAGAATGATATAATTGTAAATCCTGATGCCGACAACCCCTCCAAAATTTACCAGACCAGCTTTTCCAATATTTACAAATCTTTCTCCCCCGACAAGTGGGACGAATTTGAAGAAACCCTCCATCTCTTTATCGACTTCGCCCATGACAGGGTGGGCCTCAAAAAGTCCCCCCCTGGCATGCGGTCGACTAAGAAGTTTAACAATAAGGATCATGCTGCCATGCAGCGTTTGTACAGGCGCAACAGACGGCGGGCCGCTCGTGAGGCCTTAAACACCCCAAGCTCACAGTGCCACGTCCCTGCGAAGGACCTGCAAGACAGGTTCTTTAAAGAAAACGACAACTTATACGATCCATCCATCTTCTCTTCCCATACTGAAGATCATGATAAGCCTGATACATCCATTTTCTCACCAATTGAAATCAAGACTAAACTCAACAAATGTGAAAACACTGCGCCTGGCCCTGACAGGCTAACCTACCATCACTTGAAGAAAGTCGATCCTGACTGCAAAACCATTGCATCTATTTTTAACATCTGCCTTAAAGCAAGACGCATCCCGCAGTCATGGAAAGACTCTACGACCATATTTATCCCAAAGAGTGGCGATTGCTCCGACCCAGGAAACTGGCGGCCCATCGCCCTATCAAACACCTTGTACAAATTATTCACCAGCCTTCTTGCTAAGCGCATCTCTGCTTGGATCGAGGATAACAGCCTCCTTTCTCCTGATCAAAAGGGTTTTCGACCCTTCGATGGCACCGTGGAGAACAACTTCATGCTCGAATATCGCCTTCGTGTCGCCAAGAAGTTGAAAAACGAAATATGCATTCTACTTGTTGATATTAAAAATGCATTCGGCTCAATTCCCCACAAAGCCATCGTGGATGCACTTCGAGCCCTCGGTGCTGGCGACCTCATCTGTGACATTGTCACAGACATCTACACTAATGCAAAAACCTGTTTGCTAACTTCGGAAGGGATATCCGAGTCCATTGACGTTCTCTGCGGTGTGAAGCAGGGATGCGCTCTTAGCTCAATATTGTTCATTATAACCATTGATCGAATCCTTAAAGCAATTCAGCGTGGCCGTGATGGCCTTCACAATCTTTCCTACGCTGACGACGAGGCCGTCATCGAAGATAATATTGAAGACCTCAACACCTCTATTGACATCCTTGTAAACACTGCAGCAAAAATTGGCCTGTCCCTCAATCCCAAAAAGTGCTTCAGTATCCACATTAGCTCCGACCATCAATCTTGCCATGCTACGCAGTTCCACATCAATGGCGAGCCGGTGGCCATTCTAATGAATTATGATGTCACTTCCTATCTTGGGAAGCCTTTCGGATTCCGAATCATTCCCGACTTGGCCAACATTGACGACTTCACTAATACTGGGAAAGAAATTCTCAATTCCAACTTGGCCCCATGGCAAAAGATCGATGCGCTAAAAACTTTCCTATACCCATCGTTCCACTATGCCATGAGGACCAATCAGTACCAGAAATCTGACTGGCATCGCCTCGATCTTGCCCTCAGGCCCCTCATTAAGAAAACCCTGGGTCTTCCTACTTGTGCATCCAATGAATACATTTACGGCGATACCAACTCCGGGCTCTTCGGCATTCCCTGCACTGCCGATGACTGCGAAATTGCAAGGATAGATACAGCCTTCAAGCTCCTCACCTCTCCCGACCCTAGGGTATGTGAAAGCGCTTGGGCTGATCTCGCCCAAGTAGTCAAAACCAGGGCAAGATGCGAGGTGACGCTTAGTGTCATTGAAGACTACATTTCAAATTGTGACTTTGATGGTCGGAGTGGGGATTGCTCCAGCCTTTGGTCGTTCGCCAGGCACGCGTCTGGTTCTCTGAACGTAAGATGGAATACTTCTACGGCTCCCGACATTTCCATCACCATTGGTGATAAAACTATCACCAATCGTCGGTCCATCTTCCGTGACTTGAGAACCAGTCTCCGCAAAGATCTTGCTACCGTGCTTGGTAACAAACCTAGCCAAGGCAAGACCCTCTCCTGTTATAGTAAAGACAAGGCCTCGTTCCATTTCAATAGGACCGGGGACTTTATCAGGTTCACCGATTGGCGGTTCATTCATAGGGCTCGCCTCTGCTGCGTGGCCCTCAACGGATATCTCCCCAGCAAGGATGGCCATGACGATCTGTGTCGTGTCTGTAAGGAAAAGCGGGAAACCCTTCCGCACGTCATTAATCACTGCGAGCCCCAACTCCATCGGGGTACCCGCAGGCACAACAAGATCGTCAAGCGTATCAAAGAAGCCGCCAAACTCTGGACCGTAATGGCAGAAAACCAGATCATCGGAAACACCGGGCTGAAACCTGATTTGGTCCTATCCCGTGACGACGAAGTTGTCATCATCTACGTCACATGTCCTTTTGATAATGGGTATGGGGCCTTCACCGGTGCTAGGAAAGACAAGATCGCAAAGTATGCCCCTTTGCGGGATTATTTCAAGTCTTCTTTCAAGAACATCCACATCGACGCCATCATTGTTGGCTCCCTTGGATCATGGGACCCCAAGAACGATAAGACCCTACTCAAATTCTGCTCCAAGAAGTATCTCAAACTAATGAAAGAGCTCGTTGTCTCTGAGACCATCCGTGCCTCGAGAGACATTTTCATACATCACACGAGCAGATACCCTCAGGTGGATTATCGTTCTAGGGAATTCAGGAAGAAGAGAAGGCTCAACATCCCTCGGGACCCCTCTCCACTTCCACCTATTGAGAGGATCCCATCTTCAAGCTCCCAAAACGCCATATTCTCTTTTATCAATGATGGTCGCGATGCTGGAATTCCTAGCACCGGCATCTCTCCTATTATCGCCGATCGCTCAATTGATGGTGACAGGCCAATTACAGACAACCTGAGTCCCTCTCACATTTTCACCACGTCCTTCGTTGACAATCTCATTGTCACTACGGATCTACATAATGCTCCTGTTTCACCATCCAACATGAGTGGTAACTCCTCCCATTACTCCCAGGAACTCTTTGAAAACATCGATCTTCCTTCACCTGTTCTCCGGGATATTTCCCCCACAAGTGATCATCCAGTTCCTGGCGTGGAACATGTTTCGGGAGGTGCCCATGAACTTTGTTCGAGCAATGCTCAAGTTATGGCTCCTCCCACCCGAGAACTGTGTCAGAGCAACGCTCCAGTCTCCCCCCATCACACAAAGATGGATCTCACCTCTGCTAATATTTGTGTCAACAATGGTTGGTTGGTTGGTTGTATGGGGTTTTATGGCGCAAAGTCCCAGTAGGGACATGCTGCGCCAAGACAAAGTCAAAATGTATATATCCAAAAAAACGATTAAAAGAAGAATAACAAAACGGTGACAAAAACAAAAAAATTAATGAAAACAGTAATATGTATATCTAAAACCGTTTAAAAGAATCAAAGGTTCATAGTTAAAAGTCAAGCGTATTATAATTAAAAACTGTGGAGTTATTAAATTAATAACTGTTAAAATACACAAAGTTTAAAAGGATGTACAAATACTACATGAAAACAAGGTTAAAATCACATGAGTAAAAAACAATGTAAAATCAATTAGGTAAAAATTCCTCTAAAACTGTATTTCCTTCATCACCACTTGATTCATAAGAGTCGGATTCCATTGCTTCATCGACATAGTGCTGCAGTTGTTTTGGGTCCTTTAAGTTAGAGACAGGCGGATTTAAACAGCTGTTCTTGTTCTTTTTCTTCACAGTGTTCCACTGTGAAGAGCCCCCGATTGTTAACAATGGTGAAGATCACCAAGAACTTTGTGTAAGTGATGACCAAGTCTTGGCTCCTCCCACTCGTAAACTGTTTCCGAGCCAAGCTCCAGTCACACTCCCTAATCCTAATTTGGACCCCACCTCTGTGAATATATGTACCAAAAATTCTGTGGAAAACCAAGAACTATGTGTAAATAGTGACCGAGTCTTGGCTCCTCCCACAAGTGAACTGTTTTTGAGTCAGACTCCAGTCACTTCTTTCATCCCAAGCAACACTGATATGGATATGTTTAATTCCCATACATCTACCTCTATTCCAGTGGTTGTTTCTCAGGCTCCGCCCACCTTCAGTATAACCAGCCTCTCCAGCCACAACAGCCATAGCACGGATTCTGCTACTCACGGCATTCATCTCGCCAGAAGCCATAGTCTTCTGGACGAAGCTGCACGTTTCATCGCCGAGGAAAAAAGAATCCGTGGCCTTTCCCAGTCTGCCACCTTCTCTGCTCCACCTGAACTCGAATCTGTACCATGCATTCAGGTTCCCTACAATAACAGCAGCTTGATTGTACAGAGCCAACCGGCCTTTGTCAACTTTGCTCCTCCCACTGGCAGTACTATGTTCTCTCAAAATAACATTCTAACACCAACTTCTGTTAACAATGTGTTAGCACCCTGCAACCAGGGTAATGTTTTATATGCCTCTAACCCTAGCAATAGTACTAATAACAACAATGTCTTGTTTAACTTTAATGGCAATAATAACATTCCCGCCTCTGCCAGTGGCTCCTCCCCCATTAAAAAACTTCCTCTTTCTTTTATTCCTGTTGCTAATAGTAATGTTTTAAATGTTCCTAACTTTTCATTTAATCATGCTTTAAATCACTTAAATTATATTGTACCTAATAATAATTATTTTGGTTTTAGTAATAGTAAATGTTCTAGTAATTTTAATAATAATTGTACTGTTCCTATCAGCACCACTGGAAACGGTATTAACGTCCTGTTTGCCGGCAGTGGGAACGATGGGAACACGGTTCTTAATTATTCTCATAGTAGTAGTAATAATTTGTGCATGAGAGGCAGTAACTCTACTAACAGTGCCAAGGGGCACAAAAACAATGGTGTAAATGATGTTGGTGTAAATCATGATGAATGTTCCTCTCCCTAATGTCTATCCAGTCTTCCTTTTATTTATAGTGTAATTGTCCCAGGCTGGCGGCCTGGGGGGCCATTTTCCTGAGCACGCCCCCCGGGCTACCCCTCGCTGCTGGTTTGTTGTAAACTAATTGTTTTTGCTTTCCTATCAATATTTTATGTGTTTTCCTTTTCAGCCCTTTCCTATCTAATTTTTTATTTGCAATTTTTTATTATGTGCTGTATTTCAGCGGTAACTTGGTATTTCTTTACTCTTTCAGAGATATGATGATGGGCGGTAACTTGCATATTTCTATGCTAATGATGTTACAAATGCTCTATCTGATCTCTGTTCTTATCAGCTTAATTTTGTATTACGTTGCTAATTTCATTTCTTTTTTACAGGTTGCTGATATTTTTGTGCTGATCACTGACAGAATAGATACTGACACGCCCACTGTCTATTGCTGAAGGGTCGAGGGTAGTTCTGATCCGATTGTCCAGTTCGGTGTTTGGATCCACATGATCAAGTCTGGTGCTCCTGATGGCTGCCTGGTCCTGATCCTGTTGATGGCTCTCTTGTGTTGATATTCTGAAGTTCTGTGGTGGTTCCTTCGACGATTTTGCTGCGGACGCCATTGCTCCTTCCCCGTGCTGACTTTTGAATTACACGTGTCTTGCCATTTTAGCCATTTTGGGAGCCATCTTGGATCGGGTAGCCATCTTGGATTTTCTTCGAATTTGTTGAGATTGGACTTTTGCGAACTGGATTGATCGGATTTTTAAAGTCTTTTAAAGTATTTTATAGTATTTCATTGATTTACTCATCTGCTTTAAACACATTTTACTATTTTTAAGTGGTTTTACTTCTTTAGTTTTACGTGTTTTGACATCCACCGTGGAACTTGCGTTCCACGAGTGTTTACCTGCTTGACCTTGCCATTTTTTTTGGCTTGCAGATGCTGAGACTGCGAATTGATTGTATTATGTTGAATGCTTTAAACGAATCTGGTTTTGTTGCTTAATGTGTCTTAGATCTTTGGATCTCTGTATTTTCGTTTTTCTTTTTTTTTGTATATGAGATTCTGTAATTTTAATTTAAATTGGCAATTTTATCCCGCGTTAACAGATGGGTGCTACGTGGGTCTGTGAATAGCTGCGTTTCTTTTATTTTTTCACTTTGTTTACTATATACTATTTATCAATTCATCGTACTCCATTTGACCTGCTATGTTACAGTCTTGTTTTTGTCCCATGTGGCCGACTGTATGTTAACGATCTCTTCTTTTATATGTACGTCAGTTTCTGTGTTGTGGTTCTTGTCTCAGTCCTACTGTTTGTAATTTTTAGCTGTGTTTTTGTGCTTTTTTTAGTGATTAGCACTGGTTGGTTCTTTAAGAATTCTAATCTGACGTGGATGCTCGTCTTGCCGGTGACTGTCAGAACAACATTTGATCTTATATAAGGAGTTATTCCTTCCTTTTAGTGACTTTTTTTTGCCACGAACTGACTTGTGCTTTTGCACTTCCACTTTGTGACAAACTGGTTGGCTCGCCAGTTTTTAATTTATTTAATTATTCTTTTAACTAAGTAGTCATGTTTTTTTCTTCATTGTTTCTCCTGTTGTACAGGCCCATAGTCATATAAATTTCATCGTATTTTCCTCATTGTTGTTGATGTTTTTTACCTTTTACAAGTACTATATACAAGTACGTATTTTAATGTTTTTATCTTTTACATGTGTATATACAAACACCATTTTAATTCATAATGTTTTTAGCCTTTACATCTGAATTATACATTCAGGGTTTTAAAGTTCATGATTAAGAATGTAGTTTTTCTTGTTGGCTATTTATTTAAGCGGCATGGCGGGTACCTCCCGGCAGGGTGGTCTTGGTGGGGCCCGTAGCGATAGTGATGCTGCTGCCAATCAAGGTGAAGAAGATGAGGAAGATGAGATTCTTTTTGTTCCACCCAGGCTCAACGGTCTCCACCTGACCGTGACCTGGCCAATCAAGTGCCCCGTCACTTGTATGGTTCGAAACTGCCGTACGAAGTTCAAGAGTATAAACAGATATAGCGTGGTCAACGATCTTGTTGGCCACATAAAAGATATTCACAAGATTACAGTGACGGGGAAAACGAATATGTGTGCAATCTGCCACATAGCGATCGGTAGGTGTCCGGCGAACCATACCTGCTTCAAGACGATGGAGATGCTGGTCCAGACTGACGAGGGCTGCAATTATAAGTGTGATAAATGCTCCAGCACCTTCCCGTCTTGGAGAGGATTAAGCAACCATAAACAGACACATAAGAAGGATGATATCCAAGAAAAATATAATAGAAAAAAGGGACTTCCTCTAACAAATAAGCCTGGCAATACCGGTGGAGTCGCTATTAGCAAGAAGACAGTGACGAGGGGTGGTGTCAGGAATGCTCCGAGCAATCTTTCTACGTCCTCGTGGAGCTTACACAACCAAAGTATAATTAGATCTAGAAATTCTCCTGCCACTGCTGGTGCCACCCGGGATCCGATGATGAATGGCAGGAAAAAGTCTGGCGAAGATATTGATGAATTCATTAGAAATACGAAAAAATTTATTGATAAAAATAACAGCGACAAAGATCATACAACTGCAAGTAATATGGATAGTATGAATAATGCCCAGACTGAACCTAATGACAATACGCTGGATGGAAATTCAATTTTGGTGACCGATGATGAGATTAACAAATTTGTTGAGGTGGTCACCGGCAGTGGCCTTGACCACCCTCTGTCGTCAACTTTGATCAATCGCTCTAGTGGCAATGACCTCTCGTCCCAGGGATTTAATCAGTCCTCTGCCCAGGGCCGTACTATTGATGGCCAGGATGCTGCTGCCTTGGGGGGAGATAGTTCAAAAGATCATATTGATAAGAGCGATATAAGTGATTTTGCGATTGATGATGTCTCTTCTGGAAAATATAGAATTTTAACCTCTACAAAAGATTTTATGATGCCCTCTATACAGGCGAATTTTGAGCCCCCTATATAGGCCGGCAAAAACAGAATTTTTAACGAATCGGTTGTTTTCAACTCTTTTAACCCGGATGGTGTTATCCCTCATGCTTGGGGGCTCTCCCCTCGAGGTAGTGGCGCTTATAATAATCTTGTGAATTGCCCCACTGAGTTTCATTGTAATAATAAGAAGAATGATGTGGTTACCTTGCTTACTGAGAATAACACGCCCATTAATGATAATCCTAGTAATGCTGGCGGGGCGAGTAATGTCTTAGTGAGCAGTCTTGTTAATGAGGTAGAAGAAAACGTGGTATGTGAAGAAATCCCCACCGTTGAAACCACTCTTTGCAATCCTGCCAGCTCACAGACTGTGGTTAAGACCATCTTTAGTCACCCTGTCGTTTCTGAGGGCGCCCCCGACCCAGACGACAGTCACGATAATGAGGATGACGACCTTAATGATGATACGACTAACAATTCAGATATGCTTCTTTAAGATAATGGTGATGAGCTGGGTGGGGGCGATGATGATGATGATGTTTCGGACCCTGGTGGGAGCGGCGCTGGCGACGTGATTCCCGAGAATGTCCCGCCGGAGCCGGGCTTCATTGACAGATTTGCCAACAGATTCAGCCTCATCCTTAATGACAATAATGACAATTTTACCGAATTTTGTGCCATAGCCGACGACTTCATTTTATCCATGAAAAAAGAACTAAATTTTAAGACCAATAGTGACGACGGGGCGGTCCGGCCAATCAAGAAGATTAATCCGAACAATCCCTCAGAATTACAAAAGTTATACCGAAGAAATAGAAAAAAGGCCTTGAGACTAATCTATATTGAAGATTCCGAGTTTTGCGATCTGGACCCGGAGGAGGTAGCAAACCATTATTGCACCGAAGCACAAGAGCCGCCTGCAAACAAAGATTTCATGAGTGAAGGTGACCCAGCAAAAACTAAAATGAATACAAGTCCCTTCACGCGTGTGGAAATTATGAAAAAGTTAAAGGCGTGCGAGAGTACCTCCCCGGGCCCGGATGGCATCACCTACAACCATCTGAAACAGCTAGATCCATACGCAATAGCCCTAACTCCGCTTTATAATTGTTGTTTAAAATTCCAAGCCGTCCCGTCGTCTTGGAAACAGACCACTACCATTCTCATTTATAAAAAAGGACCTAGAGAAGATCCCGGCAACTGGCGGCCCATTGCTCTCGGGAATACGATTTATAAGTTATACGCCAGCTGCCTAACAAAAAGGATGTACACCTGGCTGGAGAATAATAACATCCTTTCTCCAGCCCAGAAAGGTTTTCTGCCACACGATGGGGTGTTTGAAAATAATTATGTCCTCGAGAGCGTGATGAGAAAATTTAAGATCAAGAAGAAAGTCCTCTTTTTTGCCTCCCTGGACATATCTAACGCATTTGGCTCCCTCCCCCATTGGGTAATATTTGAAGCACTGGAGCAAAATGGGGCGGGGGAGGAATTCACTAAGATCATTGAAGATGTCTACGGGGAGGCAACCACCAACTATAAAACTACCAAAGGTTTGTCTACCCCTCGTGTGGCAGCCACCGGGGTCAGACAGGGTGACCCACTCAGTGGGGTAATTTTCATCCTGTCCATCAACTTCATTTTAAAGAAGATCCAGAGAGAAGGGGCTGCTAGAGATCCTGGAAACAATGATCTTTTCCACCACATTCTTGCCTACGCTGATGACATCCTTCTAATAGCGCGTACGGCCGAAGATCTGCAGGCCCTTCTCCACTTAATAAATATCGTCGCTAGAAAAATAGAATTGAAATTTAACCCAAAGAAATGTGTTACTCTACATTACAGCAACAAAGCCCCTGCTGGATGCCGCTCAACGATTTTTAACCTGGCTGGGTCACAGATCCCCTTCCTGGAGGATGGGGATCCTACTATATTCCTGGGTAAGCCCATCGGCGCATTTTTACCGCGTGACTCAGTCACGGTCGAGGGCATCCGGCAGAAAGGCATAAAAATTATGACCTCAATGTTGACTCCCTGGCAGAGGATTGACTGTCTCAAGTCTTTTTTCTTCCCCTCGCTTCAATTCTTACAGAGAACTGGACAAATAGCAAAAACAGATTGGACAAAAATAGACGACACATTAAAACCATTAATCAAGAAAACACTGGGCCTCCCGTCGAATGCGGCGAATGAATATTTATATGGAAGCAGGGATGATGGCTTGTTTGCCATCCCAGTCGCCGCAGAGGACAGTGACATCGCCCTCATCGACGGGGGGTTCAAGCTACTGACCTCCAAAGATCCGGTTATCCAACGTCTTGCCTGGGACGAGTTGGTTGAAATTGCCAACTGGAGGTGCGACTCCACTGGAAATCTCAACCTGCAAAACTATCTTAACTCCAACTCAGCTCCTACCGATCGCACTTCAGATAAATACAAGTCCTGTTGGTCCAGGTCGCGGCAAGCCACCAAAAGAACGGGTGGAGTCGATTGGGCCATTCCAGACATTAGTATAGTTGAACTAAAAGTGGGTGATGAATTTGTTAAAGACAGGAGTACCATCTTCCGCTCTGTAAGAAAAAATTTGAGGGAGAGGCGCACACTGTCGTTGCGGAATCATCCCCACCAGGGAAAAACAAATACTTGCGTGGCCGCGGCAAAGTCCAGCTGCCACTTTTTTCGAGATGGCAAATTTACTACTTTTAAGGACTGGAGATTCATCCATCGTGCGCGGCTGGGCTTGTTCAACAAACTGAACGCATATAACAGAAGCCGGGGCCACACGAACGTAAAGTGCCGAAGATGTAGTAAACCTGAAACGCTCCCCCATGTTCTCGGCCACTGCATGATACATAGTACGTTATACAAGAAAAGGCACAATGCAGTGGTCGGGCGCATCAAAAAAGCTGCTCAGGGGAGGTGGACAGTTATCAGCGAAGACCAGACTGTTGGGGGTACCAACTTGAGAGATCGCCCTGACCTGGTGCTGAAGAAAAACAATGATATTATTGTGTTGGACATAACAGTTCCCTTCGAAAACCAAATTGAAGCCTTCGACATCGCAAGAAAGAATAAAGAAGAAAAGTATGCTGAACTTGCTACCAGAATTGCGAATGATGGCACCAGAGTCAGGGTCGAAGCCATCATCGTCGGTGCCCTGGGGCCATGGGATCCTAAAAACGACAGGATAATTAAACGTCTGTGCTCGGAGAAGTATGCGAAACTTATGAGAAACATTATAGTAAGTGAGACAATATCATACTCTCAAGACATCTTCTTCGAGCACATGAAGAGGGATCCTCAGGACTCTGGGGGCCGTGCTCGTTAGGGGGCCATGCTGCTTTCTCTTCATCATCCTGCTTTCGACTATGTGATTGTTTTCACGCTTTTTTTTAACTATATATATATTTCCTCATTGTTGGTTTAAATTGTATGTGTTGTATTATTTTTCTTATATATGTTGTTTTAAATAAAGTTTGTAAATATTGACAAGGTTCTGAGATAAAGAGCCACAGACTGACTTAGGCCACATGGACACACATTTTTCTTTTTGTTAGGTAGCTTTTATTAATTGTAAATTCCAGACCCACACGTGTAACATTTCCGTAGTATCCCAACTGTTCTTATCAGCTTAATTTTACATTATTTTGCTAATAATACATTTTTTATTACAGGTAGCTGGTTTATTTGCTGTTTTTACGCTGAATAGATACTGACACGCCCACTGCTATACTGCCGAAGGGTCGGGGGCGGTTCCTATCCGATAGTCCAGTTCGGTATTCAGACGTCCATGCTCAAGTTGGGTGCTCTCCTGATGGCTGCCTGGTCCTGACCTTGTTGATGGCTCTCCTCTGCTGATTTTCCCAAAGCTCTGTGGATATTTCTCTCCGACGCCATTCCTCCGGACGCCATTGCTTCCTCATCGATTTGACTATTGCTAATGTGTGTCTTGCCATTTCGCCATTTCGAGAGCCATCTTGGATTTTTTTTGGATTTGCCGAATTTGGACATTTTGAACTGGATATATCGGATTCTTAAAGTATTTTAAACATTCATTCACCTGTTTTTAACATCTTTTATGCTTTTAAGTGGTTTTAAGTGGTTTTAATTCTTATTTTTTAAGTGTTTTGGACTTGTGCTTCCGCGTGTGTTTTTTCACCTGACTTTGCCATTTTTGGCTTTCAGATGATAGACTTTGGTTGGTTGGTTGGTTGATTAGAGTTTTATGGCACAAAGTCCTCATAGGGACATGCTGCGCCAAGAAAAAGTTAAGGAGTAAAACATAGTTAAAAATTAAAAGTTACATTAAAAGATTGTCAGAGATATAAAAGTGAAAAAACAAAACAAAATGAAGAAAGCAATGTGATGATACAAGTAATAAAAAATAATGCACAATGAAAGCGACAATACACAAGGTTTTAAAAGACAAAAAATAGTTAAAACACTAGAATATTAAAATTAAAAAATTCTAAAATCTCTAAAGTTATGAAAAGTTATATGTTCAAGAAATAAAACATAAAATGTTATATAATACTGCTTTAAGAACGAAGTAATAATTCAAAATTTTAAAACGATATAAAGCTACGTAGGATGAATAACTTCAAAAACTGTATTATTGTCATCGTTATCAGAGTCATAACTACAAGAGTCCATAGCCTCTTCTGAATAGTTGAGCAGCTGTTTGTGATCTTTAATATTAGTTATTGCTGGGCTAAGACATGATTTATTGCTTTTTCTCTTCACAGTTTTCCACTGTGAAGAGATTTGAGTTGGAGGTTTCTTTCTTTCTTTCTTTTTGCGCGAAAGTTTTTTCATTTGCTTTCGGAGTTGGACAAACAATAGGTTTCACTAATTTGCTTTTATCTGTAGCTGGCGTTTTTTTTGTCTTATGTTCGGTTGATATTTTTGATTTAACTGATGATGTTTGGGGAGAATTAGGTTTCTGTAATGATAGAACTGGAGATGAAGCATCCTTAGTTTCAGTCTGATGATTAGATGACTTTTTGGATCCAGCTGGAGATTTCTGTGAATGAGTAAGTTGATATTCTATTGTAACTGGTTCTGAGGATGGTAGCCAACGTTCCAATAATGGGGTACCATAGCATTTACTACCAAGAGAGACGTCCCGGGTTCTTTTAGGTGAAGTATTGGTTGAATGTGTCATAGATGTATTATTTGGTGGAAAAGAGCAGTCGGTCTGGGTACTGATGTGCCTTACGGATTTTGGTTGTTGATTGAGTATACTGGAGTAAGATACCCCAACAGAGGGGGTCCTAGATTCAACAAGTTTACGGGCTTCAGGGTAGGAAAGTTTTTGAGCAATCTTAACTGCAAGAATTTCCTTTTCACGGATCCAGTTAGGGCAAGAGCGAGAGTACGATGTATGGTCACCTTTACAATTAGCGCAGCGTTCTTGTTTTTCGCAAGTTTTACCGTCATGGCCGACTTCTGCACAACGTGGACAAGTAGCAGATCCACGACAGGTAGTATTAGTATGCCTATACCACTTAAAACAACGCAGAGGATTAGGGATATAAGGCCTAACTGGACAGTTTAAATAACCAGCTTTAATTGTAGAAGGTAAAATATGGCTATTGAAAGTTAGAATAATGTGTTTAGTAGAAGCATTTGCCCATTTCGACGGATAGTGATACGGCGTACATCTATGATATTTTGATCACTTAAATTAGCTAGAAGTTCTTCTTTTGTAGAAAATAAAAGGTCTGGTTTAGATATGACACCACGGCAAGTATTAAGAGTTTGATGTGCTTTAACAGAGACAGAAAAAGTACCTATAGTATCGCAATTTGACAGAAGTTGTGACTGCCTGGCTGAAGAAACCTCAACCAGTAAGTCCCCAGACTGCAATTTTTTGAGCGAGTGACCATCACCCAAAACAGACTGAAATGTTTTTGCTATTAGAAAAGGTGAAGTTTTTTTGAAAGAACTATCTGAGAGACTATCAGTGCGTTTAATTACAAAAAAACGAGTGAATAACGTCTGTACAGTTTGTTGCTCGCCACTTGGGAGAGAAATAGAAGGAATGTTAGTTTTTCCATCCATAATTGAAAAAAAGAAAAAGAATTCAGACCCCGGCCGCACCACCCACTACCGAGCCCAACAAGGGGATGCACATTCGTGCACCAGTGCTAGCCAGGGCCCATACGGTCACAAGACACTCCTATGCCAGTCTCCACCCTTAGCGAGATGGCGAGTAAGTACTCGCTCACTTGATCCCCAGCCAGTGACACAAGTCAGCTGACCAGCCGATTGATGCATACGGGACCAATATGCACCTCCCGTCTACCTGAAGCAGAGGCCAAAGCAGTGTGTTGGTTACCCTCAACTACCAGGATCCCCCTTTCCAGGGACACGGGTCGCCACGCACGGCAAACACGTGGGTGGTTTACAATTCTCCACAAGTCGATATACAGGATGATATCGGCTCATACAGAATTGCCCTCACCTCCGAAGAGGAAACCACAACGAGAGTGAAACATAGAGGAAAGAAAGACAAGAGAAATAAGAGGAAAAGGAAAAGAGAAAGATCGCTCAGGAACCCGGGGTTGCGAAGCCCGTGAATACCTAAAGAAGGTATCCCCCTGGGGGGATGTTAGACTTTGATGAGATTTGGAATTATTGGGTGAATGTTATGAGCTCTGTTGAGTTCTGAACTGCTTTTTAATATTTTGTCATATCCCTGGGTTTTTTTGTTTTATTTATATGGGATTTAGTACTTTTAATTGTCAGTGTTACGTCGCGTTAACAGATGGGAACTACGTGGGTCTGTGAATAGCTAGTGTTTTTGTTTCATTTATTGTGTATAATTTCTGTGTTTGTCGTTCCTCATTTATTTGCTATTTTACAGCCTTGCTTTTGTCCCATGTGGCCGATTGTGTGTTACCACAAATCTATATCTGATACGTCTTGTATCTTTTCTTATGCGTACGTCAGTTATTGTGATGTGGTTCTTGTCTCAGTCCTATTGATTGTAATGTTTAGCTGTTTTCTTGTCAACTTTTAGTGCTTTGCGCTGGTTAATACCTTCTTTGCCTGTCTGACGTCGGTGATTGTTTTGCCGATTACCATCAGAATAATCTTTTGCCTTATTCAAGAAGTAGCACCTTTCATTGTTACATTAGTTTCGTATTGACTAGTGCCTCGGTACATTTGTTCTTGTGACAAACTGGTTGGCTCGCCAGTTTTAAAATTCTTTTAATTTTTTTAATTAAGTGGTCATGTTTTTTCATTGTATTTCCTGTTGTACAGGCTCATATTCATACATATTTCATCTGATTATTGGTTCATTGTTGTGGTGATTTGTTGATGTTTTTTATCCTTTACAAGTGCTATATACAAGTACGTATTTTATGTTTTTTATCTTATACACGTGTATTTACAAACACCGTTTTATTTCATCAAGTTTTTAGCATTTACATCTGATTTATACATTCAGGGTTTTAGGTTGGTTGGTTGGTTGTATGGGGTTTTATGGCGCAAAATCCCTTAAGGGACATGGTGCGCCAAAACAGTAGACTAAAACATCAGAAAGGTAAAAAAGAAAACAGTGTCAAAATAAAAGAGCAATGAGAGGAACAATCTGGATGGGGTACCCATCCAGATGTAGCCAAACAATGTAGAAATACAAAATTTAAAATCCTAAAAACGAGAGTTAAAACATAAAAGTAATTCAATTAAAAGTGCATTCTAGATGGGATCCCATCCAGATGTCACCAAAGTTTAGAGAATAAAACTGAGCCATTAGAACAGAGAAAAACGAAAAATTATATTTCAAAATAAAATCCTGCATGTTTTAAAAATGTAAAGAGAGCCCCATGAGGTATTTCCCCAATGAGGTTTGTCAAGACTGCTGATGATGAATTAAAGTAAATCCTATACAGATGCCGGAGACCTGGACAGTCAGTTAAAACATGATGAATGGTGAGGTAATCAAAATGACAATGTGGACACATGGGTACATCCTCCCGAAGCAAGAGATGTTTATGAGTGATTCTTGAATGTCCGATTCTCAGACGAGTCAGAAGGACATCTGTTTTCCTTGGATAACTTGCAGGCCATGTCATGATGGTCGGTTTGATTTGGTGTAGTTTATTATTGCATTCTAAATTCCAACCTTCTTGCCATTTATTATAAATAAAGTGTTTGATAAATAGTTTAACGTCTGAGAATGGAATTCTACGGTAAAAAGGATTAAGAGCCAGTTTTGCCGCCTCATCCGCTTTCTCATTTCCACGAATACCCATGTGTCCAGGTACCCAGCAAAATAAAATTTGATAACCGCGTCTTGTCAATTTATTGTAAAAATCCAGGATGGCTGAAACATAAGGATGCTTTTTAAAAGATTTTATTGCGTCAATAGAACTATTTGAGTCGGTATAAATGATGAAGGATGTATTATGGTGATGAGAGATGTGCAACATGGCTCTCTCTATCGCAATCAACTCAACTGTAAATATAGATATTGATGCGTGAAGCCGATAACTAAAACTAGTGTTATTTATAAAATCCCCACAGCCAACACTATTCCCACTCTTAGAACCATCCGTATAAATTTCAGTATATGTATTAAAAGTTGCACGATGTGCAGCAAATAGCTGTTGGAAAACTGCAGGAGCCAAGGTGTTTTTATCGTATCCTTTAAATGGATGGGGTGAGGTAATATTAAGAGATTTCCAAGGAGGGAGATAATGCAATGGACATGGACTCACCTCAATATTGCACAGAGGGCTATTGTCTGTAATATTCCTGATTCTGACACCAAAAGATCTTATGCAAGATGGTCGATGCTGATAAAGAATATCATTGTCTGTATTTAGAATGTGTGTATGAAGAGGATGTCTAGGATATGAAAGGATACGGTAATAAAATTCCAAAGAGAATTTTTCACGAATGTGGTGTAGTGCTTGTTCATTGCAGTCAACATACAGACTTAAAACTGGAGAGGTACGAAATGCACCAGAGCACACACGAAGTGCACTATGGTGCACAGTGTCAAGTTTTTTAAGAGCAGAATTACGCGCTGAACCATAGACTTGGCAGGCATAGTCAATTTTAGAACGGATCATAGCTCGATATATTTTAAGGAGAGACGTACGGTCTGCTCCCCAGGAAGTATTTGAAAGCGCCTTAAGTAAGTTAAGTGATTTTTCACATTTTGTCCTTAATTGTAAAATATGAGGTAAAAAGGTTAACTTGCTGTCAAATTGAAGGCCAAGAAAACGGACGCTGTCCACAACAGGAATTTGAGTCGATCCAATAAAAATTTCAGGATCTGGATGCAGATCCCTACGTCTGCAAAAATGCACACAAGATGTTTTGTCTTGGGAAATTATAAAACCATTTTTATTAGTCCAATTAAGAATATGGGTAATTGCAATTTGAAACTGTCTTTCAATAAATCGGTTGGTTGGTTGGTTGAATGATGTTTAATGGCACAAAATCCCATATGGGACATGCTGCGCCAAAAAAAGAATAGACTAAACACATAAAAAAAACATGAAGGGCAAAGAGAAAAGCAATCTGGATGGGGGTTCCATCCAGATGCAGTCAGAGAAGTGTAGATGAATAAGGAGATTTAAAAGCTGAAATATCAGAGTATAAAAGATTTCAAATAAAAAAATGCAAAGTGCAGTCTGGATGGGCTCCCATCGAGATGTCAGAAGAGTATGGAAAACATTTCAAGTTGTTGTTAAACAAAAAGAAATAAAAATTATATTTCAAAATAAAATCCAGCATGTTTTAAAAAAGTGAGGAGTGCACCATGAAGTGTATCCCCAATGAGGTTTGTCAAGATTGGTGATGATGAGTTAAAATAAATTCTGTATAAGTGCCGGAGACCCAGACAGTCAGTTAAAACATGATGAATAGTCAGGCAATCAAAATGACAATGTGGACACATGGGTGCATCCTCCCGAAGTAAAAGATGTTTATGAGTGATCCTAGAATGTCCCACCCTCAGACGAGTCAGAAGGACATCTGTTTTCCTTGGATAATTCGGAGGCCAGGACATGATTCTTGGTTTAACATGGTGCAGTTTATTATCATATTCTAAATCCCAACTTTCTTGCCATTTATTATGAATAGAGTGTTTGATAAGTAGTTTAATGTCTGAGAATGGAACATTATGGTGTAATGGATTAAGAGCACGTTTTGCCGCCTCATCCGCTTTCTCATTTCCGGGAATACCCATGTGTCCAGGTACCCAGCAAAATAATATATTATAGCCACGTCTTGTCAATTTATTATAAAAATCAAGGATGGATGAGACATCAGGATGCTTTTTAAATGATTTAATTGCGTCAATAGAACTATTTGAGTCAGTATAAATGATGAACGATGAGCTATGATGATGAGAAATGTGGAACATGGCTCGCTCTATTGCAATTAGTTCGGCTGTAAAGACAGAAGTACAAGAATGAAGGCGATAGCTTAATGAAGTGCTCTCACAAAAAATCCCACAACCAACAATATCACCTCTTTTAGAGCCATCTGTAAAAATCTCAGTGTAGTTCTTAAAATTAGCTTGATGTGAAGCAAACAAGTGTTGGAAAACAACCGAAGCCAAGTTGTTTTGATTATATCCTTTAAAAGGATGGAGACAGGTAATATTAGGAGGATTCCAAGGAGGGAGCACATGTGAGGGACATGGACTCACCTTGATCCTATTCAGAGGGCCATTATTAATAATGTTTCTCATTCTGGCTCCAAAACATGGGATGCAATATGGTCGATGCTGATAAAGAATATCATTGTTGGTATTTAAAATGTAAGTGTGAAGAGGATGGCCAGGATGAGAGAGGACACGGTAATACAATTCTAATGAAAGTTTTTCACGAGTATGGTATAATGCTGGTTCATTACAGTCAACATAAAGACTTAAAATTGGAGAAGTACGAAATGCACCAGAGCAAACACGGAGTGCGCTATGGTGCACAGTGTCAAGTTTTTTAAGAACAGAATTACGGGCAGAATAGTAGACCTGGCAGGCATAGTCAATTTTAGAACGAATTACAGCACGATATATCTTAAGGAGAGATGTACGGTCTGCTCCCCAAGAAGTATTTGAAAGCACTTTAAGTAAATTAAGCGATTTTTCACATTTTGTCCGTAATTGTAAAACATGGGGTAAAAAAGTAAGTTTTTTGTCAAAGTATAGGCCTAGATAACGAACGTTGTCCACAGCAGGAATTTGAGATGTCCCAATAAAAATTTCAGGATCTGGATGTGGATCCCTTCGTCTACAGAAATGAACACATGAAGTTTTTTCAATAGAAATTAAGAAACTGTTTTTGTTAGTCCAGCTAAGGATAGTATTTATTGCTATTTGCAGTTGTCTCTCAATAAAACGAATATCCTGTCCCATACACATAATGCGGAAGTCATCAACGTAAAGATCTCCCTTAACAGAAGGTGGTAGTTGATTAAGGATGTCATTTATTTTAATAGCAAAGAGAGTGACACTCAGAACACTACCCTGAGGTACACCCTCTTCTTGTATATAAAAACTGGAGAGCATCCCGCCAATTCGAACTTGAAAAATACGAATGGCGAGGAAATTCTTAATAAAAATTGGGAGGTTACCACGAAAGTCCAAGTTAAAAAGATCGCGAAGGATACCGTATCTCCATGTCTTGTCATATGCTTTCAGCATGTCAAAAAACACTGCGACCAGATGGTTTCTCTTTAAAAAAGCAGTCCGTATATGAGATTCTAAGAGAATGAGGTTATCAATAGTGGACCTACCTCGTCGAAATCCGCTTTGGAAAGCTGCAAGGTAATTATTTGATTCTAAAATATGGACCAGACGGCAATTAATCATTTTTTCTAAAAGTTTGCAAAGGCAACTAGAGAGTGCAATTGGCCTGTAATTATTTGGATCGCTGCAATCCTTCCCTGGTTTTGGAAAAGGGATAACAATGGCTTTACGCCAGGCATTGGGAAAAGCTTGTTCCATCCAGATTCTATTGTAATAAGCCAGAAGGTTATTGAGAGAAGACCTGCAGAGATGTTTCAGCATGGTATATGTGATGCCATCGTGACCTGGAGCAGATAAATGACTGTTTTGTAAACATTTTAAGAGTTCTGAGATAGTGAAAGGAAGGTTGTAATCATAAGAGTGGCATGAATTAAAATTGATGTTCGTAGTTTCCATTTGCCTTTTGTATGATAAAAAAGGTTCTGGGTAAGAATCAGAACTAGAATTAGATGCGAGGGTACTTGCTATTGTTTCAGAAATGTTTTTTGGAGATGCTATGGTTTGGCCATTGTGTTTTAAAATTGAGATGTGGTTTTCAGAATATAAGCCCATACAATTTTTCACTTTTTTCCAAAGAACTTTACTTGAGGTATTACAATTTATTGTGGAGATGTATTGCATCCAGGATTCACGTTGGCTTTTGCGGCGCACTCTTCTAGCATCAGCCTTTGCTTTTTTGTATGCAATATAATTAGCATTATTGGGATACCTCCGGAAGATGCCCCATGCCTTCTGTTGACTTTTTTTTGCCTTTTGACATTCATCATTCCACCATGGTTTCCTGTGTTTTGGGGTAGAAAGTGATTTAGGAATGCTAATATCTGCAGCATTGATTATACAATGGGTGATATTATGAAGCGCATCGTCAATATCACCTTCTATCATATCGCTAGTGATTTTAGCAAGGTCTGTAAAAGTTGGCCAATTGGCTCTGTCATAGACATAGCGATGAAAGCAATTATTAGAATCCCTGTGAGGAGTAGTCTGTGAGATAAATGTTGGAAAATGGTCACTGCCGTGTAGGTCATTAGAGACCCAGAAGTTCCAATAAGGATAGATAGATGCAGAGCAGATAGTGAGATCTATGGCGTGAAAGGTGCGCGTCGGTTCATGAAAATACGTATGGTCACCATTATTGAGGAGGCATAAGCCATTGTCGGAAATTAACTTCTCTATAAGATCACCACGTTGATTAGTGTCAGAACTACCCCACTGTTGGCTATGAGCATTAAAATCTCCAACAATGATGAAAGGAGTGGGGAGTTGGAGAAGGAGATCATCAAGTAGTGCTGACTGAATTATTTGGTGGGGTGGTAAATAAACAGTACAGATTGTAATGAGACGTTTTACATATACACGGACTGCAACAGCTTGTAAGTTTGTTTTTAAGTTAATATGAGTATGGGGTAAATTGCGAGAGATGAAAAGAGCCACTCCACCAGTGGCCCTATCATTACCTGTAAAATCTTTTCTGTATGTAGCATAGGTGCGCAATTTTGCTTTGTCAGTGGGTTTTAGATGGGTTTCCTGCAGAGCTAAACATAAAGGTTGATGGTCGGATAGAATATTACGGATTTCGTCATGTTTATTATGATAACCACGGCAGTTCCAAGAGATAATATTAGACATGAATGAGTTTTTTTTTTTTTTCTACCTGCGTAATTTTATTCGGAGATAGTCATACTATCTCCATCGTTAAATTCTTCATCCGGTTCTGGGTGAAGAGCTAGAGAATCATCATCCTCCATTTTATCATTTTGTTTTGATTGAGTTTCATTTTTGGATGTTTTATTCTTTTTCTTTTTAGAGGAATTTTCAGATGACAAGGTGGCTTTAATTGTTGGTAGGTTAAATTTTTCGGCATCAGATTTACGGGCTAGTTTCACAGATGGTGTTTTAGTTGCATTTTGAGAACCTCTTTTATGGAGTGGAAGTTTAGAAATAACAGATTGTGATGATTTTACAGAGACATTTTGTGGTGGTTTAGGAGGATCAGACTTAGGTGACTTAGGAGGAGGAGATTGTGTTGATCTATTCGTCTTACCAGAATTGTTAGACAGGTAGTTATCTTTTTGATTATGTTGGCAATTAGGTTTAGTGACGTGTTCTGTTTGAGTTGCAATAGATTGATAAGTTTTATGGACAGTTTTAGACAAGGCAGTAGCATATGACACACCAACTGTGGGTGTCCTTGATTCAACAATTTTTCTGGCTTCAGGGTACGATATGTTGTCCTTTGTGCGTATGGTCTGTATCTCTTTTTCTTTTTTCCATATTTCACAAGATTTGGCGTAAGATGGATGATCTTTTTTGCAGTTGACACAACACGGTGGAGCAGTACATTGCGCACTGTCGTGGCCAACTGCACTGCACCGACCACAGGTGGCCTTACCTCGGCATGAGGTTTTTGAGTGCCCAAAGCGTTGACAATTAAAGCAACGCAGTGGGTTTGGTACATATGGTCTGACGGAACATGATAAATATCCGGCTTTTATATATTTTGGTAAGTTGGGCGTGTTGAAGGTAAGGATAATGTGCTTGGTAGGTATTTGTACTTGGTTAGCCGGTATTTGTTCGTCTTTACGATAAATTTTTATTCGTCTAACTTCCATGACACTTTGTTCCCCTAAGTTTTCCAGTATTTCATCTTCAGAAACATGCAAGAGATCAGATTCTGATATCACTCCCCGAGATGTATTTAGCGTTCTGTGAGGAGATACAGAGATAGGAATATTTGCAAAATGTGTGCATTTTCTTAAATTGGCTGCTTGTTGGCTATTATTAAGCTCCACAAGAAGTTCACCAGATCGTAGTTTTTTTATATTTTTTGGTTCACCAACCAAACCGTGGATAGATTTATGTATCAAGAAGGGAGATGTGTGATCAAAACTCCCCTCTTGGCGTTTAACTACAAAAAACTTTTCATCTGCTTTGCAAGATTTATTAGCATTGCAGGAGACATTTGATTCTTCTTTTTTTCCAGTGGCAGCTTCTGCTCTATCTGCCCAAGAATTTTGCACCAATTTACTTTGGCTCTGATTATTAGCTTCTGAACAAGAAGCTAACGAGGTACTCATCACATTAGTTATTTGTGGGGCTTCCACATCGCTTGTTTTATTCCCTATAATTGTAGCCATAATGAGAGTTAAATATATGAAACGCCAGGCATCGGGCCTGGTCACCGACCCTTCTTCTTACCGTTACTTTAGGCGCAGGTCTCAAAAGGGTGAAAACTATCAACAAACTTCCACGTTTTTCGAACGTTGGATTAAACTCGATAGCATCTCCAAACTCTAGTTCTTTCACAGTGGAACTCGGTTGTCGTAGGTAAGCCTTTACAGCTCTGTCCAACCTACATCGCCCTTACGTCGAAAGGACACCAGTCGCCCAGTGCATTCCTAACCACCGCCATACAAGTACGGCGCCCACCGATCACGGAACCGGAATTCGGAGATGCCCTGCACTCTGGGACTCGAGATCAGCCTAAAAAGGTAGAAACGAGGCGATGAGATTAAAAAACCTCAACACCCAGAGTGTCTCACGTGAAAATAAAAAAATCCACTATTGTAAAAAAGAAAAAGTGATGTGGGTGAGAACTTAGAAACAAGGTGTATTTTTTGTCTTTTTTCAATTTTTTAAACTTTTTTCCTTTTTTTTTTTTAAACAAAAGAACAAGAACAATGTTAGTAGAACAAATAACAAGTTGAACAAAATGGTCAGTAAAAAACATGAACAAGAACAAAGAAGGATAAGAAACTGAAAAAAGAAGATTAAAAAGTGTGAAACAAAGAAAAAAGGATAGACAACTAAAAAGAGAAGAAAACAGGAAAGGAGAAAGATCGCTCGGGAACCCGGGGTCGCGAAACCCGTAAATACCTAAAGAAGGTATTCCCCTGGGGGGTTAGGAAAAGGGATAACAATAGCTCTGCACCAAGCGTTGGGGAATTTCTGTTCTGTCCATATTCTGTTGAAAAAAGGAAAGGATATTGTTGAGAGAATGTGGTGAGAGGTGCTTAAGCATAACATATGCAATGCCATCGTGACCTGGGGCAGATAAATGACTGTCTTGCAAGCACTTTAATAGTTCTGATATGATAAATGGTTGATTGTAGGAAAATGAATTATGAGAGTTAAAATTAATCCTGGTCATTTCAGTTTGTCTTTTGTAAGTTAAAAAGGGTTCTGGATATGCGTCTGATTTAGAAATTGATGCAAGGGTGCTACCTATCGTCTCAGCTATGTTTTTGGGAGAAGTGATGGTTTGACCATTCATATTTAGAATGGAAATGTTATTTTCAGAGTACAGGCCCATACATTTTTTCACTTTTTGCCAGAGTTCTTTACTTGAGGTGTTAGAGTCAATGCTCGAAATATAGTAAATCCAGGACTCCCGTTGGCTTTTGCGTCGCACTCTTCTAGCTTCAGCCTTTGCTTTTTTGTATGCCATATAGTTAATATTATTTGGATACCTACGAAATAAACCCCAAGCCTTTTGTTGTTTATTCTTTGCTACTTGGCAATCATTGTTCCACCATGGTTTTCTGTGTTTAGGAGCAGATGACGTTTTAGGTATGCTAGCGTCAGCAGCATTGATAATACAATGAATTATATTATCAAGCGCTTTGTCAATATCTATGTCAGTCTCTATCATGCTATCAGTAATGTCTGCAAGTGCAGTAAAAGTTGGCCAATTGGCTCTGTCGTAAACATATCTTCTCGGATAGTTATTAGAATCTCCACTAGTAGTCAATGATATAAAAGTAGGAAAATGATCACTGCCGTGTAAGTCATTTGAAACCCAAAAGTTCCAGAAAGGATAGAGAAATGGGGAGCAGATTATAAGATCTACTGCATGGAATGTGCGTGTTGGCTCGTGAAAATAGGTATGATCACCGTTATTGAGCAGGCATAAGCCGTTGTCAGAAATAAGTTTTTCTATAATATCACCACGTGGATTAGAAGCACTGTTTCCCCAGAGTTGGCTATGTGCATTAAAATCACCAAGAATGATATATGGAGCGGAGAGTTGGAGAAGGAGATTATCCAGATCTGCTGAATGAATATTTTTGTTTGGATGTAAATAAATCGTACATATAGTTATGAGTTGATTAATATGCACACGGACAGCAACAGCTTGTAGGTTTGTAGTTAAAGCAATATGTGTATGGGGTAAACTATTGGAGATGAATAGAGCCACTCCACCAATGGCCCTATCACTGCCGATAAAACCTTTTCTGTAGGTTGAATAGCTGCGTAATTTGGCTTTGACATTGGGTTTTAAATGGGTTTCCTGTAGTGCTAAGCATAATGGTTGGTGGTCGGATAGAATGTTACGGATTTCGTCATGCTTATTGTGGTAGCCACGGCAGTTCCACGAAATAATATTAGGCATGAAAAATTTTAATTAAGTAATAAATCTGCGTTATTTTAATCGGAGACAGTAGACATACTATCTCCGTCGTTAAATATTTCATCCGGTTCTGGGTGAAGAGCTAGAGCATCATCTTCCTCCATTTTATCATTCTGCATTGAATGGGTTTTATTTTTGGATGTTCTGCTCTTTTTCCTTTTGGCTGTATTTTCAGATGACACAGTGGCTTTAATTGCTGGAAGGTTAAATTTTTCTGCATCAGATTTATGGTTTGGTTTCACAGATAATGTTTTAGTTGTATTTTGAGAACCTCTATTATGGAGTGGAATTTTCGTAATAACATATTGTGATGATTTTAAAGTGGCATTTTGAGTTGGCTTAGAAAGACCAGATTTTGGTAAATTAGGAGGAGCAGATTTAGGTGACTTAGGAGGGGCAGAATGCGTTGATCTATTTGTCTTACCAGAATTATTAGACAGGTTGTTTTTTTTTTACTAGGTTGGCAATTAAATTTAGTGGGGAGTTCAGTTTGAGTTGCAATGGTTTGATAGGTTTTATTCGCAGTTTTAGATAACGCCGTAGCATATGAAACACCAACTTTGGGTGTCCTGGATTCAACGATTTTTCTTGCTTTGGGGTATGATATATTTTCTTTTGTGCGTATGGTCTGTATCTCTTTTTCCTTTTTCCACTGATCGCAAGATTTAGCATAGGATGGGTGGTCTTTTTTGCAATTTACACAAGAAGGTGGTGCGTTGCATTGTACACTTTCGTGGCCAACTGCACTACACCGACCACATGTGGTTTTACCTCGGCATGATGTTTTTGAGTGCCCAAAGCGTTGACAATTAAAGCAACGCAGTGGGTTTGGGATGTATGGTCTACAGAACATGATAAATACCCTGCTTTTATATATTTGGGTAAGTTGGGTGTGTTAAAGGTCAATATAATATGCTTGGTAGGTATTTGTACTTGGTTAGCTGGTATTTGTTCATCTTTACGGTTTATTTTTATACGTCTAGCTCCTATGACATTTTGTTCTCTTAAATTTTCCACTATTTCATCTTCAGTTACATGTAGGAGATCAGATTCCGAGATCACTCCACGAGACGAATTTAATGTTCTATGTGGCGATATGGGGACAGCAATGTTAGCGAAGTGAGTACATTTTTTTAAGTTCAGAGCTTGTTTTTTGTTGGTTACTTCAATTAGTAGTTCACCTGTACGGAGTTTTTTTTATTGTTTTGGTTTCGCCAACCAGTCCTTGGATAGATTTATTAATCAAAAAGGGAGAAGTTTTGTCAAAACTCCCTTCTTGGCGTTTAACGATGAAGAATCTTTCTTCTGTTTTACTTTCATGAGAGTCGGGATTTTTAGATTCCGTATTGGAAACAAAATCTTCGACTCTCTTACCCCATGATTCTTTATTATCCTAATTAATAGGAGCATTTGAGGCAGAGCTCAATGCATTATTAGTGTCATTATTAGCTTGTGGGGCTTCCACATCGCAGATTTGATTTCCTGAGATTGTAGCCATATTTAGAAAAGATTGAAAAAACGCCAGGCATCGGGCCTGGTCACCGACCCTTCTTCTTACCGTTACTTTAGGCGCAGGTCTCAAAAGGGTGAAAACTATCAACAAACTTCCACGTTTTTCGAACATTGGATTAAACTCGATAACATTTCTTAATCTCTAGTTCTTTCACTTTGGAATCAGGAAGCCAGTAGGTAAGCCTTTACAGCTCTGTCCAACCTACAGCCCCTTTCGCCGAAAGGCACCAGTCTCCCGGTGTTGGTCCTAACAGCCACCATACAAGTATGGCGTCCTCCGATCACGGAACCGAATTTCGGAAATGCCCTGCACTCTGGGACTCGAGATCAGCCTAAAAAGGTAGAAACGAGGCGATGAGATTAAAAAACCTCAACACCCAGAGTGTCTCACGTGAAAATAAAAAAAACCACTATTGTAGAAAAAAAAAGAAAAAGTAATGTGAGAGAAAACTTAGAAACAAGGTGTAATTTTTGTCTTTTTTAAAACCTTTATAATTTTTTTTTTCAAAAGAACAAGAACAACGTTAGTAGAACAAAGAACAGTTTCAAGAAAACAGTAACAAAATCGAACAAGAACAAAGAGGGATAACAAACTGAAAAGAGAAGACTAAAAAGTGTGAAACAAAGAAAAAAGGATAGACAACCAAAAAGAGAAGAAGACAGGAAAGGAGAAAGATCGCTCGGGAACCCGGGGTCGCGAAACCCGTAAATACCTGAAGAAGGTATTCCCCTGGGGGGTTCAATAAATCGGATATCCTGTCCCATACACATAATTCGAAAGTCGTCAACATATAGATCTCCTTTAACTGAAGGGGGTAGTTGGCTAAGAATGTTGTTTATTTTGATTGCAAAGAGGGTGACACTCAGGACACTGCCCTGAGGTACACCCTCTTCTTGTACATAAAAACTAGATAAAATTCCTCCAATCCGTACTTGGAAAAGTCTAATATTGAGAAAGTTTTTGATAAAAATAGGGAGATTCCCACGGAAGTTGAGGTTAAAAAAGATCGCGAAGTATCCCATATCGCCATGTTCTGTCATAGGCTTTCGCCATGTCAAAAAATACTGACACCAAATGGCTGCGTTTAAGAAAGGCTGTCCGAATGTAATGTTCTGGATGGATCAGGTTATCGATAGTAGACCTACCCTGTCGGAATCCACTTTGAAATGCGGCAAGGCAATTGTTAGATTCTAACACATGTACAAGGCGGAAATTGATCATCTTTTCAAGGAGTTTGCAAAGGCTGCTAGAGAGTGCGATAGGCCTGTATTTATTTGGGTCACTGGAATCCTTTCCTGGTTTAGGAAAAGGAATAATGACAGCCTTGCACCAGGCTTGAGGAAATAGTTGTTCCATCCAAACTCTGTTAAAGAAAGCAAGTAAATTACTGAGAGAGGCACTGGAAAGATGATTCAGCATGATATATGTGATGCCATCGTGACCTGGAGCAGATAAACGGCTTTTTTGCAAACATCTTGAAAGTTCCTGAATTGTAAAAGGTAAATTATAATCATGAGAGTGGCGAGAGTTAAAATTTATGCTGGTAGTTTCCATATGTCTTTTGTATGATAAAAACGGTTCCGGGTATGAGTCGGAGCTAGAATTAGAGGCAAGTGTATTTGCTATTGATTCAGCAATATTTTTGGGTGAAGCTATTGTTTGTCCATTGTGATTGAGGATTGAGATATGGTTTTCTGAGTAAAGTCCCATACAATTTTTCACTTTTTTCCAGAGATCTTTACTTGATGTATTAGAGTTTATGTTGGAAATGTACTGCATCCAGGATTCACGTTGGCTTTTACGTCGCACTCTTCTAGCATCAGCCCTTGCTTTTTTGTAAGCAATATAATTAGTATTAGTCGGGTAGCGTCGGAAAATGCCCCAAGCCTTCTGTTGAATTTTTTTTGTCTTTTTGCATTCATCATTACACCAAGGTTTCCTGTGTCGCGGTGTAGAAAATGATTTAGGAATGCTAAGATCTGCAGCATTGATAATACACTGTGTGATATTATCAAGCGCATCGTCAATATCACCTTCTATCATATCGCTTGTAATTTTAGCCAGATCTGTAAAAGTTGGCCAATTGGCTCTGTCGTAGGTATAGCGTTTAAAATATTTATTAGAATCCCCGTCAGGAGTTGTCTGTGAAATAAATGTGGGAAAATGGTCACTGCCGTGCTGGTTATTGGAGACCCAAAAGTTCCAATACGGATAGATAGATGGAGAGCAGATAGTGAGATCTATGGCATGAAAGATGCGTGTTGGTTCATGAAAATACGTATGATCACCGTTATTAAGTAGACATAAGCCATTATCAGAAATTAGTTTCTCTATTGTATAACCACGTTGATTAGAGTCAGAATTACCCCACAGTTGGCTATGAGCGTTAAAATCCCCAAGAATGACTAAAGGAGTGGGGAGTTGGAGAAGGAGATCATCAAGTAGTGCTGACTGAATAATTTGGTGGGGTGGTAAATAAATAGTACATATTGTAATGAGACGTTTTGCATGTACACGGACGGCAACAGCTTGTAAGCTTGTGTTTAATAAAATATGAGAATGAGGTGAACTGCGAGAAATGAAAAGAGCCACTCCACCAGTAGCTCTTTCATTGCCTGTAAAATCTTTTCTATAGGTAGCATAGTTGCGTAATTTCGCTTTGTCAGTGGGTTTTAGATGGGTTTCCTGCAGAGCTAAGCATGAAGGCTGATGGTCTGCTAGAATATTGCGGATTTCATCAAGTTTATTGTGATAACCACGGCAGTTCCATGAGATAATATTAGACATGAATGATTTTTTTTTGTAATTTATCAGCATTATTTTATCCGGAGATAGTGGACATACTATCTCCCTCGTTAAATTCTTCACCCGGTTCTGGGTGAAGAGCTAAAGCATCATCTTCTTCCATTTTATCATTCTGTATTGATTGGGTTTTATTATTGGATGTTTTACTCTTTTTCCTTTTGGCTGTATTTTCAGATGACACAGAGGCTTTAACTGTTGGTAAGTTAAATTTTTCTACATCGGATTTATGGTTTGGTTTCACAGAGTTTGTTTTAGTTGCATTTTGAGAACCTCTACTATGGAATGGAAGTTTAGAAATAAAAGATTGTGATGATTTTGAAGAAGCATTTGTAGATGATTTAGGAAGAACAGAATTTTGTGAATTAGGAGGAATTCAGGGTTTTAGATTGCATGTTATATAATATAAATTTCTCTATACTCATACTGTTTAAGCGGCATGGCGGGTACCTCCCGGCAGGGTGGTCTTGGTGGGGCCCGTGGCGACGGTGGTGCTGCTGAAAACCAAGGTGACGAAGATGAAGAAGAGGAAATACTATTTGTTCCACCCAGGCTCAACGGTCTCCACCTGACCGTGACCTGGCCAATTAAGTGCCCTGTCACATGTATGGTTGGAAATTGCCGTACAAAATTTAAAAGCGACAATAGGTATAGTGTGGTCAACGATCTTGTTGGCCACATAAAAGACATTCATAAAATAATTGTGACAGGGAAGACGAATATGTGTGCTATTTGCCACATTGCGATCGGTAGGTGTCCGGCCAATCACACCTGCTTCAAGACGAGGGAGATGCTGGTACAAACTGATGAGGGGTGTAATTATAAGTGCGACAAATGCCCTAGCACCTTCCCGTCTTGGAGAGGTCTCAGTAATCACAAACAAATTCATAAGAAGGATGAGATTCAAAATAAGTATAATAGCAAAAAGGGTTTACCTCTCACGGATAAGTCTGGTGGTACCGGTGGAGTCAGAAATCTCAAGAAGGCTGTGACGAGGGGTGGCGGTGTTAGAAATGTACCAAGTAATAACTTGTCCACGTCTTCTTGGAGTCTGCGTAACCAAAGTCTGTTAAGGTCTAAAAATTCTCCTGCCACTGCTGGGACCACCGGCAATTCTAATACTAATGGTATGAAAAAGACTGGTGCCGATATTGATGACTTCATCAGAGACACTAAAAAGTTTATTGGCAAGAAAAATGGTAAAGAAAGTACAGCTATAAATACTGATGATTGCTCGAAAAGATCCCATACTGACTTTAGAAATGATACAATAGATGGGAATTCAATCATTGTTACCGACGAGGATATTAATAAGTTTGTCGAGGTGGTCACCGGCAGTGGAATTGATCACCCCTTATCGTCAACGTTGATTCATCACTCCAGTGGCAATGACCTCTCGTCCCAGTGCTTAAATCAGTCCTCTGTCCAGGGCCGCACTATTGATGGCCAGGGTGCTACTGCCTTGGGGGGAGACTGTGCTAAAATTTGTACGAGTGATGATGATGGGAAAATTGACAAAGTGATATTAGCGACATTGCAGTTGATGATGTTTTATCTGGGAAGTATAAGATTTTAACCTCTACCAAAGATTTTAAGATGCCCTCTATACAGGCGAATTCTGAGTCCCTTATACAGGCTCGTAACAACAGAATTTTTAATGAATCAGTAGTTTTTAACCCATTCAATCCTGATGGTGCGATCCCTCATGCTTGGTGGCTCTCCCCTCGAGGTAGTGGTGCATGTAATAATTTTATTAATTGCCCCACTGAGTTTCATGTTGATACTAAGAAGTTAGATGCGAATCGTTTGATTCCTGGTGACAAGTCGCCCATTTGTGAAGATACTAATAGTGCTGGCGAGGCGACAAAACCAAGGGAAAGTGAATACATTAGTAGGGTGGAGGAAAATGTGGTAAAGGAAACTAGACCCACCAATGATACCACTTCGTGTAACTTTGCCAGTTCGCAGATAGTTATTAAAACTATTGTCAGTCACCCTCGACCCAGACAATAGTAATGATGATGGGGATGAAGACTAATGAGGATACTATTAATAACTCGAACATACCTGCAGTTGATAATGGTGATGAGCTGGGCGGGGGCGATGATGATGATTCAGACCCCGGTGGAAGCGGCGCTGGTGAAAAGAAAAGAAAAAGAAAGGTAGCAGTAGTGGTGATACTGGCAGCAGTGGGAAGAAAAGTAACGCAGAAATTGATGAATTCATAAAGTCAACAAAGAAGTTTATCAATAAAAGCAGTAAAACTAGTTCGAACGATGACTCTATTGCAATTACTGATAGAGACATAGAAGAATTCATCGAGATCACTACTGGATCTAGTATTAACCTATGTTCCCCGGTTGCCCCTGCTGACCAGCACGATAGCTCCTCCCTTGCTCCGATTCAGTCTTCCTCTGTCGGGGCCGTCGTTAATGGTCGCCTTTTGCCACTGCTGGGGGGTACACTGAGCCTACTAATGATCACAGTTGTGGAAGTGATGTCAGCGATCTTAATGACGATGATTTTACTTCTATTAGATACCCTGTTTTAAATTCTACACAAGGTTTTAATACTCTGACGAAGACTCCCCCTTTACAGGCACAAGCACATAACGTTTTCAATGAAAGCGTTATTTTTAACTCATTTAATCCTGATGACTTGCAAAATATGAAGAATAGTACTATGTGTGATTTTTGGCCCTCCGGTGGTGGCAACATTCATGTTAGTGACCCCACTGATGATCCTAATCAACATAGCCAAAGGTGTGAACCATCTTTACCAGAAATTCCTGTTTGCCTGGGTACAGAAAATATGGATGATAGCATCACCCAGGTAAAGAGATTGTTTACGTCAAATAATGTTAATACCGGTAATATTGATGCGCCGACAGTGCTGGCTAGGACTAATACTACTGACCAGCTAAGTAGTGTTAGAAATCATGTTGGCCATGAAGATACAAATGGTATGACAGCCAACTTAAACTCTAATACCGAGGGTAATAATAGTTTGACAGATGACATTTGTGGAGCTGATACAACCACAAATAGCATAATGGATCACATACCTGATGGCGATGATGGTGATAATGATGACGATGATGACGATGATCCTGACCCCGGTGGCGCTGGCGACAGCATCCCCGAGGCGATCCCGTCAGAACCCAACTTCATTAATCGCTACGCCCTCAGATTCCAACAGATCCTCAACGACAATTCCTCAGCTTTCTATGAATTTAACTCCGTATCTGAAGATTTTTTGATTGACATCAAGAAAGAGCTCAACTTTAAAGACAGACATGATGACGGAACAGTCCGCCCACCCAAAACAATAGACCACACAAATGCTACGGAGATTCAGAAATTATATAGACGTAATAGAAAGAAGGCCCTTAGACTTATTTTACAGGAAAATTCTGATTTTTGTGATCTGGACCCGGAGGAGGTTGCTAATCACTACAACAGTACACCATCTGATCCACCGGCGTCCACAGATTTTATGATCGAGGGCGATCCGGCAAAACATCTTTTGAACACAGATCCGCTAACAAGAAAAGAAGTATCCAAGAGACTAAAATCATGCGAGAATACCTCCCCGGGCCCAGACGGAATTACCTATAACCACCTCAAGTTGATTGATAACAGTGCAATAGCTTTGACCCCTTTGTACAACTGCTGTCTGAAATTCAAAGCTGTTCCGTCATCATGGAAAAATACAACAGCAATATTGATATACAAGAAAGGCAATAGAAGAGACCCCGGGAACTGGCGGCCCATCGCTCTCGGGAACACCATTTACAAACTGTACGCCAGCTATCTAAACAAGCGACTCTACACATGGCTTGACAACAATAAAATCTTATCACCCTGTCAAAAAGGATTTTTGCCGCACGATGGGGTGTTCGAGAACAATTATGTGTTGGATAGTATAATGAGGAAATTTAAAGTTAAGAAAAAAGACCTCTTCTTCGCATCTCTTGACGTTTCCAATGCCTTCGGGTCCCTCCCCCACTGGGCTATTTTTGCGGCTCTCAGACATGCTGGTGCGGGGGAGGAATTTATTCAAATTATAGAGGATGTCTACAGAGAGGCGGAGACCAAATACAAAACTACTCTTGGTCTGTCCACCCCTCGTGTGGCTGCCACTGGGGTCAGGCAAGGTGATCCTCTCAGTGGGGTCATTTTTATACTGACCATAAACTCTATTTTGAAGAAGATACAAAGGGAGGGTTCTGCTAGGGACCCCGGCACAAGAAGCCTTTTTCATCATGTGTTAGCCTACGCAGATGACCTTCTTTTAATTGCCCGCACTGCCGAGGACCTACAGGCCCTCATCCACCTTATTAACGTCTGTGCAATGAAAATTGGTTTGAAGTTTAATACGAACAAATGCAAGACACTACACTATAGCTGCAAACCCCCTGCCGGATGCCGCACCACAATCTTCAACATGGCTGGGTCGGACATACCATTTCTCGAGGACGGGGACCCGACTGTTTTCCTTGGAAAACCAATTGGTGTTTCCCTGCCCCGCGACTCAGTCACTGTTGACCGCATCAGGCAGAGGGGAGTTAAAATTTTGTCATCAATGCTTACTCCCTGGCAGAGGATAGACTGCTTAAAATCATTCTTTTATCCATCTCTGCAATTTTTACAAAGAACTGACCAAATCTCCAAAACAGACTGGACATCTATTGATAATTCCCTCAAACCACTATTAAAGAAGACCTTGGGCCTCCCGTCGAATGCAGCGAATGAATACCTCTACTCGAATCGTGACGACGAACTATTTGGAATTCCCTTATGCGCCGAAGACGGAGAGATCGCACTCATCGACGGGGGGTTCAAGTTGCTAACTTCCAAAGACAAAATTATCCAGAATTTAGCTTGGGAGGAGCTCACTGAGATTGCCAATTGGAGGTACGACTCCCCCAGCGCATCAAACAAGCAAAAGTACCTAAACTCCGAAGAGTCTGAACGAACATCTGACAAGTTTAGCTCGCCATGGTCCCGTGCACGTCAAGCCTCTAAAAGAATTAAGATTCAATGGGCAATTGGCGATAACACAAAAGTTGAACTCAAGGTCGGGGAAAATAGGCAACGGGTTTTCAAAACAATAAGAAAACACTTACGAGAACAACGTACCCTCTCGCTTCGGGCTCACCCCCCATCAGGGTAAAACCAACATCTGTGTGGCCGCGGCAAAGTCCAGCTCGCACATTTTCACAAATGGAAATTATACTACGTTTAAAGACTGGCGGTTCATCCATCGTGCGAGACTGGGCTTATTCAATAAACTTAACGCCTATAATCGTGCCCGTGGTCACACCAACAAAACCTGCCGTAAATGCCACGAACTCGAGACCCTACCCCATGTGCTCGATCACTGCATGGTACATAGTACACTCTACAAGAAACGTCATAATGCGGTGGTCGAGCGCATCAAAAAAGATGCCTTGGGTAGGTGGCAGGTTGTTTCCGAAGACAGAGCAGTTGGAGGCACCAGACAGAGACCAGACCTCGTCCTTAAGAAAAATAACGATCTACTCCTCCTCGACATTACCTGCCCATTTGAAAATGGTATGGACGCTTTCTTGGATGCCAGAAAAGAAAAAGAGACTAAGTACGCCGAATTGACTGCATCAATGGCAACTGGAGGAGTAAGAATGAAGGTCGAGGCCATCGTCGTTGGCGCATTGGGTTCCTGGGATCCTGCGAATGATCGGGTGATCAAGCGAATATGCTCTGACAGATATGCGAAAATCATGCGTAGAATTATAGTCTGCGAGACCATTGCATATTCGCAGGATATCTACTTCGAACATACAAAGATCACCCCCCAGGACTCAAATGGGCGTCAACGTTAACCATGCTGATTATATCGTTATTTGTATTTTATGTTATGTGTATTTTTGTCTTGTGTTTTTAATAAAGTTTTTAAATAAAAATTGTTTCACAAGGTTCTGAAATAACGAACCGCAGACATGACTTAGGCCACATGGACACACACTTTCGCTATAGGCTGTTTTTAACTGTAAATTCCAGACCTACACGTATTAACATTTTCCGTAGTAACCCATCTGTTCTTATCAGCTTAATTTTACCTTATTTTGCTAATAATACTTTTTATTTTACAGGTTGCTGGTTTTATGCGCTGAATTTAAGTTGAATAGATACTGACACGCCCATTGCCCAAGGCGGTTCCTATCCGGTAGTCCAGTTCGGTATTCAGATGTCCATGCTCAAGTTGGGTGCTCTCCTGATGGCTGCCTGGTCCTGATCTCGTTGGTGGCTCTCCTGTGCTGACTGCTCCGAAGCTCTGCGATTCTTCTTCGACGCCATTGCTTCCTCACCGATTTGGTTATTGCTAAGAAGTGTGTCTTGCCATTTCGCCATTTTGGGAGCCATCTTGGATTTTTTTCGAATTTGCCGAATTTGGCTTCGGAAATCGCTTCTCGGCCTTTTGGCTCGCCCTCTTTACCGCCCATCTTTACTTTGTGCGACTTTTCATCATCTCTGCTGCATCGAGAGTGTCACATGTGCCTGGATTATTAGGAGATTAATATCTACACATTTATTAGTGTCTAAAAAAGACAGATTGTGAAAATAATAAGAAAATATTATTTGAATAAACAAGAATATCAGTTAAAAATTATTCTAACTAGTTTGGAAGAGTTTTCAGCATTATAATTTGAGAAACAAGGGATTAAATTCAGAACTGTGAATTTGTCTGGAGACGAATTATATATTATTCAATCAGAGAAAAATCATTTAAAATTTTTTGCAAGCATTCAAATAGCTTATATACTTATATTTTATATTATTCACTAATCACTATACAGAAACCCTGTTTTACTAGTATTAAATTAATTATTGTGCATCCAAAAATTAGTGTTTTATTATTATAAGTGCCTATAGTCAGAAATATATGCTACCAGTCAATATTTGATGTCAAGATAACTTTCTCAAGACTTTACCATCAGTAGTGCATATAAATTCCTCCGCTGGACAATTGCTTTCACCAATAATGGCGAATAAGAAGAATTCCTCAACTGACAAAGATGAAATCACTTCATCACAAACATTCGTGTTACCAGACTCTCAAGCATTCAATTTCAAGCAACATCTATTGGAGGTCACCTCATAAAGTGGTCAGGTTTTGCAAAAAATGGTCAGCTCCCTCGATCAGGCAAAATATGAGGCAACCATACTAAGCCGAACAAAACCTGACAAATTTGTTAAATTCAAGCTCCTCCCAGTAGTTATTGCTGATGAAGATGTGCATAATGAAGTTGCGCGTTTATTAAGAGAGCTCACGCATGTTCGTGTAGACCAAGTTACTGCTAAACCTCAATTAGCTCAAAGTACATTAGCTCCGCCCCCAAAAGATAAAAATTCAATTCAGAAGAAACCATTGAATGGAAAGGGTGGCTGGAAACAACAATTGCCCACAAAGTCATCGGAAGAACTACAAATAGTTAAAGAGCTGATGCCGACAGCAGACGCCCACTTATCTAAGCCACCTCGCATACAGAGACCGAAGTTTATCAAGTTGCAAAAAAGCGATAGCAACTCCTTCCAACCCCAGCTTGAAGACGGTAATTACGTCCCCTTGGTCAACCTAGGGAATAACTTCAGCAAAAACTTACAGAAAAATAACAAATCCCATAAACAAAATTCAATAAAAATTAAAACTGAGAAGAATATTTGTGACGGAAGAAAGAGCCAAAAGACCCCTTCCGTGTCAGAGAAAGCAAGTAACAGCCAATTCTTATTAGTCTTTCCTGAAATAGCAAAGAATCTAGCAAGCCCCAAGAACACTCGCATCGAGGATGACGACCTGCACAGCTCACAAGCTCCTCCCCCTGAAGAATCCCCACTTGGGGTGAAAACAAGGTGGAAAGTAGATCTCTCCCGATACAAAATTAATGAAATCCCCCATTATAAAGCCAAGACTAACACAAACACGAAAGATAAATCAGAAATCGGTAGCTCCGCCCACTCCCAGAAGAAGAAATTAACCAAAAAAGAAGTCACTAACAGCGATAGCCAAACTCATGGGCCCACAGCTAACAACAGCAAAACTCGACCAGAGAAAGCGGCAATAAGCAATAACAGTGCCACTGTTCACCCAAGTCAAAGCACTAGCTCCGCCCACAACAAAAAATCAGTATCTTTCAATCCGGAAGTAGAAGAAATTGCCTATTCACCGGAGGTGATGACCCAAGATACAATACCAGAAACTACGAGTGACAGCCCCACACAAATGGAAATACTAACAGATCAAAAGCTGCAGGCCACGCCCGTTGTACTAATTCCAAGAACGCCCTTACTTCTCAACGAAAGTTGCGAAGTGGAAAGTACCTGCCCTGAGCAAGATAGTCAAATTATTCAGCCTGGGCAAAAAATTCAGCAGCCAGCTCGCGCATTAGAACCTGAGGTCATTGTTCAACACTATCAGTGCCCCAGCTCTGACAGTGACACGGATCTGGAAGAGTTCCATGATTCGTTTACGAATCACAACCCAAGCTCAAGAACCATAATTCCTAGTCAAAAAACCGATGATCTTGTAGTAGAAGAAGCAATTTATCCCAATGAAGACAATCCAATACCAGTTAATACTCCTGGAACCGCACCTGAACATGATATTCCTGAGGAAGAAGTTCCCTCAGAAGTAGACGACACAGACGAGGACCAAGATTTCAGGCCGGATCCCAGGAACGAGGGTCATTGCGGATACAGCTCAGACAGCGAATACGAGATTCTAGATGAATTGCCCAAAAGAAAGAAGCCCAAGAAGACTACAAACATTAGCCCGGCCAATATACCCCAGCTAGCAACCCCCTCTGGAAATACGTCGGAAAATATTGGCGATGACGGAGATTACATAGTCTGCCCAACGCATGACATGCGGGTCAAGGATACCCTTATGTTAACCTTTCCAATCATTGGCCCCCTGGCCTGTACAGAACGCGACTCAGGATGTGTCTTCCGCACGTTCCAGAAAGAATGGCCTAGGAAAACTGGGAACCTGAGGCGACATCTGGTACAAAAGCACCACATCCCAATCAACTTCATTGAAAGATGGTGCTCGATATGCCAAGATCCACTAAGGAACCCGCGTAAGCTGGCTAGGCACATATGCTGGAGTGACAATCCAAACATAAATAATACGATGCTTGACCATGAGACGTATGACAAACTCCCATACAAATGTGTATATTGCAGCACATTTGCTGCTGACAACCCCTCGGCCTTACGCAGCCACACCAAGATTCATGAGAGGAACGCAAGACGTGCAGCAAGTGCAAATAAACGAAAAGCACAAGATCGTTCGTCAGCCCCAAGATCTCAGAATCAAAATCCAAGCGCTCCCACAATTGTCTCACCATCAAGCTCAAGCAGCATTAACAACCAAATACAGATTGACCCAGATGAAGCACTCACTAGTCAGGATTTCAACGCCGAAAATAACCCTAACGACGTAACAGATGATGACATTGAAGCCACACAAGTCCCCTCTGACTCCCAAGGTTGGTTGGTTGGTTGGTTGTATGGGGTTTTATGGCGCAAAATCCCTTAAAGGACATGCTGCGCCAAAAAAGTAGACTAAAACATCAAAAAAGTGAGAGATAGAAAAATGAAAAAATAAAGGAACAATGAGAAGAGCAACCTGGATGGGGTATCCCATCCAGATGTGGTCGAACAAGAGTAGAAAAGACTAACTGTTAAATACTATAAAACAGTAGAGTAAAAACAAAAGAATAAGTCAATAAAAAGTGCAGTCTGGAAGGGGTTCCCTTCCAGATATCACAAAGGTGTAAACAGAAAATTTAATCGTTAAACCAAAGATATACAAATTAAATTTCAAAGTAAAATCCAGCATGTTTTAAAAAAGTAAATAGTGCCCTATGAGGTTTATCCCCAATAAGGTTTGTCAAGAGTGGTGATGATGACTTAAAATAAATTCTATATAAGTGCCGGAGGCCCGGACAGTCAGTTAAAACATGATAAATGGTCAGGTAATCAAAATGACAATGTGGACACATGGGAGCATCCTCCCGAAGTAAAAGATGTTTATGAGTGATCCTTGAATGTCCAATTCTCAGACGAGTAAGTAGAACATCTGTTTTTCTTGGATAACTCGGAGGCCAGGTCATTATTAGAGGTTTGATATGGTGCAGTTTATTATTGTTTTCCAGATCCCAACTTTCTTGCCATTTATTCTGAATAAAAATATTTATAAGTAGTTTAACGTCTGAGAAAGGAACATCATGGTGTAACGGATTAAGAGCACATTTTGCCGCCTCGTCTGCTTTCTCATTGCCAGGAATACCCATGTGTCCAGGTACCCAGCAGAATAAAATATTATGACCACGCCTTGTCAATTTGTTATAAATATCTAGGATGGATGAGACAAGAGGATGCTTGTTAAAAGATTTAATTGCGTCAATAGAACTATTTGAGTCTGTATAGATAATGAAGGATGAGCTATGATGATGAGATATATGCACCATGGCTCTCTCTATTGCAATCAGTTCAGATGTAAAGACAGAGATAGAAGGATGGAGACGATAGCTTAATGAAGTGTTGTCACAAAATACACCACAACCAACAGTATTACCACTCTTAGATCCATCTGTATAAATGTCAGTATAGCCATTAAAATTTGCTCGGTGTGCGGCAAATAACTGTTGAAAAACTGCAGGGGCCAAGTTGTTTTTATCATATCCTTTAAAGGGATGGAGCGATGTAATATCAGGAGGGTTCCAAGGAGGGAGTACATGCAATGGACATGGACTTACCCTGATATTACTCAGTGGGCTATTATCAGTAATTTTTCTAATTCTGACACCAAAAGATGGGATGCAAGATGGTCGATGCTGATAAAGAATATCATTGTCGGTGTTTAAAATGTATGTATGAAGAGGATGGCCAGGATGTGAAAGGAGACGGTAATACAGTTCTAAAGAGAGCTTTTCACGAATGTGGTGTAATGATGGTTCATTGCAGTCAACATAAAGACTTAAAACTGGAGAGGTACGAAATGCACCAGAGCAAACACGGAGTGCGCTATGGTGCACTGTGTCAAGTTTTTTAATAACAGAATTACGTGCAGAACCATAGACCTGGCAGGCATAATCAATTTTGGAACGGATTATAGAGCGATAAATTTTCAAGAGAGAACCACGGTCTGCTCCCCAAGAAGTGTTTGAAAGCACCTTAATTAGATTAAGTGATTGCTCGCACTTTTTACGTAACTGCAAAACATGTGGCAAGAAAGTGAGTTTTTTATCAAAATATAAGCCAAGAAAGCGAATGCAATCAGTAACAGCAACTTGAGATGCTCCAATATAAATTTCAGGATCTGGATGCAGATCCCTCTGTCTACAGAAATGCACACAAGAAGTTTTGTCTTGGGAAATAATAAAACCATTTTTATTTGTCCATTGAATAATACGGTTGATAGCAATTTGTAATTGTCTCTCAATAAAACGCATATCTTGTCCTTTACATAAAATTTTAAAATCGTCAACATATAGTGTACCCTGCACACAAGGGGGTAATTGTTGCAGTATATCATTTATCTTGATTGCAAAGAGGGTGACACTCAGAACACTGCCCTGTGGTACACCCTCTTCTTGTACATAAAAACTGGAGAGAATCCCCCCAATTCGAACTTGAAAAATTCGAATGGCGAGGAAGTTCTTAATAAAAATCGGGAGGTTCCCACGAAAGTCCAGGTTAAAAAGGTCGCGAAGGATACCATACCTCCATGTCTTGTCATAGGCTTTCATCATGTCGAAAAAAACAGTGACCAGATGGTTGTGTTTTAAAAAAGCAGTCCGTATATGGGTTTCTAAAAGAATGAGGTTATCGATAGTGGACCTACCACGCCGAAATCCGCTTTGGAAGGCTGCAAGGCAATTATTTGATTCAAGAACATGCACCAGGCGGCAATTAACCATTTTTTCTAAAAGTTTGCAGAGGCTGCTAGAGAGTGCGATAGGCCTGTAATTGTTTGGGTCACTGGAGTCTTTCCCTGGCTTAGGAAAAGGAATGATAATGGCTTTAGACCAGGCATTAGGGAAAGTTTGTTCAATCCAGATTCTATTGAAAAAAATAAGTAAGTTATTGAGAGAGGTGGAAGAAAGATGTTTTAGCATGGTATATGTGATGCCATCATGTCCTGGGGCAGATAACCGGCTCTTTTGCAAGCAACTTAAGAGTTCTGGAATAGTAAATGGGAGATTGTAATCATGAGAATGGCGAGAGTTAAAATTGATTCTGGTATTTTCCGTTTGTCTTTTGTATGATAAAAAAGGTTCTGGGTAAGAGTCAGAGCTAGAATTGGAAGCGAGGGTACTAGCTATTGTCTCAGCTATATTTTTGGGAGACGCTATTGTTTGGCCGTTGTGTTTTAAGATTGAGATATGATTTTCAGAATATAATCCCATACAATTTTTTACTTTTTTCCAAAGAACTTTACTTGAGGTGTTACTGTTTATATTGGAGACGTATTGCATCCAGGATTCACGTTGGCTTTTACGCCGCACTCTTCTAGCATCAGCCTTTGCTTTTTTGTACATAATATAATTAGTATTATTGGGATACCTCCGGAAGATACCCCAAGCCTTCTGTTGATTTTTTTTGCCTTTTTGCAGTCATCATTCCACCATGGTTTCCTGTGCTTTGGGGTAGAAAGTGATTTTGGAATCCTAATATCTGCAGCATTGATAATACATTGGGTGATATTATCAAGCACATCATCGATATCACCTTCTATCATTTCACTTGTAATTTTTGCAAGGTCTGTGAAAGTTCGCCAATTGGCTCTGTCATAGACGTAGCGTTTAAAGCAATTATTAGAATCCGTGTGAGGAGTTGTCTGCGAGATAAAAGTGGGAAAGTGGTCACTGCCGTACAGGTCATTAGAGACCCAGAAGGTCCAATACGGATATATAGATGGGGAGCAAATAGTGAGATCTATGGCATGAAAGGTGCGAGTCGGTTCATGAAAATATGTGTGATCACCATTATTGAGTAGGCATAAGCCATTGTCGGAAATTAATTTTTCTATTATGTCACCACGTTGATTAGAGTCAGAATTCCCCCAGAGTTGGCTATGAGCATTAAAATCCCCAATGATGATGAAAGGAGCGGGGAGTTGGAGAACTAGGTCCTGAAGTAGTGCTGACTGAATAATTTGATGGGGTGGTAAATAAATAGAACAGATTGTAATGAGACGTTTTACATGAACACGGACTGCAACAGCTTGTAAGTTTGTGTTTAGTAAAACATGAGAGTGAGGTAAACTGCGAGAGATGAAAAGAGCCACTCCACCAGTAGCTCTTTCATTGCCTGTAAAATCTTTTCTGTAGGTAGCATAGTTGCGTAATTTCGCTTTGTCAGTAGGTTTTAGATGGGTTTCCTGCAGAGCTAAACATAAAGGCTGATGGTCGGATAGAATATTACGGATTTCGTCAAGTTTATTATGATAGCCACGGCAGTTCCATGAGATAATATTAGACATGATTAAATTGTTTTTTTAAGAAGTTTAGCTGCGGTATTTTATTCGGAGGTAGTGGACATACTATCTCCCTCGTTAAATTCTTCACCCGGTTCTGGGTGAAGAGCTAAAGCATCATCTTCTTCCATTTTATCATTCTGTATTGATTGAGTTTTATATTTGGATGTTTTACATTTTTTCCTTTTGGCTGTATTTTCAGATGAACTAGTGGCTTTAATTGTTGGTAGGTTAAATTTGTCTGCATCAGATTTATGGTTTGGTTTCACAGAATGTGTTTTAGTTGTATTTTGAGAGCCTCTATTATGGAGTGGAGGTTTCGAAATAAAAGATTGTGACAATTTTGAAGAAGCATTTGTAGATGATTTAGGAGGAACAGAGTTTTGTGAATTAGGAGGAGCAGATTGCGTTGATCTATTTGTCTTACCTGAATTATTAGACAGGTTGTTTTCTTTTTGATTAGGTTGGCAATTAGGTTTAGTTGGGAATTCAGTTTGAGTTGCGATAGTTTTATAAGTTTTATGAACGGTTTTTGTTAAGGCAGCAGCATATGATACACCAACTTTGGGCGTTCTGGATTCGACTATTTTTCTGGCTTCAGGGTATGATATATTTTGTCTTGTGCGTATTGTCTGTATTTCTTTTTCTATTTTCCACATTTCACACGATTTGGCATAGGATGGATGATCTTTTTTGCAGTTGACGCAACAAGGTGGAGCATTGCATTGCCCACTTTCGTGGCCAATTGCACTGCACCGACCACAGGTTTCTTTACCTCGGCATGATGTTTTTGAGTGCCCAAAGCGCTGACAGTTAAAGCAACGCAGTGGGTTTGGGATGTACGGTCTGACAGAGCATGATAGATATCCAGCTTTTATATATTTGGGTAAGTTGGGAGTATTAAACGTCAGAATAATATGCTTGGTAGGTATTTGTACTTGGTTAGCTGGAATTTGTTCATCTTTGCGGTTTATTTTTATACGTCTAGCTGCTATGACATTTTGTTCCCTTAAGTTTTCCACTATTTCATCTTCGGTTACATGCAAGAGGTCATATTCTGATATCACTCCGCGAGATGAGTTTAAGGTTCTATGTGGTGATATGATGACAGCAATGTTTGCAAAGTGAGTACATTTTTTTAAGTTTAATGCTTGTTGGTTATTGCTTACTTCAATTAGGAGTTCACCTGTACGGAGTTTTTTGATTGTTTTGGGTTCGCCAACCAGTCCTTGGATAGATTTATTAATTAGAAAGGGGGATGTTTTATCAAAACTCCCTTCTCGGCGTTTGACGACAAAGAATCTTTCTTCAGTTTTATTTTCATGAGAGTTGGGATTGTTAGATTCCGTTGTGGAAACATAATCCTCGACTCTCTCACTCCATGATAATTTATTGCCTTGATTTTCAGTAGCCTTTGAGCTAGAGCTCGATGCATCAAAATTCTCTTTATTAGCTTGTGGGGCCTCCACATCGCTTGTCTTATTGTCTGATATTGTAGCCATATTTGAGAGATAATGTTTAAAACGCCAGGCATCGGGCCTGGTCTCCGACCCTTCTTCTTACCGTTACTTTAGGCGCAGGTCTCAAAAGGGTGAAAACTATCAACAAACTTCCACGTTTTTCGAACGTTGGATTAAACTCGATAGCATCTCCAAACTCTAGTTCTTTCACAGTGGAACTCGGTTGTCGTAGGTAAGCCTTTACAGCTCTGTCCAACCTACAACGCCCTTACGTCGAAAGGACACCAGTCGCCCAGTGCATTCCTAACCACCGCCATACAAGTACGGCGCCTACCGATCACGGAACCGGAATTCGGAGATGCCCTGCACTCTGGGACTCGAGATCAGCCTAAAGAGGTAGAAACGAGGCGATGAGATTAAAAAACCTCAACACCCAGAGTGTCTCACGTGAAAATAAAAAAATCCACTATTGTAAAAAAGAAAAAGTGATGTGGGTGAGAACTTAGAAACAAGGTGTATTTTTTGTCTTTTTTCAATTTTTTTTTAAACAAAAGAACAAGAACAATGTTAGTAGAACAAATAACAATTTGAACAAAATGGTCAGTAAAAAACATGAACAAGAACAAAGAGGGATAAGAAACTGAAAAAAGAAGATTAAAAAGTGTGAAACAAAGAATAAAGGATAGACAACTAAAAAGAGAAGAAAACAGGAAAGGAGAAAGATCGCTCGGGAACCCGGGGTCGCGAAACCCGTAAATACCTAAAGAAGGTATTCCCCTGGGGGGTCTGACTCCCAAGAACCAGCAGACGGCGATGAGTACTTCGACGCGGAACAGGGCCAGGAAGAAATGGAAGATATGTCGGATGACGAGATGCAAGGTATTGCACTCAACAACACTTCCCCGAATATCGATGACAGCCCCGCATCAGAAGAATTCGTCGACAAACTAAAAAATATGTTGTCATCCTACAGCGATGACAAATGGGAAGAATTTGAGCGACTTGTCGAAGATGTTACCAATGCTGCTCAAGTTCATGTAAAAATTAAGAATGTTGAAACCACCTTCAAGATACGGAATGGTGACGCTAGGGATCCAACAAGTACCCAAAGGACCTACAGACGCAACCGCCGCAGGGCAATGCGCTTAGTCAATGGCGAACAAAACTCCTACTGCAAAGTTCAGGTTGATGACCTAAAGAAAAATTTCTTCAACAGTGTATTTCCTGAACCAGACTTGTCGATATACGACAATTGCAAGAAGGCGGAACGCCCACCAAGTGCTGCAATGTTCTCCACCTTTGAAGTAAAACGCAAACTAAAAGCCAGCGAGAACTCTGCTCCAGGTCCAGATCGCCTTACTTTCAATCATTGGAAGAGCTTCGACCCTCACGCCAAAGCTTTAGCAATAATATACAATATTTGTCTGAAGGCGAAGCGAATCCCAAGCACCTGGAAACAAAGTACCACTATTTTCATTCCTAAGAGCGGTGATCCACTAAAGCCTGAAAATTGGAGACCAATCTCCTTATCGTCAACCATCTACAAGCTTTTCGCCTGCCTAATATCCAAGCGCATTTCAAACTGGATAGAAAAGAACAAGTTGCTTTCGAAAAACCAAAAAGGATTTCGACCGGGCTGTTGAAAACAACTTCGTTCTGGATACCCGCATTCAAGAAGCAAAACGGCTAAAAAAGGAGCTATTCATAATACTGCTTGATCTGAAAGACGCCTTTGGTAGCATCACCCACCCCGCCATCTTCGCTGCGCTGGAAGCCGCAGGCCTAGGTGAAATATACCTTCCCCTACTACAAGACATGTACACTGGGATGATCACAAGATTGATGACGGAAGAGGGTCTTTCGGAAGAAATTCCGGTCCTGAAAGGGGTGAAACAAGGATGCCCATTAAGCGGGCTGGTATTTAACATAACAATTGACCCAATCTACGAAGTTATACAGCTAGCAAGAAAAGTTTTATTTGCGTTGGGATACGCAGACGACACTGCTGTCCTTGGAAAATCTGTTCAAGAGCTTCAAGATACAATTGATAGAGTCAAGGCATTTCTAGATCGCTTGGGCCTACAATTAAATCCCAGCAAATGTAAGACAATTCACATTGACCCCGTAAAAGCATCTTGTGGAGACGCTAAGTTCAAGATCGGTGAAGATGAAGTCCCAGCCCTTGATTCACTAGAAGAAGTCAAGTACTTAGGCAAGCCTGTAGGATACAGGCTATTTGACAACAACCTAAAAATAGACGAATACATTGCCGAGGGTATGAAAATCCTGGACTCGACTCTGGCCCCGTGGCAGAAAATCGATGCGCTCAAGTGCTTCTTTTTCCCGTCACTCAGTTATGCAATGCGCACCTCCCAGTTCGGAAAAGATGCCTGGCGAAGAGTTGATTCTGCCCTTAGACCCAAAATCAAAGAAATTCTGGGCCTGCCAATCCGAGCCAGCAACTCCTACTTATACGGGAGTACAGAAGACGGGCTACTGGGAATTCCCCTTGCAGGCTTTGACTCAGATGTAGCAAAGATTGACACTGCGTTCAAGCTCATTATGTCTGATGACGAAGAAGTGAGAATGCTAGCCTGGAATGCCCTTGCCATGGCCACGAGAGACAGAGTCAAGCATAACCCCTCAACTGAAGAGATTCAGGAATACCTATCTAGTGGGCCACTTGAAGAAACCTCAAACAGGTACACCTCCATTTGGGCTAAAGCTCGTGCAGCATCTAGAAGGCTGGGGGTCGTCTGGCACCTATCTGATGATGGCAAAGCAACACTGTTAAAGGGGGACACAGCTATTACAGACAGGCAAAAAGTATTCAGCACTCTCCGTGAAAGTTATCGAAAGTGGCACTCCCATCGCCTCAAATCATTTAAGTCGCAAGGGAAGACCCTTGAATGCTATGCAAAGTCAAAGGCATCGTCTCACTTCCTGCGGACCGGGGACTTCCTCCGGTTCACTGACTGGAAATTTATCCACGCGGCTAGACTGGGGGTCGTTGACCTTAACGGCACAATACCTAGAAAAGACAAAGCAGAAAAAATGTGTAGGTGGTGCCCTTGGCCCAATGAAACGCTTCCCCACGTGATCGACCACTGCCCTCATGCGCTAAGCAAAACCATTACCGACAGGCATGACAGGGTCGTTAAAAGGATCATAAAGGCTGCCAGTGGTAAATGGAAAGTCCTCAAAGAAAACAAGCCTTATGGAAAAAACCGCAAGCTTCGCCATGACATATTAGTAAAAAATAATGATGAAGCGATGGTCATTGATGTGACAATCCCGTTCGATAACGGACTCAACAGTTTCGCTGAAGCCCGACAAGGCAAAATCAACAAATACAAAATCGTAGTTGACGGCCTCAAAGCAAAATATAAGAAAGTCAGCTGTGATGCGATTGTTGTCGGTGCACTGGGGTCCTGGGACAAAAAGAATGACAAGATTGTGAGCAAACTCTGCTCCAAGAAATATGAGACTATGATGAGGAAGCTTATAGTCTCTGATTGTATTCGTGCCTCTAGGGACATTTACATAGAGCACATTACTGACATTGAGCAAGTCGACCTCCGTTCTCGCATGCGTTTCCAGAAGCGAGGCATTTATCCTAGCGAGATTATTGACGAGTGGTATGAAACAGGTGATGAGTTCCCTAACCGAGCAAAGATTCCGCCTCATGGCTTTACCCCCAGTAATCCCAATAATGTCGAATCACATGCTTCGCAATTTGACAGTTCCTCGGCGCCTGCCGCGCAGCGCACGATTCCCAGACACCTCTCCAATGTCGTAACCAACAACTCCAATCATGACCTCGGCATGGAGATTGTCCTTGATCCTGTGCCTGATAGCCAAGAATCCTCTGAAGAAAGACCTCTGGCCACGCCTCTTGCGCTCGGAATACATGAATCACTCAATACTGCCTTGTCAGTGTCATCTTCTAATAACGTGGACTGTAATGGGCCCCCACACTCAATGATGAACACTGCTGCTAATTCCACGACCTCCCGTGAGGTATGTAACATTGCTCCACCAGAAAATAGTTGCACTCATTCAGAAGATGAAATTAATTTTGATATTGAATTTTGCACCTCTTGTTCCCAGGACCCTCTGTCTATTGGGGCGCACGTGTGTGGGAATGGGGCTGCACAAAATATATGTGTCTGCTGGACTGCATTCCTGCCGCGATGGAGCTGCACAACCCCCCCCCCCCCCTTCATCCACCGGGAGCGACCCTGCCTCGGCAGTGGCTCTTGGCCCGGCTTCCTTCTCTTCCGCCTTAGACACGCCCCCGTCTGCTGAAACTCACAAGGTTGAAGCTTCGGGAGGCGTGGCTAAGACGGATAATTTTTCTATTTTTTGTAACGAAGGTTGCTCACCCTCGGGTGAGTAACTGGTAAATGTGTTGTGTGTTTTATTTATTTTTAATGACTGACACCTGGTGACAGTCGCATAAATGTGGATGGATGTTTTGTTTATTTTTAATGGTTATCACCTGGTGATAACTGCGTATTTGTGGATGGATGTTTGGTGTGTGTCCTTCGCTGGTAAGGACAGATCGATGATGCTATAAAAGAGTTTATGTTCGGTACGTTGATTTTTGTACTGGAAACATGCTCTTCCTGAGATCTGTTCTTATCAGCTTAATTTTGCTGTTTTTTAACATTTTACTTTTATTTTTCAGATTATTTGCCTGATTTGCGAATTTTATTTGAGAACAGTGCTAGCCACGCCCATTGCCAGAAGGTCGAGGAGGATTTGCTTGATGGTCTCTGTGCGTTGATTGATGGTCTCTGTGCTTCGATAGAGGGTCTCTGTGCTTGTCTGCGGTCCTTGTGCTTGCTTGCTCTCTCTGTTTACTGATGACGTAGCGGCCGTGCCTGGGCCTGATCCTCTCCTGAGCTCTCTCTCTTGTGGTTGTCTCGATATCTGCCTGCCGTGGTTCCTCCATCTTGGCCGCCATTGCTCCCTCCCCGGCCTGAAGTTGTTGTTTTGGAGGGGTGTATCCAGAATAACCGCCATTTTTATTTCGGCAGCCATCTTGGATGGAATCCGGATTTCACCACGTTTAGAGACTTTTAAGTACTATTTTAGCTGCTTTTATACATCTTTTCGCCGTATTTGCACATTTGCCATCAATTCATCGCTCATTTTGCCATTTAAAGTTAATTCTAATAGCTTTTAGGCTATTCTATGGACTCTGTTGCTTTTACGCAACCTGCGACGAGATCTTTTTTTATAACTTGAGCTTGATTCAGCTTTGATTTATTGGTTGTACGTTACGTACTTTTATCTGCTTTTAAGTATTTGTAACATTACGTCGTACCCCTGTGTTTACTGTTTTATTTTTGTTATATTTTGTACTTTTAACTGTCAGTATCACTTCGCGTTAACAGATGGGTGCTACGTGGGTCTGCGAATAGCTAATGTTTTCGTTTCATTTATGGTGCTTATTTTATATGATTGTCGTTTTCCATTTGCTTTGCTATTTTGCAGTCTTGCTTTTGTCCCATGTGGCCGGTTGTGTCAAACCACATATTTATTTTTGCAACTGGGGTGTGTTTTTTTTCTTCTTCTTTTATATGTTCGTCAGTTATTGTGATGTGGTTCTTGTCTCAGTCCTATTTATTGTAAATTCTGTTTATTTTTTTGTCAACTTTTAGTGCTTCGCGCTAGTTAATATTTTTCTGCTTGTTTGACGTCGGTGGCTATTTCGCCGGTTACTATTAGAACAACCTTTCGTCTTACTTAAGGAGTAACACCTTTTGCTGTTACATTTGTATTGTGTTGACTAGTGCCTTGGCACGTATGTTTTTGTGAGAAACTGGTTGGCTCGCCAGTTTTAAAATTTTTGAATTTTCTTTTAAGTGGTCATATTTTCTCATCTCGTTTCCTGTTGTACAGGCTCATAATCATACACATTTTGTCATCTGTATATAGGTTCATAGTTGTTGTGATTTGTTAATGTTTTTTATCTTTTACAAGTGCTATATACACGTACGTATTTTAATGTTTTTATCTTATACATGTGTATCTACAAACACCATTTTATTTCATCGCGTTTTTAGCATTTACATCTGATTTCTACAATCAGGGTTTTAACGTGCATGTTATAAAATGAATAATTGTTGCATTCGTATTGATTAAGCGGCATGGCGGATACCTCCCGGCAGGGTGGTCTTGGTGGGGCCCGTGGCGACGGTAGTGCTGCTGAAAATCAAGGTGACGAAGATGAAGAAATATTATTTGTTCCACCCAGGCTCAACGGACTCCACCTGACCGTGACCTGGCCAATCAAATGCCCTGTCACGTGCATGGTCGGAAACTGCCGAACTAAATTTAAAAGTGACAATAGATATAGTGTGGTCAACGATCTCGTTGGCTACATTAAGGATATACACAAAATGATCGTGACAGGTAAGACAAACATGTGTGCCATCTGCGATCGGTAGGTGTCCGCCCAATCATGCCTGCTTCAAGACGAGGGAGATGCTTGTCCAAACCGATGAGGGTTGTAACTACAAATGTGACAAATGCCCTAGCACTTTCCCGTCTTGGAGAGGTCTCAGCAATCATAAACAAACTCACAAAAAGGACGAGATCCAAAACAAGTATAATATTAAAAAAGGTTTACCTCTTACTGATAAGTCTGGTGGTACCAGTGGAGTCAGGAATCTCAAGAAGACAGTGACGAGGGGCGGCGGTACTAAAAATGTGCCAAGCAACACCCTGTCCACGTCCTCCTGGAGTTTGAGAAATATAGCCTGTTAAGCTCTAGGAGTTCTCCTGCCACTGCTGGGGCCACCGGCAAATCTAATGTTAATGGTGCGAAGAAGACTGGTGCCGATATTGACAATTTTATTAGAGATACAAAAAAGTTTATTGGCAGAAAAAAATGGTAAGGAAGTTCCAACTCTAGATAATGATGATTGTTCGAAGAGTTCCCATGCCGATTCTCGAATTGATACATCAGACGGGAACTCAATTCTAATTACTGATGAAGATATTAATAAGTTTGTCGAGGTCGTCACCGGCAGTGGAATTGATCACCCCCTCTCGTCAACGTTAATTCATCACTCCAGTGGCAACGACCTCTCGTCCCAGTGTTTAAATCAGTCCTCTGTCCAGGGCCGTATTATTGATGGCCAGGGTGCTACTGCCTTGGGGGGAGACTGTGCTAAAGTTTGTATGAATGACGAAGAGGAGAGGATTATAACAAAAGCGATATTACAGCTGATGATGTGTTATCTGGTAAATATAAGATTTTAACTTCTACCAAAGATTTTAAGATGCCCTCTTTACAGGCGAATTCCGAGTCTCTTATACAGGCTCCAAATAACAGAATTTTTAATGAATCAGTGATTTTTAACTCGTTTAATCCTGATGTTGTAATCCCTCATGCTTGGGGGCTTTCCCCTCGAGGTAGTGGTGCATGCAATAATTTTACTAACTGCCCCACTGAGTTTCATGTTGACATTGAGAAGATAGCTGATAAACAGTTGATTCCTGATGGAAGGTCGCCGATACTCGAAGATACTAACATTGCTGGCGAGGCGACAAAGCCAAAGGAAATTGACAGTATTAGATGGTTGGTTGGTTGTATGGGGTTTTATGGCGCAAAATCCCTTAAGGGACATGCTGCGCCAAAAACAGTAGACTAAAACATCAAAAAAGTGAGAGATAGAAAAAAGACAAAATAAAGAAACAATAGGAAGAGCAATCTGGATGGGGTATCCCATCCAGATGTAGTCAAACAAGTGTAGAAAAGACTAACTTTTAAATACTAAAAACCAGTAGAGTAAAAACATAAGAGTAAGTCAATAAAAAGTGCAGTCTGGAAGGGGTTCCCTTCCAGATATCACAAAGGTGTAAACAGAGAACTTAATCGTTAAACCAAAGATATAAAAATTATATTTCAAAATAAAATCCAGCATGTTTTAAAAAAGTGAAGAGTGCCCCATGAGGTGTATCACCAATAAGGTTTGTCAAGAGTGGTGATGATGACTTAAAATAAATTCTATATAAGTGCCGGAGACCCGGACAGTCAGTTAAAACATGATGAATGGTCAGGTAATCAAAATGACAATGTGGACACATGGGAGCATCCTCCCGAAGTACAAGATGTTTATGAGTGATCCTTGAATGTCCAATTCTCAGACGAGTAAGTAGAACATCTGTTTTTCTTGGATAACTCGGAGGCCAGGTCATTATTATAGGTTTGATATGGTGCAGTTTGTTATTGTTTTCTAAATCCCAACTTTCTTGCCATTTATTCTGAATAAAAATATTTATAAGTAGTTTAACGTCTGAGAAAGGAACATTATGGTGTAACGGATTAAGAGCACGTTTTGCCGCCTCATCTGCTTTCTCATTGCCAGGAATACCCATGTGTCCAGGTACCCAGCAGAATAAAATGTTATGACCACGTCTTGTCAATTTGTTATAAAAATCTAGGATGGATGAGACAAGAGGATGCTTGTTAAAAGATTTAATTGCGTCAATAGAACTATTTGAGTCTGTATATATAATGAAGGTTGGTTGGTTGGTTGGTTGTATGGGGTTTTATGGCGCAAAATCCCAGTAGGGACATGCTGCGCCAAGACAAAGTCAAAATGTAAAAATGTATATATCCAAAAAAAAAAAACGATTAAAAGAAGAATAACAAAACGGTGATAAAAACAAAAAAATTAATGAAAACAGTAATATGTATATCTAAAACCGTTTAAAAGAATCAAAGGTTCATAGTTAAAAGTCAAGCGTATTATAAGTAAACACTGTGGAGTTATTAAATTAATAACTGTTAAAATACACAAAGTTTAAAAGGATGTACAAATACTAGATGAAAACAAGGTTAAAATCACATGAGTAAAAAACAATGTAAAATCAATTAGGTAAAAATTCCTCTAAAACTGTATTTCCTTCATCACCACTTGATGCATAAGAGTCGGTTGGTTGGTTGGTTGGTTGTATGGGGTTTTATGGCGCAAAATCCCTTAAGGGACATGCTGCGCCAGAAAAGTAGACCAAAACATCAAAAAAGTGAGAGATAGAAAAATGACAAAATAAAGGAACAATGAGAAGAGCAATCTGGATGGGGTATCCCATCCAGATGTAGTCGAACAAGTGTAGAAAAAACTAACTTTTAAATACTAAAAAACAGTAGAGTAAAAACATAAGAGTAAGTCAATAAAAAGTGCAGTCTGGAAGGGGTTCCCTTCCAGATATCACAAAGGTGTAAACAGAAACTTAATCGTTAAACCAAAAAAAAAATTAAATTTCAAAGTAAAATCCAGCATGTTTTAAAAAAGTGAATAGTGCCCTATGAGGTGTATCCCCAATAAGGTTTGTCAAGAATGGTGATGATGACTTAAAATAAATTCTATATAAGTGCCGGAGACCCGGACATTCAGTTAAAACATGATGAATGGTCAGGTAATCTAAATGACAATGTGGACACATGGGAGCATCCTCCCGAAGTAAAAGATGTTTATGAGTGATCCTTGAATGTCCAATTCTCAGACGAGTAAGTAGAACATCTGTTTTTCTTGGATAACTCGGAGGCCAGGTCATTATTAGAGGTTTGATATGGTGCAGTTTATTATTGTTTTCTAGATCCCAACTTTCTTGCCATTTATTCTGAATAAAAATATTTATAAGTAGTTTAACGTCTGAGAAAGGAACATCATGGTGTAACGGATTAAGAGCACGTTTTGCCGCCTCATCTGCTTTCTCATTGCCAGGAATACCCATGTGTCCAGGTACCCAGCAGAATAAAATATTATGACCACGCCTTGTCAATTTGTTATAAAAATCTAGGATGGATGAGACAAGAGGATGCTTGTTAAAAGATTTAATTGCGTCAATAGAACTATTTGAGTCTGTATATATAATGAAGGATGAGCTATGATGATGAGATATGTGCACCATGGCTCTCTCTATTGCAATCAGTTCAGATGTAAAGACAGAGATAGAAGGATGAAGACGATAGCTTAATGAAGTGTTGTCACAAAATACACCACAACCAACAGTATTACCACTCTTAGATCCATCTGTATAAATGTCAGTATAGCCATTAAAATTTGCACGGTGTGCGGCAAAAAACAGTTGAAAAACTGCAGGGGCCAAATTGTTTTTATCATATCCTTTAAAGGGATGGAGCGATGTAATATCAGGAGGGTTCCAAGGAGGGAGTACATGCAATGGACATGGACTTACCCTGATATTACTCAGTGGGCTATTATCAGTAATTTTCCTAATTCTGACACCAAAAGATGGGATGCAAGATGATCGATGCTCATAAAGAATATCATTGTCTGTGTTTAAAATGTATGTATGAAGAGGATGGCCAGGATGTGAAAGGAGACGGTAATACAGTTCTAAAGAAAGCTTTTAACGAATGTGGTGTAATGCTGGTTCATTGCAGTCAACATAAAGACTTAAAACAGGAGAGGTACGAAATGCACCAGAGAAAACACGGAGTGCGCTATGGTGCACTGTGTCAAGTTTTTTAAGAACAGAATTACGTGCGGAACCATAGACCTGGCAGGCATAATCAATTTTGGAACGGATTATAGAGCGATAAATTTTCAAGAGAGAACCACGGTCTGCTCCCCAAGAAGTGCTTGAAAGCACCTTAATTAAATTAAGTGATTGCTCGCACTTTTTACGTAACTGCAAAACATGTGGCAAGAAAGTGAGTTTTTTATCAAAATATAAGCCGAGAAAGCGAACGCAGTCAGTAACAGCAATTTGAGATGCTCAAATATAAATTTCAGGATCTGGATGCAGATCCCTACGTCTACAGAAATGCACACAAGAGGTTTTGTCTTGGGAAATAATAAAACCATGTTTATTTGTCCATTGAATAATACGATTGATAGCAATTTGTAATTGTCTCTCAATAAAACGCATATCTTGTCCTTTACATAAAATTTTAAAATCGTCAACATATAGTGTACACAGCACACAAGCGGGTAATTGTTGCAGTATATCATTTATCTTGATTGCAAAGAGGGTGACACTCAGAACACTGCCCTGCGGTACACCTTCTTCTTGTACATAAAAACTGGAGAGAATCCCCCCAATTCGAACTTGAAAAATTCGAAATGCGAGGAAGTTCTTAATAAAAATCGGGAGGTTCCCACGAAAGTCCAGGTTAAAAAGGTCGCGAAGGATACCATACCTCCATGTCTTGTCATAGGCTTTCATCATGTCGAAAAAAACAGTGACCAGATTGTTGCGTTTTAAAAAAGCAGTCCGTATATGGGTTTCTAAAAGAATGAGGTTATCGATAGTGGACCTACCACGCCGAAAACCGCTTTGGAAGGCTGCAAGGCAATTATTTGATTCAAGAACATGCACCAGGCGGCAATTGACCTTTTTTTCTAAAAGTTTGCAGAGGCTGCTAGAGAGTGCGATAGGACTGTAATTGTTTGGGTCACTGGAGTCTTTCCCTGGCTTAGGAAAAGTAAGGATAATTGCTTTATACCAGGCATTAGGGAAAGTTTGTTCAATCCAGATTCTATTGAAAAAAATAAGTAAGTTATTGAGAGAGGTGGAAGAAAGATGTTTTAGCATGGTATATGTGATACCATCGTGTCCTGGGGCAGATAACCGGCTCTTTTGCAAGCAGCTTAAGAGTTCTGGAATAGTAAATGGGAGATTGTAATCATGAGTATGGCGAGAGTTAAAATTGATGCTGGTATTTTCAGTTTGTCTTTTGTATGATAAAAAAGGTTCTGGGTAAGAGTCAGAGCTAGAATTGGAAGCGAGGGTACTAGCTATTGTCTCAGCTATATTTTTGGGAGACGCTATTGTTTGGCCGTTGTGATTTAAGATTGAGATATGATTTTCAGAATATAATCCCATACAATTTTTTACTTTTTTCCAAAGAATTTTACTTGAGGTGTTACTGTTTATATTGGAGACGTATTGCATCCAGGATTCACGTTGGCTTTTACGCCGCACTCTTCTAGCATCAGCCTTTGCTTTTTTGTACATAATATAATTAGTATTATTGGGATACCTCCGAAAGATATCCCAAGCCTTCTGTTGATTTCTTTTTGCCTTTTTGCAGTCATCATTCCACCATGGTTGCCTGTGCTTTGGGGTAGAATGTGATTTTGGAATGCTAATATCTGCAGCATTGATAATACATTGGGCGATAGTATCAAGCGCATCGTCGATATCACCTTCTATCATTTCACTTGTAATTTTTGCAAGGTCTGTGAAAGTTCGCCAATTGCCTCTGTCATAGATGTAGCGTTTAAAGCAATTATTAGAATCCGTGTGAGGAGTTGTCTGTGAGATAAAAGTTGGAAAGTGGTCACTGCCGTACAGGTCATTAGAGACCCAGAAGGTCCAATACGGATATATAGATGGGGAGCAGATAGTGAGATCTATGGCATGAAAGGTGCGAGTCGGTTCATGAAAATATGTGTGATCACCATTATTGAGTAGGCATAAGCCATTGTCGGAAATTAATTTTTCTATTATCTCACCACGTTGATTAGAGTCAGAATTCCCCCAAAGTTGGCTATGAGCATTAAAATCCCCAATGATGATGAAAGGAGTGGGGAGTTGGAGAGCTAGATCCTGAAGTAGTGCTGACTGAATAATTTGATGGGGTGGTAAATAAATAGAACAGATTGTAATGAGACGTTTTACATGAGCACGGACTGCAACAGCTTGTAAATTTGTGTTTTACTTAACATGAGAATGAGGTAAACTGCGAGAGATGACAAGAGCCACTCCACCAGTAGCTCTTTCATTGCCTGTAAAATCTTTTCTGTAGGTAGCATAGTTGCGTAATTTCGCTTTGTCGGTAGGTTTTAGATGGGTTTCCTGCAGAGCTAAACATAAAGGTTGATGGTCGGATAGAATATTACGGATTTCGTCAAGTTTATTGTGATAACCACGGCAGTTCCAAAAGATAATATTAGACATGAATTTTATTTATTTATAAAGTTATCTGCGATATTTTATTCGGAGGCAATGGACATACTATCTCCATCATTGAATTCTTCATCCGGTTCTGGGTGAAGAGCTAAAGCATCATCTTCCTCCCTTTTATTTTTCTGTTTTGATTGGGTTATACGTTTAGATACTTTATTCTTTTTCTTTTTGGCTGTATTATCATTTGATACTTTCATTGTTGGTAGGTTAAACCTTCCTGCTTCAGATTTACGGTTTGGTTTTACTGATGGTGTTTTAGTTGAATTTTCAGAACCTCTATTATGGAGTGGGAGTTTTGAGCTAAAAGATTGTGATGATAATGAATAAGCATTTGTTTAGGATGTAGGAGGAGCAGATTTCGGTGACTTAGGAGAAACAGATTGTGATGACTTAGGAGGAACAGATTGCGTTGAATTATTTGTCTTACCAGAATTATTTGACATATTTTCTTTTTGATTAGGCTGGCAATTAGTTTTAGCGGGGAATTCGGTTTGAGTTGCAATAGTTTGATAAGTTTTTTGGACAGTTTTAGATACCGCAGCAGCATATGATACACCAACTTTGGGAGTTCTGGATTCAACTATTTTTCTGACTTCAGGATATGATATATTTTGTCTTGTGCGAATTGTCTGTATTTCTTTTTCTATTTTCCACTGTTCACACGATTTAGCATATGATGGATGATCTTTTTTGCAGTTGACACAACAAGGTGGAGCATTGCATTGCCCACTTTCGTGGCCAACTGCACTGCACCGACCACAGGTTTCCTTACCTCGGCATGATGTCTTTGAATGCCCAAAACGTTGACAGTTAAAGCAACGCAGTGGGTTTGGGATGTACGGTCTGACAGAACATGATAAATATCCAGCTTTTATATATTTGGGTAGGTTAGGTGTGTTAAAAGTCAGTATAATATGCTTAGTAGGTATTTGTACTTGGTTCGCTAGTATTTGTTCATCTTTACGGGTGATTTTTATACGTCTAGCTCCTATGACATTTTGTTCCCTTAAGTTTTCCACTATTTCATCTTCAGTTACATGCAAGAGGTCAGATTCTGAGATCACTCCGCGAGATGAGTTTAAGGTTCTATGTGGCGATATGGTGACAGCAATGTTTGCAAAGTGAGTACATTTTTTTAAGTTCAGTGCTTGTTGGTTATTGATTACTTCAATTAGCAGTTCACCTGTACGGAGTTTTTTTATTGTTTTGGGTTCGCCAACCAGTCCTTGGATAGATTTATTAATCAGAAAGGGGGATGTTTTATCAAAACTCCCTTCTTGACGTTTGACTACGAAAAATCTTTCTTCAGTTTTACTTTCATCAGATTTGGGATTTTTAGGTTCCGTATTGGAAACAGAAGCCTCTACTCTCTCACCCCATGATTCTTTTTTGCCCTGATTAACATTAGCGTTTGAGGCAGAGCTCATTGCATTATTATTGTCATTATTAGCTTGTGGGGCATCCACATCGCATATTTGATTTCCTGATATTGTAGCCATATTAAAGATAGAATTGAAAAAACGCCAGGCATCGTGCCTGGTCACCGGCCCTTCTTCTTACCGTTACTTTAGGCGCAGGTCTCAAAAGGGTGAAAACTATCAACAAACTTCCACGTTTTTCGAACATTGGATTAAACTCGATAGCATCTCCAAACTCTAGTTCTTTCACAGTGGAACTCGGTTGTCGTAGGTAAGCCTTTACAGCTCTGTCCAACCTACATCGCCCTTACGTCGAAAGGACACCAGTCGCCCAGTGCATTCCTAACCACCGCCATACAAGTACGGCGCCCACCGATCACGGAACCGGAATTCGGAGATGCCCTGCACTCTGGGACTCGAGATCAGCCTAAAAAGGTAGAAACGAGGCGATGAGATTAAAAAACCTCAACACCCAGAGTGTCTCACGTGAAAATAAAAAAATCCACTATTGTAAAAAAGAAAAGGTGATGTGGGTGAGAACTTAGAAACAAGGTGTATTTTTTGTCTTTTTCCAATTTTTTAAACTTTTTTCCTTTTTTTTTTTTTAAACAAAAGAACAAGAACAATGTTAGTAGAACAAATAACAAGTTGAACATAATGGTCAGTAAAAAACATGAACAAGAACAAAGAGGGATAAGAAACTGAAAAAAAGAAGATTAAAAAGTGTGAAACAAAGAAAATAGGATAGACAACTAAAAAGAGAAGAAAACAGGAAAGGAGAAAGATCGCTCGGGAACCCGGGATCGCGAAACCCGTAAATACCTAAAGAAGGTATTCCCCTGGGGGGTGACAGTATTAGAATGGTGGAGAAGAATGTGGTGAATGAAATCAGACCCTCCAATGACACCACTTCTCGTAATTATGCCAGCTCGCAGACAGCAATAAAAACTATTGTCGGTCACCCTGTCATCCCTGAAGACGACCCCGACCCAGACAATAGTAATGATGACGAGATGAAGATTCTGATGGGGATACCATCAACAATTCACATATACCTGCAGATGATAATGGTGATGAGCTGGGCGGGGGCGATGATTAAGATGATGATTCGGATCCCGGTGGGAGCGGCGCTGGTGACGTTGTTCCCGAGAATATTCCGCCGGAGCCGGGCTTCATTGAAAGATTTGCTCACCGATTCAGCCGAATTCTTAACGACAATAACCCGAATTTCACCGAATTTAGTTCCATTGCAGACGACTTTATAACATCTATGAAAAAAGAACTGAATTTTAAGACTAACAGCGACGGCGGGGCGGTCCGTCCAATGAAGAAGATTAATCCGAATAATCCATCCGAAATACAGAAACTATACAGAAAAAATCGAAAGAAAGCCCTTAGACTCATATATAATGACGATTCCGAATTCTGTGATCTGGACCCGGAGGAGGTTGCAAATCACTATTGCACAGAGGCGCAGGAGCCGCCGTTGAACAAAGATTTTATGGTAGAAGGTGACCCTGCGGCAAATAAAATGAATACAAGCCCCTTCACTCGTGCCGAGATAGTGAAGAAATTGAAGGCATGTGAGAGCACCTCCCCGGGCCCGGATGGCATAACTTATAACCATATGAAGCAAGTTGATCCTTACGCAATAGCCTTAACTCCTCTTTACAACTGTTGCCTTAAATTTCAAGCCGTCCCGTCGTCTTGGAAGAAAACAACTACCATCCTAATTTATAAAAAAGGTTCTAAAGAAGATCCCGGCAACTGGCGACCTATTGCTCTCGGGAACACGATATACAAATTATACGCCAGCTGCCTCACCAAGAGAATGTATACCTGGCTGGAGAATAACATCCTTTCTCCAGCCCAGAAAGGCTTTCTGCCACATGACGGGGTATTTGAAAACAACGACGTATTGGAAAGTATAATGAGAAGGTTTAAAATAAAGAAGAAGGACCTTTTTTTCACCTCCCTTGACATCTCTAACGCATTCGGCTCCCTCCCCCATTGGTTGGTTGGTTGTATGTTGTTTAATGGCACAAAATCCCATAAGGGACATGCTGCGCCAAACAAGAGTAGACTAAAATCATAAAAATAAAGACCATCAGAAAAGCAATCTGGATGGGGGTCCCATCCAGATGCAGTCAGAATAGTGTAGATAGGGAAGAAAATTAAAAACTAAACAAACGCACTATAAAAGATTTTAGGTAAAAAGTGCAGAAGTGCAATCTGGATGGGGCTCCCATCCAGATGTCAGAAAAAATTAAAAGAACAATTCAAGTTGTTTTTAAACCAAACAAAGATGCAAAAATCATATTTCAAAGTAAAATCCAGCTTGTTTTAAAAAAGTAAAGAGTGCCCCATGAGGTGTTTCCCCAATGAGGTTTGTCAAGATTGGGGATGATGAGTTAAAATAGATTCTGTATAAGTGCCGGAGACCCGGACAGTCAGTTAAAGCATGATGAATGGTCAGGTAATCAAAATGGCAATGTGGACACATGGGAGCATCCTCCCGAAGTAAAAGATGTTTATGAGTGATTCTAGAATGTCCAATTCTCAGACGGGTCAGAAGAACATCGGTTTTCCTTGGATAACACGGAGGCCAGGTCATGATGGTAGGTTTGATGTGGTGCAGTTTATTATTGCATTCTAAATTCCAACTTTCTTGCCATTTACAGTGAATAAAGCGTTTGATAAGTAGTTTTACGTCTGAGAATGGAACTTTATGGCACAACGGATTAAGGGCACGTTTCGCCGCCTCATCCGCTTTCTCATTACCAGGAATACCCATGTGTCCAGGTACCCAGCAAAATAAAATATTATAGCCACGTCTTTTCAATTTATTATAAAAATCAAGGATCAATGAAACATAAGGATGCTTTTTAAATGATTTAATTGCGTCAATAGAGCTATTTGAGTCGGTATAAATGATGAAGGATGAGCTATGATGATGAGAGATGTAGAACATGGCTCTCTCTATTGCAATCAGTTCGGCTGTAAAGACAGAAGTAGATGAATGAAGGCGATAGCTTAAAGAGTTGTTTTCACAAAATATCCCACACCCAACAGTATCTCCACTCTTAGAGCCATCTGTGTAAATGTCAGTGTAATCATTAAAGTTTGATCTGTGTGCAGCAAATATCTGTTGAAAAACAACAGGAGCTAAGGTGTTTCTATCGTATCCTTTAAAAGGATGGAGCGATGTAATACTAGGAGGTTTCCAAGGAGGGAGTACATGCAATGGACATGGACTCACCTCGATACTACTCAGTGGGCTATTATCAGTAATGTTCCTAATTCTGACACCAAAAGGTGGGATGCAAGATGGCCGTGGCTGATAAAGCATATCGTTGTCTGTATTTAGAATGTATGAATGAAGAGGATGGCCTGGATGTGAAAGGATACGGTAATAAAGTTCTAAAGAAAGTTTTTCACGAATGTGGTGTAATGCTGGTTCATTGCAGTCAACATAAAGGCTTAAAACAGGAGAGGTACGAAATGCACCAGAGCAAACACGGAGTGCGCTATGGTGCACAGTGTCAAGTTTTTTAAGAACAGAATTACGTGCGGAACCATAGACCTGGCAGGCATAGTCAATTTTGGAACGGATGACGGCTCGATAGATTTTAAGGAGAGAAGTACGGTCTGCTCCCCAGGAAGTATTTGAAAGCACCTTTAGTAGGTTAAGCGATTTTTCACATTTTTCCGTAATTGTAAAATATGTGGTAAAAAGGTTAGCTTACTATCAAATTGGAGGCCGAGAAAACGAACACTGTCCACAACAGGAATTTGAGTTGGTCCAATAAAAATTTCAGGATCTGGATGCAGATCCCTACGTCTACAGAAGTGAACACAAGAAGTTTTGTCATGAGAAATTATAAATCCATTCTTATTAGTCCAATTAAGAATACGGGTGATTGCAATTTGCAACTGTCTTTCAATAAAACGAATATCCTGTCCCATACACATAATTCGGAAGTCGTCAACATATAAATCACCTTTCACAGAAGGGGGCAGTTGACTAAGAATGTCATTTATTTTTATAGCAAAGAGGGTGACACTCAGGACACTGCCCTGGGGTACACCCTCTTCTTGTACATAAAAACCAGAGAGTACCCCACCGATTCGGACTTGAAAAAGTCGAATGGCGAGGAAGTTCTTAATAAAAATAGGGAGATTCCCGCGAAAGCCTAGGTTAAAAAGATCACGAAGGATCCCGTATCGCCATGTTCTGTCGTAGGCTTTTGCCATGTCAAAAAATACTGACACCAAATGGTTGCGTTTTAGAAAGGCTGTCCGTATGTGATTTTCAAGATTGATCAGGTTATCGATAGTTGACCTACCTCGTCGAAACCCACTTTGAAACGCAGCAAGGCAATTGTTATTTTCTAAAATATGCACAAGACGACAATTGATCATTTTTTCAAGTAATTTGCAAAGACTGCTAGAGAGTGCAATTGGCCTGTAATTATTGGGATTGCTAGCATCTTTCCCTGGTTTAGGAAAAGGAATGATAATAGAGTTACACCAGGCTTGAGGAAAGACCTGTTCTATCCAAATTCTGTTATAAAATGCAAGTAAATTATTGAGAGAGGTTGTGCAGAGATGTTTAAGCATGGTATAGGTGATGCCATCGTGACCTGGAGCTGATAGATGGCTATTTTGCAAACATTTTATCAGCTCTGAGAGAGTAAAAGGGAGATTATAGTCATAAAAGTTACGGGAATTAAAATTGAGGTGGGTAGTTTCTGTTTGTCTTTTGTATGATAAAAAATTTTCCGGGTATGAGTCAGAGGCAGAGTTAGATGCAAATGTATTTGCTATGGTTTCAGCAATATTCTTAGGAGAAGCTATTGTTTGTCCGTTATGATTTAAGATTGTGATGTGGTTTTCAGAATAAAGACCCATACAATTTTTTACTTTTTTCCAGAGGACTTTACTAGAGGTATTTGGGTTAATATTAGATACATATTGAATCCAGGATTCACGTTGGCTTTTACGGCGCACTCTTCTAGCTTCAGCTTTTGCTTTTTTGTAGGCAAGATAATTAGTGTTATTGGGATAACGCCGAAAGATGCCCCAGGCTTTCTGTTGATTTTTTTTTGCAGCTTGACAGTCACTGTTCCACCATGGCTTCCGGTGTCTCATTGTAGATGATGAGTTAGGTATGCTAATATCTGCAGCATTGATAATACACTGGGTGATATTATCAACTGCATCGTCTATGTCACCTTCTACCATATGATTTGTGATTTTAGCATGATTTGTGAATGTTGGCCAATTGGCTCTGTCATAGTTATAGCGTTTAAAATAATGATTAGAATCCCTGTCAGGAGTGGTCTGTGAAATGAAAGTGGGAAAATGGTCACTGCCGTGCAGGTCACTTGAAATCCAGAAATTCCAATACGGATAGATAGATGGAGAGCAGATAGTGAGATCTATGGCATGAAAAGTGCGTGTCGGTTCATGAAAATATGTATGATCACCATTATTGAGTAGGCATAAGCCATTGTCAGAAATTAATTTTTCAATGATATCACCACGTTGATTAGTGTCAGAATTCCCCCACAGTTGGCTATGAGCATTAAAATCCCCAACGATGATGAAAGGAGTTGGGAGTTGAAGAAGGAGATCATCAAGTAGTGCTGACTGAATAATTTGGTGGGGTGGTAAATAAATGGTACAGACTGTAATAAGACGTTTTATATGTACACGGACTGCAACAGCTTCTAAGTTTGTGTTTAGGTTAATATGAGTATGGGGTAAATTGCGAGAGATGAAAAGAGCCACTCCACCAGTGGCCCTATCACAACCAGTAAAATCTTTTCTGTATGTAGCATAGGTGCGCAGTTTTGCTTTGTCATTGGGTTTAAGATGGGTTTCTTGTAAAGCTAAACATAGTGGTTGATGGTCATGAAGAATACTTCGGATTTCGTCATATTTATTATGGTAGCCTCGACAGTTCCATGAAATAATATTAGTCATGATTGAGTTTTTTTTAATAAATTTATCTGCACCCTATTATCCGGAGATAGTAGACATACTATCTCCATCGTTAAATTCTTCACCCGGTTCTGGATGAAGAGCAACGGCATCATCCTCCTCCATTTTTTCTTTCATTTTTGGATGGATTTCATTTTTGGATGTTTTATTTTTTATCTTTTTGGCTGGATTTTCAGATGACACAGTGGTTTTAATTGTTGGTAGATTAAATTTTTCTGAATCAGATCTATGTTTTGTTTTTTGAAGTCCTCTTTTTGTGGTATTTTGAGAGCCTCTCTTAGGAATATGAGATTGGGAAGATTTTGTAGAGGAATTTTGTGATGGTTTAGGAGGAACAGAGTTTGGTGAACTAGGAGGGAGAGAGTTTGGTGACTTAGGAGGAATAGATTTCAGTGGCTTGGGAAAGTCAGACTGCGTTGAACTATTTGTTTTACCAGAATAAGTAGACAGGTTCATTTCTTTTTGTTTTGGTTGGCAATTATTATCAGTGGGGAATTCGGTTTGGGTGGCAATGCTTTGATAAGATTTATGGGCCGTTTTGGATAAAGCAGCAGCATATGAAACACCAACTCTAGGTGTCCTGGACTCAACTATTTTTCTGGCTTCTGGGTACGAAATGTTATCTTTTGTGCGTATGGTCTGTATCTCCTTTTCTCTTTTCCACTGTTCACACGATTTGGCGTAAGATGGATGATCTTTTTTACAGTTGACACAACAAGGTGGAGCGTTGCATTGCGCACTTTCGTGGCCAACTGCACTGCACCGACCACATGTTTCCTTACCACGGCAATTTGTTTTTGAATGCCCAAAGCGTTGACAATTAAAGCAACGCAGTGGGTTTGGAATGTACGGTCTGACAGAACATGACAGATATCCAGCTTTTACATATTTGGGTAAGTTTGGTGAGTTAAAGGTGAGTATGATGTGCTTGGTAGGGATTTGTATTTGATTGGCTGGTATTTGTTCGTCTTTACGGTAAATTTTGATCCGTCTAGCTTCAATTACATTTTGTTCTTTTAGATTATCAACTATTTCAGTTTCTGTAACATACAGCAGGTCAGATTCAGATATCACCCCACGAGATGTGTTGAGGGTTCTATGTGGACTTACGGAGATTGGGATATTTGCAAAATTTGTACATTTTTTTAAACTAATGGCTTGTTTGCCATTGTTTACTTCAATAAGAAGTTCACCAGATCGAATTTTTTTAATGGTTTTTGGTTCACCTATCAATCCTTGGACAGATTTGTTAATCAAGAAGGGAGAGGTCTTGTCGAAGCTGCCTTCTACCCTTTTAACAAGAAAGAATCTTTCAGCACATGTATCATCAGTTCTATCAGCCCAAGATTTGGTTTGGCTCTGATTTATATCTGCTTGAAGGCCTGAGGCCGATGCAGTAAGTTTCTCCTTAGATATATTCTGAGGCGTAGCAGTCTTAAGTTGAGCATTTGATGAAATATGGGGTTGTGGGGCCTCCACATCGCTTGTCTTATTGTCTGAGATTGTAGCCATATTTGAGATATAATGTTTAAAACGCCAGGCATCGGGCCTGGTCACCGACCCTTCTTCTTACCGTTACTTTAGGCGCAGGTCTCAAAAGGGTGAAAACTATCAACAAACTTCCACGTTTTTCGAACGTTGGATTAAACTCGATAGCATCTCCAAACTCTAGTTCTTTCACAGTGGAACTCGGTTGTCGTAGGTAAGCCTTTACAGCTCTGTCCAACCTACAACGCCCTTACGTCGAAAGGACACCAGTCGCCCAGTGCATTCCTAACCACCGCCATACAAGTACGGCGCCCACCGATCACGGAACCGGAATTCGGAGATGCCCTGCACTCTGGGACTCGAGATCAGCCTAAAAAGGTAGAAACGAGGCGATGAGATTAAAAAACCTCAACACCCAGAGTGTCTCACGTGAAAATGAAAAAAACCACTATTGTAAAAAAGAAAAGGTAATGTGAGAGAGAACTTAGAAAACAGACGTATTTTTTGTCTGTTTTAAAACTTTTAAAACTTTTTTTTTCCGTTTTTTTTTAAACAAAAGAACAAGAACAATGTTAGTAGAACAAATAACACTTTGAACAAAATGGTCAGTAAAAAACATGAACAAGAACAAAGAGGGATAAGAAACTAAAAAAAGAAGATTAAAAAGTGTGAAACAAAGAAAAAAGGATAGACAACTAAAAAGAGAAGAAAACAGGAAAGGAGAAAGATCGCTCGGGAACCCGGGGTCGCGAAACCCGTAAATACCTAAAGAAGGTATTCCCCTGGGGGGCCCTCCCCCATTGGGTCATATTTGAAGCGCTGAAGCAAGCTGGGGCGGGGGACGAATTTATCAAGATTATAGAAGACGTATATAGGGAGGCGACAACAGAATATAAAACAACAAAAGGTCTTTCAGCCCCTCGTGTGGCAGCCACCGGGGTCAGACAGGGTGACCCACTCAGTGGGGTAATTTTTATCCTGTCCATCAATTTCATCCTAAAGAAGATCCAGAGAGAGGGGGCTGCTAGAGATCCTGGTAATAACGATCTGTTCCATCACATATTAGCCTACGCAGATGATATGCTGTTAATTGCGCGTACGGCTGAGGTTGGTTGGTTGGTTGTATAGGGTTTTATGGCGCAAAATCCCTTAAGGGACATGCTGCGCCAAACCAGTAGACGAAAACATCAGAAAGGTAAAAAAGAAACAGTGTCAAAATAAAAGAGCAATGAGAGAAACAATCTGGATGGGGTACCCATCCAGATGTAGCCAAACAATGTAGAAATACAAAATTTAAAATCCTGAAAACGAGAGTTAAAACATAAGAGTAATTCAATGAAAAGTGCATTCTGGATGGGATCCCATCCAGATGTCACCAAAGTTTAAAGAATAAAACTGAGCCATTAGAACAGAGAAAAACGAAAAATTATATTTCAAAATAAAATCCTGCATGTTTTAAAAAAGTAAAGAGAGCCCCATGAGGTATTTCCCCAATGAGGTTTGTCAAGACTGGTGATGATGAATTAAAGTAAATCCTATACAGATGTCGGAGACCTGAACAGTCAGTTAAAACATGATGAATGGTGAGGTAATCAAAATGACAATGTGGACACATGGGTACATCCTCCCGAAGCAAGAGATGTTTATGAGTGATTCTTGAATGTCCGATTCTCAGACGAGTCAGAAGAACATCTGTTTTCCTTGGATAACTTGCAGGCCAGGTCATGATGGTAGGTTTGATTTGGTGTAGTTTATTATTGCATTCTAAATTCCAACCTTCTTGCCATTTATTATAAATAAAGTGTTTGATAAATAGTTTGACGTCTGAGAATGGAATTCTATGGTAAAAAGGATTAAGAGCCAGTTTTGCCGCCTCATCCGCTTTCTCATTTCCATGAATACCCATGTGTCCAGGTACCCAGCAAAATAAAATTTGATAACCGCGTCTTGTCAATTTATTGTAAAAATCCAGGATGGCTGAAACATAAGGATGCTTTTTAAAAGATTTTATTGCGTCAATAGAACTATTTGAGTCGGTATAAATGATGAAGGATGTATTATGGTGATGAGAGATGTGCAACATGGCTCTCTCTATCGCAATCAACTCAGCTGTAAATATAGATATTGATGCGTGAAGCCGATAACTAAAACTAGTGTTATTTATAAAAACCCCACAGCCAACACTATTCCCACTCTTAGAACCATCCGTATAAATTTCAGTATATGTATTAAAAGTTGCACGGTGTGCAGCAAATAGCTGTTGGAAAACTGCAGGAGCCAAGGTGTTTTTATCGTATCCTTTAAATGGATGGAGTGAGGTAATATTAAGAGATTTCCAAGGAGGGAGATAATGCAATGGACATGGACTCACCTCAATATTGCTCAGAGGGCTATTGTCTATAATATTCCTGATTCTGACACCAAAAGATGGTATGCAAGATGGTCGATGCTGATAAAGAATATCATTGTCTGTATTTAGAATGTGTGTATGAAGAGGATGTCTAGGATATGAAAGGATACGGTAATAAAATTCCAAAGAGAGTTTTTCACGAATGTGGTGTAGTGCTTGTTCATTGCAGTCAACATACAGACTTAAAACTGGAGAGGTACGAAATGCACCAGAGCACACACGAAGTGCACTATGGTGCACAGTGTCAAGTTTTTTAAGAGCAGAATTACGCGCTGAACCATAGACTTGGCAGGCATAGTCAATTTTAGAACGGATCACAGCTCGATATATTTTAAGGAGAGAAGTACGGTCTGCTCCCCAGGAAGTATTTGAAAGCACCTTAAGTAAGTTAAGTGATTTTTCACATTTTGTCCTTAGTTGTAAAATATGAGGTAAAAAGGTTAACTTGCTATCAAATTGAAGGCCAAGAAAACGGACGCTGTCCACAACAGGAATTTGAGTCGATCCAATAAAAATTTCAGGATCTGGATGCAGATCCCTACGTCTGCAAAAATGCACACAAGATGTTTTGTCTCGGGAAATTATAAAACCATTTTTATTAGTCCAATTAAGAATATGAGTAATTGCAATTTGCAACTGTCTTTCAATAAAACGGATATCCTGTCCCATACATATAATTCGAAAGTCGTCAACATATAGATCTCCTTTAACTGAAGGGGGTAGTTGGCTAAGAATGTTGTTTATTTTGATTGCAAAGAGGGTGACACTCAGGACACTGCCCTGAGGTACACCCTCTTCTTGTACATAAAAACCAGATAAAATTCCTCCAATCCGTACTTGGAAAAGTCTAATATTGAGAAAGTTTTTGATAAAAATAGGGAGATTCCCACGGAAGTTGAGGTTAAAAAGATCGCGAAGTATCCCATATCGCCATGTTTTGTCATAGGCTTTCGCCAAGTCAAAAAATACTGACACCAAATGGCTGCGTTTAAGAAAGGCTGTCCGAATGTAATGTTCTAGATGGATCAGGTTATCGATAGTAGACCTACCCTGTCGGAATCCACTTTGAAATGCGGCAAGGCAATTGTTAGATTCTAACACATGTACAAGGCGGAAATTAATCATCTTTTCAAGGAGTTTGCAAAGGCTGCTAGAGAGTGCGATAGGCCTGTAGTTATTTGGGTCACTGGAATCCTTTCCTGGTTTAGGGAAAGGGATAATGACAGCCTTGCACCAGGCTTGAGGAAAAAGTTGTTCCATCCAAACTCTGTTAAAGAAAGCAAGTAAATTACTGAGAGAGGCACTGGACAGATGATTAAGCATGGTATATGTGATGCCATCGTGACCTGGAGCAGATAAACGGCTTTTTTGCGAACATCTCGAGAGTTCCTGAATTGTAAAAGGTAAATTATAATCATAAGAGTGGCGAGAGTTAAAATTTATGCTGGTAGTTTCCATATGTCTTTTGTATGATAAAAACGGTTCCGGGTATGAGTCGGAGCTAGAATTAGATGCAAGTGTATTTGCTATTGTTTCAGCAATATTTTTGGGTGAGGCTATTGTTTGTCCATTGTGATTGAGGATTGAGATATGGTTTTCTGAGTAAAGTCCCATACAATTTTTCACTTTTTTCCAGAGATCTTTACTTGATGTATTGGAGTTTATGTTGGAAATGTACTGCATCCAGGATTCACGTTGGCTTTTACGTCGCACTCTTCTAGCATCAGCCCTTGCTTTTTTGTAAGCAATATAATTAGTATTAGTCGGGTAGCGTCGGAAAATGCCCCAAGCCTTCTGTTGAATTTTTTTTGTCCTTTTGCATTCATCATTCCACCAAGGTTTCCTGTGTCGCGGTGTAGAAAATGATTTAGGAATGCTAAGATCTGCAGCATTGATAATACACTGTGTGATATTATCAAGCGCATCGTCAATATCACCTTCTATCATATCGCTTGTAATTTTAGCCAGATCTGTAAAAGTTGGCCAATTGGCTCTGTCGTAGATATAGCGTTTAAAATATTTATTAGAATCCCCGTCAGGAGTTGTCTGTGAAATAAATGTGGGAAAATGGTCACTGCTGTGCAGGTTATTGGAGACCCAAAAGTTCCAATACGGATAGATAGATGGAGAGCAGATAGTGAGATCTATGGCATGAAAGGTGCGTGTTGGTTCATGAAAATACGTATGATCACCGTTATTAAGTAGGCATAAGCCATTGTCAGAAATTAGTTTCTCTATTGTATCACCACGTTGATTAGAGTCAGAATTACCCCACAGTTGGCTATGAGCGTTAAAATCCCCAACAATGACTAAAGGAGTGGGGAGTTGGAGAAGGAGATCATCAAGTAGTGCTGACTGAATAATTTGGTGGGGTGGTAAATAAATAGTACATATTGTAATGAGACGTTTTGCATGTACACGGACGGCAACAGCTTGCAAGCTTGTGTTTAATAAAATATGAGAATGAGGTGAACTGCGAGAAATGAAAAGAGCCACTCCACCAGTAGCTCTTTCATTGCCTGTAAAATCTTTTCTATAGGTAGCATAGTTGCGTAATTTCGCTTTGTCAGTGGGGTTTAGATGGGTTTCCTGCAGAGCTAAGCATAAAGGCTGATGGTCTGCTAGAATATTACGGATTTCATCAAGTTTATTGTGATAACCACGGCAGTTCCATGAGATAATATTAGACATGAAATGATTTTTTTTTTTGTAATTTATCAGCATTATGTTATCCGGAGATAGTGGACATACTATCTTCCTCGTTAAATTCTTCTCCCGGTTCTGGGTGAAGAGCTAAAGCATCATCTTCTTCCATTTTATCGTTCTGTATTGATTGGGTTTTATTTTTGGATGTTTTACTCTTTTTCCTTTTGGCTGTATTTTCAGATGACACAGAGGCTTTAACTGTTGGCAAGTTAAATTTTTCTACATCGGATTTATGGTTTGGTTTCACAGAGGTTGTTTTAGTTGTATTTTGAGAACCTCTACTATGGAATGGAAGTTTAGAAATAAAAGTTTGTGATGATTTTGAAGAAGCATTTGTAGATGATTTAGGAAGAACAGATTTTTGTGAATTAGGAGGAACAGATTTAGGTGACTTAGGAGGAGCAAACTGCGTCGATCTATTTGTTTTACCAGAATTAATAGACAGGTCATTTTCTTTTTGATTAATTTGGCAATTAGGTTTAGTTGGGAATTCAGTTTGAGTTGCGATAGTTTTATAAGTTTTATGAACGGTTTTTGTTAAGGCAGCAGCATATGATACACCAACTTTGGGCGTTCTGGATTCGACTATTTTTCTGGCTTCAGGGTATGATATATTTTGTCTTGTGCGTATTGTCTGTATTTCTTTTTCTATTTTCCACATTTCACACGATTTGGCATAGGATGGATGATCTTTTTTGCAGTTGACGCAACAAGGTTGAGCATTGCATTGCCCACTTTCGTGGCCAAATGCACTGCACCGACCACAGGTTTCTTTACCTCGGCATGATGTTTTTGAGTGCCCAAAGCGCTGACAGTTAAAGCAACGCAGTGGGTTTGGGATGTACGGTCTGACAGAGCATGATAGATATCCAGCTTTTATATATTTGGGTAAGTTGGGAGTATTAAACGTCAGAATAATATGCTTGGTAGGTATTTGTACTTGGTTAGCTGGAATTTGTTCATCTTTGCGGTTTATTTTTATACGTCTAGCTGCTATGACATTTTGTTCCCTTAAGTTTTCCACTATTTCATCTTCGGTTACATGCAAGAGGTCAGATTCTGAGATCACTCCGCGAGATGAGTTTAAGGTTCTATGTGGCGATATGGTGACAGCAATGTTTGCAAAGTGAGTACATTTTTTTAAGTTCAGTGCTTGTTGGTTATTGATTACTTCAATTAGCAGTTCACCTGTACGGAGTTTTTTTATTGTTTTAGGTTCGCCAACCAGTCCTTGGATAGATTTATTAATCAGAAAGGGGGATGTTTTATCAAAACTCCCTTCTTGACGTTTGACGACGAAAAATCTTTCTTCAGTTTTACTTTCATCAGATTTGGGATTTTTAGGTTCTGTATTGGAAACAGAATCCTCTACTCTCTCACCCCATGATTCTTTTTTGCCGTGATTAACAGTAGCGTTTGAGGCAGAGCTCAAAGCATTATTATTGTCATTATTAGCTTGTGGGGCTTCCACATCGCATATTTGATTTCCTGATATTGTAGCCATATTAAAGATAGAATTGAAAAAACGCCAGGCATCGGGCCTGGTCACCGACCCTTCTTCTTACCGTTACTTTAGGCGCAGGTCTCAAAAGGGTGAAAACTATCAACAAACTTCCACGTTTTTCGAACGTTGGATTAAACTCGATAGCATCTCCAAACTCTAGTTCTTTCACAGTGGAACTCGGGTGTCGTAGGTAAGCCTTTACAGCTCTGTCCAACCTACATCGCCCTTACGTCGAAAGGACACCAGTCGCCCAGTGCATTCCTAACCACCGCCATACAAGTACGGCGCCCACCGATCACGGAACCGGAATTCGGAGATGCCCTGCACTCTGGGACTCGAGATCAGCCTAAAAAGGTAGAAACGAGGCGATGAGATTAAAAAACCTCAACAACCAGAGTGTCTCACGTGAAAATAAAAAAATCCACTATTGTAAAAAAGAAAAAGTGATGTGGGTGAGAACTTAGAAGCAAGGTGTATTTTTTGTCTTTTTTCAATTTTTTAAACTTTTTTCCTTTTTTTTTTTTTTTTTTTAAACAAAAGAACAAGAACAATGTTAGTAGAACAAATAACAAGTTGAACAAAATGGTCAGTAAAAAACATGAACAAGAACAAAGAGGGATAAGAAACTGAAAAAAGAAGATTAAAAAGTGTGAAACAAAGAAAAAAGGATAGACAACTAAAAAGAGAAGAAAACAGGAACGGAGAAAGATCGCTCGGGAACCCGGGGTCGCGAAACCCGTAAATACCTAAAGAAGGTATTCCCCTGGGGGGCGTACGGCTGAGGATCTGCAGGCCCTTCTCCATCTAATCAATATAGTAGCTATGAAAATTCAGTTAAAGTTCAACCCTAGCAAGTGCGTAAACTTACATTATAGCAACAAGGCCCCTGCTGGGTGCCGCTCCACGATATTCAACCTGGCTGGGTCACAGATCCCATTCCTGGAAGATGGGGATCCTACAGTCTTTCTCGGCAAACCCATTGGTGCATTTCTGCCTCGTGACTCAGTCACGGTTGAGATCATCCGGCAGAAGGGCATAAAAATTATGACATCTATGCTTACTCCCTGGCAGAGGATTGACTGTCTAAAATCTTTTTTCTTTCCATCCTTGCAATTTTTACAGAGAACTGACCAATTATCAGAAACTGACTGGTCCAAAATAGACGACACCTTGAAACCTCTAATCAAGAAGACATTGGGCCTCCCGTCGAACGCAGCTAACGAATACTTATATGGCAGTCGGGACGACGGGCTGTTTGCCATCCCGGTCGCCGCCGAAGACAGCGACATCGCCTTAATCGACGGGGTGTTCAAACTCCTAACATCCAAAGATCCTGTAATCCAACGTCTTGCCTGGGACGAGTTGGTTGAGATTGCCAATTGGAGGTGCGACTCCACTGGCCAGCTAAATCGTTAAAATTATCTCAACTCTGTTTCTGCTCTGTTTCTACGGGTGGGGTCGTTTGGGCCATTCCTGATGTCGGAGTTACTGAATTGAAAGTGGGTGAGGAATTCGTAAAGGATAGAAGTGCCATCTATCGTACCATAAGAAAACATTTAAGAGAGAGGCGCACACTGTCGTTGCGGAATCATCCCCACCAGGGTAAAACTAATACTTGTGTGGCCGCGGCTAAGTCCAGCTGCCACTTTTTGCGCGATGGAAATTTCACTACATTCAAGGATTGGCGGTTCATTCATCGAGCTTATTTAATAAACTAAATGCGTACAACAAGAGCCGGGATCACACGAATGTCAAGTGCCGGAGATGTAGTAAGCCTGAAACTCTCCCCCATGTTCTCGGCCACTGCATGACACACAGTACACTATATAAGAAAAGGCACAATGCGGTGGTCGGGCGCATTAAGAAAGCTGCTCAGGGGAGATGGACTATCACCAGCGAAGACCAAGCTGTTGGGGGTACCAATTTGAGAGATCGCCCTGACCTGGTGCTGAAGAAGAATAACGACATTATCATACTCGATATTACTGTTCCTTTCTAGAACCAAGTTGAAGCATTTGACGTGGCCATAAGAACGAAGGAAGAAAAGTATGCAGAACTTGCCAGTCGAATAGCAAATGATGGTACCAGGGTCAGGGTTGAAGCCATCATTGTCGGCGCCCTGGGGTCGTGGGATCCTAAAAATGACAGAATCATAAAAAGACTTTGCTCGGAGAAGTATGCCAAACTGATGCGCAACATTATAGTCAGTGAAACCATCTCTTACTCTTAAGACATCTTCTTCGAGCATATGAAGAGGGATTCTCAGGACTCTGGGGCCGTGCTCGTTAGGGTGCCATGCTGCTTGCCACTTTCATCTTCTTTATGACCATGTGATATGTCTCACGTATTTCATCATATCTTGTATCATTGTATGTTTCTATGTTTGTGTCTTTGTTATTTTATATTATTTGAATAAATAAAGTTTGAATTATATGCTGACAAGGTTCTGAGATAAAGAACCACAGACTGACTTAGGCCACATGGACACACATTTTTAGTTTTCTCTAGTTAGCTTTCCTTAATTGTAAATTCCAGACCCACACGTGTAACATTTCCGTAGTATCCCATCTGTTCTTATCAACTTGACGCGGTCCGTGCTCTAAGTCGCAAAAGGTGTCGCTGGCGAGCTCCCATGGCCGGGTACTAAGTTAAACGTCCCAGGTAAGCCAGAGACCTAAATTATGCTTTTTCTGTTCCGTGAAGGTATACTGACCATTTTAAACTAAACTGCATCGAAATCGGTCCGGTGGTATTGGAGATATGGGTCTTTAAAATTTTAGTCTTCTCTGTTAATCTCTAACCCATACTTCGGAATCCGCCATTGCAGCTGGACTGATACCTTTTCAATGCTTATAATAAATAAAATAGATTTTTCCCAAATTTCTGGGAATTTGTTACATATTCTAAAAACTTTTATGAACATTTGCACAGTAACAGAACATTCGTATGTTACCTATTAGCGAAGTTATGGATTTATAGATTATTTTGGTAATTGCTCTCGGTGCGTCAGTATGTTGTAGCTCATCTTCAAAATTTTTTTTATTTTAAAGAGTAATAATAGCTAAAAAATTGTTGCTGTGGTATTTCTTTGCTAACTTAAAAGCCTCCAGGACCCATCTCAGTAAGTGTTATTGACTTTTATCATGATTAAGTGTCTCCTCCCCTCAATTAAAAACCTCATGTTTTGGCATGTCCGCCATGTTTAAAGCTTTCCTATGGGACAGATCGTAATAATTAACTTTTTTCATTGCCTCATAATTTAACTTATAAAGCTTATTTGTTTCTTAAAACTGATCATTTCGTGTACAATAATGTCTAAACATTACTCCGCCACCAATTTTAAATTGCTGGCAATAAATTAAGGTACTTAAATGATTTTTTGAAAGACGTAGTAAAAAGTTACAACAATTCAGGTCGCCCATAGAAATAGCATGGGTGACATCATTTTCTAATAAAATTATAAAAAATACTTTTAATACTTTTAGCAATTATTAATTGTATTGGAAAGATGTAGGAGGCTTTAAAGTTCATTTCGCCATAATTTTTACAAAGATATATTGTATGTAAGTGCTATTTTTACTACTCAAAACTTGTACATATTTTCTGTTTATTACTCCAAGTTGGCGGATAAGGGATTCCCCAATTCCCCATTTTAATCATTAAATCTCCATAGGAATAAAAGTGAATTGAATATTTTTTGAAAATTATTTAAATAACTCATACTGTTTATTACATAAAGTGGTGTGCATGTATGTAAAGTAGAAAGTTTGAAGTTTCCTCCGCCATAATTTTTATCGAGTTTTATTATGCTATTAAGTGATTTAAGAGCATTTTAAAATATGTTATTTTATGTATCTATTTTTACTCAAGATGGCGGCTGGTTTCGTTCTCGTTACTCATTGCCGCCCAAGTTAGGCAAGGGTTGAGTTGTTTTGGCCTGGGGATGAGTCCTTTGCAGAACTATCCCTTTACATTCTTTAGAAAAAGGTTTTACATAGATATAAAACATGTAGCCAACTAATATAATGATGCCGACATGTTAAAGCTTTGAAAATTTAAATCTTTGCTAATCAATGATACATTGCATGATATGCCACAATCTTAAATATAGTACAAGAGGTGCTCAGTTACATTTAAGAAAAGTATTGGGAGTACAAAGTACTCACAATAATGGTAAAAGTTAAAGATTGAAAGTTGTAATGAAGATAATAATTACAAAGAGAGCCAATTTGCTGAATTTCCACAAGGCTAAGAATTGGAATCATCATAGGGTGTTGCCACAAACTAATTAGCACAACGAGTGACGTTTAATAAATAAAATAGATATGGTACAATCTGTACACGGGAGTATTTATAAAGTTAGCGTTGAATTATGGGTAGCTCTGGGTGTCTGTTAAGTTTCCGACACTATTTCACTAACTGAAATACAGAGAATCATGGGTAATTTTCATAAATATTGCTTTCAATTGCTTCAATAAATCACTACTTATTCATGACAGTACATTACACACTTAACCCTTTGAGGTTTGCAGTGTTTCAAGAGTTCTGAAGCTCCTAACCCCTTGCAGGCACATTTTTACTGAGGTTGGTAATTTAACCCCCTCAGCGCTTCCCTTGTTGTGTAAGCCACCTCGATAGTCTTTTCCATCCTTTATTTCGTAATTGTTCCAAACCGGAACTTACAAAGAGTAATTTTCAAAACTCGTCTTTTTTAAGCGAAATATTACTCGGAGGGTGCCACATGTACGTATGTCAGATCCTTCTTGGGACGGAGCATCAATTGGCTATCTCCATTTTTCCCTAGCTGTCACCTCGGGGGAGGGGGGGGAATTTTAATTTTGTCACAGGGGGGTCATGTGACATATCTAAAGTTAGGTCTTGACCTAAGCTCCACATTCCTGTCTTTCTTTTTTTTAGTTCTTTTATTAGCCTCTAGGGGGCGTTTTTAGGAGTTTTTTAGAAAGTACTTGAAAACCCCCAAGTTTGGTGTCCACTGAAAGGTCATGACATAAGCTCTTCATCTATGATCTCATCCCCTAGTTTAACTCATATTTTAGGCAGTAGTAGGCTCTTTAGGGCAATTGTTCCAAACCGGAACTTACAAAGAGTAATTTTCAAAATTCGTCTTTTTTAAGCGAAATATTGCTCGGAGGGGGCCACATGTACGTGTGTCAGATGTTTTTTGGGACGGGGCATCGATTGGCTATCTCCATTTTTTCCTAGCTGTCACCTGGGGGGAACAGGGGGTGGGGGGGTTTAAAAATTTTGTTACAGGGGGGGGGGGGGGCATGTGACATATCTCTAGTTAGGTCTTGACCTAAGCTCCACAACCCTGACTTTCATTTCCTTTTTTAGTTCTTTTTTAGCCTCCAGGTGGCGTTTTTAGGCGTTTTTTGGAAGGTGCTTGAAAACCCCCAGGTTTGGTGTCCACAGAAAAGTCATGACATAAGCTCTTCATCTATGATCTCATCCCCTTTTTCAGCTCACAATTTAGGCAGTAGTAGGCTCTTTAATGCGCATTTTCAGTCATTTCTCAAAATCTTATAGAGAGTCGTACAGGAAGCCAGTATTTTAAACTTCATAGATTAAATTCACAATTGCATATGCTACATGCCATTTTGGTATTGTAAGGGGACTCTGGGAGGGTTAACTTTTCAACTTCTTTTAAATAAGCTCTGAAACATGGCAGGTGACATATCAAATTAAAATTCTCGTTGAACACTTATGATCCCTGACGTTATTTACTCCCCCAATTTCCCCCACCATTACTTTTTTATCATACCAAGTTCAGCATGAACTTCTTTCAATCACAGGCAAGCCTTAAAAAGTTCATTTAGTTGTTAATATTCCCTGTCTGGATTTACTTCAGCGAAAAACCTCAAAACTGCAGGACTGGTCTACAGTTAATATTAGACATTTTGTGCAACTACCTATGGCTTAATGCGTAATTATCAAATGTGAAAAACATTCACAGGACATATCACATATCATTGGTAAGGATTGGCGGAGAGAAACAGGAAACTTGAATAAACTTGTCAACAATGTGTACATAAATGTAAATAAAGATTAAATGAAAAAAACTTGAAAGTAACCAAGAGAAAAATGTTTGTAAATGGCATATCGAGAGCAATGAGGTATATGAGCATTGAAACACGTTTTATTTATTTATTTATTTATTTTTACTTATCTATTTATTTTTTTTTAATTTTTTTTTGTTTGTTTGGTCAGTTTTTTTTTCAAAATTATGTCCCCTAGTTTATGTAACTTATCTTCCAAAGCCTCTACATATTTTTTTTTCCCTTAAGATTACTAAAAACCCCCCGCTGTCCGATCATTAATTTTTTACCTTAGTCATTTACGGTGATCTAGGTCACTGATTTTTACTTTAAACTCTTCTGTTTCCCCTTTCCTTCAAAAAGCATGGTTGGGTCCTGGTGATGCTTGGGCCATAATTGAAAAAGTGAATTAATTCTACTAAGTGAAAACGCTGTGCAAACAGTATAATCAGGACCGAAAAAGTAACAATAGAATAGAGAAAATCAGAAGTATTTTTATCTACTGATATTATAAAAATATATATTCACAATGAAACAGGGCGATCCGCGAAATGAAAGAGAGTTGCAGTCGCAAAGGAATGATTCCTCTGTCATAACAGAGTCAGATGAAGACGGGGTGAAGTCTAACGACAAAGAAACACAGCTACCACAGCGAGCAAAAAAAAAAATTACCAGCCGGGAGATGAACTGCTGCCATTTGATGCCGAAACAGCATCACGAATGACGATACTGGTTTTAATAGATCAGATGGTTAGACATCAAAAGAAACGCGACAAAGGAAGTAATGAAAATGCACAAAAATACTGAAAGTTTTTGGTAGAGAAAGCGGTGGAAATAGAGAAAGAAAGCGTAAGACAACACGACAAGGCTGAGAAGGAAGAACACCAAGAACGAGACACGTTGTCGAAAATTGCAGACCAGGTACTAGAATTCATGCACCAACTACAAACGCAGTTAGCGTCAAACAAAGAAGTAAAGATAAAGAATACCATGTCATCAGTAATCAAAAACTTTAAGCAGCTCAAACAACAGACAGAAGAAAAAGATCATTTAATAACGAAACTCAGCGAAAGAATTAAATTCCAAGAAGAGTTAAACAGACAAAACAAGATAAAATCGAAAGAGAAGATCAATTGATCAGTGATATGAACAAAATCATACAACAGAACCATGAACAAATGGAAAAAAGACTCGTCGAACATGTTACCACTCTTCAGGCAGAAAAACGAAAGGTCTAAATTAATCATAGAGAGGGAGAAACAGCAATAGAAAATGACCGACAAACCGACCAACATATGCAGAAATGACAAATTTTCCACCGCTCCCACAAGAAAGACCGACACTAATATTAACACCAAAAGACAAGGAAACAAAAATACCAATAATAAAGAAAGTTCTCAATTCTATGAATATGGCTGAATTACCACCAGTAGACTGCCAAACAACTAAACAAAATAAAATAATAATAACATGTAAAAACAAATTTGACCTAGAACAGGTGAAAGATAAAATCTGCACTACAGAAGATATGGCGGAAAAACTGGATATTAAAGAACCAAACCCGAAAACAGCCCGAGTGATAGTCTTTGGAGCCCCAGTAGTCACACAGAAAAACGTCGAAAGAGAAGCAGACAGTTCACTGAGCAACTTAGAAGAGCAACAAGAGCTATATGAAAAACAAGTACTCTATCCGGCTTTGGAAAGATGTCTGAGGAGGAAGGTGCAATATAAGCTGATAAGAGTATTGAAAGGAAGAGAGGGCGAGGAAACCTCGCACTTGGTGTTGCAGGTTACTGGAGAGAGATGCACTGCAACTAATGGCAGGAAAATTGTGCATAGGATTTAACCGGTGCACGGTAAGACGGTATGTCTTCATTCAAAGGTGTTATCACTGTCAGGTAATAGGGCATAAGCAAGAGTGTGCCAGAATGCAGAGGCCTGCACTAAATGTGGCAAAGGCCACAACATCAAGGATTGTGCCTCAGAAAAAGAAGAGTGTCTTAACTGCAAAAAAGTGCTCGACTACTACAAGGGGGACCATAGGAAAGCTGAACTGTATGAAAAACATCCATCTTACGATCCATCCTGCAGCGTGTATCAGCGAAAGAAACAAGCAGCGCTAGCGTCATTGTCTTAGAGGTAAAAATTCAAATTAATTCAACAAAATTTACAGAACAACAGATCACAAACCGCTGCTTTTATGAAATTCCTCTCAGACTCTGACTATTCCCTGGTTTGTCTTCAAGCTGCACATCTTTATGAAAATAGACCTCTATCACTTCCTCGAACTACACCATGCTACAGTTCAAGCTCTAAAAAAGCCCATATTTTAATCTTAGACCAAAACTTAAAACATAGTCTCTCATCTAAACACTATAACTCAGTTTTTATAAATTTAGACCTTAAGCATTTAACCTTAAGCATTGGCAGCCTGTATAGCACCCCGAGTGCTGACTTTGATGAGGATATTGAGAACTGGCTGGGTTCTAAAAATCAGAGCCCATTGCAGTTGGTTCTCGGTGATTCCAACGCTGACAGTCAGCTTTGGGGCTATAGGAGTGAACACACCAGGGGAAAAGTTCTTATCGATAGAGTCATAGCGTATCAACGAGTTATTCTAAACTCTTCATCCAGCCCACCAACGTATGAGTCGGGGAAGAACCTGGGGAGGCCAGATCTGTCCATATGCACGCAGGCTATGTTTTCACACATAAAACACTGGGAAGTAATTCCTTCCCTTTTTGGAGACCACTACCCAATAGAAACAGAGCTAAATTTCACAATACCCAAACTACCAAGAAGAAGATTCAAAACAAAGGGAATCCCTTTGACACAATTTTCCGAACAACTAACTCGAAAATGCTCACAGATTAACTTTAATGAGATAGAAACTATAGACCAGTTTAACAAAGAATACGAAACTTTTAAACAAGAAATATTATTACAAGCCAATAAATCCTTTAAAAAGAAAGCCCCCTTCAAGAAATTTATCCCCCAGGGGGATACCTTCTTTAGGTATTCACGGGCTTCGCAAACCCGGGTTCCTGAGCGATCTTTCTTTTTTCCTTTTCCTCTTATTTCTCTTCTCCTTCTTTCCTCTATGTTTCACTCTCGTTGTGGTTTCCTCTTCGGAGGTGAGGGCAATTCTGTATGAGCCGATATCATCCTGTATATCGACTCGTGGAGAATTGTAAACCACCCACGTGTTAGCCGTGCGTGGCGATCCGTGTCCCTGGAAAGGGGGATCCTGGCAGTTGAGGGAAACCAACACACTGCTTTGGCCTCTGCTTCAGGTAGACGGGAGGTGCATAATGGTCCCGTATGCATCAATCGGCTGGTCAGCTGACTTCTGTCACTGGCTGGGGATCAAGTGATCGGACACTTACTAGCCATCTTGTTAAGGGTGGAGACTGGCATAGGAGTGTTTTGTGACCGTATAGGCCCTGGTTAGCACTGGTGCACGACTGTGCATCCCCTTGTTGGGCTCGGTAGTGGGTGGTGCGGCCGGGGTCTGAATTCTTATTTTTTTTTCTAATATGGATGCTAATAATTCACTTACTTCCATTTCTCTCCCACGTGGAGAGCAACAAATTGCACAGAATTCCTCATACACTCGTTTTTATGTCATTAAACGTACTGATAGTCTCTCTGATAGCTCTTTCAAAAAAACTTCACCATTTCTCATTGCAAAGACATTCCAGTCTGTCTTGGGGAATGGTCATTCTCTCAAAAAATTACAATCTGGTGATTTGCTTGTTGAGGTTTCTTCAGCCAAACAATCACATCTTCCCTCAAATTGCTCTACAATAGGCTCTTTCTCAGTCTCTACTCAAGTACATAAAACTCTAAATACAAGCCGTGGTGTAATATCCGAGCCAGATCTTTTATTCTCTACTAAAGACGAACTATTACAAAATTTAAAAGACCAAGATATCATAGATGTACGTCGTATAACTATCCGTCGGAATGGGCAGGTGCTTCCTACGAAGCACATCATTCTGACTTTTAATAGCCCTAATTTACCATCAAGAATTAAAGCTGCTTACTTGAACTGTCCTGTCCGTCCTTACATACCTAATCCCCTCCGTTGATTTAAATGCCAGCGTTATTGTCACACCACAACTACCTGTCGAGGTTCCGTTACCTGTGCACGCTGCGCAGAAGTGGGCCACGACGGTAATTCATGTCAAAACTCTGAACGCTGCATAAACTGCAAGGGTGATCATACTGCATATTCCCGTTCCTGTCCAAACTGGATACGTGAGAAGGAAATCCTTGCAGTTAAAGTAACTCAAAATCTCTCCTATCCTGAAGCCCGCAAAGTTGTTGAATACAGGACTCCGTCAGTCGGAGTCTCCTACTCTAGTGTACTCAAGCAACAACAAAATTCTGTAAGGCACATAAGCACCCAGACCGACACCTCCTTTTCACCAAGTAACTCAGCTAAAGCACAATCAACAACCACTTCAAATAGAGAAACCCGTGATGTTAGTTGTGGTAGTAAATGCTATGCAACCCCACTATTAGAACGCTGGCAACCTTCATCATAACCTGTTAAAATAGTATACCAAAACAATCAGTCTCAAAAATCCCCAAGTCTATCCAAAAAGTTACCTGAAATTCAGACTACGGCTGTTACATCTGCAAAAACACCACATAGACCTGATACTAATAAATCTGACAAACCAAGCAAAAAATCTTGTGTACAGAAAGACAAAAAAGCAATCCGGGGTTCTTCACAGTTTTCCACTGTGAAGAAAAAGAACAATAACAAAAGCCTAACCCCATCAGTTAGTAGTAATTTAAAGGATCAGAAACTGCAAAACTTGGATGAAGAAATGGAATCTGAATCAAGTGCTGATTAGGAAAATGCAGATTTTGAGGAATTTGCACCTTATTTATTTCTGTGATTTTATATTTGTTTTTAGGTAGTATTTGTACGTCATCTTGGACTTTGTTTATATTTTAATGATTATTGCTTTTTAACTACAGTTTTTAACCAGAATACTTTGGTCTTTTAATTATCAACCTTTGACTCTCTTAAATGGTTTTAAATATACATATTAGTGTTCTCATTTATTGTTTTTCTCATCCTTTTGTTAGTTTTGCTCAAATTTTTGGGTAATATATAACCTTTACATTATGAAATTGCCTTGGCGCAGCATGTCCCTAAAGGGACTTTGCGCCATAAAATCCCAATCAACCAACCAACCAATCAAGAAATTTAAAATTTCCTGGTGGTCTCCACAATTGAGGGCCCAAAGAAATAAAGTAGCAGCTCTTTTAAAAAGAGCAAAAAAATTCAAACTACGAGTCAAATATAAACCAGCAATACAAAAGGGAAAGGGCAATTTATCAAAAACAGATTTTATCGGAGAAGGAAAAAGCTTGGACAAACCTGTGTGGCAGAGAGACGGATCCTTTTGGTTTAACGAAAAAGTTGGCCTTCCAGCGTTTCCAGGACTCACATATCAGTTACCAATTTGATTCTTTGTCACCCACTTCCAGGTCATCAACCCTTTTAAAACTAACGAGAGACATTTTTGGCGATGAAACTCCAAAGCAACTACCACAGCGACTAAACTCGCACGACCAGGCAAAATTCACGAAAAGAGAGTTGCGAAATGTTGTTTTCTCATTCAATATTAACAAGGCGCCAGGACCTGATCAAATTGATCACAGGATGGTCAGGTGCATCTTTTCAAAAATTCCTAATATTCTGTTGGATATGTACAACAGTCTTTTAAAGTTAAACTATTTTCCTGATGACTGGAAATTGGGAGAGCTCGTGTATTTTAGAAAGGAGGGAAAACCCTTGAATGAGAGCTCTTCATATCGCCCCATCTCTCTATTACCAATATTCGGAAAAATCTTAGAGAAATTAATTCTAAGACGAATACATCATGCATTAGACAAAACGAATTTCCTATCGGGTAAGCAAGACGGCTACACGCAAAATAAATCTACGGAAACGGCTTTGGAGCAAGTGATTTCATTAGTAGAACAACACAAACAAAATAAACAATACACATCACTGGTGTCACTGGATTTCAGAGGAGCATTTGACAACCTCCCTTGGGACCAGGTGATCCTAGCATTGCAAAGACTAGGTATTTCTAAACAACTCATTAATCTTGTCGTTTCCTTCCTTTCGGGTAGGCGAGCTCAGGTGGACTGGATGGCACCATTTTTGTTGTACTTCTTTAGTAAGGGTTGTCTTTAGCAGGGATCGTGTCTGGGTCCTTTTCTTTGGTTGGTTCTGTTGGTTGGTTGCATGGGGTTTTATGGCGCAAAGTCCCAGTAGGGACATGCTGCGCCAAGACAAAGTCAAAATGTAAAAATGTATATATCCAAAAAAACGATTATAAGAAGAATAACAAAACGCTGATAAAAACAAAAAAATTAATGAAATTAATGAAAACAGTAATATGTATATCTAAAACCGTTTAAAAGAATCAATGGTTCATAGTTAAAAGTCAAGCATATTATAATTAAAAACTGTGGAGTTATTAAATTAATAACTGTTAAAATACACAAAGTTTAAAAGGATGTACAAATATTACAATGAAACAAGGTTAAAATCACATGAGTAAAAAACAATGTAAAATCAATTAGGTAAAAATTCCTCTAAAACTGTATTTCCTTCATCACCACTTGATTCATAAGAGTCGGATTCCATTGCTTCATCGACATAGTGCTGCAGTTGTTTTGGGTCCTTTAAGTTAGAGACAGACGGATTTAAACAGCTGTTCTTGTTCTTTTTCTTCACAGTGTTCCACTGTGAAGAGCCCCCGATTGTTTTTCTCTCTTTCTGAAGGCAAATTTTTTTGCTTGGTTTCACTGTTTGAGTAGCATCAGGTTTCTGTGATGTTTTTTTAGATTTAACAGCCTTAGTATCAGTCTGGAGTTCAGATGACTTTTTTGATTGAACTGGTTCGGATGACTTTTTGGATTGAACTGGGCCGGATGACTTTTTGGATTGAGCTGGGGGTTTTTGTGATTGACTAGTTTGATATACTATAGTAACAGGTTCTGAGGATGGTAGCCAACGTTCTAATAAGGGGTTGCATAACATTTAGAACCACAGCAGACATCACGAGTTTGTATCTTTGTGGTGCTGAGTGGTACTGTCATAGGTGAGTTATTTGGTGGAACGGAAGGTTCGGTCTGGGTACTTATGTGCCTTACAGATTTTGGTTGTTTGAGTAGACTACAGTAGGAGACTCCGACTGACGGAGTCCTGGATTCAACAACTTTGCGGGCTTCAGGATAGGAGAGATTTTGAGTTACTTCAAAAGAAATGATTTCTTTTTCACGTATCCAGGTAAGACAAGAACGGGAGTATGCAGTATGATTACCCTTGCAATTTATGTAGCGTTCAGGATTTTCACATGATTTATTGTCATGGCCAACTTCTGCACAACGTGCACAGGTGGTGGAACCCCGGCAGTTAGTAGTAGTGTGGCCATAACGCTGACAATTAAAGCAACGTAGAGGATTAGGAATGTAGGGACGGACAGGACAATTAAGGTAACCAGCTTTAATTCTTTTTGGTAAGGTAGGACTATTGAAAGTCAGAATGATGTGCTTTGTGGGAAGCACTTGTCCATTCCGACGGAGTGTAATACGTCGTGCATCTATGACATTTTGATCATTTAAATTTTGTAAAAGTTCATCCTTGGTAGAAAATAAAAGATCTGGTTCGGATATTACACCACGGCTTGTATTTAGGGTTTGATGTGCTTTAACAGAAACAGAGAATGGACCTATTGTATTACAATTTGATAGAAATTCAGACTGGCTGGCTGAAGTAACCTCAACCAATAAATCCCCAGACTGCAGTTTTTTGAGATTATGACCATCACCGCAGACAGACTGAAATGTTTTTGCAATAAGGAAAGGTGAAGTTTTCTTAAATGAACTATCGGACAGGCTATCAGTACGTTTGATTACAAAGAAGCGAGTGAAAAGATTGCTCTGTACAGTTTGTTGCTCTCCACATGGGAGAGGATTTGAAGGAAATGAAGTCTTTCCATCCATGTTGGGAAAAAAAATAGTTCAGACCGCGGCCGCACCACCCACTACCGAGCCCAACAAGGGGATGCACATTCGTGCACCAGTGCTAACCAGGGCCCATACGGTCACAAGACACTCCTATGCCAGTCTCCACCCTTAACGAGATGGCTAGTAAGTACTAGCTCACTTGATCCCCAGCCAGTGACAAGTCAGCTGACCAGCCGGTTGATGCATACGAGACCAATATGCACCTCCCGTCTACCTGAAGCAGAGGCCAAAGCAGTGTGTTGGTTACCCTCAACTGCCAGGATCCCCCTTTCCAGGGACACGGGTCGCCACGCACGGCATATACGTGGGTGGTTTACAATTCCCCATGAGTCGATATGCAGGATGATATCGGCTCATGCAGAATTGCCCTCACCTCCGAAGAGGAAACCACAATGAGAGTGAAAAAGAGGAAAGAAAGACAAGAGGAATAAGAGGAAAAAGAAAAAAAATCGCTCAGGAACCCGGGTTGCGAAGCCCGTGAATACCTAAAGAAGGTATCCCCCTGGGGGGGGTTGGTTCTGTTGGAGACTTTGTTGGGGACCTTTGATGTACAGGACTGTGAACTGGTGGTATACGCGGATGACGTGATATTACTGATCTGGGCACAGTCGAGACAGCAACTTGAACAAAAAGGTCAGAAAGCTTTAAAATTTATTCAGAATTGGGCAGAAACCAACAAAATAGAAATTGCACATGAAAAATCCTCATCATTAACTTTTGGCAAACCCAAACACCTTAAGCGGGGCCCCACATTTAAACTTCAAGGTAAATCAATAAAATCAGAAACAACACTAAAATGCCTGGAGGTAATATTAGATAAGCAATTCTCATTTCTCCCACATGTGGCACAAAAGTGAGTAGAAATCGGAAAAATAACTCAAAATGTTTATAAATTTTCATCAATCTCAGGTCGACTCCCTCCGGAATTTTTTAAGAATTGGTACTCTGCGATCTTACAAAGGAAACTGGCCTACGCGTGTGCTGTTTGGTTTCCGCGTATGGCGCAATATCACGGTCGTCGACATTTGCTCTCGGCACAAAGGAAAGCTATGTTGCTGATAACGAGAGCGTATCGCAATACGTCAACAAACGCCCTGCAGGTCCTTACAGGTCTCCCCCCACTGGATTTGCAGCTGGAGGCGGAGTATTCGGGGACGATTCGTCTCGGCAAGTCAACAGAAAAGGCTGTTGCTCCACTATACTATCCAAAATGCTCAAAATACAAAACATCACCACTAACAAGTGAAATACAAATTTGTGAAATAAACGACTATGTAGGCAAAATTACAATATACACGGGCGGTTCCAAAATGTCCGAAGGCACAGCCTCGGCATTTTGCGTGTACGAAAAAAACGAGCAAATCTATACTTGGAGAGCGAAACTGTCCCAGGATAACTCCGTCTTCCAGTCAGAACTCTTCGCGATCTCTTCAGCATTAGAGTGGATAGAGTTGGACAAACATTCTCAATACTTAATCATAACGGATAGCCTATCAAGTTTGTATTGTCAAAATTGTTTAATGCTTTTAAACTATTTAATACTAAAAATTCTTCAACAATTACAAACAACAGTAAAAGACATATACTTCAATTGGACAAAAGGACATTCAGGTGTTGAGGGCAATGAGGCAGCTGACCAACTGGCAAAATCGGCAGTAACGGATGAAACACTAATACATACATTTTTACCATATCCAGCTTCTTCACTAAAATCACAGACAAAGCAGAATCTGTTAAAAAATTGGCAAAAACGCTGGACGGATTCAGACACAGGCCGATATACGAAGGAATTCTTGCCATTGGTTGACCACAAGTATTTCGTAAACAACAGATACTTACACATATTTTTAACAAATCACGGCCCCTTTCAGGAACACTTATACAAAATTAACAAAAGAGACTCCCCACTATGCATTTGTGGCTTGCCGTCAACATCGTTACACTATGTGTTATACTGTACATTAACATCGCATTATCATCTCAAAAAACATACACGTATGAATTTAGAAAGTTGGTAGCGGGATGTAAAAGAGAAACCACAACTACTCAACAAGATCATACAATGCATGAGGTTTATAGAAACAAACGAGTACATCTTTTCAAATCCAGAGTCATTTTAGTCCGACTCCATCACCAGGGTGAAGCATGGAGGGGGAAACGGGTTATTAGCGGGTGCCAGAAACTTCTATCACTTTTGAATTTTTATCTTGTGCATCTCTCCAAACTCTTGTATGCGCAAATTGTAAATAGTAGGTGTGTTGTAATGTGTTTCTAATTGTGATGTTCAATATTGTGTGTTTAATGTACTGTGAAATCCCTGTAAATCCATGAAAAATGTAAATAATTATGCAATCACATTCAAATGATCCACATGTAATCACTACACACAGTCATGTAAATAGTAGGTCTTTGATATTGTGTTGTAATGTGTTTCTAATTGTCATGTTAAATATTGTGTGTTAAATGTACTGTGACGTATATATATCCAAGAAAATTGTAAACAATTATGCAATCACATTAGGTAAAATGATCCTCATGTAATCACTACATACAGTCATATATTTCGATGTGAAATCTTCGGTTCGCCCAGAAAAATTGGGTAACCAATTGTGATTGTAATTGTAAATCTCATAGTAACCGAAATAAATCTCAGCAGCTTGATCAGGGACCCGACGCTCCCTCTCAGACTCTGGTTGAGAGTCGGGAGGAGTGGATGTGGTCTACCCCTCGGGATTGCACTAACACTCTAAAGCGAAAGCTGAGTTCCCGAGGTGGTCATCGCTGTCATCACTGTCGCTGTTCTTATCAGCTTAATCTATTGTATTTTAACATTCACTTTTTGCTTTTTAGATTTTTGCCTTGGTTCCTGATTTTACGATAACAGCAGAGTTAGCCACTCCTACTACTCCACGCCAGGAGGCCGAGGGCGGTACTGATTGAGCGATTCGGTGTTTGAGCTTCAGTTCGGTGTTCAAGTCTGATTGCCCAGTTCAGTGTTCGGATTCTGAAGTCATGATCGGATTCTCCGTTGGAAGTTGCTTGAGATGCCTTGAGTTCTTCTCCTGTTTGGCGGCCATTGCTCCTTCACCGATCTTGCTGTAGTTGATGCGCCATTTTCTTTTTGGAGGCAGCCATCTTGGTGTTTCTTCAGTCCGATCTATTTTACTAAAGGTTTTTAGACATTTATACACACTTTTTTTATTGGAATTGGACATTTTATTGTTCTCAACAACACTTTTAAACACTGGAGCTAATTTTAAATATATTTTTGTCTTCTTTTAGTCTGTTTAAGTCATTTTAATTGTTTGACCTTTGCCGTAAGGCTTTGAAGCTGTTTTGTTGTTCCGCTGTTTGACCGCACTGTTCATTAATGATGCTATGATTAGTTTTAACTATTGTAATTTTAAGGAACAGTCCCTGCGAGGTGTGGATAGCTTATTTTAACATTGTTTACTTGATGTTTGTGTCCAGTTAGATGTTCGTTTTATTCTCGACTTTGCTTCGCTTCTTGTTGTGTGGCTGACATATGTCAGAATAACATTTCACTATATATAGTGTACGGCTTTTGCTGTTTTGTCCTTTTTTATATATGTTATTGTAATGAGTGTGCGTACATCACACCTATTTTGACTATGTATAAGCCAGTCCTCGGGGCTTTAGCCGAGTTTTACGTATTTGTATATGTAGTTGGTGGTGATGTGCGTTAACAGTTGTTATTCATATTCATTCAGTCATCCTTCTTGTCATTTACTTAATATTCATATTGTACTATTTTAAAACTGTTTTAACATGAATTTTAAAGTTTTTACTATTTACACTGAGCCATTTACAGCTCTCATTTTAACTAGTTTTTAGTTATTTTTTTCAGAGTCTTTGATTGTGATGGCCAGTGCGAGTGGTGCTAATGGTGCAGTCTCTGGTGAGGGTGGTGATGACGAAGAAGATGATGTCATCCTTCCGCCTAGTCTACACGGGTCTCACTTAACAATAAATTTTCCTCTGAGAGTACCTATTAAATGTTTGATTGGCAATTGTCGGCAAACTATTAAGAACAAAACTTGGACTGCTTCCATTTGCAATTTCAAAAGACATATGAAAAATATCCACAAGTTCACCCCTACTGATAGAACAAACCGTTGCTCCATTTGTAGACCTGACATTGGGGCTAGGCCTAGTGACCATGCCTGCTTCGGGGAAAGACCTATGTTCATCAAAGAAAACGATAATTTACCATATGCGTGCGCCATATGTAAGGATACTTTCGCTAGTTGGCGCGCCCTTAGTGGGCACAAAAGAAAGCACAAAAAAGATGGAATTCAAGCAAATTATAATAGAAAAAATGGTCTCCCCGTGGCAGGTCCGATTTCTAACCCTGGTGGAAATGGAATTAATGCTGCTGAGGCTGAGGTTGATCGACAGCTTGCCCAGATGGGGATTGAAGTTGATGATGAGATAATTGATGGCTTCATCAGCAGTATTACAAATGATATTTTAAATAATATACCAGATTTTAGCCCCTTTACAGCATCTCATGCTCATCATAATTCATCTGTTTTTACTAATCATGATATTTTAAATAGAGATAGCAAGTGTGTGAATCAGAATGATGATACGCCTCGGCTCCCCCATGCGGCTACTAATGCACCGCCAAGTAGGGTCGGTACCATTTGGCCACGGCCGGGTCCGTCCCACAAACTCAGTTTTGATGCAATTTTTGTTCCGCCCCTCGAGCCGGCGTTCAATAGCCCTGCTATTTTTAGTGATATCTCTGCTTCTAGCTCTATTAGCGATATTAATGAAGATGATCTCGCATCGCAAGGTAAACTTATTACTCCGAGCGAGAGAAGAAATTTGACGAGTGGTAGTGGTGAAGATGTAAATTATAACGAAAGTTTTAACGTATTAAATTTTAATCGGAGCCCTTCTACAGCTCCTTCGATACCGGTGAACAATATTTTTAACAACCAAGTATTATTTGATGCTGAAAGAGTTGAAACAAGTGGTGTTAATGAAATTGGACGTCGGTTGTTCGAGGGGATTTTGGAGGAGAGCCCCGTTGACATTATATCGCCTGTTAATAGTAAGGGTGAAGAAATTAATGATGATGATAGTATTGAAAGAATTATTACTAATATTGATAATGAAAGTGATGGAATAGCGTTCAGAGATAATGAGAATTATGATGAAGATCAGAATAGAGGTGAAGATAATACTATCGAAAGAAGACTCGAAACTTATGACTTGTCTGTTTCTGGTGATCGCCCTGTGAACATCCCCGAGGTCAACGGCATCACTGAACTAAATCAAAATATACCTGACGAAGTTGACCATGAGACATCCACCCAACTTGACGGAACAAATCAATCATTAAATATATTAAATGAGCATATTGTTGATGAGTTGATTGACAGTCAACAGGCGACAAATGATGATGATAATGCGGACGAGGATATGGTTATCGGGGATGACGATGACGACGACCTTGACCCTGGTGGTACAGGTGCTGGCATTGGGATTCCCGGGGACATTCAGGCTGAGCCTGGGTTCCTCATCCGTTTTTCTACAAGATTTAACGATATGTTACTACAAGAATCACCTAATTTTAATGAATTTGAGTCAGTATGTGAAGACTTAGCAATCAATATCCGTAAGGAACGGAATTTTAAATCCTCTTCCGGTGACGGGGCAGCCCGTCAACATAAAGATATTGATCCAGACAATGCAACTGAGATTCAAAAAATATACCGGAAAAATAGGAAAAAAGCTTTAAGATCTATACTCAAAGAAGAATCCGATTTTTGCCCACTGAACCCGGAAGTCGTAGCGGATCATTATGCTACTAATGCCGATAACCCTCCTGATGATTTGTCATTTATGAAGAATAATAGAATAATATATAAGACAATAGAACCTTCCCAGAATAGTATAAATACAACTCCATTTACAGCTAATGAGATATCAAAAAAATTAAGAAAATGTGAGAATACGGCTCCGGGCCCAGATAGGATCTGTTATAACCATCTAAAGAAACTTGACACTACTGATATTGTTTTAACTCCATTATATAATTTATGCCTGAAATTCAAAGCTGTCCCGGCTGCCTGGAAGAGGACAACAACTATATGTATCTATAGAAAAGGCAATAAAGAGGACCCGGGCAACTGGAGGCCTATTGCCCTGGGAAATACAAACTACAAGCTTTACGCCAGTTGCCTGTCGAACCGCCTGTACAAATGGTTGGAGGATAATAACATCCTTTCCTTCAACCAAAAGGGGTTCCTACCTCACGACGGGGTGTTTGAAAACAACTACATTTTGAGCCACTTATTTAGAAAATTTAAAAAGAGGAAAAAGGATATATTCCTTGCGTCATTAGACTTGACCAATGCATTTGGCTCCCTCCCGCACTGGGTGATTTTTGAAGCACTTAGTCTGTGTGGTGCGGGAGGGGAGTTTATTGAAATTATCAAGAACATATATGATAGTGCATCAACTGTATATAAAACATCTGCTGGTACGTCCACCCCGCGTGAGGCAACCACCGGGGTCAAACAGGGCGATCCCCTCAGCGGGGTTCTCTTCATCATCGCCATTGACTTTCTTTTAAGAACTATTCAGAAAGAGGGGTCCTGTAGAGACCCGTCGAATAGGAATATTTTTCATTATATACTCGCCTACGCAGACGATATGCTAGTTATTGCCAAAGATCCTGGCACTCTACAGGCCCTTCTACACATTTTAAATAACTTGGCTTCTAAGATCAGATTAAAATTCAATAGTTCTAAGTGTGTTTCCATGCACTATAGCAATAAGGCCCCTGCTGGGTCTAGAGAGACCGTGTTTAACATTGGAAATGAACCAATGCCATACATAAGTGACGGAGTTCCTGCAATGTTCTTTGGTAAACCGATTGGAACCTTTTTACCAAATGATACAGTCACGGTCAATCTCCTCAAGCAGCGGGCACTCACTATCATGACATCCAAACTCGGACCGTGGCAAAGGATAGATTGTATGAAGACGTTTTTCTATCCCGCGCTCCTTTTTCTTATGCGTACCGACCAGCTCACCAAGACCGAGTGGCGGTGCATTGACGACTCGATTAAACCTTTGCTAAAACGAACTCTTGGCCTCCCGCCAAATGCAGCCAACGAGTACCTCTACGGTTCTCGTGATGATGGTCTCTTTGGGGTACCGTTGGCTGCAGAGGATTCAGACATCGCTATTATCGACGGGGGGTTCAAGCTTCTTTCATCGAGAGACCAGATTGTCAAGGATATCGCATGGGAGGAGCTGATCGAAGAAGCAAACTATAAGATGAATTCCACCAGGGTTCAAAACCCACAAAACTTTTTGAATTCAAAGGATTCCGACGATTGCAGGTCCTCTAATAAATATGCTTCACAGTGGACCCGTGCAAGACAGGCTTCTGATAGGATCAAAGTCACTTGGAATATTTCTGAGAATCACGACATCGAACTTGCTGCTGGTGAAGAGGTCGTAAGTGACCGGAGGAAGATCTTTTCAGTCTTGAGAAATAAATTAAGAACAGACCGTACCACCTCACTTAGAGAACATCTGCACCAAGGCAAAACTAATACTTGTGTGGCTGCGGCTGGGGAGTCGTCACATTTTTTTACAGATGGCGCTTTCACCAGGTTCAAAGACTGCAGATTCATCCACCGTGCAAGACTTGGCCTGGTGAAATTGAATGCGTACACGAAGCCTACCCGCACTCACCCCGGACCAGTAAATAAAACCTGTAGAAAATGCCCAATGATTGAGATTCTGCCACACGTCCTTGACCATTGCATGGTCCATTCCACCTTATATAAGAAAAGGCATAACGCCATTGTTGAAAGGATTAAAAAAGCTGCTATGAGTAGATGGACCGTTCTGGGAGAGGATCGTGTGGTCGGAACACAAAATTTGCGTCCTGACCTCGTCGTCCAGAAGGGTAACGATATTATTATTTTCGACATCACAGTCCCCTTCGATTACGGCCTGGAAGCATTTGATGTTGCAAGAAGTGAGAAAGTAGGGAAGTATACTCAGCTTGCGAACGAACTCACTACAAATGGAAAGAAAGCTGTAGTTGAGGCTGTTGTTGTGGGGGCCTTGGGATCTTGGGACCCGGCCAATGACAAAGCGTTAAGAAGACTATGTTCAAAAAAATATCTTAAGTTGATGAAGAAAATTATCGTCTCAGAAACCATTGCGTATTCCAGAGACGTATTCCACGAACATACTTACCGTGTCCCTCAAGACTCTAATGGACGGCGGCTCTAAGTCCCACTCCTCTGGCCATAGTTTTTGTCTTAATGTATATCTGTTGTTATGTATTTGATTTTTTTTTATTGTGTCATGTATATTAAATAAAGTTTGCAATTCTTAGTGCTGAGATAAAGCACACTGACAAGGTGGTCTCCACCATAGACAAAATACATGCCACATGGACACACATTTTTTATGTTAGTTTCACTTAATTTTTCTGACAAATCCACACCTCATTAACATTTTCTGCAGGGTCTGTTCTTATCAGCTTAATGTTTATACCTTTTTCACATTATTCTTTATTTTACAGATTATTCCTCGGCTGCTCCTGATTTTTATTGTAAGGACAGAGCCACGCCCATGCCGATACGCCGAAAGGTCGAGGAGGATTTTCATCGATAGAGGGTCTTTGACTGTGCTGTTGCTAGTGATCTGTATGCCACGCCCATGCCGAGCCTGAGCTACGCCCATGCTGATCTGAGCCACGCCCATGCCGATACGCCGAAAGGTCGAGGAGGATTTTCATCGATAGAGGGTCTTTGACTGTGTTGTTGCTAGTGACTGTGTTGTGCATCGCTTCTCAGCCTTTTGGGTAAGATCAAAGTGTATAATTCCACGACCTCCCGTGAGGTATGTAACATTGCTCCACCAGAAAATAGTTGCACTCAATCAGAAGAAATTAATTTTAAAATTGAATTTTGCACCTCTTGATCCCAGGACCCTCTGTCTGTTGGGGCGCACGTGTGTGGGAATGGGGCTGCACAAAATGTATGTCTGTCTGCTGGAGTGCATTCCTGCCGCGATGGAGCTACACAACCCCCCTTCTTCCACCGGGAGCGACCCTTCCTCGGCAGTGGCTCTTGGCCCGGTTTCCTCATGTTCCGCCTTAGACACGCCCCCCTCTGCTGAAACTCACAAGGTTGAAGCTTCGGTAGGCGTGGCTAAGACGGATGATTTTTCTGTTTTTTGTAATGAAGGTTGCTCACCCTCGGGTGAGTAACTGGTAAATGTGATGTGTGTTTTATTTATTTTTAATGACTGACACCTGGTGACAGTCGCATGAATGTGGATGGATGTTTTGTTTACTTTTAATGGTTATCACCTGGTGATAACTGCATATTTGTGGATAGATGTTTGGTGTGTGTCCTTAGCTGGTAAATACAGATCGATGATGCTATAAAAAGAGTTTATGTTCTGTACGCTGATTTTTGTACTGGCAACATGCTCTTCCTGAGATCTGTTCTTATCTATTGGTCTCCCCCGAATGCAGCCAACGAGTACCTCTATGGTTCAAGAGATGATGGTTTATTTGGGGTACCGTTGGCTGCCGAAGACTCTGATATAGAAATAATTGACGGGGGGTATAAACTTTTAACATCTAAGGACCAGTTGATCCAAGATCCATGGCGTGGGCGAGTTGAGGGATGATGCAAACTTTCGGTACCAGACCACCAGGACCAAAATGCACAAGATTTCCTTAACAATGAAGATCAGGATCATCCCGACACCCGCGCTGCAAACAGGCACACATCACAGTGGACCCGTGCGCGCCAAGCCACAAAAAGACTCAACATTAAATGGGAAATTGGAGAGAACAATGATGTTTCTTTGATTGCCGGTGAAGTTGCCGTCAGTGATCGTCGTAAAATCTTTGCTCATTTAAGAAACCAGCAAAGAAAAAAACGCACTACTTCGCTGAGGGATCTTCATAAGTACCAAGGTAAAACCAACATCTGTACTGCTGCTGATAAGTCATCAAGCCATTTCTTTACCGACGGTGCTTACACCCACTTTCGTGACTGGCGTTTCATCCATCGTGCTCGTCTGGGTTTGGTCAAACTGAAGGCTTACAATGAACCTACTCGTGCCAACCCAGGGCCAGTCAATAAGATGTGCCGGAGATGTCCAAAACCTGAAACCCTGCCTCATGTCCTCGACCATTGTATGGTCCATAGCACTCTTTATAAGAAGCGCCACAATGCAATTGTTACAAGAATCAAGAAGGCGGCTGCTAATAGATGGACCATCATGGGAGAGGATCGTGTGTTGGGGACCGAAAATTGTCGTCCAGACCTGGTCGTCAGAAAAGGAAACGAAATTATTATTTTTGATGTCACCGTCCCCTTCGAGGATGGTCTCGATGCATTCGATCAAGCTCGAAGAAGAAAAATCGACAAGTATAATAATCTTGCTACCGAGTTGTCTGAGGGTGGCAAAAGAGCAACAGTTGAGGCCATCGTCGTGGGGGCGCTTGGTTCTTGGGATCCGGCTAATGACAAGTCAATCAGAAGATTATGTTCAAAGTCATACATGAATATTATGAAGAAAATTATTGTGAGTGAGACTATCTCATACTCAAGTGACATTTTTCAAGAACATATCCGCCGGATCCCGCAGGCTGCTATTGGACGGCAGGTCTGAGGCCCACTCCCTCTTGTTTTTGCCATATATATTTTAGTCTTTTTCTATCTGTCTTTTGAAATAAATATTTGATTTACATGTTATAAATAAAGTTTTTGATTGTTTTATATGCTTTAATAAAATGTGAAAATTATAAGTTGCTCTTTGAGTGATACAGACAAAAATGGTGTTTTTTCACCAATGCGTATTCCACATGGACACACATATTTTTTTTATATTATAGACTTAATTGTTAATTGACTTTAGCCACGCCCTTTTAACATTGTACCTTATGGATCTGTTCTTATCAGCTTAATGTTTTAAGATTTTAACATTATTCTTATTTTTTTAGATATTATTGCTTGGGTTCCTGTGTTTTTACCGATAAGTGCAGACCACGCCTACTACTGATGCCGAAGGGTCGAGAGGGATTTGATGGATAGAGGGTCATTGCTGGCTTGATCCACCTAGTTGCTCGTGATGATGTGCTCATGCCTTGCTCCATTCTGATGGCTCTCTGTGATTGATGGTTGCTTGTCTGGTGGCTTTCTTCGAGGTTCGCTTGCTCTGCTGTCCGCCATATTGCCCGCCATCTTGTCTTCCTCACATTTGATTGTCGTTTTCAGTGAAGTGTTTGCGTGGCAGCAGCCATCTTGAATTTCGCCGCCATCTTGAAATGAAATCGGTTTTAATGATTTTACAAGGTTTTTAAGCACTTTTTAACTTTATTTTATTGGTTTATTGCCCTCGTATTCATCGTTAGCACCTGTTCGAGTTGTTTTAATAATTTTTTATCGACGGTTCTCCCATTATTTGACTGATATTGTGGACTTTGCCATTATTTTGGCTCGCATCGAACTGGGAGCTATTTTAGTTATTAATTACATCTGTACTTATTGTACTGTGACTGCTGATAATGCTGTATATTTTTTTCGCGTTAACAGATGGGTGCTACGTGGGTCTGTGAATAGTTTCTTCTTGTTTCTTGTATAATTATTTTAAGTTCTTTTTCAATTAGTTTGTTTTCCTTGCATATTCTCGTTCTTTTTGCCCATGTGGCCTGTTCTGTACTTAATGTGGAGTGTTTTATTTAATTAATTGTTGTCAGCATACTGCGTAGTGGTTCTGTCTCAGTCCTTCTCTTTTATTTCTTAGTTTGTTTATTATTGGTTTCTCCGTACTTTGTGTACTTGATTACAGTCAGAACAACAGTTTGGTATACATATATACGGTGGGGCACTCGTGCTCACTGTTTTTAGATATTTTGTGTTGTGAATCGTGTTATTTTATGTGTTTGACCAACCTTGGATGCGGAGGTTGATAAATAAATCGGCATTTCACGTTCTTCATCATTTTGACCTTTCCATTGTATGGATTCATTATCATATCATTTGTAAATTTTTTTTCATCCTGTTCTTTTACTATTTAAATGCGTTTTAGACAAGCGCATTTTTAATGATTTTATCTTATACAAGTGTTTTATACAAACACGGTTTTAACTCATTGGTTTTTACTGTTTACTACTGGTCATACACCCAGTTTTTAAATATGTCATATTACAATTATTGATCATTCTTCATTAGTTTTATTGCAGTATGGCTGGTGCTGTCCGTCGGTCTGATCAAGGTGGGGACCAGGGTGATGGAGTTGCGAATACTAATGAAGATGACGAGGAAGATGAAGTGGAACAAGATGAAATATTGTATGTGCCCCCTCGGCTGAATGGCCTACATTTAACGGTCACGTGGCCTATTAAGTGCCCGGTGGCCTGTATGATCGGAAATTGCAGAACAAAGGTTAAAAGCAATAACAGGTACAGTGTCGTGAACGATCTAACCAAGCACATGAAGAATATTCACAAAGTAGTTGTTTCTGGGAAACTAACATGTGCGGGATCTGCCATACTTCGATTGGCAGATGCCCTGCAACTCATGCTTGCTTTAAAAATCGTAACATGCTTCTCCAGACGAATGATGATTGTCCATTTATTTGTGACATATGTAATAAGGGGTTCCCATCATATAGGGGATTGAGCAGCCATAAAGTAGCGCATAGAAACAAGGAGATTCAGGTCAAGTACAATAAGAAGAACAATTTACCTGTCCTTGATGATGGTGTTGGTGGAGCATGTGCTCGTAGAAGTCCGAGTTCTTTTAGAGGAAGGAATGATTTCGGGAATTTGGCTAATAGATCTAGTGTGATTAATTCATTCCGTAACTCCAATGATAAGATTAATGATAGTAAGAAGATGCCTGCTGCCAGTGTCACGAAAACCAAAATGAAAAATAGTATTAAGAAGACTGGGTCGGAAATTGATTCATTTATTAACGACACTAAGAAGTTTATCGAGAAAAAGACGAAGGTGGCGACCCAGGAGGACAATAAGAATGCAACTGAAAGCATATTAGTAACTGATGATATTGAGAGGTTTGTCGAAGTCGTCACTGGCAGTGGGATTAATGGTAATCCTTTGTCTTCTACCAGACTGGATTAGACTTCTACTGATGATAATCCAGGGTTTTTACTGATGATCCCCGGGCCCAGATGGTATAACTTACAATCATTTAAAAATTATCGACCCTAACGCAATAGTCTTGTCCCCACTCTATAATTGTTGTCTCAAATTCCAAGCCGTCCCGTCGTCTTGGAAAACTACGACTACGATTTTGATCTATAAGAAGGGCAGCAAGGAGGATCCCGGGAACTGGCGTACTATCGCGCTCGGGAATACGATTTACAAACTCTATGCCAGCTGCCTTTCAAAACGACTTTACCTTTGGCTGGAGAAAAACAAGATCTTGTCTCCATGCCAGAAGGGCTTCTTGCCACATGACGGGGTGTTCGAAAATAATTATGTTTTAGATGCCGTAATGAGAAAGTTTAAGACCAAGAAAAAAGATCTGTTTTTCGCCTACCTGGATATTTCAAATGCTTTTGGCTCCCTCCCCCATTGGGTACTATTTGAGGCCCTCAAGCATGCAGGGGCGAACGAGGATTTTATTAATATTATTAAAGACATCTACAGGGAGGCGACTACTCGTTACAAGACTACCAAAGGTCTGTCCACCCCTCGTGTGGCATCCACCGGGGTCAGGCAGGGTGACCCACTCAGTGGTATCCTGTTCATACTGGCTATCAACTTCATTCTAAGAAAAATCCAAAGAGAGGGGGCTGCAAGAGATCCAGGGACTAACAAATTATTTCACTATGTCCTGGCCTACGCCGACGATATTCTACTTTTGGCCAGGACATCTGAGGATCTGCAGGCCCTTCTGCATTTAATTAATATATTGGCAAAGAAGATACAGCTGAATTTCAATCCAAATAAATGTACAACACTGCACTACAGTAACAAGTCCCCTGCCGGATGCAGGCCTACAATCTTCAACCTGGCCGGGTCCGACATTCCTTATTTAGAAGATGGTGATCCCACCGTTTTCTTGGGCAAACCTGTCGGCGCTTTTTTGCCCAGGGACTCGGTCACGGTTGAGTTCATCCGTCAGAGGGGCATTAAAATTCCTCCAAACTTACTCCCTGGCAGAGGATTGACTGTTTGATATCTTTTTACTTTCCATCTTTACAGTTCCTCCAACGTACAGATCAGATTCAGAAAAAAGATTGGCACTTGATCGACAATACTCTCAAACCCTTGATAAAACAGACATTGGGCCTCCCATCGAATGCCGCCAACGAATACCTTTACGGTAGTAGACAAGATGGTATGTTTGGTATTCCGTTGGCGGCTGACGACAGTGACATTGCTCTTATCGATGGGGAGTTTAAACTTTTAACATCTACAGACAAAATTATCCATGATCTGGCCTGGCACGAGTTGATTGATATTGCAAATTGGCGCCATGACTCCACCAATCAGCTCAACCCCAAACTCTATCTTAATTCTGAAGATGCAGTTCGCGACACTGACAAATACAGGTCACCGTGGTCAAGGACGCGACAGGCCAGTAAAAGTCTTGGAGTCGATTGGCAATAGATGATGCAAGATCTGTTGAATTGAAAGTGGGTGAAGTGTTCCTGAAGGAAAGGAGAAGTGTTTTCAAAACTGCAAGAAAATTTTTAAGAGAAAAACGCACTCTGTCACTCAGGGCTCATCCCCACCAGGGAAAAACGAATGAATGTGTGGCCGCGGCAAAGGCCAGCTGCCACATTTTTAGAGAGGGCCAATACACTACCTTCAAAGATTGGCGTTTTATCCATCGAGCGCGGCTGGGCCTCTTCAACAAGCTTAACGCTTACAATAAAGCCCGGGGCCACACGAACAAGAAGTGTAGAAAATGCATTAAAGATGAGACTCTCCCACATGTCCTCAAACACTGCATGGTTCACAGCACGCTTTATAAGAAGAGACACAGTGCGGTGGTTGAGAGAATTAAAAAGGCTGCTCTTGGGAGATGGAATCTTATTAGCGAAGACCAGGCCGTGGGCAGTGGTAATCTTAGACCTGACCTGGTGCTCTGGAAAGGTAACGATATTTTAATTCTTGACATAACTATACCTTTTGACGAAGTTGCTAATTTTCAGGTTGCAAGAAGGGCGAAAGAGGACAAATACAGAGCATTGGCAGCTGAATTATCTACCGGAGGCACCAGGGCTAAAGTCGAGGCAATAATTGTCGGCTCCTTGGGGTCCTGGGACCCAAATAACGACAGGATCATCAAGAGGTTGTGCTCAGTTGGTTGTATGGGGTTTTAAGGCGCAAAATCCCTTAAGGGACATGCTGCGCCAAAGAAGTAGACTAAAACATAGAAAAAGTGAGAGATAGAAAAATGACAAAATAAAGGAACAATGAGAAGAGCAATCTGGATGGGGTATCCCATCCAGATGTAGTCGAACAAGTGTAGAAAAGACTAACTTTTAAATACTATAAAACAGTAGAGTAAAAACAAAAGAAGAAGTCAATAAAAAGTGCAGTCTGGAAGGGGTTCCCTTCCAGATATCACAAAGGTGTAAACAGAAAACTTAATCGTTAAACCAAAGATATAAAAATTAAATCTCAAAGTAAAATCCAGCATGTTTTAAAACAGTGAATAGTGCCCTATGAGGTGTATCCCCAATAAGGTTTGTCAAGAATGGTGATGATGACTTAAAATAAATTCTATATAAGTGCCGGAGACCCGGACAGTCAGTTAAAACATGATGAATGGTCAGGCAATCAAAATGACAATGTGGACACATGGGAGCATCCTCCCGAAGTAAAAGATGTTTATGAGAGATCCTTGAATGTCCAATTCTCAGACGAGTAAGTAGAACATCTGTTTTTCTTGGATAACTCGGAGGCCAGGTCATTATTAGAGGTTTGATATGGTGCAGTTTATTATTGTTTTCTAGATCCCAACTTTCTTGCCATTTATTCTGAATAAAAATATTTATAAGTAGTTTAACGTCTGAGAAAGGAACATCATGGTGTAACGGATTAAGAGCACGTTTTGCCGACTCATCTGCTTTCTCATTGCCAAGAATACCCATGTGTCCAGGTACCCAGCAGAATAAAATAATATGACCACGCCTTGTCAATTTGTTATAAAAATCTAGGATGGATGAGACAAGAGGATGCTTGTTAAAAGATTTAATTGCGTCAATAACTATTTGAGTCTGTATATATAATGAAGGATGGGCTATGATGATGAGATATGTGCACCATGGCTTTCTCTATTGCAATCAGTTCAGATGTAAAGACAGAGATAGAAGGATGAAGACGATAGCTTAATGAAGTGTTGTCACAAAATACACCACAACCAACAGTATTGCCACTCTTAGATCCATCTGTATAAATGTCAGTATAGCCATTAAAATTTGCTCGGTGTGCGGCAAATAACTGTTGAAAAACTGCAGGGGCCAAGTTGTTTTTATCATATCCTTTAAAGGGATGGAGCGATGTAATATCAGGAGGGTTCCAAGGAGGGAGTACATGCAATGGACATGGACTTACCCTGATATTACTCAGTGGGCTATTATCAGTAATTTTTCTAATTCTGACACCAAAAGATGGGATGCAAGATGGTCGATGCTGATAAAGAATATCATTGTCGGTGTTTAAAATGTATGTATGAAGAGGGTGGCCAAGGTGTGAAAGGAGACGGTAATACAGTTCTAAAGAAAGCTTTTCACGAATGTGGTGTAATGCTGGTTCATTGCAGTCAACTTAAAGACTTAAAACTGGACAGATACGAAATGCACCAGAGCAAACACGGAGTGCGCTATGGTGCACTGTGTCAAGTTTTTTAAGAACAGAATTACGTGCGGAACCATAGACCTGGCAGGCATAATCAATTTTGGAACGGATTATAGAGCGATAAATTTTCAAGAGAGAACCACGGTCTGCTCCCCAAGAAGTGTTTGAAAGCACCTTAATTAAATTGATTGCTCGCACTTTTTACGTAACTACAAAACATGTGGCAAGAAAGCGAGTTTTTTATCAAAATATAAGCCGAGAAAGCGAATGCAATCAGTAACAGCAATTTGAGATGCTCCAATATAAATTTCAGGATCTGGATGCAGATCCCTACGTCTACAGAAATGCACACAAGAAGTTTTGTCTTGGGAAATAATAAAATCATTTTTATTTGTCCATTGAATAATACGGTTGATAGCAATTTGTAATTGTCTCTCAATAAAACGCATATCTTGTCCTTTACATAAAATTTTAAAATCGTCAACATATAGTGTACCCCGCACACAAGGGGGTAATTGTTGCAGTATATCATTTATCTTGATTGCAAAGAGGGTGACACTCAGAACACTGCCCTGTTGTACACCCTCTTCTTGTACATAAAAACTGGAGAGAATCCCCCCAATTCGAACTTGAAAAATTCGAATGGCGAGGAAGTTCTTAATAAAAATCGGGAGGTTCCCACGAAAGTCCAGGTTAAAAAGATAGCGAAGGATACCATACCTCCATGTCTTGTCATAGGCTTTCATCATGTCGAAAAAAACAGTGACCAGATGGTTGAGTTTTAAAAAAGCAGTCCGTATATGGGTTTCTAAGAGAATGGGGTTATCGATAGTGGACCTACCACGCTGAAATCCGCTTTGGAAGGCTGCAAGGCAATTATTTGATTCAAGAACATGCACCAGGCGACAATTAACCATTTTTTCTAAAAGTTTGCAGAGGCTGCTAGAGAGTGCGATAGACCTGTAATTGTTTGGGTCACTGGAGTCTTTCCCTGGCTTAGGAAAATGAATGATAATGGCTTTAGACCAGGCATTAGGGTAAGATTGTTCAATCCAGATTCTATTGAAAAAAAATAAGTAAGTTATTGAGAGAGGTGGAAGAAAGATGTTTTAGCATGGTATATGTGATGCCATCATGTCCTGGGGCAGATAACCGGCTCTTTTGCAAGCAACTTAAGAGTTCTGGAATAGTAAATGGGAGATTGTAATCATGAGAATAGCGAGAGTTAAAATTGATGCTGGTATTTTCCGTTTGTCTTTTGTATGATAAAAAAGGTTCTGGGTAAGAGTCAGAGCTAGAATTGGTTGGTTGGTTGTATGGGGTTTTATGGCGCAAGGTCCCAGTAGGGACATGCTGCGCCAAGACAAAGTCAAAATGAAAAAATGTATATATCCAAAAAAACGATTAAAAGAAGAATAACAAAACGGTGATAAAAACAAAAAAATTAATGAAAACAGTAATATGTATATCTAAAACCGTTTAAAAGAATCAAAGGTTCATAGTCTAAAGTCAAGCGTATTATAATTAAAAACTGTGGAGTTATTAAATTAATAACTGTTAAAATACACAAAGTTTAAAAGGATGTACAAATATTACATGAAAACAAGGTTAAAATCACATGAGTAAAAAACAATGTAAAATCAATCAGGTAAAAATTCCTCTAACACTGTATTTCCTTCATCACCACTTGATTCATAAGAGTCTGATTCCATTGCTTCATCAACATAATGCTGCAGTTGTTTTGGATCCTTCATGTTAGTCACAGACGGATTTAAACAGCTGTTCTTGTTCTTTTTCTTCACAGTGTTCCACTGTGAAGAGCCCCCAATTGTTTTTCTCTCTTTCTGAAGGCAAATATTTTTGCTTGGTTTCACTGTTTGAGTAGTATCAGGTTTCTGTGATGTTTTTTTAGATTTAACAGCCTTAGTATCAGTCTGGAGTTCAGATGACTTTTTCGATTGAACTGGTTCGGATGACTTTTTGGATTGAACTGGGCCGGATGACTTTTTGGATTGAAATGGGTCGGATGACTTTTTGGATTGAACTGGGTCGGATGACTTTTTGGATTGAACTGCAGGTTTTTGTGATTGACTAGTTTGATATACTATAGTAACAGGTTCTGAGGATGGTAGCCAACGTTCTAATAATGGGGTTGCATAACATTTAGAACCACAGCAGACATCACGAGTTTGTATCTTTGTGGTGCTGAGTGGTACTGTCATAGGTGAGTTATTTAGTGGAACGGAAGGTTCGGTCTGGTTGCTTATGTGCCTTACAGATTTTAGTTGTTGTTTTAGTAGACTAGAGTAGGAGACTCCGACTGATGGAGTCCTGGATTCAACAACTTTGCGGGCTTCAGGATAGGAAAGATTTTGAGTTACTTTAACAGAAATGATTTCTTTTTCACGTATCCAGGTAAGACAAGAACGGGAGTATGCAGTATGATTACCCTTGCAATTTATGCAGCGTTCAGGATTTTCACATGATTTATTGTCATGGCCAACTTCTGCACAACGTGCAGAGCTAGAATTGGAAGTGAGGTTACTAACTATTGTCTCAGCTATATTTTTGGGAGACGCTATTGTTTGGCCGTTGTGTTTTAAGATTGAGATATGATTTTCAGAATATAATCCCATACAATTTTTTTACTTTTTTCCAAAGAACTTTACTTGAGGTGTTACTGTTTATATTGGAGACGTATTGCATCCAGGATTCACGTTGGCTTTTACGCCGCACTCTTCTAGCATCAGCCTTTGCTTTTTTGTACATAATATAATTAGTATTATTGGGATGCCTCCGGAAGATACGCCAAGCCTTCTGTTGATTTTTTTTTTGCCTTTTTGCAGTCATCATTCCACTATGGTTTCCTGTGCTTTGGGGTAGAAAGTGATTTTGGAATGCTAATATCTGCAGCATTGATAATACATTGGGTGATATTATCAAGCGCATCGTCGATATCACCTTCTATCAGTTCGAGTGTAATTTTTGCAAGGTCTGTGAAAGTTCGCCAATTGGCTCTGTCATAGACGTAGCGTTTAAAGCAATTATTAGAATACGTGTGAGGAGAAATTTGGCCAATTGGCTGTGTCATAGTTATAGCGTTTAAAATAATGATTAGAATCCCTGTCAGGAGCGGTCTGTGAAATGAAAGTTGGAAAGTGGTCACTGCCGTACAGGTCATTAGAGACCCAGAAGGTCCAATACGGATATATAGATGGGGAGCAGATAGTGAGATCTATGGCATGAAAGGTACGAGTCGGTTCATGAAAATATGTGTGATCACCATTATTGAGTAGGCATAAGCCATTGTCGGAAATTAATTTTTCTATTATGTCACCACGTTGATTACTGTCAGAGTTCCCCCAAAGTTGGCTCTGAGCATTAAAATCCCCAATGATGATGAAAGGAGTGGGGAGTTGGAGAACTAGATCCTGAAGTAGTGCTGACTGAATAATTTGATGGGGTGGTAAATAAATAGAACAGATCGTAATGAGACGTTTTACATGAACACGGACTGCAACAGCTTGTAAGTTTGTGTTTAGTAAAACATGAGAGTGAGGTAAACTGCGAGAGATGAAGAGAGCCACTCCACCAGTAGCTCTTTCATTGCCTGTAAAATCTTTTCTGTAGGTAGCATAGTTGCGTAATTTCGCTTTGTCAGTAGGTTTTAGATGGGTTTCCTGCAGAGCTAAACATAAAGGCTGATGGTCGGATAGAATATTACGGATTTCGTCAAGTTTATTATGATAGCCACGGCAGTTCCATGAGATAATATTAGACATGATTAAATTGTTTTTTTAAAGAAGTTTATCTGCGGTATTTTATTCGGAGGTAGTGGACATACTATCTCCCTCGTTATATTCTTCACCCGGTTCTGGGTGAAGAGCTAAAGCATCATCTTCTTCCATTTTATCATTCTGTATTGATTGGGTTTTATTTTTGGATGTTTTACACTTTTTCCCTTTGGCTGAATTTTCAGATGAACTAGTGGCTTTAATTGTTTGTAGGTTAAATTTTTCTGCATCAGATTTACGGTTTGGTTTCACAGATGGTGTTTTAGTTGTATTTTGAGAGCCTTTATTATGGAGTGGAGGTTTCGAAATAAAAGATTGTGACAATTTTGAAGAAGCATTTGTAGATGATTTAGGAGGAACAGAGTTTTGTGAATTAGGAGGAGCAGATTGCGTTGATCTATTTGTCATACCTGAATTATTAGACAGGTTGTTTTCTTTTTAATTAGGTTGGCAATTAGGTTTAGTTGGTAGTTCAGTTTGAGTTGCCATAGATTTATAAGTTTTATGGACGGTTTTAGATAAGGTAGCAGCATATGATACACCAACTTTAGGCGCTCTGGCTTCGACTATCTTTCTGGCTTCAGGGTATGATATATTTTGTCTTGTTCGTATTGTCTGTATTTCTTTTTCTATTTTCCACATTTCACACGATTTAGCATAGGATGGATGATCTTTTTTGCATTTGACACAACAAGGTGGAGCATTGCATTGCCCACTTTCGTGGCCAACTGTACTGCACCGACCACAGGTTTCTTTACCTCGGCATGATGTTTTTGAGTGCCCAAAGCGTTGACAGTTAAAGCAACGCAGTGGGTTTGGGATGTACGGTCTGACAGACCATGATAAATATCCAGCTTTTATATATTTGGGCAAAGTGGGAGTGTTAAAGTTCAGTATAATATGCTTGGCAGGTATTTGTACTTGGTTAGCTGGAATTTGTTCATCTTTGCGGTTATTTTTATTCGTCTAGCTCCTATGACATTTTGTTCCCTTAAGTTTTCCACTATTTCATCTTCGGTTACATGCAAGAGGTTATATTCTAATATCACTGCACGAGATGAGTTTAAGGTTCTATGTGGCGATATGATGACAGCAATGTTTGCAAAGTGAGTACATTTTTTAAGTTTAATGCCTGTTGGTTAGTGCTTACTTCAATTAGCAGTTCACCTGTACGGAGTTTTTGTATTGATTTGGGTTCGCCAACCAGTCCTTGGATAGATTTATTAATCAAAAAGGGCGATGTTTTATCGAAACTCCCTTCTTGGCGTTTGACAACAAAGAATCTTTCTTCAGTTTTACTTTCATGAGAGTTGGGATTTTTAGATTCCGTTGTGGAAACATAATCCTCGACTCTCTCACTCCATGATAATTTATTGCCTTGATTGACAGTAGTCTTTGAGCTAGAGCTCGATGCATCAAAATTCTCTTTATTAGCTTGTGGGGCCTCCACATCGCTTGTCTTATTGTCTGATATTGTAGCCATATTTGAGAGATAATGTTTAAAACGCCAGGCATCGGGCCTGGTCACCGACCCTTCTTCTTACCGTTACTTTAGGCGCAGGTCTCAAAAGGGTGAAAACTATCAACAAACTTCCACGTTTTTCGAACGTTGGATTAAACTCGATAGCATCTCCAAACTCTAGTTCTTTCACAGTGGAACTCGGTTGTCGTAGGTAAGCCTTTACAGCTCTGTCCAACCTACATCGCCCTTACGTCGAAAGGACACCAGTCGCCCAGTGCATTCCTAACCACCGCCATACAAGTACGGCGCCCACCGATCACGGAACCGGAATTCGGAGATGTCCTGCACTCTGGGACTCGAGATCAGCCTAAAGAGGTAGAAACGAGGTGATGAGATTAAAAAACCTCAACACCCAGAGTGTCTCACGTGAAAATAAAAAAAACCACTATTGTAAAAAAGAAAAAGTGATGTGGGTGACAACTTAGAAACAAGGTGTATTTTTTGTCTTTTTTCAATATTTTAAAAACTTTTTTTCCTTTTTTTTTTAAACAAAAGAACAAGAACAATGTTAGTAGAACAAATAACAATTTGAACAAAATGGTCAGTCATGAACAAGAACAAAGAGGGATAATAAACTGAAAAAAGAAGATTAAAAAGTGTGAAACAAAGAAAAAGGATAGACAACTTAAAAGAGAAGAAAACAGGAAAGGAGAAAGATCGCTCGGGAACCCGGGGTCGCGAAACCCGTAAATACCTAAAGAAGGTATTCCCCTGGGGGAAGGTTGTGCTCGGAGAGGTACGCAAAAATTATGAGAAAAATCATGCTCAGTGAAACGATCTCTTATTCGCAAGATGTATACTTCGAGCACACCAGAAGCGATCCCCAGGACTCGGGGGGCAGACGTAGATAGCCATGCTGCTTCTTCAAGTTTTTTTCATCACTTATTTTAATGTTGTATTGTTCATTTCCATGTTGTATTTGTTGTTTTTTCAAATAAAGTTTTATATTTTAATAAAGTTTTTTAAAATTGACAAAGGTTCTGAGATAAAGAACCACAGTCTGACTTAGGCCACATGGACACACACTCCTTAGGGTTTTTTCTCGGTTGTAAATTCCAGACCCACACGACTAACATTTTCCGTAGTAACCCATCTGTTCTTATCAGCTTAATGTTTATACCTTTTTAACATTATTCTTTATTTTTCAGATTATTCCTCGGTTGCTCCTGATTTTTATTGTAAGGACAGAGCCACTCCCATGCCGATACGCCGAAAGGTCGAGGAGGATTTTCATCGATAGAGGGTCTTTGACTGTGTTGTTGCTAGTCACTGTGTTGTTGCTAGTTTTGCTTCGCTTCTCGGCCTTTTGGCTAAGATCAAAGTGTTGCCTGGTCCTGCTCACGTTAGTGGCTCTCCTGTGCTGGCTGTCCTGAAGTTCTGCCATTTTCTCTCGACGACATTGCTTCTTCTCCGATTTGGTTGGTGTTAATAAGTGTGTTCTGCCATTTCGCCATTTTGGGAGCCATCTTGGATCGCGTAGCCATCTTGGATTATTTACGAATTTGCCGAATTCTCCGACCCTCTATCGCTTCTCGGCCTTTTGGCTAAGATCAACCTCGGCACTTAGCTGCGATCTTGGCTGAAAGGCAGTCAGGACAGATCGATGATGTTATAAAAGAGTCTCTGTTCGGTACGTTGATATTTGTACTGGCAACATGCTCTTCCTGAGATCTGTTCTTATCAGCTTAATCAATTGTATTTTAACATTTACTTTTTATTTTTCAGATTTTGCTTGAGTTTTATTCATCTGGTTTTACGATAAGAGCAGGACACGCCCCCTTGCATTTGCCGGAAAAGGTCGAGAGCTTCTTCCCTGATCGATGGTCTTTGGATGATAGATGACGAATTCCTGATGTAGTTGCTGACCGTAGTGCTTTGATTCTTGTGACGTAATTGCTGACCGTAGTGCTTTGATTCTTGTGACGTAATCTGGTTCCAGTGCTGCTGTCCACCATCTTGGTCGCCATTGCTTCTCCCTGGCCTTCACTCGTTGTTTTGAGTTGCAGTGGCTGACGTATCAGCCTTTTTGTCTTTCGCCACCATCTTGGCTTAAAATTGGAATTCGCCACTTTCATGGATTTTAAAGTACTTTTTAGCTAATTTTACTTGATTTTAGTCATCTATTTCATCCATATCATCGATTTTAACTGCTTTTAACGATTTTAAGCATTATTCTTTTAATTTTAGTGATATATTTAAGACTTTGTCGTTTTACGGCATTTGCTGGCTCTTGTGTTGACTCTACCGGTGATTTTTCACAGTGTTGTTCCCAGCTTTTATCACTTTTTAGCCTTATTTGTGTACAGTGTTTTTTTTCTCGTTTTGTTATCTGGTTTTGATTGTATTATTTATGTTAATCGTGTTTATTTGCCGCGTTAACAGATGGGTACTACGTGGGTCTGCGAATTAAGTTTTAGCACGCTTATTTTATGTTTCACCTTTTACGCTTGCCTTCGTCCCATGTGGCCGGCATATTGACATTCTGTATTTTCTTTATAACGCTGTTTTTGTTTTGCTGTTGCTTGTTTTCTGCGGTTCTGGTTCACTGTCTGTACAACTATATTCTTTTCGTGACACCTTGGGGTTGATTTGACCTGTGTTTTAACGGTTGTTCCGGCACCTTTGATTTGTATGATGACACACAGAATAACATTTTTGCATTTATAAATGATAGTGTTGACTTGTTAACACTGGTTGACGACGTAATCTTTGGTTGCTGGTTTTATATTACATATTTTGACACAGGCGTTTCCTTTTTCTAGTTTTTTGTTGCATGTTTAATTTTATAAATTTCGACTAACCACTTGGGGCGGGTGGTTGTAAAATACGACCGTCCCCACTTCACATTTTAACTCTCATTGCATGAGTCATCATCATTTCACCTGTATATAGTCATTGTTGTTAAGTTTGTAATTTTATGTCTTTTAACATTTTTACTGTTTACCTGTACTTTCTACAAGTACGTTTTTAATGTTTTTACCCTTTACTATGCGTTCATACAACGTATTTTTAGCTTACCATTATCATCATTATTACTGATTTTTTAGCTCTGTTTCAGCATGCCCGATGTTCCCCGTCGATCTGGTTCTATTGATGCCCTGGGCGGTGGAGACGCTGACAACAATGATGATGAAGAAGATGATGATGAAATTTTATATGCAAACCCGCGCCTTAATGGTCTTCACCTCACTGTCACATGGCCAATCAAATGTCCTGTTAACTGTATGGTAGGCAATTGCCGCACAAAGTTGAAAAGTAATAACAGATACAGTGTGGTCAACGATTTGGTTGGCCACATTAAAGAAGTTCATAAGATAACCATTACAGGTAAGACGAATATGTGTGGGGTGTGCCATGTAGCGGGTGGGAGGTGTCCGGCGAATCATGCCTGCTTCAAGACGAGGGATATGCTGGTGCAAACTGATGATGGATGTAACTACAAGTGTGATAAGTGCACCAGTACGTTCCCGTCTTGGAGGGCTTGAGTAATCTTAAACAGACACACAAGAAGATGGATATACAGCAGAAATATAATTCGAAGAAGGGTCTGCCGGTTACAGGTAAGGTAGGCTGCGCTGGTGGGGTCAAAATTAATAGACGCATTGTGGCGAGAGGAAATTCAAGCATCGGAAAGTCCAACAGCATTCTTTCCACCTCCTCTTGGAGTGTTAATAATAGTATTAGAAGTTCGCCTGCCACTGCCACCAACAGAGCACCAAGACGTGCTGGTGTAGAGATTGATACATTTATCGAAGAAACAAAGAAGTTTATACATGTCAAGAATAATGATGTAATTGAGGAAAAGGTTGATGATGTAGAGTCAAATGCAGTAGATGAAATGAATGAAGAAGTACTCTTGGTCGACGATTCCATATTAATCACTGACGATGATATTAACAAATTTGTTGAGGTGGTCACTGGTAGTGGTATTGACCACCCCCTCTCGTCCACACAGATTGATATCTCCATGGGCAATGATCACTCGTCTGTCCAGAACCATACTATTAATGGCCAGAGTACTGCCGCCATGGAGGAGTGCCATGAAGATACTTTAATGGAAGATATGATGAAGAAGAAAATGGATAGTAGCGATGTTAGTGACCTAACTGAAAGCGACATCATGTTTTGTAATGCTAGAATTTTAACGTATACAAAAGATGTTAATCAGCCCCCTATACAGGCATGTTTTCAGTTCGTTATACAGGCAACAAGTAATCAGGTTTTTAATGAATCTGTTATTTTTATTTTTTTTATAAGTGAAGCCAACATTCCTAAGGATTGGGGACCTCTCTCAATGGCGGTGGTACGTGTGACAAGTTTGTGGAGTGCCCCGCTGAGGATAAAAATGATATTATATCAAGTCTACTGAAAATACAGAAGTGAAGACTTTGGCTGATTGCTCCACGAATACGAAGGATGATAATGAGAACTGTGTGGGGCATGCTGCCGGTTGGTTGGTTGATTAGAGTTTTATGGCACAAAGTCCTCATAGGGACATGCTGCGCCAAGAAAAAGTTAAGGAGTAAAACATAGTTAAAAATTAAAAGTTACATTAAAAGATTGTCAGAGATATAAAAGTGAAAAAACAAAACAAAATGAAGAAAGCAATGTGATGATACAAGTAATTAAAAATAATGCACAATGAAAGCGACAATACACAAGGTTTTAAAAGACAAAAAATAGTTAAAACACTAGAATATTTAAATTAAAAAATTCTAAAATCTCTAAAGTTATGAAAAGTTATATGTTTAAGAAATAAAGCATAAAATGTTATATAATACTGCTTTAAGAATGAAGTTATAATTCAAAATTTTAAAACGATATAAAGCTACGTAGGATGAATAACTTCAAAAACTGTATTATTGTCATCGTTATCAGAGTCATAACTACAAGAGTCCATAGCCTCTTCTGCATTAGTTGAGCAGCTGTTTGTGATCTTTAATATTAGTTATTGCTGGGCTAAGACATGATTTATTGCCTTTTCTCTTCACGGTTTTCCACTGTGAAGAGATTTGAGTTGGAGGTTTCTTTCTTTCTTTTTGCGCGAATGTTTTTTCATTTGCTTTCGGAGTTGGACAAACAATAGGTTTCACTAATTTGCTTTTATCTGTAGCTGGCGTTTTTTTGTCTTATGTTCAGTTGATATTTTTGATTTAACTGATGATGTTTGGGGAGAATTAGGTTTCTGTAATGATAGAACTGGAGATGAAGCAACCTTAGTTTCAGTCTGATGATTAGATGACTTTTTGGATCCAACTGGAGATTTCTGTGAATGAGTAAGTTGATATTCTATTGTAACTGGTTCTGAGGATGGCAGCCAACGTTCCAATAATGGGGTACCATAGCATTTACTACCAAGAGAGACGTCCCGGGTTTTTTTAGGTGAAGTATTGGTTGATTGGTTGGTTGGTTGGTTGGTTGTTTGGAGTTTTATGGCACAAGGTCCCTTCAGGGACATGCTGCGCCAAGAAAAAAGTAAGGTGTAAAACATGGTTAAAATTTAAAAGTTACATTAAAAGACTGTATGAGATATATAAGTTATAAACAAAGTAAACTGAAGAAAGAAATGTGATGATACATGTAATTAAAATAATGTACAATGAAAGTCACAATACACAAAGTTTAAAAATCCAAAATGTAATTAAAAGACAAAGCATATATTTAAATTAAAAATCTCTAAAAGCTCTAAGGTTATGAAAAGTTAAAATTAATCCAAAAAACAAAGCATAACACAGTATAGTAATACTGCCTAAAAAAAAAGTTATAATTCAAAATTTAAAAAACTCAATAAAAAATCATGTAGGATTAAATTTTTCGAAAACAGCATTTTCATCGTCATCAGAGTCATAGCTGTAAGATTCAATAGCCTCTTCTGCATAGTTCAGTAACTGTTTGGTATCCTTTACATTTGTGATTGCTGGGCTCAGGCATGATTTCTTGTCTTTTCTCTTCACAGTTTTCCACTGTGAAGAGACTTGCGTTGCAGGTTTCTTCCTTTCTTTTTGCGCACAAGTTTTTTCATTAGCTTTCTGAGTTGGGCGAATTGGTTTCACCAATTTGCTTTTATCTGGAGCTGGCGTTTGTTTAGTCTTGTGTTCGGTTGATATTTTTGATTGAACTGATGATGTTCGGAGGGAATTAGGTTTCTGTAATGGTATTGGAGATGAGGCAGCCTTAGTTTCAGTCTGATGATTAGATGACTTTTTGGATCCAACTGGAGATTTCTGTGACTGAGTAAGTTGATATTCTATTGTAACTGGTTCTGAGGATGGTAGCCAACGTTCCAATAATGGGGTACCATAGCATTTACTACCAAGAGACACGTCACGGGTTTCTTTAGTTGATTGTATAATACTTGAATTATTTGGTGGAATAGAGCAGTCGGTCTGGGTACTTATGTGCCTTACGGATTTTGATTGTTGTTTGAGTATACTGGAGTATGATGCCCCAACAGATGGGGTCCTGATGTCAACAAGTTTACGAGCTTCAGGGTAGGAGATTTTTTGGGTTATTTTAACAGCAAGAATTTCCTTTTCACGGATCCAATTCGGACAAGAGCGAGAATATGATGTGTGATCACCCTTACAGTTTGCACAGCGTTCGGGTTTTTCACAAGTTTTACCATCATGTCCGACCTCTGCACAACGTGCACAGGTAACATTGCTACGACAGGTTGTATTAGTATGGCCATAACGTTGGCATTTAAAACAGCGGAGAGGATTAGGTATATGAGGCCTGACTGGACAGTTTAGATAACCGGCTTTAATTCTAGTAGGTAAACTATGGGTATTGAATGTGAGAATAATGTGTTTTGTAGGAAGAATTTGCCCATTTCTACGGATAGTGAAACGACGAACATCTATTATATTTTGATCGCTTAAATTAGATAGAAGTTCTTCTTTTGTGGAAAATAAAAGATCTGGTTCAGATATTACACCACGGCATGTATTCAGAGTATGATGTGCTTTAACAGAAACAGAAAAAGTACTTATATTATTGGGATTTGACAAAAGTTCAGACTGCCTGGCTGAAGAAACCTCAACCGGTAAATCACCAGATTGTAATTTTTTTAGAGAATGACCATCCCCCAAGACATTCTGGAAAGTTTTTGCTATAAGAAATGGTGAAGTTTTTTTGAAAGAACTATCAGAGAGACTATCAGTGCGTTTAATAACAAAAAAACGAGTAAACAAGGACTGTACATCTTGTTGCTCTCCACATGGGAGAGAAGTAGAAGGAACTTTAATATGTCCATCCATAATTGAAAAAAATAGAATTCAGACCCCGGCCGCACCACCCACTACCGAGCCCAACAAGGGGATGCACATTCGTGCACCAGTGCTAACCAGGGCCCATACGGTCACAAGACACTCCTATGCCAGTCTCTACCCTTAACGAGATGGCTAGTAAGTACTCGCTCACTTGATCCCCAGCCAGTGACAGAAGTCAGCTGACCAGCCGATTGATGCATACGGGACCAATATGCACCTCCCGTCTACCTGAAGCAGAGGCCAAAGCAGTGTGTTGGTTTCCCTCAACTGCCAGGATCCCCCTTTCCAGGGACACGGGTCGCCACGCACGGCTAACACGTGGGTGGTTTACAATTCTCCATGAGTCGATATACAGGATGATATCGGCTCATACAGAATTGCCCTCACCTCCGAAGAGGAAACCACAACGAGAGAGAAACAAAGAGGAAAGAAACACGAGAGAAATAAGAGGAAAAGGAAAAGAGACAGATCGCTCAGGAACCCGGGGTTGCGAAGCCCGTAAATACCTAAAGAAGGTATCCCCTGGGGGTGAAGTATTGGTTGAATGTGTCATAGATGTATTATTTGGTGGAAAAGAGCAGTCGGTCTGGGTACTGATGTGCCTTACGGATTTTGGTTGTTGTTTGAGTATACTGGAGTAAGATACCCCAACAGAGGGGGTCCTAGATTCAACAAGTTTGCGGGCTTCAGGGTAGGAAAGTTTTTGAGTAATCTTAACTGCAAGAATTTCCTTTTCACGGATCCAGTTAAGACAAGAGCGAGAGTACGATGTATGGTCACCTTTACAATTAGCGCAGCGTTCTGGTTTTTCGCAAGTTTTACCGTCATGGCCGACTTCTGCACAACGTGGACAAGTAGCAGATCCACGACAGGTAGTATTAGTATGCCCATACCGCTGGCACTTAAAACAACGCAGAGGATTAGGGATATAAGGCCTAACTGGACAGTTTAAATAACCAGCTTTAATTGTAGAAGGTAAAATATGGCTATTGAAAGTTAGAATAATGTGTTTAGTAGGAAGCATTTGCCCATTTCGACGGATAGTGATACGGCGTACATCTATGATATTTTGATCACTTAAATTAGCTAGAAGTTCTTCTTTTGTAGAAAATAAAAGATCTGGTTCAGATATGACACCACGGCAAGTATTAAGAGTTTGATGTGCTTTAACAGAGACAGAAAAAGTACCTATAGTATCGCAATTTGACAGAAGTTGTGACTGCCTGCCTGAAGAAACCTCAACCAGTAAGTCCCCAGACTGCAATTTTTTGAGCGAGTGACCATCACCCAAAACAGACTGAAATGTTTTTGCTATTAGAAAAGGTGAAGTTTTTTTGAAAGAACTATCTGAGAGACTATCAGTGCGTTTAATTACAAAAAAAACGAGTGAATAACGTCTGTACAGTTTGTTGCTCGCCACTTGGGAGAGAAATAGAAGGAATGTTAGATTTTCCATCCATAATTGAAAAAAAGAAAAAGAATTCAGACTCCGGCCGCACCACCCACTACCGAGCCCAACAAGGGGATGCACATTCGTGCACCAGTGCTAGCCAGGGCCCATACGGTCACAAGACACTCCTATGCCTGTCTCCACCCTTAGCGAGATGGCTAGTAAGTACTCGCTCACTTGATCCCCAGCCAGTGACACAAGTCAGCTGACCAGCCGATTGATGCATACGGGACCAATATGCACCTCCCGTCTACCTGAAGCAGAGGCCAAAGCAGTGTGTTGGTTACCCTCAACTACCAGGATCCCCCTTTCCAGGGACACTGGTCGCCACGCACGGCAAACACGTGGGTGGTTTACAATTCTCCACAAGTCGATATACAGGATGATATCGGCTCATACAGAATTGCCCTCACCTCCGAAGAGGAAACCACAACGAGAGTGAAACATAGAGGAAAGAAAGACAAGAGAAATAAGAGGAAAAGGAAAAGAGAAAGATCGCTCAGGAACCCGGGGTTGCGAAGCCCGTGAATACCTAAAGAAAGTATCCCCCTGGGGGGGGCATGCTGCCGGAAGTCCATACAATGTACAGTCGTGGAAAAAAGTAAACACCCCCTACTAACTTCTCAACAAATTACCGTAGAAGAAAGTTGCTGGTACCGAACGATTGGAAATAAAGTCTACTTTTAAGTAATGCATTTAAAATTTGTTTAAGGGGCCATCTACATATTAAAACGAACCATAACTTTGTTTTTTTCAATAGCAGTACACAATTCTGACAGCATAAATGAACTCTACACCTTTCAATTAGCCTAGAAACAAATTTTTATGCAATTCGTGCCATAAGTTTCCGAGAAATTAATTATTTTAGAACGAGCGTATTTTAAGGGCTGTATCCAAATTGAAGTTCCGAACTCGAATGTTACCCGAGAGAGCCGCTTTCTTGATCAAGGCACGTTTAAGCTTCAATGAAACCTGTTTGATTACAGGATAGCAGAATAAATTTCAAAAATTTACTCACTTCTATCATAGACGGCCCCTTAAACCATGATTCTGCCGTTTTTTAAGCATAATTTGAAAACTACTTAGAAGAAAAATGTGAAATTTGGGATTTCCATAAAGCAGGACTTAATAAATCTAAATCCATCAAAAAATTGTATGTTGCAATTCATAATTTTTTCGAATATTAATTTCATGATTCATAATTCATATCATAAAATTATCAAAATTTCAAATTCAACGTATTTATGTTTGGGTATATTAGTATTATTGCTACACAAAAGATTAGCTCATTAGGAGCATAATTTCAGGAGATATAAATAAAAATATGAAAATGTAATTTAACATTGGAAGTACTAAATTTTGAATGTCTATAATTCAAAAACTTATTCAAATGACCTAAATTTTGGTTTCTAGGTTGGTTGGGTTGGTTGGTTGGTTGTAGGTTGTATTGGGTTTTATGGCGCAAAATCCCTGTAGGAACATGCTGCGCCAAACAAAAAGTGAGTCAAGAAAAAATGATGAAATGAGATAAAATATGTAAACTGAAAGGCCATCTGGATGGGGTACCCATCCAGATGTAGTCGTCAAACAAGGGTAAAAAAACAAAGTAAAAATAGAAACCCAGTAAAGCAAAGTGAATGGAAGTTAAGTAAAAGTAAAGCAAAGCTATCTGGATGGGGTTTCCATCCAGATGTCAATAAAGTCAAACTTATGAAGCTTATAAAAACTAAATCTCAAAATAAAAACTAGCGTGTTTTAAAAAGGTAAAGAGTGCCCCATGAGGTGTTTCCCCAATGAGGTTTGTCAAGATTGGTGATGATGTGTTAAAATACATTCTATATAAATGCCGGAGGCTCGGACAATCAGTTAATACATGATGAATGGTCAGGTAATCAAAATGACAATGTGGACACATGGGTGCATCCTCCCGAAGTAAAAGATGTTTATGAGTGATTCTTGAATGTCCAATTCTCAGACGAGTCAGAATAACATCAGTTTTTCTTGGATAAATCGGAAACCAGGTCATTATTGTTGGTTTAACATGGTGCAGTTTATTATCATATTCTAAATCCCAATTTTCTTGCCATTTATTATGAATAAAGTGTTTTATAAGTAGTTTAACGTCTGAGAATGGAATTCTTTGGTAAAAAGGATTAAGAGCCAGTTTTGCCGCCTCATCTGCCTTTTCATTTCCAGGAATACCCATGTGTCCAGGTACCCAACAAAATAAAATTCGATAACCACGTCTTGTCAATTTATTGTAAAAATCCAGGATAGCTGAAACATAAGGATGCTTTTTAAAAGATCTAATTGCGTCAATAGAACTATTTGAGTCAGTATATATGATGAAGGATGTGTTATGGTGATGAGAAATGTGCAACATCGCTCTCTCTATCGCAATCAACTCAGCTGTAAAGACAGACATTGATGCGTGAAGCCGATAACTAAAACTAGTATTGTCGATAAAAACACCGCAGCCAACGATATTCCCACTCTTAGAACCATCTGTATAAATATCAGTGTAGGTATTAAAATTTGCACGATGTGCAGCAAATAATTGTTGAAAAACTGCTGGAGCCAAATTGTTTTTGTCGTATCCTTTAAAAGGATGAAGCGAAGTAATATTCGGAGGTTTCCAAGGAGGGATTGCATGCAATGGACATGGACTCACCTCAATATTACTCAGAGCGCCATTGTCAATAATATTCCTAATTCGGACTCCGAAAGATGGGATGCAAGAGGGTCGATGCTGATAAAGAATATCATTGTTGGTATTTAAAATATAGGTGTGAAGAGGATGGCCAGGATGAGAAAGGACACGGTAATACAAATCTAATGATAGTTTTTCACGTGTACGGTATAATGCTGGTTCATTACAGTCAACATAAAGACTTAAAATTGGAGATGTACGAAATGCACCAGAGCAAACACGGAGTGCGCTATGGTGCACAGTGTCAAGTTTTTTAAGAACAGAATTACGGGCAGAACCATAGACCTGGCTGGCATAGTCGATTTTAGTACGAATTACAGCTCTATAGATTTTAAGGAGAGAAGTGCGGTCTGCTCCCCAAGATGTATTTGAAAGTACTTTATGTAAATTAAGCGATTTTTCACATTTTGTCCGTAATTGTAAAACATGTGGTAAAAAAGTAAGTTTTTTGTCGAAATATAGGCCGAGATAACGAACGTTCTCCACAACAGGAATTTGAGATGAACCGATAAAAATTTCAGGATCTGGATGAAGATCCCTCCTTCTACAGAAATGCACACAAGAAGTTTTGTCAATAGAAATTAAAAAACCATTTTTGTTGGTCCAACTAAGAATACTTTTTATTGCACTTTGCAGTTGTCTCTCAATAAAACGAATGTCTTGTCCCATACACATAATGCGGAAGTCATCAACATATAAATCTCCCTTGACAGAAGGGGGTAATTGATTAAGAATGTCATTTATTTTAATAGCAAAGAGGGTGACACTCAGGACACTACCCTGAGGTACACCCTCTTCTTGTACATAGAAACTGGATAAAATCCTCCCAATTCGAACTTGAAATGTTCGAATGGCAAGGAAGTTTTTAATAAAAATTGGGAGGTTCCCACGAAAGTCCAGGTTAAACAGATCACGAAGAATCCCATAACGCCATGTTCTGTCATAGGCTTTTGCCATGTCAAAAAATACTGACACCAAATTGTTGCGTTTAAGAAAAGCTGTCCGAATGTAATGTTCAAGGTGTATCAGGTTATCGATAGTTGACCTACCACGTCGAAACCCACTTTGAAATGCGGCAAGGCAATTGTTAGTCTCCAAAATATAAACAAGGCGGCGATTGACCATTTTTTCTAATAGTTTGCAAAGGCAGCTAGAAAGTGCGATCGGCCTGTAATTATTCGGATTGCTAGCATCTTTACCTGGTTTAGGAAAGGGAATAACAACCGCTCTGCTCCAAGATCGGGGGAAAGTATGTTCCACCCAAATCCTGTTGAAAAGGGAAAGGAGATTGTTAAGAGAGAGTGGAGAGAGGTGCTTGAGCATGATGTATGTGATGCCATCATGACCTGGGGCAGATAAGTTACTGTCTCGCAAACAATCTATCAGCTCTGATATAGTGAAAGGTTGATTATATGAAAATGAATTATGAGTATTAAAATTAATCCTGGTCAATTCAGTTTGTCTTTTGTACGTTAAAAACGGTTCTGGATATGAGTCTGAGTTTGAAATAGATGCTAGGGTATTCCCTATTGTCTCAGCTATGTTTTTAGGAGAAGTAATGGTATGACCGTTATGTTTTAAAATGGAAATATGACTTTCAGAGTACAGGCCCATGCATTTTTTTACTTTTTGCCACAGCTCTTTACTTGATGTGTTAGAATTTATGCTTGAGACGTATTTAACCCAGGATTCACGTTGGCTTTTACGTCGCACTCTTCTAGCTTCTGCCTTTGCCTTTTTATATGCTATATAGTTAATATTATTAGGGTACCTGCGAAATAGACCCCAAGCCTTCTGTTGTTGTTTTTTTGCTACTTGGCAATCACTATTCCACCATGGTTTTCTGTGTTTATGAGCAGATGAAGTTTTGGGAATGTTAGTGTCAGCAGCAGTGATAATACAGTGAGTTACGTTGTCAACTGCTTTGTCAATATTTCCCTCAATCATGCTAACTGTAATGTTTGCAAGTGCAGTAAAAGTTGGCCAATTGGCTCTGTCATATATATATCTTTTGGGAGAGTTATTACAATCTCTATCAGGAGAATTCATAGAAATAAAAGTTGGAAAGTGGTCACTGCCGTGTAAGTCATTTGAAACCCAGAAGTTCCAAAAGGGATAGAGTGATGGGGTGCAGATTATAAGATCTATTGCATGGAATGTACGTGTTGGCTCGTGAAAATAGGTATGATCACCGTTATTGAGCAGGCATAAGCCGTTGTCAGAAATCATTTTCTCTAAAATATTGCCACGGTGATTAGAATCACTGTTTCCCCAGAGTGGGCTGTGTGCATTTAAATCTCCAACAATGATATATGGAGTGGGGAGTTGGAGAAGGAGATTATCCAGATCTGCTGATTGAGTTTTATGGTTCGGAGGTAAATAAATGGTACATATTGTTACGAGTTGTTTTATATGTACACGGACTGCAACAGCTTGTAAATTTGAGTTTAAATTAATGTGAATATGAGGTAAATTGAGAGAGATGAAAAGAGCTACTCCACCAGTGGCCCTTTCATTATCAGTAAAATCTTTTCGGTAGCTAGCATAATGTCGTAATTTTGCTTTGTCATTGGGTTTTAAATGAGTTTCCTGTAGAGCTAAACATAATGGTTGATGGTCAGAGAGAAGATTACGGATTTCGTCATGTTTATTGTGATACCCACGGCAGTTCCACGAAATAATATTAGTCATGAAAGAGTTTTTTTTTTTTGATAAGTTTATCTGCGTCCTTTTATCCGGAGATAGTAGACATACTATCTCCATCATTAAATTCTTCATCCGGTTCTGGGTGAAGAGCAACAGCATCGTCCTCCTCCATTTTTTCTTTCATATTTGGATGGATTTCATTTTTGGATGTTTTATTCTTTATCCTTTTGGCTGGATTTTCAGATGAAACAGTGGCTTTAATTATTGGTAGATTGAAATTATCTGCATCAGATCTATGGTTGGTTTTTAGATGTCCTCTTTTGGTGGTATTTTGAGAGCCTCTTTTAGGAATATGGGAGTGTGATGATTTTGAAGAGGCATTTTGTGATGGTGTAGGAGGAACAGATTTTGGTGACTTAGGAGGAAGAGAGTTCGGAGAGTTAGAAGGAATAGATTTCGGCAGCTTAGGAAGTTTAGATTGCGTTGAACTATTTGTTTTACCAGAATTAGTAGACAGGTTGATTTCTTTTTGACTTGCTTGGCAATTATTTTCAATTGGGAATTCGGTTTGTGTTGCAATACTTTGATATGTTTTATGAACGGTTTTAGCTAAGGCAGCAGCATATGACACACCAACTTTGGGTGTTCTGGATTCAACGATTTTTCTGGCTTCTGGGTACGGTATGTTATCTTTTGTGCGTATGGTCTGTATCTCTTTTTCTTTTTTCCACTGTTCACATGATTTAGCGTAAGATGGATGGTCTTTTTTGCAGTTGACACAACAAGGTGGAGCATTGCATTGCGCACTTTCGTGGCCAACTGCACTGCACCGACCACAGGTTTCCTTACCTCGGCAATTTGTTTTTGAATGCCCAAAGCGTTGGCAATTAAAGCAACGCAGTGGGTTTGGTATGTATGGTCTGACAGAACATGATAAATAACCAGCTTTTATATATTTTGGTAGCTTGGGTGTGTTAAAAGTAAGTATAATGTGCTTTGTAGGTATTTGAATTTGGTTAGAGGGTATCTGTTCATCCCGACGGTAGATTTTGATTCTTCTAGCTTCTGTGACATTTTGTTCTTTTAAGTTTTCCAGTAATTCATCTTCACTAACATACAAAAGGTCAGGCTCGGAGATCACCCCGCGAGATGAATTTAAAGTACGATGTGGCGATATTGTGACAGCAATGTTAGCAAAGTGTGTACATTTTTTTAAGTTAGCTGCCTCTTGACTATTGTTAACTTCAATTAGCAGTTCACCTGTACGGAGTTTTTTTATTGTTTTGGGTTCGCCAACCAGTCCTTGAATAGATTTATTAATCAAAAAGGGTGATGTTCTATCAAAACTCCCATCTTGGCGTTTGACGATGAAGAATCTTTCTTCAGTTTTACTTTTGTGAGAGTCGGGATCTTTAGATTCCGTACTGGAAACAGACTCTTCAACTCTCTCACCCCATGAATCTTTTTTGATCTGATTAACAGTAGCTCCTGACCCAGAGCTCAATGCGTTATTTTTCTCTTTATTAGCTTGTGGGGCTTCCACATCGCATATTTGATTTCCTAAGATTGTAGCCATATTTAGAAAGGATTGAAAAAACGCCAGGCATCGGGCCTGGTCACCGACCCTTCTTCTTACCGTTACTTTAGGCGCAGGTCTCAAAAGGGTGAAAACTATCAACAAACTTCCACGTTTTTCGAACGTTGGATTAAACTCGATAGCATCTCCAAACTCTAGTTCTTTCACAGTGGAACTCGGTTGTCGTAGGTAAGCCTTTACAGCTCTGTCCAACCTACATCGCCCTTACGTCGAAAGGACACCAGTCGCCCAGTGGATTCCTAACCACCGCCATACAAGTATGGCGCCCACCGATCACGGAACCGGAATTCGGAGATGCCCTGCAGTCTGGGACTCGAGATCAGCCTAAAAAGGTAGAAACGAGGCGATGAGATTAAAAAACCTCAACACCCAGAGTGTCTCACGTGAAAATAAAAAAAATCCACTATTGAAAAAAAGAAAAAAGTAATGTGAGAGAGAACTTAGAAAAAAAGGTGTATTTTTGTCTTTTTTAAAACTTTTTAAACTTTTTTTTTCTTTTTTTTTTAACAGAACGAGAACAATGTTAGTAGAACAAAGAACAATTTGAACAAATAAGTTAGTAAAAAAACTAGAACATGAACTGGAACAAAGAGAGATAACAAACTAAAAAGAGAAGATTAAAAAGTGTGAAACAAAGAAAAAGGATAGACAACCAAAAAGAGAAGAAGACAGGAAAGGAGAAAGATCGCTCAGGAACCCGGGGTCGCGAAACCCGTAAATACCTAAAGAAGGTATTCCCCTGGGGGCATTTGGTTTCTAGGCATATTTTGAACCGAAGATTTGAAATATCTTGTTAAATTTGGGTATTGCTATTGAAAAAAATGAAGTTTGGATTCGTTTTAATATGTATATGGGCCCCGAAGCAAATTTTATACACACCCTTTAAAAGTAGACTTTATTTCCAATCGTCCGGTACCAGTAACTTTCGTCTACGATAATTTATTGAGGAGTCAGTAGGGGGTGTTTACTTTTTTTTCCACGACTGTACATGAGGTAGCTAATGACTTGGTGGTTAATGTGGATATAGCTGCCGAAAGCACCAAGTTCGACAACGATAACAGTTCACTGACGAATATCAAGACTATTATCAGTCGCCCTGTCATCCCTGCAAGTGACCCCGACCCAGATAATAGTAACAATAAGGATGATGATAGATTCCGATGAAGATACATTGAATGATTTGAACGGAAGTATTAGGAATGATGGTGATGATCTGGGTGGGGATGAAGAAGATGATGATGATCTTGACCCCGGTGGAAATGGCGCTGGTGACGTTGTTCCCGGGGATGTGCCGCCGGAGCCAAGGTTCATCGAAAATTTTTCCCACCGATTTACAACAATTCTAATTGACAATAACCCAAATTTTACTGAGTTTAACAATATTGCTGATGATTTTATAACCCGTTTGAATCAGGAGTTAAATTTCAAGACCAGAAGCGACGACGGGGCGGTCCTCCCAATTAAAATAATTGATCCGAATAAACCAACTGAAATCTAAAAGCTTTACAGAAAAAACCGTAAAAAGGCACTCAGACTTATTTATAACGAAGACTCCGAGTTTTGTGATCTTGACCCGGAGGAGGTTGCTAACCATTATTGCACCGAGGCGCGGGACCCTCCTAATATTACAGATTTTATGGATGAGGGAACTCTTGCGAGTACAAAAATGAACACAAGTCCGTTCACCCGTGCTGAGGTAGCCAGGAAATTGAAGGCCTGCGAGAGCACCTCCCCGGGTCCTGATGGCATAATATACAACCATATTAAGCAAATAGATCCTAATGCAATAGCTCTGACACCCCTATATAATTGTTGCTTAAAGTACCAAGCCGTCCCGTCGTCTTGGAAAAAGACAACAACAATATTGATTTATAAAAAAGGCTCTAAAGAGGATCCTGGTAACTGGCGTCCGATTGCCCTGGGGAACACTATTTGCAAGCTCTATGCCAGCTGCCTAACCAAAAGAATGTATACTTGGCTTGAGAACAACAACATCCTTTCTCCGGCCCAGAAAGGTTTTCTGCCACATGATGGGGTGTTTGAAAACAATTATGTGTTGGATAGTATCATGCGTCGTTTTAAAATAAAGAAGAAAGATCTGTTTTTCGCCTCCCTGGATATCTCGAATGCGTTCGGCTCCCTCTCTCATTGGGCGATTTTTGATGCACTAAAGAAGTCTGGGGCGTGAGAGGAATTTATTAGTATTATTGAGGACGTGTACAGGGAGGCGACGACGGTGTATAAAACTACTAAAGGTATTTCAGCCCCTCATGTGGCAGCCACCGGGGTCAGACAGGGTGACCCACTCAGTGGGGTAATCTTTATCCTGTCCATCAATTTTATCTTAAAGAAGATCCAGAGAGAGGGGGCTGCGAGAGATCCTGGTAACAACAATCTGTTTAATCATATTTTAGCGTACGCCGATGACATGCTGTTGATTGCGCGTACGGCCGAGGATCTGCAGGCCCTTCTTTATCTCATAAATATTGTTGCTATGAAAATACATCTAAAGTTTAATCCTCAGAAGTGCGTAACATTGCATTATAGCAACAAGCCCATGCTGGGTGCCGGCCTACTATCTTCAACCTGGCTGGGTCACAGATTCCATACTTAGAGGACGGAGACCAAACTATATTTTTGGGTAAGCCTATCGGAGCGTTTCTGCCTCGTGACTCAGTCACGGTTGAGAGCATCCGGCAGAAGGGTATCAAGATCTTAACTTCAATGCTTATACCCTGGCAGAGGATTGATTGCCTAAAGTCCTTCTTTTTTCCATCCCTTCAGTTTTTACAGAGAACGGACCAAATTAGTAAAACCGATTGGACGTCAATTGATGATACCTTAAAACCTTTGATTAAGAAGACCCTTGGCCTCCCGTCGAACGCCGCAAATGAATATTTATATGGCAGTCGGGACGACGGTCTGTTTGCCATCCCGCTCGCCGCCGACGACAGTGATATCGCCTTGATCCACGGGGGGTTCAAGCTGTTAACCTCAAACGATCCAGTTATACAACGTCTTGCCTGGGATGAGATGGTCGAAATTGCCAACTGGAGGTGCGACTCCACCGGCTTACTCTACCCGCAGACCTACCTCAACTCTGGTCCCACCGCTCGTACATCCGACAAGTATAAATCACCTTGGTCCAGGTCACGTCAAGCCACGAAGAGAACAGGTGGAATTGAGTAGGTCATTCCGGACATTGGAGACATTGAATTAAATGTGGGTGAAGACTTCGTCAAAGATAGGAGAACCACTTTTCGTAATATTAGAAAGCATTTAAGAGAAAGGTACACACTATCGTTGCGGAATCATCCCCACCAAGGTAAGACCAGCACCTGTGTGACCGCGGCTAAGTCCAGCTGCCACTTTTTCCGCGATGGAAAATATACAACATTCAAGGGCTGGAGGTTCATCCATCGCGCGGCTGGGCCTATTTAATTAACTTAATGCTTACAACAAGAACCGTGGTCACACCAACAAAAAAATTCCGAAAGTGTATCAAGCCTGAAACCCTCCCCCATGTACTTGGCCACTGCATGACACACAGTACATTATATAAGAAACGGCATAATGCAGTGGTCGAGCGCATCAAGAAGGTTGCTCAGGGGAGGTGGACGATAGTTAGCGAGGACCGTTCTGTGGGGGGGGGTGCCAATTTGAGAGATCGCCCTGATCTGGTACTGCAAAAGAATAACGACTTACTTGTACTAGATATAACTGTCCCTTTCGAAAACCAGCTCGAAGCATTTGATATAGCCAGGAAGACCAAGGAAGATAAATATGCTGAGCTTGCGAGAAGAATGGGGGCTGATGGTGCCAGAGTCGGGGTTGAAGCTATAGTTGTTGGTGCCCTGGGGTCCTGGGATCCGAAGAACGACAGAATTATCAAGAGACTTTGCACGGAGATGTATGCCAAAATGATGAAGAAGATAATTGTCAGCAAGACCATCTCTTATTCCTAGGACATCTTCTTCGAGCACATGAAATTGGATCCTCAGGTCTCTGGGGGTAGAAGAAGATAGTTTGGCCATGTTGCTGCTTTTTTTGCTTTTTATCTTTCATATTTCATGACTTGTGTTATTATAACATTCATTATATGCTTGTTTGTTTGTTGTAAATAAAATTTATATTTGTGTAAATAAAACTCTTTAAATTTTGACAAGGTTCTAAGATAAAGAACCACAGACTGACTTAGGCCACATGGACACACATTTTTTCTTTTCGTCATATTGGCTAACTTAATTGTAAATTCCATTTTCCGTAGTATCCCATCTGTTCTTCTCGCTTTGTAGTATCTCGCTAGTTTAGTATCCTCGCTTCTCGGCCTTTTGGCTAAGATCAAAGTGTAGTCACCGCACCTCTTCCAGCTGGTGATAATATCCGACAGCAGCTGGACACAATAGCCACACCTCCCGAGGATAATGTCCGACCCCGGGAGGACTCAAGATGTACATCTCCACCCCCTGGCAGTGATAATATCAGACATTGCCAGGGTGGCCTTCAACTGCTTCCAGCGCCACCAGCCAATACTGACTCAACTGCACATGAGAAACCTCCAGCAGCTCCAGTCCCGCCTGTGCCTTTTGGCTTCTCGGCCTTTTGGCTAAGATCAAAGTGTACTATGAAGAAGGTTGGTTGGTTGGTTGATTAGAGTTTTATGGCACAAAATCCTCATAAGGATATGCTGCGCCAAGAAAAAGTTAAGGAATAAAACATAGTTAAAAATTAAAAGTTACATTAAAAGATTGTCAGAGATATAAAAGTGAAAAAACAAAACAAAATGAAGAAAGCAATGTGATGATACAAGTAATAAAAAATAATGCACAATGAAAGCGACAATACACAAGGTTTTAAAAGACAAAAAATAGTTAAAAACTAAAATATTTAAATTAAAAAATTCTAAAATCTCTAAAGTTATGAAAAGTTATATGTTCAAGAAATAAAGCATAAAATGTTATATAATACTGCTTTAAGAACGAAGTTATAATTCAAAATTTTAAAACGATATAAAGCTACGTAGGATGAATAACTTCAAAAACTGTATTATTGTCATCGTTATCAGAGTCATAACTACAAGAGTCCATAGCCTCTTCTGCATAGTTGAGCAGCTGTTTGTGATCTTTAATATTAGTTATTGCTGGGCTAAGACATGATTTATTGCTTTTTCTCTTCACAGTTTTCCACTGTGAAGAGATTTGAGTTGGAGGTTTCTTTCTTTCTTTTTGCGCGAAAGTTTTTTCATTTGCTTTCGGAATTGCACAAACAATAGGTTTCACTAATTTGCTTTTATCTGTAGCTGGCGTTTTTTTTGTCTTATGTTCGGTTGATATTTTTGATTTAACTGATGATGTTTGGGGAGAATTAGGTTTCTGTAATGATAGAACTGGAGATGAAGCAGCCTTAGTTTCAGTCTGATGATTAGATGACTTTTTGGATCCAACTGGAGATTTCTGTGAATGAGTAAGTTGATATTCTATTGTAACTGGTTCTGAGGATGGTAGCCAACGTTCCAATAATGTGGTACCATAGCATTTACTACCAAGAGAGACGTCCCGGGTTTTTTTAGGTGAAGTATTGGTTGAATGTGTCATAGATGTATTATTTGGTGGAAAAGAGCAGTCGGTCTGGGTACTGATGTGCCTTACGGATTTTGGTTGTTGTTTGAGTATACTGGAGTAAGATACCCCAACAGAGGAGGTCCTAGATTCAACAAGTTTACGGGCTTCAGGGTAGGAAAGTTTTTGAGTAATCTTAACTGCAAGAATTTCCTTTTCACGGATCCAGTTAGGGCAAGAGCGAGAGTACGATGTATGGTCACCTTTACAATTAGCGTAGCGTTCTGGTTTTTCGCAAGTTTTACCGTCATGGCCGACTTCTGCACAACGTGGACAAGTAGCAGATCCACGACAGGTAGTATTAGTATGCCCATACCGCTGGCACTTAAAACAACGCAGAGGATTAGGGATATAAGGCCTAACTGGACAGTTTAAATAACCAGCTTTAATTGTAGAAGGTAAAATATGGCTATTGAAAGTTAGAATAATGTGTTTAGTAGGAAGCATTTGCCCATTTCGACGGATAGTGATACGGCGTACATCTATGATATTTTGATCACTTAAATTAGCTAGAAGTTCTTCTTTTGTAGAAAATAAAAGATCTGGTTCAGATATGACACCACGGCAAGTATTAAGAGTTTGATGTGCTTTAACAGAGACAGAAAAAGTACCTATAGTATCGCAATTTGACAGAAGTTGTGACTGCCTTGCTGAAGAAACCTCAACCAGTAAGTCCCCAGACTGCAATTTTTTGAGCGAGTGACCATCACCCAAAACAGACTGAAATGTTTTTGCTATTAGAAAAGGTGAAGTTTTTTTGAAAGAACTATCTGAGAGACTATCAGTGCGTTTAATTACAAAAAAACGAGTGAATAACGTCTGTACAGTTTGTTGCTCGCCACTTGGGAGAGAAATAGAAGGAATGTTAGTTTTTCCATCCATAATTGAAAAAAAGAAAAAGAATTCAGACCCCGGCCGCACCACCCACTACCGAGCCCAACAAGGGGATGCACATTCGTGCACCAGTGCTAGCCAGGGCCCATACGTTCACAAGACACTCCTATGCCAGTCTCCACCCTTAGCGAGATGGCTAGTAAGTACTCGCTCACTTGATCCCCAGCCAGTGACACAAGTCAGCTGACCAGCCGATTGATGCATACGGGACCAATATGCACCTCCCGTCTACCTGAAGCAGAGGCCAAAGCAGTGTGTTGGTTTCCCTCAACTGCCAGGATCCCCCTTTCCAGGGACACGGGTCGCCACGTACGGCAAACACGTGGGTGGTTTACAATTCTCCACAAGTCGATATACAGGATGATATCGGCTCATACAGAATTGCCCTCACCTCCGAAGAGGAAACCACAACGAGAGTGAAACATAGAGGAAAGAAAGACAAGAGAAATAAGAGGAAAAGGAAAAGAGAAAGATCGCTCAGGAACCCGGGGTTGCGAAGCCCGTGAATACACTATGAAGAAGGGTTTGCCGACTACGGGTAAGGTAGGCTGTACCGATGGGGTTGGATGGGGTAGGACAAGTATGGCGAGAGGAAGTAATATTAGTAGGCCTTCCAATAGTAGACTGTCTACGTCATCTTGGAGCCTTAGTAATATAAGTATTATTGCTGCCAGGAGCTCGCCTGCCGATGCCGGTGCCACCTATAAAGGTAAGAGTAGAGTGATGAAGAAGAGTGGTAGTGAGATCGATAAGTTCATTAATGATACAAAGAAGTTTATTGATAATAAGAGGAAAGTGGGTAGTGTAATTAGTAATCTTGGTGAACCCACTAGTAACGAAGTACTGATCGAGGACTCAATAACAATTACTGAGGACGACATTAATAAATTTGTCGAGGTGGTGACTGGCAGTGGCTTGGATAATCCCCTCTCGTCAACTTACGTGGAACATCTGACTGGCAATGACCTCTCACCCCCAGGTCCGTTTTCAATCCTCTGTCTAGGTAAGTTCTATTGATGGCCAGAGCATTGCCGCTGTGGGGGGATTTGATGTGGATACCTGCATTGCGACTGCCAGTGAGAGAGCGAATTGTAGCGATGTAAGTGATATTAACGATGGCGATATTTTATCTGGTAAATATAAAGTTTTAACTTATACAAAAGATTTTAACAAGCCCAATTTACAGGCCGATTTTCAGCCCCCTTTACAGGCGGATGAAGATAAGATTTTCAATGAATCAGTAGTTTTTAATTCGTTTAATCCCGATGTTTCTATTCCCAGGAGTTGGGGACTTTTCTCCCATGGCGGTGATGAGAACATGATCATGAGACATCACCCAGCTGAGATAAGTATTTCTGCTATTATGGGAGCCGAGAATTTGAAGACAGGTGATGGTAATATGCTGAAGGTTGGTTGGTTGGTTGTATGGGGTTTTATGGCACAAAGTCCCATTAGGGACATGCTGCGCCAAGACAAGGTCAGAATGGAAAAAAAATATAACTCAGAAATTTGAGTAAAAGAAAACAATTAAGAAAAGGTGAGCAAAACAAAAAAGTTAATGAAAACAGTTACACGTAAAAATAAAATCATTTAAAAGAGTCAATAGTTCATAGTAAAAAGACAAGCGTATAATTAAAAACTGTGGAGTTATAAAGTAATAACTTAAAATATACATAAAGTTTAAAATGATGCACGAACATTATATAAAAAAAAGTTTTAAAATCAGATGAGTAAAAAACAATGTAAAATCACTTAGGTAAAAATTCCTCGAAAACTGTATTTTCATCATCAACACTTGAGTCATCGGATGCCATTTCCATTGCTTCATCAACATATTTCTTCAACTGTTTTGGATCCTTTACATTAGTAACAGATGATTTTAGTCCGTTCTTTTTCTTCACAGTGGAACACTGTGAAGAACCCCGGATTGTCTTTGTTTCTTTCTGAGCGCAAGTTTTTTTGCTTGGTTTGTCAGTTTGACTAGTATCAGGTCTATGTGATGCTTTTGCAGATGTAGCAGACTTAATCTTAGTCTGGAGTTCAGATGACTTTTTGGATTGACTTGGGGATTTTTGAGACTGATTGATTTGGTATACTATTTTTACAGGTTCTGAGGAGGGTTGCCAGCGTTCTAATAATGGGGTTGCATAGCATTTACTACCACAACAAACATCACGGGTTTCTTTATTTGAAGTGGTGGTTGATTGGGTTTTAGCTGAATTACTTGCAAGAAAGGAAGTGTCGGTCTGGGTGCCCATGTGCCTTACAGGTTTTGATTGTTCTTTAAGTATACTAGAGTAGGAAACCCCAACAGACGGGGTCCTAGATTCAACTACTTTACGGGCTTCAAGGTACGAAATTTTCTGAGTAAACTTAACAGCAATAATTTCCTTTTCACGGATCCAATTAGGACAGGAACGAGAATATGATGTATGATCACCTTTACAATTGGCACAGCGTTCTGGTTTATCACAATTTTTACCGTCATGGCCGGCTTCTGCACAACGTGCACAGGTAACAGTACCACGACAATTAGTATTGGTATGGCCATAACGCTGGCATTTAAAACAACGGAGAGGATTAGGGATATAAGGCCTGACTGGGCAGTTTAGATAGCCAGCTTTAATTCTAGTAGGTAAGGTATGACTATTGAAAGTTAGAATAATGTGTTTAGTAGGAAGTATTTGCCCATTTCGACGAATAGTGATACGGCGTACATCTATGATATTTTGATCGCTTAAATTAGATAGAAGCTCTTCTTTTGTGGAGAATAAAAGATCTGGTTCAGATATTACACCACGGCAAGTATTCAGAGTTTGATGCGCGGTAACAGAGACAGAAAAAGTACCGATAGTATTGGAATTTGACAGAAGTTGAGACTGCTTGGCTGAAGAAACCTCAACCAGTAAGTCCCCAGATTGCAGTTTTTTGAGAGAATGACCATCTCCCAAGACAGACTGGAAAGTTTTTGCTATAAGAAATGGAGAAGTTTTCTTGAAAGAGCTATCAGAGAGACTATCAGTGCGTTTAATTACAAAAAAACGAGTAAATGCAGACTGTACACTTTGTTTATGGCGCAAAATCCCTTAAGGGACATGCTGCGCCAAAACAGTAGACTAAAACATCAGAAAGGCAAAAAAGAAAGTGTCAAAATAAAAGAGCAATGAGAGAAACAATCTGGATGGGGTACCCATCCAGATGTAGCCAAACAATGTAGAAATACAAAATTTAAAATCCTAAAAACGAGAGTTAAAACATTAAAGTAATTCAATGAAAAGTGCATTCTGGATGGGATCCCATCCAGATGTCACCAAAGTTTAAAGAATAAAACTGAGCCATTAGAACAGAGAAAAACGAAAAATTATATTTCAAAATAAAATCCTGCATGTTTTAAAAAAGTAACGAGAGCCCCATATTTCCCCAATGAGGTTTGTCAAGATTGGTGATGATGAAATAAAGTAAATCCTATACAGTTGGTTGGTTGGTTGGTTGTATTGGGTTTTATGGCGCAAAATCCCTGTAGGAACATGCTGCGCCAAACAAAAAGTGAGTCAAAAAAAAAATGATGAAATGAGATAAGATGTAAACTGAAAGGCCATCTGGATGGGGTACCCATCCAGATGTAGTCGTCAAACAAGGGTAAAAAAACAAAGTAAAAATAGAAACCCAGTAAAGCAAAGTGAATGGAAGTTAAGAAAAAGTAAAGCAAAGCTATCTGGATGGGGTTTCCATCCAGATGTCAATAAACTCAAACTTATGAAGCTTATAAAAACTAAATCTCAAAATAAAAACTAGCGTGTTTTAAAAAGGTAAAGAGTGCCCCATGAGGTGTTTCCCCAATGAGGTTTGTCAAGATTGGTGATGATGTGTTAAAATACATTCTATATAAATGCCGGAGACTCGGACAATCAGTTAAAACATGATGAATGGTCAGGTAAGCAAAATGACAATGTGGACACATGGGAGCATCCTCCCGAAGTAAAAGATGTTTATGAGTGATTCTTGAATGTCCAATTCTCAGACGAGTCAGAATAACATCAGTTTTTCTTGGATAAATCGGAAACCAGGTCATTATTGTTGGTTTAACATGGTGCAGTTTATTATCATATTCTAAATCCCAATTTTCTTGCCATTTATTATGAATAAAGTGTTTTATAAGTAGTTTAACGTCTGAGAATGGAATTCTATGGTAAAAAGGATTAAGAGCCAGTTTTGCCGCCTCATCTGCCTTTTCATTTCCAGGAATACCCATGTGTCCAGGTACCCAACAAAATAAAATTCGATACCCACGTCTTGTCAATTTATTGTAAAAATCCAGGATAGCTGAAACATAAGGATGCTTTTTAAAAGATCTAATTGCGTCAATAGAACTATTTGAGTCAGTATATATGATGAAGGATGTGTTATGGTGATGAGAAATGTGCAACATCGCTCTCTCTATCGCAATCAACTCAGCTGTAAAGACAGACATTGATGCGTGAAGCCGATAACTAAAACTAGTATTGTCGATAAAAACACCGCAGCCAACGATATTCCCACTCTTAGAACCATCTGTATAAATATCAGTGTAGGTATTAAAATTTGCACGATGTGCAGCAAATAATTGTTGAAAAACTGCTGGAGCCAAATTGTTTTTGTCGTATCCTTTAAAAGGATGAAGCGAAGTAATATTCGGAGGTTTCCAAGGAGGGATTGCATGCAATGGACATGGACTCACCTCAATATTACTCAGAGGGCCATTGTCAATGATATTCCTAATTCGGACTCCGAAAGATGGGATGCAAGAGGGTCGATGCTGATAAAGAATATCATTGTTGGTATTTAAAATATAGGTGTGAAGAGGATGGCCAGGATGAGAGAGGACACGGTAATACAAATCTAATGATAGTTTTTCACGTGTACGGTATAATGCTGGTTCATTACAGTCAACATAAAGACTTAAAATTGGAGATGTACGAAATGCACCAGAGCAAACACGGAGTGCGCTATGGTGCACAGTGTCAAGTTTTTTAAGAACAGAATTACGGGCAGAACCATAGACCTGGCAGGCATAGTCGATTTTAGTACGAATTACAGCTCTATAGATTTTAAGGAGAGAAGTGCGGTCTGCTCCCCAAGATGTATTTGAAAGTACTTTAAGTAAGTTAAGCGATTTTTCACATTTTGTCCGTAATTGTAAAACATGTGGTAAAAAAGTAAGTTTTTTGTCGAAATATAGGCCGAGATAACGAACGTTCTCCACAACAGGAATTTGAGATGAACCGATAAAAATTTCAGGATCTGGATGAAGATCCCTCCTTCTACAGAAATGCACACAAGAAGTTTTGTCAATAGAAATTAAAAAACCATTTTTGTTGGTCCAACTAAGAATACTTTTTATTGCACTTTGCAGTTGTCTCTCAATAAAACGAATGTCTTGTCCCATACACATAATGCGGAAGTCATCAACATATAAATCTCCCTTGACAGAAGGGGGTAATTGATTAAGAATGTCATTTATTTTAATAGCAAAGAGGGTGACACTCAGGACACTACCCTGAGGTACACCCTCTTCTTGTACATAGAAACTGGATAAAATCCTCCCAATTCGAACTTGAAATGTTCGAATGGCAAGGAAGTTTTTAATAAAAATTGGGAGGTTCCCACGAAAGTCCAGGTTAAAAAGATCACGAAGAATCCCATAACGCCATGTTCTGTCATAGGCTTTTGCCATGTCAAAAAATACTGACACCAAATGGTTGCGTTTAAGAAAAGCTGTCCGAATGTAATGTTCAAGGTGTATCAGGTTATCGATAGTTGACCTACCACGTCGAAACCCACTTTGAAATGCGGCAAGGCAATTGTTAGTCTCCAAAATATAAACAAGGCGGCGATTGACCATTTTTTCTAATAGTTTGCAAAGGCAGCTAGAAAGTGCGATCGGCCTGTAATTATTCGGATTGCTAGCATCTTTACCTGGTTTAGGAAAGGGAATAACAACCGCTCTGCTCCAAGATCGGGGGAAAGTATGTTCCACCCAAATCCTGTTGAAAAGGGAAAGCAGATTGTTAAGAGAGAGTGGAGAGAGGTGCTTGAGCATGATGTATGTGATGCCATCATGACCTGGGGCAGATAAGTTACTGTCTCGCAAACAATCTATCAGCTCTGATATAGTGAAAGGTTGATTATATGAAAATGAATTATGAGTATTAAAATTAATCCTGGTCAATTCAGTTTGTCTTTTGTAAGTTAAAAACGGTTCTGGATATGAGTCTGAGTTTGAAATAGATGCTAGGGTATTCCCTATTGTCTCAGCTATGTTTTTAGGAGAAGTAATGGTATGACCGTTATGTTTTAAAATGGAAATATGACTTTCAGAGTACAGGCCCATGCATTTTTTTACTTTTTGCCACAGCTCTTTACTTGATGTGTTAGAATTTATGCTTGAGACGTATTTAACCCAGGATTCACGTTGGCTTTTACGTCGCACTCTTCTAGCTTCTGCCTTTGCCTTTTTATATGCTATATAGTTAGTATTATTAGGGTACCTGCGAAATAGACCCCAAGCCTTCTGTTGTTGTTTTTTTGCTACTTGGCAATCACTATTCCACCATGGTTTTCTGTGTTTATGAGCAGATGAAGTTTTGGGAATGTTAGTGTCAGCAGCAGTGATAATACAGTGAGTTACGTTGTCAACTGCTTTGTCAATATTTCCCTCAATCATGCTAACTGTAATGTTTGCAAGCGCAGTAAAAGTTGGCCAATTGGCTCTGTCATATATATATCTTTTGGGAGAGTTATTACAATCTCTATCAGGAGAATTCATAGAAATAAAAGTTGGAAAGTGGTCACTGCCGTGTAAGTCATTTGAAACCCAGAAGTTCCAAAAGGGATAGAGTGATGGGGTGCAGATTATAAGATCTATTGCATGGAATGTACGTGTTGGCTCGTGAAAATAGGTATGATCACCGTTATTGAGCAGGCATAAGCCGTTGTCAGAAATCATTTTCTCTAAAATATTGCCACGGTGATTAGAATCACTGTTTCCCCAGAGTGGGCTGTGTGCATTTAAATCTCCAACAATGATATATGGAGTGGGGAGTTGGAGAAGGAGATTATCCAGATCTGCTGATTGAGTTTTATGGTTCGGAGGTAAATAAATGGTACATATTGTTACGAGTTGTTTTATATGTACACGGACTGCAACAGCTTGTAAATTTGAGTTTAAATTAATGTGAGTATGAGGTAAATTGAGAGAGATGAAAAGAGCCACTCCACCAGTGGCCCTTTCATTACCAGTGAAATCCCTTCGGTAGCTAGCATAATGTCGTAATTTTGCTTTGTCATTGGGTTTTAAATGAGTTTCCTGTAGAGCTAAACATAATGGTTGATGGTCAGAGAGAAGATTACGGATTTCGTCATGTTTATTGTGATACCCACGGCAGTTCCACGAGATAATATTAGTCATGAATGAGTTTATTTTTTTTTGATAAGTTTATCTGCGTCCTTTTATCCGGAGATAGTAGACATACTATCTCCATCATTAAATTCTTCATCCGGTTCTGGGTGAAGAGCAACAGCATCGTCCTCCTCCATTTTTTCTTTCATATTTGGATGGATTTCATTTTTGGATGTTTTATTCTTGATCCTTTTGGCTGGATTTTCAGATGAAACAGTGGCTTTAATTATTGGTAGATTGAATTTATCTGCATCAGATCTATGGTTGGTTTTTAGATGTCCTCTTTTGGTGGTATTTTGAGAGCCTCTTTTAGGAATATGAGAGTGTGATGATTTTGAAGAGGCATTTTGTGATGGTGTAGGGTGAACAGATTTTGGTGACCTAGGAGGAAGAGAGTTCGGAGAGTTAGAAGGAATAGATTTCGGCGGCTTAGGAAGTTTAGATTGCGTTGAACTATTTGTTTTACCAGAATTAGTAGACAGGTTGATTTCTTTTTGACTTGCTTGGCAATTATTTTCAATTGGGAATTCGGTTTGTGTTGCAATACTTTGATATGTTTTATGAACGGTTTTAGCTAAGGCAGCAGCATATGACACACCAACTTTGGGTGTTCTGGATTCGACGATTTTTCTGGCTTCTGTGTACGGTATATTATCTTTTGTGCATATGGTCTGTATCTCTTTTTCTTTTTTCCACTGTTCACATGATTTAGCGTAAGATGGGTGGTCTTTTTTGCAGTTGACACAACAAGGTGGAGCATTGCATTGCGCACTTTCGTGGCCAACTGCACTGCACCGACCACAGGTTTCCTTACCTCGGCAATTTGTTTTTGAATGCCCAAAGCGTTGACAATTAAAGCAACGCAGTGGGTTTGGTATGTATGGTCTGACAAAACATGATAAATAACCAACTTTTATATATTTTGGTAGCTTGGGTGTGTTAAAAGTAAGTATAATGTGCTTTGTAGGTATTTGAATTTGGTTAGAGGGTATCTGTTCATCCCGACGGTAGATTTTGATTCTTCTAGCTTCTGTGACATTTTGTTCTTTTAAGTTTTCCAGTAATTCATCTTCACTAACATACGAGAGATCAGGCTCGGAGATCACCCCGCGAGATGAGTTTAAAGTACGATGTGGCGATATTGTGACAGCAATGTTAGCAAAGTGTGTACATTTTTTTAAGTTAGCTGCCTCTTGACTATTGTTAACTTCAATTAGCAGTTCACCTGTACGGAGTTTTTTTATTGTTTTGGGTTCGCCAACCAGTCCTTGCATAGATTTATTAATCAAAAAGGGTGATGTTCTATCAAAACTCCCATCTTGGCGTTTGACGATGAAGAATCTTTCTTCAGTTTTACTTTTGTGAGAGTCGGGATCTTTAGATTCCGTACTGGAAACAGAATCTTCAACTCTCTCACCCCATGAATCTTTTTTGATCTGATTAACAGTAGCTCCTGACCCAGAGCTCAATGCGTTATTTTTCTCTTTATTAGCTTGTGGGGCTTCCACATCGCATATTTGATTTCCTAAGATTGTAGCCATATTTAGAAAGGATTGAAAAAACGCCAGGCATCGGGCCTGGTCACCGACCCTTCTTCTTACCGTTACTTTAGGCGCAGGTCTCAAAAGGGTGAAAACTATCAACAAACTTCCACGTTTTTCGAACGTTGGATTAAACTCGATAGCATCTCCAAACTCTAGTTCTTTCACAGTGGAACTCGGTTGTCGTTGGTAAGCCTTTACAGCTCTGTCCAACCTACATCGCCCTTACGTCGAAAGGACACCAGTCGCCCAGTGGATTCCTAACCACCGCCATACAAGTATGGCGCCCACCGATCACGGAACCGGAATTCGGAGATGCCCTGCACTCTGGGACTCGAGATCAGCCTAAAAAGGTAGAAACGAGGCGATGAGATTAAAAAACCTCAACACCCAGAGTGTCTCACGTGAAAATAAAAAAATCCACTATTGTAAAAAAGAAAAAAGTAATGTGAGAGAGAACTTAGAAAAAAAGGTGTATTTTTGTCTTTTTTAAAACTTTTTAAACTTTTTTTTTCTTTTTTTTTTTTTTTTTTTAACAGAACGAGAACAATGTTAGTAGAACAAAGAACAATTTGAACAAATAAGTTAGTAAAAAACTAGAACATGAACTGGAACAAAGAGGGATAACAAACTGAAAATAGAAGACTAAAAAGTGTGAAACAAAGAAAAAGGATAGACAACCAAAAAGAGAAGAAGACAGGAAAGGAGAAAGATCGCTCAGGAATCCGGGGTCGCGAAACCCGTAAATACCTAAAGAAGGTATTCCCCTGGGGGAGTAAATCCTATACAGATGCCGGAGACCTGGACAGTCAGTTAAAACATGATGAATGGTGAGGTAATCAAAATGACAATGTGGACACATGGGTACATCCTCCCGAAGCAAGAGATGTTTATGAGTGATTCTTGAATGTCCGATTCTCAGACGAGTCAGAAGAACATCTGTTTTCCTTCGATAACTTGGAGGCCAGGTCATGATGGTAGGTTTGATTTGGTGTAGTTTATTATTGCATTAGTTGGCTCGAGTGAAATTGATAATGAGGTGGTGGAGAAGGAAGAGAGAACTACCGAAAGCACCACTAGTGACATATGTAACTCTCAAACTGCTGTGAAGACTGTCTCTGGTCGCCCTGCCATTCCTGCAAATGATCCCGATCCAGATGACAGCAATGACGATGATGATCACATATTGACCCAGAAGATGACATTATAAATAACACCGATGTCTTGGATATCAATGATGGTGATGATCTGGGTGGGGAAGCTGAAGATGATGACGATGAGCCTGGTGGTAGTGGCACTGGTGACGCTGTTCCCGGGGACATCCCGCCAGAGCCCGGATTCATTGATAGGTTTGCACACAGATTTACTTTACTATTAAACGACGAAAACCCTAATTTTGTTGAATTCAGCAATATTGCCGATGACTTCGTCTCGTGCATAAAGAAGGAGTTGAATTTTAAGACAAGTAGCGACGACGGGGTGGTCCAACCCATTAAGAAAGTTGATCCAAAGAACCCATCCGAAATTCAAAAACTGTACAAGAAGAACAGAAAGAAAGCTCTCAGACTTATTTGCAATGAAGATTCCGAATTCTGTGATCTGGACACGGAGGAGGCCGCTGACCACTACTGTACTGTGGCACAAGACCCTCCCGCCAGTACGGAATTTATAAATGAGGGCGTGCCAGCAACCACTACAATGAACACTAGTCCCTTAACAAGGAATCGAAGTGGTGCGTAAGATGAAGGCCTGCGAGAGTACCTCCCCGGGCCCAGATGGCATAACATATAACCATCTTAAACAGATTGATCCTTATGCAATAGCCCTGACTCCCCTCTATAACTGCTGTCTCAAATTCCAAGCCGTCTCGCCGTCGTGGAAGAAAACGACGACAATACTCATTTTAAAAAAAGGTGATAAGAATGATCCGGGTAACTGGCGACCGATTGCACGCGGGAACACGATTTACAAGCTATACACTAGTTGCCTCACCAAAAGGATGTATCATTGGCTGGAGAATAATGACATTCTTTCTCCAGCCGAAAAAGGATTCCTGCCACATGACGGGGTCTTTGAAAATAATTATGTTCTAGAAAGTATAATGAGGAAGTTTAAAATCAAAAAGAAAGATCTCTTCTTTGCCTCCCTGGACATTTCTAATGCTTTTGGCTCCCTCCCCATTGGGTGATTTTTGAGGCCCTGAGACTGGCCGGGGCGGGGGAGGAGCTTATCAAGATAATTGAAGACATCTACAGGGAGGCTACGACTGTTTACAGAACGACAAAAGGTGTTTCGACCCCTCGTGTGGCAGCCACCGGGGTCAGGCAGGGTGACCCCCTCAGTGGGGTGATCTTTATTCTGGCCATCAACTTTATCCTCAAGAAGATCCAGAGGGAAGGGGCTGCAAGAGATCCTGGCAACAATCAATTATTTTACCATATACTAGCATATGCAGACGATATGTTATTAATCGCTAGAACTGCTGAGGATCTGCAGGCCCTTCTTTACCTAATACATATAGTTGCCACAAAGATCCAGCTGAAATTTAATCCGAAGAAATACTCTACTCTACATTATAGCAATAAAGCCCCTGCTGGGTGTCGCCCGACTATCTTCAACCTGGCTGGGTCGCAGATTCCACACCTTGAGGACGGGGACCCGACTATTTTTCTTGGTAAGCCTATTGGTGCGTTCCTGCCTCGCGACTCAGTCACGGTTGAGAACATCCGGCAGAGAGGTATCAAAATTTTGACCTCCATGCTCACTCTCTGGCAGAGGATTGACTGCCTGAAATCATTCTTTTTCCCGTCATTGCAATTCTTACAAAGAACAGATCAAGTTAGCAAAACTGATTAGAGTTATATTGATGACACTTTGAAGCCGTTGATAAAGAAGACACTGGGCCTCCCATCGAATGCGGCTAAAGAATATCTGTACGGTAGTCGGGACGACGGATTGTTCGCAATTCGGCTCGCCGCCGACGATTCCGACATAGCACTCATCGATGGGGAGTTTAAGCTACTCACGTCCAAAGACCCTGTCATCCATCGTCTTGCCTGGGATGAGTTGGTCGAGATTGCCAACTGGAGATGCGACTCCACCGGCATTCAAAATTCACAGACCTACCAAAACTAAAATAATTTTTTTCTTGCCATGCTGCTTCACTTTTGTATGTTTCTGTATTTGTCTTTGTACTGTTTGTTGTATCCTGTGTTTATTTAAAACTTTAATAACAAGTAAGAAAGTTTTTTTATATATGACAAGGTTCTGAGATAAAGAGCCACAGACTGACTTAAGCCACATGGACACACACTTTCTTTAGTTATTTAGGCTACCTTAATTGTAATTTCCAGACGCACACGTGTAACATTCTCGTAGTATCCCATCTGTTCTTATCAGCTTAATTTTTTGTACTTTAACGTTATTCCTTTTTATTTTAGAAGTTTTGCCTGTGTTGAGATTTCAATTAAGAACAGAGACTTAGCCACGCCTCCTACTGCATGCCAGAGGGCCGAGGGCGGTTCCTGCCATAGATGGTCTTTGGTTGATTTGATCTGACTTGTTGCCTGACTTCCAGTGGTGACTTCCGCTTTGACTTGCTGCTGCTTCGACTTCCTGTGCTGGTTTCCGTTGCTGATGTGGTTTCTGCGCTGGTTGCCTGGTCTGACATAGTTTCTGTGCTCCTTGCCTACTCTGACGTGGTTCCTTGTGGTGCTGGGTTTCTTCATGGATGTCTTCCTCGTTTTTCGACTCCGCCATTGCTCCTTCTTGTAGTGATGGTGTGTTAGCCATTTCGTTTTTGCTTCATTGGCATCCATCTTGGATCTTTTTTGAAACCGGCTGACATCTTGGATTTTATTTGAAATTCGGTGATTCGAGCCATTTTTATTACTTTATTTGAAAGCTTTTTGCTTTCAATAGCTTACATTTACCTCATTAGGCAACGGGACGTGCTCAGTGTTTGAATTTTGAACTTAATTAGCGAATTTGCTTACTTTATTTTAGACTTTGCCATTTCAAGGTGAGATTGATTGTGAAGAGTGACTTTTAAGCTATTACATAGTGTGTCTGCATTGTGTTTACAATTATTTTTGACTATCTGTGGCTTTTATCTTTTTCAGTTGTTGATTTTATTGTTATTTCGTTATTGTATGTCGTATTTTAGCAATTTGCTGACCCGATCCCTGCTGTACGTGGCTACTTTTTATTGTATTATTATATGACTTACCGTTTGCATTCGGGTTTTGCGTCCCACTTATCACACCGGAGATTCATATGTGGCTGACTTACGACAGAATAAACTTTCAAAATATATAAATAGAGCCTGTTGGCCATTTTTATTGAGATTTTATGGAGCGAAAGATAATGTTGAGAGCTGGTGGTGATTTTACAGCTGTTATTGTGGTTCATTTGGTTATGTGTGCTCATTGTTTTTATGATTTTGTATTGTGTTCATTTTTCACGCTCATTACTGTTTTTACCATTTAGTTGTTGCTTTGAAACAATTTTAGCTTGCATTTAATTACTGATTTTTAACAATTTTACCATTTCCAACCATTTTTTACAACTGGGGTTTTAGATATTTTTATCTTTAATTTTTTCTGTGCTGTTGAGACATGGCTGGGGTGAATGGTGTTCCCGGCACTTCTGGTGGGGGCCCTAGTGATAGTGGTGGTGATGATGAAGAAGAAGATGATGATGATGTGTTCCTCCCCCCTAAGTTGCACGGGCTCCATCTAACAATTAACTTTCCTCTGCTTGTTCCAATGGCGTGTCTTATTGGCAGGTGTCGTACGGAGATTAAGGCAAAAACCTGGACTTCCGCAGTGAAAAATTTTACGAGACACATGCGAGAAATACATAAAGTAATCCCGACAATAAAAACCTATTGGTGTTCCGTATGCAATATTGACATCGGACGCCAAGTAGCTACCCATGCCTGCTTCAGAGAGAACAGTGGAAGACCATGTTTTGTTAAGTCTAAAGTCGAAATAGCTTATAAATGCACATACAGTGGTTGCACTGAATCTTTCCCGAATTGGCGTCTTAGCAACCACAAGGTTGCCCACAAGAAGGAAGACTTGCAAAGGAAATATAATGAGAAGAATAATCTCCCTGTGGCAGGTCCGTTAATTATCCCTGGTGGTGCCGATGCTACTAATGAAAGTGCTGATGTAGATAATAGGCTGCGCAAATGGGCGTAACAGTTAACGACAATGATATTGAGTAATACATAGGTATTTTAGCATCTACACCCGATTTTAACGATCATCATTCTGTACATTCATCTCATAGTCATGATTTTAATTCTCCTATTGTATCTAATGAAGCTGGTAATGATGTGGTTCAATTGAACCAAAATGAGGTGGTGAATCCTTATATTAATAATGACAATACCCCTCGGCTCCCCCATGGATGAGGTAGTGCTCTGCCAAAGCAGATCAATGTCTCTCCACGGCCGGGTCCGTCACGTTATAATACAAGTTCTAATGCTGTTGCCCGCCCCTAGTTCCTAATTTTAGTAGCCCTGCTGTATTTGAAGATGAAAATAATTCCATCTCTAGTTCGGTCAGTGACGTTACTGATCTAGATGAACTTTTGACCCAGAAGAAAATAATTGTTCCTACTAAGAGGGCAATGCTGAAGGATGATGAACGTGATGTAGTTTTAAGTGGTGAAGGTGTTTTTAACGATTTTAGACAAACAGATTTTAATGATTTTAGACAGTCGGATATTAATCAAGACTTGAATATTAATGATGTTTCTGCCCCTACGTCAGCTAATGGAAATCAGGTGTTTAATGAAGTTTTATTCTTTGATATGAATAATGGTGACAATTCTACTATAAATGATTCTGCTCGGCTTGCATTGGTGGTGTGGAGGGCAACAGTCCTCTGGTCCCTGCTGAGTATCAAGATATGAATCATATTCGTGACAATAATCAAGAAGTCCATCAGATTTGTGGTGAAAACAATGATGAGGATCAGTTAGCGGAGATTAATGATGAAGTAAGAGATTTGGTAGTTGAGGTGGCTAATACTGCTGCTGATCCCCAAAATAATCTAAATATTGATGATAATGGCTTAGATGATGTGTTGCGGGGTCACCCTGCGATTCAAGATCAAGTCGACGACAATACTGACCCTGTTGAAGAGAATACTGATATTGACAATCCTACTCCCAGTGAAGAAGCAAACGATTCACTTCAAGTGTTGAATAATCACGTTGAGGAGAATGAAATGACTGAGGATGGAGAAGAAATCATCACAGGTGATGATGCTGACGACTTTGACCCTGGTGGCATTGGCGCTAGCGTTCCGATACCTGGGGATATTCAGGTTGGTTGGTTGAATGATGTTTAATGGCACAAAATCCCATATGGGACATGCTGCGCCAAAAAAGAATAGACTAAACACATAAAAAAAAACATGAAGGGCAAAGAGAAAAGCAATCTGGATGGGGGGTTCCATCCAGATGCAGTCAGACAAGTGTAGATGAATAAGGAGATTTAAAAGCTGAAATATCAGAGTATAAAAGATTTCAAATAAAAAAATGCAAAGTGCAGTCTGGATGGGCTCCCATCCAGATGTCAGAAGAGTATGGAAAACATTTCAAGTTGTTGTTAAACCAAAAGAAATAAAAATTATATTTCAAAATAAAATCCAGCATGTTTTAAAAAAGTGAAGAGTGCCCCATGAGGTGTATCCCCAATGAGGTTTGTCAAGATTGGTGATGATGAGTTAAAATAAATTCTGTATAAGTGCCGGAGCCCCGGACAATCATTTAAAACATGATGAATAGTCAGGCAATCAAAATGACAATGTGGACACATGGGTGCATCCTCCCGAAGTAAAAGATGTTTATGAGTGATCCTAGAATGTCCCACCCTCAGACGAGTCAGAAGGACATCTGTTTTCCTTGGATAATTCGGAGGCCAGGACATGATTCTTGGTTTAACATGGTGCAGTTTATTATCATATTCTAAATCCCAACTTTCTTGCCATTTATTATGAATAGAGTGTTTGATAAGTAGTTTAATGTCTGAGAATGGAACATTATGGTGTAATGGATTAAGAGCACGTTTTGCCGCCTCATCCGCTTTCTCATTTCCGGGAATACCCATGTGTCCAGGTACCCAGCAAAATAATATATTATAGCCACGTCTTGTCAATTTATTATAAAAATCAAGGATGGATGAGACATAAGGATGCTTTTTAAATGATTTAATTGCGTCAATAGAACTATTTGAGTCAGTATAAATGATGAACGATGAGCTATGATGATGAGAAATGTGGAACATGGCTCTCTCTATTGCAATTAGTTCGGCTGTAAAGACAGAAGTACAAGAATGAAGGCGATAGCTTAATGAAGTGCTCTCACAAAAAATCCCACAACCAACAATATCACCTCTTTTAGAGCCATCTGTAAAAATCTCAGTGTAGTTCTTAAAATTAGCTTGATGTGAAGCAAACAAGTGTTGGAAAACAACCGGTTGGTTGGTTGGTTGGTTGTATGGGGTTTTATGGCGCAAAGTCCCAGTAGGGACATGCTGCGCCAAGACAAAGTCAAAATGTAAAAATGTATATATCCAAAAAAAACGATTAAAAGAAGAATAACAAAACGGTGATAAAAACAAAAAAATTAATGAAAACAGTAATATGTATATCTAAAACCGTTTAAAAGAATCAAAGGTTCATAGTTAAAAGTCAAGCGTATTATAAGTAAAAACTGTGGAGTTATTAAATTAATAACTGTTAAAATACACAAAGTTTAAAAGGATGTACAAATACTAGATGAAAACAAGGTTAAAATCACATGAGTAAAAAACAATGTAAAATCAATTAGGTAAAAATTCCTCTAAAACTGTATTTCCTTCATCACCACTTGATTCATAAGAGTCAGATTCCATTGCTTCATCGACATAGAACTGCAGTTGTTTTGGGTCCTTTAAGTTTGAGACAGACGGATTTAAACAGCTGTTCTTGTTCTTTTTCTTCACAGTGTTCCACTGTGAAGAGCCCCCGATTGTTTTTCTCTCTTTCTGAAGGCAAATTTTTTTGCTTGGTTTCACTGTTTGAGTAGTATCAGGTTTCTGTGATGTTTTCTTAGATTTAACAGCCTTAGTATCAGTCTGGAGTTCAGATGATTTCTTTGATTGAACTGGGTCGGATGACTTTTTGGATTGAACTGGGTCGGATGACTTTTTGGATTGAACTGGGTCGGATGACTTTTTGGATTGAACTGCAGGTTTTTGTGATTGACTAGTTTGATATACTATAGTAACAGGTTCTGAGGATGGTATCCAACGTTCTAATAATGGGGTTGCATAACATTTAGAACCACAGCAGACATCACGAGTTTCTACCTTTGTGGCGCTGAGTGGTACTGTGATAGGTGAGTTATTTAGTGGAACGGAAGATTCGGTCTGGGTGCTTATGTGCCTTACAGATTTTGGTTGTTGTTTGAGTAGACTAGAGTAGGAGACTCCGACTGACGGAGTCCTGGATTCAACAACTTTGCGGGCTTCAGGATAGGAGAGATTTTGAGTTACTTTAACAGAAATGATTTCTTTTTCACGTATCCAGGTAAGACAAGAACGGGAGTATGCAGTATGATTACCCTTGCAATTTATGCAGCGTTCAGGATTTTCACATAATTTATTGTCATGGCCAACTTCTGCACAACGTGCACAGGTGGTGGAACCCCGGCAGTTAGTAGTAGTGTGGCCATAACGCTGGCAATTAAAGCAACGTAGAGGATTAGGAATGTAGGGACGGACAGGACAATTAAGGTAACCAGCTTTAATTCTTTTTGGTAAGGTAGGGCTATTGAATGTCAGAATGATGTGCTTTGTGGGAAGCACTTGTCCATTCCGACGGAGTGTAATACGTCGTGCATCTATGACATTTTGATCATTTAAATTTTGTAAAAGTTCATCCTTGGTAGAAAATAAAAGATCTGGTTCGGATATTACGCCACGGCTTGTATTTAGGGTTTGATGTGCTTTAACAGAAACAGAGAATGGACCTATTGTATTACAATTTGATAGAAATTCAGACTGGCTGGCTGAAGTAACCTCAACCAATAAATCCCCAGACTGCAGTTTTTTGAGATTATGACCATCACCGAAAACAGACTGAAATGTTTTTGCAATAAGGGAAGGTGAAGTTTTCTTAAATGAACTTTCAGACAGGCTATCAGTACGTTTGACTACAAAGAAGCGAGTGAAAAGATTGCTCTGAACAGTTTGTTGCTCTCCACATGGGAGAGGATTTGAAGGAAGTGAAGTATTTACATCCATATTTGAAAAAAATAGTTCAGACCCCGGCCGCAACCACCCACTACCGAGCCCAACAAGGGGATGCACATTCGTGCACCAGTGCTAACCAGGGCCCATACGGTCACAAGACACTCCTATGCCAGTCTCTACCCTTAACGAGATGGCTAGTAAGTACTCGCTCACTTGATCCCCAGCCAGTGACAGACGTCAGCTGACCAGCCGATTGATGCATACGGGACCAATATGCACCTCCCGTCTACCTGAAGCAGAGGCCAAAGCAGTGTGTTGGTTTCCCTCAACTGCCAGGATCCCCCTTTCCAGGGACACGGGTCGCCACGCACGGCAAACACGTGGGTGGTTTACAATTCCCCATGAGTCGATATGCAGGATGATATCGGCTCATGCAGAATTGCCCTCACCTCCGAAGAGGAAACCACAATGAGAGTGAAACAAAGAGGAAAGAAAGACAAGAGGAATAAGAGGAAAAAGAAAAGAGAAAGATCGCTCAGGAACCCGGGGTTGCGAAGCCCGTGAATACCTAAAGAAGGTATCCCCCTGGGGGGGGGGAAACAACCGGAGCCAAGTTGTTTTGATTATATCCTTTAAAAGGATGGAGACAGGTAATATTAGGAGGATTCCAAGGAGTGAGCACATGGGGATATTCAGGCCGAGCCTGGGTTTCTTCCCCGTTTCTCAAATAGATTTAACCTGCTGTTGAATGATAACAACCCTAACTTTTCTGAATTTGAAAGCCTCTGCGAAGATCTACTTATCAATATGAAGAAAGAAATTTTAAATCCTCTTCCTGCGACGGGGCAGCCCGTCCATTCAAACCAATCAATGCTGACGATCCGAAAGAAATTCAGAAGATCTACAGAAAAAAATAGAAAAAAAGCGTTTAGAAACATCTACAAAGAGGAATCTGATTTTTGCAGTCTGGACCCGGAGGTCGTGGCAGATCACTATGTTACCGACTCTATTCCCCGGCTACAGAATACCGATTTCATGAAAACAATAAATCCTGCTCCAGCTACTATGAATACTAATCCGTTTTCTGCACGTGAGATCACCAACCGGTTACGCAGAGTTGAGAACACGGCCCCGGGCCCAGACGGAATTACATACAGCCATCTTAAATTTCTTGACCCTAAAGCAATAGTCCTAACACCTTTATATAACTTATGTTTAAAATTCAATGCTGTCACGGAGGCTTGGAAGAGGACTACTACAATATGCATTTACAAAAAGGTGACAAACAAGACCCAGGCAACTGGAGGCCTATTGCCCTAGGTAACACATTATACAAGCTTTACGCCAGTTGCCTTTCGAACCGCCTTTATAAATGGTTGGAAGAGCATAACATCCTGTCTTTCAACCAAAAGGGGTTCCTTCCACACGATGGGGTCTTTGAGAATAATTATGTCTTGAGTCAAACCATGAGAAGGTTTAAAAAATTGAAGAAAGATTTGTTATTTACGTCTTTAGATGTCTCAAATGCGTTCGGCTCCCTCCCGCATTGGGTAATATTTGAAGCACTTAGAATTGCCGGTGCGGGAGAGGAGTTCGTTAAGATTATTGAGAATATTTATTTCAACTCGATCACTCAATATAAGACTTCCTCAGGACTTTCGACCCCACGTGTGGCGACCACCGGGGTCAAGCAGGGTGACCCTCTCAGCGGGGTCTTGTACATTTTAGCTATAGATTTCCTGTTTCGCAAAGTCCAAAAGGAGGGATCCTGTAGGGATCCGAGCAACAGAAACATTTTCCATTATATTATTGCGTATGCAGACGATGTTCTTCTGATGGCTAAGGACATCAAGACCCTACAGGCCCGGATTTTGCAAAATTTAAATGTAGTTTCAACTGACAGTAGCAGTTCTGATTTTAAAGAGGTCATTAATTTCCTGAATATTAGAAATGGTTTTTCACAACCTCTTGTGCCCTGCAATACATCTTTATATTCACCCATTACTTATATTGATTTTCCTGCTGTTAGTGAAAGAATGTATGAAAGAAAAAACAGTTATAATATGCCTTCATCTGCAGTTTTGCCTGTTTGTGGAAATTCAGGCCCCTCATCTACTTTATTATGGAGACAGAATGGCATTAATAATAATGAAGTTGTCATTGAGAAGTCCAATCAGTTCCATGAACAATCAGATTCTTTTTGTAACATTGAAAACCATTCTGATTTGAGAGATCCTTGTATTGATCAGTTTGAAATTTTCGAAAAGAGACTGTCAGCCCATAAAGCTATTCATCGCCAGATAGAATCTACACAAGTTCTTTCTAACATTTGCGCTGGTTATGGCTTTTCCCAGTCATTGCCTGCAGCTTTCACTACCAAGCAAGAGGAATTAAGAACGAGAAGTATAGAAATCTTGCGGAGTAGATGTCTGAAAATGGTAAAAGAGTGGAAGTTGTGGCCATTGTCGTTTGGGCGGTTGGTTCTTGGGACCCGGCTAATGACAAGGCTTTGAGGAGGATATGTGCGAAGTCGTATCTCCATACCATGAAGAAAATTATTATAAGTGAAATGATTTCGTACTCGAATGACGTCTTCCAGAAGCCTACTCGCCGGGTCCCACAGGTTGCCAATGGGCGCCAGGTCTGAAGCTCATTCCCCCATGCTGATGTCTTTTATTATTATTGTTCTTGTATTTTTTTTATGTTTTTCATATGTGTAAATAAAGGAGTTTTATTGTTTTTATATATGTAAATAAAACTTATAAGTTTTTCTTTGAGCAACATAGACAAGGTCTTTTGACCATAGCTTTCCCACATGGACACACATTTTATAAATAGTTATTAATTTTTATATGTTAACTTTCAGTAGCCACACTTCTTAAATATTGTACCGTAGGGATCTGTTCTTATCAGCTTAATTTTTATCGCATTTTAACATTTTGTCTTTTTATTTTAGATTTGACTTGTGTTTGTGGATTTTAATAAGAGCAGAGCTTAGCCACGCCTACATGAGAACAATGAGAACAATGTCCATACCAGTCATGTGTCAGAGTCACAGACATCTCAAAATGACTCGTTTAATATTATTAATGACCATGGAGGGGATGCTGATGATGATGGCGAGCCTATCATTGGTGAGGATGATGCCGACGACTTTGACCCTGGTGGCATAGGCGCTGCCACTCCAATACCCGGGGACATACAGGCCGAGCTTGGGTTCCTGGTCCGCTTTTCCACTCGATTTCATCAATTACTTAATGACGATAACCCACGATTCCAGGAATTTGAAAGTTTATGCGAAGACTTGACAATAGCAATGAAAAAAGAATTAAACTTCAAGAGTTCTTCCACCGACGGGACAGCCAGACCATACAAGCCTATAAATTCAGAAGATCCGAAAGAAATCCAAAAAGTTTACCGTAAAAATAGGAAAAAGGCATTAAGAAGTATATACAAAGAAGAATCTGATTTTTGTAGTCTGGACCCGGAGGTGGTAGCAAACCATTATGTGACTAACTCCATTCCTCGTCCAGAGGATACGAGCTTCATGAAAACAATAGACCCGGCTAGTAATCCTATAAATACAAATCCATTCTCTGCAAGCGAAATTACTAACAGACTCAGAAGATGTAAAAATACTGCCCCGGGTCCGGACGGAATCACCTACAACCATATAAAATTTCTAGATCCGAAAGCTACAATTTTGACTCCGCTCTATAACCTATGTTTAAAATTCAAAGCTGTCCCGGGGGTATGGAAGAAAACTACCACAATATGCATCTATAAAAAAGGGGACAAACAGGACCCGGGCAACTGGAGGCCTATCGCCCTGGGTAATACGATTTACAAGCTCTATGCCAGTTGCCTATCGAACCGCCTGTATAAATGGTTGGAGGAAAATAATATCTTGTCCTTCAACCAAAAGGGGTTATTACCACACGATGGGGTCTTTGAAAACAACTATGTCCTAAATCAGACTCTCAGGAAGTTCAAGAAGCAAAAAAAAGATTATTGCTTGCTTCATTGGATGTTTCCAATGCATTTGGCTCCCTCCCGCACTGGGTGATATTTGAAGCCCTAAGAATCGCCGGTGTGGGAGAGGAGTTCATCAAAATAATAGAAGACATTTACCATCTTTCAGTAACTCAATACAAAACATCTGCTGGCCTTTCGACCCCTCGTGTGGCTTCCACTGGGGTCAAGCAGGGTGACCCATTTCAGCGGGGTCCTCTTCATTTTAGCAATAGACTTTCTACTCAGAAGAATTCAGAAGGAAGTGTCCTGCAGAGATGCAAGCAGTCGAAATCTATTTCACTACATCATCGCGTATGCGGATGATGTACTATTATTTGTGAAAGATATTAAGACTCTGCAGGCCCTTCTCCATCTTATAAATGATCTAGCAACCAAAATAGGCCTTAAGTTCAACAGCAAAAAATGTGTAACCATGCATTATTTTAATAAGCCCCCTGCTGGATGTAGGGAAACAATCTTTAATATTAACGGCAGCAATATTCCCTGCATCCGTGACGGTTGTCCGGCTGTCTTTTTGGGGAAACCCATTGGCGCATTTTTACCAAAGGACACCGTCACTATTGACCAGCTTAAGCAGAGGGCTCTCACGATCATGCGGTCCAAGCTCGGTCCGTGGCAGAGATTGGATTGTTTAAAAACTTTCTTCTACCCATCTTTACTTTTTATGATGAGGACTGACCAACTTCAGAAGACCGATTGGCAGAGCACCGATGAATCCATTAGACCTCTATTGAAAAGGACTTTAGGTCTCTCCCCGAACGCAGCCAACGAGTACCTCTACGGTTCAAGAGATGATGGTTTGTTTGGGGTACCGTTGGCTGCTGAAGAGTCAGATATAGCAATTATTGACGGGGGGTATAAACTTTTAACATCAAAAGACCAATTGATTCAAGATATGGCGTGGGCGGAGTTGAGGGATGATGCAAATATTCGATACCAGACCACCAGGATTAAAAATGCACAGGATTTCCTAAATAACGAAGATCAGGTTCATCCCGACAGCCGTGCCGCAAACAGGTATACGTCGCAGTGGACCCGTGCACGCCAAGCTACAAAGAGACTTGACATTAAATGGTAAATCGGAGAAAATAATGATGTATCTTTGATAGCCGGTGAAGTTTCCATCAGTGATCGTCGCCAAATCTTTGCCCAACTAAGAAACCAGCAAAGGAAGAAGCGTACTACTTCACTGAGGGATCTTCATAAGCACCAAGGTAAAAGCAATATTTGTACAGCTGCTGATAAGTCTTCAAGCCATTTTTTTACCGACGGTGCTTACACCCATTTTCGTGACTGGTGATTCATCCATCGTGCTCGTCTGGGTTTGGTAAAACTAAATGCATACAACAAACATACTCGTGCCAACCCAGGGCCAGTCAATAAGATGTGCCGGAGATGTCCTAAGCTTAAAACCCTGCCTCATGTCCTCGACCATTGTATGGTCCACAGTACACTCTACAAGAAGCGCCATAATGCAATAATTACAAGACTCAAGAAAGCGGCTGCTAACAGGTGGACCATCATGGGAGATGATCGTGTGTTGGGGACTGAAAATTGTCGTCCAGACCTGGTTGTCAGAAAAGGAAATGAAATCATTATATTCGATGTAACTCTCCCCTTCGAGGATGGTCTTGACGCATTTGATCAAGCTCGTAAAAGAAAAATTGGCAAGTACAGCAACCTTACTGCCGAGTTGTCGGAGGGTGGTAAGAGAGCAACTGTTGAGGCCATCGTCGTGGGGGCACTTGGTTCATGGAATCCGGCAAATGACAAGTCAATTAGAAGATTATGTTCGAAGTCATATATGAATGTCATGAAGAAAATTATAGTAAGCGAGACCATCTCCTACTCAAATGACATCCTTCTAGAACATATCCGCCGGATCCCTCAAGCTGCAAATGGACGCCAGGTCTGAGGCCCATTCCCCATTTTTCTGCCATATTTTTAAGTTCTATTTTTTTGTCTATTGAAATAAAGTTTTATTGTTATTTATATGTTTTAATAAAATTTGAACAAATTAGTTGCTCTTTTGAGTGAAATAGACAAAATGTGTTTATTCACAAAAGCACCTTCCACATGGACACACATTTTTTATGTTAGACTATAGACTTAATTGTTAAATGACTTTAGCCACGCCCTTTTAACATTGTACCGTAGGGATCTGTTCTTATCAGCTTAATTTTACCGTATTTTAACGGTTTTCTTTGTTTTTTAGATTTTGCTAGATTTCTGACTGGTTTTAATATGTGAGAGCAGAACCACGTCCCTACTTGTGTGCCAAGAAGTCGAGAAGGATTTCCCATGTCCGATAGCTGGTCATTGATGCCTTGATCGAGTTGGTGATTCTCTGATATCTGTGCCTTGCTCCTGTTAGTGACTCCTTTTGTTGATGCCTTTGCTTCGATTCAGTTGGCGGCTTCTATTTGTGACGTGTCCTGGATGGTTCCTTTTTCATTGATGTGTCTTCATTCTGATTTTAAGCTTGTTGGTGTTTTATCTGCCCTTTTATAATATCATTCATCTCATTTACATATGATTTTATTTATATGCGAGTTTTGTTCGCAATTTTAATCTCATATTCATCATTTGTTTTTAACGCTTTTATTCTTTACAATGTGTATTTACAACACTCATTTTATTGATCTTAATTTTTCAGCAAGCCAGCATGTTACAATGAGTGAGGAGGATGACAGCACATCGGAAGATGCTCCTGGCAATGGGGGCAATACAGAAGAAACGATCTTATTCCTTCCTCCGTCACCTGATAGAAATGTTCTTATTCTTAACTTCCCTATGAAACCTCCTTTGCCCTGCCAAATTGGCGGATGTAGAAAACTCATCAAGAACGTAACCTGGACTGCGACTATTAACAATTTAACAAGACATATGAGAGATGTCCATAAATTTGTTCCTGAATCAAAACGTAACTGGTGCTCGATCTGTGACACAGAATCGGGCGCCGGCCCGCTGCACATGCCTGCTTCGGGGAGGCCTGTCCGATGTTAGTCAAGAATAAAGGTAATCTTCCATTTAAATGCAAGACATGTGGAGATACATTCCCGGATTGGCGTAGCCGTAGCGGACATAAGAGGAAGCACAAGAGCGACGGGATACAAAATGATTATAGTAAACGGCACGGGCTCCCTATTTTGGGCCCTTCAAATGATGACCCTGGTGTGAGTGCCATATCGCAAGCCAATGAACAGTTAGATGCACGATTGGCTGATTTTGGTGTTGTCGTGGATGACGAATCCATTGACTCCTTCATTGATATTATGTCTAATGAAATTTTAACATTTACAAACGATTTTAGCATTTCTACATTTTCTGATTTTAAAAACATAGATTTTATTGACCCCCAATGCGGTTTCAAAACGCACTAGAGGAAAGAAAGGGGAGAAGAAAAAGAAGAAGAAGACCACCAGCCCCCAGCTCCCCCGTGATGTTGTAGAGGTAAGAGATGCTGGTCCGTTTGAGCCACGGCCGGGTCCGTCCAATAGATTGAGCTTCGATCCGCCTCCCGTGCCGGTGCTCAGCAGTCCCTCAATTTTCACCCAAGAAGATTGTAATGTTATTGATAATCGAAGAGGTGAAAGTTCAATCAGCGATTTTGAGGGTTTTAACGAAGAACTTGCAAAGAAAAAGATGATGCAGATCGAAAATGATTTTAATGATTTTAGCCAGAACCATTTTAATCCGAGCCCCTTTACAGCTCGTAATAATCCCGGTGATCTATTTAGCTGTTTTAATAACAAAGTTTATTTTAATGTTCCATCTGATAATGCAAATCATAGATATAGTAATATTGTTGGGCGCCGGTTATTCGAGGAGGGGGATCTTCATCCGTTGAACGCCGCTGAAAATAACATTCAAGATCATACTGATGCCAAGTTCGATATAAATATTCTACAAGATAACACAGTTACTGAAGAACAATCTAACAATGTCAGCATTTGTCACCCTGTTCAGCAAGATCAGGCTATCGGCGCCGGTCCTGGCAATGCTGTGCAACACACTGAAGACATTTCCAGTAATATTTTGAATAATTTGGATACTGATGAAAATTTAAATATGTCCCGTAGTGAGGCTTTGTTGATTCCTGGTGGGGTATATCAAAATGAGAATAGAAATGAAAGCCCACATAGTAATGAAGTACAGTTGAATAACATAGATGAAGCTACTACCACTCAGATCATAAATAATAATAATGATGATGATAATATTGTAAGAGTGAGCAATGCTACCATTAATAAAAATATTGATATCCAGAATAATATTCCTGATGATGTTGACAATTTCTCAGTTGATTCCTTGGATGGTGTAACAAGTGATATTGAATCATTAAATGATTCTCTTGAGATATAGGAGAATGCAGGAAATCAAGATGAACCTAGGGGAGACCGGAGGAATGGCGACACGTTAAGGGAATTTAAATTTTTTCACCTCAAAAAAATGTCTATTTTTTAATAGTAAAAATTTTAAAGCTGAATCATTATCTTTAGCATCTGTATAAATTTAACCGTAATCATAACTGTAAAGTAAGCATACATAAAAAAAATTTTTTAAACCTCAGCACAGTGGCGGGATTACCCAGGGTACTGGGGTAATTCCGCCACTGTACCGGGGTAATGCCGCCACTCTTTAATGACCTAGTACATGCATCAAATGGATACTAGGAAACACATAACCTACTGAAAATAGTTAGAAAGCAATGTAATTGAGCAGAATAATGGTTAAGGTTACAATTTACTTCATACTGCAAAAGTCACTCTGCTGAATTGGCTCCACTACATTCGAATGAGGCCATTTCTCACCCGATTTGCATGCTGGTGGCATTACGCCGAGAGGACAATATGGCTGAAATCCCCAAACAAAGCCGAAAGAAGAACCAAACTTGTTCAACACATTGCATCAAAATGTCGGCGAATGCATGTAGATTACGGGTAATATTGTCTTAAATACCTATTGTTACAATAAAAGGTGCTTATCTCTACTTATTTGAAGCTCAAAAATAATAAGTAACTAGATGAAAACTACATTTTTCACTAGAACAAACGAACGACGGACAGCAAGGTCACTCTCACTTTAGGCACTTTTTCTATTGTTGGCCGCTATAGTGTAGGCACATTCACTATCTCAAACTGCCGTTAGTATTTAAACTAGGTGGGGTGGCGGCATAACTCGGGTTGGCGGCATTCCCCCGGTCTCCCATATCATTGCCGAGGACGGCGCCAACAACCATGACCCCGGTGGTTTTGGCGCTGGTGGAGCGATCCCCGGGGATGTCCAGGCCGAGCCTGGGTTCTTGACCCGTTTCTCCAATAGATTCCACGATTTATTACAACAAGAAGAACCTAATTTCACTGAATTTGAAACAATAGTAAATGATTTTACGTTATCCCTCAAAGAAGAATTAAATTTCAAATCTTCTTCCGGTGATGGGGCTCCCCGGCCATTTAAACCATTAGACAACAATAACTCAACGGATATTCGAAAGACATACGGAAAAACCAGAAGAAAGCCTTGAGAAGTATTTTAAACGAAGAATCTGACTTTTGCGATCTGGACCCGGAGGTAGTTGCTAATCACTATGCCACTAATTCTGATCCGAAACGTTCTGACATATCCTTCATGAAGGTAATAGAACCTGCCAATATACCTGTGAATACAACACCTTTCACTCAAAATAAAGTCTCCGAAAAACTTAGAAAATGCGAGAATACTGCCCCGGGTCCGGATGGCGTTTGCTACAATCATCTCAAAAAATAGATCCGACTGCCGTAGTACTTACTCCTATCTATAATTTATGCCTGCGGTTCGGTGGGGTCCCGGATGCCTGGAAGAAGACAACTGCTATCAGTATCTATAAAAAAGGCAACTGGAGGCCAATTGCCATGGGGAATACCATCCATAAACTGTTTGCTAGCTGTCTCTCCCAGGGCCTGTACAAGTGGATTGAAGAGATTGATCTTATCCTTCAATCAAAAAGGATTCTTGCCGCACGATGGGGTATTCGAAAACAACTACATTCTGAGCAATATTTTTACCAAATTCAAGAAGAAAAAACAGGACCTATTCCTAGTCTCATTGGATATCTCAAATGCCTTTGGTTCTCTCCCGCACTGGGTGATATTTGAAGCACTCAGGCTAAGCGGTGCGGGCGAGGATTTCATTACAATAGTTAAAAATATCTATAACAACGCTACTACTCAATATAAAAACTCCGCAGGCCTGTCTACCCCTCGTGTGGCTACCACCAGGGTTAAGCAGGGCGACCCTCTCAGCGGGGTTCTCTTCATAATAGCAATAGACTTCTTACTCAGAAAATTCAAAAGAAACGGTCCTGCGGGGATCCAAGCCTACATAACATCTCTCATTATATACTCGCATATGCGGATGACGTTTTATTTCTGGCTAAAGATATGCAAACCCTACAGGCCCTTCTGAATCTTATTTACAGCCTTCCTCTTAAAATAGGACTCCACTTCAATAGCAACAAATGTATCACGATGCATTATAGTAGTCGCCCTCCTGCAGGCTGCAGGAACACCATATTTAACCTAGGTTGTAGTGGTGTTCCTTGCATAAGTGACGGTGTCCCGGCAATGTTTTTGGGAAAGCCAATTGGCGCCTTTCTTCCCCGGGACACTGTCTCTGTCGAAAGTCTTAAGCAGAGGGCCATTGCTATAATGACTTCCAAACACGGTCCGTGGCAAAGAATCGACTGCTTGAAGACCTTTTACTATCCATCTTTGCTGTTTCACATGCGAACGGACCAGATCTCTAAAACTGATTGGCAAGCCATAGATGATACCATCAAGCATTTACGTAAAAGAACTCTTGGCCTCCCGCCAAACGCTGCCAACGAGTACCTATACGGTGCAAGAGATGATGGACTTTTTGGGGTACCGTTGGCGGCTGAAGATTCTGATACTGCCAAAATCGACGGGGGGTTCAAGCTGTTGATCTGCAAAGATAATATTGTTAAGAATGCTACATGGACGGAGCTGATGGAGGATACTAATTATAGAATGGGCTCCACCAGGGTTGAAAATATTCAAGATTTTCTTAACTCTGAGGCATCCGCCAGGCGGGACAATAGGTATAAGACCACCTCGACCACAGCCCGTCAAGCTACTGAAAGACTGAAAATTAAATGGACAATCACAGAGGATGAATTTGTTGAGGTCCGGGTGCGCGATGATTCCATCAATGATAGGAGGAAGATTTTTTCAACACTACGGAATACATTTAGAAGAAATCGGAACCTGTTGCTGAGGGAGCATCGTCACCAAGGGAAGACAAATACATGTGTGGCAGTGGCCAGGGAGTCCTCGCATTTCTTTGTGGATGGAAACTATACAAGATTTAAAGATTGGCGTTTCATCCAAAGAGCGAGGCTTGGGCTATTTCAACTAAATGCTTACTCAAGACCAACTCGACAACACCCTGGTCCTGTCATCCCGATGTGCCGTAAGTGTGGTACATATGCCGAGACTCTACCCCATGTCCTCCACCATTGTATGGTTCATAGTACCTTATACAGAAAGAGGCATAATGCCATCATAGCAAGAATTAAGTAGGCTGCCGAAAATAGATGGACCATCATTGGCGAGGACCAGGTAGTTGGTACTAGAAATATTAGACCTGACCTGGTGGTCAAGAAAGGAAATTCCATTATCATTTTTGACGTCACCGTCCCTTTCGACAACAACATTGAAGCCTTTGAAGCTGCCAGAGCTGAAAAGATAGCAAAGTACACAGATTTAGTTCAAGAACTATCGAATGAATATGTAACTGCAACTGTGGAAGCTGTTGTCTTTGGGGCGCTCGGCTCGTGGGATCCTGTAAATGACAAGCCCTTGAGACGCCTTTGTTCAAAGAAATATTTAAAGGTGATGAAGAAAATTATAGTTAGTGAAACAATTGCGTACTCAAGGGACATCTATTACGAACATATCAATAGGATCCCACAGAACTCTAATGGCCGCCAGGTGTAAATCTACCAGTCCCCTCACTCATTTTTAGACTTGTATTTTAAATTTGTTTATGTTTTATATTTATGTGTTGTGTATGTCTAAATAAATGTTTTAATAAAGTTATATATAACTGACAAGGTGTCCCAAAGAGCACCAAAAACAAGGTGCTTTGCGCCACAGTTAAAACTTGCCACATGGACTCACAATTTTCAGTGATTTTTTTTAAGTTAGTCACAATTTTAATTTTTTAATAGCAACTCCTTTTAACATTATTCTGTAGGGTCTGTTCAATGGATGGCTTATGGCGACATTTTAGTTCAGCTTTCAACATATGAACGTCCAGATGGCAGCAATTGAGGATTTCAACATTCTGGAAATAGTAAAAGGAATGGATATGGACAAGATGCACGAGTTACTCTATCTTACGTTGGAAAATGATCAAAATAGCTGTTGGCTTGATGCCTGCATTGTTATGATAGCAAGTAATCGATCTTTTCAAGATAGTGTTGAAGGATATCCTGATTCTCAAATCAGGTAATTTATAGAAAAGTGTAAAGAGGCCATAGCTGTTCTGAATGATAGCAATCAACTAATACAAGAACGACTTGAGAAAACCAGGGAAATGTTACATTAAAAATAGCACTCTGTGCTATTTAAAACAATTAGAACACATAAAGGACATTGAGCAAGTAGACATCAGGTCCAAGTTCAGGTTCAAAAAGCGTGATGTATACCAGAGTCAGATAATTGACGAATGGTATGAACAGGAAGAAGTTTTTCCCACAAGAGCAACAATTCCAGCACATGGGCTAACACAGCCATCTGCTGATGAAATTGACGATTTAGAAATCATTAGTCAATATGATTCTGCTGATGAAGAGCCACTCCTTTTTAACATTGTTCTGTAGGGTCTGTTCTTATCAGTTTAATTTTGCCTTTTCGCTTATATATTTATTTTTATTACAGGTTCTGAAGTTTTTATCTGGAAAAAATAAGATCAGTTACTGACACGCCCACTTGTTGGATGCCAAGAAGTCGGGGTCGTTTGTTCTGATTCACTACTCCGGATGATGCTGCTGCCTTGATAGTGTTGCTTGCTCACGTAGTCTGGATTTGCTGCCTTGATCGACTTGCTTGTGAATTCGCTGCCTTGATCAAGTGCTGTGCTCTTCTTCCGCCATTGCTTCCTCCCCGAGTTGTCTTTTTGTTTGATACAAAAAGAGGGGCATTTCATCATTCCGGCATCCATCTTGTCTCTGGCAGCCATTTTGAATTTTTATTGAATCGCTTCTCGGCATTTTGCCCAAGATCGAAGTGTAGTATTCAATGGATGGCTTATGGCGACATTTTAGTTCAGCTTTCAACACACAGGGTGTCCAGTAAATGACTGACAGATTTACAACGTAAATAATAAAAAAACGGGTTGAGAAAAAATGCGCCGTTTGCTGCCTTGTTATTAGAAAATTAATAAATTTTTAAAAAGCACTTCGTTGAAATAGTTCGATTTTTTGCCAAAACATGGCGCTGGTGGCAGCAAGCTGTACGAAACACAGACATTACTCTCGTTTTCTTAGAAATGGGCTTTCTGACTCATTTTGCAGAGCCGACTCTGAGTCGGCTTACCTAAGTGACGATTCAACATGTTGAGTCGATTCTCGATCACCTTCAGAAATTGGACTGGTTGGTTAAAAAGATATTTAAAATAATATTTATGATTAAAACAGAGGCGTAGTTAAGGTGTGGCTGTTAAGGAGCTCCAACTTTAGAGAGGTTTAACCGAAATTGACTCACATATTCTGACAGTAAATAAATATTGTTGATTTTTTTGTGTGCGCGTGTAAATATTTCCTTTAGTAAAATATTTTGGGTATATCGAGATGAGCATTAAAAAAAAATCTGTAAATAATTCTAGAGATAACAGACGACACTTTGTGCAATTACGTGCAAATTATATACCGATAATTACGCGCCTGAATTGAGGTGTAAAATGATTAAATTAGGGGAACCACATTCAGAGAAGGTTTAAGTTAAAACTGCCTCACCTATTTTGACCATAAATAAGAATTGCTGAACATTTTTTTTGTGTGTGTGTGTGTGTGAAATAATTTCAACGAGGGGGGGGGGGGCGGCGTATGTTTTCGTTGGTATCGTAATTTTCCTCTGTGAAATTTTTGATTTTCAAACTCATTATTTCACCCTTAAATATTACAACTAAATCGATACTTGATCATTAGCTTAAAAGTAACTATATAATTAACAGGTTATTAAAATTTCAAAGCTATTGTAGAATATTAAATATATGAAACGAAAAGTGACTTCGACGACTGAAATTTTTTCAAAAGATTATATTTGTATTTTTTTAAAGTGGATTGCAGTGTTGCAAAGGGAACTGGAGGTATATGATGTTTTGTATTTTCTTTTCTGCGTATTATGCTTTTCTCTGTTAATGAGTGAATTTGAATTATGCTGGAAAAGGGGGGGGGATTTCATAATTTCTAGGAATTTCATAAATTCCTAGTCTGTGTAAGACGATCCAGAAAAAAAAATTGATATTTAACAGTAAATTGGCTAAATTGGTTCGTAAAAGCCTTTTTTAATTGGTACTAGCAGTCCTTGCCCGCTATACTGGTCGGTTTCTCCAAAAGAATCTGGAATTAAGCGAAATGAAACATTTTTTAAATATTTCTTTTCAAAATATCTAATCGGAAATCAGTAACAGTTGTCTTATTCACATGATCTTATACTATTGAGTTGAAAGTCGACGTTGGTGTATAAAGGGCTAAAATAGCTCTAAAATTGCTGAAATACATGTGTTAAATTATTTTTTAATATGTTTGTTACCTTAGAATTCATGCCTCTAGCTAAATTTGTTGCTGAGACCTAGCGAAATGTCCTAACATTTTCGCCCTCCTCTTTAAATCCTTAGAGGTATAATTTCTAAAATCACCGAAACATGTGTTTAGTTATTTTTTAATAGGTTTGTTATCCAGAATTTTCCACTTAAACCTTTTGCTATGATATGATGAAATATCTTAAAACTTTCGACTATCCCATTTCATACAGCTATCTAAAACTGCTGCTGAAATATAGCGAAATGATCTAAAAGATTTGACTCTCCCTGTAACCCTCTTAAGGGAGAAATAGTAAACTCTCTAAGAAACATTTTAAACTATTTTTTAGCAGCCCTTGACCGCTGCTAGTCGTTTTCTCTGGAAATTCAGAATCCTGCCTAAAACGGTTGCAGAGATGTGATGAGATATAACGAAATGCTGTAAAATTTTTGACTCCCCCCCCCCCCCATTTCTAAACGTGGTAAAGAACGGGAAAGAAGAATTCTGAAAATAAAAATTTGAAATATGGAACATTAGAAAAAAATATTCTACAAACTTTTTAAAAATTATGTATAGAAAAACCCGCAATTTTCAAGTTACTTGTCAATATTTATATTTATAAAATTGAACTAAAATAAGTAGACGTTTATTTTTATCTAAAACACGTAGACAAATAAATTCAGTAACAAAACATATTTATAATAAACTTTTACTAAAGAAAAACTTCATGTCTTTTTCTTCTAATTTTTCATTATTATATGAGACAAAAGCAGTTAAAATTATTTGAAAACCCAACGCTATTTCCACTTTTTCAGAAAAGTACAAAGATAATAACTATTTGATTACCTATCCGGCGTCTTAATTTCATAATTAATCATACACGAAATACCCCGCTCCGTTGTCCTCCCATTTCTTTCATTTAATCATTCTCCCGATCCTACATCTTTCCCCTTGTGGATTCGATGAGTTGAAATATGATATTGAATCGAGGAGTTGAAGAGTGAAAAATCCACTTTATTTTTAACTCTTGTCTCTCCATGTCCGACACTATGTTAAACGCGTCCTCTAGTCGACTTCGATTCCGAATTCCAAACAGAGCGGAAATTAAAGTTCGACTCTTTTGAGTCGAGGCAATTCAATTTGAAGTAGTCGATAGACTCACTTCGACTCACTTAGAAGGAGTCGAATTTTACAGTCAACTTTTCGACTCTTTGGCCAACTCCAGTTGTTTTTGAATGAGTTCATGCTAAAGTTTGCTGTATAAAAATGGTGTATTCTATGGAACAAAGAATATTTTTAGTATTAGAATTTCAGCGTCTGAATCATAGTGTTGTGAAAACCAGACGAAGTTTCCAACAGAAATTCAGTGTGAGTAAAGGACCGGCGAACAACACGATTAGAAGTTTGTTTGTAAAATTTGAACGGAATGGAAGCGTGAACGATGATCGCGCAGGAAACGTTGAGCCACCGCATGCATCAATTACTGTCGATAATATCCAGGCAGTTCAACAGGCAATTCAAACAAGACCTCGATCGTCTGTCAAGAAAATTGCAAGGGAGTGTGGAATACGCGGTATTTTAGCATCTACACCCGATTTTAACGATCATCATTCTGTACATTCATCTCATAGTCATGATTTTAATTCTCCTATTGTATCTAATGAAGCTGGTAATGATGTGGTTCAATTAAACCAAAATGAGGTGGCGAATCCTTATATTAATAATGACAATACCCCTCGGCTCCCCCATGGGTGAGGTAGTGCTCTGCCAAAGCAGATCAATGTCTCTCCACGGCCGGGTCCGTCACGTTATAATACAAGTTCTAATGCTGTTGCCCGCCCCTGATTCCTAATTTTAGCAGCCCTGCTGTATTTGAAGATGAAAATAATTCCATCTCTAGTTCGGTCAGTGACGTTACTGATCTAGATGAACTTTTGACCCAGAAGAAAATAATTGTTCCTACTAAGAGGGCAATGCTGAAGGATGATGAACCTGATGTAGTTTTAAGTGGTGAAGGTGTTTTTAACGATTTTAGACAAACAGATTTTAATGATTTTAGACAGTCGGATATTAATCAAGACTGGAATATTAATGATGTTTCTGCCCCTACGGCAGCTAATGGAAATCAGGTGTTTAATGAAGTTTTATTCTTTGATATGAATGATGGTGACAATTCTACTATAAATGATTCTGCTCGGCTTGCATTGGTGGTGTGGAGGGCAACACTCCTCGGGTCCCTGCTGAGTATCAAGATATGAATCATATTCGTGACAATAATCAAGAAGTCCATCAGATTTGTGGTGAAAACAATGATGAGGATCAGTTAGCGGAGATTAATGATGAAGTAAGAGATTTGGTAGTTGAGGTGGCTAATACTGCTGCTGATCCCCAAAATAATCTAAATATTGATGATAATGGCTTAGATGATGTGTTGCGGGGTCACCCTGCGATTCAAGATCAAGTCGACGACAATACTGACCCTGTTGAAGAGAATCCTGATATTGACAATCCTACTCCCAGTGAAGAAGCAAACGATTCACTTCAAGTGTTGAATAATCACGTTGAGGAGAATGAAATGACTGAGGATGGAGAAGAAATCATCACAGGTGATGATGCTGACGACTTTGACCCTGGTGGCATTGGCGCTAGCGTTCCGATACCTGGGGATATTCAGGCCGAGCCTGGGTTTCTTCCCCGTTTCTCAAATAGATTTAACCTGCTGTTGAATGATAACAACCCTAACTTTTCTGAATTTGAAAGCCTCTGCGAAGATCTACTTATAAATATGAAGAAAGAATTAAATTTTAAATCCTCTTCCTGCGACGGGGCAGCCCGTCCATTCAAACCAATCAATGCTGACGATCCGAAAGAAATTCAGAAGATCTACAGAAAAAAATAGAAAAAAAGCGTTTAGAAACATCTACAAAGAGGAATCTGATTTTTGCAGTCTGGACCCGGAGGTCGTGGCAGATCACTATGTTACCGACTCTATTCCCCGGCTACAGAATACCGATTTCATGAAAACAATAAATCCTGCTCCAGCTACTATGAATACTAATCCGTTTTCTGCACGTGAGATCACCAACCGGTTACGCAGAGTTGAGAACACGGCCCCGGGCCCAGACGGAATTACATACAGCCATCTTAAATTTCTTGACCCTAAAGCAATAGTCCTAACACCTTTATATAACTTATGTTTAAAATTCAATGCTGTCACGGAGGCTTGGAAGAGGACTACTACAATATGCATTTACAAAAAGGTGACAAACAAGACCCAGGCAACTGGAGGCCTATTGCCCTAGGTAACACATTATACAAGCTTTACGCCAGTTGCCTTTCGAACCGCCTTTATAAATGGTTGGAAGAGCATAACATCCTGTCTTTCAACCAAAAGGGGTTCCTTCCACACGATGGGGTCTTTGAGAATAATTATGTCTTGAGTCAAACCATGAGAAGGTTTAAAAAATTGAAGAAAGATTTGTTATTTACGTCTTTAGATGTCTCAAATGCGTTCGGCTCCCTCCCGCATTGGGTAATATTTGAAGCACTTAGAATTGCCGGTGCGGGAGAGGAGTTCGTTAAGATTATTGAGAATATTTATTTCAACTCGATCACTCAATATAAGACTTCCTCAGGACTTTCGACCCCACGTGTGGCGACCACCGGGGTCAAGCAGGGTGACCCTCTCAGCGGGGTCTTGTACATTTTAGCTATAGATTTCCTGTTTCGCAAAGTCCAAAAGGAGGGATCCTGTAGGGATCCGAGCAACAGAAACATTTTCCATTATATTATTGCGTATGCAGACGATGTTCTTCTGATGGCTAAGGACATCAAGACCCTACAGGCCCGGATTTTGCAAAATTTAAATGTAGTTTCAACTGACAGTAGCAGTTCTGATTTTAAAGAGGTCATTAATTTCCTGAATATTAGAAATGGTTTTTCACAACCTCTTGTGCCCTGCAATACATCTTTATATTCACCCATTACTTATATTGATTTTCCTGCTGTTAGTGAAAGAATGTATGAAAGAAAAAACAGTTATAATATGCCTTCATCTGCAGTTTTGCCTGTTTGTGGAAATTCAGGCCCCTCATCTACTTTATTATGGAGACAGAATGGCATTAATAATAATGAAGTTGTCATTGAGAAGTCCAATCAGTTCCATGAACAATCAGATTCTTTTTGTAACATTGAAAACCATTCTGATTTGAGAGATCCTTGTATTGATCAGTTTGAAATTTTCGAAAAGAGACTGTCAGCCCATAAAGCTATTCATCGCCAGATAGAATCTACACAAGTTCTTTCTAACATTTGGGCTGGTTATGGCTTTTCCCAGTCATTGCCTGCAGCTTTCACTACCAAGCAAGAGGAATTAAGAACGAGAAGTATAGAAATCTTGCGGAGTAGATGTCTGAAAATGGTAAAAGAGCGGAAGTTGTGGCCATTGTCGTTGGGGCGGTTGGTTCTTGGGACCCGGCTAATGACAAGGCTTTGAGGAGGATATGTGCGAAGTCGTATCTCCATACCATGAAGAAAATTATTATAAGTGAAATGATTTCGTACTCGAATGACGTCTTCCAGGAGCCTACTCGCCGGGTCCCACAGGTTGCCAATGGGCGCCAGGTCTGAAGCTCATTCCCCCATGCTGATGTCTTTTATTATTATTGTTCTTGTATTTTTTTGATGTTTTTCATATGTGTAAATAAAAGGAGTTTTATTGTTTTTATATATGTAAATAAAACTTATAAGTTGTTCTTTGAGCAACATAGACAAGGTCTTTTGACCATAGCTTTCCCACATGGACACACATTTTATAAATGGTTATTAATTTTTATATGTTAACTTTTAGTAGCCACACTTCTTAAATATTGTACCGTAGGGATCTGTTCTTATCAGCTTAATTTTTATCGCATTTTAACATTTTGTCTTTTTATTTTAGATTTGACTTGTGTTTGTGGATTTTAATAAGAGCAGAGCTTAGCCACGCCTACATGAGAACAATGAGAACAATGTCCATACCAGTCATGTGTCAGAGTCACAGACATCTCAAAATGACTCGTTTAATATTATTAATGACCATGGAGGGGATGCTGATGATGATGGCGAGCTTATCATTGGTGAGGATGATGCCGACGACTTTGACCCTGGTGGCATAGGCGCAGCCACTCCAATACCCGGGGACATACAGGCCGAGCTTGGGTTCCTGGTCCGTTTTTCCACTCGATTTCATCAATTACTTAATGACGATAACCCACGATTCCAGGAATTTGAAAGTTTATGCGAAGACTTGACAATAGCAATGAAAAAAGAATTAAACTTCAAAAGTTCTTCCACCGACGGGACAGCCAGACCATACAAGCCTATAAATTCAGAAGATCCGAAAGAAATCCAAAAAGTTTACCGTAAAAATAGGAAAAAGGCATTAAGAAGTATATACAAAGAAGAATCTGATTTTTGTAGTCTGGACCCGGAGGTGGTAGCAAACCATTATGTGACTAACTCCATTCCTCGTCCAGAGGATACGAGCTTCATGAAAACAATAGACCCGGCTAGTAATCCTATAAATACAAATCCATTCTCTGCAAGCGAAATTACTAACAGACTCAGAAGATGTAAAAATACTGCCCCGGGTCCGGACGGAATCACCTACAACCATATAAAATTTCTAGATCCGAAAGCTACAATTTTGACTCCGCTCTATAACCTATGTTTAAAATTCAAAGCTGTCCCGGGGGTATGGAAGAAAACTACCACAATATGCATCTATAAAAAAGGGGACAAACAGGACCCGGGCAACTGGAGGCCTATCGCCCTGGGTAATACGATTTACAAGCTCTATGCCAGTTGCCTATCGAACCGCCTGTATAAATGGTTGGAGGAAAATAATATCTTGTCCTTCAACCAAAAGGGGTTATTACCACACGATGGGGTCTTTGAAAACAACTATGTCCTAAATCAGACTCTCAGGAAGTTCAAGAAGCAAAAAAAAGATTATTGCTTGGTTCATTGGATGTTTCCAATGCATTTGGCTCCCTCCCGCACTGGGTGATATTTGAAGCCCTAAGAATCGCCGGTGTGGGAGAGGAGTTCATCAAAATAATAGAAGACATTTACCATCTTTCAGTAACTCAATACAAAACATCTGCTGGCCTTTCGACCCCTCGTGTGGCTTCCACTGGGGTCAAGCAGGGTGACCCATTTCAGCGGGGTCCTCTTCATTTTAGCAATAGACTTTCTACTCAGAAGAATTCAGAAGGAAGGGTCCTGCAGAGATGCAAGCAGTCGAAATCTATTTCACTACATCATCGCGTATGCGGATGATGTACTATTATTTGTGAAAGATATTAAGACTCTGCAGGCCCTTCTCCATCTTATAAATGATCTAGCAACCAAAATAGGCCTTAAGTTCAACAGCAAAAAATGTGTAACCATGCATTATTGTAATAAGCCCCCTGCTGGATGTAGGGAAACAATCTTTAATATTAACGGCAGCAATATTCCCTGCATCCGTGACGGTTGTCCGGCTGTCTTTTTGGGGAAACCCATTGGCGCATTTTTACCAAAGGACACCGTCACTATTGACCAGCTTAAGCAGAGGGCTCTCACGATCATGCGGTCCAAGCTCGGTCCGTGGCAGAGATTGGATTGTTTAAAAACTTTCTTCTACCCATCTTTACTTTTTATGATGAGGACTGACCAACTTCAGAAGACCGATTGGCAGAGCACCGATGAATCCATTAGACCTCTATTGAAAAGGACTTTAGGTCTCTCCCCGAACGCAGCCAACGAGTACCTCTACGGTTCAAGAGATGATGGTTTGTTTGGGGTACCGTTGGCTGCTGAAGAGTCAGATATAGCAATTATTGACGGGGGGTATAAACTTTTAACATCAAAAGACCAATTGATTCAAGATATGGCGTGGGCGGAGTTGAGGGATGATGCAAATATTCGATACCAGACCACCAGGATTAAAAATGCACAGGATTTCCTAAATAACGAAGATCAGGTTCATCCCGACAGCCGTGCCGCAAACAGGTATACGTCGCAGTGGACCCGTGCACGCCAAGCTACAAAGAGACTTGACATTAAATGGTAAATCGGAGAAAATAATGATGTATCTTTGATAGCCGGTGAAGTTTCCATCAGTGATCGTCGCCAAATCTTTGCCCAACTAAGAAACCAGCAAAGGAAGAAGCGTACTACTTCACTGAGGGATCTTCATAAGCACCAAGGTAAAAGCAATATTTGTACAGCTGCTGATAAGTCTTCAAGCCATTTTTTTACCGACGGTGCTTACACCCATTTTCGTGACTGGTGATTCATCCATCGTGCTCGTCTGGGTTTGGTAAAACTAAATGCATACAACAAACATACTCGTGCCAACCCAGGGCCAGTCAATAAGATGTGCCGGAGATGTCCTAAGCTTAAAACCCTGCCTCATGTCCTCGACCATTGTATGGTCCACAGTACACTCTACAAGAAGCGCCATAATGCAATAATTACAAGACTCAAGAAAGCGGCTGCTAACAGGTGGACCATCATGGGAGATGATCGTGTGTTGGGGACTGAAAATTGTCGTCCAGACCTGGTTGTCAGAAAAGGAAATGAAATCATTATATTCGATGTAACTCTCCCCTTCGAGGATGGTCTTGACGCATTTGATCAAGCTCGTAAAAGAAAAATTGGCAAGTACAGCAACCTTACTGCCGAGTTGTCGGAGGGTGGTAAGAGAGCAACTGTTGAGGCCATCGTCGTGGGGGCACTTGGTTCATGGAATCCGGCAAATGACAAGTCAATTAGAAGATTATGTTCGAAGTCATATATGAATGTCATGAAGAAAATTATAGTAAGCGAGACCATCTCCTACTCAAATGACATCCTTCTAGAACATATCCGCCGGATCCCTCAAGCTGCAAATGGACGCCAGGTCTGAGGCCCATTCCCCCTTTTTCTGCCATATTTTTAAGTTCTATTTTTTTGTCTATTGAAATAAAGTTTTATTGTTATTTATATGTTTTAATAAAATTTGAACAAATTAGTTGCTCTTTTGAGTGAAATAGACAAAATGTGTTTATTCACAAAAGCACCTTCCACATGGACACACATTTTTTATGTTAGACTATAGACTTAATTGTTAAATGACTTTAGCCACGCCCTTTTAACATTGTACCGTAGGGATCTGTTCTTATCAGCTTAATTTTACCGTATTTTAACGGTTTTCTTTGTTTTTTAGATTTTGCTAGATTTCTGACTGGTTTTAATATGTGAGAGCAGAACCACGTCCCTACTTGTGTGCCAAGAAGTCGAGAAGGATTTCCCATGTCCGATAGCTGGTCATTGATGCCTTGATCGAGTTGGTGATTCTCTGATATCTGTGCCTTGCTCCTGTTAGTGACTCCTTTTGTTGATGCCTTTGCTTCGATTCAGTTGGCGGCTTCTATTTGTGACGTGTCCTGGATGGTTCCTTTTTCATTGATGTGTCTTCATTCTGATTTTAAGCTTGTTGGTGTTTTATCTGCCCTTTTATAATATCATTCATCTCATTTACATATGATTTTATTTATATGCGAGTTTTGTTCGCAATTTTAATCTCATATTCATCATTTGTTTTTAACGCTTTTATTCTTTACAATGTGTATTTACAACACTCATTTTATTGATCTCAATTTTTCAGCAAGCCAGCATGTTACAATGAGTGAGGAGGATGACAGCACATCGGAAGATGCTCCTGGCAATGGGGGCAATACAGAAGAAACGATCTTATTCCTTCCTCCGTCACCTGATGGAAATGTTCTTATTCTTAACTTCCCTATGAAACCTCCTTTGCCCTGCCAAATTGGCGGATGTAGAAAACTCATCAAGAACGTAACCTGGACTGCGACTATTAACAATTTAACAAGACATATGAGAGATGTCCATAAATTTGTTCCTGAATCAAAACGTAACTGGTGCTCGATCTGTGACACAGAATCGGGCGCCGGCCCGCTGCACATGCCTGCTTCGGGGAGGCCTGTCCGATGTTAGTCAAGAATAAAGGTAATCTTCCATTTAAATGCAAGACATGTGGAGATACATTCCCGGATTGGCGTAGCCGTAGCGGACATAAGAGGAAGCACAAGAGCGACGGGATACAAAATGATTATAGTAAACGGCACGGGCTCCCTATTTTGGGCCCTTCAAATGATGACCCTGGTGTGAGTGCCATATCGCAAGCCAATGAACAGTTAGATGCACGATTGGCTGATTTTGGTGTTGTCGTGGATGACGAATCCATTGACTCCTTCATTGATATTATGTCTAATGAAATTTTAACATTTACAAACGATTTTAGCATTTCTACATTTTCTGATTTTAAAAACATAGATTTTATTGACCCCCAATGCGGTTTCAAAACGCACTAGAGGAAAGAAAGGGGAGAAGAAAAAGAAGAAGAAGACCACCAGCCCCCAGCTCCCCCGTGATGTTGTAGAGGTAAGAGATGCTGGTCCGTTTGAGCCACGGCCGGGTCCGTCCAATAGATTGAGCTTCGATCCGCCTCCCGTGCCGGTGCTCAGCAGTCCCTCAATTTTCACCCAAGAAGATTGTAATGTTATTGATAATCGAAGAGGTGAAAGTTCAATCAGCGATTTTGAGGGTTTTAACGAAGAACTTGCAAAGAAAAAGATGATGCAGATCGAAAATGATTTTAATGATTTTAGCCAGAACCATTTTAATCCGAGCCCCTTTACAGCTCGTAATAATCCCGGTGATCTATTTAGCTGTTTTAATAACAAAGTTTATTTTAATGTTCCATCTGATAATGCAAATCATAGATATAGTAATATTGTTGGGCGCCGGTTATTCGAGGAGGGGGATCTTCATCCGTTGAACGCCGCTGAAAATAACATTCAAGATCATACTGATGCCAAGTTCGATATAAATATTCTACAAGATAACACAGTTACTGAAGAACAATCTAACAATGTCAGCATTTGTCACCCTGTTCAGCAAGATCAGGCTATCGGCGCCGGTCCTGGCAATGCTGTGCAACACACTGAAGACATTTCCAGTAATATTTTGAATAATTTGGATACTGATGAAAATTTAAATATGTCCCGTAGTGAGGCTTTGTTGATTCCTGGTGGGGTATATCAAAATGAGAATAGAAATGAAAGCCCACATAGTAATGAAGTACAGTTGAATAACATAGATGAAGCTACTACCACTCAGATCATAAATAATAATAATGATGATGATAATATTGTAAGAGTGAGCAATGCTACCATTAATAAAAATATTGATATCCAGAATAATATTCCTGATGATGTTGACAATTTCTCAGTTGATTCCTTGGATGGTGTAACAAGTGATATTGAATCATTAAATGATTCTCTTGAGATATAGGAGAATGCAGGAAATCAAGATGAACCTAGGGGAGACCGGAGGAATGGCGACACGTTAAGGGAATTTAAATTTTTTCACCTCAAAAAAATGTCTATTTTTTAATAGTAAAAATTTTAAAGCTGAATCATTATCTTTAGCATCTGTATAAATTTAACCGTAATCATAACTGTAAAGTAAGCATACATAAAAAAAATTTTTTAAACCTCAGCACAGTGGCGGGATTACCCAGGGTACTGGGGTAATTCCGCCACTGTACCGGGGTAATGCCGCCACTCTTTAATGACCTAGTACATGCATCAAATGGATACTAGGAAACACATAACCTACTGAAAATAGTTAGAAAGCAATGTAATTGAGCAGAATAATGGTTAAGGTTACAATTTACTTCATACTGCAAAAGTCACTCTGCTGAATTGGCTCCACTACATTCGAATGAGGCCATTTCTCACCCGATTTGCATGCTGGTGGCATTACGCCGAGAGGACAATATGGCTGAAATCCCCAAACAAAGCCGAAAGAAGAACCAAACTTGTTCAACACATTGCATCAAAATGTCGGCGAATGCATGTAGATTACGGGTAATATTGTCTTAAATACCTATTGTTACAATAAAAGGTGCTTATCTCTACTTATTTGAAGCTCAAAAATAATAAGTAACTAGATGAAAACTACATTTTTCACTAGAACAAACGAACGACGGACAGCAAGGTCACTCTCACTTTAGGCACTTTTTCTATTGTTGGCCGCTATAGTGTAGGCACATTCACTATCTCAAACTGCCGTTAGTTTTTAAACTAGGTGGGGTGGCGGCATAACTCGGGTTGGCGGCATTCCCCCGGTCTCCCATATCATTGCCGAGGACGGCGCCAACAACCATGACCCCGGTGGTTTTGGCGCTGGTGGAGCGATCCCCGGGGATGTCCAGGCCGAGCCTGGGTTCTTGACCCGTTTCTCCAATAGATTCCACGATTTATTACAACAAGAAGAACCTAATTTCACTGAATTTGAAACAATAGTAAATGATTTTACGTTATCCCTCAAAGAAGAATTAAATTTCAAATCTTCTTCCGGTGATGGGGCTCCCCGGCCATTTAAACCATTAGACAACAATAACTCAACGGATATTCGAAAGACATACGGAAAAACCAGAAGAAAGCCTTGAGAAGTATTTTAAACGAAGAATCTGACTTTTGCGATCTGGACCCGGAGGTAGTTGCTAATCACTATGCCACTAATTCTGATCCGAAACGTTCTGACATATCCTTCATGAAGGTAATAGAACCTGCCAATATACCTGTGAATACAACACCTTTCACTCAAAATAAAGTCTCCGAAAAACTTAGAAAATGCGAGAATACTGCCCCGGGTCCGGATGGCGTTTGCTACAATCATCTCAAAAAATAGATCCGACTGCCGTAGTACTTACTCCTATCTATAATTTATGCCTGCGGTTCGGTGGGGTCCCGGATGCCTGGAAGAAGACAACTGCTATCAGTATCTATAAAAAAGGCAACTGGAGGCCAATTGCCATGGGGAATACCATCCATAAACTGTTTGCTAGCTGTCTCTCCCAGGGCCTGTACAAGTGGATTGAAGAGATTGATCTTATCCTTCAATCAAAAAGGATTCTTGCCGCACGATGGGGTATTCGAAAACAACTACATTCTGAGCAATATTTTTACCAAATTCAAGAAGAAAAAACAGGACCTATTCCTAGTCTCATTGGATATCTCAAATGCCTTTGGTTCTCTCCCGCACTGGGTGATATTTGAAGCACTCAGGCTAAGCGGTGCGGGCGAGGATTTCATTACAATAGTTAAAAATATCTATAACAACGCTACTACTCAATATAAAAACTCCGCAGGCCTGTCTACCCCTCGTGTGGCTACCACCAGGGTTAAGCAGGGCGACCCTCTCAGCGGGGTTCTCTTCATAATAGCAATAGACTTCTTACTCAGAAAATTCAAAAGAAACGGTCCTGCGGGGATCCAAGCCTACATAACATCTCTCATTATATACTCGCATATGCGGATGACGTTTTATTTCTGGCTAAAGATATGCAAACCCTACAGGCCCTTCTGAATCTTATTTACAGCCTTCCTCTTAAAATAGGACTCCACTTCAATAGCAACAAATGTATCACGATGCATTATAGTAGTCGCCCTCCTGCAGGCTGCAGGAACACCATATTTAACCTAGGTTGTAGTGGTGTTCCTTGCATAAGTGACGGTGTCCCGGCAATGTTTTTGGGAAAGCCAATTGGCGCCTTTCTTCCCCGGGACACTGTCTCTGTCGAAAGTCTTAAGCAGAGGGCCATTGCTATAATGACTTCCAAACACGGTCCGTGGCAAAGAATCGACTGCTTGAAGACCTTTTACTATCCATCTTTGCTGTTTCACATGCGAACGGACCAGATCTCTAAAACTGATTGGCAAGCCATAGATGATACCATCAAGCATTTACGTAAAAGAACTCTTGGCCTCCCGCCAAACGCTGCCAACGAGTACCTATACGGTGCAAGAGATGATGGACTTTTTGGGGTACCGTTGGCGGCTGAAGATTCTGATACTGCCAAAATCGACGGGGGGTTCAAGCTGTTGATCTGCAAAGATAATATTGTTAAGAATGCTACATGGACGGAGCTGATGGAGGATACTAATTATAGAATGGGCTCCACCAGGGTTGAAAATATTCAAGATTTTCTTAACTCTGAGGCATCCGCCAGGCGGGACAATAGGTATAAGACCACCTCGACCACAGCCCGTCAAGCTACTGAAAGACTGAAAATTAAATGGACAATCACAGAGGATGAATTTGTTGAGGTCCGGGTGCGCGATGATTCCATCAATGATAGGAGGAAGATTTTTTCAACACTACGGAATACATTTAGAAGAAATCGGAACCTGTTGCTGAGGGAGCATCGTCACCAAGGGAAGACAAATACATGTGTGGCAGTGGCCAGGGAGTCCTCGCATTTCTTTGTGGATGGAAACTATACAAGATTTAAAGATTGGCGTTTCATCCAAAGAGCGAGGCTTGGGCTATTTCAACTAAATGCTTACTCAAGACCAACTCGACAACACCCTGGTCCTGTCATCCCGATGTGCCGTAAGTGTGGTACATATGCCGAGACTCTACCCCATGTCCTCCACCATTGTATGGTTCATAGTACCTTATACAGAAAGAGGCATAATGCCATCATAGCAAGAATTAAGTAGGCTGCCGAAAATAGATGGACCATCATTGGCGAGGACCAGGTAGTTGGTACTAGAAATATTAGACCTGACCTGGTGGTCAAGAAAGGAAATTCCATTATCATTTTTGACGTCACCGTCCCTTTCGACAACAACATTGAAGCCTTTGAAGCTGCCAGAGCTGAAAAGATAGCAAAGTACACAGATTTAGTTCAAGAACTATCGAATGAATATGTAACTGCAACTGTGGAAGCTGTTGTCTTTGGGGCGCTCGGCTCGTGGGATCCTGTAAATGACAAGCCCTTGAGACGCCTTTGTTCAAAGAAATATTTAAAGGTGATGAAGAAAATTATAGTTAGTGAAACAATTGCGTACTCAAGGGACATCTATTACGAACATATCAATAGGATCCCACAGAACTCTAATGGCCGCCAGGTGTAAATCTACCAGTCCCCTCACTCATTTTTAGACTTGTATTTTAAATTTGTTTATGTTTTATATTTATGTGTTGTGTATGTCTAAATAAATGTTTTAATAAAGTTATATATAACTGACAAGGTGTCCCAAAGAGCACCAAAAACAAGGTGCTTTGCGCCACAGTTAAAACTTGCCACATGGACTCACAATTTTCAGTGATTTTTTTTAAGTTAGTCACAATTTTAATTTTTTAATAGCAACTCCTTTTAACATTATTCTGTAGGGTCTGTTCAATGGATGGCTTATGGCGACATTTTAGTTCAGCTTTCAACATATGAACGTCCAGATGGCAGCAATTGAGGATTTCAACATTCTGGAAATAGTAAAAGGAATGGATATGGACAAGATGCACGAGTTACTCTATCTTACGTTGGAAAATGATCAAAATAGCTGTTGGCTTGATGCCTGCATTGTTATGATAGCAAGTAATCGATCTTTTCAAGATAGTGTTGAAGGATATCCTGATTCTCAAATCAGGTAATTTATAGAAAAGTGTAAAGAGGCCATAGCTGTTCTGAATGATAGCAATCAACTAATACAAGAACGACTTGAGAAAACCAGGGAAATGTTACATTAAAAATAGCACTCTGTGCTATTTAAAACAATTAGAACACATAAAGGACATTGAGCAAGTAGACATCAGGTCCAAGTTCAGGTTCAAAAAGCGTGATGTATACCAGAGTCAGATAATTGACGAATGGTATGAACAGGAAGAAGTTTTTCCCACAAGAGCAACAATTCCAGCACATGGGCTAACACAGCCATCTGCTGATGAAATTGACGATTTAGAAATCATTAGTCAATATGATTCTGCTGATGAAGAGCCACTCCTTTTTAACATTGTTCTGTAGGGTCTGTTCTTATCAGTTTAATTTTGCCTTTTCGCTTATATATTTATTTTTATTACAGGTTCTGAAGTTTTTATCTGGAAAAAATAAGATCAGTTACTGACACGCCCACTTGTTGGATGCCAAGAAGTCGGGGTCGTTTGTTCTGATTCACTACTCCGGATGATGCTGCTGCCTTGATAGTGTTGCTTGCTCACGTAGTCTGGATTTGCTGCCTTGATCGACTTGCTTGTGAATTCGCTGCCTTGATCAAGTGCTGTGCTCTTCTTCCGCCATTGCTTCCTCCCCGAGTTGTCTTTTTGTTTGATACAAAAAGAGGGGCATTTCATCATTCCGGCATCCATCTTGTCTCTGGCAGCCATTTTGAATTTTTATTGAATCGCTTCTCGGCATTTTGCCCAAGATCGAAGTGTAGTATTCAATGGATGGCTTATGGCGACATTTTAGTTCAGCTTTCAACACACAGGGTGTCCAGTAAATGACTGACAGATTTACAACGTAAATAATAAAAAAACGGGTTGAGAAAAAATGCGCCGTTTGCTGCCTTGTTATTAGAAAATTAATAAATTTTTAAAAAGCACTTCGTTGAAATAGTTCGATTTTTTGCCAAAACATGGCGCTGGTGGCAGCAAGCTGTACGAAACACAGACATTACTCTCGTTTTCTTAGAAATGGGCTTTCTGACTCATTTTGCAGAGCCGACTCTGAGTCGGCTTACCTAAGTGACGATTCAACATGTTGAGTCGATTCTCGATCACCTTCAGAAATTGGACTGGTTGGTTAAAAAGATATTTAAAATAATATTTATGATTAAAACAGAGGCGTAGTTAAGGTGTGGCTGTTAAGGAGCTCCAACTTTAGAGAGGTTTAACCGAAATTGACTCACATATTCTGACAGTAAATAAATATTGTTGATTTTTTTGTGTGCGCGTGTAAATATTTCCTTTAGTAAAATATTTTGGGTATATCGAGATGAGCATTAAAAAAAAATCTGTAAATAATTCTAGAGATAACAGACGACACTTTGTGCAATTACGTGCAAATTATATACCGATAATTACGCGCCTGAATTGAGGTGTAAAATGATTAAATTAGGGGAACCACATTCAGAGAAGGTTTAAGTTAAAACTGCCTCACCTATTTTGACCATAAATAAGAATTGCTGAACATTTTTTTTGTGTGTGTGTGTGTGTGAAATAATTTCAACGAGGGGGGGGGGGCGGCGTATGTTTTCGTTGGTATCGTAATTTTCCTCTGTGAAATTTTTGATTTTCAAACTCATTATTTCACCCTTAAATATTACAACTAAATCGATACTTGATCATTAGCTTAAAAGTAACTATATAATTAACAGGTTATTAAAATTTCAAAGCTATTGTAGAATATTAAATATATGAAACGAAAAGTGACTTCGACGACTGAAATTTTTTCAAAGGATTATATTTGTATTTTTTTAAAGTGGATTGCAGTGTTGCAAAGGGAACTGGAGGTATATGATGTTTTGTATTTTCTTTTCTGCGTATTATGCTTTTCTCTGTTAATGAGTGAATTTGAATTATGCTGGAAAAGGGGGGGGGGGGGATTTCATAATTTCTAGGAATTTCATAAATTCCTAGTCTGTGTAAGACGATCCAGAAAAAAAAATTGATATTTAACAGTAAATTGGCTAAATTGGTTCGTAAAAGCCTTTTTTAATTGGTACTAGCAGTCCTTGCCCGCTATACTGGTCGGTTTCTCCAAAAGAATCTGGAATTAAGCGAAATGAAACATTTTTTAAATATTTCTTTTCAAAATATCTAATCGGAAATCAGTAACAGTTGTCTTATTCACATGATCTTATACTATTGAGTTGAAAGTCGACGTTGGTGTATAAAGGGCTAAAATAGCTCTAAAATTGCTGAAATACATGTGTTAAATTATTTTTTAATATGTTTGTTACCTTAGAATTCATGCCTCTAGCTAAATTTGTTGCTGAGACCTAGCGAAATGTCCTAACATTTTCGCCCTCCTCTTTAAATCCTTAGAGGTATAATTTCTAAAATCACCGAAACATGTGTTTAGTTATTTTTTAATAGGTTTGTTATCCAGAATTTTCCACTTAAACCTTTTGCTATGATATGATGAAATATCTTAAAACTTTCGACTATCCCATTTCATACAGCTATCTAAAACTGCTGCTGAAATATAGCGAAATGATCTAAAAGATTTGACTCTCCCTGTAACCCTCTTAAGGGAGAAATAGTAAACTCTCTAAGAAACATTTTAAACTATTTTTTAGCAGCCCTTGACCGCTGCTAGTCGTTTTCTCTGGAAATTCAGAATCCTGCCTAAAACGGTTGCAGAGATGTGATGAGATATAACGAAATGCTGTAAAATTTTTGACTCCCCCCCCCCCCCATTTCTAAACGTGGTAAAGAACGGGAAAGAAGAATTCTGAAAATAAAAATTTGAAATATGGAACATTAGAAAAAAATATTCTACAAACTTTTTAAAAATTATGTATAGAAAAACCCGCAATTTTCAAGTTACTTGTCAATATTTATATTTATAAAATTGAACTAAAATAAGTAGACGTTTATTTTTATCTAAAACACGTAGACAAATAAATTCAGTAACAAAACATATTTATAATAAACTTTTACTAAAGAAAAACTTCATGTCTTTTTCTTCTAATTTTTCATTATTATATGAGACAAAAGCAGTTAAAATTATTTGAAAACCCAACGCTATTTCCACTTTTTCAGAAAAGTACAAAGATAATAACTATTTGATTACCTATCCGGCGTCTTAATTTCATAATTAATCATACACGAAATACCCCGCTCCGTTGTCCTCCCATTTCTTTCATTTAATCATTCTCCCGATCCTACATCTTTCCCCTTGTGGATTCGATGAGTTGAAATATGATATTGAATCGAGGAGTTGAAGAGTGAAAAATCCACTTTATTTTTAACTCTTGTCTCTCCATGTCCGACACTATGTTAAACGCGTCCTCTAGTCGACTTCGATTCCGAATTCCAAACAGAGCGGAAATTAAAGTTCGACTCTTTTGAGTCGAGGCAATTCAATTTGAAGTAGTCGATAGACTCACTTCGACTCACTTAGAAGGAGTCGAATTTTACAGTCAACTTTTCGACTCTTTGGCCAACTCCAGTTGTTTTTGAATGAGTTCATGCTAAAGTTTGCTGTATAAAAATGGTGTATTCTATGGAACAAAGAATATTTTTAGTATTAGAATTTCAGCGTCTGAATCATAGTGTTGTGAAAACCAGACGAAGTTTCCAACAGAAATTCAGTGTGAGTAAAGGACCGGCGAACAACACGATTAGAAGTTTGTTTGTAAAATTTGAACGGAATGGAAGCGTGAACGATGATCGCGCAGGAAACGTTGAGCCACCGCATGCATCAATTACTGTCGATAATATCCAGGCAGTTCAACAGGCAATTCAAACAAGACCTCGATCGTCTGTCAAGAAAATTGCAAGGGAGTGTGGAATACGCGGTATTTTAGCATCTACACCCGATTTTAACGATCATCATTCTGTACATTCATCTCATAGTCATGATTTTAATTCTCCTATTGTATCTAATGAAGCTGGTAATGATGTGGTTCAATTAAACCAAAATGAGGTGGCGAATCCTTATATTAATAATGACAATACCCCTCGGCTCCCCCATGGGTGAGGTAGTGCTCTGCCAAAGCAGATCAATGTCTCTCCACGGCCGGGTCCGTCACGTTATAATACAAGTTCTAATGCTGTTGCCCGCCCCTGATTCCTAATTTTAGCAGCCCTGCTGTATTTGAAGATGAAAATAATTCCATCTCTAGTTCGGTCAGTGACGTTACTGATCTAGATGAACTTTTGACCCAGAAGAAAATAATTGTTCCTACTAAGAGGGCAATGCTGAAGGATGATGAACCTGATGTAGTTTTAAGTGGTGAAGGTGTTTTTAACGATTTTAGACAAACAGATTTTAATGATTTTAGACAGTCGGATATTAATCAAGACTGGAATATTAATGATGTTTCTGCCCCTACGGCAGCTAATGGAAATCAGGTGTTTAATGAAGTTTTATTCTTTGATATGAATGATGGTGACAATTCTACTATAAATGATTCTGCTCGGCTTGCATTGGTGGTGTGGAGGGCAACACTCCTCGGGTCCCTGCTGAGTATCAAGATATGAATCATATTCGTGACAATAATCAAGAAGTCCATCAGATTTGTGGTGAAAACAATGATGAGGATCAGTTAGCGGAGATTAATGATGAAGTAAGAGATTTGGTAGTTGAGGTGGCTAATACTGCTGCTGATCCCCAAAATAATCTAAATATTGATGATAATGGCTTAGATGATGTGTTGCGGGGTCACCCTGCGATTCAAGATCAAGTCGACGACAATACTGACCCTGTTGAAGAGAATCCTGATATTGACAATCCTACTCCCAGTGAAGAAGCAAACGATTCACTTCAAGTGTTGAATAATCACGTTGAGGAGAATGAAATGACTGAGGATGGAGAAGAAATCATCACAGGTGATGATGCTGACGACTTTGACCCTGGTGGCATTGGCGCTAGCGTTCCGATACCTGGGGATATTCAGGCCGAGCCTGGGTTTCTTCCCCGTTTCTCAAATAGATTTAACCTGCTGTTGAATGATAACAACCCTAACTTTTCTGAATTTGAAAGCCTCTGCGAAGATCTACTTATAAATATGAAGAAAGAATTAAATTTTAAATCCTCTTCCTGCGACGGGGCAGCCCGTCCATTCAAACCAATCAATGCTGACGATCCGAAAGAAATTCAGAAGATCTACAGAAAAAAATAGAAAAAAAGCGTTTAGAAACATCTACAAAGAGGAATCTGATTTTTGCAGTCTGGACCCGGAGGTCGTGGCAGATCACTATGTTACCGACTCTATTCCCCGGCTACAGAATACCGATTTCATGAAAACAATAAATCCTGCTCCAGCTACTATGAATACTAATCCGTTTTCTGCACGTGAGATCACCAACCGGTTACGCAGAGTTGAGAACACGGCCCCGGGCCCAGACGGAATTACATACAGCCATCTTAAATTTCTTGACCCTAAAGCAATAGTCCTAACACCTTTATATAACTTATGTTTAAAATTCAATGCTGTCACGGAGGCTTGGAAGAGGACTACTACAATATGCATTTACAAAAAGGTGACAAACAAGACCCAGGCAACTGGAGGCCTATTGCCCTAGGTAACACATTATACAAGCTTTACGCCAGTTGCCTTTCGAACCGCCTTTATAAATGGTTGGAAGAGCATAACATCCTGTCTTTCAACCAAAAGGGGTTCCTTCCACACGATGGGGTCTTTGAGAATAATTATGTCTTGAGTCAAACCATGAGAAGGTTTAAAAAATTGAAGAAAGATTTGTTATTTACGTCTTTAGATGTCTCAAATGCGTTCGGCTCCCTCCCGCATTGGGTAATATTTGAAGCACTTAGAATTGCCGGTGCGGGAGAGGAGTTCGTTAAGATTATTGAGAATATTTATTTCAACTCGATCACTCAATATAAGACTTCCTCAGGACTTTCGACCCCACGTGTGGCGACCACCGGGGTCAAGCAGGGTGACCCTCTCAGCGGGGTCTTGTACATTTTAGCTATAGATTTCCTGTTTCGCAAAGTCCAAAAGGAGGGATCCTGTAGGGATCCGAGCAACAGAAACATTTTCCATTATATTATTGCGTATGCAGACGATGTTCTTCTGATGGCTAAGGACATCAAGACCCTACAGGCCCGGATTTTGCAAAATTTAAATGTAGTTTCAACTGACAGTAGCAGTTCTGATTTTAAAGAGGTCATTAATTTCCTGAATATTAGAAATGGTTTTTCACAACCTCTTGTGCCCTGCAATACATCTTTATATTCACCCATTACTTATATTGATTTTCCTGCTGTTAGTGAAAGAATGTATGAAAGAAAAAACAGTTATAATATGCCTTCATCTGCAGTTTTGCCTGTTTGTGGAAATTCAGGCCCCTCATCTACTTTATTATGGAGACAGAATGGCATTAATAATAATGAAGTTGTCATTGAGAAGTCCAATCAGTTCCATGAACAATCAGATTCTTTTTGTAACATTGAAAACCATTCTGATTTGAGAGATCCTTGTATTGATCAGTTTGAAATTTTCGAAAAGAGACTGTCAGCCCATAAAGCTATTCATCGCCAGATAGAATCTACACAAGTTCTTTCTAACATTTGGGCTGGTTATGGCTTTTCCCAGTCATTGCCTGCAGCTTTCACTACCAAGCAAGAGGAATTAAGAACGAGAAGTATAGAAATCTTGCGGAGTAGATGTCTGAAAATGGTAAAAGAGCGGAAGTTGTGGCCATTGTCGTTGGGGCGGTTGGTTCTTGGGACCCGGCTAATGACAAGGCTTTGAGGAGGATATGTGCGAAGTCGTATCTCCATACCATGAAGAAAATTATTATAAGTGAAATGATTTCGTACTCGAATGACGTCTTCCAGGAGCCTACTCGCCGGGTCCCACAGGTTGCCAATGGGCGCCAGGTCTGAAGCTCATTCCCCCATGCTGATGTCTTTTATTATTATTGTTCTTGTATTTTTTTGATGTTTTTCATATGTGTAAATAAAAGGAGTTTTATTGTTTTTATATATGTAAATAAAACTTATAAGTTGTTCTTTGAGCAACATAGACAAGGTCTTTTGACCATAGCTTTCCCACATGGACACACATTTTATAAATGGTTATTAATTTTTATATGTTAACTTTTAGTAGCCACACTTCTTAAATATTGTACCGTAGGGATCTGTTCTTATCAGCTTAATTTTTATCGCATTTTAACATTTTGTCTTTTTATTTTAGATTTGACTTGTGTTTGTGGATTTTAATAAGAGCAGAGCTTAGCCACGCCTACATGAGAACAATGAGAACAATGTCCATACCAGTCATGTGTCAGAGTCACAGACATCTCAAAATGACTCGTTTAATATTATTAATGACCATGGAGGGGATGCTGATGATGATGGCGAGCTTATCATTGGTGAGGATGATGCCGACGACTTTGACCCTGGTGGCATAGGCGCAGCCACTCCAATACCCGGGGACATACAGGCCGAGCTTGGGTTCCTGGTCCGTTTTTCCACTCGATTTCATCAATTACTTAATGACGATAACCCACGATTCCAGGAATTTGAAAGTTTATGCGAAGACTTGACAATAGCAATGAAAAAAGAATTAAACTTCAAAAGTTCTTCCACCGACGGGACAGCCAGACCATACAAGCCTATAAATTCAGAAGATCCGAAAGAAATCCAAAAAGTTTACCGTAAAAATAGGAAAAAGGCATTAAGAAGTATATACAAAGAAGAATCTGATTTTTGTAGTCTGGACCCGGAGGTGGTAGCAAACCATTATGTGACTAACTCCATTCCTCGTCCAGAGGATACGAGCTTCATGAAAACAATAGACCCGGCTAGTAATCCTATAAATACAAATCCATTCTCTGCAAGCGAAATTACTAACAGACTCAGAAGATGTAAAAATACTGCCCCGGGTCCGGACGGAATCACCTACAACCATATAAAATTTCTAGATCCGAAAGCTACAATTTTGACTCCGCTCTATAACCTATGTTTAAAATTCAAAGCTGTCCCGGGGGTATGGAAGAAAACTACCACAATATGCATCTATAAAAAAGGGGACAAACAGGACCCGGGCAACTGGAGGCCTATCGCCCTGGGTAATACGATTTACAAGCTCTATGCCAGTTGCCTATCGAACCGCCTGTATAAATGGTTGGAGGAAAATAATATCTTGTCCTTCAACCAAAAGGGGTTATTACCACACGATGGGGTCTTTGAAAACAACTATGTCCTAAATCAGACTCTCAGGAAGTTCAAGAAGCAAAAAAAAGATTATTGCTTGGTTCATTGGATGTTTCCAATGCATTTGGCTCCCTCCCGCACTGGGTGATATTTGAAGCCCTAAGAATCGCCGGTGTGGGAGAGGAGTTCATCAAAATAATAGAAGACATTTACCATCTTTCAGTAACTCAATACAAAACATCTGCTGGCCTTTCGACCCCTCGTGTGGCTTCCACTGGGGTCAAGCAGGGTGACCCATTTCAGCGGGGTCCTCTTCATTTTAGCAATAGACTTTCTACTCAGAAGAATTCAGAAGGAAGGGTCCTGCAGAGATGCAAGCAGTCGAAATCTATTTCACTACATCATCGCGTATGCGGATGATGTACTATTATTTGTGAAAGATATTAAGACTCTGCAGGCCCTTCTCCATCTTATAAATGATCTAGCAACCAAAATAGGCCTTAAGTTCAACAGCAAAAAATGTGTAACCATGCATTATTGTAATAAGCCCCCTGCTGGATGTAGGGAAACAATCTTTAATATTAACGGCAGCAATATTCCCTGCATCCGTGACGGTTGTCCGGCTGTCTTTTTGGGGAAACCCATTGGCGCATTTTTACCAAAGGACACCGTCACTATTGACCAGCTTAAGCAGAGGGCTCTCACGATCATGCGGTCCAAGCTCGGTCCGTGGCAGAGATTGGATTGTTTAAAAACTTTCTTCTACCCATCTTTACTTTTTATGATGAGGACTGACCAACTTCAGAAGACCGATTGGCAGAGCACCGATGAATCCATTAGACCTCTATTGAAAAGGACTTTAGGTCTCTCCCCGAACGCAGCCAACGAGTACCTCTACGGTTCAAGAGATGATGGTTTGTTTGGGGTACCGTTGGCTGCTGAAGAGTCAGATATAGCAATTATTGACGGGGGGTATAAACTTTTAACATCAAAAGACCAATTGATTCAAGATATGGCGTGGGCGGAGTTGAGGGATGATGCAAATATTCGATACCAGACCACCAGGATTAAAAATGCACAGGATTTCCTAAATAACGAAGATCAGGTTCATCCCGACAGCCGTGCCGCAAACAGGTATACGTCGCAGTGGACCCGTGCACGCCAAGCTACAAAGAGACTTGACATTAAATGGTAAATCGGAGAAAATAATGATGTATCTTTGATAGCCGGTGAAGTTTCCATCAGTGATCGTCGCCAAATCTTTGCCCAACTAAGAAACCAGCAAAGGAAGAAGCGTACTACTTCACTGAGGGATCTTCATAAGCACCAAGGTAAAAGCAATATTTGTACAGCTGCTGATAAGTCTTCAAGCCATTTTTTTACCGACGGTGCTTACACCCATTTTCGTGACTGGTGATTCATCCATCGTGCTCGTCTGGGTTTGGTAAAACTAAATGCATACAACAAACATACTCGTGCCAACCCAGGGCCAGTCAATAAGATGTGCCGGAGATGTCCTAAGCTTAAAACCCTGCCTCATGTCCTCGACCATTGTATGGTCCACAGTACACTCTACAAGAAGCGCCATAATGCAATAATTACAAGACTCAAGAAAGCGGCTGCTAACAGGTGGACCATCATGGGAGATGATCGTGTGTTGGGGACTGAAAATTGTCGTCCAGACCTGGTTGTCAGAAAAGGAAATGAAATCATTATATTCGATGTAACTCTCCCCTTCGAGGATGGTCTTGACGCATTTGATCAAGCTCGTAAAAGAAAAATTGGCAAGTACAGCAACCTTACTGCCGAGTTGTCGGAGGGTGGTAAGAGAGCAACTGTTGAGGCCATCGTCGTGGGGGCACTTGGTTCATGGAATCCGGCAAATGACAAGTCAATTAGAAGATTATGTTCGAAGTCATATATGAATGTCATGAAGAAAATTATAGTAAGCGAGACCATCTCCTACTCAAATGACATCCTTCTAGAACATATCCGCCGGATCCCTCAAGCTGCAAATGGACGCCAGGTCTGAGGCCCATTCCCCCTTTTTCTGCCATATTTTTAAGTTCTATTTTTTGTCTATTGAAATAAAGTTTTATTGTTATTTATATGTTTTAATAAAATTTGAACAAATTAGTTGCTCTTTTGAGTGAAATAGACAAAATGTGTTTATTCACAAAAGCACCTTCCACATGGACACACATTTTTTATGTTAGACTATAGACTTAATTGTTAAATGACTTTAGCCACGCCCTTTTAACATTGTACCGTAGGGATCTGTTCTTATCAGCTTAATTTTACCGTATTTTAACGGTTTTCTTTGTTTTTTAGATTTTGCTAGATTTCTGACTGGTTTTAATATGTGAGAGCAGAACCACGTCCCTACTTGTGTGCCAAGAAGTCGAGAAGGATTTCCCATGTCTGATAGCTGGTCATTGATGCCTTGATCGAGTTGGTGATTCTCTGATATCTGTGCCTTGCTCCTGTTAGTGACTCCTTTTGTTGATGCCTTTGCTTTGATTCAGTTGGCGGCTTCTATTTGTGACGTGTCCTGGATGGTTCCTTCTTCATTGATGTGTCTTCATTCTGATTTTAAGCTTGTTGGTGTTTTATCTGCCCTTTTATAATATCATTCATCTCATTTACATATGATTTTATTTATATGCGAGTTTTGTTCGCAATTTTAATCTCATATTCATCATTTGTTTTTAACGCTTTTATTCTTTACAATGTGTATTTACAACACTCATTTTATTGATCTTAATTTTTCAGCAAGCCAGCATGTTACAATGAGTGAGGAGGATGACAGCACATCGGAAGATGCTCCTGGCAATGGGGGCAATACAGAAGAAACGATCTTATTCCTTCCTCCGTCACCTGATGGAAATGTTCTTATTCTTAACTTCCCTATGAAACCTCCTTTGCCCTGCCAAATTGGCGGATGTAGAAAACTCATCAAGAACGTAACCTGGACTGCGACTATTAACAATTTAACAAGACATATGAGAGATGTCCATAAATTTGTTCCTGAATCAAAACGTAACTGGTGCTCGATCTGTGACACAGAATCGGGCGCCGGCCCGCTGCACATGCCTGCTTCGGGGAGGCCTGTCCGATGTTAGTCAAGAATAAAGGTAATCTTCCATTTAAATGCAAGACATGTGGAGATACATTCCCGGATTGGCGTAGCCGTAGCGGACATAAGAGGAAGCACAAGAGCGACGGGATACAAAATGATTATAATAAACGGCACGGGCTCCCTATTTTGGGCCCTTCAAATGATGACCCTGGTGTGAGTGCCATATCGCAAGCCAATGAACAGTTAGATGCACGATTGGCTGATTTTGGTGTTGTCGTGGATGACGAATCCATTGACTCCTTCATTGATATTATGTCTAATGAAATTTTAACATTTACAAACGATTTTAGCATTTCTACATTTTCTGATTTTAAAAACATAGATTTTATTGACCCCCAATGCGGTTTCAAAACGCACTAGAGGAAAGAAAGGGGAGAAGAAAAAGAAGAAGAAGACCACCAGCCCCCAGCTCCCCCGTGATGTTGTAGAGGTAAGAGATGCTGGTCCGTTTGAGCCACGGCCGGGTCCGTCCAATAGATTGAGCTTCGATCCGCCTCCCGTGCCGGTGCTCAGCAGTCCCTCAATTTTCACCCAAGAAGATTGTAATGTTATTGATAATCGAAGAGGTGAAAGTTCAATCAGCGATTTTGAGGGTTTTAACGAAGAACTTGCAAAGAAAAAGATGATGCAGATCGAAAATGATTTTAATGATTTTAGCCAGAACCATTTTAATCCGAGCCCCTTTACAGCTCGTAATAATCCCGGTGATCTATTTAGCTGTTTTAATAACAAAGTTTATTTTAATGTTCCATCTGATAATGCAAATCATAGATATAGTAATATTGTTGGGCGCCGGTTATTCGAGGAGGGGGATCTTCATCCGTTGAACGCCGCTGAAAATAACATTCAAGATCATACTGATGCCAAGTTCGATATAAATATTCTACAAGATAACACAGTTACTGGTTGGTTGGTTGTATATTGTTTAATGGCACAAAATCCCATAAGGGACATACTGCGCCAAACAAGAGTAGACTAAAATCATAAAAATAAAGACCATCAGAAAAGCAATCTGGATGGGGGTCCCATCCAGATGCAGTCAGAATAGTGTAGATAGGGAAGAAAATTAAAAACTAAACAAACGCACTGTAAAAGATTTTAGGTAAAAAGTGCAGAAGTGCAGTCTGGATGGGGTTCCCATCCAGATGTCAGAAAGTATAAAAGAACATTTCAAGTTGTTGCTAAACCAAAGAAAGATATAAAATTATATTTCAAAATAAAATCCAGCATGTTTTAAAAAAGTCAAGAGTGCCCCATGAGGTGTTTCTCCAATGAGGTTTGTCAAGTTTGGTGATGATGAGTTAAAATAAATTCTATATAGGTGCCGAAGACCCGGACAGTCAATTAAAACATGATGAATGGTCAGTAAATCAAAATGACAATGTGGACACATGAGTGCATCCTCCCAAAGTAAAAGATGTTTATCGGTGATTCTAGAGTGTCCAATTCTCAGACGAGTCAGAAGAACAGCCGTTTTCCTTGGATAAATCGGAGGCCAGGTCATGATGGTAGGTTAGATGTGATGCAGTTTATTATTGCATTCTAAATTCTAGCTCTCTTGCCATTTGTTATAAATAAAGCGTTTGACAAGCAGTTTAACGTCTGAGAATGGATATTTATGGCACAACGGATTAAGCGTACGTTTTGCCGCCTCATCCGCTTTCTCATTACCAGAAATATCCATGTGTCCAGGTAACCAGCAAAATAAAATAATATAGCCACGTCTTGTCAATTTATTATAAAAATCAAGGATTGATGAGACATAAAGATGCTTTTTAAATGATTTAATTGCGTCAATAGAGCTATTTGAGTCAGTATAAATTATGAAGGATGAGCTCTTATGATGAGAGATGAGGAACATGGCTCTCTCTATTGCAATCAGTTCGGCTGTAAAGAAAGAAGTAGATGAATGAAGGCGATAGCTTAGAGAGGTGTTTTCACAAAATACCATACACCCAACAGTATCTCCACACTTAGAGCCATCTGTGTAAATGTCAATGTAGTCATTAATGTTTGATCTGTGTGCAGCAAATAACTGTTGAAAAACAACAGGAGCTAAGTTGTTTCTACTGTATCCTTTAAAAGGATGGAGCGATGTAATACTAGGAAGTTTCCAAGGAGGGAGTACATGCAATGGACATGGTTGGTTGGTTGGTTGTATTGGGTTTTATGGCGCAAAATCCCTGTAGGAACATGCTGCGCCAAACAAAAAGCGAGTCAAGAAAAAATGATGAAATGAGATAAAATATGCAAACTGAAAGGCCATCTGGATGGGGTACCCATCCAGATGTAGTCGTCAAACAAGGGTAAAAAAACAAAGTAAAAATAGAAACCCAGTAAAGCAAAGTGAATGGAAGTTAAGTAAAAGTAAAGCAAAGCTATCTGGATGGGGTTTCCATCCAGATGTCAATAAAGTCAAACTTATGAAGCTTATAAAAACTAAATCTCAAAATAAAAACCAGCGTGTTTTAAAAAGGTAAAGAGTGCCCCATGAGGTGTTTCCCCAATGAGGTTTGTCAAGATTGGTGATGATGTGTTAAAATACATTCTATATAAATGCCGGAGGCTCGGACAATCAGTTAATACATGATGAATGGTCAGGTAATCAAAATGACAATGTGGACAGATGGGTACATCCTCCCGAAGTAAAAGATGTTTATGAGTGATTCTTGAATGTCCAATTCTCAGACGAGTCAGAATAACATCAGTTTTTCTTGGATAAATCGGAAACCAGGTCATTATTGTTGGTTTAACATGGTGCAGTTTATTATCATATTCTAAATCCCAATTTTCTTGCCATTTATTATGAATAAAGTGTTTTATAAGTAGTTTAACGTCTGAGAAGGGAATTCTATGGTAAAAAGGATTAAGAGCCAGTTTTGCCGCCTCATCTGCCTTTTCATTTCCAGGAATACCCATGTGTCCAGGTACCCAACAAAATAAAATTCGATAACCACGTCTTGTCAATTTATTGTAAAAATCCAGGATAGCTGAAACATAAGGATGCTTTTTAAAAGATCTAATTGCGTCAATAGAACTATTTGAGTCAGTATATATGATGAAGGATGTGTTATGGTGATGAGAAATGTGCAACATCGCTCTCTTTATCGCAATCAACTCAGCTGTAAAGACAGACATTGATGCGTGAAGCCGATAACTAAAACTAGTATTGTCGATAAAAACACCGCAGCCAACGATATTCCCACTCTTAGAACCATCTGTATAAATATCAGTGTAGGTATTAAAATTTGCACGATGTGCAGCAAATAATTGTTGAAAAACTGCTGGAGCCAAATTGTTTTTCTCGTATCCTTTAAAAGGATGAAGCGAAGTAATATTCGGAGGTTTCCAAGGAGGGATTGCATGCAATGGACATGGACTCACCTCAATATTACTCAGAGCGCCATTGTCAATAATATTCCTAATTCGGACTCCGAAAGATGGGATGCAAGAGGGTCGATGCTGATAAAGAATATCGTTGTCTGTATTTAGAATGTATGTATGAAGAGGATGGACTGGATGTGAAAGGATACGGTAATACAGTTCTAAAGAAAGCTTTTCAGGAATGTGGTGTAATGCTGGTTCATTTTAGTCAACATAAAGGCTTAAAACTGGAGAGGTACGAAATGCACCAGAGCAAACACGGAGTGCGCTATGGTTCAGAGTGTCAAGTTTTTTAAGAACAGAATTACGTGCGGAACCATAGACCTGGCAGGCATAGTCAATTTTGGAACGGATCACGGCTCGATAGATTTTAAGGAGAAAAGTACGGTCTGCTCCCCAGGAAGTATTTGAAAGTACCTTTAGTAAGTTAAACGATTTTTCGCATTTATTAAGTAATTGTAAAATATGTGGTAAAAAGATTAGCTTACTATCAAATTGGAGGCCGAGAAAACGGACACTGTCCACAACGGGAATTTGAGTTGGTCCACTAAAAATTTCAGGATCTGGATGCAGATCCCTACGTCTACAGAAATGAACACAAGAAGTTTTGTCATGAGAAATTATAAATCCATTTTTATTAGTCGAATTAAGAGTATGGATGATTGCAAATTGCAACAGTCTTTCATTAAAACGGATATACTGTCCCATACACATAATTCGAAAGTCGCCAACATATAAATCACCTTTCTCAGAAGGGGGTAGTTGACTAAGAAGTTCATTTATTTTTATAGCAAAGAGGGTGAAACTCAGGACACTGCCCTGGGGTACACCCTCTTCTTGTACATAAAATCTAGAGTACAACCCACCGATTCGGACTTGAAAAAGCCGAATGGCGAGTAAGTTCCTAATAAAAATAGGGAGATTCCCACGAAAGCCTAGGTTAAAAAGATCACGAAGGATCCCGTATCGCCATATTCTGTCATAGGCTTTTGCCATGTCAAAAAATACTGACAACAAATGGTTGCGTTTTAGAAAGGCTGTCCGTATGTGATCCTGAAGATTGATCAGGTTATCGATAGTTGGCCTACCTCGTCGAAATCCACATTGAAATACCGCAAGGCAATTGTTATTTTCTAAAATATGCACAAGACGACAATTGATCATTTTTTCAAATAATTTGCAAAGACTGATAGAGAGTGCGATTGGCCTGTAATTATTGGGATTGATAGTGTCTTTCACTGGTTTAAGAAAAGGAATGATAATAGAGTTACACCAGGCTTGAGGAAAGACCTGTTCTATCCAAATACTGTTATAAAATGCAAGTAAATTATTGAGAGAGGTTGTGCAGAGATGTTTAAGCATGGTATAGGTGATGCCATCATGACCTGGAGCTGATAGATGGCTATTTTGCAAACATTTTATGAGCTCTGAGAGAGTAAAAGGGAGATTATAGTCATAAGATTTACGGGAATTAAAATTGAGGTGGGTAGTTTCCGTTTGTCTTTTGAATTATAAAAAAGGTTCCGGGTATGATTCAGAAGCAGAGTTAGATGCAAATGTATTTGCTATGGTTTCAGCAATATACTTAGGAGAAGCTGTTCTTTGTCCGTTATGATTTAAGATTGAGATGTGGTTTTCAGAATAAAGACCCATACAATTTTTTACTTTTTTCCATAGTACTTTACTAGAGGTATTTTGGTTAATGTTAGATACATATTGAATCCAGGATTCACATTGGCTTTTACGGCGCACATTTCTAGCTTCAGCCTTTGCTTTTTTGTAGGCAATATAGTTAGTGTTATTAGGGTAACGTCGAAAGATGCCCCAAGCTTTCTGTTGATTTTTTTTGCAACTTGACAGTCACTGTTTTACCATGGCTTCCTATGTCTCATTGTAGATGATGAGTTAGGTATGCTAATATCTGTAGTGTTGATAATACAATGGGTGATATTGTCAACTGCATCGTCTATGTCACCTTCTACCATATGATTTGTGAAAGTTGGCCAATTGGCTCTGTCATAGTTATAGCGTTTAAAATAATTGTTAGAATCTCTGATAGGAGTGTTCTGTGAAATGAAAGTGGGAAAATGGTCACTGCCGTGCAGGTCATTTGAAATCCAGAAATTCCAATACGGATAGACAGATGGAGAGCAGATAGTGAGATCTATGGCATGAAAGGTGCGCGTCGGTTCATGAAAATATGTATGATCACCATTATTGAGTAAGCATAAGCCATTGTCAGAGATTAATTTTTCTATGATATCACCACGTTGATTAGTGTCTGAATTCCCCCACAACTGGCTATGAGCATTAAAATCCCCAACGATGATGAAAGGAGTGGGGAGTTGAAGAAGGAGATCATCAAGGAGTGCTGACTGAATAATTTGGTGGGGTGGTAAATAAATGGTACAGACTGTAATGAGACGTTTTATATGTACACGGACTGCAACGGCTTGTAAGTTTGTGTTTAGGTTAATATGAGTATGGGGTAATTTGCGAGAGATGAAAAGAGCCACTCCACCAGTGGCCCTATCACTACCTGTAAAATCTTTTCTGTATGTAGCATAAGTGCGCAATTTTGCTTTGTCATTGGGTTTAAGATGGGTTTCTTGCAAAGCTAAACATAGTGGTTGATGGTCATGAAGGTTGGTTGGTTGGTTGTATTGGGTTTTATGGCGCAAAATCCCTATAGGGACATGCTGCTCCACACAAAAAGTGAGTCAAGAAAAAATAATGAAATGAGATAAAATGTAAACTGAAAAGCCATCTGGATGGGGTACCCATCCAGGAAAATGAATCCATGAATGAAAGGTAATGTAACTCCTCAAATGTTTTATGTGATATTTCTAAACCAAGCTGTTCTAACAGCAAAAGTGAAATGAAATTATTTTCAAAATAATCAGTGCATTACTGAACAGCAAAGTTCATCCTATACAATAGTGCATGGCACAATGTGGAATGATTTGCTGAAAAATCTTTACCGTGAAATATGTGGAAGAAAAGAGTTGAATGTCAACACTATTGGTGAATGTGGATATTCCTCAAAATTGCAGCTGATCTGTGTGCATTGTAATGAAATCTATGGATCATCTTTTTCGAGTCCTCGCATCACAGAATGCAAGGAATTTGAAATAAATAAAAGCATGGTGGAAACATTTTTAAATATTGGCAAGGGACATTCATCCATGGAGACTTTTTCAATTAGCCTAGGTATCCCTACTATCGATAGCTTGGTTGGTTGGTTGTACCGGGTTTTATGGCGCAAAATCCCATTAGGGACATGCTGCGCCAAACAAAAAGTAAGTCAAGAAAAAGTGATGAATTGAGATAAAATGGAAATCAAAAAGCCATTGAAAAACAATGTAAAACAGAAATCCAGTAAAGCAAAGTAAATGGAAGTTAAGAAAAGATGAAGCAAAGTTATATGGATGGGGTTTCCATCCAGATGTCAATAAAGAACTTATGAAGCATATAAAAACTAAATCTCAAAATAAAAGCCAGCGTGTTTTAAAAAAGTAAAGAGTGCCCAATGAACTTTGTAAAGGTTGGTTGGTTGGGGTTTTATGGCGCAAAGTCCCTTTAGGGACATGCTGCGCCAATACAATGTCAACATCAAAAACATATTTATAACCAAATAGTTTAGTAAAAAAACACTAACAAAAATATAAGAAAACCAGAAGTATTAAATGAAAAGAGTAATATGTAGTTTAAAAACATTTAAAAGTGTCAAAAGTATTATAATTAAAAACTGTGAAGTTAAAAAGTAATATCGTTAAAATATAAACAAAGTTTAAGATTATGTACAAATACCACGTAAGAACAAGTTTAAAAATCACATAAGTAAAAAACAATGTAACCTTAATTAGGTAAAAATTCATCGAAAACTACATTATCTTCGTCATCACTTGAGTCATATGATTCAGAATCCATTGCTTCATCTACATAATTTTGAAGGTTTTTTGGATCCTTTATATTATTAACTGAAGGGTTGTATTGACATTTGTCCTTGCCCTTTTTCTTCACAGTTTTCCACTGTGAAGAACCCCGAATTATCTTTTTATCTTTTTGTATGCAAGTTTTTTTGCTTGGATTGTCAGTTTGACTAGTATCAGGTCTATGTGGTGTTTTTACAGATGTAGCAGCCTTAGTCTTAGACTGGAGTTCGGAAGCCTTTTTGGAATCACTTCTGCCTTTTTGAATACAGGATTTTTGGCCCGGTTTCTCAGTCTGTGAAATATTAGGTTTCTGCAAATTGCATGCAGATGGTATAGAAGTTAGTTCAGTCTAATGATCGGATGACTTTTTTGGTAGATTCGAAGATTTTTGAGACTGATTGATTTGGTATACTATTTTAACAGGTTTTGAGGATGGTAGCCAACGTTCTAATAGTGGGGTAGCATAGCATTTAGAACCACAGCTGACATCACGGGTTTCTTTATTTGAAGTGGTTGTTGATTGCGTTTTAGCTGAGTTAGTTGGAGGAAAGGAGTTGTCAGTCTGGGTGCTTATGTGCCTTACAGGTTTTGATTGCTCTTTAAGTATACTGGAGTAAGATACCCCAACAGAGGGGGTCCTGGATTCAACAAGTTTACGGGCTTCAGGGTAGGAAAGTTTTTGAGTAATCTTAACTGCAAGAATTTCCTTTTCACGGATCCAGTTAGGACAAGAGCGAGAGTACGATGTATGGTCACCTTTACAATTAGCGCAGCGTTCTGGTTTTTCGCAAGTTTTACCGTCATGGCCGACTTCTGCACAACGTGGACAAGTAGCAGATCCACGACAGGTAGTATTAGTATGCCCATACCGCTGGCACTTAAAACAACGCAGAGGATTAGGAATATAAGGCCTAACTGGACAGTTTAAATAACCAGCTTTAATTGTAGAAGGTAAAATATGGCTATTGAAAGTTAGAATAATGTGTTTAGTAGGAAGTATTTGCCCATTTCGACGGATAGTGATACGGCGTACATCTATGATATTTTGATCACTTAAATTAGCTAGAAGTTCTTCTTTTGTAGAAAATAAAAGATCTGGTTCAGATATTACACCACGGCAAGTATTAAGAGTTTGATGTGCTATAACAGAGACAGAAAAAGTACCTATAGTATCGCAATTTGACAGAAGTTGTGACTGCCTGGCTGAAGAAACCTCAACCAGTAAGTCCCCAGACTGCAATTTTTTGAGCGAGTGACCATCACCCAAAACAGACTGAAATGTTTTTGCTATTAGAAAAGGTGAAGTTTTTTTGAAAGAACTATCTGAGAGACTATCAGTGCGTTTAATTACAAAAAAACGAGTGAATAACGTCTGTACAGTTTGTTGCTCGCCACTTGGGAGAGAAATAGAAGGAATGTTAGTTTTTAGGAAATAGAAGGAATGTTAGTCCATAATTGAAAAAAAGAAAAAGGATTCAGACCCCGGCCGCACCAGCCACTACCGAGCCCAACAAGGGGATGCACATTCGTGCACCAGTGCTAGCCAGGGCCCATACGGTCACAAGACACTCCTATGCCAGTCTCCACCCTTAGCGAGATGGCTAGTAAGTACTCGCTCACTTGATCCCCAGCCAGTGACAAGTCAGCTGACCAGCCGATTGATGCATACGGGACAAATATGCACCTCCAGTCTACCTGAAGCAGAGGCCAAAGCAGTGTGTTGGTTACCCTCAACTACCAGGATCCCCTTTCCAGGGACACGGGTCGCCACGCACGGCAAACACGTGGGTGGTTTACAATTCTCCACAAGTCCATATACAGGATGATATCGGCTCATACAGAATTGCCCTCACCTCCGAAGAGGAAACCACAACAAGAGTGAAACAAAGAGGAAAGAAAGACAAGAGAAATAAGAGGAAAAGGAAAAGAGAAAGATCGCTCAGGAACACCCGGGGTTGCGAAGCCCGTGAATACCTAAAGAAGGTATCCCCCTGGGGGCGAACTTTGTAAAGATTCGTGATGATGTGTTAAAATAAATTCTATACAAGTGCCGGAGGCTCGGACAATCAGTTAAAATATGATGATTGGTCAGGTAATCAAAATGACAATGTGAACACATGGGTGCATCCTCCCGAAGTAAAACATATTTATGAGTGATCCTTGAATGTCCAATTCTAGGACGAGTCAGAATAACATCAGTTTTTCTTGGATAAATCGGAAGCCAGGTCATTATTGTCGGTTTAGTATAGTACAGTTTATTACTGTATTACAAATCCCAACTTTCTTGCCATTTATTACGAATAAAGTGATTTATAAGTAGTTTAACGTCTGAGAATGGAATTCTATGGAATAAGGGATTAAGAGCCAGTTGCCTCATCTGCCTTTTCATTTCCAGGGATACCCATGTGTCCAGATACCCAGCAAAATAAAATTTCATAACCACGTCTTGTCAATTTATTGTAAATATCCAGGAAAGCTGAAACATAAGGATGCTTTTTAAAAGATCTAATTACGTCAATAGAACTATTTGAGTCAGTATATATGATGAAGGATGTGTTATGGTGATGAAAAATGTGCCACATGGCTCTCTCTATCGCAATCAACTCAGCTGTGAAGACAGACATTGATGCGTGAAGCCGATAAGTAAAACTAGTGTTGTCGATAAAAACACCGCAGCCAACAATATTCCCATTCTTAGAACCATCTGTATAAATATTAGTATAGGTATTAAAATTTGCACGATGTGCAGCAAATACTCGTTTGAAAACTGCAGGAGCCAAGTTGTTTTTATCGTATCCTTTAAAAGGATGCAGCGAAGTAATATTAGGAGGTTTCCAAGGACGGAGTACATGCAAAGGACATGGACTCACCGCAATATTTTTCAGAGCGCCATTATCAATAATGTTCCTAATTCTGACTCCAAAAGATGGGATGCAAGAGGGTCAATGCTGATAAAGAATATCATTGTTGGTATTTAAAATATAGGTGTGAAGTTGATGGTCAGGATGAGAAAGGACACGGTAATACAATTCTAATGAAAGTTTTTCACGAGCATGGTATAATGCTGGTTCATTACAGTCAACATAAAGACTTAAAATTGGGGATGTACGAAATGCACCAGATCAAACACGGAATGCGCTATGGTGCACAGTGTCAAGTTTTTGAAGAAGAGAATTACGGGCAGAACCATAGACCTGGCAGGCATAGTCGATTTTCGTACGAATTACAGCTCTATAGATTTGAAGGAGAGAAGTGCGATCTGCTCCGCATGATGTATTAGAAAGTACTTTAAGTAAATTAAGCGATTTTTCACATTTTGTCCGTAATTGTAAAACATGTGGTAAAACAGTAAGTTTGTTGTCAAAATATAGGTCTAGATAACGAACGTTCTCCACAACAGGAATTGGAGGAGAGCCGATAAAAATTTCAGGATCTGGATGCAGATCCCTTCGTCTACAGAAATGCGCACAAGAAGTTTTTTCAATAGAAATTAAAAAAACTATTTTTGTTTTTCCAGATAAGAATCCTTTTATTGCACTTTGCAGTTGTCTCTCAATAAAACGAATATCCTGTCCCATACAAATAATGCGGAAGTCGTCAACATATAAACCTCCCTTGACAGAAGGGGGTAGTTGATTCAGGATGTCATTTATTTTAATAGCAAAGAGGGTGACACTCAGGACACTACCCTGAGGTACACCCATTTCTTGTACATAGTTGGTTGGTTGGTTGGAGTTTTATGGCACAAATTCCCTGTAGGGACATGCTGCGCCAAGAAAAAGTTGAGTAAAACATAGTTAAAAATTAAAAGTTACAGCAAAATACTGTCAGAAATATAAAAGTGAAAAAACAAAGTAAAATGAAGAAAGCAATGTGATGATACATGTAATTAAAATAATGCACAAGGAAAGCGACAATACACAAGGTTTTAAAAGCCAAAAAATAGTTAAAAAGACAAGAATATTTAAATTAAAAAATTCTAAAAGCTCTAAAGTTATGAAACGTTATATGTTCAAGAAATAAAGCATAAAAATGTTATATAATACTGCTTTAAGAAGGAAGTTATAATTCAAAATTTTAAAACGATATAAAGCTACGTAGGATGAATAACTTCAAAAACTGTATTATTGTCATCGTTATCAGAGTCATAACTACAAGAGTCCATAGCCTCTTCTGCATAGTTGAGCAGCTGTTTGTGATCTTTAATATTAGTTATTGCTGGGCTAAGACATGATTTATTGAGTTTTCTCTTCACAGTTTTCCACTGTGAAGAGATTTGAGTTGGAGGTTTCTTTCTTTCTTTTTGCGCACAAGTTTTTTCATTTGCTTTCGGAGTTGGACGAACAATAGGTTTCACAGATTTGCTTTTATCTGGAGCTGGCGTTTGTTTAGTCTTATGTTCAGCGGATATTTTTGATTGAACTGATGATGTTCGGGGAGAATTAGGTTTCTGTAATGGTAAAACTGGAGATGAAGCAGCCTTAGTTTCAGTCTGATGATTAGATGACTTTTTGGATCCAGCTGGAGATTTCTGTGACTCAGTAAGACGATATTCTATTGTAACAGGTTCTGAGGATGGTAGCCAACGTTCTAATAATGGGGTAGCATAGCATTTACTACCACAAGATACATCTCTGGTTTCTCTATTTGAAGTACTCGTTGATTGTGTCATTTGTGGAAAACAAGAGTCTGTCTGGGTGCTTATGTGCCTTATAGATTTTGATTGTTGTTTGAGTATACTAGAGTAAGAAACCCCGATAGTCGGGGTTCTAGACTCAACAAGTTTACGAGCTTCGGGATAGGAAATTTTTTCAGTTATTTTAATAGCAATTATTTCTTTTTCACGGATCCAGTTAGGACAAGAACGGGAGTATGCTGGATGATCGCCCTTACAATTTATGCAGCGTTCGGAATTTTTACAAGATTTACCGTCGTGGGCTACTTCTGCACAACGAGGGCAGGTAACAGTACCACGACAAGTAGTGTTGGTATGACCATATCGTTGACATTTGAAACAACGGAGAGGATTTGGAATATAAGCCTGGACAGGACAGCTTAGATAGGCTGCTTTAATTCTAGTAGGTAAATTAGGACTATTGAAAGTCAGAATGATGTGCTTTGTGGGAAGCACTTTCTCATTCCGACGAATTGTTATACGGCGTACATCGACGACATTTTGATCTTTTAAATTTTTTAAAAGTTCTTCTTTTGTAGACAGTAAAAGGTCAGGTTCCGATATTACACCACGGCAAGTATTCAGAGTTTGATGCGCTGTAACAGAAACATAGAAAGGTCCTATTGTATTAGCATTTGAAAGAAGATGAGATTGGCCGGCTGAAGAGACCTCAACAAGCAAATCTCCAGAATGCAGTTTTTTAAGTGAACAGTTGTCACCAAATACAGAATGAAATGTTTTTGCAATAAGAAAAGGTGAAGTTCTCTTAAAAGAACTATCAGAGAGGCTATCAGTGCGTTTAATTACAAAAAAACGAGTGAATGAAGAATTCGGTTCATTTTGCTGCTCTCCACATGGGAGAGAGTTACAAGGAAATGAGTTTTTTCCATCCATGTTAGAAACAAATAATGATTCAGACCCCGGCCGCACCACCCACTACCGAGCCCAACAAGGGGATGCACAAATGTGCACCAGTGCTAACCAGGGACCATACGGTCACAAGACATTCCTATGCCAGTCTCCACCCTTAACAAGATGGCTAGTAAATGCTCGCTCACTTGATCCCCAGCCAGTGACAAGTCAGCTGACCAGCCGATTGATGCATACGGGACAAATATGCACCTCCCGTCTACCTGAAGCAGAGGCAAAAGCAGTGTGTTGGTGTTCCTCAACTGCCAGGATCCCCCTTTCCAGGGAGACGGGTCGCCACGCACGGCAAACACGTGGGTGGTTTACAATTCCCCATGAGTCGATATAGAGGATGATATCCGCTCATGCAGAATTGCCCTCACCTTCGAAAAGGAAACCACAACGAGAGTGAAACAAAGAGAAAAGACAGACAAGAGAAAAAAGAGGAAAAGGAAAAGAGAAAGATCGCTCAGGTGCCCGGGGTTGCGAAGCCCGTGAATACCTAAGGAAGGTATTCTCCCTGGGGGGGGGGGTTGAAATAGATGCTAGGGTATTCCCTATTGTCTCAGCTATGTTTTTAATAGAAGTGATGGTATGACCGTTATGTTGTAAAATGGAAATATGACTTTCAGTGTACAGGCCCATGCATTTTTTTTTTAGTTTTTGCCAAAGCTCTTTACTTGACAGATTAGAATTTATGCTTGAGACATATTTAAGCCAGGATTCATTTTGGCTTTTACGTCGCACTCTTCTAGCGTCTGCTTTTGGATTTTTATATGCTATATAGTTATTGTTATTTGGGTACCTGTGAAATAGACCCCAAGCCTTCTGTTGTTTTTTCTTTGCTACATGGCAATCGCTATTCCACCATGGTTTTCTGTGTTTATGCGCAGATGAAGTTTTAGGAATGTTAGCGTCAGCAGCAGTGATAATACATTGAGTTACGTTATCAACTGCTTTGTCAATATTTCCCTCAATGATGCTAACTGTAATGTTTGCAAGTGCAGTAAAAGTTGGCCAATTGGCTCTGTCATGTATATATCTTCTGGGAGAGTTATTACAATCTCTATCAGGAGAAGTCATAGAAATAAAAGTTGGAAAGTGGTCACTGCCGTGTAAGTCATATGGAACCCAGAAGTTCCAAATGGGATAGAGTGATGGGGAGCAGACTATAAGATCTATTGCATGGAAGGTACGTGTTGGCTCATGAAAATAGGTATGATCACCGTTATTGAGCAGGCATAAGCCGTTGTCAGAAATCAATTTTTCTATAATATTACCACGGTGATTAGAATCACTGTTTCCCCAGGGTTGGCTGTGTGCATTAAAATCTCCAACAATGATATATGGTTGGTTGGTTGTATTGGGTTTTATGGCGCAAAATCCCTGTAGGAACATGCTGCGCCAAACAAAAAGTGAGTCAAGAAAAAATAATGAAATGAGATAAAATGTAAACTGAAAGGCCATCTGGATGGGGTACCCATCCAGATGTAGTCGTCAAACAAGGGTAAAAAAACAAAGTAAAAATAGAAACCCAGTAAAGCAAAGTGAATGGAAGTTAAGTAAAAGTAAAGCAAAGCTATCTGGATGGGGTTTCCATCCAGATGTCAATAAAGTCAAACTTATGAAGCTTATAAAAACAATCTCAAAATAAAAACCAGCGTGTTTTAAAAAAGTAAAGAGTGCCCCATGAGGCAATGATATATGGAGTGGGGAGTTGGAGAAAGATTATCCAGATCTGCTGATTGAATGTTAAGTTTCGGAGGTAAATATATGGTACATATTGTTATGAGTTGTTTTATATGTACGCGGACTGCAACAGCTTGTAAGTTTGTGTTTAAATTAATATCAGTATGGGGTAAATTGCGAGAGATGAAAAGAGCCACTCCACCAGTGGCCCTTTCATTACCAGTAAAATCTTTTCGGTAGCTAGCATTATTTCTTAATTTTTCTTTGTCATTGGGTATTAAATGAGTTTCCTGTAGAGCTAAACATAATGGTTGATGGTCAGAGAGAATATTACGGATTTCGTCATGTTTACTGTGAAAACCACGGCAGTTCCAAGAGATAATATTAGTCATTATTGAACTTTTTTTTAGATAAATTTATCTGCGTCCTTTTATCCGGAGATAGTAGACATACTATCTCCATCATCAAAATCTTCATCCGGTTCTGGGTGGAGAGATATAGCATCATCCTCCTCCATTTCTTCTTTCTGTTTTGGGTGGATTTCATTTTTGGATGTTTTATTCTTTATCTTTTTGGCTGGATTTTCAGATGACACAATGGCTTTAATTGTTGGTAGATTAAATTTTTCAGAATCAGATCTGCGGTTTGTTTTTAGAGGTCCTCTTTTGGTGGTATTTTGAGAGCCTCTTTTAGGAATATGAGATTGTGATGATTTTGAAGGGGCACTTTGTGATGGTTTAGGAGGAACAGGTTTTTGTGACTTAGGAGGAAGAGAGTTCGGTGACTTAGGAGGAAGAGAGTTCGGTGACTTAGGAGGAAGAGAGTTCGGTGACTTAGGAAGGTCAGATTGCGTTGAACTATTTGTTGTACCAGAATTACTAGACAGGTTGATTACTTTTTGACATGGTAGGAAATTATTTTCAGTTGGGAATTTGGTTTGGGTTGCAATACCTTGATATGTTTTATGAACGGTGTTAGCTAAGACAGCAGCATATGAAACACCAAATTTGGGCGCCCTGGATTCGACGATTTTTCTGGCTTCTGGATACGATATGTTTTCTTTTGTGCGTATGGTCTGTATCTCTTTTTCCTTTTTCCATTGTTCACATGATTTAGCGTAAGATGGATGATTTTTTTACAGTTGACACAACAAGGTGGAGCATTGCATTGCGCACTTTTTTTGGCCATTTGCACTGCACCGACCACAGGTTTCCTTACCGCGGCATTTCGTTTTTGAATGCCCAAAGCGTTGACAGTTAAAGCAACGCAGTAGGTTTGGTATGTATGGTCTGACAGAACATGATAAATAACCAGCTTTTATATATTTTGGTAACTTGGGTGTGTTAAAGGTAAGTATAATGTGCTTGGTAGGTATTTGAATTTGGTTACATGGTATCTGTTCATCACGATGGTAGATTTTTATTCTAGCTTCTGTGACATTTTGTTTCTTTTAATTTTTCTAATAATTCATCTTCACTGACACACAAAATGTGAGGCTCGGAGATCACTCCGCGAGATGAGTTTAATATTCGATGTGGCGATATTGTGACAGCAATATTAGCAAAGTGTGTACATTTTTTTAAGTTCGCTGCCTCTTGGCTATTGTTTACTTCAATTAGCAGTTCACCTGTGCGGAGTTTTCTTATTATTTTGGGTTCGTCAACCAGTCCTTGGATAGATTTATTAATCAAAAAGGGTGATGTTATATCAACACTCCCTTCTTGGCGTTTGACGATGAAGAATCTTTCTTCAGTTTTACTTTCAAAAGCGTCGGGATTTTAAGATTCCGTACTGGAAACAGTATCCTCGATTCTCTCCCCATGATTCTTTTTTGTCCTGATTAACAGTAGCTCTTTATCCAGAGATCAATGCATTATTTTCCTTTTTATTAGCTTGTGGGGATTCCACATCGCATATTTGATTTCCTGATATTGTAGCCATAGTAGAAAGGATTGAAATAAGGCCAGGCATCTTGCCTGGTCACCGACACATTCTTCTTACCGTTACTTTAGGCGCAGGTCTCAAAAGGGTGAAATCTATTCACAACAAACTTCCACGTTTTTCGAACATTGGATTGAACTCGATAACATCTCCAAACTCTATTTCTTTCACAGTGGAACTCGGCAGTCGTAGGTAAGCTTTTACAGCTCTGTCCAACCTACAACCCCCTTACGCAGAAAGGCACCAGTCGCCCAGTGGATTCCTAACCGTCGCCATACAATTATGGCGTCCACCGATCACGGAACCGGAATTCCGAAATGCCCTGCACTCTGGGGCTCGAGGTCAGCCTAAAAAGGTAGAAACGAGTCGATGAGATTAAAAATCCTCAACACCCAGAGTGTCTCACGTGAAAATAAAAAAATCCACTATTGTAAAAAAAGAAAAATTAATGCGAGAGGGAACTTAGAAAAAAGGTGTATTTTTTGTCTTTTTTAAACTTTTTAAAATTTTCTTTTCTCTTTTTTTTACCAACAGAACGAGAACAATGTTAGTAGAACAAAGAACAATTTGAACGACAAAGTTGGTAAAAAACTAAAACATGAACTAGAGCAAAGAGGGAGAACTAACTGAAAAGAGAAGATTAAAAAGCGTGAAACATAGATGAAAGGATAGACAACAAAAAAGAGAAGAAAATACAAAAGGAGAAAGATCGCTCAGGAATCCGGGGTCGCGAAACCCGTAAATACCTCAAGAAGGTATTCCCGTTGGGGGTACTATGGATAGGAAGACTTTTGACAATTATGTTGTACAGCTTTCAGAAGAATATAAAACTATTCGAGAAAAAGTCTTGCAAACAGCTCCTACGAAAGTTCGATAAATTCATCTATCGTTCGATTCTACTTCATACAACAAGGATATTATTGATATTGGTGTATCTTTTAATGGAACTTGGCATAAGAGAGGGCACAGTTCCTTATATTGCAATGGCTGCATCATAGTCATTTTGACAGGTCTTGTGATTGACTTTGAAGTAATTTCAAAATACTGCCATGACTGTACTAAAACTGCAGCTGATTTGGGAAATAATAGCCCTGAGTATGAAGTATGGTATGCAGATCATAATAAATCTGGAAAATGTGAAAAAAATTATGATGGCTCATCAGGTGCGATGGAAGTACATGTTGCTAATGTATTGTGGAAACGATCAATATATGTATGACAAATGCGATACACCGAAATTCTGTCTGATGGCGATTCCAAAACATTCCTCAGCTTGTCAAAATCAAATATTTATGATGATAAACAGATTGTAAAAGAAGAATGCATAAATCACGTTGCTAAAAGACTCGGTACAGCATTTAGAAATAAAGTGAAGGAATGGAAAGTAAAAGGATTATGTTTAGGTGGGGAAAAAAGGGAAACTTGACAGAAGAAACAATTACCAAATTAACTAGTTATTATAGAAAAGTGATAAAGAACAACGCTCCTGATGTTATGAAGATGAAAACTACTATATTTGCTTCTCTCTTTCATTCTATGTCCACTAACAAAAAGCCACAGCACCAAAAATGCCCTGCGGGACCTGCGTCATGGTGCTTCTATAATCGGGCAATTGCATTAGGAGAAAAAGCCCCAGATCACAACAAAATGAAGACAAAATTATCAGAAGATGTTGTTGCGAAGATTCTCCCTATTTACCAAAGACTTGCTTCAGATGAAATATTAAACAAATGTAAATCCGTTAAAACACAAAATTCAATTGAGAGTGTACATAGCCTGATTTGGAAATACTGTCCAAAGGACACATTTGTATCAAAGAAACGGTTTGAGTTTGCAGCCATATCTGCGATTGGTCAGTTCAATATGGATTGTGAAGAGAGTTTACTGATAAAAGAAAGTGAAAACGTCAGCAGTCCAGCTTTATCTATCGCCAAAAGACGCGATCAGCGTAGTTTGAAACAAAGCCTGCAACCAGACACTGCAGCCTATAAAACCACTTTTCGCAACAGAAAATATAATAAGAAAAAGCAAGAAAAGAAGCAGACACAAAAAGAAGGGATATCGTATGCAGCTCGCTCATTTTGAAATAAGGTAACGAAAGAGGAGGTTAATTGTTACTATTTTATGCTAAATGCTGAAAATTTAATAAAATTTAAGAAAGCTTTTTTTTTCATTTATATTCAAAAACTTAAAACTCAATGCAAAGCTTCATTTATATGTCTAATCCAAACTTGTATAAAAAATGTTGGTTTTCTGGAATGTGTATTGAATATATCAAACGATCCTCGTAACGCTGCGAATTTTCCGATTTCCCAGCTCTTCCACCTTTTCGGCTGAAAAATATATAGGTAGGCAAAATTCCCAATTCTCACCCCCCCCCTCCCCTCCCTCGTTTAACTAAAAAAAATTAGTTGTTTTTTCTCTCCCCCCCCCCTCTTTCCTTGTGCGACTGAAAGTTACGACAAAGTTTCATTACGAGAAAGTTCTGCGACAAAAAAATATTTTTTAAAATTTCAGTGGCTTTTTTTTAACATTAATGTTGATTGCAGATTAATTTGGCAAGGCGCAGCAGGCATTTTTAAATATTTTACACATCTGATAACCTTTACTGCTCTTTTTGGTGACAATTTTTTTTCAGTCGCACAAGTTTTTTTTTTTTTTCTGCGACCGAGTAATATATTTTGAGATTTTTCTTCACTACAGATTGATGAATTTTACAGTTTTATTCAGCATTCCCAATTCTAACTCCCTCTCTTTTTCTCCCCCATTCCTCCCTCAACTGAAAAAATGTAGTGTTTTTTTCTTCGTCTCCCCTTCCTTGTGTGGCTGAAAGCTAAATAAAATATTTCAAAATTTCAAGCAATTTTCAGAATTTTTTTTTATCATTAGAATTGACAGAATGCTAATTTCGCAGCTCTGTCAGCCCTTTTTAAATATTTTACACACTCCGCAGCCCTTACTGTTGTTTTTTGGCAAAAAATTCTTTTAGTCGCATGAGGTGGGCTTTTTTATTCTGCGACCGACTAATAAATTTGGAGATTTTGGTTTTACCCAGCGACAGGTACACAAATTTCTCAATCTCTCCACCCCCCCCCTCTCCCGTTGGACTAAAAACATTCAACCAACTGATAAATTTTCAGATTCTTCTTAGCAACCGATCGACAAATTTTGCGATTTCATCCTGCAACATGTAACAAATTGTCGAAATTCTCGATCCTCCCCCCCCCCTCCCTCCACGCCTTATGCAACTGAACAAATGTGTTGCCAAAATCAACAGTAGGGGAGACCGGGGAAATGGCGACACCTTATGGGAATTTAATTTTTTTCACCTAAAAAAAAAATGTTTATTTTTTAATAGTAAAAATTCTAAAGCTGAATCATTATCTTCAGTATCTTTATAAATTTCACCGTAATCATAACTGTAAAGTAAGCACACATTTCATCTGAAAAAGCAAAAATTTTCTTTCAACCTCTGTACAGTTGTGGGATTACCCAGGACACTGGGGTAATTCCGCCACTGTATCGTTGTAATGACGCCACTATATAATGACCTAGTAAATACGTAAAATGGATACTAGGAAACACATAACCTACTAAAAATGTTTAGAAAGCAATAATTTATAAAAAAAATGAATAATTCCAATGTTCCTTAAGCTAGATTTATTAATGTGCTAAGCTTACAATTTAACTCAAATTGGAAAAGTCACCCTTTGCCATGGTGGCGGCATTACCCCGAGAGGACAATATATAGGAAAACCCCCAGCAAAGCCGAAAGAAGAACCGAACTTGTTCAACAAATTGCATCAAAATGTCGGCGAATGCATGTAGATTACGGGTAGTCTTATCTTAAATACCTAATGTTCCAATAAAAGGTGTTTACCTCTACTCATTTGAAGCTCCAAAATAAGAAGCAACTAGATGAAAACTATATTTTTCACTAGAACAAGCGAACGACGTACAACAAAATCATTCTCACTCTAGGCACTGTTTCTATTGTTGGCCGCTACAGTGCAGATGCAATCACTATCTCAAACTGCAGTTAGTTTTCAAACTAGACGGGATGGCGGCATAACCCCGAGTGGCGCCATTCCCCCGGTCTCCCCTAAGAGCCATTGGGTGTGTAAAATATTTAAAAAGGGCTAATAGATACTGCACTCTGCCAAATTATTTTACAGTCAAAAAGTATTTGATGTTACAAAAATACTGAAAATCGCTTGAAATTTTGAAAATATTTTTTCCTTAGCTGTATGTTCATATATATAAAAATCAATGGACAGTTTTATTTACATATATATAAACTGTATGTATAAAAATAATATTACTGTTTTTAATTTATGTGGAACACGCATGGAACAATTAGAAAAGTTCTTCGCAACGCTGCAAATTTTGTCGTCTCAATGGACGATTTCTTATGATCCTTATGCTTCTCAAAACATCAATTTAAATAAACACATTAATTTAGTGAAATTATTCAATAAACTTATTGAAGCTATGGCTATATTTGAATTTAGTTGATAACAATAGATATTTTAATGTTTGTGCTTGTACTAAATTTTAAAATTCATTTTCTTAATAAATTTCACTAGTATCGATTATTTCGAAATTCTTCATGCACATAATTTTTTCCCCGATTCCTTAGAAAATTTCTATAGCTGTTTGTCAGCATATATTTCATAAAGCTGTGCATGTTTTTGTTAAAACTAAATATAATTGCAAAAGCTAAAAGGTACAGTGCGCAAAAAAAATATTTGCACGCAGACGATTTTTTGAATAAGTAACCATAGAAAACAAATTTGATACTATTCTCTTAATTATTCATTTATTTAAATAAGAAGAAAATAAAAATAACTACCCATTTTCCTTAAACAGTAATATTACACATTTAAAAAAATAAATTAATATTTTCTCATACCTAAAAAGTATTTGCACAAGAAGCATTGACTGTTAAAAAATGCATTAAATGTGAACATTATGCAAATGTTTAGCATATCAGTCCCGCAGTACATTAGCCCCGCACTCTAAAGTCACGTAATATATTAAATGGAGCAGGGATTCTGGGGGAGTTTTTGTCCTAATGGCGCCGAAAACGTGTAAACTGTCTGTTGCTACCCGTTTATATTTCTTCACAATTCTGGATTAAGTTACCGAGGAATAGGTAAATAAAAAAGAAAAGTGCCCAGCTGAACTGATGGCATTGAGCTCACAGACTATTCACACTAATTGTATATTATACTCTTATTTTAAAGAATAATGCCACTCAAAAAAATAAGTGAAGGGGAATTAGCCCCCGTTTCCCCCTTTATACTTAACCAGTGAACCTCCAAATCTAATCAGGGAAGCTCCTTATCATAATAAACCGGTATACCAAATTTGGAGCAAATCGAATAATCTTGCAAAAAAAAAAAAAAAAATTATCTAAATTGAGGGGGTGGACTAACCCCCTTTATCCTTAACCAATGAACTCCCAAAACTAATCAGGGAAGTTCCTTAACATAATAAACCGGTATACCAAATTCGGAGCAAATCGAATCATTCTGCAGGAAAAACCCATTTATCTGAATTAATGGGGGGTGGACTAACCCCGTTTCTCCCCCTTTATCCTTAACCAATGAACTCCCCAAACTAATCAGGGAAGTTCCTTAACATAATAAACCGGTATACCAAATTCGGAGCAAATCGAATGATTCTGCATGAAAAACCCATTTATCTGAATTAAGGGGTGGACTAAGCCCCCTTTTCCCCCTTTATCGTTAACCAATGAACCCCCAAAACTAATCAGGGAACTTCCTTAACATAATAAACCGGTATACCAAATTCAAAGCAAATTGAATGTTTCTGCATGAAAAACCCATTTATCTGAATTAAGGGGGGTGGACTAACCCCGTTTTTCCCCCTTTACCCTTAACCAATGAACCCACAAAACTAATCAGGGAAGTTCCTTAACATAATAAACCGCTATACCAAATTCGGAGCAAATCGAATCATTCTCCATGAAAAACCCATTTATCTGAATTAAGGGGGGGAATGGACTAACCCCGTTTTTCCCCCTTTATCCTTAACCAATGAACTCCCAAAACTAATCAGGGAAGTTCCTTAACATAATAAACCGGTAAACCAAATTCGGAGCAATTCGAATCATTCTGCATGAAAAACCCATTTATCTGAATTAAGGGGGGGGGGGGGGTGGACTAACCCCGTTTTTCCCCCTTTATCCTTAACCAATGAACTCCCAAAACTAATCAGGGAAGCGCCTTACGACAGTGAACCTAGGAAAAAATTTTGAAGCAAATCGGATGTTTCTATCAAGAGTTATCGCGTTACGTACATACGTACATACATACATACATACATACATACAGAACGGGCGGGCACATTAGCTCTCAGGCTTTGATAGCCTGTGAGCTAAAAATTAAATCTAAACTTTTCTAGTGTTCGTTATGTAATTAAGATGAAAAAAGAAACTGGTTCGACAATAAATAAGCCGTGAAATAAGCGTCCAAGAAAGCTAAATACCAGGCAAAGGAGAGCCATCATAAAAGAATCTTCAGAAAACCCTTTTCTAAGTGCTCGAGAATTGGCTGTTGATGTCGCTTCAACGTCGGGAACAATAGTAACACCACAATCAATTAGAAATATTCGAGGAAGAGCCCCTCGAACAAAACCATTTATTAGTGAAACAAATAGGGTGAAAAGACTTGAATGTAAAAGCTTATGCCAGAAAACCACTAGAGGTTTGGAAAATTTTTTTCCGATGAAAGCAAGTTCAATACTTTTGGCTCAGATGGTAAGAAAACTGTATGGCGAACGCCAAATACTTCTCTTCAAATTAAAAACTTGGAACCAACTGTAAAACATGGCGGTGGTCATGCAATGATTTGGGGATGCATGTCTTTTAACGGAGTTGGTGAAATGACCTTTATTGAAGGCAATATGAATGCTAAACAATATATTAATATATTGCGAGATCATTTATCTAATAGTGCTCTGAAATTAGGAATTCCTAATTCATATTATTTCCAACAGGATAACGATCCGAAACACACTGCATATATTACGAGGTTATGGTTGCTTTATAATGTAAAAAATCAATTGAAAACGCCACCACAATCACCAGACCTCAATCCGATTGAAAATTTATGGCATATTTTGGATGTGAAAATAAGGAAAAAGAAAATTTCTAACAAATCAGAACTTAAGCAAGCTGTTAGGGAAGAATGGCTACAAATCAGCAGTAAAACATGTCACAAATTAATAGAATCAATGCCCAGACAAGCTGTAATTGAAGCAAAGGGCATGCATACTAAATATTAGCACAGTTTTTAACTTATAAATAATTTCTCTAGTGCCATTTTTATTGCTAGTGTGCAAATATTTTTTTGGCAGTACAAATGCTACTTTTGTATGTTTTCATATTTTAAATATAATTATTAAGTCAGATATTAAATATGTTTATTTGTTTTGTAAAAGTGTTGGTATTTTTAATTCTTAGTTGCTTTTTATTTATTTATACATATGCAGTGTTGCCAGTGGGATACTTCTTTAAATTTCAGATTTCTTGATTGGCACCACTTTTTTGAAACGGTAAAATTCCCTTTGTTTTTGCCTTAATTAATATGGCATTAAATAAGGCACATTTTACCATTTCAAAAAAGTGGTGCCAATCAAGAATCTGATTTTAAAAAAAGTAGCCCATCTGGCAACACTTCATATGCTACAACAAATTTACCTGGTGTGCAAATACTTTTTTTACTAACTGTAGCTAATTGCAGCAATATGATGCAAAAATGCTGAAAATTTCATAATATTTAGATTTTTTCTTTTTTTCCCCCTGTATATTAAAATAGATAAATTTGATGCACAGTTTCATTTATATGTATAAATCAAACTTGCATTAAAAATATTTGTGATTTTAATTGCTGTAAAATGTGCATGGAACAGTTCGGAAAATTCCTCGTAGCGCTATGAATTTTGTCGTCAATGAATGATTTCTTATGTTTCACAAAACATAAATTTACATTGTGTAAACCCATTAATTTGATGAAATTATTGATTAAACTTATTGAAACTATGGTTATATTCGATTTTAGTCAATTAGAAGGTATATTTTAAAATTTGTGCTTGCATTAAATCTTATAATTCATTTTTCTCAGTTTAAAAATTTTGTATCTATTAATTCGAAATGGGACATGCGTTCCATTTTTCCACTGGATGCTTTGAATTTTTTTGTAGCTATTTGTCATTTTATAGGTCATAAAACTAAGCATGGTTTTTTAAAATACTTATAATTGTAAAATTTAAAAAGGTAGTTAACTGTAGAAATATGGTGCAAAAATGCTCAAAATTTCAAAAAAAAAAAATAGAAAATATTTTTTTCACCTTTATATTGAAATATATAAATTCGATGCTTAGTTTTATTTATAGATATAAACCAAACTTGTATAAAAAATATTGGGGATTTTCATTGATATGGAATGCGCATGTAACGTTTTGAAAAATTCTCATTAAAATACGAAAAATTCCTTTTTTTCTAAAAAATTTTTTAATTTTTTGTGTGATAAATGCATGCTCTAATACATATAAAGCACATTAAATAATATTTAAAGTGAAATTTTAAAAAAATAAAATTTTTTATAAGTTCAATTGTCCCCTTAACTAACTTCCCCCTTCTGTACAAATAAACAGTACAGATAGTAATTAATCTATTTATATGTACACGGACAGCAATTGCTAGATGATTTGTATTAAATTGATATGATTATGGGGTAAACTGCGAGAGACAAAAAGAGCCACTCCATCGGTGGCGCCGTTATTAACTGTAAAATCTTTTCTGTAGTTTGCATAGCTGCGTAAATTTGGCTTTGTTACTGGGTTTTAAATGGGTTTCCTGCAGAGCAAAACGGTTGGTTGATTGGTTGATTAGAGTTTTATGGCACAAAGTCCTCATAGGGACATGCTGCGCCAAGAAAAAGTTAAGGAGTAAAACATAGTTAAAAATTAAAAGTTACATTAAAAGATTGTCAGAGATATAAAAGTGAAAAAACAAAACAAAATGAAGAAAGCAATGTGATGATACAAGTAATAAAAAATAATGCACAATGAAAGCGACAATACACAAGGTTTTAAAAGACAAAAAATAGTTAAAACACTAGAATATTTAAATTAAAAAATTCTAAAATCTCTAAAGTTAAGAAAAGTTATATGTTCAAGAAATAAAGCATAAAATGTTATATAATACTGCTTTAAGAAGGAAGTTATAATTCAAAATTTTAAAACGATATAAAGCTACGTAGGATGAATAACTTCAAAAACTGTATTATTGTCATCGTTATCAGAGTCATAACTACAAGAGTCCATAGCCTCTTCTGCATTAGTTGAGCAGCTGTTTGTGATCTTTAATATTAGTTATTGCTGGGCTAAGACATGATTTATTGCCTTTTCTCTTCACAGTTTTCCACTGTGAAGAGATTTGAGTTGGAGGTTTCTTTCTTTCTTTTTGCGCGTTAGTTTTTTCATTTGCTTTCGGAGTTGGACAAACAATAGGTTTGACTAATTTGCTTTTATCTGTGGCTGGCGTTTTTTTTGTCTTATGTTCGGTTGATATTTTTGATTTAACTGATGATGTTTGGGGTGAATTAGGTTTCTGTAATGATAGAACTGGAGATGAAGCAACCTTAGTTTCAGTCTGATGATTAGATGACTTTTTGGATCCAACTGGAGATTTCTGTGAATGAGTAAGTTGATATTCTATTGTAACTGGTTCCGAGGATGGTAGCCAACGTTCCAATAATGGGGTACCATAGCATTTACTACCAAGAGAGACGTCCCGGGTTTTTTTAGGTGAAGTATTGGATGAATGTGTCATAGATGTATTATTTGGTGGAAAAGGGCAGTCGGTCTGGGTACTGATGTGCCTTACGGATTTTGGTTGTTGTTTGAGTATACTGGAGTAAGATACCCCAACAGAGGGGGTCCTAGATTCAACAAGTTTACGGGCTTCAGGGTAGGAAAGTTTTTGAGTAAACTTAACTGCAAGAATTTCCTTTTCACGGATCCAGTTAGGGCAAGAGCGAGAGTACGATGTATGGTCACCTTTACAATTAGCGCAGCGTTCTGGTTTTTCGCAAGTTTTACCGTCATGGCCGACTTCTGCACAACGTGGACAAGTAGCAGATCCACGACAGGTAGTATTAGTATGCCCATACCGCTGGCACTTAAAACAACGCAGAGGATTAGGGATATAAGGCCTAACTGGACAGTTTAAATAACCAGCTTTAATTGTAGAAGGTAAAGTATGGCTATTGAAAGTTAGAATAATGTGTTTAGTAGGAAGCATTTGCCCATTTCGACGGATAGTGATACGGCGTACATCTATGATATTTCGATCACTTAAATTAGCTAGAAGTTCTTCTTTTGTAGAAAATAAAAGATCTGGTTCAGATATGACACCACGGCAAGTATTAAGAGTTTGATGTGCTTTAACAGAGACAGAAAAAGTACTTATAGTATCGCAATTTGACAGAAGTTGTGACTGCCTGGCTGAAGAAACCTCAACCAGTAAGACCCCAGACTGCAATTTTTTGAGCGAGTGACCATCACCCAAAACAGACTGAAATGTTTTTGCTATCAGAAAAGGTGAAGTTTTTTTGAAAGAACTATCTGAGAGACTATCAGTGCGTTTAATTACAAAAAAAACGAGTGAATAACGTCTGTACAGTTTGTTGCTCGCCACTTGGGAGAGAAATAGAAGGAATGTTAGTTTTTCCATCCATAATTGAAAAAAAGAAAAAGAATTCAGACCCCGGCCGCACCACCCACTACCGAGCCCAACAAGGGGATGCACATTCGTGCACCAGTGCTGGCCAGGGCCCATACGGTCACAAGACACTCCTATGCCAGTCTCCACCCTTAGCGAGATGGCTAGTAAGTACTCGCTCACTTGATCCCCAGCCAGTGACACAAGTCAGCTGACCAGCCGATTGATGCATACGGGACCAATATGCACCTCCCGTCTACATGAAGCAGAGGCCAAAGCAGTGCGTTGGTTTCCCTCTACTGCCAGGATTCCCCTCTCCAGGGACACGGGTCACCACGCACGGCAAACACATGGGAGGTTTACAATTCTCCATGAGTCGATATAAACAGGATGATATCGGCTCACACAAAATTGCCCTCACCTCCGAAGAGGAAACCACAACGAGAGTGAAACAAAGAGGAAAGAAAGATAAGAGAAATAAGAGGAAGATGGAAAAGAGAAAGATTGCTCAGGTGCCCGGGGTTTCGAAGCCCGATCATACCTAAAGAAGGTATCCCCCTGGGAGGCCTTCCAAGGGACACCGTCACAATTGACTATCTGAAGCAGAGGGCTATCACCATCATGCTGTCGAAGACAAGGCCCGTGGCAGAGACTTGACTGTTTAAAGACATTTTTGTAGCCCTCTCTTCTATTTATGATAAGGACAGATCAGTTAACTAACAAGGGAACCACTTTAGGTGTTGCTCGCACCTAGTATTGAAACATGGTGCATTTTAAAGCTCTATATTAGGAAGTTTGGGAATCGATAAAATTTTTTTGTTAAAATAATATTTTTTGATTTTACAGCAGATTAAGTTTCTGAAAATGCAATTTCCTAGACCACTTTTCGGGCTTTTAACGTAAGTTTTTTTTAAGACCGATTAGCAGAGCATCGACGATGCCGTTAAATCACTTATCGAGAGGAAACTTGGATTATCCCCCAATGCAGCCAACGAGTACCTATGTGGCTCTAGAGACGATGGCTTATTTGGGGTACCGTTGGATGGAGAAGATTCTGATATTGCAATAATTGATGGGGGATATAAACTGTTAACTTCAAGAGATTGCATTATTAAGGATATGGCATGGGCGGAGCTGAGGGAAGACGCAGACTTCAGATACCAGTCCACCAGGGTAAATAATCCAGAAGATTTCCTTAACTCCGTTGAACATCCGGACACCAGTGCCACCAATAGATATACTTCACAATGGACTCGAGCTAGACAGGCCAATAAGAGATTGAAAATCAAGTGGAAAATATCTGAAAATCAAGATGCCCCCCTTGTTGCTGGTGATGAATCAATCAGTGAAAGTCCAAATTAAGGACATCTTCGCCAAATTAAGGAACATTCAGAGGAAGTTACGTACCACCTCATTGAGAGATCATAAGCACAAGGGAAAGACTAATACTTGCGTTGCAGCATCGAAGGAATCTAGTCATTTCTTCTCCGACGGTGCTTACACCCACTTTAGAGACTGGCGTTTCATTCATCGTGCAAGACTTGGGATCTTGAATTTGAATGGGTACAACAAGCCAACAAGGCGTAACCCCGGGCCAGTCGATAAGAAGTGTACCCAAATCGAAACCTTGCCTCACGTCCTCGACTATTGTATGACCCATAGTACTCTTTACAAAAAGTGGCATAATGCCATTGTTAATCGAATGAAGAAAGCTGATGCTAATAGATGGGTCATCATGGGAGAGGATCGTGTGCTGGGTACTGAAAATCCTCGTTCTGACCTGGTTGTCCGTAATGGCAATGACATCATTATTTTTGACGTGACGGTCTCCTTCGAGAATGGCCTTGAAGCCTTCGATGAAGCTCGTAAAACTAAGGTGGAAAAGTACAAGAAGTTAGCGGAAGAACTTACTGAAGGTGGAAAGAGAGCTGTAGTTGAGGCCATTGTCGATGGGGCACTTGGTTCGTGGGATCCGCCTAATGATAAGTCGTTAAGAAGAATATGTGCGAAGTCTTACTTGAGAACTATGAAAAAGATCATTGTAAGTGAGACATCTCCATTTCTAATGACGTTTACTAAGAGGATATTCACCGGGTCCCACAGTTAGCCAACGGTCGCCAGGTTTGAAGCCCATTCCCCCAGCTGCTGCATTTTATTTTGTTTCTTTGACTTTTATATGTTTCTTATATTTTAATAAAGTTTTTGACTTGTTTTTATAAATGTTAATAAAAATTTATAAAATTGTTCTTGAACAACTATAGACAAGGTACTTGACACCATAGTTTCTACATGGACACACATTTTTAATGTGTAGCAACTCCATTTTTAACTTTTGTTGTAGCCACTCTCTGTAAACAATGTACCGTAGGGTAACAATGTTCACAGCTTTACATTGCTCACAACCGTAGGGTCTGTAAACAATGAACCGTGTTCTTATCAGCTTAATGTTTTAGTTGGTTTTAACATTTATATTTATTTTGCAGATTTTCTCCTGAGTTTGGGGATTTTAAAATAAGAGCAGACCACGCCTACTACCTAATTGCCGAAGGGTCGAGAAGGATTCATTTTCTGATAGAGGGTCTTTGAGCGCATTGATCGAGTTCATGCCTATTCCTCCCTAGTGTCTCCAGCTGGCTTCCTCGCCATCTTGCTTGCTAGAAGAGGATTTCTTAGTTATAATCTCACAGTTCGATGTTGACCTGAAATCAGAACGTAACAGAGTTAATTCTTTGTATAAACGACATATTAAATACTTTGACAAAATTGCTTACAGAGAGAGTTACATTGCTGCCAGGCGAAACTACAAAAAGAATCTAAGAAAAGTCAAACGTTCATCATGGATTGAATTCTGTCAGAATACTAATAATGCCTATGGCAGTTTGTACAAGTTTCTCTCGAAGAAGAAGGTTACCCAACAAGATATTATATTCACGTGTTTGGAAAACTCTCAGGTTTTTGATACCTACCATGATATCGCGGAGACTTTAATGATGGATCATTTTGACGTACATAATGTGCCTCCTGATCCTTTTGTATTTACCAGTTCCGAGGATCAATCGCAATCAGCAGACTTTGTTCCTTTGTCTGGGAGAGAGCTTTTTCATGCACATGGACGACAGAGTAACAAAAAGGCCCCTGGCTTTGACGAAATTGATGACATTGTGGCTAAAAATCTGTGTAAAAAGTTTACACCTCTTATGCTGCAGCTCTATAATACATGTCTTAAGCTTGGCCATTTTCCCCATTGCTGGAAGAAAGGCTTGGTTATATTTTTCCGAAAGCGTAATCGCCCTTCAGATACTTCTAACTCCTATCGTCCAATTACTTTACTGCCAATTCTGGCAAAAATTTTGGAGCGTATTGTAAAAACTCGCTCGGTTACAATCCTTGAATCTACTTTTTTGGAAGATAATCAACATGGTTTCAGAGAATCTAGAGGAACAATCTCAGCTTTGTCTTCACTGCAGGATCTTGTACGAAGAACCTTGTCTAATTATAAATACTGCTCCCTCATAAGTTTTGACATTTTGGGTGCGTTTGATGTTATTGACTGGCATATTCTTTGCCAACTTATTGACAGGCTTCCTATTTCTGACTATCTTAACGATTCTCTAAGAAATTATGTTAGCTATAGGCTGATCGGCTTTAAATTTGTAAGTGGGACTCGCTGGTTTAGAGTATTTCGCGTATGTCCGCAAGGATCCTGTTTGGGCCCAATGCTTTAGACTATAGTTGCAGATGGAATTTTGAAATTATATATATTTCACAGTATTAATTCTTATGCTGATGATTCGGCGGTTGTGGAGGGTGCGGACACAAGGAGAGAACTGGAACGTAAAACAAACCTTTGCATTGAGAAGTTTGCAACAGCTTGTGAGGCTATGCGCCTGACCATTAGCATCGAAAAATCTTCAGCAATGTTGTTTGGGGTCATTCCATGGTTACGGACGTAACAAACAGACAGAGACTTTAAAGCTTCATAAATAATGTAAAAAAATACTTATTACATGGATTATTTTATATTTAAGGTCGGTCCAAGGATTATAAATAGAATATTAAATTTTGAAATCTGAAAAATGTTCCCATAATTTTTGAAAAAATAAAATGTAGATGTTACGGACGCAATTCACAAAACTGTCAAAATTGCATATAGTTGCAGTTATTGTCATAATCCTGGGAATTTTAAGGAAGAACATTTAAATTTTTCTTCAATAATTCATTATTAGGGTATTAGCTGTTTGAAACTGCAATTGTGAAAACATCAAAATAATTATTAATTAATACATGGGATAATTAAATTGTTACAGACGTAACATTTGCCTGTTACGGACGTAACGATTCAATGCATCAAAATTTATGAATTCTACTTCATTTATAATATATTCACTAATTTCTTTTATAAATTTTAAATATATAATATTTAAATACAAAAACTAGCCTAATTACAACTTCTACAAATAATTTTTGAAATGACAATAACTTGTTAAACTTTACCATAGTTTAAGTGAAATGTTCTCAATTTCATCACTCTCACATTTTAGTGCTAATACTTTTATTTAATTTACTTTTTATACTTAAACTGCATGTTTTCAGAAAATTCATACTCTAAGCTATAAAAATGTATTACATGACTTTATAAATTAAATTATATTTGTTTTATAAATTAAATATTATTTGTTTTATAAATAAAAAAAATATTAGTACTTTTTATTTTCACTTTTCATGGAATGACCCTTTGGCAGATATACCCTAAGCAAGCGGCGTCCAAACTTCACGGGCGTAGCATCTCCGTCAGGGATAATGTTTTTTATCCCGGTTTCTACTTAGACAGCCAATTTCGTTAGATCACTTTGATATGGTCCGTGACAAAATACGTAATTTTACCGGTGCCGTACAAAAAACCCGTATTCGTGACAGAGGTCTTCTTCCTTGACTATTTGAAAATTTGGTATAATTTTGTTGTTAAAAGACTAATTTCTTATGGCTTTGAGGCTTAGTACAAGGATCTTAAATATCATGGCATAAAACGTTTATCTTCTTGTCAGAGACTTTGTTTACTGTGTATCATTCGTGTTTACAGAACTGCTTCGACTGAGGCACTGTGTGTCCTCTCGGGGATTCCGCCTTTAGAAATAGAGCTGGAGCAGCTGAGTTTGTGTTATGATATTTACAGGAAAAATGGTTATGGCTGGATTGATGACTTGTATGTCTCATCTGATAAGTTGGCACGCAACATCAACACTTTTGACTACCCTTATTTTTGTAGTAATCATCATATTGAATTTATTAAGCCTGTTACAAGTACAGTGCCATTTCTCCGTCACCCTGTTCTTTTCACTGATGGCTCTATGATGCAGGAGGGAGTGGGAGCTGCTTTTGTGGTTTATCTGAACGAGAGGGTTATTTTTGAAAGTAGCTATAGATTAAATACATACAACACAGTATTTCAGGCCGAACTGGCAGCTCTTGATAGGGCCATTGAGTGGCGCAGTCGTTCAGCGTTTGAGAAGTTCCTTATTTACTCGGATAGTCGTTCTTCGATTGAAGCCATGAAGAAATTGTTTCCTGCTAATGAATTACTGTTTAATATCTATTCCAACTTCCGACTTCTGAATAACAAGCTTATTAGCTTAGGATGGATTAAAGCCTACATAGGTCTTGTTGGGAACGAATATGCAGACAGATTGCTTAAATCAGTTATTGAGAAAGGTGAATATGACTCTGTGCTCGATGTTTCTATTCCTCATTCATTAGGGAAAAAGGCATTTTAATAATAATATTGCCCATATCTGGAGGAATAAGTGGCTTAGAAGTGAAAAAGGTCGTGATACGTTTTTAGTAATTTGTGTCCCAGATAGGCCTTTTTAATGTTATTCACAACTTTCTGCTTATTTTCTCTCTTCTCTTGGTGCTTTCCCCAGCTATTTATATAAAATGGGAAAACGTCCCAACGATAAGTGTAACTGTGGAAACGTTGGCGATGCTGAACACTATCTTTTTGGAAGATGCCCGCTAATGCCTGCTTCTTTTCAATTTATACGTAACAGTACTCTTTCTTAGAACATGCAAAATGCCTTGTTCTCTAAATCAAGTTATTCCTAACTAAGACTGATTTTTAACGAACTTAATAAACTATATTCTTTTATAAAGTACAAGTTCTGACTTTTTCACACATATTCTACGTTGGGCTCGTGGACTCTTGCTTGACTTTGCCAATTCAGGATTGTTCTAGTTTGCTGAATTTCCTTCTGTTTTTATGACTTATTTGAAATTTTAAGTCACATGTCTTTCTCTGTAAATGACTATTTTTTGTACATTAGCTTTCACATATGCTTTTTTTTTCTCCCAGTTTTTTTAGTCATGTGTCATATCCTGGCTGTGCACTTGGTCGGATGGTGGAGGAGGTTTTTCAACCAGAGGTTTTTCAGCCTTTGCCAATTTGTTTGGCGCCCTGGCTGAGTGTTTCTATCCCTCTCTGCCTCCCGAGGATAATATCCGACCCCGTGAGGACTCCATGCACAAAGTTCCTTCCCCTGGCAATGAAAATATCCGACATTGCCAGGACGGTCACCCTCAGCCTGCAGCGCCACCAATATTGATAGACTCTCCTAAGGACACAACTTTCTCAGAAACATCTTCCTGCCGGATCGACTTCTGAACGTCTGCCTGACAGAATAACTGAAAATATACCCACAACGCATGTGCTCACATCCTGTGGGGAGAATCGCCGACCCCACACGGATGTTAAGCAGTATGCCACCTCCCACTCAAATCCTGCAAAGCTTCTGACAAATCCCAAGGTATCTTCATCCAAAGTCAAAAAGCCAAGCTTTGATGGTCATGGACAGCAACAACCTCCCTCAAGAGGATGGTTGGTTGTATATGGTTTTATGGCACAAAGTCCCATGAGGGACATGCTGCGCCAAAAAAATAATTATAGACTAAAAAAGGATGAAATTAAATAAAGTAGCTAAAATATAGGTAAATATGAAAGAAAATAAATAACGTAGAAAAGGTATCTGGATGGGGTATCCCATCCAGATGTTAAAACCAAAAATCAGTCATAAAACCAACGAAATAAATAAAAGATTAGATATCAAAATAAAATCCTGCGTGTTTTAAAAACGTAAAGAGTGCCCCATGAGGTGTTTCCCCGATGAGGTTTGTCATTGCTGGTAATGAAGTGTTAAAATAAATTCTATATAAGTGCCGGAGGCCCGGACAGTCAGTTAAAACATGATGAATGGTCAGATAATCATAATGACAATGTGGACACATGGGTGCATCCTCCCGAAGTAAAAGATGTTTATGAGTGATCCTAGAATGACCAATTCTCAGACGAGTCAGAAGGACATCTGTTTTCCTTGGATAATTTGGAGGCCACGTTATGATTGTAGGTTTGATATGGTGCAATTTATTATTGTATTCTAAATCCCAACTGTCTTGCCAATTATTATGAATAAAATGGTTTATAAGTAGTTTAACGTCTGAGAATGGTATTCTATGGTGTAAGGGATTAAGAGCCAGCTTTGCCGCCTCATCTGCTTTTTCATTGCCAGGGATACCCATGTGTCCAGGTACCCAGCAAAATAAGATATTATAGCCACGTCTTGTCAATTTATTATAAAACTCTAAGATGGACGAAACAAAGGGATGCTTTTTAAGTGATTTTATAGCGTCAATAGAACTATTTGAGTCAGTATAAATGATGAAGGGTGAGATATGATGATGAGAGATGTGCGACATGGCTCTCTCTATTGCAATCAATTCGGATGTAAAGACAGAAATTGAAGGGTGCAGACGATAACTCAAGGTAGTGTCATTACAAAAAATCCCGCAGCCAACAATATCCCCACTCTTAGAACCATCCGTATAGATATCTATGTAATTATTAAAGTTTGCACGATGTGCAGCAAATAGTTGTTGAAAGGCAAGAGGAGTTAGATTATTTTTATTGTAACCTTTAAATGGATGGAGCGTGGTAATATCAGGAGGTTTCCAGGGAGGGAACTGGTACATTGGACAAGGGTTCACTTCAATATTGATTAGAGCACTATCATCAATAATTCTTCGTATTCTGGCTCCAAAAGATGGTATGCAAGATGGTCTATGCTGATAAAGGATATCATTGTCTGTATTTAAAATGTGGGTATGAAGGGGATGGCCAGGATATGAAAGGACACGGTAATACAGCTCCAATGAGAGTTTATCACGAATATGATGTAATGCTGGTTCGTTACAGTCAACATAAAGGCTTAAAATTGGAGACGTACGAAATGCACCAGAGCAAACCCGGAGTGCGCTATGGTGCACAGTGTCAAGTTTTTTTAGAGCAGATTTACTGGCTGAACCATAGACCTGGCAGGCATAGTCAATTTTAGACCGGATCATGGCACGATAGATTTTAAGGAGAGAAGTACGATCTGCTCCCCAAGAGGTATTTGAAAGCACCTTTATAAGATTAAGAGATTTTTCACATTTTGTGCGTAACTGCAAGATATGTGGTAAAAAGGTTAACTTTTTATCAAAGTGAAGGCCCAGAAAACGGACACTGTCCACAACAGGAATCTGAGTTGAGTCGATAAAAATTTCAGGATCTGGATGTAGATCCCTACGTCTACAAAAGTGCACGCAAGAAGTTTTGTCTTTAGAAATGATAAAACCATTTTTATTTGTCCAATTAAGAATATGAGTGATGGCAGTTTGCAATTGTCTCTCAATAAAACGAATATCTTGACCTATACACATAATGCGAAAGTCGTCAACATAGAGATCTCCCTTCACCGAAGGGGGTAATTGACCAAGGATATCATTTATTTTAATAGCAAAGAGGGTGACACTCAGGACACTGCCCTGGGGTACACCCTCTTCTTGTACATAAAAACTTGATAGAGTTCCCCCAATCCTGACTTGAAAGAGTCGCATGGCGAGGAAGTTGTCAATAAAAATTGGGAGATTCCCACGAAAGTCAAGATTAAACAGATCACGAAGGATCCCGTATCGCCATGTTTTGTCATAGGCTTTCGCCATGTCAAAAAAGACTGACACCAAATGGCTGCGTTTTAGAAAAGCAGTCCGAATATGAGTTTCAAGATGGATCAGGTTATCGATAGTAGATCTACCTCGTCGGAATCCACTTTGAAAAGCGGCAAGCAGATTGTTAGATTCTAAAATATGCACAAGGCGGATATTTACCATTTTTTCTAGAAGTTTGCAAAGGCTGCTGGTGAGTGCAATAGGTCTGTAATTATTGGGGTCCCTGGAATCTTTACCTGGTTTAGGAAAGGGAATAATAACAGCTTTACGCCAGGCATAAGGAAAGGCATGTTCAACCCAAATTCTATTATAGAAGGCAAGTAAGTTATTAAGTGAGGCGGTGGAAAGATGTTTTAGCATGGTATAGGTGATGCCATCGTGACCTGGAGCAGAGAGGTGGCTTTTTTGCAAACAACTTAGGAGCTCTGAAATCGTAAAGGGGTTATTATAGTTAAAAGAATGGCGAGAATGAAAATTGATGCGGGTAGTTTCCATTTGTCTTTTATATGATAAGAATGGTTCTGGGTATGAATCTGTGCTAGAGTTTGATGCAAGTGTATTTGCTATTGTTTCAGCAATATTTTTGGGTGAAGCTATTGTTTGACCGTTGTGATTTAGGATTGAGATATGGTTTTCGGAATATAGGCCCATACAATTTTTTACTTTTTTCCAGAGGACTTTGCTTGAGGTATTAGAGCTAATGTTAGATATGTATTGCATCCAAGATTCACGCTGGCTCTTACGACGCACTCTTCTAGCTTCCGCCTTTGCTTTTTTGAAGGCAATATAGTTTGTATTATTGGGATACCTCCGGAAGAGGCCCCAAGCCTTCTGTTGAGTTTTTTTTGCAATCTGGCAATCACTGTTCCACCACGGCTTCTTGTGTCTAGGTGTAGCAGTGGATTTAGGAATGCTAATATCTGCAGCATTGATAATACACTGGGTGATATTATCAAGTGCATCGTCAATATCACAGTCAATCATGTCGTTTGTAATTGTAGCCTGATTTTCGAAAGATGGCCAATTTGCTCTGTCATAAATATAGCGCTTAAAATAAGTATTAGAGTCCCTGTTAGGAGTAGTCTGTGTGATAAATGTTGGAAAATGGTCACTGCCGTGCAGGTCATTTGAGACCCAGAAGTTCCAGAAAGGATAAACAGATGGGGAGCAGATTGTAAGGTCTATTGCATGAAAAGTGCGAGTTGGTTCATGAAAGTAAGTGTTATCTCCATTATTAAGCAGGCATAAGCCATTGTCAGATATTAATTTCTCAATAACATCACCACGCTGATTAGAATCGGTATTTCCCCACAGTTGACTATGTGCATTAAAATCTCCAACAATGATGTAAGGAGTGGGGAGTTGGAGAAGGAGATTATCAAGAGTAGCTGACTGAATAGACTGATTTGGCGGTAAGTATAAGGTGCAAATTGTTATAAGCCGGTTAATATGTACACGGACTGCAACAGCTTGTAAATTTGTGTTTAGATTAATATGCGTATGGGGTAGGTTGCGAGAGATGAAAAGAGCCACTCCACCTGTGGCCCTTTCACTACCAGTAAAATCTTTTCGGTATGTAGCATAAGTGCGCAATTTTGCTTTGTTATTGGGTTTAAGATGGGTTTCTTGTAACGCTAAACATAGTGGTTGATGGTCATGAAGTATGTTGCGGATTTCGTCATATTTATTATGATAGCCACGGCAGTTCCACGAGATAATATTAGACATGAATGATTTTTTTTTTTAGTAATTTATCTGCGTTAAGTTATTCGGAGATAGTCATACTATCTCCATCGTTAAATTCTTCATCCGAATCTGGGTGAAGAGCAAGAGAATCATCCTCCTCCATTTTATCTGTCTGTTTTGGGTGGATTTCTTTTTTGGATGTTTTACTCTTTCTCTTTTTGGCTGCATTTTCAGATGGCACAGTGACTGTAACTGTTGGCAGGTTAAATTTCTCTGCATCAGATTTACGGTTTGGTTTCACAGATGGCGATTTTGTTGTATTTTGAGAACCTCTTTTATGGATTGGAAGTTTAGAGATTAAAGATTGTGACGAGGTATTTTGTTGTGAATTAGGAACAGATTTTGATAAGTTAGGATGAGCAGATTTTGGTGACTTAGGAGGAGCAGCAGCTTGCGTTGATCTATTTGTCTTGGCAGAATTATTAGACAGGTTATTTTCTTTTTGATTACGTTGGCAATTAGTTTCAGTGGGGAATTCGGTTTGGGTTGCAATAGTTTTATGAGATTTTTGGACTGTTTTAGACAAAGCAGCAGCATATGAGACACCAACTGTGGGTGCCCTGGATTCAACTATTTTTCTAGCCTCGGGGTATGATAAATTTTCTTTTGTTCGTATTGTTTGTATCTCTTTTTCTTTTCGCCACTGCTCGCAGGATTTGGAATAAGATGGGTGCTCTTTTTTGCAGTTTACACAAGAAGGTGGTGCATTGCATTGTACACTTTCGTGGCCAACTGCACTACACCGACCACATGTGGTTTTACCTCGGCATGAGGTTTTTGAGTGCCCAAAGCGTTGACAATTAAAACAACGCAGTGGGTTTGGGATATAAGGTCTGACAGAACATGAAAGATATCCGGCTTTTATATATTTGGGTAGGTTTGGCGAGTTAAAAGTAAGTATTATATGCTTGGTAGGTATCTGAATTTGATTCGCTGGTATTTGTTCATCTTTACGGGTGATTTTTATACGTCTAGCTCCTATGACATTTTGTTCCCTTAAGTTTTCCACTATTTCATCTTCGGTTACATGCAGGAGGTCAGATTCTGAGATCACACCACGAGAAGTGTTGAGAGTTCTATGTGGGCTTACGGAAATCGGGATATTTGCAAAATGTGTACATTTCTTTAAACTTATGGCTTGTTTGCTATTGTTTACTTCAATAAGAAGATCACCAGATCGAATTTTTTTTATGGTCTTTGGTTCACCAATCAATCCTTGGATAGATTTGTGAATCAGAAAGGGAGAGGTCTTGTCAAAACTGCCTTCTTGTCTTTTGATAATAAAGAATCTTTCAGCACATGAATTGGTATTAGAGGTAATATCACCATCTCTATCAGCACAGGACTTATTTAGGTTCGCATTCTCTCCACATGGGAGAGGATTTAAAGGAAGTAAATTATTTCCATCCATAATGAGATAAAAAAAACAATTCAGACCCCGGTCGCACCACCCACCACCGAGCCCAACAAGGGGATGCACATTCGTGCACCAGTGCTAACCAGGGCCCATACGGTCACAAGACACTCCTATGCCAGTCTCCACCCTTAACGAGATGGCTAGTAAGTACTCGCTCGCTTGATCCCCAGCCAGTGACAAGTCAGCTGACCAGCCGATTGATGCATACGGGACCAATATGCACCTCCCGTCTACCTGAAGCAGGGGCCAAAGCAGCGTGTTGGTTTCCCTCAACTGCCAGGATCCCCCTTTCCAGGGACACGGGTCGCCACGTACGGCAAACACGTGGGTGGTTTACAATTCTCCATGAGTCGATATACAGGATGATATCGGCTCATACAGAATTGCCCTCACCTCCGAAGAGGAAACCACAATGAGAGTGAAACAAAGAGGAAAGAAAGGCAAGAGAAAAAAGAGGAAAAAGAAAAGAGAAAGATCGCTCAGGAACCCGGGGTTGCGAAGCCCGTGAATACCTAAAGAAGGTATCCCCCTGGGGGGTCCCTCAAGAGGAAGCAAGCCTTCACCGAAAGATTGCTGCTCAGCCGCCTCCAAGCCTGATGCCTCCCAAAAGCGCCTGCCACCAACTGCTAAGACAGCCACAACAAGCAAGCCTGCTATAAAGACGGTCTCTGGCACCAGGGCACAGCTCAGAATGCCTCTGCCTGGTGCCTCCACTCGAAAAGCTACATCTCCAACAGAAAAGACTGTTAAACCCACAAAACAAGATAGACAATTGAAAATTGTAAATAAAAAAATACCTGTAAACGTACTCAGAATGTGAGAGATTCACCAGTCATTTGCATTGTAAATACGAATGAGCCTAGTCATTCGACTACCGATATTATACCAAGAAATGGTATGCCTGTAAATTTTCTAGATTTTTCTAAATAAATAAATGCTTCTCTGTGTACGGTTCGCTCCATGGATGTCTTTTAGTGATATTACGTTGTTAGGCATCACCATGCTCTTTTTCTCCCTCAAACTCTGTTCTTATCAGCTTAATCTTAATGTAATTTTAACGTTATTTTATTATTTTTCAGATTTTTACCAGAGTTGATGTTTTTAATAAAGAGCAGAACTAACCACGCCCATTGCTGATTGCCAGAAGGTCGAGGGTGGTATTTGCTGCACCGCCAGTTCCAACTACGCCGTTGTTGCTTTGATCGCTTCTCGGCCTTTTGGCTAAGATCAAAGCGTAGGAGATAAGTTCAAGTGACCATTGCGCTGACCATTCTTTGATTGTTTTGTTGTCTTACTTTTTGTTGTATAAGCTGAGATTATTAATTTATTTTTAACTTATAGTTAAGTATGAGTTGTATTCTTTAATCCGAAACGCTGGACACCAAACACTAAATGGTTAGGTATGGCTGCATGCTACAGTTCTATAGTTTTTGATGAAATTCAAGCTATTGCTGTGGACATTATCTTGGTAACACCAGACTAGACAGCACCAGATGACTGCATGTAAATGTTGTTGTACAATTTTAAATATTCTTCTATGTTAAAGTTATTGCGGCCTTCATTATCTTGATTTCAGTTTGGTCTCATTAGCTGTACCTTGACAATTCCAAGATGTTAATCACTTCAATTTCAAAATCAGTAAAACGTTTTCCTTTAGTACTTGGATATGCTGCAAAATTTAACTTTATTCACTTGAATGAGATTTAATGTTTTTTTTTTCTTTTAAATCTTTGTAAACTTAAATATATTTTTTCCACAATCTTGTTAATGTTTGAATATTTTAATCTTGCCACATCTAAAAAAGTTATCCAACCAGACATTGATGATGTATCATGCAATTATCTGGAAAAATAAACATTTTTCCCAAGTTCCTCTCATTTATGAACACCGTGTGCATGTAAAAAGATATTATGAGCTCTCTCAACAATGCTTAACCCTTTCATTGCATCCAAAAGTTAGACACAATAACAATGATTGCTTTGGTCTAGAAGTCAGCTTTGCTTGTCTAAATAGCGACGAATGCATCCATTTACAATGGTATGTTCCTGATGATGAATCGTCTCAATTCTATATACTTGATAAGTCAGCTGCCCTGTATGGTGCTTTTAATGAATCACCTGACTGTACACTGAAATACGGAAATCCCAGAAAGGATTACAGATTAAGATTTAAAAGAATTATCCCCAAAAATCTAATGAAAAGTTGTTCTTCCTCAAAAACCTACACCGCTCCAAATACTTGCATTACCCCAGATATTCTCAATATTGTTTGTAAAGTCATGCGACACAGAAAAAGTAAAAGAAAAATATAGAATTAGACCATTCTGCTGATTTTTATTGTTGCAGAATGAACATTTCAGATTTGGAATACCTTTCTGCTGATTTTGCAGCATTACTTCAAAGTGGAATCCACTCTGATATAACAATAGTTGTTAATAAAGATCACTACAAAGTTCATAAATTTATCCTGCAATCAAGATACCCCAAGTTCTATGATAAACTTGTGCAAATAGAAAACTTTGTCCTCTGATGAAGAGGTTCGGAACCTCGCATGGTCCGATTTTGTAAAGGCAGTACCTGACCGAGTGATGGACACTCCCACTCTGCTAGATATGCAAGACTTCCTATCAAACAGTGGTGGCTTTAGTAACACGTCAAATAGGGTCACCACCACCTGGTCCCTTGCAAGACAAGCCTCACGCAGGCTGGGCGTGGTCTGGCACATTGCTAATGACAAAAAAAATCCCTCTCCTTAAAGTTGATTTCTCAATCACTGACAAGAGAAAAATCTTCAAATCCCTTAGGGATATTTATCGTAAGAACCACACAGCTAATTTGAAATCACTTCCAAACCAAGGAAAAACCGTAGAATGCTTTGTTGCGGATAAAGTATCCTCCCACTTCAATCGTACCGGCGATTACCTCAGGTTTTGCGACTGGAGATTCATCATTCCGTGAGGCTTGGGGTGACCCGCCTCAATGGTACCATCCCTGGGGAAAGAGACTTCCACGAAAGGCTGTGTAGGTAGTGATACGGATTTGTCGAAACCATTCACCACGTCCTCCACAGCTTCCGTAGGCATTTGAATACAAGTATCACTGATCGCCACGATCCGATTGTCCATCTGATAAAATTAGCAGCTGAGGGCAAATGGTGGATACTGAAAGAAAATCAACCATATGGTCTCCACAGGGGGCTTTGCCCAGATTTGATGTTAGTAAATGATCAAGACGAAGTCCTAGTTTTAGACATCACCTGCCCATTTTACAACGGACTTAGTGCATTCAAAGAGGCACGTGATGAGTAACTCAAAATATCTAGTTGTAGCAGAAGATCTCACGAGAAAATATAAAAAAGTATCAATTGATGCCATAGTAGTCTGTTCCCTTGGGTCCTGGGACGTAAAAAATGATAAGGTAGTCTGCAAATTATGCTTAAACAAATATGCTAGGATGATGAAAAATCTCATCGTACTCGACACCCTACGGGCATCCAGACATATCTACGAAGAGCACAAATCGGGCGAAAAACTCACCTACGTTCAAGACTCGTCTTCCAGAAACGCTCAGTTTATTCATCTTTGGTCCTTAATTGGAACCAAAATAATGGCAGTTCATTCCCAAATCGTGCATCTTTCTCTGTTTCTGTCCTGCTACACCAAACTCTGAATACAAGTCGTGGTGTTACATCCGAACTAGAACTTTTACTATGTTCCAAAGAAAAACTCTTACAGAATTTAAAAGATCAAAATATCATAGATGTTCGGCGTATTACTATTCGTAGTAATGGGCAAGTGCTTCCAACTAAGCACATTATCCTCACTTTCAATAGCCCTTTTCTTCCAATTAGAATCAAAGCTGGCTACCTAAGTTGTCCAGTCCGGCCTTATATCCCTAATCCTCTCCGCTGTTTTAAATGTCAACATTAAGGCGATAGTATGACAACCTGTCGTGGTTCTGTTACCTGAGCACGTTGTGCAGAATCAGGACATGGCAGTAAACTCTGTGGAAAAACCTGAACGCTGTGCAAATTGTAAAGGTGACCAATGCAGCCTACTCTCGCTATTGCCCAAACTGGACCCGTGAAAAAGAAATACTCGCTCTTAAAATAACTCAAAATCTTTCTTATCCCGAAGCTCGCAAACTTGTTCAATCCAGAACCCCATCTATTGGTGTCTCTTACACCAGTTTTCTCAGACAACAAGCTAAACCTCTAAGGCACATAAGCACTCAGACTGACTTCTCTTTTCCACCAAGTAATTCACCCACAATATTATCATCCAGCACTGCAGAGAGAAAAACCCATGATGTCTGTCAGAGTTGTGAAATACAACGGACAAATTTAAATGAAGTTGTCAGAGTAGTGAAACCCGACGGACAAACTGAAATGTCTAGAATGGACGTTTTTACTTTGATTCACAGTCTACCGTTGAACTTTAGGTAACTCAACTGGCAACGGGACGAAACAGAAGATCGTGAGAGCTGATGCAGAAGAGGTTGGAAAAATGTAGTGGAGTGAGGAATAGAATGTTATATGGTTCTGATTTATTGTTTTTTTAAAAATGTTTTTAGAGTATTAAAAGCGTTGAGTTTTAAATATGTGTAGTGTCAAGATTTTATGAGTGGTGTGAAGTTTATTTCCATAGCTCCATGTTTAAGTTATACTCGGCTGCAAAAATAAATGGTTTCGGAAGATCCGTATTTACCGTAAATGTTCACTGGTGTGGTTCCAAATGCTATGCCACTCCAAAATTAGAACGTTGCCTACTATCCTCAGATCCTGTTATAATAGAATACCAAACTAGTCGATCACAAAAATCTTCTACCCAGTCCAAAAAGTCAACCGAACATAAAATTGAAAAAACCTTTGTTTCAACTACAAACACAGTGCACAAACATGACACTTTTCCAACTGAAAATGTAAATGAAAAATGCTGTGAACAGAAAGCGAGAAAGAAGACATCTAATCCTTCCTCACAGTGGAAGACTAAGAATAAAAGAAGAAAGCATACCTTAACACATCGCTGACTAATATTAAAGATCCCCAACAGCTTCAAACATATGTGGAAATGGCTATGGAATCTCAATCCTATGACTCAAGTGCAGATGATGAGAATACCGTCTTTGAAGAGTTTGTGCCGAAAATATTTTATATCGTTATTTAATAATCTGTGGATTTTAAACTTGTTTTATTCAAATTTGTACAACATTTTATACCTTGTTTTAAACACTCATTACTTTACAACTTTTATAGATTTTAATTGTGATAATTTTCTTTGTCTTTTAACTGTTGTCTTTTGACTATATTAAAAGGATTTAAATATATTTTATGTCATTATTAATTTAAGTACATCGTCTGTCTTACCTTATTATTAATATAAATATTTTTTAACTTTTGTTTTTACTTTTGAAATCCTTATTCTATGTTAAGTTATCTTTGTCTTGGCGCAACATGTCCCGAAAGGGACTTTGCGCCATTAAACCTCAATCAACCAACCAACCCAAATAGTGCAAAACACATCCCATTCGACGAAATTGATGACGGGTTTGATAATAATGAACTCAATAAAATGGTCACGTCACAGATACTCGGTGAGTACATTGAAAGTGAAGCTCTCTACGCCACGAAGCCAGCTCGGCAGAACAAATTCCTACTGATTCACAGCGTTTACCTAATAATATTGACGTTGATGACTCAGCAACTCCTGTTTTGCCTAATGCATCCTCGTATGCTCTCACCTTTCACGTGGACAATAATCCTGGACCCCCACACCCAAAAACAATCTTCTCTGAAGGTGACCATGACGCCATTTCTGAATTTGAAACTGTGGGCCACTCCCCTCCGATATTCAGGAAATAAACAATCACTGCAGCCAGGTCAATTTTGAAGTCTGCCTTGAAACACCTGATTCCAACAAGGACCCCTGTCTGTCTGTTGGAGCTCAGGACCTGCACGAATGCAGTTGCACATCCCCCCTCTTCTTCCCACGGGTGCGGCCCTGCCTCGGAGGAGCCAAATGACCCGTTACTTTTCCTTCCTACCTTAGACGCGCCTCTCTCTGTCGAACCCTTTCCGGATGCTAAGACCTCGGGGGGCGTGGCTAAGAATTCACTTGCTGCGAGCCCGGCCCCCTTACTTTCCTTGGAGAGTGGGGCGGCTGAGAGCGTGGTTTGTGTAGACGCTCCTTCACTCGATGGATGCGATTCCACTTCGGTGGCTTCACTTGGTCCATCACAAAACTCAGGGGCGCTTCAGAAGTATCCGGCGCCTGTGTGCAGAACTTCACTTAGCGCCCCATATACCCAAACCCCTCCTCCCTACACCCCCCCCCCCAAAAAAAAAAAAATCAATAACTATAAATACATACCTGCCAAGCCAACCTTCCGGGGTTTTCTCCAGGTCAAATAAACAAATTTTGAACCTGAAATTTTGTTTAATGAAATGTGCCTTGTTTCTATGGGGTTCTTTTTTATTTTATTTAATAAATTAAATTTCTTGTTCAAAATATTTTTGTTTGACTTTAAAAATAAGGAATGTTGACAGCTATGTAAATAACGGACATCCCTAAAAAATGGGTGCTTCAGCTGCTTGCTACCTCCCACCACAATGGCATACCTCCTAAGAAATTAGCTTTTACCATCTCTCCCCGAATTTTTAAGCGTTAGTCTTTATTTATATTTGTACTTAAAGCAGTTCAAACAAACTTTAATTAAGAAATATAAATGTGTTCAAATAATTAATGGTAGCACCATGACACAAGGAAAGGGGTGCTCGTAATACGGTAAATATACATAAAGGTAGAAAAATATTTTCTCTAATTACGGAGCGAATTATAATTTTTTTATTGTAAGATGCGATTTAAACAATTACCACACGTACATCATAATTAGGGGTGCATTTTTAAATGTTTCCCCCGTCCTAGAACGATTGGTTTTATATTAGCAAATATAGAACCGCTATGCTGCTTATATAATAATTGTCAAAACGTATCTTTATCTTGTCACATGCTTAACCCTTCCTTCTTTTTCGGATTTTTTTATCTTTTTGATTTCAATTATAATTTTTTTTTTTTTTTTTTGCTGAAAATTAATACAGTGAAACTTCTTTTAAACGCCACCCCTATTCAAAGGCCACCTCTATTAAGGGCCAATATTTTTAGGAACGAAAAATTTTCCCATAGACATAATGCTAAATTTACTTCTATTAAGGGCCGCACCTACCCCTCATAAAGGCCATTTTTTTCACATGTGCCTTAAATCTTAAACAGGTGTATTGAATTTCTGAACCAAAAGGTAAGAGTTCAGCAGACAACTGCACTTGCAACAAAGAAGGCAGGGGGAGATGGGGAGGATTTAGAAACACAATGAAGGACGACAAACATGTGTTCCTCACACTTTGTTAGACCTTTCAACCTGCAGGGGTTGGGTTGGAGGGAAAACTTGACCCTTTGTTGTGGGCCCACAAAGGATAACAGGTTATCTAGAAAAACTGATTCCACATTTACTAAAACTGTGAATGCATATTGAAGCACAATTTTTGCACTTGTGTGTAAAAACGCTAGCATAAATAAATGAACTAATATCTCATTCTAAGGCATTAATAAATTATGCAAATTTAAGTAATTTGTTCCATAAAGTAAAAAAATCATGAGAAACCAAAATTGTCTGTGAAAAAATTATGAAAAGTAAACAAAATTCAATAGAAAATGTTTTCAATCATATATATAGAGTTTGAAAATGTTAATAAACAGTTTTTTCACCTACATAGGTTGTGATTTCCTTATTTTAGTTGTTTTTTGTCACCCCTATTCAAGGACCACACCTCATAAGGGCCAATTTTCGATGGAACGGTATGTAGCATTTACAGAGATGTTTCACTGTATTATGTTCTATCCCGAATACGCAAACGCAAAATAATTTTGTCATTAAGCAAGTAAGCAGCATTATCCTAGAGGTCATATAGTTTTTCAAAAAATCGCACTTTTCCGTTATACATAAACTTTACTTTGCGTGCGTTCAGTGAGGAAATTAGGGGGAGTTCGAGGTACTCATCGTCACGAAATCATCCAAGGATTGCTGATAATAATTTTCAAAAAGGATATTGGATAATTAGCAGATATTAATTAATAACCTTTCTAGATAAAGGCATCACAGATCAAGGCGGCGATGCAACTTTGCAACATCCTTTCAAGGCGCATTTGTCACAATGTCAACTTAAACTTTGTACAAGGTCTTTGTTTTAGGTAAGGCGAATCATAACGATAAATAGTCACCCTTTTTCATTCCAATTGAATTCAATTATTGATAAATATTTAATAGAACAATAGCAAGTTTTTTACAAACTCAACGCTTAAATTTATTGTACGGAACTTTTTGTACGCGAGTGAAACTCGCACTTGACCGATTATTCTTTGTTCTAAGCAAATCTAATAAATACAATTGAAATTTCCATGAAACGTAATTCAGTTTGAAGTTGTTCTAAAAAATATTTTTACCTCCTAAACAACATGAAATTTTCTTACATATTCATGGGCTCGTTTTTATGCGTAAAAGCATAAAATGATAGGCGTGACTATTAAATTGGTTTGGAATCGAATGGCGCTTTTAATTTTTTTTTAAGCATTGCATTTTAAATATATATCCTGTTTTACTTATTTATTGTTTCAGTTATATGTAGCCGATTAATTTGTGCTTTTTTCAGTAATTTACATGGGAACCGTGCATAACCTGGGGCTTATGTTGCTTTATCATTGTGCAATACAATTACATTCAAAATTGCATTTATTCGTGTATAGGGGGGGAAAAAACCTTTCCTCCTTCAAAATTACGTGTTATATTCTATTTCAAATCATTTTAATGCTATTTTGATCAAAATGAAGGGAAAAGAGAAATCATGTTTTCCTATTTCAAATTAATTACATTCATATTTATGTCGGCGACGTGTTGATACGGCGCCACTCAAGAGACTGAACGATGAATTTGCTTTCAGTTCGATTTTCTTTTGTGACAGTAGGGTAATTTTTTATTGGCTTTTTTTTCTAATATTTAGATATCATATCTAACCTGAAAAGAATATTTTCTGTTTTTAGCCAACGAGCATCAGTTTGAGGTTTTTTGTCTTCTATTGCCTACGAGTATAAAAGACACGTTAGTGGTTTTTCTATTTATTTTGTATCATGAACATTGCCCATGCTAAGGTTCTGCTCTGCAGATTTACGAAGTCAATTTCATTTGTAAGTAGATATAATTGCCATGTATAGTTATTCTGATAGAAAGCAATCAAGCAGTGTTTCCCCTTTTTTGTATAAAAGCACCGAATCTTTCCGATAACTGTGTCAAATTTTTAATCTAATCTGATTTTCAGGGACTCACCACAAAAGATTACTACTGCTAATCAGAAGGAATCGATTATAGTTTAAGATATGCACCTTTTATAGGAAATTGAAAAACATTAGTCCATTTTTCAGCAAATAAATATTAATTTCGGTAAATTTCATTTTATTTTTTTTTCTTAAAAATGCGTATCTGCAAACTATCCTTTTTTGTGTTAACACTATTTCCGAATCATAATCCTTACCATATTTAATCGAAGAATTCTGCAATTAATTAACATTAAAATTAGGCAAAGATTACTATTTAAAAGGAGTGATAACTAGAAAGTGGAATAGTTGACAGCTAAGTATATGCTGATAGATATTATTTAATTTTTACTTTCTTCTATCTTTACAAGAGGAAAGTATTGGATTCATGAAAATTTTCGAATTCCGGTTTTCGACGGATTTACACGTTTTAGGGGTCAGAGAACCCGAAAAACATATTTTTACAAAATGTCTGTCTGTCAGTCTGTCTATGTGACACAAATTTTGTGGGCGCTCTAGCTCAAGAACTAAAGCACGGAATTTAATAAAAATTTATATTCAGGTAGTCCCTGATCAGAGTTGGGCAAAATACATTGAAAATTCATTTTCGATACAAAATACATTAGTTTTAGAACCTAAAATACAAAATACAAAATACTTTTCGAATTTTAAAATATCCAAATACAAAATACATGTATTTTCAAAATACATTGAAAATACAAAATACATTTAAAATTTTAAAAGTTTGGGCATAAGGTTACAGGTATGCACCGGCCGTGCCTGGCAGGCCAATTTTCATTCAGAACACTCTGATCGAGCCGGACCTGGATTTCACTCTTTCCGGGTCAGGCACGGGTTTTATGTTTTTCTGAAGGCTTGGGCCGGTCAGGACCTCGACATCATTCTTTCCGGTCCGGGCCTGACTTCTTTTTTTACGGGCTGAATCGAGGCTTAGTCCCTTGGGGATGAGCATCTTATACAGAATTTTTAATCTTTTATCATCGGTTTTTCATAACAGAAAATTTGGCCTAATTGGTTGGTTGGTTGGTTGGTTGGTTGGTTGGAGTTTTATGGCACAAAGTCCCTGTAGGGACATGCTGCGCCAAGAAAAAGTTGAGTAAAACTTAGTTAAAAATTAAAAGTTACAGCAAAATACTGTCAGAAATATAAAAGTAAAAAAACAAAGTAAAATGAAGAAAGCAATGTGATGATACATGTAATTAAAATAATGCACAAGGAAAGCGACAATACACAAGGTTTTAAAAGTTAAAACATAGTTAAAAGACAAGAATATTTAAATTAAAAAATTCTAAAAGCTCTAAAGTTATGAAAAGTTAAATGTTCAAGAAATAAAGCATAAAATGTTATATTATACTGCTTTAAGAACGAAGTTATAATTCAAAATTTTAAAACGATATAAAGCTACGTAGGATGAATAACTTCAAAAACTGTATTATTGTCATCGTTATCAGAGTCATAACTACAAGAGTCCATAGCCTCTTCTGCATAGTTGAGCAGCTGTTTGTGATCTTTAATATTAGTTATTGCTGGGCTAAAACATGATTTATTGCCTTTTCTCTTCACAGTTTTCCACTGTGAAGAGATTTGAGTTGGAAGTTTCTTTCTTTCTTTTTGCGCACAAGTTTTTTCATTTGCTTTCGGAGTTGGACGAACAATAGGTTTCACAGATTTGCTTTTATCTGGAGCTGGCGTTTTTTTTGTCTTATGTTCGGTTGATATTTTTGATTTAACTGATGATGTTCGGGGAGAATTAGGTTTCTGTAATGATAGAACTGGAGATGAAGCAGCCTTAGTTTCAGTCTGATGATTAGATGACTTTTTGGATCCAACTGGAGATTTCTGTGACTGAGTAAGTTGATATTCTATTGTAACTGGTTCTGAGGATGGTAGCCAACGTTCCAATAATGGGGTACCATAGCATTTACTACCAAGAGAGACGTACCGGGTTTTTTTAGGTGAAGTATTGGTTGAATGTGTCATAGATGTATTATTTGGTGGAAAAGAGCAGTCGGTCTGGGTACTGATGTGCCTTACGGATTTTGGTTGTTGTTTGAGTATACTAGAGTAAGAAACCCCGATAGTCGGGGTTCTAGACTCAACAAGTTTACGAGCTTTGGGATAGGAAATTTTTTCAGTTATTTTAATAGCAATTATTTCTTTTTCACGGATCCAGTTAGGACAAGAACGGGAGTATGCTGGATGATCACCTTTACAATTTATGCAGTGTTCGGATTTTTTACAAGATTTACCGTCGTGGCCTACTTCTGCACAACGAGGGCAGGTAACAGTACCACGACAAGTAGTGTTGGTATGACCATATCGTTGACATTTGAAACAACGGAGAGGATTTGGAATATAAGGCTGGACAGGACAGCTTAGGTAGGCTGCTTTAATTCTAGTAGGTATATTAGGACTATTGAAAGTCAGAATGATGTGCTTTGTGGGAAGCACTTTCTCATTCCGACGAATTGTTATACGGCGTACATCGATGACATTTTGGTCTTTTAAATTTTCTAAAAGTTCTTCTTTTGTAGACAGTAAAAGGTCAGGTTCCGATATTACACCACGGCAAGTATTCAGAGTTTGATGCGCTGTAACAGAAACATAAAAAGGTCCTATTGTATTAGCATTTGAAAGAAGCTGAGATTGGCTGGCTGAAGAGACCTCAACAAGCAAATCTCCAGAATGCAGTTTTTTAAGTGAACAGTTGTCACCAAATACAGAATGAAATGTTTTTGCAATAAGAAAAGGTGAAGTTCTCTTAAAAGAACTATCAGAGAGGCTATCAGTGCGTTTAATTACAAAAAAACGAGTGAATGAAGAATTCGGTTCATTTTGTTGCTCTCCACATGGGAGAGAGTTAGAAGAAAATGAGTTTTTTCCATCCATGTTAGAAAAAAATAATGATTCAGACCCCGGTCGCACCACCCACTACCGAGCCCAACAAGGGGATGCACATTCGTGCACCAGTGCTAACCAGGGCCCATACGGTCACAAGACACTCCTTTGCCAGTCTCCACCCTTAACGAGATGGCTAGTAAGTACTCGCTCACTTGATCCCCAGCCAGTGACAAGTCAGCTGACCAGCCGATTGATGCATACGGGACCAATATGCACCTCCCGTCTACCTGAAGTAGAGGCCAAAGCAGTGTGTTGGTTCCCCTCAACTGCCAGGATCCCCCTTTCCAGGGACACGGGACGCCACGCACGGCAAACACGTGGGTGGTTTACAATTCTCCATGAGTCGATATACAGGATGATATCGGCTCATGCAGAATTGCCCTCACCTCCAAAGAGGAAACCACAATGAGAGTGAAACAAAGAGGAAAGAAAGGCAAGAGAAAAAAGAGGAAAAAGAAAAGAGAAAGATCGCTCAGGAACCCGGGGTTGCGAAGCCCGTGAATACCTAAAGAAGGTATCCCCCTGGGGGGTTGGCCTAATTGGATCAAGAAAACGTCCTGATAAAATATGGCAAAATTTACAATAAAAAAGAACTGGTGGGGATAATCAAGATTCTGAACTTCATTCTTCATATAGGTCTGCACTGTCCAAAATTTTCAAGCTCGGTCCCGACCCAACACGTATGAAAATGTCCGTCCCTGCCCGGTCTGGCCTATGCAAAAATCAGTAAAATCTGGCACGGCCCAACAGTTTTTGCACAAAATGTATATTTTTAAAAATCGCCATTATTCTACAATTAAATTGCTAAATTTATTATTTTTAAAGAATAGTACATATAGTATCTCTAGGCAATGAAGTTAAAGCACAGAAAAAGAAACTGTGAAAAAGAACCTGCCTAAGACGAACCATGTGTAAAACTGAAAAATGTGTTGATCCATGCAAAATAAATATAATAACACGCGCGAAAAGAATACATTTACAACAAACTATGTACCTGCTAAGAACGAAACCTGTCTATAACGGATATTCTCCTTTCCTGTCGATTCCGTCTTGGAAGATTTTATGCTATAGCATTTTTCATATATTTAAGTCTGCACACCATGGAATGTGGATTAGATTTTAAATGATAACTAAGATTTTTCCATACAAATACAGATACATTTAAAAGATAAATATCGCAGTCCAGCATGTTTTCTTAAAAATGAAAAGTATAAACATGAAAAAAAGCTAAAATAAGTATTTTTTGTCAGAATTCCTCATACGAGGCGATTTTTAACCATATTGGCGTAAAAATCAATATTTTGTTGAAATTCAGTTGGACCGGGTTAATCAAGGTTTTGTACGAGCTGGGATCGGGCCGAACTTTTAGCTTTTATACCTGGCTGTGCCAATATTTATTTATTTATTTATTTATTTATTTTTTTTTGTACAGGACGGGACGGGCTAAAAAGATTTTTCTACGGGTTGGGCTTGGGCCGAGACCTGTTATTTCGGGCCGTGTATGTTTGCGTAGTAACAGTTAGACAAAATAATAGTTTTTTTCATTTTAAACAATATAGTGAAGTTTATTTTTAAAATAGGTTAACAAACCAGCGATGTAGTGGAGGATATACGGAGATATACGCCGTATACCACCTGGATTATTTTTAAGAAGCTCTGTACACTATCTGTTTAATCAATAAAGTTACAGCGCCTACCTCTGTTTTCACTGACTAAGAGAGACTGCTCAGATGAGGATATTAAGAACACAGATTCCCCCCCCCCCTCCCGACAACTCTTAAGGATTTTAAAAGTGCAATTTTTTCAGCTGGAACTGAATCCGCAGGAAACCGTGACTTTTTTCTTACGATTTCAGCACTGTTTCAAACCCATCCCGCAAGTGTCAACTAGAACAGACCAGAACTCGAATTAGGGTCAAACCAACTCGAACCCGACCCACAATGAAAGAATGAGCTTCCACCTGACCCAAACGACATCTCTGGTTGATGTGCGTTCGGGTAAAATCTGGTTACTTACTTGGTGCAGAACAGTAATTCACGTTCATTTTACTTAATTCCCTTAGCTATTTAATATCGCTCATTTTGACGTGCAGTACACGATGAATGATATATTAAAATTTCGCGATGATAGCTTCATTTTTACGAAAGTTAACGCTTATAAAACCAAAAAAAGGTTTATAGTATTGTCCTGTTGAAATCGAAACGTTGTCACCTTCAAACTAAACTCTTTCTTAAAAAAAAGTAGAAGAAGAGTGAGCGAGATTGAAAATCGTAGCATTAGTTCAAGAGTTATGCATGGATATACACGAATTGCATAACCCCCTTTGTTGGAAGTCTGTATATATATATATATAGATAATTCATTAATGCCTCGATCACTGCAACTCAAATATGAGTGCTTCACATGAATAAAAAATAAGAAATAATTTAAAGAGAAATATAAAATAAACAACATGCTAAATGTTTTTGTTTAAGACCTAGGAATATCATAATATGCGGAAATGACACCAAACAATGTTTTTTCTTATTTTTTTCTTTTAGTAGTGAGCTTTAGTAATGATCTTTTAGAGTTTAATAAATTACAAGTGCCTGTAATCAATGCATCGCTCTTCGTCGTGGTCTGTCTTAAAGTTTCATCAATCTTGAATAAGTGATTTTATTAAAATGACTTTAAATTTCCATAACGTATTGAATATCTCATTGATTTATATTTTAAAACTGTATTTAAACACATACATACTGTATTTGTAATAATAAATATATCAATAACTAGAACTATATTTATGTAATAAAATTCATTCTCCATTTAATAAATATCACGAGTGGGGTAAATTACACCTGAACATTAATACAATGAATACAAAGGAGCTATAAAAAAATAATGTTTCAATCAATGCATAACCGTTATAAAACCAAAAATCTTACCTTTAAATGAGTTTTAAAGTTAGTTGTGGCTTGAAAAGTTCCACTTATAAAAGTAGACCTTCTTTTACACATGCATAATGCGTTAACTTTTTAACAACATTATCAACAGAAATTATTTTTTTAAAAATTCCCGCCTAATACAGCGCAACTGTATTATCCCAAATAATTAATTCACTTGATACATTACCAGCGGGGGCTGAGTCATTCTTTCATGAGTCTCCTAAATAACTAACTGCAGTATATTTCTATGGTATTTAAAAAATAGAATACACAGCAATACTCTAAATGATTCTCCCTGTTTATCACACAGTAGTTTTTCATTCTCATAGCAACGTTAGAACTATAAAAACTAGAACGTTTTGTAATCATTCAGCAAAAATACTTCAGCAGAGCAGATGCATTCATTATAATCCTAAGACGCAACAAAACAGTCAGGCACGTATTTTGCTTTTGTGAATCTTAGATTTTGCGGTTTTAAAAAAGCAGCTTGAAATCGACAGAAATGTATTTTGAGTATTTTTAAAATACAAAATACTTGGAAAAATCATTTCAAAATACATTACCAAAATACTTTCCTTTAGTCCGTTTAAAATACAAAATACAAATGTATTTTGAAAATGTATTTCAAATACATGTATTTTCTATACTGCCCAACTCTGTCCCCGATGAAAATTGGTGCTGATTAGTTTTTGGTGTAAATCGCTCAACAGGTGGCGCTGCTATGCTGCATTTTTCCCGATTTCCGCAATAGCTGTATCTCAAGAACTAATGCACGGATTTTCATAAAACTTCAGGTTCCGTTAGTCCTTGACATAAATGGATGCTGTTTACGTTTTGGTGTAAATCGCCCAACAGGTGGCGCTGCTAGGCTGCATTTTGCAGGATTTACACGATTTCTGCAATAGCTCTATCCTCGGCTCTATCTCAAGAACGAATGGACACATTTTCATCAAACTTCAGATTCAGTTTACTCTTTGATATGAAATGATGCTGACTACGTGTTGGTGTAAATCGCCCAATAGGTGGCGCTGCTGTGCTGCATTTTGCACTATTTCTTCAATAGCTCTATCTCAAGAACTAATGAACGAATTTTCATCAAACGTCAGATTTAAGTATAACTTGATTAATATTGCTGCTGATTATGTGTTGGTGTAAATCGCTCAACAGGTGGCGCTGCTATGCTGCATTTTTCATGATTTGCGCAATAGCTCTATCTCAAGAACTAATGCACGAATTTTCCTCAAACTTCATATTCAGTTAGACGTTGACATAAGTTGATAATTAGGTTCGGGTGTAAATAACCCAATAGGTGGCGCTGCATTGCTGCATTTACACGATTTCAGCGACACCTCGAGAACTAATGCACGGAATTTCATCTTTTTAGAATTCTCATGATGAGCACAGATTGCCATTTAATTTGGCACTGTGATAGCGAATTTTGAAGCATTGACATGTATGAGATAGAAGAAAGTTTTGTGATGGCCACAAGATACTAGTTTTATTTTGCTAAATAAAAAAAAAATGCTTTAAATTTTGCAAATAATGTACGATATATAAATATGCAGATTGGAGTGACAGGGGGGCGGGGGGGGGAGGGGAAACGGTACGGTTGTTAGTAGCGGTACCGCAAAATACTAGGGCTCCGGTACTTTTTTGTTAGAAATTAAGCCCTGATCGTCAGTATGTCTATCGCTACCAATACTACAATAAGATACAAGTGTTACATATTTTCAGTCATTTGAATAGTGGAGTCCATCCATATTTGCCACCAGCTGCAATCCGCATCCTGTTTTCGGAAAGGTTGGAAAAGCCTGATCTAGAGCAGGGATGCCAAACACGGCATTCGCGGTTTCCTTTCCGAATTTGTAAAGTTTCTAGCTTCTTTTTTTTTAATGTATTTCAGTCGCTTGAAGGCGCCGTTAAAACTTATGTGGCGCCCTTCGGCCGTTAACATTCAACTGATCTTTTGACACCTTGGCGCCTTTCGGCTTGAGACCCCCCCCCCCATCCCTCCTAAAGCTACGCCGCTGAAAAACATCTGCAAATTTTATATATTTTTAAAATAAAAATAAATTCATAAATGTATCAGAAATAAACCACTTTCGAGTTTAATAAATTTAAATTAAATAAAAAAATTTCAAATATTTCAGCTTCGCCTAAAATATTTGGCGCCTTTAGTATTCTGGCGCCTGTGTGCGGCGCACACTTTGCACACTGGGTCGGCGCGCCCCTGACAAAACTCTTCGTTCTCGAGCACGACCTCAGACCCTCCGCCCTCTTCGGACGGCGCGAGGAATGAGGGCGTGGCCGAGGAGGAGGATTTAGTTTATTTTTCTGAAGATCGCTCGTCTTCGGACGAACGACCGGCATGTGTGTAGTGTGTTTTGTTTATTTTTTATAGTTATCACCTGGTGATAACTCCATGTATGGTGATGGATGAATGTGCGGTGGCTGATAAGCCCAGATCGAATGATGTGGAGTTTGGCTGTGTACAACTGATACTAGTACCAGCATCATGCTCTCCCTGAGATCTGTTCTTATCAGCTTAATTTTTATGTCATTTTAACATTTTGCTTTGTTTTTCAGATTCTGACTGAGTTTTGCTATTTTAAATAAGAACAGTACATTGCCACACCCACATTTCATGCCAGAGGGTCAAGAGCGTTTTCCATGACTGGTGGTCTTTGAGTTTTGATTTCTACCTTGATCAAGTTGCTTGCTCCTATGGTGGTGGCCTGCTTGCTCTGCTCGAGTTGGTGCCTCTTCCTGCCTTGCTCAAGGTGTTGGCTCCTTCAATGGTGATCTGATTTGTAAATAATTCATCTCAATCATTTTAATGTTTTTAATGATCATACTTCGGCTCATGATTTTAATTCGATTCAAGATTTTAACGTAGACATAGATGATCCCGCTCCTTGTCCTTCTCGACTCCCCCGCACTGTCAGCGGTCTGCCGCAGAAACTCGTCGTGACGCCTGCCCGGTCTAGCTCTTTTATTAATTCCAAGAATAGAAGATTAAGTAAAATTCCTGTTCCCAAATCTCTTGACAATAGTTTAGCAGTTTTTGACGTGTCAAATAGTAATTCCGTCAGTGATGTTGACGACCCGGGTGGGCTTGCTGAGAAGTACAAGATCATCATTCCTAGTAGTCTGAAGATCAATCAGAGTGAAGAAGGTCACAATGTGCAATTGGTTGAGCAAGCTGTTCACGATGTTCATCCCGGTGATTTAAAGTCAAGTGATGGAAAGTGTTTTAACACTTTACAAAATGATTTTAATGCTCGGCCAATTGGTGGTATTTTTAATGAGGCTATCTTTTTTAATGTTAATGAAATGAATACCAATAGTGAAATTTGTGATAAAGAGATTTTTAACGAAGAAGTTGTCACCATACAAGATGGTCAAAATAGTGGTGGTGTTGTTTTAGAACAAATTAATGCTAATGCACAATGTGGTTACGTGATTGTTCAAGAAAGTGCAAGTATTGATGTTAATGATGTGATTACTGTGGCCACTGACGGTCGTCCTGCGGTGCATGATTATAATGTCAGCGCCACCGAACACGAAAACCAAAATTTGAATGATCTAATTGATGGTGATGTAGAAGATTCGATTAATGACTCCGTGGGTTCTGAACCAGAGGTGACAAATAACTTGCACGATGAAGGTGTTGGTGAAGCTGAGGTGGATGGTGGTGGTAACCACTTTGACCCTGGTGGCATAGGTTGGTTGGTTGATTAGAGTTTTATGGCACAAAGTCCTCATAGGGACATGCTGCGCCAAGAAAAAGTTAAGGAGTAAAACATAGTTAAAAATTAAAAGTTACATTAAAAGATTGTCAGAGATATAAAAGTGAAAAAACAAAACAAAATGAAGAAAGCAATGTGATGATACGAGTAATTAAAAATAATGCACAATGAAAGCGAAAATACACAAGGTTTTAAAAGACATAAAATAGTTAAAACACAAGAATATTTAAATTAAAAAATTCTAAAATCTCTAAAGTTATGAAAATTATAATTAGTCAAAAACAAAATTAAAGCATAAAATTTTATATAATACTGCTTTAAAAACAAAGTTAGAATTCAAAATTTAAAAATGATATAAAGTCACGTAGGATTAATAACTTCGAAAACAGTATTATTGTCGTCATTATCAGAGTCATAGCTACAAGAGTCCATAGCCTCTTCTGCATAGTTGAGGATCTGTTTGTGGTGTTTTATATTACTGATTTCTGAGCTAAGACATGATTTATTGCCTTTTCTCTTCACAGTTTTCCCACTGTGAAGAGATTTGAGTTGGAGGTTTCTTTCTTTCTTTTTGCGCGAAAGTTTTTTCATTTGCTTTCGGAATTGGACAAACAATAGGTTTCACTAATTTGCTTTTATCTGTAGCTGGCGTTTTTTTTTGTCTTATGTTCGGTTGATATTTTTGATTTAACTGATGATGTTTGGGGAGAATTAGGTTTCTGTAATGAGAGAACTGGAGATGAAGCAGCCTTAGTTTCAGCCTGATGATTAGATGACTTTTTTGATCCAACTGGAGATTTCTGCGAATGAGTAAGTTGATATTCTATTGTAACTGGTTCTGAGGATGGTAGCCAACGTTCCAATAATGGGGTATCATAGCATTTACTACCAAGAGTGATGTCCCGGGTTTTTTTAGGTGAAGTATTGGTTGAATGTGTCATTGATGTATTATTTGGTGGAAAAGAGCAGTCGGTCTGGGTACTGATGTGCCTTACGGATTTTGATGCCCCAACAGATGGGGTCCTGATTTCAACACGTTTACGAGCTTCAGGGTAGGAGAGATTTTGGGTTAGTTTAACAGCAAGAATTTCCTTTTCACGGATCCAATTAGGACAAGAGCGAGAATATGATCTGTGATCACCCTTGCAGTTTGCACAGCGTTCGGGTTTTTCACAAGTTTTACCATCATGCCCGACCTCAGCACAGCGTGCACAGGTAACATTGCTACGACAGGTTGTATTAGTATGGCCATAACGTTGGCATTTGAACAGCGGAGAGGATTAGGTATGTAAGGTCTGACTGGACAGTTTAGATAGCCAGCTTTGATTCTAGTAGGTAAAATATGGCTGTTGAAGGTGAGAATAATGTGTTTTGTAGGAAGAATTTGCCCATTTCGACGGATAGTGATACGACGAACATCTATTATATTTTGATCGCTTAAATTAGATAGAAGTTCTTCTTTAGTGGAAAATAAAAGATCTGGTTCAGATATTACACCACGGCAAGTATTCAGAGTTTGATGTGCTTTAACAGAAACAGAAAAAGTACCCATATCATTGGAATTTGACAAAAGTTCAGACTGCCTGGCTCCTGGTGGCATAGGAGTTGGTGTACCCATTCCCGAGGCTATCCCAGCTGAGCCTGGGTTCATTCAATAATTTTCAAATCGTTTCAAAGAACTACTTAACCAAGATCAGCCAAATTTCACTGAATTTGAAGCCGTGGTAGAAGATAACTAACTTGAAAAGAGAAGTAAATTTTAAGTCCTCTTCTGGCAGTGGGGCGGTCCGTCCAACCAAAATCATTTCTGCAGACGATCCAAAAGAGATTCAGAAACTTTATCGTAAAAACAGACGTAAAGCATTAAGAATTATCTATAATGAACACTTCTTTGACCTGGAACCGGAGGTCGTGGCTAATCATTACGACACGCTGCCTATTGTACAACCGGAAGACGCGGGATTCATGAAAGAAATAGAACCTGCGGCACAAGTGATGAATGTCGAACCTTTTACTCAGACGTATCTGAAAGACTTAGAGCATGTGAGAACACGGTCCCGGGTCCAGACGGGATCACGTATAACTATCTGAGAAAGATAGACCCAAAAGCTATTATACACAGATTTATATTTTATGCCTTAAATTTCAAGCCGTTCCCGCTGTGTGGAAGAGGACCAAAACCATATCAATTTACAAGAAATGTGATAAAAGCAGAAAAAGCACTCCGTTTGATTAATAATGAAGAATCTGATTTTTGTACCCTGGAACCGGAGGAGGTAGCCAACCATTATAACACAACTGCACAGGATCCATCGAACACTAGAGAATTCATGAAAGAAGATGATTCTGTCGTTAGTAAATTCAATACCTTACCGTTTACCAGACTCCAGATTTCAAAAAAGTTAAAGTCATGTGATAATACCTCCCCGGCCCAGATGGTATCACCTAGAATCACCTAAAACTAATAGATCCTAATGCAATAGTCTTGTCACCGTTATACAACTGTTTTCTAAAATTCCAAGCCGTTCCGTCGTCATGGAAAAATACAACAATCCGTATATACAAAAAGTGCAGCAAAGAAAATCCCGGAAACTGGCGCCCGATCGCTCTCGGGAATATCATTTACAAACTGTACGCTAGTTGCCTTTCTAAACGCCTCTACCTCTGGCTGGAGAAAAGCAAGATCTTGTCTCTATGCCAGAAGGGATTTTTACCACACGATGGGGTGTTTGAAAACAATTATGTCCTTGATTCAGTTATAAGGATGTTTAAATCCAAGAAAAAAGATCTCTATTTCGCCTCCCTAGATATATCTAACGTTTTTGGTTCCCTCCCTCATTGGGTAATATTTAAGGCACTGGCTTATGCAGGTGCGGGGGAGGAATTTATTAACATCATTAAAGACGTCTATAGGGAGGCGTTCACAAGCTATAAGATAACCAAAGCATTATCCACCCCTCGTGTGGCGTCCAACGGGGTTAGGCAAGATGACCCACTCAGTGGTATTATTTTCATCCTGGCTATCAATTTCATTCTTAACCCGGTAGAACTCGCTACGGATAGTACACGTGTATCAATGCGCTATACAGAAAAAAAGACGCAAAAAATTGTAAGGGAGCTTTTATTCTTTGAAAAGATGAAAATATGGTTTAGGGCAACAATTTGGTTTCATGGAAATGACAAAAAAAGTATTCTTTAGAAATGATGCAAGATTTTTAATATGGCGTGTGGTCTCCTCGAACAGCTAAGACTGCTGCACACCGGTTTTCCATTGATGCGATGAGGTTATCGATAAGACTTTTGGGGAATACTGTTCCACTGCTCAAGAATTGCAATCTCCAAGTCCCGGACAGTAAAAGGAGGCCTCGGTCTCGCAGAAATGCGTCGTCTGAGTATGTCCGAAACATGCTAGATCGTATATACGTCAGGAGAGCATGCTGGTAATTCCATACGCTGTATTATTTTAGCTTCAAGCGTGTTTTCCCCAAGTCGAACTGTATGAAGTCTGGCATTATCATGCATGGAAAAAAGAAATCACTTATTACTGCAACATAAAACACGACATGAGGTCTCAGTATCTCGTCGAATCGCGACGATGGTCTTAATGATGACGCTAATAATGAAAGTAGCACAAATGACACCCCGATTGACGACATGATTGAAGGAGATGATGGTGATGACAAGGATCCCGACTCTCCTGGTGCTGGTGACAGCATCCCCGAGGCGATCCTGCCAGAACCTAACTTCATCAACCGTTATTCTATCAGGTTTCAGCAAATTACCAATGATAACACTGCCACTTTTTTTAAAATTTAACTCAATAGCCGACGATTTCCTTAGCGATATGAAAAAAGAACTTAATTTTAAAACCAGGCCTGACGATGGGGTGGTCCGTACAGCTAAGAAGACCGATCAATCCAACCCTACTGACATTCAGAAACTATACAGTCGAAATCGCAAGAAAGCTTTACGACTTATACTTGACGAAGATTCCGATTTTTGCGATCTGGACCCGGAGGAGGTGGCCAATCACTACAATAGCCAGACCCATGATCCTCCAGCCTCTACAGATTTCATGATCAAAGGCGATCCTGCACCAAATAATATGAATACAAGCCCTTTCTCTAGAAGAGCAATATCTAAAAGACTATAATCCTGCGAAAACACCTCCCGGGCCCAGACGGTGTGGCATATAATCATTTAAAGTTAATAGACCCCAATGCCACTTCTATTACTCTTCACTATTATTGCTGTTTGGAGTTTAAAACCATCCCATAGTCGGGGAAGAATACAACTACAATCCTCATTTATAAAAAAGGCAATATGAATGATCCTGGGAACTGGCGACCGATCGCTCTCGGTAACACGATTTATAAACTGTACGCCGGCTGCCTAAATAAACGTTTATATTTGTGGCTTGAAAATAACAATGTCCTCTCACCAATTGAAAAGGGTTAATTGACACACGATGGGGTGTTTGAGAATATGTGTTAGATAATATTCTTAGATAGTTTAAAAGGAAGAAAAAGATCTCATCTTTGCCTCCCTGGATGTCTCTAACGCATTTGGGTCCCTCCCCCACTGCGTAATATTTGAAGCCTTACGTCACGCCGGTGCAGGGAGGACTTTATAGATATCATCAAAGATATGTAAAGGGAGGCTGAAACAAAATATAAAACTATGGAAGGCCTTTCCACCCCTCGTATGGCTGCCACTGGGGTCAGGCAAGGTGATCCGCTCAGTGGGGTCATATTCATCCTGGCCATCAATTTCATTCTGAAGAAAATTCAAAGGGATAGTGCTGCGAGGGACCCCGGCACCAGAAGCTTTTCCACCATATATTAGCTTATGCTGATGATCTTTTGTTGATCGCTCGTACTGCCGAGGATCTCAAGGCCCTCCTCTATCTAATCAATATCCTTGCCGCCAGGTCTGAGGTCCATTCACACCTTCTTTATTTCTGTATTTATGTGTATTTTCTCGACTTATGAAATTATGTGTTTCACATTTTTTTGATGACGTTTGTGTTTCTTTAATAAATATGTAAAATGGTTGCTCTGAAATAAAGTCTTCCATAGACAATGTACTTTGCACCATAGTTCACATCACATGGACATACACTTTTTGTAGCTTTTTCAGATTGTTAACTGACATAGCCACTCTTTTTGCAACATTGTACCGTAGGGATGTGTTCTTATCAGCTTAATTTTTATCAATTTTAACGTTATTTTATTATTTTTCAGATTCTTGCCTGTTTTGATGGTTTTTAATTATGAGCTGAACTAGGCGCGCACATTGTTGATTGCCAGAAACTTGAGGGCGGTCTTTGCTGCGCCGCCAGTTCCAAATAACATTTACCTTTACTTTTACCTTTTATGTTTATCTTTTATTTTTCAGATTTCTCCGGATATTATTTGATTTTAAATAAGAGCAGAACTAAGCCACGCCTACCATTGATGCTAGAAGGTCGAGGGCGGTTTTTGCTGTGCCGCCAGTTCCAATTACGCCGCTGCCGAATTACCTTGATGTTGTTTGGAGCTCTCTAACTGCCTTGCTCATGTTGATGGCTCTTTCTTCAAGTGTGCCTTAATCGAGTTCGAAGTGCTTCCAGTTGCTGGTCTTTGAGATATTGTCCGCCATTGCTTCTTCTAGGTCAAAAGTTGTTGTTTGAGGAGGCATTTAATGCTTGGTAGCCATTTTGATTGATTTGTTGATTGATAAACTACATACTACATGTATCAGTTTAATTAGTAGCATTGGGAATTCGAATAAATCATTTAAAAATTGTATATGATTATAAGTATCAACATATCTTGTAGAAGGATTTCTTTTGGAGCCTTCTAATTAGCCACACAAAAGTATTTCTTTTATGGATTTTCTAACACTTTGCATCCGTATTTATTCCATGATACGATTATTATTGGTGGCGATTGATCCTCCGAATTTTCAAACTAAAGGTACCAGTTGTTAAGTTTCATATAATGGAAACTGGTGTACGCTGTGTTTAAAGTACTTTTTGTTTATTTGCATGTTTATGTTTTACATTAATGTCGCTTTAAGAGATGGATGCTACGTGGGACTGTGAATTAGGTTTTTAATTGCAATTTATGTTTTTATTCTCCTTTTTTCACTGTTGCCTTTTTACCATGTGGCCGGCATTATTGTAAGTCTGTCTTTTATATCGATTTCTCGTTTGTAACCTGCGGTTCTGTTCCGACTTCTATTGTATTATTAATTATCTCATTTTTATCCTTGTGCATGCCAGTTTCTAGTTTCTGTGTTTTGAACCTGTCGATTCTTATTTATCTGGTTACACAGAGATCAAGCTTTTATCATATATATATATAACGGTACTGGTTCCCCAGTACTGCTTTTTATCCTATCATTGAACTGGTGTTTTTTACATTATATGACACAGAATTATCGGTGTTTCTCTCATGTGTGTTTTTGTACTTTTGACTTACTACTTGGGGCAGGTGGTTGTAAAATACGACTGTTCTCATTCATCACATTTACCCATTGTATGAGTCATTATCACCTCATTTGTATACACTCATTTGTTGCGTTTTATCAATTGTATTTTAATATCTTATCCTTTACATGTGCTTTTTACAAGTACGGTTTTAATCTTATTGGTTTTTAATATTTACTGTGAATTCATACAACATACATTTATTATGCCATTCTCATTATAAATATTGATTACTTTAAGCTCATTATTTCAGCATGGCTAGTGCTTCCCGGCAGAGCGGTCCCTATGGGGCCCTAGGCGATGGAAGCTCTGAAAATAATGCCGAAGACGAGATTTTATATGCTAATCCAAGATTAAATGGGTATCACCTTACAGTCACGTGGCCCATCAAGTGCCCTGTCACTTGCAAGATTGGCAGCTGTAAAACGAAACTTAAAGTTGGTTGGTTGAATAATGTTTCATGGCACAAAACCCCTTAAGGGACAGGCTGCGCCAAACAAGAATAGACTAAAAAAATTTTAAAGAGCATGAGAAAAGCAATCTGGATAGGGGATCCCATCCAGAAGCAGTCAGACAAGTGTAGATGAAAGAAAATTGAAAAACTAGACAATTAGACAATAAAAGCTTTTAGATAAAAAGTGCAGTCTGGATGGGGTTCCCATCCAGATTTCAGAAAAGTGTAAAAGAACATTTCAAGTTGTTGTTAAACCAAAGAAAGATATAAAAATTATATTTCAAAATAAAATCCAGCATGTTTTAAAAAAGTGCCCCATGAGGTGTTTCCCCAATGAGGTTTGTCAAGACTGGTGATGATGAGTTAAAATAAATTCTATTTAAGTGCCGGAGACCCGGACAGGTTGGTTGGTTGGTTGTATTGAGTTTTATGGCGCAAAATCCCCCTAGGACATGCTGCGCCAGACAAAGAATAAAACACAAAAAAGTAAATTAAACAACTGACATTAAGAAAAAATAATTAGGTGAGATAAAATGGAAAGAGAAAAACTATAGATGCCAATGAGAAAGTCAGACAAATGAAGTATATAAAACCTATATCTCAAAATAAAATCCAGCGTGTTTTAAAAAAGCAAAAAATGCCCCATGATGTGTTTCCCCAATGAGGCTTGTCAAGATCGGTGATGATGAATTAAAATAAGCTCTATACAAGTGCCGGAGGCCCGGACAGTCAGTTAATACATGGTGAATAGTCAGGTAATCAAAATGATAATATGGACACAAGGGTGTGTCTTCCCGAAGTAAAAGGTGCTTATGAGTGATTCTAGAATGTGCAATTCTCAGACGAGTCAGAATAACATCGGTTTTTCTTGTATAAATAGGAGGCCAGGTCATGATGGTAGGTTTGATGTGGTGCAGTTTTTTATTGCATTCTAAATTCCAACTTTCTTGCCATTTATTATGAATAAAGCGTTTGATAAGTAGTTTAACATCTGAGAATGGAACTTTATAGCACAACGGATTAAGAGCACGTTTTTCCGCCTCATCTGCTTTCTCATTACCAGCAATACCCATGTGTCCAGGTACCCAAAAGAATAAAATATTGTAGCCACTACGTGTCAATTTATTATAAAAATCTATGATGGATGAAACAAAAGGCTGCTTTTTAAAATATTTAATTGCGTCACAAGAAGTATTAGAGTCAGTATAAATGATGAAGGATGTGTTATGATGATGATATATGTTAAACATGGCTCTCTCTATTGCGATCAGTTCAGCTGTAAACACAGAAGTAGACGAATGAAGCCGATAGCTGAGTTGGTTTGTTGTATGAAGTTTAATGGCACAAAATCCCTTAAGGGACATGCTCCGCCAAAAAAAGAATAGGCTAGAAACATAAAAAAATAAAGAGTAATGTGAAAAGCAATCTGGATGGGGGACCCCATCCAGATGCAGTCAGACAAGTGTAGATGAATAAGATTGAAAACTAAACCTTCAGAGTAAAAAAAATGAGTTTAAATAAAAAGTGCAGTCTGGATGGGGTTCCCATCCACATGTCAGAAAAGTGTAAAGGAACATTTCAAGTTGTTGTTACACCAAAGAAAGACATAAAAATTATATTGCAAAATAAAATCCAGCTTGCATTAAGAAAGTGAAGAGTAGGGGAAGGTGTTGTTCCTTTGACCACTTGGCAGTATTTTAATTTTCGTAGCTCAACTATTAAGGCTAAATTCAATTTCTTTGTTTTATTATAATCTGCATCTTTTGGTTTATCATATGTAATTTTTTCAAGTTTCTAGATTTATTTTTATTATGTTTAATTTCATTTTAAAAAAATAATAACATTGTGGTCAAAGGTACAACACATAGTTGTACCTTTGACCATCAGCTGTTGTACCTCTGACCAGCCAATTAGACAATGCAACAATGAAGAAAAAGATCATTTTATTCAATATCATTGTTTCTTGCGTTTAGGCTGTTGCTTTTGTTTATCAGTTTCAATAATTAGCTTTTCAAGAGTATCAGTCAGGATACGAGATTTCCCTTTGTGCTGACCCCTATTTGACATTTTCCTTTCTTGCACTTTTGGATGAGGTGTCACAGTTTCAGGTATTATGATAAGTCTCGAGAAATTTAAACAGCTACATTGAGGAATGATATCGTCAGTTTGATCTGCGCCACCTGCTGATGGTTTATCAAAATGACTTTCATTCAGCATCGGTCTGTCTGTTACAGTAGCTGCAAGAAATTCGTCATCAGAGAAAACATTATCATTGAAAGGCACAATCCTTGTAACCTTAAAACCTTTCATAATATTGTTTGGAACTAAGACATTAGAAATGCCCGCAAGTTCAGCAATCTTGTAGATTGAAACAGGCTTTCTAACATTTCCTGGACAACCATCAAATTATTTACAGCTTGATTATAAAAGGCTTTCAAAGGACCATAAGCACCCTTACCAAGGAGTTACTTTTATTGATAGAGCGTGGATGAAACAGTCACACCACAGTCTTGGCTAAAACAATTACTGGTATGGTAATATGATATTCATATTTATCAAATAATAACTATACTGGTCTTTCAGTACTAGGTGTAACATTTTTCAGAAAATGTTGAAATAACTGTTGGAATATGGTCTCATTTAACCAGCCTGACGAGTTTGGAGCCTCGATTAATCCAAGAGCCGTTCTGTGAAGCATAAATGGTTTAAAGTTGACAGGCGGAAAACAAACAAAGGTGTAATGATGTTTCCGGATACACTAACAGCAGTAATCCTAGTGATAGTTGTTTCCCTTTCGGCAGACGTTATCCCCCTAACTTATTTTTTTCCTTTGAGGGCTATAAGTTTAGGATGTACATGAACTGTGCTTACCCCAGTATATTACCCCAGTTCATTATATATATATATATATATATATATAATGAAAAACGGAAGTAAAAAAATATCGTAAACTAATTTCCAGACACTTCTAGTAAGTAAGTCATAAAAGCTTAAATGTTTAGAAAGTTTTTCAAGAGTGTTGTACCTTTGACCTGGTCAAAGGAACAACACCTGATCATGATCAGAGGTACAACACTATGCTTGTGCAAATTACAACGCATGCTACAGTTTTAGGGTTAAGATGATCATTTTTACAAGCCGCACCATATTTATAAAAGTCTATAGCTATCATGTCAAATTGTTTCTTTCAACAAAGACATAGCACAAAATATATCATTAGGCAAAATATTAACAAATAAATACTTAAATTTTTATCATGGAAATGGATTATTATTATTCACAGGAATGCCCTTTGACTTGAATAATCCACAGTAGGATGCACAAGCCCTCTAGATAAGGAACTATTCACTAATTACATGAAAATTCATAAAATGCTGCTAGATGGCGCTATAGCCTTGGTGGTCAAAGGAACAATATGGTCAGAGATACAACACCTTCCCCTACAATTTATGGTTTTGGATAAAGAAACAGTTTGTAGAAACAGAAAATACAATTAATAATTAATTTTAATTAATAATTAATGGTGCAAAAACATCACTTGTTGTACATTTTCAGGAGATGGGACATTTCTTTTATTTTTATAAATTTGTCTGCCTCAGAAAAGATGCGTTCACTGCAAGCATTGCTAAAATAACACCTTTGTATGTTGCAGCGTTAACGGCTTTTAACCAGGCTAAAAAAAGCCGGCTTTAATTCAAAAAAGCCAGTTTTTAATTTTTAAAAGTTAGTTTACAGCTAATTTCTATTAAATTTGGATTAATTTATTTTTAATACACTTATAAATATTTTCTACTAAAATTATAAATTTCTATTAAATTTGTCAAATAAGTAAGTCTTTACAACTGCTAGAAGGCAGCTGTGAAGGCATTATGTCTGAAAAAAAGAAATTATAAATATTGAAAAGAATATAAATTATACTCCTAAGTGGTGTTTTGAAATTCTATATTACAAAGCTCCACATGTACTACATGTTTTAAAGATTATATTTAATTAAACTGACGAAATGTAACACATCAAAATAGAAACATTCTTACATGTCTATATGGAAAGATTAAGTCATAGTCAGTGGCGAGGCGTGAGGTTTTCTGTTGGTCATCGCTAGTTCACAACCTTCCAACGCCATACCCATTACCATCGAAAACATTCCATATTTTCTGTGCTTTTGTAATTAATTAAAAAACATAAGCTTAACAATTATTTTATTTTCTTTTAAATGAACATAAATATTACAATCTGAAACTTTTTTTATGTATACTGTCACTTCATTTAGTGTAAAATTCAAGGGGTGGCTCAGGAGGGGCATTCCGCCCACGAAACCACAGAAATCCCTCCCGGAGAAAAATGTCTGAATTCAACACTGACTTCATTTGTAAGTGTAATCCAGCCTCTGCGTTTTTGTGGCAAATTTCTCAATAACAAGAAAAAATTTACCCCTTTTTCAATAGCTCCAACATTTTTTTTTCAGTTAATTCAAAAAAAGAAAAAAATATATGATTTTCAGTTTAGTGGATCTTTTATAAGTATGAATTATTTTCAAAACTGACATTTTCCAAATGTTTTTAAAATTTCTATCTTTTTCTATTGTCATATGAATAGTATGCAAAATAACTATAGTCGTAAAATTTCAGTAAGTCCTTATTGTTTGTGATAGCTTTTTTAGTGTTTATGTTTTTTTTTTTTTTTTTTTCAAAAATTGAAACATAATTCGGACTCAAAAGGAGTAAAAAACAGGAATAGTAAATGGTTAATTCGTCAAATTATCGCATTAATGTACCCACAGCATATTAAATAAGAAAAGTTGCTAAATTGTTCAATCTATTTATGCGATTTAACATATGCAAGAGCAAAAATCCTTAAATTATTCATCCATTTTAATTCAATAGCATTATTAAAGAATAAAGTATCATACTTCGTAGTACTTAACAAAATAGATTTCCTCTAGAATAACTCAAAAAGGGAATAAGTTTCTGGGAAATACTTCCGTAGCCTGATTGGTCGTGAGGGGCTGAGACTATGTGTGTACAAGCAAGACCAGATTCGAAAATCTGGGCGAATGCTTGTAGTAAGTTACCAAGCCACCTCGTTTGAAAAGCGACAGATTGAGGCACTAAATATTGAATTGTAACAAAAATGGGAGTGCCACTATTATCACATCATCTTAAAGCCAAAAATTAAGGGGGAAAAAGAAAAAGAATCTAAAAATGTACTTGCATGAAATTAAAACGTTTTATGTTGCCTTATTTTTTCTCTAGTCATCGCCGAATCTATCGATGACCAGAGGCTTCGCCACTGGTCATAGTATGAACAATGTTGAAAGAGAAATTAGGAAGGATATAAGGATTATAAGATATCTTTGAGGAGAGTTCAATGCATACTAAGTGTATAAAATAAAGAGAGCGTTAAACAAACAAAAAAAAAATCTCCAAATGCAATTTGTTGAATTAAAATTTTTAAAAGCTTGTTACTATTTAAAAGAGTATATTCATGCAATATGCTATTCAAAAAAATTGTTTTAGAATATGATTTTTTTTATTTATTTTAATTCGTAGAAGTCATGAAATTTATCCTATCCTAATGACTATCCTCTTCTTACATATTAACTCAAAGCATAGATTTTTTTTAAGCGTAAAATTTATTTGTGAAAATGTCTTGTTCATCAAGATGGAAAAGTTTTCTAAATTTAACTTATAAGTTTTAAGGATCACATAAAGAAAATTTTAATTTTGTATTTTAATAAGTATTCAGCTTCTTGCAATATAAAACCATACATAAAAGCCATACTTGATTTGCATATTTTTTATAATGCCACTTTTATTTTGCACTTTATCTACATAAATTTTTTTATGAATGTGATACATATTTAATTCAATAAAAGTTAAATTAGAATAGGTAATGGTGTTTTCTTGCTTGTCTTTATTCCAGTTTTAGCATCTATCAATATTTTAAATTCTGCTAGAGATTTGTAATTATCTTTGTGTTATTTAAAAAAAAAAAATAATAATAAAAATCTTTGTTTATGATTATTTGTATTTTTACAGTTATCTCTGTACGGGGATGTACGAGGACACATTTCAAAGGCCAAATTGGGCACAATCACAGAATATGCTATTAAAAAATTAAAAGAGTACAAGAATTCTGTAAAGAGTGTGGAAGAGTTTATTAAAAATGTAAGTAAATTTTATATTATTTTGCATAAAAGTTATGTATTCTAAAAATTAGATAAAATTTGAATAAAATGTATTACTTGCTGAACAGAGTTTCTTCAAGGTTTAACCCTTTGCACTCGAAGTTTTTTTTTCATTCATATTACCAGGAACTCGAAGCGATTTTAGTTGTATCTTATTTTTTTAATTCTTTAGGAATACAAATGTTATGATATATAATAAAACAAAAAATTATAAAATTACTACATTTTGTAATCGCCCGAAGCAATTGCCAATATGTAATCTTGGCATTTCTAGACAGGTATCACAAAATTATTTGTATTGTCTCCGTAGCAGAGCCCTCGAGTTTGAAAACAAATTTTAAATGGCTCCGCTCTAGAGCCCTCGAGTGCAAAGGGTTAAAAAAAGGAGTGTGCTGCTTGTGGGAAAAAGAAACTTTTTAGATTTATAAAGTGCACTTTAATTTTTAAAGGCGATCAATTGATGAAATTAAGATTTCGCCCCCCCCCTACAGCCCGGGTATATTTCTTGACTTTTTTCCTCCTCACAAACAAAAAAAGAAAATAACAAAAAGTGTGCATAAAAAAGGACAGCAACAGCCATCAGGCATCACTCCCTGGCAAATTGGTCTCGAGTCAGCTTTAAAGCAGTGATGGAACAGCTGCGCCAATTGCGCCAAATCGATAATGCTGCGCATTTCTGCACCAAAGCGATCATTTTTCAACAAAATTGCACCCAACTGCGCCAAATCAATAATAATTCTTGAGCCAAATCGATCAGTTTCCACTTGAATTTCGCCAAAAGATTGCGAAAAACACGCGCTGTTTGTCAAATGATCTTGAATAAAACCGTGAATTTTGCCAAAGGATCGCTTCGCAAAAAACGAACAAAGTGCGATCAAACGATCGCGAATAAAACACGAATTCCCTCAGAAGATCAGATGTCAGAAAAGTGTAAAGGAACATTTCAAGTTGTTGTTAAACCAAAGAAAGACAAAAATTATATTTCAAAATAAAATCCAGCTTGCTTTAAGAAAGCGAAGAGTACCCCAGGAGGTGTTTCCCCAATGAGGTTTGTCAAGATTGGTGATGAGTTAAAATAAATTCTATATAAGTGCCGGAGACCCGGACAGTCAGTTGAAACATAATGAACGGTCAGGTAATCAAAATCACAATATGGACACTTGACTGCATCCTACCGAAGTAAAAGATGTTTATGAGCGATTCTAGACTGTCCAATTCTCAGACGAGTCAGAAGAACATCTGTTTTCCTTGGATAAATCGGAGGCCAGATCATGATGGTGGGTTTGATGTGGTGCAGTTTATTATTGCATTCTAAATTCCAACTTTCTTGTCATTTATTATGAATAAAGCGTTTGATAAGTAGTTGAACATCTGAGAATGGACCTTTATAGCCCAACGGATTAAGAGCACGTTTTGCCGCCTCATCCGCTTTCTCATTACCAGGAATACCCATGTGTCCAGGTACCCAGCAAAATAAAATATTATAGCCCCGTCTTGTCAATTTATTATAAAAATCAAGGATTGATGAGACATAATGATGCATTTTAAATGATTTAATTGCGTCAATAGAGCTATTTGAGTCTGTATAAGTGATGAAGGATGAGCTATGATGAGAGATGTGGAACATGGCTCTCTCTATTGCAATCAGTTCGGCTGTAAAGACAGAAGTAGATGAATGAAGCCGATAGCTTAAAGAAGTGTTTTCACAAAATGCTCCACACCCAACAGTATCTCCACTCTTAGAGCCATCTGTGTAAATGTCAGTGTAGTCATTAAAGTTTGATCTGTGTGCAGCAAGTAATTGTCGAAAAAGAGCAGGTACTAAGTTGTTTCTATCTTATCTTTTAAAAGTGATGGAGCGATGTAATATTAGGAGATTTCCAAGGAGGGAGTAACATGCAATGGTCATGGACTCACATCGATATTACTCAGTGGACTATTATCAGTAATGTTCCTTATTCTGACACCAAAACATGGGATGCAAGATGGTCGATGCTGATAAAGTATATCATTGTCTGTGTTTAGAATGGATGTCGGAAGAGGATGGCCAGGATGTGAAAGGATACGGTAATAAAGTTCTAAAGAAAGCTTTTCACGAATGTGATGTAATGCTGGTTCATTGCAGTCAATGTGAAGACTTAAAACTGGAGAGGTATGAAATGCACCAGAGCAAACACGGAGTGTGCTATGGTGCACAGTGTGAAGTTTTTTAGAACAGAATTACGTGCGGAACCATCGACCTGGCAGGCATAGTCAATTTTGAACGGATCATGGGCACGATAGATTTTAAGGAGAGAAGTACGATCTACTCCTTAAGAAGTATTTGAAAGCACGTTTAAAAGATTAAGAAATTTTTCACATTTTGTGCGTAACTGTAAGATATGTGGTAAAAAGGTTAACTTTCTATCAAAGTGAAGGCCCAGAAAACGGACACTGTCCACAACAGGAATCTGAGTTGAACCAATAAAAATTTCTACATCTACAGACGTGCACTCAAGAAGTTTTGTCTTTAGAAATAATAAAACCATTTTTATTTGTCCAATTAAGAATATGACTGATGGCAGTTTGCAATTGTCTCTCGATAAAACGAATATCCTGTCCAATACACATAATGCGAAAGTCGTCAACATAGAGATCTCCCTTCACAAAAGGGGGTAATTGACTGAGTATATCATTTATTTTTATAGCAAAGAGGGTGACACTCACAATACTACCCTGGGGTACACCCTCTTCTTGTACATAAAAACTTGGCAGAGTTCCCAATCCTGACTTGGAAAAGTCGAATGGCGAGGAAGTTTTCAATAAAAATTCTGAGATTCCCACGAAAGTCAAGGTTAAAAAGATCACGAAGGATCCCATATCGCCATGTTCTATCTTAGGCTTTCGTCATATCGAAAAAGACTGACACCAAATGGCTGCGTTTTAGAAAAGCACTCCGAATATGATTTTCAAGATGGATCAGGTTATCGATAGTAGACCTACCACGTCGGAAACCACTCTGAAACGCGGCAAGCAAATTGTTAGATCCTAAAATATGTATAAGGCGGAAATTTACCATTTTTTCTAGAAGTTTGCAAAGGCTGCTAGTGAGTGCGATAGGTCTGTAGTTATTGGGATCACTGGAATCTTTTCCTGGTTTAGGAAAGGGAATAATTACAGCTTTACGCCATGCACGAGGAAAGATTTGTTCAACCGAAATTCTGTTATAGAAGGCAAGTAAGTTAATGAGTGATGCGGTGGAGAGATGTTTTAGCATGGTATAGGTGATGCCATCGTGACCTGGAGCAGAGAGGTGGCTTTTTTGCAAATAACTTAAGAGCTGTGAAATAGTAAAAGGGATATTATATTCATAGGAATGGCGAGATTAAAAGTTGATGCGGGTAGTTTCCATTTGTCTTTTATATGATAAGAATGGTTCCGGGTATGAATCAGAGCTAGAATTAGATGCAAGTGTATTTGCTATTAAAATAAATCTTTGCAACATTCTCTACCTTTCAGTTCATTTTTGACCACGTGTTTACTGTAGCTGATGACGAGCTGTTATAATTTTAGCTCGAAACGATTCCTATATATTTGTTTTAATTTTATGGCGATTTTTTACAAAGTTTTACTATTTTAATTGCTTCATATCGCCAGTTTTCGGTGTGGTTTCGCTGTATTTGCTAATGTTTCAGCAATATTTTTGGGTGAAGCTATTGTTTGACAGTTGTGATTTAAGATTGAGATATGGTTTTCAGAATATAGACCCATGCAATTTTTAATTTTTTTTTCCAAAGAAATTTGCTTGAGGTATTAGAGTTAATGTTAGATATGTATTGCATACAGGATTCACGTTCGCTTTTAGCCGATAGCTGAGAGAAGTATTTTCACAGAAAACGCCACAACCAACAATATCTCCACGTTTAGAACCATCTGTATATATGTCAGTGTAACTATTTAAAATTGATGTATGTGCAGCAAATAATTGTTGGAAAATAGCAGGAGACAAGTTATTTTTATCCTATCCTTTAAAAGGATGAAGAGAAGTAATATTGGGAGGTTTCCAAGGAGGGAGACCATGCAAGGGACATGGGCTCACCTCAATATTACTCAGAGGGCTATTGTCAATTATGTTTCTGATTCTGACTCCAAAAGGTGGGATGCAACATGGGCGATGCTGATAAAGAGTCATTGTCCTCATTTAAAATGTAGAAATTAAGTGGATGACCATGATGGGAAAGGAGACGGTAATACAGAAGCAAGGAGAGTTTTATCACGAGTATGGTACAGTGACAGTTCTTTACAGTCAACATATAAACTTAAAACAGGAGATGTACGAAATGTACCAGAGCAGACACGAAGTGCGCTATGGTCCACAGTGTCAAGTTTTTTAAGAACAGAATTAGAGGCAGAACCATAGACCTGGCAGGCATAGTCAATTTTAGAACGGATTACAGCACGATATATCTTAAGGAGAGATATACGTTCTGCTCCCCAAGATGTACTAGAAAGTACTTTAAGTAAATTAAGCAATTTTTCACATTTTGTCCGCAGATGTAAAACATGTGGTAACAAAGTCAGTTTATTATCAAAATAAAGGCCTAGATAACGACGTATTCCATAGCAGGAATTAGAGATGAACCGATAAGAATTTCAGCATCTGGATGCATATCCCTTCGTCTACAGAAATACACACATGAAGTTTTTTCAATAGAAATTAAAAACCCGTTTTTGTTAGTCCAGCTAAGAATGCTATTCATTGCTATTTGCAGTTGTCTCTCAATAAAACGAATATCCTGTCCCATACACATAATGCGGAAGTCATCAACGTATAGATCTCCCTTGACAGAAGGGGTAATTGATTAAGGATGTGATTTATTTTAATAGCAAAGAGGGTGACACTCAGGAGACTGCCTTGAATTACACCCTCTTCTTGTACATAGAAACTGGAAAAAATCCTCCCAATTCGAACTTGAAAAATTCGAATTGCAAGGAAGTTTTTAATAAAAATTTGGAGGTTCCCACGGAACTCCAGTTTAAAAAGCTGACGAAGAATCCCATAACGCCATGTTCTATCATAAGCTTTAGCCATGTCAAAAAATACAGAGACAAAAGGGGTGCGTTTAAGAAAGGCTGTCCGAATGTAATGTTCAAGATGGATCAGGTTATCGATAGTAGACCTACCGCGTCGAAATCCACTTTGAAATGCAGCAAGGCAATTGTTAGTTTCTATAACATGGACGAGGCGCAATTTACCCTTTTTTCCAAGTAATTTGCAAAGGCAGCTAGAGAGTACGATTGGCCTGTAATTATTAGGAATGCTAGCATAATTCCCTGGTTTAGGAAAAGGAATAACGATAGCTCTGCACCAAGCGTTAGGGAATTTCTGTTCTGTCAATATCCTGTTGAAAAAAGAATATTGTTAAGAGAGAGTGGTGAGAGGTCTTTTTTAAGTTAAAAATGGTTCTGGATATGCATCTGATTTTAAAATTGATGATAGGTAACTACCTATTGTCTCAGCTATGTTTTTGGGAGAAGGGATGGTCTGACCGTTCATGTTTAAAATGGAAATGTGATTTTCAGAGCACAGGCCCATACACTTTTTCACTTTATGCCAGAGTTCTTTACTTGAGGTGTTAGAGTCAATGCTCGAAATATAGTTAATCCAGGACTCCCGTTGTTTTTTGCATCGCATTCTTATAGCTTTAGCCTTTTCTTTTTTGTATGCCATATAGTTGGTATTATTTGGATATCTACGAAATAAACCCCAAGCCTTTTGTTGTTTTTTCTTTGCTATTTGGCAATCACTGTTCCACAATGGTTTTCTGGTTGTATGAGCAGATGAAGTTTTAGGTATGCTAGCATCAGCAGCATTGATAATACATTGAGTTATATTATCAAATGCTTTGTCAATATTATTCTCCATCATGCTATCAGTAATGTCTGCAAGTGCAGTAAAAGTCGGCCAATTGGCTCTGTCATATACGTATCTTTTCGGATAGTTATTAGAATCTCCACTAGGAGTAGTCAATGAAATAAAAGTAGGAGAATGGTCACTGCTGTGCAAGTCATTTGAAACCCAAAATTTCCAGAAATGATAGAGTAATGGGGAGAAGGTTATAAGATATATTGCGTGGAATGTGCGTGTTGGCTCGTGAAAATAGGTATGATCACCATTAATGAGCAGGCATAAGCCGTTGTCAGAATTTTTTTCTATATTATCAACACTGATTAGAATCACTGTTTGCCCAGAATTGACTAAGTGCATTAAAATCACAAAGAATGATATATGGGGCGGGGTGTTCGAGGAGGAGATTATCCAGATCTCCTGATTGAATACTTTGGTTCGGAGGTAAATAAATGGTACATATTGTTATGAGTTGTTTAATGTGTACACTGACTGCAACAGCTTGTAGGTTTGTAGTTAAAGTGATATGAGTATGGGGCAAATTATTGGAGATGAAAATAGGCACTCCACCAGTTGCCCTGTCACTACCGATAAAATCATTTTTCTAGGTTTAATACCTGCGTAATTTGGCTTTATTAGGTTTTAAATTGGTTTCCTGCTGAGCTAAACATACAAGTTGATGGTCAGATAGAATATTACGGATTTCGTCATGTTTATTGCGATAACCACGGCAGTTCAACGGGATAATATTAGTCATCATTGATTTTTTTGATAAATTTATCTGTGTCATTTTATTCGGACTATCTCCATCTATACGATCTCCATCGTTAAATTCTGAATTTGATTCTGGGTGGAGAGCTACAGCATTACCCTCCTCAATTTTATCATTCTGTTTTGGATGTTTTATTCTTTTTCTTTTTGGCTGTAATTTCAGATGACACAGTAGATTGACAGAGATGACACAGCATATGACACACCAACTTTGGGCGCCCTGGATTTGACTATTTTTGTGGATTCAGGGTATTACATGTTATCTTTTGTGCGTATGGTCTGTATCTCTTTGTCCTTTTTCCACTGTTAACAAGATTTAGCATAAGATGGATGATCTTTTTTGCAGTTGACACAACAAGATGGAGCCTTTCATTGCGCACTTTCGTGGCCAACTGTACTGCACCGGCCACAGTTGTCCTTACCTTGGCATGAGGTTTCTGATTTCCCAAAACGTTGAAACGTGAAACAACGCAGCGAGCTTGGGATATACAGTCTGACAGAACATGATAAATATCCAGCGTTTATATATTTGGGTAGATTGGGAGAGTTAAAAGTATGTGCATAGTAGGTATTTGAATTTGATTAGGTGGTATTTGCTCTTCTCGACGATAGATTTTTATTCGATTAGCTTGAATCACATTTTGTTCCTTAAGGTTTTCTCTTATTTCGTCTTCACTAACATGCAAGAGGTCCTGTTCGGAGATAACTCCACGAGATTCTGTTTTAACTTACAGCGACAGGAATATTTGGAAAATGTGTCCACTTTTTAAATTACTTTCTTGTTTGCTATTGTTCACAACCGCAAGGACTTCCCCAGATCGTAGTTTTTTTATTGTCTTAGGTTCACCAACCTATGCTTGGAGACATTTATGAATCAAGGAAGGAGAGACTTTGTCAAAACTACCTTCTTTGTGTTTCACAACAAAGAACTTTTCCATATGTGAAGATACATCCTCAACTCTCTTAGCCCATGAGCGTATTTGGTCGTGATCGAAAGTTGCCTTCGAGCCAGAGGCCAATGTTTTATTTTCTTCTTTCTTTGGTTGTGGGGCTTCCATATCGTTTGTCTTATTTCCAATAGTTGCAGCCATAATTGAGAAGTGCTGAGATAAAGAACCACAGACTGATTTAGGCCACATGGACACACACTTTTTTAGTATTAGGCTTGCTTAATTTGTAAATTGCAGACACATGGTTAACATTTTCCGTAGTAACCCATCTGTTAGCTTAATTTTTTTGTCAATTTTTTCATTTACTTTTTATTTTTCAGATTTTGCCATTTCCTGAGTTAATTTTAAAATAGCTGGTGGTCATTCACACGTTTGACGCCAGGAGGTCGAGTGTGGTCCATTTTGCTGATAGATGGTTTTTGATGCATGATGATGATGATTGAATTGTTCTGACGTCAGTTGTTGAGTTGCTCTGTCTGCTGACCTATTTGCCTTGATCGCTTGCTGTGCTCCTTGAAGTCCGATTCTTCCATTGCCGGATTTGGTGGCCGCCATTGCTCCCTCCCTAGTACTTTTTGTTTCTACCAACTGTGAGGTGCGTTTTCTATTATCGACGTTTATCCTGTGCACGGCAGTCATCTTGCTTTTTTAAAGATTTTGAGCAATTCTGAGCTGTTTTAAAGCATTTTTAACGGCTTTTATTGCATTTTAATTCATGTCTTATCATTCTTTATTGATTTAAATAATTGTGGGTGAGTTTTTAAAATATTTTATGTATTTTAGGGCAGTTTATCTGGACACTGCATTTTCGTAATGAAATTCAATTTGTCTTCGACTGTTTTAATGCTTGCTACTGATTTATTCTAAGCATTATTGACTTCTGAACTTGTTCTAATCATTGACTGCTGAATTTATTCTGGTTTTACTTTACTGACAAATGGTTTTAAGCAGGGGGGGGGCATTTTTTATATTTCTATGTACAAAGATTATAATTTTATGAATTATCTTTATTTTACGCGCTAACAGGTGGGTGCTACGTGGGTCTGTGAATAGGTTTTGTAAGTGTTTATTTCTGTATGTATATGCATTTGTCCCATGTGACCTGCATTCTCGCTTTTAATTCCTATCTTCAACGATTGTAGTCAGCATATTGCGTAGTGGTTCCTGCCTCAGTTCTGTTTGTTTCGTCTTGTGTTAGTTTCGCGTTTCTATAGTGCTTCACCATGATTGTCTTTTTCCGCTAGTTTATGTTTGACTTGTTACAGCCTGAACATACTTTTACCTTATATATATATGTACGGTGCAGTGCTGGTTTTCCGGTGCTGTCACCGATTTCTGTGTTTTATATTGTGGTGGTGTGTACCCGGTGAAGTAGTGTAGGGTAGTGCGTGATAGTATTTTGATATTGTTTATGGTGTATGTGTTTTAATTCTTGACAAACCTTGCGATAAGGAGGTTGTAAAATACGACTGCACTTTTAAATTTCATATTTTCTTCATCGTTTTGACTTTTACCATTGTATGGGTTCATCGTCATCCATTTGTAGAGATTCATCCTAGTTGTTATATGGTAATTGTTGTTTTACCTTTTTACAAGTGTTTTATACAAACACATTTTAAAGTTTTTATCTATACAAGTGTTTTCCACAAACACGTTTTAATACCATATTGATTTTATCCTTTACTGCTGACTTACACATTCAGCTTTTAATTCATCATTTTTTTAAATATGAATAATAAATTTTTGGTGCAGCATGGCTGCTGCTACCCGACGTAATGGTCCTGGTGGGTCACAAGGTGGCGGTACTGCTAGCAATACTGAAGATGATGCGGAATAAAAGGAAGAGGAAATTTTATACGTTCCCCTTCGGCTCATTGGTCTGCATTTAACCGCGACCTGGCCAAAAAAATGCCTGGTGGCTTGTATGATCGGCAACTGGAAAAACAAAATCAAGAGTGACAACAGATACAGCGTTGTTAATGACTTCACACGTTGCATGAAATCTATTCACAATGTCGGGGTGACGGGCAAAACAAAAATGTGTGGTGTTTCCACACTGCAATCGGTAGGTGTCCAGCCAACCATGCCTGTTTCAAATACCGTAATATGTTACTGCAAACTGATGATGACTGCCCTTTCATATGCGACATCTGTAATCAAACATTTCCATCCTATAGAGGCCCGAGTAACCATAATGTTACTCATAAGAAGAATGACCTTCAATATAATTACAATAGAAAAAAATAACCTGCCGAATACAAATGGTGTGAGAAGTTCTGGTGGGACTGGAGCTTGGAAAAAAGTAGTTGCTCCTAAGAATAAAGCTAACATGAGCAGAAGCTCTTGCAATATTTCTTCAATCTTACTGCTGAATACTAGTAGAAGTATGAATAGTGGCAAGATCTTTCCTTCTACTACCGCTGACACCAAGGTAAATTAAAACAAATGTAACAAAGTGAGTAAAAGGAGTGGCGTTGAAATAGACAAATTTATCAAGTCGACGAAGAGATTTATTAATAACAGAGACAAACTAATGATATGCAAGAAAGTGTACTTACTGAAGAGTCCATTTTGGTTACGGATGACGATATTAATAAGTTTATTGAGGTGGTAAGGAGTTTATTGAGGTAATGGTATAGATGAACACCCACTCTCTTCTACAAAACTTGACGATACTATTACCAATAACGACCACTTGTCCCAGGTCCGGTTCGAGTCATCCTCTGCCCAGGGCCTTGTTGATAGCCAGGCGCCACTGCCATGGGAGACTTGTACCAGGTTCCTGAGGTTTCTTTTAACAAGAAAATCGTTGATAATAACATCAGTGACATTGTCGATCACGATGTGTTGTTATCAGGAAGATACAAAGTTTTAACGCCTACAAATGGTTTTAATCAGGTTTTAACATCTACAAACGACTTTAGCCAACCCCCTATACAGGCTACGAGCAATAATATCTTCAATGAATGATTTTTAAATCATTCAACCCGGTGATTTCTGCCCCAGGTCCGTGGCGCTTGTTCTCTCATGGCGGTGGTGATAGCAAAAACCTCAAGACCACTCACACTGAGAGTGGTGACACGCAAGTAAAAAATGACAAGAACAAGTATGTAGATAAGAAGATTGATATGGTTGATTACCAGAATAATAGAAAACAAAAAAAATTAGTAGTAATGAATATTGACGAAGTGCAAAATGTGATCCATGATACTATCCCGAAGCGCATTGATGATAGTATGAATGTTGCTACTGCGCACCTTGTCCTCAATACAATAGGCCATGCTCCAGATAGCGATAAATAAAATAATGATGAGGATGACAGTTTGGAAGATGACTCTCTTAAGGTAACCAACATGGAAAAGATTAATAAGGATCATGGGATGGGTAGCGGTGATGATGAAGATCTGGACCCTGGTGGAAGCGGTGCTGGCGACGCAATTACCGAGACGATCCCGCCGCAACCAGGTTTCGTAGATAATTATGCTGCCTAGTTTCAAGCAATCCTTAACGACAATAGAGTCAATTTTCAAGAATTTTGCACCATTTCAGATGACTATATCATAAGTATGAAGAAGGAACATAAATTCAAGAACAAGCCTGAAGACGACAGAGTGGTCCATCCCATCAAAAATATCGATCCAAACAACCCATCAGAGATTCAGAAACTATATAGAAAAAGCATAAAAAAGCCCTAAGACTCATGATAACGAAGAATCTGATTTTTGTATCCTGGACCCGGAGGAAGTTGCTAACCATTATAATACTGAGCCTCAAGATTCGCCTCCTAATATCGACTTCATGCATAAGGACGAACCATCTAAAAGTAAATATAACACTGCACTGTTAAATAGACTTGAAGTCTCCAAAAAATTGAAATCCCGCGACAATACCTCCCCGAGCCTAGACGGCATAACTTATAACCATCTAAAACTCATTGATCCGAATGCAATAGCCGAAACTCCCCTGTACAACTGTTGCCTCAAATTCGAAGCCGTTCCGTAGTCCTGGAAAAACACAACAACCATCCTGATATACAAGATGGACAGGGCAGCAAGGGAGATCCTGGAAACTGGCGCCCTATCGCTCTCGGGAATACAGTCTACAACTTATACGCCAGCTGCCTGTCTAAACGTCTTTAACATCTGGCTGGAGAACAATAAGATCTTTTCTCCATGCCAGAAGGGCTTCCTACCACACAATGGGGGTGTTCGAAAACTATTATGTACTTGACTCCATTATGCGTAAATTCAAGGTAAAGAAAAAAGAACTGTTTTTCGCCTCCCCGGATATTTCGAATGCATTTGGTTCCGTCCCCCACTGGGTGATTTTTGAAGCACTGGACTATGCCGGTGCGGAGGAGGAATTCATAAATATTATTAAAGATGATTACAGGAAGGTGGTTACGAGATACAAAATAACAAAAGGCTTATCCATCCCTCGTGTTGTGTCCACCGGGGTTAGACAGGGTGACCTGCTCAGTGGAATTTTATTCATCCTGGCTATCAACTTCATTGAAATGAAGATTCAACGTGAGGGGGTCTGCAAGAGATCCTGGCAATAATAAACTATTTCACCACATTCTGGCCTATGCCGACGACATTCTTTTATTATCCAGGACTGCTGGGGATCTGCAGGCCCTTCATCTGATCAATGTACTGGCTAAAATACTCAGCTAATGTTCATTCCAAGTAAATGCATTACACTCCATTATAGCAATAAAGCCCCTGCTGGGTGCCGTTCCATCATTTTCAACCTCGCTGGGTCGGACATCCCTTTCCTTGAAGATGGTTGCCCTACTGTTTTTCTAGGTAAACCGGTAGGCGCTTTTTTGTCATGCGATTCAGTAACGGTTGAGAGTATCCGGCAGTGGGGTATAAAAATCATGACCTCGGTGCTAACTCACTGGCTGAGGATCGAATGTTTAAAGTCTTTCTTTTTTCCATCTCTGCAATTCTTACAAAGAACTGATCAAATCTCAAAAACAGACTGGACTCTCATTTATGATACTTTCAAGCCTCTAAGAACACACTTGCCTCCCATCAAACGCTGCCAATGAATATCTCTACGGGAGCCGCGACGATGGCATGTTTGGAATCCCCTTGGTGGCGGACGATAGCGATATCACTCTCGTCGATGGGAGGTTTAAGCTATTAAATGATAAAATTATACAAAGTTTGGCCTGGGACGAGTTGGCTGATATCGCAAACTGGCGTTACGAGTCCACCAGCCTACTCAATTTACAAAATTATTTAAATTCTGTGGATACTGCCAGCACGTCGGACAAATACAAGTCACTATGGTCCAGATCACGACAGGCTACTAAACGATTATGAGCTGATTGGGGTATTGAAGATATAGGAAGTGTTGAATTGAAAGTTGCGGATGATCATGTTAAAGACAGAAGGCAGATTTTCCGCACTGTAAGAAAACATTTAAGGGAGAGACGCACGCTGTCACTCAAGGATCATCCCCACCAAGGAAAAACTAATATTTGTGTGGCCGCGGCTAAGTCCAGCTGCCCCTTTTTCAAAGAAGGTACTTCTACGACGTTTACAGATTGGAGGTTCATCCATCGTGAGCGGTCGGGCTTATTTAACAAACTAAATGCCTATCACAAAACCCGTGGGCGCACTAACAAGAAATGTAGAAAGTGTGTACAGATGGAGACCCTACCCCACGTTCTCAACCACTGCATGGTTCATAGCACATTATACAAGAAAAGGCGCAACGCGGTGTTTGAGAGGATCAAAAAACAGCCCTGGGTAGGTGGACTTTAGTTAGTGAGGACCAGGCTGTCGGTAGCACCTATCTGAGGCCTAATCTGGTACTATTGAAAAAAAACGACATACTTGTAATTGATGTGACAATTCCATTCGAAAATGGTTTGGCAGCATTTGAGGTAGCGAGGAAAACAAAAGATGATATGTATCAAGTTTTTGCTGCAGAGATTTCTACTGGGAGTACCAGGGAGAAATTGGAAGCAATTATAGTTGGTTCCTTGGGTTCTTGGGACACCAAGAATGATAGAAAAATTAAAAGGTTGTGCTCGGAGAAATATACAAAAACAATGAGAAAGATTATGGTGAGCGAAACGATTACTCACAGAACATGTACTTCGAGCACACCAATACTGATCCCCAGGAATCAGGGGAAAGACGTAGATAGCCATGCTGCTGTTCATCTTCTCCAGTTCTTCATCATTTGTAATTTTTGTGTCATTCTTTATGTATTTTTTTATGTTTGTCTGTTGAATAAAAATAAAGTTGTATTTTACACATGACTAAGGTTCTGATATAAAGAACCACAGACTGACTTAGGCCACATGGACGCACACTTTTAAGTTTTTCGCCGTTTGTAAATTCCAGACCCACACGTTAAACATTTTCCGTAGTATCCCATCAGTAGCGAAGGGAATCCCATCTGTCTGGAAAGAGTCAACGACCATCTTCATACCAATAGACGGATACCCTACACAATCCTGCAATTGTAGAACCACAGCATTATATTCAACCATTTCCAAAATTTACGCAGGCCTCATCACCAAAAGTATCAACCAATGGGTAGAGGAAAATCATACCATGTCCCATGCTCAAAAAGGCTTCCGGCCGTTTGATGGATGCTTTGAGCATGCTCTCCCCCGGATTGCACTCATACTCTAAAGCGAAAACTGAGTTCCCGGGGCTGTCATACCTGTCATCCCTCCCTGCTTTGAGAATGCGTTTATTATCCAGGAGATATTGCGGCGTGCCAGAGACGCCCACACCAAACTCTGCTCTCTCAGGATATTTCAAATGCCTTTGGCTCTGTAATCCACTCAGCAATTAGGCCGGCGTTAGTCAGCCACTCAGTTTTAAGTCCTCTTCCTGTGACGAGGCATCCCTTCAATACAAACCGGTTAACTCAAACGTTCATAAAGAAATTTAAAAAATCTTCAGACAAAACAGGAAAAATGCATTTAGAAGTATCCTTAATGAAATATCAGAGTTTTGTTATCTGGATCCGGAGGTCGTGGCAAATCATTATGCTACAAGTTCAGTCCAACCTCCATCTGATAAATCATTTATGAAGTTGGCTGGTTGGTTGATTGGGGTTTTACGGCGCAAAGTCTCTTTAGGGACATGCTGCGCCAAGCCAAAAAGTCAGAAAAAAAACATTTATAACCAAGAAGTAGAGTAAAAAATCACTAACAAAAAAATTAGAAAAACATTAAATAAAAAGAGTAATATGTATAGTTAAAAACACTTAAAAGAGACAAAATAATTATAATTAAAAACTGTGGAGTTAAAAAGTAATATCGTTAAAAGATAAACAAAGATTAAGATTATGTACAAATACTACGTAATAACAAGTTTAAAAATCACAGAAGTAAAAAACAATGTAAACTTCTTTAGGTACAATTTCTTCGAATGCTGTATTAACTTCGTCTGCACTTGAGTCATGATTTTATATCCATTGCTTCATTCTTGCCCGAATTGTCTTTTTCTCTTTTTGCGTGCAAGTTTTTAAGCTTGGTTTTCAATTTGGCTAGTATCAGGTCTATGTGATCTTTTCGCAGATGTAACAGCCTTAGTCTTAGTTTGGAGTTCAGGCGAATTTTCAAATTGACTTGGGGATTTTTGAGACATTGATTTGGTATACTATTTTACCAGGTTCTGAGGAGGGTTGCCAGCGTTCTAATAATGGGCTCGCATAGCATTTACTACCACAACAAACATCACGGGTTTCTTTATTTGAAGTGGTTGTTCAATGAGTTTTAGCTGAGTTGCTCGGAGGAAAGGAGGTGTCGGTCTGGGTGCTTATGTGTCTTACAGGTTTTGATTGTTCTTTAAGTATACTAGAGTAAGATACCCCAACAGATGGGGTCCTGGATTCTACTAGGTTACGGGCTTCAGGGTAGGAAATTTTTTGAATAATCTTAATAGCAGGAATTTCCTTTTCATGGATCCAATTAGGACAAGATCGAGAATATGATGTATGATCACCTTTACAATTAGCGCAGCGTTCTGGTTTTGCGCAAGTTTTACCGTCATAGCCGACTTCTGCTGAACGTGCACAAGTAAGAGTGCCACGACAGGTAGTATTAGTATGCCCATTACGCTGGCACTTAAAACAACGGAGAGGATTGGGGATATAAGGCCTAACTGGACAGTTTAGATAACCTTCTTCAATTCTAGTAGGTAAAATATGGCTATTGAAAGTTAGAATAATGTGTTTAGTAGAAAGTATTTGCCCATTTCGACGGATAGTGATACGGCGTACATCAATGATATTTTGATCGCTTAAATTAGCTAGAAGTTCATCTTTTGTAGAAAATAAAAGATCAGGTTCAGATATTACACCCCGGCAAGTATTAAGAGTTTGATGTGCTTTAACAGAGACAGAAAAAGTACCTATAGTATTGCAATTTGACAGAAGTTGTGACTGCCTGGCTGAAGAAACCTCAACCAGTAAGTTCCCTCAGACTGCAATTTTTTGAGCGAGTGACCATCACCAAAAACAGACTGAAATGTTTTTGCTATAAGAAAAGGTGAAGTTTTTTTCAAAGAACTATCTGAGAGACTATCAGTGCGTTTAATTACAAAAAAACGAGTGAATAAAGTCTGTACACTTTGTTGCTCGCCACTTCGGAGAGAAATAGACGGAATGTTAGTATTTCCATCCATGATTGAAAAAAAATAGAATTCACACCCCGGCCGCACCACCCACTACCGAGCCCAAGGGGATGCACATTCGTGCACCAGTGCTAGCCAGGGCCCATACGATCAAAAGACACTCCTATGCCAGTCTCCACTCTTAACGAGATGGCTAGTAAGTACTCGCTCACTTTATCCCCAGCCAGTGACAAGTCAGCTGACCAGCCGATTGATGCATACGGGACCAATATGCACCTCCCGTCTACCTGAAGCAGAGGCCAAAGCAGTGTGTTGGTTTTCCTCAACTGCCAGGACCCCCCTTTCCAGGGACACGGGTCGCCACGCACGGCAAACACGTGGGGGGGGGGTTACAATTCTCCACGAGCCTATATGCAGGTTGATATCGGCTGATACAGAATTGCCCTCACCTCCGAAGAGGAAACCACAGCAAGAGTGAAGCAAAGACGAAAGAAAGACATGAGAAAAAAGAGGAAAAGCAAAAAAGAATGATCACTCGGGTGCCCGGGGTTGTGAAGCCCTAGAATACCTAAAGAAGGTATCCCCCTGGGGGCATTTATGAAGTTAATAGAACCTGCAGCTGACCAACTAAATACAAATCCTATTACGAAGAGAGAAGTCATGCGTAAACTCGTTAAATGTGAAAACACGGCCCAGGGTCCAGATGGAATAATATAACCATTTGAAGAAAATTGATCCTATAGCTATTATTTTAACACGTTATATAATCTTTAAGTTTAACGCTGTCTCCGAGGCCTGGAAGAGGGCTACTACCATTTGTATTTTCAAGGGTGATAGACAGGACCCAAGCAAATTGCGGCCCATGGCTCTGGGGAGTACCATCTATAAATTATATGCCAGTTGTCTAACGAACCGATTATGTAAGTGGATTGCAGAAAATGACATGCTTTCATTCAATCAGAATTCCTGCGACACGATGGGGGTCTTTGAGAGCAACTATGTACTCGGTCAAACACCGGAAAATTAAGAAGAAAAAAATCTACGTTGCTTCCTAAGACCTCTCTAATGCCTTTGGCTCCCTCGCACATTCGGTGATTTTTGAGACTCTTCGCCTGGCCGGTGGGGGGGGGGGGGTGAGTTTATTCAAATAGTCGAAAATATATCATGACTCAATTACTCAATATAAAACTTCTGCTGGCTTTTCGAGCCCTCGTGTGGCAGCCACTGGGGTCAAGCATGGTGATCCCCTCACTGGGGTCCTACTTATAATAGCAATAGATTTTATATTGAGAAAAATTCAGAAAGAAGGGTTCTGCAGAGACCCATCCAACAGAAATATTTTCCATGTGTTGGTTTATGCTGACGATATGTAGGTCATGGCAAAGGATTTGGGTACTCTGCAGGCCCTCCTACACATGATTAACAACCTTGCTTCAAAAAATGGCCTTTTCAATAGCAGAAAATGTACGACAATGCACTATTCATGTAAGCCCCCTGATGGAGGTAGGGATACGATTTTCAATACAAATGGCTATGTTATTCCTTACATCTGTGACGGGTGTCTGGCCATATTTCTAGGTAAGCCTATTGGCGCTTTTCTCTCCAAGGACACCGTCACAATTGACTATCTCAAGAAGAGGGCAGCTAATATCATGCAACCTAAGCTTGGTCCATAGCAGAGATTCAATTGTTTGAATACATTTTTCTATCCGTCGTTGCTTTTACTTATTAGAACTGATCAACTTACAAAAACCGATTGGCAGAGCATAGACGACTCGATAAGGCAATGATCAAGAGTACTCTAGGCCTCCTGCCGAATGCAGCCAACGAGTACCTTTACGGTGCAAGAGATTATGGGTTGTTTGAGGTACCGTTGGCTGACGAATATTCGGATATAGCATCGACGGGGGTACAAACTCTTAACATCAAGAGACTACATCAAGATATGGCTTGGACGGAGCTGGGGGACCGGACGATGCCTGGGGGCTGACTTCAGGTATCAGACCACCAGGGTTAGAAGTAAAGAAGATTTTCTGAATTCAAAATACCATCCTGATGATAGGGTTTGCAAATCGCCAAACATCTCAGTGGACCCGTGCTTCTCAAGCCTCCAACAGATTAGATATCAAGTGGGAGATAACTAAATATAATGATGTTTCCCTAGTGATTGGCGAAGACACAATCACTGACCGTAAAATGATATTCAGCAAATTAAGAAACATGCGAAGAAAATTACGCACGGCATCACTCCGTGACCTCCATAAGCACCAGGGGAAAAGAAGTATCTGCATAGCTGCTGCTCCAGAGTCCTCACATTTTTTTCGTTGATGGTGCTTATACCCATTTTAGACTGACGCTTTGTCCATCGTGCACGCCTTGACCTGGTGAAGCTAAATGCTTATAACAAACCAACAAGAGCTAATCCAGGTCCTGTGAATAAGAAGTGCCGGAGATGCAACCAGATCGAGACCCTTCCACACGTCCTCGACCATTCTATGGTCCACAGTACGTTATACAAAAAAGGCATAACGTAATCATGAATAGAGTTAAGAAGGCTGCTGAAGCCAGGTGGGTCATTGTGAGAGATAATCGTGCTCTTGGAAATGAAAATCTTCGTCCAGATCTGGTGGTCAAGAAAGGAAACGACATAATATTTGATACGACTGCCCAATTCGAGAAAGGTCTCGATGCATTTAAGAGGCTAGAAGACTAAAGGTTGAAAAATATAGAACCCTTGCAGAAGAGTTATCAACTGGCAACCAGCGAGCCGTTGTCGAGGCCATTGTCTTTGGGGCTTTTGGTTCATGGGATCCGGCAAATGATAAGTCATTGAAGCATTTATGCTCAAGATCGTTACTTAAGATGATGAAGAAGATCATAAGCGAAACTGTCTCCTTCTCGAATGATGTTCTCCAGGAACATATTCGTCGAATCACTCATGTTACCGCTGGCCGCCAAGTCTGAGGCCCATTCCTACCATCCTTTTATTTTGGTATTTATATGTATTCTTCTTGTTATATGAAATTAAGTGTTCCACAATTTTATATTATGTAAGTTTTATATATTATGTAAATTGGTTGCTCTGAGTTGGTTGGTTGGAGTTTTATGGCACAAAGTCCCTGTAGGGACATGCTGCGCCAAGAAAAAGTTGAGTAAAACATAGTTAAAAATTAAAAGTTACAGCAAAATACTGTCAGAAATATAAAAGTGAAAAAACAAAGTAAAATGAAGAAAGCAATGTGATGATACATGTAATTAAAATAATGCACAAGGAAAGCGACAATACACAAGGTTTTAAAAGTTAAAACATAGTTAAAAGACAAGAATATTTAAATTAAAAAATTCTAAAAGCTCTAAAGTTATGAAAAGTTATATGTTCAAGAAATAAAGCATAAAATGTTATATAATACTGCTTTAAGAACGAAGTTATAATTCAAAATTTTAAAACGATATAAAGCTACGTAGGATGAATAACTTCAAAAACTGTATTATTGTCATCGTTATCAGAGTCATAACTACAAGAGTCCATAGCCTCTTGTGCATAGTTGAGCAGCTGTTTGTGATCTTTAATATTAGTTATTGCTGGACTAAGACATGATTTATTGCTTTTCCTCTTCACAGTTTTCCACTGTGAAGAGATTTGAGTTGGAAGTTTCTTTCTTTCTTTTTGCGCACAAGTTTTTTCATTTGCTTTCGGAGTTGGACGAACAATAGGTTTCACAGATTTGCTTTTATCTGGAGCTGGCGTTTGTTTAGTCTTATGTTCGGCGGATATTTTTGATTGAACTGATGATGTTCGGGGAGAATTAGGTTTCTGTAATGGTAGAACTGGAGATGAAGCAGCCTTAGTTTCAGTCTGATGATTATATGATTTTTTGGATACAGCTGGAGATTTCTGTGACTCAGGAAGACGATATTCTATTGTAACAGGTTCTGAGGATGGTAGCCAACGTTCTAATAATGGGGTAGCATAGCATTTACTACCACAAGATACATCTCTGGTTTCTCTATTTGAAGTACTCGTTGATTGTGTCATTGGTGGAAAACAAGAGTCTGTCTGGGTGCTTAAGTGCCTTATAGATTTTGATTGTTGTTTGAGTATACTAGAGTAAAAAACCCCGATAGTTGGGGTTCTAGACTCAACAAGTTTACGAGCTTCGGGATAGGAAATTTTTTCAGTTATTTTAATAGCAATTATTTCTTTTTCACGGATCCAGTTAGGAAAAGAACGGGAGTATGCTGGATGATCACCCTTACAATTTATGCAGCGTTCGGATTTTTTACAAGATTTACCGTCGTGGCCTACTTCTGCACAACGAAGGCAGGTAACAGTACCACGACAAGTAGTGTTGGTATGACTATATCGTTAACATTTGAAACAACGGAGAGGATTTGGAATATAAGGCTGGACAGGACAGCTTAGGTAGGCTGCTTTAATTCTAGTAGGTAAACTAGGACTATTGAAAGTCAGAATGATGTGCTTTGTGGGAAGCACTTTCTCATTCCGACGAATTGTTATACGGCGTACATCGATGACAGTTTGGTCTTTAAATTTTCTAAAAGTTCTTCTTTTGTAGACAGTAAAAGGTCAGGTTCCGATATTACACCACGGCAAGTATTCAGAGTTTGATGCGCTGTAACTGAAACATAGAAAGGTCCTACTGTATTAGAGTTTGAAAGAAGCTGAGATTGGCTGGCTGAAGAGACCTCAACAAGCAAATCTCCAGAATGTAGTTTTTTAAGTGAACAGTTGTCACCAAATACAGAATGAAATGTTTTTGCAATAAGAAAAGGTGTAGTTCTCTTAAAAGAACTATCAGAGAGGCTATCAGTGCGTTTAATTACAAAAAAACGAGTGAATGAAGAATTCGGTTCATTTTGCTGCTCTCCACATGGGAGAGAATTAGAAGGAAATGAGTTTTTTCCATCCATGTTAGAAAAAAATGATTCAGACCCCGGCCGCACCACCCACTACCGAGCCGAACAAGGGGATGCACAATTGTGCACCAGTGCTAACCAGGGCCCATACGGTCACAAGACATTCCTATGCCAGTCTCCACCCTTAACAAGATGTCTAGTAAATGCTCGCTCACTTGATCCCCGGCCAGTGACAAGTCAGCTTGACCAGCCGATTGATGCATACGGGACCAATATGCACCTCCCGTCTACCTGAAGCAGAAGCCAAAGCAGTGTGTTGGTTTCCCTCAACTGCCAGGATCCCCCTTTCCAGGGACACGGGACGCCACGCACGGCAAACACGTGGGTGGTTTACAATTCTGCATGAGTCGATATACAGGATGATATCGGCTCATGCAGAATTGCCCTCGCCTCCTAAGAGTAAACCACAATGAGAGTGAAACAAAGAGGAAAGAAAGGCAAGAGAAAAAAGAGGGAAAAGGAAAGAGAAAGATCGCTCAGGAACCCGGGGTTGCGAAGCCCGTGAATACCTAAAGAAGGTATCCCCCTGGGGGGCATGCATCAAATGGATACTAGGAAACACACAACCTACTGAAAATAGTTAGAAAGCAATGTAATTGAGCAGAATAATGGTTAAGCTTACAATTTACTTCATATTGCAAAAGTCACTCTGCTGAATTGGCTCCACTACAGTGAAAAGAGGCCATTTCTCATTCGATTTGCATGGCGGCGGCATTACCCCGAGAGGACAATATAGCGGAAATCCCCAAACAAAGCCGAAAGAAGAACCGAACTTATTCAACACATTGCATCAAAATGTCGGTGAATGCATGTAGATTACGGGTCATATTATCGTAAATACCTAATGTTACAATAAAAGGTGCTTATCTCTACTCATTTTAAGCTCCAAAATAACAAGCAACTAGATGAAAACTACATTTTTCACTAGAACAAACGAACGACATACAGCAAAGTCACCCTCACTTTAGGCACTGTTTATATTGTTGGCCGCTATAGTGCAGGCACATTCACTATCTCAAACTGCCCTTAGTTTTTAAACTAGGTGGGGTGGTGGCATAACCCGGGTTGGCGGCATTCCCCCGGTCTCCCCTATACTTGAGCATTAGATCTAAGCACCGTTTAATTTAATAGTTCTCAACTGAATACTGGGATCAAATTAATAGTGTTTTAAGATTGAATATTTTTCTGAATGATTTCTATGCTAAAAAACATCCAGGTGCTTTGAAAGTGAATGAATACTTTATGTCCACTTCACTATTGTGAGAAAAGAAAAATCATACAGCTAAGTACTGATCAACTTAATAGCTCCCCGCGGTGCTCAATTTGAAAGTTATCCCCTTAGCTGAAATGTCAGGATTTGAGACTTAAAAACTGTTTTTAGCTAGCTGATTTAGCGTGAATTAAGTATCGTGTCGCCTGCTTATTGAAGCTGAGTTTAGTCGATTCCTTTAGTCATTTTCCCGTGATTTCATTGTTTTTAACGTCCTCTCGTGCTTCTCATTTTAGCTGTTTTAGCTTTTGTTTTTATTTATTGTCTGTATTTAAAGTTTTATTTCTTATTTTAAATGTTAGCTATATGCTGTTCCTATATATGTAATGTTAGCAGATATGCTGATGATCCCTGCGCCACGTGGCCTTTTAAATATATTAATTTATGTTGTCCATGTGAGCGCGCGATTTTTAACTCTGACAGATTTTATATTGATTCGTAAGTTCATGGTTTAAAACTGCACATTATTTCAGTATACATAAGACATATTGCTTGTTCAGCGATAACTTATTACTTATTCATATTCTGACAGTAAGTTGTTACTTCTATAATCTTTTAAAACGGGATTGTCACACTGCCTAGTTTGGTGTTTAATGATGTATTGTACTGTTGGTGTTACTGTTATATTTCGGTTGTGAATTCATTATCGCCAAGTATTGATCTTAATGTTTAAAATCTGTTTATACAGCAGAATTTTAATTTGTCTGTGAATCTAGTTAAATATTTTAATTATTCATCATATTATCTTTACATTTCACTGTCTGGTTATACACCAGACTTATAATTCATATCATATTACTATTGGTTTTATTCTTTACTTCCTATGATTTACAACAGGATTTTAATTAATTGGATTTTAATTATGTGTTTAATTTAATGATTGTATAAGTAAAATGGCTGGGAGAAGTGAGGCTTCTGGTACCACCAGAGGTATCTTGGGTGGTGATGAAGATAATGATGATGAAGATTATGTATTCGTCCTTCCTAGGAAGCGTGGGGACAGCTTACTTTTAGCTTTACTTTGCTGGTACCTATGAGATGTATTGCTGGTAACTGTCTGACAGAGATTATACCGGTACATGGACCTCAGCAGTTAATAGTTATACACGTCACCTTCAAGATATAGGGGAAAGTAGGTTTAATGACGCTCAGAAGGGCAATGCCGCTCACCAAATATCTCTAAACAGAATAGAATTGAAAACGTGCGATCGGTACCGGCACCTAGCGAACTTCATCCTAAGTTCCCAGTAAGGATATAGTGACCGTCGGAAGGAAAGTATTTTTGTGTCCTCACGTTATTAGTTTGCCGTTGTTTTATTATAAAATTCTACAACATCTAACTTGAAGGTAAGAATATACTCTTATTTTCAAATATTAATTTACTCATTATGTCTACAAAATATATACATTTAGCTGTACTTTCATGCTTTTATTTATTTTTCTAGTGTGTTGTTACTCCAATTATAATGCATTAAAACCCAACATGACGATAACGGGTAATGGCGCTCGCGTGGAATTCCAGAAGAATTGTTGCCAGTGGGCAACATTTTTTGAATTCAACTTAATGTTAAGGCCTATGATAATAAAAATTCTCATTTAGAAGTCTTTAGCAATACTACTAAGTTTCCAAACGAATGAAAATTAAACTAACATCAATAGTTAAACTGAAAATTAGAAGTTAAACTGTGAAAACTGAATATAAGAGGGGTCCGTGAGACCGTTAACAGGAGTTAAGGGTTAAAACTTAAAACCGTTTTATGAAACAAAAATATTGATTTTTTAAAAGTTGGTACGTACATTTCTACGTTATATATTTAAAAAAACCCCACTTAACTGGAATAAGGAAAAGGTAGTTAACTAGCTCATAATAGTTAAGTAGCTATTATATTTTATACAATACAAACTTTTAAAAAATAAAGCTTTCCACAACGTAATTGTGGAAAGTTTTGCATCTAGCTAAAACGATAGGGCAAAACCCCGCATCTTAAACTTGCGCGTAGGGGAGACCGCGGGAATGGCGCCACTCGGGTTTATGCCGCCACCCCGTCTAGTTTAAAAACTAACGGCAGTTTGAGATTGTGATTCCGCCTGCAATGTAGCGGCCAACAGTAGAAACACTGCCTAGAGTTAGAATGGTTTTGTTGTACGTTGTTCTAGTGAAAAATTTACTTTTCATCTAGTTGCTTCTTATTTTGGAGCTTGAAATGAGTAGAGATAAAAACATTTTATTGAAACATTAGGTACTTAAGATAATATTACCCGTAATCTGCATGCATTCGCCGACAATTTGATGCAATTTGTTGAACAAGTTCGGTTCTTCCTTCGGCTTTGCTGGGGGTTTTCCACTATATTGTCCTCTCGGGGTAATGCCGCCATCATGGCAAAGGGCGACTTTTCCAATATGAGTTAAATTGTAAGCTTAGCACATTAATAAATCTAGCTTAACGGACATCGTAATTATTCATTATTTTGATAAGGTATTGCTTTCTGAACATTTTTATTAGGTTATGTGTTTCCTAGTATCCATTTTATGTATTTACTAGGTCATTATAGAGTGGCGTCATTACCCCGATTCATTGGCGCAATTACCCATGTATCCTGGGTAATCCCGCCACTGTACAGAGGTTGAAATAAATTTTTTTATGTGTGCTTACTTTACAGTTATGATTACGGTTAAATTTATACAGATACTAAAGATAATGATTCAGCTTTAGAATTTTTACTATTAAAAAATAGACATTTTTTGAGGTGAAAAAAATTAAATTCCCTAAAGGTATCGCCATTCTCCCGGTCTCCCTTATCTTTGCTCCAAGATGGGTGCGTACTTTTAGCCCTTTCCGCAGTATTTTACATAACCGGCTACCTACAAATTTAAACAAATGCGGTCGAGGGGAACTAGGGGGCATTTAGAAGCTAAAGAGCATCCGCTCTCCACTGAAATTTTGGATTTGTAAAAATTCGAGGCATTAGTTAAACATTAAAGTGAAATTTTTAAAATATTAGATCAGAATTCGAAAATTTATATTTACCTCATTTTCTTTGCACGGTGTGCTGATTTTTTCACAAGGTTTGAACACACACTTGAGACAAAAGTGCCACCTAGCTGTCAAGATTCTAGAAATGTTTCTTCATATTAAATCAGCCAGTGCGTATCTTTGCCCCCACCTACTCTACATTTAGCTGTACGTCTATTCTTTTATTTATTTTTGTAGTGCTTTGTTACGCCAACTATTTGAAGAAGATAATCTATTTTCTGTTAATGTTATGAAGTCTAAGTTTTTTTTTGCTTAAATTATACGTTATTATACTTAAGAAATACAATGTCGAATAAATCACTCTCTCAAATGTTTGGTAATCTCTGCTGATTTACATATCAAATGCAATGTAAATGTATTGGAAAATTTATTATTATATGAAAATATGCTGCTTTAATTAAACATTTATGCATATTTATGTTTTTTCTATCTTGGGTCAAACTGACCCACTCCGCGGTTTTAGGTATACCGAAAGTTCCGCGGTTCTAGTGTTAGATAAACTATATATATGACGAAGCTTTTGAGATAATGAATCACAGACTGACTTAGGCCACATGGACACACACTTTTTTCAATAGGCTTGCTTAATTGTAAATTCAAGACCCACACGTTTAACATTTTCGTAGTAACCCATCTGTTTAGCATATTACATCAATCTTTATCAACTCCATACGATCTTTGCAATAAAGATCAGACTTAAATGTAATCCCAAGAAATGTATTTCACTTCACTATAGTAGTAAACCCCCTGCCGGATGCCGTCCAACCATTTTCAACCTGGCCGGGTCACAGATACCGTATCTCGAAAATGGAAATACTATGATTTTACTTGGTAAACCCATAGGTGTTTTTCTTCTTCGTGACTCGGTCACGTTCAATAGCATCAGGCAGCGGGGCATAAAAATGACATCAATGCTTACTCCCTCTGGAAGAGGATTGCCTGTTTAAAATCGCTCTTCTTTCCATCTCTTCAATTTCTGCAAAGGACCGATCACAAATCCAAAACAGATTGGACTAGTATTGATGACACCCTTAAACCACTAATTAATATGACACTTCTCCCGTCAAATGCTGCTAATGAATACCTATATGGCAACAGTGACGATAGACTTTTTGGCATCCCGCTCGCTGCTAAAGGCAGCGACACCGCACTTATTGAAGCGGGGTTCAAGCTCCTCACCTCTAATGACAGAATTATCCAAAGTCTGGTATGGGATGAGTTGGTTGAAGTCGCCAACTGGAGGTATGAATCCACCAACATTCTAAATCTACAAAGTTATCTTAAATCCGCACCGTCTGGCCGCACCTCGAATAAATATAGATCTCCTTGGTGGAGGGCTCGGCAGGCTTTGAAACGGTTGAGTGTAGACGCACATGTTGAATTGAAGGTGGGTGATGAATTCGTGAGCAGCAGGAAAGCATTTTTGAAAAATTTAAGAAAACACCTTAAAAAACGCACTGTCGCTCGGGGACCATCTCCATCAGTGTAAGACTAATTCTAGTGTGGTCGCGGCTAAATCCAGCTGCCATTTCATCAACAAAGACACACGACATCCAAAGTTTGGAGATTTATTCATCGTGTGCGGCTGGGCTTGTTTAATAAGTTAAATGCCTACAACCAAGGCCGTGGTCACAGGAACAAGAAATGTATAAAATGTCACGATCTTGTGACCCTACCCCATGTTCTAAACCACTGCATGGTACACTATACAAAAAAAGACAATGCAGTGGTTGAGAGAATCAAAAAGCTGCTGTGTGTAGGTGGTCTGTGATTGATGAAAACCAGGCTGTCGAGAGTACCATTGTTCTACCAGACCTGGTACTGATAAAAAAGGATATTCTCGTATTAGATATAACCGTTCCTTTTGAGAATGGGTTGGAAGCTATGACTGAAGCAAGACAACTCACGGAAGAGAAATATGCTGCATTGGCTGAAGAACTTGCGTCGGGCGGTATTGTCGGCTCCTTGGGTTCCTGGGATCCGAAGAACGATCGAACCATTGCAAGACTGTGCTCAGAGAAGTACGCTAAGATTATGCGAAGAATCATAGTTAGCGAAACTATCTCATACTCACAAGACATCTACTTCGAGCACACAAAACCACTCTCCAAGACTGGGGCGGGGAGGGTTCGGCGCTTTTAGCCATGCTGCTTTTCTTTTTATGCGTACCTGTACTTTGTCATCTTTTTGTGTATTGTAACTTTTATGTGTCTTTGCTGAATATATATGCATAAATAATGTCTTTTTAATATTTCTGACAAATGTTCTGAGATAAGGAACCGCAGACCTGACTTAGGCCACATGGGCACACATGCTATAGGAAAATGTTTAAGCGTAAACTCCAGACCCACGCGTATTAACATTTTCCGTAGTAGCATATTACATCAGTCTTTATCTTATCTTTAGCATATATTTAAATTTTTATAAGCCTAATTAAATTTACTTAAGGTTACCTGAAAGAAAAATGCATAAATTTATCTTATAAAGTTGCAACATAAGTGATAAATTCCTAAAGAATAACAATTTATTTCACTAGGAAGAAACATTTTCTGCTGGGTTTTATTAGTTTGGAAGAACCTTACCGACCCTGTTATGCATCTGTAGTATAGAATTCTTATACAGCCAACTGCAACGTGACCTTTTCTGTAGATATACTAGTTTAGTAAGCTTCGGTACATTTAATTTAATGTAATTAATGTTAATTTAAATATTTATTGCTATATTTATGTACAGGTAACCTTTTATGCCCCAACGTTAATTTAAAGTGCCATTGAATTAACTTGTTATAAAATTCTTTTAATACATCGATTAGTAGTAATACAGTTTATAATGAGTTAGATATTTTATTTTATCTAATTCCATAAAGCATTATTGGTTGAACAAAACAAAGATTTTTAAAAGGATAATTTCTTTTTCATCCCTTTATCTTTCTTGACGTTGAAATATTGTGGGTGAAAAGATTCAGTTCGGAATTATTCCTGTATTTCTATTGTAAGAGAACTATATTTGTGCATTTCCCGATTCTTTAAAATACTAAAAAATACATTTAAACAAAAAAGAATTGAGTGCAGTTATAAATATTGCACAAAATCTCTATAAATAAAGTTTAATTAGCAAAATGCTAAAGTTTATTAAATGATTGTGTATCTTCTAATGCAGTTTTAAAAATTCACGAAAAATGCTTTAGAAGATTAAATTTTCATGAATTCATAATTTGGGACAAAGTGTTAACCCGCGAGAATTCGCTAGTGAGAATGCCCAATTGATTTTCTTTTACTTTACATTCATATATCAACTTTTGGTTGGCTTAGTACTTTTATTCATAAAAGAGGTAAAATAATTGAAAAACATTCTGAAATTTTAATTAAAATGAAAAATGATTTAAAAAAGTACGACGGTGAGAGAAAATCTCATGCAGCGAGTTCTCCCGGGTTAATGAACTCAGAAAACTTGGAGGAAAGAAGCATTCTGATGTTTTCAGCAAACAGCTGGCGTTCTTGAATTTTTCGTTAGGTTCAGTATTGGAATGAATGAAAAAAACATTATGTACGCTGAAATTGCGCAATGTTACAGCTAGTAAAATTTCTTTATTAAATGATAGGTATTTATATGATTAGATTGTATTTTTTTTAATTAAATTTAAGGGAGTACAAATATATAACCAATAGTAAGATGAAATGAACCCATAGAACTAAATGAAAGGCAATGCTGTCAAAGTTACAATTAGTCATACATTTGGCTTTTTAATATGAATTTTAAGTTGTGTGTTTGATTGACAAGTGTTGCTAGTGTATGCTGCCGAAGGCAGTCCCCCTCTGAAGTCCAGTTCTATGCTGCTAAACCGTTGGGACTATCAATATTAAATTTGTTTGGTAAAACTGCTTTTTAGGTGATCAGTTGTACATTATATATTTGGATCACAGAGTACCCCCATTTTTAAAAACGGCAGGATGCTGTTTGTGGAAAAGGGGCAATTTTAGAGTTGTAAGGGCATATTTCAGATTCGTAAAATCGCCCTTTAGATTCTTATATTCCCTTTGTAGAGTTTTAGGGCACTGTTCATTTTTAAATTCAGTTTTAATATTTAAAATATCTTAAGACAGTTTTTAATACAAAAAACAGTGAAGGCGCTATTTTTTGACCGAGGGTAGGAAGGGTACAATTTGTTTGGCCAAAGAGCAAGATGTGCGCTTTTTTTTGTTTGAAGTGCTGGAAGGATGCTATTTCTTAAATCATAGGGCAGGCAGAATGCAGCGCCCCTCGAACTCCCTGGGGGGGGGGGGGGACTCTGGGACCAGTGATAATACTCTCGATTTGCGCTTATTACATTTTAGAAATTTAATGGTACATACAGACTTCCAAGATAAAATCATTGAATCTAGAACGCAATTTTAATAGTTTTCTCCAAATACATCTTGTCATCCTACAGAGTGTCGAGAAATTCGGAAGGGTTATAGTAAGCATCAAGAGGATGAAAATTGTCTTAGAAGATGCGGTCGTAAACCATGCTTAATGTGAGAAAGTCGTAAAAATAGTTATGAAGTGTGTAACGTCGAGTGGAAAAAGAAGGCCAATAATATGTAGAAAAACGTTTCACATAAAACAGGCTTATGGCATAAAACTGTAATACACGTAGGATAGTGTATTACAGTTAAACCGCACAATGTCAGAAAGGAGACAATGGAACATTTTATAGAAATAGTTGTAATTTGCGTCCGCAAAGGTCTTTGCACAGTCGACACTGACAGACAAGTGAGTACTGGATGCGTTTAAACATACTTGGTGTGCTGGTGATCTCTTCTGAAGCGACAACGAATCGTGCTGTCAGATTCTCCAGCGTATCCACAGCCGTCTATTAACCCTTTCAGGGGCAAGACATTTCTGCTCCAATATTGTACAAATAATTATTTCACATCGCAATTTACGAACAAATTTATTTGAAAATAATCAAAAGCTTTCCCTCACGTTTATTATGAGATCTAACTTGTACTAAAAAATTACTGGTGCCATTTGTCAGACTGGTCATTAAAATTAACCGTTTGCAAACGGCGCGTCACTGAAAGGGTTAAACAACCGATTTAAGTTGGCTTCAGAAAAAAAAAAATCAAAGGAATTGATCGACGTCTATCTTTGCGATTTTTACTGGCTAATCTTAGTTTGCAATCTCATATTCTATGGTAATTTTCATCGAATTTGGTAACACCCTTATATCAGAAATCTTTAACTGGAACTAATATTATGTAAGTATAATTGAATTTTATCTTGTATTTGCTTTTCTTTTTTCTAGATGTTAGGTTATTTTCTCCAAATACTACTAATGAAAACCTTAAGGAACCCATACAAACATGACTTCGACATTGCAAAGAAAGCCTGCAGAAGAGGAAGAATGCCGACTTAAATTATTACTGTGCATTTAAAAAAAGATAAATTTTATAAATTTAAATTTCTCGGTACATTTAATTCTTTTTTAGATTATGTAAATATTGCTTGGTTCAAATTTTTTGTCATCAATGTAAGAAAATTGATTTGTTTATTAACATTACATAAAAATATTAGACAAAATCTGCAACTGTAGTTTACTCTTTTTTCTACAAATAAATGAAGAACTTATGTAACTTTTTTTAATACAAAAGAGAAAAATTCAGCAGATTAAAGTAAAATCGCGATGACATTAGCATTAAAAATTTTAGCATTTATGTAGATTTCGGTCCAAAATTTTAAGTAATGAAAATATGGTGTAACAAATAACGGATTATTCTTAATGATGAGCTTTTTGATGTAATAAAGTGAAAAAACTAAGCCAAGGTAAAAATAAAGGCAAATTTTACATTCATTTTCCATTTCAATTGGAACAAAATTATGTATCTCTACACATACAAGCATAGACCTTTACACCTTATATTGCACCACAAAATTTCCCAAAGTATTAATTACTATACAGAAACAATGTCATAACAAAATTTAGCAACTGTGTTTCTGTTCCAAATTCATACAAACCTAGGAAAAGGAGGATTTATTAGAGCAAGTGTCATGCTTTATTTATTTCCAGTGCGACTACCCCATGTTATTCTAACACAGCATCTTCCGTTGAACGAATTAACAACTGGACTTTTCCTACCTTTGTACGCGTTTCCACAAATTTTCTTCAAAACATCTAATTGCGTAAAAAAATTATACTCTAATCAAAAAAGGCAAAATTCCAGACAAGTGGATCTCATCAAAGTGACCGATCTCACTTGTACTTGCAACTCGATTCTGGAAAGGTACGAAACGAAAAGCCAACAAATTGTGACGTCAATAAAACTATTCTTTCGTATCGTGTCCTATTCTCGTAAATAGCTGAAAATGATGGGATCTGAATTTCCTTTCGTACAGCATGTTCAGGGTACAGAGTGCAGCGTCTAGAATACCTAGTGTGGAAATATGCTATCCAAAAAGCGCTAAAAATTTGTATCCCTTAAATGTGCGACGATACTGTTAAAATCCCAAGTGTCGATCGCAGCAACATCTGCGGGATTTTCTTATTACATTGTATAGACTAGCAATATCTTGCAATTGTAGAAAATATACTGCAGATGTCGCTGCGATCTGTTTACTTCAGCAGCATCGTTGCACATTTAAGGGATACAATATTTTAGAACTTTTTTTAAGTATTACAGGGATAGCCAATTTCAACACTATATATTCTAGGTGCTATTGTACAGAGCCTAGAATAAATAGTGTGGAAATCTGCTATCGAAACAGCGATAAAAGTTTGTATCCCTTAAATGTGCAATGATGTTGAAATCCAAAGAGCCAATCGCAGCGACATCTGCGGTATATTTTCAAATTTCAATCTAAACATCGTATTATTACAGCATCTAGACCAAATCGTTTTGGAGTTTTAGAAAATCTCCTGCATATGTCGCGGCGATCGACTATTTGGATTTCAGCATCGTTCGACATATTAGGGATTCAATATATTAGCACTTTTTTAAGTATTACTGGGATAGCCGATTTCTGCACTATATATTCTAGACGCTATAACATAGGTATAGCGCCTAGAATATATAGTGTCGAAATCGACTATCCCTGTAATACTTAAAAATGTGCTAAAATATTGTATCACTTAAATGTGCAATGATACTGCTGCAATATGCAGATCGCAGCGACATCTGCAGGATATTTTCTACAATTGCAAGAAATTGCTAGTCTATACAATGTAATACTAGTAATACGAAAATCCCGCAGATGTTGCTGCGATCGACACTTGAAATTTTAGCAGTATCCTCGCACATTTAAGGGATACAAATTTTTTGCACTGTTTGAATAGCATATTTCCACACTAGGTATTCTAGGCGCTGTAACATAGGTTTCTGTGCTGTCGGCTCTTGGACTATAAGCGTTGCGATAATGGCAAGTGGCAGGCTCGTCTATATGCTTGGGGATTTGCTTTTGTCCAGAATCGTTTCAGAGAATCAAATTTTATATCCCGTATGTCACAACTGACATTTCGAAGCACCCTGCTATAGGCGCCTTGTATATATAGTGTGGAAATCTGCTATCCCTGTAATACTTAAAAATGTGCCAAAATATTGTATCCCTTAAATGTGCAACGATGCTGCTGAAATATGAAGATCGCAGTGACATCTGCAGGATATTTTCTACAACTGCAAGATATTGCTAGTCTATACAATGTAATACGAAAATCCCGTAGATGTCACTGTGATCGACACTTGGTATTTTAGCAGTATCGTCGCACATTTAAAGGATAAAAACTTTTAGCACTGTTTGGATAGCATATTTCCATACTAGGTATTCTAGACGATGTACCTATGTTATCAAGCACAAGAAAAAAACCTTTATTTTATGGGAGAGTAGAAGTAGGGCAATTTAATGATCCATGTCTACGGAAGTGAAGTGGTGCATAAGCCAAAAATTAATACCCCCAGTGGTTGACTCGCAGGTTTATCATTGTGTTTGTCCTACAACTATCCTCCATGTTTTCAAACCTTTGTTTGTAGGACAAACACAATGATAAACCTGCGAGTAAACAGCTGGTGGTATTAATTTTTGGCTTATGCACCACTTCACTTCCGGCAGACATGGATCATTAGATTCTCCTACTCCTACAATTCCATAAAATAAAGGTTTTTTTTTCTTGTGCTTGATAACATAGGTTTTTGTGCTGTCGGCTCTTGGACTAATATTCTTCTTTCTCTCATGAAATTAGGAATCTGTTTGGTAATTCTATGATCTCGCTCGTATAATAGAACTTCTCCAGGCGAGTATCGCCAAGTTCTGGAATGGAGGTTTGACACATTTTGGAGAGATACGTCTTTCTAAACACAGTCTGAGCATCGTAAGTCACAAGTCTTATATAGAGGCACTCTAATTCACCATAGTTACCAAATCTCATTGGTTTTTTGTCGTCACTATCTAATCGATCGAGAGGTCCATTGTATGGTATTTACCATAGATTAACATACAAGATCGGACACTCCATAGAGCGTAACTTGGAGGACTGGGAGCAGGAAAGCACAATGATAAACCTAAGAGTGAACCAATGGTTGTATTAATTTTTAGCTTATGCACCACTTCACTTCGGGCAGACATGGATCATTAGATTCCCCTACTTCTACTCTTCTATAAAATAAAGGCTTTTTTCTTGTGCTTGATAACATAGGTTTCGTGCTGTCGGCTCTTAGACTATTAGGTAACCGGTAGGACTGGGTGATACAGACATTTCTTAGATAGACTTATCATCTATCTAACACTAAGATTTAGCACTAAAGCGTGATTTAACAGATATTACGATTTAGAATATGGAAGACTATTTTTGAATTTTTAGTAACAAAATACGTTCTTTTTGCACCCCCCCCCTTCCTGTATTATTTAGTATACTTAGCTTTTAATTTTAAAAATACCTTTGAAAAGGGGTAATATTTTACAAATAAAAAATCTTTGAATGCCCCAAAACACTCATCCAATGTAAAAATTACTGACATATTTTAATGCATTTTATAAACTCATTCTTTAAGAAATATTAAAAAAGAAAAGATTTTTTTTTTTTAGTCTGAGATGTTATGGCCGCTATAATCTAAATTTCTTAATGGAAGGGGTTGGGACAACCCCTAGTTTTCGCAAATAGCACCTCGCTGCTAATATGACACACACTCTTCTTTTTTTACAGACACAAAATTAAAAACTTATTGGCGTAAAAACGAACCAGATTCATCGAATTCAATGGTGAATTTAACTGTGTATTTACCATAAGAAGAGAAAAGTGTAAAAAAAAGTTTGAATATATGAGAAATAAGGTGCACTTTTATTTCTTTTTACCCGACTGCCAAGAAGGGTTATGTGTTTCAGGCGTATCTGGGTATGTGGATTTCTATATACCCTCGAAACATCCCAACGGCTGGATGGATTTTAATGAATGAGGTCTCTGTCGATTTGTCTTAACAGTCCGATGGTTATAGGCTAGGTTTTGTTTTTATAAATTCAAAATGGCGGCCGTAAAATACAAAATGGCGGTAGAGACTAAAAAAATTATTTACGCACCCTATTGAGTGGCATATCATTGGATAGGTCTTTCAAAATGAAGACGATGTTTCATTGACTATTTTACAGTCAGAAGCTCCATTTAAATATTACACAACCTGGAAGTTATGTAGGTAGAATCTCTAGCTTTACTGCAACTCTAACCTTCATAGACATCTATATGCCTCATCAAACCAGTGTTTATAGATAGGAACTAAAAATTAAACACAACTTAAAAGTCATCAATACAAGTAAGTAAAAAAATAGGTAAGTAATATAAAAAAATAGTTTCACATTGATGAGAATTAATTTCGCTTTTTACGCAGTCGGGTTTTTTGATTTTTTAAATTTAACTTTTACTTATTAACTTTTAGATTATAATAAAATTTGTTTAACACAAATGCCGACATTCGTATAGTGCATGGAGAAATATTGAAAGTGTGAGCTTTGGAGCACATTTCTGAAATTGCTGTTTTTTTGCGAGAGTTGGCACCCTGTAAGATTAGTAATAAAATAATATCTTAAAATATATTTCTTTTTAATGATAACAAAATGTAAAAAAAAAACAGAAAATCGCCGATCTGCAGAAAAATCTAATGAACGTCCCCTCCACCACTCCCCAATTCTGCTGTAAAAATCAAGTTACTTGACTCATTACCTAACTATTTTTAATAAATTACAAAATAATAATAAATTAAAACTAAAATATTCCAATGTTACCAAAACATATGAAAATTAATTTTTCATCAAAATAATGCATAAAAATATAAACTAAAAATGGATGAATTTGGATTTAACCTCAAGATTTTCTTTCTTTTCAGACATAAATAGTGAATCAATTTCAGCAAGATACTCATTCCACGTGGCTGAAATTAAAACTGGATATCAAACCCGATGCATAACTATTTTAAAATATTTTAATTACAGAATAACAGAAAATAAAGAATAGATATTTAAAAATTACCCAAACATATAGAAAAATAATTTTTTATTAAAAGAATGCATAAAAATAAAAACTGAAATTTGATGAATTTGGATTTTAAATATGAAACATTATTCTTGTTTTTCATCCATAAATACTCAGTTTTAGAGAAAAAATTCTTATTTGATAAATAAAAGTTATTTTTCGACGGCCCGTTTTCCTTTTTCATGACCACGGGGCAAATCGAAATACATGAAACAATGCAGTTCTGAACGCTATTCCACTACCGAAGAATTTGTTGTTTCCATGGCAACAAGGCATTTCATTGAAATCATATCGAATGAGTTCAGAATCGGGGCCTAAAATCAAGATTGTACTGGCGAATGACATCCACTCCATAGCCTTAATCTCCTTCTTTCGCATCAATGCTGAGTGACGTTAGATTCGGCCTCGACTAAGCGCCAATCGCTGTCAGCGCCATCTCTTGCTTGAAATTTGAACTAAAATCAAGCATCACAGTAAAAAACTCTTTACATCATACATAACTCTCCTGAGAGAATTTTTTAAATATCTGTCACCATTTGGAAGTTATTGAATTTTAAAATCGTCGGTCACTTTTGGGACACCCGGTATTAACATATAAGAAATAGTAATAAAATAACAGATGGGGAAAATTTCCTTTCGACAAATTTTTAGAATTATATAAATTTAAAAGTTAAAAATAAATAGAGGTATTGACATTACACTCAATAAAATTTTATTCGATATGAATAAATTGACACAATACCTGAATTTGATTTTTTACAATTTCATCTCATAAACTTACATATTTACGTTCTTAACAGAATTTTATAGGGTTTTCATTTGATATTATTATCATTTTGTAAGTTAAAGGTGAACGATACAGGTACGATAAAAAAAAACAGCTAAATAAATAACAATATCGTCTTCCCTCTTGCTTCGTTTTATGAAAGAATAGATATTCAAAACATAGAGCGTAAACATATTTTTTCAACATAGGTAAATTTCGGAGACTTGTTAATTCTTCCCCCTTGTCGGTAGTGACACTAGTACTGTAGCCATTGCAGATTTTACCGTAAATGTCCCATCTTGTATGTTAATCTATGGTATTTACCAGCCTGTAACGCAGCGCTGTCGTAGTAATATTATTATTTTGTTATTGTTAATTTCATCCCGTGATAAGTAACCGATCACGTGACCCAATTAACAGAGACATACTTTCGGTGAGTTCGGTCGCTTACCGGCGACTTCGGTCAATTCCACTATATATGCAATATGCACTGTTAAAAATCTGCAGCTTTGCTGCATACTCACTCCACCGCTTTTACAGACTATTTCTATTTTGCTCAATGAGAAGGCTCCATAATATAATTAAGTAAACATTTTCTATAACAGCAGTGGAGTGATTGTGCAGCAAAAGCTACATATTTTTAACAGTATGTTGGTAACTATCCGATATCAACTTTTTCTTCGGTTTGGTTGGCATGCGTCCAAAGGAACTAATCCAGAGTTGGGCAAATTTGTAATCTAATTTATCCGCATTGAAATTACAAGTTAATTTCATGTAATTGTTTAGAGTTAGACACATTCAAACACAGAAATTTCGCACACATAATTGAATGGGGGCAGTTCCGAATACAGTGCTGCAAGAATTTCTTACGGCATGTAATTTTAACTATAATTAATTTCACACAATTTAATTGTAATTACATTGAACGTAACTGCAGTTACGAATATCCCCAACTCTGAGCTAATCAAAGGGACCGATTTCACTGATTACTTGACGACACTGTAATCTAATTGGTCAAAAGGCTGTTTTTGCATCGAACACGCTCTTACCTTCTCAGAATCAAGCTAAAAATAACCAGTGAAATGGAGGATATTCCAAATATGGGTTCGAGGCTAAGAAAGTCACGTGATACCGGTAATTCACCCAAGGAACTTCTAACGGATAAGAAGGGAAGATACTACTGCTTTGCCTCATGAACTGCTTCATTGGCTAGCGGGGATTTACATTACACGTCTACGGAACCTTCCCTTCTTTACCCTAGAAGTTTTTACCTTGACCACGTGATCAAAATGTAGATGGAATATCCACCATTGGTCACTTCAGTAAGCTGCACTATAGCGTCTAGATTATATAGTGCGGAAATCGGCTATCCCAGTAATACTTTAAAGAGTGCTAAAATATTGGATCCCTTATAGGGTGTTTATAAAGTTCCGGACCCATTTTGATATTTAATAACTCATAAAATAATAAAGATAGATTAAAATTAATAACATAAATGGTTAGATAGACTCAAAAAGTTTCATGACCTTTGTCAATGAACTTCCACTTGAGCCCCCTTCGTCGCACGGAGAATATCAAGTCGATAGTCAATTTCACGCCAGGTAGCGTCAAGCATGTCGACATCCACACAGGCTATTGCGGTTGTAATTTAAATGTAATGCAATTGCGGTTGTTATTAGGCACATATTTCCACAACTAGAAGAGCTTCAGCCACATGTCATTTTGCAACAAGATGGTGCACCACCTCATTGGGGTACCATCGTTCGTACTTCTTTGAATGACCATTTTCCAGGAAGATGGATTGGGCGAGGAGGTCCAATTCCTTGGCTACCCAGATCACCTGATATAACACCGCTGAACTTTTTCCTTTGAGGATTTGTAAAGGACAATGTTTACAGGAGGAGAGTGTCGAACATTGATGACTTAAAAGCCAGAATTACAACCGCAATAGCCTCAGTTGATGCCGACATGCTTGCCGCTACCTGGCGTGAAATTGACTATCGACTTGATATTCTCCGTGCGACGAAGGGGGCACACGTGGAAGTTCATTGACAAGGGTCATGAAATTTTTTGAGTCTATCTAACCATTTATGTTATTAATTTTAATCTATCTTCATTATTTTATCAGTTATTAAACATCAAAATGGGTCCGGAACTTTATAAACACCCTGTATTTTAATTTTTTGCTGCTTGCTCGTCGTTTATTTAAATTATGAGGTATGTATATAGCGTATCGTTTTCTTATTTTCCAACTCTTTGATGTCTCATGCCTTATCATTCGATTATCTCGTGCTCTTATTCAAAAATTATGAAATCGAATAGTGTTATCTGCTTTTGGGTTAAAAGCAGGGGATCTTTCGGAAAATGCTGTCAATGGTTGCGTTTTGAATGAATTTCCAGATATGACAGTTCAGTCAAGACCGTTATGTGAGAACAATCACCGATAACTCATAAAGTAACCCATTTATCGAAAAAGGAAAAAAAATCTTTTGATTTCAAATCATTTCAATAATGGACCGGAAGCCGGCAGCACAGGCACATGGTCCGTACGGATACCGTTATTTCTCTAGGAAAACTACCAGTATATTTTTATAGAAAAGGAAATCTAGGTTAAACGCGCAAAATTTCGCCTTCTTTTTAACAAGAGATTTTCTATAAGATAATACTGGTACCGAAATATTTTCTCGTCTGCAAAATTCAAGGAGGCGTACGAACCATGAGACAGCCATCTCATCAAGTTGGAGGCTGAAATTCCAGAATTAGCTAAATCTCGATTCCCAACGACAGAAGAGGCCCCCATAGGGTCACCAATTTCTGGTTTGTTGGCCGAGATAAAACTTAGACCTTTGGAGACCAAGATTATTTCAAATTCCACATTTAAACCAAGTTTATGGGTCAAGTTTGTCGACGAAATATTAATTATATAGGATCATGGCCTTCCAGCGCTTATGAATTTTCTTGAACATGCGAACAATAGTGACAATAAAATAAAATTCAGTTTGGAATTAGAAACAATTAGAACGTTACCGTTTTTGGATGTTTCCCTCACTAGGAATGATCTAACTCATTGCATTGATAGGACAGTTTACAGAAAATCATGTCCTTCAAACAATACAATTCCTTATAATAGTCACTATCCATTTCATTATAAAGTTTTAGCTTACCGGTTTTATATTAGACGTACATTTGAAGTTTGCTCTGATACCCACCTGCAAGAAGAACTGGATAAAATTAAGTCAATTGCTAATAGTAATGGTTTTTCCACTAAATTTATTAAAAAATTGATTTATAAGTTTAAGCACGCAGAACCAGCTAAAATAGAGTGTATTAGTAAAAAAGAAGTTAAATTTATGGCAGTTGATTACATTCCTCGTTTATATGAAAAATTAAAATACATCCTAAGGAAATATAGTATAACGTTAATAGCTAGAGATAACACCAAATTAATTAATCTTGTACAAAAAAGAGTTGATCCTATTAGTATGGAAAATAAGTCAGGAGTTTATATCATACCATACAGAAGTAAAGAAACAAATAAAATATTAAATTACATTGGTATGACCACAAGAAAATTCCAAACAAGAGTTAAAGAGCATATGCAGGATATCAATAAAAATAGACCGGCTACCGCCCTCTCAAGGCTGTTTCAAACTAAAGATATTGACATCCTTTTCAATAGAGCGAGAGTCATTATGCAGGCTTCCGATTTTAATAGTTGTGCTATTTTAGAGTCTTTGGAAATTTTAACGCAAGCAGAAAATTGTTGTAATGACGTATTATCATACCAAATTCCGCGTATCTGGTTTAATTTACTTCATATTACTGGAGAGTTAGGTCTCTCGGAGGATTGAGCTTTCTCTATCTTCCCCCTCCTTCAGTTTAATGGATACGACCACCTGCGGGTTTCCTGAAGAGAGTTTCCGGTCAATGTGTAGCAGTGAACATCGAGCGTCGAGTGTTTTTATCAGACAATTCTCTTCTCCTTGACAAAGGCTTATGGTTAGCCGAAAGCGCTTGGAGTAGCTTTTTATCATTTTAACACCTAGTGTTTTTAATTTTTAAAAACATTTGTATATATTTTATCACACCTATGCAGTAATGTGTTTAAATGAAGCATTTCAAATGTTTCCATGTTTTTATATCTCGATTCCCATATTTAAACGCAATAGGTCTGCCAAGACATATCTTAGTGGAAAACACCTAAAAATCCGATTTTACCGGTTAACTCGTTACCATTGTGTTTTCCTGCTCCCAGTCCGCCATGTTTTCATACCTTTGGGTGCAGGAAAACGCAATGGTAAACGTACGAGTCGACAGCTAAAATCGGGTTTTTAGGTGTTTTCCACCAAGATATGACTTGGCAGACCGATTGCGTTTTAATATGGGAATCAAGTTTTAGCTAATTCAGGAATTTTAGCCTCCAACTAGATGAGGTGGTTGTCTGTGCTACCGGCTACCGGTCTATATCCTTTCCTACAGGTATCGTGTTTTTATACTTTTAAAAGTATGCCAAAACTGTCTGAAGGAGTTTCACGGATGGAAGTATTTTTGAGGATGTCCTTAAAGCACGATTTCGTTATAAACAGGGTCTATGTTTACAGATTTTAGTGAATAACACTGAATTGAAACAAAATGACAATAGAGATTTTAAAATTTCAGACCTTATACGCTGCACACATAATAGTAGCTATTTCTCACTTGAATCAAATATATTCAGGGTAAATATTTCAAAGAAACAGAGCTGTTGCAAATTTCAAAACTCTTAGCCCCTTCTTCAAAATCGATGTATGTAATAGGGGAGACCGGGGGAATGCCGCCAACCCGGGTTATGCCGCCACCCCACCTAGTTTAAAAATTAAGGGCAGTTTGAGATAGTGAATGTGCCTGCACTATAGCGGCCAACAATATAAACAATGCCTAGTGTCAGAATGATTTTCTTGTGCGTCGTTAGCTTGTTCTAGTGAAAAATGTAGTTTTCATCTAGTTGCTTATTATTTTTGAGCTTCAAATGAGTAGAGATAAGCACATTTTATTGTAACATTAGGTATTTAAGATAATATGACCCGTAATCTACATGCATTCGCCGACATTTTGATGCAATGTGTTGAACAAGTTCGGTTCTTCTTTCGGCTTTGCTTGGGGATTTCCGCCATATTGTCCTCTTGGGGTAATGCCGCCGCCATGCAAATCAGGCGAGAAATGGTCTCATTTTAATGTAGTGGAGCCGATTCAGCAGAGTGACTTTTGCAATATGAAGTAAATCGTAAGCTTAACCATTATTCTGCTCAATTACATTGCTTTCTAACTATTTTCAGTCGGTTGTGTGTTTCCTAGTATCCATTTGATGCATGTACTAGGTCATTAAAGAGTGGCGGCATTACCCCGGTACAATGGCGGAATTACCCCAGTGTCCTGGGTAATCCCGCCACTGTGCAGAGTTTTAAAAAATATTTTTTTATGTATACTTAGTTTACACTTATGATTACGGTTAAATTTATACAGATACTAAAGATCATGATTCAGCTTTAGAATTTTTACTATTAAAAAATAAACATTTTTTCGAGGTGAAAAAATTTAAATTCCCTTAAGGTGTCGCCATTCCCCCGGTCTCCCCTACGTTCGGCTATTTTTATGCCCGCACGGACAGCGTTGCATGTCATGCGACCAAAAGAATCCTTGCATCATTGAAAATGAATTCGTCGCTGTTCTGTACTTATACGCCACGTTATAATCCACGACTGTTTTTTGTATTTTTTATTTTGTATTTCTGAATATTGTTAAGAGATCGCGCAACTATAGTCCTACAGTTTTATTTTTAATTACCCGACTGCCAAGAAGCGTTTTGTGTTTTACGCGTATCTGTGTATGTGGATTTCTTTATACCCTCGAAACATCCCAACGGCTGGATGGATTTTAATGAATGGGGTCTCTATCAATTCGTCTGAACCGTCCGATGGTTATAGGTTAGGTTTTGTTTTTATAAATTCCAAATGGCGGCCGTGAAATACAAAATGTTGGTAGAGACGAAAAAAAATTTTACGCACCCTATTGAGTGGCATATCATTGGATAGGTCTTTCAAAATGATGACGAGTCTCATTGACTATTTTAGAGTTAGAAGCTCCGTTTAAATATTACACAACTTGAAAGTTGTGTAGGTAGGATCTCTAGCTTTACTGCAACTCTAACCATCATAGACATCTATAGGCCTCATCAAAAAAGTGTTTATAGATAGGAACTAACAATTAAACACAGCTTAAAAGTCATCCATACAAGTAAATAAAAAAAAATAGGTAAGTAATATAAAAAATAGTTTCACATTGATGAGAAATAATTAGTTAGCTTTTTACGCAGTCGGATTTTTTGATTTTGTAAATTTAATTTTTTATTCCTACTATTTTTGTTGTGATTTCTGTAATGTCAGCTTTCGTTAGTTATTGTTGCATGTCAAAATGGCTTTAATGGTGGATTTAGAGAGTGAGACCGACGGAAGAGAATGCAATAAATGATCTCTTTGTGTTTAATTTTCTGTGATGGTCGAGAAAGAAACTAAGATATTTTCACGTTATTGTAAAACTATCTTCCAAACCTTTTTACATATTTTTATACAGATATTTATTTTAAATACGTAAGGAAATATATTTGATAAATATATTATCAGAATATTTTTCAGTTTATAAAACTTGGGTGTGTTGAAGGAAAACGATAACCAATTTACAACGATAACCAATTTATTATACGCGAATTTTTCTGTCACAAGAAATAACTTAATAAGCTTTTAGTGATAATTGTTTGCTTACATATTTGATATAAAACTATTTTGAATATTAAAGACGTGAATTATCACGTCTTTAATATTCAATAATTTCAACCGTAATTTCACTGCTGAAAAGTAGTTGAAAAATTAATTAAAATTGTATTTTTTTTTTTTTTTTTTAGAAATACTTTTATAAATAATATCAGCGCCCTTAATATCAATGCCCTTAATCTGGAAATTTACAACTATTTTTAAATAAAAAAGTTTTAAAACATATAATGTATTAATTTCAAAAATACTAATCTAAAAACTAAGAAAAGCTACAATTTTCGTTGGTAAAGAATAAGTTTAATCTTCCGTTTCACCGGCAAAAACATCGACACGTCTCCCAAAAGACTTTCATTGGCCTAGGAAATTTAGAGCAATTTGTGGAAAGAAAGTACCTCTAGAGACCAGAATTTTTGTGTTCTTATAAGATGAAAAACAATTACTAAAAGCTTTTTTCGTTTTAAGATTGTAATTTGAGACGATGGTTTAAAAGGCAATATTTTTAATAATTTTCTTTATACATGGTTCATGCGGTTTAGGGAATTTCCCATGAGAGTTACCAGTATTTTTTTTTTTTTTTTTTTTTTATAGAAAAAAAAATATATAAGTTAAACGGGCAAAATTTTAAGAAGAGTTTTTCTATGAGAAAATACTGGTGCCGAAGACGTTTCTGGCCTGCAAAATTCCAGGAGACGTACTAACTTATATATTATCCCTTCACTGCACGAATTTTTTTATTTTTATGAAAAATTATTTTTGAAATCTATACATCGGTCTAATAATGTGAAAAATAGTAAAAAAAAAAAAATAAATTTTTCAGCTAAAATTTGATATTTTATGGTGTGTGCTATATGTACACATTTAGGATTTTTAAATATTGTATTGCTATATTTTGCAATTAAATGTGCTTTAAATAATTAATTTAACCTGCTTAACACTCTGGAACTTTTTTTATATTAGTATTTTTAAGCATTCAGTAAAAATAATGAAAGTAAATCTTACCTTAATAGTTTGATCGAATTTTGTTTTTGCTTCCGAAGAACAAATTCTATTTTTATGTCTATAATGCAGCCATCTGACATGGACAAAATAAGTGTTAATTCATTCTTTGGATTGTTCTTGATCAGTTACAGTGATCATATTATCCAAATTCATGGCACATAATGAAATATATAATGATTTAGGTATGTGCTTACATATTTGATACAAAACGATTTTTTAGAAATACTTTTGTAAATAATATCAGTAAAATAATGCCCTTAATCTGTAAATGTGCAACTATTTTTAAAGAAAAATGTTTTAAAACATATAGCCTATTAATTTCAAAAATACTAATCTAAAAACTAGGAAAATCTTCAAAGAATAGGTTTAATTTTCCGTTTCACCGGCAAAAACATTGGCACGTTTCCCTAAAGACTTTCATTGGCCTAGGGCATTTGGAGCAATTTGTGGAAAGAAAGTACCTCTAGAGCCCACAATTTTTCTGTTCTTTTAAGATGAAAATCAATTACTAAAAGATTTTTTCGTTTTAAGATTGTAATCTAAGACGATGGTTTGAAAGAAAACATTTAATACTTTTCGTTAAAAAAATCTTTTTACAGGGTTTAGGGAATTTTCCAGGAGAGTTACTAGTATTTTTTTTCATAGTAGAAGAAATCTAAGTTAAACGGGCAAATTTGGCCTTTATTAAGGAGAGATTTTTTATGAGAAAATACTGCTGCCGAAGAAATTTCTCGCCTGCAAAATTCCAGGAGGCCTACGAACCCTGTTTATAGATTAAGATTTTGATATCAATTTAATAGTGCAATTACGTGGGCCATGTTAATGCGGAGTTTTTCTTTAAGGTCTGTTTAAAAAATGTACATACTTAAATTCTTATAAAATATACAGTTTCTGTTTAAGCCTCCGTCAGGTGCACCTCTAAAATCCGGCCCCACCAGTGGCCGAGAGGTTCTGCTCTCGAAGCTGGTAGACGGGAGGTGCTGGTTTGGATACAATCGCGCCCGTTGGCCTAATCGTTTGGAGTTTTGGTGGCTTTCTTCGAACCTTGGTTTTCCAAGCGTAAATACGCATTAGGTTCCCTTAGAAAGAACACCATGGAGGGCACTCCCCCCTCCCTTTGGGCCTATATTCCTCGTGTTGATAATTGGCCGTATAAATACAACCTCTAAAATCTTTAGTTCTGACTAGGGTCGTCATATCCGGGATGTCCCGATTTTCACGGGCTCCTAGACGTGTCCCTGTTAACCACTAAATGGGATGCCAAAAGTCCCGATTTGTCATGATGCACGATCTTTTTAACTCTTTCTAACATAGTTAAAATGTGTTTATGAATTCAATGTGTCTTTTGTTTGTCCGTGCTCTAAGTCGTGTAGCTCAAGTTAGATTGCAATGAAATTTATATATGCTATCGGTGTTTACTGAGGCACGTTCGGTTTTAAAAATGAAGTGTGTAGCATTTACGGCTCATTTACAGGAAAACTGAAAATAATTCCGTTACATTTGCGGTGTATTTTAATGATACTACACTATTTAAAATATATTGAAAATTTTTATATATCACTGATGTGTACTATTATACGCTTACTGTAGAATCTGGTGTGCATATAATTTATCTTTCCTTTACAGAGACACACAAAAGTATTTTTCTACAGTATAATGCCTATCAAGAATAATTGATGAAAGTGCGTTTTCTGTTGTCATACGCGTTTTAAAATTATCCATTTTTTACCCGAGTGCCAAGAAGGGTTATGTGTTTCGCGCGTATCTGCGTATGTGGATTTTTTATACCCTCGAAACATCCCAACGGCTGGATGGATTTTAATGAATGAAGTCTCTATTGATTCGTCTTAACCCTTCGATGGTTATAGGCTAGGTGTTGTTTTTATAAATTCAAAATGGCGGCCGTAAAATACAAAATGGTGGTAGAGACGAAAAAATAATTTACGCACCCTATTGAGTGGCATATCATTGAATAGGTCTTTCAAAATGAAAACGATGTTTCATTGACTATTTTACAGTCAGAAGCTCCGTTTAAATATTACACAACCTGGAAGTTGTGTAGGTAGGATCTCAAGCTATCTGCAACTCTAAACTTCATAGACATCAATAGGCCTCATCAAAACAGTGTTTATAGATAGGAACTAACAATTAAACACAACAGAAAAGTCATCAATACATGTAAATAATAATAAAAAAAAAATAGGTAAGTAATATAAAAAATAGTTTCGCATTGATGAGAAATAATTAATTAGTTCGCTTTTTACGCAGTCGGGTTTTTTGATTTTTTAAATTTAATTTTTACTTGTTTGCCTATTACTTGGCGCGTATGAATTCTATAGATCATATACAGGGCTACAGAAAGATCCCAAGTGCATTTCCGTTTATTACCGGAAATTGCTGAATGGGAAATTTCAGCTGTGCTATGCGTTTAATTCAAACAATTTTTACCGTATGAATTCTATAGATCATATACAGGGCTACACAAAGATCCCAAGTGCATTTCCGTTTATTACCGGAAATTGCTGAATGGGAAATTTCAGCTGTGCTATGCGTTTAATTCAAACAATTTTTACCGTATGAATTCTATAGATCATATACAGGGCTACACAAAGATCCCAAGTGCATTTCCGTTTATTACCGGAAATTGCTGAATGGGAAATTTCAGCTGTGCTATGCGTTTAATTCAAACAATTTTTACCGTACTATGGATCCTACACAGGGCTGCACAAAAAAAAATTGGATACTTTTCGTACTATTCATGGCAATTCCAGAAATTGGGTTTTCTAAATTCTTTATTTAAACATATTTTATCTTAACAAATTGTGAAGTTTTGTTACAGTATTTTGACTATGTTGGAAAGTTTCATAATCTATACTGGGCGCACGATTTTTCGTTCTAGTTAAAAAAAAAAATAAATAAATAAAAATAAATTGTAATTGTATTGTTGAGCAGAGAAAAACATTTTTTTTTCAGAACCGAGCTGAACAGATAAAAAAAAAATGCAATTTAACAAATTACAACGACCATTTGGAAAATGATTTTTTCAAAGACTAAAATTTAAGACATAAAAAATAGCACGGAGTTGATCATACATTACGTACGCCATGAATTAAACATTAATAGTGTTATTACACGTAAAAATTGCAAGCGACAGAAATCGCCTGCGACTCGTACGTATTATCCACCTGAAACTTACGTATTATCCAAGCATTTCATTGGCTGTTCGGGAAAAGGCTTTTCCATCGTCAGATTTCCAAGAAATCTGACAGCCAATTTTAAATGAAATTTATTTCTTAAACTTCTAAACATCCCACACTATTACTTTTTATATCTTCGTATAGAGAAAAAAAATGTTCTTTTAACCTTCCGTCTACCAGACGGGTCCATTGGACCCGACATGTACATTCAAAATATTTATTCAAACCAGAAATTTCTTCAAAACAAACTAAATGTATAAATCAGACAATAATAAGTTAAATAAACAAATTAAATAGTTTTAAGTAAAAATTCTGGTGTAGAATGTTTTTATAAAACTTGAGTAAAATTTCCGGTAGTTCTAGGGTTAAATGCAATTTGTTTGAAAGCTGTATCTCAATTTGTTTCTGAGTTATTAATTTTTTTTTAGTTTTTATTACTTTTTTGTCATACTGGCAACACTCTGTTGTCCATCTCTGTTGAAAGTAAAGGGAAATACAGATTACTGTATAGACCAATATGGAAACAAATAAAATGATGATTAAACCAATAAAAACCTTCAGATATGCTTTTGATTTCCTACCCTGACGAGGACAATAACAATTTTTCCAAATGGTTAAAAATAGTACCACGTTAGACTGCATCGGGTGAACTTAACCCTTTATGAACCAAATTATGTATTCATGAAAATTTCATCTTGTAGAGCCTTTTTCGTGACTATTTGAAACTACATTTGAAGATTTACACAATCATTTAACACTTTCATTGCGAGGGACGAGATAACTCGTCTTCCAGGAATATTAGCTATCAATCAAGGAAAATAAATTCGTACCGGAAAATTCTGTCATTTAATTATTAGACACTGATTCCGATATGTAATGTCTAATAATTACCGGGCAGAATTTTCCGGTGCGAATTGATTTTCCCAAACGGACATGACATTTTATTAATTTTTTTTTTTTATGTTTGTAAGGACAAACAAGTCATTAGAGTGAGAAATGTTATTGATTATTATTTTTCAAAGTAAAATAAACAAGTTTTAAATGAATTTGTGTTTTGTTTCAATTTTACGCTGCGCTTTTGCTCTGCGAGGAGCGGCTCAGGCTCTTAGAGCAAAGGGTGGGACAAAGTCGCGTCATTGCCGCGATGAAAGTGTTAATAAATTGTAAAAGAATTTTGCAAATTAAAATTAATTAAATTTGACTTTATAAGGATTTTGTGCGATATTTATAACTTCACACATATCTATTACAGTAGTACCCCGACTTACGTCACCCCGCATTTACATCGTCTGGCCTGAGAAAACAAATACTTAATTAAGATGCACTTTGAACTTTTTACCCAATTGAAAAGAAGGGTTATGTGTTTCATGCGTATCTGTGTATGTGGATTTCTTTATACCCTCGAAACATCCCAACGGTTGGATGGATTTTAATGAATGAGGTCTCTATCAATTCGTCTTAATGGCCCGATGTTTATAGGCAAGGTTTTGTTTTTATAAATTCAAAATGCGGCCGTAGAATAGAAAATGGCGGTAGAGACGAAAAAAAATTTTACGCACCCTATTGAGTGGCATATTATTGTATAGGTCTTTCAAAATGAAGACGATGTTTTATTGACTATTTTACAGTCAGAAGCTCCGTTAAAATATTATACAACCTGGAAGTTGTGTATGTAGGATCTCTAGCTTTACTGCAACTCTAACCATCATAGACATCTATAGACTTCATCAAAACAGTGTTTATAGATAGGAACTAACAATTAAACACAACTTAAAAGTCATCAATACAAGTAAATAAAATAAAAATAGGTAAGTAATATTAAAAAAAAATATTTTAAATCAATTCCTACTTTGGTCAAGAGAATTTTTTTTCTCCCATTCTTCTTTCCTCTTGAGTGGCGCTTAAGATGCCTTGATCAAGAAGAGGGCTATCTCGGTCTTAAAATACCTTGATCAAGAAGAGGGCTCTCTCTATTATTGAAAATTAATTAATTAAATTTAATTAATGAATTAATATTTGATAAAAACTGGATTAACATCAAGTGTCATCCACTACAAGTTTAAGAAAAATTATTTGAGCTTGATTGGATGAATAATAAGTATTTTATTAACGATTGAAAATTTGAACAAGATATATATAGCGAGAGTGTAAGGTAATAGTAGGAATTTAAAAAAAAAATAGTTTCACATTGATGAGAAATAATTAATTAGTTCGCTTTTTACGCAGTTGGGTTTTTTGATTTTTTAAATTTAATTGTTTATTTAAGACTTTTTGTTCTATGAAGGGAAAATGTCCTGCGACAGTCACGCGATAGTGACAAATCATTAATAAATGTCATTAGAAAAAGCTTATAAAACTCGCTCTGCTGTTACAAAGTGCTTCTATGAGAAAAAAAGAAAAATTTGTCCGTTCAAACTTTATTGCAAGATCTTTTCACATCCTCTAAAACTCGAACGAGGCAACTAGAATAACAATAAATTGTAAGTTAACAATTTATTGATTTATTCCAACTTCTTGTATTGCAAATGCATTTTTTTTTTTTTTTTTTTTTTTTTTTTTTGCTAATATTAAATATATGTTGTAAGATAATCCCTAAATACAATAGAATATGTTCATTAGATTTTGAAGAATTTTTATTACTTATCCACGTTTGCTCATCTAAATGTATCTATACTCACGTCATTTTCGACTTACGTCTCTAGTCTTGTAACAAATTTCTGACGTAAGTAGAGGTATTACTTTATTTAAAATATTTTTTTAGCATTTTATTGAATTAGAAAATGTACCAAAATAATGCTCTTACAATAGACGTATAGAAGTATTTCCGAACTGAAACTTTTTAACCACAATATTTGAACGTCAAGAAAGCTGTAAAGATGCCAAAAAGAAAAAAAAATCATACTTTTAAAAATATTTTTGTTTTGTGCGACGATTAATGCATTTAGAACAAGATAAAGTAAATTAAAATAGCAATTAAAGCCTTTGCTCATGAATATTAAAAAGCAGAAAACCAACGTTTCTGCAACAAAAATGTACAAATAGTACGTGAAAAGCTGCAAACAACTGTTTCGAATCTACTAGTAAGAATCTTCTTCAGTGCAAGATAGAGCAAGACACAGCGTGCTAGAAAAAGCAAAGCTGAACAAAATGACAGAGACCGTTAAATACTTATATACCCGATACGGGTAGCAAATGGGCCAAAAAGAACCAATGAGACAGAAGCAGATGAATCGACTGAGTGGACAAGTAGCGACATCTACCGGAGAACGAGAGAAAAAGAAACCAAAAAGTGGAAATTAAATTAATGCTTTCCAAATACTTGGAAAATCAGGAGTACAAGATAAGTCATTGACTAAAGAGTGAGAATTTTTAATGATGTGGTAAGCTTCCCAAAAATCAAGGTCAGGGTTAGAAGAACATTTCTGGATAATGATGGCTGAGGAAAAACTGAACCTATGTTAAAAAGACCAACAACGTTGAGCAATAGGAGAACGTTTAAGCTCCTGATTTTTAACATTACATTCATGCTCTTTTAAACGAAATCTAAGATCACGTTTAACTAAGAGAGCGTTTTAAGCGTTCTTCTATTGCTCAACATTGTTGGTCTTTTCAACATAGGTTCAATTTTTCCTCAGCCATCATTACCCAGAAATGTTCTTCTAACCTTGACCTTGATTTTTCGGAAGCTTACCACATCATTAAAAATTCTCACTCTTCAGTCAATGACTTATCTAGTACTCCTGATTTTCCAAGTATTTGGAAAGCATTAATTTGATTTCCTCTTTTTGGTTTCTTTTTCTCTCGTTCTCCGGTAGATGTCGCTACTTGTCCACTCAGTCGTTTCATCTGCTTCTGTCTCATTGGCTCTTTATGGCGCATTCGCTACCTGTATCGGGTATATAAGCCGGTGCGTCTCTCATTTTACTCAGCTTTGCTTTTTCTAGCACGCTGTGTCTTGCTCTATCTTGCACTGAAGAAGAATCTTGCTAGTAGATTCAAAACAGCTGGTTGCTGCTTTTCACGAATTATTTGTGCATATTTAAACGTTGGTTTTCCGATTTTTAAGATAAAGTAAAGTATCTGTAACTCGTTCTTAACTGTTTTACTGCTAATCGATGTATTAAATGAATTTTATAACGAGTTCTTTTATTGGTACTTTAACCCTCGCAGTACTAAGACGGACATTTTGCAGTTTTTTTTTCATTTGGAATCTTATACTAAAATTATTTTCTAGGAATTTTCCTACAAATGACTTTTTCATAATTTTGTCTACTTAGTAAATATCGAACAATTAATTTTTTTTTTGTTTATTTGTAGAAATTTCCAATGGGATGTCATTAACCACATCTTAGGCAATCAGGGTATAAATGAAAGCTTTCTGTCGTTTATCACGCTTCAAGAGAAAGAAAGAAATTTTTTGGCATCCCTCCAAATGTAGTTCACTATATGGCACTGTGGGTACAGCATTATCATCCAAGCAATTGTAGTCACCTTCCTCATTTCGTTAGTATTTTTTTTTCAGTTTTCGCTGTTCAACGAAATGTATCGTCCCGTCGTATGAACATTATAATTAACTTTGGGGCCTAAATTACCTATAGGGTCACCCCTTTTTTAATCTTAGGCATTTAAGTAATATTTTGATCCTAGTACTGCGAGTGTTAAAGTACGATCGGGACATAAAGGGTTAATACAGTAAAAGCTGCGAAGAAATAACCGTCCTATCATAAAGTTATAACTTAAAATCTACCTGCATTGGACAGAAACTTCTCTAAAACGGATATGTTTGCGTTTCCTAGCGAATCTGTTTTCACAAGTTTTTTGTACTTTTTTCAATACGTTTTGTGTAAACAAAACCAGTTTATAATGGAATTCTCTTTTCAGGTATCTTGTCTGCGTTCGGAGCTCATTTTTTTTTTTTAATGTACAATACTGAATAAATACATATATTTTTAGTTCAATTGTAACTGATTTAATAAATCGGTAGTTTTTTAAATATTTACAAGAATAATTGGATTGATTAACAAAAAATACTGTTACGGAAACATCACAAATCTTACAAGAACAATGTAAATAAATGTATTGTGATCCGATCTGTAAATGAGAGGTGTTCTTTTCGTAAAACATTTTTAATAGGAGAAAAGCTAAATTCATGTAAATGGTTGAGAAAATAACCACATTAAAAAATGTTTAGCTTCGACTGTTTCGCTGTGCTTACTGAATGTGATCCAGAAAAGTATTTTGTATGAAAAAAAGGGGAGACAAGGGGAATGCCGCCACCCCGCCTAGTTTAAAAACTAACGGCAGTTTGAGATGGTGAATGTGCCTGCACTATAGCGGCTAACAATAGAAACAGTACCTAAAGTCAGAGTGATTTTGCTGTACGTCGTTCGTTTGTTCTTGTGAAAAATTTAGTCTTCATCTAGTTGCTTCTTATTTTGGGGCTTCAAATGTGTAGAGATAAGCACCCTTTCTTCTAACATTAGGTATTTAAGATAATATTACAGGTAATCTACATGCATTCACCGACATTTTGATGCAGTGTGTTGTACAAGTTCGGTTCTTCTTTCGGCTTTGCTTTGGGATTTCCGCTATATTGTACTATCAGGGCAATGCCACCACCATGCAAATGGGGTGAGACATGGCCTCATTTGAATGTAGTGGAGCCGATTCAGCAGAGATTTATATTTGTGACTTTTGCATTATGAAGAAAATTATAAACTTAACCATCATTCTGCTCAATTACATTACTTTCTAACTATTTTCAGTAGGTTATGTGTTTCCTAGTATCCATTTGATGCATGTGCTGGGACATTAAAGAGTGGCGGTATTACTCCGGTACAGTGACGGAATTATCCCTGTATCCTTGTTAATCCCTTCACTGTGCAGAGGTTTAAAAAATATTTTTTTTATGTGTGCTTACTTTATAGTTATGATTACGGTTAAATTTATAAAGATACTTAAGATTATGATTCAGCTTTAGAATTTTTACTATAAAAAACATTTTTTTGAGATGAAAAAATTTAAATTCTTGCTGTGCTTACTGAATGTTATCCGCAAAGTCTTTGGTATGAAAAGTACCACATACTTTTATTAGGAGACGAATTAAATATATTTTATATTGCATTTTCTTTAATGGAACTTAAAAGTCCACATAAAGGGTTAATATAAAAGACATTTTACTGAGATTTTTGTAAAAAAAAAAATTAATTATTCCGAAACTAAGTTAAATTTCCAATTGCTAATTTTTGTTACTATTGAACAAACCCTGGAACTGAATAATGAGTCAAATATTTACTCCTTCGTCCATTGAAGCACATAAAGGATAACAGTGATTCTTCTATTCCATGGTTAACCCTTAACCGGAAACGTACATCTGTGAGATGTTTGCGTCTACATATCTCCCTTAATATTTTCTCTCTCCTACATTCCAAACTTATTTTTATGCTGTTATATTAAAACATTGGTCGTGTTAATGCATTATTATTAAAGATTAACTGTTTAAGTTCACTATTAGGTAAATTATTTAGGGCCCCACCAGTGGCCGAGAGGTTCTGCTCTCAAAGCTGGTCGACAGGAAGTAATGGGTTCGATCCCAATCGCGCCCGTCGGTCTAATCGTTCGGAATTTTCGTTGTTTTCTTCAAACCTTAGTTTTCCAAGTGTAAATACGGGATATGTTCCCTTGGAAAGAGCCCCACGGAGGGCACTCCCCCCCCCCCTTAGGTCGCATATCCCTCGTGAGGATAATTGGCCGTCATAAACACAACCAACCAACCAACCATAAATTATTAAGTGTTTTGTTTGTGTACGGGATTTTCACGTTTCCGGTTAAGTGTGAATGAAAATGTTTGATGAATTTGTGCCTCATAAGATTTTGCAAAAAAAAAAAAAAAAACTCCGAGAAACTTGAAAATTGTCTTCTAAACAGCAAATTATCCTTTGAACATGCGATTCTCACGTTTTGCTAATATGCGAGTATTTAGAAAAGCAAATGCCTTGAATATCAGTGGAAATGAATTGTGAATGACACTTAGATCACGCTCTCGGAAGATTATAATGAGAGTATAGGTCAGCCTTTCGATATAACCTATTTCAACACTTTTTGAAACAATGACATAATTCAGGACATTCGTAAAATGAATGTCTCACATATATCCTATCGTATGTAGGATAATCGACTATTATTTTACCTATTTTAGTTGACCATCAACGATTAATACATATATAGGGGAGACCGGGGTAATGCCGCCACCCCACCTAGTTTAAAAACTAACGGCAGTTTGAGATAGTGAATGTGCCTGCACTATAGCGGCCAACAATAGAAACAGTGCCTAAAGTGAGAATGACTTTGCTGTCCGTCGTTCGTTTGCTCTAGTGAAAAATGTAGTTTTCATCTAGTTGCTTATTATCTTTAAACTTCAAATGAGTAGAGATAAGCGCCTTTTATTGTAACATTAGGTATTTAAGACAATATTACCCGTAATCTACTTGCATTCGACGACATTTTGATGCAATGTGTTGAACAAGTTTGGTTCTTCTTTCGGCTTTGCTTGGGGATTTCCGCCATATTGTCCTCTCGGGGTAATGCCGCCACCATGCAAATCGGGTGAGAAATGACCTCATTTGAATGTAGTGGAGCCGATTCAGCAGAGTGACTTTTGCAATATGAAATAAATTGTAACCTTAACCATTATTCTGCTCAATTACATTGCTTTCTAACTACAGTCGGACCTCTATTTAACGAACCTCTATTTTGCGAATTTCTCTATTTTGCGAACTTTTACTTGGAACCGAGAACATTTTTTGCGAATTTCTTCGTAAAATAACCTCCAAATAGCGAAGTGCATTCTCTATTTAACGAACTTTTTCTTGTGATCTAATTTTTTTTTCTCCCCATTTCTCAAAATATTTCTGGATATTTCAAACTTATTCTTTCTTTAAACACATTTTATGATGTTCAATGGCCTTGAATTGGTTTTACCAGGCACCTTCTTTGTCAGCAGTGATAAATCCTTAAGTACGGAGGACGAAGACGATAAAATCTGTTTTATGTTGTTTAAAGTATTTTAAAAGGTGAATCTCTATTTAACGAATTTTCCAAATAACAAACTTTTTTCCGGGATTTAGCGACTTCGTTAAATAGAGGTTCGACTGTATTTTCAGTAGGTTGTGTGCTTCCTAGTAACCATTTGATGCATGTACTAGGTCATTAAAGAGTGGCGGCATTACCCCGGTACAGTGGCGCAATTACCCCAGTGTCCGGGTTAATCCCGCCACTGTGCAGAGGTTTAAAAAATATATTTTTTTATGTATGCTTACTTTACAGTTATGATCACGGTTAAATTTATACAGATACTAAAGATCATCATTCAGCTTTAGACTTTTTGCTATTAAAAAATAAACATTTTTTTGAGGTGAAAAAATTTAAATTCCCTTAAGGTGTCGCCATTCCCACGGTCTCCCCTACACTATATAAATAAATTAACATAATTCTCCTGTAAAGTACCACAAAATATATTTGCCATACTGTATTTCTCATAATACAATGATTCTGTTGAAACTATATTGCATAATTTACAATAGATTATAACAAGTCAAATTGTTTACATTTTGAACATTTTTTTAATGAGCATTTTCTCATAACTAGAAACGGTACACAACTATCAGGTAACCATGAAAGTTCGTGAAGTTTTCATCAGACATAAAAAAGACGCACAAAACTCTTAAACACTGATTTTATTCTTTGAAATAAGCAACATTGGCTTCAATTACATGTTCCCAACGAAACATAAGCTTATAAATGCTCTTTTTAAAATATTTTTATTTAGAATCGAAAAATTATGTAGAAACCTTTGTGACTATGTCTCGGTTTCGGAATTGCTGTTCCCGCAAGTGGTTATCCATGGCTAAAAACAGGTAATTGTCCGATGCGGCGACATCCTGAGAGTAACGCGGATCAGTCAAAACTTCCGAGCCCAGTGTTTTGATAACGTCTTTGGTCGCGTTCGCCGTATGAGGGCTGGAATTATAGTGGAGGAGAATAACTGCTCTCCTGTTGACCGGTCCCCTGTTGCAGCTTTTAGAACACAGCAGCTGAAACTCGTGGAAAATATGAGGAGTAGATATCGACTTAATGATTTACCCACTTTCTAAGAAATCATAGTCAACTATACAAACGCTGGTCCACCAAACACAAACATTATTTTTTTTATGAATGTCCGGATTGGCGACCTATCAGACGGAACCAGAAGTCGACCAACGATATTTTCTCTTCCGGCTATCTCACATGACCATTTTTTGGCACATGTCAATATTGGGTCCAGGAATGAGACTTTATTGTGGCGCAACAGCAATAAAAAGCACATTTTCAACAGTCGGAGTTTCCTTCGGACAGAACATGAGGAACGCACTTGCTGAGTTTTCACGTCACCCCAATGTTAGGTACATACGATCGAATGGCTTCGTTAGATAATACAAGCATGTATGCAAGATCCTGGCAGTTTTGGTGAGGATTCTGTTTGATTTCCTCTTCCAGCTGGACTTTGTATAGGGTGATAGGCGACCAACACGGGGCTTGTCTTTGTGGCTTTCGTCTCTTTGAAAATCAGCTGAACCACTTTTGAGCTGTCACTTCATTCACTGTAGTCTCTACAAATGCGGTGCATATTCTTCTAGCGGCATCTGCAGCTCTGTATCCTAATTTGAATTCGTAGAGCCAAAATGCCTCAAAATCTCTTGTCAACAATATGTTCTTTCAAAGATAGCGAAACATGTGATCTGCGAAACAACGCTTGACTGAATGAGGCTTCAAGGGAAAGTGAAGATTTGACATCATCAGAATAAGTTTGATCACAGCTACGCGACAAATGTAACTGTTATCAAAAACCGCACGAACTGTCTTTGTTACCTGATAATTCACATTGTGCAGAAAAAAGAAAAGAAAGGAAAAGTACACAGACTCCATTTTTAAGATACAATTAAATTATTTCGATATTTAGAGCCAAAATATTTCATGTAGAAAAATAGGAATATAGAGGAGACCGGGGGAATGGCGCCACCCAGGGTTATGCCGCCACCCCTCCTAGTTTAAAAACTAAGGGCAGTTTGAGATAGTGAATGTGCCTGCATTATAGCGGCCAACAATAGAAACAATGCCTAGGGTGAGAGTGATTTTGCTGCACGTCGTTCGTTTGTTCTAGTGAAAAATTTAGTTTTCATCTAGTTGCTTCTTATTTTGGAGCTTCAAATGAGTAGAGGTTAGCACCTTTTATTGTAACATTAGGTATTTAAGATAATATTTCCCGTAATCTACATGCATTCGACGACATTTTGATGCAATGTGTTGAAAAAGTTTGGTTCTTCTTTCGGCTTTGCTTGGGGATTTCTGCCATATTGTCCTCTCGGGCTAATGCCGCCACCATGCAAATCGGGTGAGAAATGGCCTCATTTGAATGTAGTGGAGCCGATTCAGCAGAGATTTATATTTGTGACTTTTGAAATTTGAGTTAAATTGTAACTGATAAATTACTTTTGCTTTCTACATTGCTTTCTAAATATTTTCAGTAGGTTATGTGTTTCCTAGTATCAATTTTATGTGTTTACTAGGTCATTAAAGAGTGGCGGAATTACCCCAGTATCCTGGGTAATCCCGCCACTGCACAAAGGTTGAAAGGAAATTTTTTATGCGTGCTTACTTTACAGTTATGATTACGGTTTAATTTATACAGATACTAAAGATCATGATTCAGCTTTAGAATTTTTACTATTAAAAAGTAATTTTTTTTTTGAGATAAAAAAAATTAAATTTCCTTAAGGTGTCGCCATTTCTCCGGTCTCCCCTATTCCTTTTTTTACATCATTTAATTTAATTACTACATTATACTATATTAACATTTTATTATGATTGGCGATGAATAACTCTTAAAATTTTATAACTCCATTATGTACTTTTTTACCGGAACAATTATTTATAAGTATTTTAAAGATATTTGGTTATTCCAGGAATCGTAGGCTATCAATTACATAGACTATAAAAAAAAATGTTAACGCTTTCATCTTCAAAAAATTGCGAACATCAAATTTTTATCTTTTTAAGGAAAAATATTCCTGTACGTATCCTTCTAATATGTAATTCTCGCAGTTTATTAATTTATTTTGAAAAGCGATTGTCTGGAATAATAGGAGAGATGAATTGCGAATGACCTTGCGGTCGCGCTTTTGTGTCATTAATGAGAGATTAGGACAGCATTTCGAAATAGCTTGGTGCAACACATTTTAATGTGGAAACAATTCATGAAATTTGTATAATGAATGGCTCACGTCTATAGTTTATTATCTACAATTTAATACACAATTTCGAAAGTTTGTGACTTCTTTATTCTTTCATATTTCCCGAATCATTTTTGTCACTGTTTAACCTTTAACTGATGTTACCGGACTCTCAGACCGCAGTTATTTTCAATTTTTATAGTTTAACTTGCAATTTTCAGTTTAACTACAAACCCTACCGAAATTTTGTTCCGTTTGGAACTTTAGTACTATCACCAGAGACTTTTGAATAGGTGAATTTTAATTATAACAGTCCTGTACAAAAAGTTCAGCACAAAAACACTATCCTGTGTGTTAAACGCGTCTTTCATTCATATTTCAATAGAGCGGTCTCACAGACCGCTTCAAACTAGTTCAGTGACATCAGTTAAAGGTTAAATAATAAAAAAAAATCTTTAATTTTTTGCTTAGTTAGATTTTGGAAAAAAAAAAAAAGACGAAAACAATTTTCAAATTTATTAAGATTTAAATATTCCACTAAAATATGCTTTCAACATGCGAATTAAATATTTTGTTAATATATGTGGGAAAACGAATGCCTCGAATAGTAGGAGAAATGAATTACGAGTGACATTTTGGTCATGCTCTCGGAAGGTCGCTAATGAGACCATAGGTCAGCCCTTAGAGTTAACTTTGTACAACGCTTTTGAAATAATGACATAATTCATCAAATCCGCATAATGAATGTCTCACATTTATCGTATTTTATCGACCGTTTGACCCAAACTATTTAACAGATAGTCCTTTATATAATATAAAATACTTAGAAACATAGGTATTAGGAATTTTATCTGTACATGCCATTTTTTTTCATTTTCTTCATTAAACGAAATACACTAAGAAAGTTAAATTTTAGAAATTGTAATGTTTGATTTTAATTTATTTTTATAAAATGAATATCAAAAAGAAGAAAACAATTTTTAATGTTTTAACATAAAGTTAAATTAACGTGTGTGTGTGTGTGTGTGTGTGTTGTTTTATCACGGCCAATTATCAACACGAGGGATATGGGCCCGAACGGGGAGTGCCCTCCGTGGTGGTCTTTCTAATGGAACCTAACCCGTATTTACGCAAGATCCAAGGTTCGAAGAAAACCACGGTAAACTCCGAACGATTAGGCCGACTGGCACGATTAAGTTCGAACTCAGCACCTCCCGTCTAACAGCTTCGAGAGTTAAAGTAATATAAAAAGAGTCTTTGTATGACTTTAATCCGTAACTGCTGTTGGCGATCTCGCAGACCGCAGCTTTACTCAGTTTTCAGACTTTAACTTGTTATTTTCAGTTTAACTCTAATACTAGTAAAATTTTGTTTCGCTTGGAGTTCTAGTACTATCGATAGAGACTTCTAAATTTAATCAAAATAATCTGTAGGGGAAACCAGGGGAATGCCGCCAACTCGGGTTATGCCGCCACCCCGCCTAGTTTAAAAACTAAGGGCAGTTTGAGATAGTGAATGTGCCTGCACTATAGCGGCCAACAATATAAACAGTGCCTAAAGTGAGAGTGACTTTGCTGTACGTCGTTCGTTTGTTCTAGTGAAAAATGTAGTTTTCATCTAGTTGCTTATTATTTTGGAGCTTCAAATGAGTAGAGATAAGCACCTTTTATTGTAACATTATGTATTTAAGATAATATGACCCGTAATCTATATGCATTCGCCGACATTTTGATGCAATGTCTTGAACAAGTTAGGTTCTTCTTTTGGCTTTGCTTGGGGATTTCCGCCATATTGTCCTCTCGGGGTAATGCCGCCGCCATGCAAATCGGGTGAGAAAAGGCCTCATTTTAATGTAGTGGAGCCGATTCAGCAGAGTGACTTTTGCAATATGAAGTAAATTGTAAACTTAACCATTATTCTGCTCAATTACATTGCTTTCTAACTATTTTCAGTAGGTTGTGTGTTTCCTAGTATCCATTTGATGCATGTACTAGGTCATTAAAGAGTGGCGGCATTACCCCGGTACAGTGGCGGAATTACACCAGTGTCCTGGGTAATCCCGCCACTGTGGAGAGGTTTAAAAAATATTTTTTTATGTATGCTTACTTTACGGTTAAATTTATACAGATACTAAAGATCATGATTCAGCTTTAGAATTTTTACTATTAAAAAATAAACATTTTTTCGAGGTGAAAAAATTTAAATTCCCTTAAGGTGTCGCCATTCCCCCGGTCTCCCCTACATAAAGTTTAGTACAGAAACATTGTCCTATTAGTGACTCGAACTCTCTATTCATGCTTCGATCAAGCGATCAGAGAGACCACTGACAATATAGAACGGGAGCCAGCAGCACAGACAATCACCTCAGAGTTCACGGATGAAATTCTAGGATTATTTAAAATCTTGATTCGCATATTAAAACGCAATCGGTCTGCCAAATCATATCTTGGTGGAAAATACCGGAAAACCCGATTTTAGCGGCTGACTCGTAGGTTTACCATTGTGTTTTCCTGCACCAAAGGGTATGAAAGCATGGAGGACTGGGAGCAGGAAAACAGAATGGCAAACCAACGAGTCAGCCGCTAAAATCGGATTTTCAGGTGTTATCCTCCAAGATAGTACTTGGAAGATAGATTGCGTTTTAATATGCGAATAAAGATTTAACTAACCTAGAATTTCATTCGTGAACTCGATGAGGAGATTGTCTGTGCTACCGGCTCCCGGTCTAGTAGCTATGCGACAATTTTTTTCATACCAGTTAAGGGTTAACATGCAATTACTTACAAGAATCTATTTCTAATAAAACCAGCTAAAATTTCGTTTGATGTTATTAATGAAAAAATATTAATTGACTGCATAAAGATTTTGTTCTGTATTTAAATTTTACACGGGGGCACGGACAGCATCTGTACGGCTTAGCGTGTATTCTTGGACAGATGCTTTCCAAGCTCCCGTGTAAAGATTAATAAAAACATTTAAAAAATAATGTATTAAATTGTTTCTATAAAAATATCTATTGATATATTTTGTTAAAAATAGTCAAAATTAAAGCGTACAATTAATTATTTTTATAACTGCAACTAGGAGAAAGTAGGGGAATGGGGCTCACTTAAGGGAAAACACGAATAGCTAGTCAAATTTAGACAAAAAAAATCAATACTTTATTAACGAAGTACAACTCCAAAGCATAAGGAACAGTTTGAAATCAACCAATTTGCATAAAAGTTTAAGAAATTTTTTTTCGTTTTATTTCAATAACCATCGATTGAGTGGTAATGCCCGATATGGTAGGGTAATTGCGCTCAGAGTTTGAATACCTCATTTAAGTAAGACAAAAGTCACATATGTAGTTTTGTGTGGCTTTTCACACCACTGCAGACTTTTTGCGACCACTTTAGACATATTGTGCACACATATTGTGTTACACATATAGTGGGCTACTTTTTTTAAATTTAGGTTTTTTATTTTCACCACGTTTTTGAAATCGTAAAATTCTCCTTGTTTAATGACAAATTAAGAAGAAAACAAGAGAATTTGAACATTTTAAAAAAGTGGTGTTAATCAATAAATTTGAATTTTAAAAGTTACCCACTGACATCACTTCTTCTGGAATTCCACGCGAGCGCCATTACCCGTTATCGCCATGTTGGGTTTCAATGCATTATAATTGGCGTAACAACGCACTACAAAAATAAATAAAAGCATGAAAGTACAGCTAAATGTATATATTTTGTAGACATAATGAGTAAATTAACATTTGAAAATAAGAGTCTACACTTACCTTCAAGTTAGATGTTGTAGAATTTTATAATAAAACAACTGCAAACTAATAACGTGAGGACACAAAAATACTTTCCTTCCGACGGTCACTATATTATTTTTGGGAACTTAGGATGAAGTTCCCTAGGTGCTGGTACCGATCGCACGTTTTCAATTCTATTCTGTTTAGAGATATTCGGTGAGCGGGATTGCCCTTCTGAGCGTCATTACCCTACTTTCCCCTGTAGTCTATGACACTTGGGCTGCGAAGATGCACATTTTGAGTTATTAAAATATTCTCCGATTAGAGCTTGAAAAAACTTGAAAGTACTAAGAAGTTTTAAATAAAATGTAGATTACTGATCATAACTTGTAACATCTCTTTCATCATATTAATCGCATTTTAAGTAAAACAGTGAACTTCTAAAAGTTCATATTATATCTTTTATGTTTGAATCAAGGTGAAAAATTGCGTTTCTTCTTATGATTTTATTTGTCCTTTATTACTTTAACCCCTTAATTTTCGCTCCCTTCAATATCACGAGCTGAGGTGTCGTTCGTTATTTCTCGTGCCCGTCATATTTCCGGGCTGGTGATTTACTGCTGGAAAAAACTTCTGAAACGAGAAAAATTTAACTGGCATTTTGGTGTGGAGTCTTTAAATATTAGCGTTTGGGTTTGGTATTTGGTGCTGATTGTGATGTTGGACTTTGTATTGCATGTTTCGAAATATATCACACTCAAAAAATTATTAATAATAAAAATTTCATCTATATTATATTATTTCAAATATTATTTGTAAAAATTTGTTTGATGCTGATAAATAAAGATCTAAGATATGAAAAATAAAGGTCTTATTCGCATTAATTTGTATGGTGTAGGGGAGACCGGGGGAATGGCGACACCTTAAGGGAATTTAATTTTTTTCATCTCGAAAAAATGTTTATTTTTTAATAGTAAAAATTCTAAAGCTGAATCATGATCTTTAGTATCTGTATAAATTTAACCGTGATCATAACTGTAAAGTAAGCATACATAAAAAAAATATTTTTTAAACCTCTGCACAGTGGCGGGATTACCCAGGACACTGGGGTAATGCCGCCACTCTTTAATGACCTAGTACATGCATCAAATGGATACTAGGAAACGCATAATCTACTGAAAATAGTTAAAAAGCAATGTAATTGAGCAGAATAATTGTTAAGCTTACAATTTACTTCATATTGGAAAAGTCACTCTGCTGAATCGGCTCCACTACATTAAAATGAGGCCATTTCTCACCCGATTTGCATTGCGGCGGCATTACCCCGAGGAGGACAATATGGCGGAAATCCCCAAGCAAAACCGAAAGAAGAACCGAACTTATTACACATTGCATCAAAATGTCGGCGAATGCATGTAGATTACGGGTCATATTATCTTAAATACCTAATGTTACTGTAAAAGGCGCTTATCTCTACTCATTTGAAGCTCCAAAATAATAAGCAACTAGATGAAAACTACATTTTTTACTAGAACAAACGAACGACGTACAGCAAAGTCACTCTCACTTTAGGCACTGTTTATATTGTTGGCCGCTATAGTGCAGGCACATTCACTATCTCAAACTGCCCTTAGTTTTTAAACTAGGTGGGGTGGCGGCATAACCCGGGTTGGCGGCATTCCCCCGGTCTCCCCTAAAACAAACATTAAAACACTGAATTCTCACATGATGGCTTTTCCACAAATGTGAATTTGTTCTATAACATCTTTTTTTTTTTCGCCTTAACCCAGGAGAACTCGCTGCATGAGATTTTCTCTCACAGTCTTACTTTTTTAAGACTCTTATTTAAATCATTTTTCATTTTAATTAAAATTTCAAAACGTTTTATAATTAATTTACCTATTTTGTGAATAAAAGTATTAAGCCAACCAAAAAAAGTTGATATTATATGAATGTAAAGTAAAAGAAAAGCAACTGGGCATGCAAACTAGCGAGTTCTCCCGGGTTAAAAAAAATTAATTGCATATTGTATATGGAAACCTTATAATAATTCAATTTCTGTAATAAAAAAATAGGTACTTTTTTATGGTTTTTCGAAATATTAAGCGGCTGTTAAGGGGTTAAAACATGTTACTACCTAGGAGTTTCTTTTTATTTCTGGATTTTTAAATCTTCAGATTGGAACAATGTCATTACCATTTGATAGGTTTTCATTATGTCTTCTAGCAAAGGTTAAAACAAGAATGGCATCGATTTCAGATTTTTCTCCTGAAATCTCATCCCAGTGGGTGAAGACTAATAGATAGTTAAGACTAAAGAGGTGGCTTTATTGATCAAGGCTGACTGATTTATTGTCATTTGATGAGTAGTCTTTATTGAGTTGAGGCAGTAGCACGATATTCATTGCTTAACTTCTACGGGGTTATCAGAAGAGACTGAATATCAAAAATCATCCTAGTGAAAAAGTTTGGAATTGAAATATGAAGCTGAAAATTCTTTTTTTTTTTTTTTATAGAAATAATAAGGGAAAGTAGGGGAATGGCGCTCACTTAAGGGAAAACATGAATTGCTAGTCAAATTTAGACAAAAAAATCAATATTTTATTAGCGAAGTATAGCTACAAAGCATAAGGAACAGTTTGCAATCAACTAATTTTCATAAAAGTTTTAGGAAACTTTTTTATCGTTTTATTTAAATGACCATCGATTGAGCGGTAATGCCCGACATGGTAGGGTAATCGCGCTCAGAGTTTGAATACAACATTTAAGTAGACAAAAGTCACATATGTAGTTGTGTGGGCTGTTCACACCACTGCAGACTTTTTGCAACCACTTTACACATATTGTGCACACATACTGTGTTACACATATAGTGGGCTACTTTTTTATATTTAGGTTTTTTGATTTTCACCACTTTTTTGAAATAGTAAAATTCTCCTTATTTAATGGCATATTAATTAAGGCAAAAACAGGGGAATTTATCATTTCAAAAAAGTGGTGTCAATCAACAAATTTGAATTTAAAAAATGTTGCCCACTGGCAACAATTCTTCTGGAATTCCACGGGAGCGCCATTAACTGTTATCGCCATGTTGGGTTTTAAAACATTATTATTGGCGTAACAACGCACTACAAAAGTAAATGAAAGCTTGAAAGTACAGCTAAATGTATATATTTTGTAGACATAATGAGTAAATTAATATTTCAAAATAAGAGTGTACACTTACTTTCAAGTTAGATGTTGTAGAATTTTATAATAAAACAACTTCAAATTAATAACGTGAGGACAGAAACATACTTTCCTCCCGACAGGCACTAAAACCTTACTGGGAACTTAGGATGAAGTTCGTTAGGTGTCGACACCGATTGCACATTTTCAATTCTATTCTGTTCTGTTTAGAGATATTGGGTGAGCGGGATTACGCTACTGAGCGTCATTGCCCTACTTTCCCCTACACACTTTTATTCTCTTTAAAAGTCCAATAATTTATATTCATTGCCATGCGCATAGGTGTAGTTTATTTGCTTCTATAAATAAAATGTATAATCTTAGAAGATAAAAAAAAAAAAGAAATGAAAATTTTTTTTTAATTATCCGCTTCTAATCTAATTAAAATTTATTTTTGCCTTTTATTTGCAGTCTCATTTTGTTTATAATATCTTTTAAAAACTGACTATAACGATAAAATATTTATTTTTTCAAAAATCTTCGCATAATAACCTAGAGGATGAATCACACACATTTAGAGGAAGTTATTAGATAATAAACGAGAAAGTTACTGCGAAAACCTTTTCAAAAATCGTTTTTCCTCCCGATACTTAAAATATGAAAGCCAGTTTAACCGACCGGTTAAAAGAAGTCTTTTTGAGTAGGTGTACGTTCGCACGCTTAAAGCGCTAAAGCTATATGCGTTTTATTTTTTGTAATTTAAGCTAGATTTTTTAATTGTAGGAAAAATCTTCAGAAAGTTAAAATCATTAATAATTGCAAAAATTGATTTTAAATTTCAAACATCCGTCATTTTATGAAACTTTGATATATGTTGCGAATTTGATATTTTTGCAGTCATTTGATTTGATATATTTTAAAAACCTGTGTGAATTGTATGTTTCAAATAATTATCAAGAGCGGAATCACTTACACGACTTGCTGTGTTCGATCTGCTTAGTGAACTTGGTAGGAGTTGAGAGCGATTAAAATAACGGCATTTTAATATCACAATTTTCATACACTTAGACGAAAGTACAATAAATGCAATGCCCAAAACACCTTTTTAAATGCAATTTATTTGTTGTGGACTCGATAACATACCAATGTCAAATTTTATTTTCAGATTTTTATCTTATCACATATCGTACACATTCACCTACATCCTGACAAAATTTCAGATTGATACAGCATATAGAACCACCCGATGATTTTAACAAACATATAGGGCACACCGGGGGAATGGCGACACCTTAAGGGAATTTAATTTTTTTCACCGCAAAAAAATGTTTATTTTTTAATAGTAAAAATTCTAAAGCTGAATCATTATCTCTAGTATCTGTATAAATTTAACCGTAAACATAACTGTAAAGTAAGCACACATAAAAAAAAATTCTTTCAACCTCTGTACAGTGGCGGGATTACTTAGGATACTGGGGTAATGACGCCACTCTTTAATGACCTAGTAAATATATAAAATGGATACTAGGAAACACATAAACTAATAAAAATGTTAGGAAAGCAATAATTTATCAAAGTAATGACTAATTCCAATGTTCCTTAAGCTAGATTTATTAATGTGCTAAGCTTACAATTTAACTCAAATTGGAAAAGTCACCCTTTGCCATGGTGACGGCATTACCCCGAGAGGACGTTATAGTGAGAAACCCCCAACAAAGCCGAAAAAAGAACCGAACTTGTTCAACAAATTGCATCAAAATGTCGGCGAATGCATGTAGATTACGGGTAGTGTTATCTTAAGTACATAATGTTTCAATAAAAGGTGTTTACCTCTACTAATTTGAAGCTCCAAAATAAGAAGCAACTAGATGAAAACTAAAGTTTTCACTAGAACAAGCGAACGATGTACAACAAAACCATTCTCACTCTAGGCACTGTTTCTATTGTTGGCCGCTACACTGCAGGCGCAATCACTATCTCAAACTGTCGTTAGTTTTTATACTAGACGGGGTGGCGGCATAACCCCGAATGGTGCCATTCCGCCGGTCTCCCCTAGTATTATACGAATTGAATATTCCCCACTGACCGAATAAACGCCCAAGTCGGGAATCGAACCCAGATCCTTGGCTTCCAGGTCCAATGCTCTACTTTTTAATCTAACTGGGCAGACAACCGATGAGCATATTTTACAGGCCACTACTAGTGTATTTCTAATAGTGTTCTAATAGTGGTCTGCTCATTTCTAATATGAGCATTAATTTTCACATTACGAGAATTTTTGTTTATAGTGCTGGATGATTGTGTCCCAGGTGAATTATTTAGTGAAAAAAACTTGAGTTTGAGTGCTTATGTGCCTTACGGATTATAACTGCTTGAATAAAGTAGAGTAAGAAACCCCGCCAGTTGGGGTTCTGGATTTGTCTAGTTTGCGAGCTTCAGGGTAAGAAATGTTTTGAGTTATTTTAGCAGCAAATATTTCTTTTTCACGGACCCAGTTTGGGCAAGGGCGAGAGCATACTGTATGTTTTCCTTTACAGTTTGCACAGCATTCAGCATTTTCACAAAGCTTGCTGTCATGGACGGATTCTGCATAACGTGTGCAGGTACCTGAATCACGACAGATAGTCATACTATAACCATAACGCAGACACTAAAACAACAGCGTGGGTTAGCATGGTTCGTACGGATACCGTTATTTCTCCAGGAAAAATACAAGTGTATTTTTATAGAAAAACAAATCCAGGTTAAACGCGCAAAATTTCAGCTTCTTTTAAGAAGAAATTTTCTATAAGATAATACTGGTGCCGAAAAATTTTCTGGTCTGCAAAATTTAAGTAAGCGTACAAACCATGGTTAGGTATATGAGGCCGTACAGGACAGCTCAGGTAGACAGCTTTAATTCTGGTTGGTAATGTAGGGCTATTGAAAGTTAGAATAATGTGTTTCGTAAGAAGGACTTGTTCGTTCCGACGGATAGTGATACGATGTTCAACTATGATATTTTGATCTTTTAAATCTGTTAGAAGTTCTTCCTTTGCAGAGAATAAAAGTTCTGGTTCTGACATTATATCACGGATTGTATTTAGGGTTTGATGTTCCTGTACAGAAACAGAAAAAGAACTTATATTTGTGCAATTTAACAGAAATTGTGATTGTTTGGCTGTAGAGATTTCTACCAGCTAATCCCCAGACTGCATTTTTAAAAGTTTACAACCATCTCTGAAAACATATTGGAAAGTTTTGCGATTTGAAAAGGTGAAGTTCTTTTAAAGGAACTATCAAATGAACCATCAGCGCGTTTGATTATAAAGAAACGAATACCTGAATCATTTTGTAGAGATTGCTGCTCTCCACATGCGAGATAAATAGAAAAAAGTGAATTACTTCCATCCATAGTAGTAAATAAAATTCAGACCTAGGCCGCACCACTCGCTTCGGAGCTCAACAAGGGGATGCACATACGTGCAACAGTGCTAACCAGAACCCATACGCTCACATGTCAATCCTATGCGTATCCATCTTTCTCAATTGGGTTCAATTACAGGCCATCTAAGATGCAATTTTGCATAGATGAAATTATGCTTTTCTGCAGATCATAGATCTTAAACCCTCATTTTGATGTTTTTTAATCATAATTCGAAAAATACTTGGAAGAAAAATTTTTAATTGGGATTTCGCATAAAGCAGAACATAATACATGTAAATCTATCAAAAACATTGTCGATCGCAATTCATCATTTTTCCGAATATTAATTTTTTAACCCGGGAGAACTCGCTGCATGAAATTTTCTCTCACAGTCGTACTTTTTTAAGACACTTATTTAAATCCTTTTTCATTTTTATTAAAATTTCAAAATGTTTTTCAATTATTTTACCTATTTTGTGAATAAAAGTACTAAGCCAACCAAAAAAAGTTGATATTATATGAATGTAAAGTAAAAGAAAAGCAATTGGGCATTCTCACTAGCGAGTTCTCCCGGGTTAATTCATGTCATATAATAAAATTTTAAAAATTACAAATTTAATGTATTTATGTTTGGGTTTTAGTGTTCTAACCACACAAATAATTAACACATTGGGATTATAATTTTAGGAAATATTAATAAAAATATGAAAACGTAATTTAACATCAGAAGCTGTAAACTTTGAATGTTTATAATTCAAAAAGTTATCATCCGAATGACTTGAAGTTTCGATTCTAGGCACAGTTTGAACCGAATATGTAAAATATAGTGTCGAAATCGCGTGTTTCGACTGAAAAACAAAACAAAGTTTGGTCTTGTTTTGATTTGTAGATGGCTCCCTAAGCAAATTTTATATACAACATTTAAAAGTAGACTTCATTTTAATTCATTCGGTACCAGTAACTTCCTTCTATTATAATTAGTTGTAGAATTAGTAGAGGTTGTTTTACTTTTTTTTTCCACTATTGTACTGTACATTTAAAGCCCGTACTATGCCGGTCTCTTATTTAACAAGTAAAATTATATTTAAAAAATCAAAAAACCCGACTGCGTAAAAAGCGAACTCATTAATTATTTCTCATCAAGGTGAAACTATTTTTTATATTACTTACCTATTTTTTTTTAATTTACTTGTAATGATGACTTTTCAGTTGTGTTTAATTGTTAGTTCCTATCTATAAACACTGTTTTGTTGAGGCCTATAGATGTCTATGATGCTTAGAGTTGCAGTAAAGCTAAAGATCTTACCTACACAACTTCCAGGTTGTGTAATATTTAAACTGAGCTTCTCACTGTAAAATAGTCAATGAAACATAGCCTTCCTGTTGAAAGACCTATCCAATGATATGCCACTCAATAGGGTGCGTAATTTTTTTTCGTCCCTACCACCATTTTGAATTTTACGGCCTCCAATTTGAATTTTACAACCGCCATTTTGAATTTATAAAAACAAAACCTAGCCTACGGCCATCGGACGTTTAAGACGAATCGATAGAGACCTCATTCATTCAAATCCATCCAGCCGTTGAGATGTTTCGAGGGTATGAAGAAATCCACATACCCAGATATGCGTGGAACACATAACCCTTCTTGGCAGTCGGGTAAAATTATAAAATCAATACAGACAGGAGCGTGCGTAGCAAATGCGGTATACACTGCCACAGGCAATGGGGCTTCCAACTTTAATTTTGTTTCGATAGATTTATCGAGAATGTACACTACTGAAAGCTGTCGGACTAGAGTACCCGGAAGCGGGCGTGACAGACAATGACCTGTTCGTGTTTACAGTTGAAATTCCAGGATTAGACAGAAATCAATTAGCATATTAAGATGGTAAGCGGTTTGCCAAGTCATATCATGGTGTAAACCACTCGAAGACCCAATGTTAGTGTAGGTATGTAGTGTCGGTAGGTTTATCATCGTGTTTTCCTGCACCCAAAGGCATGAAAAGAGGGAGGACTGAAAGCAGGAAAACACAGTGGTAAACCTACCAGAAAACCACTAAAATCGGGTTTGCAGGTGTTCTCCACCTAGATATATCTTGGCAGTCCAGTTGTATTTTAATATGCAAATCGATTTTTAACTAATTATAGAATTACAGCTGTCAACTTGATGAGGTGATAGTTTTTGTAGCTGCCTCCAGCTCTATAGCCTTAGGTTGGTTGGTTGGTTGAATGATTGAATTTTAACCTCTTCACTGCCAGGGCGTACGCGGGGTACGTCATGACATTTCAGTAATCAGCGACCACTAAGTACACCAATACATTCACTACACATCTTACGTCATTATAAGAAACAAAATAAGTTTATACGTATTAGTCCAAGAGCCGACAGCACAAAAACCTATGCTATCAAGCACAAGAAAAAAAACCTTTATTTTATGGCAGAGTAGAAGTAGGGGAATCTAATGATTCATGTTTGCCGGAAGTGAAGGGATGCATAGGATAAAAATTAATAACATTGGTGGTTGACTCGTAGGTATATCATTGTGTTTATCCTACAAACAAAGATATGGAAACAGGGAGGACTGGAAGCAGGAAAACCCAATGATAAACCTACGAGTCAACTACTGGTGGCATTAATTTTTGGCTTATGCACCCCTTCACTTCCGGCAAACATGAATCATTAAATTCCCCTACTTCTACACGTCCATAAACAAAATGTTTATTCTTGTGCTTGATAAGATAGGTTTTTGTGCCGCCGCCTCTTGGACTATATTATAATAATGTTGTAAATCCTTTAACGACCATAAATTCGTTACTATTATATCAGGGAAGTTATGAAATGATTTATGACTCAAATATTTTACACCGCACAGCCTGGTATATAGCCCTTCACCTGCGAAATTAAGCCTGGGAATGAAGTGGTTAATGACACAAAGTCCCTTTAGGGACATACTGCGCCAACTATAGCCTTAGGAACGTTTAGAAAGTTTTACTGTTTAATGTATAAAATCATTCAACATTGTTTTGAGGTATATTTTGGGGGTTTTATCACGGTTCCGGGCAACTCCGAGTGGATCAGATATTATATATGTAGGCGAAAGTAGGGGAATGGCGTCCACTTAAGGGAAAACATGAATAGCTAGTCAAATTTAGACAAAAAACTCAATATTTTATTAACGAAATATAACTACAAAGCATAAGGAACAGTTTGCAAGCAATTAATTTGCATAAAAGTTTAAGGATCATTTTACATTGTTTTATTTAAATAACCATCGATTGAGCAGTAATACCCGACATGGTAGGGTAATGGTGCTCAGAGTTTGAATACAACATTTAAGTAAGACAAAAGTCACATATGTAGTTGTGTGGGCTGTTCACACCAGTGCAGACTTCTTGCGACCACTTTATACATATTATGCACACACATTGTGTTACACATATAATGAGCTACTTTTTTTTAAATTTACATTTTTTGATTTTCACCACTTTTTTGAAATCGTAAAATACTCCTTGTTTAATGAGATATTAATTATGGCGAAAACAGGGGAATTTTATCATTTCAAAAAAGTGGTGTTAATCAATAAATTTGAATTTTAAAAAAGTTGCCCACTGGCAACACTTCTTCTGGAATTCCACGCGAGCGCCATTACACGTCCTGTTGTGTTTTATTGCATTATAATTGGCGTAACAACGTACTACCAAAATAAATAAAAGCATGAAAATACAGCTAAATGTATATATTTTGTAGACATAATGAGTAAAATAATATTTGAAAAAAGTCCTTCCGGCCAGTGCCGGGAGGAAGAGGTAGCTTTCATAATCCTTATTTTTTAAAAGTCAACTTATATTATTCAAACACACGGAGCTCAAATTAGTGGAACCCTATTATAGAAGATTAAATACTAATTTTTGTCAATATTGAATATGAGAATTTCGCGAAATTAGTCAGCGTTATCAAAGCTGGTTTTATTAAAGTGATTTATATTTGTCGCCAAATTCGGTGATATCCCAAATTATATTAATAATTATATTAACCCGAATTATCGGTGATAGCCCGCCATTTTAAATCAAGATAATGGGTGCAGCAAAGCTCACCAATGAACTTGGTCGAGACCTTAGTAATTCCTGTGCACATGCTCACTTATATCTAAATCGGTTGATATATGCGAGTGCTGTTGCAGGCAAAAAATCAGATTTTTTAAAATGTCACACACATTCGAAATTCAAACTGCTATATCTCGGCTTTTTTTTAGATAAAGAAAAAACAAAAAATAATCCGGAATCTTTGTAACAAGCTGAAACACATAAGAGAAAAATCTTTTTCAATTTCTATTTTTTTTTTATACTTCATTTTAAATTATTTTTTTTTAATTTTTAAATGGCCGCCATTTAGAAACAAGATGGCGGATGAAGTTAGCAAATGAACTCGGCCGAGAGATTGCTATGTACTTTGCACATGCCTTGTCACATCCTAATCGGTTCATAAATACGCGTGTTATCGCGTGACAAAAATCAGATCGTTTCAAAATGTCAGCCATGCTAGAAATTCAAAGTGCTATAACTCAGCCATTTTTTAAGACATAGACGAAACGAAAAATGCTCCGGAATCTTTGTATCAAGTTCAAACACATAAGGAAAAAATCTTTTTCAATTTCTAATTATTTTGTACCTCACATTTAAATTTTAATTTTTTAAATGACCGCCATTTTTAAACAAGATGGCGAATGAGGCCGGCCAACGAACTCGGTCGAGACATTCCTATGTACTATGCACATTCTTTGTCACATCCAAATCGGTTCATAAATACGTGTATTATCGTGTGACAAAAATCAGATCGTTTTAAAATGTCAGCCATGCTAGAAATTGAAAGTGCTATAACTCAGCCATTTTTTAAGATATAGACGAAACTAAAAATGCTCCAGAATCTTTGTATCAAGCCCAAACACATAAGGAAAAAATCTTTTTGAATGTCTAATTTTTTTGTGCCTCATTTTAAATTTTAAATTAAAAAAAAATTTAAATGGCCGCCATTTTGAAACAAGATGGCGGATGAAACTGGCCAACGAACTCGGTCGAGACATTGGTATGTACTATGTACACACGAAATTTTATCCAAATCGGTTCATAAATATGAGAGTTACAGTATGACAAAATCAGATATATATATAGATATCAATTTCGAACGGATGGTGGTTTCGGGGTCTGGGGGTCATGATCGGTGAAAATATGCCAAAATTTTTCGAAATCGCTTTCCTCCGAACGGCTGCAATAGGTAGCTTTTTGTAATGAAAGCTACCTAATAAGAGTGTTCACTTATCTTCAAGTTAGATGTTGTAGAATTTCATAATAAAACAACTTCAAACTAATAATGTGAGGACACAAAAATACTTTCCTCCCGACGGGCACAGAATCCTTACTGGGAACTTAGGATGAAGTTCGCTAGGTGCCGGTACCGATCGCACGTTTCACGGTTTTCAATTCTATTATGTTTAGAGATATTGTGTGAGCGGGTTTACCCTTCTGAGCGTCATTACCCTACCTTCCCCTAATAGGTAGTATTTCATAAGAAATCTACCTAAAATGGTCATAGGAGAATGAATAGTAGATGAACCATAATGTGTTTATTTTATTTTAATAGCTTCACGTCGAATCGAGCTATTATTATCTTTTTTGTTTGTGTCGAATAAACTTTAACCATGAGAAACTATAATTAAGTAGGTATGAGATAGCAAACCGCTTGATTAAATGCGTATTAAATTATTCATAACATTAGATTTATGAATAATTGAATAAACTTTTTGCCGTCGTTACCGTTTATTTTATTGCTGTTGTATGCTTTGATTTTATAGTTGCATTTGAATTTTATTTTTTTTTTATCAACATTAAAATGTGATGTCAGTTTTGAAAAATAAGAATTTTTTAATTAGTTTAAAAAAAAAATTACATTTAAAAATATTTTATAAACAATTTAATTCTCAAGGTGAGGTTCTTCTGGAAAACATTAAAATTTGTTTTTCCTTAGCATTTATAATCTCGTAGGCAATATCCAAATTATGCCGTTCAAACTTTTTTTTTTTTGTTGTTCTATCCAATATTTAAGACGTGTCAATCGCTGAAACGGCTGAGAGAAAAAACCTTTTAACGCTTGTTGCTATAAACAAGTTTTTAAAAGGGCGTAGATTCTCACGCTTAAACTATTCAAGCTATCGAAATATTTAAAAAACATTAAACTAGACTTTCATAATTGGAAGACAAACCTTTAAATTTTTAATAAAAAAATTTTAACCGTAACTGTTTTAAACAAAAAAAAAAAGCACGTGCTAAAAGTGGCTTCAAATTCAAACAGCCACTAATTTTTACAATCTTAATTTATTTTTCAATTTTAGATTTTCCTCCAACCAATTTTTTCTATTTTAAGAATACATTTGTCTTTTTAGGTGCGTTCGTAATTATATAAATACGTAGCGCCTGTAGCCGTCCTCTGTCCATCTGGCAGTCCGCATATAACAGCGCAAAAACTACCCAACCGAATGGCTTGTATATTGTTATATAATTAATCGTTGCATAATTTTCTGGAATCATTTCAAATTTTATGAAAATCGAATCAAAACTTAAAAAGATTTTAATAAAAGTTTTCTTCATTCTATTAAATCCTATCATACGTAATTAATCCAATGGTATCCTATGATAGATTTGTAATGATTCATGTATGTGAACATTTTAGGTTGCCATAGTGATTACATCACATTTAAGAGGGAATCATATTATTTCCGTATTACTGAATTTAATATAGATAATCGTAATAAATTTTGCATTCATGCATTTTAGCATAAGGGTGCAATAGCTATTGCACCAATATCTGAATATTTATAAAACTCGTTATAGTACGAACACACCTCATTTGCCAAGTTTGACTTACAATTTCCGACTCCTTTTTTTAAAAAAACTGGATTTGGTTTGTTTGTTTTATCTGATTAACAGCGCAATCACAAACTTAGATTTACCGCGTAGTAGGGGAAAGTAGGGTAATGACGCTCAGCGGGCAATCCCGCTCACCCAAATATCTCTAAACAGAATAGAATTGGAAACGTGCAATCGGTACCGGCACCTAGTGAATTTCATCCTACGTTCCCAGTAAGGATACAGTGCCCCTTGGAAGGAAAGTATTTTTGTGTCCTCACGTTATTATTTTGAAATTGTTTTAGAATAAAATTCCACAACATCTAAATTGAAGGTAAGTGTACACTCCTAATTTCAAATGTTAATTTACTCATTATTTCTAAAAAATATATACATTTAGCTGTACGTCCATTCTTTTATTTACTTTTGTGGTGCTTTGTTGCGCCAACTATAAATAACTCCAACTTAAATGTTGTATTCAAATTTTGAGCACAATTACCCTACCATGTCGGGCATTACCGCTCAATCCATTGTTAATTAAATAAAACGGCAAAAAAAAAAAAAAATATATATATAACACTTTTATGCAGATTAGTTGATTGCAAACTGTTCTTTATGCTTTGGAGTTATACTTCATTAATAAAATATTGATTTTTTGTATAAATTTGACTAGCTATTCATGTTTTCCCTTAAGTGAGCGTCATTCTCCTACTTTCCCCTAAACAATTTTACTGCCTAGAGGGGTTTAGGTGAAATAAATTTTCTACATATTTAGTTGACCTATTCATACACTTAGGCGAAAGTACAATGTAGCCATGGGAAACAATTAAAATGTGATGAACACAGTCATGAGAATATGGAGGAAGCGACCGGACTTCCCAATTGGTTGGTTGGTTGGTTGTGTTTATGACGGCCAATTATCAACACGAGGTATATAGGCCCTAAGGGGGGAGTGCCCTTCGTGGGGGTCTTTCTAAGGGAACCTAACCCGTATTAACGCTTGGAAATCCAAGGTTCGAAGAAAACCACGAAAACTCCGAACGATTAGGCCAACGGGCGCGATTGGGTTCGAACCCAGCACCTCCCGTCTACCAGCTTCGAGAGAAGAACCTCTCAGCCGCTGGTGGGTCCGGACTTCCAATTCAGCATTCGAATGGCGAATATTAGATCGAGACAATACACCTTTTGTTCAAAAATTTACCTCTATTATTTGTTTATTTTTAGTAGCTGTACACCTAACTTTTGAAATAAATAATCAATAAATTCAAAATGTTACGTGTTATAATTAAAACAGGTAAAATAATCCAGATAAATCCGAATGAGCTTTAATTAATTTCTTGAATTTAAAATTAATCATTATAACATTTAAATATTTTAACATCACAGATAAACTAGTCATTATAACATTACATATAATAAAATTATTTTAAAATTAATAATTTAGGTAAATAAAATTCTTTTTAAAGGGTTTGTTGAAAAGTTATTACATTATGAGATTTAAATATCTATTTCTATACACTTTCAAAAGATCCCGGTCTAAAATATATGGAAACATCAGACAATCTAAATTTGGTGGGTGTGTTTAACTTTTGTTACTATATGCGTCTTTCAGTAAAAATCGTTTGAAATTCAAATTATTATTTTACGAATTTTTAACTGAGCATTTATATAATTAGGAATTTTTACCTGATATATTTTTATGAATTCATGTATTTATTTTGAATTTATAAATATCGAAAGTAGTGAATCTTAGCCACTCTGAGCCCAATTATTTTCGTAAAAATGCCACGCCTAGATTTTTACATGAACTCTATCCACCGTGTTGAGGTTTTCTTTTTCCGTATGTGTGAAAACTAGAATTCTTTTTTTCCAGAATACCACAATAATGACGATCAAGTTAATTTTCTTCAATCGTTGCATTTAAACTATCCATTTAAAAAAAAAATTCAGATCTCCTTTGGCTGTCATGTTTTCCGCAAATAATTTTATTTTCATTGACGTCCTTCCAAAGCTACACATACAACATTGGCGTCCGATGATAAAGTTCTTGTTTCTTTCACTGTCTTGCTCGGCTTGTGGATCTAAAAGATACTTGGTACTGAATTAATGTGGCGAAAAGACATTGTTTTTTTTTTTTCTTTTTTGCACAGTGGCGAAATTTTCCGAATTCTTGGCCAAAATCATAATCGCTTTCTGGTACTTTAGGTTTTCCTAAAATACGCAAACAGTCAAAATGAAGAATTGTGTTGTTGAAATGCTATCTATTAATATCATAGAGAAGAGATAGGAGTGGAGAGTGCTTTGGTAATCCTAAAGTGGAACCAACATAATAGTCACGTGTTTATAATAGTCACGTGACTTTTACCGCCAAAGGCTAGCATATGTTTGCGAAAGGAAAATAAACAAATTACCGTATCGTTAAATTAAAGTGAGAATCTTCTTTTACTAATTTAAAACAGATTTTAAGTTCCTTTGTTTTACTTCGTTTATAATTTTGCACTACTTACCCTGCATAATGTGGATGCTGAGTATTTATATATATATATTTTTTTTTTCACGACCGGCAACAATTTTCAAATTGCCAAGCAAGCGATATCGAGCGAAATCTGTAAACCTTTACAGGAGTAGGGACGGTCATGTTGATGCCGCTTTTCAACGGAATTCTCTACGGAAAGCACACTCCACCCCTATCTCTTCTCTATGATTAATATTTTATCAAACATACACTGTATGGCTGAGTCACCGGGCACTTTCGATTTTAGACGTTTTGTCGAATAGCTAGAGACAAATTTGACGCATTCTTCTGGAACTTCAGGAATATAAAAAATGTGTTTGACCTCATATTTTTTCAAAGAAGTTTAGATCACAAGAACTAATAGAGGATCAATAGAATGAATTGAATAAAAATAATACTATTTGCTATCACCATGTAACGTAAAATTCTCGAAATTGTTGCTTTTGATTTTCATGTTTTCAGATTAATGTTCTAGTTTCTGATTTTAAAACTCTTATCACCGTTTCCAGGATGTAAAAATCAGAAATAGCTAAGTATTTTTATTGTTCTGTTAAGAAAACTAGAAATTTTGATTTAAACTTACTGTGATAGTTATAAGTAATTATAATTTTGTTATAGAATTATTTTAAAACGCGTGCCCATGACGTTTGCCCGTTCTCTAACAAAATAATATTTTCCTAAAGTATTCTTTATTAGATGGTTTTTAGCTTTATGGACGCATTATTAACAACGTGTGAAAGCTTCATAATTTTCTTCCTTACCCACTAAAATGTTTGAAATGTATGTTAATAAATTGTTTCAAATAGATAAAAGTTTAGCAAACTCTCTGCGTAAAACTCTTAAATTAAAATTATTGCTGTATTTGATTTAGAAAGTAATATTTTAAATTGTTTTTTATTTTGGCTTTAATGTACACCAAATCAGCGGTTGTGTCATTTAACACCAAAAATGGTATTTCTTTACACCAGTTAATTGCTGGTGTTTCATTAGGGGAAACCGGGGGAATGGCGACACCTTAAGGGAATTTAAATTTTTTCACCTCGAAAAAATGTTTATTTTTTAATAGTAAAAATTCTAAAGCTGAATCATGATCTTTAGTATCTGTATAAAATTAACCGCAGTCATAACTGTAAAGTAAGCATACATAAAAAAAATATTTTTTAAACCTCTGCACAGTGACGGGATTAACCAGGACACTAGGGTAATTGCGCCACTGTACCGGGGTAATGCCGCCACTCTTTAATGACCTAGTGCAGGCATCAAATGGATACTAGGAAACACACAACCTACAGAAAATAGTTAGAAAGCAATGTAATTGGGCAGAATAATGGTTAAGCTTACAATTTACTTCATATTGCAAAAGTCACTCTGCTGAATCGGCTCCACTAAATTAAAATGAAGCCATTTCTCACCCGATTTGGATGGCGGCGGCATTACCCCGAGAGGACAATATGGCGGAAATCCCCAAGCAAAGCCGAAAGAAGAACCGAACTTGTTCAACACATTGCATCAAAATGTCGGCGAATGCATGTAGATTACGGGTCATATTATCTTAAATACCTAATGTTACAATAAAAGGTGCTTATCTCTACTCATTAGAAGCTCCAAAATAATAAGCAACTAGATGAAAACAACATTTTTCACTAGAACAAACGAACGAAGTACAGCAAAGTCACTCTCACTTTAAGCACTGTTTATATTGTTGGCCGCTATAGTGCAGGCACATTCACTATCTCAAACTGCCCTTAGTTTTTAAAGTAGGTGGTGTGGCGGCATAACCCGGGTTGGCGGCATTCCCCCAGTCTCCCCTAAACCAATTTACTGGTGGTGTGTCCTTGCACCAATTTTGATGGAAACTTATTTGCCATCAGTTTTTGTGTAAAATGACACCAATTTTTTAAAAATGTACCAAAGTATTCTAATCTTAATTCATAAAACCGACAGACTTTTCAAATGTGAAATAAAGAGTTTAAAAACTATTCCTTGCAATTTAAAAATCCCTATTTGACTACTTTAAATTTACGCATTCTATTTAACATAAAACGTACAAAAGAATGTTTTGAAATATATTTCTTCTCAAAATATCTCTTTAGATTTTGTTAAAACATATAATTATTGGAGTGTACAAATAATCATTCTGACAACTGTACACTAACTCAAATTATGAGAACCTGACCATATGGCATGTTAGCCTAATCAGCAATGTTGTCATCTGTCTTAAAAGTGTGTCCTAAATATGTCTTTAAAATGTACATTAAAAAAGAGGACAACCTCTTGTTTGCAGGAAATATCCTGCAACCATGTTTTGCAGGAAACTATAATTTAAACTTCGATTGCGACATTTTATACTTTGTTTGTTTTTTTCTTAACCCGGGAGAACTCGCTAGGGAGAATGCCCAATTGCTTTTCTTTTACTTTACATTCATATAATATCAACTTTTTTTGGTTGGCTTAGTACTTTTATTCACAAAATAGGTAAAATAATTGTAAAACATTTTGAAATTTTAATTAAAATGAAAAATGATTTAAATAACAGTCTTAAAAAAGTACGACTGTGAGAGAAAATCTCATGCAGCGAGTTCTCCCGGGTTAATGTCTTCTTTACATATTTTCCAGTTTCAATTATTTTTAGCTTTAGTATTTTGACTTTCTAAAAATTAAAAATGCAAGAGCTATGTTAAATTTTAAAAAACTAGATTCTGTCTGTTTTCAAAATTGTATAAGTATTGTTTTGTTTTTACCTTTATTTTTTGACGAGCGATTAATAATTTTATACTTTGTTTTATTTAATGTCTTTTTTACATATTTTCCAGTTTGAACTGTCTTTTAGCTTTAGTATTTTGACTTTGTTAAATGATTTTATTTTACATATTATCATTATATTTTTTTTCATTCAACTATGTTAATTTCACTCACCTTGTTTGTATGATGTGTTTTTAAACTAAAATTCTGTGTTTTTATTTTACCTTTTTCTTGGTGCAGCATGTCCCTGATGGGACTTTACGCCATTAAACCCCAGTCAACCAGCCAGACAGCAGGAAACTATAAATGTACTTTAGCATTTGGTCATTTGTGACTTCAACTGGTTTGCCTAAAAAATAAAATAGCTAAACAGTCATTTTTATTCATATTAATTTAATTCATGTTTTTTGTTGACAATGAAATAAATAACGCCAAAGGTTTTAGTAGATCAATGAACTTTACAGATACAAAATTAAATTATGTTCCGGTAGGGGGACCGGGGAAATGGCAACATGTTAAGGGAATTTAAACTTTTTTCACCTCAAAAAAATGTTTATTTTTTAACAGTAAAAATTCTAAAACTGTATCATGATCTTTAGTATCTGTATAAAATTAACCGCAGTCATAACTGTAAAGTAAGCACACATAAAAAAAAAATATTTTTTTAACCTATGCAGAGTGCCGGGATTATCCAGGATACTGGGGTAATTCCGCCACTTTACCGGGGTAATGCTGCCACTCTTTAATGACCTAGTACATGCATGAAATGAATACTGGGAAACACATAACCTACTGAAAATAGTTCGAAAAAAATGTAATTGAGCAGAATAATGATTAAGCTTACAATTTACTTTATATTGGAAAAGTCACAAATATAAATCTCTGATTAATCGACTCTACTAAATTCAAATGAGGCCATTTCTCACCCGATTTGCATGGGGGCGTCATTAGCCCCAGAGGATAATATGGCGGAAACTCCTAAGCAAAGCCAAAAGAAGAACTGAACTTGCTCTACACATTGCATCAAAATGTTGGCGAATGCATGTAGATTATCGGTAATATTATCACAAATACCCAATGTTACAATAAAAGGTGCTTATCTCTTCTCATTTGGACCTTCAAAATAAGAAGCAACTAGATGAAAACTAAATTTTTCACTAGAACAAACGAACGACGAACAGCAAAATCACTCTGGTTTGGTTTGGTTTAGTGCCCCACCGTAGTGGAGATTGCTTTGGGCCTATAGCAACTATGGCTTTTCGTCTCTAATGATCTTTATTATATACAGCAACAACAACAAGTCACAACAATTTTTATTTCTTGTTCCATTACATATTTATATCACTACAAAGCGACATTCACAAATACATCCATGTCTTACCCGAGGATTCGAACCCGGGCCCCCGCCGTGGCAGCAGCTGTCGCTACCGATTACGCCACTGGGCGACATCACTTTGATTTTAGGCACTCTTTCTATTGTTGGCCGCTATAGTGCTGGCACATTGACTATCTCAAACTACCGTTAGTTTTTAACCTAGGCGGGGTGGCGGCATTCCCGCGGTCTCGCCCATACTACGGCAAAAACTATTAGGCCTAAAAGATTTAGCTATTTCCTTATACATTGTTTCAACATTCTTTTACAATTTATTGATTTTCTGTATTATGAAAGAATAAAAACATTTCATCATCTAATGCCATGGCTAATATAGAAAAAAAAAATTTTTTTTCAAGTTTTCAATTATAAATTTTCAAATACACAATCTTTTGGCTAGTGAATGCTTATATCTAACAAAGATTGTTTTCATAGTTTTTCTAACACAGCAATAATGATTTCGTAAATTCGCGTACTGGTCAAATTTATATCTATTCTAGGATTTGTTGAAAGTGGACATGAGAAAGCAATTTTTTTTTAATTTAATGAAGAAAGTCAAGTCTAACCGGAATTAAAATTGTGAAGGCTCGACAGCGGTTGCAAAATCACATGTAAAAGCTTGGCATTGATTGACTTGACAGACTTGACAGACAACTTGACTTGACAGATCTCCCCGATAATTACTGAAACTATTTAAAGATTTTGAATGGTTTTGGCATTAGATAAACTGTAAATTTATCGTTCGGTAAAAATTAAAAATGTAACAGCTATGTCAAATTAAAAATAAATAAATAAATAAATAAATAAATAAAAACTGGACTTAGTCTATTTTCAATATTGTATAATTATCGTATTTTTCCTTTTCATTTTTTGACGAACAATGAATAATTCAAACAGGTGATATTTTAATAATCTCCAGATTTAAGAAAGGAATGTGGGCAAAAAAATAGCAAAATTGCTTTATTTTACTATAAAGTATCTCCAAGTTTTTCTCTACAAAAAGAAACAAACACCAATCTCTAGAGAAATACAGGGTGTCCGAAATTCCTCGGCACATTTTAAATTTCAATATAAAATCAAGTAATTGTCGTACAGGATTGCGGTTTGGACTAAAATGATTATCAGGATGAAAAGTTTCCATAAAGTGACTTAAAATAATTAGTTCAAAATTTCAATCATAGATGGCGGCACTTGTACGTATGTTTGCTTTCAAACATGCATTAATTCAGATTTTCAGATTTTTTGACGCAATGGTGGTTCCAGGGGCTACGTGTTTTAAGATCACGAAAGCCACTAGACCTGTGTTATGCTGGTCAAGTGGTGCATCATTGCCCCGATGTTTGCTGATTACTTCCAGAACTTTACTGACTCGTGGGATATTATTGCCACCGATGCCTCAAAGACAGATTCCCTCACTTCGATTGCAGGCTGCACTTCCTCACACCACTTTGGATACAGGGTGCAGCATGTCAACTCCGTCTTCACGGCGGAAGGTCTCGCAATAGGCGTGGCTCTCGACGAATTGATCTCGTTATCTCGTCCCGTGGTGATTTTAACAGACAGCTTGTCGGTTCTTTTGGCTCTCCAGTCTGCTAACCTGAAGTCACTCCGCCGCTTTTATAGAAAACGATTACTTGACTATTCTACGGAGCATTCTCATTGGTCAGAATAGAGATATTCTATAAAAGCGGTGTCGTGATTATGCAGCTAATGCTGTAGATTTTTAACAGTGTAAATCTGTTCTGAAGTGACAGTAAAAATTTGTTGTTTTTGGATGAAAACTCTACCACTAATACAGATTTGCCAATTTTTCAAAAATTTGAATTTTAACCCTCTACAAGGAACACAGGTCTCTCGGACCGGTACAGTACACAATTTTGACACCAGGGCGCGCGGGTTGCCACCTTCCGCACGGATCGTCTAGGAGAGTCTCAGTACACTCTCGGACAGCGTGTGGATTTCTATTTTTGTATTTCTTTGAAATTGTGAATTTGTCTCATTATGTATAATTTAGTGTGTATTTTTGTATAAATATAGAATTTGAAATATTAAATATTGTTATTAGTCCACCCTCCCTATGTGAATTAATTTCATAGGTTAGTAGGAATAGGTGTCCTGGCCGGAGATACCAGTGTTCATTTTAACTAATAAACAATATATGTTCCGTGCAGAGGGTTAAACACATTATCTTCTCAAACAGTTGCATTGGCAGTTGAATAATACGCGAAGTCACGTTTTTATAATAAAGTAGGGGAGACCGGGGGAATGCCGCCACTCGGGGTTATGCCGCCACCCCATCTAGTTTGAAAACTAACGGCAGTTTGAGATAGTGATTGCGCCTGCACTGTAACGGCTAACAATAGAAACTGTGTCTAGAGTGAGAATGGTTTTGTTGTACGTCGTTCGCTTGTTCTAGTGAAAAATTTAGTTTTCATCTAGTTGCTTCTTATTTCGGAGCTTCAAATAAGTAGAGGTAAACACCTTTTATTGAAACATAAGGTACTTAAGATAATATTACCTGTAATGTACATGTATTGGCCGACATTTTGATGCAATTTGTTGAACAAGTTCGGTTCTTCTTTCGGCATTACTGGGGGATTTCCGCTATATTGTCCTCTCGGTATAATGCCGCCACCATGGCAAAGATTGACTTTTCCAATTTGAGTTAAATTGTAAGCTTAGCACATTAATAAATCTAGATTAAATAACATTGTAAGTATTCATTATTTTGATAAATTATCGCTTTCTAAACATTTTTAGTAGGTTATGTGTTCCCTAGCATCCATTTTATGTATTTCCTAGGTCAATATAGAGTGGCGTCATTACCCCGATACAGTGGCGGAATTACTGGTGGAATCCTGGGTAATCCCGCCACTGTACAGATGTTGAAATAATTTTTTTTTATGTGTGCTTACTTTACAGTTATGATTACGGTTAAATTTATACAGATACTAAAGATAATGATTCAGCTTTAGAATTTTTACTATTAAAAAATAAACATTTTTTTGAGGTGAAAAAAATTAAATTCCCTTAAGGTGTCCATTCCCCCGGTCTAGGTGAGAAATCAGTGACTTCAAAGCATTTCCATTGAATCAATATTTGATACTTAATATATATATATATTTTAAGTTTCAAGACTTATATTTTAAAATCAAGTCTTGATTTCCAACGGAGAAAACGGCCACAAATAAATTTTAACAGAAATTTTCGTCCTATTTAAACGCAGTATTAATGAAAATTACTGTCGTGAATAAGGCAAAAATTTCTATTTATTTTTACTGGTGAAAGCTTGTCCCGTTGGTAATCAGACCTGTTTAAAATTATAAACAAGAAAAATTAAGGGCCAACTGAGCAAAGTGGTTAGCATGCTGACAACAAAATGATGAGTTTTGGTCAGAGTTTGATATCTCCGCAATCTGTGTGGTTCACGTGTGCTGGTTTTCAGGGTTTTTCTTCAACAAGACCGGTAATTCAGGTGATTTTACTTTTACAATTCCACCCTGAAATCATGCCTCTATAGCAATAGTGCTAAAATGGCCAATACGTAACAGAATCCCTCCCCGCCCTATGAAAACTACAAGAATCGCAACAATGCTTAAACTTTGCATATTTATAAATTATGTTTCATAAAATTAGAACTTAAAGACAGACATATTTTGAAGTGCTTAATAATTACATTTTTTATTATTACGAGGTAAACTCAGTAATAAGGTCACAAACGGATATAAGAGGTCGAAAATTATAACTAAATTGTTTCCAAATATGCCAAATGGTGGATGCATAATCCAACTATAAGATGTTAATTTCGAATTTATTTGACATCAGTTGTACAAGATGAGCAGGGTCGTTCAAAAGTTGTTGACGAAGAGCTAAGTGGTCGTCCAGTTGAGATTGCCACAGACGAATCAGTGCGGAAGGTTGAAGAAATGGTTAGAGCTGACATGCAAACAACAATACACAGCATAGCAACCATTTACTCAACCTTCCGCACTGATTCTTCTGTCGCAGTCTCAACTGGACGACCACTTCGTTCTTCGTCAACAACTTTTGAAAGGCCCTGCTCATCTTGTACAACTGCTGTCTCATAAATTCAAAATTAACATCTTATAGTTTGAATATGCTGCCAACTATTGGCATATTTGGAAACAATTTACTACTAATTTCCGGCCTTTCATATCAGTTTGTGACCTACTTACTGTCTTTCCCTCGTATTTATTTTAAAATATTAAATGTTTAAAACGTCCTAATCTCCTTAATATTCATCTCTTCTAAAATGCTAATGATGAATGCGCATATTTGCGATAATCGACTAAACTCCTAAATGCATGTCGGATAAATAGAAAACGAATATCAGTCTTTATAAAATGTTCTCAAATCATTCTACGTAATGTACAATGAAATACATTTCCCAGACGGGTAGATCATCAGAAAGTCATCAGGAAAACTTATAGAAGAATAATAATGAAAATTTCCGAAATACTAAAACAGAAATGCGATAAAATACTTTTTTAAGTAGTAGAAGACATAAGTAAATTATTAATGAATTTATTCCCTCATTTGAAACATGTTGGTAACAGACTTCATTATTAATCCAAATAAATAACATTTGGATTACTTAGTTTTTATTTAATGACTCTTTAATAAAATTGCTACTTCTTAAGAACAAAAACGTTATATTTATGGAAGATATAATGTCAGCAAGTTTTTAAAAATCGAAACAATTGAAATTTCAGGATCGAAGCACTTTAATAGATTTAGTGTTTGTAACGTATCATAATATTTGTAGTATATTTGGTTTAAACTAATTTCTTCAACCTTTTAAAAGTAAGTTTAAAAAACATGTTATAAGAAGCATTGAAATTTTCTATACATTTTTCTGCTCTCAACTGATAAAATAATTATCCGAATAACACATGGGAATGAAAAAATAGAAAATATTTTGGATTTTTTCTATTTACCACTGTATTCTCCAAGACTTTCTATTGATTATTCTACCTGTATTAAGATTTGGCTTGAGATATCGTTCCTTTGCGAATTATACATATGTATTTTAAAGCTAGTGCATGTTTATGTGTTCAAAATGTGTCGTATACATAAGAAATTAGTAATATTAATACTCGACACGGTTTATAAAACTTTAAAATGAAATTTTATTTTGGACGTCTACCATCCCCCTAACTCCTTGACTGTGTATACACGTGGACGACTTATAATAGCGAAAGGCGAATATTTATTACTTTGACTGTTATTGTTTCTATATTTATGGAGAATTTCTACTGTAAATATATCCGAAAAATTAATTCATGTAAACCAGTGGTTCCCAACCTTTTAATGGCCATGTCCCACCAAAGCACCTGTAAATTCACTATGCCCCCCCCCCTCTAATCTGTAAATTATGTCTCTTATTATTTAAAAAGTTAACTCTATTCACACGGTGGAAATGAAATAGTGCCCTGTCAATAACTATTCATTTCACATTTTTTAACTTATCAAAGAGGTGAATATTCTGTCACAAATGTGTTTTAACATAATTTTATAGATGCAATGAGATCTTCTCCTTTGTGCTAAAAAAAGAGTTTTGTTGTACTTTTCTTACTTAACACAATGTTAAAGGAAAGTTTTATACGGTCTGGTTTTTATCTTCACAAAATATCTTCAAGAGAGACTTTCATTTAACGTTAAATTTCATAAATTCATACATTTTAGAAAGCATTTTTGTAACTTATTAAGAGTTGGTGGAAAAGCTTTGGACACTAAATTTTCTTTCTATGGATAACACAATATATTAGAAGCAATTTAAGATTCTCATACTTATCAAATTTAAGTAGCCATTATTCCCCGTTACAACACATTTTCTCTGCTTTACCTATCGCAATATCGCTAATTGTCTTCCATGTATTATCTGATTTTAAAATTTTAAATTTATATGTCATCATGTAAATGTATTTTGTGTAGTATCCCTGCACAAGAACCATAGATATTTACTATCTACCCATTTCCTTTTCTAATGATATTTAAAATTTATGTTTTATAAAGTTGGTAGTACCTCGTTCAGATATTTCATATACTTTTTTGGTTAAATATGTTCAAGATATTAAAAAGCAGAACAAGGCTTTATTTGCTACAAAGGCTTTATTTGCTATTTTTAGCTATTTTTATGTTCAAGATAGTCAGATTTATATATTTTTTTAAGTAGTTTGACGTTCAAAATGTTTTTCGTGTGTCATAGAGCAGAGCAAATAGAAATAGAACACTCATTCAATAAATAATCGAAAGTTTTAAGAAAAATTGTAAATTTTTTTCACTAGAACAACTATAGAGATTTTTAATAGTACAAAAAGATGTCAAAATATTTGAAAAGATTATTCGTATAATTGTTCTGGCTTTCAATGTATTATAAACTTTGATAGAGAACATTTAAAAAATTCCATAAAAAAAAAATTATTTTTTTAAATTTTGCCTGTATTCCATTTATTTTCAGTCAGCAAAATTTCTTTTCCAGAAAAAAAATGCTCAAAGAAATTGATAGTGAATAAGTGAGTAACACATTTGGAATTGCCCCCCTAGAAAGTCAAATTGCCTCCCGGTGGGGCGTTACGCCCCACGTTGGGAACCACTAATGTAAACAGTGGTGAGCAAACTCTTAAAAGAAATACTCGCTTGTAACACTAGTATGCATGATACCGGATAATTAAAAACTAATGACTGCCCTTAATGTATTTTTTTATGCTGATTACAGAGCTGTTCTTAGTTTTCTTCAATCACGTATAGTTTGTTTACAATCGACCCGAGTTAATTTTGAAGATTCAAGAGAAATTTCCCTTCATCTCAAACGAAAAATTAAAAGGTGCAATTTTCATTGGTCCTCAAATCAAAAAACTGATGAAGAACAAAGATTTAAAAAAAACGATGAGTGAGATATAAAAAGACGCATGAGCCGCCTTAAAATGTGTTACCGAAAACTTTCTTGGGTATAAGAAAGATCCAAATTACAGGAATATTGTTCAAACAGTGCTGGAAATTTTCAAGAAGTTGGGCTGTAATATGAGTGTTAAAATACACTTTCTGTATTCCCATATCGACTACTTTCCAGAAAATCTGGGACATTACAGTGAAGAGCACGGTGAGCGCTTTCACCAGGGTATCAAAGAGATGAAGATTAGGTACCGGGAGGATGGAATGTAGGCAGACTAATGTTGGATGTTGAAGAGGGACATAAATTATGAAGGAGGATCTTCAAGTAAGACAAAAGGAAGAAAGTTCGTTTAATTGAACACAGTTTGCTTTTCGTTTACTTAAAGAAATATCCTGAACTTATAAGGACATTTTTACAGTATTTCTAACGTGTTTAATGAAGTATTTTGTATGAAATTGTGAAAAAGTTTGATTGCATTAATTAAAATATTGAAAACACGACTTCTTGTTTTTTGTGAAATCCTGACGTGATAGACAAAAATGGAAGTCATTCCCGGAATCAACATAAAAAATGGACTCAGGAAAACTTGTTCATAAGAAATCATCTGAAAAAAAGTTTAAAAATGCAGACTGGTGTAATGTATAAAAATCGCTACAGTGATTAATCGCAAATAATCTTTTGTATAGTAATGTGATTACCGATAAATATGTACAACTAAATGTAAAGGATTTGATACGAGTTGTTGATAAACCGCAGAATGTGAAGCGATAAATGAGCAAGAAGTATCTAGTGCTTATACACTATGACAATGAAGAAATTCTTACATACTTTGAAAAATATTTATTCAATTTTCAAATCACTGCTTGAAATTAATGTGCTGTACATATAAACAATATTTATAACAAAGAAAAGTGGAATTGTGCATATTGCAATAAATTAAATGGTAACAAAAATAAACTGCTGTCTCAAAAGTTTAGACACAAATTAAATAAAATCGAAATAAACAATTTTTAAAACCTGGTTGCGCATCCATGCTTATGTATTACGTCATATACACGAGATTGCATGGAAGAAACTAAATCTTGCATAGTTTGTGGATCGATATAGTACCATGCATTCTCAATAGATGTCTTAAGTTCCTTTTCAGAAGAGTATTGTCTAGCGTTGCTATAAACTTTGCGACACATGATGCTCCAAAGGTTTTCTATAGGGTTAAGATCTGGGCTACATGCTGGCCAGTCGAGAACTCTTATATTATGGGAATTAAACCAAGATTTTGAATGTTTTGCAGTGTGAATTGAAGCATTGTCTTGCTGAAATTCCCACTGAGTACCCCCTAGAAGCTCAGCAAATGGCAGTAGGTTTTCTTCTAATGTCTGTGTATAATGCTGTGAAGTTTGACGACCACTGGTGAAGGTCAGAGATACTTGTCCATAATAGCAAAAGGCTGCCCAAACCATCACCGAGCCCCCTCCTTGTCTGCGACTAAAAAAACGTCGAGGTTCCTTCCGCAAGTCATGCCAATACGATAAACAACCATCTGGACCATCCAGATTCCACTTTTTTTCATCGTTAAATATGACTGACTGCCATTTCTCTCCATATGACATATGCTTTCGAGCCCACATAAGTCTTTGTAACTTATGATGTGGTTTCAGAGCTGGTTTCTTCTGTATTTTGCTATAAACGATTGTTCCTTTTTCCAAAATTCGTCTACGAATCGTATCCTTTGATACAGGGAGTCCCGATGAGCTTTGAACTCCACGTACGCTCATTTGTTGAGTACTCGCTAGTCTTTGTATCAGGCGATCCTCTCGTACATTTGTCACACGTGGCCTCCCAGACCGACATTTTGCTTTATATTCGGAACCACTCGATAAAACTCGATAAATAAATTTTTTTGACCTATTAATAATAGCAGAAATTTCAGAAACGCTCTTCCCTTCACCTTCCAACTGCCAAATCCTTGAAACCTCATTCACTTGAATTTCTTTAGCTCTCGGCATGTCGACTATGAAGCGCAATCGTTTGCAGAACTTAAGTACTCCAAATTTGTGACATCATCGATTCTAAATTTGCATATGCCAGCGAATATTCAAAGAAATTTAGAATAGTGTCTAAACTTTTGCGACAAGCACATTTGAATTTTTATGAAAAAAATTAGTATTATAGCAAATAAAACGACTGTCTTTTGTACATAGCATTTTAAATCAGTTTTTGAATATATTTACAGGTTTTTGTAATTCTGACGTCATAATTCTACATTTTAAAGCTGAATGACGTCATTGTCTAAACTTTTGCGTCATAGTGTATATCGGTAGGCAATACATTAATAATCTTACGAGCCTCATGGGATTAATGAGAACATAGAATCTTCACGTCAGGCTATGCTGGAGTGTGTGCTGGAGGCTATGCTGGAGTGCTGTGTAAGGGTGTTGTCAAACATCGTACGAGCGGCCGTACTTCCACCACAATTACTGATAAAAAATACTCTGTTACGGAACGTGATACAAGCTGATGACACAAGCGTGATACAAGCAATTATACTCCGTCGTATGAATACTGTCAATCAACAATCCGATTGCGTTTGTAATTCCCGATAGTGGATACTTAGTAGTGCGTAACTTCGATGTCATCAGTAGAGACTTCATCGTGTTCAACAACACGTTTACGATAGATTATGATGAATATCCAGCGCTGTCTGGATGTATTAAATATAGTAATTATCATACGTTGTTACAAGCTTCTGACATTATGGCATGCTACATAATGGGTACATTAATAGCAAAATCGACGGCTTTGAGAGTGCTACAATGCAATGATAAGTACTATTTCAGCGATCTCACTGAAAGCGTGGACAGAAGGGTTCTAATGCCGCAAGTGGAAAAGCCTGTGTAATAGAATGCGACAGTACTGAAGATCTTCATCGGGTATGTAAGCAGGTTCTCCAAATAATTAGTACACCTTGCATTACATTAATGTGCACGAAGGAATGATTTTACCTCAGTAGAACATTACCGGGAAATGAAAAAGAAACAGAACCGTTAAATGAAATTGAGGCATCAACTGCACAGCAGTAAAAACAAATAGACTCAATCCGAATACAAACATCTGTGATGATGCCTGTGGATTGCAGCCAGCAACACATCATAGACGAATTTGATGTATCGGGGAAAAACAATGAAATTTTGTGCAAAATATGGGACAACAAAGGTAACGAGTCATATGAGTTGAGAGCTGAGGAGTTCCCATGATACTCTTCGTTATGGAAAAAATGGTTTGAGTAAAAGGCCTGTGAATATATTACCACTTCACTACTTCCAATACAGAATATCAGAGACAGAACATTCGAACACACTGACTATTTATAAAAACAACTAAACATTGTTTAACGTCTGATATACAAAATTAAAAAAATAGAAATATATTACAATTCATCAGACATACAAGTAAAAATTACACAAATACATGTACAATTAAAAATGCAAACGTTTCGGGCTAAGGTTTAGAGTATCGTCAGTGCAATAACATACAAATGACCAGAAAACTATAGATTAGGTGGGGGTAAAGATACGCACGAGGCAAAGATACGCACTGGCTGATTTAATATGAAAAAACATTTCTACAATCATGACCGCTAGGTGGTAATTTTGTGTCAAGTGTAGTAGTTGTGTGTTCAAACCTTGTGAAAAAGTAGCAGTCCTTACCAAGAAAATGAGGTAAGTTTAAATTTTCGAATTTTGATCTGATATTTTTAAATTTTCACTTTATTGTTTAGCTAACAATAATTCGAAATTTTACAAATCTAAAAATTCAGTGGAGAACGGAAGCTCTATAGCTTCTAAATGCCGTATAGTTGATCTCGATCGCATTTATTTAAACTTGTCAGTAGCCGGTTAAGTAAAATACTGCAGAATGGGGTAAAAGTACGTATCCGTCTAGGGGCAAAGATACGCACAAGTTTCAGATTCGGGCTTTGTCCTATCGTTTTAGCTAGATGCAAAGCTTTCCACAATTACGCTGTGGAAAGTTTTATTTTTTATATTGTATAAAATATTATAGCTACTTAAACTAATATAAGCTAGTTAACTACATTTTCTAGTTAAGTTTTTTCAATATAGAAAGTAGGTATCTACCTACCTACTTTTAAAAATCCAATATTCTTGTTTCATAAAACGATTTTGTTTTAAGTCTTAGCCCGTAACTCCTGTTAACGATCTCACAGACCGCTGCTTTGTCGTATCGTTTCAGCTAGATGCAAAGCTTTCCACAATTACGTTATGGAATGTTTTATTTTTTATATTGTATCTACTAAAAAACAACTTTTCAAAAGTAAAAAAAAAAAAAGCCAAGCAAAAAGAAAGAAAAGAAAAAAGGGGAAAGCTGTGGCTAAAAAATAGTGTGATATCAAATTTCCAAGCTTATATTATGGTGCTGATTTAACATTTTTTATTAAAAATTTACCATACGTAAGTCGAGTACCTAAGTATGCACTGATAGAAAGCCTTTTCTCCTTTACTAAATACATCATAACGTGTTTCTGAGAATTAATTTTTTTTAAATTATGCATGATGGGCTTGGCGGCAATCTTTCCATATTTTACACAAATTTCTAAGCACACAAGTACATTGTTAAGATCGGAAATTCGAAATTGTTGCTAAAGCAAACATTTTATGCTTTTAATTTATGGAAATCAGTACCTAGAAATTTGTGTCTTAAAATAAAGTTGAAATAACTTCAGGTTTCATCTTATGATTCTTTTTTTCGGAGGGGGTTAATTAATTAGTTAAAGCAGTAAAAATCATTTTTTTTTTCAAAATAAAAGACTTTCTTAATTTATCTGTCTGTAGCCAAAACTAGAAGTTCAAAATTTTTAATAATGCAAACATATTACGAGCTTGTCTGCTTAGAAATTTGTGTAAAATATGGAAAGATGGCCACCAAGCCCATCATGCATAATTTAAAAAAATTAATTTTCAGAAACACGTTATGATGTATTTAGTAAAGGAGAAAAGGCTTTCTATCAACGCATACTTAGGTACTCGACTTACGTATGGTAAATTTTTAATAAAAAATGTTAAATAAGCTCCATAATATAAGCTTGGAAATTTGATATCACACTATTTTTTAGCCACAGCTTTCCCCTTTTTTCTTTTCTTTCTTTTTGCTTGGCTTTTTTTTTACTTTTGAAAAGTTGTTTTTTAGTAGATATCAGTTCTTTTTTATAAACAGATTATATATAATTGAAATAATTCTACTCGCTAAAATTAGTCCTTGTATAGCCTTTATAAGCAGGGAACAAACACAATAGTATACATTTTGTTTACCTATCATTCATTTTTTAGAGTAATTAATAATTTAAAAATAAGGAAAGTCAATTTATTCTTTCAAAGTATCAGTCTTTCTCAATTTATATCTCCTTAAAATTTTCTATGAAAGATGAAAATTTAGTAAAAATCAAATAGAGTCAAAATAAAATATATATTTACAGTTAGTCTGTCAGTTAATTGTTTGTTCTAACTTTCTTTTGCTGACGGTTTTGCAAAACAAATTTACCTTTAGAAATACCTACGGATAATCCGAGAATGAAGCCCCGCAGGCATCTAAAGAATCGAAGATCTGTCTAAAGAAGTAAATCTAGCAATTCTAGACATGATGATGAAAAATTTTTGATAAAAAAAAATCTAAAATTTTAAAGATATATTCTGTACATATAACTTCATCTTCATTTAGATCGTGTTATAGAGAAGAAAGAATAAATATGTAATTTTACTTAAGTCTGTTTATCCCTACCTATTTGCATAAATGTGAGAATATAATTTCGTATAAAAATTCCAGTAAATTGATTATCTTTAATAGTCTATTATTAAAGCCGCATAAACATTAGAATTAAATTTTTTCCAGTTAAAAATTGCCTGAAATTTATAGTCTTATCGTTCGTCAAATTTGTTTTATGTTTTTTTAATACCCAGACACCTTTTCTAAACTCTGACAAAAGATCACAGAAATACTGAAGTTATCCAAATACTTATATCTTTCTATCGTATTTCTTTTTTTTGAGGGGGGGGGAGGGGAGAGGAAGAGCGCTTAAGAACTTCGTTTTGTTCTTAGAATTCTGAATTAATCATTGAAAAGATCTATCTAGATAAGTCTTGTTGCAGAATTTTCATTAGCTAAAAGTTGCATCAACTTATACATCATGTGAATATATTAAATTACTTTTGTAAAATACCAGATGGGAGCCATTGATATTTTCAGAGCATTTGCCTACAAATTAAACTTAATTCATTTACAACTATTCATTAATTTTCTATACGAATTAAAGAAGTCGTTGTTTCCATGGCAACTATACCTTTCACTATTGTTTGTTTGTCTGTTTGTTTTATTGAACACATATATATCAGATCACGTGGGGATCACGGCGGGATTCGAACCCGCCCCCACCTACGCTCTCAAGCGATTAGCGGCGTGGTGTCTTATCCACTCAGCCACGGTGGACCACTATTGCTTTCTCTAATACCCAGATACTCAAATTTAACCAGCTGCGCTTAGAATCATGCTCATAACAGAGTACATTTATATGTAAGAGTGGTGACATATGCACAAGTCGTGTACTCATATTCAAGTTTTTGTCCAAAGTACAGAAACTCAGTTTTCAGTAATAGACGTGGAAGATTTCGATTAAACTAACCAGAAAAGTTAAAATACATTGGCTTTCTGATTTGATTTTATTCAAAATCGTCTTAACCAACCAAAGTTAATGTCCGGGATCCAGATAAATTTTTCTCTGTTAGTAAAATTAGATTGACCAATCAGTAGCCTCCATCCTTGCAGGCTTTTCGGTGTTTACTGCAAACATAAAAATGTTTTCAAAAATGCAGGCTTCTGATTGATCAATCTCATCTCGCTAATAGCGTAAAATCTATCTTCATCCCGGCCTATTCAATGCCCTTTAAATATTCGAGAAAGCCTTGACACCCGTCAGGAAAATATCACACAAAGCAGGCAAAACAAAGAAGAAAAATCATTCATTGGCTCGTTCATATCCACGAGCCCATGAATGATTTTGTTCCTTTGCTTTGCCTGCTTTGTGTGATGTTTTCGAGAGGCGTGTGAAGACTTTCTCAAATATCTAGGGGACGTTGGTTTATTTCACCATCATGAAGCTATGAAATGAGAGGAGCAGACATGTTAATCTTCCCGTGTGAAAAACTACATACCAAAAAAAACGAGTTCTTTCCCCCTCTTCTGCCCTTTTCTCTCTTGATTTTGACCAATAGCAGCCCATTTAGCAGCCTCCAGTGCAGGATGCCGCTATATGTGGCGGACGCAAGGGGGAGGGTGTTAGCGTGACCAATGACATAATAGGTCAGTTCATGACGTTTAAAAGTCACACGGAGTTGGATCATCTTTACACGATGATTAGTACAAAGCGCTGCGCCGTTTTTTTTTTGTGTCCATTGCCGTGTACAGATAATCAACTCCGTGTGACGTGATGAGCTGGCCACACTTTAGGAACAGCTTCAAATGACGTCATCTATATCTACTTCGAGGCAAGCGAAAAAGACAGGCTACCGCGGTGCTACAACGTCTAGAATATATAGTGTGGAAATTCAATCAGTCGATCACAGCGATACCTGCAGGATATTTCCCAAAACTCCAAGAAAATTTGGTCTGGACGCTGTAACATTTTTTTTAACATACATCTGACCTGTGTGCTTGGCGTCAAACCTGCTGTAATAATACGATGTTTACTTTGAAATTTGAAAATATATCGCAGATGTCGCTGCGATCATCTCCCTGTTTTTCAGCGTCAGTGCACATTTAAGGGATACACTTTTTAGCGGTTCTTGGATAACAAATTTCCCCATTATGTATTCTAGACGCTGTAGCGGTGCATTACACATGTCTCTTTCTTCTTTAAGATATCCTGCAGATGTCGATGCAAATGACTGTTTGGAATTCGACATCGTTGTACATTTAAGGGATTCGATACTTTCGCGCTTTTTAGGGTTTCGTTCATCTGACGAAACCCTATTCGTCTCACTCCTTTGTCTGTCTGTCTGTCTGTCCGTCACAGAGCCCGTTCTCAGAAACTATACATGTTAGAGATTTGAAATTTTGGGTACTTATAGCTGAACACCTCACATCAAACAACAAATCATAAAATTTTGAAAAAGTTGGTAATTAACCTTCCGTCTACCAGACGGGTCCATTGGACCCGACATGTACATTCAAAATATTTATTCAAACCAGAAATTTCTTCAAAACAAACTAAATGTATAAATCAGACAATAATAAGTTAAATAAACAAATTAAATAGTTTTAAGTAAAAATTCTGGTGTAGAATGTTTTTATAAAACTTGAGTAAAATTTCCGGTAGTTCTAGGGTTAACTGAATTACGGGCTAATTAACTTCTAAAATTAACCAATCCACCTTTTTAACGCAGATTCAAATGAACTTTCTCCAACGGCGCGAAAGCAGGTGTGCTCAACTTCAGACATAACGGCGTCCTTGCGGTTTTCCGTAGTGGAATATTTTAATACGAAATTTTAACTTTTTATATGTTAAATTTTTTGATAAAATTTTTTGCCATCCGGACGGGAAATCTCTCGCAGATTTCATACATATCCGATTCAAAGCGATAACTCAATTAGAAGCTGAGATATTAATTATTATTTAATTAATCTGTTTCATTTCTATCTAATGAATAGAATAAAATGGAGGCACGTGCTTTTTTAACCATGAAATTATTTAAATTGGGAAATCTAACAATTTGCGTGAGGTTTTATCCGCTCTATGAGACAAGTATAACTTATTCATTATAAGAAAGTTTGTAAGTATTCATACCACTGTTTTCGAATAGTAATTTCTGCAAATATCTTAAATTATTGGTTGAGATCGCCACTCGATCTGGTTGAAACTTTAAAATAGTTTATAACGCATAAGAAAAATCGTAAAAAAGAATGGAGTGTGATATTTCGAGGGGAGACTAGCGTGCTTCGGCCGCTATCGTATAATTTGTATTTGTAAGGTTTGGGTAAATGGAAAGGGGGGGGGGGGGAGGGAAATACTTTTGATTAAATATCCCAAAAGAGTTTCGTTCTGATGCACTTTTGTTATGAATAGTTTGCGCTCCCTGGTGGTGGAATGTGGAACTAACATAAAGCGATTTTGTTAAAATTAGGAAAGTTCGCATTACAGATATTATGACAAAGACTAGCGTTTTTCGCCCGCTATCGGATTATTTCAGTCCGTGCGAGGCTGATGTAAAATGAGATGCATTCTTCCAGCGAAATTGAAAAGCGTGCTTCGCCCGCTATCGCATAATTTTATTTTGTTAGGTTTGTGTCAATGGAAAAGGGGGAGGGAGGGAACTACTTTTGATTAAATAGACCAGTTAGTCAACATGACAAATATTATTATGATAAAGACTAACGTGCTTCGAAAATCTAATAATTTGCGTGGGATATTTGAACAGCGCTATGAGATAAGTATAACTCATTCATCATCAGAAAGTTTACAAGTATTCATACTACTATTTTCGAATAGTAATTTCAGGAAATATCTTAAATTTTTGGTTAAGACCGCCACTCGATTTGTTTGAAACTTTAAGATAGTTTATAACACATAATAAAAAGTGTAAAAAAGAATGGAGTGTGATATTTCGAGGGGGAGGGGAGGGGAGCTAGAATTATTTTTAAAATCTTAGCGTTTGTTACCGCAGACCGCCACCATCCGGGCCCATGTATCTACGGAAAGATTGCGTAAAGGAGTTTCGTTCAGATATGCTTTTGTTAAGAATACAGTGCATTCCCTGGTGGTGGAATGTGGAACTAACATAAAGCGATTTTGTTGAAATTAGGAAATCTAACAAGTCGATCTGTTTGAAACTTTAAGATATTTTATAACACATAAGATAAAGTGTAAAAAAGAATGGCACGTGAAATTCCGGGGGGGGGGGAGGCGCTAGATTTCTGTTTAAAAAGTTAGTGTTTCTGACCGTTTTAGGTGCTTTTTTTGAGGGAGTCCTGAGATATATGTTACTTATTTAATATAAAATTGTCTAAAGTTTAGTTACCACTATTTCCGAATAGTAATTTCAGCAAATATCTTAATTTCTTATTAAGACCGCCACCACCTCGAGTAACATATCTACTTATAGGTTGTTTAACGGAGTTTCCTTCCGATACAGTTTTGTTAAGAATAGAGTGCGCTCCTTGGTGGTGGAATGTGGAACTGAGATAACGCGATTTTGTTAAAATTAGGAAATATAACAAGGCGATCTGTTTGAAACTTAAAGATAGTTTATAACACATAAGAAAAAGTTTATAAAAATGGCGCGTGAAATTTCGGGTAGGGGGGGGAGGGGAGCTAATTTCACTAATTGATTTATTTCTATTATATACTTATTTTACAAGGCAGTTACGTGATGTTTCATTGCAGTATACTTCTGAACGGTGTCCGATTTTTAAAAATACAGCATAAATGTTACTTATGCCAGATAAAAATGTCAGAAGTGTTGATACCACTATTTTCGAATAATAATTTCAGCAAATATAATAAATTCTTGGTTAAGACCGCCACCCCCTCGACTAGCATATCTCCTGATAGGTTGTTTAACGGCGTTACGTTCAGATACAGTTTTGTTAAGAATAGAGTGCGCTCCCTCGTGGTGGAATGTGGAACTAACAGACCGCGATTTCATTTAAAGTAGGAAATCTAACAAGGTGATCTGTTTGAAACTTTAACATAGTTTATAACATATAAGAAAAAGTTTATAAATAATTGCGCGTGAAATTTCGGGCAGGTGGAGAGAGGGGGAGGGGCAAAATATTTATTTTTTGTTTCATACCATTTCAGGTGCATTTTTTTTTTTTTACGGAGTCCTCAGATACATGGTACTTATTAAATATAAATATGTCAAAAGTTAAATTACCACTATTTCCGAATGGTAATTTCAACAATTATCGTAAATTCTTGCTGAAGACCGCCACCCCCTCGAGTAACATATCTACTGATAGGTTGTGTAAAGGAGTTTCGTTCAGATACGCTTTTGTTAAGAATAGAGTGCGCTCCCTGGTGGTAGAATGTGAAACTAACAGACCGCGATTTCATTTAAAGTAGGAAATCTAACAATTCGATCTGTTTTGTTATAAAGTATTTAAAGTTTAAATTATAATGAAGTATAAAGAAGAATGGCGTGTCGCATTTCGAGGGGGGAGGGTGAGGGAGGGGCGCGAACAAAATTAGGAAATATAGCTGGACGATCTGTTTGAAACTTTAGTATAGCATATAAAAAGTAACAAAAATTTTAAACATCAGGCCGCGTCAAAAATCATGGTGACCATTACCCCACTTCAACCCCCCCCCCCAAAGGGGGCACTTTTCTAAATTTGGCAGATACCCGTCATGTGATATATCGTAGCATTTCGAGGGGGGGGCGGGTGGCACGAACAAAATTAGGAAATATAACAAGGTGAATCTGTTTGAAGCTTTACGATAGTTTAGGAAGGGTTTGCCAAAATTTAGAAGATGTTCCATGGCAATAAATGTACTGGACGTTTTGAAAGGAATATTAAACGAAACCCTTTGTGCGATCTATGATCACACTTACCCACTTGTTTAAGTATTGCTGGGATAGTCGATTTCTACAACATATAATCTAGACGCTATAACGGAGCTATAGTTTCTAGAAGATATAGTTTAAAAATCGGCTTATTAAAAAGGTGCTAAAAAATTGTATTCCATAAATGTTGAACGAGGCTGAACGACGAATGTCGATTACAGCGACAAATGGTAATTCCAACGCAACTATTTCAAAAGAAAACGTTTCGCTCAGAGAAGATCTAGAAAATGTTGCTCCAATCGACATTTGTCATTCAGTATTTTTCAATATTTATGGGATTCAATTTTTAGCACTTTTTAAAGCATTACTGGAATATCCGGTTTCCACACTATGACCGTGATCTAGGTATATTTTTCTCTGTTATCGTAACGAGATTGGCCAATCAGAAGCCGGAATTTTTGCTAACTTTTCACTGTTTGCAAAAATGTACCTGGATCCCGGCCTATATTTCTAGACGCTATAACTGAGCTCAGGAATTGTACAGAAAGCAAACTCCGTATTTTGATACATTAAGGCCGGGATCTAATTCGGAACAAGTGTGTCTCTATAACGAAGTAGCGACATACGGCCAATAAATGTTTATTGGTAAAATTGATATAAACAAATCGTTAAAGTTCTTTGCAAGCATGCCATTATCGTCAGCTAATGCATGTTGAATTATTTCCCTAGTCTAATAGAGATAGTCCATGCGCGTATCTTCTAATGGAGGATATTCCAAATATGGGTTCGAGACTGAAAAAATCCCGTGGTACCGGTAATTTACCCAAAGAATTTCTAACTGATAAGAAGGGAAACAGGAAGCTACACTGTTAAAAATATCGTGAAAAATTACCTCTTTTCTTAAAGGTTCTCTATTTTCTGACCAATGAGAACGCTACATAAACGCCTATGAAGCGTTCTCATTGGTTAGAATACAGATAGCCTTTAAAAACAGAGGTAATTTTTCACGATATTCATGAACTATTTCATTGGCTATCGGGGATTTACATTACGTAGACTTCTCTTCTTTACGCTAGACGTTCTTGCTTTGACCATGTAATCATAACGTAGATTGAATATACTCTATTCAAGAAAGCGGATTGCCGTACTTTCGACAAAAACTTGAAATGAGCATGCCTCCTGTGCATATATCACCACTCTTATGTATAAAGGCTCTCTGTTATGGTGTTGTTTCTGATACAGCGTCTAGAGTACCTAGTGTGGAAATATGCTATCCAAACAGTTCTAAAAATTTGTATCCCTTAAATGTGCGACGATACTGCTAAAATTTCAAGTGTCGATCGCAGCGACATCTGTGGGATTTTCGTATTACTATTATTACATTGTATAGACTAGCAATTATAGCGACTAGAATACATAGTGTGGAAATCGGCTATCTCTCTAATATTGTATCCTTTAAATATGCAACGATGCTGCTGCAATATACAGATCGCAGCGACATCTGCAGGATATTTTCTACAACTGCAAGGTATTGCTAGTCTATACAATGTAATACGAAAATCCCGCAGATGTCGCTGCGATCGACACTTAAATGTGCGACGATACTGCTAAAATGCTAAGGGATAGAATTTTTTAGCACTGTTTGGATAGCATATTTCCACACTAGGTATTCTAGACGCTGTACTAGCAATTTCTTGCAGTTGTAGAAAATATCCTGCAGATGTCGCTGCGATCTGCATATTGCAGCAGTATCATTGCACATTTAAGGGATACAATATTTTAGCGCTTTTTTAAGTATTACAGGTTTAGCCGATTTCAAAACTATATATTCTAGGCGCTATAGTTTCTGAGCGCTGTTGGTTAAATTTCGATATTTGTGTTTTAGAGTGAGCAATAGAGAAAATTACTAAAACTACTGAAACAACAACTTCTTTAATATTGAAATGTATAGCAAAGGAGTTCAGAATCAATGCCTTAAATAGTTTCGAATATGCACTGTTGTTATGACATCAATACCCTTCCTGGGTGTGGAAATGCAAAATTGTGTTCAACATACTGGAGGATATTCCATCTCCGTTTTGATCACGTGTTCAAGGTGAAAACTTCTAGCGTAAAGAAGGGAAGGCTCCGTAGATGTGTAATGTAAATCCCCGCTAGCCAATGAAACAGTTGATGAGGCAAAGCAGTAGTATCTTCCCTTCTTATCAGTTAGAAGTTCCTTGGGTAAATTACCGGTATCACGTGACTTTTTTCAGCCTCGAACCCATATTTGGAATATCCTCCATTCCGCAATCCAGATAGGTTTTTCGTTGTTAGCGAAACGAGATACATCAATCAGAAGCTTGCACTTTTGCGAACTTTTTGCTGTTTGCAGCAATTCAGGCTATTGATTGGTGAATCTCGTTTCGCTAACAGTGAAAAATCTATCTGGATCCCAGCCTAGATTTCTGTAAACATTGCACTTGATCCATGGCACTAAGAAAATGACTCAAAACTTTTATGACATAGGCCGGGATCCAGAAACAGCAAAAATTCTCAAACATTCTGGCTTCTGATTGATCAAACTCATTTCGCTAACAGCGAAAAATCTATCTGGATCTCGGCCACAGTTTTCTTCAATGAAATCAATGCAAAAGGATAATATAAAAGAATAGTATAAGACTTCTAAAATGGTTTGGCGGGTTTATTGCTGTTTGGCATAATTTATAAACTTTAGAATTAATTAACAGTTTTTCGCTAATTAAGAATAGAAAATTTGTATTTTTAAAGCTGAATTCTATAAAAGCACGTAGATTGAGTAAATATCTGTCCAAAAATGCAATCCTTACTTCGTTATGTCCATTATTTAAGTCTCTACCTCGATTGAAGCATAAGGTGTGAAGAAGAAAATAAATCTGTCATTTTCAGTATCTTGACGTTATTTTAAAAAATCTATATCTCTGTTTATAATTAATTTATGAGGATGCATTTGGTCTCAAATTGAAGATCCTTTCCATTAGGTCCTTCTGATTTTGGTTTTATTTTTCTGCGATGATTGGTTCTTTTGATATGGGAAATTTTACGCTGGCATGTTTGGTCGATTTAACATGGAGAAGTTGTCTGCAGTATAATAAGCAGTTACGGTGTCTTGCGTTTTATTCTTGGAGTTTGTTTGTTTGGCGAGGTTAGCATTTTTTTTTCAGCTTGGCTTGGCAGAACGACCGTCCTGCTTGATAAAATATAATAGCTACTTAACTAATATAAGCTAGTTAACTACATTTTCTAGTTTTTTTCAATATAAAACGTAGGTACCTACCTACTTTTAAAAATCAATATTCTTGTTTCATAAAACAATTTTGTATTAAGTCTTAGCCCTTAACTCCTGTTAACGGTCTCACAGGCCCCTGCTATATTCAGTTTTCATAGCTTAAATTGTAACTTTCCATTTAACTATTGATGTTAGTTTAATTTTGATTCGTTTGGAAACTTAGTAGTATCGCTAAAGACGTCTAAATGAGGAGAATGTTTATTATAATAGGCCTTTACATGAAATTTAGCGCAAAAACAGTACCTAAAGAGTCAGTCAACCCTGTCATTCATTCTACGATGAACGTGTCTTTGGGACTGCTCACAGTATTTATGCAACAATTTTTGTCACAGTAGTAAGAGTTTAACTGGTATTTTTGATCTCACAAACCGCTGTTTTTTTTTTCATGGTTTAAGTTACAATTTTCAGTTTAACTATAAGTACTAGAGAAATTTATTAATGCTTTAGCATAACTCATTTAATTTATTGGAAATAGGGCAAAAATCCACAGTAATGGGGCAAAAATACGCACTCCGTATCTTTGCTTCACCACTGCCTACTTTTACCCCAACCGATGGGGCAAAGATACGTAAAGCAATGTTTTTTTAAAAATTGCAATTTCTCATAGAATTATCATTTGACAGAATGTCGGTTGATGGTGGCACTTGCTTAAGGTTCTAATCTAATATTTTAATCACTTATTACATAAGTTTAGACCAATAAGTGCGTTAAAAATGAAAATATATGGAAAGTGCGTATCTTTACCCCCAACTATTCTAGGGGAGACCGGGGGAATGGCGACACCTTAAGAGAATTTAATTTTTTTCACCTCAAAAAAATGTTTATTTTTGAATAGTAAAAATTCTAAAGCTGAATCATGATCTGTAGTATCTGTATAAATTTAACCGTAATCATAACTATAAAGTAAGCACACATAAAAAAAAATTCGTTCAATCTCTATACAGTGGCGGGATTACCCAGGATACTGGGGTAATTCCGCTACTGTATCGTGGTTAATGACGCCACTCTTTAATGACCTAATAAATACATAAATTGGATACTAGGAAACACATAACCTACTGAAAATAATTAGAAAGCAATGAAATTTAGCAGAATAATGAATAATTACAATTTTCCTTAAACTAGATTTCTTAATGTGCTAAGCCTACAATTTAACTCAAATTGGAAAAGTCAATCTTTGCCATGGTGGCGGCATTATACCGATAGGACAATATAGCGGAAATCCCCCAGTAATGCCGAAAGAAGAACCGAACTTGTTCAACAAATTGCATCAAAATGTCGGCGAATGCATGTAGATTATGGGTAATATTATCTTAAGTACCTAATTTTACAATAAAAGATGTTTACCTCTACTCATTCGAAGCTCCAAAATAAGAAGCAACTAGATGAAAACTAAACTTTTCACTAGAACAAACGAACGACGTACAAAAAAATCATTCTCACTCTAGGCACTGTTGCTATTGTTGGCCGGTATAGTTCAGGCGCATTCACTATCTCAAACTACGGTTAGTTTTAAAACTAAGCGGGGTGGTGGCATAACCCCGAGTGGTGCCATTCCCCCGGTCTCCCCTATATCATACTCTATTTTGCCATCTAATTAGTTGGTAAATCCTGATCATGATTAGACCATTAGGTACATCATGATCAGACTATCTATTGCCATCTGACTATTTATTCTACGCATTATCCATGTTGGAATATGACAAGGCTAAATACACGGTTGCAGCATGCGTTATAAAAAATAAATTTCAAGAAGACATCATCGAAGTCGTGCACCTTTATATGAAGAATTTGAGAGATCATGAAAATATTGGCTCAAGATTATTAGCACAGATAAGATATCAGGCACCACCTATGTATTTCGAAACTTTCTGCTGCAACGATCTGAACTGGCTGGATATGAGAAAAGCTCTCCTATTAGCTGACCAAGAGCACTAGATGCTCCGGCTGAACTTGATACGCAAGGTTTAATTGAACAATTGTCCTGAGCCAGCACTTCATGATCAGACTCAAGATCAGATACATTCTGTCAAATTATAATTCTGTGAGAAATTGCAATTTTTAAAAAACATTGCTCTGCGTATCTTTGCTCAATCGGTTGGGGTAAAAGTACGCAGTGGCGGGGCAAAGATACGCAGTGTGATTTTATTTGCCCCATTACTGTGGGTTTTTGCCCCATTTCCAATAAAACGAATCTGTTATGCAAAAGAATTAGTAAATTTCACTAGTATTTATAGTTAAACTGAAAATTTTAAGTTAAACCATGAAAAAAAAAAAAAAACGGGGTCTGTATTTCTAATAGTGTAGTACACTATTTCTAATTAGTAATGCCACTATTAGAACGCTGGCAACCTTCCTCAGAACCTGTTAAAATAGTATACCAAGTCAATCAGTCTCAAAAATCTCCATGTCAATCCAAAAAGTCACCTGAACTCCAGACTGAGGCTGTTACATCTGCAAAAACATCACATAGACCTGATACTAATAAAACTGACAAACCAAGCAAAAAATCTTGTATACAGAAAAAGACAGTCCGGGGTTCTTCACAGTTTTCCACTGTGAAGAAAAAGAACAATAACAAAAGCCTAAACCCATCAGTTAGTAATTTAAAGGATCGGAAACAACTGAAAAACTTAGATGAAGAAATGGAATCTGACTCATATGAATCAAATGCTGATTAGGAAACATCAGTTTTTGATCAATTTACACCTAATTAATTTTATGTTTGTTATTTATTTCTGAGAGTCTAAATTTGTTTTTAGGTAGTATTTGTACGTCATCTTGGACTTTGTTGGTATTTTAACGGTTATTGCTTTTTAACTTCACAGTTTTTAATCAGAATACTTTGGTCTTTTAACTATCAACCTTTCCTCTTTTAAATGGTTTTAAATATACATATTAGTTTTCTCATTTACTGCTTTTCTCATTTTTCTTGTTAGTTTTTTGCTGCTCAATTTTGGGTAATATATAATTTTTACATTTTGACTTTGTCTTGGCGCAGCATGTCCCTAAAGGGACTTTGCGCCATAAAATCCCAGCCAACCAACCGATGCGATTGAAATTATTTAAGGGCTCTGGATCATGGAGTCGGAAGGATAGAGGATTCTGAACTCTGAAGAAAAAAGAACAAAAAGAAAAAGAAACTTGCACGAAAAAATACACTGCTGACCATTAAAATTGCAACACCCTGAAAGATTGAAAATACAAAAAAGATATTTATTGTACGTAAACAGTATGGCATGAAAACAAAATGATTAAATTTGTAAACAGTTTGGGGGTTTACAGGGTTGCGAAATTGGTAGAAATAGCTGCTCCCCCTGGCAGCTAAAACGGCCCTTACCCGGTTAGGCATGAGGTGAGTTGAACTGGGCTTGGAGGACAGAAACGGGCGACTCATTCCATGGTGCTTCAAGTCTATGGCACACTTCATCAACGGTATTAGCTGGATAAGGGTGGCGGACTAGTCTCTAAGCAATTCATGACCAGACTTTTCAATGGGTGACAGATCTGGAGACCGTGCAGGCCAGGGCAGCAATCAAATACCCTGCGTATCGAGGAAGGTCAGAACACGACGTGCAACATGTGGTCTTGCATTATCTTGCTGGAAGATGACATTTGGCAGGCCTAGAAGACAGGGCACAACCACTGGACGTAAGATGCCAAAAATGTACCGATCTGCGCTCAAATTACCGTCGATCCGAACTAGAGATGTACATGTCGTTTACCCAATGGCTGCCCAAACTCCATCACACTAGGTGCAGGACCCCTATGACGATATCGAATGCAAGCAGGCGACAGGCGTTCTCCTCGGACCCTCCAGACACGTATACGGCCATCAGAATACTGCAAGCAGAACCGGGACTCGTTTGAAAAGACGACATTGTGCCAGTCCTGTATTCAGCTTTGTCGTCCAGCGCACCAGAGTTGCCGACTTTCTCTATGCTGCATTGTCGAGGGAAGCCGCTGTACTGGTCGCCGTGCTGACAGTCCACACTGCTGCAAACGTTGTCGCACCATACGAGCGGATAAGGGGCACGCTGCAAACATGCCCATTTCCTGAGTAATGATCCATGATGCGGTTGTACGCTTTTGCATTGCCGACTTCACACTATGTCTGTCCTCCCTCTCGGCCGTTAGTCATGGGAGGGCGTCGAGATCCTGCATGCCGGTCAGTATGACCCTCAGCAATCCATTGATTCCATATCTGCATGACAGTGGTTGGATTTCGAACAGTGCAACGGGCGATATCACGTAACGATAATCCACACTCTCGATAAGATACGATCCTACCTTTATCGGATTCCGACACTTGGTGCATTTCTTCTTATTATTCGAGGCATAACACGATATTCTGAGCAAACGCCGACCTTACAAAGCGCTTTCCGAATAAGAAATCCACTACGCAAATTTTCTTTTATGCAGTGCTACATATGTCGTTTCTCCCTCCTGCTTCGTCTAAATGCGCTGAAATACTAATCATTTGCATATTCCAACCTCTACTGCCTTTCATGTGATTTTGACGTTTATCAGATCATTCCTTCCTGGTGTTGCAATTTTAATGGCCAGCAGCGTACTTAACGCGAGGTATATTCTTGCTGTGTAAATGTTTTCTGAAAGTGCAAGATTTTCATAGAAGGAATTTTTATCACGAGTTTTGTGAATTTAGCCCCTTTGTAATTTCACTTTCTCTACCTTATTCTATCTAAATCTAGAGTGTAGAGTCCTACATCGGGTCGGGTTCGCGCTGCATTCTTTCGTTTTATATTATACATTTTTAATATCAAAGTTTCAAGAATTTCAGGATTAAATTAAATATACACATATGTTGTATGTTGCCTGTGTTTTGTTGTACATGTATATTTATTAATTAAGCTATTTTTCATTTTGAATTCCTGAATGTTTTTGTTAAGTTTTTCCATATAAACACTATTGTTTTATGAGTTTATTTCACAACGTGGCCACTAGATTTTGGTTAGGAGACAAAGTGGCGACAGGATTTTTGGGGTTTAGGCGCCACTGGCTCCTTAAAAATTTTGGGAATCTGCACCTATACTCAGTAAGGGTCAAACTAATTTTATCTAGAAAACAGCGCTAACGATTTTGATTAAATTTTGTATTCTATCATTTTCGGACTCAGCAAGACCGTTTAGTTACGTGTTCGAGAAAATTGATTAGTGGGTCATTTTGGGTCACTATGTGTCCGGGACAAGTTTATTATATCTGAAAAACGGCTCAAACGATACTGAGAAAATTCTGTATTATACAGTTGTCGGGCACGAGAAGATCATTGGGCTAGATCACATATTCGAATAATTTCGATTAGTGGGTCATTTTTCCGTCACTACGGGTCTAGCTAATTTTATCTAAAAAACGTCCCTAATGGTGTCCCATGTTGAGGAAATTAGAGTATTGGGTTATTTAGTGGTCATTGCGGGTCAAGCTAATATTATCTATAAAACGGCTTAAACGATTTTGGCTAAATTTTTCATCCTACCGTTTTTGATTACCAGAAGATATTTGAGCTAATTCACATGTTCGAGTAGATAAGATTAGTGGGTCATTTTGGGTTGCTACGGGTCAGGGTCTCGAAACCGCGAATTTGGCAACAGCTAATAAGTTAGCGATATTTGGCGACATATTGGCTAAATTTGGCCGAAAAACCGACCTTTAAGATTGCGAATGCCAAAACACATACTTGGTGCCAAATGAAAGAATGTGGCCAAACTTGGCTATATTTGGCGAAACAAATAGGCTTTCATAATATAAAGGAATTTAAAATTTTCAATAAGACACCAAACACATGGTTAAACAATCAGAGTCGAGCTAAAAATATAATATGGATTGATGTCCTTTCGTTGTAAATTTGTAAATAATATAAAATTTAGAAACATGTACTTACATTGTTTTCCCATTGATTGATTTAGTAAATAATACTGTTTTAAAATAACATGCTTTATAGAAATAATACAGAGAAAGTGATACAATGAAAATATTATATCGTGTTGAACACATAGCTAATTTTGACCGAGCATAGCTCGGTCATCCCCGCTTGTTAACATTTTATTCGCGAAACTGCCGCAGAGGAAAACGAAAATAGCCTCTCGATTGAGAATTACGTTTTTGTTTAATATATTACAAGATAAGCTTAGAGTGGCCAAACCTATATTGAAGTTATAACAAGCAGACATTTGCAATACAAACACTCGGTTTTATTATCATATTTGAATTCACCGGAATTTTTTTTTTTTTTTTTGGAAACCAACTGGAAAGTCATTCGGACATGTAGGTTAGAAGATATGCAGAAGTAAAATGTTGAAGTCCTACTGCTAAATTCCTTTTCAGTAGTTGTAAAACAAACTACAATGAGGGTAGTTTTTTAAGGATATTTCAAAACAACGGCTTGATAGAAAGGGATATGATATTGGTTTCGTATATTTAAAGCAATTTTAATTATTGATTTCTGTTAAAATGTTTGATGTTATAATGCATTTTTCCAAATATGGTTGGTTGTTTTGTTGTGTTTATGACGGTCAATTATCAACACAAGGGATATAGGCCCCAAGGGAGTGCTCTCCGTGGGGTCTTTCTAAGGGAACCTAACCCGTATTTACGCAAAGAAATCCTAGGTTAGAAGATATGCAGAAGTAAAATGTTGAAGTCCTACTGCTAAATTCCTTTTCAGTAGTTGTAAAACAAACTACAATGAGGGTAGTTTTTTAAGGATATTTCAAAACAACGGCTTGATAGAAAGGGATATGATATTGGTTTCGTATATTTAAAGCAATTTTAATTATTGATTTCTGTTAAAATGTTTGATGTTATAATGCATTTTTCCAAATATGGTTGGTTGTTTTGTTGTGTTTATGACGGTCAATTATCAACACAAGGGATATAGGCCCCAAGGGAGTGCTCTCCGTGGGGTCTTTCTAAGGGAACCTAACCCGTATTTACGCAAAGAAATCCAAGGTTCGAAGAAAACCAAGGAAAACTCCGAACGATTAGGCCGACGGGCGTGATTGGGTTCGAACTCAGCACCTACCGTCTACCAGCTTCGAGAGCAGAACCTCTCGGCCACTAGTGGGGGCCTTTTCTAAATATGAATTTCATCATATATAAATAATAAATTATTAAATAACTTTTTAATTATATTTAAAGAATTTAAAAAATATGTAGATATATTTTGTTATAATAGCTTGTAATTCTTCATTAAAATTGTAGGAAATTTTATTGTTTCATAAATTATTAGCAACTGATATTTTGTTAACATTCGATAGAAATAATACAAAGAATTAACTTTTACCATAAAACTTTTTCTCTCCCTTTTAGCATTTGTGAGTTATAAAATAAAGTAGAAAACATATCCGTGGGTAAAAGTTACCACCTACTATATATATTTTGAAAAAAAAAAAAAAAAAATTTGGAAAAATGTCTCGCGCAAACTAATCAAAAATCAGCAGTATATTTCTTATTCTTCTAATCTTCCATAATCTTGTTCATGGCCGTTGTTGGCTACAAAATCATTGAAATACCTTTAAAATCGCAGAAATATGTGTTTAAGTATTTTTTAGCACATTAGTTTAGCTGAATTTTATGGATCTTACGCAAAAACCTCCATAGTTGTTAAATTTCCAAAATCGCTGAAAAGAACTTTGAACTATTTTTTATTAGATTTGCTATGTTGAATTTGACGCTCCTACCTAAAACTGCTACGAGAAATGATGAAATGCCCTAAAACTTTCGACTTCCTATTTAACCACCCTCCCCCTTAGGGGGTGAATTTTTAAAAATACTTTCTTATTGCTTGCCTAGGTCATAACTGCAATATATTATCCAGATTTCGTGTCCATAGCAGATGTTGGCTACAAAATCGCTAAAAAAAAGCTTGAAAATCGCAGAAATATGTGTTTAACTATTTTTTAGTACATCAGTTTAGCTGAATTTTGTGACTCTTACGTAAAAACTCCCATAGTTGTTGAATTTCTAAAATCGCTGAAAAGAACTTTTAACTATTTTTTTATTAGATTTGTTATGATGAATTTCACGCTCCTACCTACTGTGGTGGCCAAAATTGTGGACACTTTTAGGTAGCTTTCATTAAAAAATTTAAAAAGCTACCTATTGAAGCCTTCCGAAGGAAAACACTTCGGGAAATTTTGCTATATTTTCGCCGATCATGAACCCAAGATACCAAAACCACCCTCCGTTGAAATGCTGACTTATGTATGTATGTATACTATATATATATATATATCTGAATTTCGTCGTGCTGTAACTCTCGAATTTTTGAACTGATTTGGATGAAATTTTTCATTTGCATAGCACATACTAATGTCTCGACCGAGTTCGTTGGCCAGCTTCATCCGCCATCTTGTTTCAAAATGGCAACCATTTGAATTTTTGAAATTTTTTTATGTTTTCTAATATTTTATACTTATAGAAAACGTTACGTTTCACAAAATGCAAACTGTTATGTAACCTTTTATACTGAATGTTAGAAACATTAAAAGATATTTTAAAGAGTCCCACAGTGTAAGTTAACAACATAGGTCATTTTAAAGAGAAAGTTAGAAAACCTAAAAATTTCCAAAAGTGTCCACAAAACTTAAATGGCCGCCATTTAGAAACAAGATGGCGGATGAAGCTGGCCAACGAACTCTGTCGAGACATTAGTATGTACTATGCATATGAAAAATGTCATCCAAATCGGTTGAAAAATTCGAGAGTTACAGTATGACAAATTTCAGATAGAAATATATATTGTATATATATATAAGTGAGCATTTCAACGGAGGGTGGTTTTGGTATCTGGGGGTGGGTCATGATCGGCAAAAATATAGCAAAATTTCCCGAAGTGTTTTCCTTCGGACGACTGCAATTTTGGCCACCACTCTAAAACTGCTGCTGAGAAATGATGAAATGCCCTAAAACTTTCGACCTCCCATTTCACCCCCCTTAGGGGATGAATTTTCAAAAATACTTTCTTATTGCTTGCCTAGGTCATAACAACAATATATTATCTAGATTTTATGGTCCTGACTTTAGTTGTTACAGTTCTGCTTTAATGAGTCAACCAGGAGTTCTCTCTTTGTTATATTAGTATAGATTTTTATTTTTTTGCTTACAGGTAATAAATGCCTTTTTAATATAAAACAAAACATGCTACAAAAAGGAAAACTTTCTTAACAACAACAAATTTGCAATGCATTGGAAGACGTTGAAAATGGATCTTATTGAAAATGACTGCTAGGCTGTAGAATGTCGGTAGAACTATGCTACGCCATTTTTGGAATGGAAAATTTGCAGTTTTTCAAATAAAATTTGATGTATGTATTTATTAATGTTTTTGCTGACTATTTTTTCTTTGCTATGCTTAAATCTTTCAGTCACCTTTTCACAAACTCCCACGCACGAGGGATATTTGAGCCATTTTCAAACATTTCATAGAACAACAGCAGCAATTTTAATTATTAATTTAGAAAAAAGCATATTATATATTTTCAACCGAAATAATTTTACTTTCTTATACATCGATTCCGAACATTTCTCTATATTAAATATACTTGAAAATACAGGGTGTCCATAATTAAACGACCCTACTTTAAAGTAGTCTACAGACAAAACTATTGTTCATAAAGTTGTGAAATTTTGTGAAAGACATAATAAAGGGATGGGAATTTGTTTAAGCTATAAAAAAAATTAAATAAAAGTAGTTCAAATTTTCGCCACCAGAGGGCGTTTTTTTAATAAATTGCACATTTAGCATTACGATAGTTTAGAAATTTTATTTATTAACTTAACCTAATTCTAAAGACAGCATTTCACGACATGTTCCTAGCATTTCCCAGAACACACTGCGGCCAACTCTGTAACATGTTATCTTACGATTCCAGATGGTATCTGAAAATGATGAAAGTCATGCAGAATATGTTTGGTTATAACAAAGTTTGTTAAACTATCGTAATTGTATGCTAAATGTGTAATTCGTTAAAAAACGGCCTCCTATTTTTTTTTTCTTTCTCAAACAAATTCCCATACTTTTATTATGTCCTCCAAAAAATTTCACAACATTCTGAACAACAGTTTCGTCAGTAGACAACTTTAAAATAGAGTCGGTTAATTATGAACATCCTGCAAATAAAATTTCTAAACTATCTTAATGATAAATATGTAATTTATTAAAAATCGCCCTCTGGTGCCGAAATTTTAAACTATTTTTATTTATATATTTTTTAGCTTAAACAAATTCCCATACCTTTACTATGCCTTTCCAAAAATTTCACAACTTTATGAACAATAGTTTAGTCTGTAGACAACTTTAAAATAGGGACGTATAATTATGGACACACTGTATATTAAATTTTATAAAAGTTCTTCAACTGCCCCAGTTTTTACCTTTTGTATTCTTATTAAGTTTAGAAAAATGAAGTCTTTGAAGTAAAATATGAATATATGAATAGTTTAAAAAAAAATGTTTGTATATGCGTTCGTATGAAATATGAGAAAGAAAATATAATAAATTACAGCATTGGGGATAAATTGCTGTATAGTTTTCGTAGAAACAGAAAAATGGACTATAAATAATATCAGCGGATTATTATTCAAAATTTTTTAGGTTAGTTTTAGTGTTATGTTTGTGACTATCTTTCTCAGCAAGCATCAAATTCTCTTAACATCATTCATTATCTTAATGATTAATTGAATTGATTGCAGTTTTCTCCCTTTTTCTCAATAAAGAGTTAAGAGTAACAATAAGTGATTAAATGCATGCTTTAGCTTTTGTATCGAAGGACCGGGAAGTTAAGAGTATTACAAACTTAGTCTAATACTATAAAATTATTTATCCTGATATAATGAATATTATTTTATGGATTTATGCTTTTATTTTCCAAAATAAATATATTCATTATTACGGCAAATTTATTTAAATATAACCCAACTTTTCAATGTAGAATAGTAATTAATTTTTCCATTTTTAGTTGCGTTCGGAATTATATAAACAATTAAATTTCAAAAATAAAAAACCCGACTGCAATTAATTAATTATTTCTCATCAATGTGAAACTATTTTTTTTTACAATTTCTTCCATTAGCTCACACTCTCGCTATATATATATATTGTTCAAATTTTCAATCGTTAATAAAATGCTTATTATTCATCCAATCAAGCTCAAATAAATTTTTTAAAACTTGTAGTGGATGACACTTGATGTTAATCCAGTTTTTACAAATATTAATTCATTAATTAAATTAAATTAATTAATTTTCAATAATCGAGAGGGCCCTCTTCTTGATCAAGGTATTTTAAGACCGAGAGAGCCTTTTGTTGATCAAGGCATTGTAAGCGCCACTCAAGAGGAAAGAAGAATGGGAGAAAAAAATTCTCTTATTGACTTAAGTAGGAATTGACTTAAAATATTTTTAGGGTTCCATACTTAAAAAGTAAAAACGGAACCATTATAAGATCACTCCTGTGTCTGTCCGTCTGTCTGTCTGTCACAGCCATTTTACTCGTAAACTATGGAACGTGGAAAGTTCAAATTCGGGGAAGTAATAAAGACCATTGACCCACATATTCTCAGATTAATAAACATTCATAAATATATTTAGTAAAAAAGTAGAGGGGCTAATTATGCTACTTGAAAAAAAAAATCTTTTCTTTGCATATCATGTGGGGTATCCTGTGAAAGCTTTTGTAACGCTGAACTCAAAAATACATTCCTTTTAATTTTAGGTATTATATTTTCAAAGATATTGTTGAAAATGTAGCGCAAAAATATGTCCCCCCCCCCCCATCTAATTCCGAATCTACTGAAACTAAAATTATGAAAAAATTAGAGGTAGTAGACGTTAATGTAAACCTTACCGGAAAATTATAGCGATTACCTTAGGTCACATAGTTTTTGAGTAATTAGCATTTTTCTGTTATACACAAATTTCGATTTACGGGCATTCTGAAAAATTGTTGAGCATCTCTGAATATACCTATCGTTGCAGAAGAATAAAAGCATTGTTGATAATGATTTTCGGAAAAAAATCATCGGTAATTAGCCGAGATATTAACCCTTAAAGGTACGGTTAGTTTGGACATACTCAAAGACAAGGGCGGCGTACTCTATGCCCAGTTAACAACTTTTAATGATATATATGTGTAATGTAATGTCCAGTAACAGTATAAAAGCAATAAACGTCAAATTGTTAAAAGCATACTAATTTAAGGGGTCTCGGGACTCTAAAAAGTGGAAAAAATGAAAAAAAAGACCATTTTCAATATTTAATGTCTTAAAATGCATATGATTTTAAAACAAAATTTTAATTGGGATAAAAAATTGCAAGATACTGAATTAGTATTTATAGGGGGTTCGAAACTGTTAGACATTTGTCGAACAAAAAATTGGCATAACAGTTTACGCGCAGAATTACAAAATAAATATTGCTACTAGAATAAAAATTTTGGTGCTTACTTATACTTCAGATTGTAATAGCTTCCCTGAACTTAAATTAATTTGTATTTAAAGCATTTTTATATTTCAAATGTAATGTTGCATTTAGCTAATACACAATTTTGAAAATTTCAACAGCAAAATCACCTAAAAAAATATTTTTTTGATCAATAAAAAGGAAAGTTTAGGTTCAGTTTATACAGACTAACATGAAATATATGCTTTGAAAATTTCATGAAAAAATATTCAGAAGTTTTTGAGGTATCCTGCGCGTTATGCCCAAAAAACGCCATTTGGAAAATAATGACTTTAAAGTTTCGGAAACGCCGCTTCAGCTATTGAGCGGGTATAATTCTAAAAGCCAAAACTTCTGTTCTAATAAGAATTTCAAGGAAACAATTATATCAAAATATTCAGAAAAGATTGGAATTTAACATCTAAAAAAATTAAAATTTCTTAAATTTTGAAGCTTTAAGAGTGCTGCGACCACTTAATCCTTTCCGACACGGAGTAATTCTATTTATAAACTTATGAAATAATGAACTGACACCAGAATTTATAAACGAATTTATTAGAAAATGTGAACTTGCTTATTTTCACGTACATGATAAAAGGAAAATTTTAATTAAATATTCTTGGTGCCGTTTGTTTGTTTTGGAATTAAAATTAGGTGTCCGTTTTTTAAGGGCATTGCCTTCGAAAGATTTAATTAGAATGAATCGCATAAATACTGTGGGATTCGCAATAGCTTGCATTGATTGTATCTCTCAATACGCTTCGAGTGACTTTAAAAGTTAATTAAACACCTATCTGGAAAAACGCGGCACTGACAAAGGCGGCGTTGAAACTTTGAGACCTCAATTCGAAGCGCACTTAGCACAATGCCAAATTTAAACTTTGAACAAAGGTTTTGTTTTAGCTACACTGTAGAAATAAAGGTTATTACTACGCTGAATTTAGTTTCATGAAATGCCAAATGAAGTTTAACTATGCACTGCTTGTGTTGTTAGTACCGAATTAAGTTCATCATAAACATCTTAGGATAATATTAAAAAAAGAGTAATACGAATAGCTATATTTGATATTATTTAGGTTCCATATCTCCTTGAACTTTCATGGTATACCCATTTACACTTTTCTAATATATACTGTTATACCCAACCCTACGTTGTATAGTTTTTTACAAAGTCTTAGTATTCTTTTAGCAACGTTTTTTTTTTTTTTTTTTTTTTTCCTTAATACAATTACAAATTCATATACTTATTCTACGGAACCCTCTGTGCGCGAGTAATGCTCGCACTTGACCGTTTATTTTTATATTATTTGTTTATATTACTTACCTATTTCTTTTATTTACTTGTATTGATGACTTTTAAGTTGTATTCAATTGTTAGTTCCTATCTATAAACACAGTTTTGATGAGGTCTATAAATGTCCATGAAGGTTAGAGATGCAGTAAAGCTAGAAGTCTTACCTACACAACTTCCAGGTTGTGTAATATTTAAACGAAGCTTCTGACTGTAAAATAGTCAAATAAAATAGCAATAGTCAACTCTGCACTATCCAGCTCTCTGGTTATCCGTCCCGTTCTTCCGTCACATTGAACAGGATAATCTGGAGTCCACTGTTTATTTTCTGAAAGTCCCTTTTTAGGTGCTTTCGTAATTGTATAAATACGTATCACCTATATTCGTCGTCTGGTCCGTCTGTCTGTACGTCTATCTGTCAATCCGCATATAACAGTGCAAAAACTACGCTACCGAATGGTTTGAAATTTTAAACATATAATTGTTGATATGTAATTTTAGTTGTTAAATATATAATTTTAAATATATAATTTTGTCGAGTCATTTCAAATTTTATGAAAATCGGATGTATAGTTCAATTACAGTAACAATCAAAAGCATTCCGTTACATTACGGCCAATGGTAATTAATGATGCTACACCCTTTCGAGCATGATGAAAATAATATGCATTTATGAAGTGCACTAAAATATACATTCTGTAGAATATGCGGTTTAAAGAATATTTATTATTCATTTGCACGGCCAAACAAAAGAATTCCGTTGCATAATGGTACAAGGAGAAACGTTGTTTGCGGGGTAATTTAATTATTTTAAACTACTTCACATATAATGAAATTGATATATGTTGATACAAGTTACATCCTGTATAATAGAAAGTGCATAGTATTTACAGGGACACGCAAAAGATTTCGGACACTATACTGTACCTTAAATACTGTATAGTAGCGATGATTGCTGGAAGTGCATTTTTTGTTGTGATATGAGTTTTAAAGTTTAACTAATTTTTGGCATATTATGTTTTGTATATAAATGATGTAGATCATATACAGGGCTACACAAACGTATTCGTGAAGTTTACTGTGTATGAACAAAAATAGCTTAAAGGTGGTTTTTAAATGAGTCATGTATTTTTACACTGAACTAAATTTAGTATACTAAGATATATTTGTAGAATATAGATAAAATGATATACAGATCCACGCAAAGAATTAGCTACATGGTCGTGTAAGGATGATAATCTCTGGAAGTGTCATTCCACTACATTTAAGTGTATTTTAGACAGTTATATGTCAGATAAATAGTGCCACGTACAGTTTACAGTATAGAATGTATGTAAAGATAGTAGGTAAAATACAGGGCTGTACAAAAGTATTCCAGTATGCTTCCGTCTATTGGTATAAATTTTAAAATGTCAAATTTCACTATATTATGCGTTTTTAACTTTTTCCAGCATAGTTGAAATGTTTATGAATTCCGTTTGTCTCTCCGTGTGCCCCAACTCTAATTTGAGTTAATATAGTTGGATTGCTCTGTTATTGATATATGTTATTGTGATTAACTACGCCCTGTTCGGTATTGAAAATAAACTATGTAGCGTTCATAGTTTATTTACAGAGACACTCAAGAGTATTCCATCACATTATGGTCTGTGAGGAAATGTCGTAATTATACAAATACTTATAGTCATTATACAAACGCTTACAGTCATAGCCTAGTCCGTCCATCTGTCCGCATATATCAGCGCAAAAACTACCCAACCGAATGGTTTGAAATTTAATATATATAATTGTTGCAGAATTTTCTCGAGTTATTTCATATTTTATGAAAATCGAATCACAACATAAAAAGATACTAAAGAAAATTTTCTTCCTTCTATTAAATCCTATGATACGTAATTAATTCAAGGATATATCGTGATTGGTAATGACTCTAAGTTGCCGTGTTGATTATTGACCAGCAGGTGGCGCCGCTATGCTGAATTTTTGACGATTTCAAAATAGTTTTATCTGAAGAAGTAATGTACGGATTTTCACTAAACTTTATTGTATGTTCATTATAAAGTCAGTATTGGCATAAATAAATATTGATAAGTTTTGGGTGTATATCGCTCAACCATTAGCACTGCTATGATGTATTTTCACGATTTCTGCGATGGCTATATCACAAAAAATATAATACACTGAATTTTCATCAAACTTCATATTCTGCAAGACATTCACGTAAATGATTGAATTTTGACTTTGATCAATCAACAGGGGGCGCTTCTATCCTGCAGTCGGAGGAAGATTCCAAATCATGTACATAATCAATTGATGCAAATTACCGACCAAGATTTTTACTTTCTTCTATCTTTACAAGAAGAAAGTATTAGATTCGTGAAAATTTTCAACTGCTGGTTTTCGACGGACTTACACGTTTTAGGAGTCAGAGGTCCCGAAAAATATGTTTTTACAAAATGCCTGTTTGTGAGTCTGTGTCTCTGTCTCTCTGTCTGTATGTGACAAAATTTTTTTGGACGCTCTATCTCACGAACTAATGCACAGAATTCGATATAAAATAATATTCAGTTAGTCCCTGATATAAATCGCTGCTGATTAGATTTTGGTGTAAATCGCCCAAGAGGTGGCGCTGCTATGTTACATTATTCGTGATTTCCGCAATAGCTCTATCTTAAGAACTAGTCCACGAATTTTCATGAAACTTCAGATTCAGATATACCATGAAAAATATTGGTGCTGATTATGTTTTGTTGTAAATCTTCCAACAGGTGGAGCTGCTATGCTGCATTTTTCAAGATTTTTGCAATAGCTGTATCTCAAAAAGTAATGCACAGATTTTCATCAAACTTCAGATTCAGTTAGACGTTGACATAAGTTGTTGCTGATTAGGTTTAGATGTAAATCATCGAACAGGCGGCGCTGCTATGCTGAATTTTTCAAGATTTACACTATTTTAGCGATAGTACTATCTCAAGCACAGAAAATCATATCTTTAGCATCCTCATGAGGGCCATAGATTGTCGTTTAATTTTGGCTTTTGAATTTTGAAGTATTAACACATATGAGATTGAAGGAAGTTTGGGGATTGGCACATCCGACTAGTTTCTATTGTTATTCAATGATCACTGTCATTCTATGCTAAATTCAAATAAAGGCAATTATATTTCATATTCATAATTATTTTTGCGTGAGCTTATGCTAGTTATCCCCTTCAGAACGGAAGTTATAACAATACTGCCTATGACCAAAATTTTTTTATTTGCATATAAAATAAAATGTAATTAATTCATCAACGACACAGAATTATTTTCTGATTATACGAATTTCATCTAATTAAAAAATGTTTTAGGTATACATACCTCGATTTATCTTTTATAATGATTTTTGTAAATGATCATTTGTTATACTAGAACTTTCCCAAAGAGAATTCGAAACACTTCTGCAGTTTCAAACTAAAAAAGTTCTGTTACTGCTAAGTCTGCAGATTTTAATGAGCACATGAAAAGTCTTCAAAGTTTAGTCATATATGCATTGCTTGCTTAATATTTTGCACTTTTGTCTTAAGTCAATCATGAATGTTAATTATAAAGAGTAAAATTCATAGCAATAAATAAAGTGTGATACAGTTCAAATCAATGAGTAAAGTTTCGGAAGGAATAAACGAGATTTTTGGAATAAAAAGAGTTTCGGTACGGTCGAATTTTTGGCAGTATTTTCGATGAAACATCGTTTTCGGAGAAACTCTGATTTTGAGCCGAAAACGAAACCGAATTTTCGGTCGATCTCTATTTTTTATTATAAAGTTTTAAGGTTAAATAATTTTGACAATTACCTACTTTCTTGGCTGTTCTGTTCTGACTGCATTTTGCAAACTCAGATGAAAATAACATTTATTTTATGAATAAATCAGCATTGGTTCTGCAATTTATTGGTTTCGTTGTAAAGCAAAAACATTCAGCTACACTATATGGCCAAAGGTGACCGTCCACTTGCGATTTTTCACGTTTTGTTAAATATATAGAAAAATACATGAGGAATTAACCTGAAATTGCAGGTGTGTAAACAATATTGTATAGGTCATATATTTCTGAGAAGATTTTTTCGCGAAACCCCACAGGGGACCGTCAAAAAATTGAAAAAGAACGAATATCTTTTGGATAACCCTGTAAAAACTAATGGAGAAAAAGCCTTTTAAACTCAAGATTATTAATAAGTGGCTTATTGTAATATACTGTGTTCATTTTTATGAGGATAGCATGTATACTCGTAGAGAAATTAAGGTTTTTATAAAAACAGTCCCAAATTTTGCCAAGTTTTTTGCTTATAATTTGCAGAGTTCTTAATGTAAAATAAAGTTATTTTCAGAAAATATGACGAACAGCATTGTACAAAAAACCCTGCAATCAGAATGCAAAAATAATAAAAATTCGATGAAAATGAGCAGGTTTACTAAAAAATGTCTCACTGCGCATGCGCGAATGCAATCAAAATATCATGTGCATAATGTGTTAGCCAAGTGTATACAGAAACTTTTGTAAAAGTCTCAAAAATATAGTTTGAAAAGTCTGATAATAATCGTTTATAGAATAAGCTCAAAATCCGTTGTTCCCAAAATGAAGCAAAAACATAAAGGGTTGTATCCATATATCCAATGATTAGGGCCAATTTAGCATACACAATATTGCACGTAATACTGTATTTGGATACAATCCCTCATCTTTTTACTTCATTTTGGGAACAAAGGATTTTGAGCTTATTCTATAAACGATTATTATCAGACTTTGCAAACTATGTTTTTGAGACTTTTACAAAAGTTGCTCTATACATTTAGCTAACAAAATATGCAAATTATATTTTAATTGTATTCGTGCATGCGCAGTGAGATATTTTTTAGTAAACCTGCTCATTTTTTATCCAATTTTTAATATTTTTTCATTCTGATTGCGGGTTATTATGTACAATGTTGCTCGTCATATTTTCTGAAAATAACTTTTTTTTATATTAAGAACTCTGCAAATTATAAGCAAAAAATTAGGCAAAATTTGGGACACTGTTTCTAAAAGCTGTAATTTCTCTACGAGTATAGATGCTATCCTTATAAAAATGAACACAGTATATTACAATAAGCCACTTATTAATAATCTCGAGTTTAAAAGGCTTTTGCTCCGTTAGTTTTTACAGGGTTATCCAAAAGATAGTCGTTCATTTTCAATTTTTTTGACTGTCCCCTATGGGGTTTCGGGAAAAAATCTTCCCGGAAATATATGACCTATACTATACTGTTTACACACCTGCAATTTCAGGTTAATTCCTCATGTATTTTTCTAGATATTTAACAAAACGTCAAAACTCGCAAGTGACCGGTCACCTTTGGCCATATAGTGTATATTGAGGTGGGACCAAAACGAAAAAGAAAATCAATCAGTTTAGTTTTTATAAGGCAAATAATAAATATACCCATTCGGGTACTCAGGACTGAAGAGTATAAATCAATCTATTGCCCCAATGCTATATAGAAGCAAATTGTATGATGGCCACAACATATTAGTTTTTTAAATCGGAAAACTTTTATACAACTTTAAGAATACGTATTGGCCAGGACCAAAGTTTTTGCGAGGGACAGATTTGTGATCTGTTTAAAAAATAGATTACTAAATGTCTAGGTATCTTAAGATTTGAAGCTAGTAGTACTGTAGCTGCAGTTAAATGTTACAACTTAGAGACAAGGAAATCTACTTAGAAATCTACCGCTATTTCTGTTTAGAAATATTTGTCGTATTTAATATGGTCAATAAATTATTAATATTTACAAGGTTATTCCTTTTAGAATTCCGTGTGAGCAGTGCGAAGCGGTTTATATTGGTGAATCTAGCAGGACACTTGAAATACGGCTTAAAGAGCATAAACAGGCATTTAGATGTAGAAATTTGAATTTAAAGATCGTTCAGCATACTATTGCAACCGACCATTTTCCAGATTTTAATAAAGCTTTTGTCATCCGATCCGGCTGCAACAATTACGCAGGGAGAGTGTTTTTAGAGGCCTGGCATACTAAAACCAAGGATTTAGCGATTAACGACGCTGCATCTGTGCCGGCCGAGTATTCTATTTTATATTAACTGTAACCTGAAATTGATGACTTTCTGTTGTGTTTTTCTTGTAACTGTTGATAGTATTGACTAAACGTTTATAATTGGCTGAGGAGGGATCGTGATGATCCGAAACGTCGCAATTTTAATATGTTTTTAGTGTTTTTATGTAATAATTTTAATTGTTTTATGTATTGTCTGTGATTTTAATGTAAATATTTAAAAATTATTATTCGGAATTAATTTTAGGTATTTTAATAAAGTTCATTTGCGAACACTATTTCAGTTACAAGTATTTTTACTTAATCAAGTTTTAAGAAAAAATTTATTAAATGGAATTATTTTGTAATACGTGATTCGAAAGGTTATTTCTGTATATTTCCGTATAGGAGATTAAACAAGTCAAAAATTTTAAAACAAACGTAGCAAATGAGGTGCGTTCGTGCTATAACTAATTTTATTAATATTCAGATTTTAGTGCAATAGCTGTTGCACCCTTATGCAAAAACGCATGAATAAGAATTTTATTACTATTATATATATTAAATTCAGTAAAGTGGAAATAATAGAACTTCATCTGAAATAGGACGTCATCAACATGGCAACCTAGCATCATTACGTAACATGGAATATCATAGAATTAATTACGTGTGATAGGATTTAATAGAAGGAAGAAAACTTTTATTAATATCTTTTTAAATTTTGATTCGGTTTTCATAAAATTTGAAGTGACTTAACAAAATTCTACAACGGTTCTATATATTAAATTTCAAACCATTTGGTTGGGTAGTTTTTGCGCTGTTACATCGGAACAGACAGATAGACAGACGGACCGGATTATTGGAAAGTTAAATAAAATCTGAGTGTGCTTTACTTCGCGTTTCTTTGTTCACCTTCTCAAAAATTACTAAAGAAAAAAATTAGCTTACAAATTAATGCAATTAAGTATTATTTAAGTTTTTTTTTTGTACTTTGGAATTAATAAAGACAAACTTTATAGAGATATAATTAAATTGGTGTACCAAAATAAAATAAGTCGGAAATTGTACGTCAAACACAGAAAATGACGTGCCGATCGTACGATAACTAGTTTTATAAATATTCCGATCTTGGTGCAATAGCTGTTGCACTCTTATGCAAAAATGCATGAATACAAATTTTATTACGATTCTATTTATTAAATTCAGTAATGCGGAAATAACAGGACTCCATCTTAAATAGGACGTAATCACAATGACAATCTAGAATCATTACCTGTCATGGGATATCATTGAAATAATATGATAGGATTTAACAGAATGAAGAAAACTTTTATGAATATCTTTTTAAGTTTGGATTTGATTTTCATAAAATTTGAAATGACTCGACAAAATTCTGCAACGATTCTATATATTAAATTTCAAGCCATTCGGTTTGGTAGTGTTTGCGCTGTTCTATGCGGACAGACGACAGACAGGCGGACGGACGAGATGACGATTATAGGTGCTACGCATTTATATACAGTAGAACCTCAATTATCCGAAGTAATTAGGACCGACCCTCTTTCGGAAAAACGAAATTTTTGGATAATCGAGAATGCTTCAATTTTAAGATTAAGGAGAAATATATACTATATCTCTTGTTATGGTAACAAGTACTTAATAAAAATAAAGCAATAGCAAAATAGAAACAAGAATAAATTACCTGAATTTTAATTTTGAAATTAAGTACGTTTTACATCCCAGCAAAGAAAGAAACAGTGGGTCATCAGCTGGAAAAAAGATGGCAGCCAGCAGTGATATCAGCGGTAAAGTGCAGGGGTGCCATTACTTAAACCTGTCGAAAAGTGTCCAAGCCGAATGCAGCTGGCCCATGAGTGATGGCAAACAGCAGGCCAGCATTGGTATGCCATCACATTACTTCAATCTGGCACTTTCCCTGCAGTGCTAGCACCTATCCCACTGCTATTCCTTTGCTGGCCTAGCATTTTCCCTTACAAAAATTTCTTTTAGAATTCTATAAAAAAACAAAGTATTATGGTTCTTTTTTTCTATACGCTAGTTTCACCAAGAGCTATAGAAATATCTGTAGAAGTGTCTATAATAGAAATGTCTATAGAAGTATTTGAACTTTCAGTGGTTTCCATGTGGTCACCCTCCCAAGTACTGACCGCGCTCGACGTTGCTTGGTTTTCGTGATCGAACATGAACAAGTACTTTCAACGCACGCTACGACTGCTCGTAGTTTTCGAACTCCCATTACACTATTTCAAGTTTGTTTCTTTTGTGATTTACGTTCTCAATCATTAAACTGGCATAGAAATTATTCTATTGTATAGAAATCCTATATATTTTACACGCTTTTTATTATTATTGATTCTGAACTGCTTAAATTATGAAAATCGAAATCCTTTGTCACCTAGTAAAACCAATTTAAGGAAAAAAAAAAGTGTGTTGAAATAAAGAATTTATTTATTTATTCATTTACTTATTTATTTTGTTGGTGGCAGTGGTGCTATATTTTTTACAGTTTAAAAAAATATTAGCTCCACAGCTTAAATTGTGTTAAGACATTCATTTCAGATTTGGGTTCAAATACTCAATGTCTTCGATATTCGCAGCGCCACCTAGCGTAAGAGCTCCCAGCAATAATATTGCAAATGTTCGTGCACTTCCATGTAGTGGTGGGCCAGCGCATGAGATAAAACGGATGCCCACCAGAATTTTATCTGATGATTTCCAACAGCAAAGTTGACTGAAGCTGTCCAACAGTGGTCATGCAGTGGTAGACCATCAGCCAGCACTTCTCCATCATTGCCAGCACCTATCTTGCTGCTTGCCAGCAATTTCCTCTTTGCTGGGATAAATGTTTATCTTATTAAATAATGCTTCACGAATCCAAACAGAGCATAAATATTTATCTTATTAAATAATGCTTCGCGAATCCAAACAAAACATGGCTAGTTTCTATTAAATTGTTATTTTCGAATATTTAAAACACAATTTCTTACAAATTGTCTAAATAAACAAACGGCATTGTACCAATGCTCCCTAGATAAGGGAGGAAGCCTTGACACACGTCACGAAAACGTCACACAAATCAGGCAAAACAAAGAAAAAATCCGAATAACTTGCATGTTTCGATTTCGTTAGCTCGTGGTATTATTAAAATTCTTATTTTCTAACAATAATAATAATTCTACGAGTCAAACAAAACGAAACACGCAAGGTGTTCGCATTTTTTAACCATTTGGAAAAATGGTTATTGTCCTCGTCAGGGTAGGAAATCAAAAACATATCTGCAGCTTTTTATTACTTGAATCCACATTTTATTCGTTTTCTGATTGGTCTATACAGTAATCTGTATTTTCCCTTTACTTTCAACAGAGATAGAAACTTCTGTTACCACTATGACAAAAAAGTAATAAAAACTACAAAAGAAAAATTATATCTCAGAAACAAATTGAGATACAGCTTTCAAACTAATTGCATTTAAAAGTACATTTTATTTCTCTATACGACGGTGTAAAAAGTAATATTGTGGGATGTTTAGAAGTTTAAGAATGAAATTTCATTTAAAATTGGTCGATAGAAACGCCTTTTCCCGAACAGCCAATGAAATGCTTGGATAATACGTAAGTTTCAGGTGGATAATACGTAAGTTTTAGGAAATCTTGCAATTTTTACGTGTAATAACACTATTAATGTTTAATCCACGGCGTACGTAATGTATGATGAAATCTGTGCGATTTTTTATGTCTTAAATTTTAGTCTTTGAAAAAATCATTTTCCAAATGGTCGTTGTAATTTGTTAAATTGTTTTTTTTCTTTGTTTTGCCTGTTTTGTGTGACGTTTTCGCGACGCGTGTCAATGCTTTCTCAAATATCTACGGGGCGTTGACTATACCCATAAAATGTAGTGTCTGTGACTTTTTATACGATGATTTGCGGCAGAGGGGAATATTCCTTTATCCCCACGACCATATTAAATATACAGGTATGCCTTATTTAGTGCGGTTTCAGTTAGTGTGATTTTCAGTTTAAGGGGTTTATTTATTTATTTATTTATTTATTTATTTATTTTGGAAGTTCCAACGAATTATTTAGGTTAGTACTCAAAGCACGAAATGGGTGGGGGTTTTTTCCAACAAGATAGCGTCGAAATTTGGAAAAAAAAAATTATAGAAAATGTCGCAAGAAGGAGTAGGGAAAAGTAGGGTAATGACGCTCAGCGGGCAATCTCGCTCACCTAAATATCTCTAAACAGATTAGAATTGAAAACACTCGATCGGTACCGGCACCTAGCGAACTTCATCCTACGTTCCCAGTAAGGATATAGTGACCGTCGGGAGGGAAGTATTTTTGTGTCCTCGCGTTATTAGTTTGAAGCTGTTTTAAAATAAAATTCAACAACATCTAACTTGAAGGCAAGTTTACGCTCTTATTTTCAAATGTTAATTTAACTCATCATTTCTAAAAAAATATATACATTGAGCTGTACGTTCATTCATTGTTTTATTTATTTTTGTTGTGCTTTGGTACGCCAACTATAAATAACTCCAACTTAAATATTGTATTCAAAGTTTGAGTGCAATTGCCCTACCTTGTCGGGCATGGTCGCTCAATCCATTTTTAATTAAATAAAACGATAAAAAAAATTCTAAAATTTTTTCGCAGATTAGTTGATTGCAAACTCTTCTTTATGCTTTGGAGTTGTTCTTCATTAATAAAATATTGATTTTTTTTTTTTTTTTGAGTAAATTTGACTAGCTATTCATGTTTTCCCTTAAGTGAGCGTCATTCCCCTACTTTCCTCTAACATTAAAAGAAATTTAAGACACTTTTCTGAAACAAAAATTTTTCAGTCAGAACTTGATAGATATGATGACGTGAGTTTGAAAACTCGCCTTATCCAGAAACTCAAATTTTGTGATATCGCGAACAACGTTTATTTGTGTACATTGGTTTTCATTGTAAACCAAGATTTTACAATTCCAGAAATACAGGCTAAAAATTAACTTTTTCCAGATTGTAGTGTTTTTTTTCTTTTTTTGGATGCAGGTTTATCAATAGAATAGATTGATAGAGAAAATAGGGATTTTTAAAATTTTGGATAAGGCGAGTTTTTAAACTCACGTCCTCATAATAGCCCTAGACATCAGCAGAATGTATAAGTGCATCCAAGATTAGAAAATTAAATTATGTGTTACCGGAAGATGCATTCCAAAAAGAATAATAATAATTAAAAAAAACGTGCAATTGGCATTTCATAAATTTTCGCTTAAACAAATTTAAATGCACGTATGTTTAAAGCAATCAGATTTCATTACAATAAATTTTAAATCAAATTATGCAAATTAAAAAAAATATATAACCTAACTGTAAATAAGCAGCTGGCATAAATAACGTGAAGAATAATTGTACTAATACTTATAATAGACTTTTCAATGTATCTCGATTGTTACGTATTAACTCCTTGAGGGGTGTTGGGATATATTATATCCCACCTAAGTTTAATCAAGATTTGCACCGGAAACTTTTCACTAAATTTTATTTTTATAACTTTGGTGGAAGAAAGTTGTAAAATTGCTTTTATTTATTTTGAAATAAAATTTTTCGAAGATTCTGGTGTGAATTCAACAGTACAGGAACACAATCACTTGCCCCTCAAAGGGCTAAATTAGCTCACACTTTTGTGTTAATGGAGGCTCATGAAAATTATATGAACTATTCTTTTAAAGTTTCAGACCAAACAGTAATACAGTAAATTCTCGTTACAATGAATATCTGGAGAGCACGGATTAAATTCGGTATAGTGAAAAGTTCGTTAGAGTGAATATTTTAATAATGAAATAGGATAACAGGATTTTTTTTAACAATCCAAAAGATATACGTTAAAATGAAAAAATCGTTAAAGTTACATTCATTGTAACGAGATTCTACTGTATGTACTTTCATCACCAATAATACATCAAAAACAATACGTAGTATATTTATGTGCATTAGGTTTTATTACAAAATTAGCTGCGGATCTAATGCAGATTTTCCCATTTAATATCCCATCCATATTTGTGAAAATTGCAACACCATAAAGGAATGACGCGATTGAGCTGAACATTTCAGAGAATGTAAAGTATAGTCTGTTATGCAAACGATTCCAATTTCAGAGTCACAAAGTATGCGTGGGCTGAGCAACGCCTTCTGAACTGCTGCTGAAACCGTATAAATAAAGGACAGTAGCGGGACTTTGAAATTTGTTTATGGTTATCTCAGAGTTGTGGTCTGGGGTGAGATTGTATATCATGGACGATCCCAGTTGCTTCCAATTTTGGATATTCTGAACAGCAATCGAATCAGTGAAGTGCTGTAGCCCGATGTGATTAAAGACATTCTTGGAGCTATCTTTCAACAGTATAATGCACGCCCACATGTTGCAAGGAATGTTCGACTTCTTGTCAGCAAAAAACGTACAGTTTCTTCCGTGGCCTGCATGTTCGCCGGATGTGTCTGCTATTGAAAATGTGAGGGATTTCGTTTATCGGCGTCTCGCTCATGATCCTCGTCCTACAGCTTCTATAGATGAAGTTTGGGTACGCATGCAAACAATAGGGCATGGGCAATTGCCTGGGCAAGGCACATGGGCAATTCTTCCCCAGGCAAACATTAAAAATCTGCTTCAGTCTATACCAAGTCGTATAATAGCACTTATTGCAGCGCGTGGTGGCTACGCCAGGACACTTAATATTGTTTTTTTTTTTTTTTTGCTTTGAAAATATAATAAGTTTTTTACCAATACCAGTCGTTTGTGTATTATTAAATTTCATTTAATTCTTATGCTTCGTTCACGGTGTTGCAATTTTCACAAACATGAGTGTATGTTTCTAATCGCAGGATTTAACCGCACCAATCCAAAAAAACCTGTAATTCACTGAAGCAGCCCTAAACATATTAAACCTATGAATTTTGTAAAACAACGCAACTTCTAGGCTCTATCAAGGAGAGGACCCGAGGTCGGGGACACATAATTCGGCGACACTTTATGCAATGCTAGAGTATAATCAGCAGATAAACATATGACAAGGATAACGTGCAATATGCAGGGGAATCTTAAAAAACAAGCCCCAAAGTCCCCAATTTTGACGCTTTAGTACATAATCGAATAAATTACACTCATTTCTGAGTGGCCGGATGGTAAAGTTGGCAAAGTGTCAGACTATTTCTCTAGCGGAACTTTCTGTGTTCGATACACAGACGAGATTTTTTTTTCTTCGCTATGAATTTAGACTTATCAAATTCATTCTTCAATATTTGTAAATTTAGAAACTTCTTCAATAGACATTTTTTTTCATTTTAATTACGAGAGTATACTAAAGAGCTACGGCTAATATCCGCCAAACTTTAAAAACAAAATGCCGTGTTCCCTTGGTCTGAAGCAGATGTCTGTTAAAACTTTAACACAAACAAGAGCAAACATTCTAAACCCACCCAGTTTATTTTCATGAGCGTACGTGTTTTGCTAAAAACCACCTACAAATCTACGTAATTAATAAATATTAATGCCCATGAAAAGATTTTTTATTGTCGAAAACACATTCTAATTACAAATATATGATCTTGAGATTAAAAATATTTTTTTGTTAAAATTTAAAAAAAAAATCGAAAAATTATAAATTTTTTAACTTGTTAGGTATTAGAAAAGGTGGAATTAAAACACCATAATTTTATTTTATGTAGCACATTTTAATTGACTTCGCAGAGAAGAATAGAAGTTCATTCGCTTAAAAAATTAAAAATAAAAGTGAATTAAATAAAAATTTTGCCGTTTGAGGAATTAAATTATATATATATACACCAAAGAGCCATTACATTATGACTACCTTCTGTCTATAAAAATGAGCTCGCCCAAAAACAAAACCACAGCGCGTGTGCGGCTGACGTTGGAGTATATAAAGCGCCCATGCATTATGTTTCAAAACATAGCGTGATTAGAGACATAATGGAGAAAGCAGTAGATTTATCAAACTTTAATAAAGGTCAAATCGTTATAGCTCGGAGATTGGGAACGTCGATATGAGAAATGGCGCGTTTGGCGGACTGTTCACGTGCAGTCGTTGTGAGCACGTATCGAAAGCGGTGTATGGAGGATGAAACGACAAGTCGCCGGCCAACAGTGTGTCGCCCGTGGTGCATTCATTCCAGAGGAGAGCGGAGATTGTTACGCATTAGTCGCTGTGACCGAAGAGTTACAACAGCCAAAATCCCCAGTAGCTACAACAGTTGCGACCCAGACAGTGTTTCTCACCATACAGTGTAGGGTGCGCTTCTGCGTATGGTCCTACGAAGCCGGCTGCCGAAGCACGTCCCTGCGCTGACGGCACGTCATCGGCAGCGGCGCTTGCAATGAGCCCAGGAACATCGGAATTGGATCATAAAAGAATAGAAGAAAGTTTTATGGTCCGATGAATCACGTTTTCTGGTCTAATACGTTGACCGACGTGTGCAAATACGCCGATTTCCAACGGAAACCTTGGCTCCCAGTTGGAGAGATGGCAGGAGACAAGCCATTGACGGTGGTTTTATGGTGTGTGCGATGTTTTCATGGAGCACATTAGGACCCATAATCACCATACAATAATCCCTGACGTCTGTGCGCTTCCTGAACATCGTTGCAGACCATGTGCAACCTTTCATGACAACAATGTTTCCGGTGGGTGATGACGTTTACCAACAGGATAATGCTCCATGTCATACGGGTCAAATTGTCAGGTAGTGGTTCGAGGAACATTCTTAGTGACTTTCAAGTCATGTCTTGGCCTCCAAATTTACCTGACATGAATCCAATAGAACATTTGTTGTTCCACTTTGATAACTGAATTCGTGCTTCCGTGCTATCACCTCGCAATGTGCGGGAATTGCAGGACCAGTTGGTGAGCGCTTGGTAATATATACCTCAGACACTTTATCAGCACCTTGTCCAGTCAATGCCACGCCGAGTGTTGGCGATTTTAATGGAAAAAGATGGTCCAAAGTCGTATTAAACAGGTGGTCATAATATAAAGGCTCTTCGGTGTATATATATATTCTTTACTTTTCATTAGATCAGTAAAAATGCTGTAAAACTGAAATTTCTTTGTAAATAAATATGTATATATGCTTGCGTGAAGAAGCATGTTTTTAGCTCACAGACTATCCAAACCTGAGAGATAATTTGCCGCAGGTTCTATATGTATGTACATAGAGCAATAAGTCGCGATAGAAATATCCTATTTGCTTCAAATTTGGTATATAGGTTCATTCTTATAAGGCGCTTAACTGATTAGTTTTGGGGGATTCATTGGTTAAATATAAAGGAGGAGAACGGTGGATAACCCCTCCTTACTTTAGATAAATGGGTTTTTCATACAGAATTATCTGATTTGCTTCCAATTTGGTATACCGGTTTATCCTGATAAGGCGTTTCCCTAATTAGATTTGGTGTTTCACACGTTAAGTACAAAGGGGATAAATGGAGGAGCTAACCCCCCTTTCCTTAATTTAGTTAAATGGGATTTTTTTTGCCGAATTCTTTATTTTTAGAGGGCACTTATTCTTTGAAATAAGAGTGTAATATATAATTAGTGCGAGTAGCCTGTGATTTCAATGCCATCATTTTAAATAGACTCTTTTGTTTCTTATTTATATTTAGCTTAAATTTTAATAATTATATACAAATTTTTTAATTGTAGTTCGAAAATAATAATTCATTATTTTGTCTGCGGGAAAGAAAACCCTTGTCGGGATATCGAACCCACAAAGTCGCTAAAGAGAAAAGTTAGAAGGTTGGCGCTCTGCCAACTGTACCATCCGACCGCTCAAATGTGTGCAATTATGTACACTGGCCTCCAAAAGTTAAGGTACACGGACTAAATGCGTTCGATTGCACACGTTTTGTCGAATATCTACAAAACTTATTGGCGAATTGTTCTTGAACTTCTGGAATGAAAAGAACATGTTTCATTTCATATTTCTCGGTGAAGATTTAGTCGGTGGTACAATTAGGGGGCTAATAATAAATTTAATAATAAAATAATATTTGCGATCACCTATGTAACAGGAAAGACTGGAAATGGTTTGTCAGTGTGGTAAATGATTATTTGAGTCCTGTTCAACATTTGTATGCATTTGTGTAAGCATAGCACTCATATTCGTGAAGATGTTAACGTTTTTGTGAAAAACTCAAACGTTTTTCTTTATAGCATACAGAGTTTTCAACCAAATTTAACACAACTTTCCAAAAACCTGACAAAGAACAGTAGAAACAGTATACTGCAATTAAAACATGAATATATTGAATATTTGATGAGATATGGGCATTTTTATGAGATAATTTTTAACTGCGCATGCTTCAGCAGATTTCAAAATTTTTATTTCCGAATTTGGTAGTCAGCTATTTAGGGCAACTTATATAAAAAGTCTAGCCAAATATCGCGAAAATTCACAAAGATGGGGTCGATATAGTGAGTTGCTTCCTAAAAATAGCTTTATGATAAGGGATTTTACACAACTTTTCAATCAGCTCACTACATCTTCCTAAGTTTTCACAACATTTGACTGGACTTTTTATAGAGGTTGCCCCAAAATACTGAGTACCAAATTATGAAATAAAAATTTTGCAATCTTCCGCGCATGCGCAGTTAAAAATTCTCATAAAAATGCCCATATATTATCAAATATTCAATATATTCATGTTTTAATTGCAGTATACTGTTTCTACTGTTCTTTGTCAGGTTTTTGGAAAGTTGTGTTAAATTTGGTTGAAAACTCTGTATGCTATAAAAAAAAAGTTTGATTTTTTCACAAAAACGTTAACATCTTCACGAATATGAGTGCTATGCTTACACAAATGCATACAAACGTTGAACAGGACCCAAATATTCATTTACCACAGTGACAAACCATTTCCAGCCTTTCCTGTTACATAGGTGATCGCAAATATTATTTTATTATTAAGTTTATTATTAGCCGCTTAATTGTACCCCCGACTAAATCTTCACCGAGAAATATGAAATGAAACATGTTCTTTTCCTCCCAGAAGTTCAAGAACAATTCGCCAATAAGTTTTGTAGATATTCGACAAAACGTGTGCAATCGAACGCATTTAGTCCGTGTACCTTAACTTTTGGAGGCCAGTGTACTAAAGCGTCAAAGTTGGGTGACTTTGGGGCTTCTTTTTTAAAACCCCCTGCATTTTGCACTCTACCTTCGTCATATATTTATCTACTAACTACTAACTATACTTTATACAGCCACAAAAGGTCACCAAATTCTGTGTCCCCGACCTCGGGTCCTCAACATGTAACTGTTTTACAAAACTCTTAATTATAGAATTTTCTCTGGTAAATTTATTTGATTTTCATATTTTGATACATATATTTAAAAAGTTCAAGGAATTTTTTTTTTCTTGGCTAATTCAAATTTGCTTTTATTTTATCTCAGTTATGGTAACATTTTCTCTTATAATGATTGATTTTTTTCCATTTAAGAGAATCAGATTAAAATGAAAACTATCTTAAAGATCCCTATTCAGTTGTATAAAAGGAAAAAAAAAACTAATTTAACATTTTATATACTAATATATTTTTCATGTAAGAACTGTTTTCTGAAGATCTAAAGTACATACGTACAATTTCTTTAAAAAAATTTCATCTCACAACATTTTTTGATAAAATTGTGTTTTAAAATTCACGTTGAAATATAAGAATTGAAAACAGCTGACAAGGCGTAAATCAATAAAATTTGTTTTAAGTCAAAAACAAAATTCACAGTTTGATATGCAACGCTTTAAGACAAAGGATTTACAAAATATTTTGAAATGCGCATTTTCTTCTTTTTTCGTCTCAAATTTTAAAATATTCCGATAACACATATCAGAGCAACTTTTTCGTAATGCGTCTTCATATTACAATTCAAATGACAACAATTTGTTATAGGGGAAAGTAGGGGAATGGCGCTCACTTAAGGGAAAACATGAACAGCTAGTCAAATTTAGGCAAAAAAATCAATATTTTATTAATGAAGTATAACTCCAAAGCATAAGGAACAGTTTGCAATCAACTAATTTTCATAAAAGTTTTAGGATTTTTTTTTATCGTTTTACTTAAATAACCAGCGATTGAGCGGTAATGCCCGACATGGTAGGGTAATTGCGGTCAGAGTTTGAATACAACGTTTAAGTAAGACAAAAGTCCCATATGTAGTTGGGTGGTCTGTTCATACCACTGCAGACTTTTGCAACCACTTTACACATATTGTGCACAGATATTGTGTTAGACATATAGTGGGCTACTTATTTTATATTAAGGTTTTTTGATTTTCACCACTTTTTTGAAATCGTAAAATTCTCCTTGTTTAATTACATATTAAAAATGGCGAAAACAGGGAAATTTTACCATTTCAAAAAAGTGGTGTTAATCAACAAATTAGAATTTTAAAAAAAGTTGCCCACTGCAACACTTCTTCTGGAATTCCACGCGAGCGTCATTACCCGTCATCGCCATGTTTTATTACATTATAATTGGCGGAACAATGCACTACAAAAATAAATAAAAGCATGAAAGTACAGCTAAATGTATATATTTTGTAGAAATAATGAGTAAATTAATATTTGAAAATAAGAGTGTACACTTACCTTCAAGTTAGATATTGTAGAATTTTATAATAAAACAACTTTAAACAAATAACTTGAGGACACAAAAATACTTTCCTCCCGACGGGCACTAAATCTTTACTGGGAACTTAGGATGAAGTTCGCTAGGTGCCGGTACCGATCGCACGTTTTCAATTCTATTCTGTTTAGAGATATTTGGTGAGCGGGATTACTCTTCTGAGCGTCATTACACTACTTTCCCCAACAAAGTTCGATATCATGCCATTTATTTTAATAGGAGCAAATCTTGTGTTATGCGTGCGTGTGTGCATATGTAAAATTTATCTAAAAAACGGCTCTAACGACTTTAGCTAAATTTTGTATCGTACCGGTTTGGGGTACGTTAAGACCATCGGGCTTGGTCACATGTTCAAGAAAATTCGATTAGTGAGTTATTATGTGGTCACTACGAGTTACTGCATTTTAGGGGAAAGTAGTGTATTGCCACTCACTTAAGGGAAAACATGAATACCTAGTCAAATTTACAACGAAATCAATATTTTATTAACGCAGTATAAGTCTAAAGCTTAAGGAACAGTTTACAATCAACTAACTTGCATAAAAGTTTTAGGAATTTTTTTATCGTTTTATTTAATTGACAATGGATTGAGCGGTAATGCCCGAAATGGTAGGGTAATGACGCTCAAAATTTGAATACAACATTTAAGTACGAGAAAATCACATATGTAGTTGTGTGGGCTATTCCCACCGCAACAGACTTTATGCAATCACTTTTCACATATTGTGCAGCGAAACTACGATCCACACTGTAAAAAAAAAAAAAAAAAAAAAAAAAAAACGGACTAAAAAACGGAAATACTACTGGCAATCTAGGCGCCAGTACTATTTCCGTTTTTTTTACGGGAATTTTTACCCATAAATTACAGAAAATTTTCCGTTTTTCTGATTAAAAACGGATTTTTTCCTGTAATTTATGGGTAAAAATTCCCGTAAAAAACGGAAATAGTACTGGCGTCTATATTGCCAGTAGTATTTCCGTTTTTTAGTCCCTTTTTTTTACAGTGCACCATGCCGGAAAGGGTTAAAGAGCAAAGCATTTGTTCGCGGATTTCATCCTGTAGCACTTCTGGACGGTGTTACCAGTGGGATACTTTTTTTAAATTCAGGTCTTTTGATTGTCACCACTTTTTTGAAATCGTAAAATTCTCCTTGTTTAAGGGGGGGGGGGGGGTCCCTTTAGACGCCTCAAAATCAGTCATTTTTCATTAATTTTTTTTAAGGTGATAAAATAATCGGATCTATTTGAAACTGTAACATAACATTATTACATCTTTTTAGAGTACAATTATTATTATTATTATTTTTTTTTTTTTTTTTTTTTTTTTTTACAAATGGCGGCTCAGCAAAATTTTTCTTCGGGCGTCTCAGGCGCAAAAGTGCTGTACTCATCACTCTTTTCTACTGATCTCAAAAGAAAAAAAAAAAAAAAAAAAAAAAAAAAAAGAATCATTTTCTTTTTCTAACATGTGCACGGGAAGGATAAACGTATAAAACGATAAAAATGTATAAAGTACAGTTTTTAATAAAATGTTCGGATTTTGTACTATTTTTTCGACATTTTTCATCTTTAAAAAATTGTTCATTTGCACGAAATCTTTTTAACTTTAGGTAGATCCTACTGGTAACGATATAAAGAAAAGCCTCACCAAAAATCAACGAAATCGACTGATAGCTTTTTGAGTTACAGCACGGGCAGTTCTTGAAACATAGTTTCGAGATAATCGCGTTTAAAGTTTCAGTACGATAAAATTACTAGTTTTAGTGTCTTACCGATCAATCAGCGATCCCAGGTGAATATAATAGACCTTCGGATTCCTCAAAAATCTGGTTTTCTTCGAGTTGCTGCTATTTTCGGGATGTACGAGATGCTTTTGTCTGAAAAAGACTCCTCCGGTTCTGTCTCGTTACTCGGGCCTCATCGGCGTTTTCGGCAAAAACTTTGGCATAGGTCCCAACAACAATATTTAAATTGTCCATAACTCTAGAACGGAAGTGTAGATTTCATTAAATATCCCAGCAGCGATGTATCCTGAAATTTCAACAATTTGTAGTCCAGAAGGCAGGTGTTCAGGAGATTACCGCCAAACTGTTGCATTAAAACTTTCGTTAACGTTCGTGGTCGGCCACCCAAGAATCTTTGGAGTAAGTCATCTCTAGATAAATCTTGGCAGATTAGTAGAAGATGCTCTTGAAGTTCTTCAGGAAGTAAGGGAGGAATATTTTCGTTTTCAGGATCTTCATTCATATCTCTGTTAATATTAAATATTTTGATTTTACCTCTTGCCAATATATTCTCGACATATTATATTTTCGAAATATAGAAAAAAAATTGATTTTTTGAAATTTCTAAAGCTCCCCCCCCCCTTAAAGACATATTAATTAAGGCGAAAACAAGAGGAATTTTACCATTTTAAAAAGTGGTGTCAATCAAGAAATTTGAACTTTTAAAAAGTACTGGAAAGACTGCTTCTGGAATTCCACGTGAGCGCCATTACCCTTCATAACCATGTTGGATTTTAATGCATTACATTTGATGTAACAACGCACTACAAAAATAAATAAAAGCATGAACGTACAGCTAAATATATATATTTTATAAATATATATTGTTTTTTATACTGTTTTGTTTTATGAAAGTCGCCAAATTTGGCAATATTTTCTAAAATTTTTGCGACATTCGGTGAAAAAACTGGCTTTCAGAATATGAAGGATTTTTTTGAAATTCCCAATTACAACCAAGATACATGATTCAACCAATCGGAGTTCAACTAAAAATGTAGTTTGGAAGGATGCACTTTCGTTGTAAATATGTAAGTAATATAAAATTTCGAAATATGTAACATAGTATGAATATTGATTGTTTCTATAAATAACACTGTTATAAAATAAAATGCTTTATAACAATTTATAGTCATATTGAAACAAAGATAATTTTAACAAAGTGTAGCTCGGTCTCCAGGCTGGTTTATTGCAAGTCAAGACTATTCTAATATTACAGTAGAGACCTTTACCAATAGGGAAGTTCGAACGATATAGCTTAACCCCTTGGGGACGAGCGACCGGTATTCGTGCCGCGTAAGATGCTCAGAATTGGGGATTATTCTCACCAGAAAATTTTTATTGTAAATTTTGCCTTATTTAATCCGAGAATTTTCCCGAATCAATTAGGCAAAAGTTTTTGTTTTAAAAAACCGGTGACTAAAAATTAAAAATTCTGTAAAAGACGCTCGTCCCCAAGGGGTTAATAAAACTGACTTAAGCGGGTTCTCCCGATACGGCTTGATTTTTAAGTCATTTTCAGAAATGTTTTTGCTTCAAATAATGCACAATCAAAAAAAAAATTTTTTTTCTTTTTTTTTTTTCAGACAAAAATTATTGTACTTTCGTGTAAGTGAATGGATATTATATTAAATGCTGATATTTTTTTATTGATATAAATTGCTCCTTATTTCATATTTCGCAGCATATACAGTAAATTGGTCTAAGTGACTGAGCTCTTAGGATGGATCAGAAGCAAAAAATCCATACGTGTAAAAAACGTAAATTATATTAGGTGGATAATAAACCTTAAATTGATAAGATAAATAAATATTTGAGAACTAAAAATTGCAAACGTTGAAAGTCCAAAATAGGAAATTTTTCAAGAAAGCGAAAAAAAGAAGGTGAAAGCACCTCATTTGCTACGTTTGATGTATAATTTTTCCGATTTGTTTGAACTATTACTACTACAGTTAGAATTTAAAACGTTTTCTGGGATATTATAAAAAAACGTACACTATGCAGTCACTAGCAATTTGTGATCATTCAGTGTAATTTTAATGCGAAACTCAAATTAAAGGAATAAGAAACAAATGTTTTTGATATGTTCCTAAGGGTCATTACATGAAAAGTGAAACCAATGTACTAATTGTTTTTTTATTTATAAAACAAATAATATTTAATTTATAAAGCCATGTAATACATTTTTTTTATAGCTTAGAGTGTGAATTTTCTGAAAACATGCAGTTTAAGTATAAAAAGTAAATTAAATAAAAGTATTAGCACTAAAACGTTGAGAGTGGTGAGATTGAGAACATTTCACTTAAATTATGGTAAAGTTTAACAAGTTATTGTCATTTCAAAAATTATTTGTAAAAGTTGTAATTAGGCTAGTTTTTGTATTTGAATATTCTATTTTTAAAATTGATAAAAGAAATTAGGGAATGTATTATAAATGAATTAGAATTCATAAATAAATTTTGAAGCGTTGAATTGTTACGTCCGTAAAAGGCAAATGTTACGTCTGCAACAATTTAATTATCTCATATATTAATTAATAATAATTTTAATGTTTTCAGAATTGCAGTTTCCAACAGCTAATACCCTAATAATGAATTATGGAAGAAAAAGTTAAATATTCTTCCATAAAATTCACAGGATAACTGTGAATTTTGTTTTTGACTTAAAACAAATTTTATTGATTTACGCCTTGTCAGCTGTTTTCAATTCATATATTTCAACGTGAATTTTAAAACACAATTCTATCAAAAAATGTTGTGAGATGAAATTTTTTTAAAGAAATTGTACGTATGTACTTTAGATTTTCAGAAAACAGTTCTTACATGAAAAATATATTAGTATATAAAATGTTAAATTAGTTTTATTTTCTTTTATACAACTGAATAGGTATCTTTAAGATAGTTTTCATTTTAATCAGATTCTCTTAAATGGAAAAAAATCAATCATTATAAGAGAAAATGTTACCATAACTGAAATTGACTATAACTGCAACTATATGCAATTTTGACTGTTTTGTGAATTACGTCCGTAACACCTAGATTTTATTTTTTCAAAAATTATGGGAACATTTTTCAGATTTCAAAATTTAATATTCTATTTACAATTCTTGGACCGACCTTAAATATAAAATATTCCATGTAATAAGTATTTTTTTTTACATTATTTATGAAGCTTTAAAGTCTCTGTTTGTTACGTCCGTAACCATGGAATGACCCTTATGTGAAATTTTCTGTGACATCAGTTATAGGTTAATATTCACTCGTTGCGGCCTGCTCTACTTCTATATCTCCAAATTTGTCATTTCAAATTCAATATCGATTTCGTGTGTGTATAGCGCTGTTATAAGGGACGAAGAAAACGGAAGTTTTAACAGGTCAAATAGGTGTTACCAAAATATAAATTTTATTTAAACAATAGCATCAGATTTGAATCCGGAGTAAACATTTTTTGCTTCATAACCGAATTTGCGTATGCAAGAGTAATAAAAAGATGTCATGAAAAATTTGTGTCTGTTGTACATATTCATGCTGAATTAGGTGAGACCGGGGGAATGGCGACAACTTAAGGGAATTTAATTATTTTCACTTCAAAAAAATGTTTAATTTTTAATAGTAAAAATTCTAAAGCTGAATCATGATCTTTAGTATCTCTATAAATTTAACCGTAATCATGACAGTAACGTAAGCACACAAAAGTCTTTCAATCTCTGTACAGTAGCGGTATTACCCAGGATAATGGGGGGGGGGGGGGTAATACCACTGTATCGGGGTAATGAAGCCACTCTTTAATGATCTAGTAAATACATAAAATGGATACTAGGAAACACATAACCTACTGAAAATATTTAGAAAGCAATAATTTAGCAGAATAATGAATAATTACAATGTTCCTTAAGTTAGATTTATTAATGTGCTAAGCTTACAATTTAACTCATATTGGAAAAGTCACCCTTTGCCATGGTGGCGGCATTACCCCAAGAGGATAATATAGCGGAAATCCCCCAGCAAAGCCGAAAGAAAAACCGAACTTGTTCAACAAATTGCATCAAAATGTTGGCGAATGCATGTAGATTACGGGTAATATTATTTTAAGTACCTAATGTTGCAATAAAGGATAATTACCTCTACTCATTTGAAGCTCCAAAATAAGAAGGAAGTAGATTAAAACTAAATTTTTCACTAGAACAAAAGAACGATGCACAACAAAATCACTCTCATTCTAGGCACTGTTTCTATTGTTTGCGGCTATAGTGCAAGCGCATTCACAATCTTAAACTGCCGTTAGTTTTTTAACAAGGTGGGGTTGGCAGCGTAACCCCTAGTGGCGCCATTCACCCGGTCTTCCCTGTACATTGTCTACGTTTATTTATTTTCCTTAAATGTACAGTTATTGCTGCAATCCTACTTTCTTAGGACAAGGGTCGCCATACACGCAAACGCGCCGGGTGGTTTACAAATTTAAGTAAAAAGATATAAACAGGGGGGGGGGGGGGTGATATCGGCTTATGCATATTTTCCCTCACCTCCAAATAGGAAATAAGAACGAGAGTGAAACAAAAAGAAAAGAACAGACTAGAAAACAGGAATTCTGCTTTTTCAGAATTTAGTGTCGCCCCCGGTGAAAAAAAATATATATCTATATACAGGGTGTCAATGACTGATGGATTTTAAAATTCAATAACTTCCAAACTGTGACAGATATTGAAAAAATTCTTGCAGGAGGGTTATGTATGATGTGAGGAGTTTTTGTACTGTGATTCTTGATTTTAGTTCGAATTTCAAACAATAGTTGGCGCTAAGAGCAATAGGCGCTCAGTCCAGACCCGATTTCTGGTACTTCGGGGTCCATTCAATACATTTTAATCTCCTTTTTTCGCATGGAAGAAGAGAGAGGTTGAAAAATCGAGCCTAGTTTTAGCGGTTATTACTTGCAGTGCCATCTATCGATGCTATTTGTAAGTAAAACTGAGAATCACAGCATAAAAACCCCTGACATATTACATAAGGCTCCAGCAAGAATTTTTTTAGTATCTGTCACCGTTTGCAAGTTATTGAATTTTAAAATCCATCAGTCATTTTTGGGACACCCGCTAAATATAGATAGTTCAGTTTTAAGACACCAAACATGCGCTTTTATTTTATATAAAATGACGTCATCCGCATCCGCTAAAGAATTCCTCATTCACGATCCAGTCTTAAACAACATCTGCAGTAAAATATGCATAGGACGCTACTATCGCTGAATAATGCACAAATCCAGAAAAAGAGATTTCGTCATTCAAGAAACTCGACAAAAACAAGTTGGAAATTGCACATCAAACGCGGCAATGCGTTCGTACTGTAAGTAGTTTTATAAATATTTTTTCACCGCATATTATACTGAATGTATATTTTAGTGCACCTCATAAGTTCATAATAATTTCATTCTGTTCTGAAAGCTGTAACATGATTAAAATGCACTTGAAATAATTTTTCCCCCATTGGCCGTCATGTAACGGAAAACTTTTTACTGTCCCTGTAATTAAACTATACATCCGATTTTCATAAAATTTTAAATGACAGGACAAAATTTGGCAACAATTATATATTTAAATTTTCAGACCATTCGGTTGGGTAGTTTTTGCTCTGTTACATGCGGACGGACGGACTGAACGACAACTATAGGTGCTGCGCATTTATACAATTACGAACGCACCTAAAAATCGGCTATCTTATGATTCATATGCCTTCATTTGTTTGTAATATTAGTATAGATAATTAGGGGAAACTAGGGGAATGGCGGTCAGAGGGGTAATCCCGCTCACCCAATATCTCTAAACAGAATAGAATTGAAAATGTGCGATAGGTATCGGCACCTAGGGAGCATCATCCTTAGTTCTCAGTAAGGATTAAGTGCCCGTCGGGAGGAAAGTATTTTTGTATCCTCAAGTTATTAGTTTGAAGTTGTTTTATTATAAAATTCTACAACATCTAACCTGAAAGTAAGTGTACACTCTTATTTTCAAATATTAATTTACTCATTATGCCTACAAAATATATACATTTAGCTGTACTTTCATGCTTTTATTTATTTTTGTAGTACGTTGTTACGCCAATTATAATGCAATAAAGCCCAACATGGCGATGACGGGTTATGGCGCTCGCGTGGAATTCCAGAAGAAGTGTTGCCAGTGGGCAACTTTTTTTTTAACTCAAATTTGTTTATTGACACAACTTTTTTGAAATGGCAAAATTTCCCTGTTTTCGCCCTCATGAATATGTCATTAAACAAGGAGAATTTCCCGATTTCAAAAAAGTGGTGAAAATAAAAAAAAAAAACTAAATATAAAAAAAGTAGCCGACTATTTGTCTAATACAATATGTGTAAAGTGGTTTCAAAAAGTCTGCAGTGGTGCGAACAGCCCACACATCTACATATGTGGTTTTTGTCTTACTTAAACGTTGTATTCAAACTCTGAGCGCAATGACCCTATCATGTTGGGCATTACCGCTCAATCGATAGTCATTTAAATAAAACGATAAAAAAAATTCCTAAAACTTTTATGAAAATTGGTTGATTGCAAACTGTTCCTTATGCTTTGGAGCTATACTTCGTTATTAAAATATTGATTTTTTTGTCCAAATTTGACTAGCTATTCATGTTTTCCCTTAAGTGAGCGCCATTCCCCTACTTTCCCCTTAACTTAAATTTAGTTTATAATAGCTCCATGTTTTATCAGAAATTATTCATTTATATTTTTTCAAAATAGCACATATTTTAATGACTTCTTTCTCAGTTTTTATAAGAAAATGGCAACAAAAAATAGAATTGCATTTTTCAACTATTTTCCCTTTATTTTCTACAGAAATGGAGTACTTGAGCTGCCAAAATTAAACAAATGGTGCTAAAAACTACAAAAAAATTAATATCTGAAAAATAAATTGAGATGCTGCTTTCAAACAAATTGCATTTAAAAGTACTTTTTTTTCAATACGACGGTATAAAAATTGAAAATTGAGATGCTTAGAAGTTTAAAAAAATGGAGTAGAGTTTATTCCGTACAATGATATATCAGCTTTGTTTTACGGTTGTCTTATACAACGTAACATTATTTTTTGGAGACGACACATTAACCCATTTATGCCTAAATTTTCTTTTCTCAAATTTGTTGGTAAAATCACTTTAACATGTTGCAAAATGAACTGGAAAAATACTAAAAAAAATTATGCTAAAATATTTTTGTATTTATTTGATATAATGTAAACGTACTAAATATGGGAATATCCATTTGTGGAAAAATGCATAATTATATGTTTTCACTAAATTTATAAAAATTAAGCTTTTAAGTTGCATATTACATACCTTAATTAGTATTTTTATGAACTATTAAAAATATATATTTATTTCTTTACAGAGAGTAAGAACATTATAAGTATTATTAATAATAAATTAAGAATAATCGTATTTCCGGCTAAAAAATAATTTTTTTCAAAATCATCTTGGAAAGGACTTTACATAAATAACGGTCCCCTAAATGGCTAATAGAAATATGTGCCCATTTATGTCTAACGGCCTGTATTTTTGTACGTTACAAACATGCATAAAAATAGGCTTGAACCTATAATTTCGCAATTTAAAAAAATACGTATTTCAAAGAATTCTACAAGCTAACATTATGACTTATTGATTTGGATCCATGATACACAAAATACAAATAAACTTACATTTTACATTTCGCTATCTTGAAAAAGGAAAAATCTATAAACACAGAAAAAAGGCCTCCATTTAAGCAAATAAATATCAATGTTATGTTGTCATCTCTCGGTAATAGACAAAGACATTTATAGACAATTACTTCATGCAATATTCATGTTATAAAGAAGAAGAAAATTATAAAAATTTGTTAAAAGTCGAAACGTCCCAAAAATTAGACGCTAGGCATACATGGGTTAATAGGTGGGAGAAAGAAATAGCCTACCGGCGGCTAACAAGAGAAAATAGATGAAAAATGAAACAGAGAATGATCGTTCAGGTGTCTGCGGTTTCGAAGCCCGTTAATGCCTACAGAAGGTCCCCTGGAGGGGGGCTGAAAATTTAAATGTATGTTTAAGTTCTACAAGGCCTTAGACAGATTTATCACGATTTTTCAAATAAATAGGTCTGTGAATAATTTGCAATAAGACAGGTGTGACATCAAAAAGAAGATTACACAACATGACACTGATGATAATTTTTTCAAAAAATTTCGAATGAAAACATTTTTTCAAGAAATATTCTCTCTTATTACAATTAGCTAGCCTTCTTAAATAAAGGCCTGCTTAAATATCATATTTAGTATTATGCAATTTACGATGTAATCTAGATGAATTTTAGAAATTAACTCAAAGTTTAAATATACATTCTTATAATTATATTGACTGTATGTATGTTATTTCTAGATTCTTGACCCTGTTTGAAACTTCCCCATATTTAAATCGATTAATTTATATTTAAAAAAGGCTAAGGTTCAAGTACCCAAAACAAGTTTGCTCGAAAGCGGATTTCAAATATTTTTTTACAAATTAAAAAAAATTGTTTTGAAATAAGCCAAAAGTCTTATCACAAATTAGTACAATTTTAATCATCAGAACAATTCTAATAATAATGATATTCTAATGTTAAAGGTAAATAATTTAACATTATTTGTTATTAAAAATTCATTTAAAATATATATTGAATAAAAAATTTGCTTTTAATTCATGTAAAGATATTTTATGCTGGACGCGATTAAAGGAAGATGTTTAATCTCCTTCCTTAATGTTTAATCTGACTCGGTATTAATTCAGTCTTCCTAAATAGTAACTCATTTCTATCAAACGTATAAAGTGCATGTGATGATAAAAGACCTGTCGGATTACAAGACAAATAAAAAAGTATTTCGATTTCTATCTGTCCCTTAGATATCAGATGACATAACGATTCTGAGGGAAAAAACCTAAAAAAGTATCTTCCTTTCTCTTTCTTTCTATTCCATCTTTTATTTTCATGATAAGCACTTTTTTGGAAATTTACAGGACAATATACATCAACACAAGGAAGTATTTGTTTAGAAATTGTTATTAGATATTGTTTTAATACTTATTTTTTATATTCGTTGCAATAATTTATTACTTTATTTATTATGTTGTAAAGTGATTGTTTTAATACTTTACTGACCCCATTCCCCTTTCCGAATTGGTTACAGAATACTATACGTTAAAATTTTGCAATTTAAAAATAAGTAGAACTTTAGGTCTTAATTTTAAAAGCTGAGACGTTTTCACTAGTGAAAATGACACCGTATTAAAAAGAAAACATGCACGTTCATTAATAAAACTGAAACGTTATTTTAAAATAATTAGGTAATTTTCAGCGCGTTTTCATTCCGCTCGTGCTGAGATTAATGCCGGTAAATTAAAATGGTAATTGAATTGCCATAGACATGGTAAATGGGAGGTTTAAGTTTTTTTTTTTTTTAAAGTAGATATTTCACCATTCTTTATGAAAAAAATGCAATTCTTAAATTTTCATATGCTTTCATCAGGCTAATAAAACTCACAGAATTTTTCTTGATTTTTTTTTTTTATTGAAATAAATTTTTACTAAATTCAGTCACGTTGTGGGTAAACATCATTGTTTTATCGACATAAAATGAGCGTGAGCTATAAAAATATTTAATTTAACCTTTAACTGATGTCACAGAAATTGTCACATAACTAGTGTGAAGCGGTCTGTAAGACCGCTCCATCGAAAGATGAATAAAAGGCACGATTAACTCATAGGATGGTGTTATTGTACTAAACTTTTTTGCAAAGGACTGTTATACTTAAAATTCAACCATTCGAAAGTCTCTGGTGATAGTACTAAAGTTCCAAACGGAACAAAATTTCGGTAGTGTTTGTAGTTAAACTGAAAATTGCAAGTTAAACTAGAAAAATTGAAAAAAGACGGGGTCTGAGAGACCGGTAACATCAGTTAAATGTTAACTTTAACTGATGTTACCGGTCTCACAGATCAGTGCTTTTTTCAATTTTCATAGTTTAACTTGCATATTTCAGTTTATGTACAAACACTACTGAAATTTTGTTTCGTTTGGAACTTTAGTACCATCACCAGAGACTTTTGAATAGGTTAATTTTAATTATAACACCCCTGTACAAAAAGTTTAGTACAAAAACAACATCCTATGAGTTAATCGCGGCTTTTATTCATCGTTCGATGGATCGGTCTCACAGACCGCTTCACACTAGTTATGTGACAATTTCTGTGACATTAGTTAAAGTTTATAAGAGTGTTAATAAATATATTTACAGGTTTTCTTTGGTGAAATTATGGTTGAGAAATGGTTGAAAAATTGCTTAAAAATGGTTTGATCCATGTGTTGGAAAATATATATAGTTCTTGTTGCAGTGGCTTATAACGTATTTGCTCAATCGAAAACTCCACTGGAGCGTGTTTCACTCATACACACACAAATACGTCATGATTTCAATACTTTCCTTACATTATTTCCAATTATTTGGAAAATTATGAGACGAGACTAAGGATATTTACTGCAAACAATTTTAATTATAGCGATGCACCACTGTTTGGACATCTGATTGGCGCTGATGGCAAGCCAACATTGGAGCAAATTAAAGAGGAACAGCACAGGAAAACCCGACAAATCGTAAATATTCTTAGGATCAAACACTCGGCAGTATCAAGGCGATTAAATCAACTTCGATGGGTTAACAAGATCGATGTATAGGGTAAATGCACCAGTAGTCGGCCACTTTGAGATAAAATAAGTTATGAATAGCTCATATTTTGTTTCAAATGAAATATTACAATCTCCCTATATGTAACCATCCTTTATATGTCATAAGCCATCAGCAAAGAATTGTGGGTATTTTTATTGCATTAGTAATCAACCATTTTTTATTTTTTTTCGGTCAAATAACCGTTTTTGCTATTTTTTTATTAATCGATGATAAAATTTTTAATAAACTACTATTAATTTATCTTTTATTGTTTTCTAAAATTATGAGAGTGTACTATTAAAAAGGATAGTAAACTAATCATTTTCGGCATAAAAGTTAAATAAATGTGTTTGTATTAATTAATTTTAATGTGGCCGATTACTGGGTATTATATTTTCTTACATGTTCAGTAATCGGCCACCCTGGTTGACTACTGGCTAAAAGACCATTTCACTTTTTTGAGTCTTATTTTTAATAATTTGACTTTTAGTAATTTGATTTCACAATTTGAGATTTATGTAATCTTTTACTTGCATTTTATTTTATGCACACTATCTATAAGGTATCCTGGGGGTAATAATGCCACGTTAAAGTTTTACCAATTTTTACGGTTTAGTTTTAGATTTTACCCCAAACAAATATAGGATTTGATACAGCAACTTATTGATTATGTACAAGAAATACTATTTTAGCAGATATCTTTTCATAAAATGTAGTGGAGTGACTTCTTGACCTATGCTATTAGGCGTTATTAACCATTTGGTGGGTAATAACACCCTGCAAACAAAACTATAAAATAAGATGGAATAATAGAACATAAATTGTCCAATTATAAAGATACAAACTGTACACTTTTAGAAATTGACAAATTGCTTTTACTTACCATTAATTGCGATATCAGGATGCAGTAATAATCATATATTTTATTCTTCTGACATGAAAAAATTAGCAGCATTTAGGACGTATAAATTTCTCCTTTTCTAGTTTTCAACAGTGAAAATAATGGTCTCTCGTGTATAAAATAAAATATGAAAAAAAAAAATGTAGTTCTGCCACTGAAAATAATCAACCAGGATAAGAACACTAGCGGATGGTGTTATTAGCCCGGTATGCATTTTGCGCGCATATTTTAAACTACAAGCTACCTCGCGGATACATCCGAAATCTCCCACAATTTTTTGAAAGTAGTACATGAAATACGCTAAAAATTTATGTAATAAACAAAGTATTTCCTAACAAATATATCGCTCATCCGCAAGAATCTCGACAAAAGTAAATTTCACAGGAGAAGCAAAAGAAAGTTGTCATGATTTTACTCTAACATGATATTATAGCACTATCTCTACATGCAGAATTAAAAACGTGCATAAATGCATAAAACCCTTAAAAATGAAGACGTAGGATAAGGTTTGGAAGGTTGCGTAATTTTACCTCTCCGCACGATACATCCCTCTTCTGTGGTCACAAACAGACATATACTTTAATAATATGATTTTTCGTATAACTTCACTTACAATTTTTTTAATGTGTCTAATCGTACCTACGACAGACATATCAGTAGAACACAAAAAATAAAACGCAATTGTAAAACGGAAAATGAATTTTTGTGAGATGTATCACTTTTCTTAAGGGTGAGCGATATAGTCTTCACATCACAAAACTTACCAAACAAATTTTAGATCGGGGGTTGACACTTACGAGCTTATTTCAGCGATAAGGTCTATAAATGTAACAAATTAAATTTAGCTGGGTTTTTTATTTTGTGATTGGGATGACTCGGAACCTTTGAGCGCAGAAACCGAAGTGCCATTTTCCCGGATTCCTTCATAACTACGCTTAATATTAGCACTTGGCGTTATTACCCATCCTGGTGTTTATACCCCAGGATACCTGATAAAAAATGCAAATGAGAATTTCGTTCCGGCCGCTTATAACTTTAGTTTTCCTGAATAGATTTCGATGGAGCTTGCATCGTTAATTAGATAATTTTTCAGGAAAGGTTTTGGTTTATTGTATATCATTCTAAGTTGTTAGTTACATCATCACGGCGGAAAGTTCTATAATCAGGTGAACTCGATTATGAAGTATTAGCATTAAAAAAAAAACACTAGACGATTTTGATGAAATTTTCATTGTTAATTAGACAATGTTTTAAAGATGTTTTACTATATTGCATTATATTGGTCTACCGTTATTTACGAATCCTACTGTAAACGATCAACTGAATGATTGTTCAATGATAATTATCATTGAAAATTTTGTCTTACAAATTAAACATGCAATAGTGCAATCGTATTTGTATATTTTACTTCAATTTGCAATGACATTTAGGCCAAAGGCTCATTTTGCTTTAACATTTCTAATGACGGCGATAGAAAATATATAAACTGTGAATTTAACCTTGTGTTTACAAGGTTAAATTCGCCGATATATTTCGCCTGGGAAAATCAACCAGCATGAAGCCTTCTAATATACTAAATTTATAAAGAAGAAACGTTTCTTTGTTTCTTTTGTAGGAGGAAATCTTTGGAACAGCCGAAACATTTTTAAAAGTAAAAGTGAATAAAATGATGGCAACAGTCTCTGCAGAAGCAAAACACGTTCTAAATTATTCCTTTTTTGTAATAGTGAGGGTGTTACATATTTAAAACTTGACATGGTGTTTTTTAAAGAAATAAATGCCCACTGAAAGCGGTTTCTAAAAAAAAAAAAAAAAGCGAACTATAAAAGGCTCAAATAAGTAGAAAAGATTCTAAAAATATCGAAAATTATAATTATATCAAAATGTTAAGGATAAAGACTTGAAATATTAAATGACAGTTATTTATAAAACGTAAATGTTTGCGCATAATAGTTATGATAAATTTGAAATTTAAAAACTTAAATTAATCAAAAAACGTTATACTTGTTCGGGATAGAAGTAAAAGTACTTAATTTAAATATTGGATTGAAACTCTACATATCTGTTGCTTACTCGCACAGAACAGGTTTTTTCAATATGAAAAAAATGTGTGAAATATGCTGAAAGCTTACTTAAAACGATGATTTATTAGGGAATTGCGAGGGCTATTGTTAGAAACTTGAAATTTTACATGTGTTTTACTTTTAACACATAAATGCTCTCACAAAAAAGGTTATAAGATATTCGAAATTTAAAGGGGTGAAATGTTTTTCACAATCATCTAATGGGTTTTTAGCATCAAATTTTAACAAGTTGCGTTTTAATTAATAATATTTAAACTTTCTGCGGAAATATAATATCTTAGTAATTTTAATAAGCACACAAATATAATTTCTCCCTAATGTTAATAAACACACAAATATTATTGGCAATGTATCAATAATCACAAAGCCACGGATTGTGATAACTTTTCAATAATATAAAATAAAACTTATTATTTGGTTGATTAACTCAATAGCCAGCAATAATATTAATTACAGGCTAACTATTGTATTTTAAAATCGCATCTTCTGCTTCTATAGAACTTAAATTTTAAAACATGAAGCTAATATTGTTCATTTTCAAAGTAACTGGCCCTTTAAAATATACATTACACAGAATTTCAATAATCGATTCTATGTCATGTTAAAATTTCACATCGAGACTCGATCTGTTAGTACCGCCAGAATGACGAATTGACGACCTATTCTGATAATATCGTACCAAGATATCTCGAAGCAAATAGTAATATTTTTACTGTGCTCATCTAAATATGCAACATATTAGAATTTCATTCCGAAATTCGATGATGCGATAGTACAACTAAAATTAAGAATTGGCGCCCCGTTTTTCACTATCTTATAGAGATATCACGGCACAGACTGAAGCATTTGTATTATACAAATCTGTAACTTTATTCATTAACATTTTATGCTCAAAATTGAAAACGAAATAGTACCTCCAAAATAATGAGTTGGCAACATGTTATGCTTGTATAGTACTCAGATACCACGAACAGACAGAAATACTTAAATAGTATTAATCTAAAGAGACATATTAAAATTTTATTTCAAAATTCGATGACCAGAAAGTTGAGCCAAAATAAGAATTGGCGCCTTATTCGGCTCATATCCGTCAAAGATATTACAAGGCAGACTGCAATATTTGTAATGTATTATTCGAGATATGCAACATATTAAAATTACAAAAACTTCGAAAAATTACAAAAACTTCGAATTTTTTGTAGAAAAAATTCGAAACTCGATGAAGAGGTAGTACCGCGAAAAAGAAGAATGGCGCCGCTTTCTGCTCATATCTAATCACGAAATCGCAAGACAAACTGAAATATTTGCATTGTACTAGTCGGATTTTGCAACATATTAAAATTTTATCCCGAAACTCGATGACATGACAGTACCACTAAAATAGCGATTTGGCGCTCCCTGCTGCTAATATCATACCAAGATGTGCATCGAGAGATCAGTCATTTATGTTCTGTTAATAATCTTGTCCTACATCATAATTTCATTTTGAAACAAGATTACTTAACAATATTTTCTCTGCCCGCCGCCTAGTCTACGATGGTTAAACAAAAAATTTGAAATGCCAAGTACTAGATAATTTGGTACTTTTAACTTTACTTTCCATAAAAAACAAAAATGAAAAATCATGCATCAAGAAAAGATTACAAGAGCACTTTCCATGACGTGCAGAATTTTTTAACGAAATTTAACTGCTTAATACTGTAAAAATGTAAACATTTTAGAAAAGGCATAACACTTCTGAAAACCAGATTACGGTACCTAACCGGAAAAGTAGTTCAATTCTTTTGTGGAGTCCTGTATTTAATCTAAATATTTGTATATTATTCTATACATACTATGATAAAACTTAGTATAGTAAGAAAATGCATATCAAATGGAAAATTTGCCTTCAGCAAATTTCTACCACTATACGGAAACATACTTGAATTATTTTCTACACCCCTGTATATAACCAATAGATTTTTATACGCCGCACATATTAAGCTAAAATTTAATTCAGGCTTAAATGTGGTTAAAACTACTGAAATTATATTTCCAAACATTATTATCCCTGGGAGGTCATGTATTCTGTTCTTTGTGTGGCCTGTATATGATTTTATTTATATTATACAAACATCTCTTAGTATACTAAATATAGTTCAGCTTGAAAGAGCATAACTCAATTAAAAGCCTCTTTTAAGTCATTCACACTGATACTCCGCAAAACTTACAAACACTTTTGTGTAACCTTGTATATGATCTATATCAGCTATACAAACCGCATACTAAGCAAAGATTTAATTAAACTTAAAAACGAATGCCATAAACGAAATCACACTGTAAGCAATTATCGCTAATAGAAAGATACAGTACTGTATCCACATTTTTTGTATGGCTCTGTAAATGAACGATGAAAGCTATGCATATCATATTGTACAACAAGTATATTATAGTAAGTCTCAGTAATGTAGCATATCAATTTCATTATATTTGATATAGTGTAACAGAACTATAATACGCTGCAAACCGTTTTTCCTTTGATATTATTATGTAAAGGGATTCTTTTGCGGGGCCCTATAAATGAATAATAAGTACTTTGGACCCTATATTATCCAGAATGCATAATTTAGTGCACTTCATTAATGCATATCATTTTCATTCTTTTTGAAATAACCAACATCATTAAAATAAACTTGAAGCAATTTTTTTGCATTGAGCGTAATGCATCGGAATACTTTTGACTGTCCCCGTAGACGAACTATAAACTCTACACACTTTATTTTCAATAGCGGGTATGCTATTGTTAACGTCAATAACATACAAAAATTTGAGGGAGATTCGAGTATATTTACAAGTATTAGAACTCTGGCAGACTGGAGACAATCCAAATTCACAAACGCTTTTAAATTATGTTGTAAAGTGTTAAAAACTATTAAAATATTTTTAATTATTACTAAAACATTATAAGAAAAGTAGAAATTAACGCATTTTATTGTTAAAATGTTGTTCTATTTATAAAAATTGTACTTAAATTATATTTAAGTTATTTACAATAACAAAGCATTTATGCGTTCGACAACTGGTCCAGTGATGGCCGAACACTAGAATTGAGTGGCCGACTACTAGCGACTTTGTAAGTATAAGTACTTTTAAGTTTGTAAGTACTTTTAAGTTTAACTTTTTATAAATAACAACTATAATATTTTTTTAAAAACAATTGCTGAAACAGTAAAAGAAAAGTATGCATTAACATGTGTCACTGTTTAAAATGTTGTATTGCTTTTTATAATTCCGCTTTGAGCTATATACTAAAAGAAAGCGCTTAAGTGGCCGACTATTGGTGCTTTTACCCTATGTAACAACATTAGATTTTTATATTTCCCGAAAGCGTATACCGTTTTGCGCTATTCTATTTTAATTTCAATTTTAAAAGGTTCTTTATAGTATTTTCTCTTTAGCTCCGATAGTGCTGTTTGTTCACGATATTTAAGTTTTGGCAGCGAGAAGAAGTCTCTTTTATTTTGCTGTACCTAATGATTAAACTTCCTAGGCGAAGAAGCAGATCGGCAACTTCAGCTCAAAGAGTATTAATCACTTGTCTGAGTCACCCGAACTAATTTTAGGCAAAATTTACATTAAATGAAAATTTACTTCCTATTTCCCACATATTTCTCCTTATTCGAAAAGAAAAAAAGCAAACTCTCTTCCATATTGACGTAAAAGAAACACTAATTTTGGTCGTTCTCGTAGTCAGTTCGACTTATGTATGTTTGACTCTCCTGAATCGGGTCAGTCCATCCAGTAAAGGTCTGATACGAAGCAGTACGAAGAAGCAAGCGATGAACGGATTGAAAATCTGTACCACTTGCGAGTGTTAATTCCTAAAAGATAAGAAATGTGTGGATAAAATTAGACATATGCAGGGTGTTCTGTCAGACCGACTGCTTTTAAAATTCAATAACAAGTAAGCAGCCACAGCTATTGAAGTTGATGTTGCAGGAAAATAATATACGGAATCTGCAATTTCATTAACGTGCTTTTTGTTGAGCTGTTGATTATAATATATATATTTGATTGATATTTTGTTGATTTATATATATATATATATATATATATATATATATAAAACCATTACAAACCAGTACAAATTATCAACAACTAATGCGAATGTCTAAATAATAAAGGAATTTATTCAAATTAAAAATGATGTATAAACCGTAATAGTTATATAAGATTTATATTTCGGAAATGCTATGTGGTTTATTTTCATCATTTTACAGTTTGAGGCAGTGGAGCGTCATCTATCGGTGCTATTCTCAACTAAAATAAAGAAGCTTTGTAATGAAATTCTTGAATTCCCATATTACTCTCCTTCAAGAAAACTACAGTAACAAATATTAACCCATTTTCGGCCAAAGGTGCGTAAACGTACCATTTCAATAAATGTTTTTTTATTAACACTGTGACGTATATTTTTCAATAATTTTGTTTTTCTGTTATTTTTAAGGGTTCTAAAGACATCTATAAAATATTAGTAATTCAATTGGAGTAACCTCTTTCTGTTGAGAAATTTTCAAAATACACTAATTTTTTAACTTGAAACGCTTACAGACAAAATGGACTTTTTGAAAATGCATAATTATTCCACTTGAGCTTAATCATATGTTTTTGTAATGGATTAAAGCTGAAAGTTCTGTAAATAAAATAAAAATAAAAATATGTCATAATTTTTTTTTAATGTTTTATTTAAATTTAATGGTGGGTTAGCGCACCATTGGCCGAATGTATGTAAAAAAAGGCAAAAATGAAAACCCACTTTTTAAGCAATGTTTCAGAGTTTTATTGCTAATTTGGTGTGATTTTATGATGATTTTGGTTGTAGAATATTTTCTCAACATTTGTCAATTGACGAAGAAATGGTATCTTATTTTGGAAGGCATTCATCAAAAATGCTTATAAAGGGGAAACCACTAAGGTTTGGATTCAAACTTTGGTGTTTGTGCTCTTCTGACGGATATCTTTTCCAATTCATTCCTTGTGAAGGTGCTGAGTCTGGCAGTGATCTACAAAATATGCCATTAGAAACAAGTGTTGTTCTGAAGTTACTTAGCGTTGTTCCAAAACCTGAAATGAACAAAATTTATTTTGAAAACTTTTACTTTTCTTACGGTTTATTCGAAATTTTGAAAGAAATTTTTTTGCGTCTGGAAGAGCTCGCGAAAATCGCATAGCTGGTTTTATATTGGATTGCTCCAAAAATATGAAAAGAAACCTCATTGTTCCTACGATTTTGCATTCTACAAGGATAAAGAAACATGTGCTATCAAATGGAACGACAATGCTGTGGTAACGATTGTTAATAATAATAGGACCATTTTGCGCCTTGTAAACGCTAGACGATACAGTTGCAAAGAAAGAAAGGAAGATATGATTTCACAACCGAACATTATTTCGGTCTACAATAAGCATATAGGAGGTGTTGACCTACATGACAATGCCATAATTAATTACCGTATAAAGATGCAAGGTAAGGAATGGTGGTGGGCATTATTCACAAATATCATTGATAACGTTATAGTAAATTCATGGTCGCTGTATAGAACTTCTACTAACACAAAAACAGCACTTATGTACTTTAGATCATATATAGCGATTGCTCTATTAAAATTTGAATGCAAGAACAATCTATCTGGTGAAAATACATTACAAATGACACATCCTAATAAAGATCATCCATGATCTTCAGCTCTACCGAAAGAAATACCGACTGATGGAATCGGACATACCTTAAGTGAATACGAAAAAAAAAGCCCGTTGACAATGTAAAGTGTACAAAACCCATATGATATGTTTGTGCCTTAAATGCCATATCCATTTGCATCCAAAATGTTTCGAAAATTTCCATAAAAAAATAAAAAAGATTGACTAGAATACAAATGTTCTACTAAATGATTTGTTCATTGATTAGACCAATGGTGCGTATACGCACCATTTTATTTTTTAAATAAAATATTATTTTTCACGCACGAAACTTTTTTGTGTCTTAATGAACATAATTTAAGCATATTTCAATGAAAATAATACCACATTTTATAAAATTTCTATGTTTGACCTAAAATGGGTTAAGTACTTTTCAATCTTTGTCTTTTGTAAATACAGTAGATTTCCGTTACAACGAATTCCATTACAACGAAAAATCCTGTTACAACGAAATTTGACAAATCCCCTTTTCAAATTGCATTAACCTTAATGTATTAAAAATTCCGTTTTAACGAAGTGCATATTTTTAGGAATTCCGCTACAACGAAAAATCTTCATCGAGCTCTTTTTTTCTTTTTTCTGAAATGATCTCTGGTTCGTGGCAAGAAATTAGCCAGAAAGCAATTTCTAACTGTTGGAAACATGCCCGGTTAACTGAAACCGAAGCAAAATTAATCAAAAATTTTAGATTTGGATGAATCGTCTGAGTTAAACATAATTTGGAAGGCTACCAAAAAACTAACATCAGTCTCTGATCAGGTGGATTTGGAGGATTTCTTGTTTGTGAATGACAATATTCAAATATGCTCTGAAGTGTCTGATGAAGATATCATTTTGTTCATTAATAGCACATTAATAGACCGACAAAATTACGAAAGCAGTGATGACGATATCAAAAGTTTACCAACGATTCAAAAGTTACCGCTTCGGGAGCTCTTTCATGCTTGGAGGAAATGCGTACTTTTGTTTCTCATCAAAAGAATGTTCCAGAGGAGGTATTTTCTCACATTTATTCGTTGCACACATTTTTGTTATCATCAACTACACATTCCTTTGTACAAAGTAAATTACAGATTTTCTGTAATAATGTGCTACTAAATAAAGGTTAGTTCGTAAATTTGTATTTTTAACATTGAATTTTATTTTATTAACTTTTTCTATGTTAATTTAACTAGTCTTCCATTAAAATCTTCTATAACGAAAGGTAAATTTATCTTCCATAATTAGTTTACGTGTATATGTAATTCATTAGATAAATAGGAGTAATTCCGTTACAACGAAATATTTTAGCGGTCCCGTGGAGTTCGCTGTAATGGAAACCTACTGTATTATCAAAAGACTAGTACATGAAAATCATGTTCTTCTTTCATGTATTTTTTAATAGTTTTTATTTTATTTGTATTATATCTTTAAGACTCAACATATTTTTATAATAAAGCGGGACTGTAACATACGGTAAATGTGTATATTCAACGAACTTTACGAAATTAAAATTTATTCCGAGTGAACATATTCCTTAATGTCACCGTGAGAAAGAAATCTACACTGGCGGAAAAAAATCCCAACACCAAGAAAGACTTGTGTTAGATAAACGAAATTTGGTAGGCGTGTTTATACATCTGAAAGATGGCATCGATTGAAATTTCGCGCTTCGTGCATAAGTGTGGCACTAGTAGCGCCACTCAGAACTTGCAGATCAGGTTTACTTTAAATGCTTGCTGTAAAGTTCGTAGGCGTTATTTAGCTTCGAAATGTGACGTATTGAGTTGATGTTAGCCAAGAAAGCCTTTAACAAGACGAAGAAGCCACTGTCAACAGCTCAACGAGTTGGAACAAGGTCGCATATTCGGGCTACGAGAAGGTGGATTTTTTTTCCGCGATATTGCAGAAAGACTTGGATGGAATTTATCCACTGTGCATGATTGTTGGAAGCAGTGGTCAAGGGATGGTACTACCTCAAGAAGACCAGGTTCCAGGCGGCCACGTGGCACTCCTGAGAGGGAAGATCGCCGTATTCGGCGTACGACTGTGGCGCATCGTACTGCGTCTGTGGCAGAAATTCGAGCTGCAATTGATACAACAGTGACAGAACAAACTGTTAGAAATCGATTACTTCAAGGACAGCTCCGAGCCTGTAGCGTACATTCTACTGACTCCAAGCCATTGCCGATTGCGACGCCATTCGTGTCAAGCCAGAGCTCATTGGTGGGCGAGTGGAGATGTGTTGTGTTTCTTTTTCATCACAAAACACAACAGATCTCCACTCCGTCCTCCAATGAGCTCTGGCCTCATACCAATGGCGTCGCAAACGGCAATGGCTTGAAGTCAGTAGAATGCACGCTACAGGGAGCCTGGCTCGGAGCTGTCCTTGAAGTAACCGATTTATAACAGTTCGTTGTGTCACTGTGGTACCAACTGCAGCTCGAATTTCTGCCGCAGACGCAGTACTATGCGCCACAGTCGTACGCCGAATACGGCGATCTTCCCTCTCAGGAGTACCACGTGGCCGCCTGGAACCTGGTATTCTTGAGGCAATACCATCCCTTGACCACTGCTTCCAACAATCATGCACAGTGGATACATTCCAGCCAACTCTTTCTGCAATATCACGGAAAGAATATCCACCTTCTCGTAGCCCGAATATGCGACCTCGTTCCAACTCGGTGAGCTGTTGACAGTGGCTTCTTTGTCTTGTTAAAGACATTCTTGGCTAACATCAACTCAATGCGTCACATTTCGAAGCTAAATAACGCCCATGAACTTTACAGCACGCATTTAAAGTAAACCTAATCTGCAAGTTCTGAGTGGCGCTACTAGCGTCACACTTATGCGCGAAGCGCGAAATTTCAATCGATGTCATCTTTCAGATGTATAAACACGCCTACCAAATTTCGTTTATCTAACATAAGTCTTTCTTGGTGTTGGGATTTTTTTTTCCGTCAGTATATTCGATCTTTTCCCCTCAAAGTGAAAGTAGTCTTGCAACATATTTTATGAAAAGAAAATAAAGGTGTTTAAAAGACGAAGGTAAAATCGTAGAAAAAATATAGGTAATTTTATTTTTTAAGATTGCGGAAAGAAATGAGAGAACGTGCATTATTTATTTATCGAAAATTTAGAATACTCCCTTCACTCTAAATTAAAATGTCTGAAATTCACTCACTTAAGTGTCTGAAACGGAGTGTTCAATTTTCAGACATTTTAAAATGTCTGAATTTTTAAGACACTTGTATGTGTCTGAATTTGAGTCATTTAAGTGTCTTAAACTAGAGTGTTCAAATTTCAGACATTTTAAAATGTCTTAATTTTTAAGACACTTGTATGTGTCTGAATTTCAGACATTTGAAATGTCTGATTTGCGTCCATGTTTGACCCACCTCTCACTTGTAGGCAATAGGCAGACAATTTTTTTATCCCATAAAAAAAATAATAATAAGCATTATACGTAGCCATGATTGGACCACCTTCAATACTGGGAAAATATTTGACCATAAAACAGGGGTACGTTTGTTTCAGAAGCAGGACATGATTAAACCACAGACAAATTGGGTCATGACCCCCCCCTTTCTAAATTTCGGTGGCCACAAACAGGGTATGCAATTTTCTTAAAGCTGATAATTTAAATCTCTTTCGACCTTGTATTGATTATGATTAATACTTTTAACTTCTAGAGTAGAATAAGGTTAAAAACAGAATATATATTTGTCTAAATACAGTAAACCCTATCAATAGTGAGCACCTCGGAATCACGGAATTCGTCGGCTATTCGGAAATATTTGCTTTTCTGAGGTAAAATTTTACAACAATGCATGCGGTGAGAATTGAAAAATGGTTTTACTAAATAGAGATCTTCTTTCTTGGGAGTATCCGTTATGGAGGTTTTACCGTACAACTTTCATAACGGACAATTTTATTTAGCGACGACTCACCTTTTCAATCTGTAACTCATACATAAATATATATATTGCTTCTCTGAGGTAACTCAGAGAAGCAAACACCTTCGAATAGCGGACAAATTCAGCATTCCCGAGGTGCTTGCCTTTGAGATATTTTACTGTATTTAGATAAATATATATTTTATTTTTAATCTTATTATAACCTAAAAATTCAAAATATTTACTATAATCACAGTACAATGTTGAAATAGATTCAAAATGTAAGTAGAAGGTGGTGGTGGTGGTGGTGGTGGTGGTGGAGGAGGAGGAGGAGGGGGGAGCACTGCCCAGTTTTCTCGTGATTTAATCAAATCCTGCGTCTGTAAAAAAATCAGACCTGTATTACTGTTCGTTAATAGAGGTGTCCAGTAGTCTGGAGTGTCCGTTAAGGAGGCTAATGAACATTCCCGAATAGCAGTCACCTTTTTCCTAGCGAGCACTTTTTAAATCTTACTATACTACTCTAAAAGTTAAAAATATTCATAATAAGAGGTGCAATTTTGAAAGAGGTATAAAGTATCATGTTTACAAAAATTGCATACCAAAGTCCTCACCTCCCCCCCCCCCCCCCAAAAAAAAAAAAATCCGGGAAGTAACCATTGCGCAGTTTGTCCCTGCTTTATCATGTCCAGCTTCCGGAATCAAGCCAACCCTGCTATATGTTTTGCTAAATAGAGGAGTCCGTTACAGAGGTTTTACTGTAGATATTTACACTAAAACGTCCGTAAGGAACATTTCCGAATAGCGGACACATCTATTCCCCAACACCTATAAATCTGCACATTTTTACTTCTCAATAACGGATTAATTCCGTGCTCTCAAGGTGTCGCTATTTAAAGGTTTTACTGTATATTCATTTATATACATATTCGAAATCATAAAAATTGATTCATTTTTGGTGAATAATAATACATTTGCTTCAAATGAATTCAAGGTCCATCGGTTAAGATTAATCAATAATATTTTGCAAAATTACTTTAATCACATGAATCGAAACATGCAAACTAACGAATTAATAATTCATACACGATAAGTTACAACATAAATTGAACTGCAACAAAAATGATGTGTGTTGCGATGCACAGTATCAAACACACACAAACAACTCCACCCCCCCCCCCCCCATCCCCACCTCCCATAAAAAACAGATTTAACTTTTAATTGCTTTCTTTTTAAATAGTTTCATGATTTTTTTTTTTTTTTTTACCATCAGATATATATATAAAATTCTTTTGAAGGAAAAAAAACTAAAAAAAACTTTTTTTATTAACATCACAGTAATTTTTTTTAAATTTAACTTTCATTTATTTATTAATTAAAAAATAATAATTTTGTGAAAATATATACACAAACAGTGAAAACATAAGAATAATAGTTTTTTAAAGTCCCGTTATCTTCCTAAAATATTAAATATCATTGTTACCAATCAGTAGGCATTACTGATATTAGTCGTCTCGATTATTAGAGTATAACTGTTTTTTAATAATTGGTTTATTTAGATTAGAAGTTTTATTACAAAAATGAAAACCCCTTTAGAAAACTAAATGGCCCTGTCATGGGTCGCAAATCCGTATTATTTGTACCCATGTATTTTTCTTTTTCTCATATTATTTTCATTTCTTTTTACGCATATTATTCAACTTGATTAAAAAAAAAAAACCCTCATATATGAGCTTAAGAAATCCAATATACTGGATTAATTACGCCTATTTTTATGTTTTGTTTATAATTTATTTTCAAAGATTTATATTCACTTTATTCTTTTATTTTTATTTTTATTTTTAATTTAATTATGTTATTGAGATTGAACACAGAAAACATATGTATCAAAGTATTCTTTTTTTATTAAATAAGTTTTTATGAGGACTATTTAAAAAAAATTGCATCGTCATGCAGTAGGGATTTCTTTCTCACTGGAAAAACTGAAACTTTATTTATAAAATATTCAGAAATTCATGATAACTCAATCTGATGCTTCCATGATTTTTTTTTGTGCTCCATTTGAACCTTCTGAAGCAAAAGAGAGTTCATAGCAATTCACAAACATAAATTTAAATTTGTTAATATCAAAACATTTACTTCGATAATATAGACTCCGTAAAATAATTAAACGATACTGTTGTCAATAAAAATTAAATTTCACATGTAAAATTTTATCAATAACACAAAGTATCTAGAAATTGCAAGGAAAGAACTTAATTATGCAATATCATATAAAAATTAGGATTTTTTAATATTGCTATATGGACGTTTTGTAAAAATATAGACCAGATGATAATCACAAGAACTACTTACCTATTATTAAATAAATATATATTTTTAATAACATAAAGGAAAAAAGTAAATAATGATTTACATATTAATTTATTCTACACGAAATAAAATTAAAGCTGAAAAATATACATTGTTAATAAAGTCAACTATTGAAAAATGAAAGATTTGAATAGTGATTATGTTAATAATCTATTATATATATAAAATCCAAACGGAAATTTCGTTCCGAACGCCGAGATTTCGAGTTCTACCGCATGGATTTTTACGGAACTTATACCGTTAGATAGGTATCGATCCAGGGAAGGTTTTAAGCTATAACACATGATTCTACCTAGATTAGTTATAGAATTATTTCGAAAAATTCTATTATTTTGGACTTTGTTACTTCATATTTCCTTAAATATCTGGGTTCCTATTGGTCGTAGAGCTTAGATCTCGCGCCAAAAGTAGCTCCGAAGCACCCAAGCAAACTTTTCCCCGCGATTAGTTTGCCGTCTTCCGATTTCCTCTAACTCTATTAGCGGCCCCCGTAGAGACCCTTTAAAATATTTTTCGTAGTAATTTCAGCAATTATCTTAAATTATTGGTTAAGACTGCCACCCTCCCGATTCATGTATCTATGGAAAGGTTGCATGAAGGAGTTTCGTTCAGATACGCTTTCGTTAAGAATAGAGTGCGCTCCCTGGTGGTGGAATGTGGAACTAACATAACGCGATATTGTTAAAATTGGGAAATCTAACAATGCGATCTGTTTTAAACTTTGAGATAGTTCATAACACATAATCTATTATCTATTCTATTATATATACATAAAATCTATTATCTATTCTATTATCCATTATATATATAAAATCCAAACGGAAATTTCGTTCCGAACGCCTAGATTTCGAGTTCTACTGCATGGCTTTTTACGGAACCTATACCGTTAGATAGTTATTGTTTCAAGGAAGGTTTTAAGCTATAACACTTTATTCTACCTATATTAGTTTTAGAATTATGACGGAAAATTCTGTTATTTTGGGCGATAAGGTTACCATTTTATTTCTTGGCGAGATTCATCTTTGATAAAAAAAAATTGAAACGGCTATTAAACCTCGAAAAATAAAAGAAAAACTGTTACTAATTTTATTTAAATAAAAAAAAAGAAAAAAAGAAGAAAATCCGTTTTAATGAGTGATAATATTAAAAAACGGAAACATTTAATTAAAACCTGAAAGAAATATTTGTAATGCTTAAAAATTAATTTAATAAGAAATATTACACTTGATACGCAATATTTGACTCTTTATCGCTTGCGTTAGATATGGAAACGAATCTGAAAATTTGATTAGATGAAATTTTAACGACATTTTCTTTCTGTTCTGTTCTTTTCTTTTTTTTTTATATCTAATTGTCCCATCACGTGACTTATAGAAGAAACAGGCAGATGTAATTGTGAGTCACATGTGTAATTACTATTTGTTTCTTTACAATTTTTTCTTTTTCTTTTGTCGCCAAACAATGTGATTTTAAGCCAAAAATGCATAAGCGTGACATTAACTTGAGGATGTTCTCACAAATGGTGTTTTTTTAGGTGAAATAGATCATTTTTTGAGTACATTTTCATATTCAATTGTAACTTATATAGATATCAGTTAATATTTTAAAAATGGAATCGAATACTTAAATTTCAGTGTGAATTTCTGCCACACATACATATTGTAAAATAATTTCGTACTTTTTAAAATGTTTTTCGCCGTAATTCCGAAAGCATGTGATATTTATAAACTCGAACTCAGATCAACGAATATTACCCATTTTATTTAAGCAAATATTATCTATTTTCTCAAGTCATTTCGCCAATTTCATTTATAGGAAAATTCACAGATTCGAAATCTAGGTAAGAAAGATAATTTTTAAGGAAATTTATGTTTTAATACGTTATTACTATAGAAAAATTCAACATTTTGAAAAAAAAAATTACAAGTCTTTTGTATATCGTCATTTCTTCTTCGTCTTTCTTCGTACTTTCTCCTCTGTTATGTAATATTTCAAATGATATTGGACTAATTTTCGATCATCGATTCACCGCAAAATCGCATATCTAATATAGTATATAAAATAAAGTCTGGATTAGGGGACTAATTAACGCACAGCTCAAACTACTGAACCTAAAATCTTGAAAATCGTGGTAAAAATACTTCTTTTGACATAAACTTCTGCTAAGAAAGGATTTTCTAAAGTGTCACCCCTAATGGTTTTTGCACGGGGAGGGGAAAAAATCGAATATCAAAATTATGCGTCAAATGATAGCATATTTTAATGTAGTTTTGTATGCTGAATCGAATGCTACCAAATAAATTTTTATAAGTCCAACAGTTCTTGACACATTTCATATTTTTCTAATTTGGCGGTGTCTTTGGCATCTAAACCTCAAAATAGCTATCATTACATCCGTTACTCTAGCAACGGAAAAAATTCAAACCAACCCTTTTGGCTAAAAAATAAAAACGGCTCTATGAGTTTGAAATAAAAATGCAAGCATCTTAATTTTTTTTTAAAATAGTGATTTTATGTAAAATAAAAGGGAAAAAATTACTGAGAATTTAGCGTTATAAAACAAAAATGGAAAAGGTACTACTTAGATATTCCGTCGACCAAAAATCTATCGTCAAACTGTAAGATTAAATGCCAATAATGGTTGATCGTAAATATCAAATTCACTTGAATTTAAACAAACTACACGTGTTTACGTCATCAAATGATTTTAATTTCGACGTTTTATTTGTATTTTTATTAATGTTATACTAATTTATTTGTTATTTCGTTATTTAAAATAAAGATTATGTCAATTTATATAATTTAGCGAATGGTTTGGCGATTTATATAATTTGGCGAAATTGGTCAACGGGATAACAAGTAGTACCAATGAAAATATTTAAGTATGAAAACAATGTTTGTAACGACTTAAAAATTATTTTCATATATATAAACTCAGTTTATGGCGTCAGATGCCATCATCCGAAGAATCTACAAGAGTCTTTTTCCATTTTTCCCGGTCATAGGTTCCTCAATGAAAGAAATTGGAATTGGAATCATATTGTGCGATTTATAAATTGCTCCTCGATAAGAAGAAAAAATGGGTACATTTATAACAACCGTGCGCACATCTCGCTGATAGCATTTTTAAAATTCCCAATAGCAGTAGTTACATTTTGCGTATGTAAATTAAAAATATTTTTTTGCTTTTAATTATGGCATTATTTCCTGTTATTGTTTATCTTTTCAGTTTTTTAAATGAAATTAGTATAAAGCATGCATTTTAAATTAAATGGGTGAAAGGTTTGTGTTTTAAATGAAAATAATAAAATAAGAATACGCTATGAAAACAATCTTTATTGATTTATTACCTGCGCCCGGCTGACATAAAAGTACCACAAAAACCACATATTCACTTTTCTTTGAGTAGTTGCTTATGAGAATTCAAGTTAACCTTCCGTAATCGGATACTTCACATATTGGTGTATTAGCTTTAATGTTGAAAGCATCGTTTTTGTTTGAAGCGAAAACTTTACTATGAATTCTATTACACAAAATCGCATCATCATCATCTACTATATATTTACAACGGAAATTTGTATTTCATTCCGATTGTTTATAATACTTTCGTAGGATATACCACAATTAGTTAGGTAATAATTTTGGAAAGGTTTTAGTGTATACAAATTGTTCAAGGGTACTTAGTTATAGAGCAAAAGTAAAAGTTCAAAAATTAAGTGAACCTGATTATGAAAGCTTAGCCTTTTTTAAAAAATCTACAGAACATATTTTGTTACAAGTGGCCCTGTTGCATGACTTTTAGGAATGGTGTTAGTATATACGATTTCATTATATGTTGATTAGTTACAGAGGTATTAATTCCTGTTGTCATAACGGTCTCATTACCCGACCATAAGTGCGCTGTTTATAATCAACTAAAACAATTACTTCGTAATTGCTAAATTTTGTCCAACGCTTAAGATAACATTATATCGCAATGGTGTTCACATCGTTTTCAGTAATGTGCAAGGTCAAGCTGAAGATCCATATTGTTTAAAATACAAGTTCAAATTCACCATTTAGTTTAATTCAAGGTTCATTTGGAAATATTGACCAGCGTAGCGGGCATAGCCTGCTAGTAATCAATAAATCTCAAAGATTTGTTTATTTTAATTATTTTTTATATAGTGTATAGCACATAAATAGCATATTAATGCAACTAAAATTTGTTTTTTAAGTAGAACTTAATTTGACAAGTTTTTCAGAATTAGGTTTAACGGTAATTTAAATGAAGATTGAAATTATTAAAATGATTATTTTAATATATGCATTATTTTATATTCTGTAATTAGTGATTTTTTATCCGCAAAAGTTTAATATGAAATGTCAATTAATTTGGAGTGATACATAAGCAAAAAAAAGCAAATGATTCAAGCAATCTGTTTACTATATAAAAATTTAATTTATAAAATGAAGATCTAAAGAAATATTAATCAAATTCATTAATACAGAAAATGATAATCATTCATTGAAAATGTCAAAAATGAACACACAAACCTTTAAACACAAAAAATGTTTATTGAGTACAAGAAAGAAGCTAATATCAAAAATGCAAATTATTAATTATTACGATAAAATAATATAAATAATAAAATTACATATTATATGAAATTTCAATGCTCTGTGTTTTAAATTGAGCAATATCATATCGTTCTATTCAAGCTTACCGTTAGGAGGGTTATCCAAAATGTTTTATACCGGAAATCCATTTTAAAATTTATATTCACATTTTACTATATTTCAACTATATATTTTAAATAGTCTAATTTATAATGGATGAAATAAAATTTTTGAAAAATCTGTTGAAAGTTCAATAAATGTATTAAAAAATTCAATTCACAATTCTTTCACATGAACTTTCCAAGGAATTAAAACGTTAACGGTAATCCAAACAATTCTTCGGAATTGTAATAAGAACGTTCCATCTAACATCTTTAAAATGAAAACACACACATAAGATGTTAACTGTATTTTACAACACAATTGCTGCAAATTCTAATACTCCAATAGATGAAAAACATATCTCTTCACACAAAAAAAATATACTATGTCAGCTTCTTTTTTTTTAGGGTTTCGTTCATCTGACGAAATCCTATTCGTCTCGCTCCTCTGTCTGTCTGTCTGTCCGTCACAGAGCCCGTTCTCAGAAACTATACATGTTGGAGACATGACATTTTGGGTACTTATAGCTGAACACCTCACATCATACGACAAATCATAAAATTTTTAAAAAGTCGTACATTTAACCCTTTGCGCTCCCGCATGTGTATTTTAAACAATTCTTTCTAAGTGAGCTCCTAATTATGTTGGAGACATGAAATTTTGGGTACTTATAGCTGAACACCTCACATCAAACAACAAATCATAAAATTTTGAAAATGTCGTACGTTTAACCCTTTGGGGTCCCACATGCATATTTTAAACAATTCTTTCTAAGTGAGCTCCTAATTAGGTTGGAGGCGTGAAATTTTGCATACTTATAGCTGAACACCTCACATCAAACGACAAACCAAAAAATTTTGAAAATGTCGTAAGTTTAACCCTTTGCGTCCCACATGTGCATTTTAAACAATTCTTTATAAGTGATCCCCGAATTATGTTGGAGACATGAAATTTTGGGTAACCATAGCTGAACACATCACGTCATACGACAAATCATAAAATTTTGAAAAAGTCGTACATTTAACACTTTGGGCTCCCGCATGTGTATTTTAAACAATTATTTCTAAGTGAGCTCCTAATTAGTTTGGAGGCGTGAAATTTTGCATACTTATAGCTGAACACCTCACATCCAACGACAAATCATAAAATTTTGAAAAACTCGTGCATTTAACACTTTGGGGTCCCACACGTGTATTTTAAACAATTCTTTCTAAGTGAGCCCCTAATTATGTTGGCGACATGAAATTTTGGGTACTTATAGCTGAACACCTCGCATCATACGACAAAAGATAAAATTTTGGAAAAGTCGTACATTTAACCCTTTGGGGTCCCGTATGTGTATTTTAAACAGTTCTTTCTAATTGAGCCCCTAAATAGGTTGGAAGCATGAAATTTTGCATACTTATAGCTGAACACCTCAAATCAAACGACAAATCATTAAATTTTGAAAATGTCATACATTTAACCCTTTGGGGTCCCACATGCATATTTTAAACAATTATTTCTAAGTGAGCTCCTAATTAGTTTGGAGACGTGAAATTTGCATACTTATAGCAGAACACCTCACATAAAACGAGAAATCATAAAATTTTGAAAATGTCGTACATTTAACCCTTTGGGCTTCCGCATGTGTATTTTAAACAATTCTTTCTAAGTGAGCTCCTAATTAGTTTGGAGGCGTGAAATTTTGCATACTTATATCTGAACACCTCACATCAAGTGACAAATCATAATATTTTGAAAATGTCGTACGTTTAACCCTTTGGGGTCCCCCATGTGTATTTTAAACAATTCTTTCTAATTGAGCCCCTAAATAGGTTGGAGGCGTGAAATTTTGCATACTTATAGCTGAGCACCTCACATCAAACGACAAATCATACAATTTTGAAAAAGTCGTGCATTTAACCCTTTGGGGCCCCACACGTGTATTTTAAACAATTCTTTCTAAGTGAGCCCCTAATTATGTTGGAGACATGAAATTTTGGGTACTTATAGCTGAACACCTCACATCATACGACAAAAGATAAAATTTTGGAAAAGTCGTACATTTAACCCTTTGGGGTCCCGTATGTGTATTTTAAACAGTTCTTTCTAATTGAGCCCCTAAATTGGTTGGAGGCATGAAATTTTATATACTTATAGCTGAACACCTCACATCAAACGACAAATCATAAAATTTTGAAAAAGTCGTACATTTAACCCTTTGTGCTCTCACATGTGCATTTTAAACAATTCTTTCTAAGTGACCCCCTATTTAGGTTGGAGGCGTGAAATTTTGCATACTTATAGCTCAACACCTCAGATCTCACGTCAAATAATAAATTTTGAAAAAGTTTTATTTTTAACTCTTTCAACTCCAGCTTGTGTATTTTAAGCCATTCTTTCTAACTGAGCCCCTAATTAAATTGGAGATTTGAAATTTTGCATACTTATTGCAGAACACCTGAGGCCAGACGACAAATCATAAAATCTTGAAAAAGTCTTACATTTAATCCTTTGAGCTACCACATATGTATTTGAAGCAATTCTTTCTAAGAGAGCCCCTAATTAAGTTGGTGACATGAAATTTTGCATACGCATAGCTGAATACCTCAGACCACACAACAAATCATAAAATTTTCAAAAAGTCTTTTATTATTTACCCCTCTGGGCTCTAACTTGTGTATTTTAAGCAATTTTTCTAACCTCCGCCCTTTTAACCCGGGGAGAAATTTTCCAACTTTTGCCGACACCCCTTTGACCATTCTTTCGTATTATGCACCATAGCCTTACATATTTTTGTTCCATTTTTTTTCGCCATGTGCGACTACTTATCTCGGGTGCTATGGGCCCAATCCCCTCGACTAATATATCTACGGATAGTATGTAAAACGGATTTTCGTTCGGATACAGGTTTGTTTAGAATCAAGTGCGCCCCCTGGTTTTGAAATGTGGAACTAACAGATTTTTCAAAAGGATAAAGTGTTTTGAAAGGAATATTAGACGAAACCCTCTGTGCGATCTGTGATCACACTTACCCAATTGTTTTTCTTTAACGGTGTCATCGACTCAGTGACTCAAGTGATGAAACTTCAAGTTTATCAGCGTGAAATGAAATGTTTTGAAAATTAAGCAGAAATTACTTTGCTAGTATACTTATACTAAGTCTCCTTCGTTGGCCGTCGAGCGGAAGTCGTTGCCCGCCAAAATTGCAGAAACAAACGAACGCATGCGAACTTATCGTATTCTGATTGGCTGAGATGTAATAATACTTTCATGATACGTTTCACAATTAGATTTGTATTTAAATCTTTTTTTTAACTAAAGGAAGGCTTATAAATGTATAATCTCCCAAAAATTCGTACTTTTCATGTCATACGATTCAGTTCATATTTTTTCTTATCTAATTGTAAAAGCGAGCGTGTGCGATAGCAAGTATATAGGAAGGGGGGGGGGTGGTGAATGATTGATCGAGCGAAAATTTTTTTGGGGCGTTAGATTGTCGCCTATTAGCGTGGTGTCAGGGTCTAGTAGATACCTTATTTAAACATAATCGTCGGCAGCGGTGGTTGTTAATGGGGCCCATGACCACTTCCCAGATTTTGAAATTTAGTTGGTTTCTTTATGTCTGTTTATTTAAAAAATATGTTCTAAATGACTATAGAATAATTATAGACTAATAAATAACTCTAATAGTAAAAGCACGTAAGACAATTTTGTCAAGGTACCCCCCCCCCCCCCCACTCCGCTCACCTCTGAATTCCTGGATGAAAACATTTTTAATTCTGTGTCTTCTTTTTCGTCTTCTGTTTTTATGTTCATGTTTTTCAAATTTATCTTAAAAGAGGGCTATAGGGGGCAGAGTCCCCTGAATATTAAAAAAAAGTTCCAGCTCTTTGTTTCTTTTTGAATATTTAATTTATTTTACTTGTAAATTTTTTGCATTGCTTTTTAATTTGATATGTTTACATATTGTTTTACTCGATGCATTCTAGAAAAAACTCTTAGCATATTTCATATTCGAATTCTGCATTTTAAAAAAGGAGATTAGGTTGTGGGGCCACAAGCACACTTGTTGGAAAATCGGGTCCTCTTTCAAGCCCTTTCGTACATTTTTTTCAAGACATATATCTTAATATTTTAAAATATTTTAGAGGGGTGACCCCCGTACTCTCCTGCGTACACCGACGAGAGCTAATGATTTTCTCAGAACTTTATATTTTTATGTAAAGAATTTTTTAATTACTTTAATGAAAAAATAAACAAATAAATAAAAGATAAAATTGGTTTCAAGAATTGGTTAACAGATTTGTGCAGTACAGTTTTGACAAACATCTTATGGTCTAAGAAAATTCTGTAAAGTAATATCGTTCAATGAATGAAAAAGCATATTTTAATCACCTCTCATCCATTAATAAACATTCTTTACTGGTGCCCTAATCAAATCCAGACACTTAAGCGTTTTAATCTTTAAATGTCTTAATTTCAGACATGTCACCAGAATTCAGACATTTTTTTAGTTCATTTATACCATGATCATAATAAGACACTTATGTGTCTCAAATTTAGACATCTATGATGTCTGAAATTTCACATTCAGACATTTAAGTGTCTGAATTAGTTTTTCAGACACATAAGTGTCTAAATTTAAGACGCCTCTATTTGCAGTGTTCGTATACTTTAAAAGATACATCGTGGAGATTATTTTCGTGTCTTCTTTATGAAAGAAGACATTTCTGTTTGTACTAGCTGACCCGCACGGCGTTGCCCGAGCCCGTAATAATATTCTTAAATGAATCTGTAATTTTTATCGCAGGCCCGTACAGTGGGGGGGGGGGGGGGGCAGGTGGAGACAGTGCAAATTACCAGGGCCCGACTCTTGTTCAGTTCCAAAGTTGTGTAAAGTTTTTTAATTTTTATGTATCTCATACTTTAAACTTTTTTATTCCAAATTAACTGATGAATTTAATTAAAATGTAATTATATTTTCAATAATTTAATTTTTTATTTGAAATCTTTATATGAAAAAGCAATTACAAATACAACATAAAGTGTAATACTGAAAAGAAATAAAATTGTAAGCAAATATTACTGTATAGATTTTTTAAAAAAAGTACCAGCCAGCAAATTTATTTTCTAATAGAGTAAAGCCTGTTTATAACGGAATCCTGCAATAAACGAAAAAAAAAGTTCCAGCTCTTCTCCCCCCCCCCCCCCAAAAAAAAAGTTATAATACTTTGTTCAATTTAAATAACCTGCATAAAACGGAATTTATCACTAGTCGTTTTCGTTTCCGTCTAAGCAGGTTTTATTGTACCTTTCTTCTGGGGGGCCCGTAATAATATTCTTAAATGAACCTCAATTTCGCATCGCAGGTGCGTACAGTCAAAACTACCTGTCCGTACAAAATTACTTTTAACGTCATGACAACGTTTTGTAAACTTCTTGCTGCTGTTTAATTCGCATTTCCAATACAGTTCTTTGAAGAAAATGCACGTTTCACCCACAGTTATGCATGCCCCGGAACGTTTAAATCAGTAATTTGGATTTCAGAAGCAACGCGCGCATGCTGCAGTTATTAAGCCTATTTTGCCGATCGCTTAACGGCGTTCTCAATCAATTCTATTTGGATTTCGGATTTATTTCGATTCGACTCCAATTCGGCTTCTTCTTCACTTTCAAGCATTCGCCGAGATTTAGTACGGGCATTTCAAATGATATTGAACTCTGAGACCTATAGCGGAGCGAAAGATATTGCACCGAAAAAGCGAAACGTAAACAAACCCGATCGCCCTAAATCCTGCCAAAGGACTCTTGCACAATAACCAATGAGATGCGTTTCTCGGGCGTTGCCATTAAAAAATAACAAATAATTGCGATTTCTGTGCCACGTTTGTTAGCGTAATATATATATATATATATAGATTTTACTTTAGGGTAAAATAATGCTTTTGGATTTGGAAAGGCTTTAGAGATAATATTTTTGAGAGGTTTTTATTTAGATAAGAGTTCAGGGTTTCTTTTATCAGTTTGTAAAGTACTTAGCAAATTATGTGCTTAGTTATAACACAAAGTATTAAAAATTATAATTACGAACATACATAAATAAATTATAGTCCTATACATTATAGTCTTAAACCTCTAGTGCATGAATCATTTTTAAGTGGATAAAATGCATATTTTGAACTTAAAAATAAATTTTAAATGGATACTTTCAGTTTCGGAACCGTTTCCGAAACATGATGATTTTGTCCCTCTGCGCAAACTATAAATGGAACATACTTCATTTTCGATAGCGAACGATCTATTGTGAACTCCAAAAACATACGAAAAGTGCAGGGAAATCTGAGTACGTTTACTAGATTTAGAGCACGGACATATAGACAGACAGGGAGATGGCCTAACACACCGAATCCATAAACATTTTTCAACTGCGTTGAAAAGTGTTACAAATGAAAATTAAAGAAAAATAAAATAAATAATTAAAAGCAATTAAAATGCAGCTCACTATTTCGTCGATATTTTTGTGATTTTCCACATTTTGACCTGGATTCTTTATATAAATTGACATATGCAGTAGGTGACCAAATTATGTAAATAAAGTTTCGTTATCTTTCGCGCATGCGTAGTTAAAATTAAATTTACACGAATGCTTAAATGTCATCAAATATTTATTATATTTGAATTTTAATTGCAGTAAATTGTTTCTACTGTAATTCGTCAAATTTCTTGAAAGTTTTAAATTTAGTATAAAACCAACCATGGTATAAACAAATAACATGCAGAAATTTTTAAATAAAAATAACCTTTTTATATCTCTATGATTATGTGTGCTATTCTGACACAAATGAACAGAAATGTTGTACAGGATCCACATACACGGGGAAGTTACGAAGTCGGAAACACACAATGTGGTGAACGTCTGTGTGTCGATATAGTATAGTTAGTAGGTAATTACACTGCTCAAACAATTAAATGATATTGAGGTTGTGCATGAATGTTGCGGCTTGGAAATTGTTTAGATGATTGTAACATGATCGAAAGACGTGGTAGGCTATATGAGAAAAAATTACACATGTTTGGCAGAAAAAAGTCATTGTATTGAGCATTTGCGTACAAAAGGAAAAGACACAATTTGTGTATATGTGTAAAAACTAATAAAAACACGTTTCCTTCAAAGAAAAGCGTTTTCAGTAGGGGTATAATTTCCCCGCACGGTCAGCAACTGCTTTGCAACCGGCCAACAACTTTGAAGCATGGAGTAATGAGAGTATTAATGAGGGGATGAGATATTCTGTCCCACTCCTCCAGAAAAGTTCTTTCCAGTTCTTGGAGAGTTTGTGGGCGTGGTAGGCAGCCAGCAACTCGTCTGCCTTGAACGTTCCAAACATGCTCTATTGGGTTCATGTTCAGAGAACACGCTGGCCATTCTAGTCGTAGAATTCCTTCCTCGAAAAGGAAATCATGTACCACGTGAGCACGATGTGGCCTGCAATTGTCGCCCATTAACATGAAGTCATCTCCAACAGCTGCAGCGTAAGAAACTACAATAGATCTGATGATATCATCCCTATATCGTTGACCAGTCAGAGCTCCATTTCTAATGATGTGGTGCGCCCATCAATAAAGATGCCAGCATAGACCATCACTCCCCCACCGCCAAATCTGACACTTTCCTTGCACGAATGCAGGATTGTTTCTAGTGCCATATTCCCTCCAGATGATAATACGCCTATTATCAGGATGAACAGAAAACGAGACTCGTTAGAGAAAAGAATATTGCGTCATTCATTTCTCCTGTAGTTCACATCTTCTGTTGCACACTTTGCGGCCCTTTAAAGATTTCAAATTCAAAAAGATGTAAAGCAAAATAAAAATTCAAAACGTAACGCATTTAAGTGTTCGGTTTTAATACAAGGATTATGGAGCATTTTTGTTACACCTCTATCTTAAAAACTTCTGAGATATAGCAACTTTAAATTCTAGGGTGGGAGGGGGTAAGAAAAGGGATTCCTGCATAAGTGGCTTTCGTTTATGCGTTTCATTGAAAATGTTTTTGGTGATCTTTCTTTCATTGTTGTAACCATTGTTCCAAATCTCATACGCTTCAAACTACATAGTCATATACGCCAGCGTTAAATTCTGGCTGAGTATGGAAATACTTGCCAGAATATTGACAAATTTCTCGACAAAAATACAGTGAGCAAAAAAAGTATTTGCACGCAGACGATTTTTTGCATAAGTAACCATAGAAAGCAAATTTGATACTATTCTCTTAATTATTCATTTATTTCAATAAGAAGAAAATAAAAATAACTACCCATTTTCCTTAAACAGTAATATTACACATTTTAAAAAATAAATTAATATTTTCTCATACCTAAATAGTATTTGCACAAGAAGCATTGACTGTTAAAAAATGCATTAAATGTGAACATTATGCAAATGTTTAGCATATTAGTCCCGAAGTACATTAGCCCCGCACTTTAAAGTAACGTAATATATTAACTGGAGCAGGGATACTGGGCAGTTTTTGTTCTAATGTCGCCGAAAACGTGGGAACTGTCTGTTGCTACCCGTGAGAAGATTATATTTCTTAACAATTCTGGATTAAGTTACCAAGGAATAGGTAAAAAATTAAATCTAAACTTTTCTAGTTTTCGTTATGTAATTAAGAAGAAAAAAGAAACTGGTTCGACAATAAATAAGACGCGAACTGGCCGTCCAAGAAAGCTAAATACCAGGCAAAGGAGAGCCATCATAAAAGAATCTTCAAAAAACCCTTTTCTAAGTGGTCGAGAATTGGCTGTTGATGTCGCTTCAACGTCGGGATCGGGAACAATAGTTACACCACAATCAATTAGAAATATTCTTCATGATGCAAATATTCGAGGAAGAGCCCCTAGAAAAAAACCATTTATTAGTGAAACAAATAGGGTGAAATGACTTGAATTTGGAAAACCTTATGTCAGCATACCACTAGAGTTTTGGAAACCTGTTATTTTTTCCGATGAAAGCAAGTTCAATATTTTTGGCTCAGATGGTAAGAAAATTGTATGGCGAAAGCCAAATACTTCTCTTCAAATTAAAAACTTGAAATCAACTGTAAAACATGGCGGTGGTCATGTAATGATTTGGGGATGCATGTCTTTTAACGCAGTTAGCAAAATGACCTTTATTGAAGGCAATATGAATACATTAATATATTGCGAGATCATTTATCTAATAGTGCTCTGAAATTAGGAATTCCTAATTAATATTATTTCCAACAGGATAACGATCCGAAACTCGCTGCATATATTACGAGGTTATAGTTGCTTTATAATGTAAAAAATCAATTGAAAACGCCACCACAATCACCAGACCTCAATCCGATTGAAAATTTATGGCATATTTTGGATGTGAAAATAAGGAAAAAGAAAATTTCTAACAAATCAGAACTTAAGCAAACTCTTAGGGAAGAATGGCTACAAATCAGCAGTGAAACATGTCACAAATTAATAGAATCAATGCCCAGACGATTACAAGCTGTAATTGAAGCAAAGGGCATGCATACTAAATATTAGCACTGTTTTTAACTTATAAATAATTCCTCTAGTTCCATTTTTAATGCTAGTGTGCAAATATTTTTTTGGCAGTACAAATGATACTTTTGTATGTTTTCATATTTTAAATATAATTATTAAGTCAGATATTAAATATGTTTATTTGTTTTGTAAAGGTGTTGGTATTTTTAATTCTTAGTTGCTTTTTATTTATTTATACATATGCTAACACAAATTTACCTGGTGTGCAAATACTTTTTTTGCTGACTGTAGATAGCTATTAATGTAGCCATCTTGGCAATAGTTGACAATTTTTTGGAAATTCATTATTGATAAAAACTCGATATCTCCTATAATCGGGTTCTACGCATTTTACTTCGCTTGTTTGTATAAAATTAGTTGAATTCTTAAAACAAAGATTAAAGAAGCTATTTTTCTTCTCCTCGGTACAAGCTGGAAGAACATTTTCTTATCCTCTTAGTAAGTACAGTCGTGGAAAAAAAAAGTAAACACCCCCTACTAACTCCTCAACAAATTATCGTAGAAGAAAGTTACTGGTACCGAACGATTGGAAATAAAGTCTATTTTTAAATGATGTATATAAAATTTGCTTAGGGGGCATTCTACATATTAAAACGAACCATAACTTTGTTTTTTCCAATAGCAGTACCCAATTCTGACAGCATAAATGAACTCTACACCCTTCAATTAGCCTAAAACGAATTTTTATGCAATTCGTACCATAAGTTTCCGAGAAATTAATTATTTTAAAACGAGCGCATTTTAAGGGCTGTATCCAAATTGAAGTTCCGTACTGGATTGTTAACCGAGAGAGCCCCTTCCTTGATCAACGCAACTTAACCCCTTAACGTTCGAATTAAATTACGGTTGAAAATTTCAAATTGCTTATTGCACCACTTTTATGAAAAAGAAATAGTCACCTTATTTAATGACAGGAAAAACGATACTTAACTATAGCCAATTTCACTAGATTATAAAACTGGTGGGAATCAAACAATTTGAGTAAAAGACACAGCCCGAGAATATGACGGGAGCGAGAATTAAGGGGTTAAGCGCCTCTCAAGGAGTCAATGAAGCATGTTAGATTACAGTACAGCAGAATAAATTTTAAAATGTCTACTCACTTCCATCATAGACGGCCCCTTAAACCATCATTTTGCCGTTTTTTAAGCATGATTTGAAAACTACTTGGAAGAAAAATGTGAAATTTTTGAATTTCCATAAAGCAGAACTTAATACATCTAAATCCATTAAAAAAATTTTAGGTTGCAATTCATAATTTTTTCGAATATTAATTCCATAATTCATAATTCATATCAGAAAATTATAAAAATTGCAAATTCAGCTTACTTATGTTTGGGTATATTAGTATTATTACTACAAAAAAATTAGCACATTAGGAGCATAATTTCGGGAGTTATAAAAATATGAAAATGTAATTTAACATTAGAAGCACTAAATTTTGAATGTTTATAATTCAAAAACTTATCATTCAAATGACTTGAAATTTGGTGTCTCGGCATAGTTTGAACCGAAGATTTGAAATATCTCGTTAAAATTGGGTATTGCCATAAAAAAAATATGAAGTTTGGATTCGTTTTAATATGTAGATGACCCCCTAAGAAAATTTTATATACATCATTTAAAAGTGGACTTTATTTCCAATCGTTCGGTACCAGTAACTTTCTTCTACGATGATCTGTTGAGAAGTTAGTAGGGGGTGTTTACTTTTTTTTCCACGACTGTACATGTGTGAAATTAATCCATTCCAATAGTTTACTACTGTAAATATGCGTTATATGTTTATGCAAAACATGATGCCTCATATGAGGCTAAACCCACATATGGCTGTAAAAGGCACTCTACTTAAACCATTGAAAAATAATTTTTATATTTCAAAAATACTTTTATATAATTTTAAATATAAATATACACATAAAACTTAAGTTTTGTTAAAATTTGAAAATTATCTATATTGCAGAAAATAGGCAAAACATTTTGTTCCAAATGTCGTGTATAATTAAACTTAATAACTGGAAAAAATTAAATTATATAATAAAATAGGCAAATCATGGCTCATCATAAAGCAAAATTATGGTTCAAAATAGTACAGTTTACTTGTTAACATAATACACCAAACCATAATAAATAGTCTCACCATTTTATTCTTCCAGCTACTGCAACACGAAAATTTTGTTCGACTTGACCCTTTAGCGGGCGGTGTCCACAAAAAGGACACCTAATTTTAATTCTAAAACTGACAAACGGCACCAACAATATTTAATTAAAATTTTCCTACTTTAATGTACGGAAAAATAAGCAAGTTTTTATTTTCTAATAAATTCGTTTGTAAAGTCCGGTGTCAGTCCATCATTTCATCATTTTACAAACAGTCTTACTCCGTGCCGGAAAGGGTTAACATGAATATTTAAGTTCATTGTAAACTTTAATAACAATCTACATAAGCTAAATACTAAAAAAAAATAATTACTTTAGTTTTCTTGTAAAATTTAACTTGCAGTAAAATGCCTCTAACATGTGCGCTACTTTGATTTGATTTTTAATTATTATATATATATATTTTTTTTTATCGACGCAATATCTAACTTCTGGGAGACAGGCACATTTTCAACAATTGGAAATCGAAAACGTGTTTTCTGGGATAAAATGACAAAAATAATTTCTTCCACACGTTTAGAGTGTAAGAGGTAAAAAGAAAATCAAACTTATCAGAACATTATCGGAGAAAAGAAATTTTAAAACTAATCTGATTCTAAAAACGAATTTAGTTTCGTTACTGTTTGTGTACACATTATTCTCGTAGACAAAACAATTCGAAGAAATTTTAAGTGCAAAAGTTAAAAAGGGTGCATCTTGAGTTTAATGCTGAAGACTTTCATCAGTTAAGTCAACTGTTGTAATTTTTAAATATCCCTTAACAGAAAACGTACGTCTGTGAGATGTTTGCCTCTACTTATCTGCCCTTAATATTTTCTCTCTCCGACATTCCAAACTTATTTTTATGCTGTCATATTAAAAAATTGGTCCTGTTAATGCATTACTATTAAAGATTAAATGTTTAAGTTCACTATTTGGTAAATTATTAAGTGTTCTGTTTGTGGATGGGATTTTCATGTTTCCGGTTAACACTAGAACGCCCGGAAATTTTACTCAAGTTTCATAAAAATATTGTACACCAGAATTTTTGTTTCAAATGATTTGACTGATTTATTTAACGTAAGTTTGCGTTTTTAAAATTTAACTTATTTTGCTAAAGAATTTCTGGTTCCAATTGACATTTAATCATATGGTCGGAGTCGAATCGACTCTTTTTGGGCGTTCTAGTGTTAAGGGATATATAAAAAATTATACATGGCATTTTGAACTTCCTTTGAAAAATAGGTGAAGCAATGACAAACGTAGGAGACGAGGCTGTTTTTAATTTCAGTGTGTTTTTGTTTGTATCAAATGTTATGCACAGACTTTTATTGGTTTATGCATTTAGTTATTAAAACAGGGCATATTTTTATCAGTACTAACTGCGTTTCTTTTGAAACTGAACTGTTGAAATACGGATGAATAAGTAGAGCATTTGCTCCCTGCGTGTTAAGTAGATTTTGGTTTTCCAGCCTATAAAGTTCTTATTGCAGTTGACTGACATGTCAAATTGCAGATTTCTTTAAAATCCTAACATATTTAATATTACAGTAACGTCGATAGGGGGCGTGGCACTGTCCCAAAAAGTTAAATTATTCAAACTAGCATAAAAAGATGGATCACCTTTCTGTTTTTATTCATCATTCTGTTAGTTGTTGAGACGTCAGAAATGGATTTGCGTATTCAAAATTGCAAGATTACATTGCCGATTATTACGTTTTGTGACAGTGCAGCGCCTTAAATAGGTGAGATTTAGAACTAAGATAATGGTTTTCCAAAGAAATGACAGGCTTGACACATTATAGCAGGAGAGCTGTTGAACATTTTAGGGTAGGTATTTGAGGCACCATAAAAATTTGTATAACACTTCTTTTGCAATGTCTGAATTCAAAATCGAATGTCTGGCTGAAGGATCGTGACACTTAGCCCACCCGTGAATTTCTAAATTTCCAAAATTTTCGTTGCAAAAAAATATCCTTGAGGCATTTTGAAATTTTAATATCTTCAAATTTAGTATTTAATGAAATGAAAAATATAAAATCCAGACACTTTAGTCTGCCCAAAAACTGTGCCAGACACGTGTCAAGTGCCATTTTATGACTACCCAAAAAGGTATGTGAGACACGCTGAGATTGAAACAGAATAATATTTATGCTTAGAAAAAAATATTTTGAAAATGACAGACATTTTTGTTGGCACTTTCTACTTGCCAGACAACATAGAGTGTGTTCAGAAGTGCATTTCGCGCCGCGCGCGCGCTCATAAGTTTATGTCATGGAGTAGGTCTTATCGAAGAAAGGAATTTTTAAATAATTCAATTATTTCATTATTTTTAATGGTTCAAAAAAGGTAAAACCAACGACTATATTTCTTTATCCTTCCAAAACATGGTTTTCGTAACAGAAATACATGCCTATGTACACTCACATAAAATCTAAAATAGTCGGGGAAAACATCACGTGACCTTCTTTATCTACTTTAGCCCATTTAGAATTTAAAATTAGTTAACCAACCGCACACAAACTCCGCGCGAGCTGCTCAAAAAAATTGTGTGGGTGATTTGATCACGTGATTGTGCGTTGTTTGGTAGGTTGATTGATACAGTTTAAGAATTCAACTGGTGATCTAAAAATTTTAACTTTTTAACAATTTTCTTTTTATTTATTTAAAAATAATTTAACAGTTGATTTATGTCTTCCGTGATAAATAGAATGCTGTTAGTAAACCAAGATTGTGATATCAGCATATGAGATTTGTTTGTAATCTACTATACTGGATGGATTTCAATGGAATTTGCACTGTTAGTTAGACAATTTTTCAGAGAAGGTTTTAATATATATATTTCTTATTTTATGATTGCATATTTTAATACCGTGTGGATAAGAGACCAAAATACATCATAAAACACGAGAAATAAATGGCATTCAAAATTCTGTTAGTATAAGCAAAATACTTACTTATACTTTCAGTAGAAAATTTATAAACATTCTAATCATACTTTATTCACTACAAAATTAGACAGCAAACCTATTATATATTATCTCTTTAAAAAATATATGTACAGATATTTTTAGTTAAAATAATCTACGACTATTACATTTTATTTTTATAATGTTCAAAGTAAAATATGATTTCCAGCCTAGTCTCGATAAAAATTCACTCCTAAAGTACTCAAAAAAAAAAAAAAAAAAAAGAAAGAAAAAGAAAATCAAAGAATTATTCTACACGCAAAAGGATATTTTCGCACAATATATATTATTTTTTCATTTGGATTTGCTTAATGTTTATATCATTATACATATACATACTATATATATAATCACTTAGAAACGAAACTTTGAATATTTAAAAGGCGTTCAGATGTAAAACTTTCCTCATTTTCTCACATTTAAATAAGTATTTTATTATTATAATAAAAATACACGTGCCTCTGTATAATAAAAATAAAATATATATCTTAATCAAAAATATCTTATTCATTATGAAAAATATAAAACAACCAATAAACAAAACAAAAAAAAATATGATTATAATGTGGGACTGGAAGGATTCGAACCCAGAATCCCTAGTCTCGAGTTCACTGCCTTATCCATTCAGCCATCTAGCACATGTACATTTTGTAACAAAATATCTTTATAATTAGCACCATAATTAATCAAATCCATGATCTGTTCCTGAACACACTACGCGTTATTCCATCCATGATATGGACCCACTCCATGTTCCTGTCTCCTGAGATCGAGCGCTTAGCGCGCGTGCATCTTGAACACACTCATAGAATGTTAACCGCGAGTGTCGGTAAAGCTGGACTTGCGGTGCCTCGCTGAAGATCCATTTCCTGACTTACCATACAAAAAAAGCGCAAACAGCGTTGTATCTTAAGATGAATTTCAACTGGATGCGTGCGCAATCATAACAAATCTAACTGCGATAGGCTCTCGCAAGACCACTTGACTCATAGCAAGCGTACAGTTGTTCGAAAAATTTTGGAGTAGTAAAAAGATTCTCAATCGCAGTATGCATATGTTTTTTTTTTTTTTTTAATTTTCATATATTTAACATTAAATGATAAAAATATGATGTTTATCTATTGACACGCAATATAATAGCGAATTTCAGAGATTAGACGAAAATGTACTTGAGAACTTTTGTGCAGCCCTGTATATTATCTATAGAATTTATACACACCAAACAATATTTAAAAATATAGTTCAATTTAAAAACGCGTCCACAACTGAAAATGTACTTTCAGCAATTATTACTTATAGGTTTTAATTGTTCAATTATTGTTCAATTTCTTCTGTAGTAAAATTATTTTGTGTGACCCTGTAAATGAATGATAAATTTTATGCATGCCATATTGTACAATAAGTTCCGCGAAGTATACCTTAGTACTATATATAAATTTCTGTATGTTTAAAATAGTGTAATATCATTAAATTACATCGGAAACGATTTTTCTCCATAGGCCGCAATGTAACGAAGTTGTTTGAGTGTCACTGTAAACGAATCATATATGCTACATACTTCATTTTCTATAATGAACATGCCAACCCAATAACATCTATGAATTTCGTGGTAATCGGACTATATTTACTAGAGATAGAGCACCGGGGGACGGACAGACAGACAGGCAAACCAAATTCACAAACACTTATTAACTTTGTTGGAAAGTATTAAAAATGCTTATCAAACTTATATGCTTATTAAATGCTTATTATACATACGTATGTTTTAAAGTATCAGTAAAATTTAGCTGCGGAATTTCAGTAGAAAGCCTTTAAAAGAATAAAATATTTTTGATTATTTGGCGCTAATAGACGAACGCGCACGCAATTTGGCGGGCAAAACTTTTCCCACACCAAACGCGAATATTTTAATGCATCTGAAAATAGTTTGTTAAATGATTATTCGAATGCGCGGTTCTTAATGAATTTAAACTTAAACAATTAAACATTTTGATATTTTCTCTATAAAGCTTATTAGTCCAGGCAGTAGGGAATTTTACCTAGCAAAATTAATGGTAATTCTGGAAATCGCTTACTTTATGTTTTTTGGGTCGCTGAATCTGAATTTGTAACTTCCCACCAAAATTTTCCCCGGCAACCCCCCCCCCCTAAATTTGGTAAAAAGCCCCCCAAAAATGGTTTTTATAAAAAAAATAATTTTGTTATTGTTTTAGGAGAAAAGTATCTAGAAATTCAGAAAGTAGACAAAATTTGCAACAAATTAGATGTATGACATTATGACTTAAGATGAAGGGGAACGGGGATCTTCCTCGGAACATGCGCGCGGTGCTGCGTGGACTAAGTTGCGCAATTCCACTTAACCACTCACACGTTTACATTCGCCCTCCCATCTCCCCTCCGAACTTTCCTTATAAGGTTTACTTTAAGTTTTTTGGGTCGTTGAATCCGAATTTTTAACTTACCCCCAAAATTGTCCCCCCCGAAAACCCCCCAAAATAGTTGTTATTAACTTAAATTTCTTATTGTTTCAAGGGAAAAGTATTAATAAATTTCGAAACTAGACAAAATTTGCAACAAATAGGATATATGACATTATGACGTAGGATAAACGAGGAGAAGGGGGCTGCCTCGGAAAATTCCCCACGCGCTTTCCTCAAAAACTATTTTTTTTCAAAACATCAATTTTTTGGGGGGTTACCGGGTGAAATTTTGGTGGGAAGTTCAAAATTCGGATTCAACGACCCAAAAACCATAAAATGAGTCGAAATCCAGAACTAGTATTAATTTTGCCAGGTAAAATCCCCTATTACTTGGACTTCATAACTTAGTGCACGTAGCGCCGCAGTGTATGTTCCGAGACAGCCCTCTCCCTCCCCGTTCATCCTACGTCATAATGTCATATATCCTATTTGTTGCAAATTTTATCTAGTTTCTGAATTTCGTAATGCTTTTTCCCTAAAACAATAAGAAATTTAAGTTAAAAAGAACTATTTGGGGGGTTTTCCGGGGGGGGCGGTATTTTGGAGGGAAGTTACAAATTCGGATTCAGCGACCCAGAAAACTTAAAGTATAGTAAAAAACTTATAGAGAAAGTTCGGAGGGGAGGTGGGAGGGCGAATGTAAACATTTGAGTGGTTAAGTGGAATTGCGCAACTTAGTTCACGCAGCACCGCGCGCATGTTCCGAGGCAGATCCCCCTTCCCATTCATCCTAAGTCATAATGTCATATATCTAATTTATTGCAAATTTTGTCTACTTTCTGAATTTCTAGATACTTTTTCTCTAAAACAATAAAAAAATTGATTTTTTTAATAAAAACCTTTTTTGGGGGGCATTTTACCAAAATTTGGGGGGGGGGGGGGTTGTCGGGGGAAATTTTGGTGGGAAGTTAAAAATTCGGATTCAGCGACCCAAAAAACATATAGTAAGCCTTTTTACAGAACTACCATGAATATTGCTAGGTAGAGCCCCTATGCGGTCTCTATTGCCTGGACTATATGTAATATATACAAGTTGCGTGTTGCTGAAGTTATTTAATTTTCGGACGGTTTCACCGGCTGGATAAATTTAAGTGCACTTTAACCCGGAAGAACTCGCTAGTGAGAATGCCCAATTGCTTTTCTTTTACTTTACATTCATATAATATCAACTTTTTTTGGTTGGCTTAGTACTTTTATTCACAAAATAGGTAAAATAATTGAAAAACATTTTGAAATTTTAATTAAAATGAAAAATGATTTAAATAAGTCTTAAAAAAGCACGACTGTGAGAGAAAATCTCATGCAGTGAGTTCTCCCGGGTTAAAAGTAACTGTCCGATTAAGAACTATTTCATTATACATTTCGACATTAAATAAGTCGTTGTTTCTATGACAACAATACTTTTCTCATGTCGTCTCCGACACTAACAGTATCAAAGTCAAATTGACAGTTCTCAGAATCGGCCCTTAACTTTGAGTTTGAAGCAATTTTCATCAGTTTAAATTTTGTACTAACCGTCATTAAACGATCGTTAAATTTCATTACACGTACATATAAATGTATATGGCAAAATCATAGTTATAAAAGTACTTCACAACATTTTTGTAGCGTTTTTTCACGAAAAAAAGTGATTTTTGTTTCGTCGCTTTTTGCGCAAATAACATTTTTTTTTCTTTTTTTACTTTCCATGATTACTACTTCAAAAATTTCAGAACAACTGCATGCTTGCTATGAGTCCTGTGGTCTTGCGAGAGCCTATCACAGTTAGATTAGTTGTAATTGCGCACGCATCCAGTTGAAATCCATCTTAAGATGCAACGCGTTTTTCGCTTTGTTTGTATCGTAAGTCAATAAATGGATCTTCATCGAGGCACCGACCACAAGTCCAGCTTTACTGGCACTCGCGTTTAACATTCTATGTTGTCTGGCAAGTAGAAAGTGCCAACAAAAGTGTCTGTCATTTTGAAAATATTTTTTTCTAAGCATAAACATTATTTTGTCTCAATCTCAGCGTGCCTCAAATACCTTTTTTGGGTAGTCATAAAATGGCACTTGACACGTGTCAGGCACAGTTTTTAGGCCGCCTAAAGTGTCTGGATTTTATATTTTTTATTTCATTAAATACTAAATTTGAAGGTATTAAAATTTCAAAATGCCTCAAGGATATTTTTTTACAACGAAAATTTTGGAAATTTAAAAATCCACGGGTGGGCTATGTGCCGCGATCCTTCAGCCAGACATTCGATTTTGTATTCAGGCATTACTAAAGAAGAGTTGCACAAATTTTCAGGGTGCCTCAAATACCTTCCATAAAATGTTTAAAAGCTCTCGGACTAATTCCAGTATCCGAAAGGTAAAGTAATTATTGACGGATGCGGGGAAAATGTGATTTTTTTTTAACTTGAGAACCGGTGAGACAAACATTGTTCAATCCACTGAATGTTTAAAAATAAACAAATAACATTTCTTGGACATCTGCGGTTGAGAGACATTTTCTAATGTTTTGGTACCAATTCGAGAGCATGCAAATATTGATAAAGTGTGTGTGTGTGTGGGGGGGGGGGGGGGGGGTGGGATGGCGTCATTAGATATCGGTATGAAAAAAAAATAATAAAAAAAAACCAAATACCATAAGACATTGGTATAAAAGGAAAAAATCCTCGTACCTGCCGCCCTGGCATAAAAACCGCACTTAGAATTTTTTATACTTTAAAACAGTTATGGCTGAGGCTCATGCGCCCGAAAATACGGTACTGTTGAATGGATTGTGTAACAAAAGCCATACTTTTAAATAATAACTATTTCTTTTAAGTGTTATTTGTTATGGAAGAGTGCTATTTTACTGCTAGCTTTTATTGACAAATGTCAGATTGTATTATTTTTTAATACTTTTAATTTTCTGAACATCTTAAATTTTGTCGATGACATAAATTCAGTTAGCTGGGATGCTCTAAACAAATTGTGTTGAAATTAGAGCTGTAAAATTTCCAGAAATTTAGAAGTAGCTGAAAGTGTTTTTCTTGGAAAAATTTACGTACGAATGCTTCCATAAGTTTATTTGTATGCATTTTATATTTAATGTATGGCATTTACCACATGATTACATAAAAAACTGCAGCTATGCCAAAAAAAAATGCATTCTCCATTGTAGGACTAATCCTCATGGTAGATATTGCCTCAAACATTTGCATAAAAAAAATATTTATTGAATAATGGTGAAAAATAATTATTTCATTGGCAAGATATATCCCACAAATATTTTTGTGTTTTGTTTATTTGTCTATTGCATTTGTATTCAGTGAATTTGTGTATAATTTATTTGTTTAGGATGAAAGTGTGGCTACAGCGACTGAAAAAAACAGACCTGCTTGACCTTACTCATGACTATATTTATAATAATGGAAGATTGTACAATAAACATTTCGATGACAAAGCGTTTACTAGCACTTTACGCACAGAACTGCATAATAAATGTGCTGAACCAACTGATCTTAGGACAGGTACAGATGCTGCAGACTAAGAAGATTCTGTTGCATCAACTAGTGGAATCAATGAAGCTCCTGTTGCATTTACAAGTGAAACGAAGGGCCAATCTGCAAGAGTGTATCGTGGATGTGATTTCATTGGTAATATGAAAGTATCAACACCAAAATCTAAATTGATAAAAGAGCTTCATTGTAAAATATCCACAATGAAAAAGAAATTATTCAAGGCTTCAGAACTCATCAAAATACCTGATCGGCCTCAGCTTCAGGAAAAGCTCACTTCTAGTCAATACGAATTTTTGTTAAGTCAAATTAAAAATGGTAAAAACACACCAGCTAATGGTAGTCGCTGGACAGTGAAAGAAAAGGCCTATGCTTTGGCCATTTTCTTACAATCTTCAAGTGCATATGAAACTTTAAGAAGAAAATTGATTTTGCCAAGTAAGAAAACGCTGAGAAAATGCACAGCGAAAGTTGCTAAACATGAAGGGTTTTGCCCTATTTTGTTTGATTCTTTGAAAAGAAAAGTCCAGGAGTTACCAGAAAAAGAACGAATATGTACAGTAGTTTTTGATGAAGTTGCAATTAAAGAGCAATTAGCGTTCAATGGTGGTTTAGACAAAGTAGATGGATATTCATCTGCAGACACAAGCGAAATAGCTTCCCAATCACTTGTATTTATGTTGAGAGGCATTATGAAGAATTGGTAACAGGTAATCATTCTTTTTAACTTATCTGAATTATAATAAACGTATGATAGTTTAAATATCTTAGAAGAAAAAAACTTAATAATTTTCTTCTAATTATGCAGGTCACTGCCTACTATTTCAAAGACCATTCTACTTCTCCAGAATGGTTCAAAGAAACAGTTTTACATATAATACGCAAAGTCATGTCTTGTGGATTATCAGTCATTTCAATTGTTTGTGACCAGGGTATGTTTTTTGTATGGTAACTAATCATTGTTTGCTTATTTTATTTTTTAGCAGTCTTTTTTTAATGTCTAAAGAAATACTTTAAAATTATATGTACAATATTCTTTTAATTTTTTTAAATTGATATGAACAATTAATAAGCAAGATGAGTATAATTTGTAATGCTTTAAAAGATATTTGTCCTAATGAATAAACAGAAAACTTTTAATGACTGCTTAAAAATTTAATTAACTAAACTTGGAAAGATTTACCTCCAGAGTGTTCATATTGGAGAGAGGAAATGGAGAATTAACTAAATGTTTTCAATAATTTTATTTAAAATAAATCAACAATCAGATTCTAGATACATGATATACATTTATAAGTAAACTTTTATTATATATAACAAATTCTACTTTTTTTAGGAGCTCCCAATCAAGGTCTTTTCAGAAATCTTGATGTAGCAATAGACAAGCCCTTTTTTTATGTGGACAACAAAAAAGTTTTTGCACTTTACGACATGCCTCATTTGATAAAATCTGTCCATCATCATCTAAAGAAGTATGATTGCAAATTTACTAATCTGAAAACCAATAAGGTTCACACTGCATCATCGAAAGACATAGAAAAGTTTTATGAGATGGATAAAAAACAACGTTATCCAAATGCTCCTAAATTGACGGACTCTCATTTCACTGCCAATAGCTTAGGCAGTATGAAGGTGAGCCGGGCAACAGGGGCGTCGCGATGGGGGGTTATGGGGGGGAGCCCCCCCTCCCAATATATGAGAACTTGGGAAATTTGAGCTTAGAGTTGGGAAAGTATAGAATTTTGAAACACTTTTTCTTTCAAAAAAAAAAAAAAAAAAGAAGTAAAACAAAAAAGGATTTTTTATTGTTTTGCTGACTATCTTTCTGAGTTCTGTAATAGTAAAATAGTTATAGTGTCAAAAGAAATACAAAAAGCAGCCAGACTCAATTTCTCATTATGTTTCTCTGTGCTACGAAAATATCATACATCTACCAGACCTGAATTTCTCTACTGTTGTCCATCAACAGTGTCTGTAATACGTGTCCTCTAAAACTTTGTTCCTTATTCAAAAATCTAAAAATATGAGGCTATTTTCTATGAAGTACGATTTTGACTCGTACACAATTGAAGACAAAAACTTTCATTAAATGAACCAATAATTATAATTTTTATGTTTTTAGTTTCAGCAGTTTCTTTGGAAAGTTTTTTTTTTTTTTTTTTTTTTGCGTATAAGTATCATTAAAGACACATTGAACATATCATTTTAGTTGGAAAATAGATCTTTTTTTACGTTCGGAAATTTTTGAATTATGAGTTGGGATAATTTTGAACTCCCCCCCTCCCCCCGAAAAAAATTTTGCAGCTACGCCCCAACCGGGCAACACAAGTGTTCAGCCATTCCGTTGCAGCTGGTTGCTGGTTTATGTGTTTGTTATCAAGTAGGAATGAGTCCAACTGCTTTGCAAACAGCCTCATTTATTAGTAAAATTCATAAAATTTTTGACAGTATGAATTCTAAATTCCTTAAATCGCCTAAAAAATATGCTTGTGCTGTGCCCATAGATTCTGTTAATGTATCTAAATGGGCACGATGGTGCAAATGGATCTCTACGTGGAAATTTTTAACTAAAAATAAGAAGAATGAGACAGTTGTTGTTAGAACAGCCTGTAAGGATGGCTTGATATTTTATCCCTGTACGCTGCTACTGGAATCTTGGAAGCTATTCAAGATAAAATGAAAATTTTGTTAACAAACAGATTAAACCAGGACTTTCTTTAAATACATTCGCTTCTGTGAGAAGACGAGGAGGATTTAGAGATAATCCAAACCCTCTCTAATTTTGCAGCGCTATACGAAATGTAATTGTGCATAATTTTATGAAGAAAAGTACTTTTAAAAACTGTGAAGATGATGATGCATTTAATCTGATTGAATTGGGAAACAACAAAGTACCGTCTTTAATGTCATTTTATGAAGATGATGAGGAGAATGAACTTGTGATGGAAGAAGTAACAACTGAATTTTCTAATATGGAAAAAAATGTTATTGCATATATACCGGGTGTCCCAAAAATGACTGATGGATTTTAAAATTCAATAACTTACAAACGGTGACAGATATTAAAAAAAATTCTTGCAGGAGTGTTATGTAAGATATCAGGAGTTTTATTCTGCGATTCTCAATTTTAGTTACAAATAGCATCGATAGATGGCGTTGCAATCAATAACCGCTAAATCCAGGCTCGATTTTTCGGCCTTTCTCTTCTTCCATGCGAAAAAAGGAGATTAAATTGCATTCAATGCATCCCTAAGTATCAAAAATCGGGTCTGGTCTGAGCACCTATTGCTCTCAGCGCCATCTATTGCTTGAAATTCAAACTAAAATCAAGAATCACAGTCAAAAAACTCCTGACATCATACATAACCCTCCTGCAAGAATTTTTTTAATATCTGTCACCGTTTGCAAGTTATTGAATTTTAAAATCCAACATTCATTTTTCAGACATTCGGTATATCTGGTGTAATTACGAAATCAGTACTAAAGAAAACATCTTGTGATGAGTGTAAAGACTTATTAATTGGTCCAAAAGAATTACAAGACCACATATTTTTGTTGTACTTCAGAGAGTATAAAGACTCTCATTATGGTTTAAAACGGCCAACAGATTCTAATTACAACTGCCTAATTCAGCTCAGTGAGGCATATTTCAGCAATATAAACTTGTTGTTCAAAAAACCAAATTTGCAAAAAAATTTGTATCCAATACTGGAAAAAGTCAGCTTTGACTTCTTCGACCACAGTCACAAGGAAGAAGTTAAAAATTGCATTTTGCTTTCTTTTCTAAAAATGATGATACGACACTTTGTTAAAGTCAGGAATGGTGGCAATTTTAAAAATAATGATAGTCAGAGACTGAAGCATGTTCAGCATAAGTGAGATGAATGAAGGAGCGGCAACAGAGGAGCATGTAATCTGACACGGAAACAGAATAAAATAGGTAACTTTTACTTTATTTCATTAATGAAAAAAAATCAAAATCTTGTAATTAAATTTACTTGTTTAAAAGAGTTACTTATGGGTCATTCCATGAAAAGTGAAACCACTGACATATAAAGTGTAAGTACTAATATTTTTTTATTTATAAAACAAATAATATTTAATTTATAAAGTCATGTAATACATTTTTTTTATAGCTTAGCGTGTGAATTTTCTGAAAAGATGCAGTTTAAGTATAAAAAGTAAATTAAATAAAAGTATTAGCACTAAAAAGGTGCGATTGATGAGATTGAAAACTTTTCACTTAAATTATGGTAAAGTTTAACAAGTTATTGTCATTTCAAAAATTATTTGTAGAAGTTGTAATTAGGCTAGTTTTTGTATTTGAATATTCTATTTTTAAAATTTATAAAAGAAATTAGGCAATATATTATAAATGAATTAGAATTCATAAATAAATTTTGATGCATTGAATTGTTACGTCCGTAACAGGCAAATATTACGTCTGTAACAATTTAATTATCCCATGTATTAATTAATAATTATTTTAATGTTTTCACAATTGCAGTTTCCAACAGCTAATACCATAATAATGAATTATTGAAAAAAAAGTTAAATGTTCTTCCTTAAAATTCACAGGATTATGACAATAACTGCAATTATATGCAATTTTGACTGTTTTGTGAATTACGTCCGTAACAACTACATTTTATTTTTCCAAAAATTATGGGAACATTTTTCAGATTTCAAAATTTAATATTCTATTTACAATTCTTGGACCGACCTTAAATATAGAATAATCCATGTAATAAGTATTTTTTTACATTATTTATGAAGCTTTAAAGTTTCTTTTTGTTACGTCCGTAACCATGGAATGACCCTTAAAACCATTTTGTTTTCCCTTGCTATTGTTCATTATAAGTTTTTTAAATGCAGTGATTTTTGTATTGTTAAGTAATGCTTCATCGTTTTCTTTCAAAATATATAAAATTAAATTTCAATATAGGGGAAAGTAGGGTAATGACGCTCAGAAGGGTAATCCCGCTCACCAAATATCTCTAAACAGAATAGCATTGAAAACGTGCGATCGGTACTGGCATTTCGCGAACTTCATTCTAAGTTGCCAGTTAGGATTTCGTGCCCGTCGGGGGGAAAGTATTTTTGTGTCCTCACGTTATTAGTTTGAAGTTGTTTTATTGTAAAATTCTACAACATCTAACTTGAAGGTAAGTGTACACTCTTATTTTCAAATATTAATTTACTCATTATGTCTACAAGATATATACATTTAGCTGTACTTTCATGCTTTTATTTATTTTTATAGTGCGTTGTTACGCCAATTATAATGCATTAAAACCCAACATGGCGATAGCGGGTAATGGCGCTCGCGTGGAATTCCAGAAGAATTGTTGCCAGTGGTCAACTTTTTTTAAAATTCAAATTTGTTGATTGACACCACTTTTTTGAAATGGGAAAATTCCAATGTTTTCGCCTTAATTAATATGTCATTAAACAAGGAGAATTTTACGATTTCAAAAAAGTGGTGAAAATCAAAAAACCTAAATATAAAAAAAGTAGCCCACTATATGTGTAACACAATATGTGTAAAGTGGTCGCAAAAAGTCTGCAGTGGTGCGAACAGCCCACACAACTACATATGTGACTTTTATCTTACTTAAATGTTGTAGTCAATCTCTGAACGCAATTACCCTACCATGTCGAAAAATACCGCTCAATCGATGGTTATTTAAATAAAACGATAAAAAAACTCCGAAAACTTTTATGCAAATTAGTTGATTGCAAAGTGTTCCTTATGCTTTGGAGTTATACTTCGTTAATAAAATATTGATATTTTTGTCTAAATTTGACTAGCTATTCATGTTTTCCCTTAAATTAGCGCTATTCCCCTACTTTCCAATATCCTTATTCTTGTGTGGAAGACTTAATATATTTATTTCATTTATAGGTTCTTAGGTCATGAGATTTCTTTGGTGATGGTCTTGATAATATATTTATTTGCTGTTGCGAGGTAATTTTATTTCCTTTGAATTTAAATTAAATGCTGGATAAATAATTTTATTTTTATCATTCTACTCATTGAACCCCCCCCCCCTCCCTTTTTTTTTAATGATCATTATGGTATGGATGGATTACTTATTGTTCTGGGGTAATTTTAAGCCATAATATAAAATGTGTATGTAATTTTTAGATTTATTTGTACTTAAAATTGTTTCTACATTTTTAGGTGTGAGTAATAAAATACAAGTGAGGACATTCTTTGTAGCTACTGAAAAAGAGAATTTTTTTAAATGTAATTTTTAATTATATTTTATGTGTAATAAATAGTTTTATTCCATTCATTAAACCCCCCTTTTTTACCTGCCCCAGGTGCATGTTTTTTGGGAATGAATGTTTTGGTTGTTACTATTTGGCACTTTTAAGTCATAATGTAAAATATCTAGTTAATTCTTGGGTTTATTTATTTTTACTAAAATATTTTTATATTTAAGTGTGTTTATTAAAATACAAGTTTTTTTTTTTTTTTTTTTTTTTTTTATACATTAGTTGACGTATTTTATAGTGTAGAACCTTTTTTTTTCCCATATGCACGTCTTTTTTATTGTGATCAATATATCGTGCATAGTTGTATAAGGTATTTTTAAGCCATAACATAAAATGTCTACAATATTTTTAGATCTGACTTTGAATCCAGTGGCGCAGCCAGGATGGGGGTTTTCGAGCTCAATATACTACTATTTTTATACAGTTAACTTTGTAAAATTTACTTGTAAAATTTTTTTGATTTCATAGAACGAAACAAACTTTAAGAAAATAGTGGTATCCAGTGCCTCAAAACCCCCACCCTGGCTGCGCCACTGTGGAATAAAAAAAACAGAATTAGATGGGTACTATTTGTAAATAGCATAATGAGGTATTTTTGCTAACAATCTGTTTGAATCAGTTAGTCTTGATCTAGACCTAAGTTGTCAATAAGCATTATGCCAGAGAGAAGTATACATGCGTGGCAAGATGTAGTGCTGTACTGAATCTTATATTTTTCTAAATTTTTAAATGAAAAATTATTGGTTAATCAAAATTAATATAATTTAAGGTAGTATGATAAATAACAGTAATATTCAGCAGCGTGTGTCTCCTCTTGCAAAAGTTCACTTTATATTGAGTATAAAATTGATATAAAGTTTGGAATTTATATAAAAATTGGTGTGTTCCAACTGAATGTTTAATTCCTAACTGCACGATTAAGACATAAAGTGCATTTTAATATACTGATTTGGCAACTGACCTTAATATTTAGAATGCTCATGAAGAAAAAAAAATAAACTTCTTATATTACAGGGTCAGTTTTTCTACAAAAATGAAAGATCTAGCAGTTCAGAGTTTTCGGGTGGTTTCCTCTGTTCGCTAATGCGAGCTGGATGAAAATATTTCCACCTAATGTTTCTCCTGGAATTCATAAGTTTTTTGTAGTGTAAATTATATATGTTTTTATTCAATAAATTGAGCAGCAAAATGCAAAACTGTGTTTGCATATTTGTGTAATCATTTGTTGATTGGTTCTTATTTCTCTGAAATTAGCATAGCTAACAACATTTATGCTGTTTTTTATTGTTTCTGGGAGAAAAAAAAAGTCTCATCTTATTTAGTTTGAGAAATTCTGCAACTTAATAACAATAACTATTGAGAAATTGTGTTAGCATGAAAGTTGGCAGCTACAATTCGCATTCACTACTGATGGTTAAAAAACGAGATTTTGTTTTCCACGAAGAAAATAAAGATGCGAAATTTAGAAATAATGTAACAGGGTTGATTTGCAACAAGAATTTGTAAAATATATAATTTTGTTTTTTAAAATGTTTGGCTTTTTGTTATTGAAAACTTTTTCAATACTCTGTTTAAAAAGTGACACAAACTTTTTAATAAATTACTGTGAATATTTAAATATCAGCAAATTTTAAGAAATACACGTGAATGTTCAAAAGTCTCCATAAATATTTTATAAGAAAATGATAAAGCAAACTTATGTAACTTTGAATTTTTAATAATGGTTATAAAGGTGAACATTTTAAAGAATTGAAATTATACAATAATGAAAGAAATTATACAAGGAATATTTTTAAGAAACATAAATAAAAACTATGAATATTGGGAAGTATCCATAAAAATTTGAATAAAATACATTGAAAAACTATACTTTTAATAATGGTGAATACATTAAAAATTTGAAAATTTATAATGAAATTATACAATGATTTTTTTTTTCTCCCAAGAATAAAAGGAGATTTCCAATTACAATACAGTCACTTTGAAAATTTCATATCTTTTTTTTTTTTTTTTTTTTTTTGTTTAGATTTTGATTCTTTAAATTGCAAACAAATTTATTGATAATTCACAAAGTGAAGATTTATATGAAATTAAAATTTTATGATCATAAAAAGTATGTAAAAAAATGTGAGAGATTTCTTATATGTATTTTTTTTCCCACAAAATATTTGCCCTTCTATTATTTATGAAAACCTTTTTTAAAAATAATTTTTTTCACTTTCTTTCCTTTTTAAAATAATCTGTTTAAAAAGTGACACAAACTTTCTAATAAATTACTGTGGATAGTTAAATATCAGCAAAATTTAAAATATAAGTGAATGTTCGAAAGTCTCCATAAATATTTAATAAGATAATAAACTTGTGTAATTTTGTATCTTTAATAATGATTATAAAAGTGAACATTATAAAGAACTAAAATTATACAATAATAAAAGAAATTGTACAAAGAAGTTTAAGAAACATAAATAAAAATTATAATTATTGGGAAGTATCCATAAAAGTTTGAGTAAAACACATTGAAAAAAACTCCACTTTTATTAATGGTTAATAAAAGTGAATAAAAAATTAAATTTATAGTGAAATTATGCAATGGGCGATTTTTTTTCTCCCAATATTCAAAGGAGATTTCCCATTATAATACAGTGACTGAAATTTCCTTATTTTTTTTTCTCTGTTAGATTTATTTTATTTTTAATTGCAAACAAATTTGTTGATAATTCACAAAGTAAATATTTTTTATGAAATGATAATTTTGTAATCGTAAAAGTTGTATAAAAAGAATGTGAGAGACATTTCTTTTCACAATATTTGCCTTTCTGTTATTTAAGAGATACCTTTTTTACTCGACTGCCAAGAAGGACTATGTGTCTCACGCGTATCTGGGTATGTGGATTTCTTTATACCCTCGAAACGTCCCAAAGGCCGGATGGATTTTAATGAATGAGGTCTCTATCGATTTGTCTTAACCGTCCGATGGTTATAGGTTAGGTTTTGTTTTTATAAATTCAAAATGGCGGCCGTAAAATACGAAATGGCGGTAGACACGAATTTTTTTTTACGCGCCATAGAGTTAACTATTAAATTATGTAAAATGATCCTTGTTATCGTTCGTGAATGCGCATATATAAATTATTTCATACAACTGCTCATATTTCTTAAAATATTTAATATATTTATATTCCGATTGCACTCTATTGTTTCTACTGTATTTTGTCAATTTTTCTGAAACCGGCGTTCAATTTGGTTGAAAAACCCTGCATGTTATAAGCAAAAAACATGCAAGAATTTAATTTTTTTTTAAATAAATCGCTTTATCTCTGTTAATATACGTGCTATTCTTACACAAAAGAATTCACATATTGCACAATGTCTGTTTATTTATATTCGGTAGCGATAAATCATTTCGTGCATTTTATTTTACAGGGTGATACCCAAGTATTATTTTTTTCTTTGATTTTTTGTGTGCCACCTAATTTCCCCCCTTATCAAATCGACATTGCTAAATATGTGGTCATACATGTTCTTTTTAATCCAGAAATGTCAGTAGAATCTGTCAAGTACATATCTAAATATTCGAAAAATGTCTAAAATTGAAAGTTGACGGTCATTAATGGCCATATAGTGTATATATATATATATATATATATATAAAAGAAATTACACAAGGATGCTTCCCCCCCCCCCACCCTCTCTCAAGGGTAAAAGAAAATATTTTACATTACAATTTAAAGAGTTTGAAATTGCATAACAATTTATTGATATTTCATATTAAGTTAATAGTTTTGTGAAGGAAAAAAGTACCTAATTTTAATTTAAAAATTATTTAATCGTTAAAAATTTCAAGGAAAGTCATCGATGAGAGATTTTTGTTTTTAAAACATTGATTCGAACAGTCAAAAACGCTATTGCCGACTGCCGATAAAGTCGTCAGCCGCGGTAAATACCAATGTTTACAAACATTCTCCCACCACCCCCTCCCTTTTTTTCAAAAGTCGCCAAAAAAACGATAAACTGCCAAATCCTGCAATCATATGGCAACCATGCTAGATGTTCCACCGTCCCCCTCTAGACGGCGCTAGTTTCTATGCGAATCCCATGTTAAAAGTGATTTCCATTGCAGTCAATGGAAGTTTCTAATTCGAAAAAGTTGAGTAGCGGATAGGGACAGCTTAATGCAACAATGTTAAAACTTCGACTGCATAATGATATGGGGGAAAAATTCAAAAAATCCCTAGCCGGCGTTGGCACGTTGTTTTGATTGTGTTGGTGTTCGTTTGTACTTGGTACTTTAATTATCCATGTGTTTTATATTTTATTTTTCTCATATTTTTATTGGGAGGACTTTCGTTCGGTGTATACCCGCCAACTCGGATTTTTTTTTTCGCCAAGGATTGGCGAAAACTGGGGGTTTCGAGAGATGGCGCCATCTAGTGTTTTTATTGGAAACAGGCCGTAGCTAGACGATGCTTCCAGGTCGGGCAAATATTTTTCCAAGAGGGACAAAATTACTTCTTCATTTTTTTAGACTTTTACGATCCTTTAAAAATATGTATTACGTATTCAGATTCATTATAAGTTTATAGCTCTTCCCAAAGTAGTTGAAAAGTGATATTATTTCACCATGTTATCAATCCATAAACTAATTTTTGTAAATATAGTTAAGATAATATGGATTTCGACAAAAATGTTGGATTTTGTTGAGGATTGCTACAACAGCGTCACCAGCTAGTTGTCTGTGGACAACCCCCTCCCCCACCGTTGTCCGCAGAAAAATCGGGAAACTTGCATTTTTATGTTTTATTAATAATAAACTAATAATACAATATTCCAAGAAATTAATTTAAAGTAAAACGTGCAAAAACGGATTCGCAAAGGATCGAAAAAATATTCCGTTTTAGACAAGTTTCCTTCTTATGAGGTATAACTGCAGTGTTGAATTTAGGCACTTTTCTTCGGGAAAGATTACTGATGCTCCCTTTGTGGTAGACAGCATGGAGCTTTTAAGGTGGGAATTGCACTTTTTCAACTTTAATAAGCACAAAATTAGAAAGCTTCCGGGAGTGACATTTCGAAGCTCAGGGGATAACCCTCCTCCCGGGTTACCCCCTGAATTCATTATTTATTGTATGGTATTCCTTTCAACGGGACCATTAAATGCTCTCATGTAAGACAGGATTTTGTTATAGACAGGTTCGATTTACACAGGTTTTACAGTATTTATGGAATTTTATATGATTTAAAATTTAATATAAAGAAGGCCTTCGTAATTGAGTTGATAGATTCATCAGTTATTTACAAAACAGGTAACCCTCTCACACCTAAATATTAATATATTTTCACGGATTTTTTACACATACTTTAAAACCATAATATGGGTTTATAACTGATAACATTTTCAAGCAGTTTGGACAATAGAGAAAAAAGTCACTGCCGGCTAGGCCTGCAAACACAGGTAGATTCCGAAGTTAAGTACTAATTTCACCAACAAAAACTAAATGAAAATGAGAGATAAATCCAGTTAAACAATTTTATCTGGTCGCTTTTGACGAGTTTTTAATTTCATTTTTCTGTAAGAGTTGGTTTTATCAGAATCATGTTAATACGATAATTTTTCCTTCAACCCCTATTTTTTTGCACCTTTTGAGAATATTTTTAGTAATATCATCCATTAGTAGAGTTTGTCGTATCAGAAACTTGTTACCACAAAAGTTATAGATAGTATGAAGAAGATTTATATAATAAATTTAAACAGCGTGGTGATTGTTTCATTAAATGAACCGCACACTGAATTTTAAATTCTGACGTTCTTTTTATTGATGCACGCGGACGTTTAATAATACAACCTTATATACAGCATCTTTGAGAGTTGCCAAAAATTTTCATCACGCCAATGATACTTTTTTTGTTGTCTTAATGGTAGATTAGCGGTTATGCGATTTTTTTTCTTCTACAACACCTCCCTTTTTTATTTTAAATTTATTTTTTTCATTTATTTTTTTGTGTGTAAGAGTTGATCCTATCATACACTTGTCAATACAAAAGTTGTAGATAATATTAAGAAGATTTATAATAAATTTAAGCGGATTTGATACCGTGTGAATTGACGAAATTATGAATTTTTTTCTTCTTCACACCCTCCCCCTCCATTTTTTTTTCTTTTGCTGTAAGAGTTGATCTTATTAAAACTTGTCCATATAAAAGTTGTAGACAATATTAAGGAGATTTGTAATAAATTTAAGGGGATTTCATATTTTGTGAATTGATGAAGTTAGGATTTTTTTCTTCTTAAAACCCTATTTTTTTCGCCTCTTAAGGCCATTTTAATGATATCAAAAATCTGTCATACATAAATTTTTGGCCCTTTTCCTTGAAGTAATAATAAGTTTAAACGGATTCGATATGTATCATAACTAAGAAATTATGGGGGTGGTTCTGCTTTCACAAAAATCCTCTCCATTTCCATTTTCTGCCGCTTGATTATATATATATCAGTTTCGAAGAGATTTGTGCAGAATTATGGAAGTTATCGTATTTATAAAAAAGTGATATATATATATAGGTAGATAGGTAAATAAAGTTTTCAACTTGGTGGTGGTTTTAGGTTCTAGGTGTCATGATCAGCATATATCTGCAAAATGTTTTTCAGAAATTCCGACATAGGGGAGAATTTAATAAGTAGTGTTTCTTACGAAATGTACCTAAAATAGGGTTGCACAACCTTTTTTAGAGAAGGACTACTTAAATAAATGCCTGGGTTGTCGAGGGCCACATCAGTAACACACAGAGAATTTTATTTCAGGGAGGTGGGAGGGAATCTTTGGCTTATAATCAGGTAAAAATGAGGATTTCAGAGGGAAGGGGAGTTTTACCCCTTTAGGTTCCCCTACCCAGTCAACATACCCAATTCAGTTGGCAATTTTTCCGCCCCCGATCAATGAAATTCGCGATTTTTTCTTACCTCATTACCGAAATTCGTGATCCCCTCCCTCCCCCCCCCAGCCCCCCGGATTAACGAAATTCGCGATTCTTAACTGAATCTGACGAAATTTAGAATTTTTTCCGCGGTAAATTGGCAAAATTTTCTATCTCTACGCAGCCGATCGCTGAAATTTGAGATTTTTCCGCGCCCGATCAACGAAATTCGCCATTCTTAACTGTCTGAAGAAATTTGCAATATTTTCCCGCGGCAAATTGACGAAATTTGCAATATTTTTCCCCGGAAAATTGACGAAATTTGCACTTTTTTCCCCGCGGCAAATTGACGAAATTCGCTATTTTTTGTCGCGGTTTACTGACGAAACTCCGGATTTTCCCGCAGTCAATCAACGAAATTTGCAATTTTCTTGCGCCTCATCGACAAAATTCATGCTTTTTCTGTATACGACCAACGATATTCGCGCTTTTTCTGTGCCCTATCAATGAAATTTGCGAAATTCAACTCCCGATCGACAAAATTCGCGATTGCCCGTTCCCGAACGACGCGACTCGCGACTTTTCAACTCGCGATCGGCGAGACTCGGGATTTTTCCGTTCCCAATCGGCGAGACTCGAGATTTTTCCGTTCCCAATCGGCGAAAATTGCTATTTTCCGACCTCGATCAACGGAAGTCGCAATTTTTCCGTGCCCGATCGACGAAACTCGATTTTTCCATGCCTGATCCACGAAATACGCCGTTTTTTCATGCCCGATTGGCGAAATTCGAGTTATTTTTCGAGTTGCGACTGATAGAATATGGAACTTGCGAATTTCCTATGCTGATATGTATGGTATTGGCCGGCCGATGAACGAAGTTCGGAATTTTTAATTGACTGACAAAATTTGAAAATTTTTCCCGCGACAAATTGACGAAATTCACGTTTTTTTTTCCTGCGACCTATGGACAAAGATTACTACTTTTTTCCAGTTATACATAGACGAAATTTGCGGGCCACAAGTTAACCCATCGAGGGTCACTTTTAGCCCGCGGACCACAGGTTGTGCATCCCTAACCTAAAAGTCTTCTTACAAGAGTCTTTCTGTGGCATTGGCAATTTTTCCGCCCCCGATCAATGAAATTCGCGATTTTTTCTTACCTCATTACCGAAATTCGTGATCCCCTCCCTTCCCCCCCCCGGATTAACGAAATTCGCGATTCTTAACTGAATCTGACGAAATTTAGAATTTTTTCCGCGGTAAATTGACAAAATTTTCTATCTCTACGCAGCCGATCGCTGAAATTTGAGATTTTTCCGCGCCCGATCAACGAAATTCGCCATTCTTAACTGTCTGAAGAAATTTGCAATATTTTCCCGCGGCAAATTGACGAAATTTGCAATATTTTTCCCCGGAAAATTGACGAAATTTGCACTTTTTTCCCCGCGGCAAATTGACAAAATTCGCTATTTTTTGTCGCGGTAAACTGACGAAACTCCGGATTTTTCCGCAGTCAATCAACGATATTTGCAATTTTCTTGCGCCTCATCGACAAAATTCATGCTTTTTCTGTATACGACCAACGATATTCGCGCTTTTTCTGTGCCCTATCAATGAAATTTGCGAAATTCAACTCCCGATCGACAAAATTCGCGATTTTCCGTTCCCGAACGACGAGATTCGCGACTTTTCAACTCGCGATCGGCGAGACTCGGGATTTTTCCGTTCCCAATCGGCGAAAATTGCTATTTTCCGACCTCGATCAACGGAAGTCGCAATTTTTCCGTGCCCGATCGACGAAACTCGATTTTTCCATGCCTGATCCACGGAATACACCGTTTTTTCATGCCCGATTGGCGAATTTCGAGTAGCGACTGATAGAGTATGGAACTTGCGAATTTCCTATGCTGATATGTATGGTATTGGACGGCCGATGAACGAAGTTCGGAATTTTTAATTGACTGACAAAATTTGAAAATTTTTCCCGCGACAAATTGACGAAATTCACGTTTTTTTTTTTTCCTGCGACCTATGGACAAAGATTACTATTTTTTTCCAGTTATACATAGACGAAATTTGCGGGCCGCAAGTTAACCCATCGAGGGCCACTTTTAGCCCGCGGACCACAGGTTGTGCATCCCTAACCTAAAAGTCTTCTTACAAGAGTCTTTCTGTGGCAAATATAAATACTAGTTTTCCACGAATCTTGTGCATAGGTTTTGAAATCATTATATTTATGACTCATAAAAATTTCAAAGAGTTAAGACAATAAGAACTATTTTTTTTTTTTAAATATTAAATGTCTGATGAGAAAAAAAAAATCCGTGCAGTTTAAAATTTCGAATCCTCTATTTTTTGTTGAAATACGGAAAAATATATAACATCCTTTAAAAAGCGCACATTTTACTTTAAAATATCGCATTCGGTATAAATATTGCGGGGCCACCGATACGAGGTTCGTTTTGATTTTTTTTTCCAGTATAAATAAATAAATAAATAAATAAATAAAAAAATCGGATTAAAGATATAAACTGATACAAATTTAAGGTTAATATCATCACATCACGGTTGACAACGGGCTGGTCAGCAAGTATCACACAAATAAAAACCATCATGATAATGTATGTCAATAATAATTCACTATTATGGTTTCCATTCTAACTCTCTATTCTCTAACACAATCACGAAAACATATTTATGCTTAAATACCATAAAGTTACAATTATTTTGATTCTGACCTCACGATAGCAAATAGCATTTTCTGTTTTCTATAAAGACAAAGTATATTTCGGGGAAAAAATGCAAAATGGTGTTGTAAGCCAATTTTTGAGGCTAGGAAAGGTCATCTGAGACACTATCGTTTAAAGCTCAAGATTCGATGCATTTGTTAAAAAATGAAAAATGCTTTTCGATTCTAAACTACTTTAATAATCTTGACTGCGACTGTCATGCCTTTACATTTAAAAATAAGTCCGCAAGAAAGTTTGCAAAGTCGAGTGAACAAAAATATTTTTTTCGAACAGCCGTACGTGATTATTGTTTACAAACTGCAGCTATAAATTAAGGAAATACCAAAATAAAAATGAGTATTTCATAGCTTAAAATTATTAATCCTCGTTTAGCATTTTTGTTAATTTTTCAATTTATATTTCCGCTTCACAGTCTTAAATTTATTTCCCCTTTTTCATACAGAAACTATGCGATATTTGGATATTTATATCGCATATATAGGCAGAAAGAAAGGAAGAAAACAACGAAAAAGTAGAATAAATAAGGTGATATCTTAATTAACTAACTATAACGAGTTGGGAGAAGCACCAGGGAAAAAAACACTTTTTGTACTCATAAAAAAGATAATTTAATTCAGTAATATTCTTATTGCTAAATTACATTTAAATCATTTAAGTAACATAAAATATTATTCAAATAGTCATATCCCAGATAGCAATTTTAATTTGCAGAAAATTTTCAGCAATCTTACTTTGCAAAGTTGCAAAGTTGCAGCAAGCTCAGCATGACAAGCCTGAAAGTTCAAAACAAGACTGCAACAAGATTATGCAAACTCCAAAGTCACCATACTTTGAACTTGCAGCTAACTTGTCGTGCAAGTTGCAGTCTTGTTCTTCAAATTGACTGCAGACTCATAGCAAACTAGTAATATTGCCATGCAAATGCATTGTAAACTTGCAATCTAGCCATGACACACTATCTGCAAATGCATTGCAAACTTGGATTCTTGTCATGTCAAGCTATCTGCAAGTATGCTGTAATTTCATAGCAATGTTGTTAATTCTCTGAATTTTACGCGTAGTACAGGTAAAATAAGATTTTTTGAGACAAGTGATGGCCATTCACCAAAACTTGGGTAGAGCTTCGTTTTGATATTCGAAATGAAGATCTGATGAGTGCTAAAAATAAAGTTGTTGTACCCTGTTTTGGGGACAAAAGACGGAGGCATTTTTAGCTCAGGGAGGGGGGGGGGGCTCAAAAAGTTTTATGCAGGTGAAGTAGAACATTGTTTATTATGTAATTTATAATTCCGAATCAAATAAAATAATCTGTAATAATAATAAAATAAATAATAAAATAGGTTTTTACAAGTAATAACTGATTCCTATTCAGGAAAATTTGAGAAAAACATCGTTTTGGCACTAGAAATTAAGATACGTTGAGTCCCCAAAAATTAATGTTGTTTATCGTGTTTTGGAGGCAAAAGTGGACATTTTAACACGAGAGGAGGGGGGGAGGACAGAATTCAATATTTTTTAAATAGGTCAAGGGGGATATAGTTTCATATGTATCTTTTAATTCTGATTCGAATAAAACCATCCGCAAGTCGATACGATCATTTGTGAGACAGTTACAGCAGGTTTTATGAATACAAAGTGGAAAATTATACTTTATTTTTTAGCATAGTTTTGTCACATTTATTTTATGTTCAAGACATGTTCTTTATATCATATTAAATCATTAAGTTTAATCATTATAATATCAAAATCCTTAAGTGTCTTCAAAATAGCAATAATCAAAATCAGAATCATTTGAGTTTACTCCAAAGCCATTTAAGTTGCAAAATTCACTTATATCCTGCCTTAACTTTGTAATGAATGATCGTATCGGCTTGCGTACGGTGTCATTTGATTCAGAATTAAAAACATCATAACAAACGGTACCTCATTTGACCTATTTAAAATAATTTCAGTTCTTTTACCTTACAGAGTTAAAGCGTTCCCCCCCCCCCAAAAAAAAACACAATAAAACTACTTCAATTTTGGGGAACTTATTGGATCTTCATTTCTAGTGTCAAAATGAAGTTCTTACTAAATTTTCGTGAATGGCCATCAGTTGCTGCTTTAAAAACCTATTTTACCTGCAGTAAAGTATAATTTTCGACTTCGGATTCATGAAACCTGCCGTAACTATGTAGCGAAAGATCGTATCGACTTGCGGATGGTATCATTCGATTAAAAAAAAATACATAATAAACGATAACCCTCTGTTGACCTACTTAAAATTTTTTTAGCTTTGCCCTTCCCCTTCCCTGAGTTAAAAATGCTCCCCAAAACATGGTTAAGTAACTTTATTTTGGGGGGGGATTCAAGGATCTTCATTTTTTTTTGTGTAAAAACGAAGTTCTTCCCAAATTTTGGTGAACGGCCATCAGTTGTCGTATATTACTCACTTATTGGTATATACATTTTACCTGTACACTAATAGTCGTACTTTTCAGGGTTGTGCAAGATTCCGCATAATCGGAGGTTTGCCAGATGCTAAACATTTTTATGCTATACAGGGTGTATCTAAACACTTGGGCAAAACTTTAAGGGGTGATAGTGCACATCAAGACAAACAATATTAAATAGGAAACTGAGGGTCCCAAACGTCTTCCGAATGAGATAGGCGCCTTTAAAGTTTAGGGTCCAAAATTTCAAATGATTATAAAAAACAGAAAAATTGGTCGATTCGTTTGCGGTTTTCGCTAAAACTATTCTTTATGTCAGTATTTTGTTGAAAACGAATTTTAAAGGTAAAGTTCAAAAAATTCCGATAGAGGGCGCTTTAGACTTTGGAGTAACGAACAACTATTTTTTACCGTTATTTTTTCTATTTCATTAAATGCTTTCAAAAGTTTAGACTTAAACTTAAATTTTGAGTTCAAAATCTGAATCGTTGGGAGTGGCTAAGTAGCGGAAACTGAACTGTGTCCAGGGGGGGGGGGGGGTTCAAATTTCAATTCCTGAACACAGTTCAGTTTGCGCTACTTAACCACCCCCAACAATTCAGATTTTGAGCTCAAAATTGAAGTTTGAGTCTAAATTTTTTAAAGCATTTAATGAAATATAAAAAATGACGGTAAAAAATAGTTGTTCGTTACTCTAAAGTCTAAAGCAGCCTCTATCAGCATTTTTTGAACTTTACCTTTAAAATTTATTTTCAAGAAAATACTGACATAAAAAATAGTTTTAGCGAAAACCGCAAACGAATCGACAAATTTTTCTTTTTTTTTTTATAATCATTTGAATATTTGGACTCTAAACTTTAATGGCACCTATCTCCTTCGGAAAACGTTTGGGACCCTTAGTTTCCTATTTAATATTGTTTGTCTTGATGTATACTATCACCCCTTAAAGTTTTGCCCAAGAGTTTAGATACACCCTGTATAGACTGAGTAGACAAGGACTTATAGTTTAAAGTAGATTCGAAAGCAATTCTAATTTCTTGTACAACTAGCTGCCCCTTGCGACCTGTTTGGTTTTCCTTAAAATATATAGTATCATTGTATCATGCTTTTTTTATTATTCATAATTCAATTTACTTGCTCAAGTCTTCGCCAAATCAGAAGATTCTGATAGATAAATCAAGAACTCTGTACTTTTATGTCAGCAGGGTGTACGTGATAATGGCCAAATATCCAAAATCCCATTGCATTTTTTTATTGCATTAATTTCATTTAAAATATAACCCTTTCATTCATTTTCCTTAAAATGCATAACTAATTTAAAACAGAAAAATTTTAAATCCAAGACTTTCACTTATTTCAAAAGAATTAATAAAGAAACCCCTGATAAATAACATAAACCAAGACATTTAATTTTAACATTAAAGCATTGTTTTAAGTTATCACGTGAAAAATAAAAAATGCTATTTGCGAGATTTGCACCTGGTTAACATAAAAGTACCAAGAACTCTTTGCGATCATGGCAACATTTCATATATTTTTTGTTGTTACGTATTTCATCTTTCTTTACAAATACAATCACTTAGGCATTTATGCTTCATGTCCATTTGCTTATCAATTGCAATATGTTCGATAACGCAGATTTTTAAACCTATTATCTTCCGTAATCGGGTCAATGGCCTATTGGCGTGTTTTAGATAATAGGATTTGGTGCAATGGAATGTTTTTTGTGAAAATCCTTTAATGATAGCTACATTTACATTAAGCTATATTGTTGCTGATATTCTTTTTGTTACACTTTAATCTTGGCAGTAGACTCGATTACGGAAGATTAGGTAATCAAATATCTTAGCTGAAATTCATCAATCTGATTTTATGTACTTAACAAATGCATATCAAATTACTGTTTTGAATGCATTTGGTCAATAAGAATGGTAAGTGTGTTCGGCAATTAACAATCATCATTTTACATGATCTATCTTCTCGAGATGGATAACAAATAAATAGAAAATGAGTTGATCATTCGTTTTAAAATTTTATTAATTAACGATTTTTACAGGTGCTGGATTTATTTGCATTTAACTTATATTAACCCCTTGAGGCGCGGTGGGATATATTTTATCTCATCTACGATTAATGAGGATTTGCACCAGAAAAAATTTATTAAATTTTACTTTTCTAACTTTGGTGGGAAAAAGTCGTAAACTTGCTTTTCCTTATTCGGCAATAAATCATTTTGCGGATTCCGGCGTGAATCCGATATTTCAAAAACACAATTGCTTGCCCCTCAAAGGGTTAAGGAAAGATCGGTTATTTTTGAGTTAGCCGGGAAAAGTGATAAATCCCCAAATATTGTTTCCCTTACCATCATTCATATCGCATTCATTTCATTTAAAACACACAGCTTTCATTTCAAATACATTCCGTTAAAAAAAAATGTATCATAAACTTAAAATACATTGTTTTTGACTTGCCTCAATTAAAACACAAAATAAAAAATAACAGAAACAGAAACATTTTATCTCAGAATCAAAGAATTGTTTCTTATTTACGCCCTCAAAAAATATGCAAAAAAAAATAAAAAAATAAATGCTAGCAGGTTTGATTTTCTAAACAAACTTATACATATTATTTATTGCTTGTCATTAAGAAAAACTCATGGAACTCATTACTTTCTGAAATAAATTTCATAAATAGCTATCAATATACAAACTTTTATTGGACACACCACACAAACATTTCTCTAATAATTTGCATACATTAATATTAAATGTTTTTAAAGGCAAGTAAGAAAACTGTAATAAATTTTAAAAGGCAAAAGAACATCCTAAAATAATTAGAAAATTAAACTAAAAATAGGATAATTGAATTTGCAAACTTAATAGCCATGTATTTCATCAAATAAAACTTATTTACGGATTTAGTAAGATATTACTTTTTTTACTGTAACATAAATAAACGTTTATTAGAAATACCACACATTCTGGATATTAATCTTTAACTGATGTCTCAGAAATTATCACATAACTAGTGTGAAGTGGTCTGTGAGACCGCTGCAACGAAAGATGAATAAAAAGGCACGACTAACTCATAGTATGGTGTTTTTGTACTAAACTTTTTGCACAGAAGTGTTATAATTAAAATTCACCTATTCAAAAGTCTCTGGTGATAGTACAAAAGTTCCAAACGGAACAAAATTTCGATATTGTTTGTAGTTAAACTGAAAATTGGAAGTTAAACTGCAAAAATTGAAAAAAACCGCGGTCTGAGAGACCGGTAACATCAGTTAAAGGTTATCACTACATTTCAAAAGATTTTTTTTTCTAAGATTTTTTTAATGATACAACAGAAAAATACAATTTAAAGGTTTTTCAGGAAATAGGCATGCTTGCCTGTTTATTGATGAACTTTTTAGCTAATTTTATCAAAGATAATATAATTTATATGTTTTTGAGCCAAAATGTAATATATATATATATATATATATATATATATAAATTATTTGAAAAGCTTCAAAAATTTAAAAAAGACAAAGTTGTAATAAAACAATACTACTTATAAAATAGTTACAAAGTTTATTTTTACACAAATACAAATAACAGTTTATAAATAACAGTATTATAAAGCATTATTTTCTACATATTTTGAGTTAAGAGATTGTTCCCTAAACAAAACACACAAAAAATAATTGAAAAAATAAATATTTAAATATATTTAACACTTTCCTGTTCTCCTCCCCCACCTGAGTCTGTTGCATCATGCAATTTTTCCACATTCTAATCCATGTTTTTTAATATCTCTGCATCTGAGGGAAAAATAAAAGAATAAATTTTAAAAAATCACAGGTTTATTTTTTACAGCTTTCAAGAATTCTGTCTACAGTTAGTTTTTAAGGTGATCATAAACTACAACTTCTCAGTTAACAAAACTACCTTGATGTTAAGGGTGGAATTGCCGGGAGGTAATAAAACTTAATAGAAACAATTAAATCGATTTTGCCGAGCGATAAGCCTTATCTTTCAGACTGAACTTTCAGGCAAACCAAACTCGACAGTAATATGGGTTACGCTTCTGGCAAATTACACAATACATAAGAATAAAGATGACTAAACAAAGACATAATTAGCATAAACAATTTATTTACTATATTGTTTAGACCCGAGAAGAACATATTAAGATAATTCATTCAGTTGGTTTGACATTTAATGTGAACTTTTTATCCCATGCGTTATCCCGTAAGAATGAACGTATCGAAATTAAACGTAAAGTTTAATTAAACTTTTAAAGATTTAACCATTTAAAATAATTTTACTTCTTAAAATATTTGTTTTTTCCAAGAGCAAACATGATAAACTAGTAGAAATCAGAACATTCTTTAGTATAAAGTTTTAAATTCTTTAAGCAGTCATCAAAGCATTACCAGCGCCTTTATTAAATATTTGCGAAAACGATTATGATTCCGCGTCGATAGGTACATTGAGCATCCGTCAATTCCTCCACTGAGCACCTGCCAAGTAAAGTCAGTGTGTAACGAAAAAATACGATTTTCTCAAAAGTATGTGACTAGGATAATCGCTATAGTTTTCCTGTATGGCTTAAATAAACTTCTAGTACTATTTTTTCCATAATTTTATTTACAGTAGATTTGGTAATAGCGGGGAAGGAGGGGGGGGCACATTTTTCCAGTACATTTTCGACTATATCTCTGAAAATGTAATATCTAAAATTACAACAAATATACTTTTGGTTTCCGTATTACAAGATCTTTCGAACGATACCCCACACACTACATACACAAAAGAAAATAAAAATAAGTAGCTTATTTCCTTAATTTTTTTTCTAAAAATACTTGCGAATCGCTAATAATCAATAAGTATGTTGGTCAATAACCTTATAACTCTGGCAAGTTTGAAATTTTCATGTTCCGTAGTTTCGTAAAATTGACTATGACAGACGGACAGAGAGACACACAAGTGATGTTTACAATTCTTCAGTTTTTACATTTTAAGTGCGGAAGCCAAAAAATTTAACTAAAATCAAAACTAGTTTATCTAGTCAGTTAGTCTAATTTATCTAGTAAAATTTCATCAGTTTAATCTAATTTATCTCGTCAAATTAGTTCAACTTAATTTATCAACTTTAATCTAGTCAGAGAGACAAACTAAACATTAACTAGTTAGTACCTAAACAGTACAAACGCAGAATAAAACTTTTCAACCTCGGGTATCCTATGCATGAAAAGGATTAAAAAATATTAAAATGTGAGAAAGAAATCTAAATATCTCCCATATGATTAACATTAACTTGACCGTTTCTTCACGTGACTAGTGTAGGCTCTTATGAAGTTACCTTTTATGAAAGATTGTTGCCATAAAAATAATAATAAATAAATATAGAGTAAGTGGGGGCAAAGATACGCACTTTCCATACATTTTCATTTTTAACACACACATTAGTCTAAACTTATGTAATGAGTGATTAAAATGTTAGATTAGAACCTTAGGCAAGTGCTAACATCAACCGGCATTCTGTCAAATTATAATTCTGAGAGAAATTGCAATTTTTAAAAAACATTGCTCTGCGTATCTTTGCCCCATTGGTTGGGGCAAAGAAACGCAATGCGTATTTTTGCCCACTTACTGTGGGTTTTTGCCCCATTTCCAATAAAACGAATGAGTTATGCAAAAGCATTAGTAAATTTCACTAGTATTTATAGTTAAACTGAAAATTGTAAGTTAAACCACGAAAAAAAAAGGAAATAAACAGTGGGTCTGTGAGATCGCAAATAGCAGTTAACCTCAAACTACTGTGACAAAAATTGTTGAATAAATACTGTGAGCGGTCTTAAAGACCCCTTGATAGTAGAATGAATAAAAGGGTTGACTGACTCCTAAGATACTGTTTTTGCGCTAAACTTTATGTAAAAGCCTATTATAATAAAAGTTCTCCTCATTTAGAAGTCTTTAGCGATACTATTAAGTTTCCAAACGAATCAAAATTAAACTAACATCAATAGTTAAGGGTGTATTCGAAAAAATATTTTTCCACCCTCAACAGCTCAAAATTTTCTGAGACATTTTCGGACTCATTTTTAAAAGTAAAAACATGAAACTTGCTGGGGTGATTTCTGAAGATATGTTTAACATGCCGTGTGATTTCGGTTTCAGCTCAATTAATTAGAATTTGATTTTTAAACAATTATTTTCTCAGTATGACCATTTTTTTCATTCCCAGATCGACCGCTTCGGAAAATTCGGTACAAAACGTCAACTTTGACAACGTTTTTTACAGTATTTTCTGCATTTATCAAAAAATTAAGAAACACGGCACATTATATAGTTTCTAAATAAGAGAATTTCCCAGTTTGATGCGTTTGAGAGCAAAAATGAATTTTAAAATGAATCAGAAACTAAGCAGTTTGGATCGGAATACACCCTTAAATTGAAAATTACAAGTTAAGCTATGAAAAATGAATATAGCAGCAGTCTGTGAGACCGTTAATAGGAGTTAAGGGTTAAGACTTTAAAACAAAATCGTTTTATGAAACAAGAATATTGATTTTTAAAAGTAGGTAAGTAGATATCTACGTTCTATATTTTAACAAAACTTAACTAGAAAAAGGAAAATGTAGTTAACTAGCTTATATAAGTTAAGTAGCTATTATATTTTATACAATATAAAAAATAAAACTTACCACAACGTAATTGTGGAAAGCTTTGCATCTAGCTAAAACGATAAGGCAAAGCCCCGAATCTTAATCTTGTGCGTATCTTTGCCCCAAGACGGTTGCGTACTTTTGCCCCATTCTGCAGTATTTTACTTAACCGGCTACCTACAAGTTTAAACAAATGCAATCGAGATAAACTATACGGCATTTAGAAGCTATAGAGCTTCCGTTCTCCACTGAACTTTTGGATTTGTAAAAATTCGAAGTAGTGTTAGCTAAACAATAAAGTGAAAATTTTAAAATATTAGATCAAAATTCGAAAATTTAAACTTACCTCATTTTCTTGGCACGGAGTGCTACGTTTTTCATAAGGTTTGATCACACAACTACTACATATATGAGACCAAACTACTACACATGAGACCAAACTACTACCTAGCGGACATGATTGTAGAAATGTTTCTTCATATTAAATCCGGCAGTGCGTATCTTTGCCCCCACCTACTCTACAGTTGAACACTTTTTTTACATGTAAAAAACAAAACAAAACAAAACATGTTCAATAAGAATACAAATAAACAATATTCAAATCCGACATTAACACTATAACATTGAGATTTTGAAGTGGTTATTCAATGCATTTTAGTTATTTAGCTTCAATTCATTACAAAAATATGCACCAATCAATATTAGTAAAATTTTTTGCGGCAGGTCTCGAAATGGAAAATCCACGAATAGGGACGCTATTTCAAAATTATCGTTGACTAAAAACTTTTTTTTTAAACTTTAGACGAATTTATGTCTAATCATACAAAAACAATTTAAAAACTGCATTCAAAATTCTAAATAATAAAAAAAGTTATAGACAGCACAATAAAAGCCATACGTATGAAATTGTAATAAGATGTTTTAATAACTTCACGGATCACTAACCAGAATAGTATTTGTCATAATTTCACGAACCGGAATATCGTTTCGATTTGCTCCGGTACATGCGTGATTTGCGGGCATGAAAAACTAAAAATTTTAAAATATTCATATTTAAAAGTTTTACAAAAATTTGGAAATAAAAAGACTTATACACATCCGATTAAGAAGCAGTTACGTCAAAAGAAAAGAGAAATTATTAAAGAATTAAATAAAACGGACGTCGGTAGGAAATACTTTTAGTAATTTCAATAAAAATTAGAAAAAAGAGGTACATTAGAAATCCAGGTAGATAAGCATAGAGCCAACTAAGAAACAGTTTAAAATTATACTTAATATTTAAATAGAGAAAAAAATGTTAATGGTAATGAAAAAATAATCTAAAGTTTAAAATCATACTCTCGAACGCAGTGTTGAATTCAGGGGGTGACCGAGAGGGGACATTCCCCCCCCCCGGAACCTTGAAATGTCGTCCCGGAAGGTTTGAATTTTTTTGCTTTTTAATGGACAAAAGTGCAATTTCCACCTCGGAATGTCCCCCCCCCCCCCGTCCAGGGGCGTAGCTGCAAAAAACTTTCGGCGCGGGGGGGGGAGTTAAAAATTTTCCCAACATGAAAAAAAAATGATCTATTTTTCAGCTAAAATAATATGTTCAATGAGTCTTTAATGATAATGATACTTATATGCAAAAAAAATCTTTCCCCCCCCCCCCCAAAAAAAAAAAAATGCTGAAACTAAAAACATAAAAATTATAATTATTGGTTCATTTACTGAAAGTTTTTGTCTTCAATTGTGTACGAGTCATAATTGTACTCTATAGAAAATAGCCTCATATTTTTAGATTTTTGAATAAGGAACAAAGTTTTGGAGGAACGGTATTACAGACACTGTTGATGGACAACAGTAGAGAAATTCATGTCTGGTAGATGTATGATATTTTCGTTACACAGAGAAACATAATGAGAAATTGAGTCTGGCTGCTTTTTGTATTTATTTTGAAAGTTGAACTATTTTACTATTACAGAACTCAGAAAGATCGTCTGCAAAACAATAAATAATTCTTTTTTTTTTTATTTTTACTTAAAAAAAAAAAAAAGAATAAGTGTTTCAAAAATCTATACTTTCCTAACTCTAAGCTCAAATTTCCCAAGTTCACATATATTGAAGGAGGATCTCCCCCGATAACCCCTATCGCTACGCCCCTGCCCCTCTCCTCCCCTCCACCTCATCCCGGAGCAACAGAAATCTCTCCCGGAGATAAGCGTTTGAATTCAACACTGCTCTAGCAGCGTGAAAGGCAACAACAAACGAAATCTTAAACTCTCTGTAAAGTTCAGAAAAATTTATTAAAAAATATTTAACATGACCCAAAACATAACTATTGAAAAACGTAGGCATTACTTAGAAAATTAACATAACTTTTAATTTATTAGAATTTTTGTTATGAAATAAGTTGTAGATTATAAAGAAATGTTACTTTAGAGAAAATAACCACATTTGAATAATTAAAATAAGAAATACCTTTATTTCTGGGTTCCTTTATTTGAACGCTAATCAATGATCTGCTAATCACGAGATTCAATAACGATGTGTCTTTTTCTTTTGACTCTGAGCTCTGAATTTCCAGTCATACGCTCTTATCTATTCTGCTCTCAACAAAGGGAATTTTCGCTGACGTCGTTGAAATATGACAGTGTTGCAGCAGTTTTACAGCAAAATGGCATTGCAAGGGAGAGATCGATTTTGTTTCATCTGCCTTGCAGTACTTTTGAGTGAAAATTGTTGTGTCAAATTTGTCAAGACAAGGAAATATCGAGAAAAATTCAAACTTACTGCAAACCTGCATGCTATCTGGGATATGACATTTGCAATAATTATAAATCCCCTTTACTCTGAAAAACCCTTTCTAGATATTACAATTCTGTGTGATAATGATTTTACAAACTTTTATGATGTGCAACAGTATCAAGAAAGCTGTCAAAGAACATTTCCCACTTTTGTTGAAAAGCCCCCGAAAGCAATATAGTGAAGTTAACAATGACAAAACCACATGATTGTAACACAGGATAGCTGCCTCTTTTGTGGAACTGAAAATCTAAGCATTTAGTCTCAACCTTACCTGATTTCAATAAATTTCACGTATGACAGTTGTACAAAGAAAACGATTTTCGCGGACATCCGAATCAGTTTGAGAAAAAGAGTTAAGAGGATAATCTCAAATACCTATTATTCTTGTAATTTGACTCTTTGGGGAGCCTGTAAGGTAAATTTCTACAAAGCAACAAAACGAAAAATGTCCTACAGCTCTTGGAAAGAAAGAAAAAAAAATGTCTATGCAATTGAATTTTTTGTCTAAATTGTTTTGTTCGAACTGAGAAGTTTTAGGGATGGGTGCCTGTTAGGTTATGGTCTATTCCATAGATATAGTAAAATAACTATTATTTTTCTATATGTATGGTCTATTCTAACAAAAGTTTTTTTTAAAAAATGAGGCAAAGAAAAGTTTGGAAATTTAATATGGCGATCAGGGTGTCCACAGTCAATTGTGCTAGGTCGGGCATTGCCCGACCTGGCCCCCACCTAGCTACGGGCCTGATTGGAAATAACGGCATGTTTTGGTTTTGGACTTCGTTTTTTCGTTGTAATATATGCATGATCCTTGACACTTACGAATGAAAATAGACAAAAGCCCTTGCACGACTTTCATCTATTTGCGACCAAAAGTTCTGGGGCTTAAGCATACATTACGGAAAAAACAAAGTCCGAAATAAAAACATACCGTTTTTCCAATAAAAATACATCCAGCATCCAGCGCAGGAGTCTCAACGCGCTTGTAAATTACATTTTAATAAAAAAAAATAACCAACCTTTTAAATGATATCTTTTCTTCTCAGCTGAAAAAAAAAAGGGAAAGAAAGAAAGAAAAAATTAATTTTGTATGGTCAGTAAAAACTCGACTTCCTCAGAAACAATTGAAAAAAAAAATCATTTTTTAACTGGCCCAGTTTAAAATTAGAAATTTTTAACTATAATTTTTCTAAAATAAGGATATGTTTTAAAATGTATGTGCCTCAAATTTACGAATCACGCTAAAGCTAGAAAATAATAATTTAAGAAATATGTACTAACTTAACATTTCAAATTATGTTTAAGCTAAGAAACAATACATCAGTTTGAAATAACGAGATTTAAAACTAAAATATTAAAACTTTAAACATCCAGTTGAAAAAAAAAGAAAATTAAAAAATCCTATTACGTTAAAATTCAAAAGTTATACAAAATGATCTAAGCAAAGAAAAAAAAAGTCTATTAATTTAAATTTTTAAATTGGGGGTTTTAATCGTTATCAATAAAGAATTGATTATTTTTTTAAGTAGTTTTACAATAAAATAATAATTTTAAAAAAATTAACGTGCTAACACACGTGCTGTCAAAATTTTTACCTGACACATGTGTTAGGCTGTTAAAAGTTAATTAATTTAAATTTTTAAATTGAGGTTTTTAATCGTTATTAATAAAAAATTAATTACCTTTTTTAAGCCGCATTAAAATAATTTTTTTTAAAAAAAGGACGTGTCTAATACACGTGCTGTCAAAATTTTTACCTGACACATGTGCCAGGCTATTAAAAAGTTTAATTAATACTAAACAAAATTAATAATAATATAAAATAGAGTTACATATAAGCTAATAATTTTAAACGCCATATTTAAAATTATGTATTAAAATTAAAAATGCTTATAAAAGAATTTATGTACAGATATACCTACAACCTACAATCGCTACATGAACTAGGGGGCACTGGCTATTATCCAAGAGGGATTTTTTCATGGATAAGGGGAAAATATCATCAACACACTGTTTGTCAGGTATTCATTTTGGCGTGTTTATCACGTTATTTGGCTAAATTATTTCTTCCCTCTAGGTTCTAAAAAATTGGTCTCTTTGATAAATCAAATAACCACTTTCCCCCTCCTCCCACATTTCCCATGTGTGCAATAATTTAAATTTTAAATATATTTAGAAATTTCACATTTCATTAAATTTTTGACTAGTTGACCAGAAGAACTGTTCTAAACTTCTGTGAAATATTTATAAAAGAAATGATTAGTTTTTTTTTTTTTTCTTTTATGAAGCAACTAAATTATATTACTATAGTAATGTATTTTGTATGCATATGCAAAGTTTCATTATGATCTCTTACATTTTATAAATATTTTGGCAGACATCATCAAATTTTGTAAATAATTACTTTAATGAATTTTATTTTATTTTTATTTTCTTAATCGAAAATTAATTCTTTTTAATCGAAATTTTAAAATATGTTTTTCTTTTAGTAAAAATAACTTGATTTATGTCTCACGGCCATAGGCGGGAAAGGTGTGTGCCTTCTCTGGAAATTTTCAGGAGGGGCATTGAAAATATAAGATGCTCTTGAAAATGTAAAATAAATGATATGAGGAATTAATATTTTTATTTTTTAAATTGCATTCTGAAACCTCCATACGCCCCCCCCCCCCCCCCTACAACCTTTGTGAATTTTTTTTTAGTGTTGCTAATAAAATGTGTAACTGTCAAAGTATTATTATCTGTGTGTGTGTGAAACAGTTATTATTAATAGATTTTTATGATGATCATGTTACAGATTATTCTACGTATATTTAATTACTGTGCAGTGCTGCGTCGTGGATTTTTCTTTTTTTTCAATACTGATTAGGATATTTTAAACTTGTATTTTCTGGAAAATTCTTAAGAATAAACTAAGAATCTCGAAAAGCATTAAGGCTGGTTTCAAAGAACTACTTTCTCAGACATTTTTTAATTCATATTTCGGAAATGCGTAAAATTGGCAAGTATTCTTATTCAAAAATTATGTAATCAAAAGACACTTTTTTTTTTTTTTTTGGGGGGGGGGGTAAAGGAACAAGATATTTTAGAAATTAATGACAAGGCATTTTGAACCGAATTTCCGAACGCGATTCCGCGGAAGAAGAAAAAAATGGTCGTCACGTGACCAAAAGTACTCATAACTCGACAAGTATTTTATTTATCAAAAAATGGAAAACTCATTTCGGTTCCAAATTGCTTCAATAGTTAGACCTCAAATTTTATGTCTTTCCGTTTAAAAACGTGTCAGAAAGTTTCGCGGTGTTGAACAGGGGATTTGAGAACCGCCTTAAGAAAGTAATCTGAAATACAGAGAAAAAAATCTTAGTGCGAGCTCTTTTTACTTTTTTGAGCATTTAATTAATGAAATACTTAGTGAAATACTTAGTGAGCATTTAATTAATGAATCTACTTAGTGAAAAAGGAAGCTACGCACTCGTCGGAGGTCACCCCCCCCCCTCACACACACACATACAACCATAGAACGGTACCAACGGACCCGATCATACAAGATAACTATCGGAATAAATTAAAAGTTAAATTCAATAAATTTGAGACATCGACGAACGGTACCCGGTTGAGTGCCCCAGTGGCTTAATTCGAGGTCATTATAGCGATATTTATTTATTTTTATACTTTTGCTTTGGATTTATTTTTTTCTGGAAAAATTCTAAAGGATAGATGATCTTAAAATATTCTCGAAAATTATTTTTAAGAAAAAAAATCCGAAATACAGAAAAAAAAAATGCAAGTGCGAGTTTTTAATTAAAAATTTGACACAATATAAAATTTTGAAGCACTTATGAAAAAAAAAAATTAGTAACAATTGGCAACTTTAGAATATATTAACACTCGCTCGCGAATTTTCTTCAAACAAATCGGTCAAATATAAATTATGTTTATTATTACTATTGTAAAGGTGTGCTGTTTTATTTTTCTGTAAAAGTTTATGCATTTTTCAAGTAAAAATATTTATTTTCCGTAAAATGACACGTTGTATCTGAATAAATAGAATATAATAAAATTGTAGAAGCATATTCACACGCATGGTTTCAATTTTCATACGACCTTATTTCAAAGACCAAGGCCAAGACTAAACCTGCGACATTAATCATTCTACAAATCCGTTATTAAGCTACTAAAAATAATAATAATAATAATAATAATAATAATAATAATAATAATAATAATAAACAAAAGATGCTAGTGTGTCCGTCTGTGTACGAGGGCTATGTAAATCTACCGCGCTTAGGTTCTAATTGCACCTGAGGCTCAGAGTTTTTTTTTTATATATATATATAATTAGCTGAGTTGTTAATTAAAAACCACAATTAAAAATGGTCTGTCGAAAAAAAGTTTTACGGTACGTGCCAGAAACGCCATTCCAAACAGGCAAGCAGAGAAGATCGGAAAGTGCGAGATCGACTTCTTTTCACCCGTTTTTCTAAACGCGCATCGGCCAAACCGTCCTCATTAAATTAAATGTCACAGTTTAAAATGCCGCAATCTGTTTGAAGAGATATTATTGTTAATCTTTTAACAAAAGATTTAAACAGTTCGATTACGTGGGGTCTATTTTTTCTTTCTCTTTTATTTTTATTTTTCCTTAGCTGTCATAGAGTTTAGTTTTAGAGACACAGAGAAACTAAATATACCCACCTAATCCCTTGAAGGGCGGTGGGATATATTATATGCCACCTAATTTTAATCAAGATTTGCCAATTAAATTTTACTTTTAAAATTTTGGTAGGAAAATATTGTATAATTGCTTTTCCTTATTTTGAAATAATTTTTTTCGAAAATTCCGGTGTGAACAACATTACAGAAACACAATTATGAGACCTTCTTTTCTACGACGCGAGATGCAACACGTTTTAAAAAATAAGAATATTAACACTTTCGAAAAAATTCCCTTCTGGGAGTCACTATACGTGCCTCCAGAATACACTCTTTTTTTACTAAGTTAAAAGTAACTAAACATTGAAATTTTAGGGCAATATTTTTATACGCTCTTTGTACACACGATTTTCATCACCTGTAAAAATATCGAAACATACGAAGTACTAAAATAAATAAATAAATAAAATTTTTGCTGAGAAACACAAGTTGACTCTGATGAGGACCTCATTCCAAGACTTTCAGTTGTTGCTACAAATGTTCGTGAAATACTTGGAATCTGCGAAAAGGTACGCCAATCACTTGCTAGATGCAGCCAGTGGCACATTTGAGTACTTACTGTAAGTATCATGTCAATAAAACGCTCGTTTTCATTGCCTCCGCATTTCTTGTTTTTCGCCGAAACTTTTCATTTCCGACCCCACGTTGCTATACCATAATTGCTTCTTTATGTGTACTTTAACTTCCCTCACAGTTTGTCCCATGTTCGTATAAAAACCCTGTATATAAAATCAATGTTGCTGTGGTGGGTCCCATTGTCTTCGGCATCGTTTACCCAGTTTACACGAATTTTGTCCAAGGATCAGAGAAAAAACGCGAATTTCATCAAAAGATCGCGGAAAAAACAGAAATTTCGTCAAAAGAATGCGAAAAGGTGCAAGTTTCGTCAAAGGATCACAAAAAAGCCGGAATTTCGTCAAGGGATCGCAAAAAACGGGAATTTCGTCAAAGGATCGCAAAAAAACGCCAATTTCCTCATAGCATCGCAAAAAATGCAAATTTCGTCCAAGGATCAGAGAAAAAACGCGAATTTCTTTCAGGGATCACGAAAAAATGCAAATTTCCTCATATGATCTCAAAAAATACAAATTTCATCCAAGGATCAGAGAAAAAACGCGAATTCCTTTCAGAGATCGCGAAAAAATGCGAATTTCGTCAAAGGATCGCGGAAAAAGCGGGAATTTCATAAAAGGATCGCGAAAAAGGTGCAAATTTTGTCAAAAGATCGCAAAAAACGCGAATTTTGTCCAAGGATCAGAAAAAAACGCGAATTCCGTCAAAAGATCGCGGAAAAAACACAAATTTCGCCAAAAGATCGCGGAAAAAACACAAATTTCGCCAAAAGAATGCGAAAAAGGTGCAAGTTTCGTCAAAGGATCACAAAAAGCGGGAATTTCGTCAAGGGATCGCAAAAAACGGAAATTTCGTCAAAGGATCGCAAAAAAACGCAAATTTCCTCATAGTATCGCAAAAATTGCAAATTTCGTCCAAGAATCAGAGAAAAAACGGGAATTTCTTTCAGGGATCGCGAAAAAAATGCGAATTTCGTCAAAGGATTGCGGAAAAGCACAAATATCGTCAAAAGATCGCGAAAAAGGTGCAAATTTCGTCAAAATATCATAAAAAAGCGGGAATTTCATAAAAGCATCGCAAAAAACGCGAATTTCGTCCAAGATCAAAGAAAAAACTCGAATTTCTTTGAGGGGTCGCGAAAAAAAGGCAAATTTAGTCAAAGGATCGCGGAAAAACACAAATTTCGCCAAAAGATGCGAAAAAGGTGCAAATTTCCTCAACGGATCACAAAAAGCGGGAATTTCGTGAAGGGATCGCAAAAAATGGGAATTTCGTCAGAGGATCGCAAAAAAACGCAAATTTCCTCATAGGATCGCAAAAAATGCGAATTTCGTCCAAGAATCAGAGAAAAAACGGGAATTTCTTTCAGGGATCGCGAAAAAAATGCGAATTTCGTCAAAGGATTGCGGAAAAGCACAAATATCGTCAAAAGATCGCGAAAAAGGTGCAAATTTCGTCAAAATATCATAAAAAAGCGGGAATTTCATAAAAGCATCGCAAAAAACGCGAATTTCGTCCAAGATCAAAGAAAAAACTCGAATTTCTTTCAGGGGTCGCGAAAAAAGGCAAATTTAATCAAAGGATCGCGGAAAAACACAAATTTCGTCAAAAGATGCGAGAAAGGTGGAAATTTCGTCAAAGGATCGCAAAAAAATCCGCAAATTTCCTCAAAGGATCGCAAAAAACGCGAATTTCGTCAAAGAATCGCGGAAAAAACAGAAATTTCGTCAAAGGTTCGCGAAAAAGGTGCAAATTTCTTCAAAAGATCGCAAAAACGCGAATTTTGCCCAAGGATCAGAGAAAAAACGCGAATTCCGTCAAAAGATCGCGGAAAAAACACAAATATCGTCAAAAGAATGCGAAAAAGCTGCAAGTTTCGTCAAAGGATCACAAAAAGCGGGAATTTCGTCAAGGGATCGCAAAAGAAGGGAATTTCGTCAAAGGATCGCAAAAAAACGCAAATTTCCTCATAGGATCGCAAAAATTGCGAATTTCGTCCAAGGATCAGAGAAAAAACGGAAATTTCTTTCAGGGATCGCGAAAAAAATGCGAATTTCGTCAAAGGATCGCGGAAAAAGCACAAATATCGTCAAAAGATCGCAAAAAGGTGCAAATTTCGTCAAAATATCATAAAAAAGCGGGAATTTCATAAAAGGATCGCAAGAAACGCGAATTTAGTCCAAGATCAGAGAAAAAACTCGAATTTCTTTGAGGGGTCGCGAAAAAAGGCAAATTTATTCAAAGGATCGCGGAAAAACACAAATTTCGTCAAAAGATGCGAAAAAGGTGCAAATTTCCTCAAAGGATCGCAAAAAACGCGAATTTCGTCAAAGAATCGCGGAAAAAACACAAATTTCGTCAAAAGTTTGCGAAAAAGGTGCAAATTTCGTCAAAAGATCGCAAAAAACGCGTATTTTGTCAAAGAATCGCATATAAAACATAAATTTCTTCAAAGGATCTCGGGAACAAAAAAAAAAAAAAAAAAAAAAAACAAATTTCTTCAAAGGATCTCGGGGGAAAAAAAGAACAAATTTCTTCAAAGGATCGCCAAAACAAACAAATTTTTCCAAAGAATCTCGAAAAAAATAAAATTTCGTCAAAGTAGGAGACTGCTGCACTTCAGGTGTGCAGCTGTACCTCTTGCGGTCGTAGAACTCCCCTTATCTTTATGCTTCTAAGCGATAATTGCTGGAAGTGAGCTTTTAGTTAGGCATGTCCTTCTGGTGAAGTAGCCGATGCTTTCATTCTTCTTAGCATGTACATAAATAAAGTTCGAATATAACACGATATCTTTCCTGAGTTCTGTATTAGAACGATTAAGTTAAGATAAAATAAAAATAAAATTACAATGAAGTGTGAGACACTCTCACTTTACTTAACAATTTCTGCAAAAAAAAAAAAACACTGCACACGAGTGTATACTATCGTACTCCATATCCACCATTAAGACATTACAACATCACTGTCCAGAATCCTATGTAGTCTAACTGTCCAGCTTTCTTCGTTAAAACTCACTGACTCTCTCTCTTTTTCCTTGCCCCAGCTATGGGCCTGAAGAACCCTTCTCTCATTGGTTAGTCAGGATAGCACACTTGCTTTCCTCCAAGCCCCGTAATTTCCCCAAGATGTAGAAATTTATACTTTGTGTGCACCCTTGGACATTTCAAAAGGAAATAGATAAACTTCGAGTAGAAAGAAAATGTCAGTTCTGGGACAGCCGGGTGAGGAACGGATGATTTTCCTCCACCCGGTGCCTCCTCCGGTTCCGCACCCTTGTGCCTCACCGCACGACCGCCTACCACACCTAGAAACCGATTTAAACGCTTTCTATCGGAAAAAGGAATTTTTTTCATGAAAAAAGGGTTTATTTTCTATTATACCATGAGATGTGAACATTAGATCGACTAGATTATCATACTATAAGATGATTAAATTTATATTTTAATTTTGAATGATCAATACCTTAACGAGTATTATTAATTAAGTAAAACAATAAAAAATAATTTAAAAAATGAAAGCTTTGAGATTTTATCATACCTTTAGATGCTAGTTATGCAAGATTTAAATCCTTAGATGACTACACCCCACAAGAAATCCCATTCACTGTTACCCTTTCACATTCCTCAAACTTGGGGTCACAACAAAGGGTTTTGACATCACAAACTGCAATAGAACATCAGAAAATGTTTTTATTCAAGGAAAATATCAATTTTGAATGAAAAAGGCTGATTTCTTTACAATATTTCAACTATAAGATGAGGATATCAACTTAAATTATACTTTTTGAACAACCATCACCTTATCCCTCTGAGCGATTTGAGAGCTTTGCTGCATTTTCATAAATTTTTCTATAAAACTAATGTTAATTTAAATTTTCTTTCCCTGTTTGTTTCTAATATACACTTCTTGCCCCTTTATTTGACATTCATCTTAAAATACAATCCCGTTAAAATTATTTTTGTCCGATTTACAACCGATTTAAGTTGTTTTACGGAAACAGGAAAATACGGGCAAATCGAATAGAGAGTTAATGACTTATTAATTAAGCTAAACAATGGAAAATATCAACTTTTTAAGGAAAAAGACTGATTGTTTTAGATTTTTTCAACTATAAGATCAGAATATCAACTTAACAGAGGAAAGTTAAACATACATTTCAGTTTTTTGTATGATCAGCAAAATAATGAATATTAATAATTAAGCAAAGCAATGGAAATCATAATTTTTTAAGGAAAAAAGCTGCTTTCGTATGAATTTTTCAATTATAGCACGAGAAATATCAAATTCTAAGAGGAGAGTTAAACTTATATTTTAGTTTTTGAACAACCATCCCCTTAATAAGTATCCTTACTTAAATAAAAGAAATATTTTCAAGAAATAGATGATTTTTTTACGCAAATTTTCAACTTTGAAATACATTTGTTAATATATTGTTACCAGATACTAATTATATTATTAATAAATATGAACACGATATAAAGACATTCAAGCTTTTAAAAATATGTAAAGTTTAACAATATAATTAGTATCTTGTAACAGTATATAAACAAATGTATTTCAAAGTTGAAAATTTGCGTAAAAATTCATCTTTTTCTTGAAAATTGATATTTCTTTTGATTAATTAAGGATACTTATTAAGGTTTTGCTGTTAAAAATTAATTTATAAGTTTAACTCTCCTCTTAGAAGTTGATATATCTCGTGCTATAGTTGAAAAGTTCATAAGAAATCAGTTTTTTCCTAAACATTTATATTGTTTTGCTTAATTATTAATATTCATTTTTTTGCTGAGCATTAAAAAACTGAAATGTATGTTTAATTTTCCTCTTTTAAGTTGATAATCTGATGTTATAGTTGAAAAAAATCTAAAGAAATCGGTCTTTTTCCACAAAAATTTATATTTTTCATTGTTTTGCTTAATTAATAATACTCATTAAGGTGATGGCTGTTCATAACTAAAATATGTGCTTAACTTTCCTTTTTTTAAGTTGATATTCTGATCTTAGAGTTGAAAAAATCAAAAGAAATCACTCTTTTTCCTTAAAAATTGATATTTTTCATTGTTTTGCTTAATTAATAATACTCGTTAAGGTGTTGATCATTCAAAATTCAAATATAAATTTAATCTTCATCTTATAGTATGATAATCTAGTAAATCTAACGTTCACCACTCATGTTATAGTAGAAAATTAACCTTTTTTTCATGAAAAATTTTCCATTTTACCGCTAGGGGCATTCGAATCGGTTTCTATGGGTGAGAGGCGGTGGTGCGGTGAGGCACGAGGGTGTGGCACCGGAGGATGCACCGGATGTGGGACGGTCTCCCGGCTGTCACAGAACTGTCATTTTCTTACTACTACTTCGTTATCCTCTCCAGGAATTCCTTTCAACAAAAGGCTGTACTTTAAGGCGATGTACTGCCCGGAAATATTTGTTGATTGCCCCCAGGCCTTTGTGTGTCGAAAACACGATGTCACACCCTTTTAACTACATTTTTGCGCGATAATTACTATAAATCATATGCAATTTAAATAATTCGTAAGCATTACTGATTATAAGCGTAAATTGTTAAACGGGTTTTTTAATCGAATTTTGGTTTTTTAAATTGAACTAGCATAATAAGACATGTTTGTATAATATAAAAAAAATCGTATACATGGTCACGCAAAGAAATGCGGATACATGGGCGCCTATAGATGATAATTTCTGGAAGTGGGATTTTAGTAATTTTAAACGTTTTTTCCCTCGATTAAACTTTAGCTTAATATGTAGCATGTAAAAATATTTTAAGGTAATATACAACACACAAACGAATTCAAATACTTTTCCGTCATTTGGTGGAAAATGTTGAGGGTGAACTTCCATTGTCTTGTGAGAAATCTACAATATCTCACTCTAAACCCCTGAATACTGGTCAAAAATCAGCATAGGGAAACCAATGTAAGAGCAACCTGCCCTTAATTTTGGCTAAGCCCAGAAATTTGCCATTAACCTTCAAAAGATTTGACCGGTCATCACCAATCATCACGGTGGAAACTATAGTAAAGACAACATCAATGCGTAGGGCGGTAAAACCTTTCTTTAAGAGGCTACTTCAGTCAAACGAAAAGACCCGTTCGCCAATGCTAATCCTATGGAAGGAATTTATAAAGATATCTCGGTAGTATTTCAATATTTTAAAATGCTTTTTTTTTTGCATTGAATAGTTGAAATCGATCTGTAGAAAGACCGTTGTTTACTTTTTCAATTTTGTTTACAGGTATTTTTAATTAGGACACTTTCATTTTCGAAACTGAAAGCATCCTCATAAAAAAAATCTGCAATCAAAATCGAAAAAATAACAAACGGCCTGCATACAGATTGATCTCAATTATTCAATGCAAAAAAAAAAATCATTTTAAAATATTGAAATGCGACCGAGATATCTTTATAAATTTCTTCCATAGGATTAACATTAGCGAATGCGCCTTTTCATTTGACTGAAGTAGCCTCTTAAACTCACCAAAAACCACCTGGAGAAATCCATAAACTAAAACAGAAACTTTTCGACAATGAATTACTTTTTCTTATGAGGGCGAACCTTGTTTATGACATCACGTACCGGCTATCCGAATGACTAAGAGAAAATAACCATTTTTCTCTGCGAAAGATGGCTAGATGATATAAGGAAATGCAAGAGCATTCTAAGTAGTTTTTGAATGGAATCGTAATTCCAGTACGTCTTTCAGGGGACTGTTCTAAAACGACGTATATCTGAGAAAGACGTACAATTCAAATTGTAGTCGCCTACGGTGTAAAATCTTTGATTGTAGAAATATAATGCTGAAATTACACAAATTTAATTTTGCTACCATTTTCGATTGTTTAATATATATATATATATATTAAATAATCATTTCAAAAATTGAAAAATAAAAGTGAGAATTATCAAACCTTATATCAGTTGCACACCTTGAATAACACTTTTTTTATTCCATTATCGAACATAAAAACAGATTTTAATTAAACAAGCATTTTTACTTTGAGACTTAAGAAAAGTATTATGTATGGAGCTAAGTTCGTTCAAGGAAAGTTTCTCACTGGTATTGTGAGAAACAATAAATGTTCTAAGTGCGTTAATGTTAATGCAGTTTGCCCACTGTCCGTTCTTCTCCTCCCACCCCCTCCACAAGTTCCACAAACTTAAAAGAACTCATGTACAAGCCACACATGCTATTTGCATTTCATCTTTTCCCAAATATTGCTAGCAGAAAATAAAAAAAAGAACGACGCTGGGAGAAAAAATTCAGAGAAAATCAGTTACAGCATGAAAGAAACGACGTATAACCGACATTATGTGTCGTATAAACGAAACCTTACAACATTAAAATACATGGGGATGAATCCGGACCGCACTTACACGACGTATAAATTTAAAAGGCGTATAAATGAGAAACGTATAAACGGTCTGCTACGAAAATAAACGGGAGAAAGGCTTTTCTTCCCTGGGGATAAAAACTTGGCTAAGGCTGCGTTTAAACGCTTGTTTTGCTATCCTTCAACACTTCCAAGAAACCTATTCCTCTTCATCCGTCTGTGGTTTGTTTATAAAAGGAAGGGGAGATTCGACAATGGGTAGGAGATAAGAAGGTTAGATTGACTTGAAGGAAATGTTTTCCTCCTGGAGGATGTCCGTTCGTTTTCTTTTACAGCTATTAAAGATGAAAAGCACCGCGTGACTACAAAAAGACGCTAATATGCTCCATGGCAAAAATGATATGTCTAATTCGGACCTTAAGAACTCTTTCAGAATTTCTAAAAAAATGTCAAAACTTCCAACAAAAAATTAAAATATCCGTTAAAAATCGATTTCAAAACATATTTATCTTATTTCAGAGACAATGAGTAGACAGTAGGTGTTTGAGAATGTAACCGAGAATGTAATAGTGTGCAGGTGATAGTGTGATGCTTTTGCGGCCTGTAAGTTTTTTCAAATACTGCATTTATAGATTTAAAATTTATTTATCTGTGCTTATTTTTTAACGCTGATTCTGTATATGTAATTTTCGTAAAAATCGATGAAGAACTTTTACGATAGTGACTAACCTGTTTTCGGGCTGTATTTGTTAAATTTGTGTGGATGGAAAGGGGGATCACTTTTGATTAAATATCGCAATTAGTGTACGTGACATATATTATGATACAGACTGATTCCAAACATTATAAGTAACTCAATAAGGACACTGTATAACATTAAAGTAAAATTATGAACATACCACTATTTTCGAATAAAAATTTTAGATACTTTTTTTTCACTTCAAAGTATCTCGGGTTCTATGAGCCCGATGACAACGGAGTTGGAAACGAAAAATCTTGTAACTGATTTTTTTTTAAATGATCTACCAGAAATTTTGAAGAGTAATTTTTGCTTTATTTAACGACAGACATTACACGATTAAATAATGTTAAGTGAAGGTAACTTTTCGAAAATTCTGTCACATATTTTGAATAAAAAAATCCGTTCAATTGGCAACTGTACTTCCACGCAAGGCAATCGACTTTTGAAAAAGCTCTAATGAAATACGTAGTGGCGCGCCCAGTGTTACGCTTTTTAACACTTTCCAACAAAGTTGAAAAGTGTTTATGACTTCGGTTTGTCTATCCGTCCCTCCGCGCTCTAACTGTAGTAAATTACTCCGATTGGTCTAAAATTTTTGGATGTTATTGACCTCTACCACAGCGCGATCCCTATTTCAAATGATGTGTGTAGCATATTTAGTTCATTTACAGGGACAGCCAAAAGTATTTCCGTTACATTACGGCCAATGGGAAAAATTCGTTTCAAATGATTTTTAATGGTATTACACCTTTTCAAACATAGTAAAATTGATATACATTTATGAAGGGCACTAAAATATGCATTCTGTAGAATAAGCGTCGCAAAGAATAGTTATTATTAATTTACAGGGCTACACAAAAAAATTCAGTTACATTACGGTCAATGGGAAAAAATCGTTTCAAAAGATTTTTAATGGTGTTACACGCTTTCAAACATAATAAAATCGATATATATTTATGAAGGGCACTAAAATATGCATTCTGTAGAATAAGCGTCGCAAAGAATAGTTATTATTAATTTACAGGGCTACACAAAAAAATTCAGTTACATTACGGTCAATGGGAAAAAATCGTTTCAAAAGATTTTTTATGGTGTTACACGCTTTCAAACATAATAAAATCGATATATATTTATGAAGGGCACTAAAATATGCATTCTGTATAATATTCGGTACAAAGAATAGTTATCATTCATTTACAGGGCCGCACAAAAAATTCAGTTACATAATGATATAGGGGGAGGGGGAATTATTCGCGGTGTATTTTAAATATGTTAAACGATTTCAATAATGAAATTGATACTATATTGTTTCAGAATTACTGTATATTAGCAATGATTGCTGGCAATGCATTTTTAATTATGATATGCTCTTTTAAGTTTCACTATATTTATGCATACTATATAGAAGTGTGTATAAATGCTATAGTTCATGTACAGGGCTACAGAAAAATTTCGTAAGGATTACTGAGCATGAGCTTAAATTGCTTAAAAATGGCTTTTAAATGAGTTATTCATTTATACGCTGAACTGCATTTAGTTTACTAAGAAATGTTTGTAGAATATAGATAAAATGATACACAGGGCCACGCAAAAAATCGGATACGTTTATGTATGATAATTTCTGGAAATGTGATTTCAGTAGTTTTAAAAGTGTTTCAGTTTGAATAAAATTTTAGCTAAATAGTGGCGTGTAATAAAGTTTACTTGGTAAACTACAGGGCTGCACAAAAATATTCAAGTATGTATTTATCTATTAGTATAAATTACTGAAAGAGAAATTTCAAACTGTTATGCATTTTCTTGCTAAACTAAATTTTCCCATTATATAGTATATAAATCAACCAACAGATCAAATACAGGGCTCTCCAAAAGAATTTGAATACATATTTGGCTATGGATGGTAACTGCTGAAATCAGTTTTTCAAATGTTTTATGCATTTTAGAAATTTTTACTTAGTTATTTATTTACCTTATTTCCCTAAATAACGAAGTTTTGTTAAAGCATTCAGGAAGTGTTGGAAAGTATTTAATAATCTATGCTTAACGCATGATTTTTCTTTCTTGTTTTAACATTAGTTTTAATATTTTTAATATTATTTATTATTATATTTATTTTTATTCTATTCTATTTTATTTAATTTTTGGGGGGTGTGGGTGGGGGGGTGGGGGGGGAGTGGTATGTCTTAATACAGGTTTATACAGTGTAGGGCGAATTTCCTTTACAATACTCGGGCTATCTATATTATAAAGGACAAACATATCTGTGCGTAACGCATACGTCATTTTGCGAATGGCAACACTTTGAAATTTGAAATAAAAGTTTGGTTTTGTAATTTTCTCTACTGCAAATTTTTATACTTCTAAACATCGCACAGTTTAAATTTTTACACCGCCGTATAACGAAAAAAATTCTCTTTCAAATGCAATTTGTTTGAAAGCTGTATCTCATTTTAATTTTAAGATATTAATTTTTTTGTAGTTTTTATTACTATTTTTGTAATCGTGGCAGTTGAAGTACTCCATTTCTGTTGAAACTAAAGGGGGAAAATGAAAATGGTAGATTTCTGTATATTTTTGTTGCCATTTTCTCATAAAAACCGGAAAAAATTGAAATTGAAATACGTGCTATGTCAAGAATATCGTCTGTTATAAAACCCAGTGAGTTTTGGCTTTATTTCGTGTTTATTTATCAATTAAATGATTTTGCCGTGCCGGCTCCAGTGGGAAATATTAATAAACAATTTGCACATAAAAAAAAGTTCAGAATTTCTCTCCCGCTAATTTTCTACAAAGAAATTAAAGCCTCATCAATAAATAAATAAAAGAATAATGTATAAAAAAGCACGAATTTAACATATATGTAGTCGAACAATTTAAATTTTTAGAGCCGAATTGGGAAAAATATGTGCTTTTAAATGCAATTTGTATGAAATAGTGTTGCTAGGTAACTGTTAAAGTAAAAGAGAAAAAATAATCTATATATTGAAAACACAAGATAGCTTTTTTAGACATCTTCCTTGAACTTTCTACTGTACCAATTTTGCTAATAATTCTTTTTTTAAATGAAAGCTGTTCATTTGTAGATGTCCTCGCACTAGCTATTTTTCTAAATATTTTCACTTTTATATTTTTAATTTAATTTGAAAAGATTTTTTGAAATTTTATCAAAATGGTAGCAATCGTATTATTTCCACTGTTGCAGAAAAAAGGGAATATTGGGGTTTATTTATACTTATTGATACCATTTACTCATTACAATTAAAAATAACTTTATTTTAAGTCTGAACAGAAAATGACGTCACTATTTAAAAAACATTTTCGCTCATAAAGCTAATGTTACAATATATTTTCATTCGGCTGATACCGAATTTGAGACACTTGGCGTAATGCTTCAGTAAGTGCCATATTTAAAAGAAAACAATCCTTTTCTTTGATAAAACTATATATTTTTACACGAATACATCTAAAAGACATCAGTTTTTGGAATTTGTACTTCGCGGTACTGAAATTAGACCCTCAAGCCAAAAGAATACATTTTCACATGCAAAGTTTTAGCTGACAAACGGAACTTCACGTTTGAAAATCTATCTAAAGGAAATATATGTCCGTGCGTACGGCTGGCGTAATTTTGAGAATGGCAACGCTTGACGATTAAATGTCGGATTTGCAATCTTTGCTACTGCAATTTTTTGAATTTCTAAACATCGCGCATCTTCAATTTTTACACCCGTTATATAGGGGGGAAAATCTACTTTCAAATGCAATTTTCTTGAAAACTTTATCTTAATTGATTTATTTATTATGTCTTTTTAAATAATTTTCAAGAATAATGATTTTTAATCTATATCCACTGCGTACAGGCTCCATTACGGAATAAGCCATTTGCACTTAAAATAATATAAATAATTCAGCATTTGTCCCTGACTAATTTTTTATAGCGAAATTAAAACTTCATCAATAAATATTAAAAAGTGACTGTCCATTTGTATTTCACAGCTGTTCCTCCTAGAATATGGAATGTTGGGTGATCAAATTAACGCCAGTTATCCGCATGGATCCGAGGATGTTAAATGTGGTCGTAGAATTTTAAAATTTGTTTAGTTTTCGAGATATAAATTTTTACGTTATTTTTTATGACATTTCTGTAATGATGGAAACTAAAATTGCTCCATTTTTGTGGATAAAAGAGAGAAAAGGGAAAATGACAAGGATTATTAGGTATCATTGTTTGAAATCATTTTTAAATTGAAATTAACGTATATTTGAATAAATAGTAAAAAAATGATTGTAGTTTTCAAGAAAATTTCACGAAATACGAACTCACACATATTCAAGCTTCAGGAATCCGTTTATATTAGAAACACAAATTCGACTCTCGACTAGAACATTGAGATAAATTCTGTTGACGTCAAAAGAAAAAAAAACATCGTACGTTATTTTCATTTAATTTAAAGTCGTAAAGTAGATTTTCAACCATTGCCTTAAGATGGCTAATAAAACATTTCAGAAGCAGACTTTAAAAATGCGAAAAAGCGAGAAGAAAAAAAAGAAATGTTTTAGCGAGAAAAAAAAAAGAGAAAAGTTTTAGCGAGGAAAAAAAAAAATAATTTTTTAAATATTTATTTTAATTCATAAATATAAAATGCTTCTGAATAAATTCGTCCAAACAAATTCATTTTTGTATAAGTTGACACAAATGACATCATTTCTACGAACTCCGAAATTCGAAGCAAAATCTTGGAAGAGCGAAAAGCTCTAGGCAAATAAAGTTATAGAATATGTGCATTTTTATTGGGAAAGTTTTGACTTAAATTGTAAATATAACTTATTATTTGAAATATTGTATTTAATAAAATTAATATTGCAATAGCTTTCTAAATTTATAATAAAGTTAAGATTTCATTTTTCGCAAAAAGATCGATTGTCTCATGCAATTCAAAAGCAACACAACGGGTTGCTACTCAACTAGTTCTTTTAAATGCAGTTTTGGACTGAGACAGGAATTCATTCCTGGCGTATTATGTCGGAGCGACATTTTTTCCCCCTTCCTGATAAAATAGTGTTTTCTATAGCCGTTAAAAAATAGAAAATATCTCAATACTTTTTAATCGCCAAACTGTTCCAGAGAGATGCGAAAAGTACTGTACAACTGGAAGTTGTGTCTAATGTTTTAAATTGAAACCAAATTTTGAAATAGGGGTTATTTTCATATTAAAAATTGTATCCACTTTAAATTTTTCATTTATAAAACCCGCTTTTGACACTATTTCTTTCCTTTGGTCAAGGTAGCGCCGAAAAGGGGACCATTGTATGCTTTTTCTTACATTTTAGTAAACTTAGATGAGTTCAAAGTTTGAGGATGCTAATGTTAATTCCTATGACTAACTCACTGTCATTCAATAAAAATAGCAGAAGTTTCTCTAAAGTAATATTCCACATTCATGAATACAAGATCAGATCTTATATTAATTTTTACTCCAAGAGAATGTTATGTTTTTTTTTTTTTCAGTTTTTTTTTCATGCACATTTTACTTTTTTACAAAAAATTACTTTTTATTTCATACATTCATGTAGACAAAGTTTCCATTTATAGATATACAGACTTGCAATCTATTGAATCATTATCTTATTTAGCAGCGGAAGTTTGTTAAAAAATTATGGAAGTGTTTTAGTAATTCGTTTCAAATTGCTCCACGGTAGCTACGCCTCTGGTTAAACATTTATTTTTACATTTTGAAAGCTTTTTCCGATTGAATTAAAAATGTAATATATTCTAAATATCATTAAGGCTTGTTCGGGAAAAAAAAAAAAAAAAAAAAAGTTTTCCCACTTAACAACGTGACATTTTCCGATACATTTATTTCATGTACGCATTTTTTTATAGGTAAAGATAAGAAATCTGCAGACATGGTTATTTGGTAATGCTAGCTGTTTTCGTTTTTCTATAAATGTATAGATGGAGTTATAACAAATGTGCGTTGCTCTATGATAGTAACCTTTGTCCAATTGTTCTGCCTCAAAAATCGATTCAAAGCAGCAACTTTGACGCCATATGTTAAAAAACCCTTTCGTTGATTGAAAAATGGGAATCACTATTCGATTTATTTTTGCACTTCGTTTGGAATACGTTTACGAATAAAAATAAATTTGAAAATGGGTCAGACAATAGCGAATTTGGATTTGAGAATATCCTTAAACGAATACATATATATATATACAGTAAACTTTGTCTAACGCGGAATCGGTTGGGACTGAGAAAAATTTCCGTGGTAGACAATATTCCGGGTTATGCAAAAAGCTCCCCCTCCCCTCCCCCCCCCCCCAAAAAAAAAAGAAAAAAAAATCTCGATCTTTGACTATCTTTCATTGATTTTCCTGATTCGAAAATCGATTGAAAACTGAAATTCTGAAATATCCTTTGTCTTTATAGATAAATGAGAAACGCTATTCAATTTCTTAGTACTGCTGTAATACATGCGAATTCGAAGTTTACACACAAAAAAAATAAACTTCGAGAATGAGACAGAACGCTATTATTTTGAATTTGAGTACAACTTTAAAATATAATATATTGTACTTTAGAAAATATAGGGGAGACCGGGGGAATGGCGCCACTCGGGGTTATGCCGCCACCCCGTCTAATTTAAAAACTAACGGCAGTTTTAGATAACGATTGCGCCTGCACTGTAGCGGCCACAATAGAAACAGTGCCTAGAGTGAGAATGGTTTTGTTGTACGTCGTTCGTTTGTTCTAGGGAAAAATTTAGTTTTCATCTAGTTGCTTCTTATTTTGGAGCTACAAATGAGTAGAGGTAAGCACCTTTTATGGAAACATTAGATACTTAAGGTAATATTACCCGTAATCTACCTGCATTCGCCGACATTTTGATGCAATTTGTTGAACATCTTCGGTTCTTCTTTCGGCTTTGCTGGGAGTTTTCTACTGTATTGTCCTCTCGGGGTAATGCCGCCACCATGGCAAAGGGTGACTTTTCCAATTTAAGTTAAATTGTAAGCTTAGCACATTAATAAATCTAACTTAAGGGACATTGTAATTATTCATTATTTTGATAAATTATTGCTCTCTAAACGTTTTTAGTAGGTTATGTGTTTCCTAGAATCCATTTTATGTATTTACTAGGTCATTACAGAGTGGCGTCATTACCCCGATACAGTGGCGGAATTACCCCAGTGTCCTGGGTAATCCCGTCACTGTTCAGAGGTTGAAAGAAAAATTTTTTATGTGTGCTTACTTTACAGTTATGATTACGGTTAAATTTATACAGATACTAAAGATAATGATTCAGTTTTAAAATTTTTACTATTAAGAAATAAATATTTTTTGAGGTGAAAAAAATTAAAATCCCTTAAGGTGTCGCCATTCCCCCGGTCTCCCCTATATTTTCATAAATTTGCATTCTACTAGAAATAATAATTTTTAAATGCAATTTTGTATATAGGGAAAAATTGCATAAGCAAGAATTCATTAAGATTCAAACAGTTTCTTTTCTTTTGAATTATTTTTTTCTTTTTCAAACACGGAATTTAACTAACATCCTGACATTGAGCATTTGACTTAACAGTTTTAAAGTTTGATAAACGAAATGCCTTTCATTTTTAAAATATCCTTTTTTCCGCCTTATGCAAAATTTTGGTTTCGGCGGGACCTTAAAATCCTTTCCGTTTCTGCGTTAGACAGATTCCGTCTTTAATGTAATTTTCTATGGGTTCGCCGGGACTTGAAGAATTTTCCGCGGTAGATAGATTTCCGGCTTACACAGAGTCCGCTTTAGGCAGAATTTACTCTCTATATATATTTTATACCAGCCTGCGTCAAAGCAGTGACGTATCTAGACTTATCATTTCGGGGGGGGGGGGGGGGCTGAGATATAGCAAAAGTTTCTAAGAGGGAATCACAAGAAATGGGGAAAATTCCACTTTAAACAGATTTTTATCATAGCAGGTAACGCATCTATTATACAATCAAACGTGCTAAGATCGAATCGCTCAGAAGTGGAAAAATTTTTGTTTTAGGCAGGTTTTCGCCTTCACAAGTATAACTCCATGGTTGTAACACATTTTTGAAAACAGAATACTGAAAATTATCTACTAAAATGTATCTCAATAAATAGTAACTAAAACCGAAGTAAACAGCAAATTTAAAATTATTTAAGAGCGTTCTCACTCTACCCCTTCACCTCCTTCAACACATTCTAGTACTCTCATTTTGGAGCATACATGCCTTTCCTTTTGAATTTCATCTTAACAGGTGTCATTACATTTTTCTAAACTTTCGTAATTAAACGTGATATTTTCCACTAATTTCGGAGCGGGCTGGAGCCCCATCAGCCCACCCCCTCAATACTCCACTGGTCAAAGCCGTAGTAAAGATGCTGTGAAATGGCAATAGGCAGCAAATAGAAGAGCCACTTTATCTTAACTGTCAATTACCATTAATTAGTTATTCACTGGCAATCAAAGGCAGATTAAATAGCAATTTTTTTCGCATCAAGCATCAAATTGAGTTAGTTGATGGGGGACTGGCCCAATTCATAGAATATCTTTCAAAGTAATCAAAAGCTTTGTTGACTTTTTGAAAATCTTTTTTCTAAAATTAATTTTTTGGTTAAATGTAATATAATGAGAAAATCGCTTAAACAAAATAAAAAAAAGGTAGTATAGTAGGTATAAAGCTGTAGATATTCCAAACGGAAGAGGCAAATATATATATATATATATAGTATATACATATACTATAAAACCATCATATAATATTACAATTCATCATCTTTTTTTAAAAAATAAAAATTAATAAATTGAGTATCAATACATTACCCTGACATTATACATAATAAATCTGGATCAACTATTATTAATTTAACTAATCATTAATGATTTTTTTCTACTTTAATAAACCTATATCGTAATCACCTATAGGGGAGACCGGGGGAATGCCGCCAACCCGGGTTATGCCGCCACCCCACCTAGTTTAAAAACTAAGGGCAGTTTGAGATAGTGAATGTGCCTGCACTATAGCGGCCAACAATATAAACACTGCCTAAAGTGAGAGTGACTTTGCTGTACGTCGTTCTTTTGTTCTAGTGAAAAATGTAGTTTTCATCTAATTGCTTGTTATTTTGGAGCTTCAAATGAGTAGAGATAAGCACCTTTTATTGTAACATTAGGTATTTAAGATAATATGACCCGTAAACTATATGCATTCGCCGACATTTTGATGTAATGTGTTGAACAAGTTCGGTTCTTGTTTCGGCTTTCTTGAGGATTTCCGCCATATTGTCCTCTCGGGGTAATGCCGCCACCATGCAAATCGGGTGAGAAATGGCCTCATTTTAATGTTGTGGAGCCGATTCAGCAGAGTGACTTTTGCAATATGAAGTAAATTGTAAGCTTAACCATTATTTTGCTCAATTACATTGCTTTCTAACTATTTTCAGTAAGTTGTGTGTTTCCTAGTATCCATTTGATGCATGTACTAGGTCATTAAAGAGTGGCGGCATTACCCCGGTACAGTGGCGGAATTACCCCAGTGTCCTGGGTAATCCCGCCACTGTGCAGAGGTTTAAAAAATATTTTTTTATGTATGCTTACTTTACAGTTATGATTACGGTTAAATTTATACAGATACTAAAGATCATGATTCAGCTTTAGAATTTTTACTATTAAAAAATAAACATTTTTTCGAGGTGAAAAAATTTAAATTCCCTTAAGGTGTCGCCATTCCCCCGGTCTCCCCTATACAAAAAAAAAAAAAAAAAAAAACCCTGCTTTAAAATTAATATGGGTAGGGGAGACCGGGGGAATGGCGACACCTTTAGGGAATTTAAATTTTTTCACCTCGAAAAAATGTTTATTTTTTAATAGTAAAAATTCTAAAGCTGAATCATGATCTTTAGTATCTGTATAAATTTAACCGTAATCATAACTGTAAAGTAAGCATACATAAAAAAATATTTTTTAAACCTCTGCACAGTGGCGGGATTACCCAGGACACTGGGGTAATTCCGCCACTGTACCGGGGTAATGCCGCCACTCTTTAATGACCTAGTACATGCATCAAATGGATACTAGGAAACACACAACTTACTGAAAATAGTTAGAAAGCAATGTAATTGAGCAAAATAATGGTTAAGCTAACAATTTACTTCATATTGCAAAAGTCACTCTACTGAATCGGCTCCACAACATTAAAATGAGGCCATTTCTCACCCGATTTGCATGGTGGCGGCATTACCCCGAGAGGACAATATGGCGGAAATCCTCAAGAAAGCCGAAACAAGAACCGAACTTGTTCAACACATTACATCAAAATGTCGGCGAATGCATATAGTTTACGGGTCATATTATCTGAAATACCTAATGTTACAATAAAAGGTGCTTATCTCTACTCATTAGAAGCTCCAAAATAATAAGCAACTAGATGAAAACTACATTTTTCACTAGAACAAAAGAACGACGTACAGCAAAGTCACTCTCACTTTAGGCACTGTTTATATTGTTGGCCGCTATAGTGCAGGCACATTCACTATCTCAAACTGCCCTTAGTTTTTAAACTAGGTGGGGTGGCGGCATAACCCGGGTTGGCGGCATTCCCCCGGTCTCCCCTACATTTGTTTATGATGTGCGAACAGTGTTGCCAGTGGGTTACTTTTTTTTAATTCAGATTTCTTGTTTGGCACCGCCTTTTTGAAACGGTAAAATTCCCTTTGTTTTCGCCTTAATATGGCATTAAATAAGGCGCATTTTACCATTTCAAAAAAGTGGCGCCAATCAAGAATCTGATTTATAAAAAAGTAGCCCGTCTGGCAACAATGTGTGCGAACACTGGACCTTTTAAATGAAATAGGTTTTTTTTTTGGTGGGGAGGGGGGGGGGGTATGGAAGACACTACTGACAAGTTGCAGAGTTGGAAATTGTTCCATTTTTTAAAACTAATTATTCTCCCTAATTCCTTCGCCTTTAATTCCCTTCCTCCGAACAATATGTTTTATCAAAGTTTCACGATTTAACTTAAGACATTTACGATAATTCATAAAAAAAAATATTAAAATAGTAATCATATTGCATTCATTGGTCGGCTTTTATAAAGCGAGGTCTGAATTTGATTGTATGTTTGCATATTTTCAAGCAGATCTTGGAAATATAAAAACTAACTGTAAACTTTCTGTTTTGTATTTGGATGCATTTTCCAGTTAGTCTTCTGAAAACTTTTATCCATCTCTTACATAGACATTGCGCCCTAAATAATTATGTTGCGCATTGTTTGGCATAGCTAAAATACGCCTAAGCATTTCTATGTTCGGATAATTCTACCTGGATTAAATTTGGATTATAAATTTGTTAATATTCACAAAATAAATCAATTTAAACCTTCAGTGAAATTCAAAGAAGTTATTTGCAATAGATCAATGTCAGTAATTTTAATGGAGATGGGGTAGCGGGGCTTCTTTAATCCTCTGTGTTACCTCTGTGGTGGGAGGAACGTAAAAGAATGATGGGGCATGGGAGACATGAGTGTCTTTGTCCCAGAATTGTAAGAAATTTCCTCTTGAGGATTGCTTACATTAGAGGAAACGGATGACAAAGCAGATTTTGTCTGAACAGGGGTCGAAGCTGGGGATTTTTCTTAGGGGCCATTTTGTGAAAACTAAAAACTATTTTTGATAAATTCATTATTATTTTTGTAAGCATAATAATTTTCTAACGAAAGATGAAATCCAGTTACTCAAGTTCGAAGCAAGCAAATCTTTCTGAAAAGATTTCCTTTCTAAGGAATTTGTTTGCAAATTACAGATAAAAACCGAAGAAAATAATTAAAGAAGAGTATGTTTTTATAGAATGAAATTTTGTGAAGGGGCTAATTTTATTAAGAGGGAAACTGTGAGGAAGCCTGTTTCATTAAGATGAAATCAGCGAAGGGACCTATTTTATAAAATGGATTTTTGTGATGGGGCCAGTGAGGGGAATTCAATTTACAGAAATTATCAAGTTTATTTACGAATGTTTTGCAAAATGTAATGAAACCTGCTGAGACGAAATAAAAGCAACAAGAAAATATTCCGCTTTAGACAGGTTATTTTAAAAAGTGCGTCATTTAACAGACTCCATGAAGTATTTCGCTATACACAGGTACCATTTAACCCTTTCCGGCGCAGTGTCCTTAAAAAAGGACACCTAATTTTAATTCCAAAACTGACAAACGGCACCAAGAATATTTAACTAAAATTTCCCTGTTATAATGTACATGAAAATAAGAAATTTTGTATTTCCTAATTTCGTTTATAAATTGCGGTGTCAGTCCATTATTTCATCAGTTTATAAACAGAATTACTCCGCACTCCGCGCTGGTAAAGGTAAAACACTTTTTACTGGATAAAGAATGACATGTGGTAATGAAAATAGCATTATTAAGTTTCATTAGTTTAAAAAAAACACTACGTAGATTGGGGTTATCTTGCCACTGTGAACTACAAATCCTTCAGTGCTTTTATAAATTCATTTAAATGTTTGATACGTTACAGGCTTATTATTCAACTCGTTACAGCGCTGTCGTGTTTTATTTTATTTCAATAATATTCCAAAATATTGGCGAAAACGGTTGTACTATGGTTATGTAATTTTTTGACGAGAAGTAAGCTTACATTTTAAATACCTTAGAAATCTAACTGAGTAATACTGAATCTCGAACACACGCCCACAACCCTCTCAAAAAAAAAAAAAAAAAAAAAAAAAAAAAAAATCCTATTCACAAAAATTTACATTTTAGAAAGAATTCAGAAAATGCTATCAAATTTGACATTTTACGCCGATTTCCAAGTACCAGAAAAGTCAGCATCAGAGAACGATCGCCTGCAATTCCAAATGTATCCCTTTATGAAAAAATTGAAAACATTATTCGATAAATGTCATGCACGTACGCTAAAAATATATTATTTTCTCAAAAACGCACAACTTTCAGGCATATATATATATATATATATATATATATACATACATATATATAAAACCATTAATAACTATAAATAAGCATGCTACTTATAAGCAAGATTATTGAAGTGATTTGTAATCGAAAAGTTTTTCATTTTTTGATAAATTAAAAGCTATTGTTGTCTCACGACATCAGTTTTTTTCCTTCTGCGCACTTTCGTGTTGAGAACGTCAATTTGACATCGTTTTCTGAAAGATCCCCTGTTTTTACCGAAAAATGGAAAAAACAATTCAATTACAAAGTTTCTGAGTAAGAATACCTGCCAGTTTCATGCATTTGCGAACAAAAATGATTTTAAAAATGTGGTAGAAAGTAGTCAGTTTGGATTTTTAGAACTTATTAAAATCTTCTGTTTACTTCGATTTTATTTATTTTTTATTGAAAAACTATATTTAGCAGATAATTTTCATTATTCTGTTAAAAAATATAAAAACTTGTGTGGCGGAGATAGGGGGATATTTAGAGTTACTCCCAACCAAACCTTTAAAAAAAATCATTTATTAACAATTATATGAATAACTACAAAATAATTAGCAGGTTTTATGAATCAAATAAATCAAAACAAAGTTAAAATCAGTATTATTTTTTCATATTTGTTCTAAATTCTCAGATTTGTTGAATCACATTGTTTAAAAAATCATGACGTATTTAAGGGCTGTTACTGTAATTTAAAAGTAGAGAATACGTTTAGTGATTAGTGCGTACTTTTAGAGAAAAATCCCCCCTCGTTTCCATAAAATAAGTAATGGGATGCGAACAAAACCCACTGTCAAAATCCTTGAGGACAAAATCCCGACCGGATAAAATATCCACCGAAAAAAAGCTCCTGCGAACAAAACCACGCTTTGATCAAGAATTGCTTCATTTTGACAAAGTTTCTTTTACAGAAAGAAACTTCAAACATTTAAAAAAGATTTCAAACTTAATTCAGGCTTCGCTAATATCATTTTTATAACAGAACTCTTCAGCGCCCCCTCTCCGGGAAAATTAGAAGTTTTGATTTGTGTGATATGTACTTTCTATTTCATTTCTACAAATATTAATACATATATGATCGCACGGGTTTGTATTTTAAAATTTTTGATGAATTTTTTTATTTACTCTTCTTACCCCTCCCCCATTCTTCAAAGAGGGAATATACATTTTATCAAGGTCTTCGTAATTCAATTTTAGTACATGAAGATTTTCAATAAATACACCAGATAAGAATGGTTTTTGAAATTTATTTTAACATTCTTGCTTTTTTGCAGGGGGGGCGGAGATCTCAAAATTTTCCATTTCCACGCTCAATGATGCGAAACGTTCTGACATGTGACATTGTTATAAAATTTCTTTTATTCCGATATGTGTGATCATTTTCATAACTTTCATAGCTTTTCTCAATCAGTTTCCAAAGAATTCATCCGAAACAAAATTTTGAATTTTCCCCTTAGACTTTGAGTTAAGCAGATTACAGCTTTGGTGTAACTTTTTCTTGACTGTTTTTTAAATGACCCTCCACCCTCAAAAAATCTTCGCTTCACAACATTAAAACTTTCTGGTACGTTTACGGACAAATTTTAAGACATAAAAACATGACACTTGCAGACATAACTATTGAAAAAAAATTTCGATAAATAAATTACATCCTGAGTTATAAACAATTGTTTTTTCAGGACGTCAATTTTTTTTTCTTTTTTCGTCCAGTTTCAAAGCGCCGATTTTGACAACGTTCCCTGAAATATCTTCTACCTATACCCAAGAAAGGAAAAAAAATCGATTACATAGTTTTTTAATAAGAGCACTTGTCCGTTTTTCTTCAGTATCCATTTTCATCAGTATCCATTTATCCAAACACAAACAAAATAATGACTGAATATTATATCTTCTGATATTGTTATTCTTTTTTCAAACATCGATTCTGATCTTTTCCTGTAGTTCGTACGATGTTTAATAAAAAATATTAAAATAAAATAATTTTGGAGCTCTTTATTGCCAAATTTTTTAATATTTATTTATTTATTGTAATTAGACGTTTAAAATTTCCTTAATTTTTTAAATGGTGGACAGAAAACCTGATTTTATTTTCCAGTTTTCTTTCTAAAAAAATAAGTAAAATTAAATTATTAAGGAGAAAAACGATAATAGTCCATAGACAGTTTAATTTAATGGTTTGGAAGGCGTACTATTGTCTTCGACAGAGGAATAAAATGGAAATAATCCTTTGAACATTCAGTTAAAGATAGGTCGATATACAGCTGAAGATAGTGTAACCTCGCTTATAAATTAAAATAACTCTCTTAATAATTATTTTATGACTATCAATATTTCCAGGTTCTGCCCATATATCCCATTTTTACAATATTTCTGTTATATTGTATTAAAACCAGCTTAATGAAACTAATTGCTAAATTATTTAGATTTTACAATTTTTCTTAATACAATGCGGTATACCAATTTTCCATTTCTTTCAAAGCTGATGTAATTATATAATATAATATTTTTACTATTAAAATATAAATGTCCACATCAAATAAGAGGGAGGGGGGGAAGGCAACGTCTAGTGCCAAAGTATGTTTAATAAAGTAACTTAAAATATTATTTCTATGTGATAAATCTCTTATCGCTAGTTCTGAATATTTCAATGTCATTCATAAGCTATAATAATCAGGACCAAAAAAGTTCTATTGTATTTTTCGTACAGATTTAGGCGATTCCGTTTTCTCCGATGAATTGTAAAAGAAAGAAAAGGAGATAATAAATAGAGACAGTATATAACAAAAGAAAATATTTTCTCTTTTTGAAAAACTCAAAGTTTACATGGAAGAAAATCCCTATAGAAAATTTCCATAGAGTGTGCTGTGACATTAAAGTGCGAATTATGAGTATTTAAAGTTGTCAACACATTATATTTATCATACATTAAAATAAGGGTGGTTCTATAAAAAATCGACAGAGTCCCCCCCCCCCTCCTCTTCGCCATTAAAACGATTACGTTTACCATACAAAATTTATATGGGCAGCGACAATTTGTATCCGAGTTATAAGTGTTGGTAGTTCTCGGTGTTTTCCTTATATTCTCGCTATATTAAAATTTAGGGGGCTTCGGTTAAAATGAAACAGACAATTTCCCCAGTTCACGCACACAAAATTTCAGCGTGTTGTGACAATTTGATCACTGGTTGTAAGAGTTTAAATTTTGAGTGCTCTTTATAAAATTTATTCAGCTTTTTATAAAATTTAGAGGGGGTTGATAAAAGATGATAATGGCCTCTTGTACAGTTTTATCAGGAAGGCAGTCATAGGTTTTATGTCCCCTTGGGAGTGGGAAGGGCCAAATTAAAACTCGTCCGATCTGATGTTTATATTCTTAGAAAACATCCTGCCAAATTTTTATCAACCAAAGCCGTGACAGATTTCGAGGTCTGTTTTTTGTAATCCAACCTCCCCCCCCCCCCCCTTACACACACACGCGCCACCGTAAAAGTAAAAGAGGGAATGAATTAAAATATATATATAAGTTTTTAAAACTTTACTTTTTAAAGTTTGGAGTTTTAAACTTTTTAAAGCTCTCTCCCCCCTCTTCATCCCGAGAGAGCAAGGATGACAAATTTTAAAAGATCCTCTCAATCTGGAGTTTATATTCTAAGATTAACCATGTAGATTACTATCAGACTTTTGTAATATGTGATTTGAAAATGAAACTGACTTTATTATATATATATAATAAAGTCAGTTTACGATTAATGTAATTACGTAAATAGTGTAATTACGATTAATGTAAGATTCACAAAATTTTCACTCCATTTGAAAAAATTATTCGGCTCTTAAAAACGTTTGTACTCGGACATGCCAATTTTTTAAAAATTCATAGTTGTCATTCCACGAAAACAGCTATAAAACAAAAGGTCATTAGTCTGAAATTAAATATATTTAGTTCATTGCCTTCGCAACAGTGTCAATAATTTGCCATTGGAATTTCATGTTGATATTTCAATAACTTTTTGAAAAAACATGTTTTGCATATGGAATTTTCACTGAAAAGTGCGTTTTCCCTAAAACGCATTTAAAATTAACATTTATCTTTTACTAAAATTATTTACTGTTACGTGGATCTGATATTTGCTGTAGTGGGGAATCATTAACTTTTCTTTAGTTCTGAGGCTTCCTTTATTTCTAGAAGGCAATTTTTGGTAGTTTTTGAATGAAATGGAAAAAAAGGGATTCGCACTGAAATATTTGATACTTCCGATTTCATTCACAGCTTTCAAACAGTTGTTACACCACTAAAAGTTAGGTTTTATTTATAGTAAAATAACAATAAGCATAGATTTAGAAAAGTAAAGAATTGTGCGTTAATAAAATCTAAAGAAAAAGGAAGCAAATTTTGGTCGAAAATCACGTTTTAAACGTTGTGGTGAAAAGTGAAGGCCAGACCCGTACAACAGTGTTTAAAAACAGATTATATTCAAGTTTGTTCTTAAAATAAAAGGAAATTCTCCATTCAACAGCAGGAAACTTTCTGACACATTCACCGACTCATTTTTAAATGTAAAAATAAATAAATAAAATTAGCAGGCAATTGTAATAAGGAAATCGAATAGCGTTTTTCTTTTTTAGATAAATGTATTGTATTTTTGATTATATGTAATTGATGTTTCATGGTGCGCATCTGCAGATACTTTCCATAGCACAAGGCATATTATTCCTCCTCCCCCCCCCCCCGCCTCCCCAAACACGCAAAAGTTTAAATATATATGAGTGAAATGTCAATAACAATGATGCAAACGTCACAAGATGATTTGTAACTTTTTCTTTGTAACCGAAAGAAATCGCGAGAATCCCGTGAAATTTAGGAAAATAGTAGGGGGGGGGGGGGATCAGGACTCCCTTCCTCCATATGGCTATAGTCCTGCTATTAAATGCGTTTTATGCAATGATAAAGGAACTGCTTATTTTTGAAATAATGCGTCATAAAGTTTTGTGTTATTGAGAGGAGGGAAATATTTATTTAGAAAACTATTAAAAACTATTAATGAAAAAAAAAAAAAAAAAAAAAAAAAAAAAAACAAGCTTCGAGAGCAATAAAACATTTTTCTGCAAATTTTTTTAGATAAAATATTTTTGTAACCTATTAAACTGCTGTGACAAAAATTGCACAATGCTATTATGATTAAAATTCGCCTGTTCATAATTCTCTAGCGATGGTACTAAGGTAACGGGACGAGGCAAAATTTGATTAATATCCAATTCATAATGAAACTGAAAATCATATTTTCAACTGTGAAAACTGAAAAGAGCAGCGGCCTGTCAGACCGCTAACAGCAGTTAAGGGTTGAGAAATTGTTTAATCTTAGTCTTGGTCAAAACCTTGCATCGATATGAAAAAAAAACTTGTTTTACTGCCCCCAAAACAAAAGAAAAACATGACTGAAAATTTCTTGCAGTAAATGACCTTCCTCAAATATTCTCATGTGTTATGATTTTAAGACCTTACCAATTTCCCTTACTTTTTTTGATATATATATATATATATATTGGCATTAGAACAAATAATTGAGTTCTGCTCAGAGCAATTTTTGAGAGAATTAAGGTGGCCCCCAAGAAAATATTTCCCTCGCTAAACATCGCGACACTTTTTGACTCATTTTTAAAACGTAAAAGCTTAAAACTTTGCGGATACGGTTCTTGAAGTGATTTGTGATAGGTTTTTTTTTCTTTTTTTTTTAAATCTTCCAACGAATTACATATAAAGTTATAAGCAATAGTTGCCTCAGGAAGTTAGTTTTTTTTCCTTTCTTACGCTGTCGCGTCCGGAAATTTTGTTCAAAATGCCCCTTTTGACAGTATTTTCTGAAAAATATTCTGCTTTTAACGAGAAATCGAAAACACCGTTCCATAGCATAATTTCAGAATAAGAGCGCCTACCTATCTGGTACATTTACGAATAAAACAAATTTAAAATGTGTTAGAAAGTAGCCATTTCGCTTTGAGTATAGCCTTATAATGTATTTTTCTCTGAGTTTTAGAAATAACCTTTGCTTATTTTTCATTATAATTTTCGTATTTGGACATTTTAAAAATCTATTATGTAACATTAAATTTATCTTTCTGCCTCTAATTAGTATTTTATCATTGTATAAAATTTTCAACCACATTTACTTTTTGGGGAAAAAATAAATGTTGTTAAATTTGTCTTGAAAGGCAAAAATCTTCTTCCTCGCCAATCGTGGTATGTGTGTTTTGGAGGGGTAGGGGAGGGAGATACTTTAGATATTCTTCAATTAGCCCTTTTTTTTAGCTTTCTAATTTTGTACATTGTTATAGTTAACATTAACGCCAAAATGCTAACGTTTTACTATCAAAAAATCGATGTAACAAGAAAGAACCATGTATGTCATATTTTGAACGAAATACTAAATTAAGTTTATAATCTTTTTAATTCAGCATATAAGGAAGGTACAACAACACCTTTGATGCTGGAAAAACAAAATACGGAAACAAAAAACGGAAAAACAAAATTCGGGGTGGTCATAATAAAGCCTTATCATGTCTTATCTATCTTTTCTAAAAAGAAAAAAAAAAAGGAAGTAACGCGCTGCTGATAATTGAATCTATTGCGACCAGGGTTTTTTCTCGGCTTAAAAAAATAATAATAATAATAATAATAATGCATATAAAAAAGTGAATATTTTTAGCTTTATAGAGAAATGCGTGATAAATATGGCGAATTTGACAGTTATTAAATAGGATTATTTTCAGCGCCATGGATGAGATCTTGAGAACCAAAACCCCAGTCAAACGGAGATGAATGGCAACCCGATTACAGAAGATCCCCACTGGTCGTGATAATATCATTCAATCATCCGTAATGAAAAATGGATACAGACCGAATTAGGTCACCACCGCCCCCTCCCAGACCTGCGGAGTCTTGAAGGGGGGTTGTGGTGAGCCTCCAAACCAAAATCATGGCTTAATTAATTAAACCAGCTTTTAACTGAATTCTTTTCTTTTTATATTCAATTATTTAAAGACACCTAGGCAAAATATTCATTAAAAAAAAGAAACCGAAAGGTTGAATTTTCTTGTACCATTTATAACTTATGATAAGTAAGAAAAAAAATTGTAAACTTACAAAAATATTTATTTATGATTATTATTATTTGTGATAACATATCTGATACTCAATAGGAGTAAAATTTAATTAAAAAATTTAATGTCTGTGATGTTAGAAATAATCTTCTTTAAAAGTGTTGAAAATGATGATCTAAAAGTATGTAAAGAAAAAATTCGAATGAATAATTGTGTTACACTGTGTCAATAGGAGTAATCTTATTTAGTTTTAAAAAATCAATTTTTTGTACCATTTGCAGGACAGTTTTCTATAAATAATTGTATATTATTTTCTTTTCTTTTTTTTAAATATCCATTTGTTATCTTCTATCTGCTTTTACTCTATGGTATTATAACAAGAACGTATTATTTAGAAACGTTTTGTAGAGTTACAAGACTAGTTTCTACAAAGGCACGCTTTAAAAATGCTTAGCTTTTTGTTACAAGGAATGTCATCGAACAAAGAAATTACAGTACAACTGAGTAGGTTTGCAATATCAGCGCCGGGCGCTGGCAGTATAAGATTAAATGACGCCAAATACTTTACTAGAAATTCCCTGCAGCTGTTTTCCCTACGACTAAATTTCCCTCGCCGTATTTCGGGCAAAAAAGATTCCTCCCTTCCTAGTTCAAACTCGTTTCGTCAATACTTACACTGATATCAATTTAAAGCTTAGTGTCATTTTAATTTATTCTGAATTAATTTTTAAATAACATTTTCATCTGTTATAGGTAAAAATCAGAAATTTAAACGATTTTGTTTTCAATGCCACATGCTATTTTATACTTAATTTATGACTTATGAGAACTCTGAAAAAATGGAATAAAATAACGATAATGTAAAAAATAATGTTTGAAATCTATCTTAAAGTCTCGATTTTACATTTTAATTTACATTTTTACCAAAAGGATATGTTATTTTAGAACTCAAATTTAAAATTAAATCCTAAGCTGAAATAAATAAAATTATTAAGGAAACTATGAAACATAATTTAACAGTTAAAAAAAAAAAAAAAAAAAAATAGAAGCAATATTTCGCTAAAATAAAAATAGTTAAATAAAAAAAAAAATTGCTAATAAAAACAGCAAAAATAAGTAACATAACTTAAAACACGACAATGTTGATCACCAAAAACTTAAAAATTCTAAGAATAATGATTTAAAGATAAGGAAAATTAATTAAAAGAATAAAGAAATAGATATAAAATATTAAGTGAATAATTGTTGATGTGATTAAATGAATATATAAATATATATTTCAAATAAAATTAGACTTATATCCTTTCGTGAAAATGTAAATTAATATTAAAATTATAATACAGAGAAATTATTTCTAAATTGGAAATACAACTCATCCTTTTGTGGAAAATATTAATAAATAAAATTTCCTAATTTCCCTTGAAATCAGTTAAAATTTAATTAGCAAATAAATGTAACATATTCTTTTGTGTTAAATGCAAATTAATATTTAAAACTGAAAAGTCGGAAATATAACCCTTCCTTTTTGGAAAATGTAAATTAAAAGGAAATTTAATAAAATTCTCTATTTTCCCGTGAAAATCAGTTAAAATGTAATTAGTTAAAAAGAATTATAACGTATTCTTTAGTGGAAAATATAAATTTAATATTTATTTATTTTTAAACAAAATTTAATATTTATTTTCTTTAAACAAAATTGCGTTTCTATCCTTTTATGAAAATGAAACTTATCCTTATTTTTCTCTATTTTCCCGTGAAAATCAGTTAAAATTTAATTAGTTAAAAAGAATTATAACGTATTCTTTAGTGGAAAATATAAATTTAATATTTATTTATTTTTAAACAAAATTTAATATTTATTTTTTTTAAACAAAATTTAATATTTATTTATTTTTAAACAAAATTGCGTTTCTATCCTTTTGTGAAAATGAAACTTATCCTTATTTTTCTCTATTTTCCCGTGAAAATCACTTAAAATTTTATTAGTTAAAAATCATTATAACGTATTCTTTTGTGGAAAATATAAATATAATATTTATTTATTTTTAAACAAAATTTAATATTTATTTATTTTTAAACAAAATTGCGTTTCTATCCTTTTGTGAAAATGAAACTTATCCTTATTTTAAATAAAGTTTTAATTTAAAGAAATTATTTCTAAGTCGGAAATATAATCCCCCTTTTCTGGAAAATGTAAATTAAAAGCACTCATTTCTTTTAAAAATAAAACAAAGCTAATAACACCCTTTTCTTTCTTCTTTTTTTTTTTTTTTTTTTTTTTTTGCGTTTCTATCCTTTTGTGAACGTGAAACTTATCCTTATTTTAAATAAAGTTTTAATTTAAAGAAATTATTTCTAAGTCGGAAATATAACCCCTCCTTTTCTGGAAAATGTAAATTAAAAGCACTCATTTCTTTTAAATCTACTAAATAACACCATTTCTTTCTTTCATCTTTAAAACGTCCTCATAAGTGATTTTTTTCGAAGTCCATTCTGAAACGAAACTAAAAGAACAAGCAAACAGAGAAAACACAGGGGTTCCAGAGCTAATCACTCGTCACGCCACACAGCAGCTGTTATCGCAACTATGCATTATAATGATTAATATTCTAATGTTAAAATGTTTATGAGATGCTATCATTATACATTTACTATAAAATAGGAACTGAAAGAATCATAAAATTAAAATATGTTTAGTTCAACGTAATAATTTTAAAAAAAAATTGAACTAATTCTCAAAAATCAACTCTCAAATTGAACAAAAATCTCAATTGGGATTTTTTTTTTTTTTTTTTTTTTTTTTTTTTTTCAAACAAAGAAACATGTTAAATTTGGAACAAAGAGAAAACAAATAGTAACAGCTTTCAAATCTTTCTAAAGTAAGAAAAAAAAAATTAAGCCACATTGACGTATTATATATAATAATAGTTTCATAGCACAATTATACTTACGGAACACGTATTAAATTATGTATATTTTAATTATAGAAGTGTATGTTAGTTAAGTCATATTTACTGTTTTTTAAAGCCTTGACTGACAGTGAAGACAAAAGATTTAGAATATAAGAAATAATAATTTTATTGTATCCCTTGGAAACTAATTTTCTTAAAGCTGTTAGAACGCCACATACACATCCCTATCAATTTAATTTATTTATATGAAATGAGTTAATTAGTAAATAACATTATTATGACATAAAAGATGAACTGCTTTTAAATTTTAAAAGTAAAAGTTGTAGATAATTGTTTACTTATTTAAAAATTCCTTACTACAATGTTGGAAAGATTGTGTTCTAAAGATTTCGTTTTTAATATTATTTTCAAATATTTTTTGTAGGTGGCGCCAGTAACAATGCTAAAGCTTATTATTATTATTATTTTCCCCTGTGCTTCGTACCAGGTTTGAAGAAAACGAGCGTCTGGGGAGAGAACGACTTCTAATAGTAGCACTTAGAAAAAATTCGGCTCCCGTTTCAACAGGGAAGAAAGGGAGAAAACAGTCTGCGTTCTTACCTCAACCTTGTGTAACTTTCCCTTTTCGCTTGCATTTATTATCCGGTTATCGGAACATTAAAATCATAAATAAAAAATGTCGAATGTTGAATTTTATAATTTGATTCTCAGAAAAAAAATTGATTTTTTTCAAAAATAAATAACATAATTGTAAAAGTAAGTAAATAAAAAAGAAGAATGTCTGTTATTTATATAAAAACCTTTTATATATAAATCTGTAAAAATTATTTTTATAATTATAGCTTCATATTTTAATATTATAATATTTTATTATACATTAAAAAAAGTAGATTTGTCAATTCTGCAATATATTTATGCATAATATAGTTATTTGGCAATGGCAATTAATATTGTATATAACTATATTCAAAAATCTGTGTCCACGAAATAGTTTTTTTATTTTCTTTTTCACCTCGGAAAATTCATTTTTACAGTATTAATTTTTTATTAAGTTTTCTATATTAATGATTTACCTTTCTGTGTGTTTACCTATTCTTTTTTTAAATAAGGCCAATTGTCGTAAATGTTTAACATTTTGTTAAGATTAGCACAAACCTCATCGTATCCTACTTTTTTCCCCTTCTTTTTCTTTTTTGCAAGCTTATGTCAACACCTCCAGTTTGGGGAATTCGATTTGAATATTTTACAATGACTTTTTTAATTTATTATTAAATGATTTTATGAAGGAGGTATGAGATAATATATTTTTTAATGATTACGTTTAGCAGATTAAGTAGGAAGGAGAAGGGTGGGGGTTGGGGGGTTGGTTTAAATTTGTTAACTTACATAATGGACGAAAATATCAATTTTCCCGTTTAATTTACTGTATCTATTTGACACTAAATGAAATTTCTATCCAGAGTTGCAAATTTTTATAAGTTCTTTTTTCTTTTCTTTTATATATATATACATATCAGTGTGATTAAAATGCTAAAACTTCGACATGTTTTTCAATTAACTCGATTTTTAAATGGACAATCCTCATGGTTCATAAAATTAAAGACAGGATTTTCCTTAATATAAATTCACTGTTGATGAGTATTTGCTTAGTATTTTTTTAAAATAAAAATATTAATCAAATAGTCATTTGTACATTATTTTTACAACATATATGTCATGACATTTCATTTATTTTTTTAACCCTTTATGTCCAAAATTTGAATTCATGAAAATTTCATCTTCTAAAACATTTTTTGTGAATTTTTGAAACTACATTAGAAGTTTTCCACAATCACATAAATAAAAATAAATTTTAGAAGGATTTTGCCATTTAAAGTCAATTAATTAAATTTGTATTTATAGGAATTTTTTGAAATATTTATAACTTCATTCAAATCTTTTATTTTAAATATTTTTTCTAGTATTTTATAGAATTAGGAAATGTACAAGTATAATGCTCTTACAATAGAATATAGGAATAATTCAGAAATGAAACTTTTCACCCTCAAATTTTCAACGTCAAGAAAGCTGAAGAGATGCAAATGAAAAAGAAAGAAAGAAAAAAAAAAACAACAACATCCTTTTAAAAATAGTTTTGTTTTGTTCAACCAATAATGCTTTTGGAATAAGATAACGTAAAGTACCTATAACTCATTCTAAAATGTACTACTACTAATCGATGCATACTTTATATCAAGTTATTTTAATGGTACATTAAAGTAGCGTCGGGGGATAAAGGGTTAAATAGTTAATTATTCGGATATCTGATCCTTACGGCTATAGTGCACACATAGAATTAAAAATATGAAAGAGAATGTTGAAAGAAATTAAAAAGAAGTGTTGTTTTAAAATCTTCTTAATAATTTTTAAATTAACTTTTCAAATCTTATTACAATAATTAAACTTTTCCTTTATTAAGTCATTTTCCTTCATAAAACCATTTAATAATGTGTCAGTAAGATATTATAAAATATCTTTTAAAAAAAGTACAAAAGTTACAAAAATCCTTTAACTGTAAAATTTTACATAAGATTATCCCCCCCCCCCCTCACACACACACTCACACACAAAAGAAAAATAATAGGATATGATGAGTATTTTCGAATAAATATATTATCTATAAAAATACTGCAGAATTGACAAAACTACTTATTTTTATAAGTCTGTTACAAAAATATATTAAAATATAATAATAATAATAAAATATGAAGCTATAAATATATATATTTTTTAGATTTATCAAACAAAAGATTTTCAGATAAATAACAGCCATTCTATTTTTTTTTTTTTTTTTTTTTATTACCTTTTGAAAACATTTCATTTTTTGCAAATTCGATGCTTGTTTTTTTTTTTTTTTTTCTTGTTCAAATTATAAGATTCAACATTCTTCGCTGTTTATAATTTTAACAATTTCCATAATCGAATAACAAATGCAAGCGAAAAGGGAAAGCTACATAAGGCTGAGGGAAGAAGGCAGCAGTTTTTCCCTTTTCTCCACAGCTGAGAGGAAAGGAGAATTTTTTTCTAAGTTCTACTGTTAGCAGTCGTTCTCTCCCCAGACGCTCGTTTGAAGAAATCCCTACGAGATTTCCTTCTCCCTTCTTCGATTATACAGGCGCTTTTTTAACATTGTTGCATTAAGCTGTCCCCATTTGTTACTAAAAAGTTGTGCATAGAGATTAATATACGAGCAAAAAACTGGTAATAAGAAACTTTTAATAAAAAGTGGTAGGAGTAGATTTTGATGTTAGTGGCGGGAATAATATCTGACAAAATTATTATTAAATTAACTCATACCCTTTCACTAATAATCGACTTTATATTTATCCCCTTGAGGAGTGGTGGGATAAATTTTATCCCACCTACGATTAATAAAGATTTGCACCAGAAAAATTTTATGAAATTTTACTTTGTAACTTTGGTGGAAAAAAAAAAAAAAAATCGTAAAATTGCTTTTCCCTATTTTGAAATAAAATTTTTCTAAATTTACTGTGGGAATTCCGCATTACACAAACGCAATTGCTTGCCCCTCAAGGGGTTATACGTTCTTTTAACAAAGATTTATTTAAATATCACTTTTTATTATTAAGTTTCTTAGAAATTTTTAAAGAAATTATTCTAAAGCTGGGAAGAAATTTAGAGTAGTTAAAGAATTTTATAGTTTGCTGCCTTAAAAATTATGTATTCCACTTGCACAAAACTGTAAAAAAAAGGTTTTAACAACCATGCTATTTTGAATTTTCCAAGCAATTAAATGTATTTTTTTAAATTAATTTTAAGTTATAAATATGTGTGTACATTTCTTCAAAAATTGAAGCACTACATACAAATTACACGCACATAAATTAGCCATGTAAGCTTATTATTCTTTTTGTATATATAAATAATAGAGTAATTATTATTATTACTTAGCAGAATAATGTCTAATCAAAAATTAATGATCTATTTTGACAAGAAACTTGTATTATTTCACAGATAAAAAATAAAATTCTTTTAAAAGTCTGAAATTCGAAACCATTTTAAAAAGATAATTTTAATATCCATTAAAAAATTACATAAATTGATTTCTTTTTTTATGCAAAAACATTTTGTATCGAAAAAATCTTTCGTTTTTATAAACTAACAATTGTTATATTTTAACTTCGTTATAGGCTCTACATTACCTTTTTTAAATATAAATAATTCTAGAGTAATAATTGCAGATACCTTTGTTAAGATTTTATTTAGCACTATCAATAGATTTTAATATGAAATTCTTTTCTGGGGAAATTTTTTATTGCAATCTTTATAAATTTCTATATAAATTGCACTAAAGAAAAATTTCCATAGCTATCCCACAAGATACCTATGTAAAATTTCTCAAATGGTTTTCTTCTGTATAAATAGCTATAGATTCCCAAAGAAAATTTTTATGTAATGGAAATTTCATGGTACACGCCTCCATCAAACACTCTTTAATGAAAACTATAGAAATGGGCTGTCCTTCACATTTTGGTCAAGATTACAAACTTAGATAAGCTGAATGTCAACAGATATCTTGAAATGTCTGAAAAATGGTATTGTTTTTAAGAAAGTCGATAGATATCTATCTCTGAATGTTGAATTCTAATATCATTTTTACAACATTGGCCAATGCAAATCAAATATTAAAAATAAGGCATTAAAAGTTTCTAAAATCAGCAAACTTACTGAATTTGATTGTTTTGAATACTTTTTTTGCATTATAATGTTATAAGTAAAAAACTCGTTTCAATGTTTTCTTTTAAAAACTAATTTCAAGTATATCTGTAATTATCGGCAGATATTGTAAATTTAAGGTGCGACTTTCGGTATATTGGCCAATATTGGGCGCTACATAGGCCGATGTCTTTATGGTACCTGAAAAAATGTAGAATCCAATCTAGTCAGATTTAAAATTTCAGACATGGTGGAACTGTTTTCGTTCAAAATCAAAAATTCCAAAATTTTCATCATGTTTTAAGGTTTTAACAGCTTATCCAAATGCATATACCTGCGATTAAATATGTTGATGAGTAAATATTAGAGTAAATGGTAGAAATGTTGTGAAAAATAAATCGTCAACCTGTGAGCAATTGCTTTTAATTCACACACGGAATATAAAATTAAAGCAATAGAAAATTAATATAATTAAATAAGACTCACACCACTAAAAATGCAGAAATACATTTTCGAATGAAAAACGTAGTGTTTCAATTTTGTTTTCGTATGAGTTTCGTCTTTTAAATCGAGTAATCGCTGTTCTGCGAATACCGATTGTCTGGTAAATGGAAAGACTTTCCACACTCACAGTGGCGTGCTGCGTGTTAGAAGCTAGCGAAAATTAGTGCCGCCACTGAAGTTTTTTATAGGGGTTGTGGAAAGAACTAAGTTGTTCGGTAGTGAACAGGCATTACGCGATAGTTGTTGGTTCTGGTTTCACGTCCTGAAATGTAACCGTTGAATTATTTCGCGGCGACATTCAGGAATTTTTATTCCTGTTGTAAAGCTAACTGATAGAATCACTAGCGGCTCTTTTGAAGAGTGGCTCGCTATGAAGAGGATTAGTTCATTTAGAAATCCCAATGTCGAAGAAGAAAAGAGGAGATAAGTAGTCTAGCATAGTTCTTGATCTCGGCTACGATCTGAATTGTATGGCACAGCTTTCCGATTGTGGTTCTAGCCACATTTTACACTTGAGGTTATTGAACGAACATCTATGGATACAATTTTATACACTGGTCATCAAAATTAAAGGATAGTGAGAAAAAATATGCTCACTAAGTTAATGTTGCAACCAATGCCCAATGCTGCAATTATTTATGTGAATTAAATACTATTGAACTCAAAATTACACTTCTGCGCATACGTTAGCGTCGGAAATATGCAAATTAGAAGATTAACAATCTGGTGCGCAATGATGTATGTTGGAATTCTGGTCTGTAGTGTTGTTTAAAGTGAATGTGGTGTCTGAGTGTCATCAGTATTCATTAGTTACGGCTCAAAGGCATCATTTAAGTTAAGGACAAAAGTGGCGAATAATTGGTAGAATCGAGGTAGGTCAAAAACAAATGGAGGTCGCCCAAGATTTGAATATCCCTCAAAGTGTCATATCAAGAGCTTCGATCCGCTTTTTAAGCACTGGATCCGTTGATAGATAGCCTGGTCAAGGAAGACCAAGAGCAACAACTGCATCCGAAGACCGTTTTTTGTAAATGCAGCTCAAAGAACCCGCGAAGCGGCTACAAGAGATTTGATTTTAGACCTTCAGGCTGCCACAAGAATTCGAATTAGCCGTTCTACTGATACACGAAGGTTTATAGAGGATGGACTGTATGCGAGAAAACCAAAAGTTTGTGTCCCCTTCACTCCAGCTTCCGAAGGGGCCCGTTTAAACTGTTGCTATCGTCATGTTCAATTAGGCCAAGAAGAGTGGGCTCAAGCGGGATATTTCACGGACAAGGTAAGGGCAAGTTGCGTCTGCCTTCATCTCTTCAGATCAAAACACGTCTAGAATCAGTGTTCAGACTTTATCTGGACTCGTCAGCAAACAATACTTGAGCCCAGTCTTCTTGTATCCATTGAACTTGACGAGGGCAACATTTTAAACGGGCCGCTTGGGAAGCTGGAGTGAGTGGGACACAAACTTTTGGTTTTCTCGCGCACAGTCTATCCTCGTTAGGCCTTCGTGCAACAGTAGAAAGGTTATTTCGAGTTCTTGTGGAAGCCTGAAGGTCTGAAACCAAATCTCTTGTAGTCGCTTCACGGTTTCTTCGGGCCACAATGACAAAAAACGGCCTTCGGAAGCAGTTGTTCTCTTGCTCTCCCTTTACTAGGCTGTCTATCAATGTATCCAGTGCTTAAAAAGCGGTTTGAAGCTCTTGATATGACACTTTGAGGGATATTCAAATCTTGGTCGACCTCCATTTTTTTTTTTTTTTATCTTCCTCGATTCTACCAATTATTCGCCACTTTTAACCTTAACTTAAATGATGCCTTTGAGCCATAGCCAATGAAAACGGATCACATTCAAACACCACATTCACTTTAAAAAACTCTACAGACCAGAATTCCAACATACGTCCATTGCGCACCACATTGTCAATCATCTAATTTGCATATTTCCGGCGCTAACGTATGCGCGGAAGTGCAATTTTGAGTTCAATAGTATTTAATTAACATAAATAATTGCAGCATTGGGCATTGGTTGCAAAATTAACTTAGTGAGCATATTTTTTCTCATTATCCTTTAATTTTTATGACCAGTGTATTTGATTATCCTACATGAGCGCTGTTATGCATTGCTTTTTTTAATTCTTGCATTAGTGTAATTACACGCAAAATTCAAATAAACATCCTGATTGTAACTACATTTTGGAAACTAATATAGTAGGATGAAATAGTAAAATAAAATTGTTATTATTTTTTTAATTAATTTTATTTTTACAATATTAATATTTAAAAGAAAGTATCACTATATTTTAATAAAAGTGATAAACAAAAGTAGGGTGAAAAGTCAAATAAAAAAAAAAAAGAAGAAAATGCTTCGCTCTTCCCTTTTCAAACTTTGAAATATCTCTGCTGTGTTAAGAGATAGGGAGGGGGGGGGGGTAGATGAGTGATTATTTATGTTTATTGTAAATTATCAAAAAGGGGCAGGAAAATTTTAAAGCATTAAAGAGTTTTTTTTAAATTTGAGTCCTGTGAGAGAGGTTGGATTCAAGTAGAATATATATAACAAAAAGGGAACCCTACAAGTTCTTACCTTAGAAATATATTTTGCTGTGTGAAGAGTTGAGGGCGGGGAGGGTTAATATATCGATTTATAATTATTTATTTTTTATATTACGTTAACAAAAATGTGCCATCATCTTTTACCCGGGCTTGGGACCGGCATTCTCTGTTTACAACATTGTTTAATCATAAGCACTGAATGGCAGATTTTCACATTCACACACACACAATTTTTTTTGCAGAGTGAAATTGTTAGCAAACTATAGTACGAGGTTCAAATATACACTTTAAATTTTGGAGCATCAATTTTTAAAATTGATGCTTGGGGATTGAAATTTTTTAGCGAACTATAGTATGAGGTGATACTTTCAATTATACATTTTCAGGAAGAATTAATTTTTAGAAAATTAATTTTTGGAGAAGAAATTTTATTTTAATGATTTTTTTTTTTTAAGCAAACTTATAGTATGCGGTGTAATTTTCAATTATACATGAAGAATTAAATTAAGAATATTTAATTCTGGAGCTTAAGAAAATTTTGAATCTGAATTTTTATAGAATTGATTGTAATAATGAAAGATAGTAATGGAAATTTTGCCAAAAGTTATAGAATTTTGAATTTTTGCTGTTAGACGAGAGGTCGATAAGAACTTTTTAGGAGATTTTAATTAAGTAAAAGATTTATTTTGTGCTGCCCTTTAGTGGACTGAAACTGAAGCAATTAAAAATTTATTTAAAAATAGTTAAAACTTGAAATGAGGTTTGAACCCTCGTAAAATGTAAGGATGGCTTACTCGTGCACCTGCTCCTGTCGCGAGTAACTGGCTCCTCTTCCCGCGGAGAGCTTTTTTTTTAAGAGGAGGGCTTAATTAAGGAATTTTTAGGGGGGGATTGAAATGTTTCATAAAACCATAGGTTGGGGTGGAATTTTCAATTATACATGTAGAATTAATTTTGAAATACTTAATTTTGGAACTTAAGAAAAATTTTGAATAGGGATTTTTTTAGGATGAAATGTAATAATGGAATGAAAATTATTCCGAATTTGAAAATTTTATAATTTTCTCTTGTAAGTTAAGTTTTGGTAAAATTATATCCCAATCTTAGTTTTTGTTAATTGCTTATTGATTAATAATGTTAATTACCAATGTTGTTATTATTATTTTTACTGTTCATTAAATATGAATTGTTCCTAAGCATTTTTTAATTTAAATTAAATTAATAGTTTCGATTGAAATTAAATATTCGTACTCACGTGACCCCCCCCCCCCCCAGTTTTTTTCCTACTTCTGTAATAAATCATTGCGATTTCATTTTAAAATCTAAAATTAGGCATACTGCAAATAATTAATTTCCTTCCCCAAAAGTGTGAATAATACAAATATTTTTCAAACTGAATTAAATATTTCTGAGATGTTTATCAAAATTCTATAGATATACAGGGCCGTTCAAAAATATATTTTCTTTTGACAAGTACCAAAGTTTTTAATCCTCCCCCCCCCTCCTCTCCTATTGGGTGATTAGTACTTTTTTTTAATGAATGCCCGGTTAAATGAAAATTATTTAACTCATCATTATTATATTAATGAGACAATTAGTAAATTTCGCAAATTATGTCACGGTAGGTCTAATTTTTTTCTGTTGTTGGCGAAAATTTTAATAATATTGTCGAAATATATTTATTAATTATGTACATTTTTAATGCCGTTAGCGAAATATATTAATTAAATTAGATATATTTTTTAATATTGAAAATATTTTTATTGTTATTCCTGAAAATTTTAATTTATTGCCGAAATATAGTTATTGCACTCGAAAAATTTTTAATCTTGTGGGCGAAATATATTTATTTAACTAAATAAATTTTTAATGTTGTTAGCGAAATATATTAATTGAACTAAATAAAATTTTAATGATGAATTTATTTTTTATGTTGCTGAAGAAACATTTGAATTTAATTATATAACTATTGAATATTATTCAAAATTTGTGAATATAATATATGGGTGAATTTTATTAAGTTGAATACATTTTTTAAAGCTTTTAACGAAATACGTTCAGTAAATTTCGAATACTGTAGACGAAATCATATTTTCTCTTATTAGTTTTCAACACCGCGAAGGATATGTTTCAACATTTTTAAGTATGACACTATCAGTGGTGAAAAATTGCGCAGAGGAGGAGCCTATTGTCACTAAATTTTAGTAGCATTTTTAGGCTTATCTAATGATAGATAATATATTGAAACTGACAACCCTCCTTTCTTGTGAGAATTTAAAAAATCAAGCAACATTTCTTATCACTTATGATAATATTTATTAATTTGTAAATAGAAAATAGTAATCTTTTCTGTATCTTCAATTAAGAAAAGACACGACTGGGTGTATTCCTATGGGAAATATGCGAGCTTCAAGACCCGTTTCCCCGGAAACTACCTTTTTTAGGAACCGACCGATTTTAAGAAAATTTAGAATCCATATTCACTTGATTATGCTCAAGACTTATGGCACATAGTTTTTGTTTCTGCGAATAAAACTTTTTATTTTAGAGCAATGGAAATTTTGTAGAGAATTCCTTTTTTCAGAAATGTTTTTTCTGAAACTACCTAAATATTTTAAAAACTATCTGCCGTATATGATCTTTTATTTATTCTCTAGAACCAAGAACATTTTTTATCGAAATCGCTCAAGTAAATTAGGAGTTAGTGGGGTTTTCAGCTGAAAAGATGGTAATTTTCGCCGAGCTACAGAACTTAGGCACTTCTAACTCGTTTGAAGTTCTTGCACAGTTTTATAAAACATTTCATCAAACACACAAATAGAAGTATATATAAAAACTTGAATAAAATTTATTTACATATAATAAATTAGAATAAAATGCTTGAGAAAAATAAATGTGATTGGGCGGGGCGTGCCAGTAGCATCTTTCTTTAATGTGAGTGGGCGTGGCGTCCCATCCAAGTCTTCCCCTAAATTTTTACAGTTTTTTTCTAATGGTCAGAAATAACAGGGCAAATCAATGGATTTAGAAAGGCTGAAAGAATTTTTGAAGCCAATTAAATAAAAATCAGTTTTTTCGAAAAATTTCACTCATGTCTCCCATTAAATTTTCATGATTAAACAATGCTAATATTATCTTTCGAAAAAAACGTCGAGGAAGAGCATTGAGTATAAAATTTTGCCACTTTTTTAAAATATGTAAATGCATTCTGGATTTTCTTTTCAAAATTGGGTCCACAAGTAGCCACAAGTGTGAAAGCCGTGTATAATCTGTTTTGATGACCCGATAAAGGGCAAAATCTATAATATTTTTCTCAATTAATTTTCGTAAAAGGTATGAATTGTAACCTATAAATATTTTAACAAAAATCAATTTTTAGAAGCTTCAAATATGCAAACCCAAACTCATAGCTCTTTTCGCCAAGAGGTTATAGAGTCATGCTCAAAAATTTGCTTATACTGCAATCAGTTCAGCAGCAATTAAAAAATAATTTTAATTTAGAAGTTCCAAACTTTAGCCCTTTGTGATGACATATTGAGGTTAACGCTTTGTTTACTGGAGACGCCAGGTAGCGACTTTTCATGGCGGTCAACATTTATTTATTTATTTTTTATTATTATTTTTTTTTTACATTTTTGTTGTTATTGTTACGAGATATTGTGACAAAATGTTTTCGCTATGTTTCATATGATATTTCTATGGTGACATAAGTGAACATTAATTACAAATTATGCAGGTAATAGAAATAATTTTAGAAAGTAATTTAATGTAAATTATCACTAAACAAAGTGTTAATACGCAAATTACGATGTGAATGTTGTGGCATTCCATGCTTAAACGTATGAATGCCTTATACTAAATAAAACAAATATTAGATTTCTTTTTTAAACTGAGTAGTTGAAGTTATATTTTTAGTGTAAGATTATAGATCTTATAAGAAACTGTTTCGTAGCATTTCAATTCATGCTTTACGAAAATTAGTTCGCCTTATTCATATTTTATTATTAATTATTATTACTCTCAAAGAATTTTATGTTGCAATACAATTTAAAACGACATTTTTATATACTCTGTATTTTAATTTCTTATGTAGGATATATACAGATCAACTGAATTTATTAGGCAGCAACCAGCTACAATTACTTGTCCTCTGTATTATTAATGGCATGTCACATTGCATGTGAAGAATTGATTTCAATGTATTTTGAGAAGAAATATCCATGAACGATCGTTGTTTATTTGTATATTTTATTGAAAAGCGCAACTCAGAAAAAGATTGATGAACTGGATGAAATTTATATCTAAAAAAATTCATGTAAATATCAATTTTGTAATTGTAATCTACTAGATCTATCTCAAAATATAGAAAACTTGATGTGTAATAAGAAAATATTTTCATCATATAGGCATCATAAATTGTTTTGAAGTAATTTCTGCCTTTGCAATGTATCTGTAGCTCCACCTCTTTTTACTATTATAAAAAGTTTCAATGTTATGTATATGTGCTACATTTAATATGTAAAGGAAAAGTTTGAAAAAACCATATTTTGCAAAATTGAAACATCTTGTTGTATGATAGGGCACATTATTCGAAAATATCAAATTTGTCTAATATAGCTTAAAAATGAAGAATATTAAAATGAAATAATTACCTTTATGTTTATTTATGTACTTCTTTAGCATTTCTGTCTGTGAAATATATAAAAATCGCAATTGTTTACGATATGCATAATATGTATATAAACACTTATATACGTATATATGTATAAATATATATGTATATATGTATAAAAACACCCGAGAGCACCTACTACAATTTATATCAATAAATCTCTTGAGAGATATATACAGCAATTAACAAGTTCAAATTCTAAAATAGTTCGTAAAGCTTTTGTACCAAAACATTTTCTAACATACATAAATATATCAATAAACACTATAAAGAAGAAACAAAGGAACTTGCAAAAGAAAATATAAAAAATCTTCATTGTAAAATCTCCCAGAGAATGTTTCATTTGGCAGAATTGAAATTTAAAAATGAACACATGAGTCATGAATGAAAAAAACATTATTTAAAAAATATTATACAACAGCAGAGACTTTTATACAAATTGATAAAATAAAAAACAGAAATATGTGCCAAATGATAATGTAATTTTTTTCAACATGAAAGTTCTGAGAAATGTTACCAACAAGTATATGAAATTCATCGATCTTGAACACACCCTTCAATTAAAGAGTTTCTGTCACTCTTCTTCCAGCGCCAGGAACAGCATCGAACGTTTTTAAATTACTGTCTTGTAATGCTCTAATTAAGCAAGTTATCTTCATACGGGCTTGATAATTTATTCCCAAATTTATAAGGTCAGATTCGTTTAATAACAAGAAGGCAGTGTAGTCAATCTCTTCTCTTAGAAAGATGTCAATGTAGTTGTAAAGGCCCTCTTTATATAACAACTCTGGTAAAATATCTTTGTGATTAAATTTAACTGGCAGCAAAGAAGTGTTAGTCTTGAAGTCAAAAACATTACTCATGCTATCTTCAGAAGATGAACTGCCATTACTTTCTAATGAAGTAGAGGAATATCTGAAAGATTCTCTTTCTTTGGTAGTGATAGCTGCAGGCAATGACTGGGAAAAGCCATAACCAGCCCAAATGTTAAAAGGAACTTGTGTAGATTCTATCTGGCGATGAATAGCTTGATGGGCTGACAGTCTCTTTTCGAAAATTTCAAACTGATCAATACAAGGATCTCTCAAATAAGAATGGTTTTCAATGTTACAAAAAGAATCTGATTGTTCATGGGACTGATTGGACTTCAAAATGACAACTTCATTATTATTAATGCCATTCTGTCTCCATAATAAAGTAGATGAGTGGCCTGAATTTCCACAAACAGGCAAAACTGCAGATGAAGGCAAATTATAACTGTTTTTTTCTTTCATACATTCTTTCACTAACAGCAGGAAAATCAATATAAGTAATGGGTGAATATAAAGATGTATTGCAGGGCACAAGAGGTTGTGAAAATCCATTTCTGATATTCAGGAAATTAATGACCTCTTTAAAATCAGAACTGCTACTGTCAGTTGAAACTACATTTAAATTTTGCAAAATCCGTGCATGTGAAACTTCAGCATTGCTGCTCTGGAAAGAGAAGGCTAACCTGGTATAGTCAACATCTGGTTGAAACTTTATAGGTGTTAAATTAAATACTCCTTGTCTATACTGCAATCTTTGTTTCGAGAATTTTTCTGGGCCCTTTACAGTAACATTCTTTATATACTTTTGCCTTGATTTTGTAGAAACACTTATATTACAATCAAGAAGAATGTCAGAAAAACCATTGTTGTTTCTTTGTTTCACTGACATCAAAAGAAAGTACCACTGGAAAGTAACTCATAATTTCTTGCCAAGCCATGTAAACACAATCCAAATTGCTTATGATGACATGACGCCTTTCACCAATTTCAGAGTTCAAATTAGGGAACATAATTTTTGCACATGTTCTATTAGAAATAGCTTGAATGTTACTTCCTTTGGGACCTTTCACAAAATTGTGATGTTGTGGCATCCAATAAGGGATGGATGGTCATCATGAGTGATGTCCATTTTCAAGACTACTCTATTGCTCTGTATTTTTAGGTTTTGCAAAATCATGTTTCTGACGATTTTAATTCCATCAGGGGGACCACACAATTTTATTACAGCTTCTTTCTTTTGCCCATTAGTAACTTTTCCTGGCTCCCACTGAACTGTTGCACCAGTTTTTTGTGACACATCTTTAAAAATATTTTCTGCTTCTTGTGGTGACGTAGTAGTTCCACAGAGCTTTAATCGATCTGTTTTTGTGGCTGTTTTCATTTCTCGCAGAAGGCGACATTTATTACAATTACATATTAGGAAGATTCAACGTCCATTTACACTTTGATCTTAGCCAAAAGGCCGAGAAGCGATAGTCAAGGCACCAACCATCAAGGCACCAACCATCTTGAACACTGAACTGGACAAGGACTTCGGCACAGCAAGTCAGAACCACACTCGACCTTTCGGCAAGTATAAAGTGGGCGTGTCTATATCTGTTCCAAAATGAGCACTCGTAAAATCAGCAAACTGCAATAAAAAGATAAAATTAGTATAAAAATATAAAAATTAAGCTGATAAGAACAGATCCCTACGGTACAATATTAAAGAGGAGTGGCTACTGACGGTTAACAATTAAAAGGTTTATATCCATTAACAAATGTGTGTCCATGGTGGCAAAACTGTGGTCAAGTGACCTTGTCTTTGTTGTTCAGAGAACAACTTATAGTTTCATTTACATAAAAAACACAAGAAAAACTTTATTCACATAAACAACAAAAATATAGCATAAAAATATGATACAAGACAAAAGCATGGGGGAATGGGTATCAGACCTGGCGCCCATTGGCAACCTGTGGGACCCGGCGAATATGCTCTTGGAAAACATCATTTGAATATGAAATCGTTTCACTGATGATTATTTTCTTCATAGTTTGAAGATAGGATTTAGCACATGTTCTTCTGAGTGCTTTATCATTAGCCGGATCCCACGAACCGAGAGCCCCAACGACAATGGCCTCAACCACCGCTCTCTTTCCATTTTACGTCAGTTCATCGGCGAGGTTCTTATATTTCTCATTCTTTATTCTTCTAGCCTTCATCAAAAGCAACCAGGCCATTCTCGAAAGGGCCGGTGACGCCGAAGATAATAATTTCATTGCCCTTCTGGACAACCAGGTCAGGACGACGATTTTCAGTGCCAATGACCCTGTCCTCTCCCAGTATGGTCCACGTGTTAGCTGCAGCTTTCTTCAAACGGCTAACAATAGCGTTATGTCTCTTTTTATAGAGGGTACTGTGGACCATACAATGGTCAAAGACATGGGGCAATGTCGGACATGGGGCAACCTCGACCTTTCGGCAAGTATAAAGTGGGCGTGTCTATATCTGTTCCAAAATGAGCACTCGTAAAAACAGAAAACTGCAATAAAAAGATAAAATTAGTATAAAAATATAAAAATTAAGCTGATAAGAACAGATGGGATACTACGGAAATGTTACACGTGTGGTTCTGGAAATTACAATTAAGGAAGCCTACATAACTAAAAAAGTTTTGTAGTACCAAGGCCCTTGGATGGTCCGGAAGATACATCCATTTTCAGTGCATTTAACTGACCCAATCATTGGGAATGCGAATTGGAGGATATTGTTTACACGTGTAGTGATGCCGTTGGGACATTGAGTTCCATTGATAGATGGAATTGGTTCGTCAACAGTATTCGGGGGATTTGCCTTCCCTTTTTTCTTCCTCGCATTAGATGGGGCTTTGTTGGACAGATTGGAATCTTTATTAGCCATCCCCTTCTTCCCATTGTTTTTGTCTGCAGAGTGGGGATGAGCATTAGGATTCCGTTTCTTAAATTTGTCTGAGAGGCGTGGCCTGGTATAGTCGTCATCACTGTTGTGGGCGTTCCGACGTTTCCTCCCATCCAGACTGCACTTTGCATTTCTGTATTTGAAATCTTTTATACTCTGATATTTTAGCTTTTAAATTTCCTTATTCATCTTCACTTGTCTGACTGCATCTGGATGCAACCCCCCCCCCCTCCCATCCAGATTGCTTTTCTCTTTGCTCTTCATGTTTTTTTTATGTGTTTAGTCTCTTCTTTTTTTTGGCGCAGCATGTCCCTTAAGGGATTTTGTGCCATTAAACATCATTCAACCAACCAACCAACCGACGTTTCCTCTCACTTTCTGGTAGGAATTCAGGGTCATCCTCCGAATCTTGGATGACTGAATATATTGAATCGTCGCTGTGCATGGAATGTGGGTAGTCCTCTTCATTGTTGCTTACATCCCCCCCCCCCCTCCATTAATTTCAAGATATTGGCTGTTATCGATTTCATTGAACTCATTGAGGTCTTTAATATTGATGGGTTCAATGACGACTAAACACTCTTTCAGACTAGGATAAACTAGATTTGGGAGTTCAGTTATCCGAGCTTGGCAATCCTGCGGGGGAATAATAATGTCACTAGTGCTTAACTTGGAAGCTTGGGCTGCGTCAGTTTTGTTAGCTACTGGCATATCAGATGGGGGAAGTGACCCATTACCTGCTTGAGTAGGCCGTCCTGGCTTAATGGGCTTCTTCTGTGCAGGTGCTTTAGGCCTCCTGCCAGTAGGAGGACTAGTGAAGCCATGAAAGCTGATTTGGTGCCTTCTTGTGCGAATTGGGGATTCTCTTGGTGGTTTTCCGCCTTTCAGGTTAGAATCCGTCGTGACTGTGGTAGCCCTCTTAAGGGGCACCCTGTGCATTCGATCACCGTGGTGCTGGCTAAATCCACGATCTTCATCGTCAACGGGGCTTGTAATGACTGTAGCAGTATTATGAATCAGATTTTTGGAGGGTCCTGCTTCAAGGTAGTCTTTGATACACGGTTCTGTGTTCTCGATAGGAACACACTTTTTTCCGGAAGGTTTACAGAGCTTTTTATTGTTATTATTATTAATGGAGTTTTTATCGATGTTTCCAAGCTGTTGAAGGTATTTAGACGTTAAGCAGGCTGGAGTGACAGAATTCCTTGTGTTGCTTTGACTACTACTGGTGTAGTTGAAGGACTGTGGTTTGGGCTGGGCGTGGTCAACTGGAGATGAAGTGTCAGGTGCATTAGCAGAGATGTCCATACGTGGTGAGGCATTAGGATTGTTTTCAGTGACCTGAGATTTTGGTACAGTTGCTGGGGGCTGGTGATCACCAGAAATGGGAGTAGGCGGAGCAGGGACATGCGATGGTTTTTTCAGCCGTATGTTCTGGCTGAAATCATTTCCCATGTCTACTAGGGGGACATAATTACCATCAACCATTTGCTCTTGCCACCATTCAGGCTCTTTAACCGTAATGAAATTGATTTTAGGCTTCTTTGGAATGCTAGATCTGCGTGTACTGCTGTTAGCTACTTTTGCATTGGAGGTGGGCGGAGCTACGACATGGTTTGTGCTTGGTGCAGTGATGCTTAGGTCAATTTTGGCGTTAGGCTCCGCGGCTTGTAACTGACATATGTCATTGTGTTTTTCAATGACGCTCTGATCAATGGCCCCACACGCTTGGGTGGTTGGAGATATATAGTTATTGAAGTTTTGGGACGCACCGCTAGGCGGAGCAAGACTCCGGATAACTTCCTTGACTGTATTATTGATTTGGCAATTGGTAACGAGAACTGGATCAATGTAACATCTCGAGAATGGTTGATTATATTGTATGTTCATCCGTGAAATTTCTTCGAGGGCTTCCGTTTTTGAATTGTACAGTTTAGTGATGCACCTGCCATCAGTGGTCAAGAGTTCGACCAGGAATTGTACTGGTATTACAAAATGCCCATCTTCAGGCACGAAAAATTATCCACCTTATTTTCTGAGTCCTCCATAGTTGAGAGTTCGGATTGTAATGCACTACTGGTGGTAGGGCCGAGCAAAGTAGATATTTCCGCTTGTGGGCGGAGTTAACCTGAATTTTATATACACAGCACTACTGGTGGTAGGGCTAGCAAATTACACTACTGGTGGTAGTCTAGTTGAAAAATGTGTTTCCTAGTGAAAAACAGAGTCCTGTTGATTGTAGACGAGCTTGAGATCATTTTGTAATTTTTATATAGCTTTTTGAGTGCAGAAAAAACAAATTTTTAAAATATATAAACTTCTTTGAGTGCAATCAATATGTGAAAAATATTTAAATATTAAAATCGCAAATTGTATGCGATGCAATAGTTGTCTGTTATGACAGTAAGATATATCTCTTTGAATGCAACAATGTAAAATTAATACTAACAAAAAATGATTTTTGTATGGAGACAGTAGACAAAAATATATCGTCTTTTTCTTCAAATAATCTTGAAAAAAGCTGTTACTTTCTTATTATCTTCAATAAATAATACACAGGATACACTATCAGCAATAGAGTATGGTGAAAAAGACTTAAACACGGCGATGAGGGTGCTCCAATGGATCGAGCAAATGACCCTCTACCGAAGTGGGCAGCTAAGCCTAACTGACGGCGGAGCCGAGGTACGTGGATCCGTAGATGGTTGTCGTGTTGTAAGTCGGACGGAAGATGTTCTAGTGTACACCGCACAGTTGTGAGGTGACGGACAAAGTGCCGCAGAGAATCATATTTGAGGGAAGATGACTGAAAATAACCAGAATATGACCGCGACGAAGGAAAATTAGCTGCAAGACGGCTAGACTATGACAAAGGAGGTAAAAATAAATGAAAATAACGAAATTAAAATTTTACGATTCCTAACAAAACCTAACCAAGGGACCTAACAGAAATTTAGCAGGGGAAAAAAGGCCGAAAAAAGGAGAAAATTGCAAAGAAAAGAGGGTTGAATTAAGATAGGAAAATAAAAGTGCCAGACAAAATTTTGAACCCACGACCGAAACAGTAAATTTTGAATTTTGAGAATAAAAATAAAAACAGGAAGGTGGCTAAGGTCCTACATCGCGAAAAGTGGCTATAGGTCCTGTCACGGGATACCGCACCATTACTGGATACGAGATGCTAATAAGACCTTTTGGAATTATTAGCAACACCCTGAACCGATTCAGCGGCCGCCACTGGGGGAAATGGGAACAACTTACCAACACGTGCTCCGACCGCCAGGATCACATACTCACCAAATAATGCACCTGTGCATGATGAGAGCTTCTATTCCATATCTGTGAAAAATAAAAACAGAATTATGATTATTTCCAAGAAATAATAATAATTAGAAAATCACGTTACACGTGGTACTGGATTAGAAAAAATTTGAAAGCTTTCAAAGACCCTCTACCGGGAAGCTCCACTTGATGATGCCGGCTGGTCGACGGTAGGGGTGCCGCTTGAGATCAAAAATTTGAAAATGATGCAAATTAAAGAAATGACAAGGATGACTCATAATTTGGCGCCAAAATAATGTTCTAGAACCTTGAAGAATGTTCTAGAACAAATAGCTAACGAATCGTTAGGTTCAAAACCAAATTAGGTAAAAAACTAACTTTTATTGAATTTTAATCGAAAATAGCCGAAATAAATTCGTTGCTAAACTCGAAGAATCTCGACCCGTGACTAAGATCACATGAATCTGATAACACTTTGATCTTAGCCAAAAGGCCGAGAAGCGATACTATACTAGATAAGAACAGATCTCAGGGAGAGCATGATGCTTATATCACTTGTACATAGCCAAACTCCACATCATTGATCTGGCCTTATCAGCCACCGCACATTCATCCATCCACATTCATGCAGTTATCACCAGGTGATAACTATAAAAAAATAAACAAAACATACTACACACATGCCGGTCGCTCATCCGAGGACGAGCAGCCTTCTAAAAAATAGACAAAATCCTCATTCTCGGCCACACCCCCATTACTCACACCGTCCGAAGAGGGCGGAGCATCTGGAGATGTGCTCGGGAACGAAGAGCAGGGTGATGGACCAAGTGGAGCCACCGGTGTGGAACCGCATTCATCGGAAGGAGTGCCTGCTTCAGCCACGCCCTCCGCCGCCGCACTCTCCGGAGAGAGTGAGGGGGCGGAGTTAGCAGCCAGAACAAGCGCCGAAGAACCGCCCTCAGGCGCGCTATCCGAAGTCTTAGCATCCGAAGACAAGGTTGTTAGACATATAAGGTTGGCTCGTCACTATGGGCTCCGTCCCGCCCACTCTCGTTGCTAGGCAGAATCATACGTCACAAGAATCCAAGAATCCTCGTGTTTGCTATGTTTATGTTTGTTCGTCTAAAATATTTTTCTTTTTAGATTTAAAGTCAAATACATAAAAACTTGAATTTGAAGCTCTCTTTTAATATTTTATTTCATAAAGAGACATTCAATGAAAAGAAAGATATTTTAAAGAAAACTGTTGAATATATATAATCAAACACATCCAATTTAAATATCGACAGTATGTTAATAACTTCTTTTTCTAAATTACGAATCTTTATCCGCGTAAAATATTTAAATGCTAAGTCAGAAGAGATGAAATCATTAAAAAGAAAATTAAAATTTAGCACTAGGGATTGTGTAGAAAAAAAAATGAGAAAAACTATTGTATAGTTGTTTTATTTTTCATTAGTATTTTCTTTATTATATAAAATCAAATGCTTTAAATTGTAAATAATATGTGAACAGTTGAACTGTTGTAAATATTATTATTTTTTAATTATTGATATATTAAATATAAAAAATTGATGGTGTTAATTATTGTGAGGGCTAATTTCTCCACTACTTCCTCCCCCCTTCCCCTTCCTTTGTATCAGCCTCTGGAAATAACCAATACTTGGTTAAAAAAACTTGTAGGAAGATATTATGTGTTTTATATACAGTACAAAGTCTCAAATCCGGACGTCCGAAATCCGGAATTCTCCAAAATTCGGACATTTTCGTAATTGGCGTTTTTATTTTAGCGAAAAGTAAAATAAACCGCTAATAATCGCATAAAACAATATTATATTAAGCTAAAAGTTTGAAACCGAATCCCTTTTACGAATGCCAAAAAAATCTCTAAATATCACACGGAAAAAAAATCTTTAAAAATTAAAAATCACTGCAAGAATTCTGAATAAACTTTATTAAAAAGAGGCCATTTATAATACTGAACTAAAAGATTAAAACCGGATTCCTTTTACTAATGCGGAAAAATCGCCGCGAAACGTAAAGGCAGAAAAAATAGCAAACTTTAAGTGTCTGAAGTTTGCAGAGAACATAATTTACTATAGTGAACAATACCATTGTAACTGGAATTCCTTCATGAATGCCAAAATAATTGCCTCGAAACGCGAAAATTCGCATTGCAAATCGCCCAAATTTCAAAAATTGTGTAGGATAAAATGTACTATATTGAATTAAAAGATTGAAAATGAATTCCTTTTACGAATGTCAAAAAATTGCCTCTAAAAATCTAAAATTCACATAAAAAATTCGCGAAAATTTCAAGAAACGCTGTACGAATTCCAAATAAACATTATTAAAAAGAGGACAACATTTACCATATTAAGCTAAAAGACTAAAACCAGATACCTTTTAATGATTTGGGAAAAGTGCCACACGCGCGAAAAAAGAAGGAAATTTTTTTTTTAATTTAAAAATCGCAAACAACAAAATTTATTGTAGATAAATTTATTGTCTAAGACATTGTAACCAGAATGCTTTTGTGAATCGCAAAATAACGCATTCAAAATCCCTAAAATGTCATTAATCACGGGGCTAAAACTTTGAAATCGAATTACTTTTACGAATGTCAAAAAATCGCCGTATAAAGAAAACAAAAACTCTTAAAATTGCTTAAAAAATGCGATGCATTGAAAAGTCGATGTAGGATTTCCAAATAAACTTCACTGAAAAGAGGTCAAAGTTTATTATACTGAATTAGAATATTGTAATCAGAATCCTGTTAGTAAAGTAAAAATTTTTTCGCAAAATTCATAAAAACGATAAAAACCACGTAAAAAATTAAATAAAAAAAAATTGTTGTAATTGAGATAGTTTTTACTTTTTGAAAAACACATATTCCCCAATTTAAATATCTCTTTAGTATTATTTTAATTTATTTTCTTTTAATTATTAATTAATTGTTTTCTTTTTAGTATTAAAATGCTTTCCAATGCGTAAATAATTCACCGGTGAAAGTGGATAAAGTTTTCATTTTTTTTTTTTTTAGTTATGCAAATGAACAAACATTCGGTTTGGTTTGGTTTGTGTTTATGACGGCCAATTATCAACACGAGGGATATGGGCCCTAAGGGGGGGAGTGCCCTTCGCGGGGGTCTTTCTAAGGGAACCTAATTCGTATTAACGCTTAGAAATCCAAGGTTCGAAGAAAACCACGAAAACTCCGAACGATTAGGCCGACGGGCGCGATTGGGTTCGAACCCAGCACTTCCCGTCTACCAGCTTCAAGAGGAGAACCTCTCGGCCACTGGTGGGGCGAAAAAAAAAAATCGGAAAAGTCCAATCGACGAGTTCTGGACGATTCCGAATTTTTGACTTTGTACTTTACTAATATATGCTTTAAAAGAAACATAATTGCATATGTTTAAGTCTTTTTTACTGTTTTTTACAACTTACAAATATTTTAAAACTTATTAGTCTTTATAAACGTAATTCTGAGAAGTTATTTTGTTTTTCTAATTTGTAGAAATTCCATATTAAAACGTACATTTTAATTAAGTCAATTCAAGTTGCAACCCACTATTTTACTAATTTAATAAATAAATATATATATATAAATAAGAAATTGTCAACTAGTAAGTAAAAAATATATATCATAATAACAAAATAAGAGATAATATAGAGCAGCTGTAACTGTTTTTTCTCTTTTTTTTCAAAAATGTTTAATTTTTCACCCCCGTGTCACTGTAAAGATTTTAAAACTTATTAATTTTCTTCTATGTAGTTTTAAAACTAAGGTCTCTTATTTCTTTACACGTATAGAAAAGTATTAAAAATTTTTTTTTCCTTAAAATTGCATAACAATTCAACTGTATATAACGCTATTAGCACAGGAGGGATTCCGACTGTGGATTCTTGTGACGTAGCAGAGAAAGACCCCTCCGATTGGGTGAAAAGTTACGAGCCAACCTTTATAGTCTAATAACCTTGATCCGAAGAGGCCTCGACAGAGCACAGCGCGTCCAATGTCGGCAGGAAAGGAGTCGGGACAAATGGAACTACCGAAGTAGGACCGCACCCGAGGGAAGGGGGGAATGCGCAACCCGGCCGTCACACGGCCGCACTCCAGCAGACAGACAGACATTGTCACTTGGGATCGTGGGACAGGTGATGCTGGAGTCATGCGTATCAAGTATTACCTCAAAGGAAAACTGTTCATCTTTGGATAACTTATAGTTATTATCAATATTATCTACAATTTCACAAACATTGATCTCAGCAGAATCACTATTTTGAGGGTTATCAATGCAAGGGGGTGGAGCCCCAGTATAGTCCACGCAGCATGGAATAGTAGAATTATCTTGGTTTACTGATATATTGACAAGGTGGGGGGGGGGTTGAGCCCCAGTAGAGTCCACGCAACTTGGTATAGAAGAATTATTTTGGTTTATTGATATATTTACAGGTCGGGGTGGAGCCCAATAGAGTCCACACTTGAAGGATTTTTATCAGCATTATTATGGGGCGGATCCACAGTATCGTCTACGCTATTTGTATTTGCAAACGAAGTAATAATTTCATTGATGCCATTTAATGTATCATTGTCAATTTCTGGATCAACGTAACTATTCGTTACAACAAAATCACCAAACACATCACGTGTAGTTTGTCTGATGTACTTCTGCGCGTTATATGAATTGTCTAAGAATGGGATTGTGAAGGCGCCTACCTTCACATATTAATATTAAGACCTTTCCTCTTTCCCCCCTTTAAAATTACATTTTTTTAATTCTTAAATTTAATTATCTGTCTGCATTCGGATTCAATCTGTTTTTAGCGCTCTTTTCCCTTCATAAATTAAGCATTCAATTCTCTGTCTCTTTAATATTTTAACCGTAGCGCACTGCAGTTAAAAGAAAAGAAATCATTTCCTTTTCTCGCCTAATAACTGGATTCTAATTTTCATCCTTCTGCCTTAGTTTGATGATATGCAGAAATTAATCAGACATATTACTTCTACATTTTTAGCCGTTGGTCCAGATGTTAGATAGATGTGTCATTTCAGTTATTAACCCTGTCTTTATTTTGTTTTTGTTTTTTTAACGTACTCTTTCGGCCGCTTCAATCCCATGAGAACTTTAGCAACCCCTATAGAATGCCTTTCGCGGTTTAAAGCTAGAATTCCTACACAGCCATTGGCGTTAAATATTTCTTATTACTCTTTTACATTCCCCATTCAATTTCAATCATTGTACTTTGACCACATGTCTTCCTCTCTTTAATCTCGCCATATAGTATATATATTTGGCGAAATTGTGTATGTAAGCTTGCCAACACTCGAGATTTCGAGAAAGTGTATTTTGGAGTCAGACTAGCGTCTGAACTCGCATGATGTGAATAAAAAAATTTTAACTCTTCGCTCCCTTCTCCAACATTGGCCGTGTAATTCTCGGCGGTGGTGGAAACGATACCGGTGCACAATAAAGACCTTCAGAAAATTCCTGCCTTTTATTATCTCAGCAGTTCCTTGCCTCCTTAAAATAATTAACAATTGATTTTTTGTCTTAGAGTCAGTATTGAAGCTTAGCAAAATGAACCACCTGTGCAACAACAAACAACTACTTTACAAATACTGGACAACTCTTTTACAGGGATAAACCGCGATCTGTTGTCATACTGCTTGCGGTGCTGGAGATGCTCTATGTAAATGTCTCTAGAGGCACGTATCGTGTCAGACACAATTAGTTTTCTTAATAAAGAGGCATATTTCTTGTTGCATAGCCTGTTAATGACTTTATCGTTCTTACGATCCCACGATCCAAGCGATCCAACGACTTTGACATCACGGTATACCGTTTTGTAAATTTTTCTTAGGTCGGCAACTATCGTTTGGTATTTTGAGACTTTGCGTAAACGGGCCTCATTAAACACAGCTAAGCCATTGTCGAAAGGAACTGTTACATCTAGGACCATCGCTTCGTTGTTGTTGTTTATTAGAATGAGGTCGGGTCTAAGAGTAGATGAACCGTATGTCTCGTCTTCCCGAAGGAGCGACCATTTAGACATTTCAAGCGCAGCTTTTTTAATGCGGGCGACGATTCTGTCATGTCTTTCTGTTATTTTGTTTGATAGATGGTTTTTGCAATGATTGAGAACATGTGGTAGGGTTTCATCTTCTCCATCATCGCATCTTCTACATAATTTGGGTAAATTTTTCTTATTGTACGCATTAAGTGGTACTACGCCAAGACGAGCTTTATGTATAAATCGCCAATCCGTAAAACGAAGGAAATCTCCGGTCCGGTTAAAGTGGGATGACGATTTAGACGCAGAGTAGCATGGAAAAGTTTTACCTTGTGACTTGAAATTTTTGAGGCGGTTGGAGTGGAATCTTCTGTAGTTGTCCCTCATTGTTCTGAAGACTTTCCTTTTATCGGTAATTGGAATGGTATTGCAGACAATGGTGACCTTTTTGTCAGAAGAAAGTTGCCATACAACTCCGAGGCGACGAGAAGCGCATCGCGCTTTGGTCCACAGTGACGAGTATCTATTGTCATTACCAAGATGGTCTTTGCAGGAGAGGTATTCCTGCATATCGTACCGTGTTGGGTTGCGCACACGGTCACTTGTGGCGATCTTTAAGTCTTCCCAGGCTAGGAACTTGACATTTTCGTCCTCTGATGAAAGGAGCTTAAACGCCGTGTCAATGTGTGCGATATCGGAATCCTCTCCAGCAAGTGGAATTCCAAAGAGTCCATCATTTGTGCTTCCATATAAATATGATATAGAGCCCCGTTGGGGTAGATCAAGGATTTCTTTGATTTTTGGTTTAAGTGTTTCGTCGATTCTTAGCCATTCCGTTTTCTGGTGCTGAGCTGTTCGCATGGCATAATTAAGTGAGGGGTAGAAGAAACTCTTTATGGCATCCAGTTTTTGCCATGGAGCCAGTTCAGAGGCTAGGATGTTGGTGTCCAGTTTCAATGAACTCATCAATGTGCGTGTGGTTTTCAAATAGATGAAATCCAAATGGTTTACCTAAATAAAGAGCTGGTTCAAATTCCATCAATACTGGAATGGGGCTTTGGCCAATCATGAATTCTGTAGGTATACAACAGTTCGTAGCTGGGTTTATGTGTACTGTCTTGCATTTGCGTACGTTAAGTTCTAAGCCCAGTTTTTTGGCAAATTCTACAATTTTCTTGGCGGCATCAAGTAGTGCTTCGGCTGAATCCTCAATAACAACAATATCGTCTGCGTATCCGAGACAGTGTATGGTTAGACGCAGGGCTTGTATAAGCCAGAATATAGGCTCAATCCCCAGGTTGAATAATGGGCCACTAAGTGGACAGCCTTGTTTCACTCCTTCATCGACTGGTATTTCATCCGAAAGGCCTTGTGCCGTTAGTAATCTTGTTTTATTTCCAGAACTCATATTTTTTATTAGTGGAATAAAATCCGGTTCTGCACCCGCTGCTTCAAGTGCTGCAAGGAATGCATCATGTGGAATGCTGCCAAAGGCATTTTTTATGACGACAAGTAAAATGAAAACCTCCTTCCGACGCCTCGAGTGGAGGATCTTCTGCTCAAGCACAAAGTTGTTTTCAATAGTACCGTCAAACGGCCGATATCCTTTTTGGTTTGGTGAGAGGATCTTGTTGCTCTCCATCCAGTCAAACAGGCGACGGGCAATTAGGCTTGAAAAGAGCTTGTAAGAGGTGCACGTGAGAGATATCGGCCGCCAGTTTGTTGCTTCTGAGGGATTGCCAGATTTCGGGATAAAGATGGTGCTACTTATTTTCCAATTTTCGGGTATTCTGTGGGCTTTCAAACATATATTGTAAATTAGAGTAAGTACCTTGGCTTCTGCATCATATTTCTTGAGGTGGTTGTAGGTGATACGGTCAGCACCTGGGACTGTACTTTCAGCTGCCTTGAGTTTTTGTTTCACTTCATCTATGGTGAAGGGAGCATAAGATGGTGGGTTTGGTGCCTTCTCTTTATTGGAATATATGGATGTGTCAGGGATTCTATTACTTGGAGTGAAAATTTTTTCTCCGAGGGTTTCATGAGAAATGTTGCACTGTGCAGAGTTCTGGTCCGGTATTTTTCTGACTGCACTTCTTCTGTTACGCTTGTAGAGGCGTTGTATAAAGGTGGGGTCATGTGGATTTTGTGGTGGTGCTTGCTTATTTGTGGATTTGATTTTGAACTTGTATGTGCTCTGTATGTGTTTAATGAAGTCCTCAATTAAAGCTTCAAACAAGGGCCATTTTTCTTCGGAAAAGTTATGAAGTATGTCTTTGAATTGATCTAATGGAGAGGTTGCCTCAGGGCCAGCGTTAATTTCTATGTCAGGTCCGTCGTCTCCCTGTCCATCTTCATCGAGAATTTCATCAACAATTTCCATTTCAATATCAGGAACCTCTGTTTGTGAGGCCTCTATTGTGTTTTGTGTACTGAACACCTGACTGGGTTCAGGTAATGGGTCTTCATTCATGGGTGCATCATTTGTTAGTGTATTCACATCTCTTCTAGGGGACCTGCGTATTCTGCGAGCTTCTCTTACAGCTTGGAGACGAGCTTTTGCTTCATCTTTTTTGTGTTGTTCTCTATGGTTGTTGTATTGACGCCTGTTATGAAATGAGCGATCACAGTATTCACACTGGATTTCTTTCTTGCATCTGGGAATTGTGGGCAAGTTTCGGAGGCATGCGTGAAGGGTCCCATGTTTCTTCTTGATTTCTTTTTTGCATTCACTGCACCATTTTTCTAGTTTTGTAATCTCGATGTTATGTTTCCGTCGGAGATGCTTTTTCATATTGCCGTGAATTCTGGTATACGTATCCTGGTCTGTCGAATATCCACAAAGTGTATTCTTCTCAGTGCAGTATACGGCATCACGAATGGGCAGTAGCAATTTAAGAATGATACCATCTCTGCAGTGGTCAACTGGACAGTTGGAGGAGGATGGAACATCAAGTACAGCTTCGTTAGTGCTGTCAGTGTTAGTGTCGTACGGGCTTTCATCTGTTGACACCGGATTCTCTCTGTTTGTATCTGGCTCATAAATTGGATCATTATCCGAGTCATCAACAGGTGAATAAATAGAATCTTCATCGGATTCTTCAATATCAACCACATGCGTACGTAAATCTGGTAATATTATATTACTGGCATTATCTTCTGGTATGACCAATTCTTGATTTTCAGCTGTATGAGTTAATATGTTATGGTCTACCGAATTTGCCGATACATTGTCCTACATGCTATTATTCGTGTTGTTGCGATTATTCTCAATGCTTGTATCTTCATTGGCAATGCTTGTGGCTTTATCTTTTTTACGCTTAGTTTTTCTGTATGGAGGTGGGCTAATGAAACCATGGAATGATAACTTGTGTCTCCTCGTCATAATCGGCGATTCCCTTGGAGGGCGTGCACCTTTTAGTGTGGAGCCTGTTATGAGCTTATTTCCCAATGGTTTATTTCCCTGGCTTACATCTTTTTGGTTTTGTTCTTGTAGACTTATAGGGATTCGATGAGTTTCATCCTCTCTTTGTGTGAATTCCCTGTCATCATCATCATCTTCAAGGTGAGTAAGGACAGCGGCGTTTGTGTTTATCAATTGTTTTGAGGGTCCCGCTATCGAGGGTATTTCATCTTTCGGTATTTCGATCTTTTTCCTTGGTACATAATTTCGTTTGTTAGTTTTCTGTGTGTGTTCCTGCTCGTTATTTACTGCTTTTTTGTGCAATATATTTGTTTTAAGACTGGCTGTAGAGTAATTGCTTCTATTAGATTGTACGAAATTTCTTTTATAGTTAAAAGTTGTCTTATTTTGAGGATAGGATTTTGTTTTAGGAGTGGGCGGAGTTACGTCTTCGACCTTGTCCTTGTTCTCATGAGCGAGCTTTACTTGTTTCTTATGGCCAGTTTCGTTAATTGTGCTCACACTTGATTTTTCAACGTTAGTTTTCATGTTTTCTTTCAGCTGTATTTCTGGGGTGGCACGGGCGGTACTCCAATTCTTTTTTACGCTTTTCACGGTGTCATTCATTTCTTTCTGGGAATATTCCCTGTTCTGTTGTTTGTCATCAACTTTATTCTTATTCTTCTTCGGTTGTTCTGTGGGAATGTTTGGATTCAGGCTTTTGTTATTATCAGTCTTTTTAGCAATATTTTTGCTAAAAACATTTCCCATGTCCACAAGTGGGACGTATTTGCCATCTACTAAGTTGCATGGATTGTTAGAACTAGCTGGTATGAACTTGATTTTTGACTTGAGGCTTGTGCATGGTGCTGTTGTTGTTGTATTTTTCGCTATGGATTTAGTTTTATGCTTGTTGGTATCTTTTATTATTTTCGGTGCTTTTATGCTCAAATCAATTTTGGAGTTAGGTGCAGCTGCCTGTAAATCAGATATGTCATTGAATGCCTGTACAAGAGCTGGGTCAGTAAGACCTAACAGATGGGACTTTGTGCATTGTTGTTTTAGCATTTCTTGCTGTCTTTCGTTTTCCTGTTTCTCTACTGCTTTAATAATGTTGCGTAGTGATTCTTTTATTTCTCTGTTAGAATTCTTAGCAACTATGAGAATCGGTTTTAGGCAGATATCCCTAAATGATAGGCTACACTCTGCTTGTACCATGCAAAGATTCCGTAAGCCCTCCTCCTTGGAGTTGTAGATCCAACATAGTACCTCGCCACTGTTGGTGGCGAGCTCAAGCCTATATCTTATGGGAATGACAGACTCAACATCCAAGGGGATATGTATGGCCTCTGAATTTCTATTCATTTTTTATAGGGGCATTCCACGTCAAATCAGGCAGTAAAATATCAATATGTAACCCACCATCACAGATTTTAATTAAACTGCGTGTGTTTGTTCTTACTATTAAGATATGATCACCAGTAATTTTTTTTTGCTCCTTGGTGAAATAGTTTCTGAGAAAAAAATTGTCAAAATTTTGAAAAACTGCCGTCAGTTGGCATTCTTGATAGCTCGGTTTTCAAATGTAGCATGTCATATATATAATCATATTTCAATATCTACTCTACAAATCATCTTCAAATAATTTATGCACAATATTTAGGGTACGCAGCTTATGAAAAAAATATATTGTTACGCTTATAACATTTTAAGTGTGTCTAAAAAAATATTTAAACTTTGAAGTCGTGAATTTTTTATGAAAAATAATGCATTAACAAAAAAAGCATTATCAACAAAAGGCGGTATTTTTATTAAATTTATTTTTTATGGGAGATATACTTAAATGTGTCCTTTACCTGATTCTGAAATAAAAATAGTGGGATTTTGGGTGTTTTTGGTAGTATTTCCTATTTAAAAATATTTTGAGGTGCATTTCATATCAAATCAAGCAGAGTCATTCCATGTCAGTTCCCCTAAGCCATTTAATCACTGTCACAAATTTCAATGAAATTGGGTTTGTTTATAGCTTATTTTAAGACGTAATCACCTTTAATTTTCTTGATCCTAAGTAAAATATTTTTTAAGATAAAAAATATCAAAATTTTGAAAAATTGTTTTAAATTTTTTTAATGACAGTTCGATATTCAAAGACTACATAAAAAAAAAAAAAAAGTCATTTCAATATAAAATCACTAAATAGGTTTCAAATAATGTATATGTGACAAATAAGGTAGGCTGATTATTATTTCTTGTTTTTTATCATGTTTAAACACTAAGAGTGTCTTTTATCTTATGAATTTTTAAAATCAAGAATTTTGTCAAAAATAATGTGTTAATCAAAAATTTATTATTAACCGAAGGCAGGGTGTTATTGCTTTTTTTTAATTGTACGTAAAAATATCTTTTAAATGGTTATAAAATAAAAATAGTGAACATATGAGAAAAAATTATCAAAATTTTGGAAAAATGCCACGAGTTGCCATTAATGATTGTTCAATTTTCAAAGGCCTCATTTTATATATAAAATCATATTTCAATAACTAATAAAGAAATCTTCTTCGAATAATTTAAGCAAGGTAAATAAAGTATGTAGATTATGAAAAAAATATTGCTGTAATGTTAAAAAATATTTAAATGTGTCTAAAAAATTGTATAATCTTTGAAATCAAAAATATTTTACAAAAAATAATGAAATTATTAAAAAATCTTTATCAATCAGAGGCGGAGTTTCTATGACTAATTTTTTAATTTTAAATTGTACATAATACTACATTATAACTGGATCTGAAATAAAAATAGTGGGATTTTGGTTGGTTTTAGTAGTATTTAAATCATATTTAAAATTATCAATATTTTCAAATGTAAAACCTATCCAATGTATCATCCCTGTAAATATTTTTATTTATACATTTATTGTATTTTTCAAATTATCTTTTATGTTCGTTTCTTAAGGAAAAAAATAAACAATATTGTTTTTCAGTAAAACTTCTAGGGCGAAGAGCAATTATCCCTTTCCAAAAAAGAGAAAAATCACTAGCTCCTTACCGCCCAATAGAAATTTTCAAAATGACAGTCCTAATCTTTAAACTCATATTTGGCTGTTAATATTGAAAATTTAGCATTGAGCTGCTAATATTGAAAAAAAAAACAAATTTCACTCTGTTGAAGAAAATTTTGACGTATTGTGCTTTAAATATATGCAAAAAATGCATAATCCATTATATTTATATCTTTCAAATAACTATATCTAAAAAAATATTTAAAACTTAATGAGTTGCACTTTTGTAACTTTATTCAGTTTCTAATGATATGTACCGTAATTTCGGGTGTATAGCCCGCAGATCAAACAATTCAGTTTGGACCCAGAAATTTTATTCAGTATTTGAAGACCAATATTTACTGTGATCTAAACAGTTACATTTTATTTTTAAAAATTTCTGGGTCGAAACACGATTGTATGATCCGCGGGCTATACACCGGAAATTACGGTAATTTGATTTATTTCATCACAATATTGCTGAAAGATGGATTTTCAACATATATATGTGTGTATATATATCCCTGTTCTCAAACAAATTATTTAAAAATTATTCATTTATGTTTAATAAAGCATATATATATTGTTTATACACTTGCAGAAAATACATATAGCAAATTTTATGATATTATGTCAATAATGTCTAAAAGTAAAGAACTTATCTAATAGTATGTAACGAAAAATTTAACATCTGGTGTAATGACAACAAAATTTTATAATTATTTTACTTAATTTGGATGAATGAAAAAAGCTTACATGTTTATATTTTATTGAAGTACAGGTGAAAATGTCACAAAGACATACCTCAACAACCACTGAGTATGTCACATTCACACTACAGATGATTTTTTTTTCTTTTGATCTTTCGGGTTTGATTTCAAATGGTAATGAATTAATTAGTTTTGTTAGAAGTGTCATGGCAGTCAGCATATTAGGCTCACTATTTTTTTTTATATAATTTGTTTTGATTGACTCGATGAACAACAATATTTAAAGGGACCATTTCATGACTTTTCAATTAAAATCTGATTTATAAATTCATCATGTTGTTTAGTTATTATTATCGTCTTAAGATAATAAGTTGATATTAAAATTTTTAAATGCAGTTTATTTATTATTTGAACAGTTGAAAGTATTTTTCAATAAGAGTGCGGGCTGTTGAGCAATGTAGTGTTGGTAAAGGAACTGGTACTATTTAATTTAATTTTTATTGCTGTAAATAGTATTTGTTATTTTATTATTGTATATATTATATTTAAGCAAGAGTAGAAATACACGATATCGTAGTCATTTTAGTACATCTTAGCATGAAAAGCTTCAATATTTATCATTAAAATTAACATTTTATGAAAATTTTGTTAAAATTGCTCATATTTTCACTATTTTTATTTTATAACTATTGAAAAGATATTTTTACGTACAATTAAAAAAAGTAATAACAGCCTGCCTTCGGTTAATAATAAATGTTTGATTAACACATTATTTTTCACAAAATTCTTGATTTTAAGAATTCACAAGATTAAACACACTCTTCGCATTTAAACTTGACAAACAACAATAAATAATAATCTGCCTACATTATTTGTCACATATACATTATTTGAAACTTATTTAGTGATTTTATATTGAAATGACTTTTTTTTTTTATGCAGTCTTTGAATATAGATCTGCCATTAAAAACATTTTTAAAAAAATTTCAAAATTTAGATATTTTTTTTATCTTAAAAAATATTTTACTTGTAAGCACCTTTAATTTCCTTGATCCTGTCTTAAAATGAGCTATAAACATACCCAGTTTCATTAAAATTTGTGACAGTGAATTAAATATCTTAGGCGAACTGACATGGAATGACTCTGCTTGATTTGATTTGAAATACGCTTCAAAATATTTTAAAATATGAAATACTACTAAAAACACCCAAAATCCCACTACTTTTATTTCAGAATCAGGTAAAGGACACCTTTAAGTATATCTCCCACAAAAAATAAATTTAATAAAAATACCGCCTTTTGTTAATAATGCTATTTTATGTAATGCATTATTTTTCATAAAAAAATCACGACTTCAAAGATTAAACATTTTTTTAGACACACTTAAAATGATATATAAGCGTAACAGTATTTTTTTTCATAAAATACGTACCCTATATATTATGCATAAATTATTTGAAGATGATTTGTGGAATAGATATTGAAATATGATCATATTTATGTCATGCTACATTTGAAAATCGAGCAGTCAAGAATGCCAACTGATGGCAGTTTTCAAAATTTTGACAATTTTTTTCTCAGAAACTATTTAACCAAGGAGTAAAAAAAAATACTGGGAATCATATCTTAATAAAAGGAACAAACACACGCAGTTTCATCAAAATCTGTGATGGTGGGTTACATGCCTGCCTGAACTGACATGGAATGACCCTATATCAAAAGCTTGAATTATCATAAATAATGCGCTACTTGTGGTAGTCACTTTTGTTAATAATTATGCCTTGTGGGCGGAGCTACGCTGATTTTCTGTGAGACAGGACGACTGGTGATTCCAATTTCTATAATTCTTTTCATTCGATTCGAACCAGAAATATTTTCGTAAAGAAAATGCTCTGAAAACAAAAATACATTAAATAGTTTTTAAAGAATATTCTGGTGTGAAATGTTTTTATTAAGGTTGAGTAAAATTTCAACAGGGTAGGAAGGTTAAATATTAAAATATAAAATAAAAATTTAATATTACAGACATTTATATTTAAGTTCAGTAAATATACAATTAAGCGGGTGAAATATATCGTAAAAATATTCAAAACGGAATATTCATGCGGAAAATTTTCTTATATAGAGCGTAATTTCTTACCTAGTACTTGTCTTCAAAAAAAGAATGCATATCAGTTTTAAAAAAATTATTTATTTAGATTTTATTCTTAAAATCTAGCTGACGATTTCCTAAAATACGTTTTTTCATAAGTTATATCTTATGCGGGATCCGCAGAAGATTTTTACATATCCAGTTGACAATTTTTGCTTTATCATTATTATTTGTTAGAATGAAAAATATTTGGAAACATAATTTGTCTATTTTTATTCATCTAAAGATTAACGCATTTGGACATTTGACATCAAAATTGTTTATAATTTACACGAAATAAATTTTCACTTAATATTCCATAAAGTAAATGAATATATATAAATGTATTATTTCTAAACTTTGATGAAAATATAAATATATATAAATATTAAAAAAAATGTAGGCATTAAGTAGTTAGAATTTTCGTCAGTAGAGATAAATACATATAAAATATAAATTTCATGAGAAAAAAAAACAAACAAGCGTAATTGTATATATTTTTAAGAAATTAAAAAACAAAGTTGGAACAATTTATAACCATACTTAAAAGTTGAAAAGAGTCAAAATATAAAATTAATTAAAGTCAAGAGGTAGCACCGAACCCGGGCCGTCCGGTCTGCGAGCGAGCACTACGTCAACGCCACGGACAACTCGTTGAAAAGTTCAAACTAACCGGTATTTAAGATATATGATGCACTTTGACCCCTAATTTCTCAAATTTTAAGGCCCATTTGAAGAAATCCCTTCACGGGAATAATTAGGGAAAAGGACTACAACACACCTTAAATTCATCAAAATCGGTGAGCACCATGTTTGGTGATCCTCTTTTAGATCAAATTTACCGTCAGTAATCTGCCAGTCGCCAAGAAATCTAAGTAAGAACTTGGTTACACAGAAACTCTATAGAACAATTATGAAGTGGGATTAAGTACAGCTTTTCCTGAAAGGAGGACGGTTGCTAACAGACCGAATGTGTTCGTGCCACATCCATGTGTATGCAGCACCGCATATCCTGGAAAAGTCATAGATTCCTTCTTGAGAGACATTCCGAAAGAGTTCATGCATATAAACAGTAATTACCAAATGATTAATTCATTATCAGTTCGGAAATTGTTACATTATACCTGCCAATATATACACTCAAATTTTCCTAAAACATCAATGATAGCAACAACGCCGTAAATGAAATTTAAAACGTCGGCTAAACATAACTTTTTCATCTTATTAATTGCATAATTTTATTAACAGTACACACAAAATGCAACGTAAATTATGCACAGAATACAGCTCCCCTCCACCAAGGAAACCCCTCATATACTGGATACTGCGTTGTTGCACTACCTGACCCTTGGAAATTATGTTTAAAACTTTGATCCTCTTTCCTCCCAAAAATAATAAAATTGAAACGTGCCCGGTAAAGCTGATGGCATTGGGATCACAGTCTATTCACAGTAATTGTATATTTTACTCTTTTCTCAAAGAATAATGCCCCTCGAAAAATAAAATATGGGGGTGTACACTCTCCCCCGTCTCCTCTTTATACTTAACCAATGAGCCTCCAAATTTCATTAGGGAAGCGCGTTGTTGAAATAAACCGGTATACCAAATTTGAAGCAAATCGGACAAATACCCATTTATCCAAATTAAGGGCTATTAGCCCCATTTCACCCTTTATACTTATACAATGAACCTTCAAATCTAATCAAGGAAGCGCCTTATCAGAATTAAACATTATACCAAATTTGAAGAAAATCTAATAATTCTGCATGAAAAACCGATTTATCTAAGTTTTGGAGGGTTTAGCCCCCGTTACCCCCTTTTACTTAACCAATGAACCGACAAAACTAATTGGGGAATCGCCTTATCAGAATGAACCTAAAAAGAAATTGGAAGCAAATCTGATATTTCTATCAGGAGTTATCGCGTTACGTACATACGTGCATACAGAGCTCGGTTGGTTGGTTGGTTGGAGTTTTATGGCACAAAATCCCTGTAGGGACATGCTGCGCCAAGAAAAAGTTGAGTAAAACATAGTTAAAAATTAAAAGTTACAGCAAAATACTGTCAGAAATATAAAAGTGAAAAAACAAAGTAAAATGAAGTAAGCAATGTGATGATACATGTAATTAAAATAATGCACAAGGAAAGCGACAATACACAAGGTTTTAAAAGTTAAAACATAGTTAAAAGACAAGAATATTTAAATTAAAAAATTCTAAAAGCTCTAAAGTTATGAAAAGTTATATGTTCAAGAAATAAAGCATAAAATGTTATATAATACTGCTTTAAGAACGAAGTTATAATTCAAAATTTTAAAACGATATAAAGCTACGTAGGATGAATAACTTCAAAAACTGTATTATTGTCATCGTTATCAGAGTCATAACTACAAGAGTCCATAGCCTCTTCTGCATAGTTGAGCAGCTGTTTGTGATCTTTAATATTAGTTATTGCTGGGCTAAGACATGATTTATTGCTTTTTCTCTTCACAGTTTTCCACTGTGAAGAGATTTGAGTTGGAGGTTTCTTTCTTTCTTTTTGCGCGAAAGTTTTTTCATTTGCTTTTGGAGTCGGACAAACAATAGGTTTCACTAATTTGCTTTTATCTGTAACTGGCGTTTTTTTTGTCTTATGTTCGGTTGATATTTTTGATTTAACTGATGATGTTCGGGGAGAATTAGGTTTCTGTAATGATAGAACTGGAGATGAAGCAGCCTTAGTTTGTCTGATGATTAGATGACTTTTTGGATCCAACTGGAGATTTCTGTGACTGAGTAAGTTGATATTCTATTGTAACTGGTTCTGAGGATGGTAGCCAACGTTCCAATAATGGGGTACCATAGCATTTACTACCAAGAGAGACGTCCCGTGTTTTTTTAGGTGAAGTATTGGTTGAATGTGTCATAGATGTATTATTTGGTGGAAAAGAGCAGTCGGTCTGGGTACTGATGTGCCTTACGGATTTTGGTTGTTGTTTGAGTATACTAGAGTAAGAAACCCCGATAGTCGGGGTTCTAGACTCAACAAGTTTACGAGCTTCGGGATAGGAAATTTTTTCAGTTATTTTAATAGCAATTATTTCTTTTTCACGGATCCAGCTAGGACTAGAACGGGAGTATGCTGGATGATCACCCTTACAATTTATGCAGCGTTCGGATTTTTTACAAGATTTACCGTCGTGGCCTACTTCTGCACAACGAGGGCAGGTAACAGTACCACGACAAGTAGTGTTGGTATGACCATATCGTTGACATTTGAAACAACGGAGAGGATTTGGAATATAAGGCTGGACAGGACAGCTTAGGTAGGCTGCTTTAATTCTAGTAGGTAAATTAGGACTATTGAAAGTCAGAATGATGTGCTTTGTGGGAAGCACTTTCTCATTCCGACGAATTGTTATACGGCGTACATCGATGACATTTTGGTCTTTTAAATTTTCTAAAAGTTCTTTTGTAGACAGTAAAAGGTCAGGTTCCGATATTACACCACGGCAAGTATTCAGAGTTTGATGCGCTGTAACAGAAACATAGAAAGGTCCTATTGTATTAGCATTTGAAAGAAGCTGAGATTGGCTGGCTGAAGAGACCTCAACAAGCAAATCTCCAGAATGCAGTTTTTTAAGTGAACAGTTGTCACCAAATACAGAATGAAATGTTTTTGCAATAAGAAAAGGTGAAGTTCTCTTAAAAGAACTATCAGAGAGGCTATCAGTGCGTTTAATTACAAAAAAAAACGAGTGAATGAAGAATTCGGTTCATTTTGCTGCTCTCCACATGGGAGAGAGTTAGAAGGAAATGAGTTTTTTCCATCCATGTTAGAAAAAAATAATGATTCAGACCCCGGCCGCACCACCCACTACCGAGCCCAACAAGGGGATACACAATTGTGCACCAGTGCTAACCAGGGCCCATACGGTCACAAGACATTCCTATGCCAGTCTCCACCCTTAACAAGATGGCTAGTAAATGCTCGCTCACTTGATCCCCAGCCAGTGACAAGTCAGCTGACCAGCCGATTGATGCATACGGGACCAATATGCACCTTCCGTCTACCTGAAGCAGAGGCCAAAGCAGTGTGTTGGTTTCCCTCAACTGCCAGGATCCCCCTTTCCAGGGACACGGGACGCCACGCACTACAAACACGTGGGTGGTTTACAATTCTCCATGAGTCGATATACAGGATGATATCGGCTCATGCAGAATTGCCCTCACCCCCTAAGAGGAAACCACAATGAGAGTGAAACAAAGAGGAAAGAAAGGCAAGAGAAAAAAGAGGAAAAAGAAAAGAGAAAGATCGCTCAGGAACCCGGGGTTGCGAAGCCCGTGAATACCTAAAGAAGGTATACCCCTGGGGGTCATACAGAGCACGAGGAACACATTAGCTCTCAGGCTTTGAGAGCCTGCGAGCTACAACAAACTGGTTAATGTGGGTATACGGCATTTTTATCATTTGTCAGAGCAACAAGTTTTCACTCTTAATGCCTTTTAAAACTATCGTTAGACGTTAACATTCAATTCAACTTACAAATCAAATATAGCGTGACCCTTTAATTTCTTGACTTTCATTTTAACAACAATTTCGTGTTTTATTGCAAGATACGTTTACTACAAATGTATTGCGAATCAGTCTACCATAGCACAACGCTCAGGACAATTTTCATAAGTCATTTCTGTTTTTAGGTATTATATTAAGAATACTCAGTTTGCAGTAAAAATAACTCAAGGTTGTTAGGCAACTTCCGAATCTAATTCCCGCTAATGTTAAATCTACGAGCATAGAAAGCATTAGTCTATTTAAAATCTCAATCGCTCATTATATCATCAGAAAATAACTTTTCTGTGTACTCTTCTTAACCCTTTATGTAGGGGAGACCGGGGGAATGGCGACACACGGGGTTATGCAGCCACCCCGTCTAGTTTAAAAACTAACGGCAGTTTGAGATAGTGATTGCGCCTGCACTGTAGCGGCTAACAATAGAAACAGTGCCTAGAGTGAGAGTGATTTTGTTGTGCGTCGTTCGTTTATCCTAGTGCAAAATGTAGTTTTCATCTAGTTGCTTCTAATTTTGGAGCTTCAAATGAGTAGAGGTAAACACCTTTTATTGAAACATTAGGTATTTAAGATAATATTACCCGTAATCTACATGCATTCGCCTACATTTTGATGCAACTTGTTGAACAAGTTCGTTTCTTTTTCGGCTTTGCTCCGTGTTTTCCGCTATATTGTCCTCTCGGGGTAATGCCGCCACCATGGCAAAGGGTCCCTTTCCAATTTGAGTTAAATTGTAAGCTTAGCACATTAATAAATCTAGCTTAAAGAATGTAATTATTCATTATTTTGATACATTATTGCTTTCTAAACATTTTTAGTAGGTTGTGTGTTTCATAGTATCCATTTTAAGTATTTACTAGTTCGTTATAGAGTGGCGTCATTACCCCGATACAGTGGCGGAATTACCTCAGTATCCTGGGTAATCCCGCCACTGTGCAGAGGTTTAAAAAATATTTTTTTTATGTATGTTTACTTTATCATGGAAGACGGTAGTATTTCGAGTGACGCAGCCTTAAGCCTAAAATCGTATCGTATCGTATCGTTAAAATCGTATCGTATCATAGAATTCGTAGATGGCGGAACTCACATACACAGCTAACTCGACATCAAAGAAAACGCGAAAAGCCGCCTTTTAATAACTCAGCAGATGTATGTCTTATTGTTCTGAATTTTCTAGAACAGTCTTATATCTGCAGTCTAATCGTATACTGAAATTTTTGCATTTCTACGTGCAGTATATTTTGAGATCTAAATAGCCATTTTTAAAGTGAAAACGTTGGTATAATATCGAGGAAGTTCCTAATTTGAAAATCTCGAAAACGGTTCTAACGATTATTTTTAAATTGATACATAATATAAATATGATTAAGGCAAGGTGAATAACACTTTTCTTTTTTCTGGGAAACTCTCGTTCGTTAAATAATTCGATTTTTTTTTCTCTCGAAAATGACACGGGCGATTTTTTAAAAATCAAATAAATATGTTTCAGATGAACCAAATAACAATTTACTTGTTTCCAGCAAGACTCTTGTTCGTTTTATAATGCGCATGAAAAATCGGACGATATTTCTTCGCCATTCTATGGAAATTTCACCGAAAATGCATGACACTGTATTCATACACGTGCTTTCTTTTTAACCACTTTTGGGGAGAAAAATTTTGTCTTCCCACTGGCTGAGTGGCTAAGGGCCATCGTTTACTGACCTTAAGATAGGCAGTTCGATACTCTCTGGTACGTGTTTTCACATGTGAATGTTTTTTTTTTTTAAAGTCTGCTAGTTGACCATTATTCTCAGTTCCTTTGTAATTTTTTTAATTGCTATTAAGTTAAATAAAATTACAATTATAATGACGCCAATTTGATGATGATTATTTCTTGGCAATTTTTCAACAATAAAAATATTACCATAAATTTTATAAATATATTTAATTTCAATCACTTTACAAAAAATATACATTAATAATTATTATTTGAATATAAATCACACGATCAGAAACGTAAAAAAATAATTCATTTCAGCTCTTCATTTTATAATATCATTTTTTATTATTATGACGGTCAATCAATATATAATCACTGACATCCATAATAATAATATTATTATTATTATTTTCCTTGTATAAAAGCTATTGTGATGTAATAATTCTTTTATAATAAATAATTTAGTTGAAATGTTTTATTTATAAATATCAACGAAGTTTGATAACCCCGAGACAATTCTTTTTATTTAACTTTGCAATATTTACAGTTTACATAATAAGCATATCAGAATTCTGGTGTCGCCATCTTTTGACGCAATTGCGTAGTATTATAGAGAAATGTTTGATAAAAACGTTGAATAGACAGTTTTTAAATCGAAGAATTATTTTAAGAGATATTTAATGTTAAATCTGGATAAAATTGTCTCATTAAAAAAGTCTCATAGGAAAAAAAAATATACATGGGAATTTAATCATTTTCATTCAATTTAATCATTCAATAGAAACTCGAAGTTTGCAGAGTGCATTTATTATTCTTAACTTGCCTAATTTTTTGACGGTTTATTTCAATTTTAAATTAAAATTTTCAGAATTTCCAGAGATATTTTTTACATATTTTAGAAAAGGTTATTTTAAATTGTTGCCAAATGTTAAAACAGCGCAAAGAATAATATATCCTTTAAATTAAAAATTTATTCACACGTGACTATTATAAACAGAAAAAAATCCTTTTAAATTAGAATTAAATGATAACGTGTTAAAAGCAGGAAAATATTAAACATTACGTCATAAAAATTGTTTTTACACAAGCTTACTTAAAATGAAAGAAAATTATAAAATAATCAATTATTTTCAAATTAGAATTAAATGATTACACATTAAAAGAAGGAAAACATTGAAAATTACGTCATAAAAATTATATTTACACGTGAATATTAAAAGAAAAAGAAAATTTTTAAATTATAAATTCATTGATATGTGTTAAACGTCGTAAATGGAGGAAATTACGTCATATTGGCCAAAGGTGGCCAAAACAGTTTACAAAACACATTGCAAAACATATTGCAAAACAGTGTAAATTAAAAAATATATTTATATGAGAGATTTATTTCAAATTTCGAGATGATATTTTTAACTATAGTTGCTAATTTTAAGGTAGCGCAAATAATATTATCTTTCTAATAATAAAAATATTTTCAGTTGAATGTTACAAAGAGAAAGGAAAGTTTGGTGAAAATTATGTCAGATTTAAAACGTTACATTTAAAATCTCTTATTTAAAATCATTTTCTTATAGCGTTGTTAAAAAATACCATAAAGCAAAGACTCTGTTGACTTAGTTCCTTTTATATTTGGTAATTTTCAAATGTTTAACTAATCTTATTTAATCAAGCAGGGAAACAGCAACTAACATCAGCTGATTTGGTTTTGAAATCCCTCAGTAAAGGGAAACCCGTTTACAGTAAGATCGCCATTGATTTTTTAATTATACAGAGCAGCCTCGATTATCGGAGCTGATTGGGACTGTTAGTAAATCGGAATCGGAAATCTCGGTTAATAGAAACTGTGTGTAAAAACTCGCCGTGCTTGCGAATTTAACATCTCTTTAAAAAAAATATATAGAACGTTTTTTAAATAATAAAAGTAAATATATGTAAAGTTCTATTTCACAGCTTAACAAATTTTAACAGAAAATCAACTACCAGTAGTAAATTTTAAAATGCAAATTGAAAAATTTACGAAAGTTCACACAGCCACTGGAAACAAAGCATTGTTTGCTATTGACTTCTCAGGGTCCAATGTTTCTTTGGAGTTGAGGGCTTTTGGGGGCAGAAGGGCCTGTATAGCACGGACAGGGAGCTAAAGAGTGTGGTTATTTTTAAGGCTCATTCAAAAGGAAAAAAAAAATCAGACTTTGTTATCGGCTCGGTTAACAGAAACCTCGATTAATCGAAGCTCGGTTAATCCAGGTTCTACTATAATTCAATCTTCCGTAATCTTTTTAAAGCAGATCAAATTAATGGACTTTAGCACAAAGTCACATAGCTGATAACTGCCATGCTTGTTGGCCACCTTTTTTTCAAAAAGTTTGCTTCACCTTATTCAATTAATGAGATATCTCCGATAAAATAAGTCACATTTTCCCGTTCTAAAATACTGGTATCCAAAAATCGTAGCATGTAACTGACACTACAAGTACTCATGGAACTAGACTATTTTAAGTCTGATTTTTATTATAGACTATATAAAATTATTAAAAATATATATTATGATAGGAACTAGCGGGCTTCGTCCGCTATTTACGTTACGGATATAAAAATCATGTTTTTTTTTTTTTAGGGAAAAAGAAATAAAAACCTATTTGACGATAGGTTTATAAAGACACATTTTGTATTTGTTATATTTCCGGGGATGAGGAGTGGGGGGGGGGCTATTTTGATTAAATATCGCAATTAGTCTACATGGCAGATATAATTATGATAGACACTAGCGGGCTTCGCCCCTCTATGGCGCCTTATGGGTCCAGCTTCCATAACTCAGAAACTACCTTTCGGACATCAATGTAACAGATTCCAAACGTTATAATTAACTTAATAATCACCCTATATAGCATTAAAGTAAATTTATGAGTACTGCATACTATTTTTTTATCGTAATTTCTTAAGAGAAAAAATTATTTCGGTTCCATTCTTAGGTACTGGTCTGAAAAATTTTGAAAAAGGGGGGAAGGAGGGGACATGAGACTGCTGTTTGTCAAACAACACAACGGGCTCTGGCTTATTCAACTTGGTTTTTGATGACTTCAATTGGAAGGTGGTTTGTTTAAAAGAGTGCGTTCCCTGCCCCATGAAAATTGGAACTATTGGTGCTACATCTATGTAAGGATTTAATAATTATAAATTAACATTTTGGATTTATTAATTTAAGGATAAAGTGTTTTTAAAGGAATATCAAATGAAACCCTCTGTGCGATCTGAGATTATACTTACCCACTTGTTTTTATATACAAACTGCTATAAGGAATATTGTAATAAAATAGTAAAAATTAAATCTGCATTAAATTCCATAAGTATCTTTTTTTTAATAATTTTATCACTAACCTCAAAAAAGTAATGATATCAATGCAAAAACCCTTGACGGGTTAAAAGTTTCTGACGCAGCAATTTATCTTATGCTCTAAGAATTTTAAATATGGAACTTAAAAATACTGATATCAAATTTTGAGTGACGTTATGCTATTTCTTAAAAAATATATTTGTATTTATTTCACCATTTTATTTTTGTTTTATTTATAATCGCATGTGCAAAAGTTATGTTCAACATGAAAAGCTGCATAAAATTTTACTCGCTGTTGCTTTATCTTTACATCTCTCATAAATTCAAAATATGTGTTTTAAAAGATATGATATAAAATTTAAGTGACGCCTTGATGTGACTTTAAAAGGTTTGTTTTTTAAAATTCAATTTAAATTATTTTTGACTTGGTTAAAATATTTTTTTTTACATCTACACAATACTTTTAATTTTCCAATTCACTGTTAAATATATCACTTTCATTGAATCTATACTATGCATTGAAATGTATTTATTTCAATAAATTGATTTATCTTTTGTGTCACGCTATTCAAAATTGTGAGTAAGATTTATGTAAATGGTTTCTTTGCGTCATTGTGTCCAAACTACATGAAATGTATGAAAAAGGATAGTTTGACGCAAATAAACCATTTACATAAACCTTACTCACAATTTTGAATAGCGTGACACAAAAGATAAATCAATTTATTGAAATAAATACATTTCAATGCATAGTATAGATTCAATGAAAGTGATATATTTAACAGTGAATTGGAAAATTAAAAGTATTGTGTAGATGTAAAAAAAATATTTTAACCAAGTCAAAAATAATTTAAATTGAATTTTAAAAAACAAACCTTTTAAAGTCACATCAAGGCGTCACTTAAATTTTATATCATATCTTTTAAAACACATATTTTGAATTTATGAGAGATGTAAAGATAAAGCAACAGCGAATAAAATTTTATGCAGCTTTTCATGTTGAACATAACTTTTGCACATGCGATTATAAATAAAACAAAAATAAAATGATGAGATAAATACAAATATATTTTTTAAGAAATAGCATAACGTCACTCAAAATTTGATATCAGTATTTTTAAGTTCCATATTTAAAATTCTTAGAGCATAAGATAAAGTGCTGCGTCAGAAACTTTTAACCCGCCAAGGGTTTTTGCATTGATAGTTATGATTACGGTTAAATTTATACAGATACTAAAGATAATGATTCAGCTTTAGAAATTTTACTATGAAAAAATAAACCTTTTTTTTTTGAGGTGAAAAAAATTAGATTCCCTTAAGGTGCCGCTATTCCCCCGGTCTCCCCTACTGAATTATGAATTTATGCAAATTTTATATTCTAAAGCATTTTTCGTTAATTGTTTAAACTATATTAGAAGATTTACATAATCATTTAATAAATTTTAGAGGAATTGGGGGATTTAGAAGGATTCATTAATTGTGAATTTATAGGGATTTGTGCAATATTTATAACCCTACTCAATTCTTTATTTTAAATATTTTTTCTTAGTATTTTGGAGAATTAGGAAATTTACAAATAACGTTCTTGCAACAGAAATATTTCCGAATTGAAAAATCCTCTCCCCCCACCCCCCCCCCCCCCCAATACCAAGAAAGCTGAAAAGATGACAAGGCAAATGAAAAAACCTTTTAAAAATATTTTGTTTTGTGTAACCCATAATGCTTTTAGAGCAAGATAAATTAGTGTATCTGTAATTCATTCTAAACTGCATTACATCTAATCGATGAATTAAATGAATTTTATAACAAGTTATTTTAATGGTACTTATAAGTACCGTCAGTAGATAAAGGGTTAAAGGATATTTCTATATTACTTACAAGTAAAGGCAACAGAGTGCTTGGCGGTGAATTTAGATTTTTATAGCCCATTCGATTCGTCTCATTGACCTTAATAATTTTGAACCTCTCATATCTGCTATTGAGTTTTAATAATGACGGGGGGCGGGTCAAAGTTCAAAATTTCTGCAAAAACCTCAAATTAACATTTAAGTGATATTACCGGTCTCTCAGATCGCGGCTTTTAGGTAGATTTCGTAAGAAATGCTACCTATTGCAGTCGTTACCATGGTGCGACTTTTGAAAAATTCCTTCATAACTTTTCATTATAGGACCCCAGGAACCCAAAACCACCCCCACCTAAAAAGTTTATATATATATATGTATGTATGTACTAAATTTTGTCCGCACGATAAAAGTCGCAATTATGCACGGATCATCTTCAAACTCGCCAACAACTTTGAGATGACTAATATCTCGGCGGGGATTGCAAATGGAAAAAATCGGCCCAAGGGAATGGAAATGGGGAGGGTTCAAAATTTTGAATACCCTCTTAACATGATTCTGATAAAACCAGCTCTTACACAACAATGGCAGGAAAAAATAACTATTTTTCGTTATAGCAGTTGCCAACAATTAAAAAAAAAGAAATAAAATTCTCACCACAACAAATGTTTTTCTATTGCAAGGTTTCACGTGAAAAATTAAATTAAATAAATAGCTTGAATAATTGAAACAAATTGAATATTACGTCATAAGTTTCCTAGAGCAAGATTTCCGCATGAAAACACAAAATGAAATAAATAGTTTGACGAATAAAAAAATATATATATTGCATCATATTGGAAATAAAACGGACCTCAGCAGGTAAATATGTAACGTCATGTGAGTTTGAAGAAACGTATTAAAACATGACGAAAATCCGACAATGGAAATATTAACTTATTTTAACACTTTGAGGTTCTCTGAATTTGCTTTAGCTATTTTTTAAACCTATTCCATATACATTCGTGTGTGCATTCGTGTATATTAGAATTTTCCCAAAATGTTTAGCTCTCTGGAGCTCATTCTTATTGAAGGAACTGGGTCTATCTCTAATCTTGATTTAAGTTTTGTTGGTGAATTTAGTACTTCGAAATCTACCTCCGCTTGTAGGCCCGAGCCGTCAGGGATTTTTTTTCAATTTTTATAGTTTAACTTGCAATTTTTAGTTCAACTACAAACACTACCGAATTTTGTTCCGTTTGGAACTTAAGTACTATCACCAGAGACTTTTGAATAGTTTAATTTTAATTATAACAGTCCTGTGCAAAAAGTTTAGTACAATAACACCATCCTATGAGTTAATCATGCCTTTTATTCCTCTTTCGATGGAGCGGTCTCAAGGGCCGCTTCACTCTAGTTGTGACAATTTCTGTGACGTCAGTTAAAGATTAAACTACAGCCCTAGCAAGAAAGAACGTAATAACACCTGTACAGATTGAAACTTTAAATATAGAGAAAATTGCCAACTATGAAACCATGAATAACATCTTTTGAGAATGTAAATTTATACTTTTAAAACTAAGGTTTGCAACGATAGGACGCATGCATCCATTGACTGCCTTTGAATGAAAATACTAGAAGAGGGAAAATGAGGAAAACTTAAAAAGAAAAGGAGGGAATCTACTGATCTTGAGACAAGATACATACAGAAGCGAAGTCCAAGTCCAACTGAGGATGTTCAGATAGGAACGGAAACGTTACTCTAATGAATTTTTCATATGTAAACTCATGAATATATTTTTTAAATGTTACGTCTAATATATTTTTATGGAAACAGACCTGTACGTATTACAGTTTTTAGTTGTATTTAAAATATAAAATAATGACCGAGTTTTTAAGTAAATGAAAAATTCTAAATTTCCTTTATTGAAAAACTGCTGCCGTCAACAAAGTAAGCATGATTTAACACTTAAATGCGGAATTTATTGTTTCTAAAAAATTATGATTCTCTGAAAGGTGTTACACAGGGGAAAAAAATCGGATACATTTTTTCATATAATACGTTAATCCTTTCTTCGGTTGCACATCTGCCATACAAGTAAAAAATACTGTCGTGTGGCTGTTTTACGTTAAAATAATGCAAATTAGTAAATATTTTAATAAGCATGTTAAAATACCTTATTTTACATTATTTTATAAAACCCTAACATTTAACCCTTTAATTCCTATGATAGAACACGTTCTAAAAATTACGTAGTTCAGAGAATATCTTTACACCAGGAAGTTTCAATGGTTAATTTCGCCTTATTTAAAAACGGAATGTCTTATTAAAGCACATATTGCTATTTTAATTTTCTGGTGCGAATTAGGTACATGCGGATAAAAAAAATCTATTAAATTCAAAAAACTGCATATATGCAAAGCTGCGCACTAAAGGGTTAAATTTGTGGTTCTTACACTGCCATACAATAATTTGACACATTGATCTGTCCGAAGTAGCCAGTAAAGCAAAAGTATTTTACGCAGCGAGTACGAAGACCAAAATCTTCAGCTGACTCAACGACGCACTGCAGATTATCTGCAGTTACAATATCCTATAACAATAATATAATCATATAGTAACTACTACCGATATATAGCAATGTTAGAAACATAAGTAGGGGAAAGTATGGTAATGCCGGCCAGAAGGGCAATCCCGCTCACCCAAATATCTCTAAATAGTAATGTTTTGGGAACGTGCGATCGGTACCGGCAGCTAGTGATCTTCATCCTAAGATCCTAAGGATATAGTGCCCGTCGGGAGGAAAGCATTTTTGTGTCCTCACGTTATTAGTTTGAAGTTTAGAATAAAATTCTACAACATGTAAATTGAAGGTAAGTGTACACTCTTATTTACAAATGTTAATTTACTCATTACTAAAAAATATATACATTTAGCTGTACGTTCATTCTTTTATTTATTTTTGTACTGCTTTGTTGCTCCAACTATAAATAACTCCAATTTAAATGTATTTAAATTGAGTGCAATTACCCTACCATGTCGGGAATTACCGCTCAATCCATCGTCAAATAAAACGATAAAAAAAAAATAAAACTTTTATGCAGATTAGTTGATTGCAAACTTTTCTTTATGCTTTGGAGTTATACTTCATTAATAAAATAGATTTTTTGTGTAAATTTGACTAGCTACTCATGTTTTCCCTTAAATGAGTGTCATTCCCCTATTTTCCCGTAAACTTAAATCATGCTTATTTCGATGACGGCAACTGTTTTTCAATGAACATAATTTTGAACTTTGACCCTGCCCCTTGTCATTAAAATTACATAGCAAATATCCAAGGCATCAAACTACTAAAAGCAACGAGACAAATCGAATGAGCTATAAAGATCTAAAAAATACTCCAAGGACTCTGGTACCTTTACTTGTTAGTTGAAAGTATCTCTAAAATCTATGCTTAATTTATTTTTAGAGTTAAAAGCTGACGCACTGCGAGTAAAATTTTAACATTTCAGATAAAATTAAGTTTATTTAGAAATATTTTGAGAACTATAAAAGAAATACAGACTTTTAGAAGAATACACGAAGTTAATATTAATTTCCTGAGGAGATTTTAAATACACAACCATGCATTTAACGCAGCAATACCCAATTATGAGAAAGATATCAAATCTAAAACTGAGGTACTGTGGAGACCGAGAAAATTAGACAGCAGAGGAGCTACAAGTAAGGTTGCTAGTTTGGCCTCCATTTTCATTCCGAATTTACACCGGAATTTCCTCAAGAAGAATCGGCAGATTCCCAAAATAGCCGGACACCCCATTTGGCGACTTTTCTGACAAGCGCCAAATATCCCACATACGCCAATCTAAACTGCGGCAACCTGAAAACTAACGCGATTGGTCCATTTTCCTGAATGCTTCCAGACTATTTTACTACGTCATTACCCTGCAATCATGGGAAATACAACATTTATAAATAACGACGTATTAGAAAACACGGGAAAGCTGATTTTTACGACATTCAAAATAAAACACGATTTCAACATAAGTTTATTGAAAATGAAATTTTTAAAGTACCTTTTCAAATCAGAGTAACGATATAATGATTAAAATTTTCATTTCTCAACAACTTTCAGAAAAAATCATAGGGCCATTTAATATTGTAAGAACGTGCCTATATTATAGCAAACATTGAACAATTCATTTCTGATTTAAAGAAGTGTGAACGCTTCGCGTATATAAAATATATATCACTGTCACCAGCAGTTCTCGCTGCATAGCAATCTCAAAATTCAGCAATTCTCGCTGCATAGCAATCCAAAATTCAGCAATTCTCGCTGCATAGCAATCTCAAAATTCAGCAATTCTCGCTGCATAGCAATCTCAAAATGTACAAAACTCGTAAGGTCAGCATACATGATAAATATACAATAAACGGCTAAAATAAAACACTAATAAAAAATACATAAAATTAACATACCTTGACAAACATCTTTCTTGAAAACCAACTCTATAAAGTGTTGAATTGCCATAATTTCGTAAATTTCTAGTCGTCGATAAACTCCATTTAACTTTCCAGCCAAAAAAAAAAAAAAAAAAAAAGAAAAAAAAAGAACAAATACTCACAATTTCAAACTAAATTACAGAGGTACTTTAACTTTCAAATTTTACAACTAAAAACAGCAGAAAATATTAGCAATAACAAAATATTACCTTACCGTCATTTAATTTTACAATTGCAAAACGTCTTTCTTCGACACCTCGTTCTACAAAATTTACAAAACATGCGGAGTTGAGTTGTCAAAGGTAGGCGTAGCCATCCAATACACAAGAAATCATCCAATCCCATTACCCAATCTAAATTCAAGATCACACAACTGTAGGTGTGGAAAGAATTTACGAAACGAACTGGTAACGACAAAGATCCATTTATCGCCTCGCCAAATTTAACGATGCCAAGTGTCTCGGCTGTATTGGGATTCAGCCGAAAAATCTTTAAATAATCATGAAATGTGACATTAAATAAAAAAAACTATTGTCTGGTATGAATTCGAAATTTCAGAATAAAAACAGACTACGCTGGAAACCCTGGCTGTAAGAAACGCTCTCTTGGTTAGGTTTTAACACGTAACTCCTTTTAGAGGTCTCAAAGATAAACTATTAAAAGTGAAAAACCGTATTTAACTATTAATTTTCAATTTAACTATACATTGTTTAATGTGCAGTCCTAGTACTATTACCGAGTCCCAGTACTGAGTACCTAATAGTATCCTAGTACTGAGAATTCGTAACAGGCGAATTTTAATTATAATAGCCTTGTACAGCATCGGTACACTACCTGTTAATCGAAATTTTAATTCAGCGGTCTCGGAGACCACCTCACCGGAGTTAAATGTCAATTGTTGTCACAGAAATTAAGGCTTATGAAAGAATATAACCCTTTATCTACTGATGGTACTTGTAAGTACAAATGAAATAACTTGTTACAAAATTCATCAAATACATCGATTAGTATTAATAGAGTTAAGAATGAGTTATATATGCATTACTTTAAGGGGGGGTGGGGGGGGGTACGGTGGAGTTTTCAATAAATATTTCGATTGTAAGAACATTATATTTACACATTTCCTAATTCTACAAAATACACAGAAATATATTTAAAATAAAAGATTTTAGTGGGGTTATAAATATTGCTCAGATTCCCTATAAATGCAAGTTTAATCCCAAATCCTTCAATCCTCCTAAAATTAAATGGTTATGTAAATCTAATTATTAAATGGTTATGTAAATCTGATAGTTTAAAAAAATTTGCAAAAATATTTAGAAGACAATTTTCATGAAATCATAATTCAGTACATAAAGGGTTAAACACTATAGGTAAATTCGTTTGACTTCATTTTAGCATTTATTGGTGAAAGAGTTTGCCTACAAAACTGACGTAAAACAAATTATAAAATATAGATTCCACTAGTGTCAAGAAATGTTTGAAGTTTTAAAAGGATTGTGTCATTTGATAGCTGAACTTTCATAAGTGCACCGTATATAGTTTGGTTTTCATTTTGCTGAATTCTGTAAGCGTTACCCGCGAACACCAATTGAAAGGAGAATATAAATGAGTTTTAAGTTAAGTTTTACAAAAAAAATATCTTATGTCTTCCCCAATATATTGTTTAGGTCAACTGAATTTTTATCGCTGTCGTTTTTTATTAAAAATACACCATTCTTTTAGTGGTTCATCTCCCACTAACCATTAGTAACTTTAAGCATTTGTGCGTCTGATGCAAACCTATTTCCCGCTTATTCAGGTTGCACCTTTTTTTTTTTAAACAAGTTTTCTGAAAACTTAAACGTTCCAGAAAATTAATACGAGTTTTCAATCCTTTTAAGACACGATGAGATGTATCCCTTGTACTTGTAAACAAACTAATCATTCCGGCTGACAGTAAAACATGTACTGAAGCCGCTATCATTGATAAAAATGATGCTTTACTCTTTCTACAAATCACAGCGATCATTCGATTCGGGTTTTTATTACATACGGTCTGTTACATACGACTCAAAGCAAAAAATTAAATGAATATCTAACCCGCACGATCGTGCGGATTGGGTCTGAATGGGTTAGTTATCTGGAATCAAAACTTCAAGTCTCGTATTATAAGGTGAAAAAAATAGGTCACTTATAACGCACGAAAATAAAATTAATCTCCACTCAATAGTTGTTCTTTCAACCTTAGGGGAGACCGGGGGAATGGCGACACCTTAAGGGAATTTAAATTTTTTCACCTCGAAAAAATGTATTTTTTTATAGTAAAAATTCTAAAGCTGAATCATGATCTTTAGTATCTGTATAAATTTAACCGTAATCATAACTGTAAAGTAAGCATACATAAAAAAATATTTTATAAACCTCTGCACAGTGGCGGAATTACCCAGGACACTGGGGTAATTCCGCCACTGTACCGGGGTAATGCTGCCACTCTTTAATGACCTAGTACATGCATCAAATGGATACTAGGAAACACACAACCTACTGAAAATAGTTAGAAAGTAATGTAATTGAGCAGAATAATGGTTAAGCTTACAATTTACTTCATATTGCAAAAGTCACTCTGCTGAATCGGCTCCACTACATTAAAATGAGGCCATTTCTCACCCGATTTGCATGGCGGCGGCATTACCCCGAGAGGATAATAAGGCGGAAATCCCCAAGCAAAGCCGAAAGAAGAACCGAACTTGTTCAACACATTGCATCAAAATGTCGGCGAATGCATGTAGATTACGGGTCATATTATCTTAAATACCTAATGTTACAATAAAAGGTGCTTATCTCTACTCATTTGAAGCTCCAAAATAACAAGCAACTAGATGAAAACTACATTTTTCACTAGAACAAACGAACGACATACAGCAAAGTCACTCTCACTTTAGGCACTGTTTATATTGTTGGCCGCTATAGTGCAGGCACATTCACTATCTCAAACTGCCCTTAGTTTTTGAACTAGGTGGGGTGGCGGCCAGTGGCGTGGCGTGAAAATTTTCGGTGGTCATCGCAATTATTTAAGTTTGTGTTGAAAAATTATTAACTCTAAAATTCAATGGTTGAATGTTCAAAAAAGAAACTTTAAATCTTACCTTCACTTATACATGAACTCCAAATGTTCTGCTAAAACTGGATCGTAGAGTTTTAAAAGCTTATTAAGAGTTTTAAAATATTGCTTGGTCATCGCCGCATCCAGCGATGACCGGACGCCACGCCACTGGTGGCGGCATAACCCGGGTTGGCGGCATTCCCCCGGTCTCCCCTACTACATATCCGTTCATTTTCTTAAGAGATTATTAAAGTGCCCTTACCTACAAAAAACAGTCATTAACTTAATTAAACATGAGTTTTATACTTATGTTAACATTAGCATTTGTAGTTTAAAAAACCTAACATGTATACTGTATACATAAATATAGAAATATAATTAATGCAGAACCAAAATTAATAGATTAATTTTTAAAATAACGCCACGTACCTTTCGTAAAACAAAAGATGTCTAATCCCTCTTAAATTGTTCGAGGTTATAGTCCATTTTAAACAAACTACATCACTTTTTTGCCCACTACAAAGTAAGCTTAGTCACTATTTTCCATGCATAAGCTCAAATCAATTCGAATTGTCGTATTTTATTTTTAACTATTTGCTTTAACATGGGTATAAAAAGCTTGTTTGCACCTTTATTTAATGTTATTCTAAATAAACGATTTATTAATATAATTTTCACCATTCTTAGTTTGAAAAAGTATCACTCAACAGATCTCCATTCATATCTTAAACCACACATCGAAACACATTTTAAAAAAACAATTAACGTTCGATTACTTTCAGCCTGGGATGATAGAATAGGAGGAGTTGAGATATCACTTTCCTTTTTTTGGAAAGTATGGGTCTGTTCAAGAAGCACCGTGCGCGCGCGAGCTCGGGAGACAGGAACATGGAGTGGGTTTTATCGTGGATGGAATAAACGTTCATTCTGTTCAAGAACAAATCATGGAATGGAGGTTATTTCAAATCTGGGTTCGAGGCTGAAAAAAGTCACGTGATACCGGTAATGGAGGATATTCCAAATATGGGTTCGAGGCTGAAAGAAGTCACGTGATACCGGTAATTTACCCAAGGAACTTCTAACTGATAAGAAGGGAAGATGCTACTGCTTCGCCTGATGAACTGTTTCATTGGCTAGGGGGGATTTACATTACACGTCTACGGAGCCTTCCCTTCTTTACGCTAGACGTCTTTACCTTGATCACGTGATCAAAACACAGATGGAATATCCTCCATTTAGCCAAGAAATTTCTAACTGATAAGAAAGGAAGATACTACTGCTTTGCCTCATGAACTGTTTCATTGGCTAGCGAAGATTTATATTACATTGATTAATTATGGGGCTAATGGAGGATATTCCATTTACGTTTTGATCACGTGGTCAAGATAAAAACTTTTAGCGTAAAGAAGGGAAGGCCCCGTAGACGTGTAATATAAATCCCCGCTAGCCAATGAAAAATTTCATGAGGCAAAGCAGTAGTATCTTCCCTTCTTATCAGTTATAAGTTCTTTGGGTAAATTACCGGTATCACGTGACTTTTTTCAGCTTCGAACCCAGATTTGGAATATCCTCCATTATAGACGGCTTGCGAGGCTAACGAGAAAGACAGGCTACCGCGGTGGGTCCGAATCTTCTTTTTTTACAGACCGGTGGAGTCACGTGATGCTCTTTTCGCACACCTTCATTGGTGCATTCGAGCATCACGTGACTCCTGCGATCTGTAAAAAAAGAAGAATCGGACCCACCGCGGTAGCCTGCCTTTTTCGTTAGCCTCGGACGGCTTGCACATGACGTCACATGTTCAGAAGACTCTTATATCGCTTCAAATGGCGCCCAAATATAAGGCGAATGTGCTGCTCTCCACTTGACTTATTAGACTTATTAGCATTATAATAATTTAAAAAAATTTCTAAATTAAACAGAAAGACAACACGTGCTTTTAACGGAAAACGGGGAGTTCTGAAATCAATGCAAGCCGTCTATAAAGATGATCTGTTGCAATGGAGGAAATTCCATCTACGTCATGATCACGTGGTCAAGGCAAAAACGTCTAGCGTAAAGAATGGAAGGCTCCATAGACGTAATGTAAATCCCCGCTAGCCAATGAAACAGTTCATGGGGCAAAGCAGTAGTAGTTTCCTGTTTCCCTTCTTATCAGTTAGAAGTTCTCTGGGTAAATTACCGGTACCACGTGAATTTTTTCGGCCTCGAACCCATATTTGGAATATCCTCCATTGAAAGGTGAGCTAGATGGGTGAATGGATAGAACACTGAACTCGAGACAATAGGCTATTGGTTAGAATCCTTCACGCCCCATATTGTGTTTGTAATTTTTTTTATTATTATTGGTTGCTTTATAGTTTTTATAATAAATAAGATATTTTTGATAAAGATAAATTTTTATATTAATAATGCAGAAGCACATGTATTTCTATTATAATAATAAAATATTTATTTAAATACGAGAAAGTGAGGTATTTCGCGATTAAAGTTTTACATTTGAACGCCTTTTAATATTCAAAGATTCGTTTCAAAGTGATATATATATTTTTTTTTCAAAAATATTTTGGTGGTTTTTCATATGTAAATATGGATTAATCGTATGCAATGTGCTGGCTATTGGTGGATTTTGCTTAATTAATATTTACATGTATAGGATTCCATCTGTATTTTGTATAATGTTACAGTTATAATTTGCTGCTAAATTTATTAAATTAATTATTGTATTAGGAATAGATGATGATTTGTAATTATATTATGGCTATATATATATATTAAGCAAATGAAAAATAAATATTGTGTGAATATCCGTTTGCGCGAAGGATAATTTATTCATGTTTTTTTTAGTACTTTAGGAGTGAATTTTTATCGAGACTAGGATGCAAATAATATTTTATGGTGTTAAAATCAACATGAAAAATATTATAAAAATAAAATGTAATAGATGTACATTATTTTAACTAAAAATATCTGCACATATATTTTTTACAGAGATAAAATATATGGGGTTTGCCGTTAGTTTTGTAGTGAATAAAGTATGATTAGAATGATTATAAATTTTCTACTGAAAGTATAAGTAAGTAATTTGCTTATACTAACATGATTTTGAGTGCCATTTGTTTCTCATGTTTTGTGATGTATTGTGGTCTGTTATCTACTCGGTATTAAAATATTCAATCATAAAATAAGAAATATATATCGGGCATTCTCACAATCTTTTGACTTTTGGGAAAAAAAAAATCTGGCGAAATTAAACTTGCTAAAATAACATTTTAATTTGATAGACGAATGCCTTAATGATTCAAAATAAAGAAAAAATGGTCAGCAGCGAAATTTTTTTTATTTAACTGAAGTTTAAGTTAAACTTGCGAGTTCAATTTTCCTTACCATTTTACCCATATATCTTTTTATTTTCTTCTAAATTTTTACTTATAATGAATTTGCATAGTACCCACAGGACATTCAAATAAGAAATAATACAAATGTAGTGCTTTTAATACAGAATTTTTGTATAACATTGTCTTAAAGTGGTGTTAAAGAAGGGACGGTAAGCTAAAAAAGGGGGCGAAATGGTAAAAAAAGAGACGGTAAGGATGGAACGGTAAGGAAAATTACCACCTATTTTTAGGAAAATAACGTTAAGAGTAAGTGATAGTCACAATGTTCATTGATTTTTAGAAACAGTTGTTAAAATTGGATTAAATTAAATTACTTTTTTTTTAATTTACCTCGAAAAGTGCAGGAATAAACCTTGGGGGCGGTAAGACTACCAATAAAGCCACGGTGCTTGAAATTGATATTTAAATGCTGATTTATATTCTGCAGTAAATTTCCTGTCAAAGAACTTTACATATTCTTTCTCTAGCATACTTCTGCTTGAGCAAAAACTTGAACAAAATTCCGTCGCTGCATCTGAAGTTATTTTCTGTATAATTTTAGAAGAGGGATGGTAAAAAATCTAAAACCCAGGGACAGAGTTCAAAAAATAATATCAACCCTAAAAATGTATGCAGGTTAATTTTTAGCTACATATTCATATAAAACAATAGTTCCAGTTTCAGAAAAAAAATTACATCGAATTATTTTTATTGAAACAATTTTATCCAGGCAGCTCCAAACTTGAAAATCAGCATCAGGGACACGGGACGGTAGATGAGTTTTCCATGGGTTTGGACCCCCAACAACGTCCAAAACTTATTTATCTCGTTAATATTGAGCGCGTTCACGGACCGCACCCTGGGTTCCCCAGGTTTACCACGGGCAACCCGAAGCGTTCAGAGACCGACATCACGTGACTATTTCCGAGTTCCCCGTAGCGTTCAGAGCCGGAGATTAAAAAGATTTCGGGGAACCCACATTACCTGAAAAATTTTGTTGGGTAAAGTGATCACGTGGTTGGGAAATCTGATTTGTTTACCATTTTATAGCTTAACTGGGACTGTTAATCGGAATAGCACTGTTTTGATCAGTTTTATCGCACATTGTTACTGTTTTTTCATATTACAAAAATAATAATAAAAACATATCTGGTCTAAGTTTTACTTTTAGATAAGTTAGAAGATAAATGTAAATTTTGCATATGACAAATCAGTTCACGCTTGGAAGCCTAAAATGGCTAGCAAAACCTGCACTGTTAAAAATATCGTGAAAGATTACCTCTGTTTTTAAAGGCTATCAATTTTCTGACCAATGAGAAAGCTACATAAACGTCTATAAAGCGCTCTCATTGGTCAGAAAATAGATAGCCTTTAAAAACAGAGGTAATTTTTCACGATATTTTTAACAGTGTGTGATACATATTTGTTGCGATAGTATTCCCCATAAAAATTAATTTTTGGAACAGTTTCCCATCTAAAAAAAGTGATAATTGAATCTATTTGCACTGTCGAAAGTGCAGCTGCCGCCATGTTTGTAAATGTAAATAAAAAAATCACGCAACTTTACCCGAAAGCGTTCAGAGCCGTTTTTACCCAACCTTACACCGAGAAACCAGTATGACGTCATTCTCCAGTTTTCCGAGTTACCCGTGTTTCGGTCTCTGAACGCGCTCATTGTTGTGCAATCATGCACTGGGATGTTCCCAAGTATATATAAAAAAAAGTGTATTAAATAAAAAAATTATTATTCAGGGACATGAAAGTCAAAAGATTGTGAGAATGCCCCATATACTAATACCTTCTCAGAAAAATTGTCTAACTGGCAGCGCAAATTCCATGGAAAATCTCGTAACATGTTGATATCGCAATCTTGGTTTAGTAACAGCATTCTATTTATTACGAAAAATATAAAGCAACTGATAAATCATTTTTAAATAAATAAAAAGAAAATTGTTAAGAATTTAAAATTTTTAGATCACCAATTTAATTGTTAAATTATATCAATCAACCTACCAAACAAAGCACAACCAATAAGACATGAACACAAAACGCACAATCACGTGATCAAATCGCCCAGGAAAATTTTTTGGGTCGCACGCGCTGAGGTTGGTTTGTAAATTTTAAACGCTAAACGGGCTAAAGTAGATGAAGTAGTTCACGTGATGCTTTTCCCGAATATTTTGGATTGTATCCGAGTGAACATTGGCATGTATTTCTGTTATGAAAACCATGTTTTAGAAGGATAAAGAAATATAGGTGCGGTGGGAGATGAATGGGACATTTTTACAAAAATGATTATTTTTAATACTTTTTGAAAGTTATTATCAATATTATATATCACATTTCATACATTAGGTATTTGACTACACCTATGCACCATATTTAGTCTAGATTATTGTTGTACAGTAAAATTTTATAAAATTTAAAAAACGTTACTCTCTGTCCCAATCATCCCTATAGCAGGGATGAATGGGTCACTAATAGGGATGGATGGGACACAAATATTTTTCTCCCTGTATTCAATGCTACCTAGTTAAAATTTATAATTATAAACTTATATGTATTTATATTTGTAATATATGATCTTATAATATGGCTATTATATCTCAGCGTTGCTAATCACTTCTTTTACTGCAGTTTTAACTTGTAATGCAAACTTCGACTGTCTATCTGTTCCCCTTTCCCACTTACGAGACATTTTAAATATGAAATGAAAGTGAAAAATGTCTTTGAAATACTGCATAGACAATATTTTTCATTCAAAACTTATTAATAAATTTTAATTCAATGTATCTTAGATATCATGCACAAATGAAATTATGTTAGGGGAGGGCGTTTGGGGAATTTATTTAAGTACAAGTTTCAAATTCAATATAATTTACCCCATCTGATCAATAAATATATACTACTTTTAACAATTTTATCTATTTTGATAATGTTCCATAGCAATTTTTTGATAAATTATTTAACCTTAATTACAATACAGTAATTAACCCGTAAGGCATGGTGACGTCACGGGGACGTCGTTGTGAAGTCACGCTGTGATTTTGTGACCGTCGATGTGACGTCACGTGACGTCGATGTGACGTCATAGTGACTAGAATGCGAGGTCGTTATGGCCGTTTTAGAGGTCGTTTGTGACGTCACATTGTGACCACTCTGTGAAGTCACCGTGTGACTAATTTGTGAAAAGTGTGTCATTTGTGACTAATTTGGCATTAACTTTGTGACGAACCTGTGACGAATGTGACAATGTTTTGAAGTCACATTGTGACCAATTTGTGACATATGTGTCATTTGTGACGAATTTGTCATAAACACTGTGATAATTTCAAATGAAAATCAGATTTCAAATTAATTGCTTAAAAGACGCAAAGGCCAACATAGTGAAAAAGATTCCATGCTGGGACTCGAACTCGGGCCATCAGTATAGCGCACTGACATTCTCCCGACTAAATCACATGGAACGATACCCAGCCTAGAAAATTTCTCACTATTATATGTTGGCAAGGCTACAAAAGCAGCACAAAATGGGATATTTATCGTGAGCCACCGACATGGGGCAAACACGAAACTTAATTAAATCCAGCATCGATTGAAACTATATTAATATTTGGAAATTTTTCCAGAGAGAACCATTCGCCTAGCATACAATATTTCAAATGAAAATGTAATTTCAAATTACATGCTTAAAAGGCAGTTTTAATTTGAAATTTGATTTTCATTTTAAATATTGCATTCAAGGCGAAGGTTTCTCTTTGGAAAAATTTCCAAGTACTAATGTAGTTTCAATCGAATCTGGATTTAATTAAGTTTCGTGTTTGCCACATGTCGGTGGCTCACGATAAATATCCCTTCTCGTGCTGCTTTTGTAGCCTTGCCAACATGTAATAGTGAGAAATTTTCCAGGCTGGGTATCGTTCCATGTGGTTTAGTCGGGAGAATGTCAGTGCACTATACTGATGGCCCGGGTTCGAGTCCCGGCATGGAATCTTTTTCACTATGTTAGCCTTTGCACCTTTTAAGCAATTAATTTAAAATTTGATTTTCATTTGAAATATTGTATGCAAGCCGAATGTTTCTCTCTGGAAAATTTTCCAAGTTTCAATACTGTGATGGTTCTTGTAATAAGCACTGTGATGTATTTTAAAATGCACAATTTTGAAATAAAGTTTTGTTTGAAATGTAAAATCTTATATTTTTACCATACTTTTTAGCAAAATATCGCTATTTTGGAGTCCTGTTCTTCTAAAATATTTTAAATTTTTCCACTTAAAAAACAATGCTTATCAACTGACATCTTTTTTTTATTAAATTCCAAGCTTGATCTTGAGTACAAGCTCGATATTAAGAATGTGTAAGATTTTAATGTGTTATGATTAGTCATTGCTTTATTAAATACGACATTATAAGGCATATTTATTTAAATTTTTTATTCCCGTGTATATTGTATTTTGTGAATATGACCTAAATAGATTTTGTATGTTTTATAGGAAAAGACTGATCTGCGAAAAAGAAAAAAAAAACAAGTAAGAAAAATCATGCGTTAAGCATAGATTATAAAACACTTTCCAACGCTTCCTGAATACTTTAACAAGACATCGTAATTTAGGGAAATAACGTAAATAAGATAACTAAGTAAACATTTTAGAAAACGCATAAAACATTTGAAAAACTGATTTCAGCAGTTACCGTCCATAGCCAAATATGTTTTCTAATTCTTTTGAACAGTCCTGTATTTGATCTGTAGATTGATATATATACTATATAATGGGGAAATTTAGTTTAGCAATTGAAACATAACAGCTTGAAATTCTCTTTCAGCAATTTATACTAATAAATGGAAAGATACTTAAATACTTTTGTACAATCCTGTAGTTTACCTAGAACCATTATTACACGCCACTGTTTAGTTAAAATTTAATTCAAACTAAGACACTTTTAAAACTGCTGAAATCACATTTCCAGAAATTATGATTTACAGACGGCCATGTATCCAATTCTTTACGTGACCCTGTATATCATTTTATCTATATTCTACAAACATTTCTTAGCAAATTAAATGCATTTCAGCGTAAAAAAGAACAACTCATTTAAAAGCCACCTTTAAACAATTTGCGCCCATATGCAGTAACCCTTACGAGTACTTTTGTGTAGCCCTGTATACGAATTGTAGCATTTATATACACCATATACTGTGCATAAATATAGTGAATCATAAAAGCGCATATCATAATTAAAAATGCATTCCCAGCAATCATCGCTAATGAACAGTACTTCGGATACAATATAGTATTGAAATATTTTGTATGTCCCTGTAAATGCTATATGCACTTCGTATTATACATGAAATAATTTATAGTATGTAAACTTCAGCGACGTATACAAATTTCATTATATATGAAATAGATTAACATAATTAAAGTACGCCATAAACAATTCCCTTCACACCTATATCATTATGTATTGGAATTCCTTTTTTAGCCGTGTAAATGAACAATAACTATTCTATGCATCGCATATTCAGCAGAATGCATATTTAAATGCGCTTCATAAATGCATATCAATTTTATTCTGTTTGAAAGCGTGTAAAATCATTAAAAATCCTTTGAAACGATTTTTTTCCATAGGCCGTAATGTAACGGAATACTTTTGACTGTCCCTGTAAATGAACTAAACATGCTACAAACTTCATTAGAAATAAGGAACGTGTTATGGTAAACGTCAATATCTAAATGTTTCAGGGAAATCCGAGTTTAGTTACGAGAGTTGGAGCGCGGACAGACAACCATACAGAAAAACGGACAGGCAAACCGAAGTTAAACACTGTTAATCTGTTTAAAAAAATATTCATTCCTATATTATGTAAATAAATATGAACTTAAAAAATATATATATACTAAAGTAGTTTAATTTATAAACTTCCTATTAGACACGAAAAACTTTTTATTTCAATGTTTAAATATCATATTTTACTTTTAGTGCCAATAATTACGTATACCATAAACTTAGAAAATAATTTTATAATAGACGAAAATTTAATAACCGCTTCAAAATGTCCATAATTAAATGTTAGATTAAAATCACAAACAAAAAAAAAATGCTTATTTACAATTAAAAAAAATAAATATACCAATTTGAAAAACACTAAAAATAATAATTAGTATTTATAATTGTACTATTAAACAACAATAAATTACAATAGATGAATTAAATGTATTATTAGATTTAACAATATCTCAAAAATCTTTGCATACGTTATAAGAAATTTCTATTATTTTATAATTTTGGCAAATGCTAAATCTGAAAACCATTGGTATGAAGATTTATGATTTTAAATAATAATTTAAAATATTATTAGCACCAAAAGAAAAATCTTTGAAAAGTTTCACTAGTGTAATACGTAAAAATACATTTTCCCAATACAATGCTAATTTCTAATCTGAAATAGTTTCGTAATATCATAATAATCGAAAATCATATTTAACTCCAAAATAATAATGTCTATAACTACTGTAAGTGTTAGTAATCAGGAAACACAAAACAGTAAGAAGCCGAAAAAAATTCCAAATCATTTTCTCAACCTATTTTCAATCTCAAGTAACAGCAAATTAATCTTTAAATTAATTCCACTCTGAATGCAGTTATGAATCAGTCTCTGCGCAGCTGTTTTTTTTTCTTTTCTTTTTAAGTGATCGCAGATTAAGATATTTTTCAACGCAGCATCGAATAGGAAAATGTTTCTGAAAACAATTGCAGAACAGTCCCTTTCTAATATAACATAAAACTATTTAAGTCATCATAATATACAAAACAGGGATAAAACATTTAAATTAAATAAGACTTACATTTACGTCCCATTTATAATATCCGTGTATTTGTAATATTTTAAAATGGCGGGCTTCTTTCACTTATTTTATAAAAAAGTGTTGTAGACTTCGTGATGTTCTAAACAGAGTAAACTTCCGGCATCTTCTCTTCTGTGCGCAGACGATTTTGATTTTTTATCGTTATTTATCGTTATTTGTTTTTGAATACAAAAGATTTCGAACTCAGATGCGCAATAATTTTATGAGACTGTCTTTAATTAAAATTTTCTTTTTGGAGAATTTTCCAATGTATTTTATCTTTTCTTTTTATCGGTTCCAAACAATTTAAGTTACAATGGATTGTAAAGGTTCTTTTTTGTAAATAATAATGATAATAATAATAATAATAATTAGAGTTTATTAGATAAAACTTTGTTTAAATTTTTAAAATGAGTAAATATCAATTTAATGGTAATAATGAACCCCCACCCCCTATTTTCTTAAAGTAAAATTTGTTTCACACGTAATAAATACAAAATATCGCTCACCCGCAAGAAAAGTGACACATCTCGACAAAAGTAAATTTCACAGGGGAGGCAAAAGAAAATGTGCATGATTTTACTGTAACATGAAATTATAGCACTTAACTCTGCATACAAGAATTAAAAAGTGCATTAAAGCGTAAAGCACATAAGAATGAAAACTTAGGATGTGGTTTGGAGGGTTGGATAATTTTACCTCATTACATAATCCACCCCTCTTCTTTGGTTACAAATGGACATATAGCATAATAACGTGATTTTTCATGTAGCTAAACTTATGAAACTGTTTGTATAGAAAGACGCACCTATGACCAGTGGTGTAGTTGTAAAAAAAAACAGAGGGTATACGTTCTAAGCAGAGGGTATACGCTCAAGGCGGTGGGTATACCCTAGTGTACACATACTATAGCTTTCTTGAGAAACAGAGGGTATACGGTGTTTCTTAAAAAAATTCAGAGGGTATACGGCGTATACCCCCGTATACCCTCCACTACATCCCTGCCTATGACAAATCTTTTAGTGGAATAAAACGCAAAATGAATTTCTGTGAGATGTGTCACTTTTCTTGCGGGTGAGCGATATGTTCTTAATAAATAAAAAAGGATTATCGAGGATAAAATAAAAGAATTCTTTGTCAATCTGACAATCTTTTCATATTAATTTTCTGTAAAATAAAACAATTTGTAAAATAACTTTTTTTTAAGTCATATCTGTAAAATACAAATTTGAAATACGAATAATTAATTATTATCATGCGTTTTGCATAAATTTTGTATATTTTTTTTATTTTTGGAAAATGTTAATTTATTTGAAAAGTCTGAAAGAAGTAGAATTTTTTCAAAAGTAGTTACTTAAAATAGTTAAATAGTTGTCAAGAAAAAAAACTCTCTCAAGAAAAAAACTCCGACTAAACTCTGAAGACTCTTTCTACGTGCTCATTAAAAGCTGCAGACTTAACTGTAATAGAAAATTTTTAGTTTGAAACCACAGAAGTGTTTCGAATACCACTGTTTGGCAAAAAAAATAAAATAGTTTCCTCTCTGCAAACTAAATACTGTACAGATTTAATACTCCTAATTCTAAATATGTTATCCAAATTGCTTTAATGCTTGTATCGTGCACTTTATATATTATGTCCCCCCCCCCCCTTCGTGACAGAATTTACCATTTGCTATCCACTAATATATTTTCATTCCTCATGCCGCTGTAACTCGGGACTGTTTAAAATACTGTTTAAAATATTTCTCTTCATTTTCAAAGATTTTAAAAGTTCATATTTTTTTCACACTGTGACTTACAATATGGTGGGGTTTTTTTTGGGGTTTTTTTTTTTTTTGTCACATATATGACGTGATGTACGTTACATGCAATGACATAACAATGACGACTCAATTTTTTCTTAATTGATAGAAAAATATAATTTTACAGTAAATAACATGTTTTAAAGAATTTTTGTAATTTTTTAAAGTTTTCTAAGAAGTTCACATCTCAGTCACAACGTGACATCACTGAGTGGTGGCATTTTGGTCACAGATGTGACGTGACTACAGTGACTTACAGTGACGTCACAATGACGTCACCGTGACTATGCATGCTATGAGGGAAGATTCAATATAATTTTTAATAATAAATAACCTATATAATACGAGCACAGTTTAATACTAATAATTAACATAAATCATTAATTTATAAACCTATATAATATTTTTAGTTAATAAATAAATGTTTTAACATCTCTAGGTATTCTAGACGCTGCACTAGTGAGGAAATATGCTATCCAAACAACGCTAAAAATTTGTATCCCTTAAATGTGCGACGATACTGCTAAAATCCCAAGTGTCGATCGCAGCGACATCTGCGGGATTTTCGTATTACGTTGTATAGACAAGCAATATCTTGCAGTTGTAGAAAATATCCTGCAGATGTCGCTGTGATCTGTATATTTCAGCAGCATCGTTGCACATTTAAGGGATACAATATTTTATCACTTTTTTTAAGTATTACAGGGATAGCCAATTTCCACACTATATAATTCTAGGCGCTACACCCTTACCATAGATTAACACCCAAGATCGGACATTCCCATAGAGCGTAATGGTAATGCGATTGCTATCGTAGGGCCCTTAGTGACAATGGGGAAGAAACTTCCCATCCTTGTAGTATGCTTATTATTGAGTATCTACCTTATTGTGATCTTTCTTTTTTTAATGTTGCATGTTTACGTTTCCGATAGAATCTTACACCGAAGCATGAACATAGAATAGACATTCTATTTTATATATCTAATATCTATTCTATGTTCATGCACGGATATGTTTTTTTTTTTTTTTTTTTTTTTTTTTTTTTACATGATTAGTGAACGGTTTTAAGTGCAACGAATACTAGGTAAAAATTTCGTCTTGAATGCTATATATCAAAAGCAATGGTGTAACATAAAAATATACGAAATGTTGAACTCTACAAGTCCCAAAAAATTTCATAATTATTCCCCTTTGGCAGGAAAATTTTTATAGCCCGTATTTTATAAATTTATGAAGTTTAACGTATTAAACAATCGTTACAATAATCTTTTAAAATTTATGCATTTTCACTCCCTTAGATAAAATAAAAATATTGTTTTTAATGTAAATAACATACAATCAATTCAATAATGTTTATAATATTAACATATAAAAAATAATAATAATAATATTACAGATAGGGAAAAATTCCCTTCGACAAATTTTTAGAATTGTATAAATCTAAAAGTTAAAAATAAATAGAGGTACTGACATTACACTCAATAAAATTTTATTCGATATGAATAAATTGACACAATACCTGAATTTGATTTTTTACAATTTAATCTCACATGCTTACATATTTGCATTCTTAACAAAATTTTCTGGCGTCTTTCTTTTATATTATCAGTCTAATTATCATTTTGTAAGTTAAAAATGAACAATACAAGTACGGTAAAAAAAGCAGCTAAATAAATAAAGCAAGCATGAATAGAATATCGTCTGACACCTGATTCATTTTAGGAACGAATAGATATTCAAACCATAGAGGATAAACATATTTCTTCAACATAGGTAAATTTCGGAGGTTTGTTTGTTCTTCCTCCTTGCCGATATTGACGCTAGTACTGTTGCCATTACAGATTTTGCCGTAAATGTCCCATCTTGGTCCTTAATCTATGACCCTTACTAGCTGGCGGATGGATAGATGGTTGGTTGAGGCAAAGATTGACATTCAAGATGGGACATTTCCTTAGAGCGCAATGGTAATGCGATTGCGATCGTAGCGCATTTAGTGACAATGGAGAAGAAACTCTCCATCCTTGAAAAATTTTTATCACTGAGCATCTGCCTTATTGTAATCTTTCTTTTTTTAATGTTTCATGTATACGTTTTCAATAGAATCTTACACCGATACATGAACATAGAATAGATATTCTGTTTTATATATGTAATATCTATTCTATGTTCATGCACGGATGTATGTTTTACATGATGAGTGAACGATATAAGTGCAACGGAAAACAGGGTAAAAATTTCGTCTTGAATGTTATATATAAAGTAAATATGATATAATTGGATTTAAAGCTACATAAAGTAATGGTGTAATATAAAAATATACGAAGTATTGCACTCTACAAATCTCAGAAAATTTCATAAATATTCAAATTCGGTAGGAAATTTTTTGTAGCCGATGTTTTATTAATTTATGAAGTTTAACGTATTAAACAATCGTTACAATAATCTTTTAAAATTTACGCATTTCCACTTTCTTACAGATAAAATAAAAATATTGTTCTTAATGTAAATAACGTACAATATCAATTCAATAATATTTATAATATTAACATATAAGAATATAAATTACAGATGGTAAAAATTTCATTTCGACAAATCTTTAGAATTATATAAATCTAACAGTTAAAAATAAATAAAGGTACTGACATTACATTCAATAAAGTTTTTTTCGATATGAATAAATTAACACAATACCTGAATTTGATTTTTAAAAATATAATCTCATAAACTTACATATTTACGTTATTAACAGAATTTTATAGGGTTTTTCTTTTATATTATTACTCTAATTATCATTTTGTAAGTTACAGGTGGCCAATACAAGTACGGTAAAAAAAAGAAAAAAAAAAAGCAGCTAAATAAATAAAGCAGGCATGAATAGAATATAGTCCGACACCTGCTTCGTTTTAGGAAAGAATAGATATTCAAAGCATACAGGGTCAATATATTTCTTCCACATAGGTAAGTTTTGGAGGCTTGTTAATTCTTCCCCCTTGTCGGTAGTGACGCTAGTACTGTTGCCATTACAGATTTTGCCGTAAATGTCCCATCTTGGTCCTTAATCTATGGGTTGAGGTAGTTTGATCAAATCTTCAAACAAAACGCGAAAGAATGTACGAAGAAAATTATCTATTCTTTTCAAAACAAAGGAATCTGTTATGAGCTTTGTCGTACGATTTCAACATGGTTGGTGTCGGAGACTGCAATATTTAAAAATCTTGTTACCAAGGAAACAACGACTTTTTCGATTACGAAATGTATAAAGACTGTGTTAAGAATCGAGCCCTAAAGCAGATATCCAGATAGATTGTTTGCAATTTTCGAAACGATATTGTCCAGTTAAAGACCTGTATTAAACCTGTAAGATAAGAAATAGACGAAAATGTCGCAAAATTGAAAGTTTCCGATTGATCAATCTCGTTTCCAATATAGCAAAAAAATCTATCTGGATCCCCGCCTAAGTGTCTAGTTTTCAGCCCTTTCGGTACGATTTCGATACTTTAGTACAGCATCTAGAATATATAGTGTGGAAATCGGCTATCCCAGTACATAGATTAACATACAAGTTGGGACATTTACCGTAAAATCTGTAATGGCAACAATACTAGCGTAACTACCGACAAAGGGAATGAATTAACAAGCCTCTGAAATTTCCCTATGTTGATGAAATCTGTTTACGCTCTATGTTTTGTTTATCTATTCTTTCCTAAACGAAGCAGAGCGGCAGACGATATTTTATTTATGTTTGATTTATTTAGTTGTTTTTATCGTACTTGTTCGTTCAGCTTTAACTTACGAAATGATAATTATAATAATAATATAAAAGAAAACCCCAGAAAATTCTGTTGAAAAGGTAAATATGTAAATTAATGATATAAAATTGTAATAAATGGAATTCGGGTATTGTGTTAATTTATTCACATCGAATACAATTTTATCAAGTGTAATATCAGTATTTGAATGTTTTGCTTTTTTTAAACCTTTAGATCTATATAATTCTAAAAATTTGTAAAAAGAAATTTTTCCCTCTCTGTAATTTTATTATTATTTCTTATATGTTATTATCATAAATATTATTGAACTGATTGTACGTTATTTACATTTTAAAAAATCTTTTCATTTTATCTGTGAGAAAGTGAAAATGCGTAAATTTTAAAAGATTATTGTAACAATTATTTAATACATTAAACTTCATAAATTAATAAAAGATCGGCTGTAAAAAAATTTCTACCAAATGGGAATATTTATGAAATTTTCTGGGACTTTTAGAGTGTAATATTTCGTATATTTTTACATTACACCACCTCTTTATGTACACTGTTTAAAATATCGTAAAAAATTACCTCTGTCACACGATGACTTTCAGGTGACAGAGACACAACTGGGAAGTCATCATTGTGCTCTTTTGTGAAAAGCCACCATGTGACTATAGTGTTATATTATTTGGTAACTTATCATAATGCAAAGTACATGATGACTTTGAAATTGAGTCTGAAAATGACAGTCACATGAGAGTCACAATGTAACTATATCATTATAAAGTCACCTGGTGACTCGTATTAAAGCAGCAGTCACATTGCCATCTCAGTGGAGTCACACATAGCGATCATTTGAGACTCATAATGAGACGTGTGGAATTTCCTATTTTTTGTTTCACCGTAATGACTGTGACACTTGTGACCATGTGTGATATGAATGAGATGCTATATGGACTAGCTGTTCTGTAGGGGTAGTAATTATTTGAATTACATTATTTCCTTTTGAGTATTCGCTTACTTAAAAATTAGCCTTTTGTGACTGGTCCTTAATTTTTGACACCAGTGTATATATATTCGTGCATGAACATAGAATAGATATTAGATATATAAAATAGAATATCTATTTTATGTTCATGTATCGGTGTGACAAACTGTTGAAAACGTAAATATGTAACATTAAAAAAAGAAAGATCACAATAAGGTAGACGCTCAAAAACAAAAATATTAGAAGAAAGGGAAGTTTCTTCCCCATTGTCACTAAGGGCGCTGCGATCGCAATACCATTACGCTCTATGGAAGTGTCCGATCTTACGTGTTAACCTATGTCCCAGTAATACTTAAAAAGTGCTAAAATATTTTCTCTTAAATGTCAAACGATGCTGAAATGCAATGAGTCGATAACAGCGACATCTGCAGGATATTTTCTAAAACTCCAAAATGATTTGGTCTAGACGCTGTAATAATACTATGTTTACTTTGAAATTTGAAAATATATCACAGATGTCGGTGCGATCGGCTCCCAGGAATTCAGGACCATTGCACATTTAAGGGATACGAATTTTTAGCGCTGTTTGGATAGCAAATTTCCACACTATGTGTTCTAGACTCTGTACCTTTAGTATCAGATAAAATGATACAGGTTGGGTTGATTTTTAACGGCCAATTATCTACACGAGGGATATAGGTCCAGGGGGGAATTGCCCTCCGTGGGGGTCTTTCTAAGGAAACCTAATCCGTATTTACGCCTGGAAAATCCACGGCTCGAAGAAAACCACGAAAACTCCGAACGATTAGGCCGACGGGCGCGATTGGGTTCGAACCCAGCACCTCCCGTGTACCAGCTTCGAGAGCAGAACCTCTCGGCCACTGGTGGGGCATAAAATGATACAAAAGATTTGATTCTGATAAAGTACATTTATCAAAGAGTTTCGACATACGGGCAATAAAATGTGATCGGTTGAAACAATTTTGCACAAAAACGAATCCCCAAATATCTTGGCGTGACTGCCATTATCACAAGCTTATATTTCTTAAATTCATTTTATACAAAAAAATAATCTCCGGGATCAAGACAGATTTTTCGCTGTTTGCGAAACAAGATTAACCAATCAGAAAATTTGCTTAATTAAAACAACGAAAATTACGCAAAAATGCAGGACTCTGATTGGCCAATCTCGTTTTATTAACAGTGCAAAATCTATTTGGATCCCGGCCATTTCGTGTAAAATAAATTATAAAGGTCCGAATAAAGTGACAAAAAGTACCGCAAGACAACGATAAAGGCTCTTTCCTCATCAGTTTTTTATGGTTTTCATTAGATTTGCCGCTTCTTTGCACCAAGAAATGAACACTATTTCGACAAAATTCATCCAAAAATAAAGAGTTCATTGTTTCGAGCAGCTGAAGCTATTATTATTAGCCATATTTACCTTAAGCCTTAGGATAACTGTCGGTCACTCAAAAGTAGTGCCAACTTTGAATCCTAGTGTAATAGTAACAAGTTAAAGTGCTTATATTGAGAGTTATATATATGAGAGTTACTACATGTGATGGTTTTATACGATTTTGGATAAAAGCGAATCGCTAAGCATCTGGGCGAGCCTGACATTACTGACAAGCTAATATTTGATAACTTGTCGGGTTCTAGTCGAGTTCTAAACTTTGGTGGGTATCGTCAAGTTCTGTAATGTAGGTTTGCTATAATTTGGACAAAAAATGTCAGTCTCAACGCAGTGCGAGCATTTCGGCTGCGCGTACGTCGCCACTCTCCTGTAAAGGCATCCCACTCATCTCACTAATCTCACACATAAGATTTCACCCATCTAATCAAATACGTCAATTCGAGTATCGCCATGTACAAGGTGCGTCTAAAAAGTTCGGTGAATGGATGGATATCTCATAAACTACGTGAGCTGAATATGCGTCCCTGCGCACGCGCAGGGACGCATATTCAATGCCAATAATCAATGGAGAGACGGCACGTAGCAAGAAAAGCAAGAAACCAAGGCAGAATAGTCTGCTTTGGGCAATCGAACGGTGTATGATTGAAAGCTAGCGTCATATTGAAATGGAGCAAAGGATAAACATCAAGTTCTGCTACAAATTGGGAAAACCGTCACAGAAACGTATGCAATGTTGGTCCAAGTGTACGAAAGAGACGCAGTGAACAAAAAATGCGTGTACGACTTGTTTAAACGTTTTCGGGAAAGAAAGGAAACCGTCGATGACGAACCCCGTTCAGGTCGACCCTCAACAAGTGTGACAACAGACAACATCGAGCGAGTGCGACAGATGCTGTTAAACAATCACTAACTGTCTTTATGATGAATATCGGAGGATATTGGGAATCAACAAGGACGTGTATCCGACGACGTGTGGCATCTGTGCTTCGGTCGATCCAAAAAGAGGCCTTCGCTGACTCATCCCAGAAGCTTTATGAACGATGTCATAAGTGTATTGTGGCCAACGGATGTTATTCTGAGTGCAATTAAAGGAATTTTGTTTCATTTGTTTTATGCTTCCATTCACCGAACTTTTTAGACTCACCTTGTGTAATGCTAGTATACACCATTTATGTCTAACTAAAAATTTTGGGTCTAACGCTCGAATGAAATTCCCGATGAAGCTGATTGGAACTGATCGCAGCCGAAGTCCAATCAGATTAACCTTTAACTGATGTCACACAGTCTCCCAGACCCCGCGACTCCCAGCTTTAAACACTTTTACAGCTTTTTACTTTTCTGTACTGAAATTAAATAATATGAATAAAATACTTTTTTCATGCAATTTAATTCACATGCTCCTAAGAGAAGTACAACGATATTGTTAGGACAAAATTTATGTAAATTCAACCATTTGAGTTATTTTTTATTCATTTTATTCGAGGGGTCTGAGAGACCGGATCACATCAGTTGTGTGACAAATTTTAGTCACATCAGTTAAAAGTTAATGATGACAACGGTTTGACCATTCTATCCACATTCTCTAGGTTGAGGTAGATCGTAAATTTGAGCATCAGGAGCTTAAACAGAGAACAGTGGAATAAAAGATAAGTAAAAATTGTCATTTAGGCTTAATACTAGTAATTTATTTAGGTTTTATGAACCAAACTGCAGGTTTATGACTTTTGTTTTTACTTGAGACGACATTTCACCATTCACCGTTTATTGCTCCAAGAATATGAATTTAATATTTTGAATGGAAACTTTAAACGGAGCATGTACTCTCTGCGTATTTGCTATTGGCTTATAAAGGTAATCTAGCTTCTAAATGCTCTCATTATAAATTCCGGTACCGATAATGTCGTTTCCATTGCCCTACTATAGCGTCTAAAATTTATTTATTCTCAAAAAAACTTTCTTTAATTCACACAAATTCTACTGGCAGCAATGCTGCCGGCATATTTCCGTGAATTTAGGAATATTCGTTTTTTTTTTCTTTCTCCGTTACAGAAGTTAAATTATCCGTCAACGGAAGAAAGTTGGGAAAAAGCAAAAGCGGACGACGTTAGATTCGAACCAGCCATCTCAGTATTACGAGACGAACACGCTAGCACTGAGTTATAGTTGTGCAGCAGCGAAATGCTTTGAAGTAAATATGTTAGCTTTAGATGGGTATGACTTGATCAATTTCTTTAAAGCTTTTAATTTTGAAGTTCATTTCGGGAAGATTTCGTCTTTAATGAGATTGGTCTAAAGCATAAAAACACCAGCCACAATGTCAGACGGGCGTCTTTTTTGCTTACGTATTATCCATTCACAATGCTACAGCATTGTGAATGGATAATACGCAAGCAAAAAAGCAGCAAAAAAGACGCACGTCTGACATTTGTCTTAGTATTAATATAGTATAAAAATATGAATTTTAAATAGTTTTACGTAGATCGCTAGAGGTAAAATACGAATATTATATTTTTATCCGATAAGATTTTTTTTTAGTAATATCTATTTGCTTCCATTTAATTGTCTTAATTAAAATATCTTTTAAATGTGTTCATTTAAAGTACATTTTAAATGCGAATATTTATTTATAAACAACTTTATAAATTCAACTTGTCCATCTCAGAAGCCAAGCGAACGGAAACTTGAGCAAAAATTGAATTCAGCGGGTAAGATGAAAATCCTAATGTTTCCCCAACACAAAAAGCAAACCAAAAATAATATGTACAGAATAAAATATCAAGAAATTCCTCAACACAAGCCTCTTCACAGTGTAAAACTGTGAAGAAAAAACAGAGAAAATAATGCCATAGCCCATTTGTTACTTATTTGAAAGATCCCAAATAGTTGCAGAATTAGGTGGAAGAGGCCATGGAGTCAACATCTTATGACTCGAGTGCAGACGAGAAGAATACTGTTTTTGAAGAATTTGTGCCTAATTGATTTTACGTTTTTAATTCTGTGATTTTTAATCTTGTTTTTATGTAGTATTTGTATATCATCTTATACTTCGTTTATATTTTAACATTTATTACTTTATAACTTTTACAATTTTTTAATTATAATAATTTTTCTTTTAATTAAAATCTTTATACTGTTCTATTTGTTTTCAATTATATATGTCATTACTGTTTTTCATTTAATTACGTTGTTCTTTTGATCCTGTTATTAGTCATTTTTTACACATAATTTCTGTTCTCATTTTGACTTTGTCTTGGCGCAGCAAGTCCCTATAGTGACTTTGCGCCATAAAACCTCATTCCACCAACCAACCCTCCCAAATGATATCAGAATCCAAATAAATATGTTTAATTACATACAATTTTTTGGTATTTTATATTTATAAGACTATCTTGTTTTGGAATTGAATAGTGTAACAAATAAAACAATCAAAATCACACAAGTTTCAGATTGATGAATCCACTGATGAGGAATCACTTTTTTCTGTACATGACACCTCTGATGAAAGCATTGATATCCCTGTAAATGAGAATTAATATATATAAGAAATAGATTGGTGTAAATATGAACCAAGTATAGGTTTAAATGAATTTGTTTTAGTTAAACATTTAACAAAAAAAACCTGTTATTCACTAAGGTACCTGTACCCAATATGGACATCCTAAGGAAAATTGATTTCCCCCCCCCCCCGTGTACACGTCATAGGACTCCAAAAATATATAACCACTATCCCTGGACTGTTAACTATCATTATTAAAATTTGCTACCATTTAATTATTCTGGTTTAACTTTAATGATAAAAACAAAAAATGCTTACAAGTGTCCATATAAGGAACTAACTGTCCCTATTACGGACATGCATATTCATGTTAGGGACGGGTGGCTCCGTATTCAACTACTACACAGGGTGTATAGAAGATCCATTCTTCCAAGGGATTTTAGAGGAGAATGGATAAAATAAATATATTTAAAGAATTGCGGGGGGAGGGGGGCACAGTAAATATCTTCAGAACATGCACTTTAGAAAGCGGAGGTTTCATTTTCGGTTGTGGCTCTTCGAAGACCCATGCGAAGCACCTCAGTCACTACAAAATATTATGAAATAATATAGTTAGTTTTACTTAGCTTTATTGCATCTGTCTGCAGAATTTACATCTGTTATTAATCAGTCCTGACAGGATGGACAAATAAAAACTTCTTCATCATGGGCAGCAAGTCCCACATAGTCCTCATGGACATATCTGCCGCATGTGATGCATAGCGGCATGTCTGCAACAGCATCAATACTGCATAAGAAGCAGTACCAGCTCTCCTTTGTTGAGGAAGTCGTACCGCTGCTACCTGCGATTTCGCCACCAGATACCCTACTGAGGGGAGGCTTCTTTTGATTTTTCTGCAAGGGCTTTTCGGAGGATTTTTTCTTGGAGGAGGTTTATTGGGGATTGTTCAGATGAAATTAAACAGATATTTTACAAATTTGTGAATCTGAAGATTCACTTGCTGTATTTCCAATGTGGACATAAGGTGTCCATATTGGGGATCGGATGTAGTTTTATTAAATCTTGTAATAAATAAACAAAAAAAAACATTTTTAAGCAATATATCAATAGCAATCGAAAATACGTTTTATCAGCTTTCTAAAACACTCCACTTTTAAATATTTAAAGTAATTTTACCATATCTAATAAGAATTTAAACTTACCTGTAATTACGATCAGCACACCACGAAACAACAAGTTTCCTTGCGAATGGCGAACAGCCCGCTTTTTTGCGTTTTCCAGGCTTAATTATCTTTTCAACTGCTTTTCTTCACGGACATGTAGCGCCATCTCTCGATCGAAATTGTTACTTTTAAAGATATTAGTGGTGTCCATATTGAGAGCACTGTCCATATTGGGTACAAGTACCTTATATTGAAAGAGTTGAAAGCAAAGATGAGGAAGATTTGAGCTTTATGACACCATTTATCAGGAAAAATAGAAAAGAAAATTTCATTGTGCCGCAAGAATCTGACTTCCATCATTGATGAACAAGACATAATTGCAAATCTACACGCACCAAAATATGAGAGCACAAGATATACAAATCTATAGGATTCCAAACAGCTTTAAAACTATGTGGATGAGGCCATGGATTCAGAATCATATGAGTCAAGTGATGAAAATACCGTTTTTGAAGAATATGTGCCAAATTAATTTTACTTTGGTTTATTTTTAATGATCTGTTGTTTAAATTTACCTGGTTGTTTTTCTTTTAGTAATCTGTTATTTAAATTTACCTGGTCTTATGCTGCATTTGCATTTTTACACTTTGTGTTATTGACCCGTTATTTGTACCGGTTTTAATTGTTATTTTTACGATCCTTTCAGCATGGCTGTGAGATCTCATTGAATAATTTTAATTATATCTATCACCACATTACTTCACTGGTTGTTCTATAATTATATATATCATCACATAACTGCATTAAATTATTTTAATTACTTGTATCATCACATTGCTTAAAACATTTACAGATTTTAATTATAATAATTTTTTGTGTTTTAACTATGGCCTTTTGACTTTTTAAAAGTTTTAAAACCTTTTTGGTATATAATTCTTTGTTTAGATTTTGTCTTGGCGAAGCATATCCATAAAGGGATTTTGTGCTATTAAATTCCAATCAACCAACCAACCTTCATCCACCAAAACTATTTCGCAGCACTAGTTGGGCACAAGCATAATTGTCATTTGATTTGGATTTTACAAATTATAATATAAGATAAAATAAATGTTGTAATTTTCAGTAAACATTTGGAATGTAAATGTCACACTGTCTTTGTCATTTTTTCATCAAATTTTTAAAAATTAAATATGAATTTTTATTTTGAAGACTTGTCCAATCCCTCCCTCACATGTGGAAGGGATGTGACAATTTTCTTGTTAATTTAATTGTTTTTGTTAAAATAGCCCCATTCCTCCCTAATTTTCCCCTACGTGCTCTATGCACGAGAAACATAATATATATTTTCTTCGAATGTGCAAGAAAAGAAAAACAAAAAATCATATAACCTGGATCAATAAAAACTCTGTTTTGTTCTCTATAGAATAATATTTTTTGCAAGCAATTAGTAATTTAATACATCGACAGTAAAAAATTCGTAGAAAACAGACGAATTGAAATATTATGTAATATTTATTATTTTCAAACGGATATTTCTTATGACATTTGTTTTTTGAAAGGATAATAAGTATTTAATATCTTTTACGCCACACAATTGTGTACTCGGATTACATCAAGTGTGTCATAAGAATAATAAAATAGCGTCTAAGATTCGAATAGCATATTTTCTAAGATTTCATATTTTTTATCAATTTTTTATTGTGGAACAACGGAAAAAAATATATTGAGCGAACGTAAATTTGAATGTGTATGTTTGTAATGCAAATTAGTGTGCATCAACGCTGTTGTTATGCAAATAATAAATGTTTGTAAGATGCATTTTTTTTTTTTTTAAGATTCTTTAAAAAGTACTGTTATGTGCTGGGAACTCATGAGAATTAAACATGTAGAATTGATTTTCATGAAAATGAGTATATCAGATTATATTGATGAAATTAATAATTTATTTCACTTTAAAGGATTTGAACGTCTGAGTGCTTTCCTGCATTCTCATAAAAATTAGTTCGTAAATTAGTTCGTAAAACTAATGTTAATTAAAATTTCTTTCCATGTTTGTTATAAAAAACACTTTATATCTCTTTATTATAAATATATATATATGTGTTAACATTCTCACCGCCGTGAACTGATATATCCATTCAGTGATCTGCAAGTTTCACTGCAATAGAAGAATTTTTTTAATTAATATAATTCTACAGAATATAATACAGTTTTGAATGATTAAGTTATGATTAATACTCTCAAGGGTTATATTCTTATACATAATTATTTGTTTATATCATGTTTAAAAAATTTCTTTTTTAGCAAAAAAAAAAAAAAAAAAAAAAAAAAAATACAGAGAAAACAAAATTAAAAATTTGCCTTTTTGCTAGGAGGTTTTCGGGGTTAAAATACAGGGTGTACCATAAATGAATATCACAACTTTACAGACCTGTTAAAAGAAAACAAACAAAAGTACAACCTTAAAATAAATAATCATTGAGGATATGCGATTTAAAAATAAAAAAGTATATTGCAATTCATCAGACATACAAGTAAAAATTACATAAAAACAATTAATACAATTAAAAGCAAACGTTTCGAGCTAAATTTACGTTTAGAAATTTGAAAAAATCGATTTTTTTTCCATATTTCGACAATATAATATCTCGAGAATATATTGCCAAGAGATTGGTTGATTTTTGAAAGCCGATTATCTATTGGCACGGGGGGGGATGCCCACCGTGGGGGTCTTTCTAAGGGAACCTAACCCGTATTTTCGCATGGAAATCCATGGCTCGAAGAAAACTACGAAAACTCCGAACGATTCGGCCGACGGTCGCGATTAGGTTCGAAACCAGCACTTCACGTCTACCAGCTTCGAAAACAGAACCTATCAGCCACTGGTGGGGGGTAATTGGTAAGAGGAAAAATCAAAATATTCAATATTAGCAGAGTTATCCGACTTTTAGTTAAGCGCCTCAGAGCCCGCATGTTGTGCTAGCGAAGATAAAACGAAGATCTTCCTCCCTTACTTCCTCAAGAATTTCAAGGGCATCTCCTAGCAATCTACCAAGTTTTATCTAGAGATGACTTACTCCAAAGATTCTTGGGTGGCCATACCCAGAACGCTAATAAAAGTTTTAACGCATCATTTTGGCGGTTATCTCCAAAACACTTGCATTCTGGACTACGAATTGTTGAAATTTCAGTATACATCGCTGCTGGGATATTTAATGAAGGCTACACTTCCGTTCTTAGAGTTAGGGATAATGTACATATTGTTTTTGGCACCTATGCCAAAGTTTTTGCCGAAAACGCCGATGAGGCGCTAGTAACGAGACAGAACCGGAGGAGTCTTTTTCAGACAAAAGCAGCTCGCACAGACCGAAAACAACAGCAACTCGAAGAAAACCAGCTTTTCGTAGAATCTGAAGGTCTGTTATATGCATCTGGGATCGCTGATTGATCGCTAAGTCACTAAAACCAGTAATTTTATCGTGCTGAAACGTTAAACGCCATTAATTCGAAACTATGTTTTCAAAAACTGCTCGCGCTGTAACTCAAAAAGTTATTGGTCGATTCGGCTGAGTTTTGGTGAGGCATTTATTTATATCATTACCGGAAGGATTTATCTAAAGTTTAAAAGATTTCGTGTAAATAAACAATTTTTTATGGATGAAAAATGTCGAAAAAATAGCACAAAATCCGAACATTTTATTAAAAACCGTACTTTATTTTTTACTTCATACTTTTTTATCGTTTTATAGGTTTATCCTTACCGTGCATATGTTAGAAAAAGAAAAATTATATATATTTATTTTTTCAGATCAATAGAAAAAGAGTGACGAGTTCAGCACTTTTGAGCCTCGCGTCTGTGACGCCCGAAGAAAAATTTTGCTAAGCCGCCATTAAAAAAAAAAAAAAAAAAAAAAAAAAAAAATTGTACCTTATAAAGATGTAGGGGAGTCCGGGGGAATGGCACCACTCGGAGTTATGCCGCCACCCCGCCTAGTTTAAAAACCAACGGCAGTTTGAGATAGTGAATGCGCTTGCACTATAGCGATCAACAATAGAAACAGTGGCGAGAGTGATTTTGTTGTACGTGTTCGCTTATTATAGTGAAAATTTTAGTTTTCATCTAGTTGCTTCTTATTTTGGAGCTTCAAATGAGTACTGGTAAACACCTTTTATTGTAACATTAAGTACTTAAGATAATATTACCCGTAATCTACATGCATTCGCGGACATTTTGATGCAATTTGTTGACCAAGTTCGATTCTTCTTTCGGCTTTGCTGGGGGGGGGGGGGGGTCCACTATATTGACCTCTCGGGGTAATGCCGCCACCATGGAAAAGAGTGACTTTTCCAATTATAGTTAAATTGTAAACTTAGCACATTAATAATTCTAGCTTAAGGAACATAGTAATTATTCATTATTCTGCTAAATTATTGCTTTCTTAATATTTTCAGTAGGTTATGTGTTTCATAGTATTCCTTTTATGTATTTACTAGGTCATTAAAGCGTGGCGTCATTACCCCGATACAGTTGCGGAATTACCCCAGTACCCTGGGTAATTCCGCCACTGCACAGAAAGTGAAAGAATTTTTTTTTATGTGTGCTTACTTTGCAGTTATGATTACGGTTAAATTTATACAGATAATAAAGATCATGATACAGCTTTACAATTTTTGCTATTAAAAAATAAACATTATTTTTGATGTGAAAAAAAATTAAATTCCCTTAAGGTGTCGCCATTCCCCCGGTCTCCCCTAATAAAGTTACGCTACAGTTTCAAAATGATCACATTATTTTATCACCTTTAAAAAAATAATGAAAAATGACTGATTTTGAAACGTCTACACGGACTTCCCCCTTTTAATAAACGTATGCTTAAATAAAAATTGTAAATACGAAGAAAATATTTGCCATAAATTTTGCGTCTGTCAGTGTTTGACAATTTAAAAATAAAAACGCCTTCAAATATTTATCTCTGTTTGTACTTAATTCGTTTATCCATGGCACGAAAAATAATGCTTTTTGTTGCATGTCTAGCGGCAAATCCAAAAGTTGAAAAATCGTATATTTAAATGAAATTCGTCCGATTAAAAAATATAAATGTACTGCTTAAAATTTAATGACATTCTTATAAACTGACTGGTAAACGCATTTTTTTTTCACATTTCTTCACAATGAAAAGAAGATTATTGATTTGAAGATTTTTTACATAATTAAGAAATTTTTTTAGCACTTTCCAACATAGTTGAAACGTGTTTATGAATTCGGTTTGTCTGTCCGATTTTCCGACTGTACATCTGTCTGTCTCTCTGTCTGTCTGTCTGTCTGTCTGTGCTCTAAATCACGTAACTAAAGTCCGATTGCCATGAAATGGATATATGTTATTGGGGTTTACAATGGCATGTTCGGTATTGAAAATGAAGTGTGTAGCATTTTCGGTTCTTTTGCAGGGCCACTCAAAAGAATTCCGTTACATTACGGCCTATGGGGAAAAAACATTTCCCGTGTATTTTAATGATATTACAGTATTTTAAAGATATTGAAATTGATGTGTATTACAAGGTTGTTACTATAGAATATGCTGTGCACAGGCCCTGACTATTTCACGGGCACCCGGGGCTCATGCCCTGTTCACGAAATTTCATAGGGGCGCGAAATTTTTCATAATTTCATCTAAATTTCCATTAAAAATAATTGTGAAAAAATGTGATATTTGAGACATTAATATCAAGAAATGACAAAAGTATGTCTCAATATATGGTTGAAAACCCATTTCAATAAATAAATAGAAAAAATATTTTATTGTTATTCCTGGAACCGTTTTTGAATTTTCTGGAAAGCATAATTTTTTGAGTTGACACTTTTCGAATAAGTGTGTAACATCTAAGAAAGCTAGTATCAGTAAATCAACCAATCTAAGGAGGCACAAAAAATCCAAAGTGCCCTGGGCACAGAAACTTGCTAGTCGGGCCCTGGCTGTGCATAGAACTTATCGTTTATTTACAGGGACACGCAAAAGAATTTGGCTACAGAAGAAATTGAACTATTGAAGCCTATGAACAATAATTAATGGAAGTACATTTTCAGTTGTGGTACGCGAATTTGAATATAACTATTCTTTTAAATATTATTTGGCGTGTATAAATTCTATATATTATATACAGGGTCGCACAAAAGTTCTCAACAACATCCGTTTATTGGCGGAAATTGCTGAGTGGAAATTTTTAACTGAGCTATGCGTTTAACTAAACTAACATTTAGCATACTATGTAATATGCATGCATCACTGTAAAAAAAAACTGACTAAAACACGGAAATACTACTGGCAATCTAGACGCCAGTACTATTTTCGTATTTTAACGGAACTTTTTCCCGGTAAATTACAGAAAATTTTCCTTTTTTTTTTATTTAACGGAATTTTTTCTGTAATTTACTGGTAAAAAGTTCCGTTAAAATACGGAAATAGTACTGGCGTCTAGATTGCCAGTAGTATTTCCGTATTTTAGTTCGTTTTTTTTACAGTGATCTGTAGATTTTATACAGGGCTGCAAAAAAATAGTTAATTTTAACGATTATTCGTGGTAATAGCAGAAATTGGATTTTTAAATGCGTTATACGTTTTCCAAATTGTTCATTTAGACGTCACCTTTCACATTAGTAAACAGTGTTGTTCTGTTATAGTATTGCAAATGTGCTGGAAAGTGTTTCATAACCTATGCTGTGCGCATAATTTTTCATTCTTGTTAATTATTAATCACAATAATTTATTTTATGAGTTATTGTCTAAAATTAATCAAAGAAGAACTTGTCTGAAAATATAATAGTAAAATCTATCACAAGATTTTCTGTACAGCCTTGCTAACAACACTAGTCTTCAAACTGAAAATAATTTTCGAAACGGAAACTGCAAACATATTATGCTTTTGTTGATGGTGAATCTGAAAATAAAGTCGGTTTTATTTGATCAAGCTTAACTGTTTTATTATAAAACCTTGATTAATTCCTGAGACGGGTAAAAAAAAAAAAAAAAGTATGGATTAATGTCTGTTTATCCATAATTCGTTAATCCATGGCGCGACAAAATAATTATTTTTGTTGCATGTCTGGCAAATTTAAAATATTAAACGAACTTCGTACATTTGTATGACATTCGCCTGAAAAAAATATGTAAATTCATTACTTAAAATATATTGGCATTTATGTAAACTGTCTGGCAAACACACTTTATTCATATTTTTTAGTCAGGAAGAGAAGATTATTTATTAGGTTTTAAACATCATTAAGAAGATTATTTATTAAAAATATTTTTAACTACGTAATAATCACACTAGTTTATTTAATGAGTTATTTTTTAAAATTAATCAAAAGAGATCTTGCATGAAAAAATAAGTAAAATCTAACAAACGGTTTTTTATAACTCAACCAGACTAATTACTCTACATTTCAAATTGAAAAATAGTTTTTGAAACAGAAAGCGTAATAATTAAATTTTATGCTTTTACTGACGGTGAATCTGAAAATAAAGTCAGTATTTGACCATCAAGCATAGCGTTTTTGTTATAAAACCTTCATAAATTGCTGTAAAAGTTAAAAAAGAAAACGAAAAAAGACACTTGTAAAGTGATAAAGTTCATTGGTATATGAAATTATACAAAATTAAATATGCTAAAAAGTGAAATGGTTTAGGGCTTATTTTAATTATTATGAACATAACGAATTCCAGCCACGCCACATGATCCGATGACCTTGTATACATGTGCTGCTTAAATAAATAAAAGGCATATATATATAATTTACAAGACCATGCTAAGGCACACTTTACAAAGTTCAGCAGCTAAATTATATTTATGATTGTGAAAAAAGAAAGTACGAGGGCTATTCAATAATGAATATTCATAATTTTTTATATCACATATCCGCACTCATCTACTAAATTTTAATGATTCTTTTCAAAGTAGTTCATATTCAATGCTTCAATCACTTGTCTTACATTTTTTTATCACACTTCAAAGGCATGCTGGAAATCACTTTTTTAAATAGGTCCCTCAAAATCTTTGCCGTCTTCACAAATGTTTCTAATGATGAAAAATACTTTCCACGAATGTGTTTCTTCACATTAGGGAACTCATTTTATCTTCCTGTTATATCTCCTTCAATATCCAACAAACATCCATGGGAACGCCCTGTTATTCGGATATGAAGTGTCCCTATGTTTGTCTGTCGCACAAACACGTCTCATGTTCACTCTTCTCTTACTATCGTGTGAGTAGCACACAATTATAACAGCGATGTTTTTAACTGTTATCATATCTAACGATCTTCTCTGACAATAAGATCGACGGTATTATTGTTGACTTCTGTAAGCGCAGTTAATGAAACTCCAGGTCCATTTTCCTTTGAAGATGACTGTATTTCTCTTCCCTAAACATCTCAAACCATCTTCTAACTGTGCTACAGGGAAGAATATGTCTCTGCATATGTCTCCTATAGCATACACTTCAACTGACGATTTTTTCAGGGGAAAGCAAAATTTCCAGCAACAGGAGCATACTACTCATTTCATGTTGCTTCCATCGTTACCATCGTATCTGAACTTTCATAACTGCCACTTACGTACTACTGGAAATAAATGAAAGAAAATAAATAAACCATGTATTCATTACACATTAAGCTAACAATGGAACACGAAAGAAAATTTGCGTGCAATAAACTATCCAAATAAAAAATATATGATCATTCTGTATTGAACAGACCTCGTATATTATGCAACAGAAGAAAAGTAAAAGAAAAGAATTTAATGATATTAATTATAATTAATAATAATAATGTACACAAAATTTGCTTAACTGGAAAAAGTACAATACACTTACTTACCTCGGAAAAGTGAACACGAATTACCACCCATAACCACACCCATCAATGGCTTTATATGTACTGGCAGGATTTGATATTACCTTTGCAACATTCTTTATAAAGTCAGCGAAAAGTACCCGAACTATGAACTGATTGCATTTTGAGAAAAGGTCCCTTCACATTCTACTAAGAAACTGCTGGTGGTGAATTAGAACCTTTCCATGAGCTAAAAGTGAAGTCCAGCCGTGTCGGAAAATGCCCTACAGTTCTTCCTGATAATCACATAGGGTTACTTGAGTTTTTCTTGTGCTAAGTTTAAAAATCTATTTGGAATATTGCATTTTGCACCTCCAGTGTATCACCTTTTCTACCGAGATCTTTCTCACAAAGTAGCATCGAGACATACTGAAGTCCTTCTCGCTTCTGAAAATCAGGCCTAATCGGCCTAATCGTGCTTATGAAATTGATGAGGATGAGATATGTAGGCGTGTTATTCCCATATTATCATTGGAAGAATATTGTTCAATATTTTCAAACTGTTTTATGTCTTTTTTCCGCTCAGAATTCAATTCTTATACGTTAAATAAATGCATTTTAATAGTTAAAAAATTGTAAAATTTCCATTTTTCAAAACTTATAATAAAATTTCAAAACTTAGAACAAAAAAAAAAATTCCTTTTCATTCATTTGTTCATTCACTTCTTTCATTCAAATTCATTCGTTTCTTAAAGTTTTCGAAAATTCATTTGTTTATTTCATAATTTTTATTTTTTAAATTTATATTAAAACAAAATTTTGTCCTTTCATTCATTTGTATGAACACTGTTCTTAAATTTTTCAAAAATTCATTTTTTTATTTCAAAATTTTTCATTTTTTTGTGTACCCCTTGGAAGCAAAGAGGTTATTGAAATAAGTATTCAAAGACAACTGGGAAATAAACAACAGTTTTATATTTCATATGTTGTCTGTCCCGATCGATGTTGTCTGTCCTCACACTTATTGAGTGCCGACCTGGACATGGTTCGTCATCCACGGTTTCTTTTCCCTTTCGTAAGCGTTTAAATCCGTCGTACACGCATTGTTTGCTCACTGCGTCTGTTCCGTACACCTGGACCAAAATTGCATGCGTTTATGTGCCGGTTTTTCCCAATTTGTAGCAAAAATTGATGTTTAACCTTTGCTCCATTTCAATATGACGCGAGGTTTCGAACATACACCATTCGAATGCCCATAGCAGACTATTCTGCCTTGGTTTTTTGCACTTATTTCTACATGGAGTCTCTCCATTTGTTTCAACCTACGAATATTCAGGGACTCATTTTTAACTAGTGTTGTTTATGAGATATCCATCCATTTACCGAACTTTTTAGACGCACCTGTAAATTGACAGTCAAGCAATTTATTTTTTTCACTCTGATTGGATGCAAAATTTCCCGAACGCACCACCCTATCCTGGTGATCATAATTTTCCAATAAATGGAGTTTGAGGTTCCATTTTTTTTGGGACAGGCCCTTTAAGATACAGGAGTAAAGTCAGTTACAATGTTCCAGAGCGGCTTTGATGTTGTATAAAAATATATGCAAAGAATTGTACAATGATAAGTGCAGAGTATGTACGCAAAGTTGCAGCAAATTTTGTTATTAATACATGGTTCAAGTATAATAGAGTATGTTGTTTAACCCTACGTTCTGCTTTAACTACAATTGGAAGATCGTTAATCATATTTGCTTATTTCACATGAAAGAAAGTGATTTATCATCTTCTGTTTAACATTTTTTTCTATAAATCTTTTCAGTTTTAAGTTTGAGTTAATTTTAGTTCCCTTTTATCTTATAAGTACTTAAAACTACTTGAGACAGAAGTATGCAAATTCATGTATAGCAAAAGTAATTCCTTTTCTATGTCCATTAATTATAATTTATCAAGAGGAGGGACTGTGATTTGTTACCCGCAAACTCCTATTACATTACGAATCTAGTCATTTATCTACTTGATTAACTGTACCAATTTTCTAGATTAAAAGAGCTTATGGAATAGAGAAATTCTGAAATCTTTTGTGGTAAACATAATTTCAATTTGAATTTTCGCAAACCTGGTGTATATTTAAAATTTATTTCAGACTTTCTAAAATGCATGTGTAAGACAAATGAATAACTTTTAATAATTCATTTTTGTAATTTTGATAATGTTAGCATGCATTAATATTGTAATATAGTTTTAAAAAATACACAATATAATTTTATATTAATTTATGTGAAGAATTTAGATTAATTGATTAAATAATTCAAGATTAATGAAATTGTACATAATTAAAAGTTACAATATTAAAAAAAATTTCGCACCTTAAAATTTTATCACACAGGCATATAATTTATAAATACACTTATATATTTGTTCTACTCCTATATTAATAAAATAATATTTTAGTGTGAGTTATACAGAGTGCTCATTAATGCCTTGTTGGTTCCGATTTACGTCAGAACGACGAGCACTATAGTCATAAACGTGGTGTTTAGATTTAGTAAAATGATAATGCGGTACTCGATGAGACCACTTACAACGTCACCTAGCAGGAAACTATGGCGTTGGTGTCCTCATCTCAAAAACTTTACGAGATACGAAGATAAAGTCAACTACAAATTTCTAGAGCGTTTTCTATTTTGTACGAAAATATGACTTAGAAAAATATCTTGTAAAAATATCTTTATTAAAAGCACTGAAATTTCAAGTTTTATATACAATCACAATTTTAAATACTTAAATAATCGCATGTAGAAGTGCGGCATTACAAGACAGATAAACTTTACTAATACATTTAGCACATCTAAACAAGATGTAATTTTATTTAACAAGGAAATTAATGTAAGAATGCTAAATCGTCCCCAATCGGTAGCAATGTACCGTCCATTCCCTGTATGTTCCCATGGTAGAAACGTTTAGTTTTTATGTTTTATCGATCACGGCGCAGGAACACAACTCCCTCCCCAAAGTGGCAGGTCAGCGCTAAATCGCACAACGCTTAGGTATATACTAAGTCTATGGGTATATGAGAAGTCTATGGGTATATACAAGGTGCAGGCTCCCCCCACCCACATTATATACTAGCGCCCTCTACTGGCTGGTGAACCGTAAACAACATTGCTACCGTGCTGTCGGCTGTTTGTGATTCACAACTGTTGCAATCGTTTATTATTAATCAGCTGCAGTCTAATTTTGCTTTTATAGATTTTGAATATGGACTGTATTTAAATTAATATTTTCTTTTCTATCTTATCATGGATAATTCCTATTCATGGGAACAGTTATTTACTCATTCATTTAGTCCTTTTTATGGATACGTAACTTCATTTTCAGCTACAAAAGAAATAGTAAAATAGTTTGAAATGCAACAAATTCAAGCTACGTTGTACGCAGTGTAAAACATCAAGGAATAGGGAATGAATCTGGTGAGTGATGTTTTTAAATTTTTTCGAAACATTTTATAGAAGGAAATTTTTTTATTAATAAACAGGAAAGTTTATAAAAATCACATGACCTTCGTACTTATCCTCAAATATGACGATGTGCACTGATTTCTTATATTTTGTTCGACCATTAATTGAATAATTTTGGCGCGATTGTTGTTGAAATATGTTATAAACGTTTTTGAGGAGGTAATTCCATATTTCAGAGTGTACAGTCGTGAAAAAAAAAGTAAACACCCCCTACTAACTCCTCAACAAATTATCATAGAAAAAAGTTACTGGTACCGAACGATTGGAAATAAAATCTACTTTTAAATGATGTATATGGAATTTGCTTAGGGGGCCATCTACATATTAAAACGAACCCAAACTTTATTTTTTTTCAATGGCAATACCCAATTTTAACAAGATATTAGGTTGTAACGAAAGTTTTCCGCCAGACCACAGTTACATATTGATTATATTATATAAAATTATATAGTGTAATATTATATAACCGCCATTCCGCCAAACCTTCACAGTGTCATATGGTACAACAATAGTACCTAAAGCTGTACGTATGATTCGGTGACATTTTGTAGCTGACGTTTTTCATCAGAACTGGAAGTAAATAATGGTTCTAATCTGGTAGCGAGATTGTTCCATTTCATACACACTTAATGATAACGATATTTTTTTACAAATTTCACAACACAGTGTTATAAATTAAGTCTCATTCTTTCAAATGCCAAAAATCGTTTGACAAAATATGAGCAAACAAGTCAACATGAACTGTTGGCGCAGACATTATTAGCTGTGGCGGGAAACTTTCGTTACAACCTGATATTTCAAAACTTCGGTTCAAACTATGCGTAGACACCAAATGACACTAAAGACATTTGAATGATCAGTTTTTGAATTATAAACATTCAAATTTAGCGCTTCTAATGTTAAATTACATATTTTTATTTATATCTCCTGAAATTATACTCCTAATGAGCTAATTTTTTGTGTAGCAATAATACTAATATACCCAAACATAAATACGTTGAATTTGCAATTTTTATAATTTTATGATATGAATTATGAATTAGGAAATTAATCTTCGAAAAAATTATGAATTGCAACATACAGTTTTTTAGATGGGTTTACATTTATTAAATCCTGCTTTATCGAAATCCAAAATTTCACATTTTTCTTCCAGTAGTTTTCAAATTATGCTTAACAAACGGCAAAATGATGGTTTAAGGTCACTTCCCTAAGTCTATGATAGAAGTGACTAGATATTTTGATATTTCTTCTGCTATCCTGTAATTTAGCAGACTGCAATGACTGCTTGAGTAGCGCTTAAAATGCCTTGATCAAGAAGGAGGCTCTCTCGGTCAACAATCGAGTACCGAACTTCAATTTGGATACAGCCCATAAAATACGCTCTTTTTAAAATAACTAATTTCTCGGAAACTTATCGTACGGATTGCATAAAAATTTGCTTTTCGGCTAATTGAAGGGTGTAGCTGTCAGAATATTTATGCTGTCAGAATTGTATACTGCTATTGAAAAAAACAAAGTTATGGTTCGTTTTAATATGTACAGGGCCCCCTAAGCAAACTTTATATACATCGTTCGGTACCAGTAACTTTCTTCTACGATAATTTGTTGAGGAGTTAGTAGGGGTGTTTACTTTTTTTTTCCCACGACTGTACATTAGTACATTGATACACAACCAAAGTTAGCAGGCACCAGCTTACAGATTTGGGGACCCTTATAACTTCTTAAGTACAAAACTAAAGTGTCCAACCATCAATAAATTTTGAATTTGTTTATCAGTTTACAAAATAATGCAGTAATGTTTGCTTCATTGGAAATTTTGAATATGGATGAGCCAGGAGTAAATTTTGCCTTTATTTTGCCCTAGGAGAAATTTTGGTAGAATAATTTCCAGAAAAACAAATTATTTCTTTATTATAATAAGTACAGAACTTGTGTGAAAATATAAATTATTTGAAAACAACGTTTAAACACACAATAAAACAAGCAGATTTGATCATACGTATTACGTTTCGTGAGTACTAGGACTCACATCCTCAGTGTAAAAGCTTTAAAAACAATATCCCCCCAACTGCATGTACGGTGAAAAAAACCCAAATGTCAAAACATAATGGTATTATGTTAGCTTTACACTGAGGATGTGAGTCCTAGTACTCACGAAACGTAATACGTATGATCAAATCTGCTTGTTTTATTGTGTGTTTAAACGTTGTTTTCAAATAATTTATTTCTTTATTAATTTATTTTAACATATAATTTAAATGATAATTTTCTAATATGAAAATTTATATTAATCCTTATTTAAAATTATAGTGTCAGGTAGGGTTAGTTAGCTTCCAAAAATAAATTCGTAAAAAATACAAATTATAGTTTTTTCCATATGTTTTGCCAAATTAATATGTTGCAGATATCAGTCATCATTTTTCAATAAATAATATAATTTGTTGCTATATTATTATACTTAGCAGCCATTTTAAAATTTTGGATGATATGACTTCATTGTAATGATGAGAAAACTTTGGTTTTAAAGTACCGTAATTTCGGGTGTATAGCCCGCGGATCAAACAATCGTGTTTCGACCCAGAAATTTTTAAAAATAAAATGTAACTTTTTATATCTCGGTATATATTGGTCTTCAAATACTAAATAAAATTTCTGCGTCCAAACTGAATTGTTTGATCTGCGGGCTATACACCGGAAATTACGGTAATTAAAAACTTATTTTCAGATTATTTATCTCTTGTATAGCACAAAACTTTTATTCAGGATTAGATTTCTGCATTTTTTATTACAAAATAATGGAAAATTATCTTTTAAGAGCAAAATAAAACAAACCTGTGTGGAATAAAATAGTTAATACTGTTAGGCTTAGCAAACAAATAGTAATTTTTTTTACTTCTTTTTGTTACTTTGAAAGTACCTATTTTTTTATGTAACATTTGACTTAAAGAAATATCATGTCTAAAACTATTTGCTTTATAAATTTTATTAAAAATAAATTTAATTTGATAATATAGTAAAAGCAAAGCACGCAGTTTTCAGCTTTGTTTACTTTGTACCAATAGTTATACAAGATTTCTAAAAGTGGCAGGAAAGAAGAAAAATAAAAGCCCAAAATAATAACGAAATCATGCTAAAAATCTTACCAACAAAGTTATTCTTTAGAAAAGAAAATCTTATTCTAATTTAAATAGTTATAGCAGCAGACTAAGTATCAAAATTATATTTTAGGTCAGAGTTTCTGAACCGGATAAGAAATTAGATATTTCTTCTGATCCCAATAAATTTGTAAAAGAGGGTGGATGTTTCTATTTCATGTTTCCTGAGAAAGATAACATGTTTAATAAGTATCACAAATTGCAGCTCTCACCAACAAACCATATTCGATGCAATAAGTGTTGTTTTTATAATTATTTTACCTTACCTGACCATAGTGTATGAGCATCTTCTGTGGTTTTCTCATATTACTTTTATCTAATATGTATTAAATATTTGTTTAATGCTTGGTGTTATATGATTGTTTACTTTAATATTTAAATTTTAGGTTCATCTATTGGTAATAACCATTGTATTAGATTTGAGGATATAAAGAAACAGAACTCTAAATTGCCATATAGAATAGTGTGACAATGCACCATTTATTTGTAAAAATATAGAGACGTTTGCCACCGTGGGAAAAATATGAAAAGTCTTCCGATGCCAAAGCAGTAAGTTATTTACAATATATAATATAGAAATATTTGATATCACTAATGTAGGATATTTACTCCAGAGGTTTCTTTATATTGCACCTGTAAAATGTGACTATAAAAGGAATAGTGTAAATCTGTTACATGTTTAGAAGCATTTTTCCAGCTGAGACAACAGTAAGGGAGAGTTGGGACAGATTTCGCATTTTTTTTTTTTTAATTCTCTACTTAAGTTTTACCAAGAGTACAGCTTATAAAAATCTAAATAGTATGTTACTTGCTATGTTTAAAAAATACAAACACAGTGAAATAAACAACTGACTTTTATTTGCATGTATTAAAATGTTAACATTTTTGTCCCACACCTCCCTCACATGAAGGAGGAATGGGACACTGTTTGAAAAAATTTAAATTAATGCATATTGTCTTTTGATAAGTCAACACTGAAAGCAAAGTAGGACTGGGCTCGGCTGATACCACCAATTATTTGTGGTTGAGGCAGTTTCATTGTGATATCCTTTGTCTCTACTTTGCTGAGGTCATTTTCTTGTGGGAAGTGAAATTTTTCTTTTTATCCTTTCTCATAAACTAAATATCACTGTCTATATCCTCAACTCTGCCAATATGATAAGCAGCTGTCTTCTTCGTAAAAAATTTAACAAGTACAAAGTCATTTAATCCTAATTTTGGATCATCAGTTAATAAATCAATTTCATTATCATTGTGAGTAATCAAATCAAAAGAGTCTTCATCTGTAGAGTCACGCAACAAAATTTTTCCATCAGTGGAATCATAAGATAATTTATTCTCTTTTTTTCTGTTTCTTCCTTTTCACCTTAAGAGTCATTCCATATAAGAATCACCCACAATCTGGGGTCTGTGATTAAATGGTAAACCGATTCATGTGATTTTTTCCCCTCAGAGAGATGACCATTAGAAAGAAAGAAATCCAGAATATTAATGTCGTGGGACCATTTGTTTTCATATGGTGGTGGGTCAAAGGTCAGAGCGCCGCTTCAAAAATTGAATTTTTATGTTTTGCATAGTACTTCTCATAATATGCATTGAAGTTATCCCACAAAACAAATTGCATGTTTGTATTATGTAAGGTTGGCCCTTTGCTATTCAAGAATAAAAATTATGGGATATGTGTAATGTGGTGAGCTAGGAGGCTTCAAAAATTGAAGTTTTTTCGAAATTTCACTATAGTTTTGAGAGGGATGACAGGGATGACCGCCCCGGGAACCCAGCTTTCGCTTTAGAGTATAAGTGCAATCCCAGGGGGGAGACTCAAATACTCTGCATATGGTAAGATACATTAACAATGACAATATTTTTAAAACAGTTAATAACATATAGAAAAATAAATTCAGTTTGCTGTTTTTGACCCTGAAACTCACAGAAGTGTCATCAGTACATACATTGACAGCAATTGCACTATGTTGTATACATGCATAAACAATTACAAGACATGTTTTTTGAATTTTAGAGCTGAAAAACTTTAAGTTAAATGCATTTGCTGATACATATAATGAAAATACTAAATAAACAGAAAAAAGGAAATTAGACAAATATTTACATTATGTACAAAACAGGGGCTCCTGTCTGAAATGGGAGCTAAAAACAATGAGTTTGCTCAGCTAGCTCAGAAAGGGAGGAGATTGGTAAATATAAATTCGTTGTCTTCTAAAAATTTCATACAATCCGCTATACGTTGCAGGAGAACTGGACGGTCGAGCAGGTAAGTTAGCCAGTCAGGCAGTGTCATCTGTTGTGGCTTTTTTACGTGATAGTGGGACGTTAATGTGCAATGTAAAACATAGTGTAATGATGTTGATACATGTAGCTCTTTGCATTGAAATCATCCCATCATTTTTAACTGCTAAATGCTTCCCTATGATGAAATAAAACACAGAAAAGTAGGCCCCCTCCATGGACAGACTTTAATGCATTCCTAAATTTTATGCCAAATTTCCAAAAAAACATTTTTGCCTATATTAAGTGAGGTATATTAGACATGCATTAAAGTCAGAAGCTTCTACAATAATAATAGAAATGTAGAATAACTATTCACCTTTCAAAATCACCAAACAGAATCATGGGCACTAAAGCAGTTTTCATGGATTAATGGAAATTGCATTGTAATTTGATTAGGAAATACGCTACCACGACCATAGCCTTCAATCATTGCCAAGAATAAAAACGCTTACAATTATTTCTGAAATGCATATATTTTTTATTCTAACATGAATTTCCACATGTATAACAATAAATATTTTTAATATGTTTTTGTTACAGGCAGTGAAGATGCTTTAATGAAGTGAAAAGAATCATGTAAACTAGATGATGATATAAGCATTAATCAAATACTTTGTGCGAATTTTAATACAAAAGTTAAAATATTTAACAACGATTTAACGCACAAATACGTACAAACAGGACACATAAAATCCCAAATTATCGTTTCGAGGATTCCCGGATCCCCCGTATGGAGGGATCCCGCGCAGCGACTCCTTTTTTTCAGTTTGTTCTGGTTCATTATGTCATTTCTTTAGGATATATAAACTCTTGTTTTCACATTTTCAATCATTCCATACGCCAGTACTCGGGGCTATAACCGAGGGGTTCTTCGAACCCATTTTAATTCTCTTTTTTTTTCCCCCTCACTGGTAATCCCGGAATCCTCGAAACTATCGTATGGGATTTTTTGTGTCGTGTTTGCACGTATGCGTGCGCTGCTACAAGATCAAGTGGATTATTTCTAGTTTCTGAACTTATTAGGCCAAACGATTTGGCATGGTACTGAAAAAAAATTAAAAAAAAATGTACCTCCAGAAAATATTTCTGAAAAAGATCTCATAAGAAATCGAAGTGGAACTACCCTTGAGCTTGAGGATATGATTTGTGCAAAGCACAGATACGAATTTGGAACATTTTGGTCACCACCTCGCTATTGCGAACATCCTGCATAATACTCCTCCAATTGCGAACGAACCAAATTCTGAGCACAGTGCTTCATATTTCAAAAATGTATAACGTCTCAAATCCATGGCCTTTCTTATCCTTGATTTTATGATTAGGATGTTCGCAATAGCGAGGTGGTGTCCAAAACGTTCCAAATTCGTATCTGTGATTTGCACAAATCATATCCTCAATCTCTACGGTAGTTCTACTTCGATTTTCTATGGGGTCATTTTCAGAAATATTTTCTGGAGGTAATTTTTTTTTCATTACCATGCCAAATCGTTAAGCCTGGTGAGTTCAGAAACTGGAAATAATCTACTTGCTTTTGTAGCAGCATATGGTCCACAAGCACATTTGTTTGATATCTTGCATAAAGAATATTCATCCATGTTTAAAATAACTTTTAAAAACAGTCTTGCTTTCAAACAGACAGTGTGCAGCAAGACTAAAGTAGCTTATAATCATCTGGTTTACATGCTTCTTTTCACTTCATTTAAACATCTTCACTGCCTGTAACAAAAACATATTAAAAATATTTATTGTAATTCATGTTAGAATAAAAAATATATGCATTTCAGAAATAATTGTAAGCATTTTTATTCTTGGCAATGATTGAAGGCTATGATCGTGGAAGCGTATTTCCCAATTTACAACGCGATTTCCATTACCCCATGGAAACTGCTTTAGTGCCCATGATTCTGTTTGGTGATTTTGAAAGGTGAATAGTTATTCTACATTTCTATTATTATTGTAGAAGCTTCTGACTTTAATGCATGTCTAGTATATCTCACTTAAAATACGCAAAAATATGTTTTTTGGAAATTTGGCATAAAATTTAGGAATGCATTAAAGTCTGCCCATGGTGGGGCCTACTTTTCTGTGTTTCATTTCACCATAGGGAAGCATACAGCACTTAAAAGTGATGGGATGATTTCAATGCAAAGATCTACATGTGTCAAAACTATAGTGAAATTTCGAAAAAAATTTAATTTTTGATGCCTCCTAGCTCACTGCATTACACATATCTGTAGTAGAGATCCGCACTTTAAAATATTTGGCGATCGTAAATTATTACCAGGTTCAGTTTCTTTGCATTCACTGGAGTCTATAAATAGCTGTAGGCTGTGATCAGTGTAGAAATAATGCTTTTAAATTGTTTTTTTACGAAATTTGTTTATTTGGAGTAACTATATAAAATTAAAGCATTTTCATACAGAAATGGATAGGGATGGTGCCTGATAGAATTTCTAAAGACGATTTTTTTGCATGACTGAGTTCATGAAATGCAAGGGAGCAATTGCCAATTATTCTGTAATATACACATTGGCATCAAACAATTGGCGAAAAGAGCACATGAAAAATGAATGATATCATATGAGAAAAATTGTCTGTTACGCTTTGGACAATTAGGAGAATTTTGAATTGTGTGGCAGGGCTACCAGCATAGCAGTCCTAAAAAAATAAGCCAAAAGGAATTCGAACGCCAATTCGTACGTTAAGAGCAAAGTTTTGAGAACATAGCGTTAAAGACAATACAGACCGCATTTACTGGAAATGTTTATGATTTAACAAGGAAGTCATACTCAAAAATTAAGCGGAGATCAAAGAGTTATTTCTACTGGCCGAAAGCAAAGTCGACCTTTATTCTTTTTTTTTATCTAGTCAGCGTGAATAATCATCTAAATGAATTTTATCAATGCGAGAGCCGATTTAGTGATAAAGGCATCTGTTAAATATCTTTTCTTTCTTTTCTTTTGGAGGAAAGTTACATTGGGAACTGAAATAAAGGTTAGGATAAAATGAATAAGTAATTAAAGATTAGTTTTAACTGAAATTTAGAGAAAGGAATAATTTAAGAAAAATATATGTGATTCCACATCACAATATCCCATAATTTTTATTCTTGAATAGCAAAGGGCCAACCTTACATAATACAACCATGTAATTTGTTTTGTGGGATAACTTCAATGCATACTATGAAAAATACTATGCAAAACATAAAATTTGAATTTTTCAAGCAGCGCTCTGAACTTTGACCCCCCCCCCCCTCCACCAAATGAAAACTAATGGTCCCACGGCATTAATATTCTGGATTTATTTATTTCTAATGGTCATCTCACTAAGAAAAAAAAATCACATGAATCTGTTTACCATTTAATCACAGCCTGGGTGATTCTTATATGGAATGACTCTTAAGTGTTTTCTTTTTACACAATCTCTTCTGCTTTTTGTCAGCGGCTATTTTTTTAATATCTTCTTTTTCTGGTGTGTCAGTGATGATTTTTGATCTTCTCTTTTTTTACCTTTCTTTATTAGTTGTTGTAGTGATGCTTAGGGATATGGGCGTATATAGGAAGGACTCAAAGGTATTTGAAACTTGTCCCTTTCCTCCCTCTTCTGAATATTTTTTAAAAAGGCTTATCACATATAGCATGCTACATTTAGGCTTAACTTGACTGCTAGTTTACAAGCACTGTATCTTTAAGTTTATTATATAATTATAATATTTTTGTTTTAAATAAAATATAATTGAAAAAAATCATTGAAAGTATAAGAATTTGTACTTACTTCTGAGGTATGAAAATAAGATTTTCCCTTTTAAATACAAACAATAATACAGCTGGTGTAACAATTAGAATCAAACATGAGGCTATAGATATTCCATCTAGTAGAAAAACTTGAACTAAATTCTAACAGTTATTTTGGACATAAATTCTGCTGTCCCACTCCTCCCAACTCTCCCCTATGGGCCAACCTATCATGATACATGTTTCATTTAAAAGTTTTATTAACAAACTTTCTTAGATTGTTTTATTCTTGAGATAGGATAATAAAAGTTCCTTGTGACCTGTGAAAATAGAAAGTCACTGTTAGAAACTCTCTCATAAGTTTGTTTGATCATTTGAAGTCCTTTCTTAATGTATTAAAAATATTTCTAATTTCTCACTAATTATTATTTTCGTTTTCATCTAAAGTTAAAACTTTTTATTTATTAAAAATTTAAATAAATTCAATGACATTGCGATCTATTTTTGTTTGTTTTGTTTACATATTATGAAGTAATATTATACATATTGTATATATATACACAGTATATTCCCTCAAATCCGCAAACACAAAATCCATAAACGTCTAAAATCCGCAAATTATCACAGATGTAAACAATGAAACTTTCAGTTCAGATGTAGGAGCAAAATTACAGATTTTTTCAGTTGTATATGTAATTCTCGATAATGTGAATGAACTCGTCATATTTCATGAAGGAAGTATAAATTTATTAGTAAAAAAAAATCAAGATATTGCTGGCATCACTGGTAATTGCAACCTTTTTACCAAATATATTTACGTATTAATCAAGCTTTTTTGGTTTATTAAGACTGGCTAAACTAATAAAACTTTTTTACTTTATGATTTTGACGTGAATTAATAGGTTACTTTTATGAGGAAAGTTTTGTTAAATAATTCAAGGAAAATGTATCATATCATTATTATATGCATATTTAATTATATACATTATTGATAATTTACTTGCCCTTTACTTATAACTTTCGAAATTATCTTACTTTTAATCATTGTAGTTTATTACTTTACGTAATTGTTTTAATATTTTACTATATTGCAAGAATTCATTATAATTTTGATTGGAATATTGCATTCAAATTACTGTTTTAAAAATGTAAACAAAGCGATTACCAGAAATCTGAAAAATTCTAAAATCCGCACTACCTCTGGTCCCAAGCTCTGCGGATTTGAGGAAGTCTACTGCATATATATGAATTTACATATTGTGTTGATGTATATTAAGTTTATTTTTATTCTTTTGTTATTTCCATTTTATATTTGCTTTGGAATATACTGATATAATGTTGGTTATTCCTATTTCTAGCTGTTAAACAAGACTATAAAAATAGTAGTTGCTAACTTTCCCCATTGGTTAAGATAGAATTTGATAATTACTTTTAAGACTTAAAATGTAGAAAATTTTCTGGATACATGCATGAAAATTATGCAATTTTTGCAGTTTTGTTAAAATAGTTTGAACAGCAAAATTAAATTTATTCATAATGCTGTTATTCATAACTTTTTGTAATCAATAAAAATATTACTCTTATGAATCACTTCATTTTAATTTAGATGTTAAAGATAACTTTTACTAACTTTGTAATTTCTAATGTACTAGGTATAATATCTTGCAAGCAGCAATATAAAATTAAAATATTTACTGAAAAGCAACAAACTTTTCAATTCTGTTGTTATCCAAAACTCTACAATTAAAAAAAGGTATTGTTCAGTTAGCTGGGTGCCACTTATACCACTATATCATATTACCATTGTCATATCATACCACTTATCATACATCAGTAATACTTGGCCAGGAGCCGCGCTAACCATTCGTCTACTCGCCAAATGCGACATCGTGAAATCGGCGAAAAGAAAATTATTATGGCGGAAAAGCTGGCAAATGATTTTTTTGGGACTCTTTAGTTGTTGTAATCATGTTTTGGAACGTAAATGAATTTCCGTTTTTAGCACAAGTTAACTATATTAGGAGAAAAATTTTAAAATATCGTAATATCCCATTAATCAGTCCCTCCTAATAACCCCCTCCCCCTCATTTTGTAAACAAATTTGAAATTTTCAAAAAATCCCGAGAAAGCGCCCCCTAGACAAAAAAAATTCCATCCCACATGTCAAATCATTACCAAGTATTTTGTATCCAGGTATTTTTTTCACCGCATCAGAAAGGTGCGCTAATTCTAAATATGATATCCCCAATCCAGGTGTGATTCTGTTCCTAATTTTCCGAAAATTTAAGCATTCGGTTCAGGAATTAAAAAAAAAATAGACATGAGTCGGAAAATCTGGATATACAAAAATATTTCTAATTTCAACAAATGGTCTCCGAAAAAATCAATTTTGCCAATCGTTCGCAGAAAAGAAGCGCCGCTTTCTTCAAAGGATCGTGGAAAAAACACGAATTTTGTCAATGGATAGCACAAAAAATACGAATTTCATCAAAAGATTGCAGGAAAAAACTCTAATTATATCAGATCTAAAAAAACGCAGTCAAAGGATTGCTGAAAAATGTGAATTATGTCAAGGAATTGAGAAAAAGGCAAAATTCTTCACAGGACCACTGTAAAAAAACGCAAATTACCTCAAAAGATTGCTGGAAAAACGCAAATTACCTCAAAAGATTGCTCGAAAAACGCAAATTACCTCAAAAGAGTGCTGGAAAAACGCAAATTACCTCAAAAGATCGCTGGAAAAACGCAAATTACGTCAAAAGATCGCTAAAAAATACAAATTACGTCAAAAGATCGCTAAAAAATACAAATTAGGTCAAAAAATCGCGAAAAAAAGCAAATTTTGTCAAAGAATCGCGAAATAAAAGCACATTTTGACAAAGGATCGCAGAAAAAAATGGGAATATCGTTAAAAGATCGTGAAAAAATTTCGCATTTCAACAAAGAATCTCAAATTTCGTCAAGGGATTGCGGAGAAACGCGATTTTCATCAAAGGATAGAAAAAAAAATGCAAATTTTGCCAAATATAGCGAAAAAAAACCCCGCAAATTTCGTCAAATATCCCGGAAAACCCCCACAAATTTCAGGAAAAGATCGAAGGGAAAATCCTGTGTAAGCGCTCCCTCTGATTATTTTATGATTTTTCGTCATGTCTGGTGGACAGATTAACGGGATTTTAGATAATTAAATGTTTTAGAAAGCTCCTTTTAAAAATAATTATAAGGTTACTATCTAAAAAGTAACCTTATGATAATTATATTTTTAAACAGTTAGCATTTTTTTCTTTGTTTTGCACACTTAGTGAAATAACTCAATCCCGTAAATATTTCTTGTCATATCTTAGAAGCAATGTAAGAATTCAGGGGGTGGCCCGGGGGAATATACCCCCCCCCCCTCTCCTGGAAGATTTGAGATTTTGTGTTCAATGGGCAAAAAGTGGAATTTCCCATAATGTTAAATAAAAAAACATAAAAATATTAGCACAGAAAGAGCTTCTCTTGGTAGAGGTTCAATAAATGTTTGTATTTTTATTTTTTTACTTGTGAACTCATATATCAAAGAAGGAAAATAGTTAGGGATTAAAAAAGCAACAAACCCTTTTTTTTTTTAATAATCCCTACTGAGTATTAATAATGCTACTATTTAATATTTTGAGAATTTCAGATATAGAAATAACTATTTTTATATTTACTCTGTATATGTTTATTAAGTACAAATGCAAAATGAGCTGCAAACGATACTTTTTTGCTTTGTTATTTGTTTGCTAACTAATGAAATTATACTTAATTGCAGCTTTTATTAATTCTGTATATAATTACCATCTTAGTAATTAAAACATAAAAATGTATATTATTTTCCTGATTAGAGAGTTGATTGTTTAAATATTAATTTTAAACAGTGTTAACAATTTAATTTTAAATGCAGCTGTTAATAATTTTAGTAAATGTAAATATCAGTAGTATTTAATATGGTTTTATATAATTATTACAAAATTTTAATGTTACAGCATTATTGTATACTACTAACTAAACAAATGAATGCAGTTTTTATGATTACTGTAATTACTAATTGTAATTAATTAAAGATTGAAAACGTAGGTTATGATAGAAATTACAGGTTTATTTGTTTTGGAAACATAAAATTATTGGTAGCTATATTCCGTATTTCAACACGGGGAAAAAACTATATTTAAATTTAAAAAATCTGATTTTCTTTATTTTTAAACAAAAATCATGATTTTTTTACACCCTAATTTTTATTAAAATCCTGAATTCGGCATTTTATTTTGTGCATATATGTGTTAATTTCAAATTGATAAATGCAATATTAAGTAAAAATTCTATAGAGCTGGAAAATTCCCTACTGTCTTTAGCCACATGTTACTTTAAAGAAATTCTGGTGTCCTCTCGAAGAATGCATCTCACTGGCTGTGAAAATGCTAGACACCTGATGTCTTTTGATTGAGAATGAATTCTGCGGTTGATAAAAATCTATGCTTTAGTTGAATTATAAATACTTTTTCATTATTTTAATGGGCGTTTTTAATTAATTACTAAGCTAATTATTAGAAATTTAAAATTCTGAGTCTCAGTTGCATCAGAAGAGGACTTTGACTACCCTCACAAAACTTTTTCAGCCTTGTACATGCCGTAGATTTTGCTAGCCATCGCACACACAGAGCGAAACTTCCTTTTATTAGTATAAATTTTAGAATGCAAACAATGTAAGATTAAAGTTTAGTATCGCATAAAATTCAGTAACTATGCAGATAATTTTCCTTTTCAACTTTATTTATCTTTAAGTAGTTGATATTTGGGTAATATGTATTTCTCAATTGTATGTGAACTGTGTGCTATACTCATTATATATATATTTCTTTTTATTTCAGCTTGATCATGATTATGACAAAGTTCGCAAGAAAAATATACAGAATTCTAAAAAACAAGGTTGTGAAGCATGCATTGTTGTTCGAGAAATTGTGCGCTTTCCTGGATTTAAAATAATAAAAAACACTCAAGCATTGAGGAGAAGAGCATATCAACAGCTAAAAGCTTCCTCCTTGAGTGAAGTATCAAGCAATGTTGTAACTGAAAACCGGTATTATGTTTGCCTTCCAAAACTATCGAATTTTATTCATGATAACAATATCACAGAAGATTATGTACAAGAACTCTATAAAAAATTAAAAGACAGGATTTATCAGTTGGTCGCAGAAGGAATTGATAATACAACTAAGATCAAACGATATTTGAAAGTGTTTGTAAGCTCAAACAAGACTGTTTGGTTTAAAAATTCAAATTTTCCAAGTGAACTCAATACGCGATTTTACCCATCAAATCATACCATACGCAACCATGTTAACTTGGCTTTGAACCAATATCGCTATTCAAAGGTTGACCAAGAACACTTAGATTCAATGTTGAAAGACTGGAAAGCAGATGGATCTGAAATTCATTACTTATTTAGACCATACGTTGTAAATGGTACTGAAGAAATGCAATCTTTGCTTTTCGTGTACCAATCCAAAAATAGAAGCATTTGTTGCAGCGGTATGGAAATGAAGCCGGTTTGGTTGATGCAACTTGCAAAACCTCAAAATATGCTTTGCCTGTTTTCTTTTTTTCTTTTTATTTATTTTTTTTCAGTGAAAACAAATGTTGATTACCAACCTATAGCTGTTTTCATTGTAATGAATGAAACAATTAATGCAAATGCTGAGGCATTAAATATTATTAAATCTTGGAACCCTCATTGGAGCCCAAAATATTTTATGACAGACTTTTCACAGGCTGAGATTAAAGCTATTGAAGATGTATTTGTATCTACAGAAGCATTTTTATGTTATTTTACGAAGAGAAAAGTTGGGATAGATGGCTCAGTAATAAAGACAATGGAGTATATATGGAAAAAAAGAAAATATTGGAAATGTTCCGGAAAATTTCCCATGCTGAGAACAAAATAGATTTTGAAAACGCGTTATTAGAAAACAGTGATGTTTGGAAAAAATCCCAGAAATTACAAGAGTACTTTAAAAAAACTTAGGAACCTGTTATGAAAAAGTGGGTCTGGTTTTTCAGAAGTAGCGAATTTATTGTTAACATTAAAACTAACAATGGAATAGCAAGCGTAAATGGTGAACTTAAAAATTGCTATTTAAGTAAATATAAGGGTAAATCTTTGAGCGGTGTAGTAAAAGTAATCTGCAAGGAATTTTTTGTAGAAAAATTCCAAAAGTATATTGAGAAAAATATATCTTGCCTAAGTACTGTACGGAACTATGCCAATGAAGTGCCAGCATATCTGCATAATCGACTGCGGAATTTTGTGGCACATTGCATTATAAATTATAGAAAGCAGCGCACATGTAAAAACAGTTACATGTGTCGAATACTTTAAATTTCTTGTAGAAAGTGGTGAGTAAGAACAAATTTTATAATGTTGTTTTGGAAAATACACTTGGCTTTCCATCATGTGAATGTTTCGACTGGCAAAAATATAGATGTCCATGTAAACACATGTTTGCCATATTGAAATATACACAAAATAACTGGGATAACATTGGAATGAAATACATTAATTCTGTGTTTCATATTTTAGATGAAACAATTGTTCCATCGACTTGGCAAAGTATGACAGGCAAAATTGTATGCCAAAGTGTGACAGAGGAAACATCTGCATGCCAAAGTTTGACAGGTGACGCCCATTTAGAGTTGCAGATAAGAGCCTCAACAAACATGCTAGAAGCTAGCCTTCACAGTAGTGAAAACATTGCAGTAAAAAACTTAAGCCGATCTGCAGCAGAGTGTCGAATATTGTTTATAGAGTTAATTAACTTAACATACAAACTTAATGATGAAATTGTGGCTGACGAACGAAACAAAAACTTGCAGGAATTACTTGTATCAACATCGTTGAAAATGTCAGGTGAAGATGAACTTCCTTTGGGAATTACAAAGTCTTAACACTCCCAAATGTAAAAGGTTTAGTAGTGAACTCCCTAAAAGAAAGAAGACGAATGTAATGTATACTAAAAATTAATATCAATGAATTGTCAAGTATCAGTTTATTCCCACATGCATATTTAACTTTTTAATACCTGTATATTTATGACAGTTGTTACAAAAGTGTATGTTTTCCTGCAAATGCCAAATTTTGAAAATATTGCCTTTTGATTTTGTCTTCACATCTATATAAACATGTGAGCTATCTGTAATCTTGCCTACATATTTTTTACTAGGGATGCACCGAATACCGTAGACTCCCTCAAATCTGCAAACGCCTAAAATTCGCACATCATCACATATGTAAATAATGAAACTTTCAGTTCAGATGTAGGGTCAAAATTACAGACTTTTTTATTTTATATCATTCTGTACGTATTTTAAACAAATCTCATTAATATGACTGAACTCATGCTTTTTCATGAAAGAAGTATAATTTATTTCTGAAAAAAATCATGATTTTGCTGATATGTTTGATAATCAGTCTTTTTACTAAATATATATTAATCAAGCTTTTTTGGTTATTAAATCTGGCTAAACCTGAAGTAAAACTTCCTTATTTTATAATTTCTATATGAATTAGTAGAGTAAATTTATGAGGCAAATTGCATTGAAAAATTCAAGAAAAATACATCTTTCATATTTAATTATACCTTATTATTTATTTACTGACTACCTGACCCCAACGGGCGATGCCCGTTGTAATAACCTGAAATAAAATTCAAGTTTGTGTGATTTTATATCTTTTCAAAATCTTTTAAATGAACCTACCTTCAGGGAACCATTGCCTTTGAAATTGGGCCCTTAGAACTCGAGGAAAGAATGCGGTCCTACCTCTGTAAATTTCACGGATAACTTTTTAACATTAATATGATATTATTTAATAAACGGTGAACTCATATAACTAAAGTTACCTTTAACGCGATTTTTAAATTACGGCTGTAGTGAGTAAACGTAAGTCAGGGTTCGATGAAGCTTTTTATTCTTGGGGCCAATTTTGTGAAAAGTAAAAGTTATTTTTGTGAATTTTATTATTTTTGTGAAAAATAACATATTGTAACAGAAGTTGAAATTCAGTTACGCAAATTTGAACCAAGAATTTATTAACAAAAACTTCTCTAAATCCCCTTGGTAAAGTTTTTGTTTTTCATGACCTGGTTTTAGTTATAAATTACACATTTTAAAACACTTTTTATGAGAAAGAATGTTATGAAGGGGCCTATTTTATTAAAAGGAATTTTGTGAAGGGGCCCATTTTATTAAAATTATTTTTGTGAAGGGGCCCATTTCATTAATTTGTTTTTGTGAAGGGACCTACATTATTAAACAGATTTTTGTGAAAGGGCCCCAAATTTTGGCTGGATTGACCCCTGTAAGTAGTTGCCGAAAAAGGAGATTAATATTCGAAAAAGGTAGTAGCTGAGATATAAAGAAACAACGGCCCCAGGGGACAGGTTTTTAACTAGAATGCAGTTGAGTATAAATTTTATTAATAGTTTTAAAGTAGTTTGAGGACACTAGAACTATATTGAGTCTGTTCTAAACTGCTCTGCTGAACAAGTGCAAAAAGTTTTGACGCATTTACAAATTCATTTTTAACGGAAAGATATAAAATCGGAAGGTGTGGCTATGGAAGCGGTTTGGAATCGAAATGTGTTTTCCCTTTTTTTATAAATAAATTACCTATTGAGTTATAAGCGATTTTGATCACGTGACAATGTTTTCGCCCTTTGTTGAGTAGTTATTCTTCTTTTGGTGTGAAATTCAATTCAAAACGCCTACTTTGACACTATTTTCTGAAAGATCTATTGCGTTTGCAAAGAAATGGAAAAAACAGTTCGATTGCATAGTTTCTGAACAACACCTGCTAGTTTCATGTATTTCTGAACAAAAATAAATTAAAACTTATCTCATAAAGTTGCCCTTTTGGATTTGAAAACAGCCTTAAAATATTAGTAATAGTATCATCAAGCTGCAACAAAGGCCCCAAGAAGGATATTAATATTCAAAATTCAGAGTTGCTACGCCACTTGGAAAACCTGGAAAAGTCAGGAAATTGGGAAATTGACCAAATAAGTCAGGGAATATCAATATTTTTTTTTTAAATATGGAAAAGTCAGGGAATTTGATAAACTTTCATTGTGATCGCCAAGAAAGTTTGATCGTAGCGCTGCCAGGAATGAGAATCTTCCATGTTTTGGAAAATTCCACATAAAAAAAATCACCTAAATTACCCTTTTTTCAAAAATTTCCACTTTCATCCTCCACCCCTTTCCTATCCAACATACATGGGCATATTCAAGGGGGGGGGGGGCTGATGGGACTACAGCCCCTCTCTCTCTCCCCACCCCCCCGAGATTTTCGAAAATGATATGAAAAAGGTGCTGATTTTCTTTCTTTCTTTTTTGGAAAAATTTAAATTTTTTTTTCAATCATATAGCAAATTAGCCATTCTCATTAGTCCCATATTAGTCCACATTGACACCAAAGAAGAGAAAAAGGCCTGATAGGGTTACATCCCTCCTCCCGAAATAGTCGAAAAATTAAACGAAAAAAGTGGGGAGAAGATAAAGGGTAGAAGAATTTCTTTCTTACTTATTAGATAAATTTAATTATATAGAGTAGGTGGGGGTAAAGATACGAACGGGCTGATTTAATCTGAAGAAACATCTCTACAATCATGACCGCTAGGTGGTAGTTTGGTATCAAGTGTAGTAGTTGTGTGTTCAAACCTTGTGAAAAAAGTAGCACTCCATGCCAAGAAAATGAGGTAAGTTTAAATTTTCGCATTTCGATCTAACATTTTTAAATTTTCACTTTGTTTAACTGACAATACTTCAAATTTTTACAAATCAAAAAATTCAGTGGAGAACGGAAGCTCTATAGCTTCTAAATGCCGTATAGTTTACCTCGATCGCATTTGTTTAAACTTGTCGGTAGCCGGTTAAGTAAAATGCTGCAGAATGGGGTAAAAGTACGCAACCGTCTTGGGGCAAAGATACGCACAAGTTTAAGATTCGGGACTTTGTCCTATCGTTTAACTAGATGCAAAGCTTTCCACAATTACGTTGTGGAAAGTTTTATTTTTTATATTGTATAAAATATAATAGCTATTTAACTAATATAAGCTAGTTAACTACCTTTTCCTTTTTCTAGTTAAGGTATCTCAGGACTCTTAAAATTGGAAAAATCGAAAAAAAAAGACCATTTTCAACATATAATATCTTAAAATGTAATTAATTTTAATACAAAATTTTATACTGGGATGAAAGATATAAGTAGGGGAGACCGGGGGAATGCCGAAAACCCGGGTTATGCCGCCACCCCACCTAGTTTAAAAACTAAGGGCAGTTTGAGATAGTGAATGTGCCTGCACTATAGCGGCCAACAATATAAACAGTGCCTAAAGTGAGAGTGACTTTGCTGTACGTCGTTCTTTTGTTCTAGTGAAAAATGTAGTTTTCATCTAGTTGCTTGTTATTTTGGAGCTTCAAATGAGTAGAGATAAGCACCTTTTATTGTAACATTAGGTATTTAAGATAATATGACCCGTAATCTACATGCATTCGCCGACATTTTGATGTAATGTGTTGAACAAGTTCGGTTCTTGTTTCGGCTTTGCTTGAGTATTTCCGCCATATTGTCCTCTCGGGGTAATGCCGCCACAATGCAAATCGGGTGAGAAATGGCCTCATTTTAATGTTGTGGAGCCGATTCAGCAGAGTGACTTTTGCAATATGAAGTAAATTGTAAGCTTAACCATTATTTTGCTCAATTACATTGCTTTCTAACTATTTTCAGTAAGTTGTGTGTTTCCTAGTATCCATTTGATGCATATACTAGGTCATTAAAGAGTGGCGGCATTACCCCGGTACAGTGGCGGAATTACCCCAGTGTCCTGGGTAATCGCGCCACTGTGCAGAGGCTTAAAAAATATTTTTTTATGTATGCTTACTTTACAGTTATGATTACGGTTAAATTTATACAGATACTAAAGATCATGATTCAGCTTTAGAATTTTTACTATTAAAAAATAAACATTTTTTCGAGGTGAAAAAATTTAAATTCCCTTAAGGTGTCGCCATTCCCCCGGTCTCCCCTATGTTCTTTCATTTCATGTATTTGAAAAATTACAAGATGCAGAATTAGAATTTACAGTGGGCTCCAAAATGTCAGACATTTGACGAGCGGAAAATCGGCATAACATATTATGCGCACGATTACAAAATAAATTTTGCAAGTAGACGGAAAATTTTGGGTCCTACTTATGCTTCACATTTAATAATTACTCTGAACCCAAATAAATTTGTATATAAAGCATTTTTCTATTTTTAATACAAAGTTGTATTTAGTTAATGCAAAATTTAGAAATTTTCAACAGTATAATCACCTATAAAGAATATATTTCTGAACAATAAGAAGGAAATTTTAGGTTCAGTTTATACAGACAAACATGAAACATACGTTTTGAAAATTTCATGAAAAAAAATTCAGAAGTTTTTGAGATATCGTGCGCGTTATGCCCAAAAACGTCATTTGGAGAAAATTGACTTCAAAGTTTCTGAAACGCCGCTTCAGCTATTGAGCGTGTATAATTCTAAAAGCCATAACTTCTGTTCTAATAGGAATTTTAAGGAAACATTTATACCAAAATGTTCAGAAAAGATAGTAGTTTAATATCTAAAAAAATTTAAATTTCGAAAATTTTAAAGCTTTAAGAGTCCTGAGACCCCTTAAGTTTTTTTTTTCAATATAGAACGTAGGTATCTACCTACCTACTGTTAAAAATCAATATTCTTGTTTCATAAAACGACTTTGTTTTAAGTCTTAACCCTTAACTCCGGTTAACGGTCTCACAGACCACTGCTATATTCAGTTTTCATAACTTATCATGTAATTTTCAATTTAACTATCGATGTTATATTAATTTTGATTCATTTCGAAACTTAGTAGTATCCTTAAAGACTTCTAAGTAAGGAGAATTTTTATTATGATAGACCTTTACATAAAGTTTAGCGCAAAAACAGTATCTTATGAGTCAGTCAACCCTTTTATTCATTCTACGATCAAGGGGTCTTTGGGACCCCTTAAGAAGTTTTTATGCAACAATTTTTGTCACAATAGTTAGAGATTAACTGCTATTTGCGATCTCACAGACCGCTGTTTTTTTTTTTTTTTTTTTTTTTTCATGGTTTAACTTACAATTTTCAGTTTAACTATACTAGCAAAATTTACTAATGCTTTTGCATAACGCATTCGTTTTATTGGAAATGGGGCAAAAACCCACAGTAATGGGGCAAAGATACGCACTGCGTATGTTTGCCCCACCACTGCGTACTTTTACCCTGACCGATGAGGCAAAGATAAGCAGTGCAATGTTTTTTTTAAAATTACAATTCTCACAGAATTATAATTTGTCAGCATGTCGGTTGATGGTGGCACTTGCCTAATGTTCTAATCTAACATTTTAATCACTCATTACACAAGTTTAGACCGATGTTTGCGTTAAAAATCGAAATGTATGGAAAGTGCGTATCTTTACCCCCACCTACTCTATATATTTATCATGCATCGCACTTGTCTTCTTGTTAGTCCCATATTTGTGCATAGTGACACCTTAGTTAACCTCTTCAGAATTTTGGCTAAGTCGGAAGTCAGGCACTGTATATGCGAGGAAGAGCTGACTGTGAATGATATTCATTAACTTTTGTTTTTAACACTCGATTACTTCCTCGTATCTATAAGATACACAGTGACTTTTTGTCTGACTGCAAAGACATCTTTTGGAGTTCGGTAACGCTTCCCTCCTCCCCCCCCCCTTCACTTATCTTCCTATTCCGTCCTAACTTAGCAGACAGTTTTTTTCATCTGCAATGGTTTAAAGTCATTATTATTTGTGCAATGCACAAATAATAAACAAAGTCGTTATTTTATATATGTGTATCAAAATATTTTGTGTATACAAAAAATATTTTGCGATTAATTTATTGTTATATATTATTGTTGTTACTGTTAATAATAATTTATTGTTAAGCAAGAATCGTTGCCAGAATTTAGTTTTGGGGGTGGGAAGTACATTTTTATAGATTTTAAGCTACAATGACTTTCTTTTAAATGAAAGTATATAAAATACCCAGTAACACTTTTCACGACGAGGAACGACCTCAGGATCGGACACATGCTACCCCCCCCCCACCCCCCGGGGTTGATTCTGAGTAAGAAAAAAAAATTCTGAAATTCACAGCAAACTTTCTGAAAGTTTGCAGCAGAGGAAGGAAGGGGGGAAATTCTTTCTTGCCGGTTGGGTTAACTTAACTATGTTTTCATTTCAGGTCAGTTTCAGGCTGAGTGTAGATTCCTGCAAGTTGGGTTCGGGTAAACCAGATTTTTAAAAAGTTAGACCAGTATATTATTTCAGTTTAAAAACTATAGCTATCATAATAAACATAGATGTCTGTATGTGTTTTTTCAGTAACCCTTTGATGAGATTCAGGTTTTTATCACAACGCTTTGACGAAATTCTCATTTTCCCGCGATATTTTGACAAAATTCGTTTTTTTCCGCGGCCCTTCGACGAAATTCGCGCTTTTATGGAAACGCGTGTTTTTTTAGCGATCCTTTGTCGAAATTCGCTTTTTTTCTAATGTCATTTGACAAAACTTGCTATTTTTTTGCAATCCTTTGTTGTAATTTGAGTTTTTTCCGCGGCTTTTCGAGGAAATTCGCGTTTTTCCCCCCCCCTCTTTTTGACAAAATTCGCGTTTTTTGCGATCCTTTAACGAAATTTCCTTTTTTTTCGCAGCCCTTTGAAGGAATGCGTGTTTTTTAGCAATCGTTTTTCGAAATTTGCATTTCTTCTGCGGCCTTTTGATGAAACTCGCGTTTTTTTCTGCGGCCTTTTGACGGAATTCGGGTTTTTTTCTGTGTTCATTTGACGAAATTCGCTTTTCCTGCGGGATCATTTGACAAAATTAGCATTTGCTCTGCAATTATTTGACGAAATTTGAGTTGTTTCTGTGATCATTTGACATATTCGTGTTTTCACCGCCATCATTTGGCAAAATTTGACTTTATCCGCGGCTCTTTGACAAAAGTCTGATTTTTTCCTCGATCCTTTAACGAAATTGGCGATTTTTTTTCTGTGAATGATTGACGAAATTGAATTTTTTCAGCGACCATTTATCAAAAATTGCGATATTTTTTAAGTCCGAAATTTCGGACTGATGACCGAATTTTTTTACTTTTCGGAAATTTCGGACCAAAATCGCCCCTGCCCTTTCCCTACGCCTTATTGTCAAAAAGGATTTCCGTTTACAACACAATTCAACGTGGTTCGTAAGATTTAGAACATTGTGAAAATTTAAGTCGTCCGCCCCCCTCACGAAATGAAATCCTGGTTATGCCACTGCCACCATAGCAAATAGTTTAAATTTTTAAAGCTCATTATTACAGATTTTAAAACTTTTTCCGATAGTTATTTTCAAGTAAACAAATTAATAAATTATCCTTCATCTGCCCCCTGAAATGTCTGCTTTCTCTTCCCCTTTGCCTCCTGTTGAAAATAAAGTTTATCTGAACATTAGTGATTTTGCGATACAGTTGACGGAATGAATGATGATCCGGTGCACAAATATTCTGTAGTGAATTTGTACAGTTTGCAGGAAACTTTATTTGAAAGCTTGTAATGATCATAAATTATTAAAGAGAGCCATTCCAAATGTAAACCTCAATGCAAGGTAGTTATTGGTTTGGGAGGGTCGTGAGGGGATTGGGATAAAGATCTTTTGATTATTAACAATTCTATTCAGGAAATTTTAGCGTTTTTAAGTGATAAAATTTGCTTCGCCCTCAACATGTCCTCTACGCACTACACCGCTAGTCTAGGACTTTCTTGAAATACACCTGGAAAAGTCAGGGAATTTTGTTCTCCCGTATGAGTAGCAACCCTGAAATTGGTGGTAGCTGAAATCTGAGAAATTTTTTTTTGTCATTCATGTAGTAGCTGAAACAAAATGGATAAATCTTTCAGCATTGAAACAAGCAATTTTTGCCTGGGAAACCAAGCTCGCAACTCACTTATTCAGTTAAAAATGCAGTTGTATCTCACTCCATGTAAAACTTTAATTTTCTTTTGTTACTTTAATTTTCTTTTGTTACTTTAACAATTATGAAGATATTGTAACTGTATTGTCAACAGAGTTACTTTGATTTCTGTAAAATATGATAACTTGATGGAAAGTACTGGAAATTGCAACCATTCATATTTAAACAACACTGAGCTAGGCATTCCTTTATTAGGAATGCTGAGCTATCAATAGTATTTATACTATATCAGAGTCACTTCTAATAATATCACATTTTATACAAACAAATTAAGGATTCAAATATTGCTAAAATAGCTTCATTTTTGCTAAAGTTGTGAACGAAAATTCAGTTAAAGCATGTAGTGACACATCCTGCATTTTTGATGGAATAAATGGATTAAGATGTTGTTTCTTGATCAATATAAGAAAATTTTATTAATTGAATTCACATAAGAAGCCATGAAATTAAATTTTATTAATTAAAAAAGTTTGAAACTAATTCTCTTTTTAAATAATAACATGGTGTAACAATCTTTTTAAATATATATAACCATTAATTAAACATTACCGGCCATCATCAAAAACCGCAATATTGTGAATGAAAAAACAATAAAAATGGATACCACAAACCTATAATATACAACTGTATGTATAAAATAAAGTGCCTTATACTTAATTACAAGAATTAATATCGAAGAAAAAAAGAAGAATATGGATACCGAAAAATAATTGAAAAACTTATATATTGAATTACGTTTTCAAGAGTACAGAATTCAATGATATAAGCAAATCGGTTGTTTTCTGTGAGAAAAAAAGCTAAAAGCTGAAAAAAAAATTTCTCTGTACTCAAACAACCAATATGACCAAGAGAATAGTTTCAAGGTGAAAACAGAATAATATCAAATGGCATGAAATGGAAAAAACAATATAACCCTTTAAACACATAATTTATAGCATAAAAAATAGAAATATTACACAACATACCGAATAAAATCCCAGTTGTTTTCAAAATATCCTCCTGCACATGGTATTCAAAATCACGATAAGATTAAGGTGAATAAAACAGTTAACACTGAAATTAAAACCTATGCATTCAGTTAATTCATTTTGAAATACCGTGATAAATTCAATTAATATAATATAAATAGAAAATAATTAAATTATTTAAAATTCCTAAAAACACTTTTAAATTGTTTAATTTCTATTTTACAATATTTCCAAATGCAGCGTTCAATACCACCTGGTGTAAAAAATTAAAATTATTACTCTAATAGAAGCATTAAAAGACAAAGTTTTTATTAGTGCAAAGTTTACTTTAAAAAAGCCTTCTTTATCAACATAAAAGTATCTGTGCTAAATATTATGTTAAATTGTTTAAAATTTAACTTTTTAATACTGTTAAACTGTGAAATATAAAACTATTTGTCCAGCTGAATATTCGGTATTCAGCCTAACAATTCCTATTCGGCTAGCCGAATATACAGTATCCGGTTTTCACCATAGGCCAAATATTCTGTATTCGACCAAAATCACTATTCGACAGATCTCTATTTTTTTACATTGTTTCGTATCTAGAGCTTTTGCATTGTTTTGTAAATATTGTCTTTACACAAATTTAAATTAATTTAAAGGAATCTATTAAACATGGTAGGCAATATAAAACACAATGAGAAACACCTTGCTGCAAAATGTAAACATTCAAACTTCATACATGGTGATAATGATGTCACAGCCAATCCAGTGAGATTTGAAGATCACAGGATTTTTGTGAAACATAAAACTCAAGTTAAAAAAATTATTTTCATGATTTAGAGTGGATTTTCGAGTATTTCAAGATCAACTTTACCTTTCATGTAAGGGATGGAATACTTTCTAATGAACAAATATAAGATTATAAAATATAGCTTAAACAATAATTATTGAATAATGTCATATTTACGTTGATTACTTAATGAAAAATATATGAAAGGAAAGCTCTGATTCAATTTACTTAAAAAAGTGCTAAAATGCATAAAAATGTCTCTAACATTAAAACTGTCAAAAGATGTTAAAAACCTAAAATGCTTTGAACTGCAATAAAACAACAGTCATCAGGAGAAAAACGCCTCTGATCTTTCCCCTGATGGCGGCTGTTTTATTGCAGTTGAAAGCACTTCTGATATTTAACATCTTTTGACAGTTTTTATGTTATAAAGACCTTTGTATGTATTTTAACACACAAACATAAGTATAAATAATCTTATATTTTGTTTATTTATTTATTTTTTTTAATGTTATAAAGATTATTTTGTTAATAATTATAGTGTGATTTTACTTGTGGTGCAATTTTTTTCCTTTATAATGTAATATAAATTATGATAAAATAAAGATGATACAATAAGAAAGTTTTATTTGTTATGTTTTCCTTTGTCTCACATTCATATTTTTCTTTCTAATATATATAGAAGACAATCTGTTTAGAAGACAACCCGACTAACTCCATTTTAAGGGGCTTTTTTTTAAACAAAGGAGCATTGAAAATTTTAATTTTCTATATACACTGGTGTGCAAAAATTAAGGAAAATTCACAAAATGCTAGTTTTCAAATACGCGATCACTCAAAAGGAAATAATATAACTCGAGTAATTACTATCTCTACAACACAGCTAGTCCATATAGCATCTCATTCATGTCACAAGTGTCATAGTCACTACGGTGAAGCAAAAATATAGGAAATTCCATACATCTCATTATGAGTCTCAAATGATCACTATATGCGACTCCACTGAGACGTCACTGTGACTGCTGCTTTGTGACGAGTCACCATGTGGCTCTACAATGTAGTTACATTGTGACTCTCGTGTGACTGTCATTTGTAGACTCAATTTCAGAGTCATCGTGAACGCTACAATGTGATAAGTTACCAAATAATGTCACATTAAAGTCACATGATGACTTTCAGGTGACAGAGAGACTACTGTGAAGTCACCATTGTGCTCTTTTGGGAAAAGTCTCCATGTGACTATAATATGATAGAGGGTAAGGTCCAAATACCGGCTAGGGTCCAAATACCGGCTACTAGGTGTTCTGAGAACTGAGCGCAGCGCAGCCTAGCGGTGATAGGCAGAGCTTGTAACTTTAATTGAGAGAAGAAAATTACGTCGCTGAAGTCTGTGTCATTTACAAATAGTAAATGCAAAAGTGTCGAATCTACGTAATCTGGTACATCAAAAGTTGTTCAGATATGTGTTTCTCATTTTTTTTTAAATATACTGATCGTATATAGGCTTGAATTGTTGATTAAGTTATTTTCTAGACATATTTAGCGCTCAATTGCCACGCGCACATTATTGGTATTTTATTATATGAGTGAGTAATACCGGTTTTAACTTACACATAGCAGTGGTCCGAATACCGGCTACCTAGAGTGGTCTAAATACCAGCTAGCCGGTATTTGGACCTCTCTCGGTTGCTCTGATTGAAGGGGAGGAAAATAAGTTTAAATAGTTCCATAATTAATAAATTAATTTAAATGGTTCAGAAATAGTCCCCGTCCCATTTCGCAATATGATAAAAGCAACCATGGCTGTAATTCTTCAGGACCGACACTGGTTACCGGATCACTTTCCAAAAAAGAGCTGTTGGACACTACAAAATTGCCTGTAATAAATGTGGAGAGAAAGAAAAAACTGACGGAGTAAACCAGGCGAAAGAGACAGAAATTTGATTTTAACCCTCTCTCTGCTCAACCCGATATTTCTTTGGGCATCGTAAAAGAAGCAAAATTTGCGCAACCCGAGATTTCCTCGGGGATGCATTTTTCCGTCTAATTAACCCTCCTTGATTATTCCCACCAGTTATTTTTTTATTGAAAATTATGCCTTATTTAATCGGAGCATTTTCCAGGTAAAATTAGACAAAAACTTTTGTTTTGAAAAACCGGTGACAAAAGAATAAAAATTCTTAAAAGACGCTAGTCGCGAAGGAGCTAAATACGCAATTTTTGAAGCAATTTTGATAAAACAATTACGCAGCGAGAGGGCTTGAAAAATGAAAATATCTAGCAGGGGAATATGATAAATTTGTGTCTTCTGCATGAGTGCTTTCTCTGTGGACAAGAATGGGGGAAGGGATTCTGAGTTCAATGTTAAGAATACGATATGTGGGCTGATAGGGACTATACCGACGAAGAGAGTGATATTATGCTTTTGATTTTTTTTCAGATAAAATAATTCTCATTTCAATCAGCAAGCTTTTTTTTTGTTTTACACGTTAAAAAACAAAATTAGAAACATAATGGGAAGAAGACTGTGAGAGATAGTTGTAAAGAATTTTAGAAATTTGACAAAAATACTTATTTATTAAAAAATTGCGTATTTTTTCTGTACATAAGAAATGTTATTAATCAATACAATTTATTAAAATAATATTCTTATTGCTTAATAATTGTCATTAACTCTATTTGTGTGTTTCAATACAACATTTAAGTAAGACAAAAGTCACATATGTATTTGTGTGGGCTGGTCACACAACTGCAGACTTTTTGCGACCACTTTACACATATTGTGCACACATACTGTGTTACAGATATAGTGGGCTACTTTTTGTAAATTTAGGTTTTTTGATTTTCAGCACTTCTTTGAAATCGTAAAATTCTCCTCGTTTAATGACATATTAATTAAGGCGAAAACAGGGGAATTTTACCATTTCAAAAAAGTGGTGTTAATCAATAAATTTGAATTTAAAAAAAAGTTGCCCGCTGGCAACACTTCTTCTGAAATTCCACGCGACCTCCAATACCCGTTATCGTCATGTTGGGTTTTAATGCATTATAATTGGCGTAACACCGCACTACAAAAGTAAATAAAAGCAGGAACGTACAACTAAATGTATATATTTTGTAGACATAATGAGGGAATAATCATTTGAAAATATGAATATACACTTACCTTCAAGTTAGATGTAGAATTTTATAATAAAACAGCAGCAAACTAATAACGTGAGGCACAAAAATAATTTCCTTCCGACAGTGACTGTATCCTTACTGGGAGCTGACGATGTAGTTCGCTAGGTGCCGGTACCGATCGCTCGTTTTCAATTCTATTCCGTTTAGAGATATTGGAGTGAGCGGGATTACCAGCTGAGCGGCATTACACTACTTTCCCCTAATAATAAAAAATGAGATGTCCGACTAACTGCTAGGAATAACTGTTTTTGCATCCAGTGGAACAACTTCTGAAACGCAAATTCATGTTTAACTCTTAACCGGAAACGTACCGTCTGTGAGATGGTTGCGTCAACATATCTGCCCTTAATATTTTCTCTTTCCGACATTCCAAACTTATTTTTATGCTGTTGTATTAAAATATTGGTCCCGTTAATGCATTACTATTAAAAATTAAATGTTTAAGTTCACTATTTGTTAAATGATTAAGTGTTCTGTTTGTGCACGGGATTTTCACATTTCCGGTTAGGAGTTAATAACTATATATCAGATGCTTTTTATAAAAATTCCCTCCTATTCCACTAGAAGCAGAGACAGTTTTTCATAGCAATAAATCAGACATCTCATTTTCAATTATAGCTAGATGTCCTACGGTTACTCTGAGGCGATGATATGTTCACTTGTAACAATCTTAATTTGAAGGGGAAAGTGGACATTAAAAACCAAATCCCTCTATTTTCAATGGATTCATCTGAAAATTGACAGACTTGTTAATGGCAAGCTCAAATAGTTATATTCAAAATTTCGTGATAAATTAATAAACAGTTTTTAAATTATTCAATTTTTAAATTTTTAAAATAACGAATAATTGACATATTTTAAAATGACCAATGTGCATTTCTTTTACATAAAATACGACAATATTTACTCATGAGATACTTTTTATATATTACAATGGAAAATGGCATGAATTGTAAAAATTTACTAAATATGTAAGTTGAATTTCTTTTTTCGTAGCTATGTATTTTCATATTCACATAAATGTCCACATTAAAATATTCCTGAAATGCAACTTTTTATACTAACATTTATTTATTATTGTAAAGAGAATATAAAGTATAAATTTAAAAGAATCTTATTAGGAATGCGTATGGAACGTTTCAAACATTAGAAATGTGCGAAATTTTCAATTTTGAGAAAACAGCATTTTAAGTAAAACAAACTGCATAAATATATACAGTTTTTACAAATATAAAAGCTTAAACCTCTGCGAAGGAACGTCAGAATTGAAAATTCTATTTGCGTCAGATAAATTTGAGCATCTAGTTTCGTAATTCTCGAAAAGAAAAGAAATCTTTTTCTTTGTCAAATTTCGTGATTTTGAATGTCCACTGTCGATTTAACACTTTCCAACGTAGTTGAAAAGTGTTTATTCCAACGAGTTGAAAAGTGTTTATCAATTTGGTTTGTCTGTCCATCTGTCCACGCTCTAAATCCCGTGCGTATACTCGAATTTTCATGAAATTGATATACGTTAATGTGTTTAATCAGGCATGTTCGGTGTTGCATATGAAGTGTGTAGCATTAACAGTTCATTTATAGGGGCACTCAAAATAATTCCGTTGCATTATAGTCAATGGGGAAAAATCGCTTGCAGTTTATTTTAATGACATTACGCTATTTCAAATGCATTGAAATTGATATAAATCACTGAAATTCACTACAAGATGATTAGAATAGAATAGGGCGTTCATAGCATTAATCGTTCATTTACTGGGACACAGAAAGGAAATCAGTTACAGTACTGTGTTTGAGCAATAATTGCTGTAAGTGCGTTTTCAATCTCGATATGCGCTTTTAAATATAATTAACTTTTTGCATTTTACTCGATGTGTATATATTCTATACCTCGTAGACAGGGATACACAAAAGTATTCACGTATAATTCTGATTATGGTTGGTTGGTTGGTTGTATGGGGTTTTATGGCGCAAAATCCCTTAAAGGACATGCTGCGCCAAAAAAAAGTAGGCTAAAACATCAAAAAAGTGAGAGATAGAAAAATGAAAAAATAAAGGAACAATGAGAAGAGCAACCTGGATGGGGTATCCCATCCAGATGTAGTCGAACAAGAGTAGAAAAGACTAACTTTTAAATACTATAAAACAGTAGAGTAAAAACAAAAGAATAAGTCAATAAAAAGTGCAGTCTGGAAGGGGTTCCCTTCCAGATATCACAAAGGTGTAAACAGAAAATTTAATCGTTAAACCAAAGATATACAAATTAAATTTCAAAGTAAAATCCAGCATGTTTTAAAAAAGTAAATAGTGCCCTATGAGGTTTATCCCCAATAAGGTTTGTCAAGAGTGGTGATGATGACTTAAAATAAGTTCTATATAAGTGCCAGAGACCCGGACAGTCAGTTAGAACATGATGAATGGTCAGGTAATCAAAATGACAATGTGGACACATGGGAGCATCCTTCCGAAGTAAAAGATGTTTATGAGTGATCCTTGAATGTCCAATTCTCAGACGAGTAAGTAGAACATCTGTTTTTCTTGGATAACTCGGAGGCCAGGTCATTATTAGAGGTTTGATATGGTGCAGTTTATTATTGTTTTCCATATCCCAACCTTCTTGCCATTTATTCTGAATAAAAATATTTATAAGTAGTTTAACGTCTGAGAAAGGAACATCATGGTGTAACGGATTAAGAGCACGTTTTGCCGCCTCATCTGCTTTCTCATTGCCAGGAATACCCATGTGTCCAGGTACCCAGCAGAATAAAATATTATGACCACGCCTTGTCAATTTGTTATAAATATCTAGGATGGATGAGACAAGAGGATGCTTGTTAAAAGATTTAATTGCGTCAATAGAACTGTTTGAGTCTGTATAGATAATGAAGGATGAGCTATGATGATGAGATATGTGCACCATGGCTCTCTCTATTGCAATCAGTTCGGATGTAAAGACAGAGATAGAAGGATGGAGACGATAGCTTAATGAAGTGTTGTCACAAAATACACCACAACCAACAGTATTGCCACTCTTAGATCCATCTGTATAAATGTCAGTATAGCCATTAAAATTTGCTCGGTGTGCGGCAAATAACTGTTGAAAAACTGCAGGGGCCAAGTTGTTTTTATCATATCCTTTAAAGGGATGGAGCGATGTAATATCAGGAGGGTTCCAAGGAGGAAGTACATGCAATGGACATGGACTTACCCTGATATTACTCAGTGGGCTATTATCAGTAATTTTTCTAATTCTGACACCAAAAGATGGGATGCAAGATGGTCGATGCTGATAAAGAATATCATTGTCGGTGTTTAAAATGTATATATGAAGAGGATGGCCAGGATGTGAAAGGAGACGGTAATACAGTTCTAAAGAAAGCTTTTCACGAATGTGGTGTAATGATGGTTCATTGCAGTCAACATAAAGACTTAAAACTGGAGAGGTACGAAATGCACCAGAGCAAACACGGAGTGCGCTATGGTGCACTGTGTCAAGTTTTTTAAGAACAGAATTACGTGCGGAACCATAGACCTGGCAGGCATAATCAATTTTGGAGCGGATTATAGAGCGATAAATTTTCAAGAGAGAACCACGGTCTGCTCCCCAAGAAGTGTTTGAAAGCACCTTAATTAGATTAAGTGATTGCTCACACTTTTTACGTAACTGCAAAACATGTGGCAAGAAAGTGAGTTTTTTATCAAAATATAAGCCAAGAAAGTGAATGCAATCAGTAACAGCAACTTGAGACGCTCCAATATAAATTTCAGGATCTGGATGCAGACCCCTTCGTCTACAGAAATGCACACAAGAGGTTTTGTCTTGGGAAATAATAAAACCATTTTTATTTGTCCATTGAATAATACGGTTGATAGCAATTTGTAATTGTCTCTCAATAAAACGCATATCTTGTCCTTTACATAAAATTTTAAAATCGTCAACATATAGTGTACCCTGCACACAAGGGGGTAATTGTTGCAGTATATCATTTATCTTGATTGCAAAGAGGGTGACACTCAGAACACTGCCCTGTGGTACACCCTCTTCTTGTACATAAAAACTGGAGAGAATCCCCCCAATTCGAACTTGAAAAATTCGAAAGGCGAGGAAGTTCTTAATAAAAATCGGGAGGTTCCCACGAAAGTCCAGGTTAAAAAGGTCGCGAAGGATACCATACCTCCATGTCTTGTCATAGGCTTTCATCATGTCGAAAAAAACAGTGACCAGATGGTTGTGTTTTAAAAAAGCAGTCCGTATATGGGTTTCTAAAAGAATGAGGTTATCGATAGTGGACCTACCACGCCGAAATCCGCTTTGGAAGGCTGCAAGGCAATTATTTGATTCAAGAACATGCACCAGGCGGCAATTAACCATTTTTTCTAAAAGTTTGCAGAGGCTGCTAGAGAGTGCGATAGGCCTGTAATTGTTTGGGTCACTGGAGTCTTTCCCTGGCTTAGGAAAAGGAATGATAATGGCTTTAGACCAGGAATTAGGGAAAGTTTGTTCAATCCAGATTCTATTGAAAAAAATAAGTAAGTTATTGAGAGAGGTGGAAGAAAGATGTTTTAGCATGGTATATGTGATGCCATCATGTCCTGGGGCAGATAACCGGCTCTTTTGCAAGCAACTTAAGAGTTCTGGAATAGTAAATGGGAGATTGTAATCATGAGAATGGCGAGAGTTAAAATTGATTCTGATATTTTCCGTTTGTCTTTTGTATGATAAAAAAGGTTCTGGGTAAGAGTCAGAGCTAGAATTGGAAGCGAGGGTACTAGCTATTGTCTCAGCTATATGTTTGGGAGATGCTATTGTTTGGGCGTTGTGTTTTAAAATTGAGATATGATTTTCAGAATATAATCCCGTACAATTCTTTACTTTTTTCCAAAGAACTTTACTTGAGGTGTTACTGTTTATATTGGAGACGTATTGCATCCAGGATTCACGTTGGCTTTTACGCCGCACTCTTATAGCATCAGCCTTTGCTTTTTTGTACATAATATAATTAGTATTATTGGGATACCTCCGGAAGATACCCCAAGCCTTCTGTTGATTTTTTTTTGCCTTTTTGCAGTCATCATTCCACCATGGTTTCCTGTGCTTTGGGGTAGAAAGTGATTTTGGAATGCTAATATCTGCAGCATTGATAATACATTGGGTGATATTATCAAGCGCATCGTCGATATCACCTTCTATCATTTCACGTGTAATTTTTGCAAGGTCTGTGAAAGTTCGCCAATTGGCTCTGTCATAGACGTAGCGTTTAAAGTAATTATTAGAATCCGTGTGAGGAGTTGTCTGCGAGATAAAAGTGGGAAAGTGGTCACTGCCGTACAGGTCATTAGAGACCCAGAAGGTCCAATACGGATATATAGATGGGGAGCAAATAGTGAGATCTATGGCATGAAAGGTGCGAGTCGGTTCATGAAAATATGTGTGATCGCCATTATTGAGTAGGCATAAGCCATTGTCGGAAATGAATTTTTCTATTATGTCACCACGTTGATTAGAGTCAGAATTCCCCCAGAGTTGGCTATGAGCATTAAAATCCCCAATGATGATGAAAGGAGCGGGGAGTTGGAGAACTAGATCCTGAAGTAGTGCTGACTGAATAATTTGGTGGGGTGGTAAATAAATAGAACAGATTGTAATGAGACGTTTTACATGAACACGGACTGCAACAGCTTGTAAGTTTGTGTTTAGTAAAACACGAGAGTGAGGTAAACTGCGAGAGATGAAAAGAGCCACACCACCAGTAGCTCTTTCATTGCCTGTAAAATCTTTTCTGTAGGTAGCATAGTTGCGTAATTTCGCTTTGTCAGTAGGTTTTAGATGGGTTTCCTGCAGAGCTAAACATAAAGGCTGATGGTCGGATAGAATATTACGGATTTCGTCAAGTTTATTATGATAGCCACGGCAGTTCCATGAGATAATATTAGACATGATTAAATTGTTTTTTTAAGAAGTTTAGCTGCGGTATTTTATTCGGAGGTAGTGGACATACTATCTCCCTCGTTAAATTCTTCACCCGGTTCTGGGTGAAGAGCTAAAGCATCATCTTCTTCCATTTTATCATTCTGTATTGATTGAGTTTTATATTTGGATGTTTTACTTTTTTTCCTTTTGGCTGTATTTTCAGATGAACTAGTGGCTTTAATTGTTGGTAGGTTAAATTTGTCTGCATCAGATTTATGGTTTGGTTTCACAGAATGTGTTTTAGTTGTATTTTGAGAGCCTCTATTATGGAGTGGAGGTTTCGAAATAAAAGATTGTGACAATTTTGAAGAAGCATTTGTAGATGATTTAGGAGGAACAGAGTTTTGTGAATTAGGAGGAGCAGATTGCGTTGATCTATTTGTCTTACCTGAATTATTAGACAGGTTGTTTTCTTTTTGATTAGGTTGGCAATTAGGTCTAGTTGGGAATTCAGTTTGAGTTGCGATAGTTTTATAAGTTTTATGAACGGTTTTTGTTAAGGCAGCAGCATATGATACACCAACTTTGGGCGTTCTGGATTCGACTATTTTTCTGGCTTCAGGGTATGATATATTTTGTCTTGTGCGTATTGTCTGTATTTCTTTTTCTATTTTCCACATTTCACACGATTTGGCATAGGATGGATGATCTTTTTTGCAGTTGACGCAACAAGGTGGAGCATTGCATTGCCCACTTTCGTGGCCAATTGCACTGCACCGACCACAGGTTTGTTTACCTCGGCATGATGTTTTTGAGTGCCCAAAGCGCTGACAGTTAAAGCAACGCAGTGGGTTTGGGATGTACGGTCTGACAGAGCATGATAGATATCCAGCTTTTATATATTTGGGTAAGTTGGGAGTATTAAACGTCAGAATAATATGCTTGGTAGGTATTTGTACTTGGTTAGCTGGAATTTGTTCATCTTTGCGGTTTATTTTTATACGTCTAGCTGCTATGACATTTTGTTCCCTTAAGTTTTCCACTATTTCATCTTCGGTTACATGCAAGAGGTCATATTCTGATATCACTCCGCGAGATGAGTTTAAGGTTCTATGTGGTGATATGATGACAGCAATGTTTGCAAAGTGAGTACATTTTTTTAGGTTTAATGCTTGTTGGTTATTGCTTACTTCAATTAGGAGTTCACCTGTACGGAGTTTTTTTATTGTTTTGGGTTCGCCAACCAGTCCTTGGATAGATTTATTAATTAGAAAGGGGGATGTTTTATCAAAACTCCCTTCTTGGCGTTTGACGACAAAGAATCTTTCTTCAGTTTTATTTTCATGAGAGTTGGGATTGTTAGATTCCGTTGTGGAAACATAATCCTCGACTCTCTCACTCCATGATAATTTATTGCCTTGATTTTCAGTAGCCTTTGAGCTAGAGCTCGATGCATCAAAATTCTCTTTATTAGCTTGTGGGGCCTCCACATCGCTTGTCTTATTGTCTGATATTGTAGCCATATTTGAGAGATAATGTTTAAAACGCCAGGCATCGGGCCTGGTCACCGACCCTTCTTCTTACCGTTACTTTAGGCGCAGGTCTCAAAAGGGTGAAAACTATCAACAAACTTCCACGTTTTTCGAACGTTGGATTAAACTCGATAGCATCTCCAAACTCTAGTTCTTTCACAGTGGAACTCGGTTGTCGTAGGTAAGCCTTTACAGCTCTGTCCAACCTACATCGCCCTTACGTCGAAAGGACACCAGTCGCCCAGTGCATTCCTAACCACCGCCATACAAGTACAGCGCCCACCGATCACGGAACCGGAATTCGGAGATGCCCTGCACTCTGGGACTCGAGATCAGCCTAAAGAGGTAGAAACGAGGCGATGAGATTAAAAAACCTCAACACCCAGAGTGTCTCACGTGAAAATAAAAAAATCCACTATTGTAAAAAAGAAAAAGTGATGTGGGTGAGAACTTAGAAACAAGGTGTATTTTTTGTCTTTTTTCAATTTTTTTTTTTAAACAAAAGAACAAGAACAATGTTAGTAGAACAAATAACAATTTGAACAAAATGGTCAGTAAAAACATGAACAAGAACAAAGAGGGATAAGAAACTGAAAAAAGAAGATTAAAAAGTGTGAAACAAAGAAAAAAGTATAGACAACTAAAAAGAGAAGAAAACAGGAAAGGAGAAGGATCGCTCGGGAACCCGGGGTCGCGAAACCCGTAAATACCTAAAGAAGGTATTCCCCTGGGGGGAATTCTGATTATGAGCGGAAACTGCTGAAGAGTAATTTTTAACTGTGGTAAGTATTTCCTAACTGAAGTAAATTTTTTAAAGCTTCTAGTTAGATACAAATCTATATACACTATATGGCCAAAGGTAACCGGCCACTTGCGATTTTTGACGTTCTCTTAAATAGCTAGAAAAATATGTGAGGAATCAACCTGAAACTGCAGGTGTGTAAACAGAATAGTACAGGCCATATAGTTCCGTGAAGATTTTTTCCCGAAACCCCATAGTAGACCGTCAACAAATTGAAAAAGAACGAATATCTTTTGGACAACCCTGTAAAAATTAATGTAGCAAAAGAGTTCAAACTGTAGATTAAGTGCCTTATTATATTAAACTATGTTCATTTTTATGAGAATAGCATTCGTAGAGAAATTAAAGTTTTTATAAAAAGAATTCCAAATCTTGCCTAGTTTTTTTGCTTATAATTTGTAGAGTTCTTTAATATAAAAAAGTTCTTTTCAGAAAATATGACAAATAACATTGTACACAATACCCTGCAATCAGAATGAAAAAATATATACATAAATTTTATGAAAAATGAGCAGTTTTACTAAATAATGATTCACTGCGCATGCTCGAATGTAAACAAAATACAATTTGCGTATTGTGTTGGCTAAATGTATAGAGCAACTTTTGTGACACTCAAAAATATACTTTGAAAAGTCTGAAAATTATCGTTTATAGAGTAAGCTCAAAATCCGTTATTCCAAAAAGGAAGCAAAAAGATGAGGCACTGTATCAAAATACAGTAGTACGTGTAATATGTTGTATGCTATACTGGCACTAATCAATGGATATATGGATGCAACCCCTCATATTTTTGCTTCATTTTGGAAACAACGGATTTTGAGCTTGTTCTATTAACGGTAATTTTCAAGTTATGTTTTTGAGACTTTTACAGAAGTTGCTCTATACATTTAGCAGAAAAAATTATGCACATTATATTTTGTTTACATTCGGGCATGCGCAGTGAACCATTATTTAGTAAAACTGCTCATTTTGCATACAATTATTATTATTTTTTTCATTCTGATTGCAGGGTATTGTGTACAATGTTATTTGTCATATTTTCTGTAAACTTGTCTCATTCGTATAATCAAATTTTTCCAGGTGAGTATCGCCTCGTTCTGGAACATAAAATGCCTACGTTTGCCATAGTTTCTAGACACGAGTCTAAGCACAGTCTGAGCACAGGGTTGCCAGTTTGGCCTCCATTTCTTTTTCGAGATTTCAAATTCATACCGGATATTTTGAAAGACGAATCTGTACTTCATGTAATAAAAAAATTTCTGTCATTGAATGAAGGAAAAATAACTTAAAAAAAAAAAAAATTCTGGCACGAATTCGAATTTTTTGAAAAAAAAAATATGGAGGCCAAACTGTCTGAGTACCGTATGTTACCTCTCTCATATATAGGTTCTTTAGCCTGGATCTCTTGATTATAGAGAAGCGGCTAAAAAAAAAAAAAAAAAATTAACAATGCATATTAAAATAAGCATTTCTTAACATATTTGAGAATAGATTTGCTGAATTAAGTTTTACAATACGAAATTTTTTGAGTACATTCAAACAAGTTTAACTCCTCAACTGCCAACGAAATCTTGTGCGATCTCCAGTGCCTTACTTAAATCGCATATTTCTAAAATTACAGAAGGTGTATATTAGTTTTCTGAAGTACCAGTAAGAAATCGCACATGTTATACTGTTATATACAGGGTGTCCATAATTAAACGACCCTACTTTAAAGTTGTCTAAATACGAAACTATTGGTCAAAAAGTTGTGAAATTTTGTGTCGGACATAATAAAGGAATGGGAATTTGTTTGAGCAAAAAAAAAAATTAGTTCAAAATTTCGCCACCAGAGGGCGTTTAATAAATTACACATTTAGCCACCGCCCACTGAATACTAGACCTGAACTCTGTAAAAAAGAATGGAGGTTGTCGTAGGCGGATTTTTTTTTCAGAGTTTGTACGGTACATTTAATTCGAACACCAATAATTTTTAAAAATTTTTGCGCTTTATTTTTTTCAGGTTGTGGTCTGTATATTTTTCTCATTTAATCTGAGGAAAAAAAAGATTTAAAAACTTTTTAAAATGTGTAATTCATTAAAAAAGACCCCTGGTGGCGAAATTTTGAACTAAATTTTTTTTCGTTCAAACAAATTCCCATTCCTTCATTATGTCCGTCACAAAATTTCACAATTTCCTGACCAACAGTTTCGTCTGTAGACAAATTTAAAGTAGGGTCGTTTAATTATGGACACCCTGTATAATGGCTCAGGTGGTGAAAATTGCCTCGCTATAATTGGAATTCGCCATCCTAGATGCATGCATTTTCTAAAGACGTATATATACGTCCGGGGCAGTTAAGGGGTTAAATCCTTCGGGACCGGCGCCTTTTACAGAAATTTTATTCGGTTGGGCACTAATTTTTAACCCGAGAGAACTCGCTAGTGAGAATGCCCAGTTGCTTTTCTTTTAATTTACTTTCATATAATATCAACTTTTTTTGGTTGGCTTAGTACTTTTATTCTCAAAATATGTAAAATAATTGAAAAACATTTAGAAATTTTAATTAAAATGAAAAATGATTTAAATAAGAGTCTTAAAAAAGTACGACTGTGAGAGAAAATCTCATGCAGCGAGTTCTCCCGGGTTAAAAAAGTTACCTTTACTTAAATAATCACAAAAATGCTCTAAATAAAGAGAGCAAATATTCCTTATGTTTTTTACTGGTGCGAAATACAAGATGTCTGCTTTTTTTTAGGGTGCATATATGCAAATGGTCCAGAACGGGTTAAAACACATAAAAAGAAGGATTCAGGATCTTTAATTCAAAAATGTTGACTTATGTATATGTTTTAAGCAATCAGAAAAGTAACGTGTTTTAAATCCTTTTCGATTCCTATAAAACATCATTTCATTATGCAACTGACTCAGAAAGTTTATTCATAAATCTTAAGAATTTACATACATTCTTATCGTAAAGGAGAAAGATATGCAAAGGAGATATCTGAGTCGCTAACATATACAGAGTAAATGTGGAAAAAAACTTAAGTAATCTTTTTTTATTTCTTTTTTTGTTGTCGTTGTTCAACATACTTTTGTGTTTCTTTTCCATTTATCGAAATATACCAACTCAATAGATAATGGATACATTTTGGAAAAGAACATCACTTGAATAACATTAAGATAACAGGAAGATATATTTTATGCTAAAATATATTTTATTAGCAAATACTCTGGTAAATATAGAAATTCTTAATCGTATTTACATTAAATCATGTCTTACGAATAAAATAAGGATTTCAGAAACTATTCCATTTCCTTAATAAATGAATCACACACATTTCTAATCATATTATTAAACACAGATTTTTTTTATTAAAAATATTTTGACGTTTAATTCCCTTTTTTTTTGTTTCGTTATTTATATCTTAAAGTAAGTTACTTGTTTAATTTGGAAAAAAGGCTGTTTATGATAACTGATCTCTTCATGCATTTAGAAAGTGATTTATATGACGTATTGAGCAAGAATGGACAGCACCTTACGCAGCGATAAAGAAAATATTTTAGGGATTTTTTTTAATTGAGAATCTTTTAGACATTTAATTCATATTTTTTATGCATCTTCAAATAAGAAGTTATTTATATGATTTGATAAGAAAAGGTCGTTCATGCGAATTGAACTTTTCACATATATAGCAAATGAAAGGGGAATGACAGAAAAAGGAGAAAGACGACACCTTAAGGGAAATTAAATTTTTTTCTCTTCCAAAAAAAATGTTTATTTTTCAATAGTAAAAATTCGAAAGCTAAATCATGATCTTTAGTATCTATATAAATTTAACCGTAATCATAACTGTGAAATAAGCCCACATCAAAAAATTTCTTTCAGCCTCTGTTCAGTGGCGAGATTACCCAAGATATTGGGGTAATTCCGCCACTGTATCGGGGTAATGACGACACTCTTTAATGACCTAGTACATGCATCAAATGGATACTAGGAAACACATAACCTACTAAAATATTGAGAAAGTAATGTAATTTAGCAGAATAATGAATAATTACAATGCTCCTTAAGCTAGATTTATTAATGTGCTAAGCTTACAACTGAACTCAAATTGCAAAAGTCACCCTTTCCCATGGTGGAGGCATTACCCCGAGAGGACAATATTGCGGAAATCCCCCAGCAAAGCCGAAAGAAGAACCGAACTTGTTAAACAAATTGCATCAAAATGTCGGCGAATGCATGTAGATTACGGGTAATATTATCTTAAGCACCTAATGTTAGAATAAAAGGTATTTACCCCTACTCATTTGAAGCTCCAAAATAAGAAGCAACTAGATGATAACCAGATTTCTCGCTATAACAAACGAACGACGTACAAGAAAATCACTGTCAAACTAAGTACTGTTTTATTGTTTGCCGCTATAGGGCAGGCGCATTCACTGTCTCAAACTGCAGTTAGTTTTAAACTAGGCGGGTTGGCGGCATAACCCCGAGTGGCACCATTCCCCCAGTCTCCCCTACACACGGAAATAAAAAATATACCGCCTACATCTAGAACGAATAGGTAGTCATTTTCTAAATCCCTAAACTAGAAATATGGATTTCCGTGTAATGCGAATAAGGTAAACAACTAAAATTAATAGACGATATGATTGAGAATTTCTAGTCTATAGTTTTATTCGACACATTATATGAATGGCGCAGATGCAAAAGTCACATTATCCACTTTTTAAGGTATTGAGTTATTCATATTACCGTGTTCGTCTTTTTAAGGCGAATCGGACTGTAATTGTGATTTGGATCATAATGAATGTATTAAGGCTCCTGTCCCTGCCAGCGAAGACACTCAAGAGCTAATGCTAATCCTATGGGAAGGGATTTATCTAATATCTCGTTTGCATTTCGACATTAATTTTTTTTTTTTTTTTTGCATTGGATAGCAAGGTTGCGTCTCTACATCGCACCTTTTTTACTTTTTCTATTTTGGTCGCAGATATTTTTTATAAAGTTACTTTCACTTTCAAAACCTGTTCTGAAAATGAAAGTGCCATTCTAAAAAATATCTGCAACCAAAATCAAAAAGTAAAAAAGGTGAGATGTAGAGTTGGATCTCGGCTATCCAATGCAAAAAAAAAATTATTTAAAAATGTCAAAATGCAAACACGATATTAGAAAAATCCCTCTCCATAGAATTAGCTCGTGAGTTCCTTCTCCGGCAGAGACAGGAGCGTTAACCCCTTGGGGACGAGCAACCCGTATTCGGGCCGCGTAAATTGCTCAGAATCCGAGGTTATTCTCACCAGTAAATTTTTATTGTAAATTTTGCCTTATTTAATCCGAGCATTTTCCCTATTCAATTAGGCAAAAATTTCTGTTTTAAAAAAACGGTAATTAAATATTAAAAATTCTGTAAACGACGCTCGTCCCCAAGGGGTTAAGGCTGAAAGAAGAAGCTGAAAATCTCGTTTTGATGCACAACTCACATTATTCATCAACTGTTTTGTAGCAAAACTCACACTCTCCAATTCAACCAATCAGGAGGCTTGCAAAGGATCATGCAAGTCTGTAACAAAGCCAAAAAGGATAATGTTCTGCATGAATCCACCAGTTATTACTAAATTAAACGCAATAAAACAATCAAAGAAGGATGAAGTTAATAATTTGCTGAAGAAACACTATGGTGATCAGCGGAAAGAAAATGAAGATTTGTTTTTTAAAAAAACATTTTTGATGAGACAACTACTAATAACAGTGAACCGAACCAACTTGTAAGCCAAAAACAGAAGTAAATTACGTTAATGTTTAAAGAAGTAAGAAGTAGTGTAAAAAATGTTCCACTAGTTTAATGATAGTGAAGAAGTTGAGCCATGTCTAATAGTATAATTTTTTCCCCAAATTATTTTTTAATATATATTTTTTGCGTTTTGATGTTTGTTGTTTATTACCCTACAAAATAATATAATGAACACTAATGTTCAGATTTTTTGGGGATTCTTATTGTTTTAAATTCATAACTATTTTGGTTTATAACTAACATTACTCATAAAAGTTTGCTGCAAACCTCACTTTTTCCGTACTTAAATTTAAATTCTAGTTTTACCAGAATTATTTCAGGTTTAGGACTATCTGCAAGTAGTTGTTACGGCAACAAATATATCACAAAAAATGTGCCAATATATCATGTTTATTAAGAGTAATCAGTTTTTTGCATTTGTCTATAAACTAGGATAACTGGAGAGTGCGAATTTTGTATCTACAACTTTCATATAATGAATCGTTTGAGTTGCCAGAAATGATCACTTGATTTCTAGAATTAATTCATAAACTAGAATTATAGTTACTAACACTCACTTGTTGTGTTCGCAGTTATTTGCAGAGGTTTTTAAATAAGTTTGACCACGATAATATAAGAAAACGCTCTTGAATTTTAATAGGGATAACTAGAACTCTCTAGCAAAGGGAACTAGATTTTATAAGGATGACATGGGGCCATATTTTCTAGCGGCACAATTTATTTTCTAGATGTTAGTAGCATAATTTTCTTTAAGTGTAAGGTAGCACTGGAGGAGATGGACATGGGGTCATGTAATGAGGAAATAATATCTCGAAAGTTTCATACATTCTTAGTACTACTTGTTTTTTTTTGTTGTTGTTGTTGTTTGTTTGTTTTTAAGTGAGGTAATGTGCAAACATATACTAATAAATAAAAACGACCTTCGGAAAACCTCGTCTTTGCGGACTAAATTATTCCTCATTTTTAAACAAATAATTTCAGTACTCAGAAAACGTGTTTTTCTGTTAATTTTTCTCGAACGTCTGAAAAATGGAAATTTTTCCGTTTACTCCTTGCGCGCATGCGTATTGGCTCTATTAATACTAATGTTCGAATTTATTTTAAAAATCAAAAACTGAAAATTCAATAAATAAAATTTTCTAATTTATTTAAAAAGAAACAAAAATAGTGCTCTCGAATTTAATAAAGTAGCAATTTTCTCATACATTTAAAAGTATTCGCAATTTTGTTTTTAGAGTATTATTTAGTTTATTTATTACAGGTAAAATATAATAATAAAGAATCTAAAAAAATCATAAAATTTCATAATTACTTCAGAAATTTTTATTTAATTCAGATAAAAGGGGTTTGAAATTTGTTACTAATTATTTTTTTAGGAAGTATGTAAATTTTTCTTGACTATGTATAGCGTGACTAATAAAAAAATATTCTAAAAGAACACATTTAACCCTTTAGCGGGTGGTGTCCACAAAACAGGACACCTAATTTTAATTCTAAAACTGACAAACGACACCAAGAATATTTAATTAAAATTTACAGTTTATAAAATACTGGAAAATAAGCAAGTTTCTATGTTCTAATAAATTCGTTTCTAAATTTTGGTGTCAATCCATCATTTCTTCATTTTACAAACAGAATAACTCCGCACCGGAAAGGGTTAAAAAATATATAGTAGTTCAATTAACTTAAAAAAATCGATTTTACTTAAAAAAGGAAATATTTCTTCCGGGATTTTTTTAAAATATAATATTCATATTTTACATCTAATAATCAAATCACGTTTTATTAAAAATTTGTCTAATTTACATTTTTATCCTCTATTACCCTATACGTGTAAAAACACCAATCATTATCTCGTAATGACGAAATCTTCACGCAATTAAATTTAAATTTGGGAGCTTTCTGAACAATAAAATTATCAAGCCTTACCCAAGCCACTAATTGAACAAAACCCCTATCCTCATTTTAAACTCAAACTCTGGCAAGCGATCGTATACTTAGTGGTCAAGATACGAGATTCGAAGTTGTCGGTCCCACGTTCACTGCCAAGGTCAGCCACAGGAAAAACAGAGAGGTATTTTTTAAAATATCCTTTGTTGAAATTAGGGAAATTTTCTCTCCTACAATTGAAAAAAAGGAGACGAAAGTTGGCAGAAGTTTTCTATCTTGTCACAGAGAAAAAAGAAACGGACATTCTTCAATTCACAGAAATATTCTGCTAGCAGTGCTACCAGGAATATTTCTATAAATTGAAGGAAATATTCTCTCGTACAACTGAAAAAAAAATGTGACGAAAGTTTCTTTAATTGGCAGACGTTTTCTCTCTTGTCACAGAGAAAAAAGAAACGGACATTCTTCAATTCACGGAAATATTCTGCTAGCAGTGCTACCAGGAATAATTCTATAAATTGAAGGAAATATTTCTGAGAATATGAATGGTTTGTAAAAACATGAAACACGCGATTTGGTTGATTTCGATATGAAGACATTTCACGAAAAAGTACCATATTTTCTCGTGTAAGAGTCGAAATTTTTTTTACAGATTTTTATTTGTGAAAATCTAGCTTCGAATAATATATGCGAAGATATCTGATACACACTAACATCTATGATACAAAAAATAACACTTGATCTAAAAGTCACAAAAGAAAAAAAATCAATATTAAAAAAGTATACAAAATACAAATGATATGTATTTAAACAATGATAATAAAATGAGTCGATAAACAAAAAATCCGACAATAAATAATTACTAATTGTAAGAACACATTTAAAACTTGTACGCTTGTAACGATTGACTATTACCGAATCTCTATATGATTCGTATATTGCTCGAATTATTAATTCACTCTCATAAAATTCAAGGTCAATCTTATTTAAATAAAATGATTTAAATCATTTAGTGCGCACTTTCAAAAGTCCTACTTAAAAATATTATTTTAATATTAGATTCATGACATCATAAATGACAAAGAAATAAAAGAATATTTTGTCACTATTTTTAAATGTATACCATATTTAGAGCATTTATATTGCATTAAGTTATTGTATAGTAATAATATTATATTGAAATATAGGTATGTTATAGGGGAGAGTAGCCGAATTTGGACCATTTCACTTATTTTCAGGTGTAACTCACTTAATTTTTGGAATATCTGCAAAAAATCATTAGGGGAGACCGGGGGAATGGCGTCACCTTAAGGGAATTTAAATTTTTTCACCTCGGAAAAAATGTTTATTTTTTAATAGTAAAAATTCTAAAGCTGAATCATGATCTTTAGTATCTGTATAAATTTAACCGTAATCATAATTGTAAAGTAAGCATACATAAAAAAATATTTTTAAAACCTCTGCACAATGGCGGGATTACCCAGGACACTGGGGTAATTCCGCCACTGTACCGGGGTAATGCCGCCACTCTTTAATGACCTAGTACATGCAACAAATGGATACTAGGAAACACACAACCTACTGAAAATAGTTAGAAAGCAATGTAATTGAGCAGAATAATGGTTAAGCTTGCAATTTACTTTATATTGCAAAAGTCACTCTGCTGAATCGGCTTCACTACATTAAAATGAGGACATTTCTCACCCGATTTGCTTGGCGGCGGCATTACCCCGAGAGAACAATATGGTGGAAATCACCAAGCAAAGCCGAAAGAAGAACTGAACTTGTTCAACACATTGCATCAAAATGTCGGCGAATACATGTAGGTTACGGGTCATATTATCTTAAATACCTAATGTTACAATAAAAGGTGCTTATCTCTACTCATTTGAAGCTCCAAAATAATAAGCAACTAGATGAAAACTACATTTTTCACTAGAACAAACGAACGACGTACAGCAAAGTCACTCTCACTTTAGGCACTGTTTATATTGTTGGCCGCTATAGTGCAGGCACATTCACTATCTCAAACTGCCCTTAGTTTTTAAACTAGGTGAGGTGGCGGCAAAACCCGGGTTGGTTGCATTCCCCTGGTCTCCCCTACACAGGGTCAATCTATTCATCTGCTAGCTAAATAAATATTTAGATACATTTCTTTATCAAATTGAAATAAAATTTAAGATTTTCATAAATTTGTCAAAAGTGGTCCAAATTCAGCAACTGGTCGCCTAAGTTGGACCTCCAGTCTCCTAAATTGGACCAAATAATATTAGGTTGTTTTAATGACTAGGGAATATAACTAATTTTATTAAAAGCGAAGTTTGCGATTAATGAAACAATCAAACAAAATAACAGCAATGAAAAATAATGAAATCAAAAATCTGAAAATGAGAGTAATTGTTTTAAATCAAAATGTATTCAAAATATAAATCAAAGTTATCAGTAATTAAGAATAGAAATTATGGAACTAATTGTCGTTTACTTGAATATCATGTACGGAGTGATGCAAAGCTTATACATGAATTTTGTTTATTGTTTTTGTTTTCCAGCGCACACAACATGGAACCGTATATGGCAATCTGAACACTGAATCACTTCTGCTATTTTATTTTTCTTACAAATTAGGCAAAACCAATCATCACTGTCTAGATTTTTCTTTTTAGATTCTGAATTTTCAGCCTTTTTTTCCGCAACAGAAGTTTTCTTTACATTATGTTTGTATTTCTTCTCTTCCATCATTTTCTTGCTAATTGCATTACACCTATTTTTTAAAACTTTGTTCCAATTGCTTTTGTGCTGTGAAAGGTTCCTTTTTGTCTTTTTTTTTTTTTTTTTCATTTCAAAGTTTAGTTTATAGGGCGATGATGTTAACACAATTGTTTTTTGGCTCCCTCTGAACTTTGATTTAAGTGAATTTAGCAAGGGAAATGACATTTCTAATAATTTTTTTTGCTTTTGTAATCCATTATAAAAAGTAGAAAATATAGTGTACAAAGTGTACCGTCCTCGAAATTCATTACTTACTTTTAAAATTTATGATCGCATATCTGGTCCAATTTAAGCAACTTAAATTGGCCCAATTACGGCAACTGCGCCATTTTTTAAAACTGTTAATTTCAAGACTAAGAACAAAAACGAAATCAAACAAATCCGCGTGTAAAATATGCGCAATAAACAGATGAATTCATATATGTATATGAAAACATAACAACTTACCTTAGTTTTAAAATATTCACTTACGTTTAGTAGGAAAAAATTAGATCAAAACAGCTAACTTTAGTTTTTTTTAAATTGTCTGAAAACAGCACGGGGTAGGCGGCTACTTCTTCTAATCATGAGTGACGTCATTCTGATGAGTAGGATTTCAGCGGTAGATTGAGTCTCTTCCTGTAATTAACGGCAGAATGGCAACGGTCCAATTAAAGCGGCGGTCCAAATATGGCTACTCTCCCCTAACAAATATAGAAATTTTTAAATTATTAAAGAATAAAAATTTAATGAAGCACCCTGAACTATTAATTAGCTGTCCCAGATTACTGTTGTGGAAAATTTGCATAAACACGCACACACAGGCGCACACATATATACCGGGTGTCCCAAAAAGGACTGACGGATTTTAAAATTCAATAACTTCCAAACGGTGACAGATATTAAAAAAATTCTTGCAGGAGGGTTATGCATAAAGTCAAAAGTTTTATTACAGTGATTTTCGATTTTAGTTCGAATTACAAACAATAGATGGCGCTGTAAGCAATAGTCGCTAAATACAGGCTCGATTTTTGGTCCTTTCTGTTGTTCCATGCAGAAAAAGGAGATGGAAATGTATTATCCGGGCCACGAAATACCAAAAATCGAGCCTGAATTTAGCCTCTATTGATCGCAGCGCCATCTATTGTTTGTAATTCGAACTAAAATCGAAAATCACTGTAAAAAAACTTTTGACTTTATGCATAACCCTCTGCAAGATTTTTTTTAATATCTGTCACCGTTTGGAAGTTATTGAATTTTAAAATCAGTCAGTCCTTTTCGGGACACCCGGTATATATACAGGGTGTTTATAATTAAACGACCCTACTTTAAAGGTGTCTACATACGAAACTATTTGTCAAAAAGTTGTGAAATTTTGTGTCGGACATAATAAAGGAATGGGGATATGTTTGAGCGAAAAAAAATAGATCAAAATTTCGCCACCAGAGGGCGCTTTTTAATAAATTACATAAATAGCCACCGCCCACTGAATAAGAGACCTGATCTCTGTGAAAAAAAATTGCAACTGTTGTAGGCGGATTTTTTTTCAGAGTTTTTACGTCCGTTCAATTCGAACACCAATAATACTTAAAAGTTTTACGCTTTCCTTTTTTCAGAGGGCGGTCCGTATATTTGTCTTTATTTAATCTGAGAAAAATAAAGCGTAAAAACTTCTAAAAAATATGTAATTCATTAAAAAAGTTACATGGTGGCGAAATTTTGAACTAATTTTCTTTTTTTTTTCGCTCAAACAAATTCCCACTCCTTCATTATGTCCGTCACAAAATTTCACAATTTTCTGACCAATAGTTTCGTCTGTAGACAAGTTTAAAGTAGGGTCGTTTAATTATGGACACCCCGTATATCAGCGGAGATTCCAGTAACCCAATCTCGGCATGTTCTTTTCCACAAAGCTTTCGCCTCATTATTTAACACTATACAGGTCGCTTGACGTATTTATGCGTCATTTATAAAACTATCTTTAAGTCATTCTAAATTCTCTCCAGAGAGTTTGAATAGTTATTTTTGATTATTATAATGATAAATATTTCGCGAATAAAATGAAGGAAAATGAGTATTAATTATTTTATGTGTTGAACTCGAAATTTCGGAATACAAAAACCGCCATATTATTGTTTCAAGAATACTGTTTGTGGTATAGTGTTAATACTTAAAAGTTCCTACAACACTTATTAGAAATAATTACTAGATATGAAAGATAATAAAAAGCATGCCAAATTTGAAAATAAGGTTCACTACGTACAGTGAGCAAAAAAAGTATTTGCACGCAGACGATTTTTTGCATAAGTAACCATAGAAAGCAAATTTGATACTATTCTCTTAATTATTCAATTATTTAAATAAGAAGAAAATAAAAATAACTACTCATTTTCTTTAAACAGTAATATTACACATTTTAAAAAATAAATTAATATTTTCTCATACCTAAAAAGTATTTGCACAAGAAGCATTGACTGTTAAAAAAGGCATTTAATGTGAACATTATGCAAATGTTTAGCATATCAGTCCCGCGATACATTAACCCCACACTTTAAAGTCACGTAACATATTAACTGGAGCAGGGATACTGGGCAGTTTTTGTTCTAATGGCGCCGAAAACGTGTGAACTGTCTGTTGCTATCCATGAGATTATATTTCTTCACAATTCTGGATTAAGTTACCGAGGAATAGTTAAAAAATTAAATCTAAACTTTTCTAGTGTTCGTTATGTAATTAAAAAGAAAAAAGAAACTGGTTCGACAATAAATAAGCCGCGAACTGGGCGTCCAAGAAAGCTAAATACCAGGCAAAGGAGAGCCATCATAAAAGAATCTTCAAAAAACCCTTTTCTAAGTGCTCGAGAATAGGCTGTTGATGTCGCTTCAACATCGGGAACAATAGTTACAACACAATCAATTAGAAATATTCTTCATGATGCAAATATTCGAGGAAGAGCCCCTCGAAAAAAAACATTTATTAGTGAAAAAATAGGGTGAAAAGTCTTGAATTTGCAAAAGCTTATGTCAGCAAACCACTAGAGTTTTGGAAAACTGCTATTTTTCCGATGAAAGCAAGTTCAATATTTTTGGCTCAGATGGTAAGGAAACTGTATGGCGAAAGCCAAATACTTCTCTTCAAATTAAAAACTTGATACCAACTGTAAAACATGGCAGTGGTCATGTAATGATTTGGGGATGCATGTCTTTTAACGGAGTTGGCGAAATGACCTTTATTGAAGGCAATATGAATGCTAAACAATATATTAATATATTGCGAGATTATTTATCTAACAGTGCTCTGAAATTAGGAATTCCTTATTCATATTATTTCCAACAGGATAACTATCCGAAACACACTGCATATATTACGAGGTTATGGTTGCTTTATAATGTAAAAAATCAATTGAAAACCCCACCATAATCACCAGATCTCAATCCGATTGAAAATTTATGGCATATTTTTATATGAAAATAAGGAAAAAGAAAATTTCTAACAAATCAGAACTTACGCAAACTCTTAGGAAAGAATGGCTACAAATCAGCAGTGAAACATGTCACAAATAAATAGAATCGATGCCCAGACGATTGCAAGCTGTAATTGAAGCAAAGGGCATGCATACTAAATATTAGCACTGTTTTTAACTTATAAATAATTCCTCTAGTACTATTTTTATTGCTAGTGTGCAAATATTTTTTTTGGCAGTACAAATGCTACTTTTTTATGCTTTCATATTTTAAATATAATTATTAAGTCAGATATTAAATATGTTTATTTGTTTTGTAAAACTGTTGGTATTTTTAATTCTTAGTTGCTTTTTATTTATTTATACATATGCTACAACAAATTTACCTGGTGTGCAAATACTTTTATTGCTCACTGTGTCTGTCTGTGTGTGCATGCTTGCGGTAAAGTTAGAGGTTTTAGATTTCAAGTATTTGGGGCTTTGTTGTTGAACCGATGTTATTTAAAAAAATTGCTAGGTAATCGTAAAAAGTCAGCAGAAGAAAAAACTGGATACGAAACCACATGGTGAATGCTTGTTATTCCGAAAATAAATTCAACATAAACAGTCATTAGTGTTTATTGAAATCTTCAATAATATTTTTAACACTTCAATTCAGAATTCTGTATGGCTATCGGATATAGAAACGTGAACAGAAAAAGGTGTACAAAAGCGAATCATGCAGGCTTGCTTTAAGCTAGCACTTAGCGGAAGGTTACAAAAAATGTATTTAAGCCGACTAACGAATACACATGGAAAATTATTTATGTAGCGGAATGGGCGCTCACTTAATGGAAAACGTGAATAGCTAGTCAAATTTACACAAAAAATCAATATTTTAGTAATGAAGTATAACTCCACAAGTATAAGGAACAGTTTGGAATCAACTAATCTGCTCAAAAGGTTTAGAATTTTTTTATCGTTTTATTTAATGAACAATGGATTGAGCGGTAATCCCCTTGCGCTCAAAATTTGAACACAACATTTAAGTTGGAGTTATTTATAGTTGGCCTATCAAAGCACTACAAAAATAAATAAAAACATGAACGTACAGCTAAATGCATATTATTTGTAGAAATAATGAGTAAAGTAGCATTTGAAAATAAGAGTGCACACTTTCTTTCAAGTTAGATGTTGTAGAATTTTATTCTAAAACAAATTCAAACTAATAACGTGAAACACAAAAATACTTTTCTACCGATGGGCACTATATCCTTACTGGGAACTTAGGATGAAGTTCGCTAGGTGCTGGTACCGATCGCACGTTTTCAGTACTATTCCGTTTAGAGATATTTCGGTGAGCGGGATTGACCACTGAGCGTCACTACCCTTCTTTCCCCTAAATATTAAATACATTATTTCATAAATTTCTAAACGAAGCTGCGGCGTTTGTTTATATGAAAATGTTTCATATGTACCTCGTGTGTGGGAAATTTGAACGAGATGACCGTAAATAAAATACTCTATCAAAAAAAAAAAAGCCTTGCCGGCTCGACCTACAGGCGCAGGTAAATTTCGAAGTTAAGTACTGATTTCACCAACAAAAATTAATTCATAATTAGATATAAACCCACTTTAGCAATTTTATCTGGCCGCATTAAACGGGTTTTAATTTCATTTTTATACAATAGCTGGTTTTTTCGGAATCATTTAAAGGCAGGCGGTTTAAAAAAAAAAAAAAATATGTTTCTACGCTCAACTCGAAATTTTCTGACATATTTTCAGATTCATTAAAAAAAAAAAAAAAAAACCATGGAGCTTGCTTATGTGATTTTTGAAGAGATTTATAAGCGACCTGTGTCTATTTATCGTTCAACTGATTAGAACTTGATTTAAAAACAATTATTTTCTCAGTGTGACCATATTTTTCGTTTCCAACGCTATCGCTTCTGGTAATTTGGCTCAAAACGCTCACTTTGACATCACTTTTTCAAATATATTCTGCCTCTATCAAAAATCGACCAATACGGCCCATTGTATAGTTTCTAAATAAGAGCACCTGCTAAATGGGTGAGTTTGAGAGCAAAAATGAATTTAAAAATGAGTCAGAAAATAATCAGTTTGGATTTGTGTACACCCTTAATACGATAAATTTTCTTCAATCACTATGTACTTTTAATTTGTTTTTGCTGTAAGAATTGGTCCTATCAAAAACATGTCAATATAAAAGTTATAGATAATATTAAGAAAATTTAAAATAAATTCATGCGGATTTGATATCGTGTGAATTGACGAAGTTATGGATTTTTTTCTTCTTCAACACTCTCCCTTTTTTTCGTTTAATTTTTTTTTTTTTTGCGGTGAGTGTTGATCCTATCAAAAACTTGTCAATATAAAAGTTGTACATAATATTAAGCAGATTCATGATAAATTTAATTGGATTTTGTATCTTGAAAATTGACGTAGTTATGATTTTTTTCTCCTTAAAACCCTATTTTTTTCGCCCCTTGAGCCCAATTTTAATTTTATCAAAAATGTGTCATACATAAATTTTTGGCCATTTTCGTAGAACTAATAATAACTTTAAACTCATTCCATATTTATTATAATTAAGAAATTGTGTTTTTTTTTTTTCGTTTTTCACAAATCCCTCTCTATTTCCACACCTTTGGTCCGATTTCGCCCATTAATGAACTTGACCGAGTTTTTCCGCCCTTGATTTTATATATCAGTTTGAAAGAGATAAATGCAGAATTACGGAAGTTATCGCGAACATAAAAAAGTGATTATATATATAAAGATAGATAGACATATAAAGTTTTTAACTAGGGGTGTTTTTGGGTTCAAGGAGACATGATCAGTGTAGATCTGCCAAAACATTTTTAGAAATTCCAACGTAGGGGAGAATGTAATAGGTAGTATTTCTCAGGAAATCTACCTAAAAGTCAACAAAAAAATTATTATAATGAAATATAAAATATTTTGGCTTGTAGAATAAAAGTAAGATAAAATAGATAAAACTATAGATAAGAAACTAAACAACATAGGGTTAAAAATTAATTGAAAAGTATACTGTATGCATATCTCATAATTTAAATAGACGAGGAAAGAAAAACGAAAAAGAGCAATTTTTTCTTTGAGCACGTCAAAATACCGCTATATCGACAGCATAAATGGTTTCAAAATTTGAAAAAAATAATTTTACGAATTATTCAACTTTGAGGTGCGTCTTGCTATAGGAAAAATGTTTTTTAAAAAAATAGTAGGTACAGTAGGGTAATGACGCTCAGAAGGCAATCCCGCTCACCCAAATATCTCTAAACAGAATAGAATTGAAAACCTGCGATAGGTACCAGCACCTAGCAAACTTCATTCTAAGTTCCCAGTAAGAATATAGTGCCCGTCGGGTTGGTTGGTTGGTTGTATTGGGTTTTATGGCGCAAAATCCCTGTAGGAACATGCTGCGCCAAACAAAAAGTGAGTCAAGAAAAAATAATGAAATGAGATAAAATGTAAACTGAAAGGCCATCTGGATGGGGTACCCATCCAGATGTAGTCGTCAAACAAGGGTAAAAGAACAAAGTAAAAATAGAAACCCAGTAAAGCAAAGTGAATGGAAGTTAAGTAAAAGTAAAGCAAAGCTATCCGGATTGGGTTTCCATCCAGATGTCAATAAAGTCAAACTTATGAAGCTTATAAAAACTAAATCTCAAAATAAAAACCAGCGTGTTTTAAAAAGGTAAAGAGTGCCCCATGAGGTGTTTCCCCAATGAGGTTTGTCAAGATTGGTGATGATGTGTTAAAATACATTCTATATAAATGCCGGAGGCTCGGACAATCAGTTAAAACATGATGAATGGTCAGGTAATCAAAATGACAATGTGGACACATGGGTGCATCCTCCCGAAGTAAAAGATGTTTATGAGTGATTCTTGAATGTCCAATTCTCAGACGAGTCAGAATAACATCAGTTTTTCTCGGATAAATCGGAAACCAGGTCATTATTGTTGGTTTGGTATGGTGCAGTTTATTATTGTATTCCAAATCCCAACTGTCTTGCCATTTATTACGAATAAAGTGTTTTATAAGTAGTTTAACGTCTGAGAATGGAATTCTATGGTAAAAAGGATTAAGAGCCAGTTTTGCCGCCTCATCTGCCTTTTCATTTCCAGGAATACCCATGTGTCCAGGTACCCAGCAAAATAAAATTCGATAACCATGTCTTGTCAATTTATTGTAAAAATCCAGGATAGCTGAAACATAAGGATGCTTTTTAAAAGATCTAATTGCGTCAATAGAACTATTTGAGTCAGTATATATGATGAAGGATGTGTTATGGTGATGAGAAATGTGCAACATCGCTCTCTCTATCGCAATCAACTCAGCTGTAAAGACAGACATTGATGCGTGAAGCCGATAACTAAAACTAGTATTGTCGATAAAAACCCCGCAGCCAACGATATTCCCACTCTTAGAACCATCTGTATAAATATCAGTGTAGGTATTAAAATTTGCACGATGTGCAGCAAATAATTGTTGAAAAACTGCAGGAGCCAAATTGTTTTTGTCGTATCCTTTAAAAGGATGAAGCGAAGTAATATCGGGAGGTTTCCAAGGAGGGATTGCATGCAATGGACATGGACTCACCTCAATATTACTCAGAGGGCCATTGTCAATAATATTCCTAATTCGGACTCCGAAAGATGGGATGCAAAAGGGTCGATGCTGATAAAGAATATCATTGTTGGTATTTAAAATATAAGGGTGAAGAGGATGGCCAGGATGAGAAAGGACACTGTAATACAAATCTAATGATAGTTTTTCACCAGTACGGTATAATGCTGGTTCATTACAGTCAACATAAAGACTTAAAATTGGAGATGTACGAAATGCACCAGAGCAAACACGGAGTGCGCTATGGTGCACAGTGTCAAGTTTTTTAAGAACAGAATTACGGGCAGAACCATAGACCTGGCAGGCATAGTCGATTTTAGTACGAATTACAGCTCTATAGATTTTAAGGAGAGAAGTGCGGTCTGCTCCCCAAGATGTATTTGAAAGTACTTTAAGTAAATTAAACGATTTTTCACATTTTGTCCGTAATTGTAAAACATGTGGTAAAAAAGTAAGTTTTTGTCGAAATATAGGCCGAGATAACGAACATTCTCCACAACAGGAATTTGAGATGAACCGATAAAAATTTCAGGATCTGGATGCAGATCCCTCCGTCTACAGAAATGCACACAAGAAGTTTTGTCAATAGAAATTAAAAAAACATTTTTGTTAGTCCAACTAAGAATACTTTTTATTGCACTTTGCAGTTGTCTCTCAATAAAACGAATGTCTTGTCCCATACACATAATGCGGAAGTCATCAACATATAAATCTCCCTTGACAGAAGGGGGTAATTGATTAAGAATGTCATTTATTTTAATAGCAAAGAGGGTGTCACTCAGGACACTACCCTGATGTACACCCTCTTCTTGTACAAAGAAACTGGATAAAATTCTCCCAATTCGAACTTGAAATTTTCGAATGGCAAGGAAGTTTTTAATAAAAATTGGGAGGTTCCCACGAAAGTCCAGGTTAAAACGATCACGAAGAATCCCATAACGCCATGTTCTGTCATAGGCTTTGCCATGTCAAAAAATACTGACACCAAATGGTGTCGGTTAAGAAAAGCTGTCCGAATGTAATGTTCAAGGTGTATCAGGTTATCGATAGTTGACCTACCACGTCGAAACCCACTTTGAAATGCGGCCAGGCAATTGTTAGTCTCTAAAATATGCACAAGGCGGCGATTGACCATTTTTTCTAAAAGTTTGCAAAGGCAGCTAGAAAGTGCGATCGGCCTGTAATTATTCGGATTGCTAGCGTCTTTACCTGGTTTAGGAAAGGGAATAACAACCGCTCTGCTCCAAGATCGGGGGAAAGTATGTTCCACCCAAATCCTGTTGAAAAGGGAAAGGAGATTGTTAAGAGAGAGTGGAGAGAAGTGCTTGAGCATGATGTATATGATGCCATCATGACCTGGGGCAGATAAGTGACTGTCTCGCAAACAATCTGTCAGCTCAGATATAGTGAAAGGTTGATTATATGAAAATGAATTATGAGTATTAAAATTAATCCTGGTCAATTCAGTTTGTCTTTTGTACGTTAAAAACGGTTCTGGATATGAATCCGAGTTTGAAATAGATGCTAGGGTATTCCCTATTGTCTCAGCTATGTTTTTAGGAGAAGTAATGGTATGACCGTTATGTTTTAAAATGGAAATATGACTTTCAGAGTACAGGCCCATGCAATTTTTTACTTTTTGCCAGAGCTCTTTACTTGATGTGTTAGAATTTATGCTTGAGACGTATTTAACCCAGGATTCACGTTGGCTTTTACGTCGCACTCTTCTAGCTTCTGCCATGCCTTTTTATATGCTATATAGTTAATATTATTAGGGTACCTGCGAAATAGACCCCAAGCTTTCTGTTGTTGTTTTTTTGCTACTTGGCAATCACTATTCCACCATGGTTTTCTGTGTTTATGAGCAGATGTAGTTTTGGGAATGCTAGCGTCAGCAGCAGTGATAATACAGTGAGTTACGTTATCAACTGCTTTGTCAATATTTCCCTCAATCATGCTAACTGTAATGTTTGCAAGTGCAGTAAAAGTTGGCCAATTGGATCTGTCATATATATATCTTTTGGGAGAGTTATTACAATCTCTATCAGGAGAATTCATAGAAATAAAAGTTGGAAAGTGGTCACTGCCGTGTAAGTCATTTGAAACCCAGAAGTTCCAAAAGGGATAGAGTGATGGGGCGCAGATTGTAAGATATATTGCATGGAACGTACGTGTTGGCTCGTGAAAATAGGTATGATCACCGTTATTGAGCAGGCATAAGCCGTTGTCAGAAATCATTTTTTCTAAAATATTGCCACGGTGATTAGAATCACTGTTTCCCCAGAGTGGGCTGTGTGCATTTAAATCTCCAACAATGATATATGGAGTGGGGAGTTGGAGAAGGAGATTATCCAGATCTGCTGATTGAGTTTTATGGTTCGGAGGTAAATAAATGGTACATATCGTTAAGAGTTGTTTTATATGTACACGGACTGCAACAGCTTGTAAATTTGAGTTTAAATTAATGTGAGTATGGGGTAAATTGAGAGAGATGAAAAGAGCTACTCCACCAGTGGCCCTTTCATTACCAGTAAAATCTTTTCGGTAGCTAGCATAATGTTGCAATTTTGCTTTGTCATTGGTTTTTAAATGAGTTTCCTGTAGAGCTAAACATAATGGTTGATGTTCAGAGAGAAGATTACGGATTTCGTCATGTTTATTGTGATACCCACGGAAGTTCCACGAGATAATATTAGTCATGACTGAGTTTTTTTTTTTGATAAGTATATCTGCGTCCTTTTATCCGGAGATAGTAGACATACTATCTCCATCATTAAATTCTTCATCCGGTTCTGCGTGAAGAGCAACAGCATCGTCCTCCTCCATTTTTTCTTTGAAGTGCCCGTCGGGAGAAAGTTATTTTTGTGTCCTCACGTTCTTAGTTTGAAGTTGTTTTAGAATAAAATTCTACAACATCTAACTTGAAGGTAAGTGTGCACTCTTATTTTCAAATGTTAATTTACTTATTATTTCCATAAAATATGTACATTTAGCTGTACGTTCATGCTTTTATTTATTTTTGTAGTGCTTTGTTACCCCAATTTAAAACTTGTATTCAAATTTTGAGCGCAATTACCCTACCATGTCGCGCATTACCGCTCAATCCATTGTTAATTAAATAAAACGATTTAAAAAAAAATTCTAAAACTTTTATGCAGATTAGTTGATTGAAAACTGTTCTTTATGCTTTAGACTTATACTTCATTAATAAAATATTGACTTTTTGTGTAAATTTGACTAGCTATTCATGTTCTCCTTTAAGTGAGGGTCATTCCTCTGCTTTCCCCTAATCCGAATGACCAGAAGGTTGCGTTATGCGTCTCTTTGACGCTACAGAAAGGAAGGGGGGGGGGTACATTTACTGAATCCCTTCATATTTTCTACATCTTGACTTTTAATTGTTTCACTCTTATACAGGGTGATTCAAAATAACGTGGCCAAAATGAAAAGGCAAAGCAGGCATATAAAAAGAATAATAAATCACATGGGAAACATGGGGTCGCAAATGCCATCCAGGGCGGCTAGAGGGAAATAATTTGCAACCCCCCTCTGTCGACCGCAGATGGCGTTTTCGACCGCATGTTCCTATGTGATTTTTCATTCTTTTTGTGTGCCTTCTTTGCCTTTTCATTTTGGTCACGTTATTTTGAATCACCCTGTATAGGCTGTTACAGCTGCATGCAGATCTATGTGCTGTGGTTTTATGTCACTATACTAAACAAATGATAATCTTATTTCGCCTTTCCTGTAAAAATGTATTTTTGACTTTTGTCACTTTTCTTCCGGGTGAGTGATTGTTTCAGTCGATACAAATCAAAAGTCAATGGGGAACGCAGATTTGCCGTCTAAGTGAATTTATGACTCTATAATAGATATTATGAACTAACCATTGAAAAAAGCATGATATTTGAAAAAGTTTTGTGGTTGTTCATGCCACCACATGTCAAATGTACCGGCCTCCCTCTTATCTTTTCACGTCTGCCATAAACAGAAAATTAAAAACTTCTCATAAACGAGTGACGGGGTCTGGCAACCCTGTTCAGCTTAGTATGCGCATAAATCGCTGCTTGGCGACATTTACTAGTTGGCGGAAAAAGGGGTTTTCCCGTCAAGAAAAATCCAAGATGGCGGCAGCAGGAATATACAGCATCTGTTCCGTACACTGTGGCGGCTGCTTTGAAAAAGATAAGTTATTTTTTTAATTTATTTATAAATAAATTTACGTTTCTACCCTTAAATCACTGTGTTTACCTTGTGTATTAAAAAATATATAGGACAACGCACGAAATAAACCGTATCCAGCTTTAAATATAGCCACAGGAAATTTTTACATCATTATTAATTCTCAAAAAGCCAAACAATTTTAATTTTATATATAAAAAAATGTTTACAGACAAGTAATGCAACAAATGAATCGCAAATGATACGTAGTTGTACCTGTTACTGATAATTCAACTGAGCGAGCATCTGTGCGCACTCCATAGGTATATTTGTACTTAAAATTCAACTTCTACGAATGCGCAGAATATAATTTAAAATTACGGCTAATTAATAAAATTTGTGAATAAACGAATGTACGATTACAAATCTGTGGCGAAATATATTTCATGTAAAAAAAGAATGGTATAATATGATGCAGTAGTTTCTTCTCACGGGCTGTCGAAAGAAAACGCTTAGCGTTTTAAATATATAGATATTGTCAATTTTCCACACATATAGCACAGTAGCGCCAACCCATTCCAAATTCCTCCCAGAATTAAACTGACAAATGCAGGCTTTCCTGAGGAATCTGATTTAAAGATATCCTGAGGAGTAACGTCCTGCGTGATTCCAGAGGAATAACCTCACCGGGATGACATTCCTGGGGACAAACCTAGGGAGTCACTTTCCAGGATGACCTTCCTGGGAACATTCCTAGGAAGTCATTTAGTATTCAATAGATTTTTGTTTGAAATAAAAAAAATATATTGATAATTTGACATGAAAATATAAAATAAGATAGATGTGGTTTTGAATAATAATTTGGAAAAGCGCAAACAAAACAAAAGTTTTACAACAAACTGTAAAATAAGCAATGTGAGCAATGGCACAATCATCTTATTAAACATTGTAATGCAATAAATAGGGTGTCCCAAAAGTCTTCGACACATTTTAAAATACAATATAAAAGCAAGTAATTGTCGGTTTGGACGAAAATGCTTCTCACGATGAAAAGTTTTATTCAAGTGAATAAAAAAATAAGTTCAAGATTCCCCCCCATAGGTGGCGCTGTACCTTAAATTTTCAAAAAGAAGTATCAAAAACTCAAGTTACCACACATTAGTTAATTTTTTTCTTTTTGTCAAAAACAGTTACAGAGTAATAATTTGTGCAATCCATTAGCATAGTTCAGTGTGTGTACCCTTTGTAACTCGAGCCAGATCAAAAAGGAACTCCAGTTTAATCCATGTGCCTGCTAGCACTAATTGTGGAATTTACTGTGTCACATGCGAGATTCTCGTTTTCATTACTTCAATTTCAGCCACAACAGAAGCATAACACTTTGTCCTTTTTGCGTTGGAAGTCGTCATTTCTGCGTCACAAAGTCAAAAGTATCATGAAAATTTAAAAAAAAATGCATGTTTGAAATCAAACATATGGACAAGTGGTGCCATTTTTGATCGAAGATTGGAACTAATTATTTTCATTCGCTTGAAGAAAACTTTTCTTCATGTGAAGCATTTTACTCCAAACAGCACTCCTGTACGACAAATACTTAATTTCATATTGAATTTTAAAATGTGCCAGGGATTTTTGGAACACCCTGTAAATTTTACAGTTTCCAGAGAGTTTTTCTAAAGACCTAATTTTAATACCTGAAAATGGAAATAAACATTTTTGCATTGAAGCTGTTACAGTTTTTTTCTTTAAACTGTAACCTTCGAAAATATCTAGCCATTCGCATCAGCATTCTGTGCTGTCAAACTAAGCTACTGAAGTTTTAGCAAGCAAACATTGACTTTGACACTGGTGGTATCCAAGTGAAAACTTTGTGATCTACGCTGTGTTTTTGTGATAGATTAGTAGCACCTTTTTTTAATTTGAGCGATAAGTAAAGTTTATTTTATTTTTTTATCGTTTAGTATTTTATGAAAATTCTCCTTTGATGTCGTAGCTGTTGAAAATTCAGATTGCGAATATACTCATTTTCACACGTGTATGTGTTTACATCTGAAATGATCGCGATAGAGAGGGCCATGTTGCACATATCTCAACATCATAACACATATTTCATCATTTATACTGATTCAAATAGTTCTATTGACGCAATAAAATCTTTTAAAAAGCATCCTTTTGTCTCATCCATCCTAGATTTCTATAATAAATTGACAAGATGTGGCTATAATATATTATTCTGCTGGGTATCTGGACACATGGGTATTCCTGGAAATGGAAAAGCCAATGAAGCGTCTAAACGTGCTCTTTATCCGTTACACCATAAAGTTCCTTTCTCAGAAGTTAAACTACTAATAAAAAAATTTATTCAGAGTAATTGGCAAAAGAGTTGGGATTTGAAAACAATAATAAACTGCATCATATTAAATCAACAATCATGACCTGGCCTCCGATTTATCCAAGAAAAACTGATGTTATTCTGACTCGTCTGAGAATTGGACATTCTAGAATCACTCAAACACATTTTACTTCGGGAAGATGCACCCATGTGTCCACATTGTCGTTTAGATTACCTCACCATTCATCATGTTTTAACTGATTGTCCGGGCCTCAGGTACTTATATAGAATTTGTTTTAACCCTTAACCGGAGACATGAAAATCCCGTGCACAAACAGAACATTAAATAATTTACCAGATAGTGAACTTAAACATTTAATCGCTAATAGTTATTCATTAACAGGACCAATTTTTTAATATAACTGCATAAAAATAAGTTTGGAATGTCGAAGGGAGAAAATATTAAGGGCAGATGTGTAGACGCAAACATCTCACAGACGTACGTTTCCGGTTAAGGGTTAACTCATCATCACCAATCTTGACAAACCTCATTGGGTAAACACCTCATGGGGCACTCTTTACTTTTTTAAAACATGCAGGATTTTATTTTGAAATTTAATTTATCTCTATCATTGGTTTGACATCTCAGAATTTGCTTTACACTTTTATGACATCTTCCCATCCAGATTGCACTTTTGTAAAAATATTTTACTTTTTTATTCTACTGCTTTTAGGATTTATTTTTTTTTCTACACTTGTCTGGCTGCATCTGTTGGGGTACCCCATCCAGATAGCTTTTTCTCATTATTTTTTTTAACTTACATTTTTTTTCTTTTTCTGTGTCATTATTTGTGTTTTTAGGCTTTATGTTGGCGCAGCATGTCCCTTATGGGAAATTGCGCCATAAAACCTCATACAACCAATCAACAATCCACACGTGTAAGATAATGCCTTGCAAATACGTTCATTTATAGGCTTATTTGAGACTTGAGGTTTTGAATTGATTGTGACTAATATTTTGCAGAGTTCCTACTTACTTAGAAAATCAATAAAAGGCTAAACAATCCGGGAAAATCCTTAGGAAAAAATATTCTATACAATAGAAAAAGTAACAAAGTTTTTTATGAGACAATTCATTTATTAATTTCCTAAATAAATTTTGGGAAAATTTCAGTGTTTTTATTTCATAGTTTACTATAATTTGTGCGGTGCAATAAAGAATTTAAAAAAAGTAACTCAAATTTCAGGGATTGATGCTGGGTTTTTTCTTTGGGCCCATTTTGTGAAAAGTGATAAATTTATTTTTGTTGAACTTAGGATAGACCGGGGGAATGGCGACACCTTAAGGTAGTTTAAATTTTTTCACCTCAAAAAATATTTATTTTTTAATAGTAAAAATTCTAAAGCTGAATCATGATCTTTAGTATCTGTATAAATTTAATCGTAATCATAACTGTAAAGTAAGCGCACATAAAAAGAAATTCTTTCAACCTCTGTACAGTGGCGGGATTGCCCAGGATAGTGGGGTAATTCCGCCACTGTAAAGGGTAATGACCTAGAAATACATAAAATTGATACTAGGAAACACATAACCTACTCGTACTTGCCAACCTCCCGCTTTTTTTAAATGAAAAAACATGTTTTCAACCAGAAAATTTATTAAATTAAAAGTTTCATTGTGCTATGTGGCAGTTATTTGTAACCTATATCATTTCATTTATTTAATAAAATTTCTTGTTTGAAGTACATTTTGTTGATTTAAAAAAAGCGGGACGCTGGCAAGTATGCCTACTGGAAATATTTAGAAAGCAATGTAATTTAGAAGTATAGTGAATAATTACGATGTTCCTTAAGCTAGATGTATTATTGTGCTAAGCTTACAATTTAACTCAAATTGCAAAAGTCACCCTTTGACATAGTGGCGGCATTAACCCGAGAGGACACTATAGCTGAAATCTCCAGCAAAGCCAAAAGAAGAACACAACTTGTTCAGCAAATTGCCGGCGAATGCATGTAGATTACTGGTAATATTATCTTAAGTACCAAATGTTACAATAAAAGGTGTTTAACTTCACTCATTTGAAGCTCCAAAATAAGATGCAACTAGATGAAAACTAAACTTTTCACTAGATGGTTGGTTGGTTGGTTAGTTGGTTGTATTGGGTGTTATGGCGCAAAATCCCCAAAGGAACATGCTGCGCCAAACAAAGACTAAAATATAAAAAAGTGAGTAAGGAAATGACACCAAGAAAAAAAATATGAGTTGTAATAGAAAAGCCATCTGGATGGGGTACCCATCCAGATGTAGTCGTCAAACAAGGATAGAAATCAATGTAAAAAAGAAATCCAGTAAAAGAAAATGTTATCTGTATGGGGTTTCCATCCAGATGTCAATAAGAAAGTCCCACAAATGAAGCTTATAAAAAACTATATCTCAAAATAAAATCCAGTGCGTTTTAAAAAAGTAAAGAGTGCCCCATGAGGTGTTTCCCCAATGAGGTTTGTCAAGATTGGTGATGATGTGTTAAAATAAAATCTGTATAAGTGCCGGAGGCCCGGACAGTCAGATAAAACATGATGAATGGTCAGGTAATCAAAATGACAATGTGGACACAAGGGTACATCCTCCCGAAGTAAAGGATGTTTATGAGTGATTCTTGAATGTCCAATTCTCAGACCAGTCAGAATAACATCAGTTTTTCTTGGATAAATCGGAAGCCAGTTTATGATTGTTGGTTTAATATGATGCAGTTTATTATTGTTTTCTAAATCCCAACTCTCTTGCCAATTATTCTGAATAAAGTTATTAGTTAGTAGTTTAACGTCCGAGAAAGGAACTTTATGGTGTAACGGATTAATAGCACGTTTTGCCGCCTCATCTGCTTTCTAATTACCAGGAATACCCATGTGTCCAGGTACCCAGCATTTTAAAATATTGTAGATACGTCTAGTCAATTTATTATAAAAATCTAGTATGGATGAGACAAAAGATGCTTTTTAAAAGAGTTTATTGCGTCAATAGAACTATTTGAGTCGGCATATATGATGAAGGACGGTGTTATGGTGATGAGAAATGTGCAACATGGCCCTCTCTATCGCAATCAACTCAGCAGTAAAGACAGAAATTGATGCGTGAAGCCGATAACTAAAACTGGTGTTGTCGATAAAAACCCCGCAGCCAACGATATTCCCACTCTTAGAACCATCTGTATAAATATCAGTGTAGGTATTAAAATTTGCACGATGTGCAGCAAATAATTGTTGAAAAACTGCAGGAGCCAAATTATTTTGGTCGTATCCCTTAAAAGGATGAAGCGAAGTAATATCGGGCGGTTTCCAAGGAGGGATTGCATGCAATGGACATGGACTCACCTCAATATTACTCAGAGGGCCATTGTCAATAATATTCCTAATTCTGACTTCGAAAGATGGGATGCAAGAGGGTCGATGCTGATAAAGAATATCATTGTTGGTATCTAAAATATAGGTGTGAAGAGGATGGTCAGGATGAGAAAGGACACGGTAATACAATTCTAATGATAGTTTTTTCACGAGTATGGTATAATGCTGGTTCATTACAGTCAACATATAGACTTAAAATTGGAGATGTACGAAATGCACCAGAGCAAACACGGAGTGCGCTATGGTGCACAGTGTCAAGTTTATTGAGAACAGAATTACGGGCAGAACCATAGACCTGGCAGGCATAGTCGATTTTAGTACGAATTACAGCTCTATAGATTTGAAGGAGAGAAGTGCGGTCTGCTTCCCAAGATGTACTAGAAAGTACTTTAAGTAAATTAAGCGATTTTTCACATTTTGTCCGTAATTGTAAAACATGTGGTAAAAAAGTAAGTTTATTGTCGAAATATAGGCCTAGATAACGAACGTTCTCCACAACAGGAATTTGAGATGAACCGATAAAAATTTCAGGAGCTGGATTCAGTTCCATCCGTCTACAGAAATGCACACAAAAAGTTTTGCCAATAGAAATTAAAAACCATTTTTGTTAGTCCAGCTAAGAATACTTTTTATTCCACTTTGCAGTTGTCTCTCAATAAAACGAATATCTTGTCCCATACAATAATGCGGAAGTCATCAACATATAAATCTCCCTAGACAGAAGGGGGTAGTTGATTAAGGATGTCATTTATTTTAATAGCAAAGAGGGTTACACCCAGGACACTACCCTGTGGTACACCCTCTTGTACATAGAAACTGGATAAAATCCTCCCAATTCGAACTTGAAATGTTCGAATGCCAAGGAAGTTTTTAATAAAAATTGGGATGTTTCCACGAAAGTCCAGGTTAAAAAGATCACGAAAAATCCCATAACGCCACGTTCTGTCATAGGCTTTTGCCATGTCAAAAAATACTGACACCAAATGTTTGCGGTTAAGAAAAGCTGTCCGAATGTAATATTCAAGGTGTATCAGGTTATCGATAGTTGACCTACCACGTCGAAACCCACTTTGAAATGCGGCAAGGCAATTGTTAGTCTCTAAAATATTTACAAGGCGGCGATTGACCATGTTTTCTAATACACTGCTCAAAACAATTAAAGGATATTTGAAGTTTTATATAAAATAAAGGTATAAACGAAATTTTTTTTGCCGAAAATAGAAGAAGAGAATCACAAATGCAAATTTTTCTGGTTTTCAAACTGTGAAGTATGCAAATTTTGAGTTCGACGTCAAAAACGTCGCTTCAGCGGCAGCGAATGAAATTTGACTTTCAACTGGATAAAAGAGAATGAAGACAAGGGTAATAGGCATTCAGTGATTGCTTTGTTTCGATGAGTACGATGTCTCAGCGAAGTCATTTGACAGATTCAAAAGCTTTGAGAATTGTTGGTAGGTTAGAAGGGGTCCAAACTCAAGCCGAAGTAGCGCAAGCCATTGGAGTGTCACAAAGTGTCATTTCCCGGATCTGGAACCGTTTTTTGGAGAGTGGATGTGCAGGCCGAAGACCAGGGCAAGGTCGTAGACGGGCAACAACGCCCAATGAAGATCGGTATTTAGCGTTAACAGCTCGGAGACACCGAACCATGAACGCTACTCTTCTCCAACAACACCTTCGCTCGGCTACAGGCACCACGATTTCAACTCAGACTGACCGAAACTGGCTCCATGCTGTAGGTCTGTATGCTCGCCGACCGATGGTATGTGTTAGATTAACATCAAGGCATCGTCGCGACCGCAGGGAGTGGGCAACCGAGCATGTCAACTGGAGGAGAAATGAATGGAGCAATATTCTGTTTTCTGACGAGTCCCGTTTTTCTGTGCATCCGGATAATAGGCGTATTTTCATCTGGAGGGACCATGGCAGTAGGAATAATCCTGCGTTCGTGCACGAAAGTGTCAGATTTGGCGGTGGAGGAGTGTTGGTGTATGGTGGCATCTCCATTGACGGGCGCACTGACCTCTACATCATTCGAGATGGAGCTCTGACTGGTCGCCGATATAGGGATGAGATCCTCAGACCTATTGTAGTCCCTTACGCTGCAGCAATCGGAGATAACTTCATTTTAATGGACGATAACTGCAGGCCACATCGTGCAAACCTGGTGGAGGATTTCCTTTTCGAGGAAGGAATCGTTCGAATGGAATGGCAGCGTGGTCTCCAGATATGAATCCAATCGAGCACGTTTGGGACGCTCTAGGAAGACGAGTTTCTGGCCGCCAACAACCCCCACAAACTCTCCAAGAACTGGAAAGAGCTCTTCTGGAAGAGTGGGGCAGAATACCCCAACTCGTCATTAATAGCCTTATTGAGTCCATGCCTCGAAGGTGTTCAACGTTGCTGGCCGCCCGTGGAAACCATACCCCCTACTGAAAATGATTTTCTTTGAAGAAAACACCTTTTCTTATTCTTTTTTTCTCATATGCACAAATTGTGTTTTTTTCCTTTAGTACACAAATGCGCAATAAAATGCATTTTTTTCTGCCAAACATGTGTAATTTATTCTCATATAACCTACTATGTCTGTCAACCTTGTATCAATCAGCTAAACAGTTTACCAGATACAAAATCCACCTAAAACTGCAATATCCTTTAATTGCTTTGAGCAGTGTAGTTTGCAAAGGCAGCTAGAAAGTGCGATCGGCCTGTAATTATTCGGATTGCTAGCATCTTTACCTGGTTTTGGAAAGGGAATAACAACCGCTCTGCTCCAAGCACGTGGGAAAGTATGTTCCACCCAAATCCTGTTGAAAAGGGAAAGGAGATTGTTAAGAGAGAGTGGAGAGAGGTGCTTGAGCATGATGTATGTGATGCCATCATGACCTGGGGCAGATAAGTGACTGTCTCGCAAACAATCTGTCAGCTGTGATATAATGAAAGGTTGATTATATGAAAATGAATTATGAGTATTAAAATTAATCCTGGTCAATTCAGTTGTCTTTTGTACGTTAAAAACGGTTCTGGATATGAATCTGAGTTTGAAATAGATGCTAGGGTATTCCCTATTGTCTCAGCTATGTTTTTAGGAGAAGTAATATTATGACCGTTATGTTTTAAAATGGAAATATGACTTTCAGAGTACAGGCCTATGCATTTTTTACTTTTTGCCAGAGCTCTTTACTTGATGTGTTAGAATTTATGCTTGAGACATATTTAACCCAGGATTCACGTTGGTTTTTACGTCGCACTCTTCTAGCTTCTGCCTTTGCCTTTTTATGTGCTATATAGTTATTATTAGGGTACCTGCGAAATAGACCCCAAGCTTTCTGTTTTTTTTGGCTACTTGGCAATCACTATTCCACCATGTTTTTCTGTGTTTATGAGCAGATGAAGTTTTGGGAATGTTAGCGTCAGCAGCAGTGATAATACATTGAGTTACGTTATCAACTGCTTTGTCAATATTTCCCTCAATCATGCTAACTGTAATGTTTGGAAGTGCAGTAAAAGTAGGCCAATTGGATCTGTCATATACACTGGCGGAAAAAAAATCCCAACACCAAGAAAGACTTGTGTTAGATAAACGAAATTTGGTAGGCGTGTTTATACATATGAAACATGACATCGATTGAAATTTCGCGCTTCGCGCATAAGTGTGGCGCTAGTAGCGCCACTCAGAACTTGCAGATCAGGTTTACTTTAAATGCGTGCTGTAAAGTTCTAGGCGTTATTTAGCTTCGAAATGTGGCGTATTGAGTTGATGTTAGCCAAGAATATCTTTAACGAGACGAAGAAGTCACTGTCAACAGCTCACTGAGTTGGAACGAGGTCGCATAATCGGGCTACGAGAAGCTGGATTTTCTTTCCGCGATATTACAGAAAGACTTGGCTGGAATTTATCCACTGTGCATGATTGTTGGAAGCAGCGGTCAAGGAATGGTACTACATCAAGAATACCAGGTTCCAGGCGGCCACGTGGCACTCCTGAGAGGGAAGATCGCCGTATTCGGCGTACGACTGTGGCGCATCGTACTGCGTCTGCGGCAGAAATTCGAGCTGCAGTTGGTACCACAGTGACACAACGAACTGTTAGAAATCGGTTACTTCAAGGACACCTCCGTGCCAGGCGCCCTGTAGCTTGCATTCTACTGACTCGAAACCATTGTCGGTTGCGACGCCATTCGTGTCAAGCCAGAGCTCATTGGTACGCGGAGTGGAGATGAGTTGTGTTTCTTTTTTATCAGAAAACACAACAGATTTAAGGCTACACAAATAAATAAAAGCTATAATAATAAGCCAAAATAAATAAAAGCTATAACACAACAATTAGGTTTAAATCTGCGACATCAATTGTCTGAATATTTTGTAAAAACATAGATGGCGTTAGAGGAATTAATGCATTAGGATCTTCGGAAATGTAAGTCAGAGGTCTTGAATTAACAACAGCTTCACATTCGTAAAGTACACTCATTAATTCTTCATAATTCAATGAAGCTCTTCCTAAAACATGTCTTAAGAGATTCTTTACTATTCCAATTAGACGTTCCCAAAATCCCCCCCCCCCCCCCCACCAAGCAGCGGAAGGAGGACTGAACTTCCACTGTATTCTTTTAAGCGTTGCTTCTTTTTCTAGAGCAGACCAATCAATAGATTGAAACAAATTTTCAGTTCCAGCGAAATTCAAGCCATTATCACTATAGATGATATTCGGACGACCACGTCGAGCGATAAATCTTCTAAAACTCAGAAGGAAAGCTTTCGTTGACAAACATGTTATTAACTCTAGATGTATAGCACGATATACAGAGCAAGTGTTATAGCACAATCCATGCTTTTCCTTCTCCTTTCAGCATCAAGGTGCCAGCTAGATCAACTCCTACTCAAAACGTCGAAGCATCCTTTATTCGATCTTCTGATGAAGGAGCTGGTGGAGTTTATAGAGATTTTGAATTATGTCTTTTACATCTTATGCATCTATTGATTACTTGACGAACAGATCTTCTACCATTTATAATCAAAAATTTCTCTCTCTAGCAAAATTTGTATTCCGGCATGCATCATTTTCAAATGTCTCTCTGATGAGAAGCTCTGTTATTCGATGCTTTCCAGGAAGAATAATGGGAAACCTGAAATCATGTGTATCATTCCGTTCAGTTTGGTCTTGATTCTAAAAATACCTTCTCCATCTTTAAAAATATTCAATGACTTTAAACTTTTAATATATTCTTCCGTTAGAGTTTCATTTTGAATAATTTTGGTACTTCTCTTCTCTGCTTCATTTATTTCATTTACTGTTAGATTACCCGTTCTCTGATTCTTTTGGCTCTTTGAGTTGAACAGAAATCTTAGTATCCAGCCTTTCATTCTAACAATTTTCGTATAACTTGGAAAATAAGATAAAATGTTATCACTTGCCAGTGTTTCGTTTACAACCAAGGTAGTGCATTTCTGCTTTTCCTTTATAACATCATCTTCGTTAAAGTTTAAGATTTAAAGAAAGTCCATAAAAGAGGTTCTCAAAATACAACAAAAACGCCATTTGTGAAACCAAACCGTAAATCTGATGCAGAGAAATTTAACCTGCCAACAGTTAAAGTCACTGTGCCATCTGAAAATGCAGCCAAAAAGAGAAAGAGTAAAACAACCAAAAAAGAAATCCACCCAAAACAGACAGATAAAATGGAGGAGGATGATGCTCCAGCTCTTCACCCAGATTCGGATGAAGAATTTAACGATGGAGATAGTATGACTATCTCCGAATAACTTAACGCAGATAAATTACTAAAAATAAAATCATTCATGTCTAATATTATCTCGTGGAACTGCAGTGCCTATCATAATAAATATGACGAAATCCGCAACAGTCTTCATGACCATCAACCACTATGTTTAGCGTTACAAGAAACCCATCTTAAACCCAATGACAAAGCAAAATTTCGCACTTATGCTACATACCGAAAAGATTTTACTGGTAGTGAAAGGGCCACAGGTGGAGTGGCTCTTTTCATCTCTCGCAACCTACCCCATACGCATATTAATCTAAACACAAATTTACAAGCTGTTGCAGTCCGTGTACATATTAACCGGCTAATAACAATTTGCACCTTATACTTACCGCCAAATCAGTCTATTCAGTCAGCTACTCTTGATAATCTCCTTCTCCAACTCCCCACTCCTTACATCATTGTTGGAGACTTGAATGCACATAGTCAACTGTGGGGAAATACCGATTCTAATCTGCGTGGTAATGTTATTGAGAAATTAATATCTGACAATGGCTTATGCCTGCTTAATAGTGGAGATAACACTTACTTTCATGAAACAACTCGCACTTTTCATGCAATAGACCTTACAATCTGCTCCCCATTTGTTATCCATTCTGGAACTTCTGGGTCTCAAATGACCTGCACGGCAGTGACCATTTTCCAACATTTATCACACAGACTACTCCTAACAGGGACTCTAATACTTATTTTAAGCGCTATATGACAGAGCAAATTGGCCATCTTTCGAAAATCAGGCTACAATTACAAACGACATGATTTACTGTGATATTGATGATGCAATTGATAATATCACCCAGTGTATTATCAATGCTGCAGATATTAGCATTCCTAAATCCACTGCTACACCTAGGCACAAGAAGCCGTGGTGGAACAGTGATTGCCAGATTGCAAAAAAAATCAACAGAAGGCTTGGGGCCTCTTCCGGAGGTATCCCAATAATACAAACTATATTGCCTTCAAAAAAGCAAAGGCGGAAGCTAGAAGAGTGCGTCGTAAGAGCCAGCGTGAATCTTGGATGCAATACATCTCTAACATTAGCTTTAATACCTCAAGCAAAGTCCTCTGGAAAAAAGTAAAAAATTGTATGGGCCTATATTCCGAAAACCATATCTCAATCCTAAATCACAACGGTCAAACAATAGCTTCACCCAAAAATATTGCTGAAACAATAGCAAATACACTTGCATCTAACTCTAACACAGATTCATACCCAGAACCATTCTTATCATATAAAAGACAAATGGAAACTACCCGCATCAATTTTCATTCTCGCCATTCTTTTAACTATAATAACCCCTTTACGATTTCAGAGCTCCTAAGTTGTTTGCAAAAAAGCCACCTCTCTGCTCCAGGTCACGATGGCATCACCTATACCATGCTAAAACATTTCTCCACCGCCTCACTTAATAACTTACTTGCCTTCTATAATAGAATTTGGGTTGAACATGCCTTTCCTCATGCCTGGCGTAAAGCTGTTATTATTCCCTTTCCTAAACCAGGTAAAGATTCCAGGGACCCCAATAATTACAGACCTATTGCACTCACTAGCAGCCTTTGCAAGTTTCTAGAAAAATGGTAAATATCCGCCTTGAGCATATTTTAGAATCTAACAATCTGCTTGCCGCTTTTCAAAGTGGCTTCCGACGAGGTAGATCTACTATCGATAACCTGATCCATCTTGAAAATCATATTCGGACTGCTTTTCTAAAACGCAGCCATTTGGTGTCAGTCTTTTTTGACATGGCGAAAGCCTATGACAAAACATGGCGATACGGGATCCTTCGTGATCTGTTTAATCTTGATTTTCGTGGGAATCTCCCAATTTTTATTGAAAACTTCCTCGCCATGCGACTTTTTCAAGTCAGGATTGGGGGAACTCTATCAAGTTTTTATGTACAAGAAGAGGGTGTACCCCAGGGCAGTGTCCTGAGTGTCACCCTCTTTGCTATCAAAATAAATGATATCCTTGGTCAATTACCCCTTTCGGTGAAGGGAGATCTCTATGTTGACGACTTTCGCATTATGTCTATAGGTCAAGATATTCGTTTTATTGAGAGACAATTGCAAACTGCCATCACTCATATTCTTAATTGGACAAATAAAAGTGGTTTTATCATTTCTAAAGACAAAACTTCTTGCGTGCACTTTTGTAGACATAGGGATCTACATCCAGATCCTGAAATTTTTATCGACTCAACTCAGATTCTTGTTGTGGACAGTGTCCGTTTTCTGGGCCTTCACTTTGATAGGAAAGTAACCTTTTTACCACATATCTTACAGTTACGCACAAAATGTGAAAAATCTCTTTATCTTTTAAAGGTGCTTTCAAATACCTCTTGGGGAGGAGATCGTACTTCTTTCCTTAAAATCTATCGTGCCATGATCCGGTCTAAAATTTACTATGCCTGCCAGGTCTATGGTTCAGCCAGTAAATATGCTCCAAAAAAACTTGACACTGTGCACCATAGCGCACTCCGGGTGTGCTCTGGTGCATTTCGTACGTCTCCAATTTTAAGCCTTTATGTTGACTGTAAGGAACCAGCATTACATCATATTCGTGATAAACTCTCATTAGAGTTGTATTACCGTATCCTTTCATATCCTAGCCATCCCCTTCATACCCACATTTTAAATACAGACAATGATATCCTTTATCAGCATAGACCATCTTGCATACCATCTTTTGGAGCCAGAATACGAAGAATTATTGATGATAGTGCTCTAATCAATATTGAAGAGAACCCTTGTCCAATGTACCAGTTCCCTCCCTGGAAACCTGATATTACCACCCTCCATCCTTTTAAAGGTTACAATAAAAATAATCTAACTCCTCTTGCCTTTCAACAACTATTTGCTGCACATCGTGCAAACTTTAATAATTACACAGATATTTATACGGATGGTTCTAAGAGTGGGGATATTGTTGGCTGCGGGATTTTTTGTAATGACACTACCTTGAGTTATTGTCTGCACCCTTCAATTTCTGTCTTTACATCCGAATTGATTGCAATACAGAGAGCCATGTCGCACATCTCTCATCATCATATCTCACCCTTCATCATTTATATTGACTGAAATAGTTCTATTGACGCTATAATATAACTTAAAAAGCATCCCGTTGTTTCGCCCATCTTAGAGTTTTATAATAAATTGACAAGACTAATAATATCTTATTTTGCTGGGTACCTGGACACATGGGTATCCCTGGAAAATGAAAAAGCAGATGAGGCGGCAAAGCTGGCTCTTAATCCCTTACAGCATAGAATACCATTCTCAGACGTTAATCTACTTATAAACCATTTTATTCATAATAAATGGCAAGAAAGTTGGGATTTAGAATACAATAATAAATTGCACCATATCAAACCTACAATCATAACGTGGCCTCCAAATTATTCAAGGAAAACAGATGTCCTTCTGACTCGTCTGAGAATTGGTCATTCTAGGATCACTCATAAACATCTTTTACTTCGGGAGGATGCTCCCATGTGTCCATATTGTCATTATGATTATCTGACCATTCATCATGTTTTAACTGACTGTCCGGGCCTCCGGCAATTATATAGAATTTATTTTAATACTTCATTACCAGCAATGACAAACCTCATCGGGGAAACACCTCATGGGGCACTCTTTACGTTTTTAAAACACGCAGGATTTTATTTTGATATCTAATCTTTTATTTATTTCGTTGGTTTTATGACTGATTTTTGGTTTTAACATCTGGATGGGATACCCCATCCAGATACCTCTTCTACGTTTTTTATTTTCTTTCATTTTTACCTATATTTTAGCTACTTTATTTAATTTCACCCTTTTTTAGTCTATATTTTTTTGGCGCAGCATGTCCCTCATGGCACTTTGTGCCATAAAACCATATACAACCAACCAACCAACCTGGGAATTGTTGGATCCAAGCTCTATGTCAAAATTAGGCAGTAGTGAAGTAGTTGCAACTTGATTGTTCAAATGAGCAATGTTACACACCTCACTATTAACAGTGGAATAAGTATTTGCTGCAGTGTTCGAAAGTGGGTGGGGGGGCCCAGTAAAGTCCACGTTATGATTATTCGACACTGTCAAGGCTTCTTGGGGAATCATTTTGGGACTTAGAACACCAGAATTGCATGTGTTAAAATTCTGAGATGCAAATTCTGGCTCGGGATCTTCGATGATATCTTCACCCAAATCACGATTTGAAAATATTGCAGGTAACGATGCCGCAGTGAGAGCCTCTAAGGTTGTTGGCACTTGGGTGTACATTTAGTTCGTTACGCCCAAAGTTAAGATCATCATCTGCAGAATCATATTGGATGAGAATTTCAAGATCGTCAATGTCTTCCGTTGAAGGTTGGGAGTATCCGTGTGCGGGAATTTTTGCGCGAGAGGGGAATGCTTCTTCCCCCTCGTACCATTCGTCTATTATTTGACTGGGATACACCAATCTCTTTTTGAATTTGAATCTTGACCTATTATCAGTCTGTGCAATATCAGTAATGTGTTCAATGTAGATGTCACGGGAAGTTCTAATACAGTCCGATACTATCAGTTTTTTCATCTGCGTAGCATATTTTTTGGAGCAGAGCTTGTTTACAGTTTTATCATTCTGCTTGTCCCAGGACCCGAGAGCACCTACTACAATTTATATCAATAAATCTCTTGAGAGATATATACTGCAATTAACATGTTCAAATTCTAAAATAGTTCGTAAAGCTTTTGTACCAAAACATTTTCTAACATACATAAATATATCAATAAACATTATAAAGAAGAAACAAAGGAACTTGCAAAAGAAAATATAAAAAATGTTCATTGTAAAATCTCCCAGAGAATGTTTCATTTGGCAGAATTGAAATTTAAAAATGAACACATGAGTCATGAATGAAAAAAACATTATTTAAAAAATATTATACAACAGCAGAGACTTTTATACAAATTGATAAAATAAAAAACAGAAATATGTGCCAAATGATAATGTAATTTTTTTCAACATGAAAGTTCTGAGAAATGTTACCAACAAGTATATGAAAGTCATCGATCTTGAACACATCCTTCAATTAAAGAGTTTCTGTCAGTCTTCTTCCAGCGCCAGGAGCAGCATCGACCGTTTTTAAATTACTGTCTTGTAATGCTCTAATTAAGCAAGTTATCTTCATACGGGCTTGATAATTTATAAGGTCAGATTCGTTTAATAACAAGAAGGCAGTGTAGTCAATCTCTTCTCTTAGAAAGATGTCAATGTAGTTGTAAAGGCCCTCTTTATATAACAACTCTGGTAAAATATCTTTGTGATTAAATTTAACTGGCAGCAAAGAAGTGTTAGTCTTGAAGTCAAAAACATTACTCATGCTATCTTCAGAAGATGAACTGCCATTACTTTCTAATGAAGTAGAGGAATATCTGAAAGATTCTCTTTCTTTGGTAGTGAAAGCTGCAGGCAATGACTGGGAAAAGCCATAACCAGCCCAAATGTTAGAAGGAACTTGTGTAGATTCTATCTGGCTGAATAGCTTGATGGGCTGACAGTCTCTTTTCGAAAATTTCAAACTGATCAATACAAGGATCTCTCAAATAAGAATGGTTTTCAATGTTACAAAAAGAATCTGATTGCTCATGGGACTGATTGGACTTCAAAATAACAACTTCATTATTATTAATGCCATTCTGTCTCCATAATAAAGTAGATGAGTGGCCTGAATTTCCACAAACAGGCAAAACTGCAGATGAAGGCAAATTATAACTGTTTTTTTCTTTCATACATTCTTTCACTAACAGCAGGAAAATCAATATAAGTAATGGGTGAATATAAAGATGTATTGCAGGGCACAAGAGGTTGTGAAAATCCATTTCTGATATTCAGGAAATTAATGACCTCTTTAAAATCAGAACTGCTACTGTCAGTTGAAACTACATTTAAATTTTGCAAAATCCGAGCATGTGAAACATCAGCATTGCTGCTCTGGAAAGAGAAGGCTAACCTGGTATAGTCAACATCTGTTTGAAACTTTATAGGTCTTAAATTAAATACTCCTTGTCTATACCGCATATTTGTTTCGAGAATTTTTCTGGGCCTTTTACAGTAACATTCTTTATATACTTTTGCCTTGAGTTTGTAGAAACACTTATATTACAATCAAGAAGAATGTCAGAAAAACCATTGTTGTTTCTTTGTTTTCACTGACATCAAAAGAAAGTACCACTGGTAAGCAACTCATAATTTCTTGCCAAGCCATGTAAACACAATCCAAATTGCTTATGATGACATGACGCCTTTCACCAATTTCAGAGTTCAAATTAGGGAACATAATTTTTGCACATTTTCTAGTAGAAATAGCTTGAATGTTACTTCCTTTGGAACCTTTCACAAAATTGTGATGTTGTGGCATCCAATAAGGGATGGATGGTCTTGATGAGTGATGTCCATTTTCAAGACTACTCTATTGCTCTGTATTTTTAGGTTTTGCAAAATCATGTTTCTGACGATTTTAATTCCATCAGGGGGACCACACAATTTTATTACAGATTCTTTCTTTTGCCCATTAGTAACTTTTCCTGGCTCCCACTGAACTGTTGCACCAGTTTTTTGTGACACATCTTTAAAAATATTTTCTGCTTCTTGTGGTGACGTAGTAGTTCCACAGAGCTTTAATCGATCTGTTTTTGTGGCTGTTTTCATTTCTCGCAGAAGGCGACATTTATTACAATTACATATTAGGAAGATTCAACGTCCATTTACACTTTGATCTTAGCCAAAAGGCCGAGAAGCGATAGTCAAGGCACCAACCATCAAGGCACCAACCATCTTGAACACTGAACTGGACAAGGACTTCGGCACAGCAAGTCAGAACCACACTCGACCTTTCGGCAAGTATAAAGTGGGCGTGTCTATATCTGTTCCAAAATGAGCACTCGTAAAATCAGCAAACTGCAATAAAAAGATAAAATTAGTATAAAAATATAAAAATTAAGCTGATAAGAACAGATCCCTACGGTACAATATTAAAGAGGAGTGGCTACTGACGGTTAACAATTAAAAGGTTTATATCCATTAACAAATGTGTGTCCATGGTGGCAAAACAGTGGTCAAGTGACCTTGTCTTTGTTGTTCAGAGAACAACTTATAGTTTCATTTACATAAAAAACACAAGAAAAACTTTATTGACATAAACAACAAAAATATAGCATAAAAATATGATACAAGACAAAAGCATGGGGGAATGGGTATCAGACCTGGCGCCCATTGGCAACCTGTGGGACCCGGCGAATATGCTCTTGGAAAACATCATTTGAATATGAAATCGTTTCACTGATGATTATTTTCTTCATAGTTTGAAGATACGATTTAGCACATGTTCTTCTGAGTGCTTTATCATTAGCCGGATCCCACGAACCGAGAGCCCCAACGACAATGGCCTCAACCACCGCTCTCTTTCCATTTTACGTCAGTTCATCGGCGAGGTTCTTATATTTCTCATTCTTTATTCTTCTAGCCTTCATCAAAAGCAACCAGGCCATTCTCGAAAGGGACGGTGACGCCAAAGATAATAATTTCATTGCCCTTCTGGACAACCAGGTCAGGACGACGATTTTCAGTGCCAATGACCCTGTCCTCTCCCAGTATGGTCCACGTGTTAGCTGCAGCTTTCTTCAAACGGCTAACAATAGCGTTATGTCTCTTTTTATAGAGGGTACTGTGGACCATACAATGGTCAAAGACATGGGGCAATGTCGGACATGGGGCAACCTCGACCTTTCGGCTAGTATAAAGTGGGCGTGTCTATATCTGTTCCAAAATGAGCACTCGTAAAAACAGAAAACTGCAATAAAAAGATAAAATTAGTATAAAAATATAAAAATTAAGCTGATAAGAACAGATGGGATACTACGGAAATGCTACACGTGTGGTTCTGGAAATTACAATTAAGGAAGCCTACATAACTAAAAAAGTTTTGTAGTACCAAGGCCCTTGGATGGTCCGGAAGATACATCCATTTTCAGTGCATTTAACTGACCCAATCATTGGGAATGCGAATTGGAGGATATTGTTTACACGTGTAGTGATGCCGTTGGGACATTGAGTTCCATTGATAGATGGAATTGGTTCGTCAACAGTATTCGGGGGATTTGCCTTCCCTTTTTTCTTCCTCGCATTAGATGGGGCTTTGTTGGACAGATTGGAATCTTTATTAGCCATCCCCTTCTTCCCATTGTTTTTGTCTGCAGAGTGAGGATGAGCATTAGGATTCCGTTTCTTAAATTTGTGTGAGAGGCGTCTCCTGGTATAGTCGTCATCACTGTTGTGGGCGTTCCCCCGTTTCCTCCCATCCAGACTGCACTTTGCATTTCTGTATTTGAAATCTTTTATACTCTGATATTTTAGCTTTTAAATTTCCTTATTCATCTTCACTTGTCTGACTGCATCTGGATGGGACCTCCCATCCAGATTCCTTTTCTCTTTGCTCTTCATGTTTTTTTTTATGCGTTTAGTCTCTTCTTTTTTTTGGCGCAGCATGTCCCTTAAGGGATTTTGTGCCATTAAACATCATTCAACCAACCAACCAACCGACGTTTTTTCTCACTTTCTGGTAGGAATTCAGGGTCATCCTCCGAATCTTGGATGACTGAATATATTGAATCGTCGCTGTGCATGGAATGTGGGTAGTCCTCTTCATTGTTGCTTACATCCCCCCCTCCATTAATTTCAAGATATTGGCTGTTATCGATTTCATTGAACTCATTGAGGTCTTTAATATTGATGGGTTCAATGACGACTGAACACTCTTTCAGACTAGGATAAACTAGATTTGGGAGTTCAGTTATCCGAGCTTGGCAATCCTGCGGGGGAGTAATAATGTCACTAGTGCTTAACTTGGAAGCTTGGGCTGCGTCAGTTTTGTTAGCTACTGGCATATCAGATGGGGGAAGTGACCCATTATCTGCTTGAGTAGGCCGTCCTGGCTTAATGGGCTTCTTCTGTGCAGGTGCTTTAGGCCTCCTGCCAGTAGGAGGACTAGTGAAGCCATGAAAGCTGATTTGGTGCCTTCTTTTGCGAATTGGGGATTCTCTTGGTGGTTTTCCGCCTTTCAGGTTAGATCCCGTCGTGACTGTGGTAGCCCTCTTAAGGGGGCACCCTGTGCATTGGATCACCGTGGCGCTGGCTAAATCCACGATCTTCATCGTCAACGGGGCTTGTAATGACTGTAGCAGTATTATGAATCAGATTTTTGGAGGGTCCTGCTTCAAGGTAGTCTTTGATACACGGTTCTGTGTTCTCGATAGGAACAGACTTTTTTCCGGAAGGTTTATAGAGCTTTTTATTGTTATTATTATTAATGGAGTTTTTATCGATGTTTCCAAGCTGTTGAAGGTATTTAGACGTTAAGCAGGCTGGAGTGACAGAATTCCTTGTGTTGCTTTGACTACTACTGGTGTAGTTGAAGGACTGTGGTTTGGGCTGGGCGTGGTCAACTGGAGATGAAGTGTCAGGTGCATTAGCAGAGATGTCCATACGTGGTGAGGCATTAGGATTGTTTTCAGTGACCTGAGATTTTGGTACAGTTGCTGGGGGCTGGTGATCACCAGAAATGGGAGTAGGCGGAGCAGGGGCATGCGATGGTTTTTTCAGCCGTATGTTCTGGCTGAAATCATTTCCCATGTCTACTAGGGGGACATAATTACCATCAACCATTTGCTCTTGCCACCATTCAGGCTCTTTAACCTTAATGAAATTGATTTTAGGCTTCTTTGGAATGCTAGAGCTGCGTGTACTGCTGTTAGCTACTTTTTCATTGGAGGTGGGCGGAGCTACGACATGGTTTGTGCTTGGTGAAATGATGCTTAGGTCAATTTTGGCGTTAGGCTCCGCGGCTTGTAACTGACATATGTCATTGTGTTTTTCAATGACGCTCTGATCAATGGCCCCACACGCTTGGGTGGTTGGAGATATATAGTTATTGAAGTTTTGGGACGCACCGTTAGGCGGAGCAAGACTCCGGATAACTTCCTTGACTGTATTATTGATTTGACAATTGGTAACGAGAACTGGATCAATGTAACATCTCGAGAATGGTTGATTATATTGTATGTTCATCCGTGAAATTTCTTCGAGGGCTTCCGTTTTTGAATTGTACAGTTTAGTGATGCACCTGCCATCAGTGGTGAAGAGTTCGACCAGGAATTGTACTGGTATTACAAAATGCCCATCTTCAGGCACGTATATATAATCCACCTTATTTTCTGAGTCCTCCATAGTTGAGAGTTCGGACTGTAATGCACTACTGGTGGTAGGGCCGAGCAAAGTAGATATTTCCGCTTGTGGGCGGAGTTAACCTGAATCATGGAAGACGGTAGTATTTCGAGTGACGCAGCCTTAAGCCTACAATCGTATCGTATCGTTAAAATCGTATCGTATCGTATCATGGGATTCGTAGATGGCGGAACTCATATATACAGCTAACTCGACATCAAAGAAAACGCGAAAAGCCGCCTTTTAATAACTCAGCAGATATATGTCTTATTGCTCTGAATTTTCTAGAACAGTCTTATATCTGCAGTCTAATCGTATACTGAAATTTTTGCATTTCTACGTGCAGTATATTTTGAGATCTAAATAGCCATTTTTAAAGTGAAAACGTTGGTATAATATCGAGGAAGTTCCTAATTTGAAAATCTCGAAAACGGTTCTAACGATTATTTTTAAATTGATACATAATATAAATGTGATTAAGGCGAGGTGAATAACACTTTTCTTTTTTCTGGGAAAACTCTCGTTCGTTAAATAATTCGATTTTTTTTCTCTCGAAAATGACACGGGCGATTTTTTAAAAATCAAATAAATATGTTTCAGATGAACCAAATAACAATTTACTTGTTTCCAGCAAGACTCTTGTTCGTTTTATAATGCGCATGAAAAATCGGACTATATTTCTTCGCCATTCTATGGAAATTTCACCGAAAATGCATGACACTGTATTCATACACATGCTTTCTTTTTAACCACTTTTGGGGAGAAAAATGTTGTCTTCCCACTGGCTGAGTGGCTAAGGGCCATCGTTTACTGACCTTAAGATAGGCAGTTCGATACTCGCTGGTACGTGTTTTCACATGTGAATGTTTTTTTTTTAAGTCTGCTAGTTGACCATTATTCTCAGTTCCTTTGTAATTTTTTTAATTGCTATTAAGTTAAATAAAATTACAATTATAATGACGCCAATTTGATGATGATTATTTCTTGGCAATTTTTCAACAATAAAAATATTACTATAAATTTTATAAATATATTTAATTTCAATCACTTTACAAAAAATATACATTAATAATTATTATTTGAATATAAATCACATGATCAGAAACGTAAAAAAATAATTCATTTGAGCTCTTCTTTTTATAATATCATTTTTTATTATTATGACGGTCAATCAATATATAATCACTGACATCCATAATATTATTATTATTATAATTATTATTTTCCTTGCATAAAAGCTATTGTGATGTAATAATTCTTTTATAATAAATAATTTAGTTGAAATGTTTTATTTATAAATATCAATGAAGTTTGATAACCCCGAGACAATTCTTTTTATTTAACTTTGCAATATTTACAGTTTACATAATAAGCATATCAGAATTCTGGTGTCGCCATCTTTTGACGCAATTGCGTAGTATTATAGAGAAATGTTGAAGTAGACAGTTTTTAAATCGAAGAATTATTTTAAGATATATTTAATGTTAAATCTGGATAAAATTGTCTCATTAAAAAAGTCTCATAGGAAAAAAATATATACATGGGAATTTAATCATTTTCATTCAATTTAATCATTCAATAGAAACTCGAAGTTTGCAGAGTGCATTTATTATTTTTAACTTGTCTAATTTTTTGACGGTTTATTTCAATTTTAAATTAAAATTTTCAGAATTTCCAGAGATATTTTTTACATAATTTAGAAAAGGTTATTTTAAATTGTTGCCAAATGTTAAAACAGCGCAAAGAATAATATATCCTTTAAATTAAAAATTTATTCACACGTGACTATTATATACAGAAAAAAATCCTTTTAAATTAGAATTAAATGATAACGTGTTAAAAGCAGGAAAATATTAAACATTACGTCATAAAAATTGTTTTTACACATGCTTACTTAAAATGAAAGAAAATTATAAAATAATCAATTATTTTCAAATTAGAATTAAATGATTACGCATTAAAAGAAGGAAAACATTGAAAATTACGTCATAAAAATTATATTTACACGTGAATATTAAAAGAAAAAGAAAATTTTTAAATAAATTCATTGATATGTGTTAAAAGTCGTAAATGGAGGAAATTACGTCATATTGGTCAAAGTGGCCAAAACAGTTTACAAAACACATTGCAAAACATATTGCAAAACAGTGTAAATTAAAAAATATATTTATATGAGAGATTTATTTCAAATTTCGAGATGATATTTTTAACTATAGTTGCTAATTTTAAGGTAGCGCAAATAATAATATTATCTTTCTAATAATAAAAATATTTTCAGTTGAATGTTACAAAGAGAAAGGAAAGTTTGGTGAAAATTATGTCAGATTTAAAACGTTACATTTAAAATCTCTTATTTAAAATCATTTTCTTATAGCGTTGTTAAAAAATACCATAAGCAAAGACTCTGTTGACTTAGTTCCTTTTATATTTGGTAATTTTCAAATGTTTAACTAATCTTATTTAATCAAGCAGGGAAACAGCAACTAACATCAGCTGATTCGGTTTTGAAATCCCTCAGTAAAAGGGAAACCCGTTTACAGTAAGATCGCCATTGATTTTTTAATTATACAGAGCAGCCTCGATTATCCGAGCTAATTGGGCCTGTTAGTAAATCGGAATCGGAAATCTCGGTTAATAGAAACTGTGTGTAAAAACTCGCCGTGCTTGCGAATTTAACATCTCTTTTAAAAAAATATATAGAACGTTTTTTAAATAATAAAAGTAAATATATGTAAAGTTCTGTTTCACAGCTTAACAAATTTAAAAAGAAAATCAACTACCAGTAGTAAATTTTAAAATGCAAATTGAAAAATTTACGAAAGTTCACACAGTCACTGGAAACAAAGCATTGTTCGCTATTGACTTCTCAGGGTCCAATTTTTCTTTGGAGTTGAGGGCTTTTGAGGGCAGAAGGGCCTGTATAGCACGGACAGTGAGCTAAAGAGTGTGGTTATTTTTAAGGCTCATTTAAAAGGAAAAAAAAATCAGACTTTGTTATCGGCTCGGTTAACAGAAACCTCGATTAATCGAAGCTCGGTTAATCCAGGTTCTACTATAATTCAATCTTCCGTAATCTTTTTAAAGCAGATCAAATTAATGGACTTTAGCACAAAGTCACATAGCTGATAACTGCCATGCTTGTTGGCCACCTTTTTTTCGAAAAGTTTGCTTCACCTTATTCAATTAATGAGATATCTCCGATAAAATAAGTCACATTTTCCCGTTCTAAAATACTGGTATCCAAAAATCGTAGCATGTAACTGACACTACAAGTACTCATGGAACTAGACTATTTTAAGTCTGATTTTTATTATAGACTATATAAAATTATTAAAAATATATATTATGATAGGAACTAGCGGGCTTCGTCCGCTATTTACGTTACGGATATAAAAATCATGTTTTTTTTAGGGAAAAAGAAATAAAAACCTATTTGACGATAGGTTTATAAAGACACATTTTGTATTTGTTATATTTCCGGGGATGAGGAGGGGGGGGGCTATTTTGATTAAATATCGCAATTAGTCTACATGGCAGATATAATTATGATGACACTAGCGGGCTTCGCCCCTCTATGGCGCCTTATGGGTCCAGCTTCCATAACTCAGAAACTACCTTTCGGACATCAATGCAACAGATTCCAAACGTTATAATTAACTTAATAATCACCCTATAAAGCATTAAAGTAAATTTATGAGTGCTGCATACTATTTTTTTATCGTAATTTCTGAAGAGAAAAAAATATTTCGGTTCCATTCTTAGGTACTGGTCTGAAAATTTTTCAAAAAGGGGGGAAGGAGGGGACATGAGACTGCTGTTTGTCAAACACCACAACGGGTTCTGGCTTATTCAACTTGTTTTTTGATGACTTCAATTGGAAGGTGGTTTGTTTAAAAGAGTGCGTTCCCTGCCCCATGAAAATTGGAACTATTGGTGCTACATCTATGTAAGGATTTAATAATTACAAATTAACTTTTTGGATTTATTAATTTAAGGATAAAGTGTTTTTAAAGGAATATCAAATGAAACCCTCTGTGCGATCTGCGATTATACTTACCCAGTTGTTTTTATATACAAACTGCTATAAGGAAAATTGTAATAAAATAGTAAAAATTAAATCTGCATTAAATTCCATAAGTATCTTTTTTTTAATCATTTTATCACTAACCTCAAAAAAGTAATGATATCAATGCAAAAACCCTTGACGGGTTAAAAGTTTCTGACGCAGCACTTTATCTTATATGCTCTAAGAATTTTAAATATGGAACTTAAAAATACTGATATCAAATTTTGAGTGACGTTATGCTATTTCTTAAAAAATATATTTGTATTTATTTCACCATTTTATTTTTGTTTTATTTATAATCGCATGTGCAAAAGTTATGTTCAACATGAAAAGCTGCATAAAATTTTATTCGCTGTTGCTTTATCTTTACATCTCTCATAAATTCAAAATATGTGTTTTAAAAGATATGATATAAAATTTAAGTGACGCCTTGATGTGACTTTAAAAGGTTTGTTTTTTAAAATTCAATTTAAATTATTTTTGACTTGGTTAAAATATTTTTTTTTACATCTACACAATACTTTTAACTTTCCAATTCACTGTTAAATATATCACTTTCATTGAATCTATACTATGCATTGAAATGTATTTATTTCAATAAATTGATTTATCTTTTGTGTCACGCTATTCAAAATTGTGAGTAAGATTTGTGTAAATGGTTTCTTTGCGTCATTGTGTCCAAACTACATGAAATGTATGAAAAAGGATAGTTTGATGCAAATAAACCATTTACATAAATCTTACTCACAATTTTGAATAGCGTGACACAAAAGATAAATCAATTTATTGAAATAAATACATGTCAATGCATAGTATAGATTCAATGAAAGTGATATATTTAACAATGAATTGGAAAATTAAAAGTATTGTGTAGATGTAAAAAAAATATTTTAACCAAGTCAAAAATAATTTAAATTGAATTTTAAAAAACAAACCTTTTAAAGTCACATCAAGGCGTCACTTAAATTTTATATCATATCTTTTAAAACACATATTTTGAATTTATGAGAGATGTAAATGATAAAGCAACAGCGAATAAAATTTTATGCAGCTTTTCATGTTGAACATAACTTTTGCACATGAGATTATAAATAAAACAAAAATAAAGTGGTGAAATAAATACAAATATATTTTTTTAAGAAATAGCATAACGTCACTCAAGATTTGATATCAGTATTTTTAAGTTCCATATTTAAAATTCTTAGAGCATAAGATAAAGTGCTGCGTCAGAAACTTTTAACCCGTCAAGGGTTTTTGCATTGATTTTATATACACAGCACTACTGGTGGTAGGGCTAGCAAATTACACTACTGGTGGTAGTCTAGTTGAAAAATGTGTTTCCTAGTGAAAAACAGAGTCCTGTTGATTGTAGACGAGCTTGAGATCATTTTGTAATTTTTATATAGCTTTTTGAGTGCAGAAAAAACAAATTTTTAAAATATATAAACTTCTTTGAGTGCAATCAATATGCGAAAAATATTTAAATATTAAAATCGCAAATTGTATGAGATGCAATAGTTGTCTGTTATGACAGTAAGATATATCTCTTTGAATGCAACAATGTAAAATTAATATTAACAAAAAATGATTTTTGTATGGAGACAGTCGACAAAAATTTATCTTCTTTTTCTTCAAATAATCTTGAAAAAAGCTGTTACTTTCTTATTATCTTCAATAAATAATACACAGGATACACTATCAGCAATAGAGTATGGTGAAAAAGACTTAAACACGGCGATGAGGGTGCTCCAATGGATCCAGCAAATGACCCTCTACCGAATTGGGCAGCTAGGCCTAACTGACGGCGGAACCGAGGTACGGGGATCCGTAGATGGTTGTCGTGTTGTAAGTCGGACGGAAGATGTTCTAGTGTACACCGCACAGTTGTGAGGTGACGGACAAAGTGCCGCAGAGAATCATATTTGAGGGAAGATGACTGAAAATAACCAGAATATGACCGCGACGAAGGAAAATTAGCTGCAAGACGGCTAGACGATGACAAAGCAGGTAAAAATAAATGAAAATTACGAAATTAAAATTTTACGATGCCTAACAAAACCTAACCAAGGGACCTAACAGAAATTTAGCAGGGGAAAAAAGGCCGAAAAAAGGAGAAAATTGCAAAGAAAAGAGGGTTGAATTAAGATAGGAAAATAGAAGTGCCAGACAACAAAATTTTTAACCCACGACCGAAACAGTAAATTTTGAATTTTGAGAATAAAAATAAAAACAGGAAGGTGGCTAAGGTCCTACATCGCGAAAAGTGGCTATAGGTCCTGTCACGGGATATCGCACCATTACTGGATACGAGATGCTAATAAGACCTTTCGGAATTATTAGCAACACCCTGAACCGATTCAGCGCCCGCCACTGGGGGAAATGGGAACAACTTACCAACACGTGCTCCGACCGCCAGGATCACACACTCACCAAATAATGCACCTGTGCATGATGAGAGCTTCTATTCCATATCTGTGAAAAATAAAAACAGAATTATGATTATTTCCAAGAAATAATAATAATTAGAAAATCACGTTACACGTGGTACTGGACGTGGTACACGTGGTACTTTCAAAGACCCTCTACCGGGAAGCTCCACTTGATGATGCCGGCTGGTCGACGGTAGGGGTGCCGCTTGAGATCAAAAACTTGAAAATGACGCAAATTAAAGAAATGACAAGGATGACTCATAATTTGGCACCAAAATAATGTTCTAGAACCTTGAAGAATGTTCTAGAACAAATAGCTAACGAATCGTTAGGTTCAAAACCAAATTAGGTAAAAAACTAACTTTTATTGAATTTTAATCGAAAATAGCCGAAATAAATTCGTTGCTAAACTCGAAGAATCTCGACCCGTGACTAAGATCACATGAATCTGTTTCCTACACTTTGATCTTAGCCAAAAGGCCGAGAAGCGATACTATACTAGATAAGAACAGATCTCAGGGAGAGCATGATGCTTATATCAGTTGTGCATAGCCAAACTCCACATCATTGATCTGGCCTTATCAGCCACCGCACATTCATCCATCCACATTCATGCAGTTATCACCAGGTGATAACTATAAAAAAATAAAACATACTACACACATGCCGGTCGCTCATCCGAGGACGAGCAGCCTTCTAAAAAATAAACAAAATCCTCATTCTCGGCCACACCCCCATTACTCACACCGTCCGAAGAGGGCGGAGCATCTGGAGATGTGCTCGGGAACGAAGAGCAGGGTGATGGACCAAGTGGAGCCACCGGTGTGGAACCGCATTCATCGGAAGGAGTGCCTGCTTCAGCCACGCACTCCGCCGCCGCACTCTCCGGAGAGAGTGAGGGGGCGGAGTTAACAGCCAGAACAAGCGCCGAAGAACCGCCCTCAGGCGCGCTATCCGAAGTCTTAGCATCCGAAGAGGCCTCGACAGAGCACTGCGCGTCCAATGTCGGCAGGAAAGGAGTCGGGACAAATGGAACTACCGAAGTAGGACCGCACCCGAGGGAAGGGGGGGAATGCGCAACCCGGCCGTCACACGGCCGCACTCCAGAAGACAGACAGACATTGTCACTTGGGATCGTGGGACAGGTGATGCTGGAGTCATGTGTATCAAGTATTACCTCAAAGGAAAACTGATCATCTTTGGATAACTTATAGTTATTATCAATATTATCTACAATTTCACAAACATTGATCTCAGCAGAATCACTATTTTGAGGGTTATCAATGCAAGGGGGTGGAGCCCCAGTATAGTCCACGCAGCATGGAATAGTAGAATTATCTTGGTTTACTGATATATTGACAAGGGGGGGGGGGCAGTAGAGTCCACGCAACTTGGTATACAAGAATTATTTTGGTTTATTGATATATTTACAGGTGGGGGTGGAGCCCCAATAGAGTCCACACTTGAAGGATTTTTATCAGCTTTACTATGGGGCGGATCCACAGTATCGTCTACGCTATTTGTATTTGCAAACGAAGCAATAATTCCATTGATGCCATTTAATGTATCATTGTCAATTTCTGGATCAACGTAACTATTCGTTACAACAAAATCACCAAATACATCACGTGTAGTTTATATGATGTACTTCTGCGCGTTATATGAATTGTCTAAGAATGGGATAAACTGCGATCTGTTGTCATACTGCTTTCGGTGCTGGAGATGCTCTATGTAAATGTCTCTAGAGACACGTATCGTGTCAGACACAATTAGTTTTCTTAGTAAAGAGGCATATTTCTTGTTGCATAGCCTGTTAATGACTTTATCGTTCTTACGATCCCACGATCCAACGACTTTGACATCACAGTATACCGTTTTGTAAATTTTTCTTAGGTCGGCAACTATCGTTTGGTATTTTGATACTTTGCGTAAACGGGCCTCATTAAACACAGCTAAGCCATTGTCGAAAGGAACTGTTACATCTAGGACCATCGCTTCGTTGTTGTTGTTTATTAGAATGAGGTCAGGTCTAAGAGTAGATGAACCGTATGTCTCGTCTTCCCGAAGGAGTGACCATTTAGACATTTCAAGCGCAGCTTTTTTAATGCGGGCGACGATTCTGTCATGTCTTTCAGTTATTTTGTTTGATAGATGGTTTTTGCAATGATTGAGAACATGTGGTAGGGTTTCATCTTCTCCATCATCGCATCTTCTACATAATTTGGGTAAATTTTTCTTATTGTACGCATTAAGTGGTACTACGCCAAGACGAGCTTTATGTATAAATCGCCAATCCGTAAAACGAAGGAAATCTCCGGTCCGGTTAAAGTGGGATGACGATTTAGACGAAGAGTAGCATGGAAAAGTTTTACCTTGTGACTTGAAATTTTTGAGGCGGTTGGAGTGGAACCTTCTGTAGTTGTCCCTCATTGTTCTGAAGACTTTCCTTTTATTGGTAATTGGAATGGTATTGCAGACAATGGTGACCTTTTTGTCAGAAGAAAGTTGCCATACAACTCCGAGGCGACGAGAAGCGCATCGCGCTTTGGTCCACAGTGACGAGTATCTATTGTCATTACCAAGATGGTCTTTGCAGGAGAGGTATTCCTGCATATCGTACCGTGTTGGGTTGCGCACACGGTCACTTGTGGCGATCTTTAAGTCTTCCCAGGCTAGGAACTTGACATTTTCGTCCTCTGATGAAAGGAGCTTAAACGCCGTGTCAATGTGTGCGATATCGGAATCCTCTCCAGCAAGTGGAATTCCAAAGAGTCCATCATTTGTGCTTCCATATAAATATGATATAGAGCCCTGTTGGGGTAGGTCAAGGATTTCTTTGATTTTTGGTTTAAGTGTTTCGTCGATTCTTAGCCATTCCGTTTTCTGGTGCTGAGCTGTTCGTATGGCATAATTAAGTGAGGGGTAGAAGAAACTCTTTATGGCATCCAGTTTTTGCCATGGAGCCAGTTCAGAGGCTATAATGTTGGTGTCCAGTTTCAATGAACTCATCAATGTGCGTGTGGTTTTCGAATAGATGAAATCCAAATGGTTTACCTAAATAAAGAGCTGGTTCAAATTCCATCAATACTGGAATGGGGCTTTGGCCAATCATGAATTCTGTAGGTATACAACAGTTCGTAGCTGGGTTTATGTGTACTGTCTTGCATTTACGTACATTAAGTTCTAAGCCCAGTTTTTTGGCAAATTCTACAATTTTCTTGGTGGCATCAAGTAGTGCTTCGGCTGAATCCTCAATAACAACAATATCGTCTGCGTATCCGAGACAGTGTATGGTTAGACGCAGGGCTTGTATAAGCCAGAATATAGGGTTAATCCCCAGGTTGAATAATGGGCCACTAAGTGGACAGCCTTGTTTCACTCCTTCATCGACTGGTATTTCATCCGAAAGGCCTTGTGCCGTTAGTAAACTTGTTTTATTTCCAGAACTCATATTTTTTATTAGTGCAATAAAATCCGGTTCTGCACCCGCTGCTTCAAGTGCTGCAAGGAATGCATCATGTGGAATGCTGCCAAAGGCATTTTTTATGACGACAAGTAAAATGAAAACCTCCTTCCGACGCCTCGAGTGGAAGATCTTCTGCTCAAGCACAAAGTTGTTTTCAATAGTACCGTCAAACGGCCGATATCCTTTTTGGTTTGGTGAGAGGATCTTGTTGCTCTCCATCCAGTCACACAGGCGACGGGCAATTAGGCTTGAAAAGAGCTTGTAAGAGGTGCACGTGAGAGATATCGGCCGCCAGTTTGTTGCTTCTGAGGGATTGCCAGATTTCGGGATAAAAATGGTGCTACTTATTTTCCAATTTTTGGGTATTCTGAGGGCTTTCAAACATATATTGTAAATTAGAGTAAGTACCTTGGCTTCTGCATCATATTTCTTGAGGTGGTTGTAGGTGATACGGTCAGCACCTGGGGCTGTACTTTCAGCTGCCTTGAGTTTTTGTTTCACTTCATCTATGGTGAAGGGAACATAAGATGGTGGGTTTGGTGCCTTCTCTTTATTGGAATATATGGATGTGTCAGGGATTCTATTACTTGGAGTGAAAAATTTTTCTCTGAGGGTTTCATGAGAAATGTTGCACTGTGCAGAGTTCTGGTCCAGTATTTTTCTGACTGCACTTCTTCTATTACGCCTGTTGAGGCGTTGTATAAAGGTGGGGTCATGTGGATTTTGTGGTGGTGCTTGCTTATTTGTGGATTTGATTTTGATCTTGTATGTGCTCTGTATGTCTTTAATGAAGTCCTCAATTAAAGCTTCAAACAAGGGCCATTTTTCTTCGGAAAAGTTATGAAGTATGTCTTTGAATTGATCTGATGGAGAGGTTGCCTCAGGGCCAGCGTTAATTTCTATGTCAGGTCCGTCATCTCCCTGTCCATCTTCATCGAGAATTTCATCAACAATTTCCATTTCAATATCAGGAACCTCCGTTTGTGTTTTGTGTACTGAACACCTGACTGGGTTCAGGTAATGGGTCTTCATTCATGAGTGCATCATTTGTTAGTGTATTCACATCTCTTCTAGGGGACCTGCGTATTCTGCGAGCTTCTCTTTCAGCTTGGAGACGAGCTTTTGCTTCATCTTTTTTGTGTTGTTCTCTATGGTTGTTGTATTGACGCCTGTTATGAAATGAGCGATCACAGTATTCACACTGGATTTCTTTCTTGCATCTGGGAATTGTGGGCAAGTTTCGGAGGCATGCGTGAAGGGTCCCATGTTTCTTCTTGATTTCTTTTTTGCATTCACTGCACCATTTTTCTAGTTTTGTAATCTCGATGTTATGTTTCCGTCGGAGATGCTTTTTCATATTGCCGTGAATTCTGGTATACGTATCCTGGTCTGTCGAATATCCACAAAGTGTATTCTTCTCAGTGCAGTATACGGCATCACGAATGGGCAGTAGCAATTTAAGAATGATACCATCTCTGCAGTGGTCAACTGGACAGTTGGAGGAGGATGGAACATCAAGTACAGCTTCGTTAGCGCTGTCAGTGTTAGTGTCGTACGGGCTTTCATCTGTTGACACCGGATTCTGTCTGTTTGTATCTGGCTCATAAATTGGATCATTATCCGAGTCATCAACAGGTGAATAAATAGAATCTTCATCGAATTCTTCAATATCAACCGCATGCGTACGTAAATCTGGTAATATTATATTACTGGCATTATCTTCTGGTATGACCAATTCTTGATTTTCAGCTGTATGAGTTAATATGTTATGGTCTACCGGATTTGCCGATACATTGTCCTACATGCTATTATTCGTGTTGTTGCGATTATTCTCAATGCTTGTATCTTCATTGGCAATGCTTGTGGCTTTATCTTTTTTACGCTTAGTTTTTCTGTATGGAGGTGGGCTAATGAAACCATGGAATGATAACTTGTGTCTCCTCGTCATAATCGGCGATTCCCTTGGAGGGCGTGCACCTTTCAGTGTGGAGCCTGTTATGAGCTTATTTCCCAATGGTTTATTTCCCTGGCTTACATCTTTTTGGTTTTGTTCTTGTAGACTTATAGGGATTCGATGAGTTTCATCCTCTCTTTGTGTGAATTCCCTGTCATCATCATCATCATCTTCAAGGTGAGTAAGGACAGCGGCGTTTGTGTTTATCAATTGTTTTGAGGGACCCGCTATCGAGGGTATTTCATCTTTCGGTATTTCGATCTTTTTCCTCGGTACATAATTTCGTTTGTTAGTTTTCTGTGTGTGTTCCTGCTCGTTATTTACTGCTTTTTTGTGCAATATATTTGTTTTAAGACTGGCTGTAGAGTAATTGCTTCTATTAGATTGTACGAAATTGCTTTTATAGTTAAAAGTTGTCTTATTTTGAGGATAGGATTTTGTTTTAGGAGTGGGCGGAGTTACGTCTTCGACCTTGTCCTTGTTCTCATGAGCGAGCTTGACTTGTTTCTTATGGCCAGTTTCGTTAATTGTGCTCACACTTGATTTTTCTACGTTAGTTTTCATGTTTTCTTTCAGCTGTATTTCTGGGGTGGCACGGGCGGTACTCGAATTCTTTTTTACGCTTTTCACGGTGTCATTCATTTCTTTCTGGGAATATTCCCTGTTCTGTTGTTTGTCATCAACTTTATTCTTATTCTTCTTAGGTTGTTCTGTGGGAATGTTTGGATTCAGGCTTTTGTTATTATCAGTCTTTTTAGCAATATTTTTGCTAAAAACATTTCCCATGTCCACAAGTGGGACGTATTTGCCATCTACTAAGTTGCATGTTTTGTTAGAACTAGCTGGTATGAACTTGATTTTTGACTTGAGGCTTGTGCATGGTGCTGTTGTTGTTGTATTTTTCGCTATGGATTTAGTTTCATGCTTGTTGGTATCTTTTATTATTTTCGGTGCTTTTATGCTCAAATCAATTTTGGAGTTAGGTGCAGCTGCCTGTAAATCAGATATGTCATTGAATGCCTGTACAAGAGCTGGGTCAGTAAGACCTAACAGATGGGACTTTGTGCATTGTTGTTTTAGCATTTCTTGCTGTCTTTCGTTTTCCTGTTTCTCTACTGCTTTAATAATGTTGCGTAGTGATTCTTTTATTTCTCTGTTAGAATTCTTATCAACTATGAGAATCGGTTTTAGGCAGATATCCCTAAATGATAGGCTATACTCTGCTTGTACCATGCAAAGATTCCGTAAGCCCTCCTCCTTGGAGTTGTAGATCCGCCACTGTTAGTGGCGAGCTCAAGCCTATATCTTATGGGGATGTCAGACTCAACATCCAAGGGGATATGTATGGCCTCTGAATTTCTATTAATTTTTTATAGGGGCATTCCACGTCAAATCAGGCAGTAAAATATCAATATGTAACACACCATCACAGATTTTAATGAAACTGCGTGTGTTTGTTCTTACTATTAAGATATGATCACCAGTAATTTTTTTTGCTCCTTGGTGAAATAGTTTCTGAGAAAAAAATTGTCAAAATTTTGAAAAACTGCCGTCAGTTGGCATTCTTGATAGCTCGGTTTTCAAATGTAGCATGTTATATATATAATCATATTTCAATATCTACTCTACAAATCATCTTCAAATAATTTATGCACAATATTTAGGGTACGCAGCTTATGAAAAAAATATATTGTTACGCTTATAACATTTTAAGTGTGTCTAAAAAAATATTTAAACTTTGAAGTCGTGAATTTTTTATGAAAAATAATGCATTAACAAAAAAAGCATTATCAACAAAAGGCGGTATTTTTATTAAATTTATTTTTTATGGGAGATATACTTAAAGGTGTTCTTTACCTGATTCTGAAATAAAAGTAGTGGGATTTTGGGTGTTTTTGGTAGTATTTCCTATTTAAAAATATTTTGAGGTGCATTTCATATCAAATCAAGCAGAGTCATTCCATGTCAGTTCCCCTAAGCCATTTAATCACTGTCACAAATTTCAATGAAATTGGGTTTGTTTATAGCTTATTTTAAGACGTAATCACCTTTAATTTTCTTGATCCTAAGTAAAATATTTTTTAAGATAAAAAATATCAAAATTTTGAAAAATTGTTTTAAATTTTTTTAATGACAGTTCGATATTCAAAGACTACATTAAAAAAAAAAAAAAAAGTCATCTCAATATAAAATCACTAAATAGGTTTCAAATAATGTATATGTGACAAATAAGGTAGGCTGATTATTATTTCTTGTTTTTTATCATGTTTAAACACTAAGAGTCTTTTATCTTATGAATTTTTAAAATCAAGAATTTTGTCAAAAATAATGTGTTAATCAAAAATTTATTATTAACCGAAGGCAGGGTGTTATTGCTTTTTTTTTAATTGTACGTAAAAATATCTTTTAAATGGTTATAAAATAAAAATAGTGAACATATGAGAAAAAATTATCAAAATTTTGGAAAAATGCCACGAGTTGCCATTAATGATTGTTCAATTTTCAAAGGCCTCATTTTATATATAAAATCATATTTCAATAACTAATAAAGAAATCTTCTTCGAATAATTTAAGCAAGGTAAATAAAGTATGTAGATTATGAAAAAAATATTGCTGTAATGTTAAAAAATATTTAAATGTGTCTAAAAAATTGTATAATCTTTGAAATCAAAAATATTTTACAAAAAATAATGAAATTATTAAAAAATCTTTATCAATCAGAGGCGGAGTTTCTATGACTAATTTTTTAATTTTAAATTGTACATAATACTACATTATAACTGGATCTGAAATAAAAATAGTGGGATTTTGGTTGGTTTTAGTAGTATTTAAATCATATTTAAAATTATCAATATTTTCAAATGTAAAACCTATCCAATGTATCATCCCTGTAAATATTTTTATTTATACATTTATTTTATTTTTCAAATTATCTTTTATGTTCGTTTCTTAAGGAAAAAAATAAACATTGTTTTTCAGTAAAACTTCTAGGGCGAAGAGCAATTATCCCTTTCCAAAAAAGAGAAAAATCACTAGCTCCTTACCGCCCAATAGAAATTTTCAAAATGACAGTCCTAATCTTTAAACTCATATTTGGCTGTTAATATTGAAAATTTAGCATTGAGCTGCTAATATTGAAAAAAAAAAACAAATTTCGCTCTGTTGAAGAAAATTTTGACGTATTGTGCTTTAAATATATGCAAAAAATGCATAATCCATTATATTTATATCTTTCAAATAACTATATATAAAAAAATATTTAAAACTTAATGAGATGCACTTTTGTAACTTTATTCAGTTTCTAATGATATGTACCGTAATTTCGGGTGTATAGCCCGCAGATCAAACAATTCAGTTTGGACCCAGAAATTTTATTCAGTATTTGAAGACCAATATTTACTGTGATCTAAAAAGTTACATTTTATTTTTAAAAATGTCTGGGTCGAAACACGATTGTATGATCCGCGGGCTATACACCGGAAATTACGGTAATTTGATTTATTTCATCACAATATTGCTGAAAGATGGATTTTCAACATATATATGTGTGTATATGTTGTCAAACAAATCTGTTCTCAAACAAATTATTTAAAAATTATTCATTTATGTTTAATAAAGCATATATATATTGTTTATACACTTACAGAAAATACATATAGCAAATTTTATGATATTATGTCAATAATGTCTAAAAGTAAAAACTTATCTAATAGTATGTAACGAAAAATTTAACATCTGGTGTAATGACAACAAAATTTTATAATTGTTTTACTTAATTTGGATGAATGAAAAAAGCTTACATGTTTATATTTTATTGAAGTACAGGTAAAAATGTCACAAAGACATACCTCAACAACCACTGAGTAGATGATTTTTTTTCTTTTGATCTTTCGGGTTTGATTTCAGATGGTAATGAATTAATTAGTTTTGTTAGAAGTGTCATGGCAGTCAGCATATTAGGCTCACAATTTTTTTTTTTATATAATTTGTTTTGATTGACTCGATGAACAACAATATTTAAAGGGACCATTTCATGACTTTTCAATTAAAAGCTGATTTATAAATTCATCATGTTGTTTAGTTATTATTATCGTCTTAAGATAATAAGTTGATATTAAAATTTTTAAATGCAGTTTATTTATTATTTGAACAGTTGAAAGTATTTTTCAATAAGAGTGCGGGCTGTTGAGCAATGTAGTGTTGGTAAAGGAACTTGTACTATTTAATTTAATTTTTATTGCTGTAAATAATATTTGTTATTTTATTATTGTATGTTATTTAAGCAAGAGTAGAAATACACGATATCGTAGTAATTTTAGTACATCTTAGCATGAAAAGCTTCAATATGTATCATTAAACATTCACATTTTATGAAAATTTTGTTAAAATTGCTCATATTTTCACTATTTTTATTTTATAACTATTGAAAAGATATTTTTACGTACAATTAAAAAAAGTAATAACAGCCTGCCTTGGGTTAATAATAAATGTTTAATTAACACATTATTTTTCACAAAATTCTTGATTTTAAGAATTCACAAGATTAAACACATTCTTAGCATTTAAACTTGACAAACAACAATAAATAATAATCTGCCTACATTATTTGTCACATATACATTATTTGAAACTTATTTAGCGATTTTATATTGAAATGACTTTTTTTATGCAGTCTTTGAATATAGATCTGCCATTAAAAACATTTTTAAAAAAATTTCAAAATTTAGATATTTTTTTTATCTTAAAAAATATTTTACTTGTAATCACCTTTAATTTCCTTGATCCTGTCTTAAAATGAGCTATAAACATACCCAGTTTCATTGAAATTTGTGACAGTGAATTAAATATCTTAGGCGAACTGACATGGAATGACTCTGCTTGATTTGATTTGAAATACGCCTCAAAATATTTTAAAATATGAAATACTACTAAAAACACCCAAAATCCCACTACTTTTATTTCAGAATCAGGTAAAGGACACCTTTAAGTATATCCCCCACAAAAAATAAATTTAATAAAAATACCGCCTTTTGTTAATAATGCTATTTTAGGTAATGCATTATTTTTCATAAAAAAATCACGACTTCAAAGATTAAACATTTTTTTAGACACACTTAAAATGTTATATAAGCGTAACAGTAATTTTTTTCATAAAATACGTACCCTATATATTATGCATAAATTATTTTAAGATGATTTGTGGAATAGATATTGAAATATGATCTTATTTATGTCATGCTACATTTGAAAATCGAGCAGTCAAGAATGCCAACTGATGGCGGTTTTCAAAATTTTGACAATTTTTTTCTCAGAAACTATTTAACCAAGGAGTAAAAAAAATACTGGGAATCATATCTTAATAAAAGGAACAAACACACGCAGTTTCATTAAAATCTGATGGTGGGTTACATGCCTGCCTGAACTGACATGGAATGACCCTATATCAAAAGCTTGAATTATCATAAATAAAGCGCTACTTGTGGTAGTCACTTTTGTTAATAATTATGCCTTGTGGGCGGAGCTACGCTGATTTTCTGTGAGACAGGACTACTGGTGGTCCGGCCCATATAGTTTTTTCTTTACTGGTGGTAAAGTCCGACTGTCGTTGTCAGCAATGGTTACTGATTTCAAAATATAATATGCCTATTTGCGTGCAATACAATATAAATATTTACTTCTTTGAATGCAACAATGTAGTAATAGTATTAATTAAATCAATTTTATATAAATATTTCTTTGCGTGCAAACAATATTTACTAATATCTCATAAACATACTATTTGTGTGCAAAATACTGGTTTTGATATACGTAATTTATATATATATACTTTTTTGTATGCCGTAACTAAATTGTAACTAGTATAATTTTTGAGTGCAAAATGGATATATTTTCTTCTAAAAAATGTTTCTTTTACAGGTAAATAAACTTCTTTATATTTCTTCAATGAGAACTGCACAGGAGACATTATTAGTCGCGTATGATAAGAAAAGAGACTTAAAAACGGAAGCGAGGGATCTCAGGAACTTGAGCAAATGACCCTCTACCGATGTGGGGAGCTAAGCCTAACTGACGGCGGAGCTGCCGAACGGAGTACCGTGAATGATTATCGTGTTGCAAGTCGGACTCATGTTGTTGTAGCTTACATCGTACCCTAGCGAGTTGACGGTAGAGTTGCCGCAGAACTTCAATATTTTCTTTTTTGAACTATTTATTACTGAAAAACAACTGCAACTTCTACAAATAAGCTATTAACAAGTTAGAATATATATTTTTTATGCAGAATATAATGAATTCACGAATATTTAATCCTACTAAACGTAATATAAACTAACACAGTGATCTAACAGAGATTTTGCAGGGGAAATGGCCGAATAAAGGAGAAATTGCACAGAATAAGAAAGAATTAAATGAAGGTTAAGATAGTAAAAATAGAAATGCCAAACAAAAAATTTTGAACCCACGTTCGAAACAGTAAATTTTGAATTTTGAGAATAAAAATAAAAACAGGAAGGTGGCTAAGGTCCTACATCGCGAAAAGTGGCTATAGGTCCTGTTACGGGATATCGCACCATTACTGGATACGAGATGCTAATAAGACCTTACGGAATTATTAGCAACACCCTGAACCGATTCAGCGCCCGCCACCGGGGGAATGGGAACAACTTACCAACACGTGCTCCAACCGCCAGGATCACATACTTACTAAATAATATACCTGTGCATGACGATGACTTCTATTCCATTACTGCAAAATAAGAAATAAATAAAATGTTATATTTTCCAATATTTGAACTCATAATTGGTGTTTTTTCAAGTTTTCCAATTTTGGAAATTTTTTATTAAAATGTGTCCAAGGAAAGTTGCTGCCCCTTGAAAAACTTATTTTTTGTTATGTTATTCCAGTTAGAAAAACTCGAAAAAGTTGCAAGAAGGCCTTTGTAGTTGCAAATGAAAGTTACTGAAATAATACGTAATCCTCTTGCATCCGTACGAAAATAAAGCCAATTCATTAGAAAATTATATGGATCCTAATTAGAATGTTGAGCGGTATCCAAAAAAGTTTGTATTTCGAAGATCGGATGGTAATTAGCTGATTTAGCTAAAATTGGAGACCACGTGCTCTAAAACAATAGCTGACTCACGCAGTCACCTTGACAATGACCTAGCAAAGGTCAGATGATAGCTTCTCGAAAAAACTAAGTCCCGATAGAGGGTAGTTGAGCCAGAAATCCTACGGAACTTCTCAAAAATGCTGCGGCATAAAAAATCCGAGATCCCCGGTAGATGTAAATTTGAAAAAAAAAAAATAAAAATTCTAATTTTAAATAAATATGCTCATCTATTGAGCGCGTGACTGCCTTTCAGCCAAGATTGCAGCTAAGTGACATAGTCTACACTTTGATCTTAGCCAAAAGGCCCTTAGCCGAGAAACTATATGACTAATGTAATATGCTAAATATTATAGCAGTATTTTAGCCAAGATCACATATCTGACTAAAACTTATATAATTTTAATTAATTTTTCAATTAATTAGCAGCAGTGAAATTACGCTCGAAATGATTCAATATTTAATACGTGATTTATCACGTTGCTAATTAAGCGTAGAATCAACAGAGTGAAAAATGTCCAAGCCGGGAATCGAATCGGGAACCCTTGGAATAGCGCTTTAAGTGCTCTACCATTTAATCTACGAGGACGATACCCAGCTTAGCATCTCTCACTCGCATATATTGGTAAGGCTGCGGTTGCTGCTGTTCTTGTGCTGCAGTTGCAACCTTACCAATATATCATTATTGTTTACATGTAATTTTTTTTCTCATATTTTGAATAGTCATTTTTTACCCAATTTTGGGGGTTATAATTTTTTCTCATTTTGTTTTTGTTTTGGCGCAGCATGTCCCTAAAGATATTTTGCGCCATAAAAACCCATTCAATAAACCAACCAACTAAATTCAGAAATTCATTTTATAACCCAGTCGTTAATTGCCCATAACATTAGGTGAAAATTGATAAATAGGTATGATACATATAAAACTAGATTTTGTTCCTTTAATTTAATAAAAATAAACATTTTATATAATTATTCTGAGTTGTTAATTTAAATTATTTTAATGGTATTTTTCATGTCAGTATTAACGTAATTATTTCAGTTGCACGCCAAAGATTGCGGGGTTTAAAGATTTTTTTTCTCCCTCTTAAGCAGGTCAGACTCCATTTATAAATTTTGACGCGAAGACTCATCTGCTGGGAAATTTTGAATTTCAAGCACTGAATTAAGTAACAGAGCAGAAAAGTTAATAAAGATTTTTAACTTCGTGAGTTAGGGGCAAAGGAGTAAAGCATTTTTTGTGAGTTGTTTTTTAGATGAATTATTTATCTTACTACAGATTTAGAAATAGGACAAAAATATTCTAACAAAAACTTAAAAAATTTGTGTGCTTGGTAAAAGAGGGGGGGGGGGACAACGGGGAAATCCCAATTCTGGGCGGGGACGGGGAGCAGGGGAAATTTGTATGATGATTAGAGAAACTTTGGAGAAAATGAAACTCATCCGAGTGAAGACATTTAAAGTAAAAAAAAAAGAAAAAAAGGGGGAGAGACAAATTTATCACCTAAACTCAATTCAGAAATGTGATAAAGAAATTCAGGGGTCGATGTAGAAAATATTTGGGTCTATTTTGGGCCCTTTTACAAAATGCCTCTTAATAAAACAGACCCCTTCACAAAATTTCTTTTAATGAAATAAATCACTTCACAAAATTCCTCTTACAAAAATAGTTCACATCTCAAAATTTCATTTCATAAAAACATACTCGTCACTAATTATTTTTGTTTTGTTAGGCTTTATAATGTGTAATTTAGAAACAAGACATGTTTACCAGATAGGGCAAAAAGTAGCAGAAGGATTTTAAAAAGATATTAATAAATATTTGGTTCAAATTTTGAGTAACCGTATTTCCTTTTTCGTTACAAAATAGTTATATTTTACCAAAACAGGGGAGACCATGGGAATAGCACCAGTCGGGATTATGCCGCCAACCCGCCTAGTTTAAAAACTAACGACAGTATGATATAGTGAATGCGCCTGAACTATAGCGACCAACATTAGAAACATTGCCTAGAGTGAGAGTGATTTTATTATACGTCGTTCGTTTGTTCTAGTGAAAAGTCTCCCAGGGCAATACCTTCTTTAGGTATTTACGGGTTTCGCGACCCCGGATTCCAGAGCGATCTTTCTCCTTTCCTATTTTATTCTCTTTTTGGTTGTCTATCCTTTTTGTTTGTTTCACACTTTTTAATCTTCTCCTTTTTAGTTTGTTATCCCTCTTTGTTCTAGTTCATGTTCTAGTTTCTTACTAACTTGTTCAAATTGTTCTTTTGTTCTACTAACATTGTTTTCGTTTCGTTGGTAAAAAAAAAATAAAAAAAAGTTTCAAACAGACAAAAAGTACACCTTTTTTCTAAGTTATCTCTCACATTACTTTTTCTTTTTTACAATAGTGGATTTTTTTATTTTCACGTGAGACACTCTGGGTGTTGAGGTTTTTTAATCTCATCGCCTCGTTTCTACCTTTTTAGGCTGATATCGAGTCCCAGAGTGCAGGGCATCTCCGAATTCCGGTTCCGTGATCGGTGGATGCCATACTTGTATGGCGGCGGTTAGGAATTCACTGGGCGACTGGTACCTTTCGGCGTAAGGGCGTTGTAGGTTGGACAGAGCTGTAAAGGCTTACCTACGACAACCGAGTTCCACTGAGAAAGAACTAGAGTTTGGAGATGCTATCGAGTTTAATCCAACGTTCGAAAAACGTGGAAGTTTGTTGATAGTTTTCACTCTTTTGAGACCTGCGCCTAAAGTAACGGTAAGAAGGGTCGGTGACCAGGCCCGATGCCTGGCGTTTTTTCAATCCTTTCTAAATATGGCTACAATCTCAGGAAATGAAATTTGCGATGTGGAAGCCCCACAAGCTAATAAAGAGAAAAATAACGCATTGAGCTCTGGGTCAGGAGCTACTGTTAATCAGGTCAAAAAAGATTCATGGGATAAGAGAGTCGAAGATTCTGTTTCCAGTACGGAATCTAAAAATCCCGACTCTCACGAAAGTAAAACTGAAGAAAGATTCTTCATCGTCAAACGCCAAGATGGGAGTTTTGATAGAACATCACCCTTTTTGATTAATAAATCTATTCAAGGACTGGTTGGCGAACCCAAAACAATAAGAAAACTCCGTACAGGTGAACTGCTAATTGAAGTAAACAATAGTCAAAAGACATTTAACTTAAAAAAAATGTACACACTTCGCTAACATTGCTGTCACAATATCGCCACATCGTAGTTTAAACTCATCTTGCGGAGTGATCTCCGAGCCTGACCTCTTTTATATTAGTGAAGATGAATTACTGGAAAACTTACAAGAACAAAATGTCACAGAAGCTAGAAGAATCAAAATCTACCGTCACGATGAACAGATACCCTCTAACCAAATTCAAATACCTACAAAGCACATTATACTTACTTTTAACATACCCAAGTTACCAAAATATATAAAAGCTGGTTATTTATCATGTTCTGTCAGACCATACTGTTGGAAAACGTCACAGTGTAAGTGATTTTATGTCCAACATCACCTCGCTTGTGAAATGACAATTTCCTCGTGAAATATGCAACGCGTTTTTTTTAGTTGTGAAATATGTTCCAAGATGGCGACACTTCCCCGAGTTATGGTGGCGTAAGATCACAAACTAGCGAAGGATTGTTTAAAAGACTTGTTTCGAAAAGGCGACAACAGATCGCAGCACCACAGAACTTTTCTGATAGACTGATTTTAAATAGAACCGTTTTTGCTTGTTAAGCAGTCTGTATTGTTTCAAGTTTTTTACTCTGTTTTAACTCTTGTGGGCCCCTTTTTACTTCTTCACTCGAAGGCCCGATTTTGTGAGGCCAAGACGCACGGTTTTTCGTGCGTTAACTCTTTGTCTTATGGAAGACTAAGGTCTCCTACTGGATTTCCAATGTTATTACTCTTATAGTATTCATATCTAACCCTTTTTTACTTTATATTTTTTAGTGTGTGTGTGTGGAACCATGTAATCAAGATACTCAAGAATTAAATATTTTTTTCTCTACAAGTGCATCTGCATTATTCAAAGAAGATATTTTTCACGACTCATAATATCTACTCATTAAATAAAAATTTATAGGTTGTTTTCACATGAAGGAAACCAGCGTATGTCTGCTTTACCAGAAAGGTAAGAAAATAAATTTCTATCTTTCATTATTAATGAAAAAACTTTTGGTATAACAATTTTATATTTATACTGGGTTCTTAGCTTCACGCTAATCGCGAACTCACCCTTTCTAGATATTTTAATAGATTATGAAGGCTGAGTTGAAAGGGAAAGTAAATAAAAAAAAACCCAGTAATAAAAATTTGTTTATCTGATTGTGATAAAATGATGAACAAGATGCACATATGAGATATGAAATATTGAAATATATACATGAAAATAAAAATAAATGTGCATGAATAAATAACGATATATATAATATCGCAAAAAGAGTATTATTGTGAACGAATATTGATTGATTATTGTGAATAACTGATCATTTTATTTATACTTATAACATATTCTAAGAAATTATTTTAAGAAAGTCACAAACTTCTTATAGTAAATATATTTGTTATCAAAGAATTTATAAAACTTGAATAACACGCTATGTCTGCCACAAAAGAAATTACGGCAGTGGAGAAACTAAATGATAATAATTACAATCATTGGTGTTTCAAATTAGAAAATCTGTTAATTAAAGACGATTTATTCAAATATATAACAGAATCTCCACCTGCCACACCCGATGATACATATACTAAAAACGCGGCTAAGGCGAAAGCCATAATTTGTTTGTGCATTGAAAATACACAAATCGTGCACATCAGACATTTGACATCTCCCAAAGAAATTTGGGAAAGATTAAAAAGTGTTCACCAAAGGGCGAATTTATCATCCAAATTATTCCTTTTGAGGAAACTATATTCGCAAAGGCTCAATGAGGGCGGAGACTTAAATCTACATATCAACAATATTTTAACTATCCGCGACAAACTCGCTGCCATTGGAGAGCTCATAAATGATTCGCACATCGTGGCTCTTATGCTTTGCAGCTTGCCTCAGTCATATGCTCCTCTTATAACGAGCATGGAGGCTAGAGACGAAAAGGATCTAGACCTCGAGTTTGTAAAAAACAAACTCATCGACGAGTACTCTCATCGAATCGAATACAAAAACACCAGCACACGACCAAGGGACACAGCATATAAAATTATAAATAAAGGAAACAAAAAATATTGCAGCTTCTGTCAACGAGATGGGCACGCTCGTTCAGAATGTTACAAATTGAAAAACAAACAGAAAAACAATTACCAAAGAAGTGAAAATTATAACAGTAATAAATTTAACAACCATGCCAACTTTAAAACCAATTCGGTAAACACCAAAAATCAACACAATGGTAGTAAAACAGACTCCTCTAATTTTTGTTTCAACAGCAAGTCAAATATAGAGGATGAGGTCAACCAATCGATCATTCCTCTCTTCCCAGTGGAAAACAATTTTGAAATTGAGTCAGTAAAAATTAACCAAACACAAACAACAGATCCAAACACATATATCATTGACTCGGGTTGTACCAGGCACGTTGCATCAGCAAAAACAAATTTTGCTACATTCACAGCCGGGAATTTTGGGAATATAACAATCCCTAATGGAAAAAGGCTTAGTTCGGAAGGTATGGGCGACGTAAAAATAAAAACAGACAAAAACCACTACATTACACTAAGAAACGTCTTATACTGTCCAGAACTAAAGGGCAATTTATTGTCAGTTAAGAGAGCCACTGAAAATAATATAAAGGTAATTTTCGAGAAAAAGACATGTTTATTTGTCAAAGATGATAATATAATCTTGACAGCTAAATTAAATGATAATCTCTACGTATTAAACCCTGAAGATGATTATGGCTATACTATAAGTACTCAAACTTTCTGTAACAATACAAATTGTATTTCATTGTGGCACCGAAGACTCGGACACAAAAATTTTGATGATATTAAATACCTTGTTAATCATGAATTAGCCAATGGGATAACAATTAACAAATGTAAACATGACACGCGATGCATCAAGTGCATTGAAGGAAAACTTTCCGCTCTGCCCTACCCTAAAGTAGCCACAAACAGAAGCAAAGACATCGGTACCCTCGCACATTCCGATATATGTGGCCCCATGAATACTGAAACGATAGGAGGGAAAAGGTACTTTATAACATTCACGGATGATTATAGCAGGTACACAATAACATACTTAATCGCGCATAAATCGGAAGCCGTTATCAAACTGAAAGAATACATAGCACTAACAAAAAATAAATTTGGCAAGTTGATAAAGGCAATAAGGTCCGATAACGCAAAAGAGTATATCAGTGACGAATTTGAAAACTGCCTGATAGAAAACGGGATAGAGCGTCAATTGAGTGTTCCCTATTCTAGCCCACAGAACGGCGTTTCAGAAAGAAAGAATAGAACGATAGTGGAAATGGCTAGAACCATGGTGTCGGACGCCAAGTTACCTAAGCAATTCTGGGGGGAAGCTGTCATGTCCGCCACCTACCTCATCAACCGTCTACCAACAAAGGCTAACAAAAATAACATGACACCCTATGAACTTTGGCATAAAAGAAAACCCGATCTCTCGAACATCAAAACATTCGGATGTAAGGCATTTGCCTATGTCGACAAACCTAAAAGAAATAGATGAGAAAGCCATCGAGGGAATAATGTTGGGATATGATTTCAGAAGCAAGGGCTATAGGATATATACGGGTGAAAATAAAATTATAATATCTAGAACCGTAAAATTCTTCGAAGAAGGTATAAAAGATGAGGAAAATATACCCGCCAAAGAAAATCAAAACATCGAACAAACTCCCGCAGATAATATTGAAATTGATCTAGAAGAGCGCGACGATGATCAGAATAACACCCCGACCGACACATCCCTTGAGCCGAGAAGATCGCAGAGACAAAATCGTGGTGTACCACCTAACCGTTATGGAATAAGCGCAAACCTGTGTCAAATTCAGGAGCCAAAGTCATGGACAGACCTACAAAATATCAATGACGCAGAAACTAAAGATAAATGGCTAAAAGCCACTAGTGAGGAAATAGATTCTCTGAAGCAAAATAATACTTGGAGATTAATAAAACCTATCCCGGGAAAACGCGTCATAGGTTGTAGGTGGACGTTTAAGGCAAAAAGGGGAGCCAACGGGTCTATAGAGCGATATAAAGCCAGATTGGCCGCTAAGGGATATGCTCAAAAATATGGAAACGATTTCGACGAGACCTACGCACCCGTTGTAGCGCATACCACCCTACGAGCATTCTTAAACGCAGCGGTGTACAAAGATCTTAAAATAACTCACCTAGATGTCAAACCTGCTTTCTTACATGGCGATTTAGAAGAGGAGGTTTATATGCATCAGCCAGAGGGATACATAACAAAAGGGGAAGAAGATAAAGTGTGTAGTTTAAACAAAGCGATTTACGGCCTTAAGCAGGCAGCTAGGGCGTGGAACCAAAAAATAAGTAAATCTCTAAAAGAACTAAATTTCGTTGAATGCGTGTCAGACAAATGTCTGTACAAAAGAGTCCAAGATGGAAAAATCGCATACATAATAGTGTATGTTGATGACATCTTAGTCGCAGGAGACAAAACAGACACACACGAAATATACACTGAATTATCAAAGCAATACGAAATCAAAAATTTGGGTCAAGTAACACAATATTTAGGCATAAACATAAAGGAAAAAGCAAACGGTAATCTAGAATTAGACCAGGAACACAAAATAATACAAATCGCAGAAAAATTCAATTTGTTAAATGGTAAGCCTACGTATACACCCATGAATACTAACTACTTTAATCTAGATCCAAACGGGAAACTAATGGGAGATAACGTAAAATTTAGACAGGCTATAGGAGGGCTTCTATACATTGCAACTTTAACTAGACCCGACATAGCATCAGTCGTTAACATCCTGGGAAGAAGGAATGAATCCCCAAGGGAAGTCGATTGGCAAGCTATCGAGAAATTAATTAGATATCTGCTTACTACCAAAGATCTTAAATTCGTCATAGATAAAACAAAACCTCCAATCCTAACGGCATATAGCGATGCCGATTGGGGGAACGACAGAATAGACAGGAAATCAACCACTGGAAACTTGTTTAAATTAGGAAATAATATATTGGCATGGTCATCGAGGAAGCAGAGTTGCACAGCACTCTCGTCCACGGAGGCTGAATATATCGCTGCCTCTAATGCAGGTCAAGAGATTTCGTGGTTGTTAGACCTGTTAAATGACCTCGAACTGTGTCAACAACTACCCGTAACATTGTACGAAGATAACTTATCAGCCATAAGATTGACCGAAAACGAAAACGCACAGACAAGAACTAAACACGTGGAAGTTAAGTATCACCACATCAGACATCTATGCCAGAATGGTATAATCAAAATAACTTATTGCCCATCGAAGTTAATGCTGGCAGACGTGCTCACCAAGCCGTTGCCTAAGCCTCATTTCGAGTGTTTGAGAAACAAGTTAAACATTCTACGCTCGTCGGTTTGACATAAAAAGCGGGGGTGTTGGAAAACGTCACAGTGTAAGTGATTTTATGTCCAACATCACCTCGCTTGTGAAATGACAATTTCCTCGTGAAATATGCAACGCGTTTTTTTTAGTTGTGAAATATGTTCCAAGATGGCGACACTTCCCTGAGTTATGGTGGCGTAAGATCACAAACTAGCGAAGGATTGTGTAAAAGACTTTTGTTTCGAAAAGGCGACAACAGATCGCAGCACCACAGAACTTTTCTAATAGACTGATTTTAAATAGAACCTTTTTTGCTTGTTAAGCAGTCTGTATTGTTTCAAGTTTTTTTACTCTGTTTTAACTCTTGTGGGCCCCTTTTTACTTCTTCACTCGAAGGCCCGATTTTGTGAGGCCAAGACGCACGGTTTTTCGTGCGTTAACTCTTTGTCTTATGGAAGACTAAGATCTCCTACTGGATTTCCAATGTTATTACTCTTATAGTATTCATATCTAACCCTTTTTTACTTTATATTTTTTAGTGTGTGTGTGTGGAACCATGTAATCAAGATACTCAAGAATTAAATATTTTTTTCTCTACAAGTGCATCTGCATTATTCAAAGAAGATATTTTTCACGACTCATAATATCTACTCATTAAATAAAAATTTATAGGTTGTTTTCACATGAAGGAAACCAGCGTATGTCTGCTTTACCAGAAAGGTAAGAAAATAAATTTCTATCTTTCATTATTAATGAAAAAACTTTTGGTATAACAATTTTATATTTATACTGCGTCCTTAGCTTCACGCTAATCGCGAACTCACCCTTTCTAGATATTTTAATAATACATACCAAACCCACTGCGTTGCTTTAATTGTCAACGCTTTGGGCATTCAAAAACAAATTGCCGAGGTAAGGAAACCTGTGGTCGGTGCAGTGCAGTTGGCCACGAAAGTGCGCAATGCAATGCTCCACCTTGTTGTGTCAACTGTAACAAAATCATCCATCTTACGCTAAATCATATGAACAGTCAGTGGAAAAAAGAAAAAGAGGTACAGACCATACGCACAAAAGATAACATACCGTACCCAGAAGCCAGAAAAATTGTCGAATCCAGAACATCCAAAGTTGGTGTGTCATATGCTGCTGCCTTAGTCAAAACCGTTCATAAAACATATCAAACTATTTCAACACAAACCGAATTCCCAATTGAAAATAATTGCCAAGCAAGTCAAAAAGAAATCAACCTGTCTACTAATTCTGGTAAAACAAATAGTTCAACGCAATCTAACCTTCCTAAGCCGCCGAACTCTCTTCCTCCTAAGTCCCCAAAATCTGTTCCTCCTACGCCATCACAAAATGCCTCTTCAAAATCATCACAATCTCATATTCCTAAAAGAGGCTCTCAAAATACAACCAAAAGAGGACATCTAAAAACCAACCATAGATCTGATGCAGATAAATTCAATCTATCAATAATTAAAGCAACTGTTTATCTGAAAATCTAGCCAAAAAGATAAAAACACCCAAAATTGAAATCCATCCAAAGCAGAATAAAAAAATGGAGGAGGATGATGCTGTAGCTCTTCACCCAGAACCGGATGAAGAATATAACGATGGAGATAGTATGTCTACTATCTCCGGATAAGACGACGCAGATAACTTTATCCAAAAAAAAAAAAACTCAATCATGACTAATATTATCTCGTGGAACTGCCGTGGGTATCACAATAAACATGACGAAATCCGTAATCTTCTCTCTGACCATCAACCATTATGCTTAGCTCTACAGGAAACTCATTTTAAACCCAATGACAAAGCAAAATTACGACATTATGCTAGCTACCGAAAAGATTTCACTGGTAATGAAAGGGCCACTGGTGGAGTAGCTCTTTTCATCTCTCGCAATTTACCCCATACTCATATTAATTTAAACTCAAATTTACAAGCTGTTGCAGTCCGTGTACATATAAAACAACTCTTAACGATATGTACCATTTATTTACCTCCGAACCATAAAACTCAATCAGCAGATCTGGATAATCTCCTTCTCCAACTCCCCACTCCATATATCATTGTTGGAGATTTAAATGCACACAGCCCACTCTGGGGGAAACAGCGATTCTAATCACCGAGGCAATATTTTAGAAAAAATGATTTCTGACAACGGCTTATGCCTGCTCAATAACGGTGATCATACCTATTTTCACGAGCCAACACGTACATTCCATGCAATAGATTTTATAATCTGCACCCCAACACTATCCCTTTTGGAACTTCTGGGTTTCAAATGACTTACACGGCAGTGACCACTTTCCAACTTTTATTTCTATGAATTCTCCCAAAAGATATATACACTGTCGGAAAAAAAAAATTCCAACACCAAGAATGACTTGTGTTAGATAAACGGAATTTGGTAGGCGTGTTTATACATATGAAAGATGACATCGATTGAAATTTCGCGCTTCGCGCATAAAGTGTGGCGCTAGTAGCGCCACTCAGAACTTGCAGATCAGGTTTATTTTAAATGCGTGCTGTAAAGTTCGTAGGCGTTATTTAGCTTCGAAATGTGGCGTATTGAGTTGATGTTAGCCAAGAATGTCTTTAACGAGACGAAGAAGCCACTGTGAACAGCTCATAGAGTTGGAACGAGGTCGCATATTCGGGCTACCAGAAGCTGGATTTTCTTTCCGCGATATTGCAGAAAGACTTGGCTGGAATTTATCCACTGTGCATGATTGTTGGAAGTAGTGGTCAAGGGATGGTACTACCTCAAGAAGACCAGGTTCCAGACGACCACGTGGCACTCCTGAGAGGGAAGATCGCCGTATTCGGCGTACGACTGTGGCGCATCGTACTGCGTCTGTGGCATAAATTCGAGCTGCAGTTGGTACCACAGTGACACAACGAACTGTTAGAAATCGGTTACTTCAAGTGACTACCCGTGAATACCTAAAGAAGTTATCCTCTTGGGGGGGGGGAAGCGTCTAAGATTTATCATTATAAAACATAGGGTAACTCCGGGAGAGTCGCCGCATACGGATAGATGCTGCACCCCTTGTATTTCTTGTAATTATCGATAGATGGTCGTCAAACGCACAGTATAGGTGCGCAATGAGATTATTTTAACCAGTGTATAGAGTGAATCCCATTTCGATGTTAACTTGTAGAAGTACAATCCTTAATTTGACGTAAGTGCATGATTTCACTGTCCAAACTTTTAAACACGTTATGTTGAAATGCTTTTCATACACTAATTATTAAATTCATGCATGATTTCGAAGTCAAAACTAAGTGCAGCGTTTGTATCTGTGTGTATGGTTACGCCATTCCCCTTAGCGATGGCAGGTAACAGTGATGACCGACGTCTGTATCGTGCACATTGGGATACACGCCGCACTGCTATTCCAGGATACATGCCGCAGTTTCTTTTGTACGGGATAATTAAGTGTTATTAACTTTTCCTTTTCTATTTGCACAGACTAACGGTGTTAGGCATGTTATCCAGTTTACTAAAACCAAAGGAGAAAAAGGGGAAAATAAAAAGCAAGAAGGGAAAGAAAAATGCAAGTCAAGATGCTAATAATGAAAAATTGGATTACGCGTAACGCTGACGTTCTTTGCAAACTACTCCAATAAAGAGGAAGTGCAATTAGCTTCGTTGCATCATGTGTCAAATGTAGTTACATAAAAACTGTACTTTTTCGACACATTTTCTGTAGATTGTAGTCGATAAAACAGGTCTCTTAACCCATTCGGGACCATAGGTGCATATATGCACCTTCATGAAGGGCATACAAAATTTGTTTCTGGCACCAGTAAAAAAGAAAAGTAATATTTGCGTTGTTTAATTAGAGCATTTTCATGATTATTTAAGTACAGGTAACTTTTAAAAAAGTGGTACCAACCGAATAAAATTTGTATAAAAGCCACAGGTTTCGAAATTGTTAAATTATGTAAACACAATTTTACTTTCTCTTTTCCCTTTCTAATACATTGATGTAAAGTAGTTGCTGAAATAACAATTAAAATTTAATCTAAAAAAAAATAAGTCTGTAATTGTAATAGTGAAAGTAGGCAATAATTATTAATTTGAATCTACTAATACGTTTTTCATTGTACTCATTTAGTTTCATTTTGTTATTACATCGTTAAGCATAGTGCAGATATGAATATTTTTATTTATAATTTCTTTCTGTTCTTAATACAAGCGCGGCCATAACTCTGAATGTACGGGTGACGCGCCGCAGTTTTAGAAACAAAATTGTTAAAAAATATTAATTTGTTTTGAATTTTTTGTCGCACTACACGCGTTGTATATTTAACATTAAATAGCACAGCATGATTTTTTTCATTTTATGTCCACTATGGGACTTTATACACAAATTCAAAAAAATGTGCGGCATAAATACCGGAATTACTTTAAATGACAACATATGAGGAATTTTTAGTGACGCACATGGCCCATTTCCAGTCATATGACATATGTGTGACATTGGTATGAGGTGTTTATATGCCATGTAAATCATATGTACAGTCGTGAAAAAAAAGTAAACACCCCCCACTAACTCCTCAACATATTATCGTAGAAGAGAATTACTGGTACCGAACGATTGGAAATAAAGTCTAACTTTAAATGATATAGATAAAATTTGCTTAGGGGACCATCTACATATTAAAACGAAGCATAAATGTTTTTTTTCATTAGCAGTACACAATTGACAGCATAAATGAACTCCACACCAATCAATTAACCTAAAAACAAATTTTTATGCAATTCGTACCTTAAGTTTGAGAAATTATTTTAGAACGAGCGTATTTTAAGGCCTGTATCCAAATTGAAGTTCGGAAATCTAGTGTTAACGGGGAGAGCCCCCATCTTGATCAAGGCACCTTAAGAAGTCAATGAAGCCTGCTAGATTACAGGACATAAGAAGAAATTTCAAAATATCTAGTTACTTCTATTATAGACGGCCCCTTAAACCATCATTTTGCCTTTTTATGCATAATTTGAAAACTACTTGGAAGAAAAATGACAAATTTTGGATTTACATAAAGCAGGACTTAATACATCTAAATCCCTCAAAAAAATTGTAGGTTGTAATTCATAAAATTTTCGAATATTAATTTCATAATTCATATCATAAAACTATATGAATTGCCAATGCGGCGTATTTATGTTTGGGCACATTAGTTTTATTGCTACATAAATAATTAGCACATTAGGAGCATAATTTCTGGAGATATAAATAAAAATATGAAAACGTAATTTAACATTAGAAGCACTAAATTTTAAATGTTTATAATTCAAAAACTTATTCAAATGACTTGAAATTCGGTGCCTAGGCATAATTCGAACCGAAGATTTTAAATATCTTGTTAAAATTGGGTATTGTCATTGAAAAAAAATGAAATTTGGATTCGTTTACATATGTAGATGACCCCCTAAGCAAATTATATACATCATTTAAAAGTAGACTATTTCCAATCGTTCGGTACCAGTGATGTTCGTCTACGATAATTTGTTGAGGAGTTAGTAGGGGGTGTTTACTTTTTCTTCCACGACTGTACATGATATATGTAACACACCTGACAGTTTGGAGTGTGTGTATGTTTGAATATATATGATGCATATTTGAACTTTGGGGTGATCTTTGTTATCGTAACGGTAGGATCCGCTATAACCCAGTAGTACCCGAAATAATTTTGACTATGTAGAGCCGACAACAGCCAGCGTTGCCTTGTACCTTACCTTGAAAACAAGAAAAAAAACGCTATACATAAGAGTAACTATTTAACTATTCGTGTCAGGGCATTAGATGAGTTAAAATTGTTTAGTGGAGCAAAAAGAATGACTTTAAAAAGTAGGAAGACACCCAAGTTTTATTTAAAAATAAAAGGACTTTAAAAAAGTTAAGTATATTACATTAATCAGACATCTACTTCATATAATAAATAAGAAAAATTATGTAGCTTTTGTATATAATTTGAGAAAGAGTTTCATCTACGTAAAACGATGGGGCAAAACTCCGCATCTAGCTATTGTGCGTATCTTTGCTCAAAGACGTTAGCGGGATTTTACTCCATTGCGGAGTGTTTTGCCAACTGGAAGTTTGAATAAATGCAATCGAAGTAAACTTCATGGCATTTATAAGTTAAAGTTTCCTCCTCTGAATTTTTCGATTATTAGATATTTGCGATAGTATCAGCTAGACAAACACTTTTGAAATTTCACACCAAAAATGGGAAATTGAATTTTAACTCATTTTCTCTGCACGGAGTGCTTTTTTGTCTCAAGTTAACACACACCTAATACGATTGGTACCCAAATGCCGTTCTAATGTATAAAATTGGAAAATTAAATTTCCAGTGAGTTTTTTCTTCGTGCTCATCTTTACACCTACCTGTCCTATATGGTAATTTTTGTAGCATAATAAAGTTACATGTATGATTATAGAGATTGTCTCATTATTATTTATATATTTTAAATTGGATTGAGTTTAGAAATCTGCCTGGCCTTTCCATCCTGCGAATATCCTCCCTTTCCAGAAATCGGGTTGTTTGTGAATCCTTGTGGCAGTCTGTTCCACTCCTCCAGCATCGCTGTTTTCAGTACCTGTGTAGTTCTTTGACGTAGAGAGTTACCGTTGCCCTCCCAAGTGCGTCCCAAACATTTTCTGTATGGTTTTAGGTCTGGAAATTGGGCTGGCCAATGCATCCGGTGAACAGCCTCACTTTACATAAATTTGTCAATCATATGAGCTGTAAAGGGTGCGCATTGTACTCCATTAAAACGAAGTAGAACCAACTGCATCGCAGAAAATACGAAACAAAGACTCCTAGATCTCATCATCCCTCTTTCCCAAGGTTTCATTCTCAAGAGACAAAATTCTGAGAAGTCAAATGTATAACCTTATGTGAAGTAAAAGACAGCAATGTTTGCAAAAAAGTACATTTTAATATAACTGTTTAATATAATTTACTTTTATTAAAATATTCACCAGACTGGAGCCACCAGACTTTTTTTTTCTTTACAAACCAAGAATTCGATTTCTGGTCAAAACTCGCTTCTTTGCGTTTAACAACAAAATATCGTTATCCTGCTTTACAAGATTTACATGCACGGCAGTAATTCTCAACTTCTCAATTTCAAGCAAATTCTAATATTCTATCGGTTCAAAATTTCAATTTGATCTGATCAGTAGCATTTAGGTCTAAGCCTGACGATTTGACCTTTCAAGTTAACCAGAAAACTTTGCAATCTTACATAATTATTGTTTGAATTATGGCATTCTAAAAGGGAATCCACAACCGAAGACCTAAAGGAACTTCTTTTATTTCTCGCCATATTACATTTTAAAAACACCCATTACATAGTTTTACTGAGATCGCCACTGAAACCACAATTTATCACACTTTATATTTTGTATCCCATGTAACCTCAGGTGACTTCGCACACTACACGCAGTCGATATCCCCATAACGTGTACCGTAGAGGAAACCGAGAGAATGGCGACACCTTAAGGGAATTTAAATTTTTTCACCTCAAAAAATTTATTTTTTTAACAGTAAAAATTCTAAAGCTAAATCATCTTTAGGATCTGTAAAATTTTAACCGTAATCATAACTGTAAAGTAAGCACACATAAAAAAAAATTCTTTCAACCTCTGTACAGGGATTACCCAAGATACTGGGGTAATTCCGCCACTGTATTGGGGTAATGATGCCATTCTTTAAATGACCTAGTAAACACATAAAATGGATACCAGAAAACACATAACCTACTGATAATATTTAGAAACCATTAATTTAGCAGAGTAATGAAAAACTACAATGTTCCTTAAGCTAGATTTATTAATGTTTTAAGCTTGCAATTTAACTCAAATTGCAAAAGTTACCATTTGCCATGGTGGTGGCATTACACCGAGAGGACAATATAGCAGAAATCCCCGCGAAAAGCCGAAAGAACCGAATTTGTTCAACAAATTTCATCAAAATGTCGGCTAATGCATGCAGATTACGGGTAATATCTTAAGTACCTAATGTTACAATAAAAGGTACTTACCTCTACTCATTTGAAGCTCCAAAATATGCAACTAGATGGAAACTAAAGTTTTCACAAGAACAAACGAATGACATACAACAAATCATTCTCACTCTAGGCACTGTTTCTATTGTTGGCCGCTATAGTGCAGGCCCATTCAATATCTCAAACTGCCGTTAGTTTTTAAACTAGGCGGGGTGGTGGCATAACCCCGAGTGGCGCCATTCCCCCAGTCTCCCCTATACACGATTCCTAGCAGAACAAGTGACATTGTACATATTTTACCGAGGAAAATCACCATCCGTCACTAAGTGTGAAAATCTGGCCACAGAAAATCGGCTTACATAGCAATAAGTCAAAAAAAGATGCGATAATTAAATCACTTTGCAATTTCTCATTTTAAATTAAAATAATTGCGTAACATTTCATCCTTTATTTTTTTGAATACCTAATGATACGTGATGACACGTTATGAATTCACGTGAATACCTAAAGAATGCTGATCGGTGGGGGGCTACTTTAGAGAGAACTTTACATTTCTTCGCAATCAATAGAACATAAAAGTGAAAAGGTTTTCTTTTAAGCTTTATTTATATGGACTATCTCTCCGTTATCTTTCTTTATGGAAATGAATGGCAAGATATACTCTTCTGAAAGCTCAACACAAACACAAATTTAAGAGAAATAACTGTTTCTTAGTGTCCTTTTTGCAGGCAAATAACCGATTTAAGTTTTCGCATTAGGATAGAACAAAAAGTATGCAAATGTAAAACTCCCACATATCCATAAATTCACTATTTTGTTCTTGTAGAATAGCTGTTGGCTTACTCTTTAAATATTCTTCTAGAATAGACGGTTGGCGTATTGTTTAAATAAACTAAATATTTGGCCATACATTTAAAAAAAATTTGTGCATTAAACCAGTGTTTGTTTTTAGAGGAATACTTTAGTTTAACAATAATCCTGCTACGCAGAATTAACGGCAGCATATTTATTTCAAATATTTTTAGTCTTTTAGCATGTCAGAAAGGTGTACATATGAAATGACATGTAATGTTAGCGGTGTGATTTTATACTGCACACTAAAGTGTCCCTTAGTCATTCGAGCAATAATTGTTTCACAAATTTCACATAAAACTATTGTAACTAGAATATTAACGACAGGTTGTGAAAAGTCAGCATTTACCTTTTAGTCCTAGTATGCACAAAATTTGACAATTTCAAAGACTAGATTCAAAGGGACGAAGAAATTTTAAAGTTAAAAGCCATTATCTGGATGTGCCACCAACTAAATGTTATATGTAGACATTGTCATTAACACAGCAAGACACCAAAGGATGGGTCTGAACATTCCTGTGGCGGTTTTATAAAAGAAATACAGTGGAAAAATTGAGTTACCGCATGAAACATACGATGCGAACATGAGTTAACCTTTAACTGATGTTACCAATCTCACAGACCGGTGGTTTCATAGTTTTACTTGCAAATTTCAGTTTATCTACAAACACTATTGAAATTTCGTTTCGTTTGGAACTTTAGTACTAACACCAGAGACTTTTGAGTACGTGAATTTTAATTATAACAGTCCTATACAAAAAGTTTAGTACAATAAGAGCATCCTATGAGTTAATCGCGGTTTTTTTCATCTTTCGATGGAGCCCGCTTCACACTAGTTATGTGACAATTTGTGTGACATCAGTTAAAGATTAAATAACAGTTTCGAATAATACAGTTGTAATTTATTACAATGTTTGAGGATAGCTCTAGACAAATTTCCATTTTAAATCAAACGACAAAACTTTACACGCTGAAGTGGTTTTGCAACAAAAGTTTTTTATAGGAATACAGATTTCTTATAGTCTCAACGAAAGGAAAGGTACAATCACTTAAAATTTTCTGTGCAAAGTCCATGCTTTGCAAATAATTCTACTATAAGACGGCAATGTACACTAAAATACGAAAATGATAATGTTTTATCTCGATCATTAAATCAGCTAAATTATGTCCAATCGGCTTTAACACACTGTTCCTAAACAGCAAAAAATTAACTCTGTTTAAAATTTGTTATGTACTATTTATGAATATTTACAATACAATATTTTTTAAACTGAATTTCTTTCGATAAGGGTACTATAGGTTTAGTTTCGTTGCAATTGATAAAACCAAGGGAATACAGATTTTTTTAAAGCTCGAGTCACAATATGCACCATGTAAATATCGCCGGTATTTGCTTTATGGGAAAGAATGGTATATGTCTCCGAAAGTTGTACATAAACACAAATTTAAAGAAAATAAGCACCGCTTGTGTTTATGTTTCGTGAGAATACTTTATGTATGTTAGCGCATTGGAATGTGATGTTTGACTTTAGAACTACATAAAGTTTCCTTTAATACAATAAAATACTCTCAAATGATTTTTATATTTAACATATGGATGCTTTTTTAGATACAATTAAAATTAATTGTGCGCAAATTTAAGTATATTTTCACAAAACTATAAAATTGAGCTTTAAACAAATGTTTGCTGTTTTTAATGAAAAAAATATTTCAATAAAATATATACAGAAACAATAAAGTTGAATCCAACGTTTATCTTCAGACTGCAGCAGTTCCCTGATGACGACTAATGTTTAGTTGAAAGCGCTAGTGTTTTTAACATCTCACACCAATGTTTTTAACATCCTGATAGTTTTAAATGTTTTTAAAACTTATGTATGTTAGCACCTATTTAGTAAAAAATATGTATTGTGAATCAAGTTTAGTTCGTTCTATTAAATCCTATCATACGTAATGAATTCAATGATGTCCCATGATAGGTAATGATTCTAGATTGCCATGGTGATGACGTCCTATTTAAGATTGAGTCCTGTTATTTCCGTATTACTGAATTTAATATATGTAATCGTAATAAATTTTGTATTCATGTATTTTTGCATAAGAGTGTAACAGCTATTGCACCAAGATCTGAATATTTATAAAACTAGTTATAGTACGAATGCACCACATTTGTCACGTTTGACGTACAATTTCAGAATTGTTAAAATTGCAAATCCATTTTTAAGGAAGTCTTTAAAATGAAAATTATTTAATGGCGTTCTTTCATGTTGCTTATTTAATTATGTTTATATCCTTTCAATTACCACACATTTAAGAAGCATTTAATTTATAAGTCATTCAGATTATAAAACAGAGGATATGCATTATTTTTTTGTTATAGTACCCGCAGGCTGCAGTGGCAAACTTCATAATTCCTGCATAATTTTCCTACCCAAGGCTTTTAAAAACAGATACTTAAGATAAATGCTATGAAAAATTGTAATAGCATTTTCACAAATCCTAATAAATCAAGCTATTGCAACGTAGAAATGTCGCGAATCCAAAAAGCATGAAAAGTTTGCAAAGTTATAGAAATCATTAGATAAGAATCTTTATTGCGTCAACTTAAATGCACTAAAAATCGTTAAACCAGCTATGAACACTGCGTATGTTAGGAATTGGTAAATCAAATTATATATATATATATATATTTATATATTTTTTTTTTTACACGCACGGCTGTTGGTTAATGCCGCTGTGATATTTCATTTTATTTGTTAAACGCGGATCGTTGCTTCTTTTCTTTTACATTTTTTATATCACGAGAAGGTTAAAAATTTATAAGATACAAGTTGGCATCTGTTTTTCTTTTGTAGGATTAAAAAAAAAAAAAAAAAATTATCGTCTGACATAATTCTTCTAAAAGGCTCATGTAACAATTTTCCTGATATAGCATGACGCGAATTACGAGAGCGCAGATAGTAAACATATATTACGGTCATCTTTTTGGTAAAAGTACAGAGATCCATCTACAAGGTAAAATAAATATATTTTTGTAAATATGTACATAATTGACAATGTCAACATCTATTTGAAATGTTCCCACTTCTATTATTTCAGCACATTCATGAAAACAAGAAAAAAAACTTCACTGGATTTAGGCAACCTAGTTGTGCAGAAATCTCAAAAATGGGCAAAATCCGCTGACGCCGCGGTCACTAACGCATGCACAAGAGACATACGATAAAAGCCAAATAGAAAACATAAAACTTTATGACAAAACATACATAAAATTTTTAAATTACATCTCCTTTGTTGAAACCCAACACTAAGAAATGTTTAATAACCATAATCTCAAACCTTACCTCACGGTCACATTAATTTTTAAATTTTATAATTAAAAACTAATACACAGGGGCGCGTCAGCAGTATCCAGCGCCTGTGTGCATAACTTCAGTTGGTGTCCTGCATCCTCTCCTCCGAAGATATAACTTAATAAAAAAAAAAGTTACGAGTGTATAAATGTATATATTTCATCCTTTTGGAGATTCTCATGTTCTTACTGCCTATTACAATGTTTCCTCTTATTAGCTATTTTAGGTGCGTTCTTAATTATATAAATACGTAGAACTTATAGTCATCGTCTGATCCGTCCGTCTGTCTATCGTTCTATCCGCATATAACAGAGCAAAAACTACTCAACCGAAGGGTTTGAAATTTAATATATACTATAATAGTTTCAGAATTTTGTCGAATCATTTCAAGTTTCATGAAAATCGAATTAAAACTTTAGAAGTTTTCTTCGTTCTATTAAATCCTATCATACGTAATGAATTCAATGATGTCCCAAGACAGGTAATGATTCTAGATTGCCATGGTGATGACGTCCTATTTAAGATGGAGTCCTGTTATTTCCGTATTACTGAATTTAATATATGTAATCGTAATAAATTTTGTATTCATGAATTTTTGCATAAGAGTGCAACAGCTATTGCACCAAGATCCGAATATTTATAAAACTAGTTACAGTACGAATGCACCACATTTGCCACGTTTGACGTACAATTTCAGACTTGTTAAAATTAAAAATCCATTTATAAGGAAATCTTTAAAATCAAAATTATTTAATGGCGTTCTTTTAATAGTTATCAGTGATAGTTTAAATTATTTAATGCGATTAATTTTTTATTTAGTGATTAAAGTTTCTGGCTCCTTCATTTACAAACCTTTTTGAAGATGATTGCCTCTGAAAAATATAATTTTATACTTACTATGATTTATATTATTTTTGCAAATTATTTTTACATAATACATGTGTCATAAGAGACTTACGGCTACCATCGTGAGGTACATGTGCATCATATAAGACGCTTGTAACACATAATTCTACCTCTATTAACAGCCTGATTACCGCAAGGAAAATTTTTACCACTATTTCCGAATAATAATTTTTATCTTATTAATGACATTCTGCAGTAAGGGGACGATTGCTATTTAAAAATGAAAAGGTTGAATTTAGCCCTTGAGGTAACAAACTCCATTACACTCTACCACTACACTGACATGATTGTGTTGCATGTTTTCACCTTTCCGCCATGTGAATTAAGGCGCCTCTCATTGTTTGCAACAACATGAGGTGCGACTATTTATAAAAGTTAGACAGGGTTGCGTCTAAATCACTTATTAGGAGGCTCAGAAGTACTAGAAATAAAATAAATTTAAAAAATCAAAAAAACAGACTGCGTAAAAAGCGAATTAATTATTTCTCATCAATGTGAAACTATTTTTTATATTACTTACCTATTTTCTTATTTACTTCTATTGATGACTTTTAAGTTGTGTTTAATTGTTTGTTCCTATCTATAAACACTGTTTTGATGAGGCCTATAGATGTCTATGATGGTTAGAGTTGCAGTAAAGCTAAAGATCCTACCTACACAACTTCCAGGTTGTGTAATATTTAAATGGAGCTAATAACTAAAAACTAGTCAATGAAACATCGTCATCATTTTGATAGACCTATCCAACGATATGCCACTCAATATGATAAGTAAAAAAAATTTCGTATCTACCGCAATTTTGTATTTTACGGCCGCCATTTTAAATTTATAAAAACAAAACCTAGCCTATAACCATCAGACTTGAGACGAATCGATAGAGACCTCATTCATAAAAATCCATCAAGCCGTTGGGATGTTTCGAGGGTATAAAGGAATCCACATACACAGATACGCGTGAAACACATAACCCCTCTTGGCAGTCGGGTAAAATTGAATATTTATAAACAAGTTTGTCTCGGATAAATCTACAAAACAGTTCTGATGTCAAAAAAATGTAATTCATTTTAGTACAATAAAATTAGGGATTTTTTTTTTTAAGTATTTGCTCCTCAAACTAAAATTTTGGGCGCCTTTACTACTTCGGCGCCTGTGTGCGCCGCAGTTTGGCACACTGGGTCGGCGCGCCCCTACCAATACACAATTTTTTTATAATCGCCTAAATACGAAAATAAATGTCTCCCATATTCTATCTCAGTAGTACAAACCTCGCAGAGTTGTTTTAATCTGAAATTTCATCATCAATGACGTGAATAAAGCAATTTTTTTCAAGTAGGCGGATCCACAAAAAAAAAAAAAAAAAAAGGATTAGAAGAAATGATTTATCGCCTCCCCAAACTCCATGTCGCGAAGTGTCTCGCTTGTTCTACGATTCAAACGAATGAAATTGCACTTAATTCAAAAATCCAGTTTAATTATAATTTTTAAAAATGTAGAAAACATGGCAGACCAGATGCTATAGCCAATAAGGTTATTTGAGTGAATTGTGTCAGCTGGTTATCGGGCCAAGTAGCTTACTACTCATAAACGTTTACAAATTAATGAAAGTTCTTGGGTTTGATTTCCGTAGCTTAGTTATTTTTTTTACTCATATTAGGAAAAAATCATTTTGACGTATTCAAAATAAAGTAAATAAAGCGAATTAAATTTGAAAAATCAAAAAACCCGACTGCCTAAAAAGCGAACGAATTATTTCGCGTCAATGTGAAACTATTTTTTATATTAGTTACCTATATTTTTTATTTACTTGTATTTTCGACTTTTAGATTGTATTTAATTGTTAGTTCCTATCTATAAACACTGTTTTGATGAGGCCTATAGATGTGTATGATGGTTAGAGTTGCAGTAAAGCTAGAGATCCTACGTTAGGGTGGAGCGAAAAAACTTTCTCGAAATTAATATTGCCTGCGTTATTATATGGCGCCAAACTGGCTGAAACAAATTGTTACCAAATTTCAGTTCAAAATATTGACGTCTTGAGGTCCCACACTTCAAGTGAATATTTGTATAGGCTTTTTTAAATGTTTTTAATGCATTCTTAACAAAAAATTATAGTTAATTGAATAAATTGTTAATTTGTAAATTAATATTAATTACTTACGTTTTCATTAACAAATGGCTTTATTAAAACGTTATTGTCAGATGTTAGTGCTAGAAACTGCATTTCGTATATAAATAGCAAATTAAACTTCAAAATGTAATAGGTGGCAGCACGTATTTTATGAGGAATGATTCGTTTTTTGAGATGGCTGCCTTTGTTTGATGCTTGTATTTGTTTCAACCCCTTATATGTAGACAATTTGTTTTTTGGACAAGACAATACGGAAGTTTAATTCAAACATGACCTAAACTGAAAATAACTTTGTAGTGTTTCTGTGTCTCCAGTACTATTGAAAGAGAGTGTTACCCACGTATATTGATTTAATGAAGCCTTTCCTATGGATAAAAAATGACCATGGAACGAAAGTTTTTAGCACACCAACGGTATGAGAGAAAAACAGGAAAATTAACATTTCTGCAACTCAAAAACGGAAGCGTATTAGAGGCAATGTAGAAAGAAAAATCAGGAATCTAAAGCAGAGGAAATTCTATAATGATTATAAAATATAATACATATAATGCTCATAAAAATATTACGGATTAAGAAGAAAACGCCGTTTTAGGATCTGGTTCAGAATTGGAAGATAAGTATGAAGTTAAAGACGATTACGTTTGTCATGAAGCCAAATGTCAGAAATCTAATATCTATGATACTCCCTTAACCTGCAAGAAAGGCCAAATGAGAATATCCCTGCTAAATCTAGCCGTTTCTTGTGATAGAACGAGAGTATCGGGTAGGTCAGCTGCTATCATTGCATCATCTATGGTTCGTGATATAGGGAATGTATACAAAGACGCACCATCCAAAGTTATTGAATGGATTAAGCTGAGTCGAGAACGTCGATTACATTTTCTGAACAGGTTGCAATTGGCTGTGATGGAAGAACGACAATGTTGGGACAAAAAATGGCGCAGTTAGACAGCTTGAAATCTTTGTTGGCCACAAATTACACTGCTTTGTATGCTTATTGCATACTATTGAACTACCTCTACGCCGCCTTTTCCAGAAGATTGACGGAATTGCATTTAAAGCTAAAAAATGCTATAAAAAGTGATAGAAAATCTTTATTAAGATTGACGATCGTTTCGTCGCACCAACGGCGACATTTTCAAAATCATTTATGATAGAAAATACCTTCGCAAAATATTTTAAAACAATAAACCTAGTAAACAATGTCACGAGACATGATGCATAATGAAAAATATTGCAACCATAAAATTAAATTAAAATTAAATTAGCTATTTGTGAGCGTGGATTAATTTTCATATAATTTAACAAAACAATAACATGGTAAACAATGTCACGAGACAACATGCATAATGAAAAGCATTGCAAAATATAAAATAAAAATAATATTATCTTGGCTATTTGCGAGCGTGGATTAATTTTTACTATTGTTACTAAAATTACATAGCATCTCTTTCCAAATTTTAGGTAATTCTATGGACACTGAATCATTGCAAATATTCTTGTTGCGTAAAAATATCTCTATTGATTCTCGGATTATTGATGGTAAATAAAATCTTGATGTATAAATTAACTTGCTATTTTTAAAATCGATCTGTAAAGGCTCTTCGCTGGATAATCTGGCCAAAGCTGTGGTTCTTCTGTTGTATTTGATGTCTGCTATATGTTCTTTGATTCTAGTTTTAAGTTTTCTAGTTGTCATACCTATATAAAACTGCTTGGTTCCATCTTCTTTGGTGAAAGGTATTTCGTATACTCCTGATAGTTGGCTTGACTCAATTGGATCTATTTTCTTGCATACTATATTTCTTAATTTCATAGAAGGTCTTGCGACTAGGGAGATATTGTATTTATTGAGTTTATATTTTAGACGTTCGAAGAAACCAGGAAAATATTGTACAGTGGATAACATGGAATTTTGTGGATTGAAATTTCTTTTCTTGTTATTCTTTAAGCTCTTAATTAATTTTTCTATGGTACTTTCTTTGTATCCATTGTTTCTTGCAATATCATATATTTTATTTATTTCGTTATTTAACTGCACGGGGGTACAAACTGTGAAAGCTCTATGAATAGAATGTCTAAGTGCAGAAACTTTGTATGAAAAAGGTGCTTGAGCATTATGAGGGATAATGGATTGACTGGCTATGGGCTTTCTGTAAACAGTGCGTTCTATTCCTTGGTACGTCTTGATTAGACGTCCTTATTTAGATGTATTACTAATCAAGACGTACCAAGGAATAGAACGCACTGTTTACAGAAAGCCCATAGCCAGTCAATCCATTATCCCTCATAATGCTCAAGCACCTTTTTCATACAAAGTTTCTGCACTTAGACATTCTATTCATAGAGCTTTCACAGTTTGTACCCCCGTGCAGTTAAATAACGAAATAAATAAAATATATGATATTGCAAGAAACAATGGATACAAAGAAAGTACCATAGAAAAATTAATTAAGAGCTTAAAGAATAACAAGAAAAGAAATTTCAATCCACAAAATTCCATGTTATCCACTGTACAATATTTTCCTGGTTTCTTCGAACGTCTAAAATATAAACTCAATAAATACAATATCTCCCTAGTCGCAAGACCTTCTATGAAATTAAGAAATATAGTATGCAAGAAAATAGATCCAATTGAGTCAAGCCAACTATCAGGAGTATACGAAATACCTTTCACCAAAGAAGATGGAACCAAGCAGTTTTATATAGGTATGACAACTAGAAAACTTAAAACTAGAATCAAAGAACATATAGAAGACATCAAATACAACAGAAGAACCACAGCTTTGGCCAGATTATCCAGCGAAGAGCCTTTACAGATCGATTTTAAAAATAGCAAGTTAATTTATACATCAAGATTTTATTTACCATCAATAATCCGAGAATCAATAGAGATATTTTTACGCAACAAGAATATTTGCAATGATTCAGTGTCCATAGAATTACCTAAAATTTGGAAAGAGATGCTATGTAATTTTAGTAACAATAGTAAAAATTAATCCACGCTCGCAAATAGCCAAGATAATATTATTTTTATTTTATATTTTGCAATGCTTTTCATTATGCATGTTGTCTCGTGACATTGTTTACCATGTTATTGTTTTGTTAAATTATATGAAAATTAATCCACGCTCACAAATAGCTAATTTAATTTTAATTTAATTTTATGGTTGCAATATTTTTCATTATGCATCATGTCTCGTGACATTGTTTACTAGGTTTATTGTTTTAAAATATTTTGCGAAGGTATTTTCTATCATAAATGATTTTGAAAATGTCGCCGTTGGTGCGACGAAACGATCGTCAATCTTAATAAAGATTTTCTATCACTTTTTATAGCATTTTTTAGCTTTATCTGTTTAAGTGATTATTATACATGGAATTGCATTTGTGCAACATTAGGTTTCCGGAACAATAGGAAAATCTCTTGAAGCGTGCGAAACCCTTGCTGTGAAAAGTTTTGTTTCTATTCCAGTTGCTCTGCGTAAATTTCATAAAAAAGAACTCAGTGCAGACAAAAAATATCTGTTCGATATTTCTAGGGCAGTATCTTCGAGCGAGTACCTTCCAGAAATAGCAAACAGAAGCCCCGGAACGTTATCTCATTGAAAATGTCTCAATACGGCCCTGTGCCTGTATGTGTTGACTGCCGAACCAACAGAAAACTGCTCATAGTAGAATACGTCATGAAAGTTTACGTGAAATCCTGGTTTCAAATAAAGAAAAACCCAGGAGCTAATCATGGAGCACGCAAAGTGCAGAGAATGACAAAAAATAAGATTCTGGCCAGAAGGTTTGAAATCAATCGCTCAAGAAATTATTCAGAGGAACTCCTTTTTTTGCTCACTCTAAAAGCAGTCTGTTGGCAATTCTGTTAGAAAAACGGATCACACATTCAAAAATTGGGGCTCCGAAAAATACTGAAAGCAAGAAAACTGACTGGAAGGGGGAAATTCGCCAATTTCACCTTACAAATTTAGATTTCGAAGCAAAGGACTATTTTGAGATGATTCACTGGGACAATCCTTTGGAACCACCACATACCATGAACCTCAGTGACGAATGCATAGCAAGTATGATCAGAAACGATTCATAATTTGAAAGAGAAGCTCCCATGTCATTCTCAAGCAGTAGAGAGTAATGAGACTAGTAACACAAGCATAATTGGTAACTCGTGGGGCAGAAGGCAGGAATGGATACATTCGCAGTGCAATCAAGTAACGAAAGGAACTTCCAAAGTTAGACGTTAAAATTTTTGGCCCTCATGTGAAACCCAAACTGATTAAAGTAAAATGTCTGCGGTTTCTTTTTCATTTTTAGAACTGTTTTTAAGTTAGAAAATAAAGCCATTGTAAACATTAAAATTAAATAAAAGAAATGGATTTTTTTTTTAATTTTTGAGTTAACATTCCTTTTTTGGTCACCAGTACGGAACCTGAAGATTATGAGTGATTGCGCTGGAATTTTTTTAGTGTCTTTTTAGCCAAACGGCACCATTTGTTGAGTCAGGAAATGTTAAAATAAAAAAAAAATTCTTTGCCTTTTTCACTTCACCCTATCCTACATACACAACTTCGAGGTAGTGTAATATTTAAACGAAGCTTCTGACTAAAATAGCCAATGAAACATTGTCTTCATTTTGAAAGATCTATCCAATGATATGCCACTCAATAGGGTCCGTAAAAAAATTTTCGTCTCTACAACCATTTTGTATTTTACGGCCGCATTTTTAATTTATAAGAACAAAACCTAGCCTATAACCACCGGACGATTAAGACGAATCGATAGAGACCTCATTCATTAAAATCCATCCAGCCGTTGGGATGTTTCGAGGGTATAAAGAAATCCACATACACAGATACGCGTGAAACACATACCCTTCTTGGCAGTCGGGTAATCATGTCAATCTAGTCTTAAAATTCAAAGCCCAGTAAAAGAGCAAAATTTTAACATAGCCCTCTGTTTATTTTGATAGCCATTACTTCTAATTATTTACAGAGAACAATCATTTTTAAACAAAAGATTTCTTAGAGAACTTTTCCCTCTTCGCATTCAATAAAAGTAAGAGTAGCGATGTTCTTTTCTAAAGCATTAGTTATAACTAACAAGGAGAGGGCCAACCTTGTTAATCACAGATTTTGATTATTTTAATATATATTGTAGGGTAGAAAACCCTTAGTGTCAGGTTCAACGGATTATATCCAACGCTCCTTAGTTCTTGAGAAACCGGGGGGGGGGGGTATAATAATTGTACACAACTTAAATACTTACTTTGCAACCACAATGACAGGTTGGTCGTAGCTAAGTTGGCATGGCGTTTTCTGGCTGATCGGCGGGCCCAGGTTCGATACCTGAATGCGCTACATTTGTTTTTCTCATTTTTTGTTTTATAAATATACTATTAAGTATAATTAGTAATCTCATTGTCAATTTATAATATTATATATCTATTATAATTTTAACCTATTTAATTTTTTACTTTTAACTAAATAGTTGTATAAAACATAAAACTTAATTTTAAAAATCACTTTTAAAGTGTATTTCATATATTCTTTATCGTTGCAATGATATTGAACAATTGTGTCAATTCGTGATTTTAAAGAACCATCATTTACGCATTGCTTTAACAAAGGAAATCAATGCAATAATACTATTATCCTGTTTTTAAAGTAACAAGCATAATTATATTAAAAATTAGCATCAGAAATAAATTACAACCGATTTTTTGCATATTAAAGATTTTTAAATTTGTAATACGCATGCTTCCGCTTTCTATTATTTTGCTTTCACTTTTATCTTTTTTCTGCTTTTATTTTTACTTTATTTGAATATTGTTTTATTTTATCGTAACTAGATGGCACCACAACAGATTTTGTCACGATTTTGGAATTCTTATCATTCAATAATAGGTCGAATTTCTTTTTAAACCTCTTTAAAGGATGAGAATAGTTGAAAAATAAAAAATGATAGATTTAAGTTTGTTAACATTATAATTCATATATGATATTAAAATTTGCAATTGAAATTATTAAATTATAATTACAAGTATATTCATAAAACAAAAAAGGAGAAAAACAAATGTAGCGCGTTCGGGTACCGAACCCGGGCCCACAGATAAGCCAGCGAACGCTGTACCAACTGAGCTACGACCAACTTGTCACTGCGGTTGCAATGTAGGGGAGACCGGGGGAATGGCGACACCTTAAGGGAATTTCAATTTTTTCACCTCAAAAAAATGTTTATTTTTTAATAGTAAAAATTCCAAAGCTGAATCATTATCTCTAGTATCTGTATAAATTTAACCGTAATCATAACTGTAAAATAAGCACACAAAAATAATTTCTTTCATCCTCTGTACAGTGGCGGGATTACCCAGGTAACTGGGGTAATTCCGCCACTGTATCGGGGTAATGACGCCACTCTATAATGACCTAGTAAATACATGAAACGGATACTAGAAGACAACCTACTGAAAATATTTAGAATGCAATAATTTATCAAAATAATGAATAATTACAATGTTCCTTAAACTAGATTTATTAATGTGCTAAGCTTACAATTTAACTCAAATTGGAAAAGTCGCTCTTTGCCATTGTGGCGACATTACCCGGAGAGGACACTATAGCGGAAATTGTCCCTCAGCAAAGCCGAAAGAAGAACCGAACTTTTTCAACAAATTGCATTAAAATATTGGCCAATGCATGTAGATTACGTGTAATATTATCTTAAGTACCTAATGTTACAATAAATAGGTGGTAACCTCTACTCATTTGAAGCTCCAAAATAAGAAGCGACTATATGAAAACTAAAATTTCTCACTAGAACAAACGAATGACGTACATAAAATCACTCGCACTCTAGGCTCTGTTTCTATTGTTGTCCGCTATAGTGCAGGCACATTCACTATCTCAAATTGCCGTTAGTTTTTAAACCAGGCGGGGTGGCGGCATAACCCCGAGTGGCCCCATTTCTCCGGTCTCCCCTAAGAATTTAAGTTGTGTACTATTAGATCCCCCGGTTTCTCAAGAACTAAGGAGCGTTGGATAAAGTCCGTTGAACCTGACACTAAGGGGTCTCTACCCTACAACATATTAAAATAATCAAAATCTGATTAACAAGGCTGGCACTCTCCTTGTATTTTCTCTTCCTGCTTTGTTCATGAGTATGAATACAAAGATATACTAGTCCGACAGTTTACCAGAAACACAATTTTAAGGGGAATATGTATAACTTTACTGTTCCTTTCTCGAGCGAATAACCGATTTACATTATCGCGTTAGAGTAATATTTCGTGTTCTTCTATCCTAACTCCCAGGTTTCCATAAATTAAATTCCCTCGTATTGATTTTTCATGTAGAGTACAGTCGAACTCTTAAAGCGAGCGTAAAACCGTGATATGTGCTCGTTATAACCGGGTGCTCGTAAAAAACGGGTTCGTAAAAAATTATAAAAATTCATGCATACTGAATTATACATAATTATTTTTTGTTTCTGTACAGTACAAAAGAAGTTGATTAATTTGCTTTGAACTGTCTTATTGTCCCTTTCTTGTGCTATTATTCCTTGGAGAAAACTCATGGCCCGAAAAATATTGTCATTTGCTCCCCTGGCTTCGAAAAAAGTTTAAAGTTCTTCTGCGCACTCAAAAGCCGTTGAGTATGTTGGGGTCAGTTCAGTTTGAATTTCTCCACATTCATGGTTATCGTCGCTCAAGATTTATGACTCATCACAAACTTTTGGTTGACTTCGGAATGTTACAGGAATTTTCCCAAGAAAGGATTAGCTGAGCCGATGAGGTGGAAGTCAAATTTTAAGAATCACAAAAATATTAATCGCTATAACCAGGGTTTGCTCGTTAAATGAGAGTTAAGATCTGTTAGACTTAAGAAATACTTGGTGGGTACAATGTTATTTCCTCGTTAAATCCGGGTTCTAGTTAAATCAGGGTTCGTTATAAGCGAGTTCGACTGTATATGGCTGGTTGTTTTTTCCAGATAAAGTTATCTAGAAAACACTTTCAGAATTTATAACAATATTTCTTTAAATAAATGTTTTTAGATGAATATATATGTTTAGTCCTTCAGTTCGTACACTATATTTACGAAAACACCTTAATTTGTTATTTTTAGTCATTAACCTCTATTAAGGGGTCTCAGGAATCTTAAAATTGGAAAAAATGAAAAAACAAAGACCATTTTCAACATTTAATATCTTAAAATGTATTTGATTTAAAGACAATATTAATTGGAATAAAATATATAAGTATGTTCCTTCATTTCATGTATTTAAAAAATAAGATGAATAATTAGCATTTACAGGGGGCTCCAAACTGTTCGACATTTAAGGAGCAAAAAATCGGCATAACACCTTACGCGCACGATTACACAATAAGTATTGCAACTAGAATGAAACTTTTGGTGCCTACTTATACGTCATATTATAATAATTACACGGAACCTAAATAAATTTGTATTTAAAGCTTTTTTATATTTTTAATACAAAGTTGTATTTAGCTAATGCAAAATTAAGAAAATTTCAAAAGTATAATCACCTAAAAAATTATTGTTTTGAACAATAAAAAGAAATTTTAGGTTCAGTTTATACAGACTGACATGAAACATATGTTTTGAAAATTTCATGAAAAAATATTCATAAGTTTTTGAGATATCGTGCGCGTTATGCCCACAAACGTCATTTGGAGAAAAATGGCTTCAAAGTTTCCGAAGCGACGCTTCAGCTATTGAACGTGTATAACAGTTCTAATAGGAATTTCAAGGAAACAATTACATCAAAATGTTCAGAAAAGATAGGAGTTTAACATCTAAAAAAAATTAAAATTTTGAAAATTTTAAAGCTTTAAGAGTCCTGAGACCCCTTAAAAAGTGCAATTTTAATGCGCTTTTAATCGCTTGTTTAATTACAGCTGTTTCAGTGTTCCACGGGCATTGTAATAATAGTTTCTTCATAATTTTGTACTACGTAAGTTTTTCCGAAACTGGCACTAATGACCATGGGATATTCAGTATTAACGGAATTTAAAGATATTAAATTTGCGATGTGCGAAATTAGATGGCCTTGCGAGAAATTAGGAAGTTCACAGAGACGCCATGTCTAATATAATCTACATTTTAAAATAAGGAGCATCTTGTTCAGTGCTGTTTGGAAGAGAATGAAGGCAATTTTCACTTTTCCTAGAGATTTTACATTTAACGCAAAACAAAGTACAGAGTGGTTATAATTAAACTTCCGCTATAAACAGCATCCTACAGTGCGAACGGGTGAACGGAGTGCAACGAAATATCGTATATAGACTACACGAGATGCGCTCACGGAATTTCGGAAAAAAATATTAGTTCCAAAATGTCCACTAGAGGGCGCTTTTTCCAGACAAAAACATTAAATTGAACACAATGAACACCCAAAACAGATTCCAAAAACACTGTGTTCAATTTAATGTATTTGTCTGGAAAAAGCACCCTCTGGTGGACATTTTGGAACTTTTTTTTCGAAATACCGTGAGCGCATCTCGTGTATAGTCTATACCAAATTTCATTGCATTCCGTTCACCCGTTTGCGCTGTAGAATGCTGTTTATAGGGGAAGTTAATTATAGCCACCCTGTATGTCTGTTGAAAAGTCAGTTAAAAAAGTAGTTTAGCCTATTTGTGCCTGAATTTGTTTTTTCAAAATTGTTGGTAAATTCACTTTAAAATGTAGCAACAGTAACTGGAAAACTTGACTTTCATTTTAATTACAATTTCGTGTCCTATTGCAAGATCAGTTTACTACAAATGCATTGCGAATCAGTACCATAGCACAACGCTCAGGCCAATTTTCATAAATGATTTCTGTTTTTAGGTATTATAATGAGAATACTCAGTTTGCAGTAAAAATAACTCAAGGTTGTTAGGTAACTTCCGAATCTAATTCCCGCTAATGTTTAATCTATGAGCATAGAAAGCATTAGTCTATTTAAAATCTCAATTGCTCATTATATCATAAAAAATAACTTTTCTGTGTACTCTTAACCATTTATGTAGGGGAGACCGGGGGAATGGCGCCACCCTGTCTAGTTTAAAAACTAACGGCAGTTTGAGATAGTGATTGCGCCTGCACTATAGCGGTCAACAATAGAAACAGTGCCTAGAGTGACAATGGTTTTGTTGTACGTCGTTCGCTTGTTCTAGTAAAAATTTAGTTTTCCTCTAGTTGCTTCTAATTTTGGAGCTTCAAATGAGTAAACACCTTTTATTGAAACATTAGGTACTTAAGATATTACCCGTAGTCTACATGCATTCGCCGACATTTTGATGCAATTTGTTGAACAAGTTCGGTTCTTCTTTCGGCTTTGCTGGGAGTTTTCCGCTATATTGTCCTCTCGGGGTAATGCCGCCACCATGGCAAAGGGTGACATTTCCAATTTGAGTTCAATTGTAAGCTTAGCACATTAATAAATCTAGCTTAAGGAACATTGGAATTATTCCTTATTTTGATAAATTATTGCTTTCTAAACATTTTTAGTAGGTTATGTGTTTCATAGTATCCATTTTATGTATTTACTAGGTCATTATAGAGTGGCGTCATTACCCGATACAGTGGCGGAATTACCTCAGTATCCTGGGTAATGCCGCCACTGTGCAGGGGTTTAAAAAATATTTTTTTTATGTATGTTTAGTTTACAGTTATGATTACGGTTAAATTTATACAGATACTAAAGATCATGATTCAGCTTTAGAAATTTTACTATGAAGAAATAAACATTTTTTTGAGGTGAAAAAAATTAAATTCCCTTAAGGTGTCGCCATTCCCCCGGTCTCCCCTACTGAATTATGAATTCATGCAAATTTTATATTCTAAAGCATTTTTCGTTAATTGTTTAAACTATATCAGAAGATTTACAAAATCATTTAATAAATTTTAGAAGAATTGGAGGATTTAGAAGGATTCATTAATTGTTAATTTATAGGGATTTTCTACAATATTTATAACCCTACTCATCTCTTTATTTTAAATATTTTTCTGAGTATTTTGTAGAATTAGGAAATGTACAAATATAACGTTCTTGCAATAGAAATATTTCCGAACTGAAAACTCCCCCCCCCCCCCCCCAATACCAAGAAAGCTGAAAAGATGACAAGGCAAATGAAAAACCTTTAAAAATATTTTGTTGTGTAACCCATAATGCTTTTAGAGCAAGATAAATTAGTGTATCTGTAACTCCTTCTAAACTGCATTACATCTAATCGATGTATTAAATGAATTTTATAACAAGTTATTTTAATGGTACTTATAAGTACCGTCAGTAGATAAAGGGTTAAAGGATAATTCTATATTACTTACAAGTAAAGGCAACAGAATGCTTGGCGGTGAATTTAGATTTTTATAGCCCATTCGATTCGTCTCATTGACCTTGATAATTTTGTACCTCGCATATCTGCTATTGAGTTTAAATAATGACGTGGGGCCGGTCAAAGTTCAAAATTTCTGCAAAAACCTCAAATTAACATTTAACTGATATTACCGGTCTCTCAGACCGCGGCTTTTTTCAATTTTTATAGTTTAACTTGCAATTTTAAGTTCAACTACAAACACTACCGAAATTTTGTTCCGTTTGAACTGTAGTACTATCACTAGACACTTTTGAATAGGTAAATTTTAATTATAACAGTCCTGTGCAAAAAGTTTAGTACAATAACACCATCCTATGAGTTAATAGCGCCTTTTACTCAACTTTCGATGGAGCGGTCTCACAGATTACTTCACACTAGTTGTGACAATTTCTGTGACATCAGTTAAAGATTAAATAAACTACAGCCCTAGCAAGAAGGAACGTAATAACTCTACAGATTGAAACTTTAAATATAGAGAAAATTGCCAACTATGAAAACATGAATAACATCTTATGAGAATGTAAATTTATACTTCTAAAACTAAGGTTTGCAACGATAGGACGCATGCATCCATTGACTGCCTTTGAATGAAAATACTAGAAGAGGGAAAATGAGGAAAGCTTAAAAAGAAAAGGAGGGAATCTACTGATCTTGAGACAAGATACATACAGAAGCGAAGTCTTACGTCCAACTGAGGATGTTCAGATAGGAACGGAAACGTTACTCTAATGAATTTTTCATATGTAAACTCATGAATATATTTTTTAAATGTTACGTCTAATATATTTTTATGGAAACAGACCTGTACGTATTACAGTTTTTAATTGTATTTAAAATATAAAATAATGACCGAGTTTTTATGTAAATGAAAAATTCAAAATTTCCTTTATTGAAAAACTGCTGCCGTCAACCAAGTAAGCATGATTTAACCCTTAAATGCGGAATTTATTGTTTCTAAAAAATTATGATTCTCTAAAGGTGTTACACAGGGAAAAAAAATCGGATACATTTTTCATATAATACGTTAATCCTTTCTTCGGTTACACATCTACCATACAAGTAAAAACTACTGTCGTGTGGCTGTTTTACGTTAAAATAATGCAAATTAGTAAATATTTTAATAAGCATGTCCAAATACCTTATTTTACATTATTTTATAAAACCCTAACATTTAAACCTTTAATTCCTATGATAGAACACGTTCTAAAAATTACGTAGTTCAGAGAATATCTTTACGCCAGGAAGTTTCAATGGTTAATTTCGCCTTATTTAAAAACGGAATGTCTTATTAAAGCACATATTGCTATTTTAATTTTCTGGTGCGAATTAGGTACATGCGAATAAAAAAAATCTATTAAATTAAAAAAACTGCATATATGCAAAGCTGCGCACTAAAGGGTTTAATTTGTGGTTCTTACACTGCCATACAATAATTTGACACATTGATCTGTCCGAAGTAGCCAGTAAAGCAAAAATATTTTACGCAGCGAGTACGAAGACCAAAATCTTCAGCTGACTCAACGACGCACTGCAGATTATCTGCAGTTACAATATCCTATAACAATAATATAATCATATAGTAACTACTACCGATATATAGCAATGTTAGAAACATAAGTAGGGGAAAGTAGGGTAATGATAACCAGAAGTGCAATCTCGCTCACCCAAATATCTCTAAATAGAAATGAATTGGGAACGTGCGATCGGTAGCGGCAGCTAGTGAACTTCATCCTAAGTTCCCAGTAAGGATATAGTGCCCGTCGGGAGAAAAGCATTTTTGTGTCCTCACGTTATTAGTTTGAAGTTGTTTTAGAATAAAATTCTACAACATGTAAATTGAAGGTAAGTGTACACTCTTATTTTCAAATGTTAATTTACTCATTACTAAAAAATATATACATTTAGCTGTACGTTCATTCTTTTATTTTTGTAGTGCTTTGTTGCGCCAACTATAAATAACTCCAATTTAAATGTATTCAAATTGAGTGCAATTACCCTACCATGTCCGGAATTACCGCTCAATCCATCGTTAAATAAAACGATAAAAAAAATCTAAAACTTATGCAGATTAGTTGATTACAAACTGTTCTTTATGCTTTGGAGTTCTACTTCATTAATAAAATAGATTTTTTGTGTAAATTTGACTAGCTACTCATGTTTTCCCTTAAATGAGTGCCATTCCCCTATTTTCCCGTAAACTTAAATCATGCTTATTTCGATGACGGCAACTGTTTTTCAATGAACATAATTTTTAACTTTGACCCTGTCCCTTGTCATTAAAATTACATAGCAAATATCCAAGGCATCAAACTACTAAAAGCAACTAGACAAATCGAATGAGCTATAAAGATCTAAAAAATACTCCAAGGACTCTGGTACCTTTACTTGTTAGTTGAAAGTATCTCTAAAATCTATGCTTAATTTATTTTTAGAGTTAAAAGCTGACGCACTGCGAGTAAAATTTTAACATTTCAGATAAAATTAAGCTTATTTCTTTTATAGTTCTCAAAATATTTCTAGACTTTTAGAAGAATACACAAAGTTATTAATTTCCTGAGGAGATATTTTAAATACACAACCATGCATTTAACGCAGCAATACCCAATTATGAGAAATATATCAAATCTAAAACTGAGGTACTGTGGAGACCGAGAAAATTTGACAGCAGAGGAGCTACAAAAGTAAGGTTGCCAGTATGGCCTCCATTTTCATTCCGAATTTACACCGGAATTTCCTGAAGAAGAATCTTTAAATAATCATGAAATGTGACATTAAATAAAAAAAAAAAACTATTGTCTGGTATGAATTCGAAATTTCAGAATAAAAACAGACCACACTGGAAACCCTGGCTGTAAGAAACGCTCTCTTGGTTAGGTTTTTAACACGTAACTGCTTTTAGAGGTCTCAAAGATAAATACGGTTTTTCACCTTTAATAGTTTAACTATTAATTTTCAATTTAACTATACATTAATGTTTAATTTGCAGTTCTAGTACTATTACCGTGTCCTAGTACTGAGTACCTAGTAGTATCCTAGTACTGAGAATTCGTAACAGGCGAATTTTAATTATAATAGCCCTGTACAGAATCGGTACACTACCTGTTAATCGAACTTTTTATTCAGCGGTCTCGGAGACCACCTCACCGGAGTTATATGTCAATTGTCACAGAAATTAAGGCTTATGAAAGAATATAACCCTTTATCTACTGATGGTACTTGTAAGTATAATTGAAATAACTTGTTACAAAATTCATCAAATACATCGATTAGTATTAATAGAGTTAAGAATGAGATATATGCATTACTTTAACTTATTCCAAAAGCATTATTGGTTACACAAGACAAATTTTTTTAAAGGATGATTTCTATTGCCTTTGCATCTTTTGAGCTTCCTTGCAGTTGGTGGGGGGGGGGGGGTACGGTGAAGTTTTCAATAAATATTTCGATTGTAAGAACATTATATTTACACATTTCCTAATTCTACAAAATACACACAGAAATATATTTAAAATAAAAGATTTTAGTGGGCTATAAATATTGCTCAGATTCCCTATAAATTCAAGTTTAATCCTAAATACTCCAATCCTCCTAAAATTAAATGGTTATGTAAATCTAATTGTTTAAAAAATTTGCAAAAATATTTAGAAGACAATTTTCATGAAATCATAATTCAGTACATAAAGGGTTAAACACTATAGGTAAATTCGTTTGACTTCATTTTAGCATTTATTGGTGAAAGAGTTTGCCTACAAAACTGACGTAAAACAAATTACAAAATAGATTCCACTAGTGTCAAGAAATGTTTGAAGTTTTAAAAGGATTGTGTCATTTGATAAATGCACTTTCATAAGTGCACCGTATATAGTTTGGTTTTCATTTAGCTGAATTCTGTAAGCGTTACCCGCGAACACCAATTGAAAGGAGAAAATAAATGAGTTTTAAGTTATGTCCTCCCCAAAATATTGTTTAGGTCAACTGAATTTTTATCGCTGTCGTTTTTTATTAAAAATACACCTTTCTTTTAGTGGTTCATCTCCCACTAACCATTAGTAACTTTAAGCATTTGTGCGTCTGATGCAAACCTATTTCCCGCTTATTTAGGTTGCACCATTTTTTTAAACAAGTTTTCTGAAAACTTAAACGTTCCAGAAAACTAATACAAGTTTTCAATCCTTTTATCCCTTTTAGACACGATGAGATGTATCCCTTGTACTTGTAAACAAACTAATCATTCCGGCTGACAGTAAAACATGTACTGAAGCCGCTATCATTGATAAAATTGATGCTTTATTCTTTCGGCAAATCAGAGCGATCATTCGATTCGAGTTTTTATTACATACGGTCTGTTACATACGACTCAAAGCAAAAAATTAAATGAATATCTAACCCGCACGATCGTGCGGATTGGGTCTGAATGGGTTAGGTATCTGGAATCAAAACTTCAAGACCCGTATTAAAAGGTGAAAAAAAAGGTCACTTATAACGCACGAAAATAAAATTAATCTCAACTCAATAGTTGTTCTTTCAACCTTACTACATATCCGTTCATTTTCTAAAGAGATTATTAAAGTGCCCTTACCTACAAAAAACAGTCATTAACTTAATTAAACATGAGTTTTATACTTATGTTAACATTAGCATTTGTAGTTTAAAAAACCTAACATGTATACTGTATACATAAATATAGAAATATAATTAATGCAGAACCAAAATTAATAGATTAATTTTTAAAATAACGCCACGTACCTTTCGTAAAACAAAAGATGTCTAATACCTCTTAAATTGTTCGAGGTTATAGTCCATTTTTCACAAACTACATCACTTTTTTGCCCATTACAAAGTAAGCTTCGTCACTATTTAACCACGCATAAGCTCAAATCAATTCAAATTGTCGTATTTTAACTATTTGCTTTAAAATGGATATAAAAAGCTTGTTTACACCTTTATTTAATGTTATTCTAAATAAACGATTTATTAATATAATTTTCACCATTCTTAGTTTGAAAAATTATCACTCAACAGATCTCCATTCATGTCTTAAACCGCACATCGAAACACATTTTAAAAAAACAATTAACGTTCGATTACTTTCAGCCTGGGATGATAGAATAGGAGGAGTTGAGATATCAGTTTCCTTTTTTTGGAAAGTATGGGTCTGTTCAAGAAGCAGCGTGCGCGCGGGAGCTCGGGAGACAGGAACATGGAGTGGGTTTTATCGTGAATGGAATAAACGTTCAGTCTGTTCAAGAACAAATCATGGAATGGAGGTTATTTCACATCTGGGTTCGAGGCTGAAAAACGTCACGTGATACCGGTAATGGAGGATATTCCAAATATGGGTTCGCGGCTGAAAGAAGTCACGTGATACGGGTAATTTACCCAAGGAACTTCTAACTGATAAGAAGGGAAGATGCTACTGCTTTGCCTGATGAACTGTTTCATTGGCTAGCGGGGATTTTCATTACACGTCTACGGAGCCTTCCCTTCTTTACGCTAGACGTTTTTACCTTGATCACGTGATCAAAACGCAGATGGAATATCCTCCATTTAGCCAAGAAATTTCTAACTGATAAGAAAGGAAGATACTACTGCTTTGCCTCATGAACTGTTTCATTGGCTAGCGGAGATTTATATTACACGTCTACGGAGACTTCCCTTCTTTACTCTAGAAGTTTTTACCTTGACCACGTGATCAAAGCGTAGATGGAATATCCGCCATTGATTAATTATGGGGCTAATGGAGGATATTCCATTTACGTTTTGATTACGTGGTCAAGATAAAAACTTCTAGCGTAAAGAAGGGAAGGCAATGCCCCGTAGACGTGTAATATAAATCCCCGCTAGCCAATGAAAAAGTTCATGAGGCAAAGCAGTAGTATCTTCCCTTCTTATCAGTTATAAGCTCTTTGGGTAAATTACCGGTATCACGTGACTTTTTTCAGCTTCGAACCCAGGTTTGGAATATCCTCCCTTACAGACGGCTTGCGAGGCTAACGAGAAAGACAGGCTACCGCGGTGGGTCCGATTCTTGTTTTTTTACAGACCGGTGGAGTCACATGATTCTCTTTTCGCACACCTTCATTGGTGCATTCGAGCATCACGTGACTCCTGCGATCTGTAAAAAAAGAAGAATCGGACCCACCGCGGTAGCCTGCCTTTTTCGTTAGCCTCGGATGGCTTGCACATGACGTCACATGTTCAGAAGACGAGGCTAACGAGAAAGACAGGCTACCGCCGTCGGTTGGATTGATCTTTTTTTACAGACCGCTGGAGTCACGAGATGCTTGAATGCACCAATGAAGTTGTGCGAAAAGAGCATCACGTGACTCCAGCGGTCTGTAAAAAAAGAAGAATCGGACCCACCGTGGTAGCCTGTCTTTCTCGTTAGCCTCGTTCAGAAGAATTAATGATATTACAATTATATATTTTTAATGATATTACAGTATTTTAAAGATATTGAAATTGATATATATCACTGAGGTGTATTACAAGGTTGTTACTATAGAATATGCTGTGCACAGGCCCTGACTATTTCACGGGCACCCGGGGCTCATGCCCTGTTCACGAAATTTCATAGGGGCGCGAAATTTTTCATAATTTCATCTAAATTTCCATTAAAAATAATTGTGAAAAAATGTGATATTTGAGACATTAATATCAAGAAATGACAAAAGTATATCTCAATATATGGTTAAAAACCCATTTCAATAAATAAATAGAAAAAATATTTTATTGTTATTCCTGGAACCTTGTTGACACTTTTCGAATAAGCGTGTAACATCTAAGAAAGCTAGTATCATTAAATCAACCAATCTAAGGGGGCACAAAAAATCCAAAGTGCCCTGGGCACAGAAACTTTCTAGTCGGGCCCTGGCTGTACATAGAACTTATCGTTTATTTACAGGGACAAGCAAAAGAATTTGGCTACAGAAGAAATTGAACTATTGAAGCCTATGAACAATAATTAATGGAAGTACATTTTCAGTTATGGTACGCGAATTTAAATATAAGTATTCTTTTAAATATTATTTGGCGTGTATAAATTCTATAGATTATATACAGGGTCGCACAAAAGTTCTCAACAACATCCGTTTATTGGCGAAAATTGCTGAGTGGAAATTTTCAACTGAGCTATGCGTTTAACTAAACTAAAATTTAGCATACTTAATCAAAAGAGAACTTGTATGAAAAAATAAGTAAAATCTAACAAACGGTTTTTTATAACTCAACCAGACTAATTACTCTACATTTCAAATTGAAAAATAGTTTTTGAAACAGAAAGCGTAATAATTAAATTTTATGCTTTTACTGACGGTGAATCTGAAAATAAAGTCAGTATTTGACCATCAAGCATAGCGTTTTCGTTATAAAACCTTCATAAATTGCTGTAAAAGTTAAAAAAGAAAACGAAAAAAGACACTTGTGAAGTGATAAAGTTCATTGGTATATGAAATTATACAAAATTAAATATGCTAAAAAGTGAAATGGTTTAGGGCTTATTTTAATTATTATGAACATAACGAATTTCAGCCAGGCCACATGATCCGATGACCTTGTATACATGTGCTGCTTAAATAAATAAAAGGCATATATGTATAATTTACAAGACCATGCTAAGGCACACTTTACAAAGTTCAGCAGCTAAATTACATTTATGATTGTGAAAAAAGAAAGTACGAGGGCTGTTCAATAATGAATATTCATAATTTTTTATATCACATATCCGCACTCATCTACTAAATTTTAATGATTCTTTTCAAAGTAGTTCATATTCAAAGCTTCAATCACTTGTCTTACATTTTTTTATCACACTTCAAAGGCATGCTGGAAATCACTTTTTTAAATAGGTCCCTCAAAATCTTTGCCGTCTTCACAAATGTTTCTAATGATGAAAAATACTTTCCACGAATGTGTTTTTTCACATTAGGGAACTCATTTTATCTTCCTGTTATATCTCCTTCAATATCCAACAAACAGCTATGGGAACGCCCTGTTATTCCGATATGAGGTGTCCCTATGTTTGTCTGTTGCACAAACACGTCTCATGTTCACTCTTCTCTTACTATCGTGTGAGTGGCACACAATTATAACAGCGATGTTTTTAACTGTTATCATATCTAACGATCTTCTCTGACAATAAGATCGACGGTATTATTGTTGACTTCTGTAAGCGCAGTTAATAAAACTCCAGGTCCATTTTCCTTTGAAGATGACTGTATTTCTCTTCCCTAAACATCTCAAACCATCTTCTAACTGTGCTACAGGGAAGAATATGTCTCTGCATATGTCTCCTATAGCATACACTTCAACTGACGATTTTTTCAGGGGAAAGCAAAATTTCCAGCAACAGGAGCATACTACTCATTTCATGTTGCTTCCATCGTTACCATAGTATCTGAACTTTCATAACTGCCACTTACGTACTACTGGAAATAAATAAACCATGTATTCATTACACATTAAGCTAACAATGGAGCATGAAAGAAAATTTGTGTGCAATAAACTATCCAAATAAAAAATATATGATCATTCTTTATTGAACAGCCATCGTATATTATGCAAAAGAAGAAAAGTAAAAGAAAAGAATTTAATGATATTTATTATAATTAATAATAATAATGTACACAAAATTTGCTTAACTGGAAAAAGTAAAATACACTTACTTACCTCGGAAAATTGAACACGAATTACCACCCATAACCACACCCATCAATGGCTTTATATGTACTGGCACGATTTGATATTACCCTTGCAACATTCTTTATAAAGTCAGCGAAAAGTACCCGAACTATGAACTGATTGCATTTTGGGAAAAAAGTCAATTCACATTCTACTAAGAAACTGCTGGTTGTGAATTAGAACCTTTCCATGAGCTAAAAGTGAAGTCCAGCCGTGTCGGAAAATGACTTACAGTTCTTCCTGATAATCACATAGAGTTACTTGAGTTTTTCTTGTGCTAAGTTTAAAAATCTATTTGGAATATTGCATTTTGCACCTCCAGTGTATCACCTTTTCTACCGAGATCTTTCTCACAAAGTGGCATCGAGACGTACTGAAGTCCTTCTCGTTTCTGAAGATCAGGCCTAATCGGCCTAATCGTGCTTATGAAATTGATGAGGATGAGATATGTAGGCGTGTTATTCCCAAATTATCATTGGAAGAATATTGTTCAATATTTTCAAACTGTTTTATGTCTTTTTTCCGCTCAGAATTCAATTTCTTATACGTTAAATAAATGCATTTTAATAGTTAGAAAATTGTAAAATTTCCATTTTTCAAAACTTATAATAAAATTTCAAAACTTAGAACAAAAAAAAATTCCTTTTCATTCATTTGTTCATTCACTTCTTTCATTCAAATTCATTCGTTTCTTAAAGTTTTCGGAAATTCCTTTGTTTATTTCATAATTTTTATTTTTTAAATTTATATTAAAACAAAATTTTGTCCTTTCATTCATTTGTATGAACACTGTTCTTAAATTTTTCAAAAATTCATTTTTTTTATTTCAAAATTTTTCATTTTTTTGTGTACCCCTTGGAAGCAAGGAGGTTATTGAAATAAGTGTTCAAAGACAACTGGGAAATAAACAGCAGTTTTATATTTCATATCAGTCAATTAATATTGACGTTCAACTTTGAACTCAATTTACTCCAAATCTAAATTTTGTCACATGTATCCCTTGGCTTCTGGGATCGTGATATTTAAAATGATATTATAGTACTCTGATCAGATCGGTAAGCGCTAGAGTAAAAATATAGATATAGTAAAGTGATTATGCGCTACACGATGAGATCACTTAAGGGGATCCGGGACACATTTTAAAATATTTTTTTTATTGAGTTAAAATTCTGAAATTTTATGTGATGGTTAACCTTATCATTTGTAAACAAAATCACATGGTAAGGCATCTCAGAATTTTTTTTTAATTTAAATTTAAAATTTATTAAAAAAGTGGGGTAATTTAAATCGTTATAACTTGAAATATTATTCATAGAATTTCAATTTTTTTTCATTTAAATAAACAAAAATATATAAGTTTTAATTTTGATTCAACATATTTTAAAATATTAATTTATAAAAAAATTAAAAATATTTAACGAAAAAATTTCAAAAAAGTGGTGCAACTTAAAAAAAAAATCATATTTTCAAAAGTAAATATTTTTTTCAAATATGCTGAATCAAAATTAAAGTAAAATAATTGAAAAAGATATGTTCCAAGTTTGAACCCTGTATCTTTAACGGTTCTCGAGTTATAAGAATTTAAATATGAGAAATGGTGAAAAAACCTATCATGAAGGAAAACTCATTTTTACAAGAAGTCGTTTCCATGACAGCCATTGCTTGAAAGCTAGATTTTGAAAACAAACCAAAACGAAAAAATTAATATATTTTGTTCTAATTCAGATAGAAACATGATTTAAATGTCATTTTAAGCAGGAAAAAACAGAGAAATGCTTTATGAAATAAAATGTTTTTGCAAAATTTGAAAATTTTTATGTCTCGGACCCCCTTGACCCCTTGGGGACGAGCGACCGGTATTCGAGCCGCGTAAGGTGCTCAGAATCGTGGATTATTCCCACCAGTAAAAATTTAGCCGTAGTTAATCTGAACATTTTACCGATTCAATTAGGCAAATCTTCTGTTTTAAAAATGGTGATTAAAGATTAAAAATTCTGTAAAAGACGCTTGTCCCCAAGGTGTTAAAGGGTCTTGGCAGAAAATGCGGAATTAGCGTCCCTATCTCACAAACGGCATGAAGTGATGGAAGTGATTTGTTATCGAATATTTTTTTTTTATATGGATTACATTTTGAGTTTTTAGTGATTATTGTTGCAGGACGCAAGCTATTTAACTTTAGTGCATTGCCGGGTCCGGAATTTTGGTTCAAAACTTTAACAGTCTTTTTTGAAAATTCTTCTTTCTTTACATAAAACATAAGCAATCATTTCCATTACATAGTTTCTTAATAAGAGTACCTTCCACTTTCATAGGTTTGTTAAAGGGAAAAAAGAAAATAAATACAAAAATTTCAGACAGATGCCAGTTTGTATGTGAGAGCTGCCTTGAAACAGGAAGATCTGGTCAGCATCTGGTCCTAATGTGGGTTACTAATGATTCTTTTGTACAAGGGCAGCGAAAGACGAAGGGAAAAAAAGCACACACCTAATGATATTTTACTGTGTCTTGTAGGTGTTTCAAAAACACGCCTTCATCTTTAATACAAGGTGATTCTAGAAAGTTCGGTGAATGGAAGCATAAAACTAAACATGGAAACAAAATACCTTTAATCACCCCCAAAGTAACACCCGTTGGCTACAATACACTTATGACATCGTTGATAAAGCTGCTGGAATGAGTCAGCGACGGCCTCTTTTGAGATAGACCGAAGCACAGATGTCACACGTCTTCAGATGATGATGCTAACACTGTCCTTGCTGATTCTCAATTCCCCCGATATCTATAGTAAAGACAGTTGGCGATTGTTTAACAGCATCTCGATGTTGTCTGTCCCGCTCGATGTTGTCTGGCCTCACACTTATTGAGTGCCGACCTGGACATGGTTCGTCATCCACGGTTTCTTTTCCTTTTCGTAAGCGTTTAAATCAGTCATACACGCATTGTTTGCTCACTGCGTCTGTTCCGTACACCTGGACCAAAATTGCATGCGTTTATGTGCCAGTTTTTCCCAATTTGTAGCAAAAATTGATGTTTAACCTTTGCTCCATTTCAATATGACGCGAGGTTTCGAACATACACCATTCGAATGCCCATAGCAGACTATTCGGCCTTGGTTTTTTGCACTTATTGCTACATGGAGTCTCTCCATTTGTTTCAACCTACGCATGTTCAGGGACACATTTTTAACTAGTGTTGTTTATGAGATATCCATCCATTTACCGAACTTTTTAGACGCACCTGTAAATTGACAGTCAAGCAATTTATTTTTTTCACTCTGATTGGATGCAAAATTTCCCGAACGCACCACCCTATCCTGGTGATCATTATTTTCCAATAAATGGAGTTTGAGGTTCCATTTTTTTGGGACAGGCCCTTTAAGATACAGGAGTAAAGTCAGTTACTATGTTCCAGAGCGGCTTTGATTTTGTATAAAAATATATGCAAAGAATTGTACAATGATAAGTGCAGAGTATGTACGCAAAGTTGCAGCAAATTTTGTTATTAATACATGGATCAAGTATAATAGAGTATGTTGTTTAACCCTACGTTCTCCTTTAACTACAATTGGAAGATCGTTAATCATGTTTGCTTATTTCACATGAAAGAAAGTGATTTATCATCTTCTGTTTAACATTTTTTTCTATAAATCTTTTCAGTTTTAAGTTTGAGTTAATTTTAGTTCCCTTTTATCTTATAAGTACTTAAAACTACTTGAGATAGACGTATGCAAATTCATGTATAGCAAAAGTAATTCCTTTTCTATGTCCATTAATTCTAATTTATCAAGAGGTGGGACTGTGATTTGTTACCCCCAAACTCCTATTACATTACGAATCTAGTCATTTATCTACTTGATTAACTGTACCAATTTTCTAGATTAAAACAGCTTATGGAATAGAGAAATTCTGAAATCTTTTGTGGTAAACATAATTTCAATTTCAATTTTCGCAAACCTGGTGTATATTTAAAATTTATTTCAGACTTTCTAAAATGCATGTGTAAGACAAAGGAATAACTTTTAATAATTCATTTTTGTAATTTTGATAATGTTAGCATGCATTAATAGTGTAATATGGTTTTAAAAAATACACAATATAATTTTATATTAATTTATGTGAAGAATTTAGATTAATTGATTAAATAATTCAAGATTAATGAAATGGTACATAATTAAAAGTTACAATATTAAAAAAAATTTCGCACCTTAAAATTTTATCACACAGGCACATAATTTATAAATACACATATATTTGTTCTACTCCTATAATAATAAAATAATATTTTAGTCTGAGTTATACAGAGTGCTCATTAATGCCTTGTTGGTTCCGATTTACGTCAGAACGACGAGCACTATAGTCATAAACGTGGTGTTTAGATTTAGTAAAATGATAATGCGGTACTCGATGAGACCACTTACAACGTCACCTAGCAGGAAACTATGGCGTTCACTGTAAAAAAAAATGTACGAAATGCACCAGAACAAACACGGAGTGCACTCTGGTGCACTGTGTCCAATTTTTTAAGAACAGAACTACGGGCAGAACCATCGACCTGGCAGGCATAGTCGATTTTAGTACGAATTACACACTGTAAAAAAAAAAGGACTAAAAAACGGAAATACTACTGGCAATCCAGACGCCAGTACTATTTCCGTTTTTTACGGGAGTTTGTACCCATAAATTACAGAAGATATTCCGTTTTTCGGATTAAAAACGGAAAATTTTCTGTAATTTATGGGTAAAAATTCACGTAAAAAAAAAACGGAAATAGTACTGGCGTCTAGATTGCCAGTAGTATTTCCGTTTTTTAGTCCGTTTTTTTTTTACAGTGTTGGTGTCCTCATCTCAAAAACTTTACGAGATACGAAGATAAAGTCAACTACAAATCTCTAGAGCGTTTTCTATTTTTTACAAAAATATCTTTAATAAAAGCACTGAAATTTCAAGTTTTATATACAACCACAATTTTAAATACTTAAATAATCTCATGTAGAAGTGCGGCATTACAAGACAGATAAACTTCACTAATACATTTAGCACATCTAAACAAGATGTAATTTTATTTAACAAGGAAATTAATGTAAGTATGCTAAATCGTCCCCAATCGGTAGCAATGTACCGTGCATTCCCTGTATGTTCCCATGGTGGAAACGTCTAGTTTTTATGTTTTATCGATCACGGCGCAGGAACACAACTCCCTCCCCAAAGTGGCAGGTCAGCGCTAAATCGCACAACTCTTAGGTATATACTCAGAGTAAAGATAAGAAGTCTATGGGTATATGAGAAGAGAAGTCTATGGGTATATACAAGGTGCAGGCTCCCCCCCACCCACATTATATACTAGCACCCTCTACTGGCTGGTGAACTGTAAACAACATTGCTATCGTGCTGTCGGCTGTTTGTGATTCACAACTGTTGCAATCGTTTATTATTAATCAGCTGCAGTCTAATTTTGCTTTTATAGATTTTGAATATGAACTATATTTAAATTAATATTTTCTTTTCTATCTTATCATGGATAATTCCTATTCATGGGAACTGTTATTTACTCATTCATTTAGTCCTTTTTATGGATACGTAACTTCATTTTCAGCTGCAAAAGAAATAGTAAAATAGTTTGAAAATGCAACAAATTCAAGCTACGTTGTACGCAGTGTAAAACATCAAGGAATAGGGAATGAATCTGGTGAGTGATGTTTTTAAATTTTTCTAAAGATTTTATAGAAGTAATTTTTTTTATTAATAAACAGGAAAGTTTATAATAATCACATGACCTTCGTACTTATCCTCAAATATGATCATGTGCACTGATTTCTTATATTTTGTTCGACCATTAATTGAATAATTTTGGCGCGACTGTTGTTTAATTATGTTATAAACGTTTTTGAGGAGGTAATTCCATATTTGACCAGAGTGTACAGTCGTGAAAAAAAAAGTAAACACCCCCTACTAACTCCTCAACAAATTATCATAGAAAAAGTTACTGGTACCGAACGATTGGAAATAAAGTCTACTTTTAAATGTTGTATATGGAATTTGCTTAGGGGGGCATCTACATATTAAAACGAACCCAAACTTCATTTTTTTTCAATGGCAATACCCAATTTTAACAAGATATTAGGTTGTAACGAAAGTTTTCCGCCAAACCACAGTTACATATGATTAAATTATATACTGTAATATTATATAACCGCCATTCCGTCAAACCTTCACAGTGTCATATGGTACAAAAGTAGTACCTATAGCTGTACGTATGATTCGGTGATATTTCGTAGCTGACGTTTTGCAACAGAACTGGAAGTAAATAATGGTTCTAATCTGGTAGCGAGATTGTTCCATTTCATACACCTTTTACTTAATGATAACGATATTTTTTTACAAATTTCACAACACAGTGTTATAAATTAAGTCTCATTCTTTCAAATGCCAAAAATCGTTTGACAAAATATGAGCAAACAAGTCAACATGAACTGTTGGCGCAGACATTATTAGCTGTGGCGGGAAACTTTCGTTACAACCTGATATTTCAAAACTTCGGTTCAAACTATGCGTAGACACCAAATGACACTAAAGACATTTGAGTGATAAGTTTTTGAATTATAAACATTCAAATTTAGCGCTTCTAATGCTAAATTACATATTTTTATTTATATCTCCTGAAATTATACTCCTAATGAGCTAATTTTTTGTGTAGCAATAATACTAATATACCCAAACATAAATACGTTGAATTTGCAATTTTTATAATTTTATGATATGAATTAGGAAATTAATCTTCGAAAAAATTATGAATTGCAACCTACAGTTTTTTAGATGGATTTAGATTTATTAAGTCCTGTTTTATCGAAATCCAAAATTTCGCATTTTTCTTCCAGTAGTTTTCAAATTATGCTTAACAAACGGCAAAATGATGGTTTAAGGGGCCTATGTCACTTCCCTAAGTCTATGATAGAAGTGACTAGATATTTTGAAATTTCTTCTGCTATCCTGTAATTTAGCAGTCTGCAATGACTGCTTGAGTAGCGCTTAAAATGCCTTGATCAAGATGGAGGCTCTCTCGGTCAACAATCAAGTACCGAACTTCAATTTGGATACAGCCCATAAAATACGCTCTTTTTAAAATAACTAATTTCTCGGAAACTTATCGTACGGATTGCATAAAAATTTGCTTTTCGGCTAATTGAAGGGTGTAGCTCTCAGAATATTTATGCTGTCAGAATATTTATGCTGTCAGAATTGTATACTGCTATTGAAAATAACAAAGTTATGGTTCGTTTTAATATGTAGAGGACCCCCTAAGCAAATTCTATATACATCGTTTAAAAGTAGACTTTATTTCCAATCGTTCGGTACCAGTAACTTTCTTCTACGATAATTTGTTGAGGAGTTAGTAGGGGTGTTTACTTTTTTTTTCCACGACTGCACATTAGTACATTGATACACAACCAAAGTTAGCAGGCACCAGCTTACAGATTTGGGGACCCTTATAACTTCTTAAGTACAAAACTAAAGTGTCCAACCATCAGTAAATTTTGAATTTGTTTATCAGTTTATAAAATAATGTAGTAATGTTTGCTTTATTGGAAATTTTGAATATGGATGAGGCAGGAGTAATTTTTGCCTTTATTTTGCCCTAGGAGAAATTTTGGTAGAATAATTTCCAGAAAAACAAATTATTTCTTTATTAATTTATTTTAACATATACTTTAAATGATAATTTTCTAATATGAAAAATATATTAATCCTTATTTAAAATTGTAGTGTCAGGTAGGGTTAGTTAGCTTTCAAAAATAAATTCGTAAAAAATACAAATTATAGTTTTTTCCATATGTTTTGCCAAATTAATGTGTAGCAGATATCAGTCATCATTTTTCAATAAATAATATAATATTTGTTGCTATATTATTATACTTAGCAGCCATTTTAAAATTTTGGATGATATGACTTTATTGTAATGATGAGAAAACTTTGGTTTTAAATTACAGTAATTTCGGGTGTATAGCCCGCGGATCAAACAATCGTGTTTCGACCCAGAAATTCTTTAAAATAAAATGTAACTTTTTAGATCTCGGTATATATTGGTCTTCAAATACTAAATAAAATTTCTGCGTCCAAACTGAATTGTTTGATCTGCGGGCTATACACCGGAAATTACGGTAATTAAAAACTTATTTTCAGATTATTTATATCTTGTATAGCACAAAACATTTATTCAGGATTAATTTTCTGTATTTTTTATTACAAAATAATGGAAAATTATCTTTTAAGAGCAAAAAGAAACAAACCTGTGTGGGATAAAATAGTTAATACTGTTAGGCTTAGCAAACAAATAGTAATTTTTTTTACTTCTTTTTGTTACTTTGAAAGTACATATTTTTTTATGTAACATTTGACTGAAAGAAATATAATGTCTAAAACTATTTGCTTTATAAATTTTATTAAAAATAAATTTAATTTGATAATATAGTAAAAGCAAAGCATGCAGTTTTCAGCTTTGTTTACTTTCTACCAATGGTTATACAAGATTTCTAAAAGTGGCAAGAAAGAAGAAAAATAAAAGCCCAATATAATAACTAAATAATGCTAAAAATCTTACCAACAAAGTTATTCTTTAGAAGAGAAAAACTTATTCTAATTTAAATAGTTATAGCAGCAGACTAAGTATCAAAATTAATATTTTAGGTCAGAGTTTCTGAACCGGATAACAAATTAGATATTTCTTCTGATCCCAATAAATTTGTAAAAGAGGGTGGATGTTTCTATTTCATGTTTCCTGAGAAAGATAACACGTTTAATAAGTATCACAAATTGCAGCTCTCACCAACAAACCATATTCGATGCAATAAGTGTTGTTTTTATAATTATTTTACCTCACCTGACCATACTGTATGAGCATCTTCTGTGGTTTTCTCATATTACTTTTATCTAATATGTATTAAATATTTGTTTAATGCTTGGTTTTATATGATTGTTTACTTTAATATTTAAATGTTTGGTTCATCTATTGGTAATAACCATTGTATTAGATTTGAGGATATAAAGAAACAGAACTCTAAATTGCCATATAGAATAGTGTGACAATGTACCATTTATTTGTAAAAATATAGAGACGTTTGCCACCGTGGGAAAAAATATGAAAAGTCTTCCGATGCCAAAGCAGTAAGTTATTTACAATATATAATATAGAAATATTTGATATCATTAATGTAGGATATTTACTCCAGAGTTTTCTTTATATTGCACCTATAAAATGTGACTATAAAAGGAATAGTGTAAATCTGTTACATGTTTAGAAGCATTTTTTCAGCTGAGACAACAGTAAGGGGGAGTTGAGAGGAGTGGGACAGATTTTGCATTTTTTTTTTATTCACCACTTAAGTTTTACCAAGCTTATAAAAATCTAAATAGTATGTTACTTAAGCTATGTTTAAAAAATACAAACACAGTGAAATAAACAACTGACATTTATTTGCATGTATTAAAATGTTAACATTTTTGTCCCACACCTCCCTCACAGGAAGGAGGAATGGGACACTGTTTGAAAAAATTTAAATTAATGCATATTGTCTTTTGATAAGTCAACACTGAAAGAAAAGTAGGAATGGGCTTGGCTGATACCACCAATTATTTGTGGTTGAGGCAGTTTCATTATGATATCCTTTGTCTCTACTTCGCTGAGGTCATTTTCTTGTGGGAAGTGAAATTTTTCTTTTTATCCTTTCTCATAAACTAAATATCACTGTCTGTATCCTCAACTCTGCCAATATGATAAGCAACTGTCTTCTTTGTAAAAAATTTAACAAGTACAAAGTCATTTAATCCTAATTTTGGATCATCAGTTAATAAATCAATTTCATTATCATTGTGAGTAATCAAATCAAAAGAGTCTTCATCTGTAGAGTCATGCAACAAAAATTTTCCATCAGTGGAATCATAAGATAATTCATTCTCTTTTTTCTGTTTCTTCCTTTTCACCTTAAGAGTCATTCCATATAAGAATCACCCAGAATCTGGGGTCTGTGATTAAATGGTAAACCGATTCATGTGATTTTTTTTCCCTGAGAGAAATGACCATTAGAAAGAAAGAAATCCAGATTATTAATGCCGTGGGATCATTGGTTTTCATATGGTGGTCGGTCAAAGGTCAAAGCGCCGCTTCAAAAATTGAATTTTTATGTTTTGCATAGTACTTCTCATAATATGCATTGAAGTTATCCCACAAAACAAATTGCATGTTTGTATTATGTAAGGTTGGCCCTTTGCTATTCAAGAATAAAAATTATAGGACATGTGTAATGTGGTGAGCTAGGAGGTTTCAAAAATTGAAGTTTTTTCGAAATTTCACTATAGTTTTGACACATGTAGCTCTTTGCATTGAAATCATCCCATCATTTTTAACTGCTAAATGCTTCCCTATGATGAAGTGAAACACAGAAAAGTAGGCCCCACCATGGGCAGACTTTAATGCATTCCTAAATTTTATGCCAAATTTCCAAAAAAAAAACATTTTTGCCTATATTAAGTGAGGTATATTAGACATGCATTAAAGTCAGAAGCTTCTACAATAATAATAGAAATGTAGAATAACTACTCACCTTTCAAAATCACCAAACAGAATCATGGGCACTAAAGCAGTTTTCATGGGTTAATGGAAATTGCATTGTAATATAATTAGGAAATACGCTACCACGACCATAGCCTTCAATCATTGCCAAGAATAAAAACGCTTACAATTATTTCTGAAATGCATATATTTTTTATTCTAACATGAATTTCCACATGTATAACAATAAATATTTTTAATATGTTTTTGTTACAGGCAGTGAAGATGCTTTAATGAAGTGAAAAGAATCATGTAAACTAGATGATGATATAAGCATAAATCAAAAACATTGTGCGAATTTTAATACAAAAGTTAAAATCTTTAACAACGATTTAACGCACAAATACGTACAAACAGGACACATAAAATCCCAAATTATCGATTCGAGGATTCCCGGATCCCCCGTATGGAGGGATCCCGCGCAGTGACTCCTTTTTTCAGTTTGTTCTGGTTCATTATGTCATTTCTTTAGGATATATAAACTCTTGTTTTCACCTTTTCAATCATTCCATACGCCAGTACTCGGGGCTATAACCGAGGGGTTCTTCGAACCCATTTTAATTCTCTTTCCCCCCCCCCCCCTCACTGGTAATACCGGAATCCTCGAAACGATCGTATGGGATTTTTGTGTCGTGTTTGCACGTAATTGTGCGCTGCTACAAGATCAAGTGGATTATTTCCAGTTTCTGAACTTGTTAGGCCAAACGATTTGGCATGGTACTAAAAAAAAAAATAAATAAAAACAAATGTACCTCCAGAAAATATTTCTGAAAAAGATCTCATAGGAAATCGAAGTGGAACTACCCTTGAACTTGAGGATATGATTTGTGCAAAGCACAGATACGAATTTGGAACATTTTGGTCACCACCTCGCTATTGCGAACATCCTGCATAATACTCCTCCAATTGCGAACTTACCAAATTCTGAGCACAGTGCTTCATATTTCAAAAATGTATAACATCTCACATCCATGTCCTTTCTTATCCTTGATTTTATGATTAGGATGTTCGCAATAGCGAGGTGGTGTCTAAAACGTTCCAAATTTGTATCTGTGACTTGCACAAATCATATATTCAATCTCTACGGTAGTTCTACTTCGATTTTCTATGGGGTCTTTTTCAGAAATATTTTCTGGAGGTAAATTTTTTTTCATTACCATGTCAAATCATTAAGCCTGGTGAGTTCAGAAACTGGAAATAATCTACTTGCTTTTGTAGCAGTATATGGCCCACAAGCACATTTGTTTGATATCTTGCATAAGGAATATTCATCCATGTTTAAAATAACTTTTAAAAACAGTCTTGCTTTCAAACAGACAGTGTGCAGCAAGACTAAAGTAGCTTATAATCATCTGGTTTACATGCTTCTTTTCACTTCATTAAAACATCTTCACTGCCTGTAACAAAAACATTAAAAATATTTATTGTTATACATGTGGAAATTCATGTTAGAATAAAAAATATATGCATTTCAGAAATAATTGTAAGCATTTTTATTCTTGGAAATGATTGAAGGCTATGATCGTGGAAGCGCATTTCCCAATTATATTACAATGCGATTTCCATTACCCCATGAAAACTGCTTTAGTGCCCATGATTCTGTTTGGTGATTTTGAAAGTTGAATAGTTATTCTACATTTCTATTATTATTGTAGAAGCTTCTGACTTTAATGCATGTCTAGTATATCTCACTTAAAATACGCAAAAATGTTTTTTGGAAATTTGGCATAAAATTTAGGAATGCATTAATGTCTGCCCATGGTGGGGCCTATTTTTCTGTGTTTCATTTCACCATAGGGAAGCATACAGCAGTTAAAAATGATGGGATGATTTCAATGCAAATATCTACATGTGTCAAAACTATAGTGAAATTTCGAAAAAAAAATCAATTTTTGATGCCTCCTAGCTCACTGCATTACACTTATCCCATAATTTTTATTCTTGAATAGCAAAGGGCCAACCTTACATAATACAACCATGTAATTCGTTTTGTGGGATAACTTCAATGGATACTATGAAAAATACTATGCAAAGCATAAAATTTGAATTTTTCAAGCGGCGCTCTGACCTTTGAGCCCCTCCCCCCCACCACCACCAAATGAAAACTAATGGTCCCACGGCATTAATATTCTGGATTTATTTATTTCTAATGGTCATCTCACTAAGAAAAAAAATCACATGAATCTGTTTACCATTTAATCACAGCCTGGGTGATTCTTATATGGAATGACTCTTAAGTGTTTTCTTTTTACACAATCTCTTCTGATTTTTGTCAGCGGCTATTTTTTTAATATCTTCTTTTTCTGGTGTGTCAGTGATGATTTTTGATCTTCTCTTTTTTTACATTTCTTTATTAGTTTTTGTAGTGATGCTTTGGGATATGGGCGTATATAGGAAGGACTCAAAGGTATTTGAAACTTGTCCCTTTCCTCCCTCTGCTGAATATTTTTAAAAAAGGTTTATCACATATAGCATGCTACATTTAGGCTTAGCTTGACTGCTAGTTTACAAGCACTGTATCTTTAAGTTTATTATATAATTATAATATTTTTGTTTTAAATAAAATATAATTGAAAAAAATCATTGAAAGTATAAGAATTTGTACTTACTTCTGAGGTATGAAAATAAGATTATCCCTTTTAAATACAAACAATAATACAGCTGGTGTAACAATTAGAATCAAACATGAGGCTATAGATATTCCATCTAGTAGAAAAACTTGAACTAAATTCTAACAGTTATTTTGGACATAAATTCTGCTGTCCCACTCCTCCCAACTCTCCCCTATGGGCCAACCTATCATGATACATGTTTCATTTAAAAGTTTTATTAACAAACTTTCTTAGATTGTTTTATTCTTGAGATAGGATAATAAAAGTTCCTTGTGACCTGTGAAAATGGAAAGTCACTGTTAGAAACTCTCTGATAAGTTTGTTTGATCATTTGAAGTCCTTTCTTAATGTATTAAAAATATTTCTAAATTCTCACTAATTATTCTTTTCGTTTTCATCTAAAGTTAAAACTTTATTTATTAAAAATTTAAATAAATTCAATGACATTGCGATCTATTTTTGTTCGTTTTGTTTACATATTATGAAGTAATATTATACATATTGTATATATATACACAGTATATTCCCTCAAATCCGCAAACACAAAATCCACAAATGTCTAAAATCCGCAAATTATCACAGATGTAAACAATGAAACTTTCAGTTCAGATGTAGGAGCAAAATTACAGAATTTTTCAGTTTTATATGTAATTCTCGATAATGTGAATGAACTAGTCATTTTTCATGAAGGAAGTATAAATTTATTTGTAAAAAAAAATCAAGATATTGCTGGCATCACTGGTAATTGCAACCTTTTTACCAAATATATTTACGTATTAATCAAGCTTTTTTGGTTTATTAAGACTGGCTAAACTAATAAAACTTTTTTACTTTATGATTTTGACCTGAATTAATAGGTTACTTTTATGAGGAAAGTTTTGTTAAATAATTCAAGGAAAATGTATCATATCTTTATTATATGCATATTTAATTATATACATTATTGATCATTTACTTGACCTTTACTTTTAATAATTTTCGAAATTATCTTACTTTTAATAATTGTAGTTTATTACTTTACGTAATTGTTTTAATATTTTACTATATTGCAAGCATTCATTATAATTTTGATTGGAATATTGCATTCAAATTACTGTTTTAAAAATGTAAACAAAGCGATTACCAGAAATCTGAAAAATTCTAAAATCCGCACAACCTCTGGTCCCAAGCTCTGCGGATTTGAGGAAGTCTACTGCATATATATGAATTTACATATTGTGCTCATGTAGGGGAGACCGGGGGAATGCCGCCAACCCGGGTTATGCCGCCACCCCACCTAGTTTAAAAACTAAGGGCAGTTTGAGGTAGTGAATGTGCCTGCACTATAGCGGCCAACAATATAAACAGTGCCTAAAGTGAGAGTGACTTTGCTGTACGTCGTTCGTTTATTCTACTGGAAAATGTAGCTTTCATCTAGTTGCTTATTATTTTGGAGCTTCAAATGAGTAGAGATAAGCACCTTTTATTGTAACATTAGGTATTTAAGATAATATGATCCGTAATCTATATGCATTCGCCGACATTTTGATGCAATGTGTTGAACAAGTTCGGTGCTTCTTTCGGCTTTGCTTGGGGATTTCCGCCATATTGTCCTCTCGGGGTAATGCCGCCCCCATGCAAATCGGGTGAGAAATGGCCTCATTTTAATGTAGTGTAGCCGATTCAGCAGAGTGACTTTTGCAATATGAAGTAAATTGTAAGCTTAACCATTATTCTGCTCAATTACATTGCTTTCTAACTATTTTCAGTAGGTTGTGTGTTTCCTAGTATCCATTTGATGCATGTACTAGGTCATTAAAGAGTGGCGGCATTACCCTGCCACTGTGGCGGAATTACCCCAGTGTCCTGGGTAATCCCGCCACTGTGCAGAGGTTTAAAAAATATTTTTTTATGTATGCTTACTTTGCAGTTATGTTTACGGTTAAATTTATAGAGATACTAAAGATCATGATTCAGCTTTAGAATTTTTACTATTAAAAAATAAACATTTTTTCGATGTGAAAAAATTTAAATTCCCTTAAGGTGTCGCCATTCCCCCGGTCTCCCCTATATTAAGTTTATTTTTATTCTTTTGTTATTTCCATTTTATATTTGCTTTGGAATATACTGATATAATGTTGGTTATTCCTATTTCTAGCTGTTAAACAAGACTATAAAAATAGTAGTTGCTAATTTTCCCCATTGGTTAAGATAGAATTTGATAATTATTTTTAAGACTTAAAATTTAGAAAATTTTCTGGATACATGCATGAAAATTATGCAATTTTTGCAGTTTTGTTAAAATAGTTTGAACAGCAAAATTAAATTTATTCATAATGCTGTTATTCATAACTTTTTGTAATCAATAAAAATATTACTCTTATGAATCACTTCATTTTAATTTAGATGTTAAAGATAACTTTTACTAACTTTGTAATTTCTAATGTACTAGGAATAATATCTTGCAAGCAGCAATATAAAATTAAAATATTTACTGAAAAGCAACAAACTTTTCAATTCTGTTGTCATCCAAAACTCTACAATTAAAAAAAGGTATTGTTCAGTTAGCTGGGTGCCACTTATACCACTATATCATATTACCATTGTCATATCATGCCACTTATCATACATCAGTAATACTTGGCCAGGAGCCGCGCTAACCAATCGTCTACTCGCCAAATGCGACATCGTGAAATCGGCGAAAAGAAAATTATTATGGCGGAAAAGCTGGCAAATGATTTTTTTGGGACTCTTAAGTTGTTGTAATCATGTTTTGGAACGTAAATGAATTTCCGTTTTTAGCACAAGTTAACTATATTAGGAGAAAAATTTTAAAATATCGTAATATCCCATTAATCAGCCCCTCCTAATGACGCCCCCCCCCCCTCATTTTGTAAACAAATTTGAAATTTTCAAAAAATCCCGAGAAAGCGCCTCCTAGACAAAAAAAATTCCATCCCATATGTCAAATCATTACCAAGTATTTTGTATCCAGGTATTTTTTTCACCGCATCAGAAAGGTGCGCTAATTCTAAATATGATATCCCCAATCCAGGTGTGATTCTGTTCCGAATTTTCCGAAAATTTAAGCATTCGGTTCAGGAATTAAAAAAAAAAATAGACATGAGTCGGAAAATCTGGATATACAAAAATATTTCTAATTTCAACAAATGGTCTCCGAAAAAATCAATTTTGCCAATCGTTCGCAGAAAAGAAGCGCCGCTTTCTTCAAAGGATCGTGGAAAAAACACGAATTTTGTCAATGGATAGCACAAAAAATACGAATTTCATCAAAAGATTGCAGGAAAAACGCAAATTACCTCAAAAGATCGCTGGAAAAACGCAAATTACGTCAAAAGATCGCTAAAAAATACAAATTACGTCAAAAGATCGCTAAAAAATACAAATTAGGTCAAAAAATCGCTAAAAAATACAAATTAGGTCAAAAAATCGCAAAAAAAGCAAATTTTGTCAAAGAATCGCGAAATAAAAGCACATTTTGACAAAGGATCGCAGAAAAAAATGGGAATATCGTTAAAAGATCGCGAAAAAATTTCACATTTCGACAAAGAATCTCAAATTTCGTCAAGGGATTGCGGAGAAACGCGATTTTCATCAAAGGATAGAAAAAAAAATGCAAATTTTGCCAAATATAGTGAAAAAAAACCCCGCAAATTTCGTCAAATATCCCGGAAAACCCCCACAAATTTCAGGAAAAGATCCAGGGGAAAATCCTGTGTAAGCGCTCCCTCTGATTATTTTATGATTTTTCGTCATGTCTGGTGGACGGATTAACGGGATTTTAGATAATTAAATGTTTTAGAAAGCTCCTTTTAAAAATAATTATAAGGTTACTATCTAAAAAGTAACCTTATGATAATTATCTTTTTAAACAGTTAGCAATTTTTTCTTTGTTTTGCACATTTAGTGAAATAACTTAATCCCGTAAATATTTCTTGTCATATCTTAGAAGCAATGTAAGAATTCAGGGGGTGGCCCGGGGGAATATACCCCCCCCCCTCTCCTGGAAGATTTGAGATTTTGTGTTCAATGGGCAAAAAGTGGAATTTCCCATAATGTTAAATAAAAAAACATAAAAATGTTAGCACAGAAAGAGCTTCTCTTGGTAGAGGTTCAATAAATGTTTGTATTTTTATTTTTTTACTTGTGAACTCATATATCAAAGAAGGAAAATAGTTAGGGATTAAAAAAGCAACAAACCCTTTTTTTTTTTTAATAATCCCTACTGAGTATTAATAATGCTACTATTTAATATTTTGAGAATTTCAGATATAGAAATAACTATTTTTATATTTACTCTGTATAGGTTTATTAAGTACAAATGCAAAATGAGCTGCAAACGATACTTTTTTGCTTTGTTATTTGTTTGCTAACTAATGAAATTATACTTAATTGCAGCTTTTATTAATTCTGTATATAATTACCATCTTAGTAATTAAAACATAAAAATGTATATTATTTTCCTGATTAGAGAGTTGATTGTTTAAATAATAATTTTAAACAGTGTTAACAATTTACTTTTAAATGCAGCTGTTAATAATTTTAGTAAATGTAAATATCAGTAGTATTTAATATGGTTTTATATAATTATTACAAAATGTTAATGTTACAGCATTATTGTATACTACTAACTAAACAAATGAATGCAGTTTTTATAATTACTGTAATTACTAATTGTAATTAATTAAAGATTGAAAACGTAGGTTATGATAGAAATTACAGTTTTATTTGTTTTGGAAACATAAAATTATTGGTAGCTATATTCCGTATTTCAACACGGGGAAAAAACTATATTTAAATTTAAAAAATCTGATTTTCTTTATTTTTAAACAAAAATCATGATTTTTTTTACACCCTAATTTTTATTAAAATCCTGAATTCGGCATTTTATTTTGTGCATATATGTGTTAATTTGAAATTGATAAATGCAATATTAAGTAAAAATTCTATAGAGCTGGAAAATTCCCTACTGTCTTTAGCCACATGTTACTTTAAAAAAATTCTGGTGTCCTCTCGAAGAATGCATCTCACTGGCTGTGAAAATGCTAGACACCTGGTGTCTTTTGATTGAGAATGAATTCTGCGGTTGATAAAAATCTATGCTTTAGTTGAATTACAAATAATTTTTCATTATTTTAATGGGCGTTTTTAATTAATTACTCAGCTAATTATTAGAAATTTAAAATTCTGAGTCTCAGTTGCACCAGGAGAGGACTTTGACTACCCTCACAAAAATGTTCAGCTTTGTACATGCCGTAGATTTTGCTAGCCATCGCACACACAGAGCGAAACTTCCTTTTATTAGTATAAACTTTAGAATGCAATCAATGTAAGATTAAAGTTTATTATCGCATAAAATTCAGTAACTATGCAGATAATTTTCCTTTTCAACTTTATTTATCTTTAAGTAGTTGATATTTGGGCAATATGTATTTCTCAATTGTATGGGAACTGTGTGCTATACTCATTATATATATATATTTCTTTTTATTTCAGCTTGATCATGATTATGACAAAGTTCGCAAGAAAAATATACAGAATTCTAAGAAACAAGGTTGTGAAGCATGCGATGTTGTTCGAGAAATTGTGCGCTTTCCTGGATTTAAAATAATAAAAAACACTCAAGCATTGAGGAGAAGAGCATATCAACAGCTAAAAGCTTCCTCCTTGAGTGAAGTATCAAGCAATGTTGTAACTGAAAACCGGTATTATGTTTGCCTTCCAAAACTATCGGATTTTATTCATGATAACATTATCAGAGAAGATTATGTACAAGAACTCGATAAAAAATTAAAAGACAGGATTTATCAGTTGGTTGCAGAAGGAATTGATAATACAACTAAGATCAAACGATATTTGAAAGTGTTTGTAAGCTCAAACAAGACTGTTTGGTTTAAAAATTCAAAATTTCCAAGTGAACTTAGTAAGCGATTTTACCAATCAAATCATACCATACGCAACCATGTTAACTTGGCTTTGAACCAATATCGCTATTCAAAGGTTGACCAAGAACACTTAGATTCAATGTTGAAAGACTGGGAAGCAGATGGATCTGAAATTCATTACTTATTTAGACCATACGTTGTAAATGGTACTGAAGAAATGCAGCTTTTCGTGTACCAATCCAAAAATCAGAAGCATTTGTTGCAGCGGTATGGAAATGAAGCCTGTTTGCTTGATGCAACTTACAAAACCTCAAAATATGATTTGCCTTTTTTTTTTTTCAGTGAAAACAAATGTTGATTACCAACCTATAGCTGTTTTCATTGTAATGAATGAAACAATTAATGCAATTGCTGAGGCATTAAATATTATTAAATCTTGGAACCCTCATTGGAGCCTAAAATATTTTATGACAGACTTTTCAGAGGCTGAGATTAAAGCTATTGAAGATGTATTTGTATCTACAGAAGCATTTTTATGTTATTTTACAAAGAGAAAAGTTGGGATAGATGGCTCAGTAATAAAGACAATCGAGTATATATGGAAAAAAAGAAAATATTGGAAATGTTCCGGAAAATTTCCCATGCTGAGAACAAAATAGATTTTGAAAACGCGTTATTAGAAAACAGTGATGTTTGGAGAAAATCTCAGAAATTACAAGAGTACTTTAAAAAACTTAGGAACCTGTTATGAAAAAGTGGGTCTGGTTTTTCAGAAGTAGCGAATTTATTGTTAACATTAAAACTAACAATGGAATAGCAAGCGTAAATGGTGAACTTAAAAATTGCTATTTAAGTAAATATAAGGATAAATCTTTAAGTGGTGTAGTAAAAGTAATCTGCAAGGAATTTTTTGTAGAAAAATTCCAAAAGTATATTGAGAAAAATATATCTTGCCTAATTACTGTAAGGAACTATGCCAAAGAAGTGCCAGCATATCTGAATAATCGACCGCGGAATTTTGTGGCACATTGCATTACAAGAATAGAAAGCAGCGCACATGTAAAAACAGTTACATGTGTCGAATACTTTAAATTTCTTGTAGAAAGTGGTGAGTAAGAACAAATTTTATAATGTTGTTTTGGGAAATACTCTTGGCTTTCCATCATGTGAATGTTTCGACTGGCAAAAATATAGATGTCCATGTAAACACATGTTTGCCATATTGAAATATACACAAAATAACTGGGATAACATTGGAATGAAATACATTAATTCTGTGTTTCATATTTTAGATGAAACAATTGTTCCATCGACTTGGCAAAGTATGACAGCCAAAATTGTATGCCAAAGTGTGACAGAGGAAACTTCTGCATGCCAAAGTTTGACAGGTGACGCCCATTTAGTGTTGGAGATAGGAGCCTCAACAAACATGCTAGAATCTAGCCTTCACAGTAGGGAAAACATTGCAGTAAAAAACTTAAGCCGATCTGCAGCAGAGTGTCGAATATTGTTTATACAGTTAACTAAGTTAACATACAAACTTAATGATGAAATTGTGGCTGACGAACGAAACAAAAACTTGCAGGAATTACTTATATCAACATCGTTGAAAATATCAGGTGAAGATGAACTTCCTTTGGGAATTACAAAGTCTTAACACTTCACTACTAAACCTTTTACATTTGGAACTCCCTAAAAGAAAGAAGAGGAATGTAATGTATACTAAAAATTAATATCAATGAATTGTCAAGTATCAGTTTATTGCCACATGCATATTTAACTTTTTAATACCTGTATATTTATGACAGTTGTTACAAAAGTGTATGTTTTCCTGCAAATGCCAAATTTTGAAAATATTGCTTTTTGATTTTGTCTTCACATCTATATAAACATGTGAGCTATCTGTAATCTTGCCTACATATTTTTTACCAGGGATGCACCGAATACAGTAGATTCCCTCAAATCTGCAAACGCCTAAAATTCGCACATCATCACATATGTAAATAATGAAACTTTCAGTTCAGATGTAGGGTCAAAATTAGACTTTTTAATTTTATATCATTCTGTACGTATTTTAAACAATTCTCATTAATATGACTGAACTCATGCTTTTTCATGAAAGAAGTATAATTTATTTCTGAAAAAATTCATGATTTTGCTGATATGTTTGATAATCACAATCTTTTTACTAAATATATATTAATCAAGATTTTTTGGTTATTAAATCTGGCTAAACCTGAAGTAAAACTTCCTTAATTTATAATTTCTATATGAATTAGTAGAGTAAATTTATGAGGCAAATTGCATTGAAAAATTCAAGAAAAAATACATCTTTCATATTTAATTATACCTTATTATTTATTTAATGACTACCTGACCCGCCCGGCGATGCCCGTTGTAATAACCTGAAATAAAACTCAAGTTTGTAAGATTTTATATCTTTTCAAAATCTTTTAAATGAACCTAGCTTCAGGGACCCATTGCCTTTGAAATTGGGCCCTTAGAACTCGAGGAAAGAATGCGGTCCTACCTCTGTAAATTTCACGAATAACTTTTTAACATTAACATGATATTATTTAATAAACGGTGAACTCATTTAACTAAAGTTACCTTTAACGCGATTTTTAATTTACGGCTGTAGTGAGTAAACGTAAGTTAGGGTTCGATGAAGCTTTTTATTCTTGGGGCCAATTTTGTGAAAAGTAAAATTTATTTTTGTGATTTTTATTATTTTTGTGAAAAATAACATATTGTAACAAAAGTTGAAATTCAGTTACGCAAATTCGAACCAAGAATTTATTAACAAAAACTTCTCTAAATCCCCTTGGTAAAGTTTTTGTTTTTCATGACTTGGTTTTAGTTATAAATTACACATTTTAAAACACTTTTTATGAGAAAGAATGTTATGAAGGGGCCTATTTTATTAAAAGAAATTTTGTGAAGGGGCCCATTTTATTAAAATTATTTTTGTGAAGGGGCCCATTTCATTAAATTGTTTTTGTGAAGGGACCTATATTATTAAACAGATTTTTGTGAAAGGGCCCTAAATAGGCCCCAAATTTTGGCTGGATTGACCCCTGTAAGTAGTTGCTGAAAAAGGAGATTAATATTCGAAAAAGGTAGTAGCTGAGATATAAAGAAACAACGGCCCTAGGGGACAGGTTTTTAACTGGAATGCAGTTGAGTATAAATTTTATTAATAGTTTTAAAGTAGTTTGAGGGCACTAGAACTGTATTGAGTCTGTTCTCAACTGCTCTGCTGAACAAGTGCAAAAAGTTTTGACGCATTTACAAATTCATTTTTAACGGAAAGACATAAAATTGGCTATGGAAGCGGTTTGGAATCGAAATGTGTTTTCCCTTTTTTTTATAAGTAAATTACCTATGGAGTTATAAGCTATTTTGATCACGTGACAATGATGTTATTCGCCCTTTGTTGAGTAGTTATTCTTCTTTTGGTGTGAAATTCAATTCAAAACGCCTACTTTGACACTATTTTCTGAAAGATCTATTGCGTTTGCAAAGAAAAGGAAAAAAACAGTTCAATTGCATAGTTTTTGAACAACACCTGCTAGTTTCATGTATTTCTGAACAAAAATAAATTAAAACTTATCTCATAAAGTTGCCCTTTTGGATTTGAAAACAGCCTTAAAATTTAGTATCATCAAGCTGCAACAAAGGCCCCAAGAAGGATATTAATATTCAAAATTCAGAGTTGCTACGCCACTTGAAAAACCTGAAAAAGTCAGGGAATTGGGAAATTGACCAAATAAATCAGGGAATGTCAATATTTTTTTCCGAAATCTGGAAGAGTCAGGGAATTTGATAAATTTCATTGTGATCGCCAAGAAAGTTTGATCGTAGCGCTGCCAGGAATGAGAATCTTCCATGTTTTGGAAAATTCCACATAAAAAAAAAAAATCACCTAAATTACCCTTTTTTCAAAAATTTCCAATTTCATCCTCCACCCCTTTCCTATCCAACATACAAGGGCATATTCAAGGGGGGGGGGGGGGCTGATGGGACTACAGCACCTCTCTCTCTCGCCCCCCCCCCCCGAAATTTTCGAAAATGATATGAAAAAGGTGCTGATTTTCTTTCTTTCTTTTTTGGAAAAATTTAATTTTTTTTTTTAATCATATAGCAAATTAGCCATTCTCATTAGTCCCATATTAGTCCACATTGACAACAAAGAAGAGAAAAAGGCCTGATAGGGTTACATCCCTCCTCCCGATATAGTCGAAAAATTAAACGAAAAAAGTGGGGAGAAGATAAAGGGTAGAAGAATTTCTTTCTTACTTATTAGATCAATTTAATTATATAGAGTAGGTGGGGTTCAAATAAGTTTAGACATAGAGTAGGTGGGGGCAAAGATACGCACGGGCTGATTTAATCTGAAGAAACATCTCTACAATCATGACCGCTAGGTGGTAGTTTGGTATCAAGTGTAGTAGTTGTGTGTTCAAACCTTGTGAAAAAAGTAGCACTCCATGCCAAGAAAATGAATTAAGTTTAAATTTTCGCATTTTGATCTAACATTTTAAAATTTTCACTTTATTGTTTAACTGACAATACTTCGAATTTTTACAAATCAAAAAATTCAGTGGTTGGTTGGTTGGTTGGAGTTTTATGGCACAAAGTCCCTGTAGGGACATGCTGCGCCAAGAAAAAGTTGAGTAAATCATAGTTAAAAATTAAAAGTTACAGCAAAATACTGTCAGAAGTATAAAAGTGAAAAAACAAAGTAAAATAAAGAAAGCAATGTGATAATACATGTAATTAAAATAATGCACAAGGAAAGCGACAATACACAAGGTTTTAAAAGCCGAAAAATAGTTAAAAGACAAGAATAATTAAATTAAAAAATTCTAAAAGCTCTAAAGTTATGAAAAGTTATATGTTCAAGAAATAAAGCATAAAATGTTATATAATACTGCTTTAAGAACGAAGTTATAATTCAAAATTTTAAAACGATATAAAGCTACGTAGGATGAATAACTTCAAAAACTGTATTATTGTCATCGTTATCAGAGTCATAACTACAAGAGTCCATAGCCTCTTCTGCATAGTTGAGCAGCTGTTTGTGATCTTTAATATTAGTTATTGCTGGGCTAAGACATGATTTATTGCCTTTTCTCTTCACAGTTTTCCACTGTGAAGGGATTTGAGTTGGAGGTTTCTTTCTTTCTTTTTGAGCACAAGTTTTTTCATTTGCTTTCGGAGTTGGACGAACAATAGGTTTCACAGATTTGCTTTTATCTGGAGCTGGCGTTTGTTTAGTCTTATGTTCGGCGGATATTTTTGATTTAACTGATGATGTTCGGGGAGAATTAGGTTTCTGTAATGATAGAACTGGAGATGAAGCAGCCTTAGTTTCAGTCTGATGATTAGATGACTTTTTGGATCCAACTTGAGATTTCTGTGACTGAGTAAGTTGATATTCTATTGTAACTGGTTCTGAGGATGGTAGCCAACGTTCCAATAATGGGGTACCATAGCATTTACTACCAAGAGAGACGTCCCGGGTTTTTTTAGGTGAAGTATTGGTTGAATGTGTCATAGATGTATTATTTGGTGGAAAAGAGCAGTCGGTCTGGGTACTGATGTGCCTTACGGATTTTGGTTGTTGTTTGAGTATACTAGAGTAAGAAACCCCGATAGTCGGGGTTCTAGACTCAACAAGTTTACGAGCTTCGGGATAGGAAATTTTTTCAGTTATTTTAATAGCAATTATTTCTTTTTCACGGATACAGTTAGGACAAGAACGGGAGTATGCTGGATGATCACCCTTACAATTTATGCAGTGTCCGGATTTTTTACAAGATTTACCGTCGTGGCCTACTTCTGCACAACGAGGGCAGGTAACAGTACCACGACAAGTAGTGTTGGTATGACCATATCGTTGACATTTGAAACAACGGAGAGGATTTGGAATATAAGCCTGGACAGGACAGCTTAGGTAGGCTGCTTTAATTCTAGTAGGTAAATTTGGACTATTGAAAGTCAGAATGATGTGCTTTGTGGGAAGCACTTTCTCATTCCGACGAATTGTTATACGGCGTACATCGATGACATTTTGGTCTTTTAAATTTTCTAAAAGTTCTTCTTTTGTAGACAGTAAAAGGTCAGGATCCGATATTACACCACGGCAAGTATTCAGAGTTTGATGCGCTGTAACAGAAACATAAAACGGTCCTATTGTATTAGCATTTGAAAGAAGCTGAGATTGGCTGGCTGAAGAGACCTCAACAAGCAAATCTCCAGAATGCAGTTTTTTAAGTGAACAGTTGTCACCAAATACAGAATGAAATGTTTTTGCAATAAGAAAAGGTGAAGTTCTCTTAAAGGAACTATCAGAGAGGCTATCAGTGCGTTTAATTACAAAAAAACGAGTGAATGAAGAATTCGGTTCATTTTGTTGCTCTCCACATGGGAGAGAGTTAGAAGAAAATGAGTTTTTTCCATCCATGTTAGAAAAAAAATAATGATTCAGACCCCGGCCGCACCACCCACTACCGAGCCCAACAAGGGGATACACAATTGTGCACCAGTGCTAACCAGGGCCCATACGGTCACAAGACATTCCTATGCCAGTCTCCACCCTTAACAAGATGGCTAATAAATGCTCGCTCACTTGATCCCCAGCCAGTGACAAGTCAGCTGACCAGCCGATTGATGCATACGGGACCAATATGCACCTCCCGTCTACCTGAAGCAGAGGCCAAAGCAGTGTGTTGGTTCCCCTCAACTGCCAGGATCCCCCTTTCCAGGGACACGGGACGCCACGCACGGCAAACACGTGGGTGGTTTACAATTCTCCATGAGTCGATATACAGGATGATATCGGCTCATGCAGAATTGCCCTCACCTCCTAAGAGGAAACCACAATGAGAGTGAAACAAAGAGGAAAGAAAGACGAGAAATAAGAGGAAAAGGAAAAGAGAAAGATCGCTCAGGAACCCGGGGTTGCGAAGCCCGTGAATACCTAAAGAAGGTATCCCCCTGGGGAAAAAAAAAAAAATCAGTGGAGAACGGAAGCTCTATAGCTTCTAAATGCCGTATAGTTTACCTCGATCGCATTTGTTTAAACTTGTCGGTAGCCGGTTAAGTAAAATGCTGCAGAATGGGGTAAAAGTACGCAACCGTCTTGGGGCAAAGATACACACAAGTTTAAGATTCGGGACTTTGTCCTATCGTTTAACTAGATGCAAAGCTTTCCACAATTACGTTGTGGAAAGTTTTATTTTTTATATTGTATAAAATATAATAGCTATTTAACTAATATAAGCTAGTTAACTACCTTTTCCTTTTTCTAGTTAAGGTATCTCAGGACTCTTAAAATTGGAAAAATCGAAAAAAAAAAAGACCATTTTCAACATATAATATCTTAAAATGCAATTAATTTTAATACAAAATTTTATATTGGGCTGAAAGATATAAGTATGTTCTTTCATTTCATGTATTTGAAAAATTACAAGATGCAGAATTAGAATTTACAGTGGGCTCCAAAATGTCAGACATTTGACGAGCGGAAAATCGGCATAACATATTATGCGCACGATTACAAAATAAATTTTGCAAGTAGACGGAAAATTTTGGGTCCTACTTATGCTTCACATTGTAATAATTACTCTGAACCTAAATAAATTTGTATATAAAGCATTTTTCTATTTTTAATACAAAGTTGTATTTAGTTAATGCAAAATTTAGAAATTTTCAACAGTATAATCACCTATAAAGAATATATTTCTGAACAATAAGAAGGAAATTTTAGGTTCAGTTTATACAGACAAACATGAAACATACGTTTTGAAAATTTCATGAAAAAAAATTCAGAAGTTTTTGAGATATCGTGCGCGTTATGCCCAAAAACGTCATTTGGAGAAAATTGACTTCAAAGTTTCTGAAACGCCGCTTCAGCTATTGAGCGTGTATAATTCTAAAAGCCATAACTTCCGTTCTAATAGAAATTTTAAGGAAACATTTATACCAAAATGTTCAGAAAAGACAGTAGTTTAATATCTAAAAAAATTTAAATTTCGAAAATTTTAAAGCTTTAAGAGTCCTGAGACCCCTTAAGTTTTTTTTTCAATATAGAACGTAGGTATCTACCTACCTACTGTTAAAAATCAATATTCTCGTTTCATAAAACGACTTTGTTTTAAGTCTTAACCCTTAACTCCGGTTAACGGTCTCACAGACCACTGTTATATTCAGTTTTCATAACTTATCATGTAATTTTCAATTTAACTATCGATGTTAGTTTAATTTTGATTCGTTTCGAAACTTAGTAGTATCGTTAAAGACTTCTAAGTAAGGAGAATTTTTATTATGATAGACCTTTACATAAAGTTTAGCGCAAAAACAGTATCTTATGAGTCAGTCAACCCTTTTATTCATTCTACGATCAAGGGGTCTTTGGGACCCCTTAAGAAGTTTTTATGCAACAATTTTTGTCACAATAGTTAGAGATTAACTGCTATTTGCGATCTCACAGACCGCTGTTTTTTTTTTTTTTTTTTTTTTTTTTCATAGTTTAACTTACAATTTTCAGTTTAACTATACTAGCGAAATTTACTAATGCTTTTGCATAACGCATTCGTTTTATTGGAAATGGGGCAAAAACCCACAGTAATGGGGCAAAGATACGCATTGCGTATGTTTGCCCCACCACTGCGTACTTTTACCCTGACCGATGAGGCAAAGATACGCAGTGCAATGTTTTTTTTTAAATTGCAATTCTCACAGAATTATAATTTGTCAGCATGTCGGTTGATGGTGGCACTTGCCTAAAGTTCTAATCTAACATTTTAATCACTCATTACACAAGTTTAGACCGATGTTTGCGTTAAAAATCGAAATGTATGGAAAGTGCGTATCTTTACCCCCACCTACTCTATATATTTGTCATGCATCGCACTTGTCTTCTTGTTAGTCCCATATTTGTGCATAGTGACACCTTAGTTAATCTCTTCAGAATTTTGGCTAAGTCGGAAGTCAGGCACTGTATATGCGAGGAAGAGCTGACTGTGAATGATATTCATTAACTTTTGTTTTTAACACTCGATTACTTCCTCGTATCTATAAGATACACAGTGACTTTTGGTCTGACTGCAAAGACATCTTTTGGAGTTCGGTAACGCTCCCTCCCCCCCCCCCTTCACTTATCTTCCTATTCCGTCCTAACTTAGCAGACAGTTTTTTTCATCTGCAATGGTTTAAAGTCATTATTACTTGTGCAATGCACAAATAATAAACAAAGTCGTTATTTTATATATGTGTATCAAAATATTTTGTGTATACAAAAAATATTTTGCGATTAATTTATTGTTATATATTATTGTTGTTACTGTTAATATTAATTTATTGTTAAGCAAGAATCGTTGCCAGAATTTAGTTTTGGGGGTGGGAAGTACATTTTTATAGATTTTAAGCTACAATGACTTTCTTTTAAATGAAAGTATATAAAAAACCCAGTAAAACTTTTCACGACGAGGAACGACCTCAGGATCGGACACATGCTACCCCCCCACCCACCCACCGGGGTTGATTCTGAGTAAGAAAAAAAAATTCTGAAATTCACAGCAAACTTTCTGAAAGTTTGCAGCAGAGGAAGGAAGGGGGGAAATTCCTTCTTGCCGGTTGGGTTAACTTAACTATGTTTTCATTTCAGGTCAGTTTCAGGCTGAGTGTAGATTCCTGCAAGTTGGGTTCGGGTAAACCAGATTTTTAAAAAGTTAGACCAGTATATTATTTCAGTTTAAAAACTATAGCTATCATAATAAACATAGATGTCTGTATCTGTTTTTTCAGTAACCCTTTGATGAGATTCAGGTTTTTATCACAACGCTTTGACGAAATTCTCATTTTCCCGCGATATTTTGACAAAATTCGTTTTTTTTCCGCGGCCCTTCGACGAAATTTGCGTTTTTATGGAAACGCATGTTTTTTTTAGCGATCCTTTGTCGAAATTCGCTTTTTTTCTAATGTCATTTGACAAAACTTGCTATTTTTTTGCAATCCTTTGTTGTAATTTGAGTTTTTTCCGCGGATTTTCGAGGAAATTCGCGTTTTTTCCCCCTCTTTTTGACAAAATTCGCGTTTTTTGTGATCCTTTAACGAAATTTCCTTTTTTTTTCGCAGCCCTTTGAAGGAATGCGTGTTTTTTAGCAATCGTTTTTCGAAATTTGCATTTCTTCTGCGGCCTTTTGATGAAACTCGCGTTTTTTTCTGCGGCCTTTTGACGTAATTCGGGTTTTTTCTGTGTTCATTTGACGAAATTCGCTTTTCCTGCGGGATCATTTGACAAAATTAGCATTTGCTCTGCAATTATTTGACGAAATTTGAGTTGTTTCTGTGATCATTTGACATATTCGTGTTTTCACCGTGATCATTTGGCAAAATTTGACTTTATCCGCGGCTCTTTGACAAAAGTCTGATTTTTTCCTCGATCCTTTAACGAAATTGGCGATTTTTTTTCTGTGAATGATTGACGAAATTGAATTTTTTCAGCGACCATTTATCAAAAATTGCGATATTTTTTAAGTCCGAAATTTCGGACTGATGACCGAATTTTTTTACTTTTCGGAAATTTCGGAACAAAATCGCCCCTGCCCTTTCCCTACGCCTTATTGTCAAAAAGGATTTCCGTTTACATCAAAATTCAACGTGGTTCGTAAGATTTAGAACATTGTGAAAATTTAAGTCGCCCGCCCCCCTCACGAAATGAAATCCTGGTTATGCCACTGCCACCATAGCAAATAGTTTAAATTTTTAAAGCTCATCATTACAGATTTTAAAACTTTTTCCGATAGTTATTTTCAAGTAAACAAATTAATAAATTATCCTTCATCTGCCCCCTGAAATGTCTGCTTTCTCTTCCCCTTTGCCTCCTGTTGAAAATAAAGTTTATCTGAACATTAGTGATTTTGCGATACAGTTGACGGAATGAATGATGATCCGGTGCACAAATATTCTGTAGTGAATTTGTACAGTTTGCAGGAAACTTTATTTGAAAGCTTGTAATGATCATAAATTATTAAAGAGAGCCATTCCAAATGTAAACCTCAATGCAAGGTAGTTATTGGTTTGGGAGGGTCGTGAGGGGATTGGGATAAGGATCTTTTGATTATTAACAATTCTATTCAGGAAATTTTAGCGTTTTTAAGTGATATAAAATTTGCTTCGCCCTCAACATGTCCTCTACGCACTACACCGCTAGTCTAGGACTTTCTTGAAATACACCTGGAAAAGTCAGGGAATTTTGTTCTCCCGTATGAGTAGCAACCCTGAAATTGGTGGTAGCTGAAATCTGAGAAATCTTTTTTGTCATTCATGTAGTAGCTGAAACAAAATGGATAAATCTTTCAGCATTGAAACAAGCAATTTTTGCCTGGGAAACCAAGCTCGCAACTCACTTATTCAGTTAAAAATACAGTTGTATCTCACTCCATGTAAAACTTTAATTTTCTTTTGTTACTTTAATTTTCTTTTGTTACTTTTACAATTATGAAGATATTGTAACTATATTGTCAACAGAGTTACTTTGATTTCTGTAAAATATGATAACTTGATGGAAAATACTGGAAATTGCCACCATTCATATTTAAACAACACTGAGCTAGGCATTCCTTTATTAGGAATGCTGAGCTATCAGTAGTATTTATACTATATCAGAGTCACTTCTAATAATATCACATTTTATACAAACAAATTAAGGATTCAAATATTGCTAAAATAGCTTCATTTTTGCTAAAGTTGTGAACGAAAATTCAGTTAAAGCATGTAGTGACACATCCTGCATTTTTGATGGAATAAATGGATTAAGATGTTTCTTGATCAATATAAGAAACTTTTATTAATTGAATTCACAGAAGAAGCCATGAAATTAAATTTTATTAATTAAAAAAGTTTGAAACTAATTCTCTTTTTAAATAATAACATGGTGTAACAATCTTTTTAAATATATATAACCATTAATTAAACATTACCGGCCATCATCAAAAACTGCAATATTGTGAATGAAATGACAATAAAACTGGATACCACAAACCTATAATATACAACTGTATGTATAAAATAAAGTGCCTTATACTTAATTACAAGAATTAATATCGAAGAAAAAAAGAAGAATATGGATACCGAAAAATAATTGAAAAACTTATATATTGAATTACGTTTTCAAGAGTACAGAATTCAATGATATAAGCAAATCGGTTGTTTTCTGTGAGAAAAAAAGCTAAAAGCTGAAAAAAAAATTTCTCCTGTACTCAAACAACCAATATGACCAAGAGAATAGTTTCAAGGTGAAAACAGAATAATATCAAATGGCATGAAATGGAAAAAACAATACAACCCTTTAAACACATAATTTATAGCATAAAAAATAGAAATATTACACAACATACCGAATAAAATCCCAGTTGTTTTCAAAATATCCTCCTGCACATGGTATCCAAAATCACGTAAGATTAAGGTGAATAAAACAGTTAACACTGAAATTAAAACCTATGCATTCAGTTAATTCATTTTGAAATACCGTGATAAATTCAATTAATATAATATAAATAGAAAATAATTAAATTATTTAAAATTCATAAAAACACTTTTAAATTGCTTAATTTCTATTTTACAATATTGCCAAATTCAGCGTTCAATACCACCTGGTGTAAAAAATTAAAATTATTACTCTAATAGAAGCATTAAAAGACAAAGTTTTTATTAGTGCAAAGTTTACTTTAAAAAAGCCTTCTTTATCAACATAAAAGTATCTGTGCTAAATATTATGTTAAATTGTTTAAAATTTAACTTTTTAATACTGTTAAACTCTGAAATATAAAACTATTTGTCCAGCTGAATATTCGGTATTCAGCCTAGCAATTCCTATTCGGCTAGCCGAATATACAGTATCCGGTTTTCACCATAGGCCAAATATTCTCTATTCGGCCAAAATCACTATTCGACAGATCCCTATTTTTTACATTGTTTCGTATCTAGAGCTTTTGTCTGTTTTGTAAATATTGTCTTTACACAAATTTAAATTAATTTTAAGGAATCTATTAAACATGGTAGGCAATATAAAACACAATGAAAAACACCTTGCTGCAAAATGTAAACATTCAAACTTCATACATAGTGATAATGATGTCACAGCCAATCCAGTGAGATTTGAAGATCACAGGATTTTTATGAAACATAAAACTGAACACTAGATTAATATTAACAGTTGGTTAATTAGAAGTTGGAAATTTACATCTAATAACATAAAACTGAAGTTAAAAAAATAATTTTCGTGATTTAGAGTGGATTTTCGAGTATTTCAAGATCAACTTTAACTTTCATGTAAGGGATGAAATACTTTCTAATGAACAAATATAAGATTATAAAATATAGCTTAAACAATAATTATTGAATAATGTCATGTTTACCTTGATTACTTAATGAAAAATATATGAAATGAAAGCTCCGATTCAATTTACTTAAAAAAGTGCTAAAATGCATAAAAATGTCTCTAACATTAAAACTGTCAAAAGATGTTAAAAGCCTAAAATGCTTTGAACTGCAATAAAACAACAGTCATCAGGAGAAAAACGCGTCTGATCTTTCCCCTGATGGCGGCTGTTTTATTGCAGTTGAAAGCACTTCTGATATTTAACATCTTTTGACAGTTTTTATGTTATAAAGACCTTTGTATGTATTTTAACACACAAACATAAGTATAAATAATCTTATATTTTGTTTTTTTATTTATTTTTTTAAATGTTATAAAGATTATTTTGTTAATAATTATAATATTATTTTACTTGTGGTGCAATTTTTTTTCCTTTATAATGTAATATAAATTATGATAAAATAAAGATGATACAATAAGAAAGTTTTATTTGTTATGTTTTCATTTGTCTCACATTCATATTTTTCTTTCTAATATATATAGAAGACAATCTGTTTAGAAGACAATCCGACTAACTCCATTTTAAGGGGCTTTTTTTAAACAAAGGAGCATTGAAAATTTTAATTTTTTATATACACTGGTGTGCAAAAATTAAGGAAAAGTCACAAAATGCTAGTTTTCAAATACGCGAAAACTCAAAAGGAAATAATATAACTCGAGTAATTACTATCTCTACAACACAGCTAGTCCATATAACATCTCATTCATGTTACAAGTGTCATAGTCACTACGGTGAAGCAAAAAAATAGGAAGTTCCATACATCTCATTATGAGTCTCAAATGATCTCTATATGTGACTCCACTGAGACGTCACTGTGACTGCTGCTTTGTGACGAGTCACCATGTGGCTTTACAATGTAGTTTCACTGTGACTCTCATGTGACTGTCATTTGTAGACTCAATTTGAAAGTCATCGTGAACGTTACAATGTGATAAGTTACCAAATAATGTCACATTAAAGTCACATAATGACTTTCAGGTGACAGAGAGACTACTGTGCAGTCACCATTGTGCTCTTTTGGGAAAAGTCTCCATGTGACTATAATATGATAGAGGAGAAGGTCCAAATACCGGCTACTAGGTGTTCTGAGAACTGAGCGCAGCGCAGCCTAGCGGTGATAGGCAGAGCTTGTAACTTTAATTGAGAGAAGAAAGTTACGAAAATTATGTCGCTGAAGTCTGTGTCATTTACAAATAGTAAATGCAAAAGTGTCGAATCTACGTAATCTGGTACATCAAAAGTTGTTCAGATATGTGTTTCTCATTTTTTTAAAATATACTGATCGTATATTGGCTTGAATTGTTGATTAAGTTATTTTCTAGACATATTTAGCTCTCAATTGCGGCACGCGCAGTATTGGTATTTTATTATATGAGTGAGTAATACCGGTTTTAACTTACACATAGCAGTGGTCCGAATACCGGCTACCTAGAGTGGTCTAAATACCAGCTAGCCGGTATTTGGACCTCTCTCGGTTGCTCTGCTTGAAGGGGAGGAAAATAAATTAGTTTAAATAGTTCCATAATTAATAAATTAATTTAAATGGTTCATAAATAGTCCCCGTCCCATTTCGCAATATGAAAAAAGCAACCATGGCTGTAATTCTTCAGGACCGACACTGGTTACCGGATCACTTTCCAAAAAAGAGCTGTTGGACACTACAAAATTGCCTGTAATAAATGTGGAGAGAAAGAAAAAACTGACGGAGTAAACCAGGCGAAAGAGACAGAAATTTGATTTTAACCCTCTCTCTGCTCAACCCGAGATTTAATTTGGGCATCGTAAAAGAAGCAAAATTTGCGCAACCCGAGATTTCCTCGGGGAAGCATTTTTCCCGTCTAATTAACCCCCTTGATTATTCCCACCAGTTATTTTTTTATTGAAAATTATGCCTTATTTAATCGGAGCATTTTCCAGGTAAAATTAGACAAAAACTTTTGTTTTGAAAAACCGGTGACAAAAGAATAAAAATTCTTAAAAGACGCTCGTCGCGAAGGGGTTAAATACGCAATTTTTGAAGCTATTTTGATAAAACAATTACGCAGCGAGAGGGCTTGAAAAATGAAAATATCTAGCAGGGGAATATGATAAATTTGTGTCTTCTGCATGAGTGCTTTCTCTGTGCACAAGAATAGGGGAAGGGATTCTGAATTCAATGTTAAGAATGCGATTTGTGGGCTGATAGGGACTATACCGACGAAGATAGTGATATTATGCTTTTGATTTTTTTTTCAGATAAAATAATTCTCATTTCAATCAGCAAGCTTTTTTTTTTTGTTTTACACGTTAAAAAACAAAATTAGAAACATAATGGGAAGAAGACTGAGAGATAGTCGTAAAGAATTTTAGAAATTTGACAAAAATACTTATTTATTAAAAATTGCGTATTTTTCTGTACATAAGAAATGTTATTAATCAATACAATTTATTAAAATAATATTCTTATTGCTTAATAATTGTCATTAACTCTATTTGTGTGTTTCAATACAACATTTAAGTAAGACAAAAGTCACATATATATTTGTGTGGGCTGGTCACACAACTGCAGACTTTCTGCGACACACTTTACACATATTGTGCACACATACTGTGTTACAGATATAGTGGGCTACTTTTTGTAAATTTAGGTTTTTTTAATTTTCAGCACTTTTTTGAAATCGTAAAATTCTCCTCGTTTAATGACATATTAATTAAGGCGAAAACAGTGGAATTTTACCATTTCAAAAAAGTGGTGTTAATCAATAAATTTGAATTTAAAAAAAGTTGCCCACTGGCAACACTTCTGAAATTCCACGCGAGCTCCATTACCCGTTATCGTCATGTTGGGTTTTAATGCATTATAATTGGCGTAACACCGCACTACAAAAGTAAATAAAAGCAGGAACGTACAACTAAATGTATATATTTTGTAGACATAATGAGTGAATAATCATTTGAAAATATGAATATACACTTACCTTCAAGTTAGATGTAGAATTTTATAATAAAACAGCAGCAAACTAATAACGTGAGGATACAAAAATACTTTCCTTCCGACAGTTACTGTATCCTTACTGGGAGCTGACGATGTAGTTCGCTAGGTGCCGGTACCGATCGCTCGTTTTCAATTCTATTCTGTTTAGAGATATTGGAGTGAGCGGGATTAGCAGCTGAGCGGCATTACCCTACTTTCCCCTAATAATAAAAAATGAGATGTCCGACTTACTGCTAGGAATAACTGTTTTTGCATCCAGTGGAACAACTTCTGAAACGCAAATTCATGTTTAACTCTTAACCGGAAACGTACCGTCTGTGAGATGGTTGCGTCAACATATCTGCCCTTAATATTTTCTCTTTCCGACATTCCAAACTTATTTTTATGCTGTTGTATTAAAATATTGGTCCCATTAATGCATTACTATTAAAAATTAAATGTTTAAGTTCACTATTTGGTAAATGATTAAGTGTTCTGTTTGTGCACGGGATTTTCACATTTCCGGTTAGGAGTTAATAACTATATATCAGATGCTTTTTATAAAAATTCCCTCCTATTCCACTAGAAGCAGAGACAGTTTTTCATAGCAATAAATCAGACATCTCATTTTCAATTATAGCTAGATGTCCTACGGTTACTCTGAGGCGATGATATGTTCACTTGTAACCATCTTAATTTGAAGGGGAAAGTGGACATTAAAAACCAAATCCCTCTATTTTCAATGGATTCATCTGAAAATTGACAGACTTGTTAATGGCAAGCTCAAATAGTTATATTCAAAATTTCGTGATAAATTAATAAACAGTTTTTAAATTATTCAATTTTTAAATTTTTAAAATAACGAATAATTGACATATTTTAAAATGACCTATGTGCATTTCTTTTACATAAAATACGACAATATTTACTCATGAGATACTTTTTATATATTACAATGGAAAATGGCATGAAGTGTAAAAATTTACTAAATATGTAAGTTGAATTTCTTTTTTCGTAGCTATGTATTTTCATATTCACATAAATGTCCACATTAAAATATTCCTGAAATGCAACTTTTTATACTAACATTTATTTATTATTGTAAAGAGAATATAAAGTATAAATTTAAAAGAATCTTATCATTAGGAATGCGTATGGTACGTTTCAAACATTAGAAATGTGCGAAATTTTCAATTTTGAGAAAACAGCATTTTAAGTAAAACCAACTGCATAAATATATACAGTTTTTACAAATATAAAAGCTTAAACCTCTGCGAAGGAACGTCAGAATTGAAAATTCTATTTGCATCAGATAAATTTGAGCATCTAGTTTCGTAATTCTCGAAAAGAAAAGAAATCTTTTTCTTTGTCAAATTTCGTGATTTTGAATGTCCACTGTCGATTTAACACTTTCCAACATAGTTGAAAAGTGTTTATTCCAACGAGTTGAAAAGTGTTTATCAATTTGGTTTGTCTGTCCATCTGTCCACGCTCTAAATCCCGTGCGTATACTCGAATTTTCATGAAATTGATATACGTTAATGTGTTTAATCAGGCATGTTCGGTGTTGCATATGAAGTGTGTAGCATTAACAGTTCATTTATAGGGGCACTCAAAATAATTCCGTTGCATTATAGTCAATGGGGAGAAATCGCTTGCAGTTTATTTTAATGACATTACGCTATTTCAAATGCATTGAAATTGATATAAATCACTGAAATTCACTATAAGATGATTAGAATAGAATAGGGCGTTCATAGCATTAATCGTTCATTTACTGGGACACAGAAAGGAAATCAGTTACAGTAATGTGTTTGAGCAATAATTGCTGTAAATGCGTTTTCAATTTCGATATGCGCTTTTAAATATAATTAACTTTTTGCATTTTACTCGATGTGTATATATTCTATACCTCGTAGACAGGGATACACAAAAGTATTCACGTATAATTCTGATTATGAGCGGAAACTGCTGAAGAGTAATTTTTAACTGTGGTAAGTATTTCCTAACTGAAGTAAATTTTTTAAAGCTTGTAGTTAGATACAAATCTATATACACTATATGGCCAAAGGTAACCGGCCACTTGCGATTTTTGACGTTCTCTTAAATAGCTAGAAAAATACGTGAGGAATCAACCTGAAACTGCAGGTGTGTAAACAGAATAGTACAGGTCATATAGTTCCGTGAAGATTTTTTCCCGAAACCCCATAGTAGACCGTCAACAAATTGAAAAAGAACGAATATCTTTTGGACAACCCTGTAAAAACTTATGTAGCAAAAGAGTTCAAACTGTAGATTAAGTGCCTTATTATATTAAACTATGTTCATTTTTATGAGAATAGCATTCGTAGAGAAATTAATGTTTTTATAAAAAGAATCCCAAATCTTGCCTAGTTTTTTTGCTTATAATTTGTAGAGTTCTTTAATATAAAAAAAGTTCTTTTCAGAAAATATGACAAATAACATTGTACACAATACCCTGCAATCAGAATGAAAAAATATATACATAAATTTTATGAAAAATGAGCAGTTTTACTAAATAATGATTCACTGCGCATGCTCGAATGTAAACAAAATACAATTTGCGTATTGTGTTGGCTAAATGTATAGAGCAACTTTTGTGACACTCAAAAATATACTTTGAAAAGTCTGAAAATTATCGTTTATAGAGTAAGCTCAAAATCCGTTATTCCAAAAAGGAAGCAAAAAGATGAGGCACTGTATCAAAATACAGTAGTACGTGTAATATTTTGTATGCTATACTGGCACTAATCAATGGATATATGGATGCAACCCCTCATATTTTTGCTTCATTTTGGAAACAACGGATTTTGAGCTTGTTCTATTAACGGTAATTTTCAAGTTATGTTTTTGAGACATTTACAGAAGTTGCTCTATACATTTAGCAGAAAAAATTATGCATATTATATTTTGTTTACATTCGGGCATGCGCAGTGAATCATTATTTAGTAAAACTGCTCATTTTGCATACAATTTTTATTATTTTTTCATTCTGATTGCAGGGTATTGTGTACAATGTTATTTGTCATATTTTCTGTAAACTTGTCTCATTCGTATAATCAAATTTTTCCAGGTGAGTATCGCCTCGTTCTGGAACATAAAATGCCTACGTTTCCCATAGTTTCTACACACGAGTCTAAGCACAGTCTGAGCACAGGGTTGCCAGTTTGGCCTCCATTTCTTTTTCGAGATTTCAAATTCATACCGGATATTTTGAAAGACGAATCTGTACTTTATGTAATAAAAAAATTTCTGTCATTGAATGAAGCAAAAATAACTTTAAAAAAAAAATTCTGGCACGAATTCGAATTTTTTGAAAAAAAAAATATGGAGGCCAAACTGTCTGAGTACCGTATGTTACCTCTCTCATATATAGGTTCTTTAGCCTGGATCTCTTGATTATAGAGAAGCGGCTAAAAAAAAAAAAAAAAAAATTAACAATGCATATTAAAATAAGCATTTCTTAACATATTTGAGAATAGATTTGCTGAATTAAGTTTTACAATACGAAATTTTTTGAGTACATTCAAACAAGTTTAACTCCTCAACTGCCAACGAAATGTTGTGCGACCTCCAGTGCCTTACTTAAATCGCATATTTCTAAAATTACAGAAGGTGTATATTAGTTTTCTGAAGTACCAGTAAGAAATCGCACATGTTATACTGTTATATACAGGGTGTCCATAATTAAACGACCCTACTTTAAAGTTGTCTAAATACGAAACTATTGGTCAAAAAGTTGTGAAATTTTGTGTCGGACATAATAAATGAATGAGAATTTGTTTGAGTGAAAAAAAAATTTAGTTCAAAATTTCGCCACCAGAGGGCGTTTAATAAATTACACATTTAGCCACCGCCCACTGAATACTAGACCTGAACTCTGTAAAAAAGAATGGAGGTTGTCGTAGGCGGATTTTTTTTTCAGAGTTTGTACGGTACATTTAATTCGAACACCAATAATTTTTAAAAATTTTTGCGCTTTATTTTTTTCAGGTTGTGGTCTGTATATTTTTCTCATTTAATCTGAGGAAAAAAAAGATTTAAAAACTTTTTAAAATGTGTAATTCATTAAAAAAGACCCCTGGTGGCGAAATTTTGAACTAAATTTTTTTTCGTTCAAACAAATTCCCATTCCTTCATTATGTCCGTCACAAAATTTCACAATTTCCTGACCAACAGTTTCGTCTGTAGACAAATTTAAAGTAGGGTCGTTTAATTATGGACACCCTGTATAATGGCTCAGGTGGTGAAAATTGCCTCGCTATAATTGGAATTCGCCATCCTAGATGCATGCATTTTCTAAAGACGTATATATACGTCCGGGGCAGTTAAGGGGTTAAATCCTTCGGGACCGGCGCCTTTTACAGAAATTTTATTCGGTTGGGCACTAATTTTTAACCCGAGAGAACTCGTTAGTGAGAATGCCCAGTTGCTTTTCTTTTAATTTACTTTCATATAATATCAACTTTTTTTGGTTGGCTTAGTACTTTTATTCACAAAATAGGTAAAATAATTGAAAAACATTTTGAAGTTTTAATTAAAATGTAAAATGATTTAAATAAGAGTCTTAAAAAAGTACGACTGTGAGAGAAAATCTCATGCAGCGAGTTCTCCCGGGTTAAAAAAGTTACCTTTACTTAAATAATCACAAAAATGCTCTAAATAAAGAGAGCAAATATTCCTTATATTTTTTACTGGTGCGAAATACAAGATGTCTGCTTTTTTTTTTTTTATGATGCATATATGCAAATGGTCCAGAACGGGTTAAAACACATAAAAAGAAGGATTCAGGATCTTTAATTCAAAAATGTTTACTTATGTATATGTTTTAAGCAATCAGAAAAGTAACGTGTTTTAAATCCTTTTCGCTTCCTATAAAACATTTCATTATGCAACTGACTCAAAGTTTATTAATAAATCTTAAGAAGTTACATACATTCTTATCGTAAAGGAGAAAGATATGCAAAGGAGATATCTGAGTCGTTAATATATACAGAGTAAATGTGGAAAAAAAAATTAAGTAATCTTTTTTTATTTCTTTTTTTTGTTGTTGTTGTTGTTGTTCAACATACTTTTGTGTTTCTTTTCCATTTATCGAAATATACCAACTCAATAGGTAATGGATACATTTTGGAAAAGAACATCACTTGAATAACATTAAGATAACAGGAAGATATATTTTATGCTAAAAAATATTTTATTAGGAAATACTCTGGTAAATATAGAAATTCTTAATCGTATTTACATTAAATCATGTCTTACGAATAAAATAAGGATTTCAGAAACTATTCCATTTCCTTAATAAATGAATCACAAACATTTCTAAATCATATTATTAAACACAGATTTTTTTTATTAAAAATATTTTGACGTTTAATTCCCCTTTTTTTTTTGTTTCGTTATTTATATCTTAAAGTAAGTTACTTGTTTAATTTGGAAAAAAGGCTGTTTATGATAACTAATCTTTTCATACATTTATTAAGTGATTTATATGACGTATTGAGCAAGAATGGACAGCACCTTACGCAGCGATAAAGAAAATATTTTAGGGATTTTTTTTAATTGAGAATCTTTTAGACATTTAATTCATATTTTTTATGCATCTTCAAATAAGAAGTTATTTATATGATTTGATAAGAAAAGGTCGTTCATGCGAATTGAACTTATCACATATATAGCAAATGAAAGGGGAATGACAGAAAAAGGGGAAAGACGACACCTTAAGGGAAATTAAATTTTTTTCTCTTCCAAAAAAGATGTTTATTTTTCAATAGTAAAAATTCGAAAGATGAATCATGATATTTAGTATCTGTATAAATTTAACCGTAATCATAACTGTGAAGTAAGCCCACATCAAAAAATTTCTTTCAACCTCTGTTCAGTGACGGGATTACCCAAGATATTGGGGTAATTCCGCCACTCTTTAATGACCTAGTCAATGCATAAAATGGATACTAGGAAACACATAACCTACTAAAATATTGAGAAAGTAATGTAATTTAGCAGAATAATGAATAATTACAATGCCCCTTAAGCTAGATTTATTAATGTGCTAAGCTTACAACTGAACTCAAATTGCAAAAGTCACCCTTTCCCATGGTGGCGGCATTACCCCGAGAGGATAATATTGCGGAAATCCCCCAGCAAAGCCGAAAGAAGAACCGAACTTGTTAAACAAATTGCATCAAAATGTCGGCGAATGCATGTAGATTACGGATAATATTATCTTAAGCACCTAATGTTAGAATAAAAGGTATTTACCTCTACTCATTTGAAGCTCCAAAATAAAAAGCAATTAGATGAAAACCAGATTTCTCGCTATAACAAACGAACGACGTACAAGAAAATCACTGTCAAACTAAGCACTGTTTTATTGTTTGCCGCTATAGGGCAAGCGCATTCACTATCTCAAACTGCAGTTAGTTTTAAACTAGGCGGGGTGGCAGCATAACCCCGAGTGGCATCATTCCCCCAGTCTCCCCTACACACGGAAATAAAAAATATACCGCCTTCATCTAGAACGAATAGGTAGTCATTTTCTAAATCCCTAAACTAGAAATATAGATTTCCGTGTAATGCGAATAAGGTAAACAAATAAAATTAATAGACGATATGATTGAGAATTTCTAGTCTATAGTTTTATTCGACACATTATATGTATGGCGCAGATGCAAAAGTCACATTATCCACTTTTTAAGGTATTGAGTTATTCATATCACCGTGTTCGTCTTTTTAAGGCGAATCGGACTGTAATTGTAATTTGGACCATAATGAATGTATTAAGGCTCCTGTCCCTGCCAGCGAAGACACTCAAGAGCTAATGCTAATCCTATGGGAAGGGATTTATCTAATATCTCGTTTGCATTTCGACATTAATTTTTTTTTTGCATTGGATAGCAAGGTTGCGTCTCTACATCGCACCTTTTTTACTTTTTCTATTTTGGTCGCAGATTTTTTTATAAAGTTACTTTCACTTTCAAAACCTGTTCTGAAAATGAAAGCGCCATTCTAAAAAATATCTGCAACCAAAATCGAAAAGTAAAAAAGGTGCGATGTAGTTGGATCTCGGCTATCCAATGCAAAAAAAAATATTTAAAAATGTCGAAATGCAAACAAGATATTAGAAAAATCCCTCTCCATAGGATTAGCATTAGCTCGTGAGTTCCTTCGCCGGCAGAGACAGGAGCGTTAACCCCTTGGGGACGAGCAACCCGTATTCGTGCTGCGTAAATTGCTCAGAATCCGAGGTTATTCTCACCAGTAAATTTTTATTGTAAATTTTGCCTTATTTAATCCGAGCATTTTCCCTATTCAATTAGGCAAAAATTTCTGTTTTAAAAAAACGCTAATTAAATATTAAATATTCTGTAAAAGACGCTCGTCCCCAAGGGGTTAAGGCTGAAAGAAAAAGCTGAAAATCTCGTTTTGATGCATAACTCACATTATTCAACAACTGTTTTGTAGCAAAACTCACACTCTCCAATTCAACCAATCAGGAGGCTTGCAAAGGATCATGCAAGTCTGTAACAAAGCCAAGAAGGATAATGCTCTGCATGAATCCACCAGTTATCACTAAATTAAACGCAATAAAACAATCAAAGAAGGATGACGTTAATAATTTGCTGAAGAAACACTATGGTAATCAGCGGAAAGAAAATGAAGATTTGTTTTTTACAAAAACATTTTTGATGAGACAACTACTAATAACAGTGAACCGAACCAACTTGTAAGCCAAAAACAGAAGTAAATTACGTTAATGTTTAAAGAAGTAAGAAGTAGTGTAAAAAATGTTCCACTAGTTTAATGATAGTGAAGAAGTTGAGCCATGTCTAATAGTATAATTTTTTCCCCAAATTATTTTTAATAAATATTTTTTGCGTTTTGATGTTTGTTGTTTATTACCTTACAAAATAACATAATGAACACTAATGTTCAGATTTTTTGGGGATTCTTATTGTTTTAAATTCATGACTATTTCGGTTTATAACTAACATTACTCATAAAAGTTTGCTGCAAACCTCACTTTTTCCGTACTTAAATTTAAATTCTAGTTTTACCAGAATTATTTCAGGTTTAGGACTATCTGCAAGTAGTTGTTACGGCAACAAATATATCACAAAAAATGTGCCAATATATCATGTTTATTAAGAGTAATCAGTTTTTTGCATTTGTCTATAAACTAGGTTAACTGGAGAGTGCGAATTTTGTATCTACAACTTTCATATAATGAATCGTTTGAGTTGCCAGAAATGATCACTTGATTTCTAGAATTAATTCATAAACTAGAATTATAGTTACTAACACTCACTTGTTGTGTTCGCAGTTATTTGCAGAGGTTTTTAAATAAGTTTGACCACGATAATATAAGAAAATGCTCTTGAATTTTAATAGGGATAACAAGAACTCTCTAGCAAAGGGAACTAGAATTTATAAGGATGACATGGGGCCATATTTTCTAGCGGCACAATTTATTTTCTAGATGTTAGTAGCATAATTTTCTTTAAGTGTAAGGTAGCACTGGAGGAGATGGACATGGGGTCATGTAATGAGGAAATAATATCTCGAAAGTTTCATACATTCTTAGTATTACTTGTTTTTTTTTTTTGTTGTTGTTTGTTTGTTTTTAAGTGAGGTAATGTGCAAACATATACTAATAAATAAAAACGACCTTCGGAAAACCTCGTCTTTGTGCACTAAATTATTCCTCATTTTTAAACAAATAATTTCAGTACTCAGAAAACGTGTTTTTCTGTTAATTTTTCTCGAACGTCTGAAAAATGGAAATTTTTCCGTTTACTCCTTGCGCGCATGCGTATTGGCTCTATTAATACTAATGTTCGAATTTATTTTAAAAATCAACAAGTTGGAAATTTCTCGTCAAACGTGGCAAATGAGGTGCGTTCGTACTATAACTAGTTTTATAATTATTTTTTGCACTCCATATTGTACTGAATGTATAATTTTTTGCACTTCATAAAGCGCATAGTCTGATACATCATTAAAATGCACTTCCAATATTTTTTTCCCATTCCCCGTAATGTAACGGAACACTTTTGACTGTCCCTGTAATTAAACTATACATCCGATTTTCCTAAAATTTGAAATAGCTCAACAAAATTTTGCAACAATTATATCTTTAAAATTTCAGACCATTCGGAAGGCTGTAATATCATTAAAATGCACTTGCAATAATTTTTCCCATTGGCCGTAATGTAAAGAAAAACTTTTGACTGTCCCTGTAATTAAACTATGCATCCGATTTTCCTAAAATTTGAAAGGGCTCGACAAAATTTTGCAACAGTTATATCTTTAAAATTTCAAATCATTCGGAAGGCTCTAATATCATTAAAATCCACTTGCAATAATTTTTCCCATTGGCCGTAATGTAACGGAACACTTTTGACTGTCCCTGTAATTAAACTATACATCCGATTTTCCTAAAATTTGAAAGGGCTCGACAAAATTTTGCAACAGCTATATCTTTAAAATTTCAGATCATTCGGAAGGCTGTAATATCATTAAAATGCACTTGCAATAATTTTCCCCATTGGCCGTAATGTAAGGAAAAACTTTTGACTGTCCCTGTAATTAAACTATACATCCGATTTTCCTAAAATTTGAAAGGGCTCGACAAAATTTTGCAACAGTTATATCTTTAAAATTTCAGATCATTCGGAAGGCTGTAATATCATTAAAATGCACTTGCAATAATTTTTCCCATTGGCCGTAATGTAAAGAAAAACTTTTGACTGTCCCTGTAATTAAACTATACATCCGATTTTCATAAAATTTGAAATGGCTCGACAAAATTTTGCAACAATCATGTACTTGAAATTTCAGACCATTCGGTTGGGTAGTTTTTGCTCTGTTACATGCGGACAGACGGACGGACGGACAGACGGACGGACGGACGGACTGAACGACGACTATAGGTGCTACGTATTTATATAATTACGAACGCACCTAAAAACTGAAAATTCAATAAATAAAATTTTCTAATTTATTTAAAAAGAAACAAAAATAGTGCTCTCGAATTTAATAAAGTAGCAATTTTCTCATACATTTAAAAGTATTCGCAATTTTGTTTTTAGAGTATTATTTAGTTTATTTATTACAGGTAAAATATAATAATAAAGAATCTAAAAAAAATCATAAAATTTCATAATTACTTCAGAAATTTTTATTTAATTCAGATAAAAGGGGTTTGAAATTTGTTACTAATTATTTTTTTAGGAAGTATGTAAATTAGTCTTGACTATGTATAGTGTGGCTAATAAAAAAATATTCTAAAAGAACACATTTAACCCTTTAGCGGGTGGTGTCCACAAAACAGGACACCTAATTTTAATTCTAAAACTGACAAACGACACCAAGAATATTTAATTAAAATTTACAGTTTATAAAATACTGGAAAATAAGCAAGTTTCTATGTTCTAATAAATTCGTTTCTAAATTTTGGTGTCAATCCATCATTTCTTCATTTTACAAACAGAATAACTCCGCACCGGAAAGGGTTAAAAAATATATAGTAGTTCAATTAACTTAAAAAAAAATCGATTTTACTTAAAAAAGGAAATATTTCTTCCGGGATTTTTTTTAAATATAATATTCATATTTTACATCTAATAATCAAATTACGTTTTATTAAAAATATGTCTAATTTACATTTTTATCCTCTATTACCCTATACGTGTAAAAACACCAATCATTATCTCGTAATGACGAAATCTTCACGCAATTAAATTTAAATTTGGGAGCTTTCTGAACAATAAAATTATCAAGCCTTACCCAAGCCACTAATTGAACAAAACCCCTATCCTCATTTTAAACTCAAACTCTGGCAAGCGATCGTATGCTTAGTGGTTAAGATACGAGATTCGAAGTTGTCGGTCCCACGTTCACTGCCAAGGTCAGCCACAGGAAAAACAGAGAGGTATTTTTTAAAATATCCTTTGTTGAAATTAAGAAAATTTTCTCTCCTACAATTGAAAAAAAGGAGACGAAAGTTGGCAGAAGTTTTCTATCTTGTCACAGAGAAAAAAGAAACGGACATTCTTCAATTCACAGAAATATTCTGCTAGCAGTGCTACCAGGAATATTTCTATAAATTGAAGGAAATATTCTCTCGTACAACTGAAAAAAAAGTGACGAAAGTTTCTTTAATTGGCAGATGTTTTCTCTCTTGTCACAAAGAAAAAAGAAACGAACATTCTTCAATTCACGGAAATATTCTGCAAGCAGTGCTACCAGGAATAATTCTATAAATTGAAGTAAATATTTCTGAGAATATGAATGGTTTGTAAAAACATGAAACAAGCGATTTGGTTGATTTCGATATGAAGACATTTCACTAAAAAGTACCATATTTTCTCGTGTAAGAGTCGAAATTTTTTTACAGATTTTTATTTGTGAAAATCTAGCTTCGAATAATATATGCGAAGATATCTGATACACACTAACATCTATGATACAAAAAATAACACTTGATTTAAAAGTCACAAAAGAAAAAAAATCAATATTATAAAAGTATACAAAATACAAATGATATGTATTTAAACAATGATAATAAAATGAGTCGATAAACAAAAAATCCGACAATAAATAATTACTAATTGTAAGAACACATTTAAAACTTGTACGCTTGTAACGATTGACTATTACCGAATCTCTATATGATTCGTATATTGCTCGAATTATTAATTCACTCTCATAAAATTCAAGGTCAATCTTATTTAAATAAAATGTTTTAAATCATTTAGTGCGCACTTTCAAAAGTCCTACTTAGAAATATTATTTTAATATTAGATTCATGACATCATAAATGACAAAGAAATAAAAGAATATTTTGTCACTATTTTTAAATGTATACCATATTTAGAGCATTTATATTGCATTAAGTTATTGTATAGTAATAATATTATATTGAAATACAGGTATGTTATAGGGGAGAGTAGCCGAATTTGGACCATTTCACTTATTTTCAGGTGTAACTCACTTTATTTTTGGAATATCTGCAAAAAATCATTAGGGGAGACCGGGGGAATGGCGTCACCTTAAGGGAATTTAAATTTTTTCACCTCGGAAAAAATGTTTATTTTTTAATAGTAAAAATTCTAAAGCTGAATCATGATCTTTAGTATCTGTATAAATTTAACCGTAATCATAATTGTAAAGTAAGCATACATAAAAAAATATTTTTAAAACCTCTGCACAATGGCGGGATTACCCAGGACACTGGGGTAATTCCGCCACTGTACCGGGGTAATGCCGCCACTCTTTAATGACCCAGTACATGCAACAAATGGATACTAGGAAACACACAACCTACTGAAAATAGTTAGAAAGCAATGTAATTGAGCAGAATAATGGGTAAGCTTGCAATTTACTTTATATTGCAAAAGTCACCCTGCTGAATCGGCTTCACTACATTAAAATGAGGACATTTCTCACCCGATTTGCTTGGCGGCGGCATTACCCCGAGAGGACAATATGGTGGAAATCCCCAAGCAAAGCCGAAAGAAGAACTGAACTTGTTCAACACATTGCATCAAAATGTCGGCGAATACATGTAGGTTACGGGTCATATTATCTTAAATACCTAATGTTACAATAAAAGGTACTTATCTCTACTCATTTGAAGCTCCAAAATAATAAGCAACTAGATGAAAACTACATTTTTCACTAGAACAAACGAACGACGTACAGCAAAGTCACTCTCACTTTAGGCACTGTTTATATTGTTGGCCGCTATAGTGCAGGCACATTCACTATCTCAAACTGCCCTTAGTTTTTAAACTAGGTGAGGTGGCGGCAAAACCCGGGTTGACGGCATTCCCCTGGTCTCCCCTACACAGGGTCAATCTATTCATCTGCTAGCTAAATAAATATTTAGATAAATTTTATTTCAATTTGATAAAGAAATGTAAGATTTTCATAAATTTGTCAAAAGTGGTCCAAATTCAGCAACTGGTCGCCTAAGTTGGACCTCCAGTCTCCTAAATTGGACCAAATAATATTAGGTTGTTTTAATGACTAGGGAATATAACTAATTTTATTAAGAGCGAAGTTTGCGATTAATGAAACAATCAAACAAAATAACAGCAATGAAAAATAATGAAATCAAAAATCTGAAAATGAGAGTAATTGTTTTAAATCAAAATGTATTCAAAATATAAATCAAAGTTATCAGTAACTAAGAATAGAAATTATGGAACTAATTGTCGGTTACTTGAATATCATGTACGGAGTGATGCAAAGCTTATACATGAATTTTGTTTATTGTTTTTGTTTTCCAGCGCACACAACATGGAACCGTATATGGCAATCTGAACACTGAATCACTTCTGCTATATTATGTTTCTTACAAATTAGGCAAAACCAATCATCACTGTCTAGATTTTTCTTTTTAGATTCTGAATTATCAGCCTTTTTTTCTGCAACAGAAGTTTTCTTTACATTATGTTTGTATTTCTTCTCTTCCATCATTTTCTTGCTAATTGCATTACACCTATTTTTTAAAACTATGTTCCAATTGCTTTTGTGCTGTGAAAGGTTCCTTTTTGTCTTTTTTTTTTTTTTTTTCATTTCAAAGTTTAGTTTATAGGGCGGTGATGTTAACACAATTGTTTTTTGGCTCCCTCTGAACTTTGATTTAAGTGAATTTAGCAAGGGAAATGACATTTCTAATAATTTTTTTTGCTTTTGTAATCCATTATAAAAAGTAGAAAATATAGTGTACAAAGTGTACCGTCCTCGAAATTCATTACTTACTTTTAAAATTTATGATCGCATATCTGGTCCAATTTAAGCAACTTAAATTGGCCCAATTACGGCAACTGCGCCATTTTTAAAAACTGTTAATTTCAAGACTAAGAACAAAAACGAAATCAAACAAATCCGCGGGTAAAATATGCGCAATAAACAGATGAATTCATATATGTATATGAAAACATAACAACTTACATTAGTTTTAAAATATTCACTTACGTTTAGTAGAAAAAAAATTGGATCAAAACAGCTAACTTTAGTTTTTTTTTAATTGTCTGAAAACAGCACGGGGTAGGCGGCTACTTCTTCTAATCATGAGTGACGTCATTCTGATGAGTAGGATTTCAGCGGTAGATTGAGTCTCTTCCTGTAATTAACGGCAGAATGGCAACGGTCCAATTAAAGCGGCGGTCCAAATATGGCTACTCTCCCCTAACAAATATAGAAATTTTTAAATTATTAAAGAATAAAAATTAAATGAAGCACCCTGAACTATTAATTAGCTGTCCCAGATTACTGTTGTGGAAAATTTGCATAAACACGCACACACACGCGCACACATATATACCGGGTGTCCCAAAAAGGACTGACGGATTTTAAAATTCAATAACTTCCAAACGGTGACAGATATTTAAAAAATTCTTGCAGGAGGGTTATGCATAAAGTCAAAAGTTTTATTACAGTGATTTTCAATTTTAGTTCGAATTACAAACAATAGATGGCGCTGTAAGCAATAGTCGCTAAATACAGGCTCGATTTTTGGTCCTTTCTGTTGTTCCATGCAGAAAAAGGAGATGGAAATGTATTATCCGGGCCACGAAATACCAAAAATCGAGCCTGAATTTAGCCTCTATTGATCGCAGCGCCATCTATTGTTTGTAATTCGAACTAAAATCGAAAATCACTGTAAAAAAATTTTTGACTTTATGCATAACCCTCTGCAAGATTTTTTTTAATATCTGTCACCGTTTGGAAGTTATTGAATTTTAAAATCAGTCGGTCCTTTTCGGGACACCCGGTATATATACAGGGTGCTTATAATTAAACGACCCTACTTTAAAGGTGTCTACATACGAAACTATTGGTCAAAAAGTTGTGAAATTTTGTGTCGGACATAATAAAGGAATGGGGATTTGTTTGAGCGAAAAAAAATAGTTCAAAATTTCGCCACCAGGGGGCGTTTTTTAATAAATTACATATATAGCCACCGCCCACTGAATAAGAGACCTGATCTCTGTGAAAAAAATTGCAACTGTTGTAGGCGGATTTTTTTTCAGAGTTTTTACGTCCGTTCAATTCGAACACCAATAATACTTAAAAGTTTTACGCTTTCCTTTTTTCAGAGGGTGGTCCGTATATTTGTCTTTATTTAATCTGAGAAAAATAAAGCGTAAAAACTTCTAAAAATATGTAATTCATTAAAAAAGTTACATGGTGGCGAAATTTTGAACTAATTTTTTTTTTTTCGTTCAAACAAATTCCTTCATTATGTCCGTCACAAAAATTCACAATTTTCTGACCAATAGTTTTGTCTGTAGACAAGTTTAAAGTAGGGTCGTTTAATTATGGACACCCCGTATATCAGCGGAGATTCCAGTAACCCAATCTCGGCATGTTCTTTTCCACAAAGCTTTCGCCTCATTATATAACACTATACAGGTCGCTTGACGTATTTATGCGTCATTTATAAAACTATCGTTAAGTCATTCTAAATTCTCTCCAGAGAGTTTGAATAGTTATTTTTGATTATTTTAATGATAAATATTTCGCGAATAAAATGAAGGAAAATGAGTATTAATTATTTTCTGTGTTGAACTCGAAATTTCGGAATACAAAAACCGCCATATTATTGTTTCAAGAATACTGTTTGTGGTATAGTGTTAATACTTAAAAGTTCCTACAACACTTATTAGAAATAATTACTAGATATGAAAGATAATAAAAAGCATGCCAAATTTGAAAAGAAGGTTCACTACGTACAGTGAGCAAAAAAAGTATTTGCACGCAGACGATTTTTTGCATAAGTAACCATAGAAAGCAAATTTGATACTATTCTCTTAATTATTCATTTATTTATTTCAATAAGAAGAAAATAAAAATAACTACCCATTTTCCTTAAACAGTAATATTACACATTTTAATAAATAAATTAATATTTTCTCATACCTAAAAAGTATTCGCACAAGAAGCATTGACTGTTAAAAAAGGCATTAAATGTGAACATTATGCAAATGTTTAGCATATCAGTCCCGCAATACATTAACCCCACACTTTAAAGTCACGTAAACTTAACTGGAGCAGGGATACTGGGCAGTTTTTGTTCTAATGGCGCCGAAAACGTGTGAACTGTCTGTTGCTACCCATGAGATTATATTTCTTCACAATTCTGGATTAAGTTACCGAGGAATAGGTAAAAAATTAAATCTAAACTTTTCTAGTGTTCGTTATGTAATTAAAAAGAAAAAAGAAACTGGTTCGACAATAAATAAGCCGCGAACTGGGCGTCCAAGAAAGCTAAATACCAGGCAAAGGAGAGCCATCATAAAAGAATCTTCAAAAAACCCTTTTCTAAGTGCTCGAGAATAGGCTGTTGATGTCGCTTCAACATCGGGAACAATAGTTACAACACAATCAGTTAGAAATATTCTTCATGATGCAAATATTCGAGGAAGAGCCCCTCGAAAAAAAACATTTATTAGTGAAAAAATAGGGTGAAAAGACTTGAATTTGCAAAAGCTTATGTCAGCAAACCACTAGAGTTTTGGAAAACTGCTATTTTTCCGATGAAAGCAAGTTCAATATTTTTGGTTCAGATGGTAATGAAACTGTATGGCGAAAGCCAAATACTTCTCTTCAAATTAAAAACTTGATACCAACTGTAAAACATGGCGGTGGTCATGTAATGATTTGGGGATGCATGTCTTTTAACGGAGTTGGCGAAATGACCTTTATTGAAAGCAATATGAATGCTAAACAATATATTAATATATTGCGAGATTATTTATCTAACAGTGCTCTGAAATTAGGAATTCCTAATTCATATTATTTCCAACAGGATAACTATCCGAAACACATTGCATATATTACGAGGTTATGGTTGCTTTATAATGTAAAAAATCAATTGAAAACCCCACCATAATCACCAGATCTCAATCCGATTGAAAATTTATGGCATATTTTGATGTGAAAATAAGGAAAAAGAAAATTTCTAACAAATCAGAACTTACGCAAGCTCTTAGGGAAGAATGGCTACAAATCAGCAGTGAAACATGTCACAAATAAATAGAATCGATGCCCAGACGATTGCAAGCTGTAATTGAAGCAAAGGGCATGCATACTAAATATTAGCACTGTTTTTAACTTATAAATAATTCCTCTAGTTCTATTTTTATTGCTAGTGTGCAAATATTTTTTTTTGGCAGTACAAATGCTACTTTTTTATGCTTTCATATTTTAAATATAATTATTAAGTCAGATATTAAATATGTTTATTTGTTTTGTAAAACTGTTGGTATTTTTAAGTCTTAGTTGCTTTTTATTTATTTATACATATGCTACAACAAATTTACCTGGTGTGCAAATACTTTTTTGCTCACTGTGTATGTCTGTGTGTGCATGCTTGCGGTAAAGTTAGAGGTTTTAGATTTCAAGTATTTGTGGCTTTGTTGTTGAACCGATGTTATTTAAAAAAAATTGCTAGGTAGTCGTAAAAAGTCAGCAGAAGAAAAAACTGGATACGAAACCACATGGTGAATGCTTGTTATTCAGAAAATAAATTCAACATAAACAGTCATTAGTATTTATTGAAATCTTCAATAATATTTTTAACACTTCAATTCAGAATTCTGTATGGGTATCGGATATAGAACCGTGAACAGAAAAAGGTGTACAAAAGCGAATCATGCAAGCTTGCTTTAAGCTAGCACTTGATCACTTTACCAGGGAGCCAACCAAATAATGGCAAAGGCCCTGAATCCCTGGCAGAAAAACGTCCTCCACCATCTAACTCAACCCCAGCCGCCGAAACAGACCCGGAAACAGCGACAAATAATAAAACTAAAAAGTCACAAAAATATGGCACACTCGGCCTAGAAAATAAAATACAAAAATTAAAGTCATGTACAAGTTTTAACATATGACTGTAACCCTAGTTACTATAAAATAAAAATAAAGCTAAAACTAAAACTGAGTGAAACTGAAAAACAAAATTTTAAGTTATTTACAGTTACAAATGACTCTATAAAAGTACGATTTACACTAATAATCAAGACAAGATAAAACATTAACACCAAGCTAGCACTTAGCGGAAGGTTACAAAAAATGGATTTAAGCCGACTAACGAATACACATGGAAAATTATTTATATCATGGAAGACGGTAGTATTTCGAGTGACGCAGCCTTAAGCCTAAAATCGTATCGTATCGTATCGTTAAAATCGTATCGTATCGTATCGTTAAAATCGTATCGTATCGTATCATAGAATTCGTAGATGGCGGAACTCATATATACAGCTAACTCGACATCAAAGAAAACGCGAAAAGCCGCCTTTTAATAACTCAGCAGATATACGTCTTATTGTTCTGAATTTTCTAGAACAGTCTTATATCTGCAGTCTAATCGTATACTGAAATTTTTACATTTCTACGTGCAGTATATTTTGAGATCTAAATAGCCATTTTTAAAGTGAAAACGTTGGTATAATATCGAGGAAGTTCCTAATTTGAAAATCTCGAAAACGGTTCTAACGATTATTTTTAAATTGATACATAATATAAATGTGATTAAGGCGAGTTGAATAACACTTTTCTTTTTTCTGGGAAAACTCTCGTTCGTTAAATAATTCGATTTTTTTTTTCTCTCGAAAATGACACGAGCGATTTTTTAAAAATCAAATAAATATGTTTCAGATGAACCAAATAACAATTTACTTGTTTCCAGCAAGACTCTTGTTCGTTTTATAATGCGCATGAAAAATCGGACTATATTTCTTCGCCATTCTATGGAAATTTTACCGAAAATGCATGACACTGTATTCATACACATGCTTTCTTTTTAACCACTTTTGGGGAGAAAAATGTTGTCTTCCCACGGCTGAGTGGTTGAGGGCCATCGTCTACTGATCTTAACATAGGCAGTTCGATACTCGCTGATGCGTGAGAAGTTTTTTTTTTTTTTTTTTTTAAAGTCTGTTAGTTGACCATTATTCTCAGTTCCTTTGTAATTTTTTAATTGCTATTAAGTTAAATAAAATTACAATTATAATGATGCCAATTTGATGATGATTATTTCTTGGCAATTTTTCAACAATAAAAATATTACCATAAATTTTATAAATATTTAATTTCAATCACTTTACAAAAAATATACATTAATACAGTAAACTCTGTGTAAGGCGTAATCGATCGGGACCAAGAAAATTTTCCGCAATAGACAATATTCCGCCTTAGACAAATTTTACTCTATGTCTATGGATTCGTAGGGACTTGAAATTCTTTCCGAGTTAGACAGATTTCCGTCTTACACAGTGTCCGCTTTACAGAGAGTTTACTGTAATTATTATTTGAATATAAATCACACGATCAGAAACGTAAAAAAATAATTCATTTCAGCTCTTCTTTTTATAATATCATTTTTTATTATTATGACGGTCAATCAATATATAATCACTGACATCCATAATATTATTATTATTATAATTATTATTTTCCTTGCATAAAAACTATTGTGATGTAATAATTATTTTATAATAAATAATTTAGTTAAAATGTTTTATTTATAAATAACAATGAAGTTTTACATAATAAGCATAACAGAATTCTGGTGTCGCCATCTTTTGACGCAATTGCGTACCACATTTCAGGGTCGTACTGGCATAACTGAGAGGGCGGTGGCAAAATGGATAAAAAGGGCCCCGATTGCCTTACAAAAGGGCGCAAATGCTTATATATACATACATACACATACTATAAAAATTATGTATAAAAAATCACTTTAAAAATATATACGAGTATATTGCTATAGCGAAAACTTTATTCCTAAAATAATTATGTCACCCAAATTAGTATTTTACACTATAGAAATGTAATATGCACAAAAATAGTTCCCCGCAAGGCATTGCAGTTAAAAAAAAAAAATCTGATGTTAGACCAGTGTTGCCAATTTAGAGGTATTTTTTTCCTCCACACTTTTCTAAGAAAGCTATCTCTGTTTTCGAATTTCGCTCACCTTATCTAATGAGTTAATTCAAACTTTACCCCGAATATTTGAATAAAAATCTCCATACGATTATCTCCAAATCGAAAATAAAATATTAAAATAAAACAAACAAAAACAATTTCGTTGGGTCAAAACTCAAAAGTGCAAAACATTATTTAATACAATTCAGTAATATTTTATATAATACAATCTCTAGAATACAAATACTAATTATGGTGTATAAAATTTCAGGAAAGTTATTTTTGTTTAGTTCAAGAGTGACGTCTATTTTACGTGAATTATTTTTAAAATATGTTTTATTTCTTTATTTTTTCAACATTCAAAAGATATCATAGATTTTTTTTTCTTAATTATGGCCATTTTGTTTTTCCATTCTGATCAGAAACAAAATTCTGGCCATTTTTTTTTTCATCCTGACCAGAAAAAAAAAAAAAAAAAAAAATTATGACCATTTTTTTTTCCTTTTCTGACCAGAAAATCAGAGTTCTAACTTTTTACGACAGCTCTTTCATCTTCACCTAACACTTCATTTATAACGGTTGTTTCAAAATAATGGATGGCACCAGTCCATCAGTTCAGAAGAAAATGATCCATACCAAAGGTATAAGTTCGATTGAAAAAAACTATTTAATACTTTGAGCAGAAAGAAGAGGCTACACCTGCAATTTTTATGACACTAATAGAATCCCATAGCTGCCAATGTGTACGGTTTAGTTACCTCTAAAATTTAACACAAATTTTTGCCATATTTAATCGTTGACAATTGTTAGACTTTTTAAACTGAAATTCCGGAAGTGACAGCCGATTGTTCCCTTGCGACGACATTCCTCTGGCTTCAACTCGTAAAACTTGGCTAAAAGTGCTATCTTTGACAACATTTTCTGAATGAATCTTTGCCTTTATAAGAAAATGGGAAACTAATTTCCTGGTATCTGAACAAAATGGGCAAATTTTATATTTTTACGAATATTAATGCAAATTTTTTGTATTTACGAATGAAAATGACTTCGCGAAAGTATCAGAAAAGTAGTTAGTTTGGATTTGGGAATAGCTTTCAATATAAAAAATTCTCATAACGAGGATGTGATCGCCCCCCACCCCAAAAAAGGAAATCCATGACCCCCTCTAAATGATGAGCTGAATCCGTCCTTGGCTTTGTCGAATATTGATTGATTAAAATCTCGGAAACGGAATCGAAAAAAAATCCGCTTTATACAGGATCCTTATGCCATATCATCTTTAGATTCTTCTATGTTTTGTCATACGCCAGACAGAATGATTTTAACAATACCGTGCAAAACACAGATGCGAGAAAAATCGACAAACAAAATCTTCATTTGGCGCCCGGGGCACATGCCCCCTCTGCCCCCCTTAATTTCGGCCCTGCTTTCAAATCAGCAAACTTACAAAGGCTGTGCCCAATAATGGAGTTGTTTCTGTTTTTCAAAGATCTTGTTCTTTTTTACCGCGATTCATGTGTGTACGCAGGGTAGGGGGGGGGGGGCAGAAAATCTTTGGAAAAGTAATACATTCTTTAAAAGTATTACGCTGAATGTAATTATTTTGAAAAGTAGTATTACTTGAATTTTATTGCATGATAGTTTTGTTTTAAAGGTTTTCATTAAATTTCATTGTAACTGCTGGCTGCTGGCTGAAAATACCAATTATTTTTTATTGCCCACCAGAAACTTTTTAATCGAACTGTCTTTTATATTTTTTGAGAAAAACAAAAGATCTTTCAGAAAAGGCTGCCGAATGTGGCGTTTTGAACCGAATTTCCGGACGCGACAGTGGAGAAAGAGAAAGAAAACTGTTGTCATGAGACAACAATCAATTTTAACTCAAGATGTAATTAATTTAAAGAACAGAATCTATTGTATTGCAAATCACTTCAATAACCAAGCCTGCAAGTCTCATTCTTTTATGTGGAATTTCGCCGAATATTCGGTTTCATTTTCGTTTTCAGCCCAAAATCCTAGTTTCGGCGAAAATACTGCCGTATATTCGGTATTACTATAACTGCCCCTCCCTAGCCTCCCCCAAACGGCACTCCCATCCAAAGAGCCGTACATACTATATATTCACATACAAGGAGATAAATCTAGAAGGTATTACTAATATTGATTAAATTCGTTATTTTTAAATTAAATTATTTTTTAATATATTTTTTATGTTTATAGCACCTTATATTTAATTAATTTTATTTCAATCAAATTATTTTGTTAATTATGTACTGCCGTTTCTACGCAAAACATTATTCAGATAACATGCGTATATGTATGTTTATGTTACTTACTTTGAATTTATTTTTAAAACAATTTCGCTTACGTTTTCAGTCGATACTAGGAATGTAACCGAAATTCAGTTTCTTTCGAACACTATTTTTATGTTTGTAAATCAGCAGAAATTTTCGCATTATTGAACGTTAAAAAAAATTTTTTTTTTGAGAACCGCTTTAAGGATTTACATATACATTTATAATCATAACTTATAAATTTCGGAAAATCGAGTTTTTATTTTAGCGGTTTTATCAACGGAATTGAGACTTCTTTATGTGGTCAGAATATGGAATAGACAATTCTATGTAAGTAAAAAAAAATAAAAAAATACAATAAGCATTCTATTATAATTATAACATAAAATTGAAACTAGTTTTTTTTCTCAAAATTGCATTTTTTAATAGATGACCACGGCACGATAACTTTAATAATACTGAATTGTTTTTCACTTCTAATTTTGTCAGCTTTTTCCTTCTATATATAAAAAAAAGTTTCGAATTGGAAATGGACCAATGAAAATCTGCGTAGATATTCCCGGTAGATCGGCATCCAATTTGAATGCTTAAGCATGGCCTTTCTTCGTTAATATTAAAAAAAACTGTTGCAAACAAAAATATGAAAATCAGTGGTATTACAGAGAAATGTTTGATAAACACGTTGATGCAGACAGTTTTCAAATCAAAGAATTATTTTAAGAGATATTTAATGCCAAAGTTGGAAAAAATCGTTCCATTAAAAAAGTTTTATTGGAGCAAAAACTACATGAGAATTTAATCATTTTTAGATCATTTTATACGTTATAAGTTCCCGGTGTGCAGATTGAATTTATTTTTTTTATTTGACTCATTTTTTGAGGTTTTATTTCTATTTTAAATTCAAATTTTCAGCTTTTCGAGAGATATTTTTTATATATTTTAGAAAATGTTATTAATTTAAACTGTTGCCAATTGTATAAACAGCGAAACAATAATGTTTACTTCAAATTAAAAATTTATTTACACGTGACTATTGTAAACAGAAATAATGACTTTAAAATTAGAATTAAATGATCACATGTTAAAAGCAGGAAAATTACGTCCTAAGAACCATATTCACACTTGAATTTTAAAAGAGAAACAAAATGTTAAATAAAAAAAATTATGCGCTAAAACTTGTAAAGGGGAGAAATTACATTATTTAAAATGCCCAAAAAATATGGTAAAAACATTTAAATTAAAAAATATATTTGCGCGAGATATTTTGAGATAATCTTTTCAACTATTATCGTGAATTCAAAGACAGCGCAAATATTTCCTTCTAACAACTAAAGTATTTTCACTTGAATATTAATAAGAGAAATAAAACTTTGGTGTAAATTACGTCAGATTTAAAAAGTTACATTTAAAATCTCTTATTTAAAATCATTTTCTTATAGCGTTGTTAAAAAATACCATAAAGCAAACACTCTGTTGACTTAGTTCCTTTAATATTTGGTAATTTTCAAATGTTTAACTAATCTTATTTAATCAAGCACGGAAACAGCAACTAACATCAGCTGATTCGGTCTTGAAATCCCTCAGTAAAAGGGAAACCCGTTTACAGTAAGATCGCCATTGATTTTTAAATTATACAGAGCAGCCTCGATTATCCGAGCTAATTGGGACTGTTACTAAATCGGAATCGGAAATCTCGGTTTATAGAAACTGTGTGTAAAAACTCGCCGTGCTTGCGAATTTAACATCTCTTTTAAAAAAATATATAGAACGTTTTTTAAATAATAAAAATAAATATATGTAAAGTTCTGTTTCACAGCTTAACAAATTTAAAAAGAAAATCAACTACCAGTAGTAAATTTTAAAATGCAAATTGAAAAATTTACGAAAGTTCACACAGCCACTGGAAACAAAGCATTGTTCGCTATTGACTTCTCAGGGTCCAGTGTTTCTTTGGAGTTGAGTGCTTTTGGGGGCAGAAGGCCTGTATAGCACGGACAGTGAGCTAAAGAGTGTGGTTATTTTTAAGGCTCATTCAAAAGGAAAAAAAATCAGACTTTGTTATCGGCTCGGTTAACAGAAACCTCGATTAATCGAAGCTCGGTTAATCCAGGTTCTACTATAATTCAATCTTCCGTAATCTTTTTAAAGCAGATCAAATTAATGGACTTTAGCACAAAGTCACATAGCTGATAACTGCCATGCTTGTTGGCCACCTTTTTTTCAAAAAGTTTGCTTCACCTTATTCAATTAATGAGATATCTCCGATAAAATAAGTCACATTTTCCCGTTCTAAAATACTGGTATCCAAAAATCGTAGCATGTAACTGACACTACAAGTACTCATGGAACTAGACTATTTTAAGTCTGATTTTTATTATAGACTATATAAAATTATTAAAAATATATATTATGATAGGAACTAGCGGGCTTCGTCCGCTATTTACGTTACGGATATAAAAATCATGTTTTTTTTTTAGGGAAAAAGGAATAAAAACCTATTTGACGATAGGTTTATAAACACACATTTTGTATTTGTTATATTTCCGGGGATGAGGAGGGGGGGGGGGGACTATTTTGATTAAATATCGCAATTAGTCCACATGGCAGATATAATTATGATAGACACTAGTGGGCTTCGCCGCTCTATGGCGCCTTATGGGTCCAGCTTCCATAACTCAGAAACCACCTTTCGGACATCAATGCAACAGATTCCAAACGTTATAATTAACTTAATAATCACCCTATATAGCATTAAAGTAAATTTATGAGTACTGCATACTATTTTTTTATCCTACTTTCTGAAGAGAAAAAATTATTTCGGTTCCATTCTTAGGTACTGGTCTGAAAAATTTTGAAAAAGGGGGGAAGGAGGGGACATGAGACTGCTGTTTGTGAAACAACACAACGGGGTCTGGCTTATTCAACTTGGTTTTTGGTGACTTCAATTGGAAGGTGGTTTGTTTAAAAGAATGCGTTCCCTGCCCCATGAAAATTGGAACTATTGGTGCACCATCTATGTAAGGATTTAATAATTATAAATTAACATTTTGGATTTATTAATTTAAGGACAAAGTGTTTTTAAAGGAATATCAAATGAAACCCTCTGTGCGATCAGCGATTATACTTACCCACTTGTTTTTATCTACAAACTGCTATAAGGAAAATTGTAATAAAATAGTAAAAATTAAATCTGCATTAAATTCCATAAGTATCTTTTTTTTAATCATTTTATCACTAACCTCAAAAAAGTAATGATATCAATGCAAAAACCCTTGACGGGTTAAAAGTTTCTGACGCAGCAATTTATCTTATGCTCTAAGAATTTTAAATATGGAACCTAAAAATACTGATATCAAATTTTGAGTGACGTTATGCTATTTCTTAAAAAATATATTTGTATTTATTTCATCATTTTATTTTTGTTTTATTTATAATCGCATGTGCAAAAGTTATGTTCAACATGAAAAGCTGCATAAAATTTTATTCGCTGTTGCTTTATCATTTACATCTCTCATAAATTCAAAATATGAGTTTTAAAAGATATGATATAAAATTTAAGTGACGTCTTGATGTGACTTTAAAAGGTTTGTTTTAAAATTCAATTTAAATTATTTTTGACTTGGTTAAAATATTTTTTTTACATCTACACAATACTTTTAATTTTCCAATTCACTGTTAAATATATCACTTTCATTGAATCTATACTATGCATTGAAATGTATTTATTTCAATAAATTGATTTATCTTTTGTGTCACGCTATTCAAAATTGTGAGTAAGATTTATGTAAATGGTTTCTTTGCGTCAAACTATCCTTTTTCATACATTTCATGTAGTTTGGACACAATGACGCAAAGAAACCATTTACATAAATCTTACTCACAATTTTGAATAGCGTGACACAATAGATAAATCAATTTATTGAAATAAATACATTTCAATGCATAGTATAGATTCAATGAAAGTGATATATTTAACAGTGAATTGGAAAATTAAAAGTATTGTGTAGATGTAAAAAAATATTTTAACCAAGTCAAAAATAATTTAAATTGAATTTTAAAACAAACCTTTTAAAGTCACATCAAGGCGTCACTTAAATTTTATATCATATCTTTTAAAACTCATATTTTGAATTTATGAGAGATGTAAATGATAAAGCAACAGCGAATAATATTTTATGCAGCTTTTCATGTTGAACATAACTTTTGCACATGCGATTATAAATAAAACAAAAATAAAATGATGAAATAAATACAAATATATTTTTTAAGAAATAGCATAACGTCACTCAAAATTTGATATCAGTATTTTTAAGTTCCATATTTAAAATTCTTAGAGCATAAGATAAATTGCTGCGTCAGAAACTTTTAACCCGTCAAGGGTTTTTGCATTGATTATTTATATAGCGGAATGGGCGCTCACTTAAGGGAAAACGTGAATAGCTAGTCAAATTTACACAAAAAATCAATATTTTAGTAATGAAGTATAACTCCAAAAGTATAAGGAACAGTTTGGAATCAACTAATCTGCTCAAAAGGTTTAGAATTTTTTTATCGTTTTATTTAATTAACAATGGATTGAGCGGTAATCCCCTTGCGCTCAAAATTTGAACACAACATTTAAGTAGGAGTTATTTATAGTTGGCGTAACAAAGCACTACAAAAATAAATAAAAGCATGAACGTACAGCTAAATGCATATTATTTGTAGAAATAATGAGTAAAGTAGCATTTGAAAATAAGAGTGCACACTTTCTTTCAAGTTGGATGTTGTAGAATTTTATTCTAAAACAAATTCAAATTAATAACGTGAAACACAAAAATACTTTTCTACCGATGGGCACTATATCCTTACTGGGAACTTAGGATGAAGTTAGCTAGGTGCTGGTACCGATCGCACGTTTTCAGTACTATTCCGTTTAGAGATATTTCGGTGAGCGTGATTGACCACTGAGCGTCACTACCCTTCTTTCCCCTAAATATTAAATACATTATTTCATAAATTTCTAAACGAAGCTGCGGCGTTTGTTTATTTGAAAATGTTTCATATGTACCTCGTGTGTGGGAAATTTGAACGAGATGACCGTAAATAAAATACCCTATCAAAAAAAAAAATCCTTGCCGGCTCGGCTTACAGGCGAAGGTAAATTTCGAAGTTAAGTACTAATTTCACCAACAAAAATTAATTCATAATTAGATATAAACCCACTTTAGCAATTTTATCTGGCCGCATTAAACGGGTTTTAATTTCATTTTTATACAATACCTGGTTTTTTCGGAATCATTTAAAGGCAGGCGGTTAAAAAAAAAAAAAAAAAAAAAAAAAATGTTTCTACGCTCAACTCGAAATTTTCTGACATATTTTCAGATTCATTAAAAAAAAAAAAAAAAAAAAACATGGAGCTTGCTTATGTGATTTTTGAAGAGATTTATAAGCGACCTGTGTCTATTTATCGTTCAACTGATTAGAACTTGATTTAAAAACAATTATTTTCTCAGTGTGACCATATTTTTCGTTTCCAACGCTATCGCTTCTGGTAATTTGGCTCAAAACGCTCACTTTGACATCACTTTTTCAAATATATTCTGCCTCTATCAAAAATCGACCAATACGGCCCATTGTATAGTTTCTAAATAAGAGCACCTGCTAAATGGGTGAGTTTGAGAGCAAAAATGAATTTAAAAATGAGTCAGAAAATAATCAGTTTGGATTTGTGTACACCCTTAATACGATAATTTTTTCTTCAATCACTATGTACTTTTAATTTGTTTTTGCTGTAAGAATTGGTCCTATCAAAAACTTGTCAATATAAAAGTTGTAGATAATATTAAGAAAATTTATAATAAATTCATGCGGATTTGATATCGTGTGAATTGACGAAGTTATGGATTTTTTTCTTCTTCAACACTCCCACTTTTTTTCGTTTAATTTTTTTTTTTTTGCGGTGAGTGTTGATCCAATCAAAAACTTGTCAATATAAAAGTTGTACATAATATTAAGCAGATTCATGAAAAATTTAATTGGATTTTGTATCTTGAGAATTGACGTAGTTATGATTTTTTTCTCCTTAAAACCCTATTTTTTTCGCCCCTTGAGCCCAATTTTAATTTTATCAAAAATGTGTCATACATAAATTTTTGGCCATTTTCGTAGAACTAATAATAACTTTAAACTCATTCCATATTTATTATAATTAAGAAATTGTGTTTTTTTTTTTCGTTTTTCACAAATCCCTCTCTATTTCCACACCTTTGGTCCGATTTCGCCCATTAATGAACTTGACCGAGTTTTTCAGCCCTTGATTTTGTATATCAGTTTGAAAGAGATAAGTGCAGAATTACGGAAGTTATCGCGAACATAAAAAAGTGATTATATATATAAAGATAGATAGACATATAAAGTTTTTAACTAGGGGTGTTTTTGGGTTCCAGGAGTCATGATCAGTGTAGATCTGCCAAAACATTTTTAGAAATTCCAACGTAGGGGAGAATGTAATAGGTAGTGTTTCTCAGGAAATCTACCTAAAAGTCAACAAAAAAATTATTATAATGAAATATAAAATATTTTGGCTTGTAGAATAAAAGTAAGATAAAATAGACAAAACTATAGATAAGAAACTAAACAACATAGAGTTAAAAATTAATTGAAAAATATACTGTATACATATCTCATAATTTAAATAGACGAGGAAAGAAAAACGAAAAAGAGCAATTTTTTCTTTGAGCACGTCAAAATACCGCTATATCGACAGCATAAATGATGTGAAAATTTGAAAAAAATAATTTTACGAATTATTCAAATTTGAGGTGCGTCTTGCTATAGGAAAAATGTTTAAAAAAAAATAGTAGGTACAGTAGGGTAATGACGCTCAGAAGGATATCCCGCTCACCCAAATATCTCTAAACAGAATAGAATTGAAAACCTGCGATCGGTACCAGCACCTAGCAAACTTCATTCTAAGTTCCCAGTAAGAATATAGTGCCCGTCGGGTTGGTTGGTTGGTTGTATTGGGTTTTATGGCGCTAAATCCCTGTATGAACATGCTGCGCCAAACAAAAAGTGAGTCAAGAAAAAATAATGAAATGAGATAAAATGTAAACTGAAAGGCCATCTGGATGGGGTACCGATCCAGATGTAGTCGTCAAACAAGGGTAAAAAAAACAAAGTTAAAATAGAAACCCAGTAAAGCAAAGTGAATGGAAGTTAAGTAAAAGTAAAGCAAAGCTATCTGGATGGGGTTTCCATCCAGATGTCAATAAAGTCATACTTATGAAGCTTATAAAAACTAAATCTCAAAATAAAAACCAGCGTGTTTTAAAAAGGTAAAGAGTGCCCCATGAGGTGTTTCCCCAATGAGGTTTGTCAAGATTGGTGATGATGTGTTAAAATACATTCTATATAAATGCCGGAGGCTCGGACAATCAGTTAAAACATGATGAATGGTCAGGTAATCAAAATGACAATGTGGACACATGGGTGCATCCTCCCGAAGTAAAAGATGTTTATGAGTGATTCTTGAATGTCCAATTCTCAGACGAGTTAGAATAACATCAGTTTTTCTTGGATAAATCGGAAACCAGGTCATTATTGTTGGTTTGGTATGGTGCAGTGTATTATTGTATTCCAAATCCCAACTGTCTGGCCATTTATTACGAATAAAGTGTTTTATAAGTAGTTTAACGTCTGAGAATGGAATTCTGTGGTAAAAAGGATTAAGAGCCAGTTTTGCCGCCTCATCTGCCTTTTCATTTCCAGGAATACCCATGTGTCCAGGTACCCAGCAAAATAAAATTCGATAACCCCGCCTTGTCAATTTATTGTAAAAATCCAGGATAGCTGAAACATAAGGATGCTTTTTAAAAGATCTAATTGCGTCAATAGAACTATTTGAGTCAGTATATATGATGAAGGATGTGTTATGGTGATGAGAAATGTGCAACTTCGCTCTCTCTATCGCAATCAACTCAGCTGTAAAGACAGACATTGAAGCGTGAAGCCGATAACTAAAACTAGTATTGTCGATAAAAACCCCACAGCCAACGATATTCCCACTCTTAGAACCATCTGTATAAATATCAGTGTAGGTATTAAAATTTGCACGATGTGCAGCAAATAATTGTTGAAAAACTGCAGGAGCCAAATTGTTTTTGTCGTATCTTTTAAAAGGATGAAGCGAAGTAATATCGGGAGGTTTCCAAGGAGGGATTGCATGCAATGGACATGGACTCCCCTCAATATTACTCAGAGGGCCATTGTCAATAATATTCCTAATTCGGACTCCGAAAGATGGGATGCAAGAGGGTCGATGCTGATAAAGAATATCATTGTTGGTATCTAAAATATAGGTGTGAAGAGGATGGTCAGGATGAGAAAGGACACGGTAATACAATTCTAATGATAGTTTTTTCACGAGTATGGTATAATGCTGGTTCATTACAGTCAACATATAGACTTAAAATTGGAGATGTACGGAATGCACCAGAGCAAACACGGAGTGCGCTATGGTGCACAGTGTCAAGTTTATTGAGAACAGAATTACGGGCAGAACCATAGACCTGGCAGGCATAGTCGATTTTAGTACGAATTACAGCTCTATAGATTTGAAGGAGAGAAGTGCGGTCTGCTTCCCAAGATGTACTAGAAAGTACTTTAAGTAAATTAAGCGATTTTTCACATTTTGTCCGTAATTGTAAAACATGTGGTAAAAAATTAAGTTTATTGTCGAAATATAGGCCTAGATAACGAACGTTCTCCACAGCAGGAATTTGAGATGAACCGATAAAAATTTCAGGAGCTGGATGCAGTTCCATCCGTCTACAGAAATGCACACAAGAAGTTTTGCCAATAGAAATTAAAAAACCATTTTTGTTAGTCCAGCTAAGAATACTTTTTATTCCACTTTGCAGTTGTCTCTCAATAAAACGAATATCTTGTCCCATACAATAATGCGGAAGTCATCAACATATAAATCTCCCTAGACAGAAGGGGGTAGTTGATTAAGGATGTCATTTATTTTAATAGCAAAGAGGGTTACACCCAGGACACTACCCTGTGGTACACCCTCTTGTACATAGAAACTGGATAAAATCCTCCCAATTCGAACTTGAAATGTTCGAATGCCAAGGAAGTTTTTAATAAAAATTGGGATGTTTCCACGAAAGTCCAGGTTAAAAAGATCACGAAGAATCCCATAACGCCATGTTCTGTCATAGGCTTTTACCATGTCAAAAAATACTGACACCAAATGGTTGCGGTTAAGAAAACCTGTCCGAATGTAATATTCAAGGTGTATCAGGTTATCGATAGTTGACCTACCACGTCGAAACCCACTTTGAAATGCGGCAAGGCAATTGTTAGTCTCTAAAATATGCACAAGGCGGCGATTGACATTTTTTCTAATAGTTTGCAAAGGCAGCTAGAAAGTGCGATCGGCCTGTAAATATTCGGTTGGTTGGTTGGTTGAATGATGTTTAATGGCACAAAATCCCTTAAGGGACATGCTGCGCCAAAAAAAAGGAGACTAAACACATAAATAAAAAAACATGAAGAGCAAAGAGAAAAGCAATCTGGATGGGGGGTCCCATCCAGATGCAGTCAGACAAGTGAAGATGAATAAGGAAATTTAAAAGCTAAAATATCAGAGTATAAAAGATTTCAAATACAGAAATGCAAAGTGCAGTCTGGATGGGCGCCCATCCAGATGTGAGAAGAGTATAGAAAACATCAAGTTGTTGTTAAACCAAAAGAAATAAAGATTATATTTCAAAATAAAATCCAGCATGTTTTAAAAAAGTGAAGAGTGCCCCATGAGGTGTATCCCCAATGAGGTTTGTCAAGATTGGTGATGATGAGTTAAAATAAATTCTGTATAAGTGCCGGAGCCCCGGACAGTCAGTTAAAACATGATGAATTGTCAGGCAATCAAAATGACAATGTGGACACATGGGTGCAACCTCCCGAAGCAAAAGATGTTTATGAGTGATCCTAGAATATCCCACCCTCAGACGAGTTAGGAGAACATCAGTTTTCCTTGGATAATTCGGAGGCCAGGACATGATTCTTGGTTTAACATGGTGCAGTTTATTATCATATTCTAAATCCCAACTTTCTTGCCATTTATTATGAATAGAGTGTTTGATAAGTAGTTTAATGTCTGAGAATGGAACATTATGGTGTAATGGATTAAGAGCACGTTTTGCCGCCTCATCCGCTTTCTCATTTCCGGGAATACCCATGTGTCCAGGTACCCAGCAAAATAATATATTATAGCCACGTCTTATCAATTTATTATAAAAATCAAGGATGGATGAGACATAAGGATGCTTTTTAAATGATTTAATTGCGTCAATAGAACTATTTGAGTCAGTATAAATGATGAACGATGAGCTATGATGATGAGAAATGTGGAACATGGCTCTCTCTATTGCAATTAGTTCGGCTGTAAAGACAGAAGTACAAGAACGAAGGCGATAGCTTAATGAAGTGCTCTCGCAAAAAATCCCACAACCAACAATATCACCTCTTTTAGAGCCATCTGTAAAAATCTCAGTGTAGTTCTTAAAATTAGCTTGATGTGAAGCAAACAAGTGTTGGAAAACAACAGGAGCCAAGTTGTTTTGATTATATCCTTTAAAAGGATGGAGACAGATAATATTAGGAGGATTCCAAGGAGGGAGCACATGTGAGGGACATGGACTCACCTTGATCCTATTCAGAGGGCCATTATTAATAATGTTTCTCATTCTGGCTCCAAAACATGGGATGCAAGATGGTCGATGCTGATAAAGAATATCATTGTTGGTATTTAAAATGTAAGTGTGAAGAGGATGGCCAGGATGAGAGAGGACACGGTAATACAATTCTAATGAAAGTTTTTCACGAGTATGGTGTAATGCTGGTTCATTACAGTCAACATAAAGACTTAAAACTGCAGAAGTACGAAATGCACCAGAGCAAACACGGAGTGCGCTATGGTGCACAGCGTCAAGTTTTTTAAGAACAGAATTACGGGCAGAGCCGTAGACCTGGCAGGCATAGTCAATTTTAGAACGAATTACAGCACGATATATCTTAAGGAGAGATGTACGGTCTGCTCCCCAAGAAGTATTTGAAAGCACTTTAAGTAAATTAAGCGATTTTTCACATTTTGTTCGTAATTGTAAAACATGTGGTAAAAAAGTAAGTTTTTTGTCAAAGTATAGGCCTAGATAACGAACGTTGTCCACAGCAGGAATTTGAGATGTCCCAATAAAAATTTCAGGATCTGGATGTAGATCCCTTCGTCTACAGAAATGAACACATGAAGTTTTTTCAATAGAAATTAAAAAACCGTTTTTGTTAGTCGAGCTAAGGATAGTATTTATTGCTATTTGCAGTTGTCTCTCAATAAAACGAATATCCTGTCCCATACACATAATGCGGAAGTCATCAACATAAAGATCTCCCTTAACAGAAGGTGGTAGTTGATTAAGGATGTCATTTATTTTAATAGCAAAGAGAGTGACACTCAGGACACTGCCTTGAGGTACACACTCTTCTTGTACATAGAAACTGGATAAAATCCCCCCAATTCGAACTTGAAAAATTCGAATTGCGAGGAAGTTTTTAATAAAAATTGGGAGGTTCCCACGAAAGTCCAGGTTAAAAAGGTCACGAAGAATCCCGTAACGCAATGTTCTGTCATAGGCTTTCTCCATGTCAAAAAATACTGAGACCAAATGGTTGCGTTTAAGAAAAGCTGTCCGAATGTAATGTTCAAGATGGATCAGGTTATCGATAGTAGACCTACATCGTCGAAATCCACTTTGAAATGCCGCAAGGCAATTGTTAGTTTCTAAAACATGCACGAGGCGGCGGTTGACCATTTTTTCAAGTAACTTGCGAAGGCAGCTAGAGAGTGCGATTGGCCTGTAATTATTAGGATTGCTAGGATCTTTTCCTGGTTTAGGAAAAGGGATAACAATAGCTCTGCACCAAGCGTTGGGGAATTTCTGTTCTGTCCATATTCTGTTGAAAAACGAAAGGATATTGTTAAGAGAATGTGATGAGAGGTGCTTAAGCATAACATATGTAATGCCATCGTTACCTGGGGCAGATAAATGACTGTCTTTCAAGCACTTTAATAGCTCTGATATGATAAATGGTTGATTGTATGAAAATGAATTATGCGAGTTAAAATTAATCCTGGTCATTTCAGTTTGTCTTTTGTAAGTTAAAAAGGGTTCTGGATATGCGTCTGATTTAGAAATTGATGCAAGGGTGCTACCTATCGTCTCAGCTATGTTTTTCGGAGAAGTGATGGTTTGACCATTCATATTTAGAATGGAAATATTATTTTCAGAGTACAGGCCCATACATTTTTTCACTTTTTGCCAGAGTTCTTTACTTGAGGTGTTAGAGTCAATGTAATTATTCGGATTGCTAGCATCTTTACCTGGTTTTGGAAAGGGAATAACAACCGCTCTGCTCCAAGCACGTGGGAAAGTATGTTCCACCCAAATCCTGTTGAAAAGGGAAAGGAGATTGTTAAGAGAAAGTGGAGAGAGGTGCTTGAGCATGATGTATGTGATGCCATCATGACCTGGGGCAGATAAGTGACTGTCTCGCAAACAATCTATCAGCTGTGATATAATGAAAGGTTGATTATATGAAAATGAATTATGAGTATTAAAATTAATCCTGGTCAATTCAGTTGTCTTTTGTACGTTAAAAACGGTTCTGGATATGAATCTGAGTTTGAAATAGATGCTAGGGTATTCCCTATTGTCTCAGCTATGTTTTTAGGAGAAGTAATGGTATGACCGTTATGTTTTAAAATAGAAATATGACTTTCAGAGTACAGGCCCATGCAATTTTTTACTTTTTCCCAGAGCTCTTTACTTGATGTGTTAGAATTTATGCTTGAGACATATTTAACCCAGGATTCACGTTGGTTTTTACGTCGCACTCTTCTAGCTTCTGCCTTTGCCTTTTTATATGCTATATAGGTATTATTAGGGTACCTGCGAAATAGACCCCAAGCCTTCTGTTTTTTTTGGCTATTTGGCAATCACTATTCCACCATGGTTTTCTGTGTTTATGAGCAGATGAAGATTTGGGAATGTTAGCGTCAGCAGCAGTGATAATACATTGAGTTACGTTATCAACTGCTTTGCCAATATTTCCCTCAATCATGCTAACTGTAATGTTTGCAAGTGCAGTAAAAGTAGGCCAATTGGATCTGTCATATACACTGGCGGAAAAAAAATCCCAACACCAAGAAAGACTTGTGTTAGATAAACGAAATTTGGTAGGCGTGTTTATACATATGAAACATGACATCGATTGAAATTTCGCGCTTCGCGCATAAGTGTGACGCTAGTAGCGCCACTGAGAACTTGCAGATCAGGTTTACTTTAAATGCGTACTGTAAAGTTCTAGGCATTATTTAGCTTCGAAATGTAGCGTATTGAGTTGATGTTAGCCAAGAATGTCTTTAACGATACGAAGAAGTCACTGTCAACAGCTCACCGAGTTGGAACGAGGTCGCATAATCGGGCTACGAGAAGCTGGATTTTCTTTCCGCGATATTGCAGAAAGACTTGGCTGGAATTTATCCACTGTGCATGATTTTTGGAAGCAGTGGTCAAGGAATGGTACTACATCAAGAATACCAGGTTCCAGGCGGCCACGTGGCACTCCTGAGAGGGAAGATCGCCGTATTCGCGTACGACTGTGGCGCATCGTACTGCGTCTGCGGCAGAAATTCGAGCTGCAGTTGGTACCACAGTGACACAACGAACTGTTAGAAATCGGTTACTTCAAGGACAGCTCCGTGCCAGGCGCCCGGTAGCTTGCATTCTACTGACTCGAAACCATTGCCGGTTACGACGCCATTCGTGTCAAGCCAGAGCTCATCGGTGGGTGGAGTGGAGATGTGTTGTGTTTCTTTTTTTATCAGAAAACACAACAGATTTAAGGCTACACAAATAAATAAAAGCTATAATAATAAGCCAAAATAAATAAAAGCTATAACACAACAATTAGGTTTAAATCTGCGACATCAATTGTCTGAATATTTTGTAAAAACATAGATGGCGTTAGAGGAATTAATGCATTAGGATCTTCGGAAATGTAAGTCAGAGGTCTTGAATTAACAACAGCTTCACATTCGTAAAGTACACTCATTAATTCTTCATAATTCAATGAAGCTCTTCCTAAAACATGTCTTAAGAGATTCTTTACTATTCCAATTAGACGTTCCCAAAATCCCCCCCCCCCCCCCACCAAGCAGCGGAAGGAGGACTGAGCTTCCATTGTATTCTTTTAAGCGTTGCTTCTTGTTCTAGAGCAGACCAATCAATAGATTGAAACAAATTTTCAGTTCCAGCGAAATTCAAGCCATTATCACTATAGATGATATTCGGACGACCACGTCGAGCGATAAATCTTCTAAAACTCAGAAGGAAAGCTTTCGTTGACAAACATGTTATTAACTCTATATGTATAGCATAGAGATCTGCACGGGCCGGAATTTCCAGGCCCCGGCCCGGCCCGAAGGAAAGCTATTTTGGCCCGGCCCGGTGTAAAAATTGAAAGTTCGGCCCGAGCCCGGCCCGGCCCGTTTACATTTTTACCGTTCTCGGCCTGGCCCGGCCCGTACAAAAATCAGTGAAAACAGGCCCGGCCCGGCCCGACTCAATTTCAACAAAAAATTCCGTTTTTTCTCGATATACAATTAAGATTCTTTTAATGAATAATGCATGCATATTTATGGGAACATTTTACGGTATATTTTAAATTACTATGTGTTCGCAAAATAGAAAACACACAATAGTAAACATTAACGATTACTTAGAGTGTTTTAGTCAACGTCTCTACAGAAGTTACAAAATTTAAATAAGGGTTCATTAAAAGATTATTGTAGTTTAGAATAAAGTGTTAAAAAACATGATAACTTTTGAAGCTTATAATAAAAAGTAGATTTGTGAAAATATTTCTGTCATTTTTAAGCCTTTTCTCAAATCCAAAGGAGCTACATTTTGATACATTTATGAATTCATTTCTTTTCGGAAACGCATGAGATTGGCAGGTATTCTTATTCAGAAACCATGTAAATGCCGTTTTTTTCTTAGATAAAAGCAATATATCTTTCAGAAAATACTGCCAAAGTTAGCGTTTTGAATCGAATTTCCGGAAGCGATATCACAGGAAAGGAGAAAAACGTACAGTCCCGTGACAAGAGTCTCTGTTATCTCTGTACGTAATTTATGAAAAATGGAAACGCTATTCGATTCCAAATGCCTTCAATACTTAGACCTGTCAATAATACTTAGACCTGTCAATTTTATGCCTTTATAGTTAAAAATGAGTCAGAAAATGTGTCTGAAAGTTTCGCATTGTTGAGCAGTAAATATGAGAACCACCTTAAAGTACATTTCCAAAGATACTGTTAACAGAAGTTCATTATTGCTATTAATACTTTTACAAAACATAATGCCTGTCCTACACATCCTGAGAACGATTAAGACCAGTTCCGTCCCGGCACAAGTCTGCCGATAAAATTAAACCCGGGATCAGGCATCATGTAACTGTACGATGCCGATCTCTACGATGGACATGTTACATTTCTGTATTGATGTTGTTAAACTCGCATCGGCTCGTAACACACATTTATACTTCTCGAAAAAGTCATATTCATTGGAAATGGCCTCGTATTTTATCTGCTTCTCTCAAATTCTTATATCGGGCCGATAGGCCCGATTAATTTTTTTATCGGCCCGGCCCGGCCCTGCAGGCCCGTTCAATTTTTTGGCCGGTCCGGCCCGGCCCGGCCCGTTGAAAAAATTGCCCTAATTCTGCCGGCCCGTTTGAAAATTCTCCTCCATTCCGCCGGCCCGGCCCGGCCCGCGGGCCGGGCCGGGTACGGGCCTCGGGCCAAGCCCGGGCCCGTGCAGACCTCTAGTATAGCACGATATACATAGCAAGTGTTATAGCACAATCCACGCTTTTTTCCTTCTCCTTTCAGCATCAAGGGGCCAGCTAGATCAACTCCTACTTAAAACGTCGAAGCATCCTTTATTCGATCTTCTGGTGAAGGAGCTGGTGGAGTTTATAGAGATTTTGAATTGTATCTTTTACATCTTATGCATCTATTGATTACTTGACGAACAGATCTTCTACCATTTATAATCAAAAATTTCTCTCTCTAGCAAAATTTGTATTCCGGCATGCATCATTTTCAAATGTCTCTCTGATGAGAAGCTCTGTTATTCGATGCGTTCCAGGAAGAATAATGGGAAACCTGAAATCATGTGTATCATTCCGTTCAGTTTGGTCTTGATTCTAAAAATACCTTCTCCATCTTTAAAAATATTCAATGACTTTAAACTTTTAATATATTCTTCCGTTAGGGTTTCATTTTGAATAATTTTGGTACTTCTCTTCTCTGCTTCATTTATTTCATTTACTGTTAGATTACCCGTTCTCTGATTCTTTTGGCTCTTTGAGTTGAACAGAAATCTTAGTATCCAGCCTTTCATTCTAACAATTTTCGTATAACTTGGAAAATAAGATAAAATGTTATCACTTGCCAGTGTTTCGTTTACAACCAAGGTAGTGCATTTCTGCTTTTCCTTTAGAACGTCATCTTCGTTAAAGTTTAAGATTTAAAGAAAGTCCATAAAAGAGGTTCTCAAAATACAACAAAAACGTCATCTGTGAAACCAAACCGTAAATCTGATGCAGAGAAATTTAATCTGCCAACAGTTAAAGTCACTGTGCCATCTGAAAATGCAGCTAAAAAGAGAAAGTGTAAAACAACCAAAAAAGAAATCCACCCAAAACAGACAGATAAAATGGAGGAGGATGATGCTCCAGCTCTTCACACAGATTCGGATGAAGAATTTAACGATGGAGATAGTATGACTATCTCCGAATAACTTAACGCAGATAAAATACTAAAAATAAAATCATTCATGTCTAATATTATCTCGTGGAACTGCAGTGGCTATCATAATAAATATGACGAAATCCGCAACATTCTTCATGACCATCAACCACTATGTTTAGCGTTACAAGAAACCCATCTTAAACCCAATGACAAAGCAAAATTTCGCACTTATGCTACATACCTAAAAGATTTTACTGGTAGTGAAAGGGCCACAGGTGGAGTGGCTCTTTTCATCTCTCGCAACCTACCCCATACGCATATTAATCTAAACACAAATTTACAAGCTGTTGCAGTCCGTGTACATATTAACCGGCTAATAACAATTTGCACCTTATACTTACTGCCAAATCAGTCTATTCAGTCAGCTACTCTTGATAATCTCCTTCTCCAACTCCCCACTCCTTACATCATTGTTGAAGATTTTAATGCACATAGTCAACTGTGGGGAAATACCGATTCTAATCAGCGTGGTAATGTTATTGAGAAATTAATATCTGACAATGGCTTATGCCTGCTTAATAGTGGAGATAACACTTACTTTCATGAAACAACTCGCACTTTTCATGCAATAGACCTTACAATCTGCTCCCCATTTGTTATCCATTCTGGAACTTCTGGGTCTCAAATGACCTGCACGGCAGTGACCATTTTCCAACATTTATCACACAGACTACTCCTAGCAGAGACTCTAATACTTATTTTAAGCGCTATATTTATGACAGAGCAAATTGGCCATCTTTCGAAAATCAGGCTACAATTACAAACGACATGATTTACTGTGATATTGATGATGCACTTGATAATATCACCCAGTGTATTATCAATGCTGCAGATATTAACATTCCTAAATCCACTGCTACACCTAGGCACAAGAAGCCGTGGTGGAACAGTGATTGCCAGATTGCAAAAAAAAAATCAACAGAAGGCTTGGGGCCTCTTCCGGAGGTATCCCAATAATACAAACTATATTGCCTTCAAAAAAGCAAAGGCGGAACCTAGAAGAGTGCGTCTTAAGAGCCAGCGTGAATCTTGGATGCAATACATATCTAACATTAATTCTAATACCTCAAGCAAAGTCCTCTGGGAAAAAGTAAAAAATTGTATGGGCCTATATTCCGAAAACCATATCTCAATCCTAAATCACAACGGTCAAACAATAGCTTCACCCAAAAATATTGCTGAAACAATAGCAAATACACTTGAATCTAACTCTAGCACAGATTCATACCCAGAACCATTCTTATCATATAAAAGACAAATGGAAACTACCCGCATTAATTTTCATTCTCGCCATTCTTTTAACTATAATAACCACTTTACGATTTCAGAGCTCCTAAGTTGTTTGCAAAAAAGCCACCTCTCTGCTCCAGGTCACGATGGCATCACCTATACCATGCTAAAACATCTCTCCACCGCCTCACTTAATAACTAACTTGCCTTCTATAATAGAATTTGGGTTGAACATGCCTTTCCTCATGCCTGGCGTAAAGCTGTTATTATTCCCTTTCCTAAACCAGGTAAAGATTCCAGGGACCCCAATAATTACAGACCTATTGCACTCACTAGCAGCCTTTGCAAATTTCTAGAAAAAATGGTAAATATCCGCCTTGTGCATATTTTAGAATCTAACAATCTGCTTGCCGCTTTTCAAAGTGGATTCCGACGAGGTAGATCTACTATCGATAACATGATCCATCTTGAAAATCATATTCGGACTGCTTTTCTAAAACGCAGCCATTTGGTGTCAGTCTTTTTTGACATGGCGAAAGCCTATGACAAAACATGGCGATACGGGATCCTTCGTGATCTGTTTAATCTTGATTTTCGTGGGAATCTCTTAATTTTTATTGACAACTTCCTCGCCATGCGACTTTTTCAAGTCAGGATTGGGGGAGCTCTATCAAGTTTTTATGTACAAGAAAAGGGTGTACCCCAGGGCAGTGTCCTGAGTGTCACCCTCTTTGCTATCAAAATAAATGATATCCTTGGTCAATTACCCCCTTCGGTGAAGGGAGATCTCTATGTTGACGACTTTCGCATTATGTCTATAGGTCAAGATATTCGTTTTATTGAGAGACAATTGCAAACTGCCATCACTCATATTCTTAATTGGACAAATAAAAATGGTTTTATCATTTCTAAAGACAAAACTTCTTGCGTGCACTTTTGTAGACATAGGGATCTACATCCAGATCCTGAAATTTTTATCGACTCAACTCAGATTCCTGTTGTGGACAGTGTCCGTTTTCTGGGCCTTCACTTTGTTTAAAAGTTAACCTTTTTACCACATATCTTACAGTTACGCACAAAATGTGAAAAATCTCTTTATCTTTTAAAGGTGCTTTCAAATACCTCTTGGGGAGCAGATCGTACTTCTCTCCTTAAAATCTATCGTGCCATGATCCGGTCTATAATTGACTATGCCTGCCAGGTCTATGGTTCAGCCAGTAAATCTGCTCTAAAAAAACTTGACACTGTGCACCATAGCGCACTCCGGGTGTGCTCTGGTGCATTTCGTACGTCTCCAATTTTAAGCCTTTATGTTGACTGTAACGAACCAGCATTACATCATATTCGTGATAAACTCTCATTAGAGTTGTATTACCGTATCCTTTCATATCCTAGCCATCCCCTTCATACCCACATTTTAAATATAGACAATGATATCCTTTATCAGCATAGACCATCTTGCATACCATCTTTTGGAGCCAGAATACGAAGAATTATTGATGATAGTGCTCTAATCAATGTTGAAGTGAACCCTTGTCCAATGTACCAGTTCCCTCCCTGGAAACCTGATATTACCACCCTCCATCCTTTTAAAGGTTACAATAAAAATAATCTAACTCCTCTTGCCTTTCAACAACTATTTGCTGCACATAGTGCAAACTTTAATAGTTACACAGATATTTATACGGATGGTTCTAAGAGTGGGGATATTGTTGGCTGCGGGATTTTTTGTAATGACACTACCTTGAGTTATCGTCTGCACCCTTCAATTTCTGTCTTTACATCCGAATTGATTGCAATACAGAGAGCCATGTCGCACATCTCTCATCATCATATCTCATCCTTCATCATTTATACTGACTCAAATAGTTCTATTGACGCTATAAAATCACATAAGAAGCATCCCTTTGCTTCGTCCATCTTAGTTTTATAATAAATTGACAAGACGTGGCTATAATATCTTATTTTGCTGGGTACCTGGACACATGGGTATCCCTGGAAATGAAAAAGCAAATGAGGCGGCAAAGCTGGCTCTTAATCCCTTACACCATAGAATACCATTCTCAGACGTTAAACTACTTATAAACCATTTTATTCATAATAAATGGCAAGAAAGTTGGGATTTAGAATACAATAATAAATTGCACCATATCAAACCTACAATCATAACGTGGCCTCCAAATTATCCAAGGACAACAGATGTCCTTCTGACTCGTCTGAGAATTGGTCATTCTAGGATCACTCATAAACAGCTTTTACTTCGGGAGGATGCTCCCATGTGTCCACATTGTCATTATGATTATCTGACCATTCATCATGTTTTAACTGACTGTCCGGGCCTCCGGCAATTATATAGAATTTATTTTAACACTTCATTACCAGCAATGACAAACCTCATCGGGGAAACTGCTCATGGGGCACTCTTTACGTTTTTAAAACACGCAAGATTTTATTTTGATATCTAATCTTTTATTTATTTCGTTGGTTTTATGACTGATTTTTGGTTTTAACATCTGGATGGGATACCCCATCCAGATACCTCTTCTACGTTTTTTATTTTCTTTCATTTTTACCTATATTTTAGCTACTTTATTTAATTTCACCCTTTTTTAGTCTATATTTTTTTGGCGCAGCATGTCCCTCATGGCACTTTGTGCCATAAAACCATATGCAACCAACCAACCAACCTGGGAATTGTTGGATCCAAGCTCTATGTCAAAATTAGGCAGTACTGAAGTAGTTGCAACTTGATTGTTCAAATGAGCAATGTTACACACCTCACTATTAACAGTGGAATAAGTATTTGCTGAAGTGTTCGAAAGTGGGTGTGGGGGCCCAGTAAAGTCCACGTTATGATTATTCGACAATGTCAAGGCTTCTTGGGGAATCATTTTGGGACTTAGAACACCAGAATTGCATGTGTTAAATTCTGAGATGCAAATTCTGGCTCGGGATCTTCGATGATATCTTCACCCAAATCACGATTTGAAAATATTGCAGGTAATGATGCCGCAGTGAGAGCCTCGTTTGGGTTGTTGGCACTTGGGTGTACATTTAGTTCGTTACGCCCAAAGTTAAGATCATCATCTGCAGAATCATATTGGATGAGAATTTCAAGATCGTCAATGTCTTCCGTTGAAGGTTGGGAGTATCCGTGTGCGGGAATTTTTGCGCGAGAATTTTTGCGCGAGAGGGGAATGTTTCTTCCCCCTCGTACCATTCGTCTATTATTTGACTGGGATACACCACTCTCTTTTTGAATTTGAATCTTGACCTATTATCAGTCTGTGCAATATCAGTAATGTGTTCAATGTAGATGTCACGGGAAGTTCTAATACAGTCCGATACTATCAGTTTTCTCATATGCGTAGCATATTTTTTGGAGCAGAGCTTGTTTACTATTTTATCATTCTGCTTGTCCCAGGACCCGAGAGCACCTACTACAATTTATATCAATAAATCTCTTGAGAGATATATACAGCAATTAACAAGTTCAAATTCTAAAATAGTTCGTAAAGCTTTTGTACCAAAACATTTTCTAACATACATAAATATATCAATAAACATTATAAAGAAGAAACAAAGGAACTTGCAAAAGAAAATATAAAAAATGTTCATTGTAAAATCTCCCAGAGAATGTTTCATTTGGCACGATTGAAATTTAAAAATGAACACATGAGTCATGAATGAAAAAAACATTATTTAAAAAATATTATACAACAGCAGAGACTTTTATACAAATTGATAAAATAAAAAACAGAAATATGTGCAAATGATAATGTAATTTTTTTCAAGATGCAAGTTCTGAGAAATGTTACCAACAAGTATATGAAATTCATCGATCTTGAACACATCCTTCAATTAAAGAGTTTCTGTCACTCTTCTTCCAGCGCCAGGAGCCGCATCGAATGTTTTTAAATTACTGTCTTGTAATTCTCTAATTAAGCAAGTTATCTTCATACGGGCTTGATAATTTATTCCCAAATTTATAAAGTCAGATTCGTTTAATAACAAGAAGGCAGTGTAGTCAATCTCTTCTCTTAGAAAGATGTCAGTGTAGTTGTAAAGGCCCTCTTTATATAACAACTCTGGTAAAATATCTTTGCGATTAAATTTAACTGGCAGCAAAGAAGTGTTTGTCTTGAAGTCAAAAACATTACTCATGCTATCTTCAGAAGATGAACTGCCATTACTTTCTAATGAAGTAGAGGAATATCTGAAAGATTCTCTTTCTTTGGTAGTGAAAGCTGCAGGCAATGACTGGGAAAAGCCATAACCAGCCCAAATGTTAGAAGGAACTTGTGTAGATTCTATCTGGCGATGAATAGCTTGATGGGCTGACAGTCTCTTTTCGAAAATTTCAAACTGATCAATACAAGGATCTCTCAAATAAGAATGGTTTTCAATGTTACAAAAAGAATCTGATTGTTCATGGGACTGATTGGACTTCAAAATGACAACTTCATTATTATTAATGCCATTCTGTCTCCATAATAAAGTAGATGAGTGGCCTGAATTTCTACAAACAGGCAAAACTGCAGATGAAGGCAAATTATAACTGTTTTTTTCTTTCATACATTCTTTCACTAACAACAGGAAAATCAATATAAGTAATGGGTGAATATAAAGATGTATTGAATGGTACAAGAGGTTGTGAAAAACCATTTCTGATATTCAGGAAATTAATGACCTCTTTAAAATCAGAACTGCTACTGTCAGTTGAAACTACATTTAAATTGTGCAAAATCCGAGCATATGAAATATCAGCATTGCTGCTCTGGAAAGAGAAGGCTAACCTGGTATTGTCAACATCTTGTTGAAACTTTATAGGTGTTAAATTAAATACTCCTTGTCTATACTGCAATATTTGTTTCGAGAATTTTCCTGGGCCTTTTACAGTAACATTCTTTATATACTTTTGCCTTGATTTTGTAGAAACACTTATATTACAATCAAGAAGAATGTCAGAAAAACCATTGTTGTTTCTTTGTTTTCACTGACATCAAAAGAAAGTACCACTGGTAAGCAACTCACAATTTCTTGCCAAGCCATGTAAACACAATCCAAATTGCTTAAGATGACATGACTCCTTTCACCAATTTCAGAGTTCAAATTAGGGAACATAATTTTTGCACATGTTCTATTAGAACTAGCTTGAATGTTACTTCCTTTGGGACCTTTCACAAAATTGTGATGTTGTGGCATCCAATAAGGGATGGATGGATGGTCTTCATGAGTGATGTCCATTTTCAAGACTACTCTATTGCTCTGTATTTTTAGGTTTTGCAAAATCATGTTTCTAACGATTTTAATTCCATCAGGGGGACCACACAATTTTATTACAGCTTCTTTCTTTTGCCCATTAGTAACTTTTCCTGGCTCCCACTGAACTGTTGCACCAGTTTTTTGTGACACATCTTTAAAAATATTTTCTGCTTCTTGTGGTGACGTAGTAGTTCCACAGAGCTTTAATCGATCTGTTTTTGTGGCTGTTTTCATTTCTCGCAGAAGGCGACATTTATTACAATTGCATATTAGGAAGATTCAACGTCCATTTACACTTTGATCTTAGCCAAAAGGCCGAGAAGCGATGGTCAAGGCACCAACCATCAAGGCACCAACCATCTTGAACACTGAACTGGACAAGGACTTCGGCACAGCAAGTCAGAACCACACTCGACCTTTCGGCAAGTATAAAGTGGGCGTGTCTATATCTGTTCCAAAATGAGCACTCGTAAAATCAGCAAACTGCAATAAAAAGATAAAATTAGTATAAAAATATAAAAATTAAGCTGATAAGAACAGATCCCTACGGTACAATATTAAAGAGGATTGGCTACTGACGGTTAACAATTAAAAGGTTTATATCCATTAACAAATGTGTGTCCATGGTGGCAAAACTGTGGTCAAGTGACCTTGTCTTTGTTGTTCAGAGAACAACTTATAGTTTTATTTACATAAAAAACACAAGAAAAACTTTATTCACATAAACAACAAAAATATAGCATAAAAATATGATACAAGACAAAAGCATGGGGGAATGGGTATCAGACCTGGCGCTCATTGGCAACCTGTGGGACCCGGCGAATATGCTCTTGGAAAACATCATTTGAATATGAAATCGTTTCACTGATGATTATTTTCTTCATAGTTTGAAGATACGATTTAGCACATGTTCTTCTGAGTGCTTTATCATTAGCCGGATCCCACGAACCGAGAGCCCCAACGACAATGGCCTCAACCACCGCTCTCTTTCCATTTTCCGTCAGTTCATCGGCGAGGTTCTTATATTTCTCATTCTTTATTCTTCTAGCCTTCATGAAAAGCAACCAGGCCATTCTCGAAAGGGACGGTAACGCCGAAGATAATTTCATTGCCCTTCTGGACAACCAGGTCAGGACGACGATTTTCAGTGCCAATGACCCTGTCCTCTCCCAGTATGGTCCACCTGTTAGCTGCAGCTTTCTTCAAACGGCTAACAATAGCGTTATGTCTCTTTTTATAGAGGGTACTGTGGACCATACAATGGTCAAAGACATGGGGCAACGTCGGACATGGGGCAACCTCGACCTTTCGGCAAGTATAAAGTGGGCGTGTCTATATCTGTTCCAAAATGAGCACTCGTAAAAACAGAAAACTGCAATAAAAAGATAAAATTAGTATAAAAATATAAAAATTAAGCTGATAAGAACAGATGGGATACTACGGAAATGTTACACGTGTGGGTCTGCAAATTACAATTAAGGAAGCCTACATAACTAAAAAAGTTTTGTAGTACCAAGGCCCTTGGATGGTCCGGAAGATACATCCATTTTCAGTGCATTTAACTGACCCAATCATTGGGAATGCGAATTGGAGGATATTGTTTACACGTGTAGTGATGCCGTTGGGACATTGAGTTCCATTGATAGATGGAATTTGTTCGTCAACGGTATTCGGGGGATTTGCCTTCCCTTTTTTCTTCCTCGCATTAGATGGGGCTTTGTTGGACAGATTGAATCTTTATTAGCCATTCCCTTCTTCCCATTGTTTTTGTCTGCAGAGTGGGGATGAGCATTAGGATTCCGTTTCTTAAATTTGTCTGAGAGGCGTGGCCTGGTATAGTCGTCATCACTGTTGTGGGCGTTCCGACGTTTCCTCCCATCCAGACTGCACTTTGCATTTCTGTATTTGAAATCTTTTATACTCTGATATTTTAGCTTTTAAATTTCCTTATTCATCTTCACTTGTCTGACTGCATCTGGATGCAACCCCCCCCCCCTCCCATCCAGATTGCTTTTCTCTTTGCTCTTCATGTTTTTTTTATGTGTTTAGTCTCTTCTTTTTTTTGGGCGCAGCATGTCCCTTAAGGGATTTTGTGCCATTAAACATCATTCAACCAACCAACCAACCGACGTTTCCTCTCACTTTCTGGTAGGAATTCAGGGTCATCCTCCGAATCTTGGATGACTGAATATATTTAATCGTCGCTGTGCATGGAATGTGGGTAGTCCTCTTCATTGTTGCTTACATCCCCCCCCCCCTCCATTAATTTCAAGATATTGGCTGTTATCATCGATTTCATTGAACTCATTGAGGTCTTTAATATTGATGGGTTCAATGACGACTGAACACTCTTTCAGACTAGGATAAACTAGATTTGGGAGTTCAGTTATCCGAGCTTGGCAATCCTGCGGGGGAGTAATAATGTCAGTAGTGCTTAACATGGAAGCTTGGGCTGCGTCAGTTTTGTTAGCTACTGGCATATCAGATGGGGGAAGTGACCCATTACCTGCTTGAGTAGGCCGTCCTGGCTTAATGGGCTTCTTCTGTGCAGGTGCTTTACGCCTCCTGCCAGTAGGAGGACTAGTGAAGCCATGAAAGCTGATTTGGTGCCTTCTTGTGCGAATTGGGGATTCTCTTGGTGGTTTTCCGCCTTTCAGGTTAGAACCCGTCGTGACTGTGGTAGCCCTCTTAAGGGGCACCCTGTGCATTGGATCACCGGGTCGCTGGCTAAATCCACGATCTTCATCGTCAACGGGGCTTGTAATGACTGTAGCAGTATTATGAATCAGATTTTTGGAGGGTCCTGCTTCAAGGTAGTCTTTGATACACGGTTCTGTGTTCTCGATAGGAACAAACTTTTTTCCGGAAGGTATATAGAAGCCGAAGAACCGCCCTCAGGCGCGCTATCCGAAGTCTTAGCATCCGAAGAGGCCTCGACAGAGCACAGCGCGTCCAATGTCGGCAGGAAAGGAGTCGGGACAAATGGAACTACCGAAGTAGGACCGCACCCGAGGGAAGGGGGGGAATGCGCAACCCGGCCGTCACACGGCCGCACTCCAGCAGACAGACAGACATTGTCACTTGGGATCGTGGGACAGGTGATGCTGGAGTCATGTGTATCAAGTATTACCTCAAAGGAAAACTGTTCATCTTTGGATAACTTATAGTTATTATCAATATTATCTACAATTTCACAAACATTGATCTCAGCAGAATCACTATTTTGAGGGTTATCAATGCAAGGGGGTGGAGCCCCAGTATAGTCCACGCAGCATGGAATAGTAGAATTATCTTGGTTTACTGATATATTGACAAGGGGGGGGGGTGGAGCCCCAGTAGAGTCCACGCAACTTGGTATAGAAGAATTATTTTGGTTTATTGATATATTTACAGGTGGGGGTGGAGCCCCAATAGAATCCACACTTGAAGGATTTTTATCAGTATTATTATGGGGCGGATCCACAGTATCGTCTACGCTATTTGTATTTGCAAACGAAGTAATAATTCTATTGATGCCATTTAATGTATCATTGTCAATTTCTGGATCAACGTAACTATTCGTTACAACAAAATCACCAAACACACCACGTGTAGTTTGTCTGATGTACTTCTGCGCGTTATATGAATTGTCTAAGAATGGGATAAACCGCGATCTGTTGTCATACTGCTTGCGGTGCTGGAGATGCTCTATGTAAATGTCTCTAGAGGCACGTATCGTGTCAGACACAATTAGTTTTCTTAATAAAGAGGCATATTTCTTGTTGCACAGCCTGTTAATGACTTTATCGTTCTTACGATCCCACGATCCAAGCGATCCAACGACTATGACATCACAGTATACCGTTTTGTAAATTTTTCTTAGGTCGGCAACTATCGTTTGGTATTTTGAGACTTTGCGTAAACGGGCCTCATTAAACACAGCTAATCCATTGTCGAAAGGAACTGTTACATCTAGGACCATCGCTTCGTTGTTGTTGTTTATTAGAATGAGGTCAGGTCTAAGAGTAGATGAACCGTATGTCTCGTCTTCCCGAAGGAGTGACCATTTAGACATTTCAAGCGCAGCTTTTTTAATGCGGGCGACGATTCTCTCATGTCTTTCTGTTATTTTGTTTGATAGATGGTTTTTGCAATGATTGAGAACATGTGGTAGGGTTTCATCTTCTCCATCATCGCATCTTCTACATAATTTGGGTAAATTTTTCTTATTGTACGCATTAAGTGGTACTACGCCAAGACGAGCTTTATGTATAAATCGCCAATCCGTAAAACGAAGGAAATCTCCGGTCCGGTTAAAGTGGGATGACGATTTAGACGCAGAGTAGCATGGAAAAGTTTTACCTTGTCACTTGAAATTTTTGAGGCGGTTGGAGTGGAACCTTCTGTAGTTGTCCCTCATTGTTCTGAAGACTTTCCTTTTATCGGTAATTGGAATGGTATTGCAGACAATGGTGACCTTTTTGTCAGAAGAAAGTTGCCATACAACTCCGAGGCGACGAGAAGCGCATCGCGCTTTGGTCCACAGTGACGAGTATCTATTGTCATTACCAAGATGGTCTTTGCAGGAGAGGTATTCCTGCATATCGTACCGTGTTGGGTTGCGCACACGCTCACTTGTGGCGATCTTTAAGTCTTCCCAGGCTAGGAACTTGACATTTTCGTCCTCTGATGAAAGGAGCTTAAACGCCGTGTCAATGTGTGCGATATCGGAATCCTCTCCAGCAAGTGGAATTCCAAAGAGTCCATCATTTGTGCTTCCATATAAATATGATATAGAGCTCTGTTGGGGTAGGTCAAGGATTTCTTTGATTTTTGGTTTAAGTGTTTCGTCGATTCTTAGCCATTCCGTTTTCTGGTGCTGAGCTGTTCGCATGGCATAATTAAGTGAGGGGTAGAAGAAACTCTTTTATGGCATCCAGTTTTTGCCATGGAGCCAGTTCAGAGGCTAGGATGTTGGTGTCCAGTTTCAATGAACTCATCAATGTGCGTGTGGTTTTCGAATAGATGAAATCCAAATGGTTTACCTAAATAAAGAGCTGGTTCAAATTCCATCAATACTGGAATGGGGCTTTGGCCAATCATGAATTCTGTAGGTATACAACAGTTCGTAGCTGGGTTTATGTGTACTGTTTTGCATTTACGTACATTAAGTTCTAAGCCCATTTTTTTGGCAAATTCTACAATTTTCTTGGCGGCATCAAGTAGTGCTTCGGCTGAATCCTCAATAACAACAATATCGTCTGCGTATCCGAGACAGTGTATGGTTAGACGCAGGGCTTGTATAAGCCAGAATATAGGGTCAATCCCCAGGTTGAATAATGGGCCACTAAGTGGACAGCCTTGTTTCACTCCTTCATCGACTGGTATTTCATCCGAAAGGCCTTGTGCCGTTAGTAATCTTGTTTTATTTCCAGAACTCATATTTTTTATTAGTGGAATAAAATCCGGTTCTGCACCTGCTGCTTCAAGTGCTGCAAGGAATGCATCATGTGGAATGCTGCCAAAGGCATTTTTTATGACGACAAGTAAAATGAAAACCTCCTTCCGACGCCTCGAGTGGAGGATCTTCTGCTCAAGCACAAAGTTGTTTTCAATAGTACCGTCAAACGGCCGATATCCTTTTTGGTTTGGTGAGAGGATCTTGTTGCTCTCCATCCAGTCACACAGGCGACGGGCAATTAGGCTTGAAAAGAGCTTGTAAGAGGTGCACGTGAGAGATATCGGCCGCCAGTTTGTTGCTTCTGAGGGATTGCCAGATTTCGGGATAAAGATGGTGCTACTTATTTTCCAATTTTCAGGTATTCTGTGGGCTTTCAAACATATATTGTAAATTAGAGCAAGTACCTTGGCTTCTGCATCATATTTCTTGAGGTGGTTGTAGGTGATACGGTCAGCACCTGGGGCTGTACTTTCAGCTGCCTAGAGTTTTTGTTTCACTTCATTTATGGTGAAGGGAGCATAAGATGGTGGGTTTGGTGCCTTCTCTTTATTGGAATATATGGATGTGTCAGGGATTCTATTACTTGGAGTGAAAAATTTTTCTCTGAGGGTTTCATGAGAAATGTTGCACTGTGCAGAGTTCTGGTCCGGTATTTTTCTGACTGCACTTCTTCTGTTACGCTTGTAGAGGCGTTGTATAAAGGTGGGGTCATGTGGATTTTGTGGTGGTGCTTGCTTATTTGTGGATTTGATTTTGAACTTGTATGTGCTCTGTATGTGTTTAATGAAGTCCTCAATTAAAGCTTCAAACAAGGGCCATTTTTCTTCGGAAAAGTTATGAAGTATGTCTTTGAATTGATCTAATGGAGAGGTTGCCTCAGGGCCAGCGTTAATTTCTATGTCAGGTCCGTCATCTCCCTGTCCATCTTCATCGAGAATTTCATCAACAATTTCCATTTCAATATCAGGAACCTCCGTTTGTGAGGCCTCTATTGTGTTTTGTGTACTGAACACCTGACTGGGTTCAGGTAATGGGTCTTCATTCATGGGTGCATCATTTGTTAGTGTATTCACATCTCTTCTAGGGGACCTGCGTATTCTGCGAGCTTCTCTTACAGCTTGGAGACGAGCTTTTGCTTCATCTTTTTTGTGTTGTTCTCTATGGTTGTTGTATTGACGCCTATTATGAAATGAGCGATCACAGTATTCACACTGAATTTCTTTCTTGCATCTGGGAATTGTGGGCAAGTTTCGGAGGCATGCGTGAAGGGTCCCATGTTTCTTCTTGATTTCTTTTTTGCATTCACTGCACCATTTTTCCAGTTTTGTAATCTCGATGTTATGTTTCCGTCGGAGATGCTTTTTCATATTGCCGTGAATTCTGGTATACGTATCCTGGTCTGTCGAATATCCACAAAGTGTATTCTTCTCAGTGCAGTATACGGCATCACGAATGGGCAGTAGCAATTTAAGAATGATACCATCTCTGCAGTGGTCAACTGGACAGTTGGAGGAGGATGGAACATCAAGTACAGCTTCGTTAGCGCTGTCAGTGTTAGTGTCGTACGGGCTTTCATCTGTTGACACCGGATTCTGTCTGTTTGTATCTGGCTCATAAATTGGATCATTATCCGAGTCATCAACAGGTGAATAAATAGAATCTTCATCGGATTCTTCAATATCAACCACATGCGTACGTAAATCTGGTAATATTATATTACTGGCATTATCTTCTGGTATGACCAATTCTTGATTTTCAGCTGTATGAGTTAATATGTTATGGTCTACCGAATTTGCCGATACATTGTCCTACATGCTATTATTCGTGTTGTTGTGATTATTCTCAATGCTTGTATCTTCATTGGCAATGCTTGTGGCTTTATCTTTTTTACGCTTAGTTTTTCTGTATGGAGGTGGGCTAATGAAACCATGGAATGATAACTTGTGTCTCCTCGTCATAATCGGCGATTCCCTTGGAGGGCGTGCACCTTTTAGTGTGGAGCCTGTTATGAGCTTATTTCCCAATGGTTTATTTCCCTGGCTTACATCTTTTTGGTTTTGTTCTTGTAGACTTATAGGGATTCGATGAGTTTCATCCTCTCTTTGTGTGAATTCCCTGTCATCATCATCATCTTCAAGGTGAGTAAGGACAGCGGCGTTTGTGTTTATCAATTGTTTTGAGGGTCCCGCTATCGAGGGTATTTCATCTTTCGGTATTTCGATCTTTTTCCTTGGTACATAATTTCGTTTGTTAGTTTTCTGTGTGTGTTCCTGCTCGTTATTTACTGCTTTTTTGTGCAATATATTTGTTTTAAGACTGGCTGTAGAGTAATTGCTTCTATTAGATTGTACGAAATTTCTTTTATAGTTAAAAGTTGTCTTATTTTGAGGATAGGATTTTGTTTTAGGAGTGGGCGGAGTTACGTCTTCGACCTTGTCCTTGTTCTCATGAGCGAGCTTTACTTGTTTCTTATGGCCAGTTTCGTTAATTGTGCTCACACTTGATTTTTCAACGTTAGTTTTCATGTTTTCTTTCAGCTGTATTTCTGGGGTGGCACGGGCGGTACTCGAATTCTTTTTTACGCTTTTCACGGTGTCATTCATTTCTTTCTGGGAATATTCCCTGTTCTGTTGTTTGTCATCAACTTTATTCTTATTCTTCTTAGGTTGTTCTGTGGGAATGTTTGGATTCAGGCTTTTGTTATTATCAGTCTTTTTAGCAATATTTTTGCTAAAAACATTTCCCATGTCCACAAGTGGGACGTATTTGCCATCTACTAAGTTGCATGGATTGTTAGAACTAGCTGGTATGAACTTGATTTTTGACTTGAGGCTTGTGCATGGTGCTGTTGTATTTTTCGCTATGGATTTAGTTTTATGCTTGTTGGTATCTTTTATTATTTTCGGTGCTTTTATGCTCAAATCAATTTTGGAGTTAGGTGCAGCTGCCTGTAAATCAGATATGTCATTGAATGCCTGTACAAGAGCTGGGTCAGTAAGACCTAACAGATGGGACTTTGTGCATTGTTGTTTTAGCATTTCTTGCTGTCTTTCGTTTTCCTGTTTCTCTACTGCTTTAATAATGTTGCGTAGTGATTCTTTTATTTCTCTGTTAGAATTCTTAGCAACTATGAGAATCGGTTTTAGGCAGATATCCCTAAATGATAGGCTACACTCTGCTTGTACCATGCAAAGATTCCGTAAGCCCTCCTCCTTGGAGTTGTAGATCCAACATAGTACCTCGCCACTGTTGGTGGCGAGCTCAAGCCTATATCTTATGGGAATGACAGACTCAACATCCAAGGGGATATGTATGGCCTCTGAATTTCTATTCATTTTTTATAGGGGCATTCCACGTCAAATCAGGCAGTAAAATATCAATATGTAACCCACCATCACAGATTTTAATGAAACTGCGTGTGTTTGTTCTTACTATTAAGATATGATCACCAGTAATTTTTTTTTGCTCCTTGGTGAAATAGTTTCTGAGAAAAAAATTGTCAAAATTTTGAAAAACTGCCGTCAGTTGGCATTCTTGATAGCTCGGTTTTCAAATGTAGCATGTCATATATATAATCATATTTCAATATCTACTCTACAAATCATCTTCAAATAATTTATGCACAATATTTAGGGTACGCAGCTTATGAAAAAAATATATTGTTACGCTTATAACATTTTAAGTGTGTCTAAAAAAATATTTAAACTTTGAAGTCGTGAATTTTTTATGAAAAATAATGCATTAACAAAAAAAGCATTATCAACAAAAGGCGGTATTTTTATTAAATTTATTTTTTATGGGAGATATACTTAAATGTGTCCTTTACCTTTATTCTGAAATAAAAATAGTGGGATTTGGGGTGCTTTGGTAGTATTTCCTATTTAAAAATATTTTGAGGTGCATTTCATATCAAATCAAGCAGAGACATTCCATGTCAGTTCCCCTAAGCCATTGAATCACTGTCACAAATTTCAATGAAATTGGGTTTGTTTATAGCTTATTTTAAGACGTAATCACCTTTAATTTTCTTGATCCTAAGTAAAATATTTTTTAAGATAAAAAATATCAAAATTTTGAAAAATTGTTTTAAATTTTTTGAATGACAGTTCGATATTCAAAGACTACATTAAAAAAAAAAGTCATTTCAATATAAAATCACTAAATAGGTTTCAAATAATGTATATGTGACAAATAAGGTAGGCTGATTATTATTTCTTGTTTTTTATCATGTTTAAACACTAAGAGTGTCTTTTATCTTATGAATTTTTAAAATCAAGAATTTTGTCAAAAATAATGTGTTAATCAAAAATTTATTATTAACCGAAGGCAGGGTGTTATTGCTTTTTTTTAATTGTACATAAAAATATCTTTTAAATGGTTATAAAATAAAAATAGTGAACATATGAGAAAAAATTATCAAAATTTTGGAAAAATGCCACGAGTTGCCATTAATGATTGTTCAATTTTCAAAGGCCTCATTTTATATATAAAATCATATTTCAATAACTAATAAAGAAATCTTCTTCGAATAATTTAAGCAAGGTAAATAAAGTATGTAGATTATGAAAAAAAATATTGCTGTAATGTTAAAAAATATTTAAATGTGTCTAAAAAATTGTATAATCTTTGAAATCAAAAATATTTTACAAAAAATAATGAAATTATTAAAAAATCTTTATCAATCAGAGGCTGAGTTTCTATGACTAATTTTTTAATTTTAAATTGTACATAATACTACATTATAACTGGATCTGAAATAAAAATAGTGGGATTTTGGTTGGTTTTAGTAGTATTTAAATCATATTTAAAATTATCAATATTTTCAAATGTAAAACCTATCCAATGTATCATCCCTGTAAATATTTTTATTTATACATTTATTGTATTTTTCAAATTATCTTTTATGATCGTTTCTTAAGGAAAAAAATAAACAATATTGTTTTTCAGTAAAACTTCTAGGGCGAAGAGCAATTATCCCTTTCCAAAAAAGAGAAAAATCACTAGCTCCTTACCGCCCAATAGAAATTTTCAAAATGACAGTCCTAATCTTTAAACTCATATTTGGCTGTTAATATTGAAAATTTAGCATTGAGCTGCTAATATTGAAAAAAAAAACAAATTTCACTCTGTTGAAGAAAATTTTGACGTATTGTGCTTTAAATATATGCAAAAAATGCATAATCCATTATATTTATATCTTTCAAATAACTATATCTAAAAAAATATTTAAAACTTAATGAGTTGCACTTTTGTAACTTTATTCAGTTTCTAATGATATGTACCGTAATTTCGGGTGTATAGCCCGCAGATCAAACAATTCAGTTTGGACCCAGAAATTTTATTCAGTATTTGAAGACCAATATTTACTGTGATCTAAACAGTTACATTTTATTTTTAAAAATTTCTGGGTCGAAACACGATTGTATGATCCGCGGGCTATACACCGGAAATTACGGTAATTTGATTTATTTCATCACAATATTGTTGAAAGATGGATTTTCAACATATATATGTGTGTATATATATCCCTGTTCTCAAACAAATTATTTAAAAATTATTCATTTATGTTTAATAAAGCATATATATATTGTTTATACACTTACAGAAAATACATATAGCAAATTTTATGATATTATGTCAATAATGTCTAAAAGTAAAGAACTTATCTAAATAGTATGTAACGAAAAATTTAACATCTGGTGTAATGACAACAAAATTTTATAATTGTTTTACTTAATTTGGATGAATGAAAAAAGCTTACATGTTTATATTTTATTGAAGTACAGGTGAAAATGTCACAAAGACATACCTCAACAACCAATGAGTATGTCACATTCACACTACAGATGATTTTTTTTCTTTTGATCTTTCGGGTTTGATTTCAAATGGTAATGAATTAATTAGTTTTGTTAGAAGTGTCATGGCAGTCAGCATATTAGGCTCACTATTTTTTTTTTTATATAATTTGTTTTGATTGACTCGATGAACAACAATATTTAAAGGGACCATTTCATGATTTTCAATTAAAAGCTGATTTATAAATTCTTCATGTTGTTTAGTTATTGTTATCGTCTTAAGATAAGTTGATATTAAAATTTTTAAATGCAGTTTATTTATTATTTGAACAGTTGAAAGTATTTTTCAATAAGAGTGCGGGCTGTTGAGCAATGTAGTGTTGGTAAAGGAACTGGTACTATTTAATTTAATTTTTATTGCTGTAAATAGTATTTGTTATTTTATTATTGTATATATTATATTTAAGCAAGAGTAGAAATACACGATATCGTAGTCATTTTAGTACATCTTAGCATGAAAAGCTTCAATATTTATCAATAAAATTAACATTATGAAAATTTTGTTAAAATTGCTCATATTTTCACTATTTTTATTTTATAACTATTGAAAAGATATTTTTACGTACAATTAAAAAAAGTAATAACAGCCTGCCTTCGGTTAATAATAAATGTTTGATTAACACATTATTTTTCACAAAATTCTTGATTTTAAGAATTCACAAGATTAAACACACTCTTAGCATTTAAACTTGACAAACAACAATAAATAATAATCTGCCTACATTATTTGTCACATATACATTATTTGAAACTTATTTAGTGATTTTATATTGAAATGACTTTTTTTAATGCAGTCTTTGAATATAGATCTGCCATTAAAAACATTTTTAAAAAAATTTCAAAATTTAGATATTTTTTTTATCTTAAAAAATATTTTACTTGTAATCACCTTTAATTTCCTTGATCCTGTCTTAAAATGAGCTATAAACATACCCAGTTTCATTGAAATTTGTGACAGTGAATTAAATATCTTAGGCGAACTGACATGGAATGACTCTGCTTGATTTGATTTGAAATACGCCTCAAAATATTTTAAAATATGAAATACTACTAAAAACACCCAAAATCCCACTACTTTTATTTCAGAATCAGGTAAAGGACACCTTTAAGTATATCCCCCACAAAAAATAAATTTAATAAAAATACCGCCTTTTGTTAATAATGCTATTTTATGTAATGCATTATTTTTCATAAAAAAATCACGACTTCAAAGATTAAACATTTTTTTAGACACACTTAAAATGTTATATAAGCGTAACAGTATTTTTTCATAAAATACGTACCCTATATATTATGCATAAATTATTTGAAGATGATTTGTGGAATAGATATTGAAATATGATCATATTTATGTCATGCTACATTTGAAAATCAAGCAGTCAAGAATGCCAACTGATGGCAGTTTTCAAAATTTTGACAATTTTTTTCTCAGAAACTATTTAACCAAGCAGTAAAAAAAAAATACTGGGAATCATATCTTAATAAAAGGAACAAACACACGCAGTTTCATCAAAATCTGTGATGGTGGGTTACATGCCTGCCTGAACTGACATGGAATGACCCTATATCAAAAGCTTGAATTATCATAAATAATGCGCTACTTGTGGTAGTCACTTTTGTTAATAATTATGCCTTGTGGGCGGAGCTACGCTGATTTTCTGTGAGACAGGACGACTGGTGGTTCCAATTTCTATAATTCTTTTCATTCGATTCGAACCAGAAATATTTTCGTAAAGAAAATGCTCTGAAAACAAAAATACATTAAATAGTTTTTAAAGAATATTCTGGTGTGAAATGTTTTTATTAAGGTTGAGTAAAATTTCAACAGGGTAGGAAGGTTAAATATTAAAATATAAAATAAAAATTTAATATTACAGACATTTATATTTAAGTTCAGTAAATATACAATTAAGCGGGTGAAATATATCGTAAAAATATTCAAAACGGAATATTCATGCGGAAAATTTTCTTATATAGAGCGTAATTTCTTACCTAGTACTTGTCTTCAAAAAAAGAATGCATATCAGTTTTAAAAAAATTATTTATTTAGATTTTATTCTTAATATCTAGCTGACGATTTCCTAAAATACGTTTTTTCATAAGTTATATCTTATGCGGGATCCGCAGAAGATTTTTACATATCCAGTTGACAATTTTTGCTTTATCATTATTATTTGTTAGAATGAAAAATATTTGGAAATATAATTTGTCTATTTTTACTCATCTAAAGATTAACGCATTTGGACATTTGACATCAAAATTGTTTATAATTTACACGAAATAAATTTTCACTTAATATTCCATAAAGTAAATGAATATATATAAATGTATTATTTCTAAACTTTGATGAAAATATAAATATATATAAATATTAAAAAAAATGTAGGCATTAAGTAGTTAGAATTTTCGTCAGTAGAGATAAATACATATAAAATATAAATTTCATGAGAAAAAAAAAACAAACAAGCGTAATTGTATATATTTTTAAGAAATTAAAAAACAAAGTTGGAACAATTTATAACCATACTTAAAAGTTGAAAAGAGTCAAAATATAAAATTAAAGTCAAGAGGTAGCACCGAACCCGGGCCGTCCGGTCTGCGAGCGAGCACTACGTCAACGCCACGGACAACTCGTTGAAAAGTTCAAACTAACCGGTATTTAAGATATATGATGCACTTTGACCCCTAATTTCTCAAATTTTAAGGCCCATTTGAAGAAATCCCTTCACGGGAATAATTAGGGAAAAGGACTACAACACACCTTAAATTCATCAAAATCGGTGAGCACCATGTTTGGTGATCCTCTTATAAGATCAAATTTACCGTCAGTAATCTGCCAGTCGCCAAGAAATCTAAGTAAGAACTTGGTTACACAGAAACACTATAGAACAATTATGATGTGGGATTAAGTACAGCTTTTCCTGAAAGGAGGACGGTTGCTAACAGACCGAATGTGTTCGCGCCACATCCATGTGTATGCAGCACCGCATATCCTGGAAAAGTCAGATTCCTTCTTGAGAGACATTCCGAAAGAGTTCATGCTTATAAACAGTAATTACCAAATGATTAATTCATTATCAGTTCGGAAATTGTTACATTATACCTGCCAATATATACACTCAAATTTTCCTAAAACATCAATGATAGCAACAACGCCGTAAATGAAATTTAAAACGTCGGCTAAACATAACTTTTTCATCTTATTAATTGCATAATTTTATTAACAGTACACACAAAATGCAACGTAAATTATGCACAGAATACAGCTCCCCTCCACCAAGGAAACCCCTCATATACTGGATACTGCGTTGTTGCACTACCTGACCCTTGGAAATTATGTTTAAAACTTTGATCCTCTTTCCTCCCAAAAATAATAAAATTGAAACGTGCCCGGTAAAGCTGATGGCATTGGGATCACAGTCTATTCACAGTAATTGTATATTTTACTCTTTTCTCAAAGAATAATGCCCCTCGAAAAATAAAATATGGGGGTGTACACTCTCCCCCGTCTCCTCTTTATACTTAACCAATGAGCCTCCAAATTTCATTAGGGAAGCGCCTTGTTGAAATAAACCGGTATACCAAATTTGAAGCAAATCGGACAAAAACCCATTTATCCAAATTAAGGGCTATTAGCCCCATTTCACCCTTTATACATATACAATGAACCTTCAAATCTAATCAAGGAAGCGCCTTATCAGAATTAAACATTATATCAAATTTGAAGAAAATCTAATAATTCTGCATGAAAAACCGATTTATCTAAGTTTTGGAGGGTTTAGCCCCCGTTACCCCCTTTATACTTAACCAATGAACCGACAAAACTAATTGGGGAATCGCCTTATCAGAATGAACCTACAAAGAAATTGGAAGCAAATCTGATATTTCTATCAGGAGTTATCGCGTTACGTACATACAGAGCTCGGTTGGTTGGTTGGTTGGAGTTTTATGGCACAAAATCCCTGTAGGGACATGCTGCGCCAAGAAAAAGTTGAGTAAAACATAGTTAAAAATTAAAAGTTACAGCAAAATACTGTCAGAAATATAAAAGTGAAAAAACAAAGTAAAATGAAGTAAGCAATGTGATGATACATGTAATTAAAATAATGCACAAGGAAAGCGACAATACACAAGGTTTTAAAAGTTAAAACATAGTTAAAAGACAAGAATATTTAAATTAAAAAATTCTAAAAGCTCTAAAGTTATGAAAAGTTATATGTTCAAGAAATAAAGCATAAAATGTTATATAATACTGCTTTAAGAACGAAGTTATAATTCAAAATTTTAAAACGATATAAAGCTACGTAGGATGAGTAACTTCAAAAACTGTATTATTGTCATCGTTATCAGAGTCATAACTACAAGAGTCCATAGCCTCTTCTGCATAGTTGAGCAGCTGTTTGTGATCTTTAATATTAGTTATTGCTGGGCTAAGACATGATTTATTGCCTTTTCTCTTCACAGTTTTCCACTGTGAAGAGATTTGAGTTGGAGGTTTCTTTCTTTCTTTTTGCGCACAAGTTTTTTCATTTGCTTTCGGAGTTGGACGAACAATAGGTTTCACAGATTTGCTTTTATCTGGAGCTGGCGTTTGTTTAGTCTTATGTTCGGCGGATATTTTTGATTTAACTGATGATGTTCGGGGAGAATTAGGTTTCTGTAATGATAGAACTGGAGATGAAGCAGCCTTAGTTTCAGTCTGATGATTAGATGACTTTTTGGATCCAACTGGAGATTTCTGTGACTGAGTAAGTTGATATTCTATTGTAACTGGTTCTGAGGATGGTAGCCAACGTTCCAATAATGGGGTACCATAGCATTTACTACCAAGAGAGACGTCCCGGGTTTTTTTAGGTGAAGTATTGGTTGAATGTGTCATAGATGTATTATTTGGTGGAAAAGAGCAGTCGGTCTGGGAACTGATGTGCCTTACGGATTTTGGTTGTTGTCTGAGTATACTAGAGTAAGAAACCCCGATAGTCGGGGTTCTAGACTCAACAAGTTTACGAGCTTCGGGATAGGAAATTTTTTCAGTTATTTTAATAGCAATTATTTCTTTTTCACGGATCCAGCTAGGACTAGAACGGGAGTATGCTGGATGATCACCCTTACAATTTATGCAGCGTTCGGATTTTTTACAAGATTTACCGTCGTGGCCTACTTCTGCACAACGAGGGCAGGTAACAGTACCACGACAAGTAGTGTTGGTATGACCATATCGTTGACATTTGAAACAACGGAGAGGATTTGGAATATAAGGCTGGACAGGACAGCTTAGGTAGGCTGCTTTAATTCTAGTAGGTAAATTAGGACTATTGAAAGTCAGAATGATGTGCTTTGTGGGAAGCACTTTCTCATTCCGACGAATTGTTATACGGCGTACATCGATGACATTTTGGTCTTTTAAATTTTCTAAAAGTTCTTTTGTAGACAGTAAAAGGTCAGGTTCCGATATTACAACACGGCAAGTATTCAGAGTTTGATGCGCTGTAACAGAAACATAGAAAGGTCCTATTGTATTAGCATTTGAAAGAAGCTGAGATTGGCTGGCTGAAGAGACCTCAACAAGCAAATCTCCAGAATGCAGTTTTTTAAGTGAACAGTTGTCACCAAATACAGAATGAAATGTTTTTGCAATAAGAAAAGGTGAAGTTCTCTTAAAGGAACTATCAGAGAGGCTATCAGTGCGTTTAATTACAAAAAAACGAGTGAATGAAGAATTCGGTTCATTTTGCTGCTCTCCACATGGGAGAGAGTTAGAAGGAAATGAGTTTTTTCCATCCATGTTAGAAAAAAATAATGATTCAGACCCCGGCCGCACCACCCACTACCGAGCCCAACAAGGGGATACACAATTGTGCACCAGTGCTAACCAGGGCCCATACGGTCACAAGACATTCCTATGCCAGTCTCCACCCTTAACAAGATGGCTAGTAAATGCTCGCTCACTTGATCCCCAGCCAGTGACAAGTCAGCTGACCAGCCGATTGATGCATACGGGACCAATATGCACCTCCCGTCTACCTGAAGCAGAGGCCAAAGCAGTGTGTTGGTTTCCCTCAACTGCCAGGATCCCCCTTTCCAGGGACACGGGACGCCACGCACGACAAACACGTGGGTGGTTTACAATTCTCCATGAGTCGATATACAGGATGATATCGGCTCATGCAGAATTGCCCTCACCCCCTAAGAGGAAACCACAATGAGAGTGAAACAAAGAGGAAAGAAAGGCAAGAGAAAAAAGAGGAAAAAGAAAAGAGAAAGATCGCTCAGGAACCCGGGATTGCGAAGCCCGTGAATACCTAAAGAAGGTATACCCCTGGGGGTCATACAGAGCACGCGGAACACATTAGCTCTCAGGCTTTGAGAGCCTGCGAGCTACAACAAACTGGTTAATGTGGGTATACGGCATTTTTATCATTTGTCAGAGCAACAAGTTTTCACTCTTAATGCCTTTTAAAACTATCGTTAGACGTTAACATTCAATTCAACTTACAAATCAAATATAGCGTGACCCTTTAATTTCTTGACTTTCATTTTAACAACAATTTCGTGTTTTATTGCAAGATACGTTTACTACAAATGTATTGCGAATCAGTCTACCATAGCACAACGCTCAGGACAATTTTCATAAGTCATTTCTGTTTTTAGGTATTATATTAAGAATACTCAGTTTGCAGTAAAAATAACTCAAGGTTGTTAGGCAACTTCCGAATCTAATTCCCGCTAATGTTAAATCTACGAGCATAGAAAGCATTAGTCTATTTAAAATCTCAATCGCTCATTATATCATCAGAAAATAACTTTTCTGTGTACTCTTCTTAACCCTTTATGTAGGGGAGACCGGGGGAATGGCGACACGGGGTTATGCAGCCACCCCGTCTAGTTTAAAAACTAACGGCAGTTTGAGATAGTGATTGCGCCTGCAATGTAGCGGCTAACAATAGAAACAGTGCCTAGAGTGAGAGTGATTTTGTTGTGCGTCGTTCGTTTATCCTAGTGCAAAATGTAGTTTTCATCTAGTTGCTTCTAATTTTGGAGCTTCAAATGAGTAGAGGTAAACACCTTTTATTGAAACATTAGGTATTTAAGATAATATTACCCGTAATCTACATGCATTCGCCTACATTTTGATGCAATTTGTTGAACAAGTTCGTTTCTTCTTCGGCTTTGCTCCGTGTTTTCCGCTATATTGTCCTCTGGGGGTAATGCCGCCACCATGGCAAAGGGTCCCTTTCCAATTTGAGTTAAATTGTAAGCTTAGCACATTAATAAATCTAGCTTAAAGAACGTAATTATTCATTATTTTGATACATTATTGCTTTCTAAACATTTTTAGTAGGTTGTGTGTTTCATAGTATCCATTTTAAGTATTTACTAGTTCGTTATAGAGTGGCGTCATTACCCCGATACAGTGGCGGAATTACCTCAGTATCCTGGGTAATCCCGCCACTGTGCAGAGGTTTAAAAAATATTTTTTTTATGTATGTTTACTTTGTCATGGAAGACGGTAGTATTTCGAGTGACGCAGCCTTAAGCCTAAAATCGTATCGTATCGTTAAAATCGTATCGTATCATAGAATTCGTAGATGGCGGAACTCATATATACAGCTAACTCGACATCAAAGAAAACGCGAAGAGCCGCCTTTTAATAACTCAGCAGATATATGTCTTATTGCTCTGAATTTTCTAGAACAGTCTTATATCTGCAGTCTAATCGTATACTGAAATTTTTGCATTTCTACGTGCAGTATATTTTGAGATCTAAATAGCCATTTTTAAAGTGAAAACGTTGGTATAATATCGAGGAAGTTCCTAATTTGAAAATCTCGAAAACGGTTCTAAAGATTATTTTTAAATTGATACATAATATAAATATGATTAAGGCGAGGTGAATAACACTTTTCTTTTTTCTGGGAAACTCTCGTTCGTTAAATAATTCGATTTTTTTTTCTCTCGAAAATGACACGGGCGATTTTTTAAAAATCAAATAAATATGTTTCAGATGAACCAAATAACAATTTACTTGTTTCCAGCAAGACTCTTGTTCGTTTTATAATGCGCATGAAAAATCGGACTATATTTCTTCGCCATTCTATGGAAATTTCACCGAAAATGCATGACACTGTATTCATACACATGCTTTCTTTTTAACCACTTTTGGGGAGAAAAATTTTGTCTTCCCACTGGCTGAGTGGCTAAGGGCCATCGTTTACTGACCTTAGGATAGACAGTTCGATACTCCCTGGTACGTGTTTTCACATGTGAATGTTTTTTTTTTTTTTAAAGTCTGCTAGTTGACCATTATTCTCAGTTCCTTTGTAATTTTTTTAATTGCTATTAAGTTAAATAAAATTACAATTATAATGACGCCAATAGAATGATGATTATTTCTTGGCAATTTTTCAACAATAAAAATATTACCATAAATTTTATAAATATATTTAATTTCAATCACTTTACAAAAAATATACATTAATAATTATTATTTGAATATAAATCACACGATCAGAAACGTAAAAAAATAATTCATTTCAGCTCTTCTTTTTATAATATTTTTTATTATTATGACGGTCAATCAATATATAATCACTGACATCCATAATAATAATATTATTATTATTATTTTCCTTGCATAAAAGCTATTGTGATGTAATAATTCTTTTATAATAAATAATTTAGTTGAAATGTTTTATTTATAAATATCAACGAAGTTTGATAACCCCGAGACAATTCTTTTTATTTAACTTTGCAATATTTACAGTTTACATAATAAGCATATCAGAATTCTGGTGTCGCCATCTTTTGACGCAATTGCGTAGTATTATAGAGAAATGTTTGATAAAAACGTTGAATAGACAGTTTTTAAATCGAAGAATTATTTTAAGAGATATTTAATGTTAAATCTGGATAAAATTGTCTCATTAAAAAAGTCTCACAGGAAAAAAAAATATACATGGGAATTTAATCATTTTCATTCAATTTAATCATTCAATAGAAACTCGAAGTTTGCAGAGTGCATTTATTATTTTTAACTTGCCTAATTTTTTGACGTTTTATTTCAATTTTAAATTAAAATTTTCAGAATTTCCAGAGATATTTTTTACATATTTTAGAAAAGGTTATTTTAAATTGTTGCCAAATGTTAAAACAGCGCAAAGAATAATATATCCTTTAAATTAAAAATTTATTCACACGTGACTATTATAAACAGAAAAAAATCCTTTTAAATTAGAATTAAATGATAACGTGTTAAAAGCAGGAAAATATTAAACATTACGTCATAAAAATTGTTTTTACACATGCTTACTTAAAATGAAAGAAAATTATAAAATAATCAATTATTTTCAAATTAGAATTAAATGATTACACATTAAAAGAAGGAAAACATTGAAAATTACGTCATAAAAATTATATTTACACGTGAATATTAAAAGAAAAAGAAAATTTTTAAATTATAAATTCATTGATATGTGTTAAACGTCGTAAATGGAGGAAATTACGTCATATTGGCCAAAGGTGGCCAAAACAGTTTACAAAACACATTGCAAAACATATTGCAAAACAGTGTAAATTAAAAAATACATTTATATGAGAGATTTATTTCAAATTTCGAGATGATATTTTTAACTATAGTTGCTAATTTTAAGGTAGCGCAAATAATAATATTATCTTTCTAATAATAAAAATATTTTCAGTTGAATGTTACAAAGAGAAAGGAAAGTTTGGTGAAAATTATGTCAGATTTAAAACGTTACATTTAAAATCTCTTATTTAAAATCATTTTCTTATAGCGTTGTTAAAAAATACCATAAAGCAAAGACTCTGTTGACTTAGTTCCTTTTATATTTGGTAATTTTCAAATGTTTAACTAATCTTATTTAATCAAGCAGGGAAACAGCAACTAACATCAGCTGATTCGGTTTTGAAATCCCTCAGTAAAGGGAAACCCGTTTACAGTAAGATCGCCATTGATTTTTTAATTATACAGAGCAGCCTCGATTATCGGAGCTGATTGGGACTGTTAGTAAATCGGAATCGGAAATCTCGGTTAATAGAAACTGTGTGTAAAAACTCGCCGTGCTTGCGAATTTAACATCTCTTTAAAAAAAATATATAGAACGTTTTTTAAATAATAAAAGTAAATATATGTAAAGTTCTATTTCACAGCTTAACAAATTTAAAAAGAAAATCAACTACCAGTAGTAAATTTTAAAATGCAAATTGAAAAATTTACGAAAGTTCACACAGCCACTGGAAACAAAGCATTGTTTGCTATTGACTTCTCAGGGTCCAATGTTTCTTTGGAGTTGAGGGCTTTTGGGGGCAGAAGGGCCTGTATAGCACGGACAGGGAGCTAAAGAGTGTGGTTATTTTGAAGGCTCATTCAAAAGGAAAAAAAATCAGACTTTGTTATCGGCTCGGTTAACAGAAACCTCGATTAATCGAAGCTCGGTTAATCCAGGTTCTACTATAATTCAATCTTCCGTAATCTTTTTAAAGCAGATCAAATTAATGGACTTTAGCACAAAGTCACATAGCTGATAACTGCCATGCTTGTTGGCCACCTTTTTTTTCAAAAAGTTTGCTTCACCTTATTCAATTAATGAGATATCTCCGATAAAATAAGTCACATTTTCCCGTTCTAAAATACTGGTATCCAAAAATCGTAGCATGTAACTGACACTACAAGTACTCATGGAACTAGACTATTTTAAGTCTGATTTTTATTATAGACTATATAAAATTATTAAAAATATATATTATGATAGGAACTAGCGGGCTTCGTCCGCTATTTACGTTACGGATATAAAAATCATGTTTTTTTTTTAGGGAAAAAGAAATAAAAACCTATTTGACGATAGGTTTATAAAGACACATTTTGTATTTGTTATATTTCCGGGGATGAGGAGTGGGGGGGGGGGCTATTTTGATTAAATATCGCAATTAGTCTACATGGCAGATATAATTATGATAGACACTAGCGGGCTTCGCCCCTCTATGGCGCCTTAAGGGTCCAGCTTCCATAACTCAGAAACTACCTTTCGGACATCAATGTAACAGATTCCAAACGTTATAATTAACTTAATAATCACCCTATATAGCATTAAAGTAAATTTATGAGTACTGCATACTATTTTTTTATCGTAATTTCTGAAGAGAAAAAATTATTTCGGTTCCATTCTTAGGTACTGGTCTGAAAAATTTTGAAAAAGGGGGGAAGGAGGGGACATGAGACTGCTGTTTGTCAAACAACACAATGGGCTCTGGCTTATTCAACTTGGTTTTTGATGACTTCAATTGGAATGTGGTTTGTTTAAAAGAGTGCGTTCCCTGCCCCATGAAAATTGGAACTATTGGTGCTACATCTATGTAAGGATTTAATAATTCTAAATTAACATTTTGGATTTATTAATTTAAGGATAAAGTGTTTTTAAAGGAATATCAAATGAAACCCTCTGTGCGATCCGAGATTGTATATAAAAACAAGTGGGTAAGTATAAACTGCTATAAGGAATATTGTAATAAAATAGTAAAAATTAAATCTGCATTAAATTCCATAAGTATCTTTTTTTTAATCATTTTATCACTAACCTCAAAAAAGTAATGATATCAATGCAAAAACCCTTGACGGGTTAAAAGTTTCTGACGCAGCACTTTATCTTATGCTCTAAGAATTTTAAATATGGAACTTAAAAATACTGATATCAAATTTTGAGTGACGTTATGCTATTTCTTAAAAAATATATTTGTATTTATTTCACCATTTTATTTTTGTTTTATTTATAATCGCATGTGCAAAAGTTATGTTCAACATGAAAAGCTGCATAAAATTTTATTCGCTGTTGCTTTATCATTTACATCTCTCATAAATTCAAAATATGAGTTTTAAAAGATATGATATAAAATTTAAGTGACGCCTTGATGTGACTTTAAAAGGTTTGTTTTTTAAAATTCAATTTAAATTATTTTTGACTTGGTTAAAATATTTTTTTTACATCTACACAATACTTTTAATTTTCCAATTCACTGTTAAATATATCACTTTCATTGAATCTATACTATGCATTGAAATGTATTTATTTCAATAAATTGATTTATCTTTTGTGTCACGCTATTCAAAATTGTGAGTAAGATTTATGTAAATGGTTTCTTTGCGTCATTGTGTCCAAACTACATGAAATGTATGAAAAAGGATAGTTTGACGCAAATAAACCATTTACATAAACCTTACTCACAATTTTGAATAGCGTGGCACAAAAGATAAATCAATTTATTGAAATAAATACATTTCAATGCATAGTATAGATTCAATGAAAGTGATATATTTAACAGTGAATTGGAAAATTAAAAGTATTGTGTAGATGTAAAAAAAAATATTTTAACCAAGTCAAAAATAATTTAAATTGAATTTTAAAAACAAACCTTTTAAAGTCACATCAAGGCGTCACTTAAATTTTATATCATATCTTTTAAAACACATATTTTGAATTTATGAGAGATGTAAAGATAAAGCAACAGCGAATAAAATTTTATGCAGCTTTTCATGTTGAACATAACTTTTGCACATGCGATTATAAATAAAACAAAAATAAAATGGTGAAATAAATACAAATATATTTTTTAAGAAATAGCATAACGTCACTCAAAATTTGATATCAGTATTTTTAAGTTCCATATTTAAAATTCTTAGAGCATAAGATAAAGTGCTGCGTCAGAAACTTTTAACCCGTCAAGGGTTTTTGCATTGATAGTTATGATTACGGTTAAATTTATACAGATACTAAAGATAATGATTCAGCTTTAGAAATTTTACTATGAAAAAATAAACCTTTTTTTTTTGAGGTGAAAAAAATTAGATTCCCTTAAGGTGCCGCCATTCCCCCGGTCTCCCCTACTGAATTATGAATTTATGCAAATTTTATATTCTAAAGCATTTTTCGTTAATTGTTTAAACTATATTAGAAGATTTACATAATCATTTAATAAATTTTAGAGGAATTGGGGGATTTAGAAGGATTCATTAATTGTGAATTTATAGGGATTTTGTGCAATATTTATAACCCTACTCAATTCTTTATTTTAAATATTTTTTCTTAGTATTTTGGAGAATTAGGAAATTTACAAATAACGTTCTTGCAACAGAAATATTTCCAAATTGAAAAATCCTCTCCCCCCCCCCCCCCAATACCAAGAAATCTGAAAAGATGACAAGGCAAATGAAAAAACCTTTTAAAAATATTTTGTTTTGTGTAACCCATAATGCTTTTAGAGCAAGATAAATTAGTGTATCTGTAACTCATTCTAAACTGCATTACATCTAATCGATGTATTAAATGAATTTTGTAACAAGTTATTTTAATGGTACTTATAAGTACCGTCAGTAGATAAAGGGCTAAAGAATATTTCTATATTACTTACAAGTAAAGGCAACAGAGTGCTTGGCGGTGAATTTAGATTTTTATAGCCCATTCGATTCGTCTCATTGACCTTAATAATTTTGAACCTCTCATATCTGCTATTGAGTTTTAATAATGACGGGGGGCGGGTCAAAGTTCAAAATTTCTGCAAAAACCTCAAATTAACATTTAAGTGATATTACCGGTCTCTCAGATCGCGGCTTTTTTCAATTTTTATAGTTTAACTTGCAATTTTAAGTTCAACTACAAACACTACCGAATTTTGTTCCGTTTGGAACTTAAGTACTACCACCAGAGACTTTTGAATAGTTTAATTTTAACAGTCCTGTGCAAAAAGTTTAGTACAATAACACCATCCTATGAGTTAATCATGCCTTTTATTCCTCTTTCGATGGAGCGGTCTCACAAGCCGCTTCACTCTAGTTGTGACAATTTCTGTGACGTCAGTTAAAGATTAAACTACAGCCCTAGCAAGAAAGAACGTAATAACACCTCTACAGATTGAAACTTTAAATATAGAGAAAATTGTCAACTATGAAACCATGAATAACATCTTTTGAGAATGTAAATTTATACTTTTAAAACTAAGGTTTGCAACGATAGGACGCATGCATCCATTGACTGCCTTTGAATGAAAATACTAGAAGAGGGAAAATGAGGAAAACTTAAAAAGAAAAGGAGGGAATCTACTGATCTTGAGACAAGATACATACAGAAGCGAAGTCCAAGTCCAACTGAGGATGTTCAGATAGGAACGGAAACGTTACTCTAATGAATTTTTCATATGTAAACTCATGAATATATTTTTTAAATGTTACGTCTAATATATTTTTATGGAAACAGACCTGTACGTATTACAGTTTTTAGTTGTATTTAAAATATAAAATAATGACCGAGTTTTTAAGTAAATGAAAAATTCTAAATTTCCTTTATTGAAAAACTGCTGCCGTCAACAAAGTAAGCATGATTTAACACTTAAATGCGGAATTTATTGTTTCTAAAAAATTATGATTCTCTGAAAGGTGTTACACAGGGGAAAAAAATCGGATACATTTTTTCATATAATACGTTAATCCTTTCTTCGGTTGCACATCTGCCATACAAGTAAAAAATACTGTCGTGTGGCTGTTTTACGTTAAAATAATGCAAATTAGTAAATATTTTAATAAGCATGTTAAAATACCTTATTTTACATTATTTTATAAAACCCTAACATTTAACCCTTTAATTCCTATGATAGAACACGTTCTAAAAATTACGTAGTTCAGAGAATATCTTTACACCAGGAAGTTTCAATGGTTAATTTCGCCTTATTTAAAAACGGAATGTCTTATTAAAGCACATATTGCTATTTTAATTTTCTGGTGCGAATTAGGTACATGCGAATAAAAAAAATCTATTAAATTCAAAAAACTGCATATATGCAAAGCTGCGCACTAAAGGATTAAATTTGTGGTTCTTACACTGCCATACAATAATTTGACACATTGATCTGTCCGAAGTAGCCAGTAAAGCAAAAGTATTTTACGCAGCGAGTACGAAGACCAAAATCTTCAGCTGACTCAACGACGCACTGCAGATTATCTGCAGTTACAATATCCTATAACAATAATATAATCATATAGTAACTACTACCGATATATAGCAATGTTAGAAACATAAGTAGGGGAATGTATGGTAATGCCGGCCAGAAGGGCAATCCCGCTCACCCAAATATCTCTAAATAGAAATGTTTTGGGAACGTGCGATCGGTACCGGCAGCTAGTGAACTTCATCCTAAGATCCTAAGGATATAGTGCCCGTCGGGAGGAAAGCATTTTTGTGTCCTCACGTTATTAGTTTGAAGTTTAGAATAAAATTCTACAACATGTAAATTGAAGGTAAGTGTACACTCTTATTTACAAATGTTAATTTACTCATTACTAAAAAATATATACATTTAGCTGTACGTTCATTCTTTTATTTATTTTTGTACTGCTTTGTTGCTCCAACTATAAATAACTCCAATTTAAATGTATTTAAATTGAGTGCAATTACCCTACCATGTCGGGAATTACCGCTCAATCCATCGTCAAATAAAACGATAAAAAAAAATAAAACTTTTATGCAGATTAGTTGATTGCAAACTTTTCTTTATGCTTTGGAGTTATACTTCATTAATAAAATAGGTTTTTTGTGTAAATTTGACTAGCTACTCATGTTTTCCCTTAAATGAGTGTCATTCCCCTATTTTCCCGTAAACTTAAATCATGCTTATTTCGATGACGGCAACTGTTTTTCAATGAACATAATTTTGAACTTTGACCCTGCCCCTTGTCATTAAAATTACATCGCAAATATCCAAGGCATCAAACTACTAAAAGCAACGAGACAAATCGAATGAGCTATAAAGATCTAAAAAATACTCCAAGGACTCTGGTACCTTTACTTGTTAGTTGAAAGTATCTCTAAAATCTATGCTTAATTTATTTTTAGAGTTAAAAGCTGACGCACTGCGAGTAAAATTTTAACATTTCAGATAAAATTAAGTTTATTTAGAAATATTTTGAGAACTATAAAAGAAATAGACTTTTAGAAGAATGCACAAAGTTAATATTAATTTCCTGAGGAGATATTTTAAATACACAACCATGCATTTAACGCAGCAATACCCAATTATGAGAAAGATATCAAATCTAAAACTGAGGTACTGTGGAGACCGAGAAAATTTGACAGCAGAGGAGCTACAAGGTTGCTAGTTTGGCCTCCATTTTCATTCCGAATTTACACCGGAATTTCCTCAAGAAGAATCGGCAGATTCCCAAAATAGCCGGACACCCCATTTGGCGACTTTTCTGACAAGCGCCAAATATCCCACATACGCCAATCTAAAATGCGGCAACCTGAAAACTAACGCGATTGGTCCATTTTCCTGAATGCTTCCAGACTACTTTACTACGTCATTACCCTGCAATCATGGGAAATACAACATTTATAAATAACGACGTATTAGAAAACACGGGAAAGCTGATTTTTACGACATTCAAAATAAAACACGATTTCAACATAAGTTTATTGAAAATGAAATTTTTAAAGTACCTTTTCAAATCAGAGTAACGATATAATGATTAAAATTTTCATTTCTTAACAACTTTCAGAAAAAATCATAGGGCCATTTAATATTGTAGAGAGGTGCCTATATTATAGCAAACATTGAACAATTCATTTCTGATTTAAAGAAGTGTGAACGCTTCGCGTATATAAAATATATATCACTGTCACCAGCAGTTCTCGCTGCATAGCAATCTCAAAATTCAGCAATTCTCGCTGCATAGCAATCTCAAAATTCAGCAATTCTCGCTGCATAGCAATCTCAAAATTCAGCAATTCTCGCTGCATAGCAATCTCAAAATTCAGCAATTCTCGCTGCATAGCAATATCAAAATGTACAAAACTCGTAAGGTCAGCATACATGAGAAATATACAATAAACGGCTAAAATAAAACACTAATAAAAAATACATAAAATTAACATACCTTGACAAACATCTTTCTTGAAAACCAACTCTATAAAGTGTTGAATTGCCATAATTTCGTAAATTTCTAGTCGTCGATAAACTCCATTTAACTTTCCAGCCAAAAAAAAAAAAAAAAAAAAGAAACACTCACAATTTCAAACTAAATTACAGAGGTACTTTAACTTTCAAATTTTACAACTAAAAACAGCAGAAAATATTAGCAATAACAAAATATTACCTTACCGTCATTTAATTTTACAATTGCAAAACGTCTTTCTTCGACACCTCGTTCTACAAAATTTACAAAACATGCGGAGTTGAGTTGTCAAAGGTAGGCGTAGCCATCCAATACACAAGAAATCAACCAATCCCATTACCCAATCTAAATTCAAGATCACACAACTGTAGGTGTGGAAAGAATTTACGAAACGAACTGGTAACGACAAAGATCCATTTATCGCCTCGCCAAATTTAACGATGCCAAGTGTCTCGGCTGTATTGGGATTCAGCCGAAGAATCTTTAAATAATCATGAAATGTGACATTAAATAAAAAAAACTATTGTCTGGTATGAATTCGAAATTTCAGAATAAAAACAGACTACACTGGAAACCCTGGCTGTAAGAAACGCTCTCTTGGTTAGGTTTTTAACACGTAACTGCTTTTAGAGGTCTCAAAGATAAACTATTAAAAGTGAAAAACCGTATTTAACTATTAATTTTCAATTTAACTATACATTAATGTTTAATGTGCAGTCCTAGTACTATTACCGAGTCCTAGTACTGAGTACCTAATAGTATCCTAGTACTGAGAATTCGTAACAGGCGAATTTTAATTATAATAACCTTGTACAGCATCGGTACACTACCTGTTAATCGAAATTTTAATTCAGCGGTCTCGGAGACCACCTCACCGGAGTTAAATGTCAATTGTTGTCACAGAAATTAAGGCTTATGAAAGAATATAACCCTTTATCTACTGATGGTACTTGTAAGTACAAATGAAATAACTTGTTACAAAATTCATCAAATACATCGATTAGTATTAATAGAGTTAAGAATGAGTTATATATGCATTACTTTAAGGGGGGGTGGGGGGGTACGGTGGAGTTTTCAATAAATATTTCGATTGTAAGAACATTATATTTACACATTTCCTAATTCTACAAAATACACAGAAATATATTTAAAATAAAAGATTTTAGTGGGGTTATAAATATTGCTCAGATTCCCTATAAATGCAAGTTTAATCCCAAATCCTTCAATCCTCCTAAAATTAAATGGTTATGTAAATCTAATTATTAAATGGTTATGTAAATCTGATAGTTTAAAAAAATTTGCAAAAATATTTAGAAGACAATTTTCATGAAATCATAATTCAGTACATAAAGGGTTAAACACTATAGGTAAATTCGTTTGACTTCATTTTAGCATTTATTGGTGAAAGAGTTTGCCTACAAAACTGACGTAAAACAAATTACAAAATATAGATTCCACTAGTGTCAAGAAATGTTTTTAAGTTTTAAAAGGATTGTGTCATTTGATAGCTGAACTTTCATAAGTGCACCGTATATAGTTTGGTTTTCATTTTGCTGAATTCTGTAAGCGTTACCCGCGAACACCAATTGAAAGGAGAATATAAATGAGTTTTAAGTTATTAAGTTTTACAAAAAAAATATCTTATGTCTTCCCCAATATATTGTTTAGGTCAACTGAATTTTTATCGCTGTCGTTTTTTATTAAAAATACACCATTCTTTTAGTGGTTCATCCCCCACTAACCATTAGTAACTTTAAGCATTTGTGCGTCTGATGCAAACCTATTTCCCGCTTATTCAGGTTGCACCTTTTTTTTTTAAACAAGTTTTCTGAAAACTTAAACGTTCCAGAAAATTAATACGAGTTTTCAATCCTTTTAAGACACGATGAGATGTATCCCTTGTACTTGTAAACAAACTAATCATTCCGGCTGACAGTAAAACATGTACAAGCCGCTATCATTGATAAAAATGATGCTTTACTCTTTCTGCAAATCACAGCGATCATTCGATTCGGGTTTTTATTACATACGGTCTGTTACATACGACTCAAAGCAAAAAATTAAATGAATATCTAACCCGCACGATCGTGCGGATTGGGTCTGAATGGGTTAGGTATCTGGAATCAAAACTTCAAGTCTCGTATTATAAGGTGAAAAAAATAGGTCACTTATAACGCACGAAAATAAAATTAATCTCCACTCAATAGTTGTTCTTTCAACCTTAGGGGAGACCGGGGGAATGGCGACACCTTAAGGGAATTTAAATTTTTTCACCTCGAAAAAATGTATTTTTTTATAGTAAAAATTCTAAAGCTGAATCATGATCTTTAGTATCTGTATAAATTTAACCGTAATCATAACTGTAAAGTAAGCATACATAAAAAAATATTTTATAAACCTCTGCACAGTGGCGGGATTACCCAGGACACTGGGGTAATTCCGCCACTGTACCGGGGTAATGCTGCCACTCTTTAATGACCTAGTACATGCATCAAATGGATACTAGGAAACACACAACCTACTGAAAATAGTTAGAAAGTAATGTAATTGAGCAGAATAATGGTTAAGCTTACAATTTACTTCATATTGCAAAAGTCACTCTGCTGAATCGGCTCCACTACATTAAAATGAGGCCATTTCTCACCCGATTTGCATGGCGGCGGCATTACCGCGAGAGGATAATAAGGCGGAAATCCCCAAGCAAAGCCGAAAGAAGAACCGAACTTGTTCAACACATTGCATCAAAATGTCGGCGTATGCATGTAGATTACGGGTCATTATCTTAAATACCTAATGTTACAATAAAAGGTGCTTATCTCTACTCATTTGAAGCTCCAAAATAACAAGCAACTAGATGAAAACTACATTTTTCACTAGAACAAACGAACGACATACAGCAAAGTCACTCTCACTTTAGGCACTGTTTATATTGTTGGCCGCTATAGTGCAGGCACATTCACTATCTCAAACTGCCCTTAGTTTTTGAACTAGGTGGGGTGGCGGCATAACCCGGGTTGGCGGCATTCCCCCGGTCTCCCCTACTACATATCCGTTCATTTTCTTAAGAGATTATTAAAGTGTCCTTACCTACAAAAAACAGTCATTAACTTAATTAAACATGAGTTTTATACTTAGGTTTTTTAAACTACAAATGCTAATGTTAACATAACATGTATACTGTATACATAAATATAGAAATATAATTAATGCAGAACCAAAATTAATAGATTAATTTTTAAAATAACGCCACGTACCTTTCGTAAAACAAAAGATGTCTAATCCCTCTTAAATTGTTCGAGGTTATAGTCCATTTTAAACAAACTACATCACTTTTTTGCCCACTACAAAGTAAGCTTAGTCACTATTTTCCATGCATAAGCTCAAATCAATTCGAATTGTCGTATTTTATTTTTAACTATTTGCTTTAACATGGGTATAAAAAGCTTGTTTGCACCTTTATTTAATGTTATTATAAATAAACGATTTATTAATATAATTTTCACCATTCTTAGTTTGAAAAAGTATCACTCAACAGATCTCCATTCATATCTTAAACCACACATCGAAACACATTTTAAAAAAACAATTAACGTTCGATTACTTTCAGCCTGGGATGATAGAATAGGAGGAGTTGAGATATCACTTTCCTTTTTTTGGAAAGTATGGGTCTGTTCAAGAAGCACCGTGCGCGCGCGAGCTCGGGAGACAGGAACATGGAGTGGGTTTTATCGTGGATGGAATAAACGTTCATTCTGTTCAAGAAAAAATCATGGAATGGAGGTTATTTCAAATCTGGGTTCGAGGCTGAAAAAAGTCACGTGATACCGGTAATGGAGGATATTCCAAATATGGGTTCGAGGCTGAAAGAAGTCACGTGATACCGGTAATTTACCCAAGGAACTTCTAACTGATAAGAAGGGAAGATGCGACTGCTTCGCCTGATGAACTGTTTCATTGGCTAGGGGGGATTTACATTACACGTCTACGGAGCCTTCCCTTCTTTACGCTAGACGTTTTTACCTTGATCACGTGATCAAAACACAGATGGAATATCCTCCATTTAGCCAAGAAATTTCTAACTGATAAGAAAGGAAGATACTACTGCTTTGCCTCATGAACTGTTTCATTGGCTAGCGAAGATTTATATTACATTGATTAGTTATGGGGCTAATGGAGGATATTCCATTTACGTTTTGATCACGTGGTCAAGATAAAAACTTTTAGCGTAAAGAAGGGAAGGCCCCGTAGACGTGTAATATAAATCCCCGCTAGCCAATGAAAAATTTCATGAGGCAAAGCAGTAGTATCTTCCCTTCTTATCAGTTATAAGTTCTTTGGGTAAATTACCGGTATCACGTGACTTTTTTCAGCTTCGAACCCAGATTTGGAATATCCTCCATTATAGACGGCTTGCGAGGCTAACGAGAAAGACAGGCTACCGCGGTGGGTCCGATTCTTCTTTTTTTACAGACCGGTGGAGTCACGTGATGCTCTTTTCGCACACCTTCATTGGTGCATTCGAGCATCACGTGACTCCTGCGATCTGTAAAAAAAGAAGAATCGGACCCACCGCGGTAGCCTGCCTTTTTCGTTAGCCTCGGACGGCTTGCACATGACGTCACATGTTCAGAAGACTCTTATATCGCTTCAAATGGCGCCCAAATATAAGGCGAATGTGCTGCTCTCCACTTGACTTATTAGACTTATTAGCATTATAATAATTTTAAAAAAATTCTAAATTAAACAGAAAGACAACACGTGCTTTTAACGGAAAACGGGGAGTTCTGAAATCAATGCAAGCCGTCTATAAAGATGATCTGTTGCAATGGAGGATATTCCATCTACGTCATGATCACGTGGTCAAGGCAAAAACGTCTAGCGTAAAGAATGGAAGGCTCCATAGACGTAATGTAAATCCCCGCTAGCCAATGAAACAGTTCATGGGGCAAAGCAGTAGTAGTTTCCTGTTTCCCTTCTTATCAGTTAGAAGTTCTCTGGGTAAATTACCGGTACCACGTGAATTTTTTCGGCCTCGAACCCATATTTGGAATATCCTCCATTGAAAGGTGAGCTAGATGGGTGAATGGATAGAGCACTGAACTCGAGACAATAGGCTATTGGTTAGAATCCTTCACGCCCCATATTGTGTTTGTAATTTTTTTTATTATTATTGGTTGCTTTATAGTTTTTATAATAAATAAGATATTTTTGATAAAGATAAATTTTTATATTAATAATGCAGAAGCACATGTATTTCTATTATAATAATAAAATATTTATTTAAATACGAGAAAATGAGGTATTTCGCGATTAAAGTTTTACATTTGAACGCCTTTTAATATTCAAAGATTCGTTTCAAAGTGATATATATATTTTTTTTTCAAAAATATTTTGGTGGTTTTTCATATGTAAATATGGATTAATCGTATGCAATGTGCTGGCTATTGGTGGATTTTGCTTAATTAATATTTACATATATAGGATTCCATCTGTATTTTGTATAATGTTACAGTTATAATTTGCTGCTAAATTTATTAAATTAATTATTGTATTAGGAATAGATGATGATTTGTAATTATATTATGGCTATATATATATATTAAGCAAATGAAAAATAAATATTGTGTGAATATCCGTTTGCGCGAAGGATAATTTATTCATGTTTTTTTTAGTACTTTAGGAGTGAATTTTTATCGAGACTAGGATGCAAATAATATTTTATGGTGTTAAAATCAACATGAAAAATATCATAAAAATAAAATGTAATAGATGTACATTATTTTAACTAAAAATATCTGCACATATATTTTTTACAGAGATAAAATATATGGGGTTTGTAGTTAGTTTTGTAGTGAATAAAGTATGATTAGAATGATTATAAATTTTCTACTGAAAGTATAAGTAAGTAATTTGCTTATACTAACATGATTTTGAGTGCCATTTGTTTCTCATGTTTTGTGATGTATTGTGGTCTGTTATCTACTCGGTATTAAAATATTCAATCATAAAATAAGAAATATATATCGGGCATTCTCACAATCTTTTGACTTTTGGGAAAAAAAAAAATCTGGCGAAATTAAACTTGCTAAAATAACATTTTAATTTGATAGACGAATGCCTTAATGATTCAAAATAAAGAAAAAATGGTCAGCAGCGAATTTTTTTTTATTTAACTGAAGTTTAAGTTAAACTTGCGAGTTCAATTTTCCTTACCATTTTACCCCTATATCTTTTTATTTTCTTCTAAATTTTTACTTATAATGAATTTGCATAGTACCCACAGGACATTCAAATAAGAAATAATACAAATGTAGTGCTTTTAATACAGAATTTTTGTATAACATTGTCTTAAAGTGGTGTTAAAGAAGGGACGGTAAGCTAAAAAAAAGGGGTGAAATGGTAAAAAAAGAGACGGTAAGGATGGAACGGTAAGGAAAATTACCACCTATTTTTAGGAAAATAACGTTAAGAGTAAGTGATAGTCACAATGTTCATTGATTTTTAGAAACAGTTGTTAAAATTGGATTAAATTAAATTACTTTTTTTTAATTTACCTCGAAAAGTGCAGGAATAAACCTTGGGGGCGGTAAGACTACCAATAAAGCCACGGTGCTTGAAATTGATATTTAAATGCTGATTTATATTCTGCAGTAAATTTCCTGTCAAAGAACTTTACATATTCTTTCTCTAGCATACTTCTGCTTGAGCAAAAACTTGAACAAAATTCCGTCGCTGCATCTGAAGTTATTTTCTGTATAATTTTAGAAGAGGGATGGTAAAAAATCTAAAACCCAGGGACAGAGTTCAAAAAATAATATCAACCCTAAAAATGTATGCAGGTTAATTTTTAGCTACATATTCATATAAAACAATAGTTCCAGTTTCAGAAAAAAAATTACATCGAATTATTTTTATTGAAACAATTTTATCCAGGCAGCTCCAAACTTGAAAATCAGCATCAGGGACACGGGACGGTAGATGAGTTTTCCATGGGTTTGGACCCCCAACAACGTCCAAAACTTATTTATCTCGTTAATATTGAGCGCGTTCACGGACCGCACCCTGGGTTCCCCAGGTTTACCACGGGCAACCCGAAGCGTTCAGAGACCGACATCACGTGACTATTTCCGAGTTCCCCGTAGCGTTCAGAGCCGGAGATTAAAAAGATTTCGGGGAACCCACATTACCTGAAAAATTTTGTTGGGTAAAGTGATCACGTGGTTGGGAAATCTGATTTGTTTACCATTTTATAGCTTAACTGGGACTGTTAATCGGAATAGCACTGTTTTGATCAGTTTTATCGCACATTGTTACTGTTTTTTCATATTACAAAAATAATAATAAAAACATATCTGGTCTAAGTTTAACTTTTAGATAAGTTAAAAGATAAATGTAAATTTTGCATATGACAAATCAGTTCACGCTTGGAAGCCTAAAATGGCTAGCAAAACCTGCACTGTTAAAAATATCGTGAAAGATTACCTCTGTTTCTAAAGGCTATCAATTTTCTGACCAATGAGGAAGCTACATAAACGTCTATAAAGCGCTCTCATTGGTCAGAAAATAGATAGCCTTTAAAAACAGAGGTAATTTTTCACGATATTTTTAACAGTGTGTGATACATATTTGTTGCGATAGTATTCCCCATAAAAATTAATTTTTGGAACAGTTTCCCATCTAAAAAAAAGTGATAATTGAATCTATTTGCACTGTCGAAAGTGCAGCTGCCGCCATGTTTGTAAATGTAAATAAAAAAATCACGCAACTTTACCCGAAAGCGTTCAGAGCCGTTTTTACCCAACCTTACACCGAGAAACCAGTATGACGTCATTCTCCAGTTTTCCGAGTTACCCGTGTTTCGGTCTCTGAACGCGCTCATTGTTGTGCAATCATGCACTGGGATGTTCCCAAGTATATATAAAAAAAAGTGTATTAAATAAAAAAATTATTATTCAGGGACATGAAAGTCAAAAGATTGTGAGAATGCCCCATATACTAATACCTTCTCAGAAAAATTGTCTAACTGACAGCGCAAATTCCATGGAAAATCTCGTAACATGTTGATATCGCAATCTTGGTTTAGTAACAGCATTCTATTTATTACGAAAAATATAAAGCAACTGATAAATCATTTTTAAATAAATAAAAAGAAAATTGTTAAGAATTTAAAATTTTTAAATCACCAATTGAATTGTTAAATTATATCAATCAACCTACCAAACAAAGCACAACCAATAAAACATGAACACAAAACGCACAATCACGTGATCAAATCGCCCAGGAAAGTTTTTTGGGTCGCACGCGCTGAGGTTGGTTTGTAAATTTTAAACGCTAAACGGGCTAAAGTAGATGAAGTAGTTCACGTGATGCTTTTCCCGAATATTTTGGATTGTATCCGAGTGAACATTGGCATGTATTTCTGTTATGAAAACCATGTTTTAGAAGGATAAAGAAATATAGGTGCGGTGGGAGATGAATGGGACATTTTTACAAAAATGATTATTTTTAATACTTTTTGAAAGTTATTATCAATATTATATATCACATTTCATACATTAGGTATTTGACTACACCTATGCACCATATTTAGTCTAGATTATTGTTGTACAGTAAAATTTTATAAAATTTAAAAAACGTTACTCTCTGTCCCAATCATCCCTATAGCAGGGATGAATGGGTCACTAATAGGGATGGATGGGACACAAATATTTTTCTCCCTGTATTCAATGCTACCTAGTTAAAATTTATAATTATAAACTTATATGTATTTATATTTGTAATATATGATCTTATAATATGGCTATTATATCTCAGCGTTGCTAATCACTTCTTTTACTGCAGTTTTAACTTGTAATGCAAACTTCGACTGTCTATCTGTTCCCCTTTCCCACTTACGAGACATTTTAAATATGAAATGAAAGTGAAAAATGTCTTTGAAATACTGCATAGACAAAATTTTTCATTCAAAACTTTTTAATAAATTTTAATTCAATGTATCTTAGATATCATGCACAAATGAAATTATGTTAGGGGAGGGCGTTTGGGGAATTTATTTAAGTACAAGTTTCAAATTCAATATAATTTACCCCATCTGATCAATAAATATATACTACTTTTAACAATTTTATCTATTTTGATAATGTTCCATAGCAATTTTTTGATAAATCATTTAACCTTAATTACAATACAGTAATTAAGATTCAATATAATTTTTAATAATAAATAACCTATATAATACGAGCACAGTTTAATACTAATAATTAACATAAATCATTAATTTATAAACCTATATAATATTTTTAGTTAATAAATAAATGTTTTAACATCTCTAGGTATTCTAGACGCTGCACTAGTGAGGAAATATGCTATCCAAACAACGCTAAAAATTTGTATCATTTAAATGTGCGACGATACTGCTAAAATCCCAAGTGTCGATCGCAGCGACATCTGCGGGATTTTCGTATTACGTTGTATAGACAAGCAATATCTTGCAGTTGTAGAAAATATCCTGCAGATGTCGCTGTGATCTGTATATTTCAGCAGCATCGTTGCACATTTAAGGGATACAATATTTTATCACTTTTTTTAAGTATTACAGGGATAGCCAATTTCCACACTATATAATTCTAGGCGCTACAACCTTACCATAGATTAACACCCAAGATCGGACATTCCCATAGAGCGTAATGGTAATGCGATTGCTATCGTAGGGCCCTTAGTGACAATGGGGAAGAAACTTCCCATCCTTGTAGTATGCTTATTATTGAGTATCTACCTTATTGTGATCTTTCTTTTTTTAATGTTGCATGTTTACGTTTCCGATAGAATCTTACACCGATGCATGAACATAGAATAGACATTCTATTTTATATATCTAATATCTATTCTATGTTCATGCACGGATATGTTTTTTTTTTTTTTTTTTTTTTTTTACATGATTAGTGAACGGTTTTAAGTGCAACGAATACTAGGTAAAAATTTCGTCTTGAATGCTATATATCAAAAGCAATGGTGTAACATAAAAATATACGAAATGTTGAACTCTACAAGTTTCAAAAAATTTCATAATTATTCCCCTTTGGCAGGAAAATTTTTATAGCCCGTATTTTATAAATTTATGAAGTTTAACGTTTTAAACAATCGTTACAATAATCTTTTAAAATTTATGCATTTTCACTTCCTTACAGATAAAATAAAAATATTGTTCTTAATGTAAATAACATACAATCAATTCAATAATGTTTATAATATTAACATATAAAAAATAATAATAATAATATTACAGATAGGGAAAAATTCCCTTCGACAAATTTTTAGAATTGTATAAATCTAAAAGTTAAAAATAAATAGAGGTACTGACATTACACTCAATAAAATTTTATTCGATATGAATAAATTGACACAATACCTGAATTCGATTTTTTACAATTTAATCTCACATGCTTACATATTTGCATTCTTAACAGAATTTTCTGGCGTCTTTCTTTTATATTATCAGTCTAATTATCATTTTGTAATTTAAAAATGACCAATACAAGTACGGTAAAAAAAAGCAGCTAAATAAATAAAGCAAGCATAAATAGAATATCGTCTGACACCTGATTCGTTTTAGGAACGAATAGATATTCAAACCATAGAGGATAAACATATTTCTTCAACATAGGTAAATTTCGGAGGTTTGTTTGTTCTTCCCCCTTGCCGATATTGACGCTAGTACTGTTGCCATTACAGATTTTGCCGTAAATGTCCCATCTTGGTCCTTAATCTATGACCCTTACTAGCTGGCGGATGGACAGATGGTTGGTTGAGGCATAGATTGACATTCAAGATGGGACATTTCCTTAGAGCGCAATGGTAATGCGATTGCGATCGAAGCGCTTTTAGTGACAATGGGGAAGAAACTCTCCATCCTTGTAAAATTTTTATCACTGAGCATCTGCCTTATTGTAATCTTTCTTTTTTTAATGTTTCATGTATATGTTTTCAATAGAATCTTACACCGATACATGAACATAGAATAGATATTCTGTTTTATATATGTAATATCTATTCTATGTTCATGCACGGATATATGTTTTACATGATGAGTGAACGATATAAGTGCAACGAAAAACAGGGTAAAAATTTCGTCTTGAATGTTATATTTAAAGTAAATATGATATAATTGGATTTAAAGCTACATAAAGTAATGGTGTAATATAAAATTATACGAAGTATTGCACTCTACAAATCTCAGAAAATTTCATAAATATTCAAATTCGGTAGGAAAATTTTTGTAGCCGATGTTTTATTAATTTATGAAGTTTAACGTATTAAACAATCGTTACAATAATTTTTTAAAATTTACGCATTTCCACTTTCTTACAGATAAAATAAAAATATTGTTCTTAATGTAAATAACGTACAATCAATTCAATAACATTCATAATATTAACATATAAGAATATAAATTACAGATGGTAAAAAATTCATTTCGACAAATCTTTAGAATTGTATAAATCTAGCAGTTATAAATAAATAAAGGAACTGACATTACATTGAATAAAGTTTTATTAGATATGAATAAATTAACACAATACCTGAATTTGATTTTTAAAAATTTAATCTCATAAACTTACATATTTACGTTATTAACAGAATTTTATAGGGTTTTTCTTTTGTATTATTACTCTAATTATCATTTTGTAAGTTACAGGTGGCCAATACAAGTACGGTAAAGAAAAAGCAGCTAAATAAATAAAGCAGGCATGAATAGAATATAGTCTGACACCTGCTTCGTTTTAGGAAAGAATAGATATTCAAAGCATACAGGGTCAATATATTTCTTCAACATAGGTAAGTTTTGGAGGCTTGTTAATTCTTCCCCCTTGTCGGTAGTGACGCTAGTACTGTTGCCATTATAGATTTTGCCGTAAATGTCCCATCTTGGTCCTTAATCTATGGGTTGAGGTAGTTTGCTCAAATCTTCAAACAAAACGAGAAAGAATGTACGAAGAAAATTATCTACTCTTTTCAAAACAAAGGAATCTGTTATGAGCTTTGTCGTACGATTTCAACATGGTTGGTGTCGGAGACTGCAATATTTAAAAATCTTGTTACCAAGGAAACAACGACTTTTTCGATTACGAAATGTATAAAGACTGTGTTAAGAATCGAGCCCTAAAGCAGATATCCAGATAGATTTTTTGCAATTTTCGAAACGATATTGTCCAGTTAAAGACCTGTATTAAACCTGTAAGATAAGAAATAGACGAAAATGTCGCAAAATTGAAAGCTTCCGATTGATCAATCTCGTTTCCAATATAGCAAAAAAATCTATCTGGATCCCCGCCTAAGTGTCTAGTTTTCAGCACTTTCGGTACGATTTCGATACTTTAGTACAGCATCTAGAATATATAGTGTGGAAATCGGCTATCCCAGTACATAGATTAACATACAAGTTGGGACATTTACCGTAAAATCTGTAATGGCAACAATACTAGCGTAACTACCGACAAAGGGAATGAATTAACAAGCCTCCGAAATTTACCTATGTTGATGAAATCTGTTTACGCTCTATGTTTTGTTTATCTATTCTTTCCTAAACGAAGCAGAGCGGCAGACGATATTTTATTTATGTTTGATTTATTTAGCTGTTTTTATCGTACTTGTTCGTTCAGCTTTAACTTACGAAATGATAATTATAATAATAATATAAAAGAAAACCCCAGAAAATTCTGTTGTAAACGTAAATATGTAAATTAACCACTTCAACGGCTGCCCCAAGTTAAGTCGGGGATAAAAGCACTGTTTATCTATACCCGTCGCCGGTGAAGTGGTTAATGATATAAAATTGTAATAAATGGAATTCGGGTATTGTGTTAATTTATTCACATCGAATACAATTTTATCAAGTGTAACATCAGTATTTGAATGTTTTGCTTTTTTTTAAACTTTTAGATCTATATAATTCTAAAAATTTGTAAAAAGAAATTTTTCCCTCTCTGTAACTTTATTATTATTTCTTATATGTTATTATCATAAATATTATTGAACTAATTGTACGTTATTTACATTTTAAAAAAATCTTTTTATTTTATCTGTGAGAAAGTGAAAATGCGTAAATTTTAAAAGATTATTGTAACAATTATTTAATACATTAAACTTCATAAATTAATAAAACATCGGCTGTAAAAAAATTTCTACCGAATGGGAATATTTATGAAATTTTCTGGGACTTTTAGAGTGTAATATTTCGTATATTTTTACATTACAGCATCGCTTTATGTACACTGTTTAAAATATCGTAAAAAATTACCTCTGTCACACGATGACTTTCAGGTGACAGAGACACTACTGGGAAGTCACCATTGTGCTCTTTTGTGAAAAGCCACCATGTGACTATAATGTGATATTATTTGGTGACTTATCATAATGCAAAGTACATGATGACTTTGAAATTGAGTCTAAAAATGACAGTCACATGAGAGTCACAATGTAACTATATCATTATAAAGTCACCTGGTGACTCGTATTAAAGCAGCAGTCACATTGCCATCTCAGTGGAGTCACACATAGTGATCATTTGAGACTCATAATGAGACGTATGGAATTTCCTATTTTTTGTTTCACCGCAGTGACTGTGACACTTGTGACCATGTGTGACATGAATGAGATGCTATATTGACTAGCTGTGCTGTAGGGGTAGTAATTATTTCAATTACATTATTTACTTTTGAGTATTCGCTTACTTAAAAATTAGCATTTTGTGACTGGTCATTAATTTTGGACACCAGTGTATATATATTCGTGCATGAACATAGAATAGATATTAGATATGTAAAATAGAATATCTATTCTATGTTCATGTATCGGTTTAACATTCTGTTGAAAACGTAAATATGTAACATTAGAAAAAGAAAGATCACAATAAGGTAGACGCTCAAAAACAAAAATATTACAAGAAAGGGAAGTTTCTTCCCCATTGTCACTAAAGGCGCTGAGATCGCCTTACCATTATGCTCTATGGAAGTGTCCGATCTTACGTGTTAACCTATGTCCCAGTAATACTTAAAAAGTGCTAAAATATTTTATCTCTTAAATGTCAAACGATGCTGAAATCCAATGAGTCGATAACAGCGACATCTACAGGATATTTTCCAAACTCCAAAACGATTTGGTCTAGACGCTGTAATAATATGGTGTTTACTTTGAAATTTGAAAATATATCGCAGATGTCGCTGCGATCGGCTCCCTGGAATTCAGGATCATTGCACGATACGAATTTTTAGCGCTGTTTGGATAGCAAATTTCCACACTATGTGTTCTAGACGCTGTACCTTTAGTATCAGATAAAATGATACAGGTTGGGTTGATTTTTGACGGCCAATTATCTATACGAGGGATATAGGCCCAGGGGGGAAGTGCCCTCCGTGGCGTTCTTTCTAAGGGAACCTAATTCGTATTTACGCCTGGAAAATCCACGAATTGAAATATTATGTAATATTTATTATTTTCAAACGGATATTTCTTATGACATTTGTTTTTTGAAAGGATAATAAGTATTTAATATCTTTTACGCCACACAATTGTGTACTCGGATTACATCAAGTGTGTCATGAGAATAATAAAATAGCGTCTAAGATTCGAATAGCATATTTTCTAAGATTTCATATTTTTTATCAATTTTTTATTGTGGAACAACGGAAAAAAATATATTGAGCGAACGTAAATTTGAATGTGTATGTTTGTAATGCAAATTAGTGTGCATCAACGCTGTTGTTATGCAAATAATAAATGTTTGTAAGATGCATTTTTTTTTAAAGATTTTTTAAAAAGTACTGTTATGTGCTGGGAACTCACGAGAATTAAACATGTAGAATTGATTTTCATGAAAATGAGTATATCAGATTATATTGATGAAATTAATAATTTATTTCACCTTAAAGGATTTGAACGTCTGAGTGCTTTCCTGCATTCTCATAAAAATTAGTTCGTAAATTAGTTCGTAAAACTAATGTTAATTAAAATTTCTTTCCATGTTTGTTATAAAAAACACTTTATATCTCTTTATTATAAATATATATATATGTGTTAACATTCTCACCGCCGTGAACTGATATATCCATTCAGTGATCTGCAAGTTTCACTGCAATAGAAGAATTTTTTTAATTAATATAATTCTACAGATATAATACAGTTTTGAATGATTAAGTTATGATTAATACTCTCAAGGGTTATATTCTTATACATAATTATTTGTTTATATCATGTTTAAAAAATTTCTTTTTTAGCAAAAAAAAAAAAAAAAAAAAAAAAAATACAGAGAAAACAACATTAAAAATTTGCCTTTTTGCTCGGAGGTTTTCGGGGTTAAAATAGAGGGTGTACCATAAATGAATATCACAACTTTACAGACCTGTTAAAAGAAAACAAACAAAAGTACAACCTTAAAATAAATAATCATTGAGGATATGCGATTTAAAAATAAAAAAGTATATTGCAATTCATCAGACATACAAGTAAAAATTACATAAAAACAATTAATACAATTAAAAGCAAACGTTTCGCGCTAAATTTACGTTTAGAAATTTGAAAAAATCGATTTTTTTCCATATTTCGACAATATAATATCTCGAGAATATATTGCCAAGAGATTGGTTGATTTTTGAAAGCCGATTATCTATTGACACGGGGGGGGATGCCCTCCGTGGGGGTCTTTCTAAGGGAACCTAACCCGTATTTACGCATGGAAATCCATGGCTCGAAGAAAACTACGAAAACTCCGAACGATTCAGCCGACGGTCGCGATTGGGTTCGAAACCAGCACTTCACGTCTACCAGCTTCGAAAACAGAACCTATCAGCCACTGGTGGGGCGTATTGGTAAGAGGAAAAATCAAAATATTCAATATTAACAGAGTTATCCGACTTTTAGTTAAGCGCCTCAGAGCCCGCATGTTGTGCTAGCGAAGATAAAACAAAGATCTTCCTCCCTTACTTCCTCAAGAACTTCAAGGGCATCTCCTAGCAATCTACCAAGTTTTATCTAGAGATGACTTACTCCAAAGGTTCTTGGGTGGCCATACCCAGAACGCTAATAAAAGTTTTAACGCATCATTTTGGCAGTTATCTCCAAAACACTTGCATTCTGGACTACGAATTGTTGAAATTTCAGTATACATCGCTGCTGGGATATTTAATGAAGGCTACACTTCCGTTCTTAGAGTTATGGATAATGTAAATATTGTTTTTGGCACCTATGCCAAAGTTTTTGCCGAAAACGCCGATGAGGCGCTAGTAACGAGACAGAACCGGAGGAGTCTTTTTCAGACAAAAGCAGCTCGCACAGACCGAAAACAACAGGAACTCGAAGAAAACCAGCTTTTCGTAGAATCTGAAGGTCTGTTATATGCATCTGGGATCGCTGATTGATCGCTAAGTCACTAAAACCAGTAATTTTATCGTGCTCAAATGTTAAACGCCATTAATTCGAAACTATGTTTTCAAAAACTGCTCGCGCTGTAACTCAAAAAGTTATTGGTCGATTCGGCTGAGTTTTGGTGAGGCATTTATTTATATCATTACTGGAAGGATTTACCTAAAGTTTAAAAGATTTCGTGTAAATAAACAATTTTTTATGGATGAAAAATGTCGAAAAAATAGCACAAAATCCGAACATTTTATTAAAAACCGTACTTTATTTTTTACTTTATACTTTTTTATCGTTTTATAGGTTTATCCTTACCGTGCATATGTTAGAAAAAGAAAAATTATATATATTTATTTTTTCAGATCAATAGAAAAAGAGTGACGAGTTCAGCACTTTTGAGCCTCGCGCCTGAGACGCCCGAAGAAAAATTTTGCTAAGCCGCCATTAAAAAAAAAAAAAAAAAAAAAAAAAAAAATTGTACGTTATAAAGATGTAGGGGAGACCAGGGGAATGGCACCACTCGGAGTTATGCCGCCACCCCGCCTAGTTTAAAAACCAACGGCAGTTTGAGATAGTGAATGCGCTTGCACTATAGCGATCAACAATAGAAACAGTGGCGAGAGTGATTTTGTTGTACGTGTTCGCTTATTCTAGTGAAAATTTTAGTTTTCATCTAGTTGCTTCTTATTTTGGAGCTTCAAATGAGTACTGGTAAACACCTTTTATTGTAACATTAAGTACTTAAGATAATATTACCCGTAATCTACATGCATTCGCGGACATTTTGATGCAATTTGTTGACCAAGTTCGATTCTTCTTTCGGCTTTGCTGGGTGGGGGGGGGGGGGGGTTCCACTATATTGACCTCTCGGGGTAATGCCGCCACCATGGGAAAGAGTGACTTTTCCAATTATAGTTAAATTGTAAACTTAGCACATTAATAATTCTAGCTTAAGGAACATAGTAATTATTCATTATTCTGCTAAATTATTGCTTTCTTAATATTTTCAGTAGGTTATGTGTTTCATAGTATTCCTTTTATGTATTTACTAGATCATTAAAGCGTGGCGTCATTACCCCGATACAGTTGCGGAATTACCCCAGTACCCTGGGTAATTCCGCCACTGCACAGAAGTTGAAAGAATTTTTTTTATGTGTGCTTACTTTGCAGTTATGATTACGGTTAAATTTATACAGATAATAAAGATCATGATACAGCTTTACAATTTTTGCTATTAAAAAATAAACATTATTTTTGATGTGAAAAAAAATTAAATTCCCTTAAGGTGTCGCCATTCCCCCGGTCTCCCCTAATAAAGTTACGCTACAGTTTCAAAATGATCACATTATTTTATCACCTTTAAAAAAATAATAAAAAATGACTGATTTTGAAACGTCTACACGGACTTCCCCCCCTTTAATAAACGTATGCTTAAATAAAAATTGTAAATACGAAGAAAATATTTGCCATAAATTTTGCGTCTGTCAGTGTTTGACAATTTAAAAATAAAAACGCCTTCAAATATTTATCTCTGTTTGTACTTAATTCGTTTATCCATGGCACGAAAAATAATGCTTTTTGTTGCATGTCTAGCGGCAAATCCAAAAGTTGAAAAATCGTATATTTAAATGAAATTCGCCCGATTAAAAAATATAAATGCACTGCTTAAAATTTAATGACATTCTTATAAACTGACTGGTAAACGCATTTTTTTCACATTTCTTCACAATGAAAAGAAGATTATTGATTTGAAGATTTTTTACATAATTAAGAAATTTTTTTAGCACTTTCCAACATAGTTGAAAAGTGTTTATGAATTCGGTTTGTCTGTCCGATTTTCCGACTGTACATCTGTCTGTCTCTCTGTCTGTCTGTGCTCTAAATCTCGTAACTAAAGTCCGATTGCCATGAAATGGATATATGTTATTGGGGTTTACAATGGTATGTTCGGTATTGAAAATGAAGTGTGTAGCATTTTCGGTTCTTTTGCAGGGCCACTCAAAAGAATTCCGTTACATTACGGCCTATGGGGAAAAAACATTTCCCGTGTATTTTAATGATATTACAGTATTTTAAAGATATTGAAATTGATATATATCACTGAGGTGTATTACAAGGTTGTTACTATAGAATATGCTGTGCACAGGCCCTGACTATTTCACGGGCACCCGGGGCTCATGCCCTGTTCACGAAATTTCATAGGGGCGCGAAATTTTTCATAATTTCATCTAAATTTCCATTAAAAATAATTGTGAAAAAATGTGATATTTGAGACATTAATATCAAGAAATGACAAAAGTATATCTCAATATATGGTTAAAAACCCATTTCAATAAATAAATAGAAAAAATATTTTATTGTTATTCCTGGAAACTTGTTGACACTTTTCGAATAAGTGTGTAACATCTAAGAAAGCTAGTATCAGTAAATCAACCAATCTAAGAGGCACAAAAAATCCAAAGTGCCCTGGGCACAGAAACTTTCTAGTCGGCCCCTGGCTGTGCATAGAACTTATCGTTTATTTACAGGGACACGCAAAAGAATTTGGCTACAGAAGAAATTGAACTATTGAAGCCTATGAACAATAATTAATGGAAGTACATTTTCAGTTATGGTACGCGAATTTAAATATAACTATTCTTTTAAATATTATTTGGCGTGTATAAATTCTATAGATTATATACAGGGTCGCACAAAAGTTCTCAACAACATCCGTTTATTGGCGGAAATTGCTGAGTGGAAATTTTCAACTGAGCTATGCGTTTAACTAAACTAACATTTAGCATACTTAATCAAAAGAGAACTTGCATGAAAAAATAAGTAAAATCTAACAAACGGTTTTTTATAACTCAACCAGACTAATTATTCTACATTTCAAATTGAAAAATAGTTTTTGAAACAGAAAGCGTAATAATTAAATTTAATGCTTTTACTGACGGTGAATCTGAAAATAAAGTCGGTATTTGACCATCAAGCATAGCGTTTTTGTTATAAAACCTTCATAAATTGCTGTAAAAGTTAAAAAAGAAAACGAAAAAAGACACTTGTGAAGTGATAAAGTTCATTGGTATATGAAATTATACAAAATTAAATATGCTAAAAAGTGAAATGGTTTAGGGCTTATTTTAATTATTATGAACATAACGAATTTCAGCCAGGCCACATGATCCCATGACCTTGTATACATGTGCTGCTTAAATAAATAAAAGGCATATATATATATAATTTACAAGACCATGCTAAGGCACACTTTACAAAGTTCAGCAGCAAAATTATACTTATGATTGTGAAAAAAGAAAGTACGAGGGCTGTTCAATAACGTTTATGACTATAGTGCTCGTCGTTCTGACGTAAATCGGAACCAACAAGGCATTAATGAGCACTCTGTATAACTCACACTAAAATATTATTTTATCATTCTTTATTGAACAGCCCTCGTATATTATGCATAAGAAGAAAAGTAAAAGAAAAGAATTTAATGATATTTATTATATTTAATAATAATAATGTACACAAAATTTGCTTAACTGGAAAAAGTACAATACACTTACTTACCTCGGAAAATTGAACACGAATTACCACCCATAACCACACCCATCAATGGCTTTATATGTACTGGCAGGATTTGATATTACTCTTGCAACATTCTTTACAAAGTCAGCGAAAAGTACCCGAACTATGAACTGATTGCATTTTGAGAAAAAAGTCAATTCACATTCTACTAAGAAACTGCTGGTTGTGAATTAGAACCTTTCCATGAGCTAAAAGTGAAGTCCAGCCGTGTCGGAAAATGCCTTACAGTTCTTCCTGATAATCACATAGGGTTACTTGAGTTTTTCTTGTGCTAAGTTTAAAAATCTATTTGGAATATTGCATTTTGCACCTCCAGTGTATCACCTTTTCTACCGAGATCTTTCTCACAAAGTGGCATCGAGACATACTGAAGTGCTACTCGTTTCTGAAGATCAGGCCTAATCGGCCTAATCATGCTTATGAAATTGATGAGGATGAGATATGTAGGCGTGTTATTCCCAAATTATCATTGGAAGAATATTGTTCAATATTTTCAAACTGTTTTATGTCTTTTTTCCGCTCAGAATTCAATTTCTTATACGTTAAATAAATGCATTTTAATAGTTAAAAAATTGTAAAATTTCCATTTTTCAAAACTTATAATAAAATTTCAAAACTTAGAACAAAAAGAAATTCCTTTTCATTCATTTGTTCATTCACTTCTTTCATTCAAATTCATTCGTTTCTTAAAGTTTTCGGAAATTCATTTGTTTATTTCATAATTTTTATTTTTTAAATTTATATTAAAACAAAATTATTTTATTATTATAGGAGTAGAACAAATATATAAGTGTATTTATAAATTATGTGCCTGTGTGATAAAATTTTAAGGTGCGAAATTTTTTTTTAATATTGTAACTTTTAATTATGTACCATTTCATTAATCTTGAATTATTTAATCAATTAATCTAAATTCTTCACATAAATTAATATAAAATTATATTGTGTATTTTTTAAAACCATATTACACTATTAATGCATGCTAACATTATCAAAATTACAAAAATGAATTATTAAAAGTTATTCTTTGTCTTACACATGCATTTTAGAAAGTCTGAAATAAATTTTAAATATACACCAGGTTTGCGAAAATTGAAATTGAAATTATGTTTACCACAAAAGATTTCAGAATTTCTCTATTACATAAGCTGTTTTAATCTAGAAATTTGGTACAGTTAATCAAGTAGATAAATGACTAGATTCGTAATGTAATAGGAGTTTGGGGGTAACAAATCACAGTCCCACCTCTTGATAAATTAGAATTAATGGACATAGAAAAGGAATTACTTTTGCTATACATGAAATTGCATACGTCTATCTCAAGTAGTTTTAAGTACTTATAAGATAAAAGGGAACTAAAATTAACTCAAACTTAAAACTGAAAAGATTTATAGAAAAAAATGTTAAACAGAAGATGATAAATCACTTTCTTTCATGTGAAATAAGCAAATATGATTAAAGATCTTCCAATTGTAGTTAAAGGAGAACGTAGGGTTAAACAACATACTCTATTATACTTGAACCATGTTTTAATAACAAAATTTGCTGCAACTTTGCGTACATACTCTGCACTTATCATTGTACAATTCTTTGCATATATTTTTATACAAAATCAAAGCCGCTCTGGAACATTGTAACTGACTTTACTCCTGTATCTTAAAGGGCCTGTCCCAAAAAAATGGAACCTCAAACTCCATTTACTGGAAAATAATGATCACCAGGATAGGGTGGTGCGTTCGGGAAATTTTGCATCCAATCAGAGTGAAAAAAATAAATTGCTTGACTGTCAATTTACAGGTGCGTCTAAAAAGTTCGGTAAATGGATGGATATCTCATAAACAACACTAGTTAAAAATGTGTCCCTGAACATGCGTAGGTTGAAACAAATGGAGAGACTCCATGTAGCAATAAGTGCAAAAAACCAAGGCAGACTAGTCTGCTATGGGCATGCCATGGGCATACTGCTATGGACATATAAACTATGCTAAGGCAAAATTAAACAATGAATGGTGTATGTTTGAAACCTCGCGTCATATTGAAATGGAGCAAAGGTTAAACATCAATTTTTGCTACAAATTGGGAAAAACCGGCACATAAACGCACGCAATTTTGGTCCAGGTGTACGGAACAGACGAAGTGAGCAAACAATGCGTGTACGACTGATTTAAACGCTTACGAAAGGGAAAAGAAACCGTGGATGACGAACCATGTCCAAATCGGCACTCAATAAGTGTGAGGCCAGACAACATCGAGCGGGACAGACAACATCGAGATGCTGTTAAACAATCGCCAACTGTCTTTACTATAGATATCGGGGGAATTGAGAATCAGCAAGGACAGTGTTAGCATCATCATCTGAAGACGTGTGACATCTGTGCTTCCGTCTATCTCAAAAGAGGCCGTCGCTGACTCATTCCAGCAGCTTTATCAACGATGTCATAAGTGTATTGTGGCCAGCGGGTGTTACTTTGGGGGTGATTAAAGGTATTTTGTTTCCATGTTTAGTTTTATGCTTCCATTCACCGAACTTTTTAGAATCACCTTGTATTAAAGATGAAGGCGTGTTTTTGAAACACCTACAAGACACAGTAAAGTATCATTAGGTGTTTGCTTTTTTCCCCTTCATCTTTCGCTGCCCTTGTACAAGAGAATCATTAGTAACCCACATTAGGACCAGATGCTGACCAGATCTTCCTGTTTAAAGGCAGCTCTCACATACAAACTGGCATCTGTCTGAAATTTTTGTATTTATTTACTCTTTTCCCTTTAACAAACCTATGAAAGTGGAAGGTACTCTTATTAAGAAACTATGTAATGGAAATGATTGCTTATGTTTTATGTAAAGAAAGAAGAATTTTCAAAAAAGACTGTTAAAGTTTTGAACCAAAATTCCGGACCCGGCAATGCACTAAAGTTAAATAGCTTGCGTCCTGCAACAATAATCACTAAAACTCAAAATGTAATCCATATAAAAAAATATTCGATAACAAATCACTTCCATCACTTCATGCCGTTTGTGAGATAGGGACGCTAATTCCGCAGTTTTCTGCCAAGACCCTTTAACACCTTGGGGACAAGCGTCTTTTACAGAATTTTTAATCTTTAATCACCGGTTTTTTAAAACAGAAAATTTGCCTAATTGAATCGGTAAAATGTTCAGATTAAACTACGGCTAAATTTTTACTGGTGGGAATAATCCCCGATTCTGAGCACCTTACGCGGCTCGAATACCGGTCGCTCGTCCCCAAGGGTTCAAGGGGGTCCGAGACATAAAAATTTTCAAATTTTGCAAAAACATTTTATTTCATAAAGCATTTCTCTGTTTTTTCCTGCTTAAATGACATTTAAATCATGTTTCTATCTGAATTAGAACAAAATATATTAATTTTTTCGTTTTTGTTTGTTTTCAAAATCTAGCTTTCAAGCAATGGCTGTCATGGAAACGACTTCTTGTAAAAATGCGTTTTCCTTCATGATAGGTTTTTTCACCATTTCTCATATTTAAATTATTATAACTCGAGAGCCGTTAAAGATAGAGGGTTCAAACTTGGAACATATCTTTTTCAATTGTTTTACTTTAATTTTGATTCAGCATATTTGAAAAAAATATTTACTTTTGAAAATATGATTTTTTTTTAAGTTGCACCACTTTTTTGAAATTTTTTCGTTAAATATTTTTAATTTTTTTATAAATTAATATTTTAAAAAATGTTGAATCAAAATTAAAACGTATATATTTTTGTTTATTTAAATGAAAAAAAATTGAAATTCTATGAATAATATTTCAAGTTATAACGATTTAAATTATCCACTTTTTTAATAAATTTTAAATTTAAATTAAAAAAAAATCTGAGATGTCTTACCATGTGATTTTGTTTACAAATGATAAGGTTAACCATCACAAAAAAATTCAGAATTTTAACTCAATAAAAAAAAAATATATATTTTAAAATGTGTCCCGGACTCCCTTAAGTGATCTCATCGTGTAGCGCATAATCACTTTACTATATCTATATTTTTACTCTAGCGCTTACCGATCTGATCAGAGTACCATAATATCATTTTAAATATGACGATCCCAGAAGCCAAGGGATACATATGACAAAATTTAGATTTGGAGTAAATTGAGTTCAAAGTTGAACGTCAATATTAATTGACTGATATGAAATATAAAACTGCTGTTTATTTCCCAGTTGTCTTTGAACACTTATTTCAATAACCTCCTTGCTTCCAAGGGGTACACAAAAAAATGAAAAATTTTGAAATAAAAAAAATGAATTTTTGAAAAATTTAAGAACAGTGTTCATACAAATGAATGAAAGGACAAAATTTTGTTTTAATATAAATTAAAAAAATAAAAATTATGAAATAAACAAATGAATTTCCGAAAACTTTAAAAAACGAATGAATTTGAATGAAAGAAGTGAATGAACAAATGAATGAAAAGGAATTTTTTTTTTGTTCTAAGTTTTGAAATTTTATTATAAGTTTTGAAAAATGGAAATTTTACAATTTTTTAACTATTAAAATGCATTTATTTAACGTATAAGAAATTGAATTCTGAGCGGAAAAAGACATAAAACAGTTTGAAAATATTGAACAATATTCTTCCAATGATAATTTGGGAATAACACGCCTACATATCTCATCCTCATCAATTTCATAAGCACGATTAGGCCGATTAGGCCTGATCTTCAAAAACGAGTAGGACTTCAGTATGTCTCGATGCCACTTTGTGAGAAAGATCTCGGTAGAAAAGGTGATACACTGGAGGTGCAAAATGCAATATTCCAAATAGATTTTTAAACTTAGCACAAGAAAAACTCAAGTAACCCTATGTGATTATCAGGAAGAACTGTAAGGCATTTTCCGACACGGCTGGACTTCACTTTTAGCTCATGGAAAGGTTCTAATTCACAACCAGCAGTTTCTTAGTAGAATGTGAATTGACTTTTTTCTCAAAATGCAATCAGTTCATAGTTCGGGGAATTTTCGCTGACTTTGTAAAGAATGTTGCAAGGGTAATATCAAATCCTGCCAGTACATATAAAGCCATTGATGGGTGTGGTTATGGGTGGTAATTCGTGTTCAATTTTCCGAGATAAGTAAGTGTATTGTACTTTTTCCAGTTAAGCAAATTTTGTGTACATTATTATTATTAATTATAATAAATATCATTAAATTCTTTTCTTTTACTTTTCTTCTTTTGCATAATATACGAGGGCTGTTCAATAAAGAATGATAAAATAATGTTTTAGTGTGAGTTATACAGAGTGCTCATTAATGCCTTGTTTGGTTCCGATTTACGTCAGAACGACGAGCACTATAGTCATAAACGTGGTGTTTAGATTTAGTAAAATGATAATGCGGTACTCGATGAGACCACTTTCAACGTCACCTAGCAGGAAACTATGGCGTTGGTGTCCTCATCTCAAAAACTTTACGAGATATGAAGATAAAGTCAACTACAAATTTCTAGAGCGTTTTCTATTTTGTACAAAAATATCTTGTAAAAATATCTTTATTAAAAGCACTGAAATTTCAAGTTTTATATACAATCACAATTTTAAATACTTAAATAATCGCATGTAGATGTGCGGCATTACAAGACAGATAAACTTTACTAATACATTTAGCACATCTAAACAAGATGTAATTTTATTTAACAAGGAAATTAATGTAAGTATGCTAAATCGTCCCCAATCGGTAGCAATGTACCGTGCATTCCCTGTATGTTCCCATGGTGGAAACGTTTAGTTTTTATGTTTTATCGATCACGGCGCAGGAACACAACTCCCTCCCCAAAGTGGCAGGTCAGCGCTAAATCGCACAACGCTTAGGTATATACTAAGTCTATGGGTATATGAGAAGAGAAGTCTATGCGTATATACAAGGTGCAGGCTCCCCCCACCCCCATTATATACTAGCACCCTCTACTGGCTGGTGAACTGTAAACAACATTGCTACCGTGCTGTCGGCTGTTTGTGATTCACAACTGTTGCAATCGTTTATTATTAATCAGCTGCAGTCTAATTTTGCTTTTATAGATTTGGATATGAACTATATTTAAATTAATATTTTCTTTTCTATCTTATCATGGATAATTCCTATTCATGGGAACAGTTATTTACTCATTCATTTAGTCCTTTTTATGGATACGTAACTTCATTTTCAGCTGCAAAAGGAATAGTAAAATAGTTTGAAAATGCAACAAATTCAAGCTACGTTGTACGCAGTGTAAAACATCAAGGAATAGGGAATGAATCTGGTGAGTGATGTTTTTAAATTTTTCTAAAGAGTTTATAGAAGTAAATTTTTTTATTAATAAACAGGAAAGTTTATAATAATCACATGACCTTCGTACTTATCCTCAAATATGATCATGTGCACTGATTTCTTATATTTTGTTCGACCATTAATTGAATAATTTTGGCGCGACTGTTGTTTAATTATGTTATAAACGTTTTTGAGGAGGTAATTCCATATTTCAGAGTGTACAGTCGTGAAAAAAAAAGTAAACACCTCAACAAATCTCCTCAACAAATTATCATAGAAAAAGTTACTGGTTCCGAACGATTGGAAATAAAGTCTACTTTTAAATGATGCATATGGAATTTGCTTAGGGGGCCATCTACATATTAAAACGAACCCAAACTTCATTTTTTTTCAATGGCAATACCCAATTTTAACAAGATATCAGGTTGTAACGAAAGTTTTCCGCCAAACCATAGTTACATATGATTATATTATATAAAATTATATACTGTAATATTATATAACCACCATTCCGCCAAACCTTCACAGTGTCATATGGTACAAAAGTAGTACCTACGTACAAAAGTAGTACGTATGATTCGGTGATATTTTGTAGCTGACGTTTTGCAACAGAACTGGAAGTAAATAATGGTTCTAATCTGGTAGCGAGATTGTTCCGTTTCATACACCTTTTACTTAATGATAACGATATTTTTTTACAAATTTCACAACACAGTGTTATAAATTAAGTCTCATTCTTTCAAATGCCAAAAATCGTTTGAAAAAATATGAGCAAACAAGTCAACATGAACTATTGGCGCAGACATTATTAGCTGTGGCGGGAAACTTTCGTTACAACCTGATATTTCAAAACTTCGGTTCAAACTATGCCTAGACACCAAATGACACTAAAGACATTTGAATGATAAGTTTTTGAATTATAAACATTCAAATTTAGCGCTTCTAATGCTAAATTACATATTTTTATTTATATCTCCTGAAATTATACTCCTAATGAGCTAATTTTTTGTGTAGCAATAATACTAATATACCCAAACATAAATACGTTGAATTTGCAATTTTTATAATTTTATGATATGAATTATGAATTAGAAAATTAATCTTCGAAAAAATTATGAATTGCAACCTACAGTTTTTTAGATGGATTTAGATTTATTAAGTCCTGCTTTATCGAAATCCAAAATTTCGCATTTTTCTTCCAGTAGTTTTCAAATTATGCTTAACAAACGGCAAAATGATGGTTTAAGGGGCCTATGTCACTTCCCTAAGTCTATGATAGAAGTGACTAGATATTTTGAAATTTCTTCTGCTATCCTGTAATTTAGCAGTCTGCAATGACTGCTTGAGTAGCGCTTAAAATGCCTTGATCAAGATGGAGGCTCTCTCGGTCAACAATCAAGTACCGAACTTCAATTTGGATACAGCCCATAAAATACGCTCTTTTTAAAATAACTAATTTCTTGGAAACTTATCGTACGGATTGCATAAAAATTTGCTTTTCGGCTAATTGAAGGGTGTAGCTGTCAGAATATTTATGCTGTCAGAATTGTATACTGCTATTGAAAAAAACAAAGTTATGGTTCGTTTTAATATGTAGAGGGCCCCCTAAGCAAATTCTATATACATCGTTTAAAAGTAGACTTTATTTCCAATCGTTTGGTACCAGTAACTTTCTTCTACGATACTTTGTTGAGGAGTTAGTAGGGGTGTTTACTTTTTTTTTCCACGACTGCACATTAGTACATTGATACACAACCAAAGTTAGCAGGCACCAGCTTACAGATTTGGGGACCCTTATAACTTCCTAAGTACAAAGCTAAAGTGTCCAACCATCAATAAATTTTGAATTTGTTTATCAGTTTATAAAATAATGTAGTAATGTTTCTTTATTGGAAATTTTGAATATGGATGAGGCAGGAGTAATTTTTGCCTTTATTTTGCCCTAGGAGAAATTTTGGTAGAATAATTTCCAGAAAAACAAATTATTTCTTTATTAATTTATTTTAACATATAATTTAAATGATAATTTTCTAATATGAAAAATATATTAATCCTTATTTAAAATTGTAGTGTCAGGTAGGGTTAATTAGCTTTCAAAAATAAATTCGTAAAAAATACAAATTATAGTTTTTTCCATATGTTTTGCCAAATTAATGTGTTGCAGATATCAGTCATCATTTTTCAATAAATAATATAATATTTGTTGCTATATTATTATACTTAGCAGCCATTTTAAAATTTTGGATGATATGACTTTATTGTAATGATGAGAAAACTTTGGTTTTAAAGTACCGTAATTTCGGGTGTATAGCCCGCGGATCAAACAATCGTGTTTCGACCCAGAAATTTTTTAAAATAAAATGTAACTTTTTAGATCTCGGTATATATTGGTCTTCAAATACTAAATAAAATTTCTGCGTCCAAACTGAATTGTTTGATCTGCGGGCTATACACCGGAAATTACGGTAATTAAAAACTTATTTTCAGATTATTTATCTCTTGTATAGCACAAAACATTTATTCAGGATTAATTTTCTGTATTTTTTATTACAAAATAATGGAAAATTATCTTTTAAGAGCAAAAGGAAACAAACCTGTGTGGGATAAAATAGTTAATACTGTTAGGCTTAGCAAACAAATAGTAAATTTTTTTACTTCTTTTTGTTACTTTGAAAGTACATATTTTTTTATGTAACATTTGACTGAAAGAAATATAATGTCTAAAACTATTTGCTTTATAAATTTTATTAAAAATAAATTTAATTTGATAATATAGTAAAAGCAAAGCATGCAGTTTTCAGCTTTGTTTACTTTCTACCAATGGTTATACAAGATTTCTAAAAGTGGCAGGAAAGAAGAAAAATAAAAGCCCAAAATAATAACTAAATCATGCTAAAAATCTTACCAACAAAGTTATTCTTTAGAAGAGAAAAACTTATTCTAATTTAAATAGTTATAGCAGCAGACTAAGTATCAAAATTAAATATTTTAGGTCAGAGTTTCTGAACCGGATAACAAATTAGATATTTCTTCTGATCCCAATAAATTTGTAAAAGAGGGTGGATGTTTCTATTTCATGTTTCCTGAGAAAGATAACATGTTTAATAAGTATCACAAATTGCAGCTCTCACCAACAAACCATATTCGATGCAATAAGTGTTGTTTTTATAATTATTTTACCTCACCTGACCATACTGTATGAGCATCTTCTGTGGTTTTCTCATATTACTTTTATCTAATATGTATTAAATATTTGTTTAATGCTTGGTGTTATATGATTGTTTACTTTAATATTTAAATTTTAGGTTCATCTATTGGTAATAACCATTGTATTAGATTTGAGGATATAAAGAAACAGAACTCTAAATTGCCATATAGAATAGTGTGACAATGTACATTTATTTGTAAAAATGTAGAGACGTTTGCCACCGTGGGAAAAAATATGAAAAGTCTTCCGATGCCAAAGCAGTAAGTTATTTACAATATATAATATAGAAATATTTGATATCATTAATGTAGGATATTTACTCCAGAGGTTTCTTTATATTGCACCTATAAAATGTGACTATAAAAGGAATAGTGTAAATCTGTTACATGTTTAGAAGCATTTTTTCAGCTGAGACAACAGTAAGGGAGAGTTGAGAGGAGTGGGACAGATTTCGCATTTTTTTTTTTTTATTCACTACTTAAGTTTTACCAAGAGTACAGCTTATAAAAATCTAAATAGTATGTTACTTAAGCTATGTTTAAAAAATACAAACACAGTGAAATAAACAACTGACTTTTATTTGCATGTATTAAAATGTTAACATTTTTGTCCCACACCTCCCTCACAGGAAGGAGGAATGGGACAATGTTTGAAAAAATTTAAATTAATGCATATTGTCTTTTGATAAGTCAACACTGAAAGAAAAGTAGGAATGGGCTTGGCTGATACCACCAATTATTTGTGGTTGAGGCAGTTTCATTATGATATCCTTTGTCTCTACTTCGCTGAGGTCATTTTCTTGTGGGAAGTGAATTTTTTCTTTTTATCCTTTCTCATAAACTAAATATCACTGTCTATATCCTCAACTCTGCCAATATGATAAGCAACTGTCTTCTTTGTAAAAAATTTAACAAGTACAAAATCATTTAATCCTAATTTTGGATCATCAGTTAATAAATCAATTTCATTATCATTGTGAGTAATCAAATCAAAAGAGTCTTCATCTGTAGAGTCATGCAACAAAAATTTTCCATCAGTGGAATCATAAGATAATTCATTCTCTTTTTTCTGTTTCTTCCTTTTCACCTTAAGAGTCATTCCATATAAGAATCACCCAGAATCTGGGGTCTGTGATTAAATGGTAAACCGATTCATGTGATTTTTTTTCCCTGAGAGAAATGACCATTAGAAAGAAAGAAATCCAGATTATTAATGCCGTGGGATCATTGGTTTTCATATGGTGGTCGGTCAAAGGTCAGAGCGCCGCTTCAAAAATTGAATTTTTGTGTTTTGCATAGTACTTCTCATAATATGCATTGAAGTTATCCCACAAAACAAATTGCATGTTTGTATTATGTAAGGTTGGCCCTTTGCTATTCAAGAATAAAAATTATAGGATATGTGTAATGTGGTGTGCTAGGAGGCTTCAAAAATTGAAGTTTTTTCGAAATTTCACTATAGTTTTGACACATGATCCTCTTTGCATTGAAATCATCCCATCATTTTTAACTGCTAAATGCTTCCCTATGATGAAATGAAACACAGAAAAGTAGGCCTCACCATGGGCAAACTTTAATGCATTCCTAAATTTTATGCCAAATTTCCAAAAAAAAACATAGTTTTGCCTATATTAAGTGAGGTATATTAGACATGCAATAAAGTCAGAAGCTTCTACAATAATAATAGAAATGTAGAATAACTACTCACCTTTCAAAATCACCAAACAGAATCATGGGCACTAAAGCAGTTTTCATGGGTTAATGGAAATTGCATTGTAATATAATTAGGAAATACGCTACCACGACCATAGCCTTCAATCATTGCCAAGAATAAAAACGCTTACAATTATTTCTGAAATGCATATATTTTTATTCTAACATGAATTTCCACATGTATAACAATAAATATTTTTAATATGTTTTTGTTACAGGCAGTGAAGATGCTTTAATGAAGTGAAAAGAATCATGTAAACTAGATGATGATATAAGCATAAATCAAAAACTTTGTGCGAATTTTAATACAAAAGTTAAAATCTTTAACAACGATTTAACGCACAAATACGTACAAACAGGACACATAAAATCCCAAATTATCGTTTCGAGGATTCCCGGATCCCCCGTATGAAGGGATCCCGCGCAGTGACTCCTTTTTTCAGTTTGTTCTGGTTCATTATGTCATTTCTTTAGGATATATAAACTCTTGTTTTCACCTTTTCAATCATTCCATACGCCAGTACTCGGGGCTATAACCGAGGGGTTCTTCGAACCCATTTTAATTCTCTTTTTTTCCCCTCACTGGTAATACCGGAATCCCCGAAACGATCGTATGGGATTTTTGTGTCGTGTTTGCACGTATTTGTGCGCTGCTACAAGATCAAGTGGATTATTTCCAGTTTCTGAACTTGTTAGGCCAAACGATTTGGCATGGTACTAAAAAAAAAAAAAATAAAAACAAATGTACCTCCAGAAAATATTTCTGAAAAAGATCTCATAGGAAATCGAAGTGGAACTACCCTTGAACTTGAGGATATGATTTGTGCAAAGCACAGATACGAATTTGGAACATTTTGGTCACAACCTCGCTATTGCGAACATCCTGCATAATACTCCTCCAATTGCGAACGAACCAAATTCTGAGCACAGTGCTTCATATTTCAAAAATGTATAACGTCTCAAATCCATGCCCTTTCTTATCCTTGATTTTATGATTAGGATGTTCGCAATAGCGAGGTGGTGTCCAAAACGTTCCAAATTTGTATCTGTGACTTGCACAAATCATATACTCAATCTCTACGGTAGTTCTACTTCGATTTTCTATGGGGTCTTTTTCAGAAATATTTTCTGGAGGTAAATTTTTTTTCATTACCATGTCAAATCGTTAAGCCTGGTGAGTTCAGAAACTGGAAATAATCTACTTGCTTTTGTAGCAGTATATGGCCCACAAGCACATTTGTTTGATATCTTGCATAAGGAATATTCATCCATGTTTAAAATAACTTTTAAAAACAGTCTTGCTTTCAAACAGACAGTGTGCAGCAAGACTAAAGTAGCTTATAATCATCTGGTTTGCATGCTTCTTTTCACTTCATTAAAACATCTTCACTGCCTGTAACAAAAACATATTAAAAATATTTATTGTTATACATGTGGAAATTCATGTTAGAATAAAAAATATATGCATTTCAGAAATAATTGTAAGCATTTTTATTCTTGGCAATGATTGAAGGCTATGATTGTGGAAGCGTATTTCCCAATTATATTACAATGCGATTTCCATTACCCCATGAAAACTGCTTTAGTGCCCATGATTCTGTTTGGTGATTTTGAAAGTTGAATAGTTATTCTACATTTCTATTATTATTGTAGAAGCTTCTGACTTTAATGCATGTCTAGTATATCTCACTTAAAATACGCAAAAATGTTTTTTGGAAATTTGGCATAAAATTTAGGAATGCATTAATGTCTGCCCATGGTGGGGCTTACTTTTCTGTGTTTCATTTCACCATAGGGAAGCATACAGCAGTTAAAAATGATGGGATGATTTCAATGCAAAGATCTACATGTGTCAAAACTATAGTGAAATTTCGAAAAAAATTCAATTTTTGATGCCTCCTAGCTCACTGCATTACACTTATCCCATAATTTTTATTCTTGAATAGCAAAGGGCCAACCTTACATAATACAACCAGGTAATTTGTTTTGTGGGATAACTTCAATGCATACTATGAAAAATACTATGCAAAGCATAAAATTTGAATTTTTCAAGCGGCGCTCTGACCTTTGAACACCCCCCACCCCCTCCACCCCCACCAAATTAAAACTAATGGTCCCACGGCATTAATATTCTGGATTTATTTATTTCTGATGGTCATCTCACTAAGAAAAAAAATTCACATGAATCTGTTTACCATTTAATCACAGCCTGGGTGATTCTTATATGGAATGACTCTTAAGTGTTTTCTTTTTACACAATCTCTTCTGCTTTTTGTCAGCGGCTATTTTTTTAATATCTTCTTTTTCTGGTGTGTCAGTGATGATTTTTGATCTTCTCTTTTTTTACATTTCTTTATTAGTTTTTGTAGTGATGCTTTGGGATATGGGCGTATATAGGAAGGACTCAAAGGTATTTGAAACTTGTCCCTTTCCTCCCTCTGCTGAATATTTTTTAAAAAGGTTTATCACATATAGCATGCTACATTTAGGCTTGGCTTGACTGCTAGTTTACAAGCACTGTATCTTTAAGTGTATTATATAATTATAATATTTTTGTTTTAAATAAAATATAATTGAAAAAGATCATTGAAAGTATAAGAATTTGTACTTACTTCTGAGGTATGAAAATAAGATTTTCCCTTTTAAATACAAACAATAATACAGCTGGTGTAACAATTAGAATCAAACATGAGGCTATAGATATTCCATCTAGTAGAATAACTTGAACTAAATTTTAACAGTTATTTTGGACATAAATTCTGCTGTCCCACTCCTCCCAACTCTCCCCTATGGGCCAACCTATCGTGATACATGTTTCATTTAAAAGCTTTATTAACAAACTTTCTTAGATTGTTTTATTCTTGAGATAGGATAATAAAAGTTCCTTGTGACCTGTGAAAATGGAAAGTCACTGTTAGAAACTCTCTGATAAGTTTGTTTGATCATTTGAAGTCCTTTCTTAATGTATTAAAAATATTTCTAATTTCTCACTAATTATTCTTTTCGTTTTCATCTAAAGTTAAAACTTTTTTATTTATTAAAAATTTAAATAAATACAATAACATTGCGATCTATTTTTGTTCGTTTTGTTTACATATTATGAAGTAATATTATACATATTGTATATATATACACAGTATATTCCCTCAAATCCGCAAACACAAAATCCACAAATATCTAAAATCCGCAAGTTATCACAGATGTAAACAATGAAACTTTCAGTTCAGATGTAGGAGCAAAATTACAGAATTTTTCAGTTTTATATGTAATTCTCGATAATGTGAATGAACTCGTCATTTTTCATGAAGGAAGTATAAATTTATTTGTAAAAAAAAAATCAAGATATTGCTGGCATCACTGGTAATTGCAACCTTTTTACCAAATATATTTACGTATTAATCAAGCTTTTTTGGTTTATTAAGACTGGCTAAACTAATAAAACTTTTTTACTTTATGATTTTGACCTGAATTAATAGGTTACTTTTATGAGGAAAGTTTTGTTAAATAATTCAAGGAAAATGTATCATATCTTTATTATATGCATATTTAATTATATACATTATTGATCATTTACTTGACCTTTACTTTTAATAATTTTCGAAATTATCTTACTTTTAATAATTGTAGTTTATTACTTTACGTAATTGTTTTAATATTTTACTATATTGCAAGCATTCATTATAATTTTGATTGGAATATTGCATTCAAATTACTGTTTTAAAAATGTAAACAAAGCGATTACCAGAAATCTGAAAAATTCTAAAATCCGCACAACCTCTGGTCCCAAGCTCTGCGGATTTGAGGAAGTTACTGCATATACATGAATTTACATATTGTGTTGATGTATATTAAGTTTATTTTTATTCTTTTGTTATTTCCATTTTATATTTGCTTTGGAATATACTGATATACTGTTGGTTATTCCTATTTCTAGCTGTTAAACAAGACTATAAAAATAGTAGTTGCTAATTTTCCCCATTGGTTAAGATAGAATTTGATAATTATTTTTAAGACTTAAAATTTAGAAAATTTTCTGGATACATGCATGAAAATTATGCAATTTTTGCAGTTTTGTTAAAATAGTTTGAACAGCAAAATTAAATTTATTCAGAATGTTGTTATTCATAACTTTTTGTAATCAATAAAAATATTACTCTTATGAATCACTTCATTTTAATTTAGATGTTAAAGATAACTTTTACTAACTTTGTAATTTCTAATGTACTAGGTGTAATATTTTGCAAGCAGCAATATAGAATTAAAATATTTACTGAAAAACAACAAACTTTTCAATTCTGTTGTCATCCAAAACTCTACAATTAAAAGGTATTGTTCAGTTAGCTGGGTGCCACTTATACCACTATATCATATTACCATTGTCATATCATGCCACTTATCATACATCAGTAATACTTGGCCAGGAGCCGCGATAACCATTCGTCTACTCGCCAAATGCGACATCGTGAAATCGGCAAAAAGAAAATTATTATGGCGGAAAAGCTGGCAAATGATTTTTTGGGGACTCTTAAGTTGTTGCAATCATGTTTTGGAACGTAAATGAATTTCCGTTTTTAGCGCAAGTTAACTATATTAGGAGAAAATTTTTAAAATATCGTAATATCCTGTTAATCCACGCCTCCTGATGACACCCCCTCCCCATTTTGTAAACAAACTTGAAATTTTCAAAAAATCTCGAGAAAGCGCCCCCTAGACAAAAAAATTTCCATCCCACATGTCAAATCAATACCAAGTATTTTGTATCCATGTATTTTTTTTCACCGCATCAGGAAGGTGCGCTAATTCTAAATATGATATCCCCAATCCAGGAGTGATTCTGTTCCGAATTTTCCGAAAATTTAAGCATTCGGTTCAGGAATTTAAAAAAAATGGACATGAGTCGGAAAATCTGGATATACAAAAATATTTCTAATTTCAACAAATGGTCTCCGAAAAAATCAATTTTGCCAATAGTTCGCAGAAAAGAAGCGCCGCTTTCTTCAAAGGATCGTGGAAAAAACACGAATTTTGTCAATGGATAGCACAAAAAATACGAATTTCATCAAAAGATTGCAGGAAAAAACTAATTATCAGATCTAAAAAAACGCAGTCAAAGGATTGCTGAAAAATGTGAATTATGTCAAGGAATTGTGAAAAATGCAAAATTCTTCACAGGACCACTGCAAAAAACGCAAATTACCTCAAAAGAATGCTGGAAAAACGCAAATTACCTCAAAAGAATGCTGGAAAAACGCAAATTACCTCAAAAGTTCGTGTGAAAAACGCAAATTACGTCAAAAGATCGCTAAAAATACAAATTACGACAAAAGATCGCTAAAAAATACAAATTAGGTCAAAAAATCGCGAAAAAAGCAAATTTTGTCAAAGAATCGCGAAATAAAAGCATATTTTGACAAAGGATCGCAGAAAAAAATGGGAATATCGTTAAAAGATCGCGAAAAAATTTCACATTTCGACAAAGAATCTCAAATTTCGTCAAGGGATTGCGGAGAAACGCGATTTTCATCAAAGGATAGAAAAAAAAGCAAATTTTGCCAAATATAGCGAAAAAAAACCCCGCAAATTTCGTCAAATATCCCGGAAAACCCCCACAAAATTTCAGGAAAAGATCGAGGGGAAAATCCTGTGTATGCGCTCCCTCTGATTATTTTATGATTTTTCGTCACGTCTGGTGGACGGATTAACGAGATTTTAGATAATTAAATGTTTTAGAAAGCTCCTTTTAAAAATAATTATAAGGTTACTATCTAAAAAGTAACCTTATGATAATTATCTTTTTAAACAGTTAGCATTTTTTTCTTTGTTTTGCACATTTAGTGAAATAACTTAATCCTTGTAAATATTTCTTGTCATATCTTAGAAGCAGTGTAGAATTCAGGGGGTGGCCCGGGGGAATATACCCCCCCCCCTCTCCTGGAAGATTTGAGATTTTGTGTTCAATGGGCAAAAAGTGGAATTCCCCGTAATGTTAAATAAAAAAACATAAAAATGTTAGCACAGAAAGAGCTTCTCTTGGTAGAGGTTCAATAAATGTTTGTATTTTTATTTTTTTACTTGTGAACTCATATATCAAATAAGGAAATTGTTAGGGATTAAAAAAGCATCAAACCCTTTTTTTTCTTTTAATAATCCCTACTGAGTATTAATAATGCTACTATTTAATATTTTGAGAATTTCAGATATAGCTATTTTTATATTTACTCTGTATAGGTTTTTTTAAGTACAAATGCAAAATCAGCTGCAAACGATACTTTTTTGCTTTGTTATTTGTTTGCTAACTAATGAAATTATACTTAATTGCAGCATTTATTAATTCTGTATCTTAATTACTTGCTGTGTATAATTAATTACCATCTTAGTAATTAAAACATAAAAATGTATATTATTTTCCTGATTAGAGAGTTGATTGTTTAAATAATAATTTTAAGCAGTGTTAACAATTTAATTTTAAATGCAGCTGTTAATAATTTTAGTAAATGTAAATATCAGTAGTATTTAATATGGTTTTATATAATTATTACAAAATTTTAATGTTACAGCATTATTGTATACAACTAACTAAACAAATGAATGCAGTTTTTATGATTACTGTAATTACTAATTGTAATTAATTAAAGATTGAAAACGTAGGTTATGATAGAAATTACAGGTTTATTTGTTTTGGAAACATAAAATTATTGGTAGCTATATTCCGTATTTCAACACGGGGAAAAAACTATAGGCTGAATCCATATCAACTCAGGCAGGGGGGTTACCTTCATAGTCTCAGAACTTTTTGAATTGAACATATGTTAAAATTTACGAAAAAGTAAGATACTTGTATATTTTCATTTTGCCCCAAAAAATTCCTGGCCCGAGATACAATCCGCCAAAGATGACATGCCCGGCATCCTTTCTCTTTCGCGATTTTCGATAAAAATTTTAAAGTGCTCTATCTCTAGAACGGTGCAAGATATTTTGTTGCGGTTTATTTTATTTTAAAGATAATATTCTTCTGTTTAAAATGATATACCCAATTTTGATAAATGTATTTAACTTTTCTTGTGGCAGCCTTTTGAAAAAAAAAATTTTTTTTCAAAAAAAAATTTTTTTTTTGGAAATGCCAATCCCAAAAATTTTGATTTTTTTGCTGTTGATCAATACCATTGGGAACTATCTTCACTGCAAAGGAAAACTTCCACTTTTGAGTTTAACAAATTTTAGAAACATTTAAAAAATTCAGATAAGTTTACAGGAACTGTATATATACAGTTCCAGTAAAAGTCACTGAATTTTTGCTTATTTGTATCATATTTGTAAGGATAAGCCTACTATATATCCTAAACAAGTTAGAAATTGCAATATCAAATGTGGCAAATGAGGTGCGTGCGTACTATAACTCGTTTTATAAATATTCAGATCTTGGTGCAATAAGTTACACTCTTGGGCAAAAAGGGAATGAATGCAAAATTTATTATGATTCTACATATTAAATTCAGTAATATGGAAGTAATATGAATTCATCTTAAAAGGACTTAATCGCCATGGCAACCTAGAATCATTACCTATCATGGTATATCATTGAATCAATTATGTATTATAGGATTTTTAAATAGAATGAAGAAAACTTTTATAAATGTCTTTTATATTTTAATTTGATTTTCATAGCATTTGAAGTGATACATACTTTATTTTCAATACCGAACATAGTAAAACAATCTCAATAACATATATCAATTACACAGCAATACAAATTATATTAATCAAGTTAGAGTTCAGACAGATGGGCAGACAAATCGAATCCATAAAGACTTTCAACTATGTTGGAAATTGTTAAAAATACATAAATAGGTCGGAATTTGACTTTTAGAAATTTCTGTCAACAGACGGAAGCATACTTGAATACTTTCATACAACTCTGTATTTTACCTACTATCTTTATATACATGCCACTATTTAGCTAATATTTAATTAAGATTAAAACATCCTTAAAACCAGTGAAATCACACTTCCAGAGATTATCATCTATAGACGGCCATGTATCTAATTCTTTGCGTGGGCCTGTATATCATTTTATCTATATATTCTCCAAACATGTCTTAGTATACTAAATGTAGTTCAGTGTAAAAATGCATAACTCATTTAAAAATCACCTTTAAGCTACTTTCATTCATACTCAGTAAACCCTTAAGATTTCTTTTATGTAGCCCTGTATATGATCTACAGCATTTATGCGCACAACGTAACATGGAAAAATTTAGTTAAACTTAAAAACTCAAACACAACTAAAAATGCACTTCCAGCAATACCCTTACGATTTCTTTTGTGTAGCCCTGTATATGATCTACAGCCTTTATACACACAACGTAATATGGAAATATTTAATTAAACTTAAAAACTCATATCGCAACTAAAAATGCACCTCTAGCAATCATCGCTAATGTACGGTATTTCCAATAAGGTAAAGTATCCGAAATCTTTTGTGTGTCCCTGTAAACACTATGCACTTTCTATGACACAGGAAGTAATTTTTTGTAAACCTCTGCAATAAAGTATTTATCACTTCAAATGCTATGAAAATCAAATTAAAACATAAAAGACATTAATAAAAGTTTTCTTCATTCTATTTAAAAATCCTTTAATACATAATTGATTCAATGATATACCATGATAGGCAATGATTCTAGGTTGCCATGGCGATTAAGACTTTTTAAGATGGATTCATATTACTTCCGTATTACTGAATTTAATATATGCATAGTAAATTTTGTATTCATGCCTTTTTGCCCAAGAGTGTAACACTTATTGCACCAAGATCTGAATATTTATAAAACTAGTTAATACTATGCTCGCACCTCATTTGCCACATTTGATATTGCAATTTCTAACTTGTTTAGGATATATAGTAGGCTTATCCTTACAAATATGATACAAATAATTAAAAATTCAGTGACTTTTACTGGAACTGTATATATAACATACAGTTCCTGTAAAATTCTCTGAATTTTTTAAATGTTTCTAAAATTTGTTAAACTCAAAAGTGGAAGTTCTCCTTTACAGTGAAGATAGTTCCCAATGGTATTGATCAACAGCAAAAAAATCAAAATTTTTAGGACTGGCATTTTCGAAAAAAAAATTTTTTTTGAAATAATTTTTTTTTTTCAAAAGGTTGCCACAAGAAAAGTTGAATACATTTTTCAAAATTGGTATATCATTTTAAACAGAAGAATATTATCTTTAAAATAAAAAAAACCGCAACAAAATATCTTGCACCGTTTTAGAGATAGAGAACTTTAAATTTTTTATCGAAAATGGCGAATCGGAAATGGTGCCCGGGATGCCATCTTTGGCGGCCTGTATCTCGGGCCAGGAATTTTTTGGGGCAAAACCAAAATATACAAGTATCTTATTTTTTATTGAATTTTAACTTATGTTCAATTCAAAAACTTCTGAGACTACGAAGGTAAGATTTTTTTCTTTGGCTGCCTGAATTGACATGGATCATACCTATATTTAAATTTAAAAAATCTGATTTTCTTTATTTTTAAACAAAAATCATGATTTTTTTACACCCTAATTTTTATTAAAATCCTGAATTCGGCATTTTATTTTGTGCAATTAATGCCGTATATTTTACTAGCCATCGCACACACAGAGCGAAACTTCCTTTTATTAGTATAAACTTTAGAATGCAATCAATGTAAGATTAAAGTTTAGTATCGCATAAAATTCAGTAACTATGCAGATAATTTTCCTTTTCAACTTTATTTTTCTTTAAGTAGTTGATATTTGGGCAATATGTATTTCTCAATTGTATGTGAACTGTGTGCTATACTCATTATATATATATTTCTTTTTATTTCAGCTTGATCATGATTATGACAATGTTCGCAAGAAAAATATACAGAATTCTAAAAAACAAGGTTGTGAAGCATGCATTGTTGTTCGAGAAATTGTGCGCTTTCCTGGATTTAAAATAATAAAAAACACTCAAGCATTGAGGAGAAGAGCATATCAACAGCTAAAAGCTTCCTCCTTGAGTGAAGTATCAAGCAATGTTGTAACTGAAAACCGGTATTATGTTTGCTTTCCAAAACTATCGGATTTTATTCATGATAACAATATCACAGAAGATTATGTACAAGAACTCTATAAAAAATTAAAAGACAGGATTTATCAGTTGGTCGCAGAAGGAATTGATAATACAACTAAGATCAAACGATATTTGAAAGTGTTTGTAAGCTCAAACAAGACTGTTTGGTTTAAAAATTCAAAATTTCCAAGTGAACTCAATACGCGATTTTACCCATCAAATCATACCATACGCAACCATGTTAACTTGGCTTTGAACCAATATCGCTATTCAAAGGTTGACCAAGAACGCTTAGATTCAATGTTGAAAGACTGGGAAGCAGATGGATCTGAAATTCATTACTTATTTAGACCATACGTTGTAAATGGTACTGAAGAAATGCAATCTTTGCTTTTCGTGTACCAATCCAAAAATCAGAAGCATTTGTTGCAGCGGTATGGAAATGAAGCCGGTTTGGTTGATGCAACTTGCAAAACCTCAAAATATGCTTTGCCTGTTTTCTTTTTTTCTTTTTCTTTTTTTCAGTGAAAACAAATGTTGATTACCAACCTATAGCTGTTTTCATTTTAATCAATGAAACAATTAATGCAAATGCTGAGGCATTAAATATTATTAAATCTTGGAACCCTCATTGGAGCCCAAAATATTTTATGACAGACTTTTCACAGGCTGAGATTAAAGCTATTGAAGATGTATTTGTATCTACAGAAGCATTTTTATGTTATTTTACCAAGATAAAAGTTGGGATAGATGGCTCAGTAATAAAGACAATGGAGTATATATGGAAAAAAAGAAAATATTGGAAATGTTCCGGAAAATTTCCCATGCTGAGAACAAAATAGATTTTGAAAACGCGTTATTAGAAAACAGTGATGTTTGGAAAAAATCCCAGAAATTACAAGAGTACTTTAAAAAAACTTAGGAACCTGTTATGAAAAAGTGGGTCTGGTTTTTCAGAAGTAGCGAATTTATTGTTAACATTAAAACTAACAATGGAATAGCAAGCGTAAATGGTGAACTTAAAAATTGCTATTTAAGTAAATATAAGGATAAATCTTTAAGTGGTGTAGTAAAAGTAATCTGCAAGGAATTTTTTGTAGAAAAATTCCAAAAGTATATTGAGAAAAATATATCTTGCCTAAGTACTGTACGGAACTATGCCAATGAAGTGCCAGCATATCTGCATAATCGACCGCGGAATTTTGTGGCACATTGCATTACAAGAATAGAAAGCAGCGCACATGTAAAAACAGTTACATGTGTTGAATACTTTAAATTTCTTGTAGAAAGTGGTGAGTAAGAACAAATTTTATAATGTTGTTTTGGGAAATACTCTTGGCTTTCCATCATGTGAATGTTTCGACTGGCAAAAATATAGATGTCCATGTAAACACATGTTTGCCATATTGAAATATACACAAAATAACTGGGATAACATTGGAATGAAATACATTAATTCTGTGTTTCATATTTTAGATGAAACAATTGTTCCATCGACTTGGCAAAGTATGACAGGCAAAATTATATGCCAAAGTGTGACAGAGGAAACTTCTGCATGCCAAAGTTTGACAGGTGACGCCCATTTAGTGTTGGAGATAGGAGCCTCAACAAACATGCTAGAAGCTAGCCTTCACAGTAGGGAAAACATTGCAGTAAAAAACTTAAGCCGATCTGCAGCAGAGTGTCGAATATTGTTTATACAGTTAACTAAGTTAACATACAAACTTAATGATGAAATTGTGGCTGACGAACGAAACAAAAACTTGCAGGAATTACTTATATCAACATCGTTGAAAATATCAGGTGAAGATGAACTTCCTTTGGGAATTACAAAGTCTTAACACTTCCAAATGTAAAAGGTTTAGTAGTGAACTCCCTAAAAGAAAGAAGAGGAATGTAATGTATACTAAAAATTAATATCAATGAATTGTCAAGCATCAGTTTATTGCCACATGCATATTTAACTTTTTAATACCTGTATATTTGTGACAGTTGTTACAAAAGTGTATGTTTTCCTGCAAATGCCAAATTTTGAAAATATTGCTTTGTGATTTTGTCTTCACATCTATATAAACATGTGAGCTATCTGTAATCTTGCCTACATATTTTTTACTAGGGATGCACCGAATACAGTAGATTCCCTCAAATCTGCAAACGCCTAAAATTCGCACATCATCACATATGTAAATAATGAAACTTTCAGTTCAGATGTAGGGTCAAAATTAGACTTTTTAATTTTATATCATTCTGTACGTATTTTAAACAATTCTCATTAATATGACTGAACTCATGCTTTTTCATGAAAGAAGTATAATTTATTTCTGAAAAAATTCATGATTTTGCTGATATGTTTGATAATCACAATCTTTTTACTAAATATATATTAATCAAGCTTTTTTGGTTATTAAATCTGGCTAAACCTGAAGTAAAACTTCCTTAATTTATAATTTCTATATGAATTAGTAGAGTAAATTTATGAGGCAAATTGCATTGAAAAATTCAAGAAAAAATACATCTTTCATATTTAATTATACCTTATTATTTATTTACTGACTACCTGACCCGCCCGGCGATGCCCGTTGTAATAACCTGAAATAAAACTCAAGTTTGTATGATTTTATATCTTTTCAAAATCTTTTAAATGAACCTAGCTTCAGGGACCCATTGCCTTTGAAATTGGGCCCTTAGAACTCGAGGAAAGAATGCGGTCCTACCTCTGTAAATTTCACGAATAACTTTCTAACATTAACATGATATTATTTAATAAACGGTGAACTCATTTAACTAAAGTTACCTTTAACGCGATTTTTAATTTACGGCTGTAGTGAGTAAACGTAAGTCAGGGTTCGATGAAGTTTTTTATTCTTGGGGCCAATTTTGTGAAAAGTAAAAGTTATTTTTGTGAATTTTATTATTTTTGTGAAAAATAACATATTGTAACAAAAGTTGAAAGTCAGTTATGCAAATTCGAACCAAGAATTTATTAACAAAAACTTCTCTAAATCCCCTTGGTAAAGTTTTTGTTTTTCATGACTTGGTTTTAGTTATAAATTACACATTTTAAAACACTTTTTATGAGAAAGAATGTTATGAAGGGGCCTATTTTATTAAAAGGAATTTTGTGAAGGGGCCCATTTTATTAAAATTATTTTTGTGAAGGGGCCCATTTCATTAATTTGTTTTTGTGAAGGGACCTATATTATTAAACAGATTTTTGTGAAAGGGCCCCAAATTTTGGCTGGATTGACCCCTGTAAGTAGCTGCTGAAAAAGGAGATTAATATTCGAAAAAGGTAGTAGCTGAGATATAAAGAAACAACGGCCCCAGGGGACAGGTTTTTAACTAGAATGCAGTTGAGTATAAATTTTATTAATAGTTTTAAAGTAGTTTGAGGGCACTAGAACTATATTGAGTCTGTTCTAAACTGCTCTGCTGAACAAGTGCAAAAAGTTTTGACGCATTTACAAATTCATTTTTAACGGAAAGATATAAAATTGGAAGGTGTGGCTATGGAAGCGGTTTGGAATCGAAATGTGTTTTCCCTTTTTTTTATAAGTAAATTACCTATGGAGTTATAAGCTATTTTGATCACGTGATAATGATGTTTTTCGCCCTTTGTTGAGTAGTTATTCTTATTTTGGTGTGAAATTCAATTCAAAACGCCTACTTTGACACTATTTTCTGAAAGATCTATTGCGTTTGCAAAGAAAAGGAAAAAACAGTTCGATTGCATAGTTTCTGAACAACACCTGCTAGTTTCATGTATTTCTGAACAAAAATAAAACTTCTCATAAAGTTGCCCTTTTGGATTTGAAAACAGCCTTAAAAAATTAGTATCATCAAGCTGCAACAAAGGCCCCAAGAAGGATATTAATATTCAAAATTCAGAGTTGCTACGCCACTTGAAAAACCTGAAAAAGTCGGGGAATTGGGAAATTGACCAAACAAATCAGGGAATGTCAATATTTTTTCCGAAATCTGGAAGAGTCAGGGAATTTGATAAATTTCATTGTGATCGCCAAGAAAGTTTGATCGTAGCGCTGCCAGGAATGAGAATCTTCCATGTTTTGGAAAATTCCGCATTAAAAAAAAAATCACCTAAATTACCCTTTTTTCAAAAATTTCCACTTTCATCCTCCACCCCTTTCCTATCCAACATACATGGGCGTATTCAAGGGGGGGGGGTCGGCTGATGGGGCTACAGACCCCCTCTCTCTCTCCCCCCCTCCCGAAATTTTCGAAAATGATATGAAAAAGGTGCTGATTTTCTTTCTTTCTTTTTTGGAAAAATTTTAATTTTTTTTCAATCATATAGCAAATTAGCCATTCTCATTAGTCCCATATTAGTCCACATTGACACCAAAGAAGAGAAAAAGGCCTGATAGGGTTACATCCCTCCTCCCGAAATAGTCGAAAAATTAAACGAAAAAAGTGGGGAGAAGAAAAAGGGTAGAAGAATTTCTTTACTTATTAGATCAATTTAATTATATAGAGTAGGTGGGGGTAAATATACGCAAGGGCTGATTTAATAGGAAGAAACATTTCTACAATCATGACCGCTAGGTGGTAGTTTGGTATCAAGTGTAGTAGTTGTGTGTTCAAACCTTGTGAAAAAAGTAGCACTCCGTGCCAAGAAAATGAGGTAAGTTTAAATTTTCGCATTTCGATCTAACATTTTTAAATTTTCACTTTATTGTTTAGCTGACAATACTTCGAATTTTTACAAATCCAAAAATTCAGTGGAGAACGGAAGCTCTATAGCTTCTAAATGCCGTATAGTTTACCTCGATCGCATTTGTTTAAACTTGTCGGTAGCCGGTTAAGTAAAATGCTGCAGAATGGGGTAAAAGTACGCACCCGTCTTGGGGCAAAGATACGCACAAGTTTAAGATTCAGGACTTTGTACTATCGTTTAACTAGATGCAAAGCTTTCCACAATTACGTTGTGGAAAGTTCTATTTTTTATATTGTATAAAATATAATAGCTATTTAACTAATATAAGCTAGTTAACTACCTTTTCCTAGTTAAGTTTTTTTTTCAATATAGAACGTAGGTATCTACCTACCTACTGTTAAAAATCAATATTCTTGTTTCATAAAACGACTTTGTTTTAAGTCTTATTGTTACATTCCCGTTTATGAAACATTTGTAAAAATTTTAATTAGGGGAAAGTAGGGTAATGACGCTCAGAAGGGTAATCCCGCTCACCCGATGTCTCTAAGCAGAATAGAATTGAAAACGTGCTATCGGTACTGGCACCTAGCGAACTTCATCGTAAGCTCCCAGTTAGGATATAGTGACCGTCGGAAGGAAAGTATTTTTGTGTCCTCACGTTATTAGTTTTCAGTTGTTTTATTATAAAATTCTGCAAGATCTATCTTGAAGGTAAGTGCACACTCTTATTTTCAAATATTAATTTACTCATTATGTCTACAAAATGTATATATTATGATTTTATTTATTTTTGTAGTGCGTTGTTATGCCAATTATAATGCATTAAAACCCAACATGACGATAATGGGTAATGGCGCTCGCGTGGAATTCCAGAAGAAGTGTTGCCAGTGAGCAACTTTTTTTAAATTCAAATTTGTTGATTGACACCACTTTTTTGAAATGCTAAATTCTCCTGTTTTCGCCTTAATTAATATGTCATTAAACAAAGAGAATTTTACGATTTCAAAAAATTGGTGAAAATCAAAAAACCTAAATATAAAAAAAGTAGCCCACCATATGTGTAAAGTGGTTTGAAAAAGTCTGCAGTGGTGTGAACAGCCCACACAACTACACATGTGACTTTTGTCTTACTTAAATGTTGTATACAAACTCTGAGCGCAATTACCCTACCATGTGGGGCATTACCACTCAATCGATGGTTATTTAAATAAAACGATAAAAAAAATTCCTAAAACTTTTATGCAAATTAGTTGATTGCAAACTGTTCCTTATGCTTTGGAGTTATACTTCGTTAATAAAACATTGATTTTTTTATCTAAATTTGACTAGCAATTTATGTTTTCCCTTAAGTGAACGCCATTCCTCTACTTTCCCCTAATTACAGGTAGATTTCAAAATTAAGTACTAATTTCACAAACGAAAACTAAATAAAGATTAGGGATAAACCCAGATTAACTATTTTACCTAGTCGCTTTTCACAAGTTTTTAATTTCATTTTTCTGTAAGAATTAGTTTTATCAAAATCATGTTATTACAATAATTTTTTTCAACCCAGATTTTTTCCATCCTTTAAGAATAGTTTTAGTAAAATCATTCATTAGTAGAGTTCATCTTATCAAAAACTTGTTACTACAAAACTTATAGATACTATTAAAAAGATTTATATAGGGGGAAGTAGGGGAATGACGCTCAATTAAGGGAAAACATGAATAGCTAGTCAAATTTGGAAAAAATATCAATATTTTATTAATGAAGTATAACTCCAAAGCATAAAGAACAGTTTGCAATCAACTAATTTTCATAAAAGTTTTAGGAATTTTTTTTATCGTTTAATTTAAATAACCATCGATTGAGCGGTAATGCCCGACATGCTCAGAGTTTGAATACAACATTTAAGTAAGACAAAAGTCACATATGTAGTTGTGTGGGCCGTTCACACCACTGCAGACTTTTTACCACCAGTTTACACATATTGTGCATAAACATTGTGCTAGACATATAGTGGGCTACTTTTTAGGGTTTCGTTCATCTGACTAAACCATATTCGTCTCGCTCCTCTGTCTGTCTGTCTGTCACAGAGCCCGTTCTCAGAAACTATACATGTTGGAGACTTTAAATTTTGCATACTTATAGCTGGACACCACACATCATACGAAAAATCATAAAATTTTGAAAAAGTCGTAAATTTAACCCTTTGGGGTCTCACATGTGTGTTTTAAACAATCCTTTCTAAGAGAGCCCCTATATAGGATGGAGGCATGAAATTTTACATACTTATAGCTGAGCACCCTCACATCAAACGACAAATCATAAAATTTTGAAAAAGTAATACATTTAACCCTTTGGGCTCCCACATGCGTATTTTAAGCAATTCTTTCCAACTGAGGCCCTTATAAAATTGGAGATTTGAAATTTTGCATACTTATAGCAGAACACCTGAGCCCAGGCGGCAAATCATAAAATCATGAAAAAGTCTTACGTTTAAACCTTTGAGCTACTACTTATGTATTTTAGGAATTCTTTCTAAGAGAGCCCTTAATTAAGTTGGAGACATGCATTTTTGCATACGAACTCAGACTTCTCGACTGAATACCTCAGACTACACGACAAATCATAAAATTTTCAAAAAGTCTTATATTATTTACTCCTCCGGGCTCTAACTTGTGTATTTTAAGCAATTTTTCTAACCTCCGCCCTTTTCACCCGGGGAGCACTTTTCCAACTTTTGCCGACACCCCATTGACCATTCTTTCATATGCACCATAACCTTACATATTTTAGTTCCACTTTTTATCACTAGGGGCGCCTACTTATCTCGGGTGCTATGGCCCAATCTCCCACAATATATCTACGGATAGTATGTAAAACGGAGCTTCATTCGGATAGAGTTTTGTTTAGAATAGAGCGCGCCCCTGGTTGCAAAATTTGGAACTAACAGATTTTTCAAAAGGATAAAGTGTTTTGAAAGGAATGTTAAACGAAACCCTATGTGCGATCTGTGATCACACTTATCCACTTGTTTTATGTTTAGGTTCTTTTATTTTCACCACTTTTTTTAAATCTTAAAATTCTCCTTGTTTAATGACATATTTATAAAGGCGACAACAGGGAAATTTTACCATTTCAAAAAAGTGGTGTCAATCAACAAGTTTGAATTTAAAAAAAGTTTACCGCTGGCAACATTTCTTCTGGAATTCCACGCGAGCGCCATTACCCGTCATCGCCATGTTGGGATTTATTGCATTATAATTGGCGTAACAACGCACTGCAAAAATAAATAAAAGCATGAAAGTACAGCTAAATGTATATATTTTGTAGACATAATCAGTAAATTAATATTTGAAAATAAGAGTGTACACTTACCTTCAAGTTAGTTGTTGTAGAATTTTATAATAAAACAACTTCAAACTAATAACTTGAGGACACAAAAATACTTTCCTCCCGATGGGCACTAAATCCTTACTGGGAACTTAGTATGGATTTCGCTAATTGCCGGTACCGATCGCACGTTTTCTTTTCTATTTTATTTAGAGATACTTGGTGAGCGGGATTACCCTTCTGAGCGTCATTACCCTACTTTCCCCTAATAAATTTAAACCATGTGGTGAATGTTTCATTAAATGAATCGCACACTATGTTTTAAATTCCGACTTTCTTTTTATTGAGACACGCGTGAGTTTAATAATGTAACCGTATATACAGCACCTTTGATGGTTGTGAAATGTTTTCATCTCGCCACTGATACTTTTTTATCGCTTCAGTTGCGGATTAACAGAGATGTGACTGTTTTTCTTCTACAGCCCTCCCCCCCCCCCCTTTATTACCTTTTTTGGATTTTAACTTTTTTTTTTTTTTTTGCTTTAAAAGTTCGTCCTATAAGCTTGTCAATATAAAAATTGCAGATAATATTAAGAAGATTTGTAGTAAATTTAAGTGGATTTCGATATCTTGTGAACTGACAAAGTTATGAATTTTTATCTTCCTTAAACTCTATTTTTTTCGCCCCATGAGCCCATTTTTAATGATATCAAAAACCTGTTAGACATTAATTTTTGGCCCCTTTCTTAGAAGTAGTATTAAATTTAAAGTGTTTTGATATGCATTATAATTAAGAAGTTGTAGGTTTTTTCTCTTTTTACAAAACACCTCCCTATTTCCACAACTTTGGTCCGATGTTGCCCATTAACGAACTTGACCAAGATTTTCTCCCTCTTGATTTTATGTATGAGTTTGGAAGATATTTGTCCAGAATTATGGGAGTAATCGTGTCCATAAAAAAAGTTATATATATTATAAATATATTGTATGTATATAGATAAAAAGTTTTTAACTGGGGGAGGTTTTGGGTTCTGGGGTCATGATCGGCGTAGATCTGCAAAACTTTTCAGAAATTCCAACATAGGGGAGAATGTAATAGGTAAGTATTTCTTACGAAATCTACCCGAAAGCGGGGGGGGGGGGGGCGGTTGAAGAAGATAAAACCTCACAACTTCGTCAGTTCACAAGATATTAAATCTGCTTACATTTATTATAAATCTTCTTAATATTATCTACAACTTTTATATTGACAAGTTTTTGATAGGACTAACTCCTACAACAAAAAAAAATTGGGAGGAGCATTGTAGAAAAAAAAAATTACATCTCCTTTAAATCGCCAATAAGGGGATTAAATAGTACCATTGGCGTAATGAAATTTTTTGACAACTCTCACAGTCGCTGTATATAGGGTTGCATTATTAATTCGCGTGCGTCTCATGAAAAAGAGCTGCATAATTTAAAATATAGTGTGTCTGCATGGTACATTTAATGAAACAATCACGACACGGTTTAAATTTACTATATAAACCTTCTTAATATTATCTATAACTTTTGCAGTAACAAGTTTTTGATGAGATTAACTCTATTAATTGATAATATTACTGAAAATATTCTGAGGTGACAATAAGGGTTCGAAGGAAAAAATATAGTATTAACGTGATTCTGATAAAAACCAATTCTTACAGAAACATAAAATTAAAAATTCGTGAAAAGCGGCCAGATAAAATTGTTAAACTGGGTTTATCTCTAATCTTGAATTAGTTTCTGTTGGTGAAATTAGTACTTAACTTCAAAATCTACCTGCGCCTGTAGGCAGAGCCGGCAGGGATTTTTTTTTATTAATAGGCACTGTAATCCCACCATACACATTTACTTGTATATTTTGATTATAATGTAACCCTTTCTATCACCGCGCTGCATATCTGCAACAAACACAAATGTCAATGTTACTTATACAGTAGACTTTAAAAAACGATTTTATTTATTGCTGCTCTCTCCGAACACAATTCTTAATATAAATGTTTCATAGAATTTGCAACGAGCGGCGAAACTGAACTGCGGCTTTAAAAAACGATTTTATTGATTGCTGCTATCTCCGAACACATTTCTTAATATAAATTTTTCATAGAATTCGCAACAAGCGGCGATACTGAGTTAATTTTTCATCCCGAAATCTTATTTATCATTTGAGCAGTTTCATGTTTTAATTGCTAAAATTAAGTTCGTAAACTTTGCAAAACAAAAAAAAAAAAAAAAAAAAAAAAAAAAAAAAAAAAATGCTTCAAAAGTCAAAAAATAGTTTTTTTTACAAAGATACGTTCGTGTGCTTTACAATTTCATATTAGAAAATTGACAATATTTATGAGAAGTATGTTATTTTCTGTTTAGTGCAGATGTGAAAAAAGTAGCTTTTACTCAATCTTTTGTTTAGGTTCAATTTTTTTTAATTGTTTTTACATATTTAAACTGATGTATTCTAACACCCGCGTAATACATATTTTTACTTTCTTCAATAGAATAAAGTATTGTAATCGAAATTTTTTCAACTTCCGGTTTTCGACGGATTTACACGTTTTAGGAGTCAGAGAACACAAAAAACATGTTTATACAAAATGTCTGTCTGTCCATGTGTCGCCATTGTACCATCAAAAATTGTATGAAGTTATGCATAGAATTGAACCAAGATTGTTATTTTAAGATTTTGGCTATGGCAAGCAGGTCCTCCCTGAATTTTGAAAATATCCGCCGGTAGGGGGCACTGTAATAGCAATTTTTGTGCATTTTCAATATTGTACCATCGAAAAGTGTTTAAAGTTATGCATAGAATTGAACCAAAATTTTTGTGTATGTTTTTGGCCATGGCAAGAAGATCCTCCCTGAATTTTGGAAAATTCCGCCAGTAGGGGACGCTGTAATAGCGATTTTTGTGCATTTTTAATATTTAACCTTCGAAAAGTGTATTAAGTTATGCATAGAATTGAACCAAATTTTTTGTGTATGTTTTTTTTGCCATCGCAAAAAGGTCCTCCCTGAATTTGGAAAAATGCCTCCTGTAGGGGGAGCTGTAATAGCGATTTTTGTGCATTTTTAATATTTAACCTTCGAAAAGTGTATGAAGTTATGCATAGAATTGAACCAAAATTTTTATGTATGTTTTTGGCCATGGCAAGAAGGTCGTCCCTGAATTTTGAAACATTCCCCCGGAAGGTGGCGCTGTAATAGCGATTTTTGTGCCATTTTCAATATTGTACCATTGAAAAGTGTATGAAATTGTGCATAATTCTAATAATAAAAATACTAATAAAACTAATAAAAATGAATTATTGCTATTTGTAACAACATTTTGAAATATTAAAATATAGGTTGGTTGGTTGGTTGTTTGGAGTTTTATGGCACAAGGTCCCTTCAGGGACATGCTGCGCCAAGAAAAAATTAAGGTGTAAAACATGGTTAAAATTTAAAAGTTACATTAAAAGACTGTATGAGATATATAAGTTATAAACAAAGTAAACTGAAGAAAGAAATGTGATGATACATGTAATAAAAATAATGTACAATGAAAGTGACAATACACAAGGTTTAAAAATCCAAAATGTAATTAAAAGACAAAGCATATATTTAAATTAAAAATCTCTAAAAGCTCTAAGGTTATGAAAAGTTAAAATTAATCCAAAAAACAAAGCATAACACAGTATAGTAATACTGCCTAAAAACAAAGTTATAATTCAAAATTTAAAAATTCAATAAAAAATCATGTAGGATTAAATTTTTCGAAAACAACATTTTCATCGTCATCAGAGTCATAACTGTAAGAGTCCATAGCCTCTTCTGCATAGTTCAGTAACTGTTAGGTATCCTTTAGATTTGTGATTGCTGGGCTCAGGCATGATTTCTTGTCTTTTCTCTTCACAGTTTTCCACTGTGAAGAGACTTGCGTTGGAGGTTTCTTCCTTTCTTTTTGCGCACAAGTTTTCTCATTAGCTTTCTGAGTTGGGCGAATTGGTTTCACCAATTTGCTTTTATCTGGAGCTGGCGTTTGTTTAGTCTTATGTTCGGTTGATATTTTTGATTGAACTGATGATGTTCGGGGAGAATTAGGTTTCTGTAATGATAGAACTGGAGATGAAGCAGCCTTAGTTTCAGTCTGATGATTAGATGACTTTTTGGATCCAACTGGAGATTTCTGTGACTGAGTAAGTTGATATTCTATTGTAACTGGTTCTGAGGATGGTAGCCAACGTTCCAATAATGGGGTACCATAGCATTTACTACCAAGAGACACGTCACGGGTTTCTTTAGTTGATTGTATAATAGTTGAATTATTTGGTGGAAAAGAGCAGTCGGTCTGAGTACTTATGTGCCTTACGGATTTTGATTGTTTTTTGAGTATACTGGAGTATGATGCCCCAACAGATGGGGTCCGGATTTCAACAAGTTTACGAGCTTCAGGGTAGGAGATTTTTTGGGTTATTTTAACAGCAAGAATTTCCTTTTCACGGATCCAATTCGGACAAGAGCGAGAATATGATGTGTGATCACCCTTACAGTTTGCACAGCGTTCGGGTTTTTCACAAGTTTTACCATCATGTCCGACCTCTGCACAACGTGCACAGGTAACATTGCTACGACAGGTTGTATTAGTATGGCCATAACGTTGGCATTTAAAACAGCGGAGAGGATTAGGTATATAAGGCCTGACTGGACAGTTTAGATAACCGGCTTTAATTCTAGTAGGTAAAATATGGCTATTGAATGTGAGAATAATGTGTTTTGTAGGAAGAATTTGCCCATTTCTACGGATAGTGATACGACGAACATCTATTATATTTTGATCGCTTAAATTAGATAGAAGTTCTTCTTTTGTGGAAAATAAAAGATCTGGTTCAGATATTACACCACGGCATGTATTCAGAGTATGATGTGCTTTAATAGAAACAGAAAAAGTACTTATATTATTGGGATTTGACAAAAGTTCAGACTGCCTGGCTGAAGAAACCTCAACCAGTAAATCGCCAGATTGTAATTTTTTTAGAGAATGACCATCCCCCAAGACAGACTGGAAAGTTTTTGCAATAAGAAATGGTGAAGTTTTTTTGAAAGAACTATTAGAGAGACTATCGGTGCGTTTAATAACAAAAAAACGAGTAAATAAGGACTGTACATCTTGTTGCTCTCCACATGGGAGAGAAGTAGAACGAACTTTAGTATGTCCATCCATAATTGAAAAAAATAGAATTCAGACCCCGGCCGCACCACCCACTACCGAGCCCAACAAGGGGATGCACATTCGTGCACCAGTGCTAACCAGGGCCCATACGGTCACAAGACACTCCTATGCCAGTCCCTTAACGAGATGGCTAGTAAGTACTCGCTCACTTGATTCCCAGCCAGTGACAGAAGTCAGTTGACCAGCCGATTGATGCATACGGGACCAATATGCACCTCCCGTCTACCTGAAGCAGGAGCCAAAGCAGCGTGTTGGTTTCCCTCAACTGCCAGGATCCCCTTTCCAGGGACACGGGTCGCCACGTACGGCAAACACGTGGGTGGTTTACAATTCTCCATGAGTCGTTATACAGGATGATATCGGCTCATACAGAATTGCCCTCACCTCCGAAGAGGAAACCACAATGAGAGTGAAACAAAGAGGAAAGAAAGACAAGAGAAAAGAGGAAAAGGAAAAAAGAAAGATCGCTCAGGAACCCGGGGTTACGAAGCCCGTGAATACCTAAAGAAGGTATCCCCCTGGGGGGATTAAAATATAGGAGATAGAAGAAAGTTTTGGGATTGGCACATCCAACTGGTTTTAAAAAAGTGTCGTTGAGTAACCAAGTGTTATGGTTTAACCTCACTAAGGACATTAGACCGTATTTTATGAACGGTTAGGTTCGGAGAGCATTTTTCTTGATCCTAATGACAAGAGCTTTTCAACGTTAGTACTCTCGAGTCTAAATCAGGAACTAACAGATGTATATCGTCCTTTCAGAGCAACAGTAGGACAAATAGTAGGGGAAAGTAGGGTGATGCCGCTCACTTAAGTGAAAACATGAATAGCTAGTAAAATTTATACAAAAAATCAATATTTTATTAACGCATTATAAGTCCAAAGCATAAGGAATAATTTGCAATCAACTAATTTGCATAAAAATTTGAGGAATTTTTTTAAACGTTTTATATAATTAACCATGTATTTAGTGGTAATGCCCGACATGATTGTGTAATGGCGCTCAAAATTTGAATACAATATTTAAGTACGAGAAAAGTCACATATGTAGTTGTTTGGGCTATTCACACCACAGCAGAGTTATAAGACCACTTTCCACATATTGTGCAGCTAAACCATGTTTCATTATCTCTCCCGAATTCTCCGCAAAAACAGCAGATTTTCTGTATTCATACGTTTTTAAATTCAGGATTTTTTTTTTTTTTTTTTGTCACCACTTTTTTGAAATCTTAAAATTGACCTAATGACATAATAATTAAGGTGAAAACAGGGGTAATTTTACCATTTCAAAAAAGTGGTGTCAATCAAGAAATTGGAATTTTAAAAAAGTAGCCTACTGGCAAAATTGCTTCGAATTCCACATGAGCGCCATTGCCCTTCATAGTCATGTTAGATTTTAATGCATTACAATTGGCGTAACACCGCACTACAAAAGTAAATAAAAGCAGGAACGTACAACTAAATGTATATATTTTGTAGACATAATGAGTGAATAATCATTTGAAAATATGAATATACACTTACCTTCAAGTTAGATGTAGAATTTTATAATAAAACAGCAGCAAACTAATAACGTGAGGACACAAAAATACTTTCCTTCCGACAGTTACTGTATCCTTACTGGGAGCTGACGATGTAGTTTGCTAGGTGCCGGTACCGATCGCTCGTTTTCAATTCTATTCTGTTTAGAGATATTGGAGTGAGCGGGATTACCAGCTGAGCGGCATTACCCTACTTTCCCCTAATAATAAAAAATGATATGTCCGACTTACTGCTAGGAATAACTGTTTTTGCATCCAGTGGAACAACTTCTGAAACGCAAATTCATGTTTAACTCTTAACCGGAAACGTACCGTCTGTGAGATGGTTGCGTCAACATATCTGCCCTTAACCCGGGAGAACTCGCTAGTGAGAATGCCCAATTGCTTTTCTTTTACTTTACATTCATATAATATCAACTTTTTTTTGGTTGGCTTAGTACTTTTATTCACAAAATAGGTAAAATAATTGAAAAAAATTTTGAAATTTTAATTAAAATGAAAAATGATTTAAATAAGAGTCTTAAAAAAGTACGACTGTGAGAGAAAATCTCATGCAGCGAGTTCTCCCGGGTTAATATTATCTCTTTCCGACATTCCAAACTTATTTTTATGCTGTTGCATTAAAATATTGGTCCGTTAATGCATTACTATTAAAAATTAAATGTTTAAGTTCACTATTTGTTAAATGATTAAGTGTTGTGTTTGTGCACGGGATTTTCACATTTCCGGTTAGGAGTTAATAACTATATATCAGATGCTTTTTATAAAAATTCCCTCCTATTCCACTAGAAGCAGAAACAGTTTTTCATAGCAATAAATCAGACATCTCATTTTCAATTATATCTAGATGTCCTACGGTTACTCTGAGGAGATGATATGTTCCCTTGTAACCATCTTAATTTTAAGGGGAAAGTGGACATTAAAAACCAAATCCCTCTATTTTCAATGGATTTATTTGAAAATTGACAGACTTGTTAACCCTTTCGTGGTCACGCACGCGTATCCGCGGTCGCACTTTGGTACTTGTAAGTGGTCGTGAACGCATATAGGCGGTCAGACTTTTGTACTTGTAGATGGTCACAAGCGCGTATAGGCGGTCAAAATATTCTACTTCTAGATGGTTATGAACGCGTTTGCGCGTTTGTGCTTCCCCCCACTTCTCGAGACTGGGAGTTAAAGAAGGCGTTTATCAATCACCCCCTCTTTCCAAGCACACAATAGGCGTTAGGCAGACTATTTGTCAACTGGATTACCGTATTTTAAGTCGAATGCCTTAGGGGATTTCGTTTTCTGTTAATGCTTAAAAATGGCATTGTATTTCGAACCATATACTAGGCAATTTTATAGAATATCATCGTTTACTTATTTTACTTTATTATTTCTGTCCATAAGATTCTAATTCATTACTATAATAATTATTATTTTATATCATTTGCCATATAATATTTATTTATTTTGCATGTTCATTATTTATTATGTAATATTTATTTATTTTGCTCTTTTAATGAATATACACGTTCTTTTCTTTCCTTTTTACTTCCAAATGTATGTCATTTTTTTCATTTAACTATAATACTAAATAACTAAACTGTTTTTTTTTCTTTACTTACAGCACTTTGGTTGTGTAATAATAATAAAAATCTCAAATATCCAATTTAACATTACACTTCAAAAATAATATTTTTATTTATTATTGTTGCGCAAATTTTATTCAAATTCTAGCATAATTTAAAACTAGCACCGTGAAACCTGTCTATAATGACGCTGAATGGGCCAGAAAAAGCATCGATGTAGATAGGTTTTAAATTTCATTATAGGTAGATTGGTAAACGGAAAAAAGGTGACCGGAAAAAACGGGGCCGGAAGAAACGTGACAAGGAAAAAAGGTGACCGGAAAAAACGTGACAAGGAAGTGTTAAATATTGAATTTGGAAACAATAAACCTGGAAAAAAAATTAAAGCAAATCGGATGTTTCTGTCAAGAGTTATCGCGTTACGTACATACAGACGTAAGTGCATACATACATACATACAGAACCTGCGTGCACATTAATCCTTGGGATTTGATAGACTGCGAGGAAAAAGCAGGATAATGAAAAAATTCCTCTAAAGAAAATGCCTCCTCTCTTCGTCTTTATTTTGTTCCCTTTACAGGCTGTGTATGCAATTTTTTCCCTCCCCCTCCGCCTTATAAAACATCTTTACTCATATATAAACTATCAATAGCGAATTGAAAGAATCAATACATTGTATTTCCTTAATACCCCCCCCCCCCTCCGTGGATAGCACTAACTTGTCTTTTGTAGAAGTCATAATAAACTTCTCTTAATGAAATGTTAAAATTGTATTTTCTTGGACCAAATCATAGAGTTGTCAAACTCACCCATTAACTCTGCCCCCCCCCCCTACGCTGTAAGAAACTGACAGTGGAAAAACTTTACTTCAGTTTTTAGCATTTATTTATCGACAAGTTCAATATTTAACACTTCCTTGTCACGTTTTTTCCGGTCACCTTTTTTTCCTTGTCACGTTTTTCCGGTCTCGTTTTTTCCTTATCCCGTTTTTTCCGCTCTTGTTTTTTCTGTCACGTTTTTTTCCGGTCACCTTTTTTCCTAGATTCAATATTATTCCTAAGGAAGAATTTTTTAAAGATAGCGTGCTTGCATTTCAGTATTTTTAAACGATTTTCTTTGATTTGAGTAGCTGAGGTCGATCTGTACAAAGGACTTTTTTACTCCTTCTATTTTATTTGCAAGGTTTTTTAATGGGGATACTTTTACTTTCGAAACCGGTTCCGAAAGTAAATGTATCCTAAATAAATTAAAAAAAAAACTTTAAACAAAATCGAAAAAGAAAAAAACGGTCTTTCTATAGATCGATCTTAGGTAGCCAATGCAAAAGATTCGTTTAAAAAAATGGAAATAAAAACGAGGTATCTTAAAAAAATTCTTCCACCAAATAAACATTAGCGAGCGGGTGCTTTCGCGTGAGTGAAGTAGCCTATTAATTGTTGGAAGTAGATCAAAAACTCCACGCAATTAAACATCATAGACGGCTTTATTAAGTGCAATTGCTCGCAGTAATCTGCAATGCTTTTAATATTTTAGAGCAAAAGTAAAGTAATTTTATTTTTCAATTTGAAACTTTTCCTTTATCATATGAGACAAAGTTAATGATAATTCTACCGTGAAGGCTGTATTTCAAAATCTCTACAAACGTATCATATTTTTTTTTTTTCCCTGTTCTTATCTCGATTTTCCTTTTGTTTATATGGCAGTGTACATACAAAGAGATTTGCCATGAAAGAATTATTTCAATCAATAAAATGATATTTACACAGTACTTCTCAGATTGGGAGATATAACCTATCATCTCACCAATATGATTAAGCAAAGTAAACAATAATAATCATTTTAAGATAGGTAATGCATTCATATGCATTAAAGACAGATAATCTTAACAAAAGTTACTCTTCCTTGTTTTTACTTGCATTAAAAAATAAATAAAGGTGTATTTTTACACATATTTATATGTGTGGTTTTCATTATATTCGACCTACTTATATTTTTGAATAACTGGATACTTGATTTCTTTTGAAAGTTGAGGGGGGGGGGGGAGAATCCAAAAACCATTCTTATGTTTATATCACTGGCTGTGTCCGCTTGGAAAATTAAAAACATTGTGTATTATTTGTGCTTTCTTTATATAACGAGTCCCAATATAGCGACTCTTACATTAAAACTGCCATATTAAAAAGCCCTAAATCTTATTTATTCTCACAGTTGTGTTTCACAGAGAAGAACCAGAGGTGTAGCCAGAAAAATGCTTATGAGACTACACTTCCCTGAACGATATCTACAATTATCATTATTTTTTACCTAATCATTCTACTAAATACAACAGAGTTGACCAAATATTCCAGTGTAATTAATTTCAATGATACTTTAAAAGTTTCTATGAGTTTTCTTTGAAGTAAGGTTTGAAAGAGAGTAAATATCTCCCATTGTTATCTAATCCAAACTCTTGCAACCCATGAATGACATCGAAATACTACCTGTAAGTGACTCTTTGAGCTTTGAGAAAACTATGATTGACAGCCCCACCCCTTCCCTTGTAAAGATGATTTCTAAAGAAAACAGTTCACGGGAACAGTAAAATTCCAAATAGTGGTAGCTTGCTACATATTTTTTTCATTGTCGCTTATTTAATAAAAGGATTATGAAATGTTTATGTTTTAAACTAGTTCTTTTAAAATTAGTATTAATCAATAATTATTAAATCATGAATATTGCACAATGTAACATAAAAGATTGTTGATATAAAAATAAAGTAGGGCATCATTAAAAAAAAAAATCTTTTCTGACATCACAGCAGAAATCTTAGAATAACTCCCCCCCCCCCCAACGGAAAATAAAAACTGATAGCCGAAGAGTTATCTTTATTGTAGCCTAAGAATTATTATTAAACTTATGGTTATTTTTAATAATAAAAACTTTGTTGCACATTTTCTGTATGTTATCAAATTCTGCCCCATTCCGCAAGCGTGTTTATAGAAGAATTTAGTAATTTAGTTATTCTACCTAAATACTTTTAAATAATCACTTTCAATGGTCTACTTTAAAAAAAAAAATCAAATTCGTGATATTTGATATGCGCATGTTACCTCCGATATCGTAAAATCAAGAAAATTTTTCTCCGATTAAGTCACACACTAATGACAATTTGTAATTCTAAATTATGAGGAATTTATTTATTTTACATTTTCCAACATAGTTGAAAAGGGTTTATGACTTCAGTTTGTCTGTCAGTGCTCTATCTTGCGCAAATATAATTCGATTTCCCTGAAATTTTGTGTGTTATTGACATTTACTATCGCACGATCACCATTGAAAATGAAATATGTAGCATGTACAGTTCCCTTACAGGGGCATTCAAAAGTATGCCGTTAAATTACGACCAATGGGAAAAAATCGTTTCAAGTGCAGCACTAAAACATGCTTTCTGTAGAATATGAAATGCAAAGAATTTATTATTCATTTCCAGAGTCGCACAAAAGAATTCCATTACATAATGATCTACGCGGGAAAATCGTTTGCAGTATATTTTAATGTAGATACTCTATTTCAAATGAATTTAGGTAAAAAGGTCAACGGTGAAAAGGTCTCAGCAAAAAAAAATCAGTGGTAAAAATAATAATTATTATATATACTTAGATGAACCTAAAATTCAGATCTATTAGTTATTAAAGTTACATATATTTTCAGTTATAGAAAACTAATTCTAAGCTTCAACTAAAGCCCGTGGTAAGTCCGCATATCTATTATTGATATCAAAAAAGTATATTATACATAGCGTTACACTTAAAGGACATTAACAAATAGGTGCTGTGTATTGAAAAAATATATTCTGCTGGAGACGCCGGCTGTTCATTAGTAAGCCCCTAGAAAGGGCGGAGTGGTAAACAGAAAATACAATCTATAGATTCTCTCAATTTAGTACATGGATAGCTTATGTATAAGGCTATTAACTTTTATATATTTATGGGAACTTTGACCAAAGACAGCCTTTTGGTGAAGAGAAAGGGGGAGGACATGGAATTAAAAGAAACAAATTTTTACATACATTTAAAGGGGTCAAAACATAAACAAAAGTACTTTTTTCAAAAGTGAAGGTTTTTCATTATCTTGATTTTTATAATGTAAGAGGGGAGCAGAGTTAAGAGCGGGGTGTACGTGTGTGTGTGTGTGTGTGTGTGTGTATGGAGGGGGGTAACAATAAGTGGGAGTCAAAATTTTGAGGTTTCAACAAAGAAAACAAAATTTAAGGAATGCACAGCAGAAATGAAAATATTTTCTCGAAAATAATTTAAATAATACTTAGGATCTAAATTTATTGAGTATGGCGTAGAGTCCTGCATCGGGTCGGGAAACCTTTCTTTTTTTGTCGGGGGTTGGATTAACTTCTACAATTTTGCTGCAAATCGGGTTGATATCCATTGTTTCGGGTTAGGTTTTGTCTCTTGCGGGTCCGGTTCGGCTTGACCCGATTTTTCAAAGAATTTCTAAAATATTTTTTCTGTTGAAAAATCTGCATACAATAACAGTTTTTAAAGAAATGGAAAAATTGAATACACAAGGAAAATTGTAAAATCTAAATAATTTAGAAACTAGTTTTATTAAGCTTGTCTTAATACAATTTAACAGACATATTACAAAAATGGGATCTGTAGGTCGAAGGGAAAATTTATGATAGTCATAGACCGTTTATTCAGAGCTATATTTCAATTTACATTTGTGAATATACGATCTTCAGCTGTGTATCGACCTATCTTTAACTACATTGTCAAAGGACTATTTCATCTTATTCCTCTATCTAAGATAAGCAAACGATATTACGTCGTTCAATCCATTAAATAAAACTGTCATACAAAATTTCCCACAATTGGACTATTATCGTTCTTCCTCTTAATCATTTGATTTTCCTCTAATTTTTTACGCGCACGCAAAAAAAAACAAACAAAAACAAAGAACTGGAAAGTAAAAACTTTTTTTTTCTTCACCATTTGAAAAATTAAGAAAGATATAATGAAAGTAATGTTTTATTAAATTTTGAACTCGAGTGTGAAAACCAAATTTCAAAATAAGACAGTTTTCTTTATAGATATTAAAATTATTTTAATTTCAGCAATCCACCCTTTACTAAAAAATATTTTAAATATTCACAAAAGTGCCCTTTTTCAACCGTCCTTTTTTAGTGCACTGTTCTTCGGTTGTCTTGGAATTCCTCTGTTAATGATCAGTAAACACTACGCGCATTATTATTACTATTAATTTTTATGGGAAACAGACTGCAGTGCACATTAGCAATGTGTATCAATTATTGCGGTTGGAATAATATACTACTATAAAAAAAAGTACTACAAGCAGATATCGATCTAGACCGTAATTCGAGTTTATTCGAATTATTTTATACATCCATGTAAACCAACAATAAAGGCCACACTCACTATTTCCAATAGTGAACAGGCCTCCATATCATATATCGATTTCATGGCAATGCAAGTAATATTTACAAAGGTCAGATGGAAAAGTAGTACTAGACTTTTTCCGCGATGGCACACCAAGCTCACAATTAGCCTAAAATATTCAAGTGTAACTATATATTGTTTAAAAAGATACCAATGAACAGTACAAGTATAGAATTATTCAAAAATATCAATAGAATGGATGCAATTAAAGCAGTAGATATGATTAAGTGTAAGTATATGTCTTTAAAGACAGGGAAGAATCATTATCTAAAAGATTCTTACAATAATGCAAATGAAAGCATTATCTTTTTAAATTTATTGTTATTATTATTATTATTACTTTACTTTGTACAATCATGTTTGTTAAATGACAAATTAAATCATGGCAATCTATTTTTTTATAAATATATCTCATATAGACTAATACTATATGATCAGAATTAATGCTAATACTACATGATAAGTATGATTAAAACAATCATAATGAAATGAATGTATTGAAACTGGAAAAAAAAATGAAGTTAAACTAGATTTTGATGATTGAACTTTTCATTTCGTTACCATGAGAATTAAACTAAGAAAACATTTATTTTAATGCATTAAACTACACTAATACTGTATAATGCACATTTATTTTAACGTATTTTAATATCCATTTTTAATTATAGATTACTTAGAGATCACAAATATATTTTACAATTAATGTTGATTTCTTTCCTGCTCATGCTGACTGATAATTGTTACATCATATAAATCCAACTTATTGCAATTGCTTCAAGGTCTATGACACTAAATTTGGGGTGCTCTGGGCGAATGCCCCGTACAAAAACTGCATAATCTTCCAAATTGATTTTTTTTTTTGTGACACATTCCTGAATTCAGTTTTGTTCATAAACACATGGAATTGGCAGGTACTCTTATTCAGAAACTATAAAGTCGAACAATTTTTTTCAATTTTCGATAAACACAGGAAGGAAGTCTTTTAGAAAATGCTGTTAAAGTTGGCGTTTTGAAAAAAAAATTCTGCACACGGAAGCCCGATAAAGGTTACAATGGGAAAACGCTTGTATTTCTCATGTAATTTATTTGTCGAAAAGTGAAAAAAAGAAAAAGTGAAAGAAAAAAAAAACATTTGCTCTCAAATCATTTACATAGTCATACCTGCATTTGTCAAGCTTTTACACTTATATATTAATTCGTTAATGTGTCAAAGTTTTTATTGTTAAACGAGCAATTTTTTTTCATCTAAATAATATTTACAAAAGTTAGCGGTAGGGCAGGCGGAAGAGCATTAATTAACCACCATATACAGGGCAGGGGGGAAAGGTAAGAATCATTCTGCTCCCCACCCCCCTCTATCTATCTATCTATAGATTTTTTTGTGAATAATGTGGAAGTAGCTAGTAATAAACTTCATACTATTGTATTATATGCATAAGTTTTATATCCGGTACTGCTTACATCTGTATACAGAGTGTCACAAAAAGATAATCAAAACTTTAAGAAAAAAATACTTGTAGGAAAATAGTAGAAAAAAAATGATAGATTGTTTGATACGAGTATTTCTTTGCAAACATTTACTTTGCTTATCTACGTACGTTATAAGATGTCTAAAAGAAAACGTCCCAAATTGGTTATAAGTATTGGTTTTAACTTGCCACGTTAAGAGAAAAACGTTAATAAAGAATTGCTTTTGAAAACTATAGAATACTAAATTGTCATAATAAAATATTAATCATTAGTTTTCTAATGATATTTGCGTAAGTGGAGAGGTTACTGAAAGCGGAGGGGGGAAGGGGACCGCACTTCCTTCTTAAAAGTTCGAAAATGTATGAATTTTGGTCACTTTTATTTAATTTTAAACATTTGACACCATTTAAATAAAAATCCTGACTACTCTCATGGGAGTCCCCTAAAAAGGGGGACCCGGGGAAGCTTCCCCGCATGCACCTACATAAGTCGGGCCCTGACAATATATATGTAATATACATATATATATATATATGTATTTAATGGACCACCATAACCAATAATTTTATATATTAAACTTTATTTTCAAAGATCTTTGTAAAACATTTTTATTTATGCAATGTATTGCCTAAATTGTGTTTCCTTGCGCTAAATACTGAATTTTTTACTCATACTTTGTTATCCCCCGACCCCTTTAACTCTGCCCTCTCCTACATTGTAAAGATCAAGATGATAAAATTTCCGTTTGTTAGTCAACATGTTTATTTCAACCCCTTTAAAATATCTGTATGTAAAGTTTTTTTATGTTCCCCCACTCTCTTCCTTCTCACCCCAAAGACTATCCTTGGTCAAAGATTCCATAAATATATAAAACTCGCTGTTCTTATACATAAGCTATCAAAGTAGCGCGTTGAAAGAACAGATACACCTGCTTTACTTGAAACGCAGAAAAAAAAATATAAGTATTACTGACTATGGAAGTTGCTTAGAGAATAATTTTAATTGTGTGATGCATTTTCTCGCTGAACTATATTTGTATGCCAATAGAAGTTTATGGAACATAAAAAAATTTATACAGGGATACGCAAACCAACAAGATACATGGCCGTTTGGGTGCGTAATTGATTATTTTTTTTTAATTATTATAGAAGGTAATTGATAAAACTGGATTTCTAAATGTGTTATATGTTTACCATACTGTTTACTCACATATCTTCCTGCCACATATCTTGCGCCTTATTTACCGGTAAAATTTCAGTACAGTTTTATAGATAGATAAATGTGTTGGAAAGTATTTCACAATCTATTCTTGAAATCTATTCTCACAATCTATTCTTCGTTCTTATTTTTATGAGCTTTTATTTTTTATGCTGGAGAAAGTTTTCAAAGTTTCCATACATACAAATACGCAGAGATAATAATTACTACTATTTGTTTATTAATATTATTTGTTTAAAAATTAAATGAAAAAAATAAAAATATCTTGAGAAGGAAAATTAAAACTGGTTTCATCCAAATCCTAAAACTTAAAAAAAGGATAAATCTTAAAAAGTGATAAAAAGTGTCATTTGATTTTTTTTTAACTCTTTCCAGTATAGTTGAAAAGCGTTTATAAATTCGGTTTGTCTGTCTTTCCTTCTGTCCGTGCTCTAATTCACATAAATTTAGTCCAATTGCCATAAAATTGATATATGTTATTTTTGTTTAATTTGGCATGTTCATTATTGAAAATGAAATGTGTAGCATGTAAGATTCGTTTACAGGGACACGCAAAAAATGCCGTCACATTACGGTGAATTAGAAAAATCGTGTATGGTGTAGTTTAATGATATTACACTATTTTAAACATATTGGAATTTTTATATTTCACTAAGGAGTTGTACACTACAAGGCGATTACTGTAGAATATGATGTGCATATAATTTATATTTCATTTTCAGGGACACACAAAAAAATTTGGCCTATGACCAATAATTGCTATAAGTTCGTTATCAGTTGCGGTATACGTTTTTAAATTTGACTGTTGTTATTATTATTTTTTTATATTATGTGGTGTTTATAAATTCAATAGGTCATATACTGGGAATCACTATCGCAAGTACAATTCCGTTTATTGACAGAAATTGCTGAATGAGAATTTTCCTGCGGAACTAAATTTTTGCATACATACATACAAAGTTATAGAGCATATACAGGGCTGCACAAAAAATAGATATTTTTCCAACTAACTGACAGCAATTGCAGAAATTGGGTTTTCAAATGCGTTATGTGTTTTCTAATTTATTTATTTAGACACCACCTTTCTCCGTAATAAGCTGTAAAGTTTTGTTTCAATATTCTGAATGTATTGGAAAGTGTTTCATAATTTATGCTAGACACATGATTTTTAGCTCATGTTTCTTTTTACAAATATTCTTTTTCAATTTCTCCAAAGAATTTTTGAAAAAATACGGAGTCTTACTGTACTAAATATAAGAAAAAATACATGAATGCATTTCGAAATTATTAAAAATAGTGCTTAGTTTCCATCTGGTCTAAGAATGTTCAACTTGTGTCCCGCGGAGTTGCGAACTTATTGTTGTAAAGTTTAAATCCTTTTTATCTCTTTATGGCCGATGGACGCTGGAAGTTTTATGGGAGATAAAGTGAGGGGGGGGGGGGGGAGGTATTACTCTTCACAGATATTTGAAATGGATTGTATTTTTCTCATTTTCAGTAGGAGAATATATTAGGTACCTAAAATAATTCCTGTTATTGGAAAATTTTAAATGTAATTATTTTTCCTAGGTGGTGAGAAGGAGAAAAATGACACCCGAAAAAAAAAAGGGCACTTTTATTACAATGGAACTTACAAAAAGCACATTTATTTTGTATATTACTATGCAGACTCTCCATTGACCTATTTATACATAGTAATACCTGTACTAAGCGGAATCTTGGCTTTAAAAATTCCAAAGTTCTTTGAAAAATTTCTAATTCAAAATTATTATATTGCCCCTTATCATTTCGTTTTAAAGGGTTTCATTGTTAAAATTAAAACTTGCATTTAATCAGTAATACAGTCGTTCCCGTTTAAACGATTATTTTTGGTTCCAGAAATAATATTCGATTAAGCGGGGTTTTTGATTAAACGGGGAATCATAACTGTAATATGCGTAATAAAAAGGGAAAATACCCATCTACGGTATGTTTAATTAACAAAATAATAAATCGTTAATAGAATAACATAAACTAAAATAAATACGAATGCTAATATAAAGTAAATACTTATTAATTTAACGTCAGTATATTCATATAAATGGTTTACATCACACTTAATGCAGCTCGTTTGAGTTTGGTCAAAACTTTGCTACTTCTAATTTATGTTACTTATACTGCCTTTAAAAAATCGTTTAAAGTTGTTTGTTTAAGTGAAATTTTAAAGGAGTAAATATAGAGTTATTTTTCGAATGAGTGCAATATATCACAACGACCATCTCAAGTCTCGAAGTGACGACGCATTGCCATTAAAGCCTGATTAACAGCAAGAAGCGATGGTGGTGAGATCAAGGTGGGGAAATCATTTGACCTGTCCATTATATACCTGCCGACCAAAATCATTGCAGAAAGAACTGAAAATTTGTTTTCAGCGTAAAGGAACCGGAAATGACAAAAGGTGGAAGGAAATTCTAGCTGAAACGGGCTTTCTGCGCCTATTTTCAAACATCGGTCACACAGTTCTTATTCGATTAAGCGGGGAGGTTCGTAAAAGTTATTTGGTTTAAGCGGGGGAAAATAACATAGAACCAATAGGAATAAATTCGGTTCCGGAGAATTCTATTCGAATAAGCGGGGTATTCGATTATCCGTGACCCGATTAAGTGGGGAGGATGCACAAGTATTACAACTATAATTCGTTAATGATGCAATACTATGATCACTAATTAATTACAGTAAAACCTGTAAAAATGAAATCCATGTATAACATAATCCTGCCTTAAACGGAGAATTTTATATTCCCAAATACAAAATATTACACAATTACACCTAGTAAAACCTGTCTAAAACAGAATTTGTTTTCGTACCTAGTGATCTCGTATTAACCGGTTTTATTGTAATATACAATGGTACTGTGCAGTGTTACTGATTAATTAATTCTGTAAAACTTAAATAATATATCTTTACTGTCTCTAAACATGATTTAAGTATAAGAAATAGTGTACTTTATAAAAAAGAAACGCCTTAACATGGTTGGTTTTACTGTACTAAAACAATTGCCTGCCGAGACGAAAGGAAAGGTTGAAATAATTACTGCCACTTTGATTACATCAATAAATGTTTTTCTTTTAATGTTCTACATTTATCAGTAAAATAATAGGAATTAATAAAAATTCAAATTTGTTATCTGGAAGCTAAATTATAAGATCCAAAAATCCGCCTGTTTTTTTTTTTTTTTTTTTTTTTTTTATGTATGGCTGGAAAAAAGGTTGTCAGTTTGTATTTTTTTCTTCTTTTTTTAAACAGGAATTTGCACATTTTGAAAATCTTATTAAAATTTGTTTTAATTCTTTTATTGCTCACAAAAAAAAAAAATAAGTTAGAAGAATTATCATTTAGAAGAAGTTTTTTCCATTTATTTTGAGTGCGCATTTGAAATACTTTATAATAAATCACTTTTTTTTTGGTGGGGGGGGGGGGGGTTAGAATATTTTAATGTATTTTCAACTGGTATATTCATCAGGATAATGTACAATATATCAGCTATCTCAGATTTATATCATAGAAAATCAAAGAAGGCAGATGTTACACTAATTTGCATAATGAGAAATTATTATTATTATTATTATTATTTATAAAAGAAAAAAAATAATATTAGCATTAATTGAAATTGAGATACGATGAATAACCCTATCTAAAAGTGTAACTAAAGTGTACTAAACGTTTAATTGAGATTCGTTGTATAGTGAGATCTATCGCTATGCGTGCGTTTTATAAAATGTAAATTTATTTAAAAAATCGATTACTTCCAGTTTAATTTTGTAATTAAATCATTACAAATTAATAAAATTTACAAGTTTATGTAACAGAAACTGTTTAGAAAAAAAGAATGCATTTAGAGGAAATGAAACATGCTTGTTATTACGAAGATATAAATTCTTTTCAAATTTAGATAAAATTTAATAGCATATAAAGCAAATTATACTACATTAACAGTTTGCAAACATTATTCTAAGCAACACGGAACACACACCTGTATTCCTGAAAACTGCTATTTCGTTACATACTTTCAGATGTTGCCTGGGATTAACTAGACAATCGTTTTCGAAAGCTATTAGTCAACTAGTTTTAAACGCCCATTCACGCCTCATAAAAGACAGTGGACAGACGTTTCAATCATTCAGTGTCAGAAAGAAGGGGAAAGAACTAAATCCCTTAGCACTTTTCAACTACAAAATCACATAACCCCTTCTACCTTTTCGAACAAGTTTTTTTTCCTATTCAAGGCCTTTTTAAGGTACATTTTTATAATCTAGTGAAACGCTCAATGGGTTAATGGCAAGCTCAAATAGTTATATACAAAATTTCGTGAAAAATAATAAACAGTTTTTAAATTATTCAATTTTTAAATTTTTAAAATAACGAATAATTGACATATTTTAAAATGGCCTATGTGCATTTCTTTTACATAAAATACGACAATATTTACTCATGAGATACTTTTTATATATTACAATGGAAATTGGCATGAATTGTAAAAATTTACTGAAAATATAACTTGAATTTCTTTTTTCGTAATTACGCTTCGTTTTGTCAGAAAAGTAGCTATGTATTTTCATATTCACATAAGTGTCCACATAAAAATATTCCTGAAATGCAACTTTTCATACTAACATTTATTTATTATTGTACAGAGTATATAAAGTATAAATTTAAAAGAATCTTATCATTAGGAATGCGCATGGAACGTTTCAAACGTTAGAAATGTGCGAAATTTTCAATTTTGAGAAAACAGCATTTTAAGTAAAACAAACGGCCTAAATATATACAGTTTTTACAAATATAAAAGCTTAAACCTCTGCGAAGGAACGTCAGAATTGAAAATTCTATTTGAATCAGATAAATTTGAGCATCTAGTTTCATAATTCTCGAAAAGAAAAAAAATCTTTTTCTTTGTCAAATTTCGTGATTTTGAATGTCCACTGTCGATTTAACACTTTCCAACATAGTTGAAAAGTGTTTATCAATTCGGTTTGTCTGTCCATCTGTCCATGCTGTAACTCCCGTGCGTATACTCGAATTTTCATGAAATTGATATACGTTAATGTGTTTAATCCGGCATGTTCGGTGTTGCATATGAAGTGTGTAGCATTAACAGTTCATTTATAGGGGCAGTCAAAAGAATTCAGTTGCATTATAGTCAATGGGGGAAAATCGCTTGCAGTTTATTTTAATGTCATTACGCTATTTCAAATGCATTGAAATTGATATAAATCACTGATATTTACTGCAAGATGATTAGAATTGAATAGGGCGCTCATAGCATTTATCGTTCATTTACTGGGACACAGAACGGAAATCAGTTACAGTACTGTGTTTGAGCAATAATTGCTGTAAGTGCGTTTTCAATTTCGATATGCGCTTTTAAATATAATTAACTTTTTGCATTTTACTCGATGTGTATACATGCCATACCTCGTATACAGGGATACACAAAAGAATTCACGTATAAGTCACCTTATGAGCGGAAACTGCTGAAGCGTAATTTTTAACTGTGGTAAGTATTTCCTAACTGAAATAAATTTTTTAAAGCTTGTAGTTTATAGATACAAATCTATATACGCTATATGGCCAAAGGTAACCAGCCACTTGCAATTTTTGACGTTCTCTTAAATAGCTAGAAAAATACGTGAGGAATCAACCTGAAACTGCAGGTGTGTAAACAGAATAGTACAGGTCATATAGTTCCGTGAAGATTTTTTCCCGAAACCCTATAGTGGACCGTCAACAAAATATCTTTTGAACAACCCTGTAAAAACTAATGTAGCAAAAGCGTTTAAACTGTAGATTATGATTAAGTGACTTATTATATTAAACTATGTTCATTTTTATGAGAATAGCATGTATATTCGTAGAGAAATAATAGTCGTAATATTCGTAGAAAAAAATTCGTAGAGATTTTACAAAAAGAATCCCAAATCTTGCCTAGTTTTTTGCTTATAATTTGTAGAGTTCTTTAATATAAAAAAAAGTTCTTTTCAGAAAATATGACAAATAACATTGTACACAATACCCTGCAATCAGAATGAAAAAATATATACATAAATTTTATGAAAATGAGCAGTTATACTAAATAATGATTCACTGCGCATGCCCGAATGTAAACAAAATAAAATTTGCGTATTGTGTTAGCTAAATGTATAGAGCAACTTTTGTGAAACTCTCAAAAATATACTTTGAAAAGTCTGAAAATTATCGTTTATAGAGTAAGCTCAAAATCCGTTATTCCAAAAAGGAAGCAAAAAGATGAGGCACTGTATCAAAATACAGTAGTACGTGTAATATTTTGTATGCTATACTGGCACTAATCAATGGATATATGGATGCAACCTCTCATATTTTTGCTTCATTTTGGAAACAACGGATTTTGAGCTTGTTCTATTAACGGTAATTTTCAAGTTATGTTTTTGAGACATTTACAGAAGTTGCTCTATACATTTAGCAGAAAAAATTATGCATATTATATTTTGTTTACATTCGGGCATGCGCAGCGAACCATTATTTAGTAAAACTGCTCATTTTGAACTTGTTCTATCAACGGTAATTTTCAAGTTATGTTTTTGAGATTTTTACAGAAGTTGCTCTATACATTTAGCAGAAAAAATTATGCACATTATATTTTGTTTACATTCGAGCATGCGCAGTGAACCATTATTTAGTAAAACTGCTCATTTTGAGCTTGTTCTATCAACGGTAATTTTCAAGTTATGTTTTTGAGACTTTTACAGAAGTTGCTCTATACATTTAGCAGAAAAAATTATGCACATTATATTTTGTTTATATTCGGGCATGCGCAGTGAACCATTATTTAGTAAAACTGCTCAATTTGCATACAATGTTTATTATTTTTTCATTCTGATTGCAGGGTATTGTGTACAATGTTATTTGTCATATTTTCTGTAAACTTGTCTCATTCGTATATATTCAAATTTTTCCAGGTGAGTATCGCCTCGTTCTGGAACATAAAATGCCTAGGTTTGCCATAGTTTCTACACACGTGTCTAAGCACAGTCTGAGCACAGGGTTGCCAGTTTGGCCTCCATTTCTTTTTCGAGATTTCAAATTCATACCGGAAATTTTGAAAGACGAATCTGTACTTCATGTAATAAAAAAATTTCTGAAATTGAATGAAGCAAAAATAACTTTTTTAAAATAAATTTCTGGCACGAATTCGAATTTTTTGAAAAAAAAAATATGGAGGCCAAACTGTCTGAGTACCGTATGTTACCTCTCTCATATATAGGTTCTTTAGCCTGGATCTCTTGATTATAGAGAAGCGGCAAAAAAAAATTAACAAGGCATATTAAAATAAGCATTTCTTAACATATTTGAAAATTGATTTGCTGAATTAAGTTTTACAATACGAAATTTTTTGAGTACATTCAAACAAGTTTAACTCCTCAACTGCCAACGAAATCTTGTGCGATCTCCAGTGCCTTACTTAAATCGCATATTTCTAAAATTACAGAAGGTGTATATTAGTTTTCTGAAGTAACAGTAAGAAATCGCACATGTTATACTGTTATATACAGGGTGTCCATAATTAAACGACCCTACTTTAAAGTTGTCTAAATACGAAACTATTGGTCAAAAAGTTGTGAAATTTTGTGTCGGACATAATAAAGGAATGGGAATTTGTTTGAGCGAAAAAAATTTTAGTTAAAAATTTCGCCACCAGAGGGCGTTTAATAAATTACACATTTAGCCACCGCCCACAGAATACTAGACCTGAACTCTGTAAAATAAATGGAGGTTGTCGTAGGCGGATTTTTTTTTCAGAGTTTGTACGGTACATTCAATTCGAACACCAATAATTTTTAAAAATTTTTGCGCTTTATTTTTTTCAGGGTGTGGTCTGTATATTTTTCTCATTTAATCTGAGGAAAAAAAGGGTTAAAAACTTTTTAAAATGTGTAATTCATTAAAAAAGCACCCTGGTGGCGAAATTTTGAACTAAATTTTTTTTTCGCTCAAACAAATTCCCATTCCTTCATTATGTCCGTCACAAAATTTCACAATTTCCTGACCAACAGTTTCGTCTGTAGACAAATTTAAAGTAGGGTCGTTTAATTATGGACACCCTGTATAATGGCTCAGGCGGTGAAAATTGCCTCGCTATAATTGGGATCAGCCATCCTAGATGCATGCATTTTCTAAAGACGTATATATACGTCCGGGGCAGTTAAGAGGTTAAATCCTTCGGGACCGGCGCCTTTTATAGAAATTTTATTCGGTTGGGCACTAATTTTTAACCCGGGAGAACTCGCTAGTGAGAATGCCCAATTGCTTTTATTTTAATTTACTTTCATATAATATCAACTTTTTTTGGTTGGCTTAGTACTTTTATTCACAAAATAGGTAAAATAATTGAAAAACATTTTGAAATTTTAATTAAAATGAAAAATGATTTAAATAAGAGCCTTAAAAAAGTACGACTGTGAGAGAAAATGTCATGTAGCGAGTTCTCCCGGGTTAAAAAACCGGTGGCTAAAAATTAAAAATTCTGTAAAAGACGCTCGTCCCCAAGGGGTTAATAAAACTGACTTAAGCGGGGTTCTCCCGATACGGCTTCTGGATGGGGTATCCCATCCAGATGTTAAAACCAAAAATCAGTCATAAAACCAACGAAATTTAAAAAAAAAGATTATATATCAAAATAAAATCCTGCGTGTTTTAAAAACGTAAAGAGCGCCCCATGAGGTGTTTCCCCGATGAGGTTTGTCATTGCTGGTAATGAAGTGTTAAAATAAATTTTATATAAGTGCCGGAGGCCCGGACAGTCAGTTAAAACATGATGAATGGCCAGATAATCATAATGACAATGTGGACACATGGGTGCATCCTCTCGAAGTAAAAGATGTTTATGAGTGATCCTAGAATGACCAATTCTCAGACAAGTCAGAAGGACATCTGTTTTCCTTGGATAATTTGGAGGCCACGTTATGATTGTAGGTTTGATATGGTGCAATTTATTATTGTATTCTAAATCCCAACTTTCTTGCCATTTATTATGAATAAAATGGTTTATAAGTAGTTTAACGTCTGAGAATGGTATTCTATGGTGTTAGGGATTAAGAGCCAGCTTTGCCGCCTCATCTGCTTTTTCATTTCCAGGGATATCCATGTGTCCAGGTACCCAGCAAAATAAAATATTATAGCCACGTCTTGTCATTTTATTATAAAACTAAGATGGACGAAGCAAAGGGATGCTTTTTATGTGATTTTATAGCGTCAATAGAACTATTTGAGTCAGTATAAATGATGAAGTGTGAGATATGATGATGAGAGATGTGCGACATGGCTCTCTCTATTGCAATCAATTCGGATGTAAAGACAGAAATTGAAGGGCGCAGACGATAACTCAAGGTAGTGTCATTACAAAAAATCCCGGAGCCAACAATATCCCCACTCTTAGAACCATCCGTATAAACATCTGTGTAATTATTAAAGTTTGCACGATGTGCAGCAAATAGTTGTTGAAAGGCAAGAGGAGTTAGATTATTTTTATTGTAACCTTTAAAAGGATGGAAGGTGGTAATATCAGGAGGTTTCCAGGGAGGGAACTGATACATTGGACAAGGGTTCACTTCAATATTGATTAGAGCACTATCATCAATAATTCTTCGTATTCTGGCTCCAAAAGATGGTATGCAAGATGGTCTATGCTGATAAAGGATATCATTGTCTGTATTTAAAATGTGGGTATGAAGGGGATGGCTAGGATATGAAAGGATACGGTAATACAACTCTAATGAGAGTTTATCACGAATATGATGTAATGCTGGTTCGTTACAGTCAACATAAAGGCTTAAAATTGGAGACGTACGAAATGCACCAGAGCAAACCCGGAGTGCGCTATGGTGCACAGTGTCAAGTTTTTTTAGTTGGTTGGTTGGTTGGTTGAATGATGTTTAATGGCACAAAATCCCATATGGGACATGCTGCGCCAAAAATGAATAGACTAAACACATAAAAAAAAAAACATGAAGGGCAAAGAGAAAAGCAATCTGGATGGGGGGTTCCATCCAGATGCAGTCAGACAAGTGTAGATGAATAAGGAGATTTAAAAGCTGAAATATCAGAGTATAAAAGATTTCAAATAAAAAAATGCAAAGTGCAGTCTGGATGGGCTCCCATCCAGATGTCAGAAGAGTATGGAAAACATTTCAAGTTGTTGTTAAACCAAAAGAGATAAAAATTATATTTCAAAATAAAATCCAGCATGTTTTAAAAAAGTGAAGAGTGCCCCATGAGGTGTATCCCCAATGAGGTTTGTCAAGATTGGTGATGATGAGTTAAAATAAATTCTGTATAAGTGCCGGAGCCCCGGACAGTCAGTTAAAACATGATGAATAGTCAGGCAATCAAAATGACAATGTGGACACATGGGTGCATCCTCCCGAAGTAAAAGATGTTTATGAGTGATCCTAGAATGTCCCACCCCCAGACGAGTCAGAAGGACATCTGTTTTCCTTGGATAATTCGAAAGCCAGGACATGATTCTTGGTTTAACATGGTGCAGTTTATTATCATATTCTAAATCCCAACTTTCTTGCCATTTATTATGAATAGAGTGTTTGATAAGTAGTTTAATGTCTGAGAATGGAATATTATGGTGTAATGGATTAAGAGCACGTTTTGCCGCCTCATCCGCTTTCTCATTTCCGGGAATACCCATGTGTCCAGGTACCCAGCAAAATAATATATTATAGCCACGTCTTGTCAATTTATTATAAAAATCAAGGATGGATGAGACATAAGGATGCTTTTTAAATGATTTAATTGCGTCAATAGAACCATTTGAGTCAGTATAAATGATGAACGATGAGCTATGATGATGAGAAATGTGGAACATGGCTCTCTCTATTGCAATTAGTTCGGCTGTAAAGACAGAAGTACAAGAATGAAGGCGATAGCTTAATGAAGTGCTCTCACAAAAAAACCCACAACCAACAATATCACCTCTTTTACAGCCATCTGTAAAAATCTCAGTGTAGTTCTTAAAATTAGCTTGATGTGAAGCAAACAAGTGTTGGAAAACAACCGGAGCCAAGTTGTTTTGATTATATCCTTTAAAAGGATGGAGACAGGTAATATTAGGAGGATTCCAAGGAGGGAGCACATGTGAGGGACATGGACTCACCTTGATCCTATTCAGAGGGCCATTATTAATAATGTTTCTCATTCTGGCTCCAAAACATGGGATGCAAGATGGTCGATGCTGATAAAGAATATCATTGTTGGTATTTAAAATGTAAGTGTGAAGAGGATGGCCAGGATGAGAGAGGACACGGTAATACAATTCTAATGAAAGTTTTTCACGAGTATGGTCTAATGCTGGTTCATTACAGTCAACATAAAGACTTAAAATTGGAGAAGTACGAAATGCACCAGAGCAAACACGGAGTGCGCTATGGTGCACAGTGTCAAGTTTTTTAAGAACAGAATTACGGGCAGAGCCGTAGACCTGGCAGGCATAGTCAATTTTAGAACGAATTACAGCACGATATATCTTAAGGAGAGATGTACGGTCTGCTCCCCAAGAAGTATTTGAAAGCACTTTAAGTAAATTAATCGATTTTTCACATTTTGTCCGTAATTGTAAAACATGGGGTAAAAAAGTAAGTTTTTTGTCAAAGTATAGGCCTAGATAACGAACGTTGTCCACAGCAGGAATTTGAGATGTCCCAATAAAAATTTCAGGATCTGGATGTAGATCCCTTCGTCTACAGAAATGAACACATGAAGTTTTTTCAATAGAAATTAAGAAACCGTTTTTGTTAGTCCAGCTAAGGATAGTATTTATTGCTATTTGCAGTTGTATCTCAATAAAACGAATATCCTGTCCCATACACATAATGCGGAAGTCATCAACGTAAAGATCTCCCTTAACAGAAGGTGGTAGTTGATTAAGGATGTCATTTATTTTAATAGCAAACAGAGTGACACTCAGGACACTGCCTTGAGGTACACCCTCTTCTTGTACATAGAAACTGGATAAAATCCCCCCAATTCGAACTTGAAAAATTCGAATTGCGAGGAAGTTTTTAATAAAAATTGGGAGGTTCCCACGAAAGTCCAGGTTAAAAAGGTCACGAAGAATCCCATAACGCCATGTTCTGTCATAGGCTTTCGCCATGTCAAAAAATACTGAGACCAAATGGTTGCGTTTAAGAAAAGCTGTCCGAATGTAATGTTCAAGATGGATCAGGTTATCGATAGTAGACCTACCTCGTCGAAATCCACTTTGAAATGCCGCAAGGCAATTGTTAGTTTCTAAAACATGCACGAGGCGGCGGTTGACCATTTTTTCAAGTAACTTGCAAAGGCAGCTAGAGAGTGCGATTGGCCTGTAATTATTAGGTTGGTTGGTTGGTTGTATAGGGTTTTATGGCGCAAAATCCCTTAAGGGACATGCTGCGCCAAACCAGTAGACGAAAACATCAGAAAGGTAAAAAAGAAACAGTGTCAAAATAAAAGAGCAATGAGAGAAACAATCTGGATGGGGTACCCATCCAGATGTAGCCAAACAATGTAGAAATACAAAATTTAAAATCCTGAAAACGAGAGTTAAAACATAAGAGTAATTCAATGAAAAGTGCATTCTGGATGGGATCCCATCCAGATGTCACCAAAGTTTAAAGAATAAAACTGAGCCATTAGAACAGAGAAAAACGAAAAATTATATTTCAAAATAAAATCCTGCATGTTTTAAAAAAGTAAAGGTTGGTTGGTTGTATATTGTTTAATGGCACAAAATCCCATAAGGGACATGCTGCGCCAAACAAGAATAGACTAAAAACATAAAAATAAAGAGCATCAGAAAAGCAATCTGGATGGGGGTCCCATCCAGATGTAGTCAGAATAGCGTAGATAAGGAAGAAAATTAAAAACTAAACAAACGCACTATAAAAGATTTTAGGTAACAAGTGCAGAAGTGCAATCTGGATGGGGCTCCCATCCAGATGTCAGAAAAAATTAAAAGAACAATTCAAGTTGTTTTTAAACCAAACAAAGATGCAGAAATCATATTTCAAAGTAAAATCCAGCATGTTTTAAAAAAGTGAAGAGTGCCCCATGAGGTGTTTCCCCAATGAGGTTTGTCAAGATTGGGGATGATGAGTTAAAATAGATTCTGTATAAGTGCCGGAGACCCGGACAGTCAGTTAAAACATGATGAATGGTCAGGTAATCAAAATGGCAATGTGGACACATGGGAGCATCCTCCCGAAGTAAAAGATGTTTATGAGTGATTCTAGAATGTCCAATTCTCAGACGGGTCAGAAGAACATCGGTTTTCCTTGGATAACACGGAGGCCAGGTCATGATGGTAGGTTTGATTTGGTGAAGTTTATTATTGCATTCTAAATTCCAACCTTCTTGCCATTTATTATAAATAAAGTGTTTGATAAATAGTTTAACGTCTGAGAATGGAATTCTATGGTAAAAAGGATTAAGAGCCAGTTTTGCCGCCTCATCCGCTTTCTCATTTCCATGAATACCCATGTGTCCAGGTACCCAGCAAAATAAAATTTGATAACCGCGTCTTGTCAATTTATTGTAAAAATCCAGGATGGCTGAAACATAAGGATGCTTTTTAAAAGATTTTATTGCGTCAATAGAACTATTTGAGTCGGTATAAATGATGAAGGATGTATTATGGTGATGAGAGATGTGCAACATGGCTCTCTCTATCGCAATCAACTCAGCTGTAAATATAGATATTGATGCGTGAAGCCGATAACTAAAACTAGTGTTATTTATAAAAACCCCACAGCCAACACTATTCCCACTCTTAGAACCATCCGTATAAATTTCAGTATATGTATTAAAAGTTGCACGGTGTGCAGCAAATAGCTGTTGGAAAACTGCAGGAGCCAAGGTGTTTTTATCGTATCCTTTAAATGGATGGAGTGAGGTAATATTAAGAGATTTCCAAGGAGGGAGATAATGCAATGGACATGGACTCACCTCAATATTGCTCAGAGGGCTATTGTCTATAATATTCCTGATTCTGACACCAAAAGATGGTATGCAAGATGGTCGATGCTGATAAAGAATATCATTGTCTGTATTTAGAATGTGTGTATGAAGAGGATGTCTAGGATGTGAAAGAATACGGTAATAAAGTTCTAAAGAGAGTTTTTCACGAATGTGGTGTAGTGCTTGTTCATTGCAGTTAACATACAGACTTAAAACTGGAGAGGTACGAAATGCACCAGAGCACACACGAAGTGCACTATGGTGCACAGTGTCAAGTTTTTTAAGAGCAGAATTACGCGCTGAACCATAGACTTGACAGGCATAGTCAATTTTAGAACGGATCACAGCTCGATATATTTTAAGGAGAGAAGTACGGTCTGCTCCCCAGGAAGTATTTGAAAGCACCTTAAGTAAGTTAAGTGATTTTTCACATTTTGTCCTTAATTGTAAAATATGAGGTAAAAAGGTTAAATTGCTATCAAATTGAAGGCCAAGAAAACGGACGCTGTCCACAACAGGAATTTGAGTCGATCCAATAAAAATTTCAGGATCTGGATGCAGATCCCTACGTCTGCAAAAATGCACACAAGATGTTTTGTCTCGGGAAATTATAAAACCATTTTTATTAGTCCAATTAAGAATATGGGTAATTGCAATTTGCAACTGTCTTTCAATAAAACGGATATCCTGTCCCATACACATAATTCGAAAGTCGTCAACATATAGATCTCCTTTAACTGAAGGGGGTAGTTGGCTAAGAATGTTGTTTATTTTGATTGCAAAGAGGGTGACACTCAGGACACTGCCCTGAGGTACACCCTCTTCTTGTACATAAAAACCAGATAAAATTCCTCCAATCCGTACTTGGAAAAGTCTAATATTGAGAAAGTTTTTGATAAAAATAGGGAGATTCCCACGGAAGTTGAGGTTAAAAAGATCGCGAAGTATCCCATATCGCCATGTTCTGTCATAGGCTTTCGCCATGTCAAAAAATACTGACACCAAATGGTTGCGTTTAAGAAAGGCTGTCCGAATGTAATGTTCTAGATGGATCAGGTTATCGATAGTAGACCTACCCTGTCGGAATCCACTTTGAAATGCGGCAAGGCAATTGTTAGATTCTAACACATGTACAAGGCGGAAATTGATCATCTTTTCAAGGAGTTTGCAAAGGCTGCTAGAGAGTGCAATAGGCCTGTAGTTATTTGGGTCACTGGAATCCTTTCCTGGTTTAGGGAAAGGGATAATGACAGCCTTGCACCAGGCTTGAGGAAAAAGTTGTTCCATCCAAACTCTGTTAAAGAAAGCAAGTAAATTACTGAGAGAGGCACTGGAAAGATGATTAAGCATGGTATTGTAATTATTAGGATTGCTAGCATCTTTTCCTGGTTTAGGAAAAGGGATAACAATAGCTCTGCACCAAGCGTTGGGGAATTTCTGTTCTGTCCACATTCTGTTGAAAAAGGAAAGGATATTGTTAAGAGAATGTGGTGAGAGGTGCTTAAGCATAACATATGTAATGCCATCGTGACCTGGGGCAGATAAATGACTGTGGTTGGTTGGTTGGTTGTATTGGGTTTTATGGCGCAAAATCCCCAACGGGACATGCTGCGCCAAACAAAAGCGAAAAAAAAAGAAGTGAGTAAACAAATGACACAAAAAAAAAAAAAAAAAAAAAAAAAAAAAAAATATAAATATGAGTTGAAATAGAAAAGCCATCTGGATGGGGGAACCCATCCAGATGTAGTCATTAAACAAGGATAGAAATCAATGTAAAAAAGAAATCCAGTAAAACCAAGTAAACAAGTTATCTGGATGGGCCCTCCATCCAGATGTCGATAAGAAAGTCCCACACATGAAGCCCTTAAAAAAACTATATCTCAAAATAAAAACCAATGTGTTTTAAAAAAGTAAAGAGTGCCCCATGAGGTGTTTCCCCAATGAGGTTTGTCAAGATTGGTGAAGATGTGCTAAAATAAAATCTATATAAGTGCCGGAGGCCCGGACAGTCAGATAAAACATGATGGACGGTCAGGTTATCAAAATGACAATGTGGACACATGGGTGCATCCTCCCGAAGTAATAGATGTTTATGAGTAATTCTTGAATGTCCAATTCTCAGACGAGTCAGAATAACATCAGATTTTCTTGGATAAATCGGAAGCCAGGTTATGATTGTTGGTTTAATACGATGCAGTTTATTATTGTTTTCTAAATCCCAACTCTCTTGCCAATTATTCTGAATAAAGTGTTTTATAATTAGTTTAACGTCTGAGAAAGGAACTTTATGGTGTAATGGATTAAGAGCACGTTTTGCCGCCTCATCTGCTTTCTCATTACCAGGAATACCCATGTGTCCGGGTACCCAGCAAAATAAAATATTATAGCCGCGTCGTGTCAATTTATTATAAAAATCTAAGATGGATGAGACAAAAGGATGTTTTTTAAAAGATTTTATTGCGTCAATAGAACTATTTGAGTCAGTATAAATGATGAAGGATGTGTTATGGTGATGAGAAATGTGCAACATAGCTCTCTCTATCGCGATCAGTTCAGCTGTAAACACAGAAGTAGACGAATGCAGCCGGTAACTGAGACAAGTGTTTTCACAAAAAACACCGCAACCAACAATATCTCCCATTTTGGAACCGTCTGTATAAATGTCAGTGTAACTATTGAAATTTGATCTATGTGCAGCAAATAGTTGTTGGGAAATAATTGGAGCCAAATTATTTTTATCATATCCTTTAAAAGGGTGGAGAGAAGTAATATTAAGAGGTTTCCAAGGAGGTAGCACATGTGGATGACATGAGCTCACCTCGATATTACTCAGAGGGCTATTGTCAATAAAGTTTCTTATTCTTAAACCAAAAGATGGGATGCAAGATGGGCGATGCTGATAAAGCATGGCATTGTCAGTATTTAAGAAGTGGGAATGAAGTGGATGACCATGATGCGAAAGGAGACGGTAATACAGAATCAATGAGAGTTTTTCACGAATCTGATAGAGTGACGGTTCATTACAATCTACATACAAGCTTAAAACTGGTGATGTACGAAATGCACCAGAGCAAACACGAAGTGCACTATGGTGCACAGTGTCAAGTTTATTAAGAACAGAATTACGTGCTGAACCGTAGACCTGGCAGGCATAGTCAATTTTTGAACGGATTACAGAACGATAAATTTTGAGGAGAGATGTACGGTCTGCTCCCCATGAAGTATTTGAAAGCACTTTAAGTAAATTAAGCGATTTTTCACATTTTGTCCTTAGTTGTAAAACATGTGGTAAAAAAGTCAGTTTTTTATCAAAATAAACGCCTAAATAACGAACGTTGTCTACAACAGGGATTTGAGAAGGGCCAATAAAGATTTCGGGATCTGGATGCAGACCCCTACATCTACAGAAATGCACACAGGAAGTTTTGTCATAGGAAATAATAAAACCATTTTTATTTGTCCAGTTAAGAATATTTTTGATTGCAATTTGCAGTTGTCTCTCAATAAAACGCATGTCTTGTCCCATACACATAATTCTGAAGTCATCAACGTATAAATCTCCCTTCACAGAAGGGGGTAGTTGATTCAGGATGTTATTTATTTTTATTGCAAAGAGGGTGACACTCAGGACACTGCCCTGAGGTACACCTTCTTCTTGTTCATAAAAACTAGATAAAATTCCACCAATACGAACTTGAAAAAGTCGAATTGTGAGGAAGTTTTTGATAAAAATTGGAAGGTTCCCACGAAAGAGCAAGTTAAAAAGGTCACGAAGGATTCCATAACGCCAGGTTCTGTCATAAGCTTTCGCCATATCAAAAAATATGGACACCAAATGGTTACGTGTTAAAAAGGCTGTCCGGATGTGATCTTCCAAATGAATCAAATTATCGATAGTAGACCTACCACGTCGAAATCCACTTTGAAAAGCGGCAAGGCAATTGTTGGTTTCTAAAACATGTACAAGGCGGCAGTTGACCATTTTTTCAAGCAATTTGCAAAGACTGCTAGTAAGTGCGATCGGCCTGTAATTATTTGGATTGGTAGCATCTTTTCCTGGCTTAGGAAAAGGAATAACGATAGCCCTGCACCAAGCATTGGGAAAAAGCTGTTCTGTCCAAATCCTGTTATAAAAAGAAAGCAGATTGTTAAGTGAAGTATGTGAGAGATGTTTGAGCATGATGTAAGTGATGCCATCATGACCTGGAGCAGATAAGTGACTGTCTTGTAAACAATTTAAAAGCTCTGAAATAATAAATGGCTGATTGTATGAAAATGAGTTATGACTATTAAAATTAATTCTGGTCATTTCAGTCTGTCTTTTGTAAGATAAAAAAGGCTCCGGATATGCGTCTGATTTAGAAATAGATGCTAGGGTACTACCTATTGTCTCAGCAATGTTCTTAGGAGAAGTGATGGTGTGACCGTTATGTTTTAAAATAGAAACATGATTTTCAGAGTAAAGGCCCATACATTTTTTTACTTTTACCCAGAGTTCTTTGCTTGAAGTATTGGAGTTTATGCTTGATACATAATTAATCCAGGACTCCCGTTGGCTTTTGCGTCGCACTCGTCTAGCTTCTGCCTTTGCTTTTTTAAATGCTATATAGTTATTATTATTTGGGTATCTCCGAAAGAGACCCCAAGCCCTCTGTTGTTTTTTCTTTGCGCTTTGGCAATCGCTATTCCACCATGGTTTTCTGTTTTTATGGTTAGATGATGTTTTTGGAATGCTGGAATCAGCAGCATTGATAATACATTGAGTTATATTATCAAGTGCATTGTCAATATTCCCCGCAATCATGTTAGTGGTGATGTTTGCCAGTGATGTAAAAGATGGCCAGTTGGCTCTGTCATATATGTAATGTTTTGTATAGTTATTACAATCCGTAACAGGAGTAGTCAGTGTAATAAAAGTGGGAAAGTGGTCACTGCCATGTAGGTCACTTGAGACCCAGAAGTTCCAGAAAGGATAGAGATATGGTGAGCAAATTGCAAGATCTATTGCATGGAAAGTACGAGTCGGCTCGTGAAAATAAGTGTGATCACCATTATTGAGCAGACATAAGCCGTTGTCAGATATAAGTTTTTCAATAGTATCACCACGTAGATTAGAATCACGGTTGCCCCAGAGTTGGCTGTGTGCATTAAAATCTCCAACAATGACATATGGAGCAGGGAGTTGGAGAAGGAGATTATCAAGATGTGATGACTGAATAGTTTGGTTAGGAGGTAAATAAATTGTACATATTGTTATGAGTTGTTTTATATGTACACGGACTGCAACAGCTTGTAAGTTTGTGTTTAAATTAATATGAGTATGGGGTAAATTGCGAAGGATGAAAAGAGCCACTCCACCAGTGGCCCTTTCATTTCCAGTAAAATCTTTACGGTAGCTAGCAAAATTACGTAATTTTGCATTGTCATTGGGTTTTAAATGGGTTTCCTGAAGTGCTAAACATAATGGATTATGGTCAGAGAGAATATTACGGATCTCGTCATGTTTATTATGGTATCCACGGCAGTTCCACGAAATAATATTAGTCATTTTTTTTCCTTAGATAAAATTAACTGCATTATATTATTCGGAGACAGTGGACATACTATCCCCATCGTTAAAGTTTTCATCCGGTTCTGGGTGAAGAGCTAAAGCATCATCCTCTTCCATTTTATCATGTTTTGTATGGGTTTGATTTTGGGAAGTTTTACTTTTTTTCTTTTTGGTAGTATTATCAGATGAGACACTGGATTTAACTATTGGTAGTTTATGTTTTTCTGCATCAGTTCTATGGCCCGGTTTTAAAGGTGTTGGTTTAGTGATATTTTGAGAGCCTCTTTTATGGAGTGGCAGTTTCGAAAAATTAGGTTGTGCTGACTTAGAAGAGACAATTTCTGGTTGCGGTAATTCAGGAGGAACACTATTCGATGGCTTAGAAGAAACTGATTTCGGTGGCTTAGGAAGAACAGATTGTGTTGAACTATTTACCTTACCAGTATTATTAGACGGGTTAATTCCCTTTTGTTTTGGTTGGCAATTATTTTCAGTAGGGAAATCTGTTTGGGTTCCAATACTTTGATAAGTTTTATTCACAGTTTTAGTTAAGGCAGCAGCATATGAAAGACCGACTTTAGGTGCCCTGGATTCAACTATTTTCCTTGCTTCAGTATACGACATATTTTCTTTTGTGCGTATTGTCTGTATTTCTTTTTCCATTTTCCATTGTTCACAGGATTTAGAATAGGATGGGTGTTCTTTTTTACAATTTACGCAATGAGGCGGTGCCTTACAGTCAGTACTTTCATGGCCAACTGTACTGCACCGGCCACATGTGATTTTACCACGGCAATTTGTTTTGGAATGCCCAAAACGTTGACATTGAAAGCAGCGTAGAGGATTTGGGATGTACGGTCTAACAGAACATGATAGATATCCTGCTTTTATTGACTTGGGTAAGTTGGGTGAGTTGAACGTGAGTATAATGTGCTTGGTGGGTATTTGTACTTGATTTGCTGGTATTTGTTCGTCTCGGCGGAAGAATTTTATTCGTCTGGCTGCAATAACATTTTGTTCTTTTAAATTATCTACTATTTCTGATTCTGTAACATGCAAGAGGTCGGGTTCAGAAATAACTCCACGAGATGTATTGAGTGTTCTATGCGGGCTTACAGAGATGGGGATATTTGCAAAATGTGTACATTTCATTAAGTTTGTGGCTTGTTTGCTATTGATTACTTCAATAAGAAGTTCACCAGATCTTATTTTTTTTATTGTCTTAGGTTCACCCATTAGTCCTTGGATAGATTTGTGGATCAAAAAGGGAGAGGTCTTGTCAAAACTGCCTTCTTGTCTTTTGATAACAAAGAATCTTTCAGTAAATGAATTGGTATTTGAGGCGATATCATCATCTTTATCATCACACAATTTGTTTTGGTTTGCATTCTCTCCACATGGGAGAGGATTTAAAGGAAGTAAAGTTTTACCATCCATATTGAAATAAAAAAAACAATTCAGACCCCGGTCGCACCACCCACCACCGAGCCCAACAAGGGGATGCACATTCGTGCACCAGTGCTAACCAGGGCCCATACGGTCACAAGACACTCCTATGCCAGTCTCCACCCTTAACGAGATGGCTAGTAAGTGCTCGCTCGCTTGATCCCAAGCCAGTGACAAGTCAGGTGACCAGCCGATTGATGCATACGGGACCAATATGCACCTCCCGTCTACCTGAAGCAGGGGCCAAAGCAGCGTGTTGGTTTCCCTCAACTGCCAGGATCCCCCTTTCCAGGGACACGGGTCGCCACGTACGGCAAACACGTGGGTGGTTTACAATTCTCTATGAGTCGATATACAGGATGATATCGGCTCATACAGAATTGCCCTCACCTCCGAAGAGGAAACCACAATGAGAGTGAAACAAAGAGGAAAGAAAGACAAGAGAAAAGAGGAAAAGGAAAAAAGAAAGATCGCTCAGGAACCCGGGGTTGGATAAATGACTGTGTTGCAAGCACTTTAATAGTTCTGATATGATAAATGGTTGATTGTAGGAAAATGAATTATGAGAGTTAATATTAATCCTGGTCATTTCAGTTTGTCTTTTGTAAGTTAAAAAGGGTTCTGGATATGCGTCTGATTTAGAAATTGATGCAAGGGTGCTACCTATCGTCTCAGCTATGTTTTTGGGAGAAGTGATGGTTTGACAATTCATATTTACAATGGAAATATTATTTTCAGAGTACAGGCCCATACATTTTTTCACTTTTTGCCAGAGTTCTTTACTTGAGGTGTTAGAGTCAATGCTCGAAATATAGTTAATCCAGGACTCCCGTTGGCTTTTGCGTCGCACTCTTCTAGCTTCAGCCTTTGCTTTTTTGTATGCCATATAGTTAATATTATTTGGATACCTACGAAATAAACCCCAAGCCTTTTGTTGTTTTTTCTTTGCTACTTGGCAATCATTGTTCCACCATGGTTTTCTGTGTTTAGGAGCAGATGACGTTTTAGGTATGCTAGCGTCAGCAGCATTGATAATACAATGAATTATATTATCAAGCGCTTTGTCAATATATATGTCAGTCTCTATCATGCTATCAGTAATGTCTGCAAGTGCAGTAAAAGTTGGCCAATTGGCTCTGTCGTAAACATATCTTCTCGGATAGTTATTAGAATCTCCACTAGTAGTCAATGATATAAAAGTAGAAAAATGATCAGTGCCGTGTAAGTCATTTGAAACCCAAAAGTTCCAGAAAGGATAGAGAAATGGGGAGCAGATTATAAGATCTATTGCATGGAATGTGCGTGTTGGCTCGTGAAAATAGGTATGATCACCGTTATTGAGCAGGCATAAGCCGTTGTCAGATATAAGTTTTTCTATAATATCACCACGTGGATTAGAATCACTGTTTCCCCAGAGTTGGCTATGTGCATTAAAATCACCAAGAATGATATATGGAGCGGGGAGTTGGAGAAGGAGATTATCCAGATCTGCTGAATGAATATTTTTGTTTGGAGGTAAATAAATCGTACATATAGTTATGAGTTGATTAATATGCACACGGACAGCAACAGCTTGTAGGTTTGTAGTTAAAGCAATATGTGTATGGGGTAAACTATTGGAGATGAATAGAGCCACTCCACCAATGGCCCTATCACTGCCGATAAAATCTTTTCTGTAGGTTGAATAGCTGCGTAATTTGGCTTTGACATTGGGTTTTAAATGGGTTTCCTGTAGAGCTAAGCATAATGGTTGGTGGTCGGATAGAATGTTACGGATTTCGTCATGCTTATTGTGGTAGCCACGGCAGTTCCACGAAATAATATTAGACATGAAAAATTTTAATTAAGTAATAAATCTGCGTTATTTTAATCGGAGACAGTAGACATACTATCTCCGTCGTTAAATATTTCATCCGGTTCTGGGTGAAGAGCTAGAGCATCATCTTCCTCCATTTTACCATTCTGCATTGAATGGGTTTTATTTTTGGATGTTCTGCTCTTTTTCCTTTTGGCTGTATTTTCAGATGACACAGCGGCTTTAATTGCTGGAAGGTTAAATTTTTCTGCATCAAATTTATGGTTTGGTTTCACAGATAATGTTTTAGTTGTATTTTGAGAACCTCTATTATGGAGTGGAATTTTAGTAATAACAGATTGTGATGATTTTAAAGAGGCATTTTGAGTTGGCTTAGAAAGACCAGATTTTGGTAAATTAGGAGGAGCAGATTTAGGTGACTTAGGAGGGGCAGAATGCGTTGATCTATTTGTCTTACCAGAATTATTAGACAGGTTGTTTTCTTTTTGACTAGGTTGGCAATTAAGTTTAGTGGGGAGTTCAGTTTGAGTTGCAATGGTTTGATAGGTTTTATTCGCAGTTTTAGATAACGCCGTAGCATATGAAACACCAACTTTGGGTGTCCTGGATTCAACGATTTTTCTTGCTTCGGGGTATGATATATTTTCTTTTGTGCGTATGGTCTGTATCTCTTTTTCCTTTTTCCACTGATCGCATGATTTAGCATAGGATGGGTGGTCTTTTTTGCAATTTACACAAGAAGGTGGTGCGTTGCATTGTACACTTTCGTGGCCAACTGCACTACACCGACCACATGTGGTTTTACCTCGGCATGATGTTTTTGAGTGCCCAAAGCGTTGACAATTGAAGCAACGCAGTGGGTTTGGGATGTATGGTCTGACAGAACATGATAAATACCCTGCTTTTATATATTTGGGTAAGTTGGGTGTGTTAAAGGTCAATATAATATGCTTGGTAGGTATTTGTACTTGGTTAGCTGGTATTTGTTCATCTTTACGGTTTATTTTTATACGTCTAGCTCCTATGACATTTTGTTCTCTTAAATTTTCCACTATTTCATCTTCAGTTACATGTAGGAGATCAGATTCCGAGATCACTCCACGAGACGAATTTAATGTTCTATGTGGCGATATGGTGACAGCAATGTTAGCGAAGTGAGAACATTTTTTTAAGTTCAGAGCTTGTTGTTTGTTGGTTACTTCAATTAGCAGTTCACCTGTACGGAGTTTTTTTATTGTTTTGGGTTCGCCAACCAGTCCTTGGATAGATTTATTAATCAAAAAGGGAGAAGTTTTATCAAAACTCCCTTCTTGGCGTTTAACGATGAAGAATCTTTCTTCTGTTTTACTTTCATGAGAGTCGGGATTTTTAGATTCCGTATTGGAAACAAAATCTTCGACTCTCTTACCCCATGATTCTTTATTATCCTGATTAATAGTAGCATTTGAGGCAGAGCTCAATGCATTATTAGTGTCATTATTAGCTTGTGGGGCTTCCACATCGCATATTTGATTTCCTGAGATTGTAGCCATATTTAGAAAAGATTGAAAAAACGCCAGGCATCGGGCCTGGTCACCCACCCTTCTTCTTACCGTTACTTTAGGCGCAGGTCTCAAAAGGGTGAAAACTATCAACAAACTTCCACGTTTTTCGAACATTGGATTAAACTCGATAACATTTCTTAATCTCTAGTTCTTTCACTTTGGAATCAGGAAGCCAGTAGGTATGCCTTTACAGCTCTGTCCAACCTACAGCCCCTTTCGCCGAAAGGCACCAGTCTCCCGGTTTTGGTCCTAACAGCCACCATACAAGTATGGCGTCCTCCGATCACGGAACCGAATTTCGGAAATGCCCTGCACTCTGGGACTCGAGATCAGCCTAAAAAGGTAGAAACGAGGCGATCAGATTAAAAAACCTCAACACCCAGAGTGTCTCACGTGAAAATAAAAAAAGCCCACTATTGTAGAAAAAAAAGAAAAAGTAATGTGAGAGAACTTAGAAACAAGGTGTAATTTTTGTCTTTTTTAAAACCTTTATAATTTTTTTTTTCAAAAGAACAAGAACAACGTTAGTAGAACAAAGAACAGTTTCAAGAAAACAGTAACAAAATCGAACAAGAACAAAGAGGGGTAAACAAACTGAAAAGAGAAGAATAAAAAGTGTGAAACAAAGAAAAAAGGATAGACAACCAAAAAGAGAAGAAGACAGGAAAGGAGAAAGATCGCTCGGGAACCCGGGGTCGCGAAACCCGTATATACCTGAAGAAGGTATTCCCCTGGGGGGCAAGTTTTTTTTTTTTAGAGCAGATTTACTGGCTGAACCATAGACCTGGCAGGCGTAGTCAATTTTGGAACGGATCATAGCACGATAGATTTTAAGGTGAGAAGTACGATCTGCTCCCCAAGAAGTATTTGAAAGCACCTTTAAAAGGTTAAGAGATTTTTCACATTTTGTGCGTAACTGTAAGATATGTGGTAAAAAGGTTAACTTTTTATCAAAGTGAAGGCCCAGAAAACGGACACTGTCCACAACAGGAATATGAGTTGTGTCGATAAAAATTTCAGGATCTGGATGTAGATCCCTACGTCTACAAAAATGCACGCAAGAAGTTTTGTCTTTAGAAATGATAAAACCATTTTTATTTGTCCAGTTAAGAATATGAGTGATGGCAGTTTGCAATTGTCTCTCAATAAAACGAATATCTTGACCTATACACATGATGTGAAAGTCGTCAACATAGAGATCTCCCTTCACCGAAGGGGATAACTGACCAAGGATATCATTTATTTTGATAGCATTGAGGGTGACACTCAGGACACTGCCCTGGGGTAAACCTCAGACGGGTAAGAAGAACATCTGCTTTCCTTGGATAACTCGAAGCCCAGGTCGTGATTGTTGGTTTAATGTGGTGCAGTTTATTATTATATTCTGAATGCCAACTTTCTTGCCAATTATTATGAATAAAGTGTTTTATGAGTAGTTCAACGTCTGAGAATGGAATTTTATGTTGTAACGGATTCAGAGCACGTTTTGCTGCCTCATCAGCATTCTCTTTTCCAGGGATACCCGTGTGCCCAGGTACCCAGCAAAATAAAATGTTATAACCACGTCTTATCAGTTTATTATAAAGATCCAAGATGGCTGAGACAAAGGGGTGCTTATTAAATGATTTTATTGCATCAATAGAGCTTTTCGAGTCAGTATAAATGATGAAAAAAGTCTTATGATGATGAGAAATGTGCAACATGGCTCTCTCAATTGCAATTAATTCGGCCGTAAACACAGAAATAGAAGGGTGTAGCCGATAACTGAAAGTGGTATTATCAAAGAAAACACCACAACCAACATTATCTCTACACTTTGAACCATCAGTATAAATATCAGTATAGTTATTGTAATGAGAGAGAAGTGCAGCAAATAAATGTTGAAAGACAGTAGGTGCTAAATTCTTTTTGTCATAATCTTTAAAAGGATGGAGGGTTGTAATATTATTAGTTTTCCAGGGAGGGAACTTGTGCAATGGGCATGGGCTCACCTCGATATTGCTTAGATTGCTATTGTTAATAGCGTTTCTCACTCTGACTCCAAATGATGGAATGCAGGATGGTCGGTGCTGATAAAGCATATCATTGTCTGTATTTAAAATATCTGTATGAAGTGGATGATCATTGTGTGAAAGAATACGATAGTACAATTCTAATGAAAGCTTTTCCCGAATATGATCCAATGCTGGTTCATTACAGTCAACATACAGACTTAAAACTGGCGATGTACGAAATGCACCAGAGCAGACACGAACTGCGCTATGGTGCACAGTGTCAAGATTTTTAAGAGTGGAAATGCAGGAAGAACCATAGACCTGGCAGGCATAGTCAATTTTGGAACGTATAATAGAACGATAAATTTTAAGGAGAGAACCACGATCTGCTCCCCAAGATGTGTTCGAAAGCACCTTAATTAAATTAAGGGATTGTTCACATTTTTTCCGCAACTGTAAAATATGTGGTAAGAAAGTAAGTTTTTTGTCAAAATACACGCCCAAAAAACGGACGCAGTCAACAACACAAATTTGATAAGAACCAATAAAAATTTCAGGGTCTGGATGCAGATCCCTAAGTCTACAGAAATGTACACAAGAAGTTTTGTCCTGAGATATAATAAAACCATTTTTATTTGTCCATGGAATAATACGGTTGATAGCTAACTGTAATTGCCTCTCAATAAAACGCATATCCTGTCCTTTACATAAAATTTTAAAATCATCAACATAGAGAGTTCCCTGAACACATGGGGGCAACTGGTCAAGGATGCCATTTATCTTGATAGCAAAGAGGGTGACACTCAGAACACTACCCTGAGGTACACCCTCTTCTTGTATATAAAAACTGGAGAGGATCCCGCCAATTCGAACCTGAAAAATACGAATGGCGAGGAAATTCTTAATAAAAATCGGGAGGTTACCACGAAAGTCAAAGTTAGAAAGATCGCGAAGAATACCGTACCTCCATGTCTTGTCATATGCTTTCAGCATGTCAAAAAACACTGCGACCAGATGGTTTCTCTTTAAAAAAGCAGTCCGTATATGAGATTCTAAGAGAATGAGGTTATCAATAGTGGACCTACCTCGTCGAAATCCGCTTTGGAAAGCTGCAAGGTAATTATTTGATTCTAAAATATGGACCAGACGGCAATTAATCATTTTTTCTAAAAGTTTGCAAAGGCAACTAGAGAGTGCGATTGGCCTGTAATTATTTGGATCGCTGCAATCCTTTCCTGGTTTTGGAAAAGGGATAACAATGGCTTTACGCCAGGCATTGGGAAAAGCTTGTTCCATCCAGATTCTATTGTAATAAGCCAGAATGTTATTTAGAGAAGTCCTGCAGAGATGTTTCAGCATGGTATATGTGATGCCATCGTGACCTGGAGCAGATAAGTGACTGTTTTGTAAACATTTTAAGAGTTCTGAAATAGTGAAAGGAAGGTTGTAATCATAAGAGTGGCATGAATTAAAATTGATGTTGGTAGATTCCATTTGCCTTTTGTATGATAAAAAAGGTTCTGGGTAAGAATCAGAACTAGAATTAGATGCGAGGGTACATGCTATTGTTTCAGAAATGTTTTTTGGAGATGCTATGGTTTGGCCATTGTGTTTTAAAATTGAGATGTGGTTTTCAGAATATAAACCCATACAATTTTTCACTTTTTCCAAACAACTTTACTTGAGGTATTACAATTTATTGTGGAGATGTATTGCATCCAGGATTCACGTTGGCTTTTGCGGCGCACTCTTCTAGCATCAGCCTTTGCTTTTTTGTATGCAATATAATTAGCATTATTGGGATACCTCCGGAAGATGCCCCATGCCTTCTGTTGACTTTTTTTTGCCTTTTGACAATCATTATTCCACCATGGTTTCCTGTGTTTTGGGGTAGAAAGTGATTTAGGAATGCTAATATCTGCAGCATTGATAATACATTGGGTGATATTATCAAGCGCATCGTCAATATCACCTTCTATCATATCGCTAGTGATTTTAGCAAGGTCTGTAAAAGTTGGCCAATTGGCTCTGTCATAGACATAGCGATTAAAGCAATTATTAGAATCCCTGTGAGGAGTAGTCTGTGAGATAAATGTTGGAAAATGGTCACTGCCGTGTAGGTCATTAGAGACCCAGAAGTTCCAATAAGGATAGATAGATGCAGAGCAGATAGTGATATCTATTGCATGAAAGGTGCGGGTTGGTTCATGGAAATAAGTATGATCACCATTATTGAGTAGGCATAAGCCATTGTCGGAAATTAACTTCTCTATAATATCACCACGTTGATTAGTGTCAGAACTACCCCACTGTTGACTATGAGCATTAAAATCTCCAACAATGATGAAAGGAGTGGGGAGTTGGAGAAAGAGATCATCAAGTAGTGCTGACTGAATAATTTGGTGGGGTGGTAAATAAATAGTGCAGATTGTAATGAGACGTTTTACATATACACGGACTGCAACAGCTTGTAAGTTTGTGTTAGTAAAATATGAGAATGAGGTAAACTGCGAGAGATGAAAAGAGCCACTCCACCAGTGGCCCTATCACTACCTGTAAAATCGTTTCTGTATGTAGCATAGGTGCGCAATTTTGCTTTGTCAGTGGGTTCTAGATGGGTTTCCTGCAGAGCTAATCATAAAGGTTGATGGTCGGATAGAATATTACGGATTTCGTCATGATTATTATGATAACCACGGCAGTTCCAAGAGATAATATTAGACATGAATGAGTTTTTTTTTTTACTACCTGCGTAATTTTAGTCGGAGATAGTAATACTATTTCCATCGTTAAATTCTTCATCCGGTTCTGGGTGAAGAGCTAGATAATCATCATCCTCCATTTTATCATTTTGTTTTGATTGAGTTTCATTTTTGGATGTTTTATTCTTTTTCTTTTTAGCTGAATTTTCAGATGACAAGGTGGCTTTAATCGTTGGTAGGTTAAATTTTTCGGCATCAGATTTACGGCTTGGTTTCACAGATGGTGTTTTAGTTGTATTTTGAGAACCTCTTTTATGGAGTGGAAGTTTAGAAATAACAGATTGTGATGATTTTACAGAGACATTTTGTGGTGGTATAGGAGGATCAGACTTAGGTGACTTAGGAGGAGGAGATTGTGTTGATCTATTCGTCTTACCAGAATTATTAGACAGGTAGTTATCTTTTTGATTAGGTTGGCAATTAGGTTTAGTGACGAGTTCTGTTTGAGTTGCAATAGATTGATAAGTTTTATGGACAGTTTTAGACAAGGCAGTAGCATATGACACACCAACTTTGGGTGTCCTTGATTCAACAATTTTCCTGGCTTCAGGGTACGATATGTTGTCCTTTGTGCGTATGGTCTGTATTTCTTTTTCTTTTTTCCATATTTCACAAAATTTAGCGTAAGATGGATGATCTTTTTGCAGTTGACACAGCACGGTGGAGCATTACATTGCGCACTGTCGTGGCCAACTGCACTGCACCGACCACAGGTGGCCTTACCTCGGCATGAGGTGTTTGAGTACCCAAAGCGTTGACAATTAAAACAACGCAGTGGGTTTGGTATATATGGTCTGACGGAACATGATAAATATCCGGCTTTTATATATTTTGGTAAGTTGCGCGTGTTGAAGGTAAGTATAATGTGCTTGGTAGGTATTTGTACTTGGTTAGCCGGTATTTGTTCGTCTTTACGATAAATTTTTATTCCTCTAGCTTCTATGACACTTTGTTCCCCTAAATTTTCCAGTATTTCATTTTCAGAGAGATGCAAGAGATCAGATTATGATATCCCTCCGCGAGATGTATTTAGCGTTCTGTGAGGAGATACAGAGACAGGAATATTTGCAAAATGTGTGCATTTTCTTAAATTGGCTGCTTGTTGGCTATTATTAACCTCCACAAGAAGTTCACCAGATCGTAGTTTTTTATATATATATATTTTTTGGTTCACCAACCAAACCGTGGATAGATTATGTATCAAGAAGGGTTGGTTGGTTGGTTGGTTGTATATGGTTTTATGGCACAAAGTCCCATGAGGGACATGCTGCGCCAAAAAAATGATTATAGACTAAAAAGGATGAAATTAAATAAAGTAGCTAAAATATAGGTAAATATGAAAGAAAATAAATAACGTAGAAAAGGTATCTGGATGGGGTATCCCATCCAGATGTTAAAACCAAAAATCAGTCATAAAACCAACGAAATAAATAAAAGATTAGATATCAAAATAAAATCCTGCGTGTTGTAAAAACGTAAAGAGTGCCCCATGAGGTGTTTCCCTGATGAGGTTTGTCATTGCTGGTAATGAAGTGTTAAAATAAATTCTATATAAGTGCCGGAGGCCCGGACAGTCAGTTAAAACATGATGAATGGTCAGATAATCATAATGACAATGTGGACACATGGGTGCATCCTCCCGAAGTAAAAGATGTTTATGAGTGACCCTAGAATGACCAATTCTCAGACGAGTCAGAAGGACATCTGTTTTCCTTGGATAATTTGGAGGCCACGTTATGATTGTAGGTTTGATATGGTGCAATTTATTATTGTATTCTAAATCCCAACTTTCTTGCCATTTATTATGAATAAAATGGTTTATAAGTAGTTTAACGTCTGAGAATGGTATTCTATGGTGTAAGGGATTAAGAGCCAGCTTTGCCGCCTCATCTGCTTTTCCATTTCCAGGGATACCCATGTGTCCAGGTACCCAGCAAAATAAGATATTATAGCCACGTCTTGTCAATTTATTATAAAACTCTAAGAAGGACGAAACAAAGGGATGCTTTTTAAGTGATTTTATTGCGTCAATAGAACTATTTGAGTCAATATAAATGATGAAGGGTGAGATATGATGATGAGAGATGTGCGACATGGCTCTCTCTATTGCAATCAATTCGGATGTAAAGACAGAAATTGAAGGGTGCAGACGATAACTCAAGGTAGTGTCATTACAAAAAATCCCGCAGCCAACAATATCCCCACTCTTAGAACCATCCGTATAGATATCTATGTAATTATTAAAGTTTGCACGATGTGCAGCAAATATTTGTTGAAAGGCAAGAGGAGTTAGATTATTTTTATTGTAACCTTTAAAAGGATGGAGGGTGGTAATATCAGGAGGTTTCCAGGGAGGGAACTGGTACATTGGACAAGGGTTCACTTCAATATTGATTAGAGCACTATCATCAATAATTCTTCGTATTCTGGCTCCAAAAGATGGTATGCAAGATGGTCTATGCTGATAAAGGATATCATTGTCTGTATTTAAAATGTGGGTATGAAGGGGATGGCTAGGATATGAAAGGATACGGTAATACAACTGTAATGAGAGTTTATCACGAATATGATGTAATGCTGGTTCGTTACAGTCAACATAAAGGCTTAAAATTGGAGACGTACGAAATGCACCAGAGCAAACCCGGAGTGCGCTATGGTGCACAGTGTCAAGTTTTTTTAGAGCAGATTTACTGGCTGAACCATAGACCTGGCAGGCATAGTCAATTTTAGACCGGATCATGGCACGATAGATTTTAAGGAGAGAAGTTCGATCTGCTCCCCAAGAGGTATTTGAAAGCACCTTTAAAAGATTAAGAGATTTTTCACATTTTGTGCGTAACTGCAAGATATGTGGTAAAAAGGTTAACTTTTTATCAAAGTGAAGGCCCAGAAAACGGACACTGTCCACAACAGGAATCTGAGTTGAGTCGATAAAAATTTCAGGATCTGGATGTAGATCCCTACGTCTACAAAAGTGCACGCAAGAAGTTTTGTCTTTAGAAATGATAAAACCATTTTTATTTGTCCAATTAAGAATATGAGTGATGGCAGTTTGCAATTGTCTCTCAATAAAACGAATATCTTGACCTATACACATAATGCGAAAGTCGTCAACATAGAGATCTCCCTTCACCGAAGGGGGTAATTGACCAAGGATATCATTTATTTTGATAGCAAAGAGGGTGACACTCAGGACACTGCCCTGGGGTACACCCTCTTCTTGTACATAAAAACTTGATAGATTTCCCCCAATCCTGACTTGAAAGAGTCGCATGGAGAGGAAGTTGTCAATAAACATTGGGAGATTCCCACGAAAATCAAGATTAAACAGATCACGAAGGATCCCGTATCGCCATGTTTTGTCATAGGCTTTCGCCATGTCAAAAAAGACTGACACCAAATGGCTGCGTTTTAGAAAAGCAGTCCGAATATGACTTTTCAAGATGGATCAGGTTATCGATAGTAGATATACCTCGTCGGAATCCACTTTGAAAAGCGGCAAGCAGATTGTTAGATTCCAAAATATGCACAAGGCGGATATTTACCATTTTTTTCTAGAAGTTTGCAAAGGCTGCTAGTGAGTGCAATAGGTCCGTAATTATTGGGGTCACTGGAATCATTACCTAGCTTAGGAAAGGGAATAATAACAGCTTTACGCCAGGCATGAGGAAAGGCATGTTCAACCCAAATTCTATTATAGATTGGGTGATTGGGTGATTAGAGTTTTATGGCACAAAGTCCTCATAGGGACATGCTGCGCCAAGAAAAAGTTAAGGAGTAAAACATAGTTAAGAATTAAAAGTTACATTAAAAGATTGTCACAGATATAAAAGTGAAAAAACAAAACAAAATGAAGAAAGCAATGTGATGATACGAATAATTAAAAATAATGCACAATGAAAGCGACAATACACAAGGTTTTAAAAGACAAAAAATAGTTATAACACTAGAATATTTAAATTAAAAAATTCTAAAATCTCTAAAGTTATGAAAATTATAATTAGTCAAAAACAAAATTAAAGCATAAAATTTTATATAATACTGCTTTAAAAACAAAGTTAGAATTCAAAATTTAAAAATGATATAAAGTCACGTAGGATTAATAACTTCGAAAACAGTATTATTGTCGTCATTATCAGAGTCATAGCTACAAGAGTCCATAGCCTCTTCTGCATAGTTGAGGAGCTGTTTGTGATGTTTTATATTACTGATTTCAGAGCTAAGACATGATTTATTGCCTTTTCTCTTCACAGTTTTCCACTGTGAAGAGATTTGAGTTGGAGGTTTCTTTCTTTCTTTTTGCGCGAAAGTTTTTTCATTTGTTTTCGGAGTTGGACAAACAATAGGTTTCACTAATTTGCTTTTATCTGTAGCTGGCGTTTTTTTTGTCTTATGTTTGGTTGATATTTTTGATTTAACTGATGATGTTTGGGGAGAATTAGGTTTCTGTAATGATAGAACTGGAGATGAAGCAGCCTTAGTTTCAGCCTGATGATTAGATGACTTTTTGGATCCAACTGGAGATTTCTGTGAATGAGTAAGTTGATATTCTATTGTAACTGGTTCTGAGGATGGTAGCCAACGTTCCAATAATGGGGTACCATAGCATTTACTACCAAGAGAGACGTCCCGGGTTTTTTTAGGTGAAGTATTGGTTGAATGTGTCATAGATGTATCATTTGGTGGAAAAGAGCAGTCGGTCTGGGTACTGATGTGCCTTACGGATTTTGGTTGTTGTTTGAGTATACTGGAGTATGATGCCCCAACAGATGGGGTCCTGATTTCAACACGTTTACGAGCTTCAGGGTAGGAGAGATTTTGGGTTATTTTAACAGCAAGAATTTCCTTTTCACAGATCCAATTAGGACAAGAGCGAGAATATGATGTGTGATCACCCTTGCAGTTTGCACAGCGTTCGGGTTTTTCACAAGTTTTACCATCATGCCCGACCTCAGCACAGCGTGCACAGGTAACATTGCTACGACAGGTTGTATTAGTATGGCCATAACGTTGGCATTTGGAACAGCGGAGAGGATTAGGTATATAAGGTCTGACTGGACAGTTTAGATAGCCAGCTTTGATTCTAGTAGGTAAAATATGGCTGTTGAAGGTGAGAATAATGTGTTTTGTAGGAAGAATTTGCCCATTTCGACGGATAGTGATACGACGAACATCTATTATGTTTTGATCGCTTAAATTAGATAGAAGTTCTTCTTTAGTGGAAAATAAAATATCTGGTTCAGATATTACACCACGGCAAGTATTCAGAGTTTGATGTGCTTTAACAGAAACAGAAAAAGTACCCATATCATTGGAATTTGACAAAAGTTCAGACTGCCTTACTGAAGAAACCTCAACCAGTAAATCCCCACATTGTAATTTTTTTAGACAATGACCATCCCCCAAGAGAGACTGGAAAGTTTTTACTATAAGAAATGGTGAAGTTTTTTTGAAAGAACTATCAGAGAGACTATCAGTGCGTTTAATAACAAAAAAACGAGTAAATAAAGACTGTACACTTTGTTGCTCTCCACATGGAAGAGAAGTAGAAGGAACATTAGTATTTCCATCCATATTTGAAAAAAAAATAGTTCAGACCCCGGCCGCACCACCCACTACCGAGCCCAACAAGGGGATGCACATTCGTGCACCAGTGCTAACCAGGGCCCATACGGTCACAAGACACTCCTATGCCAGTCTCCACCCTTAACGAGATGGCTAGTAAGTACTCGCTCACTTGATCCCAAGCCAGTGAAAGAAGTCAGCTGACCAGCCGATTGATGCATACGGGACCAATATGCACCTCCCGTCTACCTGAAGCAGAGGCCAAAGCAGTGTGTTGGTGTCCCTCAACTGCCAGGATCCCCCTTTCCAGGGACACGGGTCGCCACGCACGGCAAACACGTGGGTGGTTTACAATTCCCCATGAGTCGATAAACAGGATGATATCGGCTCATGCAGAATTGCCCTCACCTTCGAAAAGGAAACCACAACGAGAGTGAAACAAAGAGAAAAGAAAGACAAGAGAAAGAAGAGGAAAAGGAAAAGAGAAAGATCGCTCAGGTACCCGGGGTTGCGAAGTCCGTGAATACCTAAAGAAGGTATCCCCCTGGGGGGATTCTATTATAGAAGGCAAGTAAGTTATTAATAAGTAAGAGGCGGTGGAGAGATGTTTTAGCATGGTATAGGTGATGCAATCGTGACCTGGAGCAGAGAGGCGGCTTTTTTGCAAACAACTTAGGAGCTCTAAAATCGTAAAGGGGCTATTATAGTTAAAAGAATGGCGAGAATGAAAATTGATGCGGGTAGTTTCCATTTGTCTTTTATATGATAAGAATGGTTCTGGGTATGAATCGGTGCTAGAGTTAGATGCAAGTGTATTTGCTATTGTTTCAGCAATATTTTTGGGTGAAGCTATTGTTTGACCGTTGTCATTTAGGATTGAGATATGGTTTTCGGAATATAGGCCCATACAATTTTTTACTTCTTTCCAGATGACTTTGCTTGAGGTATTAGAGCTAATGTTAGATATGTATTGCATCCAAGATTCACGCTGGCTCTTACGACGCACTCTTCTAGCTTCCGCCTTTGCTTTTTTAAAGGCAATATAGTTTGTATTATTGGGATACCTCCGGAAGAGGCCCCAAGCCTTCTGTTGAGTTTTTTTTGCAATCTGGCAATCACTGTTCCACCACGGCTTCTTGTGCCTAGGTGTAGCAGTGGATTTAGGAATGCTAATATCTGCAGCATTGATAATACACTGGGTGATATTATCAAGTGCATCATCAATATCACAGTAAATCATGTCATTTGTAATTGTAGCTTGATTTTTGAAAGATGGCCAATTTGCTCTGTCATAAATATAGCGCTTAAAATAAGTATTAGAGTCCCTGTTAGGATTAGTCTGTGTGATAAATGTTGGAAAATGGTCACTGCCGTGCAGGTCATTTGAGACCCAGAAGTTCCAGAATGGATAAACAGATTTAGAGCAGATTGTAAGGTCTATTGCATGAAAAGTGCGAGTTGGTTCATGAAAGTAAGTGTTATATCCATTAGTACGTCGGCATAAGCCATTGTCAGATATTAATTTCTCAATAACATCACCACGCTGATTAGAATCGGTATTTCCCCACAGTTGACTATGTGCATTAAAGTCTCCAACAATGATGTAAGGAGTGGGGAGATGGAGAAGGAGATTATCAAGAGTAGCTGACTGAATAGACTGATTTGGCGGTAAGTATAAGGTGCAAATTGTTATTAGTCGGTTAATATGTACACGGACGGCAACAGCTTGTAAATTTGTGTTTAGATTAATATGTGTATGGGGTAGGTTGCGAGAGATGAAAAGAGCCACTCCACCTGTGGCCCTTTCACTACCAGTAAAATATTTTCGGTATCTAGCATAAGTGCGCAATTTTGCTTTGCCATTGGGTTTAAGATGGGTTTCTTGTAACGCTAAACATAGTGGTTGATGGTCATGAAGAATGTTGCGGATTTCGTCATATTTATTATGATAGCCACGGCAGTTCCACGAGATAATATTAGACATGAATGATTTTTTTTAGTAATTTATCTGCGTTAATTTATTCGGAGATAGTCATACTATCTCCATCGTTAAATTCTTCACACGAATCTGGGTGAAGAGCTACTGCATCATCCTCCTCCATTTTATCTGTCTGTTTTAGATGTTTTTCTTTTTTGGATGTTTTACTCTTTTTCTTTTTGGCTGCATTTTCAGATGGCACAGTGACTTTAACTGTTGGCAGGTTAAATTTCTCTGCATCAGATTTACGGTTTGGTTTCACAGATGGCGTTTTTGTTGTATTTTGAGAAACTCTTTTATGGATTGGAAGTTTAGAGATTAAAGAATGTGACGATGTATTTTGTTGTGAATTAGGAACAGATTTTGATAAGTTAGGATGAGCAGATTTTGGTGACTTAGGAAGAGCAGATTGTGTTGATCTATTTGTCTTACCAGAATTATTAGACAGGTTATTTTATTTTTGATTAGGTTGGCAATTAGTTTCAGTGGTGAATTCGGTTTGGGTTGCAATAGTTTTATGAGTTTTTTGGACTGTTTTAGACAAAGCAGCAGTATATGATACACCAACTGTGGGTATCCTGGATTCAACTATTTTTCTAGCCTCGGGGTATGATAAATTATCTTTTGTTCGTATTGTTTACATCTTTTTTTCTTTTCGCCACTGCTCGCAGGATTTTGAATACGATGGGTGCTCTTTTTTTGCAGTTTACAGAAGAAGGTGCTGCATTGCATTGTACACTTTCGTGGCCAACTGCACTACACCGACCACATGTGGTTTTACCTCGACATGAGGTTTTTGAGTGCCCAAAGCGTTGACAATTAAAACAACGCAGTGGGTTTGGAATATAAGGTCTAACAGAACATGATAAATACTCGCCTTTTATATATTTTGGTAGTTTGGGTGTGTTAAATGTAAGTATGATGTGCTTGGTAGGTATCTGAATTTGATTTGCTGGTATTTGCTCGTCTTTACGGTAGATTTTGATTCGTTTAGCTTCAATGGCATTTTGTTCTATTAGATTATCAACTATTTCACTTTCTATAACATGCAAGAGGTCAGATTCAGAGATCACCCCACGAGAAGTGTTGAGGGTTCTATGTGGGCTTACGGAAATTTGGATATTTGCAAAATGTGTACATTTCTTTAAACTTATGGCTTGTTTGCTATTGTTTACTTCAATAAGAAGATCACCAGATCGAATTTTTTTGATGGTCATTGGTTCACCAATCAATCCTTGGATAGATTTGTGAATCAGAAAGGGAGAGGTCTTGTCAAAACTGCCTTCTTGTCTTTTGATAAGAAAGAATCTTTCAGCACATGAATTGGTATTGGAGGCAATATCATCATCTCTAACAGCCCAAAATTTATTTTGGTTCTCATTCTCTCCACATGGGAGAGGATTTGAAGGACGTAAAGTATTTCCATCCATATTGGGATAAAAAAATCAATTCAGACCCCGGTCGCACCACCCACTACCGAGCCCAACAAGGGGATGCACATTTGTGCACCAGTGCTAACCATGGCCCATACGGTCACAAGACACTCCTATGCCAGTCTCCACCCTTAACGAGATGGCTAGTAAGTACTCGCTCGCTCGATCCCCAGCCAGTGACAAGTCAGCTGACCAGCCGATTGATGCATACGTGACCAATATGCACCTCCCGTCTACCTGATGCAGGGGCCAAAGCAGCGTGTTGGTTTCCCTCAACTGCCTGGATCCCCCTTTCCAGGGCCACGGGTTGCCACGCACGGCAAACACGTGGGTGGTTTACAATTCTCCATGAGTCGATATACAGGATGATATCGGCACATACAGAATTGCCCTCACCTCCGAAAAGGAAACCACAATGAGAGTGAAACAAAGAGGAAAGAAGGTTGGTTGGTTGGTTGTATGGGGTTTTATGGCGCAAAGTCCCAGTAGGGACATGCTGCGCCAAGACAAAGTCAAAATGTAAAAATGTATATATCCAAAAAAAACGATTAAAAGAAGAATAACAAAACGGTGATAAAAACAAAAAAATTAATGAAAACAGTAATATGTATATCTAAAACCGTTTAAAAGAATCAAAGGTTCATAGTTAAAAATCAAGCGTATTATAAGTAAAAACTGTGGAGTTATTAAATTAATAACTGTTAAAATGCACAAAGTTTAAAAGGATGTACAAATACTAGATGAAAACAAGGTTAAAATCACATGAGTAAAAAACAATGTAAAATCAATTAGGTAAAAATTCCTCTAAAACTGTATTTCCTTCATCACCACTTGATTCATAAGAGTCGGATTCCATTGCTTCATCGACATAGTGCTGCAGTTGTTTTGGGTCCTTTAAGTTTGAGACAGACGGATTTAAACAGCTGTTCTTGTTCTTTTTCTTCACAGTGGAACACTGTGAAGAGCCCCCGATTGTTTTTCTCTCTTTCTGAAGGCAAATTTTTTTGCTTGGTTTCACTGTTTGAGTAGTATCAGGTTTCTGTGATGTTTTCTTAGATTTAACAGCCTTAGTATCAGTCTGGAGTTCAGATGATTTCTTTGATTGAACTGGTTCGGATGACTTTTTGGATTGAACTGGGCCGGATGAATTTTTGGAATGAACTGGGTCGGATGAATTTTTGGAATGAACTGGGTCGGATGAATTTTTGGATTGAACTGGGTCGGATGACTTTTTGGATTGAACTGCAGGTTTTTGTGATTGACTAGTTTGATATACTATAGTAACAGGTTCTGAGGATGGTAGCCAACGTTCTAATAATGGGGTTGCATAACATTTAGAACCACAGCAGACAACACGAGTTTGTACCTTTGTGGCGCTGAGTGGTACTGTCATAGGTGAGTTATTTAGTGGAACGGAAGATTCGGTCTGGGTGCTTATGTGCCTTACAGATTTTGGTTGTTGTTTGAGTAGACTGGAGTAGGAGACTCCGACTGACGGAGTCTTGGATTCAACAACTTTGCGGGCTTCAGCATAGGAGAGATTTTGAGTTACTTTAACAGATATGATTTCTTTTTCACGTATCCAGGTAAGACAAGAACGGGAGTATGCGGTATGATTACCCTTGCAATTTATGCAGCGTTCTGGATTTTCACATGATTTATTGCCATGGCCAACTTCTGCACAACGTGCACAAAGAGGAAAGAAAGACAAGAGGAAAAGGAAAAGAGAAAGATCGCTCAGGTGCCCGGGGTTGCGAAGCCCGTGAATACCTAAAGAAGGTATCCCCGTGGGGGATGAAACGGGTCGGATGACTTTTTGGATTGAACTGCAGGTTTTTGTGATTACTAGTTTGATATACTATAGTAACAGGTTCTGATGATGGTAGCTAACGTTCTAATAATAGTGTTGCATAACATTTAGAACCACAGCAGACATCACGAGTTTGTATCTTTGTGGTGCCGAGTGGTCTGTCATAGGTGAGTTATTTAGTGGAACGGAAGGTTCGGTCTGGGTGCTTATGTTCCTTACAGATTTTGATTGTTGTTTGAGTAGAATAGAATAGGAGACTCCGACTGACGGAGTCCTGGATTCAACAACTTTGCGGGCTTCAGGATAGGAGAGATTTTGAGTTATTTTAACAGACATGATTTCTTTTTCATGTATCCAGATTGGAGAAGAACGGGAGTATGCAGTATGATTACCCTTGCAATTTATGCAGCGTTCAGGATTTTCGCATGATTTACTGTCGTGGCCAACTTCTGCACAACGCGCACAGGCAATGGAACCCCGACATTTAGGATGGAATACGCACAAGTCAAAATATATCATACCCTGAAGCCAGAAAAATAGTCGAATCCAGAACGCCCAAAGTTGGTGTATCATATGCTGCTGCCTTAACAAAAACCGTTCATAAAACTTATAAAACTATCGCTACTCAAACTGAATTCCCAACTAGACCTAATTGCCAACCTAATCAAAAAGAAAATGACCTGTATATTTATTCTGGTAAGACAAATAGATCGACGCAGTCTGCTCCTTCTGAGTCACCTAAATCTGTTCCTCCTAATTCACAAAAATCTGTTCTTCCTAAATCATCTACAAATGCTTCTTCAAAATCATCACAATCTTTTATTTCTAAACTTCCATTCCATAGTAGAGGTTCTCAAAATACAACTAAAACAACCTCTGTGAAACCAAACCATAAATGCGATGTAGAAAAATTTAACTTACCAACCATTAAAGACTCTGTGTCATCTGAAAATACAGCCAAAAGGAAAAAGAGTAAAACATCCAAAAATAAAACCCAATCAATACAGAATGATAAAATGGAGGACGATGATGCTGTACCTCTTCACCAAGAACCGGATGAAGAGTTTAACGATGGAGATAGTATGTCTATCTCCGGATAAAATAATGCTGATAAATTACAAAAAAAATCATTCATGTCGAATATTATCTCATGGAACTGCCGTGGTTATCACAATAAACTTGATGAAATCCGTAATATTCTAGCAGACCATTAGCCTTTATGCTTAGCTGTGCAGGAAACACATCTAAAACCCACTGACAAAGCGAAATTACGCAGCTATGCTAGCTACCGAAAAGATTTTACAGGCAATGAAACAGCTACTGGTGGAGTGGTTCTTTTCATTTCTCGCATTTCAGCTCATTCTCATATTTTATTAAACGGTTGGTTGTTTGGTTGTATTGAGTTTTATGGCGCAAAATCCCTTTAGGGACACGCTGCGCCAAACAAAATCGAGTCAAGAAGAACTGATGAGATGAGATACAATGGAAATAAAAAAGCCATCTGGATGTGGTACCCATCCAGATGTAATCGTCAAACAAGGGTAAAAAACAATGTAAAATAGAAACCCAGTGAAGCAAAGTAAATGGATGTTAAGCAAAGATGAGGCAAAGATAGCTGGATGAGGTTTCCATCCAGATGTCAAAAAGAGAGTCAGACTTATGAAGCATATAAAAACTAAATCTCAAAATAAAAACCAGGGTGTTTTAAAAAAGTAAATAGTGCCCCATGAGGTGCCTCCCCAATGAGGTTTGTCAAGAGTGGTGAAGATGTGTTAAAATACCTTCTATATAAGTGACGGAGACCCGGAGAGTCAGTTAAAACATGATGAATGGTGAGATGGTCAAAATGACAATGTGGACACTTGGGTGCATCCTCCCGAAGTAAAAGATGTTTGTGAGTGAATCTAGAATGTCCAATTCTCAGACGAGTCAGAAGAACATCTGTTTTCCTTGGATAACACGGAGGCCAAGTCATGATGGTAGGTTTGATGTGGTGCAGTTTATTATTGCATTCTAAATTCCAACTTTCTTGCCAGTTATTATGAATAAAGTGTTTGATAAGTAGTTTAACGTCTGAGAATGAAAATTTATGGCACAACGGATTAAGAGCACGCTTTGCAGCCTCATCCGCTTTCTCATTGCCAGGAATACCCATGTGTCCAGGTACCCAGCAAAATAAAATATTATAGCCACGTCTTGTCAATTTATTATAAAAATCAAGGATTGATGAGACATAAGGATGCTTTTTAAAAGATTTGATTGCGTCAATAGAGCTATTTGAGTCGGTATATATGATGAAGGAAGTGTTATGATGATGAGAAATGTGCAACAGGGCTCTCTCTATCGCGATAAGTTCAGCTGTAAACACAGAAGTAGACGAATGCAGCCGGTAGCTGAGAGAAGTATTTTCACAAAAAACACCGCAACCAACAATATATCCAGTTTTGGAACCGTCTGTATAGATGTCAGTGTAACTATTGAAATTTGATCTATGTGCAGCAAATAATTGTTGGAAAATAATTGGAGCCAAGTTATTTTTATCATATCCTTTAAAAGGGTGGAGCAATGTAACATTAGGAGGTTTCCAAGGAGGGTGTACATGATTTGGACAGGAAGTATTTGAAAGCACCTTTAGTAGTTTAAGCGATTTTTCACATTTTGTCCGTAATTGTAAAATATGTGGTAAAAAGGTTAGCTTACTATCAAATTGGAGGCCGAGAAAACGGACACTGTTCACAACAGGAATCTGAGTTGGTCCAATAAAAATTTCAGGATCTGGATGCAGATCCCTACGTCTACAGAAGTGAACACAAGAGGTTTTGTCATGAGAAATTATAAATCCATTCTTATTAGTCCAATTAAGAATATGGGTGATTGCAATTTGCAACTGTCTTTCAATAAAACGAATATCCTGTCCCATACACATAATTCGGAAGTCATCAACATATAAATCACCTTTCACAGAAGGGGGCAGTTGACTAAGAATGTCATTTATTTTTATAGCAAAGAGGGTGACACTCAGGACACTGCCCTGGGGTACACCCTCTTCTTGTACATAAAAACTAGAGAGTACCCCACCGATTCGGACTTGAAAAAGTCGAATGGCGAGGAAGTTCTTAATAAAAATAGGGAGATTCCCGCGAAAGCCTAGGTTAAAAAGATCACGAAGGATCCCGTATCGCCATGTTCTGTCGTAGGCTTTTGACATGTCAAAAAATACTGACACCAAATGGTTGCGTTTTAGAAAGGTTGTCCGTATGTGATTTTCAAGATTGATCAGGTTATCGATAGTTGACCTACCTCGTCGAAACCCACTTTGAAACGCAGCAAGGCAATTGTTATTTTCTAAAATATGCACAAGACGAAAAGTGATCATTTTTTCAAGTAATTTGCAAAGACTGCTAGAGAGTGCGATTGGCCTGTAATTATTGGGATTGCTAGCATCTTTCCCTGGTTTAGGAAAAGGAATGATAATAGAGTTACACCAGGCTTGAGGAAAGACCTGTTCTATCCAAATTCTGTTATAAAATGCAAGTAAATTATTGAGAGAGGTTGTGCAAAGATGTTTAAGCATGGTATAGGTGATGCCATCGTGACCTGGAGCTGATAGATGGCTGTTTTGCAAACATTTTATGAGCTCTGAGAGAGTAAAAGGGAGATTGTAGTCATAAAAGTTACGGGAATTAAAATTGAGGTGGGTAGTTTCTGTTTGTCTTTTGTATGATAAAAAAGGTTCCGGGTATGATTCAGAGGCAGAGTTAGATGCAAATGTATTTGCTATGGTTTCAGCAATATTCTTAGGAGAAGCTATTGTTTGTCCGTTATGATTTAAGATTGTGATGTGGTTTTCAGAATAAAGACCCATACAATTTTTTACTTTTTTCCAGAGGACTTTACTAGAGGTATTTGGGTTAATATTAGATACATATTGAATCCAGGATTCACGTTGGCTTTTACGGCGCACTCTTCTAGCTTCAGCCTTTGCTTTTTTGTAGGCAAGATAGTTAGTATTATTGGGATAGCGTCGAAATATGCCCCAAGCTTTCTGTTGATATTTTTTTGCAGCTTGACAGTTACTGTTCCACCATGGCTTCCCGTGTCTCATTGTAGACGATGAGTTTGGTAAGCTAACATCTGCAGCATTGATAATACAATGGGTGATATTATCAACTGCATCGTCTATGTCACCTTCTACCATATGATTTGTGATTTTAGCATGATTTGTGAAAGTTGGCCAATTGTCTCTGTCATAGTTATAGCGTTTAAAATAATTGTTAGAATCTCTGATAGGAGTGTTCTGTGAAATGAAAGTGGGAAAATGGTCACTGCCGTGCAGGTCATTTGAAATCCAGAAATTCCAATACGGATAGACAGATGGAGAGCAGATAGTGAGATCTATGGCATGAAAGGTGCGCGTCGGTTCATGAAAATATGTATGATCACCATTATTGAGTAGGCATAAGCCATTGTCAGAGATTAATTTTTCTATGATATCACCCCGTTGATTAGTGTTCCCTGAATTGGTGTGCTGAATTAGTGTGCTGAATTCCCCCACAACTGGCTATGAGCATTAAAATCCCCAACGATGATGAAAGGAGTGGGGAGTTGAAGAAGGAGATCATCAAGGAGTGCTGACTGAATAATTTGGTGGGGTGGTAAATAAATGGTACAGACTGTAATGAGACGTTTTATATGTACACGGACTGAAACGGCTTGTAAGTTTGTGTTTAGGTTAATATGAGTGTGGGGTAAATTGCGAGAGATGTAAAGAGCCACTCCACCAGTGGCCCTATCACAACCAGTAAAATCTTTTCTGTATGTAGCATAGGTGCGCAGTTTTGCTTTGTCATTGGGTTTAAGATGGGTTTCTTGTAAAGCAAAACATAGTGGTTGATGGTCATGAAGAATACTTCGGATTTCGTCATATTTATTATGGTAGCCTCGACAGTTCCATGAAATAATATTAGTCATGAGTGAGTTTTTTTTTTAATAAATTTATCTGCACCCTATTATCCGGAGATAGTAGACATACTATCTCCATCGTTATATTCTTCACCCGGTTCTAGATGAAGAGCAACGGCATCATCCTCCTCCATTTTTTCTTTCATTTTTAGATGGATTTCCTTTTTGGATGTTTTATTTTTTTTCTTTATGGTGAATTTAAAAGGTAATTTAACTAATGATTACGATGACAAAGGAATAAAAGAATAAAAAGCACATTAAAGGATATTTTCCCCTTGTGTTCACACGTGCCCCACGTGTGTTCACAACTACCCCGCTGATGGGGCACATGTGAACAATTTTTCGAATTTATAAAACTATTAAAAAATGTAAGAAGAACTATGCAGGTGATTTTTAAAAAAATACCACGTATAAAAGAAAGTTCTATTTACTATATTGAGCAGGTTTTGTTTATAGAAATTAATCCAGTCATGAGAAAAAGCTATATTTGTGCGAACTGTTCACATGTGCCCCCATCTCCCCAACAACTTTAATCTAGAGAAAGCTGATAGCCTTATGCTGTTTTTACCGTTTACTCACAGATAAGTAACTGTTTTCTTTAGATTTCGGTGCTTCAAATTTTCCATAAATGTTTATTTTCCTTATTCTTCTAGGTTCAGCTACTAATATCTCTTCCAAATAATATACGATGGAATTTGGGTTGAGACCTTCACTTGAGCAAATGACTCTAGTTAAAATTGTCACCTCATTATTTAGCCACAATGATATTAGGGATTTAATTTCTAAAACCAATCCTAGTAACCTGTATTCTAGTGAAAAATGGATGAAAATTGAAAAAACTCTTATTGAAAAGGTGTTGCATCTCTCACTACCACAACTCCTTAAAAAGAAGCTGTTAAATTTTATCAAGCCCATTTGTGTAGAAGTTTCAACGTGGTTGGAATATAATATTCAATATCTTAAAGTAATTCTACCAGCTGAATTTTGTTGGACCCAACACGGTACTATTGATAGAAAGAGAACAGCAGAAGTGCTGGTTAAAGATGAGAAATCTGATATTTCCACACGCTTTAAACTCGCTTGTAGCTATTGTGTGGAACAGTATATTATCCAATTTTGGAACAGTATGCCGAAGGATCTCAAAGAATCATTGTCAAACGAACATCCAATAATTAGTTTTTGGTCATACAATATGATGGGAAAAGACCTGGGCAATGCACCTATCTCCTACAAGTATGAATTTCAACAGTCTGCTTGTTCTGATAATAAAGTAGCAGCTGAGTATTTCTTTAAAAAACTAAACCCACAGGAAAGAGAAGAGTCCTTGGTAGAGGCTGCAAAATATGTAACAGATACTGATGTTTTATATTTTTTAATATCAAAAATGACTGAAAGCCAACAAATACAACTCTTTAACAAAACTCCCTATAGAGTGTTGCGGTGTTTTTTAAGATGGCCTTTACAGAGCTTTTTTATTGAAGTTGCCAGTAAAATGTGGAATTTTCTATCAAAAGATGACTATGAAGATATAGTAACTGAAATTTTTGTCAAAGCTAATAATGGGTATAATGATGTGAACTATCGAAAGCTTTTCAGAGAATTTTGGCAGAAAAGCCCTAATGTTAAAAAAAGTTCATTTCTAAGGGAAATTCATAACTGGGTGCTACTACCAACTTTGTTTCATTTTAAAGATAAAGAAAACATCAAATTAATCTTTAAGGAAGCAAATCTTACAGTCAAAGAGAATATTATTTCAAGTGCTGAAATCATTCGTTTTTGGCAATCTTCCATTCTTGATAACGAATGGAATTTTCTTGATTTCTTTATTGGAGAATGTTTGCAATCAAAAAATGAAATGATAAAATTCAAGGAGAAGATTGAGAAGCATATGTCCCAGTACTTTAAAAAGTGTTCTGTCGAAAATAAGTACAGATGGGATAAATTTTTTTCCTCTGATGATGTTGTGGCATCTGGGTAGAGTACTCGCTCCCTTGTTATAAGACGAAGCTTAATTTTATATTTTTTACACTTTTAAACACAGTTCACCCATTTCTGTCTTCAATTTAAACTAGTGCTGTTAAAGTGGGAACTACTTTCCCCGACTTGTCTATTAAACTCTTAATTACTGACCTTTGAGTATTTATAGTTTATTAATTTTTTTTTTAATTTGTCTACTGTAAAAAAAATTCATAAGTTTTTAAGACTAATTAATAAAATATTAAGTTATATTAAAGTCAAAGAAATATCTGCAATATTAATTAAAGTAAATATTTAATTTTCTTTTCAATGTGAAGGTAAACAGAGGAATATAAAATAATTATATAGAAGTCTTAGGAAACTCTTAATATCAAGTTTGAATAACTTCTAATAATGTGAATTGTTTTTTCAAAATTTGATAGTTTGAATAATATTTTGTATTGTAGTCTGAAGTTTTTAAAGTTAGATGATAAAAAAAAAGAAATATGGTAGAACTTGAAATACCAGTCTTAACATATCAATAACTGCTGAATTTAAAGATGAAAAAAAGCATAGTTCTGTATTTTATTTTTATGTACATTTTTTAATTTAATTTTTTTAATATTCTAGTTTAAAAAAATATTACATGAAAAACTTAAAATTCTTGCATATTGCTCATAACATTTTTTTAATGGATCTGAAGTCTTATTCTGCATTTCAGTTATTCAGACATTTTCATATCAACAATGTTTTTGTGAAAGAGGGTACATAGATTAAATAAAATATAGTATTTTGGATCTTTGTCATTTTAAGTAATATTGATATGCAATATAGCTCAATATATACGAGGGTGTATCAATAAGTTTTTGCCTTAAGTTTCCAACAATATGTCACATGTAGGGGTTGGTAAAAGTTAGAAAAATGCCCTGCTTTGGGTCTACTATCGTGCCTCCTGGAATACATCCTCCCCCTCTCTTTGAAATACCGGTTGCACAAATGTGTTACTGTGCACAGTGACTGTATAGTAGGGTGGTGCGAAAAAAGTCAAGTTGATATTTCCGAGTCGCTATAGTGCGGAAAAGTTGCGATTGGTAAATACAAGAAAAACAAAAAAAAAATTCTTCAAATCGGACTTTATCTTCCGATCCCGCAAACCGCCTAAAAATTCCAAAAAATTGAAAATTTCCGATTTTTTCCGAATTTTTCTTTTTTTTTACGTTTATATATTTTTTATCGCTATAGAAAAAAATATTTGCAGTTTGTACTCTTTAATAATAATAATAATAATAATTGTGTTTAGAGAATATCTTCCGATCGCGCAAGCTCAATAAAAATCGGCAAAAATTCAATTTTGAGTGATTTTCATGCATTAAGAATATAATCAACTGAGGTCAGTTTGCAGTCTCAGGTTAAGATTTAAATGTTAATTGATACTATTGAATATAGTTATTTTTAAACAACCTAGACCTTACCACGAAGAGTTCGTTTCAGGTCTGAAAAATTTACTAGTGCACCCAACTGCCGTTAGCCACGTTGGAAAACAGCACTGAAGTCGGCGTACGCGCTCCCATCTAGTCTCACCTAACTCCATAAAATTTACAGAAAAGTCAACTGGATTCAGATGAACTACATGGCATATACTATTTTGACGGAAGAAAGGACGATACCCCAGTTAAAGAAAGTTTTGCATCTAAACAGGTTCGTCAAACTCTTAAAGAGGAACACTTTCCTGTCATAAAAGAACGTGACTCAGTTTATGTAGGCCATGTGCCACCAAACTCCGGGCCTGCTAAGGACATTGTAGCTTTCATAGTATCATGTCTTACTGAACAAGGGGTTTCACTAGAATACTTAGATTTGGTAGGCTGTGATGAACAGAGACAGAGTTACGGTAGAACAGAGTTACGTGCGGAACCATAGACCTGGCAGGCATAGTCAATTTTGGAACGGATCACGGCTCGATAGATTTTAAGGAGAGAAGTACGGTCTGCTCCCCAGGAAGTATTTGAAAGCACCTTTAGTAGGTTAAGCGATTTTTCACATTTTGTCCGTAATTGTAAAATATGTGGTAAAAAGGTTAGCTTACTATCAAATTGGAGGCCGAGAAAACGGACACTGTCCACAACAGGAATCTGAGTTGGTCCAATAAAAATTTCAGGATCTGGATGCAGATCCCTACATCTACAGAAATGAACACAAGAGGTTTTGTCATGAGAAATTATAAATCCATTCTTATTAGTCCAATTAAGAATATGGGTGATTGCAATTTGCAACTGTCTTTCAATAAAACGAATATCCTGTCCCATACACATAATTCGGAAGTCATCAACATATAAATCACCTTTCACAGAAGGGGGCAGTTGACTAAGAATGTCATTTATTTTTATAGCAAAGAGGGTGACACTCAGGACACTGCCCTGGGGTACACCCTCTTGTTGTACATAAAAACTAGAGAATACCCCACCGATTCGGACTTGAAAAAGTCGAATGGCGAGGGAGTTCTTAATAAAAATAGGGAGATTCCCGCGAAAGCCTAGGTTAAAAAGATCACGAAGGATCTCGTATCGCCATGTTCTGTCGTAGGCTTTTGCCATGTGAAAAAATACTGACACCAAATGGTTGCGTTTTAGAAAGGCTGTCCGTATGTGATTTTCAAGATTGATCAGGTTATCGATAGTTGACCTACCTCGTCGAAACCCACTTTGAAACGCAGCAAGGCAATTGTTATTTTCTAAAATATGCTCAAGACGAAAATTGATCATTTTTTCAAGTAATTTGCAAAGACTGCTAGAGAGTGCGATTGGCCTGTAATTATTGGGATTGCTAGCATCTTTCCCTGGTTTAGGAAAAGGAATGATAATAGAGTTACACCAGGCTTGAGGAAAGACCTGTTCTATCCAAATTCTGTTCTAAAATGCAAGTAAATTATTGAGAGAGGTTGTGCAGAGATGTTTAAGCATGGTATAGGTGATGCCATCGTGACCTGGAGCTGATAGAAGCTATTTTGCAAACATTTTATGAGCTCTGAGAGAGTAAAAGGGAGATTGTAGTCATAAAAGTTACGGGAATTAAAATTGAGGTGGGTAGTTTCGGTTTGTCTTTTGTATGATAAAAAAGGTTCCGGGTATGAGTCAGAGGCAGAGTTAGATGCAAATGTATTTGCTATGGTTTCAGCAATATTCTTAGGAGAAGCTATTGTTTGTCCGTTATGATTTAAGATTGTGATGTGGTTTTCAGAATAAAGACCCATACATTTTTTTACTTTTTTCCAGAGGACTTTACTAGAAGTATTTGGGTTAATATTAGATACATATTGAATCCAGGATTCACGTTGGCTTTTACGGCGCACTCTTCTAGCTTCAGCCTTTGCTTTTTTGTAGGCAAGATAGTTAGTATTATTGGGATAGCGTCGAAATATGCCCCAAGCTTTCTGTTGATATTTTTTTGCAGCTTGACAGTTACTGTTCCACCATGGCTTCCCGTGTCTCATTGTAGATGATGAGTTTGGTAAGCTAACATCTGCAGCATTGATAATACAATGGGTGATATTATCAACGGCATCGTCTATGTCACCTTCTACCATATGATTTGTGATTTTAGCATGATTTGTGAAAGTTGGCCAATTGGCTCTGTCATAGTTATAGCGTTTAAAATAATTATTAGAATCTCTGATAGGAGTGTTCTGTGAAATGAAAGTGGGAAAATGGTCACTGCCGTGCAGGTCATTTGAAATCCAGAAATTCCAATACGGATAGACAGATGGAGAGCAGATAGTGAGATCTATGGCATGAAAGGTGCGCGTCGGTTCATGAAAATATGTATGATCACCATTATTGATTAGGCATAAGCCACTGTCAGAGATTAATTTTTCTATGATACCACCACGTTGATTAGTGTCTGAATTCCCCCACAACTGGTTTTGAGCATTAAAATCCCCAACGATGATGAAAGGAGTGGGGAGTTGAAGAAGGAGATCATCCAGGAGTGCTGACTGAATAATTTGGTGGGGTGGTAAATAAATGGTACAGACTGTAATGAGACGTTTTATATGTACACGGACTGCAACGGCTTGTAAGTTTGTGTTTAGGTTAATATGAATATGGGGTAAATTGCGAGAGATGAAAAGAGCCACTCCACCAGTGGCCCTATCACAACCAGTAAAATCTTTTCTGTATGTAGCATAGGTGCGCAGTTTTGCTTTGTCATTGGGTTTAAGATGCGTTTCTTGTAAAGCTAAACATAGTGGTTGATGGTCATGAAGAATACTTCGGATTTCGTCATATTTATTATGGTAGCCTCGACAGTTCCATGAAATAATATTAGTCATGAGTGAGTTTTTTTTTTTAATAAATTTATCTGCACCCTATTATCCGGAGATAGTAGACATACTATCTCCATCGTTAAATTCTTCACCCGGTTCTGGATGAAGAGCAACGGCATCATCCTCCTCCATTTTTTCTGTCATTTTTAGATGGATTTCCTTTTTGGATGTTTTATTTTTTATCTTTTTGGCTGGATTTTCAGATGATACAGTGGTTTTAATTGTTGGTAGATTAAATTTTTCTGAATCAGATCTATGGTTTGTTTTTGAATTCCTCTTTTGGTGGTATTTTGAGAGCCTCTCTTAGGAATATGAGATTGGGAAGATTTTGTAGAGGGAATTTGTGATGGTTTAGGAGGAACAGAGTTTGGTGACCTAGGAAGAAGAGAGTTTGGTGACTTAGGAGGAATAGATTTCGGTGGCTTAGGAAAGTCAGACTGCGTTGAACTATTTGTTTTACCAGAATAAGTAGACAGGTTGATTTCTTTTTGTTTTGGTTGGCAATTATTATCAGTGGGGAATTCGGTTTGGGTGGCAATGCTTTGATAAGTTTTATGGGCCGTTTTGGATAAAGCAGCAGCATATGAAACACCAACTCTAGGTGTCCTGGACTCAACTATTTTTCTGGCTTCTGGGTACGAAATGTTATGTTTAGTGCGTATGGTCTGTATCTCCTTTTCTCTTTTCGACTGTTCACACGATTTGGCGTAAGATGGATGATCTTTTTTACAGTTGACACAACAAGGTGGAGCGTTGCATTGCGCACTTTCGTGGCCAACTGCACTGCACCGACCACATGTTTCCTTACCACGGCAATTTGTTTTTGAATGCCCAAAGCGTTGACAATTAAAGCAACGCAGTGGGTTTGGAATGTACGGTGTGACAGAACATGACAGATATCCAGCTTTTACATATTTGGGTAAGTTTGGTGAGTTAAAGGTGAGTATGATGTGCTTGGTAGGGATTTGTATTTGATTGGCTGGTATTTGTTCGTCTTTACGGTAAATTTTGATTCGTCTAGCTTCAATTACATTTTTTCTTTTAGATTATCAACTATTTCAGTTTCTGTAACATACAGCAGGTCAGATTCAGATATCACCCCACGAGATGTGTTGAGGGTTCTATGTGGACTTACGGAGATCGGGATATTTTCAAAATTTGTACATTTTTTAAACTAATGGCTCTTTTGCCATTGTTTACTTCAATAAGAAGTTCACCAGATCGAATTTTTTTAATGGTTTTTGGTTCACCCATCAATCCTTGGATAGATTTGTTAATTAAGAAGGGAGAGGTCTTGTCGAAGCTGCCTTCTACCCTTTTAACAAGAAATAATCTTTCAGCACATGTATCATCAGTTCTATCAGCCGAAGATTTGGTCTGGCTCCGATTTATATCTACTTGAAGGCCTGAGGCCGATGCAGTCAGTTTCTCCTTAGATATATTTTGAGACGTAGCAGTCTCAAGTTGAGCATTGGATGAAATATGGGGTTGTGGGGCCTCCACATCGCTCGTCTTATTGTCTGATATTGTAGCCATATTTGAGAGATAATGTTTAAAACGCCAGGCATCGGGCCTGGTCACCGACCCTTCTTCTTATCGTTACTTTAGGCGCAGGTCTCAAAAGGGTGAAAACTATCAACAAACTTCCACGTTTTTCGAACGTTTGATTAAACTCGATAGCATCTCCAAACTCTAGTTCTTTCACAGTGGAACTCGGCTGTCGTAGGCAAGCCTTTACAGCTCTGTCCAACCTACATCGCCCTTACGTCGAAAGGACACCAGTCGCCCAGTGCATTGCCAACCACCGCCACTCAAGTATGGCGCCCACCGATCACGGAATCGGAATTCAGAGATGCCCTGCACTCTGAGACTCGAGATCAGCCTAAAAAGGTAGAAACGAGGCGATGAGATTAAAAAACCTCAACACCCAGAGTGTCTCACGTGAAAATAAAAAAATCCACTATTGTAAAAAAAAATAATGTGAGAGAGAACTTAGAAAAAAGGTGTATTTTTTGTCTTTTTTAAAACTTTTAAAACTTTTTTTTTTCCTTTTATTTTAAACAAAAGAACAAGAACAATGTTAGTAGAACAAATAACAATTTGAACAAAATGGTCAGTAAAAAACATGAACAAGAACAAAGAGGGATAAGAAACTAAAAAACGAAGATTAAAAAGTGTGAAACAAAGAGTAAAGGATAGACAACTAAAAAGAGAAGAAAACAGGAAAGGAGAAAGATCGCTCGGGAACCCGGGGTCGCGAAACCCGTAAATACCTAAAGAAGGTATTCCCCTGGGGGACATATTTTATTAAACACAAGCTTACAAGCTGCTGCCGTCCGTGTACATGCAAAACGTTTCATTACAATATGTACTATTTATTTACCACCCCACCAAATAATTCAGTCAACACTACTTGATGATCTCCATCTCCAACTCCCCACTCCTTTAGTCATTGTCGGGGATTTTAACGCTCATAGCCAACTGTGGGGTAATTCCGACTCTAATCAACGTGGTGATACAATAGAGAAACTAATTTCTGACAATGGCTTATGCCTACTTAATAACGGTGATCATACGTATTTTCATGAACCAACACGCACCTTTCATGCCATAGATCTCACTATCTGCTCTCCATCTATCTATCCGTATTGGAACTTTTGGGTTTCCAATGACCTGCACGGCAGTGACTATTTTCCCACATTTATTTCAGAGACAACTAACAGGGATTCTAATAATTACTTTAAACGCTATACCTAAGACAGAGCCAATTGGCCAACTTTTACAGATATGGCTAAAATTACAAGCGATATGATAGAAGGTGATATTGACGATGCGCTTGATAATATCACACAGTGCATTATCAATGCTGCAGATCTTAGCATTCCTAAATCATTTTCTACACCGCGACACAGGAAACCTTGGTAGAATGATGAATGCAAAAGGACAAAAAAAATTCAACAGAAGGCTTGGGGCATTTTCCGACGCTACCCGAAAAATACTAATTATATTGCTTACAAAAAAGCAAGGGCTGACGCTAGAAGAGTGCGACGTAAAAGCCAACGTGAATCCTGGATGCAGTACATTTCCAACATAAACTCTAATACATCAAGTAAAGATCTCTGGAAAAAAGTTAAAAATTGTATGGGACTTTACTCAGAAAACCATATCTCAATCCTCAATCACAATGGACAAACAATAGCTTCACCCAAAAATATTGCTGAAACAATAGCAAATACACTTGCATCTAATTCTAGCTCCGACTCATACCCGGAACCGTTTTTATCATACAAAAGACATATGGAAACTACCAGCATAAATTTTAACTCTCGCCACTCTTATGATTATAATTTAACTTTTACAATTCAGGAACTTTCAAGATGTTTGCAAAAAAGTCGTTTATCTGCTCCAGGTCACAATGGCATCACATATACCATGCTGAATCACCTTTCCAGTGCCTCTCTCAGTAATTTACTTGCTTTCTTTAACAGAGTTTGGATGGAACAACTATTTCCTCAAGCCTGGTGCAAGGCTGTCATTATCCCTTTTCCTGAACCAGGAAAGGATTCCAGTGACCCAAATAACAACAGGCCTATCGCACCTCTAGCAGCCTTTGCAAACTCCTTGAAAAGATGATCAATTTCCGCCTTGTACATGTGTTAGAATCTAACAATTGCCTTGCCGCATTTCAAAGTGGATTCCGACAGGGTAGGTCTACTATCGATAACCTGATCCATTTAGAACATTACATTCGGACATCCTTTCTTAAGCGCAGCCATTTGGTGTCAGTATTGTTTGACATGGCGAAAGCCTATGTCAGAACATGGCGATATGGGATACTTCGCGATCTTTTTAACCTCAACTTCCGTGGGAATCTCCCTATTTTTATCAAAAACTTTCTCAATATTAGACTTTTCACAGAACGGATTGGAGGAATTTTATCTAGTTTTTATGTACTAGAAGAGGGTGTACCTCAGGGCAGTGTCCTGAGTGTCACCCTCTTTGCAATCAAAATAAATAACATTCTTAGCAAACTACCCCCTTCAGTTAAAGGAGATCTATATGTTGACGACTTTCGAATTATGTGATCGAATATTATAGACAATAGCCCTCTGAGTAATATTGAGGTGAGTCCATGTCCATTGCATTATCTCCCTCCTTGGAAATCTCTTAATATTACCTCGCTCCATCCATTTAAAGGATACGATAAAAACACCTTGGCTCCTGCAGTTTTCCAACAGCTATTTGCTGCACATCGTGCAACTTTTAATACATATACTGAAATTTATACGGATGGTTCTAAGAGTGGGAATAGTGTTGGCTGTGGGGTTTTTATAAATAACACTAGTTTTAGTTATCGGCTTCACGCATCAATATCTATATTTACAGCTGAGTTGATTGCGATAGAGAGAGCCATGTTGCACATATCTCATCACTATAATACATCCTTCATCATTTATACCGACTCAAATAGTTCTATTGACGCAATAAAATCTTGTAAAAAGTATCCTTATGTTTCAGCCATCCTGGATTTTTACAATAAATTGACAAGACGCGGTTATCAAATTTTACTTTGCTGGGTACCTGGACACATGCGTATTCCTGGAAATGAGAAAGCGGATGAGGCGGCAAAACTGGCTCTTAATCCTTTTTACCATAGAATTCCATTCTCAGACGTTAAACTATTTATAAAACACTTTATTTATAATAAATGGCAAGAAGGTTGGAATTTAGAATGCAATAATAAACTACACCAAATCAAACCTACCATCATGACCTGGCCTCCAAGTTATCCAAGGAAAACAGATGTTCTCCTGACTCGTCTGAGAATCGGACATTCAAGAATAACTCATAAACATCTCTTGCTTCGGGAGGATGTACCCATGTGTCCGCATTGTCATTTTGATCACCTCACCATTCATCATGTTTTAACTAACTGTCCAGGTCTCCGGCATCTGTATAGGATTTACTTTAATTCATCATCACCAATCTTGACAAACCTCATTGGGGAAATATCTCATGGGGCTCTCTTTACTTTTTTAAAACATGCAGGATTTTCTTTTGAAATATAATTTTTCGTTTTTCTCTGTTCTAATGGCTCAGTTTCATTCTTTTAACTTTGGTGACATCTGGATGGGATCCCATCCAGAATGCACTTTTCATTGAATTACTTTTATGTTTTAACTCTCGTTTTTAGGATTTTAAATTTTGTATTTCTACATTGTTTGGCTACATCTGGATGGGTACCCCATCCAGATGGTTTCTCTCATTGGTCTTTTATTTTGACACTGTTTCTTTTTTACCTTTCTGATGTTTTAGTCTACTGGTTTGGCGCAGCATGTCCCCTTAAGGGATTTTGCGCCATAAAACCCCATACAACCAACCAAACTCTAGTTCTTTCACAGTGGAACTCTGTAGTCGTAGGTAAGCCTTTACAGCTCTGTCCAACCTACTACGCCCTTACGCCGAAAGGTACCAGTCGCCCAGTGAATTCCTAACCGCCGCCATACAAGTATGGCGTCCACCGATCACGGAATTCGGAGCTGCCCTGCACTCTGGGACTCGAGATCAGCCTAAAAAGGCAGAAACGAGGCGATGAGATTAAAAAACCTCGACACCCAGAGTGTCTCACGTGAAAATAAAAAAACCCACTATTGTAGAAAAAAAGAAAAAGTAATGTGAAAGAGAACTTAGAAACAAGGTGTATTTTTTGGCTTTTTGCAACATTTAAAATTTTTTTCCTTTTAAAAAAAAAAAAACCAAAAGAACAAAGTCAGTAGAACAAAGAACAATTTGAACAAATAAGTTAGTAAAAAACTAGAACATGAACTAGAACAAAGAGGTGTAACCAACTAAAAAGATAATATTAAAAAGTGTGAAACAATGAAAAAAAGGATAGACAACCAAAAAGAGAAGAAGACAGGAAAGCGGAAAGATCGCTCAGGAATCCGGGGTCGCGAAACCCGTAAATACCTAAAGAAGGTATTCCCCTGGGGGACCACAATTTATTGGATGCTATTCGAAAACTTTTTAAACTTCGGATAATATGTGCCGAATCTGTACTATATAACGGACAAACTGGGAAGAACAACCATGTCCCATTTTTGATGCATTAAAATTCACCAAACAGAAATATAATGCGGAAGTTTGTTCTGTATTGCGCAAAAACTTTTTAAACGTTACAGATTCTTAAAGTACTTTTTTTACATTAAAAAACATTTCTCAGTTGATTTAAATCGAAATATGGCTCTTAAATGTATACTGGTACAGATTCTGTTTGAAAACCTGCTAAAATTTTAAAAAAAATATGGTTGGTTGGTTGGTTGTTTATAACGGCCAATTATCAGCACGAGGGATATAGGCCCAAAGGGAAGAAGTGGCCTCCCTGGGGTCTTTCTAAGGGAACCTAACCCGTATTTACGCTTGGAAAACCAAGGTTCGAAGAAAACTACGAAAACTCCAAATGATTAGGCCAACGGGCGCGATTGGTATCGAACCCAGCACCTCCCGTCTACCAGCTTCGAGAGCAGAACTTCTTGGCCACTGATGGGGCTTTAAAAAAAGTGATTCAAATCATTAGCCTGTGCTTTTGAACATTGTACACATTGACGTTTTATGCTACTTGCCATTACATATAAAACGGAAACATCCAGAAATGAAACCGAGTTTGGCTATTTATTTTAATATTAAGAGAAATTATATTGCATTTTTAGTTTCTCCAACATTAAGTTATTGCTTAGTAGATTATAATCCTTATTGAAGGGTATTTAGAAAATCGTAAATTATTACTTTTAAATGATATTTCTTAAACCAAAACATTTTGTTCTTTATTTACATGAATTAATGTTTCATTTTTAACCTCTTATTAAAGTTTTCACTCTAAAGGTTAGGAGTTCTTTTTAAAAGTAATGTGAAACGAAGGTCTCAAAACCATGCATTACACTGAGTAAAACGTTTTCAGCAAATATTTTTAATTCTAAAATGATAAACACATACGAAAACATCTAAGATAATAAAGATAGAAATCTTCGTTCGAATCGACATTAGTCTGTCAACGATTTGGCAACTTTTAAATCCCTTCTGTGAAAAATTGGGGGGTGCGCGAGTCCAGAAAGCGATCGATCTCATTTATGACTTCCTCATTTGAATTGAAGATTGCACCATCAAGATGCAGCTGCTGATGTGAACAGAGATAGAAATACGAAGGATCCATGTCTGCTCTGTACGGTGGATGTTCCATCAAATCCCACTCCAGCTTGTAGGGCGTCCAGCCGGTTATAGTAGTAACATGTGTCCGAGCGTTATCTTGATGAAAGAGAACCACCTTCCTTCTGAACTCATATCTTCGTTTTTGCGAATGGCATCACGAAATTCGATTAGCAACAATACAATATACAGCAACATGCTAGTCTATCCGCTTTTCAGGTACTCTTTGTACAGAATTCCACGACAATCCTACCAGATGCAGAGAAGTAACTTCTTGTTAGTTAAGAGGCCTGTTGCAAGCGAGCCTGCTGATTCTGCAGGTGCTGACCACCCTCCTTTACGGCTTGCATTGTTGTAGTACACCCATTTTTCATCACATGTTAAAATTTTGTCCAGAATATTCTCTTTCCTTTGATCTCTGAGCAGAACCAAACAGTTTTTTCTGTTGTGCTTGTCTCCAGCAGTCAATTCGTGAGGCACCCACAGCTAAACTTAAACGTTAGATTTATTTGTTTCAGAGCGTTAATTGTTTTTTGGCAAACGTTAAGCTCTAACGCAGTAGTTCGTGTTGAAACATTTGTGTCTTGGTCAATGGTTTTCTTTAACTGATCACAATCAACTTCAATAATTGGAACGTGGTTCATCTTCAATGACGAAATTTCCAGCTTTAAAATTCTGAAACCAAACTTTGACAGTATCATAAGAAACAGTATTGATGTCTAAACTTTCACACATTTTTCTGTGGCATTCAGTCGCACCGAGTTTGTTACGGAACTCGCAGTACACAATTCTTCTAATCTGCTGACGTAATAGCTCCATTTTAAACACTTTTTTGAAGCACAAGATAATAAATTTTTAATAAACATGTTACACAGTCTTGTAGCGTCTATGTTCAGCTTTTGAATGCAAAAATTGTTTGGTGGAAAGGTTAACAACCACACAAATGACAGCTGTTGGCGCTAAGGTATCTCCCCTTGGCAGAAAACTTTTTACTCAACGTAATATAACACACTTTTGTCTATGAAACTCCAAGTGCTTTAGGCTTAAAAGTTTAATGTAAGTATCTGGAGGTGGTGCATATTTCTAACATAATTGAATTCATCACCAATCTGTGTAAAGATAACTGATAAGAATTTGCTCTTTTACTGAAAATTCAATTAAATTATATGGATCAAAATATAATACTAGTCAATTGTTATATGAATATGCATTTGATGAAATAAATCTTATTTCACCAGACATATCAATTAAAGATTAATCTGTTCAAAAAGTATGGGAAAGATCCTGGTGTTTCAAATCTGTTGTGCTTCTTGAATCAAATGTCTGGTTGGTTGTATGGTTGGTTGTATGGGGTTTTATGGCGCAAAGTCCCAGTAGGGACATGCTGCGCCAAGACAAAGTCAAAATGTAAAAATGTATATATCCAAAAAAAAAACGATTAAAAGAAGAATAACAAAACGGTGATAAAAACGAAAAAATTAATGAAAACAGTAATATGTATATCTAAAACCGTTTAAAAGAATCAAAGGTTCATAGTTAAAAGTCAAGCGTATTATAAGTAAAAACTGTGGAGCTATTAAATTAATAACTGTTAAAATACACAAAGTTTAAAAGGATGTACAAATACTAGATGAAAACAAGTTTAAAATCACATGAGTAAAAAACAATGTAAAATCAGTTAGGTAAAAATTCCTCTAAAACTGTATTTCCTTCATCACCACTTGATTCATAAGAGTCGGATTCCATTGCTTCATCGACATAGTGCTGCAGTTGTTTTGGGTCCTTTAAGTTTGAGACAGACGGATTTAAACAGCTGTTCTTGTTCTTTTTCTTCACAGTGTTCCACTGTGAAGAGCCCCCGATTGTTTTTCTCTCTTTCTGAAGGCAAATTTTTTTGCTTGGTTTCACTGTTTGAGTAGTATCAGGTTTCTGTGATGTTTTCTTAGATTTAACAGCCTTAGTATCAGTCTGGAGTTCAGATGATTTCTTTGATTGAACTGGTTCGGATGACTTTTTGGATTGGACTGGGCCGGATGACTTTTTGGATTGAACTGGGTCGGATGACTTTTTGGATTGAACTGCAGGTTTTTGTGATTGACTAGTTTGATATACTATAGTAACAGGTTCTGAGGATGGTAGCCAACGTTCTAATAATGGGGTTGCATAACATTTAGAACCACAGCAGACATCACGAGTTTCTACCTTTGTGGCGCTGAGTGGTACTGTGATAGGTGAGTTATTTAGTGGAACGGAAGATTCGGTCTGGGTGCTTATGTGCCTTACAGATTTTGGTTGTTGTTTGAGTAAACTAGAGTAGGAGACTCCGACTGACGGAGTCCTGGATTCAACAACTTTGCGGGCTTCAGGATAGGAGAGATTTTGAGTTACTTTAACAGAAATGATTTCTTTTTCACGTATCCAGGTAAGACAAGAACGGGAGTATGCAGTATGATTACCCTTGCAATTTATGCAGCGTTCAGGATTTTCACATGATTTATTGTCATGGCCAACTTCTGCACAACGTGCACAGGTGGTGGAACCCCGGCAGTTAGTAGTAGTGTGGCCATAACGCTGGCAATTAAAGCAGCGTAGAGGATTAGGAATGTAGGGACGGACAGGACAATTAAGGTAACCAGCTTTAATTCTTTTTGGTAAGGTAGGGCTATTGAAAGTCAGAATGATGTGCTTTGTGGGAAGCACTTGTCCATTCCGACGGAGTGTAATACGTCGTGCATCTATGACATTTTGATCATTTAAATTTTGTAAAAGTTCATCCTTGGTAGAAAATAAAAGATCTGGATCGGATATTACGCCACGGCTTGTATTTAGGGTTTGATGTGCTTTAACAGAAACAGAGAATGGACCTATTGTATTACAATTTGATAGAAATTCAGACTGGCTGGCTGAAGTAACCTCAACTAATAAATCCCCAGACTGCAGTTTTTTGAGATTATGACCATCACCGAAAACAGACTGAAATGTTTTTGCAATAAGGAAAGGTGAAGTTTTCTTAAATGAACTTTCAGACAGGCTATCAGTACGTTTGATTACAAAGAAGCGAGTGAAAAGATTGCTCTGAACAGTTTGTTGCTCTCCACATGGGAGAGGATTTGAAGGAAGTGAAGTATTTCCATCCATATTTTAGAAAAAAATAGTTCAGACCCCGGCCGCACCACCCACTACCGAGCCCAACAAGGGGATGCACATTCGTGCACCAGTGCTAACCAGGGCCCATACGGTCACAAGACACTCCTATGCCAGTCTCTACCCTTAACGAGATGGCTAGTAAGTAGTCGCTCACTTGATCCCCAGCCAGTGACAGGTTGGTTGGTTGTAGGTTGGTTGTATTGGGTTTTATGGCGCAAAATCCCCAACGGGACATGCTGCGCCAAACAAAGGCGAAAAAAAAAGAAGTGAGTAAACAAATGACACCGAGAAAAAAAATATGAGTTGAAATAGAAAAGCCATCTGGATGGGGTAACCCATCCAGATGTAGTCGTTAAACAAGGATAGAAATCAATGTAAAAAAGAAATCCAGTAAAACCAAGTAAACAAGTTATCTGGATGGGCCTTCCATCCAGATGTCGATAAGAAAGTCCCACACATGAAGCCTATAAAAAACTATATCTCAAAATAAAAGCCAATGTGTTTTAAAAAGGTAAAGAGTGCCCCATGAGGTGTTTCCCCAATGAGGTTTGTCAAGATTGGTGATGATGTGCTAAAATAAAATCTATATAAGTGCCGGAGGCCCGGACAGTCAGATAAAACATGATGGACGGTCAGGTTATCAAAATGACAATGTGGACACATGGGTGCATCCTCCCGAAGTAATAGATGTTTATGAGTAATTCTTGAATGTCCAATTCTCAGACGAGTCAGAATAACATCAGATTTTCTTGGATAAATCGGAAGCCAGGTTATGATTGTTGGTTTAATACGATACAGTTTATTATTGTTTTCTAAATCCCAACTCTCTTGCCAATTATTCTGAATAAAGTGTTTTATAAGTAGTTTAACGTCTGAGAAAGGAACTTTATGGTGTAATGGATTAAGAGCACGTTTTGCCGCCTCATCTGCTTTCTCATTACCAGGAATACCCATGTGTCCAGGTACCCAGCAAAATAAAATATTATAGCCGCGTCTTGTCACTTTATTATAAAAATCTAAGATGGATGAGACAAAAGGATGTTTTTTAAAAGATTTTATTGCGTCAATAGAACTATTTGAGTCAGTATAAATGATGAAGGATGTGTTATGGTGATGAGAAATGTGCAACATGGCTCTCTCTATCGCGATCAGTTCAGCTGTAAACACAGAAGTAGACGAATGCAGCCGGTAGCTGAGACAAGTGTTTTCACAAAAAACACCGCAACCAACAATATCTCCCATTTTGGAACCGTCTGTATAAATGTCAGTGTAACTATTGAAATTTGATCTATGTGCAGCAAATAGTTGTTGGGAAATAATTGGAGCCAAATTATTTTTATCATATCCTTTAAAAGGGTGGAGACATGTAATATTAAGAGGTTTCCAAGGAGGTAGCACATGTGGATGACATGAGCTCACCTCGATATTACTCAGAGTGCTATTGTCAATAACGTTTCTTATTCTTAAACCAAAAGATGGGATGCAAGATGGGCGATGCTGATAAAGCATGGCATTGTCAGTATTTAACAAGTGGGAATGAAGTGGATGACCATGATGCGAAAGGAGACGGTAATACAGAATCAATGAGAGTTTTTCACGAATCTGATAGAGTGACGGTTCATTACAATCTACATACAAGCTTAAAACTGGTGATGTACGAAATGCACCAGAGCAAACACGAAGTGCACTATGGTGCACAGTGTCAAGTTTATTAAGAACAGAATTACGTGCTGAACCGTAGACCTGGCAGGCATAGTCAATTTTTGAACGGATTACAGAACGATAAATTTTGAGGAGAGATGTACGGTCTGCTCTCCATGAAGTATTTGAAAGCACTTTAAGTAAATTAAGCGATTTTTCACATTTTGTCCTTAGTTGTAAAACATGTGGTAAAAAAGTCAGTTTGTTATCAAAATAAACGCCTAAATAACGAACGTTGTCTACAACGGGGATTTGAGAAGAGCCAATAAAGATTTCGGGATCTGGATGCAGACCCCTACATCTACAGAAATGCACACAGGAAATTTTGTCATAGGAAATAATAAAACCATTTTTATTTGTCCAGTTAAGAATATTTTTGATTGCAATTTGCAGTTGTCTCTCAATAAAACGCATGTCTTGTCCCATACACATAATTCTGAAGTCATCAACGTATAAATCTCCCTTCACAGAAGGGGGTAGTTGATTCAGGATGTTATTTATTTTTATTGCAAAGAGGGTGACACTCAGGACACTGCCCTGAGGTACACCCTCTTCTTGTTCATAAAAACTAGATAAAATTCCACCAATCCGAACTTGAAAAAGTCGAATTGTGAGGAAGTTTTTGATAAAAATTGGAAGGTTCCCACGAAAGAGCAAGTTAAAAAGGTCACGAAGGATTCCATAACGCCAGGTTCTGTCATAAGCTTTCGCCATATCAAAAAATATGGACACCAAATGGTTGCGTGTTAAAAAGGCTGTCCGGATGTGATCTTCCAAATGAATCAAATTATCGATAGTAGAACTACCACGTCGAAATCCACTTTGAAAAGCGGCAAGGCAATTGTTGGTTTCTAAAACATGTACAAGGCGGCAGTTGACCATTTTTTCAAGCAATTTGCAAAGACTGCTAGTAAGTGCGATCGGCCTGTAATTATTTGGATTGGTAGCATCTTTTCCTGGCTTAGGAAAAGGAATAACGATAGCCCTGCACCAAGCATTGGGAAAAAGCTGTTCTGTCCAAATCCTGTTATAAAAAGAAAGCAGATTGTTAAGTGAAGTATGTGAGAGATGTTTGAGCATGATGTAAGTGATGCCATCATGACCTGGAGCAGATAAGTGACTGTCTTGTAAACAATTTAAAAGCTCTGAAATAATAAATGGCTGATTGTATGGAAATGAGTTATGAGTATTAAAATTAATTCTGGTCATTTCAGTCTGTCTTTTGTAAGATAAAAAAGGCTCCGGATATGCGTCTGATTTAGAAATAGATGCTAGGGTACTACCTATTGTCTCAGCAATGTTCTTAGGAGAAGTGATGGTGTGACCGTTATGTTTTAAAATAGAAACATGATTTTCAGAGTAAAGGCCCATACATTTTTTTACTTTTACCCAGAGTTCTTTGCTTGAAGTATTGGAGTTTATGCTTGATACATAATTAATCCAGGACTCCCGTTGGCTTTTGCGTCGCACTCGTCTAGCTTCTGCCTTTGCTTTTTTAAATGCTATATAGTTATTATTATTTGGGTATCTCCGAAAGAGACCCCAAGCCCTCTGTTGTTTTTTCTTTGCGCTTTGGCAATCGCTATTCCACCATGGTTTTCTGTTTTTATGGTTAGATGATCTTTTTGGAATGCTGGAATCAGCAGCATTGATAATACATTGAGTTATATTATCAAGTGCATTGTCAATATTCCCCGCAATCATGTTAGTGGTGATGTTTGCCAGTGATGTAAAGGATGGCCAGTTGGCTCTGTCATATATGTAATGTTTTGTATAGTTATTACAATCCGTAACAGGAGTAGTCAGTGTAATAAAAGTGGGAAAGTGGTCACTGCCACGTAGGTCACTTGAGACCCAGAAGTTCCAGAAAGGATAAAGATATGGTGAGCAAATTGCAAGATCTATTGCATGGAAAGTACGAGTCGGCTCGTGAAAATAAGTGTGATCACCATTATTGAGCAGACATAAGCCGTTGTCAGATATAAGTTTTTCAATAGTATCACCACGTAGATTAGAATCACGGTTGCCCCAGAGTTGGCTGTGTGCATTAAAGTCTCCAACAATGACATATGGAGCAGGGAGTTGGAGAAGGAGATTATCAAGATGTGATGACTGAATAGTTTGGTTAGGAGGTAAATAAATTGTACATATTGTTATGAGTTGTTTTATATGTACACGGACTGCAACAGCTTGTAAGTTTGTGTTTAAATTAATATGAGTATGGGGTAAATTGCGAAGGATGAAAAGAGCCACTCCACCAGTGGCCCTTTCATTTCCAGTAAAATCTTTACGGTAGCTAGCAAAATTACGTAATTTTGCATTGTCATTGGGTTTTAAATGGGTTTCCTGAAGTGCTAAACATAATGGATTATGGTCAGAGAGAATATTACGGATCTCGTCATGTTTATTATGATATCCACGGCAGTTCCACGAAATAATATTAGTCATTTTTTTCTTTATATAAAATTAACTGCGTTATATTATTCGGAGACAGTGGACATACTATCCCCATCGTTAAAGTTTTCATCAGGTTCTGGGTGAAGAGCTAAAGCATCATCCTCTTCCATTTTATCATGTTTTGTATGGGTTTGATTTTGGGAAGTTTTACTTTTTTTCTTTTTGGTAGTATTATCAGATGAGACACTGGATTTAACTATTGGTAATTTATGTTTTTCTGCATCAGTTCTATGGCCCGGTTTTAAAGGTGTTGGTTTAGTGATATTTTGAGAGCCTCTTTTATGGAGTGGAAGTTTCGAAAAATTAGGTTGTGCTGACTTAGAAGAGACAATTTCTGGTTGCGGTGATTTAGGAGGAACACTATTCGATGGCTTAGAAGAAACTGATTTTGGTGGCTTAGGAAGAACAGATTGTGTTGAACTATTTACCTTACCAGTATTATTAGACGTGTTAATTCCCTTTTGTTTTGGTTGGCAATTATTTTCAGTAGGGAAATCTGTTTGGGTTCCAATACTTTGATAAGTTTTATTCACAGTTTTAGTTAAGGCAGCAGCATATGAAAGACCGACTTTAGGTGCCCTGGATTCAACTATTTTCCTTGCTTCAGGGTACGACATATTTTCTTTTGTGCGTATTGTCTGTATTTCTTTTTCCATTTTCCATTGTTCACAGGATTTAGAATAGGATGGGTGTTCTTTTTTACAATTTACGCAATGAGGCAGTGCCTTACAGTCAGTACTTTCATGGCCAACTGTACTGCACCGGCCACATGTGATTTTACCACGGCAATTTGTTTTGGAATGCCCAAAACGTTGACATTGAAAGCAGCGTAGAGGATTTGGGATGTACGGTCTAACAGAACATGATAAATATCCTGCTTTTATTGACTTGGGTAAGTTGGGTGAGTTAAACGTGAGTATAATGTGCTTGGTGGGTATTTGTACTTGATTTGCTGGTATTTGTTCGTCTCGGCGGAAGAATTTTATTCGTCTGGCTGCAATAACATTTTGTTCTTTTAAATTATCTACTATTTCTGATTCTGTAACATGCAAGAGGTCGGGTTCAGAAATAACTCCACGAGATGTATTGAGTGTTCTATGCGGGCTTACAGAGATGGGGATATTTGCAAAATGTGTACATTTCATTAAGTTTGTGGCTTGTTTGCTATTGATTACTTCAATAAGAAGTTCACCAGATCTTATTTTTTTTATTGTCTTAGGTTCACCCATCAGTCCTTGGATAGATTGGTGGATCAAAAAGGGAGAGGTCTTGTCAAACCTGCCTTCTTGTCTTTTGATAACAAAGAATCTTTCAGTAAATGAATTGGTATTTCAGGCAATATCATCATCTTTATCATCACACAATTTGTTTTGGTTTGCATTCTCTCCACATGGGAGAGGATTTAAAGGAAGTAAATTTTTTCCATCCATATTGAAATAAAAAAAACAATTCAGACCCCGGTCGCACCACCCACCACCGAGCCCAACAAGGGGATGCACATTCGTGCACCAGTGCTAACCAGGGCCCATACGGTCACAAGACACTCCTATGCCAGTCTCCACCCTTAACGAGATGGCTAGTAAGTGCTCGCTCGCTTGATCCCAAGCCAGTGACAAGTCAGCTGACCAGCCGATTGATGCATACGGGACCAATATGCACCTCCCGTCTACCTGAAGCAGGGGCCAAAGCAGCGTGTTGGTTTCCCTCAACTGCCAGGATCCCCCTTTCCAGGGACACGGGTCGCCACGTACGGCAAACACGTGGGTGGTTTACAATTCTCCATGAGTCGATATACAGGATGATATCGGCTCATACAGAATTGCCCTCACCTCCGAAGAGGAAACCACAATGAGAGTGAAACAAAGAGGAAAGAAAGACAAGAGAAAAGAGGAAAAGGAAAAAAGAAAGATCGCTCAGGAACCCGGGGTTGCGAAGCCCGTGAATACCTAAAGAAGGTATCCCCCTGGGGGAGCCAGTGACAGAAGTCAGCTGACCAGCCGATTGATGCATACGGGACCAATATGCACCTCCCGTCTACCTGAAGCAGAGGCCAAAGCAGTGTGTTGGTGTCCCTCAACTGCCAGGATCCCCCTTTCCAGGGACACGGGTCGCCACGCACGGCAAACACGTGGGTGGTTTACAATTCCCCATGAGTCGATATACAGGATGATATCGGCTCATGCAGAATTGCCCTCACCTTCGAAAAGGAAACCACAACGAGAGTGAAACAAAGAGAAAAGAAAGACAAGAGAAAAAAGAGGAAAAGGAAAAAGAGAAAGATCGCTCAGGTGCCCGGGGTTGCGAAGCCCGTGAATACCTAAAGAAGGTATCCCCCTGGGGGAGAATCAAATGTCTGAAGATACTTAATTTGCCTTGAATAGGGGAGACCGGGAGAATGGCGACACCTTAAGGGAATTTAAATTTTTTCACCTCGAAAAAATGCTTATTTTTTAATAGTAAAAATTCTAAAGCTGAATCATCATCTTTAGTATCTGTATAAATTTAACCGTAATCATAACTGTAAAGTAAGCATATATAAAAAAATATTTTATAAACCTCTGCACAGTGGCGGGATTACCCAGTACACTGGGGTAATTCCGCCACTGTACCGGGGTAATGCCGCCACTCTTTAATGACCTAGTACATGCATCAAATGGATACTAGGAAACACACAACCTACTGAAAATAGTTAGAAAGTAATGTAATTGAGCAGAATAATGGTTAAGCTTACAATTTACTTCATATTGCAAAAGTCACTCTGCTGAATCGGCTCCACTACATTAAAATGAGGCGATTTCTCACCCGATTTGCATGACGGCGGCATTACCCCGAGAGGACAATATGGCGGAAATCCCCAAGCAAAGCCGAAAGAAGAACCGAACTTGTTCAACACATTGCATCAAAATGTCGGCGAATGCATGTAGATTACGGCCCATATTATCTTAAATACCTAATGTTACAATAAAAGGTGCTTATCTCTACTCATTTGAAGCTCCAAAATAATAAGCAACTAGATGAAAACTACATTTTTCACTAGAACAAACGAACGACATACAGCAAAGTCACTCTCACTTTAGGCACTGTTTATATTGTTGGCCGCTATAGTGCAGGCACATTTACTATATCAAACTGCCCTTAGTTTTTAAACTAGGTGGGGAGGCGGCATAACCCGGGTTGGCGGCATTCTCCCGGTCTCCCCTACGATATTTAATTCAAAGTTATTCTGAACACATTTGATAGAAATGTATTAATGTAAAAGTATAACTTTAAAACAAAAACAGCAACATTTTAAAATTACTTTATAAATTTCAAATTTTGAAACTCCTGAATATATTATATATATGGATGCGTAATTTTCGTATATGTAAAAAAGATGAGTTAATGTGAAATGTACCAGTTTTGGCAAATTAATATAAAATGTTAGGAATTTTTCAAATAAAAAAGGTAAAAATTAGGTCACGATACAAGTCCATAATTTAAAAAAGATCGAAACATACTGACGAAGTTGGTTCAAACGAAGATTTATGATATAAATTGTGGCTGTGGGTCAATTAAAAATTGAACCAAAATCTAGCTAGGTAGTTCTCTTCTGAAAATACATGAAATAAAAATTTTATTTGTCGTGTTAACTAAATAATTGGAGTTTCTGATACGTTAACCGACAATTATTGTTTCAAAGACCATTTTTTGCTTTATATTTGCGTTCTGTGTAACCAAATTAACCCGGGAAAACTCGCTAGTGAGAATGCCCAATTGCTTTTCTTTTACTTTACATTCATATATCAACTTTTTTTGGTTGGCTTAGTACTTTTATTCACAAAATAGGTAAAATAATTGTAAAACATTTTGAAATTTTATTTAAATCATTTTTCATTTTAATTAAGAGTCTTTAAAAAGTACGACTGAGAGAAAATCTCATGCAGCGAGTTCTCCCGGGTTAAGAAATTTGCGTGGAATGGCAAGTTTATCATCTAAGTTACTATGAAAAATATATAAAATATTATTCCAAAATTATGCACTGCTAAAGTTTGTTAATTATATGTTAATTTATATATCATACAGGCAGGCATTATTAATATTATTATTGTGCAGAACAACTTCGGTACAGACCCCTCATTATATGTTATTTTTGGTTATTAAAAGACACATTTTCTTCAAAAAAATTTCTACATTCTCTGTATGAATTTACTATATAAACAATCATTAAAAGTTATTTACTTACTAAAAAAATAGTTGACACATAAAAAAGGTATATTACATTCCTTTACTATGCAACTTCAATTAACGGTTCTTATCTTGACATCTGTAATCTGCATTTCATATCATTCTGAGACTATCTTCTTGAAAAACAATATATTACTTACCCATCATACGTAGTATATGGTAAGTATTATAATCTTCTAAAAATATTAAAGAAACTTTTGACGGATTTACATGTTTCAGACACTGGAGATCACAAAAAGCATTTTTAGGAAAAAAAAATTTGCCGTCCGTGTGTCCCTAAACGCTTTAACTCCCGAACAAATTGAGATAGAGACTTGAAATTTGATGTGTATTTAGTATATAATAATGGAAAGAATCCCATTGAATATCAGTAACGTCGATTATATAAAACTATTTTTTTTGACACTCGAAATATTCGGTCTTATTTAAAAGGTATACAAAAATTTTCGAAAATGTTTATTCTAAGGAGTGAATATGAAAGACAATAGAAAAAACAAATTTTGCATAAAGAATGAAGTTATCAGATATTTAGTTGCCGAGATATTTGTAATCATTTTTCACACTTTGATTGGTTGGTTGATTGGGATTTTATGGTGCTAAGTCCCTTTAGGGATATGCTGCGCCAAGACAAAGTCAAAATGTAAAAATTATATATTCAGCAAAAAAAGACTAACAAAAAGATGAGAAAAACAATAAATGATAAAACTAATATGTATATTTAAAACCATTTAAAAGAGTCAAAGGTTGATAGTTAAAAAGACCAAAGTATTTTGATTAAAAACTGTGAAGTTAAAAAGCAATAACCGTTAAAATGCAAAAAAAAAGTCCAAGATGACGTACAAATACTACCTAAAAACAAATTTAGACTCATAGAAATAAATAACAAACATAAAATTAAGTAGGTAAAAATTTCTCTAAAACTGCAGTTTCCTAATCAGCATTTGATTCATATGAGTCAAATTCCATTTCTTCATCCAAGTTTTTCAGTTGTTTCCGATCCTTTAAATTACTAACTGATGGGTTTAGGCTTTTGTTATTGTTCTTTTTCTTCACAGTGGAAAACTGTGAAGAACCCCGGATTCTGTATGCAAGATTTTTTGCTTGGTTTATCAGTTTTACTAGTATCGGGTCTATGTGATTTTTTGCAGATGTAACAGCCTTAGTCTGGAGTTCAGGTGACTTTTTGGATTGACTTGGGGGTTTTTGAGACTGATTGATTTGGTATACTATTTTAACAGGTTCTGAGGAAGGTTTCAAGCGTTCTAATACTGGAATTCCATAGAATTTACTACCACAACTAACATCACGGGTTTCTCTAAATGAAGTGGTTGTTGATTGTGCTTTAGATGATTTAATCGGTGGAAAGGGAGGTGTCGGTCTGGGTGCTTATGTGCCATACAGAATTTTGTTGTTGCTTGAGTAAACTAGAGTAGTAGATTCCGACTGACGGAGTCCTGGATTCAACAACTTTGCAGGCTTCAGGGTAGGAGAGATTTTGAATTACTTTAACAGCAATGATTTCCTTCTCACGTATCCAGTTTGGACAGGAACGGGAATATGCTGTATGATCACCCTTGCAGTTTATGCAGCGTTCAGAGTTTTGACATGAATTACCGTCGTGGCTGACTTCTGCGCAGCGTGCACAGGTAACGGAACCTTGACAGGTAGTTGTGGTGTAACCATAACGCTGGCATTTAAAGCAATGAAGGGGATTAGGAATGTAAGGACGGACAGGACAGTTCAAGTAAGCAACTTTAATTCTTGATGGTAAATTAGGACTATTAAAAGTCAGAATGATGTGCTTCTTAGGAAGCACCTGCCCATTCCGACGGATAGGTATACGACGCACATCTATGATATCTTAGTCTTTTAAATTTTGTATAAGTTCGTCTTTAGTAGAGAATAAAAGACCTGACTCTGATATTACACCACGGCTTGTATTTAGAGTTTTATGTACTTGAACAGTTGGTTGGTTGGTTGGTTGATTAAATTTTAATGGCACAAAGTCCCCTTTGGGACATGCTGCGCCAAGACAGAGTCAGGAACTAAACAAAACTTGGAATAAAAAAAATGACAATAAGATCATAAAAACAAATTGATTAAAAGAAAACAGCAATGGTGTATATAATTAAAACCATTTATAAATGGTCAAAAGACAATAGTTAAAAGACACAAAATTATTATAATTAAAATCATCTCTAAAAGTTATGAAGTAATACATGTTAAAAAAAATGGACAAAGTATAAGATGCCGTGTAAAAGACAAGTTTTAAGAAGTCACAAAGAATTTAAAAACAAAGTAAAATTATTTTGGTAAAAACTCTTCAAAAACAGCATCATCGTTATCTGTGCTCGAGTCAGACTCCATAGCCTCTTCAACATAACTTTGCAGCTGCTTGTGATCTTTGAAATTTGTGTAAGTTGGGCTATGACATGATTTCCTCTGTTTTTTCTTCACAGTTTTCCACTGTGAAGAACCCCGAATTGTCTTTCTCTCTTTGTGTATGCAACTTTTATCACTCGGTTTAACAGTTCGATTAGTATCAGAGTTCGGAGAATTAAATGCAGATGATACCGGGGTTTCTTCAGTCTCATGCTGGGTTGACTTTTTTATTTTACTTGCAGATTTCTGCGACTGACTAGTTGGGTACTCTATTTTAACAGGTTCAGATGATGGCGACCAAAGTTCTAGTTTTGGTGTAAGTTTTCCAGTAGTAGCAGAGGAGACATTACGAGTTTTTTTCTTTGAAGTGCTGGAAGATGGTGTCACAGGTGAATTAATTGGGGGAAATGAGGTTTCAGTCTGGGTGCCAATGTGTCTTACAGATTTTGATTGTTGCTTCAATAAACTGGAGTAGGAAACTCCGACGGATGGAGTTCTGGAGTCAACAAGTTTGCGAGCTTCTGGGTAGGAAAATTTTTGGGTAATTTTAACAGCAAGGATTTCTTTTTCACGAATCCAAATTGGACAAGAGCGAGAGTAGGCTGTATGGTCACCCTTACAGTTTACACAACGTTCAGAATTATTGCAAGATTTACTGTCGTGGCCGACTTCTGCACAACGTGCACAAGTAACAGAGCCACGACAGGTAGTGTTTGTATGGCCATAACGCTGGCATTTAAAGCAACGGAGAGGGTTAGGGATATAAGGGCGGACAGGACAACTTAAGTAGGCAGCTTTAATTCTAGTTGGTAAATTCGGGCTATTGAAAGTGAGAATAATATGCTTTGTAGGAAGCACTTGCCCATTTCGACGGATTGTGATACGACGTGCATCTATGATATTTTGATCTTTTAAGTTCTCTACAAGTTCTTCCTTTGTAGAGAATAGAAGTTCTGGTTCAGATATGACACCACGGGTTGTATTTAAAGTTTGATGAGCTTGAACAGAAACAGAAAAAGAGCCTATTGTTGTACAATTCAAGAGAAGTTGAGATTGCTTGGCTGAAGAAACCTCTAACAACAAATCTCCAGACTGCATTTTTTTCAGCGAATAGCCATCTCCAAAAACTGACTGAAAGGTTTTACCAATGAGAAATGGTGAAGTTCTTTTAAATGAACTATCTGAAATACTGTCAGTACGTTTAATTATGAAAAAACGTGTGAATGAATTGTTTTGTACAACTTGTTGCTCTCCACATGGGAGAGAAATAGAAGGAAGTGAAGATTTTCCATCCATAATAGAAAATAAATACAATTCAGACCCCGGCCGCACCACCCACTACCGAGCCCAACAAGGGGATGCACAGTCGTGCACCAATGCTAACCAGGGCCTATACGGTCACAAGACAATCCTATGTCAGTCTCCACCCTTAACAAGATGACTAGTAATTGTCTGATCACTTGATCCCCAGCCAGTGACAGAAGTCAGCTGACCAGCCGATTGATGCATACGGGACCAATATGCACCTCCCGTCTACCTGAAGCAGAGGCCAAAGCAGTGTGTTGGTTTCCCTCAACTGCCAGGATCCCCCTTTCCAGGGACACGGGTCGCCACGTACGGCAAACACGTGGGTGGTTTACAATTCTCCATGAGTCGACATACAGGATGATATCGGCTCATAGAGAATTGCCCTCACCTCCGAAGAGGAAACCACAACGAGAGTGAAACATAGAGGAAAGAAGGAGAATAGAAATAAGAGGAAAAGGAAAAAAGAAAGATCGCTCAGGAACCCGGGGTTGCGAAGCCCGTGAATACCTAAAGAAGGTATCCCCCTGGGGGGTGTACTTGAACAGAAACTGAAAAAGAGCCTATTGTACAGCAATTTGAGAGAAGATGTGATTGTTTGGCTGAAGAATCCTCAACAAGCAAATTCCCCAGATTGTAATTTTTTGAGAGAATGACCATCCCCCAAGACAGACTGGAATGTTTTTGCAATGAGAAATGGTGAAGTCCTTTTGAAAAAAGCTATCAGAGAGACTATCAGTACGTTTAATGACAAAAAAAACGAGTGTATGAAGAATTCTGTGCAATTTGTTGCTCTCCACATGGGAGAGAAATGGAAGTATGTGAATTATTTCCATCCATATTAGAAAAGAAATAAGAATTCAGACCACGGCCGCACCACCCACTACCGAGCCCAACAAGGGGATGCACAGACGTGCACCAGTGCAAAGCAGGGCCTATACGGTCACAAAACTCTCCTATGCCAGTCTCCCTACCCTTAACAAGATGGCTAGTAAGTGTCCGATCACTTGAGCCCCAGCCAGTGACCAGCCGATTGATGCATACGGGACCAATATACACCTCCCGTCTACCAAAGCAGTGTGTTGGTTTCCCTTAACTGCCAGGATCCCCCTTTTCAAGGACACGGGTCACCACGCACGGCAAACACGTTGGTGGTTTACAATTCTCCATGAGTCGATATACAGGATGATATCGGCTCATACAGAATTGCCCTCACCTCCGAAGAGGAAACCACAACGATAGTGAAACATAGAGGAGAGAAATAAGAGGAAAAGGAAAAAAAAAGATCGCACAGGAACCCGGGGTTGCGCAGCACATGAATACCTAAAGAAGGTATCCCCCTGGGGTGTTTTCACACTCTGATTATTCATGACCGAGTATTTCATTCAAATTTCAATTTAAATATATATTTTAATTTAAAATGAGACGTAAAAGCGTCGCAGTTCCGTCTTAGACAGGTTTTTCGAAATAGAAGAATTTCATTGTATAATGTTTATGAAAATGGACATTATATATTTCAATTCAAAGGTAGAATTCCACAAGTTGTATTTATTTATTATTATATTGTGATAGTTTACACTTTTACGTAGATTTTCAAAATTCTTGAAAAGGCCTCATGTACGGTATATATTTAGATTTGCAGCAGGCTTGAGTTCTTATATTTCACATGCATTTTAAACGGCTTGTTTTATACAAAATGAAAGTTAAATCAGTGAAAATATCTAGATATGTTTTTTCTTTTATTTTAAAGAATACTTAAAACTAATTATAATCGAAATAAGCCTCTGAAAGTTAGAAAATACGCCGAATATATTTGTTCTAGCACTTACGGTGATTTTTAATATTCGTATTCTAAAGAGTAACGAAAGTATAGTGTCACGGGTAGTACGTTTGAAAGTAACGAATAAGTACGGGTGTTCATTGAATTGTTACTTTTACAGTACGGGTTAATAACCAAAAGCAGTAACTTAATAAAAAGCAGAGCCAAGCGAATAAAATTTGTATAGCGGATACCCGTCCTGAAAGGATTAATCAGATCTTTTTAGCCTTTCATTTCGTTTATCACCCTATTTCTACAATAGACTACGCCACTATTGTTCTTGTAGTGCGGACCAGACTTAGAAGCGTTGTGTGAATAAATTACAACGACGATGAAAATTTTGATTTTCAACTGAAGGGCTTCATGAGTGTATCATGAGTGTTAAGCATAATGAAAAGGTGTGGAAGAGATCATTCTTGAAATGTGAGACACACACACACGCATCGATCTTATTCCAAGTTAAATTCTTACTTGTGATTTAATTTAAACACTTCTTCTGAATGTATTATTTGAATTTCAGATCCCGCACATCCAGATGATGCAAATCTTCGAGAATTGCAGGAATTGTTCCAAGAGAACATTTAAATAAATTTTAACCTATGTGGGAGTGCAGCTTGTTATATTTGAATATACTTGAATATATTGTAGTATGTTTGTTTAACATAGATGCCATAATCTCTTAATGGTTATAAAGTCTCATACAAGAGAAACATTTCCACCTGGAAATTTTTATCTAATGGGACAGTTTACCTCAAAATGGACCTGAAAATCTATTAAAAATATATATATTAAGGAGACCGGGAAAGCAAAATTCAAAAAGAAAATCGATTTTTACTTTTTTATATCTTTAAATACTTTAAACGTGTATCTTTCCTACGGTGTGTCACATATATTTATATATAAAAAAGTAAGTGTTGAAATTAATCATTCTTTCTATGAGTAGGGGAAACCGGGGGAATGGCGCCACTCGGATTATGCCGTCACCCCGCCTAGTTTAAAAACTAACGGCAATTTGAGATAGTGAATGCATCTGCACTACAGCGGTCAACAATAAAAAAAGTGCCTAGAGTGAGAATGATTGTGTTGTACTTCATTCTCTTGTTCTGGTGAAAAATTTAGTTTCCATCTAGTTGCTTCTTATTTTGGGAGTTTCAAATAAGTAGAGGTAAACACCTTTTATTGAAACATTTCGTACTTAAGATAATATTACCCGTAATCTACATGCATTCGCCGACATATTGACTCAATTTGCTGAACGAGTTCTTCTTTAGGCTTTTCTGTGGGATTTCCGCTATATTGTCCTGTCGGGGTAATGCCGCCACCATGGCAAAGGGTGACTTTTCCCAATTTGAGTTAATTGTAAGTGAGCACATTAATAAATCTAGCTAAAGGAACATTGTAATTATTCATTATTTTGAAAAATTATTGCTTTCTAAAGATTTTCAGTATGTTATGTGTTTCCTAGTGTCCATTTTATGTATTTACTAGGTCATTAAAGAGTGGCGTCATCACCCCGATACAGTGGCGGAATAACCCCAGTATCCTGTGTAATCCCGCCACTGTGCAGATGTTGGAAGAAATTTTTTTTAATGTGTTTTTACTTTAAAGTTATGATTACGATAAAATTATACAGATACTAAAGATCATGATTCAGCTTTAGAATTTTTACTATTAAAAACTAAACAATTTTTGAGGTAAAAAAATTTAAATTCCCTTAAGGTGTCGCCATCCCCCCGGTCTCCCCTACTTCACAGCTTAATGGCCATTTAAATCTTTAACTGACTTTTTCTCAAAACTGATTTGTCATGTTTATGTTTCTTTATTTCAATATCTGTTAAACTTAAGAACTCAGATTTTTTTTAAATACTTATTTTATATTGTATACTTTAACACAGGGATTTAATGAGCTGTTGAGAATTATTGATTTTAGGCAGTGAAATCCTACCAAAAATGCTAATTTAAAAATGACTTTCAATAAATAATTAATATTGAGTTTCACTTAGAAAGAAAATGGTCTGTTAAAATACTTAAGTCATGTTATTCTAACTACTCTAAAATATCTAGACATATCTTTCACCATTTCCGAGAAAAAGGTACATAAAGATTGTGAATTTTACATGGCGGAGATAGGGCTTTTACCGTTCCCCTTAAATGAATGCCTCTTTAATTGCGAATACTTTGCCACCTCATTTTTACCTGTTTTGTTAAGACGCCAACAGCAATGACCCACACAAATTAAAATTTTAAACGGTTTTTTCTCCCTATTTCTATTTTCCTGAATTTCGTGTTTTAAAAATACCAAGACCTTTTTTTTATTTGAGATAGAGATTTAAATTTTTTTGCACATGTACTTTTTTATATGGCAACATAAACGGCAATAGAAAATGTCACGAATGCTTTCTAATGGGTAGTACAGCTGAAAGTAACGAATACATACGGTTGTTGATAGAGTCGTTACTTTTTCAGCGCTATTATTTACCAAAAGTAACTTTAAAAAAACGTTGTCAAGCGAATAAAATTTGTGTAACGGATGTCCGTCCTCAAAGGGTAATCAGATCTTTTTAGCTTTTCAATTCCTTAATCACCCGTTTTCCATAACAGACATGACCAATTGTTCATGCAGTGTGAATCAGCCTTAGAAGCGCTGCGAGGATAAATTACAACGACGTTTTCATGACAATTTTCATTTCCAAATGTAGGGCCTCATGAGTGTAGGGGAAATTAGGGGAATGGCGCTCACTTAAGAAAAAACATGAATTGCTAGTCAAATTTAGACAAACAAATCAATATCTTATTAGCGAAGTATAGCTCCAAAGCATAGGAACAGTTTGCAATCAACTAATTTTCATAAATGTTTAAGGAATTTTTTTTATCGTTTTATTTAAATGACCATCGATTGAGCGGTAATGCCCGACATGGTAGACTAATTGCGCTCAGAGTTTGAGAACAACGTTCAAGTAAGACAAAAGTCACATGTAGTTGTGTGGGCTGTTCACACCACTGCAGACTTTTTGCGACCATTTTACACATACTGTGTTACACATATAGTGGGCTACTTTTTTTATATTTAGTTTTTTTTTATATTTTCATCACTTTTTTGAAATCGTGAAATTCTACTTGTTTAATGGTTGGTTGGTTGGTTGGTTGATTGGGATTTTATGGCGCAAAGTCCCTTTAGGGACATGCTGCGCCAAGACAAAGTCAAAATGTAAAAATTATATGTTACCCAAAATTGAGCAGCAAAAAAAAAAACTAACAAAAAGATGAGAAAAATAATAAATGAGAGAACTGATATGTATATTTAAAACCATTAAAAAGAGTAAAGGTTGATAGTTAATAGTTAAAAGACCAAAGTATTCAGATTAAAAACTGTGAAGTTAAAAAGCAATAACCGTTAAAATACCAACAAAGTCCAAGATGACGTACAAATACTACCTAAAAACAAATTTAGACTCGCAGAAATAAATAACAATCATAAAATTAATTAGGTGTAAATTGATCAAAAACTGATGTTTCCTAACCAGCATTTGATTCATTTGAGTCAGATTCCATTTCTTCATCTAAGTTTTTCAGTTGTTTCCGATCCTTTAAATTACTAACTGATGGGTTTAGGCTTTTGTTATTGTTCTTTTTCTTCACAGTGGAAAACTGTGAAGAACCCCGGATTGTCTTTTTCTCTTTCTGTATACAAGATTTTTTGCTTGGTTTGTCAGTTTTACTAGTATCAGGTCTATGTGGTGTTTTTGCAGATGTAACAGCCTTAGTCTGAAGTTCAGGTGACTTTTGGGATTGACATGGAGATTTTTGAGACTCATTGACTTGGTATACTATTTTAACAGGTTCTGAGGAAGGTTGCCAGCGTTCTAATAGTGGGGTTGCATAGCATTTACTACCACAACTAACATCTCGGGTTTCTCTATTTGAAGTGGTTGTTGATTGTGCTTTAGCTGAGTTACTTATTGGAAAGGAGGTGTCGGTCTGGGTGCTTATGTGCCTTACAGAATTTTGTTGTTGATTGAGTACACTAGAGTAGGAGACTCCTACTGACGGAGTCCTGGATTCAACAACTTTGCGGGCTTCAGGGTAGGAGAGATTTTGAGGTACTTTAACAGCAAGGATTTCCTTCTCACGTATCCAGTTTGGACAGGAACGGGAATATGCTGTATGATCGCCCTTGCAGTTTATGCAGCGTTCAGAGTTTTGACATGAATTACCGTCGTGGCCAACTTCTGCGCAGCGTGCACAGGTAACAGAACCACGACAGGTAGTTGTGGTGTGACCATAACGCTGGCATTTAAAGCAACGGAGAGGATTTGGGATATAAGGACGGACAGGACAGTTCAAGTAAGCAGCTTTAATTCTTGATGGTAAATTAGGGCTATTAAAAGTCAGAATGATGTGCTTCGTAGGAAGCACCTGCCCATTCCGACGGATAGTTATACGACGTACATCTATGATATCTTGGTCTTTTAAATTTTCTAAAAGTTCATCTTTAGTAGAGAATAAAAGATCTGGCTCGGATATTACACCACGGCTTGTATTTAAAGTTTTATGTACTTGAACAGAAACTGAGAATGAGCCTATTGTAGAGCAATTTGAGAGAAGATGTGATTGTTTGGCTGAAGAAACCTCAACAAGCAAATCCCCAGATTGTAATTTTTTGAGAGAATGACCGTCCCCTAAGACAGACTGGAATGTTTTTGCAATGAGAAATGGTGAAGTTTTTTTGAAAGAGCTATCAGAGAGACTATCAGTACGTTTAATGACAAAAAAACGAGTGTAAGAGGAATTCTGTGCAATTTGTTGCTCTCCACGTGGGAGAGAAATGGAAGTAAGTGAAATATTTGCATCCATATTTGAAAAAAAATAAGAATTCAGACCCCGGCCGCACCACCCACTACCGAGCCCAACAAGGGGATGCACATTCGTGCACCAGTGCTAACCAGGGCCCATACGGTCACAAGACACTCCTATGCCAGTCTCTACCCTTAACGAGATGGCAAGTAAGTACTCGCTCACTTGATCCCCAGCCAGTGACAGAAGTCAGCTGACCAGCCGATTGATGCATACGGGACCAATATGCACCTCCCGTCTACCTGAAGCAGAGGCCAAAGCAGTGTGTTGGTTTCCCTCAACTGCCAGGATCCCCCTTTCCAGGGACACGGGTCGCCACGCACGGCAAACACGTGGGTGGTTTACAATTCTCCATGAGTCGATATACAGGATGATATCGGCCCATACAGAATTGCCCTCACCTCCGAAGAGGAAACCACAACGAGAGTAAAACACAGAGGAAAGAAAGAGAAGAGAAATAAGAGGAAAAGGAAAAAAGAAAGATCGCTCAGGAACCCGGGGTTGCGAAGCCCGTGAATACCTAAAGAAGGTATCCCCCTGGGGGGCTACTTGTTTAATGACATATTAATAAAGGCGAAAACAGGGAAATTTTACCATTTCAAAAAAGTGGTGTCAATCAACAAATTTGAATTTTAAAATAGTTGGCCACTGGCAACACGTCTTCTGGAATACCACGCGAGCGCCATTACCCCTTGCCGCCATGTTGGGTTTTAATGCATTATAATTGGCGTAACAAAGCACTACAAAAATAAATAAAAGCATGAAAGTACAGCTAAATGTATATATTTTGTAGACATAATGAGTAAATTAATATTTGAAAATAAGAGTGTACACTTACCTTCAAGTTATATGTTGTATAATTTTATAATAAAACAACTGCAAACTAATAACGTGAGGACACAAACATACTTTCCTTCCGACGGTCACTATATTCTTACTGTGAACGTACGATAAAGTTCCGGTGCCGGTACCGATCGCACGTTTTCAATTCTATTCTGTTTAGATATATTGGGTGAGTGGGATTACCCTTCTGAGCATCATTAACCTACTTCCCCCTAAAAAGTAATAAAAGATGTGCAAACTGGTAATACATATTTTTCATACACATCATAATTTACATATATTTTCTTTTCTCAACATGTTATTCATACATTTTATTTTTTCATGAATGACAACAGGCTACTTTTATTATACTTTACATTTTCATAGATGGCAGCAGGCTATTTTTTTTATACTTTATTTTTTTATGAATGGTAAGATGCTATATTTGTGACACTTTATTTCTCATTCAAATTTTGGGGGAACAACAAATGGACAACAGATGCAAATTAGCATTTAAAAATTGTAAAAAAAAAAAAGGAAAATAAATTTGTCTAATGTTACGATATTACTATCTGTCTTTTATTTTGCAATGCTTTATTTTTAAACTCTAAAATTCCGGTGAATGTAAATTTCAAATCGGACATGTTACGTCCGTAACAGGCAAATGTTACGTCTGTAACAATTTAATTATCCCATGTATTAATTAATAATTATTTTAATGTTTTCACAAATGCAGTTTCAAGCAGCTAATACCCTAATAATGAATTATTGAAGAAAATTTCTTAAAATTCACAGGATTATGACAATAACTGCAACTATATGCAATTTTGACTGTTATGTGAATTACGTCCGTAACATCAAGATTTTATTTTTTCAAAAATTATGGGGACATTTCAGATTTCATAATTTAATATTTCATTTACAATCCTTCGACCGTCCTTAAACATAAAATAATCCAAGTAATAAGTACTTTTTTACATTAATTTATGAAGCTTTAAATTTTCTGTTTGTTACGTCCGTAACCATGGAATGACCCAAAAATGCTAACAGATAATTTGTTGCATCTACCTTGCTTTATAAACTAATAAAAAATTGAAATTTCAGGATAAAATTATTACTTAAAAGAATAATTCTATAAAAAAAAAAACAATAACAAAAGTATAGACAATAAATAATCTATATCTCTCTCTATGAACATGTTACTCATGAAAATTTTGGTCTTCCTGTTATTAAAAAAAGTTCAATTTCTCTTAATTATTATTGGCTGAATATTACTCAAGATATAACTCAAATTATAAAACATTGCGATTTCTGCCCAGTGCTCTAAATGTCAAAGTGAAGAACTTCCAAACACTGGTAAACGGTGGGAGTATCTATGACTCTTCTTTTATCTGGCGTGTGCGGAAGATGTGAATCTCGTTTCCTCACGCGAGTAACAGGCGGTAGTAACTATGACTCTCTTAAGCTGAGTGGACGGGAATTTATAAAGTGCGTCCACACCAAATACAATGTCTTATACAACAAAGCTCGTGCCACGAGGCCGTTCTCGAGAGGTTAGCTGAGGAAACTCAGCCCTCTCGAGCACCGGAAGAAATTAGCGTGCATAACACCAGCACAGCTTCTACCCCTGCCGACGCAGACCAGGGCAATGAACCTCAGGCAAATTGCAATGAAGATCTTGATGCCACCCTTATAATTGGGACTTTGCCTTATATCATTGATGAATTAAATACTGATAACACACTTCGGCCGCTCCCGACGGAAGCCGAAACAACCTTGCTCGATCAGGCACTATTCCAGGTGGAGATCGATCCAGATGCTGCTTTGCAGATGGGAAACAGCTATCTGTCGGCTGTTCTTGGCAAGGAAGTGGGCCTTGCTATCACACCTCACTCAAGGCCCCTCAGGTCAAAGTGTAAAGGTGGTCCTGTGTCTAGGCGTAAGCAGAGACGCCAGGAGTACGCCACCATACAGAAGCTTTATAAGAAGAACCGGAGCAAAGCGTTCGACAGGATTTTCAAGGGGACCTCGGTCTCTGAGAATCTGTCCTGTCGTGACGTCTTTGGCTTCTGGTCTACCTTCTTCACAACAAAATCTAACTCAACTGGGCCCATTCGTGGAGTTGCTCCACCCATCTCCGACTACTCTAATTTGCTGAATTTTATATCTGTAAAGGAAGTTATTGATAACTTTCCTTCTAAGAACTCCACTTCAGGTCCTGATGGGGTCACCGTGGCTATGCTACGTAGGATTCCTGTCAGGGCCCTGGCTAAGCTTTATACTTTGTGGTCCAGGGCGGGGAGGGTTCCCCAATTCGTCCTGGACTCGAAGACTGTTTTCATACCGAAGAAGAAGGGTGCTGCGGCTCCTGCCGATTTGCGGCCTATTTCCATCTCATCGGTCTTCCTGAGGCATTTCCACAGAATCATAAATAATAGGTTTATTGCACACGTTCCTTTCTCCAACCAGCAGTTCGGGTTCCAATCGGCGGACGGCATTGGTCGTGCCGTCGACGAACTCGAGTCAGTTTTCCTGCATTTTAAAACAAAGTTTGATTCTTTATCTGCCGCTTTCATTGACCTCAGGAAGGCCTTTGACTCTATATCTTTTACGGCAATTTACTCTGCTCTTCAGCAGTTGGGTGTCCCCGAGTCCTTCCTTAACTACATCAAGTTTATTTACAGCCATGCAAGAACATTTCTTATCTTTGATGGAAATGTTTCACAGCCTATCAGTCCCGAGAGAGGTGTTCGCCAAGGCGACCCTCTCTCTTCAACAATTTTTCTGATTGTTCTTGATTTTATTTTGAGGGCTCTCCCGGTCCGTCTTGGTGCGGTCCTGAAGGAGAACACTCGTATTTCCCATATTGCTTATGCAGACGACATCCTTCTGTTGGCTCGGGACACCAACTGTCTGCAAAAGCTTCTTAACATCTTGAACGCTCTTTTACCATCAACAGGGCTCGAGATAAATTGCGAAATGTCCTTCTCTTTTACATGGCTTTCAAATAAGAAATCCAAGAAAGTCATTTTTGACAGTGAACAAAAGTTCTTTGTTGGTGCCACCCCTCTAAGATCTTTAGGGTGGGACGAGTCCTTCACGTACCTTGGAGTAGCACTGACACCTAATGGGAGGATATTTTCAAATCCCCCTGTGGGTGAGGACCTTTTGATCCTCAAGCGTGCCCCACTGAAGCCGCAACAGAAATACTTCTGTTTGCGGAACATGCTACTGCCAAGGTACTACCACCAACTTGTCTTGGGACGTTTTTATGCGGGTCACCTGAAGAAGATAGATTTGAAGGTGCGCAGGTTTGTCAGGGAGTTGTTCCACCTGCCTCATGATGTCCCTTCGAGTGCTTTTCACGCTCGCGTGAAAGATGGCGGAATGGGCATCCCCTGTCTCAGGTGGACGGTCCCAGTGATGGCCCTGCGTCGTCTCTCAGCCCATCAGGAGAGAATCCTTCAGCTGACCATGGCCCCAGACGGGAGCCGTTTAACATCTAAGGTCAGAATCGACTCTTTCTTCAGGCGAGACCTGCATCGCCGATGCGATGGTACTGGCCTGCGTCAAACCAGTGCCGTACCTGCCGCATCGGCTTGGTTCACTGACGGCTCCTCCCTCATGTCGGGCACGGAATTCATCAATGCTGTTAATATCAGATATAATACTCTTTACAGTAAGGCCCGTGCCACCCGGGGACGAGATGCTATGCATCTTTGTTCACGCGGTTGCCGGGTCCCAGAAACACTCAACCATATCGTACAACAGTGCTACTCGACTCATGGAGCGAGAATAAAACGCCATAATGCTGTTTGTCAATATCTTACCCGCTCTCTTGAGCAAAAAGGGTACCTGGTAAATCAAGAGCCCATCTTCCGTTTGCCCGACGGGAGGAAGCTAAAACCCGATCTTGTCGCTTACTGTAACAACCATACCCTGGTAATCGACACCCAGGTAATAAATGACCAGTTTTCTCTCACTGCGGCTCATGCGGCCAAAGTGGAGAAATACTCGGTGCTGAGACCGCAGCTTCAGCCCTTGCGGCCCAATGGTGTCTTTTTCACCAGCTTGACACTCAACTGGAGAGGTGCTGCCAGTTTTGACTCGTTCAGATTCTTCACGTCGTTCCATCTGCTCCGGCGTACCGAATGGAAAATTCTCACGGCCAGGAGCTTTCGGTGGACTTTCTACAGTTGGAGATCATTCCATAACATGAACACTGCTGCTCAGCGGGGGACGACCTGCCCGGCCTCAAGAAGAGTCCCGTGATTTTATGTCTGTGTTGTGGGGCGTGCACTGCCCCTTTGTAAGTGTGCATATGTAATTTAGATGTATTACGCGATCTTGTTGTGTATATACTTAATAAATTATTTTGAGCGGACGGGAATTTATAAAGTGCGTCCACACCAAATACAATGTCTTATACAACAAAGCTCGTGCCACGAGGGGTAGGAATATTGATAAGAAGTGTTCGAGGGGTTGCAATGTTAACGAGACCCTTGACCACATTGTGCAGAAGTGCTATACGACGCATAGATTTCGAATTAAGAGGCATGACGCCGTAACTAGTTATGTCGCAAGAGCCTTGGAACAAAAGGGCTTTACGGTTGTCAGAGAAAAAATATACACTACTCCCGCTGGTAAACTCAGGACGGACATAGTGGCTTTTAGCCAGGACAAAATTTTGGTCATGGATACACAAGTTATCAATGATCAATACCCTTTAGACAGAGCGAACCAAAACAAAATTGAAAAATATATCCACTTACGGGAACAGATCCAACCTCTTCGTCCGAATGGAGTCAACTTTGGCTCCATCACGTTCAACTGGAAGGGTGCTATGTCACCAGACTCATCGAAGTTCTTGCTGGGCTTCCACATTCTCCGGAAAAGGGATTTGAAAGTTATCGCAGTCAGGGTGCTTACTTGGACAGCCCGCACGTGGAGTGCTTTTCGGAGGATGACGCTCCACAGGAAGCTGATAAACTGCGCCGATGTCTTCAAGCCGCCGTGAATTATTCTTTTTTATTTTTGTCGGTTTTTCTCTTTATTTTGGGTGAAGCACTACCCATTTGTTAAAGTGTGCTAAATGTGCACATTGATGTTTTCGCGGGCCTTGTACTGTGAATTTTCAATAAATGTATTTATACATACGCATATCTTGATCACCCTCGGGTGTATCAAGCTCTATGAAGTACTTCTTTAAAGCTTCCGTCAACACCAAAATCATCGAACGGGTTAGCACCCCTCTAGAGGAGTATCTGACGTCGCTACAGAAAATAAAGAAAAAGGAGCACCTGTCTCTGACAGGAGCTCGTTAGATACAGCCGCCGGGGGGGGGGCGGTCCAGGGACCCTCTTCTGCTGTCAGTTTCCGTTGTGACCATTGCCCAAGAGGTTTCACCACGAAGCGAGGCCTAGGGGTGCATAAAAGGGCAGCGCACCCCGACGATTACCATCAGGAGGCCCTGGAGGAATTGAAGGGAAAGGTGGAAGTAAAACGTCGTTGGACGCAGGAAAAAGTTAGCAGCATGGCGAAGTATGAGGCGGAAATTCTCCGAGATCTGGGCAACATCGATAATATGAACCAGGAGCTGCAAAAAAGGATACCAGGCCGTACCATCGAAGCCATTAAAGGTAAAAGGCGTCCACCAACCTACAAGAAGATGGTCCAGGATCTGTTCGGCGTCCTTGCCTCGGAGGTCGCTGAAGAACCGGACAACTCACATCACAGCTCCTCGGATTCTACGAGCACTGAAGAACCACAGGCTCAACCTGAAAATATAATTCCGCATGCTGCTAACTCTGAAGATTATAATTTAGATGAAAGTACAATTATTTATGTCAGCCCAGAGACATATGTACATGAATTGAATTCGGGCAAGCGCCATCGAGGGGTGCTAACCGAAGAAGAAACTAAACTGTTGGATGAAGCCTTCTTCAACATTGACGACACTGAAAAATGCAAAAATCTATTAACAGCCTATATAAACACCCTAATTAAAGATACTGAACCTAGAAGAAAAAAGGGAATTATCACGCAGTCCAAAAAGAAACTAACAGAAAACTTAAAAGGATCCAATACACCAAGTTTCAGAGACTTTATAACAAAAAATAGAAAAAAGGCTTATGATAGCTTATATAATAACAATAGCATCAGTCCAGAATTAACAAAAACTGTATTCGACTACTGGAGGCATTTGCTAACACACGTCCCCATAAATGAGCCCAACCCTACAGATCTAATACCAGATAACTCACCAACTGAATTTTCTGCAGACCTGTTGATCTTTCCAGATGAGGTCGCTGCATGCAACCCCAAATGTAAATCATCGTCAGGTCTTGATGGCCTGACGGTGTATGATACCCTCCGAATACCAAACAGAGTAAAAGCAAAACTATTCCGCTTATTCTTGATCTTGCATTGGATGCCGGATGTTCTCTTAAATAGTTATACCATATTTATACCCAAGAAAGCTCAGACCAAAGAACCCTCCAACCTTAGACCCATCTCCATTGCATCCAACCTAACAAGACAATTCCATAAACTATTGACTACAAGAATAAATAGACTGGTTACCTACAGCAAACACCAGTATGGTTTTCAGAAACTTGATGGTGTGGCGCGGGGTATTGACCTATTACAGGCAATACTCCGTTCCGTCCAAACTAATCTCAAGCGTATTGCAGTTGCAATATTGGATTTACAAAAAGCATTTGACAGTGTCTCACATGAAGCAATCTATAACGCAATAGACAATCTTGGTGTTCCATCAGGAGTTAAAGCATATCTGAAATTCATCTATCATAACTCAAAACATATCTAGCTTTTTCAAATGACAATAGTGATCTATTCCATCCAGTGAAGGGGGTTCGCCAAGGTGACCCCCTCTCACCTACATTATTCTTATTGGTTTTCAATGTAATTATTGGCTCTCTTCCGGCAGATTTAGGATTCGATTTTAAAGATGAAATAATCAACCATCTGGCCTACGCGGACAACTTGGTCGTCCTCGCAAATAATATTGAAGAACTACATCATCTCCTTAACATCTTGCAGATAGGCCTGAATAAGGTCGGCTTAAAAATTAACTTTGAAAAATCCTTCACCTTCTCATGGGTTAAAAACAAAAAGAAGAAAAAGATGATCTTCGACAGTCGGACAGCCATCACCTGCAATAACAGAGAACTTGTAAAATTTAAACCTGATCAAAAGTTCACCTATCTTGGAGCAACATTTACTCCCAGGGGACTTTGCAAAATTGACCCTTCAGTTCTTAATGAAAAAATAGACATTTTAATTAAGTCAAGATCCAAGCCACAACAAAAACTGTTCATGTTGAAAAACTTTTTATTACCATCCTTTTATCATAGCTACATATTTGCCAAACTTTATGCCAGCCTTCTAAACAAGATTGATATTAAAGTAAGGAAAGCTATTCGTAAGATCCTCCATCTTCCCCATGACCTCCCGAAGGCTGCCTTCCATGCGAAGGTGGCTGACGGGGGCATGGGAGTACCATCACTTAGATACCTGGTGCCTCTTATAGCAAACAAAAGACTCAATTACAATAAACCTAATTCGAACCTGTTAATGATTGACAATAGAACAATTACAAGTACCGACCAAATAAATCGTTACCATCGAAAAATGTTATATCGTAGCGTAGATGGGCAAGGACATAAAGAAGCAAGTAAAAGTCCGGCATCACATCGCTGGCTGGACGAGGGTACAAATTTCCTAAGTGGAAAAGATTTTGTAAAGAGTATTCATCTGCGCTACGGGGTCCTTTATAGTAAAAGCCGCTGCGCACGCGGGCGGTTGAAAGACAAACAATGTAGACGTGGCTGTGACTACCCGGAAACTATCAACCACATGCTTCAGCAATGTTATGCTACACATCCGGGACGGATTAGACGTCATGATAACTTAGTAAAATACATACAAAAGATTACACAAGACAGAGGAATCACAGTACATAGAGAAAAACAGTTTAAGATTAATGATAGAATCTATAAGCCTGATCTGGTCCTATACACATCTGACAGAGTCCATACTTTAGACATCCAAATCATAAATGATCAGTTTCCACTCCAGACAGCTCATCTAAACAAACGACAAAAATACGAACCACTTCGAGAACAACTAGCAGGTTTAAGGCCGGGGGGATTTCGCTGCGACACTCTAACACAGTTAACTGGAGGGGTGTTGTGGCGGAGTCCTCCTACAATGAGCTAGTGGCCTTCCAAATTCTGAAAAAGCGAGATTTCAAGGTAATAGCTTCAAGAGTGATTCTTGGCGGTGTGATGATCCATGGGGATTTTCAGCGCATGACGACCTTCGCAGGGCGACGAAAGAGGGAGGGCTGAACCTTCTCGGCCGCAACATTTTCTACTGTTTGTAGAAGTCCTACTACTGTGTAGTAGTAACTTCGAGTTACATTGTAATTTGAAAAAGTCCAAGGTATTGTTCCGGTTGGTGTGCGGGCGGTGGGGCTTTCTTCGGAAAGCCCCTCTTTCTCGTGCTCCGACTTAGGGGCCACCGTAGTTACACTGGAGCAGTGATGCGGAATACAGACCTGGTGTTTAGTCGCTGACGTACATCAGGACCTAGCCTCTCCTGTCTCAAGTCTGTCCTGAACCCCCCATTGGTTCTCGCTGGGGCGGGGAGGCTGCGATTGGGTTGCGGCTTCGGTTTAGCTTCCTGATTGCGGCATTAAACTCCCCGTGCAGACTCAGGCAGGCGCCCCAACGGGTCTTGAGGGTTAGCAGCTCTCCTGACCTTTGAATTACTCGACGCTCCTAAGTCTAAAAATGAAAAAGGCGACCCTGGTGCGTCCGGGGTTGCGAGTAGTTTGGCTGCGGGGGCTTCTCAGCTTCCGCCTCTTGAGTGCTTGTGTGTAACTTGCGGTAAGACTTTTGCAAAGAAGGTTGGCCTTTCGCTTCACCGCAGGAAGATGCATCCCGCCGAATACCATCAAGAGGCGCGGGATGATTTAGAGGGGCGAATTGTGGTGAAGAGGCGTTGGAGTGATGTGGAGTCGGCGGGGTTGGCGAGGAGTGAAGCCAATTTGATTCTTAAGGGAGTCAAGGCTGTTAAAATAAATGTGGAACTGGGGAAGTGCACGGATGGCAGGTCTCTTGATGCGATTAAGAGTCACAGAAAAACGCAGAAACATCGTAAGATGGTGTCTGATTTTCTGGAAGCAGAAAAAGACTCTGCCAGATTGGTGATGAACCTGCCTCCGTTGCATGAGGAACCAGCTGATAAGCATGATCCCGCTACCGTCGACTCCCAGGAAATGGCGAGTCCACCTGCCATTAATGTCTTGGATCATGCGGTTGTGGTGGCGGAAGAGCCTGATTATAATTTAGAAGCTGAAAGAGAGGTGTATACCTCTATCGAGACATATCTTTATGCTTTAAACACTGACACGAGGATGGGGATGCCAGGTGTTAATGAGGTCAGCCTTTTGGATCGGGCACTTGTAGCTTCCATGACTGATGTAGATAATGCTAAGTCTCTGGCATGTGCTTTTCTGCGCGACTTTTTACGTCACCAGAGGGATGAGGGTAATGTGAAGAAGGCACACAATCCATCTAAGGGACACAAAAAACCTCTCTCTCATAGAAAGTTGAAGAGGCAAAAATACGCCATTTTCCAAAAGATTTATGACAAGTACCGAAAATCGGCTTATGATTCACTTTACAACAACAATTCCGTATCAGATGCTCTTTCGAGCAATGTGGTGTTTAATTTCTGGAGCCACCTATTAACACATGAATCTGTAGCTGATCCGCCGAAATATGACGGAGGCCAGATCAATATTGACTTCGACCCGGAGGTTCTGGTCTACCCTAATGAGGTAGCTGCTGTAAAAGCAACTAAGAAATCGGCCGCGGGTCTTGATGGCCTGTCGGTCAGAGAACTGGAAAAAATAAGTATCAGAACACGGGCGAAGCTTTATAGTCTCTTTTTGATACTTGGGTGGGTTCCGGAAATATTGTTAAATTCATACACCATTTTCATACCTAAGAAACAGAATGTAATAGATCCGGCCCATCTTCGTCCTTTATCCATAGCTTCTAACATGTTAAGGCAGTATCACAAAATACTTGTTAAAAGGATAACAGCGAAAGTGAATCTGAGCGATTACCAGTTTGTGTTCCGGCCGATTGATGGTGTCGCTAGAGGTATTGATCTCTTTGATGCCATCCTTCGGTCGGTTCAAGAGGATTTAAAACCAGTCTCGATGGCCATACTTGACCTAGAGAAAGCGTTTGACTCTATTAGTCACGGGGCCATTTGTAGAACATTGCAGGGTTTAAATCTTTCTCCTTCATTATTTAATTATTTGGTCTTTGTTTACAGAAACTCTAAAACACAACTTTCTTTTAAAGGTGAAAAAAGTTCTTTCATCCATCCAGTAATGGGGGTAAGGCAGGGGGATCCTCTGTCTCCTCTATTATTTCTTTTAGTATTTAATCAGGTAATTGAAAAATTGCCTCAAAATTTGGGTTTTAAGTTTAAGGAATTGATGATTAATCATCTAGCATACGCTGATGATCTGGTGGTCCTCGCAGATTCTGCGAAGGACCTTCAAGTTTTGTTGAATATTTTGAGTGAAGCGCTTGGGGAGGTGGGTCTTCGGATCAACCTCTCTAAGTCGTTTACGTTAACTTGGCTTAAGAATAAGAAGTCGAAGAAGATCATCTTTGATGATTCTTCTCGTATTGAAGTATATAATCAGTTAATTCCTTCCATACAAGTAAATACAGAGTTTAAATACTTAGGTGCATGTTTTACGGCTAATGGCCTTACGAAAGTTGACTTGACGGACCTACGTAAAGATCTGAAGGTACTTCTTGATGCGGGTATGAAACCCCAACAGAGACTATTTTGTCTGAACAATTACCTCATCCCCAAACATTACCATTCTCTCATCTTTTCGAAGTTGACAGCGAAGGGTTTGGGTGAAGCAGACATCTGTATTAGGAAGGCCGTCCGGAGAATTCTTCATCTGCCGCACGACCTCCCGAAGGCTGCTTTCCATGCGAGGGTAGCTGAGGGGGGGTTGGACGTGCCTAGTCTCCGGTACCGGATTCCCTTGATAGCTAAGAAAAGGTTGAAGTTCAGAACTGTTCCGTCGAACTTGTTTCGGGTAGAAGATGCTAGGATTAACAGCGTGGGACAGCTGAATTCTTATTATAGAAGAAAACTCTACGAGAGTTGTGATGGTGTTGGGTTAAAAGAGATTGGTAGGGTCCCGTCGGCGAACTCTTGGTTTTCGGACGGGACGTCCTTGATACCTGGACGTGATTATGTGAACGCTATTCATTTGAGGTATGGAGTGCTCTTTAGCAGAGCGAGAGGTGCCAGAGGAAGAACTGACAAAGTTAAGACATGCAGGCGTGGGTGTGGGGCGATTGAGTCCCTCAATCACATTTTACAATCTTGTTACCACACCCACTTCGTTCGAATTGAAAGACATGACGCTTTGGTCAATTATATTCAATGGGTAGCGCAAGACCGCGGACTTACGGTTCACAAGGAACCAAAATTTAAGGTGGGTAATAATGTGCTGAAACCTGACCTTGTAGTGTACGGTACTGATAGGGTTGTTGTTGTAGATGCTCAGGTTGTTAGCGAGCAATTTCCGTTAAATAAGGCCCACTTAAATAAGGTTGATAAGTATAAGCCCGTAGTGGACCAGTTGGCGGGCTCCGAACTGGGGGTGCCAAATGCTCCCCCCTGACATTGAATTGGAGGGGTGCAGTGGCGGAATCCTCCGGGAAGGAGCTCGCGGCCTTCGGGATTTTGCGGTTGGTTGGTTGGTTGGTTGTATATTGTTTAATGGCACAAAATCCCATAAGGGACATGCTGCGCCAAACAAGAGTAGACTAAAATCATAAAAATAAAGACCATCAGAAAAGCAATCTGGATGGGGGTCCCATCCAGATGCAGTCAGAATAGTGTAGATAGGGAAGAAAATTAAAAACTAAACAAACGCACTATAAAAGATTTTAGGTAAAAAGTGCAGAAGTGCAATCTGGATGGGGCTCCCATCCAGATGTCAGAAAAAATTAGAAGAACAATTCAAGTTGTTTTTAAACCAAACAGAGATGCAAATCATATTTCAAAGTAAAATCCAGCTTGTTTTAAAAAAGTGAAGAGTGCCCCATGAGGTGTTTCCCCAATGAGGTTTGTCAAGATTGGGGATGATGAGTTAAAATAGATTCTGTATAAGTGCCGGAGACCCGGACAGTCAGTTAAAACATGATGAATGGTCAGGTAATCAAAATGGCAATGTGGACACATGGGAGCATCCTCCCGAAGTAAAAGATGTTTATGAGTGATTCTAGAATGTCCAATTCTCAGACGGGTCAGAAGAACATCGGTTTTCCTTGGATAACACGGAGGCCAGGTCATGATGGTAGGTTTGATGTGGTGCAGTTTATTATTGCATTCTAAATTCCAACTTTCTTGCCATTTACAGTGAATAAAGCGTTTGATAAGTAGTTTTACGTCTGAGAATGGAACTTTATGGCACAACGGATTAAGGGCACGTTTCGCCGCCTCATCCGCTTTCTCATTACCAGGAATACCCATGTGTCCAGGTACCCAGCAAAATAAAATATTATAGCCACGTCTTTTCAATTTATTATAAAAATCAAGGATCAATGAAACATAAGGATGCTTTTTAAATGATTTAATTGCGTCAATAGAGCTATTTGAGTCGGTATAAATGATGAAGGATGAGCTATGATGATGAGAGATGTAGAACATGGCTCTCTCTATTGCAATCAGTTCGGCTGTAAAGACAGAAGTAGATGAATGAAGGCGATAGCTTAAAGAGTTGTTTTCACAAAATATCCCACACCCAACAGTATCTCCACTCTTAGAGCCATCTGTGTAAATGTCAGTGTAATCATTAAAGTTTGATCTGTGTGCAGCAAATATCTGTTGAAAAACAACAGGAGCTAAGGTGTTTCTATCGTATCCTTTAAAAGGATGGAGCGATATAATACTAGGAGGTTTCCAAGGAGTGAGTACATGCAATGGACATGGACTCACCTCGATACTACTCAGTGGGCTATTATCAGTAATGTTCCTAATTCTGACACCAAAAGGTGGGATGCAAGATGGCCGATGCTGATAAAGCATATCGTTGTCTGTATTTAGAATGTATGAATGAAGAGGATGGCCTGGATGTGAAAGGATACGGTAATAAAGTTCTAAAGAAAGTTTTTCACGAATGTGGTGTAATGCTGGTTCATTGCAGTCAACATAAAGGCTTAAAACAGGAGAGGTACGAAATGCACCAGACCAAACACGGAGTGCGCTATGGTGCACAGTGTCAAGTTTTTTAAGAACAGAATTACGTGCGGAACCATAGACCTGGCAGGCATAGTCAATTTTGGAACGAATGACGGCTCGATAAATTTTAAGGAGAGAAGTACGGTCTGCTCCCCAAGAAGTATTTGAAAGCACCTTTAGTAGGTTAAGCGATTTTTCACATTTTGTCCGTAATTGTAAAATATGTGGTAAAAAGGTTAGCTTACTATCAAATTGGAGGCCGAGAAAACGAACACTGTCCACAACAGGAATTTGAGTTGGTCCAATAAAAATTTCAGGATCTGGATGCAGATCCCTACGTCTACAGAAGTGAACACAAGAAGTTTTGTCATGAGAAATTATAAATCCATTCTTATTAGTCCAATTAAGAATACGGGTGATTGCAATTTGCAACTGTCTTTCAATAAAACGAATATCCTGTCCCATACACATAATTCGGAAGTCGTCAACATATAAATCACCTTTCACAGAAGGGGGCAGTTGACTAAGAATGTCATTTATTTTTATAGCAAAGAGGGTGACACTCAGGACACTGCCCTGGGGTACACCCTCTTCTTGTACATAAAAACTAGAGAGTACCCCACCGATTCGGACTTGAAAAAGTCGAATGGCGAGGAAGTTCTTAATAAAAATAGGGAGATTCCCCCGAAAGCCTAGGTTAAAAAGATCACGAAGGATCCCGTATCGCCATGTTCTGTCGTAGGCTTTTGCCATGTCAAAAAATACTGACACCAAATGGTTGCGTTTTAGAAAGGCTGTCCGTATGTGATTTTCAAGATTGATCAGGTTATCGATAGTTGACCTACCTCGTCGAAACCCACTTTGAAACGCAGCAAGGCAATTGTTATTTTCTAAAATATGCACAAGACGACTATTGATCATTTTTTCAAGTAATTTGCAAAGACTGCTAGAGAGTGCGATTGGCCTGTAATTATTGGGATTGCTAGCATCTTTCCCTGGTTTAGGAAAAGGAATGATAATAGAGTTACACCAGGCTTGAGGAAAGACCTGTTCTATCCAAATTCTGTTATAAAATGCAAGTAAATTATTTAGAGAGGTTGTGCAGAGATGTTTAAGCATGGTATAGGTGATGCCATCGTGACCTGGAGCTGATAGATGGCTATTTTGCAAACATTTTATGAGCTCTGAGAGAGTAAAAGGGAGATTATAGTCATAAAAGTTACGGGAATTAAAATTGAGGTGGGTAGTTTCTGTTTGTCTTTTGTATGATAAAAAAGGTTCCGGGTATGAGTCAGAGGCAGAGTTAGATGCAAATGTATTTGCTATGGTTTCAGCAATATTCTTAGGAGAAGCTATTGTTTGTCCGTTATGATTTAAAATTGAGATGTGGTTTTCAGAATAAAGACCCATACAATTTTTTACTTTTTTCCAGAGGACTTTACTAGAGGTATTTGGTTTAATATTAGATACATATTGAATCCAGGATTCACGTTGGCTTTTACGGCGCACTCTTCTAGCTTCAGCTTTTGCTTTTTTGTAGGCAAGATAGTTAGTGTTATTGGGATAACGCCGAAAGATGCCCCAGGCTTTCTGTTGATTTTTTTTTGCAGCTTGACAGTCACTGTTCCACCATGGCTTCCGGTGTCTCATTGTAGATGATGAGTTAGGTATGCTAATATCTGCAGCATTGATAATACACTGGGTGATATTATCAACTGCATCGTCTATGTCACCTTCTACCATATGATTTGTGATTTTAGCATGATTTGTGAATGTTGGCCAATTGGCTCTGTCATAGTTATAGCGTTTAAAATAATGATTAGAATCCCTGTCAGGAGTGGTCTGTGAAATGAAAGTGGGAAAATGGTCACTGCCGTGCAGGTCACTTGAAATCCAGAAATTCCAATACGGATAGATAGATGGAGAGCAGATAGTGAGATCTATGGCATGAAAGGTGCGTGTCGGTTCATGAAAATATGTATGATCACCATTATTGAGTAGGCATAAGCCATTGTCAGAAATTAATTTTTCAATGATATCACCACGTTGATTAGTGTCAGAATTCCCCCACAGTTGGCTATGAGCATTAAAATCCCCAACGATGATGAAAGGAGTTGGGAGTTGAAGAAGGAGATCATCAAGTAGTGCTGACTGAATAATTTGGTGGGGTGGTAAATAAATGGTACAGACTGTAATAAGACGTTTTATATGTACACGGACTGCAACAGCTTGTAAGTTTGTGTTTAGGTTAATATGAGTATGGGGTAAATTGCGAGAGATGAAAAGAGCCACTCCACCAGTGGCCCTATCACAACCAGTAAAATCTTTTCTGTATGTAGCATAGGTGCGCAGTTTTGCTTTGTCATTGGGTTTAAGGTGGGTTTCTTGTAAAGCTAAACATAGTGGTTGATGGTCATGAAGAATACTTCGGATTTCGTCATATTTATTATGGTAGCCTCGACAGTTCCATGAAATAATATTAGTCATGAGTGAGTTTTTTTTAATAAATTAATCTGCACCCTATTATCCGGAGATAGTAGACATACTATCTCCATCGTTAAATTCTTCACCCGGTTCTGGATGAAGAGCAACGGCATCATCCTCTTCCATTTTTTCTTTCATTTTTGGATGGATTTCATTTTTGGATGTTTTATTTTTTATCTTTTTGGCTGGATTTTCAGATGACACAGTGGTTTTAATTGTTGGTAGATTAAATTTTTCTGAATCAGATCTATGTTTTGTTTTTTGAAGTCCTCTTTTGGTGGTATTTTGAGAGCCTCTCTTAGGAATATGAGATTGGGAAGATTTTGTAGAGGAATTTTGTGATGGTTTAGGAGGAACAGAGTTTGGTGAACTAGGAGGGAGAGAGTTTGGTGACTTAGGAGGAATAGATTTCAGTGGCTTGGGAAAGTCAGACTGCGTTGAACTATTTGTTTTACCAGAATAAGTAGGCAGGTTCATTTCTTTTTGTTTTGGTTGGCAATTATTATCAGTGGGGAATTCGGTTTGGGTGGCAATGCTTTGATAAGTTTTATGGGCCGTTTTGGATAAAGCAGCAGCATATGAAACACCAACTCTAGGTGTCCTGGACTCAACTATTTTTCTGGCTTCTGGGTATGAAATGTTATCTTTTGTGCGTATGGTCTGTATCTCTTTTTCTCTTTTCCACTGTTCACATGATTTGGCGTAAGATGGATGATCTTTTTTACAGTTGACACAACAAGGTGGAGCGTTGCATTGCGCACTTTCGTGGCCAACTGCACTGCACCGACCACATGTTTCCTTACCACGGCAATTTGTTTTTGAATGCCCAAAGCGTTGACAATTAAAGCAACGCAGTGGGTTTGGAATGTACGGTCTGACAGAACATGACAGATATCCAGCTTTTACATATTTGGGTAAGTTTGGTGAGTTAAAGGTGAGTATGATGTGCTTGGTAGGGATTTGTATTTGATTGGCTGGTATTTGTTCGTCTTTACGGTAAATTTTGATCCGTCTAGCTTCAATTACATTTTGTTCTTTTAGATTATCAACTATTTCAGTTTCTGTAACATACAGCAGGTCAGATTCAGATATCACCCCACGAGATGTGTTGAGGGTTCTATGTGGACTTACGGAGATTGGGATATTTGCAAAATTTGTACATTTTTTTAAACTAATGGCTTGTTTGCTATTGTTTACTTCAATAAGAAGTTCACCAGATCGAATTTTTTTAATGGTTTTTGGTTCACCTATCAATCCTTGGACAGATTTGTTAATCAAGATGGTTGGTTGGTTGTATGGGGTTTTATGGCGCAAAGTCCCAGTAGGGACATGCTGCGCCAAGACAAAGTCAAAATGTAAAAATGTATATATCCAAAAAAAATGATTAAAAGAAGAATAACAAAACGGTGATAAAAACAAAAAAATTAATGAAAACAGTAATATGTATATCTAAAACCGTTTAAAAGAATCAAAGGTTCATAGTTAAAAGTCAAGCGTATTATAAGTAAAAACTGTGGAGTTATTAAATTAATAACTGTTAAAATACACAAAGTTTAAAAGGATGTACAAATACTATATGAAAACAAGGTTTAAATCACATGAGTAAAAAACAATGTAAAATCAATTAGGTAAAAATTCCTCTAAAACTGTATTTCCTTCATCACCACTTGATTCATAAGAGTCGGATTCCATTGCTTCATCGACATAGTGCTGCAGTTGTTTTGGATCCTTCATGTTAGAGACAGACGGATTTAAACAGCTGTTCTTGTTCTTTTTCTTCACAGTGTTCCACTGTGAAGAGCCCCCAATTGTTTTCCTCTCTTTCTGAAGGCAAATTTTTTTGCTTGGTTTCACTGTTTGAGTAGTATCAGGTTTCTGTGATGTTTTTTTAGATTTAACAGCCTTAGTATCCGTCTGGAGTTCAGATGATTTCTTTGATTGAACTGGTTCGGATGACTTTTTGGATTGAACTGGGCCGGATGACTTTTTGGATTGAACTGGGTCGGATGACTTTTTGGATTGAACTGCAGGTTTTTGTGATTGACTAGTTTGATATACTATAGTAACAGGTTCTGAGGATGGTAGCCAACGTTCTAATAATGGGGTTGCATAACATTTAGAACCACAGCAGACATCACGAGTTTGTACCTTTGTGGCGCTGAGTGGTACTGTGATAGGTGAGTTATTTAGTGGAACGGAAGGTTCGGTCTGGGTGCTTATGTGCCTTACAGATTTTGGTTGTTGTTTGAGTAGACTAGAGTAGGAGACTCCGACTGACGGAGTCCTGGATTCAACAACTTTGCGGGCTTCAGGATAGGAGAGATTTTGAGTTACTTTAACAGAAATGATTTCTTTTTCACGTATCCAGGTAAGACAAGAACGGGAGTATGCAGTATGATTACCCTTGCAATTTATGCAGCGTTCAGGATTTTCACATGATTTATTGTCATGGCCAACTTCTGCACAACGTGCACAGGTGGTGGAACCCCGGCAGTTAGTAGTAGTGTGGCCATAACGCTGGCAATTAAAGCAACGTAGAGGATTAGGAATGTAGGGACGGACAGGACAATTAAGGTAACCAGCTTTAATTCTTTTTGGTAAGGTAGGGCTATTGAAGGTCAGAATGATGTGCTTTGTGGGAAGCACTTGTCCATTCCGACGGAGTGTAATACGTCGTGCATCTATGACATTTTGATCATTTAAATTTTGTAAAAGTTCATCCTTAGTAGAAAATAAAAGATCTGGTTCGGAGATTACGCCACGGCTTGTATTTAGGGTTTGATGTGCTTTAACAGAAACAGAGAATGGACCTATTGTATTACAATTTGATAGAAATTCAGACTGGCTGGCTGAAATAACCTCAACCAATAAATCCCCAGACTGCAGTTTTTTGAGATTATGACCATCACCGAAAACAGACTGAAATGTTTTTGCAATAAGGAAAGGTGAAGTTTTCTTAAATGAACTTTCAGACAGGCTATCAGTACGTTTGATTACAAAGAAGCGAGTGAAAAGATTGCTCTGTACAGTTTGTTGCTCTCCACATGGGAGAGGATTTGAAGGAAGTGAAGTATTTCCATCCATATTTGAAAAAAAATAGTTCAGACCCCGGCCGCACCACCCACTACCGAGCCCAACAAGGGGATGCACATTCGTGCACCAGTGCTAACCAGGGCCCATACGGTCACAAGACACTCCTATGCCAGTCTCTACCCTTAACGAGATGGCTAGTAAGTACTCGCTCACTTGATCCCCAGCCAGTGACAGAATTGTTAATCAAGAAGGGAGAGGTCTTGTCGAAGCTGCCTTCTACCCTTTTAACAAGAAAGAATCTTTCAGCACATGTATCATCAGTTCTATCAGCCCAAGATTTGGTTTGGCTCTGATTTATATCTGCTTGAAGGCCTGAGGCCGATGCAGTCAGTTTCTCCTTAGATATATTCTGAGGCGTAGCAGTCTTAAGTTGAGCATTTGATGAAATATGGGGTTGTGGGGCCTCCACATCGCTTGTCTTATTGTCTGAGATTGTAGCCATATTTGAGAGATAATGTTTAAAACGCCAGGCATCGGGCCTGGTCACCGACCCTTCTTCTTACCATTACTTTAGGCGCAGGTCTCAAAAGGGTGAAAACTATCAACAAACTTCCACGTTTTTCGAACGTTGGATTAAACTCGATAGCATCTCCAAACTCTAGTTCTTTCACAGTGGAACTCGGTTGTCGTAGGTAAGCCTTTACAGCTCTGTCCAACCTACAACGCCCTTACGTCGAAAGGACACCAGTCGCCCAGTGCATTCCTAACCACCGCCATACAAGTACGGCGCCCACCGATCACGGAACCGGAATTCGGAGATGCCCTGCACTCTGGGACTCGAGATCAGCCTAAAAAGGTAGAAACGAGGCGATGAGATTAAAAAACCTCAACACCCAGAGTGTCTCACGTGAAAATAAAAAAAACCACTATTGTAAAAAAGAAAAGGTAATGTGAGAGAGAACTTAGAAAACAGGTGTATTTTTTGTCTTTTTTAAAACTTTTTTTCCTTTTTTTTTTTAAACAAAAGAACAAGAACAATGTTAGTAGAACAAATAACACTTTGAACAAAATGGTCAGTAAAAAACATGAACAAGAACAAAGAGGGATAAGAAACTAAAAAAAGAAGATTAAAAAGTGTGAAACAAAGAAAAAAGGATAGACAACTAAAAAGAGAAGAAAACAGGAAAGGAGAAAGATCGCTCGGGAACCCGGGGTCGCGAAACCCGTAAATACCTAAAGAAGGTATTCCCCTGGGGGGCGGGATTTTGCGGAGGAGCGATCTGAAAATCTTGGTTAGCCGATGCATGGTTGGGTCCGCGTGGATACACCGAGTCCACCAACACATGACGTGCCGTCAAGCACTGAAAGAGGGTATAGGCTGAAGTCTTGGGGCTGTGAGGTTCCCGTTGCATTTTTGGGTGGTACTACGTCGGGTACGTAGTAAAGCGGCTTGGGTTAGCCGAGGAAAAAAAATCATCTCTGTTGAGCGGACGCGAATTCATCAGATGCGTCCATACAAAGTACAACGTCCTATTTAAAAAGGCTCGTGCCACGAGAGGTAGAGACAGCGATAAGAAGTGTTCGAGAGGATGTAATGCAAATGAGACCCTCAACCACATCGTTCAAAAATGTTATGCGACACATAGATTTAGAATACAAAGACATGACGCCGTAACCAATTATGTCGCTAGAGCCCTTGACCAGAGGGGCTTTACGGTGGTCAAGGAAAAAACATATACTACTCCCGTGGGCAAGCTCAAACCAGATTTAGTGGCCTTTAGTCAAGACCAAGTTTTGGTCATTGACACACAAATCATTAACGATCAATACTCATTGGACAGAGCGCACAAAAATAAACTTGAAAAATACGCTCCCCTGCGAGAACAGCTCCAACCTCTCCGCCCAAATGGAGTCACGTTTGGTTCTACCACGATTAATTGGAAGGGTGCGATGTCACCGGAATCAAAGTTTTTACTGGGTTTCCATATTCTACGAAAAAGATACTTGAAAATCATTGCAGTTAGAACGCTTACTTGGACTGCCGCACATGGAGTGCTTTTCGACGAATGACGCTCCAACGGAAGCAGATACACTGTGCCGAAGTCTTCCAGCCACCATGAACTATTCTCTTTTAATTTTGTCGGTTTTTTAATTTCGGGTGAAGCACTACCTAATTGTAAAGTGTGCTAAATGTACACCTCGATGTTATTCGCGTGATTTGTTCTGTGAATTTTCATTAAACGTATTTTTGCCTGCCTACGTACGGAGCAATTTTTTCCAAAAAAAGCTATTTAATTATTTTTTTAACTTATTTTTACTAAGATTAGCACTAGAAAATACGAAAAAAAAGTAAAAAATATTTCATTCATTCATAAAATTTTGGTAAATGGAGGAATTTATTGTAAAATTTAGTGAAATTTGGCCCGAAACGCAAAACGCTCTAAAGGTTGGTTGGTTGGTTGAATGATGTTTAATGGCACAAAATCCCTTAAGGGACATGCTGCGCCAAAAAAAGAGACTAAACACATAAAAAAAACCATGAAGAGCAAAGAGAAGAGCAATCTGGATGGGGGGTCCCATCCAGATGCAGTCAGACAAGTGAAGATGAATAAGGAAATTTAAAAGCTAAAATATCAGAGCATAAAAGATTTCAAATGCAGAAATGCAAAGTGCAGTCTGGATGGGCGCCCATCCAGATGTGAGAAGAGTATAGAAAACATCAAGTTGTTGTTAAACCAAAAGAGATAAAGATTATATTTCAAAATAAAATCCAGCATGTTTTAAAAAAGTGAAGAGTGCCCCATGAGGTGTATCCCCAATGAGGTTTGTCAAGATTGGTGATGATGAGTTAAAATAAATTCTGTATAAGTGCCGGAGCCCCGGACAGTCAGTTAAAACATGATGAATGGTCAGGCAATCAAAATGACAATGTGGACACATGGGTGCAACCTCTCGAAGCAAAAGATGTTTATGAGTGATCCTAGAATGTCCCACCCTCAGACGGGTTAGGAGAACATCAGTTTTCCTTGGATAATTCGGAGGCCAGGACATGATTCTTGGTTTAACATGGTGCAGTTTATTATCATATTCTAAATCCCAACTTTCTTGCCATTTATTATGAATAGAGTGTTTAATAAGTAGTTTAATGTCTGAGAATGGAACATTATGGTGTAATGTATTAAGAGCACGTTTTGCCGCCTCATCCGCTTTCTCATTTCCGGGAATACCCATGTGTCCAGGTACCCAGCAAAATAATATATTATAGCCACGTCTTGTCAATTTATTATAAAAATCAAGGATGGATGAGACATAAGGATGCTTTTTAAATGATTTAATTGCGTCAATAGAACTATTTGAGTCAGTATAAATGATGAACGATGAGCTATGATGATGAGAAATGTGGAACATGGCTCTCTCTATTGCAATTAGTTCGGCTGTAAACACAAAAGTACAAGAATGAAGGCGATAGCTTAATGAAGTACTCTCACCAAAAATCCCACAACCAACAATATCACCTCTTTTAGAGCCATCTGTAAAAATCTCAGTGTAGTCCTTAAAATTAGCTTGATGTGAAGCAAACAAGTGTTGGAAAACAACAGGAGCCAAGTTGTTTTGATTATATCCTTTAAAAGTATGGAGACAGGTAATATTAGGAGGATTCCAAGGAGGGAGCACATGTGAGGGACATGGACTCACCTTGATCCTATTCAGAGGGCCATTATTAATAATGTTTCTCATTCTGCCTCCAAAACATGGAATGCAAGATGGTCGATGCTGATAAAGAATATCATTGTTGGTACTTAAAATGTAAGTGTGAAGAGGATGGCCAGGATGAGAGAGGACACGGTAATACAATTCTAATGAAAGTTTTTCACGAGTATGGTGTAATGCTGGTTCATTACAGTCAACATAAAGACTTAAAACTGGAGAAGTACGAAATGCACAGAGCAAACACGGAGTGCGCTATGGTGCACAGTGTCAAGTTTTTTAAGAACAGAATTACGGGCAGAGCCGTAGACCTGGCAGGCATAGTCAATTTTAGAACGAATTACAGCACGATATATCTTAAGGAGAGATGTACGGTCTGCTCCCCAAGAAGTATTTGAAAGCACTTTAAGTAAATTAAGCGATTTTTCACATTTTGTCCGTAATTATAAAACATGTGGTAAAAAAGTAAGTTTTTTGTCAAAGTATAGGCCTAGATAACGAACGTTGTCCACAGCAGGAATTTGAGATGTCCCAATAAAAATTTCAGGATCTGGATGTAGATCTCTTCGTCTACAGAAATGAACACATGAAGTTTTTTCAATAGAAATTAAAAAACCGTTTTTGTTAGTCCAGCTAAGGATAGTATTTATTGCTATTTGCAGTTGTCTCTCAATAAAACGAATATCCTGTCCCATACGCATAATGCGGAAGTCATCAACGTAAAGATCTCCCTTAACAGAAGGTGGTAGTTGATTAAGGATGTCATTTATTTTAATAGCAAAGAGAGTGACACTCAGGACACTGCCTTGAGGTACACCCTCTTCTTGTACATAGAAACTGGATAAAATCCCCCCAATTCGAACTTGAAAAATTCGAATTGCGAGGAAGTTTTTAATAAAAATTGGGAGGTTCCCACGAAAGTCCAGGTTAAAAAGGTCACGAAGAATCCCGTAACGCCATGTTCTGTCATAGGCTTTCGCCATGTCAAAAAATACTGAGACCAAATGGTTGCGTTTAAGAAAAGATGTCCGAATGTAATGTTCAAGATGGATCAGGTTATCGATAGTAGACCTACCTCGTCGAAATCCACTTTGAAATGCCGCAAGGCAATTGTTAGTTTCTAAAACCTGCACGAGGCGGCGATTGACCATTTTTTCAAGTAACTTGCAAAGGCAGCTAGAGTGCGCGATTGGCCTGTAATTATTAGGATTGCTAGAATCTTTTCCAGGTTTAGGAAAAGGAATAACAATAGCTCTGCACCAAGCGTTGGAGAATTTCTGTTCTGTCCATATTCTGTTGAAAAAGGAAAGGATATTGTTAAGAGAAAGTGGCGAGAGGTGCTTAAGCATAACATATGTAATGCCATCGTGACCTGGGGCAGATAAATGACTGTCTTGCAAGCACTTTAATAGCTCTGATATGATAAATGGTTGATTGTATGAAAATGAATTATGAGAGTTAAAATTAATCCTGGTCATTTCAGTTTGTCTTTTGTAAGTTAAAAAGGGTTCTGGATATGCGTCTGATTTAGAAATTGATGCTAGGGTGCTACCTATCGTCTCAGCTATGTTTTTGGGAGAAGTGATGGTTTGACCGTTCATATTTAAAATGGAAATATTATTTTCAGAGTACAGGACCATACATTTTTTCACTTTTTGCCAGAGTTCTTTACTTGAGGTGTTAGAGTCAATACTCGAAATATAGTTAATCCAGGACTCCCGTTGGCTTTTGCGTCGCACTCTTCTAGCTTCAGCCTTTGCTTTTTTGTATGCCATATAGTTAATGTTACTTGGATGTCTACGAAATAAACCCCAAGCCTTTTGTTGTTTTTTCTTTGCTACTTGGCAATCATTGTTCCACCATGGTTTTCTGTGTTTAGGAGCAGATGAAGTTTTAGGTATGCTAGCGTCAGCAGCATTGATAATACAATGAATTATATTATCAAGTGCTTTGTCAATATCTATGTTAGTCTCTATTATGCTATCAGTAATGTCTGCAAGTGCAGTAAAAGTTGGCCAATTGGCTCTGTCGTAAACATATCTCTTCGGATAATTATTAGAACCTCCACTAGTAGTCAATGATATAAAAGTAGGAAAATGATCACTGCCGTGTAAGTCATTTGAAACCCAAAAGTTCCAGAAAGGATAGAGCATTGGGGAGCAGATTATAAGATCTATTGCATGGAATGTGCGTGTTGGCTCGTGAAAATAGGTATGATCACCGTTATTGAGCAGGCATAAGCCGTTGTCAGAAATAAGTTTTTCTATAATATCACCACGTGGATTAGAATCGCTGTTTCCCCAGAGTTGGCTATGTGCATTAAAATCACCAAGAATGGTATATGGAGCGGGGAGTTGGAGAAGGAGATTTTCCAGATCTGCTGAATGAATATTTTTGTTTGGAGGTAAATAAATCGTACATATAGTTATGAGTTGATTAATATTCACACGGACAGCAACAGCTTGTAGGTTTGTAGTTAAAGCAATATGTGTATGGGGGAAACTATTGGAGATGAATAGAGCCACTCCACCAATGGCCCTATCACTGCCGATAAAATCTTTTCTGTAGGTTGAATAGCTGCGTAATTTGGCTTTGTCATTGGGTTTTAAATGAGTTTCCTGTAGAGCTAAGCATAATGGTTGGTGGTCGGATAGAATGTTATGGATTTCGTCATGTTTATTGTGGTAACCACGGCAGTTCCACGAAATAATATTAGACATGAAAGATTTTATTTAAGTAATAAATCTGCGTTATTTTAATCGGAGAAAGTAGACATACTATCTCCGTCGTTAAATATTTCATCCGGTTCTGGGTGAAGAGCTAGAGCATCATCTTCCTCCATTTTATCATTCTGCATTGAATGGGTTTTATTTTTGGATGTTCTGCTCTTTTTCCTTTTGGCTGTATTTTCAGATGACACAGTGGCTTTAATTGTTGGAAGGTTAAATTTTTCTGCATCAGATTTATGGTTTGGTTTCACAGATGATGTTTTAGTTGTATTTTGGGAACCTCTATTATGGAGTGGAAGTTTAGTAATAACAGATTGTGATGATTTTAAAGAGGCATTTTGAGCTGGTTTAGAAAGACCAGATTTTGGTAAATTAGGAGGAGCAGATTTAGGTGACTTAGGAGGGGCAGATTGCGTTGATCTATTTGTCTTACCAGAATTATTAGACAGGTTGTTTTCTTTTTGACTAGGTTGGCAATTAAGTTCAGTGGGGAGTTCAGTTTGAGTTGCAATAGCTTGATAGGTTTTTTTGGCAGTTTTAGATAACGCCGTAGCATATGAAACACCAACTTTGGGTGTCCTAGATTCAACGATTTTTCTTGCTTCGGGGTATGATATATTTTCTTTTGTACGTATGGTCTGTATCTCTTTTTCCTTTTTCCACTGATCGCACGATTTAGCATAGGATGGGTGGTCTTTTTTGCAATTTACACAAGAAGGTGGTGCATTGCATTGTACACTTTCGTGGCCAACTGCACTACACCTACCACATGTGGTTTTACCTCGGCATGATGTTTTTGAGTGCCCAAAGCGTTGACAATTAAAGCAACGCAGTGGGTTTGGGATGTAGGGTCTGACAGAACATGATAAATAACCTGCTTTTATATACTTGGGTAAGCTGGGTGTGTTAAAGGTCAGTATAATATGCTTGGTAGGTATTTGTACTTGGTTAGCTGGTATTTGTTCATCTTTATGGTTTAGTTTTATACGTCTAGCTCCTATGACATTTTGTTCTCTTAAATTTTCCACTATTTCATCTTTAGTTACATGCAGGAGGTCAGATTCCGAGATCACTCCACGAGACGAATTTAAGGTTCAATGTGGCGATACGGTGACAGCAATGTTAGCGAAGTGAGTACATTTTTTTAAGTTTAGCGCTTGTTGTTTGCTGGTTACTTCAATTAGTAGTTCACCTGTACGGAGTTTTTTTATTGTTTTGGGTTCCCCAACCAGTCCTTGGATAGATTTATTAATCAAAAAGGGAGATGTTTTATCAAAACTCCCTTCTTGGCGTTTAACGATGAAGAATCTTTCTTCTGTTTTACTTTCATGAGAGTCAGGATTTTTAGATTCCTTATTGGAAACAAAATCTTCAACTCTCTTACCCCATGATTCTTTATTATCCTGATTAATAGTAGCCTTTGAGCTAGAACTCAATGCATCATTATTCTCTTTATTAATTTGTGGGGCCTCCACATCGCATGTCTTAATTCCTGATATTGTAGCCATATTCTAGAGAGAGATTTTATGAAACGCCAGACATCGGGCTGGTCACCGACCCTTCTTCTTACCGTTACTTTAGGCGCAGGTCTCAAAAGTGTGAAAACTATTCACAACAAACTTCCACGTTTTTCGAACATTGGATTAAACTCGATAGCGTCTCCAAATTCTAGTTCTTTCTCAGTGGAACTCGGTTGTCGTAGGTAAGCCTTTACAGCTCTGTCCAACCTACATCGCCCTTACGTCGAAAGGACACCAGTCGCCCAGTGCATTCCTAACCACCGCCATACAAGTACGGCGCCCACCGATCACGGAACCGGAATTCGGAGATGCCTGTCACTCTGGGACTCGAGATCAGCCTAAAGAGGTAGAAACGAGGCGATGAGATTAAAAAACCTCAACACCCAGAGTGTCTCACGTGAAAATAAAAAAATCCACTAATGTAAAAAAGAAAGAGTAATGTGAGAGAGAACTTAGAAAAAAGGTGTATTTTTTGTCTTTTTTACACTTTTTAAACTTTTTTTTTCTTTTTTTTTTACCAACAGAACGAGAACAATGTTAGTAGAACAAAGAACAATTTGAACAAGTAAGTTAGTAAAACACTAGAACAAGAACTAGAACGAAGAGGGATAACCAACCAAAAAGAGAAGATTAAAAAGTGTGAAACAAAGAAAAAGGATAGACAACCAAAAAGAGAAGAAGACAAGAAAGGAGAAAAGATCGCTCAGGAATCCGGGGTCGCGAAACCCGTAAATACCTAAAGAAGGTATTCCCCTGGGGGAAAACGCTCTAAAGGAAATTCTACTGTATGTATCTTAATTTCCTTTTTACACTTCATATTTATGACATTGGTGAAGGTAATGAACTAAAATCTAAGAGATTCTTTAAGTATTTCAAAACTTATAGCATATCGCACTTGTTTATATGTTAATTTTCATAAAATTCATCGATGTCATTCCACAAAAACATTCATAAAACAAAAAATATTTATTCTAAAATTAAATATTTAGTTCACTGCCTTCACAATAGTGTAAATAATATACAGTGGACTCTCTCTATTCTGAACACGCATGGGACCGACCAAAAATGTTCAGATTATGGGGGTGTTCATTATAGAGGGAGACTGGGAAATACATTACTACTACTACTATGATTGAGTTTATAGACTGTATAGAATAATTGGCCATGCCAGTTACCTAGATGGACGTGCTAAATTTAAGTTTTGCAACTAGTGCAATGTCAAACTAAATTCAGTCGAACCTGTAATCTACCGTCTCTTTTTTTATTAAAAAAGTTTTACATAACATACATATATACAATATATTACTTAAAAACAAAATCGGTACATTATTTAACAAAGTGAGTAATTTTAGTTTGTTTTTGCATTGTGTATGCTTGTGCAGTGTACATGTTAGCCAGTTGTTTAAAAAGTGGAAAGACTTCCGGATGATGTTCAGCTGCATAGTTCAATAGGTCTTGAATCCCTTGGCCATATAGCTTGAAGGTGATCGTACTTCTTGTTTCATCTGTCACTTCTGCTTTTGCTTTTCTTTCACTATCGTCTTCCTCTTCAACGATGTTGTTGCCGCTAACTGGAAGGCTTCCGTCGGCTTCGAGATAAGCTCCAAGTTGAATTTCAGTATGGACCATTTGGAGAATTGATCCCCAAGTCACTCACAGCTGTTGCTTCTTATTCCTCTATTCTTAATTGTTCATTCTCACATTGGAAACCAGCTTTGGAAGACGTAGAGGGGCATTTTATTCCAAGCTGTTTATATCCAATGGACATCATCCATGACTTAACCGTCTTCATTAGTTTGGTTGCCTTCAGAAAATGGATTTGGTAGTGAGCTTCAAAGGTCTTGATTACTCCTTTTTCCGGTGGTTGGATTATAGAAGTACAGTTCGGTGGTCAGGAACTTCAGGCTCACATTGCTCAGCTGCATGTTTGTGTGTCATCTGCCATTATCCACAAAAAGAGTAATTTTTCTTCTTTCTTCATCATCTCGTTAATGACCTCCAACCATTGAGAAAAAATTGTGAATATCATCATGGCTTTTCCATTTGATTTATAGTGCACAGGCTATGATGCGATTTTCACATTTTAGAAACATCATGGTTTCTCACTTTTTCCGATAACAAGTGGTTTGAATTTCTCACAAGTAAAACTGGCACAGAGCATGAAGGCATGTCTTTCTTTTGACTTTCCATTTTCCGCCCACACCTTTCTCGCTTGTTTCTGTTAGGGTTTTATTTTTTATTCTAAAAAACAGGCCGGTTTCGTCGGCATTGAAAATGTCAGGGCGTCGAAATACTTCGTTATATCCTGAATTTCTTTCCTTTCCTTCACAGTGTCGATATTTACGTCTGCAGAGTGATTATTTTGAATACTATGTTATGACGACTTTTGAAGTGAGTCAACCATCCTTTTTATGCCTTGAATTTTGTGATTTTCTCCTTTTCTGTAAAATTCAGAGCAATCTGCTTCGGCAAGGGTCTTGTACAAGAAGATTCTTCCTTCTCATTTGGCAAAAAACTTCCAGACGCGATTGTTTATGTTCATCTTTCCCGTTTTCTTTTTTGAAAATTCTACGATTTGAGGAAAGTTCATTTGATTCGTTCAAAAGTGATTAAAATTTCTTTCTCTTTCTTGCTCATGACGTTTCTTGCCCTACTGAAATTACAAACTCACACGCAATTTTTATTTGACTTGCGTTTGATTTTAATTTTTGAACAACTTTGTATTTTTCCTGAAGCTTCAGTTCTTTCCATTTTTTTTCGTTTTTCTACTTATTTCTAATATAGCTGCGTAAGTGCAATGCTTCTTTCCCTGCATCAGTAGGCCCCCAGGGGGATACCTTCTTTAGGTATTCACGGGCTTCGCAACCCCGGGTTCCTGAGCGATCTTTCTTTTTTCCTTTTCCTCCTTTCTCTTGTCTTTCTTTCCTCTTTGTTTCACTCTCATTGTGGTTTCCTCTTCGGAGGTGAGGGCAATTCTGCATGAGCCGATATCATCCTGTATATCGACTCATGGAGAATTGTAAACCACCCACGTGTTTGCCGTACGTGGCGACCCGTGTCCCTGGAAAGGGGGATCCTGGCAGTTGAGGGAAACCAACACGCTGCTTTGGCCCCTGCTTCAGGTAGACGGGAGGTGCATATTGGTCCCGTATGCACCAATCGGCTGGTCAGCTGACTTGTCACTGGCTTGGGATCAAGCGAGCGAGCACTTACTAGCCATCTCGTTAAGGGTGGAGACTGGCATAGGAGTGTCTTGTGACCGTATGGGCCCTGGTTAGCACTGGTGCACGAATGTGCACCCCCTTGTTGGGCTCGGTGGTGGGTGGTGCGACCGGGGTCTGAATTGTTTTTTTTATTTCAATATGGATGGAAAAAATTTACTTCCTTTAAATCCTCTCCCATGTGGAGAGAATGCAAACCAAAACAAATTGTGTGATGATAAAGATGATGATATTGCCTCAAATACCAATTCATTTACTGAAAGATTCTTTGTTATCAAAAGACAAGAAGGCAGTTTTGACAAGACCTCTCCCTTTTTGATCCACAAATCTATCCAAGGACTGATGGGTGAACCTAAGACAATAAAAAAAATAAGATCTGGTGAACTACTTATTGAAGTAATCAATAGCAAACAAGCCACAAACTTAATGAAATGTACACATTTTGCAAATATCCCCATCTCTGTAAGCCCACATAGAACACTTAATACATCTCGTGGAGTTATTTCTGAACCCGACCTCTTGCATGTTACAGAATCAGAAATAGTAGATAATTTAAAAGAACAAAATGTTATTGCAGCCAGACGAATAAAATTCTTCCGCCGAGACGAACAAATACCAGCAAATCAAGTACAAATACCCACCAAGCACATTATACTCACGTTTAACTCACCCAACTTACCCAAGTCAATAAAAGCAGGATATCTATCATGTTCTGTTAGACCGTACATCCCAAATCCTCTACGCTGCTTTCAATGTCAACGTTTTGGGCATTCCAAAACAAATTGCCGTGGTAAAATCACATGTGGCCGGTGCAGTACAGTTGGCCATGAAAGTACTGACTGTAAGGCACCGCCTCATTGCGTAAATTGTAAAAAAGAACACCCATCCTATTCTAAATCCTGTGAACAATGGAAAATGGAAAAAGAAATACAGACAATACGCACAAAAGAAAATATGTCGTATACTGAAGCAAGGAAAATAGTTGAATCCAGGGCACCTAAAGTCGGTCTTTCATATGCTGCTGCCTTAACTAAAACTGTGAATAAAACTTATCAAAGTATTGGAACCCAAACAGATTTCCCTACTGAAAATAACTGCCAACCAAAACAAAAGGGAATTAACCCGTCTAATAATACTGGTAAGGTAAATAGTTCAACACAATCTGTTCTTCCTAAGCCACCGAAATCAGTTTCTTCTAAGCCATCGAATAGTGTTCCTCCTGAATTACCGCAACCAGAAATTGTCTCTTCTAAGTCAGCACAACCTAATTTTTCGAAACTTCCACTCCATAAAAGAGGCTCTCAAAATATCACTAAACCAACACCTTTAAAACCGGGCCATAGAACTGATGCAGAAAAACATAAACTACCAATAGTTAAATCCAGTGTCTCATCTGATAATACTACCAAAAAGAAAAAAAGTAAAACTTCCCAAAATCAAACCCATACAAAACATGATAAAATGGAAGAGGATGATGCTTTAGCTCTTCACCCAGAACCGGATGAAAACTTTAACGATGGGGATAGTATGTCCACTGTCTCCGAATAATATAACGCAGTTAATTTTATCTAAGGAAAAAAAATGACTAATATTATTTCGTGGAACTGCCGTGGATACCATAATAAACATGACGAGATCCGTAATATTCTCTCTGACCATAATCCATTATGTTTAGCACTTCAGGAAACCCATTTAAAACCCAATGACAATGCAAAATTACGTACTTTTGCTAGCTACCGTAAAGATTTTACTGGAAATGAAAGGGCCACTGGTGGAGTGGCTCTTTTCATCCTTCGCAATTTACCCCATACTCATATTAATTTAAACACAAACTTACAAGCTGTTGCAGTCCGTGTACATATAAAACAACTCATAACAATATGTACAATTTATTTACCTCCTAACCAAACTATTCAGTCATCACATCTTGATAATCTCCTTCTCCAACTCCCTGCTCCATATGTCATTGTTGGAGATTTTAATGCACACAGCCAACTCTGGGGCAACCGTGATTCTAATCTACGTGGTGATACTATTGAAAAACTTATATCTGACAACGGCTTATGTCTGCTCAATAATGGTGATCACACTTATTTTCACGAGCCGACTCGTACTTTCCATGCAATAGATCTTGCAATTTGCTCACCATATCTCTATCCTTTCTGGAACTTCTGGGTCTCAAGTGACCTACATGGCAGTGACCACTTTCCCACTTTTATTACACTGACTACTCCTGTTACGGATTGTAATAACTGTACAAAACATTACATATATGACAGAGCCAACTGGCCATCTTTTACATCACTGGCAAACATCACCACTAACATGATTGCGGGGAATATTGACAATGCACTTGATAATATAACTCAATGTATTATCAATGCTGCTGATTCCAGCATTCCAAAAACATCATCTAACCATAAAAACAGAAAACCATGGTGGAATAGCGATTGCCAAAGCGCAAAGAAAAAACAACAGAGGGCTTGGGGTCTCTTTCGGAGATACCCAAATAATAATAACTATATAGCATTTAAAAAAGCAAAGGCAGAAGCTAGACGAGTGCGATGCAAAAGCCAACGGGAGTCCTGGATTAATTATGTATCAAGCATAAACTCCAATACTTCAAACAAAGAACTCTGGGTAAAAGTAAAAAAATGTATGGGCCTTTACTCTGAAAATCATGTTTCTATTTTAAAACATAACGGTCACACCATCACTTCTCCTAAGAACATTGCTGAGACAATAGGTAGTACCCTAGCATCTATTTCTAAATCAGACGCATATCCGGAGCCTTTTTTATCTTACAAAAGACAGACTGAAATGACCAGAATTAATTTTAATAGTCATAACTCATTTTCATACAATCAGCCATTTATTATTTCAGAGCTTTTAAATTGTTTACAAGACAGTCACTTATCTGCTCCAGGTCATGATGGCATCACTTACATCATGCTCAAACATCTCTCACATACTTCACTTAACAATCTGCTTTCTTTTTATAACAGGATTTGGACAGAACAGCTTTTTCCCAATGCTTGGTGCAGGGCTATCGTTATTCCTTTTCCTAAGCCAGGAAAAGATGCTACCAATCCAAATAATTACAGGCCGATCGCACTTACTAGCAGTCTTTGCAAATTGCTTGAAAAAATGGTCAGCTGCCGCCTTGTACATGTTTTAGAAACCAACAATTGCCTTGCCGCTTTTCAAAGTGGATTTCGACGTGGTAGGTCTACTATCGATAATTTGATTCATTTGGAAGATCACATCCGGACAGCCTTTTTAACACGTAACCATTTGGTGTCCATATTTTTTGATATGGCGAAAGCTTATGACAGAACCTGGCGTTATGGAATCCTTCGTGACCTTTTTAACTTGCTCTTTCGTGGGAACCTTCCAATTTTTATCAAAAACTTCCTCACAATTCGACTTTTTCAAGTTCGTATTGGTGGAATTTTATCTAGTTTTTATGAACAAGAAGAGGGTGTACCTCAGGGCAGTGTCCTGAGTGTCACCCTCTTTGCAATAAAAATAAATAACATCCTGAATCAACTACCCCCTTCTGTGAAGGGAGATTTATACGTTGATGACTTCAGAATTATGTGTATGGGACAAGACATGCGTTTTATTGAGAGACAACTGCAAATTGCAATCAAAAATATTCTTAACTGGACAAATAAAAATGGTTTTATTATTTCCTATGACAAAACTTCCTGTGTGCATTTCTGTAGATGTAGGGGTCTGCATCCAGATCCCGAAATCTTTATTGGCCCTTCTCAAATCCCTGTTGTAGACAACGTTCGTTATTTAGGCGTTTATTTTGATAAAAAACTGACTTTTTTACCACATGTTTTACAACTAAGGACAAAATGTGAAAAATCGCTTAATTTACTTAAAGTGCTTTCAAATACTTCATGGGGAGCAGACCGTACATCTCTCCTCAAAATTTATCGTTCTGTAATCCGTTCAAAAATTGACTATGCCTGCCAGGTCTACGGTTCAGCACGTAATTCTGTTCTTAATAAACTTGACACTGTGCACCATAGTGCACTTCGTGTTTGCTCTGGTGCATTTCGTACATCACCAGTTTTAAGCTTGTATGTAGATTGTAATGAACCGTCACTCTATCAGATTCGTGAAAAACTCTCATTGATTCTGTATTACCGTCTCCTTTCGCATCATGGTCATCCACTTCATTCCCACTTGTTAAATACTGACAATGCCATGCTTTATCAGCATCGCCCATCTTGCATCCCATCTTTTGGTTTAAGAATAAGAAACTTTATTGACAATAGCCCTCTGAGTAATATCGAGGTGAGCTCATGTCATCCACATGTGCTACCTCCTTGGAAACCTCTTAATATTACTTCTCTCCACCCTTTTAAAGGATATGATAAAAATAATTTGGCTCCAATTATTTCCCAACAACTATTTGCTGCACATAGATCAAATTTCAATAGTTACACTGACATTTATACAGACGGTTCCAAAATGGGAGATATTATTGGTTGCGGTGTTTTTTGTGAAAACACTTGTCTCAGTTACCGGCTGCATTCGTCTACTTCTGTGTTTACAGCTGAACTGATCGCGATAGAGAGAGCTATGTTACACATTTCTCATCACCATAACACATCCTTCATCATTTATACTGACTCAAATAGTTCTATTGACGCAATAAAATCTTTTAAAAAACATCCTTTTGTCTCATCCATCTTAGATTTTTATAATAAATTGACACGACGCGGCTATAATATTTTATTTTGCTGGGTACCCGGACACATGGGTATTCCTGGTAATGAGAAAGCAGATGAGGCGGCAAAACGTGCTCTTAATCCATTACACCATAAAGTTCCTTTCTCAGACGTTAAACTACTTATAAAACACTTTATTCAGAATAATTGGCAAGAGAGTTGGGATTTAGAAAACAATAATAAACTGCATCGTATTAAACCAACAATCATAACCTGGCTTCCGATTTATCCAAGAAAATCTGATGTTATTCTGACTCGTCTGAGAATTGGACATTCAAGAATTACTCATAAACATCTATTACTTCGGGAGGATGCACCCATGTGTCCACATTGTCATTTTGATAACCTGACCGTCCATCATGTTTTATCTGACTGTCCGGGCCTCCGGCACTTATATAGATTTTATTTTAGCACATCTTCACCAATCTTGACAAACCTCATTGGGGAAACACCTCATGGGGCACTCTTTACTTTTTTAAAACACATTGGTTTTTATTTTGAGATATAGTTTCTTTAAGGGCTTCATGTGTGGGACTTTCTTATCGACATCTGGATGGAGGGCCCATCCAGATAACTTGTTTACTTGGTTTTACTGGATTTCTTTTTTACATTGATTTCTATCCTTGTTTAATGACTACATCTGGATGGGTTACCCCATCCAGATGGCTTTTCTATTTCAACTCATATTTTTTTTTTTTTTTTTTTTTTTTTTTTGTGTGTGTCATTTGTTTACTCACTTCTTTTTTTTTCGCTTTTGTTTGGCGCAGCATGTCCCGTTGGGGATTTTGCGCCATAAAACCCAATACAACCAACCAACCAACCCTGCATCAGTAGAGAAACGGCGAACAAAAATTTACCATTACCGAGCAAAAGGAAAAAAGAAACAGAAACGATAATCCTGCTCAAACAGTTGTGCAGAAAATAAATCATAATCCTTTTTTAGACACTACCTGTAATATCTGTTGACTCTTATCTATCACTGGTGTGGGGCCTTTCTGTTGCATAATCTTTCTATTTTCATCTCAGCTCGAGAGAGGGGGACTCACGTGACATGGTTTTTACATTATTTTTTCTTGTATCCCTTTGCACAAAAATTGATTGTTTTGTTCATTTCATTTATCTGATTAACATGATTTACTTTTTGTGAAATGGCAACAGTTTTATATCTGGACTTTTTGTTTTTTAAAAATATAAGAATGTTCTAATTAGTTTAGATGTAGAACACTTAAAGACGTACCTGTTTGAAAAAAAATTCTTTCAATTTATTTATTTTTTATAACATATGTTTTGTTATCTGAAGACTTTATCTCAATTATTCAAACAAATTGCAGCATCGAGTAGATGCATAAAATCTAGCAATGATTCTGTCTGTTTATTTTTAAATCGAGTTTATTGAAATTTTTTATTCTTCAGCAATCTTTTCTCGGAATTTACGTGATGGAGGAATTCCTTGAATTCTGATTGCAAACACACGTTCAGTTTACAGAGAGACGGAATAGAATGAGAATCAAAAGTAGCGTTCATAATAGTGGGGTGTTCACATTAGAGAGTGTTCAGATAGAGAGAGTCCATTTTCATAAAATTCATCGATGTCATTCCACAAAAACATTCATAAAACAAAACATATTTATTCTAAAATTAAATCTTTAGTTCACTGCCTTCACAATAGTGTAAATAATATATATTTTAAATTTCATAGTGATATTCCAATAACTTTTTGAGAAATCATGTTTTGCGTATGGAATTTTCACCGAAAATTACATTTTCCAAAAAATGCATTTAAAGTTTAGATTTATGTTTTACTACAAGCATTTACAGTAATATACATCTAAATTTCATGGAGCATATTATTTACATTTCTTATTATTAAACAAATGCATCCGAAATCGCGAAATTTTTCCAAACATGCGACCCTTTAAAAGCAATTTAAAAATTTAAAAATTTTAAAGCCCTTTAAACAGCACATCCGGTTTGAGTGACAGCTGTTGAGTAGTTTTAAAACCGCTATAACTCCGGATCTATTTATCGTACAATAAAAACAAATACAGTTTTGAAAAGGTAAAAAGTTGGTCTTTAATAAAATAAAATAAATTTGACAATTTTGGTCGAAAATTGCATTTTCGACGTAGTCAGATACCTTAAGGACCCCCCACCAGTGCAGAATCCTGGCTGGTGAATCAGCGGTCCCTCGGCCAGCAAGCCGTCGGACACGTCGTTTCATGTCGCTACTAGTAAAAAAGAGAGAAAAGAACCGGGTACTGCACGCGCTGGTTCATCAATTTATCAAGATGGAGAAGGTTCGGGTGAGCAGGCTGCTTCTGTTCCATGTGAAGTGTGTTCAAGAAAGTTTGTAAAATACTGCGGGGGTGAGTGTCCATATGAGGGCCGATCAGCCCGATGAATACTTCAAACTATTACAGGAAAAATCCAGCCAAACACATGCTCGGTGGAATGATCTGGAAGAAATACAAATGGCCCTCTACGAGGTCAAACTTTTAAATGAAGGGAAAAAGTTCCTAAACATGGAGCTAAACCATTACTACCACATAGGACGCTGGAATAAATTAAAGGGAAGCGCAAATAAGAGTACTAACAACTAGTCCTAAGACTTCGGCCCCCCGGGGGAATACCTTCTTTAGGTATTTACGGGTTTCGCGACCCCGGGTTCCCGAGCGATCTTTCTCCTTTCCTGTTTTCTTCTCTTTTTAGTTGTCTATCCTTTTCTCTTTGTTTCACACTTTTTAATCTTCGTTTTTTAGTTTCTTATCCCTCTTTGTTCTTGTTCATGTTTTTTACTGACCATTTTGTTCAAATTGTTATTTGTTCTACTAACATTGTTCTTGTTCTTTTGTTTAAAAAAAAAAGGAAAAAAAAGTTTTAAAATATTGAAAAAAGACAAAAAAATACACCTTGTTTCGAAGTCCTCACCCACATCATTTTTTCTTTTTTACAATAGTGGATTTTTTTATTTTCACGTGAGACACTCTGGGTGTTCAGGTTTTTTAATCTCATCGCCTTGTTTCTACCTCTTTAGGCTGATCTCGAGTCCCAGAGTGCAGAGCATCTCCGAATTCCGGTTCCGTGATCGGTGGGCGCCGTACTTGTATGGCGGTGGTTAGGAATGCACTGGGCGACTGGTGTCCTTTCGACGTAAGGGCGATGTAGGTTGGACAGAGCTGTAAAGGCTTACCTACGACAACCGAGTTCCACTGTGAAAGAACTAGAATTTGGTTGGTTGGTTGGAGTTTTATGGCACAAGGTCCCTTCAGGGACATGCTGCGCCAAGAAAAAAGTAAGGTGTAAAACATGGTTAAAATTTAAAAGTTACATTAAAAGACTGTATGAGATATATAAGTTATAAACAAAGTAAACTGAAGAAAGAAATGTGATGATACATGTAATAAAAATAATGTACAATGAAAGTGACAATACACAAGGTTTAAAAATCCAAAATGTAATTCAAAGACAAAGCATATATTTAAATTAAAAATCTCTAAAAGCTCTAAGGTTATGAAAAGTTAAAATTAATCCAAAAATCAAAGCATAACACAGTATAGTAATACTGCCTAAAAACAAAGTTATAATTCAAAATTTAAAAAACTCAATAAAAAATCATGTAGGATTAAATTTTTCGAAAACAACATTTTCATCGTCATCAGAGTCATAACTGTAAGAGTCCATAGCCTCTTCTGCATAGTTCAGTAACTGTTTGGTATCCACTACATTTGTGATTGCTGGGCTCAGGCATGATTTCTTGTCTTTTCTCTTCACGGTTTTCCACTGTGAAGAGACTTGCGTTGGAGGTTTCTTCCTTTCTTTTTGCGCACAAGTTTTTTCATTAGCTTTCTGAGTTGGGTGAATTGGTTTCACCAATTTTCTTTTATCTGGAGCTGGCGTTTGTTTAGTCTTATGTTCGGTTGATATTTTTGATTGAACTGATGATGTTCGGAGAGAATTAGGTTTCTGTAATGGTATTGGAGATGAAGCAGCCTTAGTTTCAGTCTGATGATTAGATGACTTTTTGGATCCAACTGGAGATTTCTGTGACTGAGTAAGTTGATATTCTATTGTAACTGGTTCTGAGGATGGTAGCCAACGTTCCAATAATGGGGTACCATGGCATTTACTACCAAGAGAGACGTCCCGGGTTTTTTTAGGTGAAGTATTGGTTGAATGTGTCATAGATGTATTATTTGGTGGAAAAGAGCAGTCGGTCTGGGTACTGATGTGCCTTACGGATTTTGGTTGTTGTTTGAGTATACTGGAGTAAGATACCCCGATAGTCGGGGTTCTAGACTCAACAAGTTTACGAGCTTCGGGATAGGAAATTTTTTCAGTTATTTTAATAACAATTATTTCTTTTTCACGGATCCAGTTAGGACAAGAACGGGAGTATGCTGGATGATCACCCTTACAATTTATGCAGCGTTCGGATTTTTTACAAGATTTACCGTCGTGGCCTACTTCTGCACAACGAGGGCAGGTAACAGTACCACGACAAGTAGTGTTGGTATGACCATATCGTTGACATTTGAAACAACGGAGAGGATTTGGAATATAAGGCTGGACAGGACAGCTTAGGTAGGCTGCTTTAATTCTAGTAGGTAAATTAGGACTATTGAAAGTCAGAATGATGTGCTTTGTGGGAAGCACTTTCTCATTCCGACGAATTGTTATACGGCGTACATCGATGACATTTTGGTCCTTTAAATTTTCTATAAGTTCTTCTTTTGTAGACAGTAAAAGGTGAGGTTCCGATATTACACCACGGCAAGTATTCAGAGTTTGATGCGCTGTAACAGACACATAGAAAGGTCCTATTGTATTAGCATTTGAAAGAAGCTGAGATTGGCTGGCTGAAGAGACCTCAACAAGCAAATCTCCAGAATGCAGTTTTTTAAGTGAACAGTTGTCACCAAATACAGAATGAAATGTTTTTGCAATAAGAAAAGTTGAAGTTCTCTTAAAAGAACTATCAGAGAGGCTATCAGTGCGTTTAATTACATAAAAACGAGTGAATGAAGAATTCGGTTCATTTTGCTGCTCTCCACATGGGAGAGAGTTAGAAGGAAATGAATTTTTTCCATCCATGTTAGAAAAAAATAATGATTCAGACCCCGGCCGCACCACCCACTACCGAGCCCAACAAGGGGATACACAATCGTGCACCAGTGCTAACCAGGCCCATACGGTCACAAGACATTCCTATGCCAGTCTCCACCCTTAACAAGATGGCTAGTAAATGCTCGCTCACTTGATCCCCAGCCAGTGACAAGTCAGCTGACCAGCCGATTGATGCATACGGGACCAATATGCACCTCCCGTCTACCTGAAGCAGAGGCCAAAGCAGTGTGTTGGTTTCCCTCAACTGCCAGGATCCCCCTTTCCAGGGACACGGGACGCCACGCACGGCAAACACGTGGGTGGTTTACAATTCTCCATGAGTCGATATACAGGATGACATCGGCTCATGCAGAATTGCCCTCACCTCCTAAGAGGAAACCACAATGAGAGTGAAACAAAGAGGAAAGAAAGGCAAGAGAAGAAAGAGGAAAAAGAAAAGAGAAAGATCGCTCAAGAACCCGTGGTTGCGAAAACTAGAATTTGGAGACGCTATCGTGTTTAATCCAACGTTCGAAAAACGTGGAAGTTTGTTGTGAATAGTTTTCACCCTTTTGAGACCTGCGCCTAAAGTAACGGTAAGAAGAAGGGTCGGTGACCAGCCCGATGTCTGGCGTTTCATAAAATCTCTCTCTAGAATATGGCTACAATATCAGGAATTAAGACATGCGATGTGGAGGCCCCACAAATTAATAAAGAGAATAATGATGCATTGAGTTCTAGCTCAAAGGCTACTATTAATCAGGATAATAAAGAATCATGGGGTAAGAGAGTCGGAGATTTTGTTTCCAATACGGAATCTAAACATCCCGACTGTCATGAAAGTAAAACAGAAGAAAGATTCTTCATCGTTAAACTCCAAGAAGGGAGTTTTGATAAAACATCTCCCTTTTTGATTAATAAATCTATCCAAGGACTGGTTGGCGAACCCAAAACTATAAAAAAACTCCGTACAGGTGAACTACTAATTGAAGTAACCAACAAACAACAAGCTCTGAACTTAAAAAATGTACTCACTTCGCTAACATTGCTGTCACCATATCGCCACATAGAACATTAAATTCGTCTCGTGGAGTGATCTCGGAATCTGATCTCCTACATGTAACTGAAGATGAAATAGTGGAAAATTTAAGAGAACAAAATGTCATAGGAGCTAGACGTATAAAAATAAACCGTAAAGATGAACAAATTCCAGCTAACCAAGTACAAATACCTACCAAGCATATTATACTGACCTTTAACACACCCAACTTACCCAAATATATAAAAGCAGGGTATATATCATGATCTGTCAGACCATACATCCCAAACCCACTGCGTTGCTTTAATTGTCAACGCTTTGGGCACTCAAAAACATCATGCCGAGGTAAAACCACATGTGGTCGGTGTAGTGCAGTTGGCCATGAAAGTGTACAATGCAATGCACCACCTTCTTGTATAAATTGCAAAAAGATCATCCATCTTACGCTAAATCTTGTGAAATATGGAAAAAAGAAAAAGAGATACAGACCATACGCACAAAGGACAACATATCGTACCCTGAAGCCAGAAAAATTGTTGAATCAAGGACATCCAAAGTTGATGTGTCATACGCTACTGCCTTGTCTAAAACTGTCCATAAAACTTATAAATCTATTGCAACTCAAACAGAACTCGTCACTAAACCTAATTGCCAACCTAATCAAAAAGATAACTACCTGTCCAATAATTCTGGTAAGACAAATAGATCAACGCAATCTGCCCCTCCTAAGTCACCTAAATCTGCTCCTCCTAATTTAGCAAAATCTTGTCTTTCTAAACCAACTCAAAATGACTCTTTAAAATCATCACAATCTGTTATTACTAAACTTCCACTCCATAATAGAGGTTCTCAAAATACAACTAAAACATCATCTGTGAAACCAAACCATAAATCCGATGCAGAAAAATTTAACCTTCCAGCAATTAAAGCCACTGTGTCATCTGAAAATACAGCCAAAAGGAAAAAGAGCAGAACATCCAAAAATAAAACCCATTCAATGCAGAATGATAAAATATAGGAAGATGATGCTCTAGCTCTTCACCCAGAACCGGATGAAATATTTAACGACGGAGATAGTATGTCTACTGTCTCCGATTAAAATAACGCAGATTTATTACTTAAATAAAATCTTTCATGTCTAATATTATTTCGTGGAACTGCCGTGGTTACCACAATAAGCATGACGAAATCCGTAACATTCTATCCGACCACCAACCATTATGCTTAGCTCTACAGGAAACCCATTTAATGACAAAGCCATGACAAAGCCAAATTACGCAGCTATTCAACCTACAGAAAAGATTTTATCGGCAGTGATAGGGCCATTGGTGGAGTGGCTCTATTCATCTCCAATAGTTTACCCCATACACATATTGCTTTAACTACAAACCTACAAGCTGTTGCTGTCCGTGTGCATATTAATCAACTCATAACTATATGTACGATTTATTTACCTCCAAACAAAAATATTCATTCAGCAGATCTGGATAATCTCCTTCTCCAACTTCCCGCTCCATATATCATTCTTGGTGATTTTAATGCGCATAGCCAACTCTGGGGAAACAGTGATTCTAATCCACGTGGTGATATTATAGAAAAACTTATATCTGACAACGGCTTATGCCTGCTCAATAACGGTGATCATACCTATTTTCACGAGCCAACACGCACATTCCATGCAATAGATCTTATAATCTGCTCCCCATTTCTCTATACTTTCTGGAACTTTTGGGTTTCAAATGACTTACACGGCAGTGATCATTTTCCTACTTTAATATCATTGACTACTAGTGGAGATTCTAATAACTATCCGAGAACATATGTTTACGACAGAGCCAATTGGCCAACTTTTACTGCACTTGCAGACATTACTGATAGCATGATAGAGACTCACATAGATATTGACAAAGCGCTTGATAATATAATTCATTGTATTATCAATGCTGCTGACGCTAGCATACCTAAAACGTCATCTGCTCCTAAACACAGAAAACCATGGTGGAACAATGATTGCCAAGTAGCAAAGAAAAAACAACAAAAGGTTTGGGGTTTATTTCGTAGATATCCAAATAACATTAACTATATGGCATACAAAAAAGCAAAGGCTGAAGCTAGAAGAGTGCGACGCAAAAACCAACGGGAGTCCTGGATTAACTATATTTCGAGCATTGACTCTAACACCTCAAGTAAAGAACTCTGGAAACAAAGAAAAAAGGATAGACAACCAAAAAGAGAAGAAGACAGGGGAGGAGAAAGATCGCTCAGAAACCCGGGGTTGCGAAGCCCGTGAATACCTAAAGAAGGTATCCCCCTGGGGGGGACAAACGCCGGTCGGGCTGATTTTTTTTACATATGAAAGGTTTTTTTAACACCGACTGTTCTATAAAGTCCTACGTCACGTAAGCCTCTCGACACTGTAGACCGACTTATTTCAGCAATATTTTAACACCATAAATCACGGGGAATTGCAGCGGCAATTTTACGCGGATCATCAACTGCTTTTCTTCTGATAATTCTGTCCACAAGAATAGTCATTTTTCGGTGTCCTCCGGACCATGCTAAGTTCAAAGGCCATGACCATCTTTATAATTTTTTAAAAATATCGTTCACACTAAATTTTCGATCGACAACTTTGCCGCAATCTCACGAGAGAATTGTACCTTTAGCGACAAACAAATCACCGGTTTAGGAGCAATAAATTGTTGAATTTCAAATACGTTATTCACTTTGATTAATTAACAAACACAGCTAAAACACACTTTACCGATATCAAAAACTAACGGATGACGAATGGCCGGAATTTTTTGCACGCGCGAATTTCGAATTCCTCCCCTTTACATCAAATATCTCCATTTTCCTATCAAAATGATCACGTGGTCAGAGATAATTTGCTTATTCCTAACTTTTGGAACAATTGTGCTTATTCTTCGCTGAAACGTTCTGTCAAACAAATCAAAGAATCTAACTGGCCGAGAACTTGTGACCGCCACTGTATATTTTTTTATAACTAAAACATCAAAGTATAAAAGTACTTAAATAAGAAGTGCAGTCTGGATGGGGTTCCCATCCAGATGTCAGAAGAGTGTAAAAGAAAATTCCAAATTGTTAAACCAAAGAAAGATATAAAAATTATATTTCGAAGTAAAATCCTGCATGTTTTAAAAAAGTAAAGACCGTCCTATGAGGTTTGTCAAGATTGGTAATGAAGAGTTAAAATAAATTCTATATAAGCGCCGGAGGCCCGGACAGTCAGTTAAAACATGATGAATGGTCAGGTAATCAAAATGACAATGTGGACACGTTGGTGCATCTTCCCGAAGTGAACGGTGTTTATGAGTGATTCTCTAATGTCCAATTCTCCCCACACCCAACTAGCGTAAACTGTAAGGGTGACCATATATCTTACTCTCGCTTTTGTCCGAACTGGATCAGCGATAAAGAGACTTTTTTGAAACTTTTGACAAAATTGCTTAAACTTTCTAAATAGTACTATTTTTAAGTAATTCAATAAATTATTGTATTTCAAATTGTTTTAGATATACTGAATACCCAATCATTTTTATACCATATTTTAATCTGTAAAGTTTCATAAGTTATGTATATGGTGACCTGAGGTAAGCCACTGCATGACCTTTTCGAACAATTTGTAGGGATGTGCTATAACTACAAGTTTTAACCTCTTGACCATTATTTTGACTATTAGCCTTTTCCTTGTCTGAGCAAATTTAATTACAGTCCATTTGTGGAAATGGTTCCTCTTTCCGACCATTCTTGAGGGGTCGACTAACCCACCATACAGTCTCGGGAGCGTGGCTCCTAGGGAGGTAAATGCCAAAGGACTACCGAGTGGGTACGCACGGGTAGAAACCGCCACTTTCGGATGTGCTGCTAGCACGTTAGTTTTTAAGCCTGTTAATCCGTGTTTTGTAATATGGGAGTGCCACTAGTGCCCGTGTACCAATAGGAGAAGTAAGTAGTGTAGATGGGCGCAAAAGCACGCATTTTCCATAAAGTTTTATTTTGAATGAACACATAGGTCTAAATGTGTTTGATGGTTGATTAAAATCGTACATTAGAGCCTTAACCAGTATCACTAACTGTCTAGATTCAGTTAAGTTTTAATTTCGCAAGAAAATGCAATTTTTTAAAAACATTGTTCTTCGTGTCTTTGCCAATTGAGTTGGAGTAAAAACCCGCAGTGATGGGGCAAATCCTGGCTCTGCGTATTTTTGCCTTATTTCCACTAAAACGAACGAGTTAACGCTTTGAATTAAAAGCTTTCATTTAAGCAAAAGATTTATTGAATTGTACTATTAGGTAGGCAACCATTAAAAATGTATGAAATCAATACTCGATTTTAAACTTTGTCAAGTTATCTCGAGAACTTATGCTATCTTCGTATTTAGAAGATCTATTTTGGATCGTTTTACGTAAAATATGTTTAACATTATTCTGTGCGTATCAAGTCATCGTCAGACGTTTCACAGAATTTTCAACTATTGGGCATTATCTTTTAAAACAGCCCAAGGTGACTATTATCGTTAAACGAAATGCGGTACTTTTGATTATAGCGGACCCAGATGAGGAATTGACAAGCGACAGAGATTTATCGCCACATTATACAGAGAATTTGAGAACCTGAACAGACACTAGTGACAGAGTATTTTTTACTTTTTAACGTTCTATACAGGTAACCACATACGCAATCGATAGCATTAGGGGAGACCGGAGGAATGGCGACACCTTAAGGGTTGGTTGGTTGGTTGGTTGTATGCGGTTTTATGGCGCAAAATCCCTTAAGGGACATGCTGCGCCAAAAAAGTAAACTAAAACATCAAAAAAGTGAGAGATAGAAAAAAGACAAAAGAAAGGAACAATGAGAAGAGCAATCTGGATGGGGTATCCCATCCAGATGTAGTCGAACAAGAGTAGAAAAGGCTAACTTTTAAATACTAAAAAACAGTAGAGTAAAAACATAAGAGTAAGTCAATAAAAAGTGCAGTCTGGAAGGGGTTCCCTTCCAGATATCACAAAGGTGTAAACAGAAAACTTAATCGTTAAACCAAAGATATAAAAATTAAATTTCAAAGTAAAATCCAGCATGTTTTAAAAAAGTAAATAGTGCCCTATGAGGTGTATCCCCAATAAGGTTTGTCAAGAGTGGTGATGATGACTTAAAATAAATTCTATATAAGTGCCGGAGACCCGGACAGTCAGTTAAAACATGATGAATGGTCAGGTAATCAAAATGACAATGTGGACACATGGGAGCATCCTCCCGAAGTAAAAGATGTTTATGAGTGATCCTTGAATGTCCAATTCTCAGACGAGTAAGTAGAACATCTGTTTTTCTTGGATAACTCGGAGGCCAGGTCATTATTATAGGTTTGATATGGTGCAGTTTGTTATTGTTTTCTAAATCCCAACTTTCTTGCCATTTATTCTGAATAAAAATATTTATAAGTAGTTTAACGTCTGAGAAAGGAACATTATGGTGTAACGGATTAAGAGCACGTTTTGCCGCCTCATCTGCTTTCTCATTGCCAGGAATACCCATGTGTCCAGGTACCCAGCAGAATAAAATGTTATGGCCACGTCTTGTCAATTTGTTATAAAAATCTAGGATGGATGAGACAAGAGGATGCTTGTTAAAAGATTTAATTGCGTCAATAGAACTATTTGAGTCTGTATATATAATGAAGGATGAGCTATGATGATGAGATATGTGCACCATGGCTCTCTCTATTGCAATCAGTTCAGATGTAAAGACAGAGATAGAAGGATGAAGACGATAGCTTAATGAAGTGTTGTCACAAAATACACCACAACCAACAGTATTACCACTCTTAGATCCATCTGTATAAATGTCAGTATAGCCATTAAAGTTTGCTCGGTGTGCGGCAAATAACTGTTGAAAAACTGCAGGGGCCAAATGGTTTTTATCATATCCTTTAAAGGGATGGAGCGATGTAATATCAGGAGAGTTCCAAGGAGGGAGTACATGCAATGGACATGGACTTACCCTGATATTACTCAGTGGGCTATTATCAGTAATTTTCCTAATTCTGACACCAAAAGATGGGATGCAAGATGGTCGATGCTGATAAAGAATATCATTGTCTGTGTTTAAAATGTATGTATGAATAGGATGGCCAGGATGTGAAAGGAGACGGTAATACAGTTCTAAAGAAAGATTTTCACGAATGTGGTGTAATGCTGGTTCATTGCAGTCAACATAAAGACTTAAAACTGGAGAGGTACGAAATGCACCAGAGCAAACACGGAGTGCGCTATGGTGCACTGTGTCAAGTTTTTTAAGAACAGAATTGCGTGTGGAACCATAGACCTGGCAGGCATAATCAATTTTGGAACGGATTATAGAGCGATAAATTTTCAAGAGAGAACCACGGTCTGCTCCCCAAGAAGTGTTTGAAAGCACCTTAATTAAATTAAGTGATTGCTCGCACGTTTTACGTAACTGCAAAACATGTGGCAAGAAAGTGAGTTTTTTATCAAATTACAAGCCGAGAAAGCGAACGCAGTCAGTAACAGCAATTTGAGATGCTCCAATATAAATTTCAGGATCTGGATGCAGATCCCTACGTCTACAGAAATGCACACAAGAAGTTTTGTCTTGGGAAATAATAAAACCATGTTTATTTGTCCATTGAATAATACGATTGACAGCAATTTGTAACTGTCTCTCAATAAAACGCATATCTTGTCCTTTACATAAAATTTTAAAATCGTTGACATATAGTGTACCCTGCACAGAAGGGGGTAATTGTTGCAGTATATAATTTATCTTGATTGCAAAGAGGGTGACACTCAGAACACTGCCCTGCGGTACACCTTCTTCTACATAAAAACTGGAGAGTATCCCCCCAATTCGAACTTGAAAAATTCGAATGGCGAGAAAGTTCTTAATAAAAATCGGGAGGTTCCCACGAAAGTCCAGGTTAAAAAGGTCGCGAAGGATACCATACCTCCATGGTCTTGTCATAGGCTTTCATCATGTCGAAAAAAACAGTGACCAGATGGTTGCGTTTTAAAAAAGCAGTCCGTATATGGGTTTCTAAAAGAATGAGGTTATCGATAGTGGACCTACCACGCCGAAAACCGCTTTGGAAGGCTGCAAGGCAATTGTTTGATTCAATAACATGCACCAGGCGGCAATTGACCATTTTTTCTAAAAGTTTGCAGAGGCTACTAGAGAGTGCGATAGGCCTGTAATTGTTTGGGTCACTGGAGTCTTTCCCTGGCTTAGGTTGGTTGGTTGGTTGATTAGAGTTTTATGGCACAAAGTCCTCATAGGGACATGCTGCGCCAAGAAAAAGTTAAGGAGTAAAACATAGTTAAAAATTAAAAGTTACATTAAAAGATTGTCAGAGATATAAAAGTGAAAAAACAAAACAAAATGAAGAAAGCAATGTGATGATACAAGTAATTAAACATGATGCACAATGAAAGCGACAATACACAAGGTTTTAAGAGACAAAAAATAGTTAAAACACTAGAATATTTAAATTAAAAAATTCTAAAAGCTCTAAAGTTATGAAAATTATATGTTCAAGAAATAAAGCATAAAATGTTATATAATACTGCTTTAAGAACGAAGTTATAATTCAAAATTTTAAAACGATATAAAGCTACGTAGGATGAATAACTTCAAAAACTGTATTATTGTCATCGTTATCAGAGTCATAGCTACAAGTGTCCATAGCCTCTTCTGCATAGTTGAGGAGCTGTTTGTGATCTTTAATATTAGTTATTGCTGGGCTAAGACATGATTTATTGCCTTTTCTCTTCACAGTTTTCCACTGTGAAGAGATTTGAGTTGGAGGTTTCTTTCTTTCTTTTTGCGCGAAAGTTTTTTCATTTGCTTTCGGAGTTGGACAAACAATAGGTTTCATTAATTTGCTTTTATCTGTAGCTGGCGTTTTTTTTGTCTTATGTTCGGTTGATATTTTTGATTTAACTGATGATGTTTGGGGAGAATTGGGTTTCTGTAATGATACAACTGGAGATGAAGCAGCCTTAGTTTCAGTCTGATGATTAGATGACTTTTTGGATCCAACTGGAGATTTCTGTGAATGAGTAAGTTGATATTCTATTGTAACTGGTTCTGAGGATGGTAGCCAACGTTCCAATAATGGGGTACCATAGCATTTACTACCAAGAGAGACGTCCCGGGTTTTTTTAGGTGAAGTATTGGTTGAATGTGTCATAGATGTATTATTTGGTGGAAAAGAGCAGTCGGTCTGGGTACTGATGTGCCTTACGGATTTTGATTGTTGTTTGAGTATACTGGAGTAAGATACCCCAACAGAGGGGGTCCTAGATTCAACAAGTTTACGGGCTTCAGGGTAGGAAAGTTTTTGAGTAATCTTAACTGCAAGAATTTCCTTTTCACGGATCCAGTTAGGGCAAGAGCGAGAGTACGATGTATGGTCACCTTTACAATTAGCGCAGCGTTCTGGTTTTTCGCAAGTTTTACCGTCATGGCCGACTTCTGCACAACGTGGACAAGTAGCAGATCCACGACAGGTAGTATTAGTATGCCCATACCGCTGGCACTTAAAACAACGCAGAGGATTAGGGATATAAGGCCTAACTGGACAGTTTAAATAACCAGCTTTAATTGTAGAAGGTAAAATATGGCTATTGAAAGTTAGAATAATGTGTTTAGTAGGAAGCATTTGCCCATTTCGACGGATAGTGATACGGCGTACATCTATGATATTTTGATCACTTAAATTAGCTAGAAGTTCTTCTTTTGTAGAAAATAAAAGATCTGGTTCAGATATGACACCACGGCAAGTATTAAGAGTTTGATGTGCTTTAACAGCGACAGAAAAAGTACCTATAGTATCGCAATTTGACAGAAGTTGTGACTGCCTGGCTGAAGAAACCTCAACCAGTAAGTCCCCAGACTGCAATTTTTTGAGCGAGTGACCATCACCCAAAACAGACTGAAATGTTTTTGCTATTAGAAAAGGTGAAGTTTTTTTGAAAGAACTATCTGAGAGACTATCAGTGCGTTTAATTACAAAAAAACGAGTGAATAACGTCTGTACAGTTTGTTGCTCACCACTTGGGAGAGAAATAGAAGGAATGTTAGTTTTTCCATCCATAATTGAAAAAAAGAAAAAGAATTCAGACCCCGGCCGCACCACCCACTACCGAGCCCAACAAGGGGATGCACATTCGTGCACCAGTGCTAGCCAGGGCCCATACGGTCACAAGACACTCCTATGCCAGTCTCCACCCTTAGCGAGATGGCTAGTAAGTACTCGCTCACTTGATCCCCAGCCAGTGACACAAGTCAGCTGACCAGCCGATTGATGCATACGGGACCAATATGCACCTCCCGTCTACCTGAAGCAGAGGCCAAAGCAGTGTGTTGGTTACCCTCAACTACCAGGATCCCCTTTTCCAGGGACACGGGTCGCCACGCACGGCAAACACGTGGGTGGTTTACAATTCTCCACAAGTCGATATACAGGATGATATCGGCTCATACAGAATTGCCCTCACCTCCGAAGAGGAAACCACAACGAGAGTGAAACATAGAGGAAAGAAAGGCAAGAGAAATAAGAGGAAAAGGAAAGGAGAAAGATCGCTCAGGAACCCGGGGTTGCGAAGCCCGTGAATACCTAAAGAAGGTATCCCCCTGGGGGATCCCTGGCTTAGGAAAAGGAAGGATAATTGCTTTACACCAGGCATTAGGGAAAGTCTGTTCAATCCAGATTCTATTGAAAAAAATAAGTAAGTTATTGAGAGAGGTGGAAGAAAGATGTTTTAGCATGGTATATGTGATGCCATCGTGTCCTGGGGCAGATAACCGGCTCTTTTGCAAGCAGCTTAAGAGTTCTGGAATAGTAAATGGGAGATTGTAATCATGAGAATGGCGAGAGTTAAAATTGTTGCTGGTATTTTCAGTTTGTCTTTTGTATGATAAAAATGGTTCTGGGTAAGTGTCAGAGCTAGAATTGGAAGCAAGGGTACTAGCTATTGTATCAGCTATATTTTTGGGAGACGCTATTGTTTGGCCGTTTTGTTTTAAGATTGAGATATGATTTTCAGAATATAATCCCATACAATTTTTTACTTTTTTCCAAAGAACTTTACTTGAGGTGTTACTGTTTATATTCGAGAGGTATTGCATCCAGGATTTACGTTGGCTTTTACGCCGCACTCTTCTAGCATCAGCCTTTGCTTTTTTGTACATAATATAATTAGTATTATTGGGATACCTCCGGAAGATACCCCAAGCCTTCTGTTGATTTTTTTTTTGCCTTTTTGCAGTCATCATTCCACCATGGTTTCCTGTGCTTTGGGGTAGTAAGTGATTTTGGAATGCTAATATCTGCAGCATTGATAATACATTGGGCATTATTATCAAGCGCATCGTCGATATCACCTTCTATCATTTCACTTGTAATTTTTGCAAGGTCTGTGAAAGTTCACCAGTTGGCCCTGTCATAGATGTAGCGTTTAAAGCAATTATTAGAATCCGTGTGAGGAGTTGTTTGTGAGATAAAATTTGGAAAGTGGTCACTGCCGTTCAGGTCATTGGAGAACCAGAAGGTCCAATACGGATATATAGATGGGGAGCAGATAGTGAGATCTATGGCATGAAAGGTGCGAGTCGGTTCATGAAAATATGTGTGATCACCATTATTGAGTAGGCATAAGCCATTGTCGGAAATTAATTTTTCTATTATGTCACCACGTTGATTAGAGTCAGAATTCCCCCAAAGTTGGCTATGAGCATTAAAATCCCCAATGATGATGAAAGGAGTGGGGAGTTGGAGAACTAGATCCTGAAGTAGTGCTGACTGAATAATTCGATGGGGTGGTAAATAAATAGAACAGATTGTAATGAGACGTTTTACACGAGCACGGACTGCAACAGCTTGTAAGTTTGTGTTTAGTAAAACATAAGAGTGAGGTAAACTGCGAGAGATGAAAACAGCCACTCCACCAGTAGCTCTTTCATTGCCTGTAAAATCTTTTCTGTAGGTAGCATAGTTGCGTAATTTCGCTTTGTCGGTAGGTTTTAGATGGGTTTCCTGCAGAGCTAAACATAAAGGTTGATGGTCGGATAGAATATTACGGATTTCGTCAAGTTTATTGTGATAACCACGGCAGTTCCAAGAGATAATATTAGACATGAATTTTATTTATTTATAAAGTTATTTGCGATATTTTATTCGGAGGTAATGGACATACCATCTCCATCATTGAATTCTTCATCCGATTCTGGGTGAAGAGCTAAAGCATCATCTTCCTCCATTTTATTTTTCTGTTTTGATTGGGTTATACTTTTAGATATTTTATTCGTTTTCTTTTTGGCTGTATTATCATTTGATACTTTCATTGTTGGTAGGTTAAACCTTCCTGCATCAGATTTACGGTTTGGTTTTACAGATGGTGTTTTAGTTGAATTTTGAGAACCTCTATTATGGAGTGGGAGTTTTGAGCTAAAAGATTGTGATGATATTGAATAAGCATTTGTTGAGGATGTAGGAGGAGCAGATTTCGGTGACTTAGGAGAAACAGATTGTGATGACCTAGGAGGAACAGATTGCGTTGAATTATTTGTCTTACCAGAATTATTTGACATATTTTCTTTTTTATTAGGCTGGCAATTAGTTTTAGCGGGGAATTCGGTTTGAGTTGCAATAGTTTGATAAGTTTTTTGGACAGTTTTAGATACCGCAGCAGCATATGATACACCAACTTTGGGAGTTCTGGATTTAACTATTTTTCTGGCTTCAGGGTATGATATAATTTGTCTTGTGCGAATTGTCTGTATTTCTTTTTCTATTTTCCACTGTTCACACGATTTAGCATAGGATGGATGATCTTTTTTGCAGTTGACACAACAAGGTGGAGCATTGCATTGCCCACTTTCGTGGCCGACTGCACTGCATCGACCACAGGTTTCCTTACCTCGGCATGATGTCTTTGAATGCCCAAAGCGTTGACAGTTAAAGCAACGCAGTGGGTTTGTGATGTACGGTCTGACAGAACATGATAAATATCCAGCTTTTATATATTTGGGTAAGTTAGGTGTGTTAAAAGTCAGTATAATATGCTTAGTAGGTATTTGTACTTGGTTCGCTGGTATTTGCTCATCTTTACGGGTGATTTTTATACGTCTAGCTCCTATGACATTTTGTTCCCTTAAGTTTTCCACTATTTCATCTTCAGTTACATGCAAGAGGTCAGATTCTGATCACTCCGCGAGATGAGTTTAAGGTTCTATGTGGCGATATGGTGACAGCAATGTTTGCAAAGTGAGTACATTTTTTTAAGTTCAGTGCTTGTTGGTTATTGATTACTTCAATTAGCAGTTCACCTGTACGGAGTTTTTTATTGTTTTGGGTTCGCCAACCAGTCCTTGGATAGATTTATTAATCAGAAAGGGGGATGTTTCATCAAAACTCCCTTCTTGACGTTTGACGACGAAAAATCTTTCTTCAGTTTTACTTTCATCAGATTTGGGATTTTTAGGTTCCGTATTGGAAACAGAAGCCTCTACTCTCTCACCCCATGATTCTTTTTTGCCCTGATTAACAGTAGCGTTTGAGGCAGAGCTCAATGCATTATTATTGTCATTATTAGCTTGTGGGGCATCCACATCGCATATTTGATTTCCTGATATTGTAGCCATATTAAAGATAGAAATGAAAAAACGCCAGGCATCGGGCCTGGTCACCGACCCTTCTTCTTACCGTTACTTTAGGCGCAGGTCTCGAAAGGGTGAAAACTATCAACAAACTTCTACGTTTTTCGAACATTGGATTAAACTCGATAACATTTCTTAATCTCTAGTTCTTTCACTTTGGAATCAGGAAGCCAGTAGGTAAGCCTTTACAGCTCTGTCCAACCTACAGCCCCTTTCGCCGAAAGGCACCAGTCTCCCGGTGTTGGTCCTAACAGCCACCATACAAGTATGGCATCCTCCGATCACGGAACCGAATTTCGGAAATGCCCTGCACTCTGGGACTCGAGATCAGCCTAAAAAGGTAGAAACGAGGCGATGAGATTAAAAAACCTCAACACCCAGAGTGTCTCACGTGAAAAAAAAAACCCACTATTGTAGAAAAAAAAGTAATGTGAGAGAAAACTTAGAAACAAGGTGTATTTTTTGTCTTTTTTAAAACCTTTAATTTTTTTTTCAAAAGAACAAGAACAACGTTAGTAGAACAAAGAACAGTTTCATGAAAACAGTAACAAAATCGAACAAGAACAAAGAGGGATAACAAACTGAAAAGAGAAGACTAAAAAGTGTGAAACAAAGAAAAAAGGATAGACAACCAAAAAGAGAAGAAGACAGGAAAGGAGAAAGATCGCTCGGGAACCCGGGGTCGCGAAACCCGTAAATACCTAAAGAAGGTACTCCCCTGGGAGCGACACCTTAAGGGAATTTAAATTTTTTCACCTCGAAAAAATGTTTATTTTTCAATAGTAAAAATTCTAAAGCTGAATCATTATTTTTAGTATCTGTATAAATTTAACCGTAATCATAACTGTAAAGTAAGTATGCATAAAAAAATATATTTTAAACCTCTGCACAGTGGCGGGATTACCCAGGACACTGGGGTAATTCCGCCACTGTACCGGGGTAATGCCACCAATCTTTAATGACCTAGTACATGCATCAAATGGATACTAGAAAACACACAACCTACTGAAAATATTTAGAAAACAATGTAATTGAGCAGAATAATGGTTAAGCTTACAATTTACTTCATATTGCAAAAGACACTCTGCTAAATCGGCTCCACTACATTAAAATGAGGCCATTTCTCACCCGATTTGCATAGCGGCGGTATTACCCCGAAAGGACAATATGGCGGAAATCGCCACGCAAAGCCGAAAGAAGAACCGAACTTGTTCAACACATTGCATCAAAATGTAGGTGAATGCAGGTAGATTACGGGTCATATTATCTTAATTACCTAATTTTACAATAAAAGGTGCTTATCTCTACTCATTTGAAGCTCCAAAATAATAAGCAACTAGATGAAAACTACATTTTTCACTAGAACAAACGAACGACGTACAGCAAAGACACTCTCACTTTAGGCACTGTTTATATTGTTGGCCGCTGTAGTGCAGGCACATTCACTATCTCAAACTGCCCTTAGTTTTTAAACTAGGTGGGTTGGCGGCATAACCCGGGTTGGCGGCATTCCCCCGGTCTCCCCTACTCACTCAAACCACTGTCACCGCAATATTAGTCTCTACACGCTGTCGAAACCAACTGCAGGTAATAATCTCATATGTAATGGGAACGTTTGCCACTTAATTCAAACGACTGCCTTAAGAGCCGGATCCCGAGAAGGTTGGAGTAGGGGAGACCGGGGGAATGGCGACACCTTAAGGGAATTTAATTTTTTTCACCTAAAAAAATGTTTATTTTTTAAAAGTAAAAATTCTAAAGCTGAATCATTATCTTTAGTATCTGTATAAATTTAACCGTAATCATAACTATAGAGTAAGCACATATTAAAAAAATTCTTTCAACCTCTGTTCAGTTGTGGGATTACCCAGGATACTGGGGTAATTCCGCCACTGTATCGGGGTAATGGCGCCACTCTTTAATGACCTAGTAAATACATAAAGTGGATACTAGGAAACACATAACCTACTAAAAATGTTTAGAAAGCAATAATTTATCAAAATAATAAATAATTACAATGTTAATTAAGTTAGATTTATTAATGTGCTAAGCTTACAATTTAACTCAAATTGGAAAAGTCACCCTTTGCCATGGTGGCGGCATTACCCCGAGAGGACAATATAGTGGAAAACTCCCAGCAAAGCCGAAAGCAGAACCGAACTTGTTCAACAAATTGTATAAAAATGTCGGCGAATGTATTTAGATTACGGGTAATATTATCACCTAATGTTTCAATAAAATGTGTTTACCTCTACTCATTTAAAGCTCCAAAATAAGAAGCAACTAGATGAAAACTAAATTTTTCACTAGAACAAGCGAATGACGTACAACAAATCCATTTATACTCTAGGTACAGTTTCTATTGTTGGCCGCTATAATGCAGGCGCAATCACTATCTCAAACTGCCTTTAGTTTTTAAACTAGACGGGGTGGCGGCATAACCCCGAGTGGCGCCATTCCCCCGGTCTCCCCTACCTCTTAACCATACATAATAGCCCGCGTTAGTAATAGTTGGGAAGCTAGGGGGCAAGAAGCTGTGGATAACATCGTCGTGCAAGTTTTTGGCCATCCACTATTGGGTTGAATGAGCTAAATAGAATGGTGCAGAGTCTTGTTGACACTCTTAACCCCCTCCCCCACGTGTTACCGAAATAATCAGAGTTTTACACATTCATATAAAGAACGGTTTTGATTCCAGCACTTTGAAGATGGAAATGTCTGGGCGTCAGGTCGTCTTAGCTGCTCACAATCCCGCAGAATCATCAGTAAAGCAAAAAATTCTTTCCATGACGGTCAAAACCTCTTCAGGTATTTTATCTAGTCACCGATCTTTTTGCGGTTCACCTTATGAACCTGGACACAGTTTTTATCATCTGAGGAAAACAACATCATTCCTGGCTACTCTTCATGTTTCAGCTTTTTAATGCCTTTAGCTTTTATCAGACGGTTATTCCTGACTCTCAGACAAGAACTGTTCTCTCTTCCTCACGCATGACATCTAACTAAGGGCCTCACGAAACGCACATCGGAAGGTAGCCTTATGAACTTCCGGCTCTTTAGCGATTTCTCTAGGCCATTTTATGGTCCGAATATAGTTAATTACGGTTATGAAACCGTTTTTTCAAAAAACAGTCGAATGACAGGACAGAATGCTGCAAATTTTTAACAGTGTATAGTTTATCTCGATCGCATTTGTTTAAACTTGTCAGTAGCCGGTTAAGTAAAATACTGCAAAATGGGGTAAAAGTACGCATCCGTCTTGGGGCAAAGATACGCACAAGTTTAAGATTCGGGGCTTTGTCCTACCGTTTTAGTTAGATGCAAAGCTTTCCCCAATTACGTTGTGGAAAGTTTTATTTTTTTATATTGTATAAAATATAATAGCTACTTAACTAATATAAGCTAGTTAACTTCCTTTTTCTTTTTCTAGTTACGTTTTTTCAATATAGAACATCTACCTACCTACTTTTAAAAATCAATATTCTTGTTTCATAAAACGATTTTAAATCTTAGCCCTTAATTCCTGTTAACGGTCTTACAGACCACTGTTATATGTTCAGATTTCATAGCTTAACTTGTAATTTTCAATTTAACTATTGATGTTAGTTTAATTTTGATTCGTTTGGAAACTTAGTAGTATCGCTAAAGACTTCTAAATGAGGAGAATTTTTATTATAATAGGCTTTTACATAAAGTTTAGCGCAAAAATAGTATCTTATGAGTCATCAACCCTTTTATTCATTCTACGATCAATAGGTCTTTGGCACCGCTCACAGTATTTATGGAACAATTTTTGTTACAGAAGTTAGAAGTTAACATTAATTTGCGATTTCACAGACTGATGGTTTTTTCTTTTTTTTTCATGGTTTAACTTACAATTTTCAGTTTAACTATAAATACTAGTCAAATTTACTAATGCTTTTGCTTAACTCATTCATTTTATTGGAAATGGGGCAAAAACGTACAGTAATGGTGCCAATATACGTACTGCGTATCTTTGCCCCACCACTGCGTACCTTTACCCCATCCGATGGGACAAAGATACGCAGAGCAATGTTTTTTAAAAATTGCAATTTCTCACTGAATTATAATTTGACAGAATATCGGTAAATGGTGGTACGTGTCTAAGGTTCTAATCTAACATTTTAATCACTCATTACATAAGTTTAGACCAATGTGTGCGTTAAAAATCAAAATGTATGGAAAGTGCGTATCCTCACCTACTCTATATATATCAACCTACAGATCAAATACAGGGCTGTTCAAAAGAATTTTAATACATATTCGGCAATGGATAGTAACTACTGGAAGTGTTTCAAATGTTTTAGGAGTTTTATAAAATGTTTACTTAGTTATCTTATTTACCTTATTTCCCTAAATAACGACGTTTCGTTAAAGCATTCAGGAAGTGTTGGAAAGTGTTTCATAATCTATGCTTAACGCATGGTTTTTCTTTGCTTTTTTTTCGTATGCAGACTATAAATATACAAATAGTAAATAGAAATTTATAAAAGCTACCAAGATCACTTAAAACTATTTTTTAGTGAAATACAAAATAAACAAACTATATTCTTTTGAAATCGAATGGAATAAAGTTTCGAATGTTTAAAATGAAATGTTGCTGTATTAAATGGTTCTTTTGTAAAAGTAATCAAAGTAAATTAATATTTTTACACAATTTAGGAAAATTACTGCTAATTAGGTTGGTTGGTTGGTTGGTTGGTTGTATGGGGTTTTATGGCGCAAAGTCCCAGTAGGGACATGCTGCGCCAAGACAAAGTCAAAATGTAAAAATGTATATATCCAAAAAAACGATTAAAAGAAGAATAAAAAAACGGTGATAAAAACAAAAAAATTAATGAAAACCGTAATATGTATATCTAAAACCGTTTAAAAGAATTAAAGGTTCATAGTTAAAAGTCAAGCGTATTATAAGTAAAAACTGTGGAGTTATTAAATTAATAACTGTTAAAATACACAAAGTTTAAAAGGATGTACAAATACTACATGAAAACAAGGTTAAAATCACATGAGTAAAAAACAATGTAAAATCAATTAGGTAAAAATTCCTCTAAAACTGTATTTCCTTCATCACCACTTGATTCATAAGAGTCGGATTCCATTGCTTCATCGACATAGTGCTGCAGTTGTTTTGGGTCCTTTAAATTAGAAACAGACGGATTTAAACAGCTGTTCTTGTTCTTTTTCTTCACAGTGTTCCACTGTGAAGAGCCCCCGATTGTTTTTCTCTCTTTCTGAAGGCAAATTTTTTTGCTTGGTTTCACTGTTTGAGTAGTATCAGGTTTCTGTGATGTTTTTTTAGATTTAACAGCCTTAGTATCAGTCTGGAGTTCAGATGACTTTTTTGATTGAACTGGGCCGGATGACTTTTTGGATTGAACTGGGTCGGATGACTTTTTGGATTGAACTGGGTCGGATGACTTTTTGGATTGAACTGGGTCGGATGACTTTTTGGATTGAACTGGATCGGATGACTTTTTGGATTGAACTGGATCGGATGACTTTTTGGATTGAACTGGATCGGATGACTTTTTGGATTGAACTGGATCGGATGACTTTTTGGATTGAACTGCAGGTTTTTGTGATTGACTAGTTTGATATACTATAGTAACAGGTTCTGAGGATGGTAGCCAACGTTCTAATAATGGGGTTGCATAACATTTAGAACCACAGCAGACATCACGAGTTTGTATCTTTGTGGTGCTGAGTGGTACTGTCATAGGTGAGTTATTTAGTGGAACAGAAGGTTCGGTCTGGGTGCTTATGTGCCTTACAGATTTTGGTTGTTGTTTGAGTAGACTAGAGTAGGAGACTCCGACTGACGGAGTCCTGGATTCAACAACTTTACGGGCTTCAGGATAGGAGAGATTTTGAGTTACTTTAACAGAAATGATTTCTTTTTCACGTATCCAGGTAAGACAAGAACGGGAGTATGCAGTATGATTACCCTTGCAATTTATGCAGCGTTCAGGATTTTCACATGATTTATTGTCATGGCCAACTTCTGCACAACGTGCACAGGTGGTGCAACCCCGGCAGTTAGTAGTAGTGTGGCCATAACGCTGGCAATTAAAGCAACGTAGAGGATTAGGAATATAGGGACGGACAGGACAATTAAGGTAACCAGCTTTAATTCTTTTTGGTAAGGTACGGCTATTGAAAGTCAGAATGATGTGCTTTGTGGGAAGCACTTGTCCATTCCGACGGAGTGTAATACGTTGTGCATCTATGACATTTTGATCATTTAAATTTTACAAAGTTCATCCTTGGTAGAAAATAAAAGATCTGGTTCGGATATTACACCACGGCTTGTATTTAGGGTTTGATGTGCTTTAACAGAAACAGAGAATGGACCTATTGTATTACAATTCGATAGAAATTCAGACTGGCTGGCTGAAGTAACCTCAACCAATAAATCCCCAGACTGCAGTTTTTTGAGATTATGACCATCACCGAAAACAGACTGAAATGTTTTTGCAATAAGGAAAGGTGAAGTTTTCTTAAATGAACTATCGGACAGGCTATCAGTACGTTTGAATACAAAGACGCGAGTGAAAAGATTGCTCTGTACAGTTTGTTGCTCTCCACATGGGAGAGGATTTGAAGGAAGTGATGTATTTCCATCCATATTGGGAAAAAATTCAATTCAGACCCCGGCCGCACCACCCACTACCGAGCCCAACAAGGGGATGCACATTCGTGCACCAGTGCTAACCAGGGCACATACGGTCACAAGACACTCCTATGCCAGTCTCTACCCTTAACGAGATGGCTAGTAAGTACTCGCTCACTTGATCCCCAGCCAGTGACAAGTCAACTGACCAGCCGATTGATGCATACGGGACCAATATGCACCTCCCGTCTACCTGAAGCAGAGGCCAAAGCAGTGTGTTGGTTTCCCTCAACTGCCAGGATCCCCCTTTCCAGGGACACGGGTCGCCACGCACGGCAAACACGTGGGTGGTTTACAATTCCCCATGAGTCGATATGCAGGATGATATCGGCTCATGCAGAATTGCCCTCACCTCCGAAGAGGAAACCACAATGAGAGTGAAACAAAGAGGAAAGAAAGACAAGAGGAATAAGAGGAATAAGAAAAGAGAAAGATCGCTCAGGAACCCGGGGTTGCGAAGCACGTGAATACCTAAAGAAGGTATCCCCCTGGGGGGTACTGCTAATTAGATCGGACATAACAATTTCTACTTTAGTCCATATCACTCCTAACGCAGCTATGACATTGGGCTAGGGTTGCCGGTTGGTTGGTTGGTTGTTTGGAGTTTTATGGCACAAGGTCCCTTCAGGGACATGCTGCGCCAAGAAAAAAGTAAGGTGTAAAACATGGTTAAAATTTAAAAGTTACATTAAAAGACTGCATGAGATATATAAGTTATAAACAAAGTAAACTGAAGAAAGAAATGTGATGATACATGTAATAAAAATAATGTACAATGAAAGTGACAATACAAAAGGTTTAAAAATCCAAAATGTAATTAAAAGACAAAGCATATATTTAAATTAAAAATCTCTAAAAGCTCTAAGGTTATGAAAAGTTAAAATTAATCCAAAAATCAAAGCATAACACAGTATAGTAATACTGCCTAAAAACAAAGTTATAATTCAAAATTTAAAAAACTCAATAAAAAATCATGTAGGATTAAATTTTTCGAAAACAACATTTTCTTCGTCATCAGAGTCATAACTGTAAGAGTCCATAGCCTCTTCTGCATAGTTCAGTAACTGTTTGGTATCCACTACATTTGTGATTGCTGGGCTCAGGCATGATTTCTTGTCTTTTCTCTTCACAGTTTTCCACTGTGAAGAGACTTGCGTTGGAGGTTTCTTCCTTTCTTTTTGCGCACAAGTTTTTTCATTAGCTTTCTGAGTTGGGTGACTTGGTTTCACCAATTTTCTTTTATCTGGAGCTGGCGTTTGTTTAGTCTTATGTTCGGTTGATATTTTTGATTGAACTGATGATGTTCGGAGATAATTAGGTTTCTGTAATGGTATTGGAGATGAAGCAGCCTTAGTTTCAGTCTGATGATAAGATGACTTTTTGGATCCAACTGGAGATTTCTGTGACTGAGTAAGTTGATATTCTATTGTAACTGGTTCTGAGGATGGTAGCCAACGTTCCAATAATGGGGTACCATAGCATTTACTACCAAGAGAGACGTCCCGGGTTTTTTTAGGTGAAGTATTGGTTGAATGTGTCATAGATGTATTATTTGGTGGAAAAGAGCAGTCGGTCTGGGTACTGATGTGCCTTACGGATTTTGGTTGTTGTTTGAGTATAGTAGAGTAAGAAACCCCGATAGTCGGGGTTCTAGACTCAACAAGTTTACGAGCTTCGGGATAGGAAATTTTTTGAGTTATTTTAATAGCAATTATTTCTTTTTCACGGATCCAGTTAGGACAAGAACGGGAGTATGCTGGATGATCACCCTTACAATTTATGCAGCGTTCGGATTTTTTACAAGATTTACCGTCGTGGCCTACTTCTGCACAACGAGGGCAGGTAACAGTACCACGACAAGTAGTGTTGGTATGACCATATCGTTGACATTTGAAACAACGGAGAGGATTTGGAATATAAGGCTGGACAGGACAGCTTAGGTAGGCTGCTTTAATTCTAGTAGGTAAATTAGGACTATTGAAAGTCAGAATGATGTGCTTTGTGGGAAGCACTTTCTCATTCCGACGAATTGTTATACGGCGTACATCGATGACATTTTGGTCCTTTAAATTTTCTATAAGTTCTTCTTTTGTAGACAGTAAAAGGTCAGGTTCCGATATTACACCACGGCAAGTATTCAGAGTTTGATGCGCTGTAACAGACACATAGAAAGGTCCTATTGTATTAGCATTTGAAAGAAGCTGAGATTGGCTGGCTGAAGAGACCTCAACAAGCAAATCTCCAGAATGCAGTTTTTTAAGTGAACAGTTGTCACCAAATACAGAATGAAATGTTTTTGCAATAAGAAAAGTTGAAGTTCTCTTAAAAGAACTATCAGAGAGGCTATCAGTGCGTTTAATTACATAAAAACGAGTGAATGAAGAATTCGGTTCATTTTGCTGCTCTCCACATGGGAGAGAGTTAGAAGGAAATGAATTTTTTCCATCCATGTTAGAAAAAAATAATGATTCAGACCCCGGCCGCACCACCCACTACCGAGCCCAACAAGGGGATACACAATCGTGCACCAGTGCTAACCAGGCCCATACGGTCACAAGACATTCCTATGCCAGTCTCCACCCTTAACAAGATGGCTAGTAAATGCTCGCTCACTTGATCCCCAGCCAGTGACAAGTCAGCTGACCAGCCGATTGATGCATACGGGACCAATATGCACCTCCCGTCTACCTGAAGCAGAGGCCAAAGCAGTGTGTTGGTTTCCCTCAACTGCCAGGATCCCCCTTTCCAGGGACACGGGACGCCACGCACGGCAAACACGTGGGTGGTTTACAATTCTCCATGAGTCGATATACAGGATGACATCGGCTCATGCAGAATTGCCCTCACCTCCTAAGAGGAAACCACAATGAGAGTGAAACAAAGAGGAAAGAAAGGCAAGAGAAGAAAGAGGAAAAAGAAAAGAGAAAGATCGCTCAGGAACCCGGGGTTGCGAAGCCCGTGAATACCTAAAGAAGGTATCCCCCTGGGGGGGCTAGGGTTGCCGGAAAGCTCTACTTTCGAAAAACAACGCCAACTGTTTCCCTGCCAAAAAATGTGAATATAATGTTGCAATTTTTCAAAATCAAATTCGTGGGTTTTTGAAGGAATTTTTAAACTTTTTTCAATATTTTATACTTACTATTAACTTATTTTTATTTTTAAATGCTTTTCTTTAAAAAACTTCAATGTTAATAGTCCGATAAATGGTCTCAAAAATTGCATTTTCAGAAAGTTTTGCTGCTGTAAAATCAAGAAATATTTTAACAGAAAAATGTTGTTGGTTCTCAAACTTCATAATATAGGGCTTTAAAATGCACCAGGTCTCAATGCTAGGTGCGAGCAGCACCAGAAGTGGTTCCCTTGTCATAATCACCGTTTCTTTGATTATAGGTCACTCGGTATTGCCCCCCCCCTCTCGAAACGATTCTCTGGATCCGCCCCTGCTGGGATGATCTCTGAATGGAGGTAAAGTTAGTATTGAGCCTATTGGAATAAATTTCGTTCCATGAAAAAATGATCGTTCAGGGAGGTGGGTCGCTTAATGGAAGTGGTCGCACAGGGAGGTTTCACTGTATTTTTTAATTCTGCACTTAAATGTCTGTGGTTTTGTGGACTCCCTTTGAGGAGACCATCGTATGTGAGGTTGCAGGAGATTAAAAAACATTGAAAATTTAGCAATGGCCGCCTCCGATTCATTCCTGCGCACACTCAAAGAAGAAAACAAAAGATTACCTAGAAACCAAAAGTTTAAGAACAAAAACCCCTATTTATTTAATATAACTAAGCAGGAGTTAATACATAAAAAACAGTGAAAAAAAGTTAGAAAAGAGTAAAAAGCATATCAGCAGTAATTTTGTCCGAAATGTTAAAATATGAAGACATGAAAACTGACACTGAACTACAATATTTAATGGACATGTATTTAAGTTATGAAGCATGCCTTATTTACCAATACATCAGAAGCGATTATCATGCAGAGATCTTACAAAACGAAGTTAATAAAAGATTAAAAGAAATGGTTAATGAAAAAGAAAAAAAAGATAATTATTGGCGATCTGGAAAAAGCGCTGGTTGGTTGGTTGTTTGGAGTTTTATGGCACAAGGTCCCTTCAGGGACATGCTGCGCCAAGAAAAAAGTAAGGTGTAAAACATGGTTAAAATTTAAAAGTTACATTAAAAGACTGTATGAGATATATAAGTTATAAACAAAGTAAACTGAAGAAAGAAATGTGATGATACATGTAATAAAAAAAAATGTACAATGAAAGTCACAACACACAAGGTTTAAAAATCCAAAATGTAATTAAAAGACAAAGCATAAATTTCAATCAAAAATCTCTAAAAGCTCTAAGGTTATGAAAAGTTAAAATTAATCCAAAAATCAAAGCATAACACAGTATAGTAATACTGCCTAAGAAAAAAGTTATAATTCAAAATTTAAAAAACTCAATAAAAATCATGTAGGATTAAATTTTTCGAAAACAACATTTTCATCGTCATCAGAGTCATAACTGTAAGAGTCCATAGCCTCTTCTGCATAGTTCAGTAACTGTTTGGTATCCTTTACATTTGTGATTGCTGGGCTCAGGCATGATTTCTTGTCTTTTTTCTTCACAGTTTTCCACTGTAAAGAGACTTGCGTTGGAGGTTTCTTCCTTTCTTTTTGCGCACAAGTTTTTTCATTAGCTTTCTGAGTTGGGCGAATTGGTTTCACCAATTTGATTTTATCTGGAGCTGGCGTTTGTTTAGTCTTGTGTTCGGTTGATATTTTTGATTGAACTGATGATGTTCGGAGGGAATTATGTTTCTGTAATGGTATTGGAGATGAGGCAGCCTTAGTTTCAGTCTGATGATTAGATGACTTTTTGGATCCAACTGGAGATTTCTGTGACTGAGTAAGTTGATATTCTATTGTAACTGGTTCTGAGGATGGTAGCCAACGTTCTAATAACGGGGTACCATAGCATTTACTACCAAGAGACACGTCACGGGTTTCTTTAGTTGATTGTATAATACTTGAATTAATTGGTGGAATAGAGCAGTCGGTCTGGGTACTTATGTGCCTTACGGATTTTGATTGTTGTTTGAGTATACTGGAGTATGATGCCCCAACAGATGGGGTCCTGATTTCAACAAGTTTGCGAGCTTCAGGGTAGGAGATTTTTTGGGTTATTTTAACAGCAAGAATTTCCTTTTCACGGATCCAATTAGGACAAGAGCGAGAATATGATGTGTGATCACCCTTACAGTTTGCACAGCGTTCGGGTTTTTCACAAGTTTTACCATCATGTCCGACCTCTGCACAACGTGCACAAGTAACATTGCTACGACAGGTTGTATTAGTATGGCCATAACGTTGGCATTTAAAACAGCGGAGAGGATTAGGTATATAAGGCCTGACTGGACAGTTTAGATAACCGGCTTTAATTCTAGTAGGTAAACTATGGGTATTGAATGTGAGAATAATGTGTTTTGTAGGAAGAATTTGCCCATTTCTACGGATAGTGATACGACGAACATCTATTATATTTTGATCGCTTAAATTAGATAGAAGTTCTTCTTTTGTGGAAAATGAAAGATCTGGTTCAGATATTACACCACGGCATGTATTCAGAGTATGATGTGCTTTAACAGAAACAGAAAAAGTATTTATATTATTGGGATTTGACAAAAGTTCAGACTGCCTGGCTGAAGAAACCTCAACCAGTAAATCACCAGATTGTAATTTTTTTAGAGAATGGCCATCCCCCAAGACAGACTGGAAAGTTTTTGCTATAAGAAATGGTGAAGTTTTTTTGAAAGAACTATCAGAGAGACTATCAGTGCGTTTAATAACAAAAAAACGAGTAAATAAGGACTGTACATCTTGTTGCTCTCCACATGGGAGAGAAGTAGAAGGAACTTTAGTATGTCCATCCATAATTGAAAAAAATAGAATTCAGACCCCGGCCGCACCACCCACTACCGAGCCCAACAAGGGGATGCACATTCGTGCACCAGTGCTAACCAGGGCCCATACGGTCACAAGACACTCCTATGCCAGTCTCTACCCTTAACGAGATGGCTAGTAAGTACTCGCTCACTTGATCCCCAGCCAGTGACAGGAGTCAGCTGACCAGCCGATTGATGCATACGGGACCAATATGCACCTCCCGTCTACCTGAAGCAGAGGCCAAAGCAGCGTGTTGGTTCCCCTCAACTGCCAGGATCCCCCTTTCCAGGGACACGGGACGCCACGCACGGCAAACACGTGGGTGGTTTACAATTCTCCATGAGTCGATATACAGGATGATATCAGCTCATACAGAATTGCCCTCACCTCCGAAGAGGAAACCACAACGAGAGAGAAACAAAGAGGAAAGAAACACGAGAGAAATAAGAGGAAAAGGATAAGAGACAGATCGCTCAGGAACCCGGGGTTGCGAAGCCCGTGAATACCTAAAGAAGGTATCCCCCTGGGGGGGAAAGCGCTGAGCACACAAATTCACTGACAAAATTAAATTTGATAAAAATTATCTTGAAGATAATTAAAAAATAAAGGATTGGAACAATCCAAAAACCTCTTGGTAAATGTAAAGGAATTATTTGACAATGAAATCTTAAATCGATTCAGAAATACAAAAAGTGATACTCCTTGTAGAAGGATACTCAGCCGAACATACAGAATTCAAGCACCTTGCTTAAGACTATATAGAAGGTAAAGAAATAGATATCGACAATGAGGAAGAGATGTATACATGGTTTAAATTTGAACTAAAGCAAGTTCAATCTGGAGAAGTCCTTGATGATAAGGACATTGAAAAGGCGCTGTACATTATTAAAGGAATGCAGAGAAAAGAAGAATATGTAGTAGGTCTCCTGAAAATTTTCAGGACCAGAAGATTGTCCATCGACTTAAATGTAACGGGTGCCAAAGCAGGAGAAAAAAAAATCAACTTAAAAATATTAAAACGCCTCAGTCAGTCACCCGAACTAAATCACATCCTCCCTGTTGTATTATTCTTGAAGATTTTAGAGTTAAAATTAAAAGAATCAAATTTTATAAATGCCTCAGAATTATTTGACTGGTTGGCTAAGTATTTCGAAAGTAATACCAAGCCACCATATATGAGTTATATTGTAAAAGGGAAAGGTTGGTTGGTTGGTTGGTTGTATTGGGTTTTATGGCACAAAATCCCTATAGGAACATGCTGCGCCAAACAAAAAGCGAGTCAAGAAAAAATAATGAAATGAGATAAAATGTAAACTGAAAGGCCATCTGGATGGGGTACCCATCCAGATGTAGTCGTCAAACAAGGGTAAAAAAAAAAAGTAAAAATAGAAACACAGTAAAGCAAAGTAAATGGAAGTTAAGTAAAAGTAAAGCAAAGCTATCTGGATGGGGTTTCCATCCAGATGTCAGTAAAGTCAAACTTTTAAAGCTTATAAAAACTAAATCTCAAAATAAAAACCAGCGTGTTTTAAAAAGGTAATGAGGTTTGTCAAGATTGGTGATGATGTGTTAAAATACATTCTATATAAATGCCGGAGGCTCGGTTGGTTGGTTGATTAGAGTTTTATGGCACAAAGTCCTCATAGGGACATGCTGCGCCAAGAAAAATTTAAGGAGTAAAACATAGTTAAAAATTAAAAGTTACATTAAAAGATTGTCAGAGATATAAAAGTGAAAAAACAAAACAAAATGAAGAAAGCAATGTGATGATACAAGTAATAAAAAATAATGCACAATGAAAGCGACAATACACAAGGTTTTAAAAGACAAAAAATAGTTAAAACACTAGAATATTTAAATTAAAAAATTCTAAAAGCTCTAAAGTTATGAAAATTATATGTTCAAGAAATAAAGCATAAAATGTTATATAATACTGCTTTAAGAACGAAGTTATAATTCAAAATTTTAAAACGATATAAAGCTACGTAGGATGAATAACTTCAAAAACTGTATTATTGTCATCGTTATCAGAGTCATAACTACAAGAGTCCATAGCCTCTTCTGCATAGTTGAGCAGCTGTTTGTGATCTTTAATATTAGTTATTGCTGGGCTAAGACATGATTTATTGCTTTTTCTCTTCACAGTTTTCCACTGTGAAGAGATTTGAGTTGGAGGTTTCTTTCTTTCTTTTTGCGCGATAGTTTTTTCATTTGCTTTCGGAGTTGGACAAACAATAGGTTTCACTAATTTGCTTTTATCTGGAGCTGGCGTTTTTTTTGTCTTATGTTCGGTTGATATTTTTGATTTAACTGATGATGTTTGGGGAGAATTAGGTTTCTGTAATGATAGAATTGGAGATGAAGCAACCTTAGTTTCAGTCTGATGATTAGATGACTTTTTGGATCCAACTGGAGATTTCTGTGAATGAGTAAGTTGATATTCTATTGTAACTGGTTCTGAGGATGGTAGCCAACGTTCCAATAATGGGGTACCATAGCATTTACTACCAAGAGAGACGTCCCGGGTTTTTTTAGGTGAAGTATTGGTTGAATGTGTCATAGATGTATTATTTGGTGGAAAAGAGCAGTCGGTCTGGGTACTGATGTGCCTTACGGATTTTGGTTGTTGTTTGAGTATACTGGAGTAAGATACCCCAACAGAGGGGGTCCTAGATTCAACAAGTTTACGGGCTTCAGGGTAGGAAAGTTTTTGAGTAATCTTAACCCTCCGACTGTCTTGGACAAGGGCAAAATTGTAATGTTGTTTTCTCTGTATTTTGATTTAAATGCTAAAAAAAATTGTTCTTTGAGCCTTTTATAAAAAAAAAAACTTAACAACGAATATCAATGCAATCCTTGGAAGTATTAATCATTGTTCAATGTATTAAAAATACATTAACCCTTTAACCGTCTGGCCCGGATTTTTCCGTTCCTAGAAATCATGTTAAAATGGCTGTAGACAAAAATATTTTAAACAGAATTCTATTTTGAACCTTATATAGAAAGTAGTGATATTAAAAATATTATAGCATCAAATTGAGATTTTAAAAATATATATCCTGGGATTTACAAGCATTCTTATACAAATGCTGCAAAACCTTCGGACGGTGAAAGGGTTAAATCAATAGTATTATATTACTTTAAATATTGCCTGTATTGCAGTGAAACCTGGAGCTTAGTGAACGTATTAACACGGGCTTGTCAGTGAGGGGGTTAACTACAAGAATTTCCTTTTCACGGATCCAGTTAGGGCAAGAGCGAGAGTACCATGTATGGTCACCTTTACAATTAGCGCAGCGTTCTGGTTTTTCGCAAGTTTTACCGTCATGGCCGACTTCTGCACAACGTGGACAAGTAGCAGATCCACGACAGGTAGTATTAGTATGCCCATACCGCTGGCACTTAAAACAACGCAGAGGATTAGGGATATAAGGCCTAACTGGACAGTTTAAATAACCAGCTTTAATTGTAGAAGGTAAAATATGGCTATTGAAAGTTAGAATAATGTGTTTAGTAGGAAGCATTTGCCCATTTCGACGGATAGTGATACGGCGTACATCTATGATATTTTGATCACTTAAATTAGCTAGAAGTTCTTCTTTTGTAGAAAATAAAAGATCTGGTTCAGATATGACACCACGGCAAGTATTAAGAGTTTGATGTGCTTTAACAGGTTGGTTGGTTGGTTGGTTGATTACAGTTTTATGGCACAAAGTCCTCATAGGGACATGCTGCGCCAAGAAAAAGTTAAGGAGTAAAACATAGTTAAAAATTAAAAGTTACATTAAAAGACTGTCAGAGATATAAAAGTGAAAAAACAAAACAAAATGAAGAAAGCAATGTGATGATACAAGTAATTAAAAATAATGCACAATGAAAGCGACAATACACAAGGTTTTAAAAGACAAAAAATAGTTAAAACACTAGAATATTTAAATTAAAAAATTCTAAAATCTCTAAAGTTATGAAAAGTTATATTTTCAAGAAATAAAGCATAAAATGTTATATAATACTGCTTTAAGAACGAAGTTATAATTCGAAATTTTAAAACGATATAAAGCTACGTAGGATGAATAACTTCAAAAACTGTATTATTGTCATCGTTATCAGAGTCATAACTACAAGAGTCCATAGCCTCTTCTGCATAGTTGAGCAGCTGTTTGTGATCTTTAATATTAGTTATTGCTGGGCTAAGACATGATTTATTGCCTTTTCTCTTCACAGTTTTCCACTGTGAAGAGATTTTAGTTGGAGGTTTCTTTCTTTCTTTTTGCGCGAATGTTTTTTCATTTGCTTTCGGAGTTGGACAAACAATAGGTTTCACTAATTTGCTTTTATCTGTAGCTGGCGTTTTTTTTGTCTTATGTTCGGTTGATATTTTTGATTTAACTGATGATGTTTGGGGAGAATTAGGTTTCTGTAATGATAGAACTGGAGATGAAGCAACCTTAGTTTCAGTCTGATGATTAGATGACTTTTTGGATCCAACTGGAGATTTCTGTGAATGAGTAAGTTGATATTCTATTGTAACTGGTTCTGAGGATGGCAGCCAACGTTCCAATAATGGGGTACCATAGCATTTACTACCAAGAGAGACGTCTCGGGTTTTTTTAGGTGAAGTATTGGTTGAATGTGTCATAGATGTATTATTTGGTGGAAAAGAGCAGTCGGTCTGGGTACTGATGTGCCTTACGGATTTTGGTTGTTGTTTGAGTATACTGGAGTAAGATACGCCAACAGAGGGGGTCCTAGATTCAACAAGTTTACGGGCTTCAGGGTAGGAAAGTTTTTGAGTAATCTTAACTGCAAGAATTTCCTTTTCACGGATCCAGTTAGGACAAGAGCGAGAGTACGATGTATGGTCACCTTTACAATTAGCGCAGCGTTCTGCTTTTTCGCAAGTTTTACCGTCATGGCCGACTTCTGCACAACGTGGACAAGTAGCAGATCCACGACAGGTAGTATTAGTATGCCCATACCGCTGGCACTTAAAACAACGCAGAGGATTAGGGATATAAGGCCTAACTGGACAGTTTAAATAACCAGCTTTAATTGTAGAAGGTAAAATATGGCTATTGAAAGTTAGAATAATGTGTTTAGTAGGAAGCATTTGCCCATTTCGACGGATAGTGATACGGCGTACATCTATGATATTTTGATCACTTAAATTAGCTAGAAGTTCTTCTTTTGTAGAAAATAAAAGATCTGGTTCAGATATGACACCACGGCAAGTATTAAGAGTTTGATGTGTTTTAACAGAGACAGAAAAAGTACCTATAGTATCGCAATTTGACAGAAGTTGTGACTGCCTGGCTGAAGAAACCTCAACCAGTAAGTCCCCAGACTGCAATTTTTTGAGCGAGTGACCATCACCCAAAACAGACTGAAATGTTTTTGCTATTAGAAAAGGTGAAGTTTTTTTGAAAGAACTATCTGAGAGACTATCAGTGCGTTTAATTACAAAAAAACGAGTGAATAACGTCTGTACAGTTTGTTGCTCGCCACTTGGGAGAGAAATAGAAGGAATGTTAGATTTTCCATCCATAATTGAAAAAAAGAAAAAGAATTCAGACCCCGGCCGCACCACCCACTACCGAGCCCAACAAGGGGATGCACATTCATGCACCAGTGCTAGCCAGGGCCCATACGGTCACAAGACACTCCTATGCCAGTCTCCACCCTTAGCGAGATGGCTAGTAAGTACTCGCTCACTTGATCCCCAGCCAGTGACACAAGTCAGCTGACCAGCCGATTGATGCATACGGGACCAATATGCACCTCCCGTCTACCTGAAGCAGAGGCCAAAGCAGTGTGTTGGTTACCCTCAACTACCAGGATCCCCCTTTCCAGGGACACGGGTCGCCACGCACGGCAAACACGTGGGTGGTTTACAATTCTCCACAAGTCGATATACAGGATGATATCGGCTCATACAGAATTGCCCTCACCTCCGAAGAGGAAACCACAACGAGAGTGAAACATAGAGGAAAGAAAGACAAGAGAAATAAGAGGAAAAGGAAAAGAGAAAGATCGCTCAGGAACCCGGGTTTGCGAAGCCCGTGAATACCTAAAGAAGGTATCCCCCTGGGGGGGTGCTTTAACAGAGACAGAAAAAAGTACCTATAGTATCGCAATTTGACAGAAGTTGTGACTGCCTGGCTGAAGAAACCTCAACCAGTAAGTCCCCAGACTGCAATTTTTTGAGCAAGTGACCATCACCCAAAACAGACTGAAATGTTTTTGCTATTAGAAAAGGTGAAGTTTTTTTGAAAGAACTATCTGAGAGACTATCGGTGCGTTTAATTACAAAAAAAACGAGTGAATAACGTCTGTACAGTTTGTTGCTCGCCACTTGGGAGAGAAATAGAAGGAATGTTAGTTTTTCCATCCATAATTGAAAAAAAGAAAAAGAATTCAGACCCCGGCCGCACCACCCACTACCGAGCCCAACAAGGGGATGCACATTCGTGCACCAGTGCTAACCAGGGCCCATACGGTCACAAGACACTCCTATGCCAGTCTCCACCCTTAGCGAGATGGCTAGTAAGTACTCGCTCACTTGATCCCCAGCCAGTGACACAAGTCAGCTGACGAGCCGATTGATGCATACGGGACCAATATGCACCTCCCGTCTACCTGAAGCAGAGGCCAAAGCAGTGTGTTGGTTACCCTCAACTACCAGGATCCCCCTTTTCCAGGGACACGGGTCGCCACGCACGGCAAACACGTGGGTGGTTTACAATTCTCCACAAGTCGATATACAGGATGATATCGGCTCATACAGAATTGCCCTCACCTCTGAAGAGGAAACCACAACGAGAGTGAAACATAGAGGAAAGAAAGACAAGAGAAATAAGAGGAAAAGGAAAAGAGAAAGATCGCTCAGGAACCCGGGATTGCGAAGCCCGTGAATACCTAAAGAAGGTATCCCCCTGGGGGGGCCGGAGGCTCGGACAATCAGTTAAAACATGATGAATGGTCAGGTAATCAAAATGACAATGTGGACACATGGGTGCATCCTCCCGAAGTAAAAGATATTTATGAGTGATTCTTGAATGTCCAATTCTCAGACGAGTCAGAATAACATCACTTTTTCTTGGATAAATCGGAAACCAGGTCATTATTGTTGGTTTGGTATGGTGCAGTTTATTATTGTATTCCAAATCCCAACTCTCTTGCAATTTATTACGAATAAAGTGTTTAATAAGTAGTTTAACGTCTGAAAACGGAATTCTATGGTAAAAAAGGATTAAGAGCCAGTTTTGCCGCCTCATCTGCCTTTTCATTTCCAGGAATACCCATGTGTCCAGGTACCCAGCAAAATAAAATTCGATAACCACGTCTTGTCAATTTATTGTAAAAATCCAGGATAGCTGAAACATAAGGATGCTTTTTAAAAGATCTAATTGCGTGAATAGAACTATTTGAGTCCGTATATATGATGAAGGATGTGTTATGGTGATGAGAAATGTGCAATATCGCTCTCTCTATCGCAATCAACTCAGCTGTAAAGACAGACAATGATGCGTGAAGCCGATAACTAAAACTAGTATTGTCGATAAAAATCCCGCAGCCAACGATATTCCCACTCTTAGAACCATCTGTATAAATATCAGTGTAGGTATTAAAATTTGCACGATGTGCAGCAAATAATTGTTGAAAAACTGCAGGAGCCAAATTGTTTTTGTGGTATCCTTTAAAAGGATGAAGCGAAGTAATATCGGGAGGTTTCCAAGGAGGGATTACATGCAATGGACATGGACTCACCTCAATATTACTCAAAGGGCCATTGTCAATAATATTCCTAATTCGGACTCCGAAAGATGGGATGCAGGAGGGTCGATGCTGATAAAGAATATCATTGTTGGTATTTAAAATATAAGTGTGAAGAGGATGGCCAGGATGAGAAAGGACACGGTAATACAAATCTAATGATAGTTTTTCACGAGTACGGTATAATGCTGGTTCATTACAGTCAACATAAAGACTTAAAATTGGAGATGTACGAAATGCACCAGAGCAAACACGGAGTGAGCTATGGTGCACAGTGTCAAGTTTTTTTAAGAACAGAATTACGGGAAGAACCATAGACATGGCAGGCATAGTCGATTTTTGTACGAATTACAACTCTATAGATTTTAAGCAGAGAAATGCGGTCTGCTCCCCAAGATGTATTAGAAAGTACTTTAAGTAAATTAAGCAATTTTTCACATTTTGTCCGTAATTGTAAAACATGTGGTAAAAAAGTAAGTTTTTTGTCGAAATATAGGCCGAGATAACGAACGTTCTCCACAACAGGAATTTGAGATGAACCGATAAAAATTTCAGGATCTGGATGCAGATCCCTCCGTCTACAGAAATGCACACAAGAAGTTTTGTCAATAGAAATTAAAAAATTTCTATTGACATTTTTGTTAGTCCAACTAACAATACTTTTTATTGCACTTTGCAGTTGTCTCTCAATAAAACGAATCTCTTGTCCCATAGACATAATGCGGAAGTCATCAACATATAAATCTCCCTTGACAGAAGGGGGTTATTGATTAAGAATGTCATTTATTTTAATAGCAAAGAGGGTGACACTCAGGACACTACCCTGAGGTACACCCTCTTCTTGTACATAGAAACTGGATAAAATCCTCCCAATTCGAACTTGAAATGTTCGAATGGCAAGGGAGTTTTTAATAAAAATTGGGAGGTTCCCACGAAAGTCCAGGTTAAAAAGATCACGAAGAATACCATAACGCCATGTTCTATCATAGGCTTTTGCCATGTCAAAAAATACTGACACCAAATGGTTGCGTTTAAGAAAAGCTGTCCGAATGTAATGTTCAAGGTGTATCAGGTTATCGATAGTTGACCTACCACGTCGAAACCCACTTTGAAATGCGGCAAGGCAATTGTTAGTCTCTAAAATATGCACAAGGCGACGATTGGAAATTTTTTCTAATAGTTTGCAAAGGCAGCTATAAAGTGCGATCGGACTGTAATTATTCGGATTGCTAGAATCTTTACCTGATTTAGGAAAGGGAATAACAACCGCCTTGCTCCAAGATCGGGGGAAAGTATGTTCCACCCAAATCCTGTTGAAAAGGGAAAGGAGATTGGTGCTTGAGCATGATGTATGTGATGCCATCATGACCTGGGGCAGATAATTGACTGTCTCGCAAACAATCTATCAGCTCTGATATAGTGAAAGGTTGATTATATGAAAATGAATTATGAGTATTAAAATTAATCCTGTTCAATTCAGTTTGTCTTTTGTACGTTAAAAACGGTTCTGGATATGAGTCTGAGTTTGAAATAGATGCTAGGGTATTCCCTATTGTCTCAGCTATGTTTTTAGGAGAAGTAATGGTATGACCGATATTTTTAAAATGGAAATATGACTTTCAGAGTACAGGCGCATGCATTTTTTTACTTTTTGCCAGAGCTCTTTACTTGATGTGTTAGAATTTATGCTTGAGACGAATCTAACCCAGGATTCACGTTGGCTATTACGTCGCACTCTTCTAGCTTCTGCCTTTGCCTTTTTATATGCTATATAGTTAATATTATTAGGGTACCTGCGAAATAGACCCCAAGCCTTCTGTTGTTTTTTTTTTTGCTACTTGGCAATCACTATTCCACCATGGTTTTCTGTGTTTATGAGCAGATGAAGTTTTGGGAATGTTAGCGTCAGCAGCAGTGATAATACAGTGAGTTACGTTATCACCTGCTTTGTCAATATTTCCCTGAATCATGCTAACTGTAATGTTTGCAAGTGCAGTAAAAGGTTGCCAATTGGCTCTGTCATATATATATCTTTTGGGACAATTATTACAATCTCTATCAGGAGAATTCATAGAAATAAAAGTTGGAAAGTGGTCACTGCCGTGTAAGTCATTTGAAACCCAGAAGTTCCAAAAGGGATACAGTGATGGGGAGCAGATTATAAGATCTCTTGCATGGAATGTACGTGTTGGCTCGTGAAAATAGGTATGATCACAGTTATTGAGCAGGCATAAACCGTTGTCAGAAATATTTTTTTCTAAAATATTGCCACGGTGATTAGAATCACTGTTTCCCCAGAGTGGGCTGTGTGCATTTAAATCTCCAACAATGATATATGGAGTGGGGAGTTGGAGAAGGAGATTATCCAGATCTGCTGATTGAGTTTTATGGTTCGGAGGTAAATAAATGGTACATATTGTTACGAGTTGTTTTTATATGTACACGGACTGCAACAGCTTGTAAATTTGAGTTTAAATTAATGTAAGTATTTGGTAAATTGCGAGAGATGAAAAGAGCTACTCCACCAGTGGCCCTTTCATTACCAGTAAAATCTTTTCGGTAGGTAGCATAATGTCGTAATTTTGCTTTGTCATTGGGTTTTAAATGAGTTTCCTGTAGAGCTAAACATAATGGTTGATGGTCAGAGAGAAGATTACGGATTTCGTCGTGTTTATTTTGATACCCACGGCAGGTCCACGAGATAATATTAGTCATGACTGAGTTTTTTTTTGATAAATTTATCTGCGTCCTTTTATCCGGAGATAGTAGACATACTATCTCCATCGTTAAATTCTTCATCCGGTTCTGGGTGAAGAGCAACAGCATCGTCCTCCTCCATTTTTTCTTTCATTATTGGATGGATTTCATTTTTGGATGTTTTATTCTTTATCTTTTTGGCTGGATTTTCAGATAAAACAGTGGCTTTAATTATTGGTACATTGAATTTATCTGCATCAGATCTATGGCTGGTTTTTAGATGTCCTCTTTTGGTGGTATTTTGAGAGCCTCTTTTAGGAATATGAGAGTGTGATGATTTTGAAGAGGCATTTTGTGATGGTGTAGGAAGAACATATTTTGGTGACCTAGGAGGAAGAGAGTTCGGAGAGTTAGAAGGAATAGATTTCGGCGGCTTAGGAAGGTTAGATTGCGTTGAACTATTTGTTTTACCAGAATTAGTAGACAGGTTGATTTCTTTGACTTTCTTGGCAATTATTTGCAATTGGGAATTCGGTTTGTGTTGCAATACTTTGATATGTTTTATGAACAGTTTTAGCTAAGGCAGCAGCATATGACACAACAAATCTGGGTGTTCTGGATTCGACGATTTTTCTGGCTTCTGGGTACGGTGTGTTATCTTTTGTGCGTATGGTCTGTATCTCTTTTTCTTTTTTCCACTGTTCACATGATTTAGCGTAAGATGGATGATTTTTTTTACAGTTGACACAACAATGTGGAGCATTGCATTGCGCACTTTTGTGGCTAACTGCACTGCACCGACCACAGGATTCCTTACCTCGGCAATTTGTTTTTGAATGCCCAAAGCGTTGACAATTAAAGCAATGCAGTGGGTTTGGTATGTATGGTCTGTCAGAACATGATAAATAACCAGCTTTTATATATTTTGGTAACTTGGGTGTGTTAAAAGTAAGTATAATGTGCTTTGTAGGTATTTGAATTTGGTTAGAGGGTATCTGTTCATCCCGACGGTAGATTTTAATTCTTCCAGCTTCTGTGACATTTTGTTATTTTAAGTTTTCCAGTAATTCATCTTCACTAATATACAAGACGTCAGGCTCGGAGATCACTCCGCGAGATGAGTTTAAAGTACGATGTGGCGATATTGTGACAGCAATGTTAGCAAAGTGTGTACATTTTTTTTAAGTTAGCTACCTCTTGACTATTGTTTACTTCAATTAGCAGTTCACCTGTACGGAGTTTTCTTATTGTTTTGGGTTCGCCAACCAGACCTTAAATAGATTTATTAATCAAAAAGGGTGATGCTCTATCAAAACTCCCATCTTGGCGTTTGACGATGAAGAATCTTTCTTCAGTTTTACTTTCGTGAGAGTCGGGATCTTTAGATTCCGTACTGGAAACAGAATCTTCGACTCTCTCACCCCATGAATCTTTTTTGACCTGATTAACAGTAGCTCCTGACCCAGAGCTCAATGCATTATTTTTCTCTTTATTAGCTTGTGGGGCTCCTACACCGCATATTTGATGTCCTGAGATTGTAGCCATATTTAGAAAGGATTGAAAAAACGCCAGGCACCGGGCCTGGTCACCGACCCTTCTTCTTACCGTTACTTTAGGCGCAGGTCTCAAAAGGTTGAAAACTATTCACAACAAACTTCCACGTTTTTCGAACGTTGGATTAAACTCTATAGCATTCCAAACTCTAGTTCTTTCACAGTGGAACTCGGTCGTCGTAGGTAAGCCTTTACAGCTCTGTCCAACCTACAACTTCCTTACGCCGAAAGGAAACCAGTCGCCCAGAGACTTCCCAACCGCCGCCATACAAGTATGGCGCCCACCGATCACGGAACCGGAAGTCGGAAATGCCCTGCACTCTGGGACTCGAGATCAGCCTAAAAAGGTAGAAACGAGGCGATGAGATTAAAAAACCTCAACACCCAGAGTGTCTCACGTGAAAAAAAAATCCACTATTGTAAAAAAGAAAAAGTAATGTGAGAGAGAACTTAGAAAAAAGGTGTATTTTTTTTCTTTTTTAAAACTTTTAAACCTTTTTTTTCTTTTTCTTAACAGAAGGAGAACAATGTTAGTAGAACAAAGAACAATTTGAACAAATAAGTTAGTAAAAAACTAGAACATGAACTGGAACAAAGAGGGATAACAAACTAAAAAGAGAAGATTAAAAAGTGTGAAACAAAGAAAAAGGATAGACAACCAAAAAGAGAAGAAGACAGTAAAGGAGAAAGATCGCTCTGGAATCCGGGGTCGCGAAACCCGTAAATACCTAAAGAAGGTATTCCCCTGCGGGAGTAAAAGGAAAAAGGTCACACAAAATAATTTTTTTTGCAATTATGAATTATGGTGTTCGATTGAGGATCTCATCATACCTTTTTCTAAAATTGTAATTGGTATAACCAAATACCTCCAAGTTATGCATTATCCAAAATCTCCTTCAGATATAGGGAGTGAATGTGCCCAAATTAAAAACCTAAATAAGATGGTCGAAACATTATGTGATACAAACTTAGGCAAATCTGAAATTCCGCAACAATTAACTAACTTGCGAAAATTGTATTGTGGTGCTATCGACTTACCCGTTGCTTTAAATTTTGATGATTTTTACATAATTGTTTCTCATCCCTTAACTCTGTTCTCTGCCATCGTACCAATGATTGAGTTAAATATTGAAGATCCTAATAATCGTTTTACAAACAATGGAAAAAAAATTGTAACAGATACAATTCTTTTTCGAAGCTTTATAATTTCTGTCAAATTTCGTCAATAATAAAAAAAAACATCGTCTTATGACATCATGGACAGATTATGTATAACACATACACTACAAGGATTTTAAATAAAAAAAATTGGTAAAACAATTAAAAAATAAATTGTTTTTAAAAGAAAAGTTTAAAAGAAAAAAATTAATCTTAACTTTTTTTTTTATGAATTCAACTTTATTTTACTCAAAAATACGGAAAAAACAGCTAAATGAAACGAAAAGATGAAAATCAAAAATAAGATAAAAGATAATAAAGAAAGTCTTGATATTCTCATCTCTTTTTAACACTTTCCAACAAAGTTGAAAAGCGTTATTGATTTCGGTTTGTCTGTGCGTCTGGTCGCGCTCTAACTCTGGCAAATATTGTCGGATTGCCCTGAAATTTTTGGATGTTATTGACCTGTACCATAGCACGTTCCCCATTTCAAATGAAGTTTGTAGCATGTTTGGTTCATTTACAGGGACAGTCAATTACGTTTCGGTCAATAAGAAAAAATCGGTTCAAATGATTTTTAATGATGTTACACACTTTCAAACATAGTAAAATTAATATGCATTTATAAAGGACGCTAAAATATGCATTGTGTAGAATATTTGGAGTAAAGAATAGTTATTCATTTACAGGGCCACACAAAAGAATTCCGTTACAAAATGATATAGGGTTGCGGGTAATTGCTTACGGCGTATTTTAATTATGTTAAACTATTTCATATATAACGAAATTGATATACGTCGCTGAGGTTTCCTATAACTTATTCCATGTGTAATAACAAGTGCGTAGCATTTACAGGGACTCAAAAAAGATTTCAGATACTATATTGTATCTGAAGTACTGTACATTAGCGATGATTGCTGGAAATGCATTTTTAATTATGATATGTGCTTTTATGTTTCACTATATTTATGCACACTACAAGGTGTGTATAAATGCTATAAATCATATACAGGGCTACACAAAAGAATTCGCAAGGGTTACTGGGTCTGAGCGCAAATTGTTTAAAGGTGGTTTTTAAATGAGTTATGCATTTTTACGCTGAACTGCATGTAGTTCATAAGAAATGTTTGTACAATATAGATAAAATGATATACAGGGTCACGCAAAGAATTGGATACATGGCCGTCTATAAATGATAATTTCTGGAAATGTGATTTCAGTAGTTTTAAGAGTGTTTTAGTTTGAATTAAATTATAGCTAAATAGTGGAGTGTAATAAAGGTCTAGGTAAACTACAGTGTTGTGCAAAAGTATTCAAGTATGTTTCCATCTATTAGTATAAATTTCTCATACAGAAATTTCAACCTGTTATGCGTTGCTAAACTAAATTTTCCCATTATATAGTATATTATATATAGTATATATATATATATATATATCAACCTACAGATCAAATACAGGGCTGTTCAAAAGAATTGGGTTGGTTGGTTGGTTGTATATTGTTTAATGGCACAAAATCCCATAAGGGACATGCTGCGCCAAACAAGAATAGACTAAAAACATAAACACAAAGAGCATCAGAAAAGCAATCTGGATGGGGATCCCATCCAGATGCAGTCAGAAAACAAAAGAATTGGGATACATATTTGGCTATGAACGGTAACTGCTGAAATCAGTTTTCCAAATGTTTTATGAGTTTTATAAAATGTTTAGTTATCTTATTTACCTTATTTCCCTAAATAACGAATTTTTTTAAAACATTCAGGAAGTGTTGGAAAGTGTTTCATAATCTATGCTTAACACATGATTGTTCTTTCTTGTTTAATTATGTCTCAAACTCAGCATCAGCACATAGGTTGGTTGGTTGGTTGGTTGATTGGGATTTTATGGCGCAAAGTCCCTTTAGGGACATGCTGCGCCAAGACAAAGTCAAAATGTAAAAATTATATATTACCCAAAATTGAGCAGCAAAAAACTAACAAGAAAAATGAGAAAAGCAGTAAATGAGAAAACTAATATGTATATTTAAAACCATTTAAAAGAGGAAAGGTTGATAGTTAAAAGACCAAAGTATTCTGATTAAAAACTGTGAAGTTAAAAAGCAATAACAGTTAAAATACCAACAAAGTCCAAGATGACGTACAAATACTACCTAAAAACAAATTTAGACTCTCAGAAATAAATAACAAACATAAAATTAATTAGGTGTAAATTGATCAAAAACTGATGTTTCCTGATCAGCATTTGATTCATATGAGTCAGATTCCATTTCTTCATATAAGTTTTTCAGTTGTTTCCGATCCTTTTAATTACTAACTGATGGGTTTAGGCTTTTGTTATTGTTCTTTTTCTTCACAGTGGAAAACTGTGAAGAACCCCGGACTGTCTTTTTCTGTATACAAGATTTTTTGCTTGGTTTGTCAGTTTTATTAGTATCAGGTCTATGTGATGTTTTTGCAGATGTAACAGACTTAGTCTGGAGTTCAGGTGACTTTTTGGATTGACATGGAGATTTTTGAGACCGATTGACTTGGTATACTATTTTAACAGGTTCTGAGGAAGGTTGCCAGCGTTCTAATAGTGGGGTTGCATAGCATTTACTACCACAACTAACATCTCGGTTTTCTCTATTTTAAGTGGTTGTTGATTGTGCTTTAGTTGAGTTACTTAGTGAAAAGGAGGTGTCGGTCTGGGTGCTTATGTGCCTTACAGAATTTTGTTGTTGCTTGAGTACACTAGAGTAGGAGACTCCGACTGACGGAGTCCTGGATTCAACAACTTTGCGGGCTTCACGGTAGGAGAGATTTTGATTTACTTTAATTGCAAGGATTTCCTTCTCACGTATCCAGTTTGGACAGGAGCGGGAATATGCTGTATGATCACCCTTGCAGTTTATGCAGCGTTCAGAGTTTTGACATGAATTACCGTCGTGGCCAACTTCTGCGCAGCGTGCACAGGTAACGGAACCACGACAGGTAGTTGTGGTGTGACCATAAAGCTGGCATTTAAAGCAACGGAGAGGATTTGGGATATAAGGACGGACAGGACAGTTCAAGTAAGCAGCTTTAATTCTTGATGGTAAATTAGGGCTATTAAAAGTCAAAATGATGTGCTTCGTAGGAAGCACCTGCCCATTCCGACGGATAGTTATACGACGTACATCTATGATATCTTGGTCTTTTAAATTTTGTAGAAGTTCGTCTTTAGTAGAGAATAAAAGATCTGGCTCGGATATTACACCACGGCTTGTATTTAGAGTTTTATGTACTTGAACAGAAACTGAGAAAGAGCCTATTGTAGAGCAATTTGAGAGAAGATGTGATTGTTTGATTGAAGAAACCTCAACAAGCAAATCCCCAGATTGTAATTTTTTGAGAGAATGACCATCCCCCAAGACAGACTGGAATGTTTTTGCAATGAGAAATGGTGAAGTTTTTTTGAAAGAGCTATCAGAGAGACTATCAGTACGTTTAATGACAAAGAAACGAGTGTATGTGGAATTCTGTGCAATTTGTTGCTCTCCACGTGGGAGGGAAATGGAAGTAAGTGAGTTATTTGCATCCATATTTGAAAAAAAATAAGAATTCAGACCCCGGCCGCACCACCCACTACCGAGCCCAACAAGGGGATGCACAGTCGTGCACCAGTGCTAACCAGGGCCTATACGGTCACAAAACACTCCTATGCCAGTCTCCACCCTAAACAAGATGGCTAGTAAGTGTCCGATCACTTGATCCCCAGCCAGTGACAGAAGTCAGCTGACCAGCCGATTGATGCATACGGGACCAATATGCACCTCCCGTCTACCTGAAGCAGAGGCCAAAGCAGTGTGTTGGTTTCCCTCAACTGCCAGGATCCCCCTTTCCAGGGACACGGGTCGCCACGCACGGCAAACACGTGGGTGGTTTACAATTCTCCATGAGTCGATATACAGGATGATATCGGCCCATACAGAATTGCCCTCACCTCCGAAGAGGAAACCACAACGAGAGTGAAACATAGAGGAAAGAAAGAGAAGAGAAATAAGAGGAAAAGGAAAAAAGAAAGATCGCTCAGGAACCCGGGGTTGCGAAGCCCGTGAATACCTAAAGAAGGTATCCCCCTGGGGGGCATCAGCACAATGAAAAAGTATTTATTTTTAAAAGACATTGAGGAAAAAATACGTGTTTTTTAAAACGTGACGTCATTTTCTGATCAGGTTTTTTAGAAAGTTTATTTTGAAATTTTATGAGAAAACGGCATCAATACAAATAAACAAACCTTATTATTTTCCTTTCTTTACAACAATGGAAGTAATCCAATGGCTACCATTTTGAAAAAAATTCATAGAAATTTTTTTTATTTTAAATTTAAATATAAAAGAGGGCCTTTACAACTACATTGACATCTTTCTAAGAGAAGAGATTGACTACACTGCCTTCTTGTTATTAAACATATCTGACCTTATAAATTTGGGAATAAATTATCAAGCCCGTATGAAGATAACTTGCTTAATTAGAGAATTACAAGACAGTAATTTAAAAACGTTCGATGCTGCTCCTGGCGCTGGAAGAAGAGTGACAGAAACTCTTTAATTGAAGGATGTGTTCAAGATCGATGAATTTCATATACTTGTTGGTAACATTTCTCAGAACTTGCATGTTGAAAAAAATTACATTATCATTTGGCACATATTTCTGTTTTTTATTTTATCAGTTTGTATAAAAGTCTCCGTTGTTGTATAATATTTTTTAAATAATGTTTTTTTCATTCATGACTCATGTGTTCATTTTTAAATTTCAATCGTGCCAAATGAAACATTCTCTGGGAGATTTTACAATGAACATTTTTTATATTTTCTTTTGCAAGTTCCTTTGTTTCTTCTTTATAATGATTATTGATATATTTATGTATGTTAGAAAATGTTTTGGTACAAAAGCTTTACGAACTATTTTAGAATTTCAACTTGTTAATTGCTGTATATATCTCTCAAGAGATTTATTGATATAAATTGTAGTAGGTGCTCTCGGGTCCTGGGACACGCAGAATGATAAAATAGTAAAGAAGCTCTGCTCCAAAAAATATGATACGCAGATGAGAAAACTGATAGTATCGGACTGTATTAGAACTTCCCGTGACATCTACATTGAACACATTACTGATATTGCACAGACTGATAATAGGTCAAGATTCAAATTCAAAAAGAGAGTGGTGTATCCCAGTCAAATAATAGACGAATGGTACGAGGGGGAAGAAGCATTCCCCCCTCGCGCAAAAATTCCCGCACACGGATACTCCCAACCTTCAACGGAAGACATTGACGATCTTTAAATTCTCGGCCAATATGATTCTGCAGATGATGATCTTAACTTTGGGCGTAACGAGCTAAATGTACACCCAAGTGCCAACAACCCAAACGAGGCCCCCACTGCGGCATCATTACCTGCAATATTTTCAAATCTTGATTTTGGTGAAGATATCATCGAAGATCCCGAGCCAGAATTTGCATCTCAGAATTTTAACACATGCAATTCTTGTGTTCAAAGTCCCAAAATGATTCCCCAAGAAGCCTTGACAGTGCCGAATAATCATAACATGGACTTTACTGGGCCCCCACACCCACTTTCGAACACTGCAGCAAATACTTATTCCACTGTTAATAGTGAGTAGTGTAACATTGCTCATTTGAACAATCAAGTTGCAACTACTTCACTACTGCCTAATTTTGACATAGAGCTTGAATCCAACAATTCCCAGGACCCTCTCTTGAACTTGCCCGCCCAGGGACGTACCCAGGAATTCTTTGGCGCAAACAAAGTCTCTAACCATTTTATACGCACTGGAGATTACTTGCGCTTCTGTGACTGGAATTTCATTCACAGAGCGAGACTTGCTGTAGTTAAATTAAATGGCCACATTCCTGGCCTGAAGGATGCCCAACGCAGATGTCGATTCTGTGGATTCAAAGTTGAGTCGATCGCACACGTTATCAACAGCTGTGATCGTTTCCTCAAAACCAAAATCACGGATTGGCACGACAAAATTGTTGCCCGCATCAAGAAGGCTGCAGCAGAAAAATGGCAAGTTCTTAAGGAAAACCAACCATACGGAACGAACAAAGGATTACGCCCAGACCTCATCCTTGTCAATAATGACAATGAAGCACTCGTAATTGATGTTACCATGCCCTTTGACGGTGGTCTTAAAAAATTCAATGCTGCTCGTCAAAAGAAAATAGACAAGTACAAGCCCGTTGTCACAGACCTAAAACGCAGATTCAAAAAAGTTGACTGCGAAGCAATCATAGTTGGTCCCCTGGGAAGTTGGGACAACGCTAATGATAAAACCATCAATAAAATATGCACTAAAAATTATGCTAAACTGATGAAGAAACTAATCGTACCAGATACAATTACGACCTCACGTGATATGTATGTCGAGCACATAACAGAGCAAGAACAATATGACTACAGATCACGCTTTAACATTTCCAAACGGTCCATCTACCCAAGCCAACTGCTCTGTGAGGAAATCAATAATACTGTCATTACACATTTCGATGCTGACGAACTTTCCCAGCAACTAAACAATGACGAAATTGATGAACAGTTCAATCAAAACGCAGAAAGCGTCGCAGCTCCACTGAGCCAGAGAACTGACACATACGTGAACAATCACGACAGTGGGCAGATAATAGCAACAAATTTGCAACCAACATCCAGTATTCAAAACGTGGACACTAACCATGGGTCCCCACTACCCAACAATAATGCACTATCTCCAAACGATGTCAGTATATCTCACAATAATGTGGACAATTTTATTAGGCCCCCACAGCCAAATACTGATCAATCAATCTTGCCCAATGAAGATATAAATACCTTAACAAACGCTCATAGTATTCATGAGATGTAAATATCCCACTTCCTAGTTGGTTCATGGTGCTACTGCAGGGCTGCACATTATTCCTTTCTAGACCTATTTAGGCCTGCCAACTCTCCCAGCTCTGTTCCCCCAAAACAGAGTTGGGAAGTTTAAAAAAAATACCCCGATTGTGAATGTGTAGTCACCATACACACTCACAATTGGCTTTGGGGTGTGTGTGTTTTTGAGTACGTGTGTTGTATGCCTCTCCTACACTCTATCCCGCCTCCATTTATTTTTATGTAATTCTTATTTAAAAGATCCATAAAGTTTTTTGCTTTCCATTCAATTTTTTTATATTTTTCAACTTTCCGCTCTTTCCTATTCATTGTTTTGTAGTTTTTTATATACCATCTATAAATGGTCATTTTATTTTTCTTTTCTCATTAAGCTTTTAAGGACAGATGATATGATGTGGAGTAATACTGTGTATAACTGATGTTGAATACCAGTCAATGCTCTCTCTGACATCTGTTCTTATCAGCTTAATTGTGTGGATTTTAACATTTTGCTTTTGTTTTTAGATTTTCTGAGTTGACACTGATTTTAAGAACGGATCGTGACCACGCCCACTCTGTATGCCAGAAGGTCGAGGGTGATTCCTGAGTTACTGCCATTTCCGAGATGTGCCGACGCCGAATTCTATCCTTGGTGCCTGATTCTTCCTGTGGCTTCCGATGAGGGTTTCTCCTGACTGGTTGTGGATTTAGCTCCGTGGTGTTTCTCTGACGTTGCTTGCTGGGATTGATTGGTCTGGATTGATTGACAGCTTGATGGCCGCCATTGCTTCTCATCGTCTTTCCACCATTTTCACTTATTTTATTCTGAACGGCAGCCATTTTGACGTTGGCATCCATCTTGGATTTTATTTGAATTTCATCGGTTTTAATGGATTTGGACGCTATTTTTAATGGATTTTAGAGCTTATTTGCACTGCTTTCTACTGCTGACAAACAATTTTACTTGTGTGAGGTACTTTGGAACAGTATTTGATTTGGTTTAAAGCTCGTTTGGACTTCGACATTTCGCGTCGTGTACTTGAACTGTTTTTTCTGGAATGGTTACATGCGTAGCGTGAACTTTTCTTCATTTGGCAGTATTTTAGCTTAATTCTTTCGTTTATGTTGGCTGTTATTCGTGATTTAACTGTTGTTTGTTTAATATCATCCTTTTGTGTTGTTCTGTTAGACCGTTTATGTGTTGTATCAGTTTTGTTTGGCAATTTGCTGATAGATCCCTACGCGGCGTGGCTAATATAATTTAATCTTATTTATCTCTTTAATGACCATCTACCGTCGGCATGTATTTAAGCGGTGTACAATAGAACATACTTTCATTATTAGTAAGTGGCCTGTTGGCTGTAATGTACGTTCTTAGTTGTAGTTATGATAATATGATGTGTCGTTTAGATGTGTGTCAATGATTTTAATGTCTGTTAATTCTTTTATTTCATTATTCATCCTCATTACTGCTTTTAAGTATCAGCTGCGTGACATTAGTCACGTTTTTAATGAATCTCATTCTTCATAGTTTTAATGATTTTATACTTTACATCCAGTAGTTTACAACTGGGGTTTTAAAGTTTTTAATCATTCAGTTTATTTTTCCTGTGGTGTCATGGCTGGGGCGAGTGCGGCTCCCGGTACATCGGGTAAGATCCCTGGTGAAAGTAATGACGATCCTGACGAGGATGAAGATGTTTTTCTCCCTCCACGTTTGCACGGGTCTCACCTTACTATAAATTTTCCTGTACGTGTACCTTTGACGTGTTTATTGGCGGGTGTGGGACTCAAATTAAAGCAAAAACTTGGACATCTGCTATCAATAATTTTACACGTCATATGCGTGATATCCACCATTTTAAGCCGACTATTAAAACATACTGGTGCTCAGTATGCAACATTGATATTGGGCGCCAGGTTGCTACCCATGCCTGCTTCGGGGAGGAAGACCGTATTTTACTAAATCAAATGAGGTACTACCGTATAAGTTTAGTCAGTGTCCTGAGACCTTCCCAAACTGGAGAGGTCTCAGCAATCATAAAGTGGCACACAAGAAAAAGAATTTGCAGTATGACTACAATAGAAGAAACAACCTTCCTGTTGCAGGTCCGCTCTACATTCCTGGTGGCTCTGATGTACAAATGGCTAACACTGTAGTTGACAACCAGTTGGCACAGCTTGGTGTCACGGTTGATGAGCAGGATATTGATAATTTTATTAGCATTTTAGCATTTACACCAGATTTTAACGATCATTCATCATCTACTATTCATAATCATGTTTTTAACCAGAATGTTTTATCTGATGAGCGCGGTGAGGGTGTGGAAACTTGTGATGTTATAGTTGCTTCTACTTTGACAAATAATAAAGAAAATACACATCGGCTCCCCCACGGGAAATCGATTGCTCTGCCCAGGCAAATTAACATCTCGCCACGGCTGGGCCCGTCGAATTATAATACTATCTTTAATGAGGTTGTCATCCCGCCCCTTGTTTCTGCGTTCAGCAGCCCTGCGGTTGGTTGGTTGGTTGTATATGGTTTTATGGCACAAAGTCCCATGAGGGACATGCTGCGCCAAAAAAATAATTATAGACTAAAAAAGGATGAAGTTAAATAAAGTAGCTAAAATATAGGTAAATATGAAAGAAAATAAATAACGTAGAAAAGGTATCTGGATGGGGTATCCCATCCAGATGTTAAAACCAAAAATCAGTCATAAAACCAACGAAATAAATAAAAGATTAGATATCAAAATAAAATCCTGCGTGTTTTAAAAACGTAAAGAGTGCCCCATGAGGTGTTTCCCCGATGAGGTTTGTCATTGCTGGTAATGAAGTGTTAAAATAAATTCTATATAAGTGCCGGAGGCCCGGACAGTCAGTTAAAACATGATGAATGGTCAGATAATCATAATGACAATGTGGACACATGGGTGCATCCTCCCGAAGTAAAAGATGTTTATGAGTGATCCTAGAATGACCAATTCTCAGACGAGTCAGAAGGACATCTGTTTTCCTTGGATAATTTGGAGGCCACGTTATGATTGTAGGTTTGATATGGTGCAATTTATTATTGTATTCTAAATCCCAACTTTCTTGCCAATTATTATGAATAAAATGGTTTATAAGTAGTTTAACGTCTGAGAATGGTATTCTATGGTGTAAGGGATTAAGAGCCAGCTTTGCCGCCTCATCTGCTTTTTCATTGCCAGGGATACCCATGTGTCCAGGTACCCAGCAAAATAAGATATTATAGCCACGTCTTGTCAATTTATTATAAAACTCTAAGATGGACGAAACAAAGGGATGCTTTTTAAGTGATTTTATAGCGTCAATAGAACTATTTGAGTCAGTATAAATGATGAAGGGTGAGATATGATGATGAGAGATGTGCGACATGGCTCTCTCTATTGCAATCAATTCGGATGTAAAGACAGAAATTGAAGGGTGCAGACGATAACTCAAGGTAGTGGCATTACAGAAAATCCCACAGCCAACAATATCCCCACTCTTAGAACCATCCGTATAGATATCTATGTAATTATTAAAGTTTGCACGATGTGCAGCAAATAGTTGTTGAAAGGCAAGAGGAGTTAGATTATTTTTATTGTAACCTTTAAATGGATGGAGCGTGGTAATATCAGGAGGTTTCCAGGGAGGGAACTGGTACATTGGACAAGGGTTCACTTCAATATTGATTAGAGCACTATCATCAATAATTCTTCGTATTCTGGCTCCAAAAGATGGTATGCAAGATGGTCTATGCTGATAAAGGATATCATTGTCTGTATTTAAAATGTGGGTATGAAGGGGATGGCCAGGATATGAAAGGACACGGTAATACAGCTCCAATGAGAGTTTATCACGAATATGATGTAATGCTGGTTCGTTACAGTCAACATAAAGGCTTAAAATTGGAGACGTACGAAATGCACCAGAGCAAACCCGGAGTGCGCTATGGTGCACAGTGTCAAGTTTTTTTAGAGCAGATTTACTGGCTGAACCATAGACCTGGCAGGCATAGTCAATTTTAGACCGGATCATGGCACGATAGATTTTAAGGAGAGAAGTACGATCTGCTCCCCAAGAGGTATTTGAAAGCACCTTTATAAGATTAAGAGATTTTTCACATTTTGTGCGTAACTGCAAGATATGTGGTAAAAAGGTTAACTTTTTATCAAAGTGAAGGCCCAGAAAACGGACACTGTCCACAACAGGAATCTGAGTTGAGTCGATAAAAATTTCAGGATCTGGATGTAGATCTCTACGTCTACAAAAGTGCACGCAAGAAGTTTTGTCTTTAGAAATGATAAAACCATTTTTATTTGTCCAATTAAGAATATGAGTGATGGCAGTTTGCAATTGTCTCTCAATAAAACGAATATCTTGACCTATACACATAATGCGAAAGTCGTCAACATAGAGATCTCCCTTCACCGAAGGGGGTAATTGACCAAGGATATCATTTATTTTAATAGCAAAGAGGGTGACACTCAGGACACTGCCCTGGGGTACACCCTCTTCTTGTACATAAAAACTTGATAGAGTTCCCCCAATCCTGACTTGAAAGAGTCGCATGGCGAGGAAGTTGTCAATAAAAATTGGGAGATTCCCACGAAAATCAAGATTAAACAGATCACGAAGGATCCCGTATCGCCATGTTTTGTCATAGGCTTTCGCCATGTCAAAAAAGACTGACACCAAATGGCTGCGTTTTAGAAAAGCAGTCCGAATATGAGTTTCAAGATGGATCAGGTTATCGATAGTAGATCTACCTCGTCGGAATCCACTTTGAAAAGCGGCAAGCAGATTGTTAGATTCTAAAATATGCACAAGGCGGATATTTACCATTTTTTCTAGAAGTTTGCAAAGGCTGCTAGTGAGTGCAATAGGTCTGTAATTATTGGGGTCCCTGGAATCTTTACCTGGTTTAGGAAAGGGAATAATAACAGCTTTACGCCAGGCATAAGGAAAGGCATGTTCAACCCAAATTCTATTATAGAAGGCAAGTAAGTTATTAAGTGAGGCGGTGGAAAGATGTTTTAGCATGGTATAGGTGATGCCATCGTGACCTGGAGCAGAGAGGTGGCTTTTTTGCAAACAACTTAGGAGCTCTGAAATCGTAAAGGGGTTATTATAGTTAAAAGAATGGCGAGAATGAAAATTGATGCGGGTAGTTTCCATTTGTCTTTTATATGATAATAATGGTTCTGGGTATGAATCTGTGCTAGAGTTAGATGCAAGTGTATTTGCTATTGTTTCAGCAATATTTTTGGGTGAAGCTATTGTTTGACCGTTGTGATTTAGGATTGAGATATGGTTTTCGGAATATAGGCCCATACAATTTTTTACTTTTTTCCAGAGGACTTTTCTTGAGGTATTAGAGCTAATGTTAGATATGTATTGCATCCAAGATTCACGCTGGCTCTTACGACGCACTCTTCTAGCTTCCGCCTTTGCTTTTTTGAAGGCAATATAGTTTGTATTATTGGGATACCTCCGGAAGAGGCCCCAAGCCTTCTGTTGAGTTTTTTTTGCAATCTGGCAATCACTGTTCCACCACGGCTTCTTGTGTCTAGGTGTAGCAGTGGATTTAGGAATGCTAATATCTGCAGCATTGATAATACACTGGGTGATATTATCAAGTGCATCGTCAATATCACAGTCAATCATGTCGTTTGTAATTGTAGCCTGATTTTCGAAAGATGGCCAATTTGCTCTGTCATAAATATAGCGCTTAAAATAAGTATTAGAGTCCCTGTTAGGAGTAGTCTGTGTGATAAATGTTGGAAAATGGTCACTGCCGTGCAGGTCATTTGAGACCCAGAAGTTCCAGAATGGATAAACAGATGGGGAGCAGATTGTAAGGTCTATTGCATGAAAAGTGCGAGTTGGTTCATGAAAGTAAGTGTTATCTCCATTATTAAGCAGGCATAAGCCATTGTCAGATATTAATTTCTCAATAACATCACCACGCTGATTAGAATCGGTATTTCCCCACAGTTGACTATGTGCATTAAAATCTCCAACAATGATGTAAGGAGTGGGGAGTTGGAGAAGGAGATTATCAAGAGTAGCTGACTGAATAGACTGATTTGGCGGTAAGTATAAGGTGCAAATTGTTATAAGCCGGTTAATATGTACACGGACTGCAACAGCTTGTAAATTTGTGTTTAGATTAATATGCGTATGGGGGAGGTTGCGAGAGATGAAAAGAGCCACTCCACCTGTGGCCCTTTCACCACCAGTAAAATCTTTCCGGTATGTAGCATAAGTGCGCAATTTTGCTTTGTTATTGGGTTTAAGATGGGTTTCTTGTAACGCTAAACATAGTGGTTGATGGTCATGAAGTATGTTGCGGATTTCGTCATATTTATTATGATAGCCACGGCAGTTCCACGAGATAATATTAGACATGAATGATTTTTTTTTTTTTTAGTAATTTATCTGCGTTAAGTTATTCGGAGATAGTCATACTATCTCCATCGTTAAATTCTTCATCCGAATCTGGGTGAAGAGCAAGAGAATCATCCTCCTCCATTTTATCTGTCTGTTTTGAGTGGATTTCTTTTTTGGATGTTTTACTCTTTCTCTTTTTGGCTGCATTTTCAGATGGCACAGTGACTGTAACTGTTGGCAGGTTAAATTTCTCTGCATCAGATTTACGGTTTGGCTTCACAGATGGCGATTTTGTTGTATTTTGAGAACCTCTTTTATGGATTGGAAGTTTAGAGATTAAAGATTGTGACGAGGTATTTTGTTGTGAATTAGGAACAGATTTTGATAAGTTAGGATGAGCAGATTTTGGTGACTTAGGAGGAGCAGCAGCTTGCGTTGATCTATTTGTCTTACCAGAATTATTAGACAGGTTATTTTCTTTTCGATTACGTTGGCAATTAGTTTCAGTGGGGAATTCGGTTTGGGTTGCAATAGTTTTATGAGATTTTTGGACTGTTTTAGACAAAGCAGCAGCATATGAGACACCAACTGTGGGTGCCCTGGATTCAACTATTTTTCTAGCCTCGGGGTATGATAAATTTTCTTTTGTTCGTATTGTTTGTATCTCTTTTTCTTTTCGCCACTGCTCGCAGGATTTCGAATAAGATGGGTGCTCTTTTTTGCAGTTTACACAAGAAGGTGGTGCATTGCATTGTACACTTTCGTGGCCAACTGCACTACACCGACCACATGTGGTTTTACCTCGGCATGAGGTTTTTGAGTGCCCAAAGCGTTGACAATTAAAACAACGCAGTGGGTTTGGGATATAAGGTCTGACAGAACATGAAAGATATCCGGCTTTTATATATTTGGGTAGGTTTGGCGAGTTAAAAGTAAGTATTATATGCTTGGTAGGTATCTGAATTTGATTCGCTGGTATTTGTTCATCTTTACGAGTGATTTTTATACGTCTAGCTCCTATGACATTTTGTTCCCTTAAGTTTTCCACTATTTCATCTTCGGTTACATGCAGGAGGTCAGATTCTGAGATCACACCACGAGAAGTGTTGAGAGTTCTATGTGGGCTTACGGAAATCGGGATATTTGCAAAATGAGTACATTTCTTTAAACTTATGGCTTGTTTGCTATTGTTTACTTCAATAAGAAGATCACCAGATCGAATTTTTTTTATGGTCTTTGGTTCACCAATCAATCCTTGGATAGATTTGTGAATCAGAAAGGGAGAGGTCTTGTCAAAACTGCCTTCTTGTCTTTTGATAATAAAGAATCTCTCAGCACATGAATTGGTATTAGAGGTAATATCACCATCTCTATCAGCACAGGACTTATTTTGGTTCGCATTCTCTCCACATGGGAGAGGATTTAAAGGAAGTAAATTATTTCCATCCATAATGAGATAAAAAAAACAATTCAGACCCCGGTCGCACCACCCACCACCGAGCCCAACAAGGGGATGCACATTCGTGCACCAGTGCTAACCAGGGCCCATACGGTCACAAGACACTCCTATGCCAGTCTCCACCCTTAACGAGATGGCTAGTAAGTACTCGCTCGCTTGATCCCCAGCCAGTGACAAGTCAGCTGACCAGCCGATTGATGCATACGGGACCAATATGCACCTCCCGTCTACCTGAAGCAGGGGCCAAAGCAGCGTGTTGGTTTCCCTCAACTGCCAGGATCCCCCTTTCCAGGGACACGGGTCGCCACGTACGGCAAACACGTGGGTGGTTTACAATTCTCCATGAGTCGATATACAGGATGATATCGGCTCATACAGAATTGCCCTCACCTCCGAAGAGGAAACCACAATGAGAGTGAAACAAAGAGGAAAGAAAGGCAAGAGAAAAGAGGAAAAGGAAAAGAGAAAGATCGCTCAGGTGCCCGGGGTTGCGAAGCCCGTGAATACCTAAAGAAGGTATCCCCCTGGGGGGAGCAGCCCTGCGGTGTTTGAAGATTTAACGAATGAGAAAAGCGAGTCCAGTTCTGTTAGTGATGTTGAGGATATTGATGACCTTTACTCTCAGAACAAAATTCTCGTTCCTAGAGGAGTTATTAATGAAAATCAGTCTGTGCCATTTTTTAATGAGAATAATTTTACCGATTTTAACAATGATGTTTTATCTCTTGATGTACCTGTTGAGAATAGTGGTTTTAATGAAGCCTTGTTTTTTATTAATGGTGCAATGACCGAAGATAATAATATTCATGATTCTGCTCGGCGTGCTTTTGGGGGTGGGGGTGACAACCCTCCTGCTGACCCCGCTGAGTTTAATAATATGAACCATGTTGGTGACGCTGAAACTGGTGCTGTGTTAACTGAAGTGCAGAATGTTGAGAATGAGGATGAAGTTATTGTCGGTCAGGTGATTGACGAAGATATTCTTGTCACGAATACACAGCCCAGCGATGAATATGGTGCAAATAGTAGACATGAAAATGATGAAAATAGTACAAGTCTGCCTCCAATTACAAATTATGGTATCGACACCAACATTGATGTTACGATTCGGGGTGACCCTGCAAATGAAGATCTTGTCGCCGGCATTAATGATGGTAATGTAAATAGCCTTCAAAACAGTCATGTGTCAGACACACGAATATCTAATGACTCGTTGAACATCATCACTGACCATGTGGATGGGGGAGACGCTGATGATGATGAACCTATTATTGGTGTAGATGATGCCGACGACTTTGACCCTGGTGGCATTGGCGCTGGCATTCCTATACCTGGGGACATACAGGCCGAGCCTGGGTTCCTGGTCCGCTTTTCGACCCGTTTTCACCAGTTACTTGAAGATGACGATCCCCGTTTCCAAGAATTTGAGAGCTTATGTGAAGATCTGACAATTGCTATGAAGAAAGAGTTTAATTTCAAAGATTCTTCCACCGACGGGACAGCCAGACCTTACAAACCAATTAATTCAGACGATCCAAAAGAAATCCAGAAGACCTACCGTAAAAATAGAAAAAAGGCCCTACGAAGCATTTATAAAGAAGAATCTGATTTTTGTAGTCTGGACCCGGAGATGGTAGCAGACCACTATGTTACTAACTCTATCCCTCGTCCAGAGGATACAAGCTTTATGAAAATGATTAATCCGGCCAATAATCCTATAATACTAATCCGTTTACTACAAGAGAAATTATCAATAGACTTAGAAGATGTGAGAATACTGCCCCGGGTCCAGACGGAATTATTTACAACCACATTAATTTTCTAGATACAAAAGCTTCAATTCTGTCACCACTTTATAATCTGTATTTAAAATTTAAAGCTGTCCCGGAGGCATGGAAGAAAACCACCACAATCTGTATACATAAAAAGGGGGACAAACAGGACCCGGGCAACTGGAGGCCTATTGCCCTAGGTAATACGATCTATAAGCTTTATGCCAGTTGCCTATCGAACCGCCTTTATAAATGGTTGGAGGAAAATAACATCTTGTCCTTCAACCAAAAGGGGTTCTTACCACACGATGGGGTCTTTGAAAACAATTACGTATTAAATGAAACTCTTAGAAAATTCAAGAAACAAAAAAAAGACCTATTGCTGGCTTCGTTAGATGTTTCTAATGCGTTCGGCTCTCCCCCGCACTGGGTAATATTTGAAGCCTTGCGGATCGCCGGTGTGGGAGAGGAGTTCGTTAAAATAATAGAAGATATATACCATTTATCAATCACTCAATATAAAACATCTGTTGGTCTTTCGACCCCACGTGTGGCTTCCACTGGGGTCAAGCAGGGTGACCCTCTCAGCGGGGTCCTCTTCATCCTTGCAATAGACTTTCTACTTAGAAGAATTCAAAAGGAAGGGTCCTGCAGAGATCCCAGTAGTCGGAATGTTTTTCATTACATCATCGCATATGCAGATGATGTATTACTGCTTGCTAAAGACATCAAGACTCTGCGCAGGCCCTTCTGCATCTTATCAATGATCTTGCTACTAAAATAGGCCTAAAGTTCAATAGTAAGAAATGTGTCACTATGCATTATTGTAACAAGCCTCCTGCTGGATGTAGGGAAACAGTTTTTAATATTAATGGTAGTATATTCCCTGCATCCGTGACGATTGTCCGACTGTATTCCTGGAGAAACCCATTGGTGCATTTCTACCAAAGGACACCGTCACCATTGACCAGCTTAAGCAGAGGGCTCTCACGATTATGCAATCCAAGCTCGGTCCGTGGCAGAGACTGGATTGTCTAAAGACGTTCTTCTACCCATCGCTACTATTCATGATGAGGACTGATCAATTACAGTGGTCTGATTGGCAGAGCATTGACGATTCTATAAGACCTCTAATAAAAAGGACTCTTGGTCTCCCCCCGAATGCAGCCAACGAGTACCTCTATGGTTCAAGAGATGATGGTTTATTTGGGGTACCGTTGGCTGCCGAAGACTCTGATATAGCAATAATTGACGGGGGGTATAAACTTTTAACATCTAAAGACCAGTTGATCCAAGATATGGCGTGGGCGGAGTTGAGGGATGATGCAAACTTTCGGTACCAGACCACCAGGACAAAAAATGCACAAGATTTCCTTAACAATGAAGATCAGGATCATCCCGACACCCGCGCTGCAAACAGGTACACATCACAGTGGACCCGTGCGCGCCAAGCCACAAAAAGACTCAACATTAAATGGGAAATTGGTTGGTTGGTTGGTTGTATATTGTTTAATGGCACAAAATCCCATAAGGGACATGCTGCGCCAAACAAGAGTAGACTAAAATCATAAAAATAAAGACCATCAGAAAAGCAATCTGGATGGGGGTCCCATCCAGATGCAGTCAGAATAGTGTAGATAGGGAAGAAAATTAAAAGCTAAACAAACGCACTGTAAAAGATTTTAGGTAAAAAGTGCAGAAGTGCAATCTGGATGGGGCTCCCATCCAGATGTCAGAAAAAATTAAAAGAACAATTCAAGTTGTTTTTAAACCAAACAAAGATGCAAAAATCATATTTCAAAGTAAAATCCAGCTTGTTTTAAAAAAGTGAAGAGTGCCCCATGAGGTGTTTCCCCAATGAGGTTTGTCAAGATTGGGGATGATGAGTTAAAATAGATTCTGTATAAGTGCCGGAGACCCGGACAGTCAGTTAAAACATGATGAATGGTCAGGTAATCAAAATGGCAATGTGGACACATGGGAGCATCCTCCCGAAGTAAAAGATGTTTATGAGTGATTCTAGAATGTCAAATTCTCAGACGGGTCAGAAGAACATCGGTTTTCCTTGGATAACACGGAGGCCAGGTCATGATGGTATGTTTGATGTGGTGCAGTTTACTATTGCATTCTAAATTCCAACTTTCTTGCAATTTACAGTGAATAAAGCGTTTGATAAGTAGTTTTACGTCTGAGAATGGAACTTTATGGCACAACGGATTAAGGGCACGTTTCGCCGCCTCATCCGCTTTCTCATTACCAGGAATACCCATGTGTCCAGGTACCCAGCAAAATAAAATATTATAGCCACGTCTTTTCAATTTATTATAAAAATCAAGGATCAATGAAACATAAGGATGCTTTTTAAATGATTTAATTGCGTCAATAGAGCTATTTGAGTCGGTATAAATGATGAAGGATGAGCTATGATAATGAGAGATGTAGAACATGGCTCTCTCTATTGCAATCAGTTCGGCTGTAAAGACAGAAGTAGATTAATGAAGGCGATAGCTGAAAGAGTTGTTTTCACAAAATATCCCACACCCAACAGTATCTCCACTCTTAGAGCCATCTGTGTAAATGTCAGTGTAATCATTAAAGTTTGATCTGTGTGCAGCAAATATCTGTTGAAAAACAACAGGAGCTAAGGTGTTTCTATCGTATCCTTTAAAAGGATGGAGCGATATAATACTAGGAGGTTTCCAAGGAGGGAGTACATGCAATGGACATGGACTCACCTCGATACTACTCAGTGGGCTATTATCAGTAATGTTCCTAATTCTGACACCAAACGGTGGGATGCAAGATGGCCGATGCTGATAAAGCATATCGTTGTCTGTATTTAGAATGTATGAATGAAGAGAATGGCCTGGATGTGAAAGGATACGGTAATAAAGTTCTAAAGAAAGTTTTTCACGAATGTGGTGTAATGCTGGTTCATTGCAGTCAACATAAAGGCTTAAAACAGGAGAGGTACGAAATGCACCAGAGCAAACACGGAGTGCGCTATGGTGCACAGTGTCAAGTTTTTTAAGAACAGAATTACGTGCGGAACCATAGACCTGGCAGGCATAGTCAATTTTGGAACGGATGACGGCTCGATAAATTTTAAGGAGAGAAGTACGGTCTGCTCCCCAGGAAGTATTTGAAAGCACCTTTAGTAGGTTAAGCGATTTTTCACATTTTGTCCGTAATTGTAAAATATGTGGTAAAAAGGTTAGCTTACTATCAAATTGGAGGCCGAGAAAACGAACACTGTCCACAACAGGAATTCGAGTTGGTCCAATAAAAATTTCAGGATCTGGATGCAGATCCCTACGTCTACAGAAGTGAACACAAGAAGTTTTGTCATGAGAAATTATAAATCCATTCTTATTAGTCCCATTAAGAATACGGGTGATTGCAATTTGCAACTGTCTTTCAATAAAACGAATATCCTGTCCCATACACATAAATCGGAAGTCGTCAACATATAAATCACCTTTCACAGAAGGGGGCAGTTGATTAAGAATGTCATTTATTTTTATAGCAAAGAGGGTGACACTCAGGACACTGCCCTGGGGTACACCCTCTTCTTGTACATAAAAACTAGAGAGTACCCCACCGATTCGGACTTGAAAAAGTCGAATGGCGAGGAAGTTCTTAATGAAAATAGGGAGATTCCCGCGAAAGCCTAGGTTAAAAAGATCACGAAGGATCCCGTATCGCCATGTTCTGTCGTAGGCTTTTGCCATGTCAAAAAATACTGACACCAAATGGTTGCGTTTTAGAAAGGCTGTCCGTATGTGATTTTCAAGATTGATCAGGTTATCGATAGTTGACCTACCTTGTCGAAACCCACTTTGAAACGCAGCAAGGCAATTGTTATTTTCTAAAATATGCACAAGACGACAATTGATCATTTTTTCAAGTAATTTGCAAAGACTGCTAGAGAGTGCGATTGGCCTGTAATTATTGGGATTGCTAGCATCTTTCCCTGGTTTAGGAAAAGGAATGATAATAGAGTTACACCAGGCTTGAGGAAAGACCTGTTCTATCCAAATTCTGTTATAAAATGCAAGTAAATTATTGAGAGAGGTTGTGCAGAGATGTTTAAGCATGGTATAGGTGATGCCATCGTGACCTGGAGCTGATAGATGGCTATTTTGCAAACATTTTATGAGCTCTGAGAGAGTAAAAGGGAGATTATAGTCATAAAAGTTACGGGAATTAAAATTGAGGTGGGTAGTTTCTGTTTGCCTTTTGTATGATAAAAAAGGTTCCGGGTATGAGTCAGAGGCAGAGTTAGATGCAAATGTATTTGCTATGGTTTCAGCAATATTCTTAGGAGAAGCTATTGTTTGTCCGTTATGATTTAAGATTGTGATGTGGTTTTCAGAATAAAGACCCATACAATTTTTTACTTTTTTCCAGAGGACTTTACTAGAGGTATTTGGGTTAATATTAGATACATATTGAATCCAGGATTCACGTTGGCTTTTACGGCGCACTCTTCTAGCTTCAGCTTTTGCTTTTTTGTAGGCAAGATAGTTAGTGTTATTGGGATAACGCCGAAAGATGCCCCAGGCTTTCTGTTGATTTTTTTTTGCAGCTTGACAGTCACTGTTCCACCATGGCTTCCGGTGTCTCATTGTAGATGATGAGTTAGGTATGCTAATATCTGCAGCATTGATAATACACTGGGTGATATTATCAACTGCATCGTCTATGTCACCTTCTACCATATGATTTGTGATTTTAGCATGATTTGTGAATGTTGGCCAATTGGCTCTGTCATAGTTATAGCGTTTAAAATAATGATTAGAATCCCTGTCAGGAGTGGTCTGTGAAATGAAAGTGGGAAAATGGTCACTGCCGTGCAGGTCACTTGAAATCCAGAAATTCCAATACGGATAGATAGATGGAGAGCAGATAGTGAGATCTATGGCATGAAAGGTGCGTGTCGGTTCATGAAAATATGTATGATCACCATTATTGAGTAGGCATAAGCCATTGTCAGAAATTAATTTTTCAATGATATCACCACGTTGATTAGTGTCAGAATTCCCCCACAGTTGGCTATGAGCATTAAAATCCCCAACGATGATGAAAGGAGTTGGGAGTTGAAGAAGGAGATCACCAAGTAGTGCTGACTGAATAATTTGGTGGTGTGGTAAATAAATGGTACAGACTGTAATAAGACGTTCTATATGTACACGGACTGCAACAGCTTGTAAGTTTGTGTTTAGGTTAATATGAGTATGGGGTAAATTGCGAGAGATGAAAAGAGCCACTCCACCAGTGGCCCTATCACAACCAGTAAAATCTTTTCTGTATGTAGCATAGGTGCGCAGTTTTGCTTTGTCATTGGGTTTAAGATGGGTTTCTTGTAAAGCTAAACATAGTGGTTGATGGTCATGAAGAATACTTCGGATTTCGTCATATTTATTATGGTAGCCTCGACAGTTCCATGAAATAATATTAGTCATGAGTGAGTTTTTTTTAATAAATTTATCTGCACCCTATTATCCGGAGATAGTAGACATACTATCTCCATCGTTAAATTCTTCACCCGGTTCTGGATGAAGAGCAACGGCATCATCCTCCTCCATTTTTTCTTTCATTTTTGGATGGATTTCATTTTTGGATGTTTTATTTATTATCTTTTTGGCTGGATTTTCAGATGACACAGTGGTTTTAATTGTTGGTAGATTAAATTTTTCTGAATCAGATCTATGTTTTGTTTTTTGAAGTCCTCTTTTGGTGGTATTTTGAGAGCCTCTCTTAGGAATATGAGATTGGGAAGATTTTGTAGAGGAATTTTGTGATGGTTTAGGAGGAACAGAGTTTGGTGAACTAGGAGGGAGAGAGTTTGGTGACTTAGGAGGTATAGAATTCAGTGGCTTGGGAAAGTCAGACTGCGTTGAACTATTTGTTTTACCAGAATAAGTAGGCAGGTTCATTTCTTTTTGTTTTGGTTGGCAATTATTATCAGTGGGGAATTCGGTTTGGGTGGCAATGCTTTGATAAGTTTTATGGGCCGTTTTGGATAAAGCAGCAGCATATGAAACACCAACTCTAGGTGTCCTGGACTCAACAATTTTTCTGGCTTCTGGGTACGAAATGTTATCTTTTGTGCGTATGGTCTGTATCTCCTTTTCTCTTTTCCACTGTTCACACGATTTGGCGTAAGATGGATGATCTTTTTTACAGTTGACACAACAAGGTGGAGCGTTGCATTGCGCACTTTCGTGGCCAACTGCACTGCACCGACCACATGTTTCCTTACCACGGCAATTTGTTTTTGAATGCCCAAAGCGTTGACAATTAAAGCAACGCAGTGGGTTGGGAATGTACGGTCTGACAGAACATGACAGATATCCAGCTTTTACATATTTGGGTAAGTTTGGTGAGTTAAAGGTGAGTATGATGTGCTTGGTAGGGATTTGTATTTGATTGGCTGGTATTTGTTCGTCTTTACTGTAAATTTTATTCGTCTAGCTTCAATTACATTTTGTTCTTTTAGATTATCAACTATTTCAGTTTCTGTAACATACAGCAGGTCAGATTCAGATATCACCCCACGAGATGTGTTGAGGGTTCTATGTGGACTTACGGAGATTGGGATATTTGCAAAATTTGTACATTTTTTTAAACTAATGGCTTGTTTACCATTGTTTACTTCAATAAGAAGTTCACCAGATCGAATTTTTTTAATGGTTTTTGGTTCACCTATCAATCCTTGGACAGATTTGTTAATCAAGAAGGGAGAGGTCTTGTCGAAGCTGCCTTCTACCCTTGTAACAAGAAAGAATCTTTCAGCACATGTATCATCAGTTCTATCAGCCCAAGATTTGGTTTGGCCCTGATTTATATCTGCTTGAAGGCCGGAGGCCGATGCAGTCTGTTTCTCCTTAGATATATTCTGAGGAGTAGCAGTCTTAAGTTGAGCATTTGATGAAATATGGGGTTGTGGGGCCTCCACATCGCTTGTCTTATTGTCTGAGATTGTAGCCATATTTGAGAGATAATGTTTAAAACGCCAGGCATCGGGCCTGGTCACCGACCCTTCTTCTTACCGTTACTTTAGGCGCATGTCTCAAAAGGGTGAAAACTATCAACAAAATTCCACGTTTTTCGAACGTTGGATTAAACACGATAGCATCTCCAAACTCTAGTTCTTTCATAGTGGAACTCGGTTGTCGTAGGTAAGCCTTTACAGCTCTGTCCAACCTACAACGCCCTTACGTCGAAAGGACACCAGTCGCCCAGTGCATTCCTAACCACCGCCATACAAGTACGGCGCCCACCGATCACGGAACCGGAATTCGGAGATGCCCTGCACTCTGGGACTCGAGATCAGCCTAAAGCGGTAGAAACGAGGCGATGAGATTAAAAAACCTCAACACCCAGAGTGTCTCACGTGAAAATAAAAAAACCCACTATTGTAAAAAAGAAAAGGTAATGTGAGAGAGAACTTAGAAAACAGGTGTATTTTTTGTCTTTTTTAAAACTTTTAAAACTTTTTTTTTCCTTTTTTTTTAAAAAAACAAAAGAACAAGAACAATGTTAGTAGAAAAAATAACACTTTGAACAAAATGGTCAGTAAAAAACATGAACAAGAACAAAGAGGGATAAGAAACTAAAAAAAGAAGATTAAAAAGTGTGAAACAAAGAAAAAAGGATAGACAACTAAAAAGAGAAGAAAACAGGAAAGTAGAAAGATCGCTCGGGAACCCAGGGTCGCGAAACCCGTAAATACCTAAAGAAGGTATTCCCCTGGGGGGAAATGGGAAATTGGAGAGAACAATGACGTTTCATTGATTGCCGGTGAAGTTGCCGTCAGTGATCGTCGTAAAATCTTTGCTCATTTAAGAAACCAGCAAAGAAAAAACGCACTACTTCACTGAGGGATCTTCATAAGCACCAAGGTAAAACCAATATTTGTACAGCTGCTGATAAGTCTTCAAGCCATTTCTTTACCGACGGTGCTTACACCCACTTTCGTGACTGGCGTTTCATCTATCGTGCTCGTCTGGGTTTGGTCAATTTAATGCTTACAATAAACCTACTCGTGCCAACCCAGGGCCAGTCAACAAGATGTGCCGGAGATGTCCAAAACTTGAAACCCTGCCTCATGTCCTCGACCATTGTATGGTCCATAGCACTCTTTACAGGAAGCGCCACAATGCAATTGTTACAAGAATCAAGAAGGCGGCTGCTAATAGATGGACCATCATGGGAGAGGATCGTGTGTTGGGGACCGAAAATTGTCGTCCAGACCTGGTCGTCAGGTTGGTTGATTAGTTGGTTGATTAGAGTTTTATGGCACAAAGTCCTCATAGGGACATGCTGCGCCAATAAAAAGTTAAGGAGTAAAACATAGTTAAAAATTAAAAGTTACATTAAAAGATTGTCAGAGATATAAAAGTGAAAAAACAAAACAAAATGAAGAAAGCAATGTGATGATACAAGTAATAAAAAATAATGCACAATGAAAGCGACAATACACAAGGTTTTAAAAGACAAAAAATAGTTAAAACACTAGAATATTTAAATTAAAAAATTCTAAAATCTCTAAAGTTATGAAAAGTTATATGTTCAAGAAATAAAGCATAAAATGTTATATAATACCGCTTTAAGAACGAAGTTATAATTCAAAATTTTAAAACGATATAAAGCTACGTAGGATGAATAACTTCAAAAACTGTATTATTGTCATCGTTATCAGAGTCATAACTACAAGAGTCCATAGCCTCTTCTGCATAGTTGAGCAGCTGTTTGTGATCTTTAATATTAGTTATTGCTGGGCTAAGACATGATTTATTGCTTTTTCTCTTCACAGTTTTCCACTGTGAAGAGATTTGAGTTGGAGGTTTCTTTCTTTCTTTTTGCGCGATAGTTTTTTCATTTGCTTTCGGAGTTGGACAAACAATAGGTTTCACTAATTTGCTTTTATCTGTAGCTGGCGTTTTTTTTGTCTTATGTTCGGTTGATATTTTTGATTTAACTGATGATGTTTGGGGAGAATTAGGTTTCTGTAATGATAGAACTGGAGATGAAGCAACCTTAGTTTCAGTCTGATGATTAGATGACTTTTTGGATCCAACTGGAGATTTCTGTGAATGAGTAAGTTGATACTCTATTGTAACTGGTTCTGAGGATGGTAGCCAACGTTCCAATAATGGGGTACCATAGCATTTACTACCAAGAGAGACGTCCCGGGTTTTTTTAGGTGAAGTATTGGTTGAATGTGTCATAGATGTATTATTTGGTGGAAAAGAGCAGTCGGTCTGGGTACTGATGTGCCTTACGGATTTTGGTTGTTGTTTGAGTATACTGGAGTAAGATACCCCAACAGAGGGGGTCCTAGATTCAACAAGTTTACGGGCTTCAGGGTAGGAAAGTTTTTGAGTAATCTTAACTGCAAGAATTTCCTTTTCACGGATCCAGTTAGGGCAAGAGCGAGAGTACGATGTATGGTCACCTTTACAATTAGCGCAGCGTTCTGGTTTTTCGCAAGTTTTACCGTCATGGCCGACTTCTGCACAACGTGGACAAGTAGCAGATCCACGACAGGTAGTATTAGTATGCCCATACCGCTGGCACTTAAAACAACGCAGAGGATTAGGGATATAAGGCCTAACTGGACAGTTTAAATAACCAGCTTTAATTGTAGAAGGTGAAATATCGCTATTGAAAGTTAGAATAATGTGTTTAGTAGGAAGCATTTGCCCATTTCGACGGATAGTGATACGGCGTACATCTATGATATTTTGATCACTTAAATTAGCTAGAAGTTCTTCTTTTGTAGAAAATAAAAGATCTGGTTCAGATATGACACCACGGCAAGTATTAAGAGTTTGATGTGCTTTAACAGAGACAGAAAAAGTACCTATAGTATCGCAATTTGACAGAAGTTGCGACTGCTTGGCTGAAGAAACCTGAACCAGTAAGACCCCAGACTGCAATTTTTTGAGCGAGTGACCATCACCCAAAACAGACTGAAATGTTTTTGCTATCAGAAAAGGTGAAGTTTTTTTGAAAGAACTATCTGAGAGACTATCAGTGCGTTTAATTACAAAAAAACGAGTGAATAACGTCTGTACAGTTTGTTGCTCGCCACTTGGGAGAGAAATAGAAGGAATGTTAGTTTTTCCATCCATAATTGAAAAAAATAGAATTCAGACCCCGGCCGCACCACCCACTACCGAGCCCAACAAGGGGATGCACATTCGTGCACCAGTGCTAGCCAGGGCCCATACGGTCACAAGACACTCCTATGCCAGTCTCCACCCTTAGCGAGATGGCTAGTAAGTACTCGCTCACTTGATCCCCAGCCGGTGACACAAGTCAGGTTTTTTGGTTGGTTGGTTGATTAAATTTTAATGGCACAAAGTCCCCTTTGGGACATGCTGCGCCAAGACAGAGTCAAGAACTAAACAAAACTTGGAATAAAAAAATTGGTGACACAAGTCAGCTGACCAGCCGATTGATGCATACGGGACCAATATGCACCTCCCGTCTACCTGAAGCAGAGGCCAAAGCAGTGTGTTGGTTACCCTCAACTACCAGGATCCCCCTTTCCAGGGACACGGGTCGCCACGCACGGCAAACACGTGGGTGGTTTACAATTCTCCACAACTCGATATACAGGATGACATCGGCTCATACAGAATTGCCCTCACCTCCGAAGGGGAAACCACAACGAGAGTGAAGAGGAAAAGGAAAAGCTAAAGATCGCTCAGGAACCCGGGGTTGCGAAGCCCGTGAATACCTAAAGAAGGTATCCCCCTGGGGGGCCTGGTCGTCAGAAAAGGAAACGAAATAATTATCTTTGATGTCACCATCCCCTTCGAGGATGGTCTCGATGCATTCGATCAAGCTCGAAGAAGAAAAATCGACAAGTATAATAATCTTGCTACAGAGTTGTCTGTTGGTGGCAAAAGAGCTACAGTTGAGACCATCGTCGTGGGGGCGCTCGGTTTTGGGGATCCGGCTAATGACAAGTCAATCAAAAGATTATGTTCAAAGTCATACAAGAATATTATGATGGTTGGTTGGTTGGTTGTATATGGTTTTATGGCACAAAGTCCCATGAGGGACATGCTGCGCCAAAAAAAATAATTATAGACTAAAAAAGGATGAAGTTAAATAAAGTAGCTAAAATATAGGTAAATATGAAAGAAATTAAATAACGTAGAAAAGGTATCTGGATGGGGTATCCCATCCAGATGTTAAAACCAAAAATCAGTCATAAAACCAACGAAATAAATAAAAGATTAGATATCAAAATAAAATCCTGCGTGTTTTAAAAACGTAAAGAGTGCCCCATGAGGTGTTTCCCCGATGAGGTTTGTCATTGCTGGTAATGAAGTGTTAAAATAAATTCTATATAAGTGCCGGAGGCCCGGACAGTCAGTTAAAACATGATGAATGGTCAGATAATCATAATGACAATGTGGACACATGGGTGCATCCTCCCGAAGTAAAAGATGTTTATGAGTGATCCTAGAATGACCAATTCTCAGACGAGTCAGAAGGACATCTGTTTTCCTTGGATAATTTGGAGGCCACGTTATGATTGTAGGTTTGATATGGTGCAATTTATTATTGTATTCTAAATCCCAACTTTCTTGCCAATTATTATGAATAAAATGGTTTATAAGTAGTTTAACGTCTGAGAATGGTATTCTATGGTGTAAGGGATTAAGAGCCAGCTTTGCCGCCTCATCTGCTTTTTCATTGCCAGGGATACCCATGTGTCCAGGTACCCAGCAAAATAAGATATTATAGCCACGTCTTGTCAATTTATTATAAAACTAAGATGGACGAAACAAAGGGATGCTTTTTAAGTGATTTTATAGCGTCAATAGAACTATTTGAGTCAGTATAAATGATGAAGGGTGAGATATGATGATGAGAGATGTGCGACATGGCTCTCTCTATTGCAATCAATTCGGATGTAAAGACAGAAATTGAAGGGTGCAGACGATAACTCAAGGTAGTGTCATTACAAAAAATCCCGCAGCCAACAATATCCCCACTCTTAGAACCATCCGTATAGATATCTATGTAATTATTAAAGTTTGCACGATGTGCAGCAAATAGTTGTTGAAAGGCAAGAGGAGTTAGATTATTTTTATTGTAACCTTTAAATGGATGGAGCGTGGTAATATCAGGACGTTTCCAGGGAGGGAACTGGTACATTGGACAAGGGTTCACTTCAATATTGATTAGAGCACTATCATCAATAATTCTTCGTATTCTGGCTCCAAAAGATGGTATGCAAGATGGTCTATGCTGATAAAGGATATCATTGTCTGTATTTAAAATGTGGGTATGAAGGGGATGGCCAGGATATGAAAGGACACGGTAATACAGCTCCAATGAGAGTTTATCACGAATATGATGTAATGCTGGTTCGTTACAGTCAACATAAAGGCTTAAAATTGGAGACGTACGAAATGCACCAGAGCAAACCCGGAGTGCGCTATGGTGCACAGTGTCAAGTTTTTTTAGAGCAGATTTACTGGCTGAACCATAGACCTGGCAGGCATAGTCAATTTTAGACCGGATCATGGCACGATAGATTTTAAGGAGAGAAGTACGATCTGCTCCCCAAGAGGTATTTGAAAGCACCTTTATAAGATTAAGAGATTTTTCACATTTTGTGCGTAACTGCAAGATATGTGGTAAAAAGGTTAACTTTTTATCAAAGTGAAGGCCCAGAAAACGGACACTGTCCACAACAGGAATCTGAGTTGAGTCGATAAAAATTTCAGGATCTGGATGTAGATCTCTACGTCTACAAAAGTGCACGCAAGAAGTTTTGTCTTTAGAAATGATAAAACCATTTTTATTTGTCCAATTAAGAATATGAGTGATGGCAGTTTGCAATTGTCTCTCAATAAAACGAATATCTTGACCTATACACATAATGCGAAAGTCGTCAACATAGAGATCTCCCTTCACCGAAGGAGGTAATTGACCAAGGATATCATTTATTTTAATAGCAAAGAGGGTGACACTCAGGACACTGCCCTGGGGTACACCCTCTTCTTGTACATAAAAACTTGATAGAGTTCCCCCAATCCTGACTTGAAAGAGTCGCATGGCGAGGAAGTTGTCAATAAAAATTGGGAGATTCCCACGAAAATCAAGATTAAACAGATCACGAAGGATCCCGTATCGCCATGTTTTGTCATAGGCTTTCGCCATGTCAAAAAAGACTGACACCAAATGGCTGCGTTTTAGAAAAGCAGTCCGAATATGAGTTTCAAGATGGATCAGGTTATCGATAGTAGATCTACCTCGTCGGAATCCACTTTGAAAAGCGGCAAGCAGATTGTTAGATTCTAAAATATGCACAAGGCGGATATTTACCATTTTTTCTAGAAGTTTGCAAAGGCTGCTAGTGAGTGCAATAGGTCTGTAATTATTGGGGTCCCTGGAATCTTTACCTGGTTTAGGAAAGGGAATAATAACAGCTTTACGCCAGGCATAAGGAAAGGCATGTTCAACCCAAATTCTATTATAGAAGGCAAGTAAGTTATTAAGTGAGGCGGTGGAAAGATGTTTTAGCATGGTATAGGTGATGCCATCGTGACCTGGAGCAGAGAGGTGGCTTTTCTGCAAACAACTTAGGAGCTCTGAAATCGTAAAGGGGTTATTATAGTTAAAAGAATGGCGAGAATGAAAATTGATGCGGGTAGTTTCCATTTGTCTTTTATATGATAAGAATGGTTCTGGGTATGAATCTGTGCTAGAGTTAGATGCAAGTGTATTTGCTATTGTTTCAGCAATATTTTTGGTAGAAGCTATTGTTTGACCGTTGTGATTTAGGATTGAGATATGGTTTTCGGAATATAGGCCCATACAATTTTTTACTTTTTTCCAGAGGACTTTGCTTGAGGTATTAGAGCTAATGTTAGATATGTATTGCATCCAAGATTCACGCTGGCTCTTACGACGCACTCTTCTAGCTTCCGCCTTTGCTTTTTTGAAGGCAATATAGTTTGTATTATTGGGATACCTCCGGAAGAGGCCCCAAGCCTTCTGTTGAGTTTTTTTTGCAATCTGGCAATCACTGTTCCACCACGGCTTCTTGTGTCTAGGTGTAGCAGTGGATTTAGGAATGCTAATATCTGCAGCATTGATAATACACTGGGTGATATTATCAAGTGCATCATCAATATCACAGTCAATCATGTCGTTTGTAATTGTAGCCTGATTTTCGAAAGATGGCCAATTTGCTCTGTCATAAATATAGCGCTTAAAATAAGTATTAGAGTCCCTGTTAGGAGTAGTCTGTGTGATAAATGTTGGAAAATGGTCACTGCCGTGCAGGTCATTTGAGACCCAGAAGTTCCAGAATGGATAAACAGATGGGGAGCAGATTGTAAGGTCTATTGCATGAAAAGTGCGAGTTGGTTCATGAAAGTAAGTGTTATCTCCATTATTAAGCAGGCATAAGCCATTGTCAGATATTAATTTCTCAATAACATCACCACGCTGATTAGAATCGGTATTTCCCCACAGTTGACTATGTGCATTAAAATCTCCAACAATGATGTAAGGAGTGGGGAGTTGGAGAAGGAGATTATCAAGAGTAGCTGACTGAATAGACTGATTTGGCGGTAAGTATAAGGTGCAAATTGTTATAAGCCGGTTAATATGTACACGGACTGCAACAGCTTGTAAATTTGTGTTTAGATTAATATGCGTATGGGGTAGGTTGCGAGAGATGAAAAGAGCCACTCCACCTGTGGCCCTTTCACTACCAGTAAAATCTTTTCGGTATGTAGCATAAGTGCGCAATTTTGCTTTGTTATTGGGTTTAAGATGGGTTTCTTGTAACGCTAAACATAGTGGTTGATGGTCATGAAGAATGTTGCGGATTTCGTCATATTTATTATGATAGCCACGGCAGTTCCACGAGATAATGTTAGACATGAATGATTTTTTTTTTAGTAATTTATCTGCGTTAAGTTATTCGGAGATAGTCATACTATCTCCATCGTTAAATTCTTCATCCGAATCTGGGTGAAGAGCAAGAGAATCATCCTCCTCCATTTTATCTGTCTGTTTTGGGTGGATTTCTTTTTTGGATGTTTTACTCTTTCTCTTTTTGGCTGCATTTTCAGATGGCACAGTGACTGTAACTGTTGGCAGGTTAAATTTCTCTGCATCAGATTTACGGTTTGGTTTCACAGATGGCGATTTTGTTGTATTTTGAGAACCTCTTTTATGGATTGGAAGTTTAGAGATTAAAGATTGTGACGAGGTATTTTGTTGTGCATTAGGAACAGATTTTGATAAGTTAGGATGAGCAGATTTTGGTGACTTAGGAGGAGCAGCAGCTTGCGTTGATCTATTTGTCTTAGCAGAATTATTAGACAGGTTATTTTCTTTTTGATTACGCTGGCAATTAGTTTCAGTGGGGAATTCGGTTTGGGTTGCAATAGTTTTATGAGATTTTTGGACTGTTTTAGACAAAGCAGCAGCATATGAGACACCAACTGTGGGTGCCCTGGATTCAACTATTTTTCTAGCCTCGGGGTATGATAAATTTTCTTTTGTTCGTATTGTTTGTATCTCTTTTTCTTTTCGCCACTGCTCGCAGGATTTGGAATAAGATGGGTGCTCTTTTTTGCAGTTTACACAAGAAGGTGGTGCATTGCATTGTACACTTTCGTGGCCAACTGCACTACACCGACCACATGTGGTTTTACCTCGGAATGAGGTTTTTGAGTGCCCAAAGCGTTGACAATTAAAACAACGCAGTGGGTTTGGGATATAAGGTCTGACAGAACATGAAAGATATCCGGCTTTTATATATTTGGGTAGGTTTGGCGAGTTAAAAGTAAGTATTATATGCTTGGTAGGTATCTGAATTTGATTCGCTGGTATTTGTTCATCTTTACGGGTGATTTTTATACGTCTAGCTCCTATGACATTTTGTTCCCTTAAGTTTTCCACTATTTCATCTTCGGTGACATGCAGGAGGTCAGATTCTGAGATCACACCACGAGAAGTGTTGAGAGTTCTATGTGGGCTTACGGAAATCGGGATATTTGCAAAATGTGTACATTTCTTTAAACTTATGGCTTGTTTGCTATTGTTTACTTCAATAAGAAGATCACCAGATCGAATTTTTTTTATGGTCTTTGGTTCACCAATCAATCCTTGGATAGATTTGTGAATCAGAAAGGGAGAGGTCTTGTCAAAACTGCCTTCTTGTCTTTTGATAATAAAGAATCTTTCAGCACATGAATTGGTATTAGAGGTAATATCACCATCTCTATCAGCACAGGATTTATTTAGGTTCGCATTCTCTCCACATGGGAGAGGATTTAAAGGAAGTAAATTATTTCCATCCATAATGAGATAAAAAAAAACAATTCAGACCCCGGTCGCACCACCCACCACCGAGCCCAACAAGGGGATGCACATTCGTGCACCAGTGCTAACCAGGGCCCATACGGTCACAAGACACTCCTATGCCAGTCTCCACCCTTAACGAGATGGCTAGTAAGTACTCGCTCGCTTGATCCCCAGCCAGTGACAAGTCAGCTGACCAGCCGATTGATGCATACGGGACCAATATGCACCTCCCGTCTACCTGAAGCAGGGGCCAAAGCAGCGTGTTGGTTTCCCTCAACTGCCAGGATCCCCCTTTCCAGGGACACGGGTCGCCACGTACGGCAAACACGTGGGTGGTTTACAATTCTCCATGAGTCGATATACAGGATGATATCGGCTCATACAGAATTGCCCTCACCTCCGAAGAGGAAACCACAATGAGAGTGAAACAAAGAGGAAAGAAAGGCAAGAGAAAAAAGAGGAAAAAGAAAAGAGAAAGATCGCTCAGGAACCCGGGGTTGCGAAGCCCGTGAATACCTAAAGAAGGTATCCCCCTGGGGAGCAAGAATATTATGAAGAAAATTATTGTGAGTGAGACTATCTCCTATTCCGATGACATTTTTCAAGAACACATCCGCCGGATCCCTCAGGCTGCTATTGGACGCCAGGTCTGAGGCCCACTCCCCCTTGTTTTAGCCATATATATTTAATCTGTCTTCTGAAATAAATATTTGATTTATATGTTATAAATAAAGTGTTTGATTGCTTTATATGTTTTAATAAAATGTGAAAATTATAAGTTGCTCTTCGAGTAACACAGGCAAAAATGGTGTTTTTTCACCAATGCATATTCCACATGGACACATATTTTTTTTATTATAGACTTAATGTTAATTGACTTTAGCCACGCCCTTTTAACATTGTACCGTAGGGATCTGTTCTTATCTGCTTAATTTTAACCTATTGAGAAATCGGAAGTCCAACCATTGACGACTCCATTGCTATTACAGATGAGGACATTAATATATTCGTAGAAGCGGTTACCGATATTGATAGCCACCCTACAACTTCCACTTTACATCACGATCTGCTCAAAAATTCTATTCACTCCTCCCAGGATCCGTTGCAGTCTACCTCTGCCCAGGTTATCGCCACCGTGGGAGAGCCGGCCGTTCCTGTGCTGGAGCTAAAGAACAATGACAGTGACGTCAGCGAGTTATTTGATTCAAGAACATGCACCAGGCGGAATTTCCCCATTTTTTCTAAAAGTTTGCAGAGGCTGCTAGAGAGTGCGATAGGCCTGTAATTGTTTGGGTCACTGGAGTCTTTCCCTGACTTAGGAAAAGGAATGATAATGGCTTTACAGGGCATTAGGGAAACTTTGTTCAATCAAGATTCTATTGAAAAAAATAAGTAAGTTATTGAGAGAGGTGGAAGAAAGATGTTTTAGCATGGTATATGTGATGCCATCATGTCCTGGGGCAGATAACCGGCTCTTTCGCAAGCAACTTAAGAGTTCTGGAATAGTAAATGGGAGATTGTAATCATGAGAATGGCGAGAGTTAAAATTGATGCTGGTATTTTCCGTTTGTCTTTTGTATGATAAAAAAGGTTCTGGGTAAGAGTCAGAGCTAGAATTGGAAGCGAGGGTACTAGCTATTGCCTCAGCTATATTTTTGGGAGACGCTATTGTTTGACCGTTGTGTTTTAAGATTGAGATATGATTTTCAGAATATAATCCCATACAATTTTTTACTTTTTTCCAAAGAACTTTACTTGAGGTGTTACTGTTTATATTGGAGATGTATTGCATCCAGGTTTCACGTTGGCTTTTACGCCGCACTCTTCTAGCATCAGCCTTTGCTTTTTTGTACATAATATAATTAGTATTATTGGGATACCTCCGGAAGATACCCCAAGCCTTCTGTTGATTTTTTTTTTGCCTTTTTGCAGTCATCATTCCACCACGGTTTCCTGTGCTTTGGGGTAGAAAGTGATTTTGGAATGCTAATATCTGCAGCATTGATAATACATTGGGTGATATTATCAAGCGCATCGTCGATGTCACCTTCTATCATTTCACTTGTAATTTTTGCAAGGTCTGTGAAAGTTCGCCAATTGGCTCTGTCATAGACGTAGCGTTTAAAGCAATTATTAGAATCTGTGTGAGGAGTTGTCTGCGAGATAAAAGTTGGAAAGTGGTCACTGCCGTTCAGGTCATTGGAGACCCAGAAGGTCCAATACGGATATATAGATGGGGAGCAGATAGTGAGATCTATGGCATGAAAGGTGCGAGTCGGTACATGAAAATATGTGTGATCACCATTATTGAGTAGGCATGAGCCATTGTCGGAAATTAATTTTTCTATTATGTCACCACGTTGATTAGAGTCAGAATTCCCCAAAGTTGGCTATGAGCATTAAAATCCCCAATGATGATGAAAGGAGTGGGGTTGGTTGGTTGGTTGGTTGTATGGGGTTTTATGGCGCAAAATCCCTTAAAGGACATGCTGCGCCAAAAAAAAAGTAGACTAAAACATCAAAAAAGTGAGAGATAGAAAAATGAAAAAATAAAGGAACAATGAGAAGAGCAACCTGGATGGGGTATCCCATCCAGATGTAGTCGAACAAGAGTAGAAAAGACTAACTTTTAAATACTATAAAACAGTAGAGTAAAAACAAAAGAATAAGTCAATAAAAAGTGCAGTCTGGAAGGGGTTCCCTTCCAGATATCACAAAGGTGTAAACAGAAAATTTAATCGTTAAACCAAAGATATACAAATTAAATTTCAAAGTAAAATCCAGCATGTTTTAAAAAAGTAAATAGTGCCCTATGAGGTTTATCCCCAATAAGGTTTGTCAAGAGTGGTGATGATGACTTAAAATAAGTTCTATATAAGTGCCGGAGACCCGGACAGTCAGTTAAAACATGATGAATGGTCAGGTAATCAAAATGACAATGTGGACACATGGGAGCATCCTTCCGAAGTAAAAGATGTTTATGAGTGATCCTTGAATGTCCAATTCTCAGACGAGTAAGTAGAACATCTGTTTTTCTTGGATAACTCGGAGGCCAGGTCATTATTAGAGGTTTGATATGGTGCAGTTTATTATTGTTTTCCATATCCCAACTTTCTTGCCATTTATTCTGAATAAAAATATTTATAAGTAGTTTAACGTCTGAGAAAGGAACATCATGGTGTAACGGATTAAGAGCACGTTTTGCCGCCTCATCTGCTTTCTCATTGCCAGGAATACCCATGTGTCCAGGTACCCAGCAGAATAAAATATTATGACCACGCCTTGTCAATTTGTTATAAATATCTAGGATGGATGAGACAAGAGGATGCTTGTTAAAAGATTTAATTGCGTCAATAGAACTATTTGAGTCTGTATAGATAATGAAGGATGAGCTATGATGATGAGATATGTGCACCATGGCTCTCTCTATTGCAATCAGTTCGGATGTAAAGACAGAGATAGAAGGATGGAGACGATAGCTTAATGAAGTGTTGTCACAAAATACACCACAACCAACAGTATTGCCACTCTTAGATCCATCTGTATAAATGTCAGTATAGCCATTAAAATTTGCTCGGTGTGCGGCAAATAACTGTTGAAAAACTGCAGGGGCCAAGTTGTTTTTATCATATCCTTTAAAGGGATGGAGCGATGTAATATCAGGAGGGTTCCAAGGAGGAAGTACATGCAATGGACATGGACTTACCCTGATATTACTCAGTGGGCTATTATCAGTAATTTTTCTAATTCTGACACCAAAAGATGGGATGCAAGATGGTCGATGCTGATAAAGAATATCATTGTCGGTGTTTAAAATGTATATATGAAGAGGATGGCCAGGATGTGAAAGGAGACGGTAATACAGTTCTAAAGAAAGCTTTTCACGAATGTGGTGTAATGATGGTTCATTGCAGTCAACATAAAGACTTAAAACTGGAGAGGTACGAAATGCACCAGAGCAAACACGGAGTGCGCTATGGTGCACTGTGTCAAGTTTTTTAAGAACAGAATTACGTGCAGAACCATAGACCTGGCAGGCATAATCAATTTTGGAGCGGATTATAGAGCGATAAATTTTCAAGAGAGAACCACGGTCTGCTCCCCAAGAAGTGTTTGAAAGCACCTTAATTAGATTAAGTGATTGCTCGCACTTTTTACGTAACTGCAAAACATGTGGCAAGAAAGTGAGTTTTTTATCAAAATATAAGCCAAGAAAGCGAATGCAATCAGTAACAGCAACTTGAGATGCTCCAATATAAATTTCAGGATCTGGATGCAGATCCCTTCGTCTACAGAAATGCACACAAGAGGTTTTGTCTTGGGAAATAATAAAACCATTTTTATTTGTCCATTGAATAATACGGTTGATAGCAATTTGTAATTGTCTCTCAATAAAACGCATATCTTGCCCTTTACATAAAATTTTAAAATCGTCAACATATAGTGTACCCTGCACACAAGGGGGTAATTGTTGCAGTATATCATTTATCTTGATTGCAAAGAGGGTGACACTCAGAACACTGCCCTGTGGTACACCCTCTTCTTGTACATAAAAACTGGAGAGAATCCCCCCAATTCGAACTTGAAAAATTCGAATGGCGAGGAAGTTCTTAATAAAAATCGGGAGGTTCCCACGAATGTCCAGGTTAAAAAGGTCGCGAAGGATACCATACCTCCATGTCTTGTCATAGGCTTTCATCATGTCGAAAAAAACAGTGACCAGATGGTTGTGTTTTAAAAAAGCAGTCCGTATATGGGTTTCTAAAAGAATGAGGTTATCGATAGTGGACCTACCACGCCGAAATCCGCTTTGGAAGGCTGCAAGGCAATTATTTGATTCAAGAACATGCACCAGGCGGCAATTAACCATTTTTTCTAAAAGTTTGCAGAGGCTGCTAGAGAGTGCGATAGGCCTGTAATTGTTTGGGTCACTGGAGTCTTTCCCTGGCTTAGGAAAAGGAATGATAATGGCTTTAGACCAGGCATTAGGGAAAGTTTGTTCAATCCAGATTCTATTGAAAAAAATAAGTAAGTTATTGAGAGAGGTGGAAGAAAGATGTTTTAGCATGGTATATGTGATGCCATCATGTCCTGGGGCAGATAACCGGCTCTTTTGCAAGCAACTTAAGAGTTCTGGAATAGTAAATGGGAGATTGTAATCATGAGAATGGCGAGAGTTAAAATTGATTCTGGTATTTTCCGTTTGTCTTTTGTATGATAAAAAAGGTTCTGGGTAAGAGTCAGAGCTAGAATTGGAAGCGAGGGTACTAGCTATTGTCTCAGCTATATTTTTGGGAGATGCTATTGTTTGGCCGTTGTGTTTTAAAATTGAGATATGATTTTCAGAATATAATCCCATACAATTTTTTACTTTTTTCCAAAGAACTTTACTTGAGGTGTTACTGTTTATATTGGAGACGTATTGCATCCAGGATTCACGTTGGCTTTTACGCCGCACTCTTCTAGCATCAGCCTTTGCTTTTTTGTACATAATATAATTAGTATTATTGGGATACCTCCGGAAGATACCCCAAGCCTTCTGTTGATTTTTTTTTGCCTTTTTGCAGTCATCATTCCACCATGGTTTCCTGTGCTTTGGGGTAGAAAGTGATTTTGGAATGCTAATATCTGCAGCATTGATAATACATTGGGTGATATTATCAAGCGCATCGTCGATATCACCTTCTATCATTTCACTTGTAATTTTTGCAAGGTCTGTGAAAGTTCGCCAATTGGCTCTGTCATAGACGTAGCGTTTAAAGTAATTATTAGAATCCGTGTGAGGAGTTGTCTGCGAGATAAAAGTGGGAAAGTGGTCACTGCCGTACAGGTCTTTAGAGACCCAGAAGGTCCAATACGGATATATAGATGGGGAGCAAATAGTGAGATCTATGGCATGAAAGGTGCGAGTCGGTTCATGAAAATATGTGTGATCGCCATTATTGAGTAGGCATAAGCCATTGTCGGAAATGAATTTTTCTATTACGTCACCACGTTGATTAGAGTCAGAATTCCCCCAGAGTTGGCTATGAGCATTAAAATCCCCAATGATGATGAAAGGAGCGGGGAGCTGGAGAACTAGATCCTGAAGTAGTGCTGACTGAATAATTTGATGGGGTGGTAAATAAATAGAACAGATTGTAATGAGACGTTTTACATGAACACGGACTGCAACAGCTTGTAAGTTTGTGTTTAGTAAAACATGAGATTGAGGTAAACTGCGAGAGATGAAAAGAGCCACTCCACCAGTAGCTCTTTCATTGCCTGTAAAATCTTTTCTGTAGGTAGCATAGTTGCGTAATTTCGCTTTGTTAGTAGGTTTTAGATGGGTTTCCTGCAGAGCTAAACATAAAGGCTGATGGTCGGATAGAATATTACGGATTTCGTCAAGTTTATTATGATAGCCACGGCAGTTCCATGAGATAATATTAGACATGATTAAATTGTTTTTTTTAAGAAGTTTAGCTGCGGTATTTTATTCGGAGGTAGTGGACATACTATCTCCCTCGTTAAATTCTTCACCCGGTTCTGGGTGAAGAGCTAAAGCATCATCTTCTTCCATTTTATCATTCTGTATTGATTGAGTTTTATATTTGGATGTTTTACTTTTTTTCCTTTTGGCTGTATTTTCAGATGAACTAGTGGCTTTAATTGTTGGTAGGTTAAATTTGTCTGCATCAGATTTATGGTTTGGTTTCACAGAATGTGTTTTAGTTGTATTTTGAGAGCCTCTATTATGGAGTGGAGGTTTCGAAATAAAAGATTGTGACAATTTTGAAGAAGCATTTGTAGATGATTTAGGAGGAACAGAGTTTTGTGAATTAGGAGGAGCAGATTGCGTTGATCTATTTGTCTTACCTGAATTATTAGACAGGTTGTTTTCTTTTTGATTAGGTTGGCAATTAGGTCTAGTTGGGAATTCAGTTTGAGTTGCGATAGTTTTATAAGTTTTATGAACGGTTTTTGTTAAGGCAGCAGCATATGATACACCAACTTTGGGCGTTCTGGATTCGACTATTTTTCTGGCTTCAGGGTATGATATATTTTGTCTTGTGCGTATTGTCTGTATTTCTTTTTCTATTTTCCACATTTCACACGATTTGGCATAGGATGGATGATCTTTTTTGCAGTTGACGCAACAAGGTGGAGCATTGCATTGCCCACTTTCGTGGCCAATTGCACTGCACCGACCACAGGTTTGTTTACCTCGGCATGATGTTTTTGAGTGCCCAAAGCGCTGACATTTAAAGCAACGCAGTGGGTTTGGGATGTACGGTCTGACAGAGCATGATAGATATCCAGCTTTTATATATTTGGGTAAGTTGGGAGTATTAAACGTCAGAATAATATGCTTGGTAGGTATTTGTACTTGGTTAGCTGGAATTTGTTCATCTTTGCGGTTTATTTTTATACGTCTAGCTGCTATGACATTTTGTTCCCTTAAGTTTTCCACTATTTCATCTTCGGTTACATGCAAGAGGTCATATTCTGATATCACTCCGCGAGATGAGTTTAAGGTTCTATGTGGTGATATGATGACAGCAATGTTTGCAAAGTGAGTACATTTTTTTAGGTTTAATGCTTGTTGGTTATTGCTTACTTCAATTAGGAGTTCACCTGTACGGAGTTTTTTTATTGTTTTGGGTTCGCCAACCAGTCCTTGGATAGATTTATTAATTAGAAAGGGGGATGTTTTATCAAAACTCCCTTCTTGGCGTTTGACGACAAAGAATCTTTCTTCAGTTTTATTTTCATGAGAGTTGGGATTGTTAGATTCCGTTGTGGAAACATAATCCTCGACTCTCTCACTCCATGATAATTTATTGCCTTGATTTTCAGTAGCCTTTGAGCTAGAGCTCGATGCATCAAAATTCTCTTTATTAGCTTGTGGGGCCTCCACATCGCTTGTCTTATTGTCTGATATTGTAGCCATATTTGAGAGATAATGTTTAAAACGCCAGGCATCGGGCCTGGTCACCGACCCTTCTTCTTACCGTTACTTTAGGCGCAGGTCTCAAAAGGGTGAAAACTATCAACAAACTTCCACGTTTTTCGAACGTTGGATTAAACTCGATAGCATCTCCAAACTCTAGTTCTTTCACAGTGGGACTCGGTTGTCGTAGGTAAGCCTTTACAGCTCTGTCCAACCTACAACGCCCTTACGTCGAAAGGACACCAGTCGCCCAGTGCATTCCTAACCACCGCCATACAAGTACGGCGCCCACCGATCACGGAACCGGAATTCGGAGATGCCCTGCACTCTGGGACTCGAGATCAGCCTAAAGAGGTAGAAACGAGGCGATGAGATTAAAAAACCTCAACACCCAGAGTGTCTCACGTGAAAATAAAAAAATCCACTATTGTAAAAAAGAAAAAGTGATGTGGGTGAGAACTTAGAAACAAGGTGTATTTTTTGTCTTTTTTCAATTTTTTTTTTTTAAACAAAAGAACAAGAACAATGTTAGTAGAACAAATAACAATTTGAACAAAATGGTCAGTAAAAAACATGAACAAGAACAAAGAGGGATAAGAAACTGAAAAAAGAAGATTAAAAAGTGTGAAACAAAGAAAAAAGGATAGACAACTAAAAAGCGAAGAAAACAGGAAAGGAGAAAGATCGCTCGGGAACCCGGGGTCGCGAAACCCGTAAATACCTAAAGAAGGTATTCCCCTGGGGGGGAAAGGAGTGGGGAGTTGGAGAACTAGATCCTGAAGTAGTGCTGACTGATAATTTGATGGGGTGGTAAATAAATAGAGCAGATTGTAATGAGACGTTTTACATGAACACGGACTGCAACAGCTTGTAAGTTTGTGTTTAGTAAAACATAAGAGTGAGGTAAACTGTGAGAGATGAAAAGAGCCACTCCACCAGTAGCTCTTTCATTGCCTGTAAAATCTTTTCTGTAGGTAGCATAGTTGCGTAATTTCGCTTTGTCAGTAGGTTTTAGATGGGTTTCCTGCAGAGCTAAACATAAAGGCTAATGGTCGGATAGAATATTACGGATTTCCTCAAGTTTATTATGATAGCCACGGCAGTTCCATGAGATAATATTAGACATTATTAAATTGTTTTTTTTAAGAAGTTTATCTGCGGTATTTTAGTCGGAGGTAGTGGACATACTATCTCCCTCGTTAAATTCTTCACCCGGTTCTGGGTGAAGAGCTAAAGCATCATCTTCTTCCATTTTATCATTCTGTATTGATTGGGTTTTATTTTTGGATGTTTTACTCTTTTCCCTCTTGGCTGTATTTTCAGATGAACTAGTGGCTTTAATTGTTGGTAGGTTAAATTTTTCTGCATCAGATTTAAGGTTTGGTTTCACAGATGGTGTTTTAGCTGTATTTTGAGAGCCTCTATTATGGAGTGGAGGTTTCGAAATAAAAGATTGTGACAATTTTGAAGAAGCATTTGTAGATGATTCAGGAGGAACAGAGATTTGTGAATTAGGAGGAGCAGATTGCGTTGATCTATTTGTCTTACCTGAATTATTAGACAGGTTGTTTTCTTTTTGATTAGGTTGGCAATTAGGTTTAGTTGGGAGTTCAGTGTGAGTTGCAATAGATTTATAAGTTTTATGGACGGTTTTAGATAAGGTAGCAGCATATGATACACCAACTTTAGGCGTTCTGGATTCGATCATCTTTCTGGATTCAGGGTATGATATATTTTGTCTTGTGCGTATGGTCTGTATTTCTTTTTCTATTTTCCACATTTCACACGATTTAGCATATGATGGATGATATTTTTTGCAGTTGACACAACAACGTGGAGCATTGCATTGCCCACTTTCGTGGCCAACTGTACTGCACCGACCACAGGTTTCTTTACCTCGGCATGATGTTTTTGAGTGCCAAAGCGTTGACAGTTAAAGCAACGCAGTGGGTTTGGGATGTACGGTCTGACAGAGCATGATAAATATCCAGCTTTTATATATTTGGGCAAGGTGGGAGTGTTAAAGGTCAGTATAATATGCTTGGTAGGTATTTGTACTTGGTTAGCTGGAATTTGTTCATCTTTGCGGTTGATTTTTATTCGTATAGCTCCTATGACATTTTGTTCCCTTAAGTTTTCCACTATTTCATCTTCGGTTACATGCAAGAGGTCATATTCTGATATCACTCCGCGAGATGAGTTTAAGGTTCTATGTGGTGATATGATGACAGCAATGTTTGCAAAGTGAGTACATTTTTTTAAGTTTAATGACTGTTGGTTACTGCTTACTTCAATTAGCAGTTCACCTGTACGGAGTTTTTTTATTGTTTTGGGTTCGCCAACCAGTCCTTGGATAGATTTATTAATCAAAAATGGCGATGTTTTATCGAAACTCCCTTCTTAGCGTTTGACAACAAAGAATCTTTCTTCAGTATTACTTTCATGAGAGTTGGGATTTTTAGATTCCGTTGTGGAAACATAATCCTCGACTCTCTCACTCCATGATAATTTATTGCCTTGATTGACAGTAGCCTTTGAGCTAGAGCTCGATGCATCAAAATTCTCTTTATTAGCTTGTGGGGCCTCCACATCGCTTGTCTTATTGTCTGATATTGTAGCCATATTTGAGAGATAATGTTTAAAACGCCAGTCATCGGGCCTGGTCACCGACCCTTCTTCTTACCGTTACTTTAGGCGCAGGTCTCAAAAGGGTGAAAACTATCAACAAACTTCCACGTTTTTCGAACGTTGGATTAAACTCGATAGCATCTCCAAACTCTAGTTCTTTCACAGTGGAACTCGGTTGTCGTAGGTAAGCCTTTACAGCTCTGTCCAACCTACAACGCCCTTACGTCGAAAGGACACCAGTCGCCCAGTGCATTCCTAACCACCGCCATACAATTACGGCGCCTACCGATCACGGAACCGGAATTCGGAGATGCCCTGCACTCTGGGACTCGAGATCAGCCTAAAAAGGTAGAAACGAGGCGATGAGATTAAAAAACCTCAACACCCAGGGTGTCTCACGTGAAAATAAAAAAATCCACTATTGTAAAAAAGAAAAAGTGATGTGGGTGAGAACTTAGAAACAAGGTGTGTTTTTTGTCTTTTTTCAATATTTTAAACTTTTTTTCCTTTTTTTTTTTAAACAAAAGAACAAGAACAATGTTAGTAGAACAAATAACAATTTGAACAAAATGGTCAGTAAAAAACATGAACAAGAAGAAAGAGGGATAATAAACTGAAAAAAGAAGATTAAAATGTGTGAAACAAAGAAAAAGGATAGACAACTAAAAAGAGAAGAAAACAGGAAAGGAGAAAGATCGCTCGGGAATCCGGGGTCGCGAAACCCGTAAATACCTAAAGAAGGTATTTCCCTGGGGGACCTCTTTTATGGAGTAGAAGTTTTGAGATAAAAGATTGTGATGATTTTTGAAGAAGCGTTTGTTGATTATTTAGGAGGAGCAGATTTCGGTGACTTAGGAGAAACAGATTGTGATAACTTAGGAGGAACAGACTGCGTTGAATTACACTGGGGAACAACTTTTAACATAATTTCTGTTGACTTCGATTTTCAGCTGTTTTTTAGTCAGAAAAGCGTGCTGATTTCGAAACTGCAATTAGTTTACTTCTATCACGACAAGTTTTTTCTCTACAGCTTATATTAATGTGACCACTCAACGCTGAATCGGGCGTATGTGGTTTAATGGAGGAGTAATGAATTGCATCCTATACCGCAAATGAATGGCGACTGTTCATCGATAGCTCAAAGAGCAGCTTGTAGTGCGTACTCTTTCATAATGGAAATTTATTTGGAGCGTCCCAATAGGCCATTCAGTATATTTGCGCGAAGAATATGAGAAGAGCCATTAATTTATTGCAATATCACATGCACGAATGGATCATCTGTGTTGACCTAAAAATGGTCTGCTTCCTTCTTATCCAGCAACTTGGCTATACCAAGTATCCCTGTTTCTGTGTGTGGAGGGGGCAGCAGAGCTCATGAGAAGAATTGGTTCCAGTCGAATTGGCCTCCAAAATCTGACTTCAAACATTTTGCATCTGCCACTTGTCGACAGAAAGAACAAAGAACATTATATTTCCACCTGTGCATATAAAACTGGGCCTAATGAAGAAGTTTGTGAAAGCTTTGTCAACTGAAGGAGACTGTTTCAAGTATCTCATTTAGAAATTTCCAAGCCTGTCTTTTGAAAAGATAAAAGGCAGGTGTGTTTGACGATCCACAGATTCGGCAGCTCATTAGAAATGAACATTTCATCGGAACAATAACAGAACTCGAAAAGAATGCTTGGTTGGCATTCAAAAACCTTGTCAAAGACTTTCCTGGAAATGTGCGACTAGAAATTTACATCGAAAATGTCCAGCAACTTTTAGAGGGCTTCAAAATACTTGACTGCAACATGAGCATCAAACTTCATTTTCTGCATAGCCATCTTGATGACTTCCCGAAAAAACTTGGTGCAATCAGTGATGAGCAGGATGAGTGATTCCATCAAGATTTGGAGCTCATGGGAGAACGGTATCAAGGTACATGGGATGAACATATGATGGCTGTTTATTGTTGGAGCATCAAGCGAGATTGTCCACTAATTGAACACTCCAGGAAAAGCTATAAGTCAAAATATTTACTTTAATATGTACTTTTGCGTTATGAAAAAGGATTTTACTACTTGTATGAACACAATGTAGCTTATAGTAAGTACATACAGTCGTTTTATGAATAATATATTTGGTAATTTTTTCTCTATTTTCCTTTTGTATCCACATAGAGTATGATTTTGGGGGTATCCTGTAGCTTAAAAAGTTGAAAAAAAAAACTGGAATCATTTTTGGATTCAGATGCCAATAATTAGCCAAAAACAAGTGCCAGATCTAAGTCAACAAAATGTGTGTTCCCCAGTGTTATTTATGTTACCAGATTTATTTGACACATTTTATTTTTGATTAGGATTGCAATTAGTTTTAGTGGGGATTCGGTTTGAATTGCAATAGTTTGATAAGTTTTGTAGACGGTTTTAGATACCGCAGCTGCATATGACACACCAACTTTGGGTGTCCTTGTTTGATCTGTTTTTCTGGCTTCAGGGTACGATAAATTTTCTTTTGTGCGTATTCTCTGTATTTCCTTTTCTATTTTCCATTGTTCACATGATTTAGCATAAGTCTTTTTAGGGTGGTCTTTTTTGCAATTTACACAACAAGGTTGGGCATTGCTTTCATGGCCTACTGCACTGCATTGACCACAGGTGAGATTACCATGATACGCCGTTTTTGAATGTCTAAAACGTTGACATTTCAAACAGCGCAGTGGATTTGGAATATATGGTCTGACAGAACAAGATAAGTATCCGGCTTTTATATATTTGGGTAGATTGGGAGAGTTAAATGTAAGTATTATGTGCTTAGTGGGTATTTGAACTTGATTAGATGGTATTTGAGTATCCCGCACAGAGACAGGAATATTTGCAAAATGATTGCATTTCTTTAAGTTTATTGCTTGTTGGCTACTATTCACGTCTATTAGAAGTTCATCAGATCTCAGTTTTTTTATAGTTTTTAGGTTCACCAACCAAACCTTGGATAGCTTTATATATCAAAAAGGGGGATGTTTTATCAAAACTCCCTTCTTCATGCTTCACAATAAAAAATCTCTCCCCTACTATACTTCCACTAGAGTTGGCATTCTTCCATTCCATATTGGAGCAAAATCCTTAACTATTTCACCCCATGATTTTTATTGTCCTGATTAGAAGCAGTTTTTGAGGCAGAGCTCGACGCATCATTTCTCCCTTCATTTGGTTGTGGGGCCTCGACATCGCATATTTTATTTTCCTTAGGTACAGCCATATTTAAGAGATTTATAGAAAACCGCCAGGCATCGGGCCTGGTCACCGACTCTTCTTTAAACTTTCGACCCCTACTTTAGTCGCAGGTCTCAAATGGGTGAAAACTATTCCCAACAAACTTCCACGTTTTTCGAACATTGGATTAAACTCGATTTCCTAATCTCTAGTTCTTTCACTTTGGAATCAGGAGGCCAGTAGGTAAGCCTTTACAGCTCTGTCCAACCTACAGACCAATTCGCCGCAAGACACCAGTCTCCCGGTGTTGGTCCTAACAGCCACCATAGAAGTATGGCGTCCTCTGATCACGGAACCGAATTTCGGAAATGTCCTGCACTTTGGGGCTCGAGATCAGTCTAAAGAGGTAGAAACGACTCGGTGAGATTAAAAAACAACACCCAGAGTGTCTCACGTGAAAATGAAAAAAATCACTATTGTAAAAAAGAAAAAGTCATGCGAGTGAGAACTTAGAAACAAGGTGTATTTTTCGTCTTTTTCATAAAAATTTTAAACTTTTTTTTTCTTTTTAAACAAAAGAACGTCAGTAGAACTAAAACAGTTACTAAAAAATCAAACATGAACAAGAACAAAGAGGGATAAACTGAAAAGAGAAGATTAATAAGTCTGAAACAAAGAAAAATGGATAGACATCCAAAAAGAGAAGTAGACAGGAAAGGGGAAAAATCGCTCGTGAATCCGGGGTCGCGAAACCCGCAAATACCTAAAGAAGGTATTCCCATGGGGGAATTTGTCGTTTATGAAAGCTATCAATCCAACGCATAATCCAATTAATCTACTAGTCCATTTACTGCAGCTGAAATTTCAAAGAAACTAAGAAAATGAGAAAACACAGCCCCGGGTCCGGATGGGATATGTTAAAATCATCTTAAGAAACTCGTTCCTACAGCTTTGATTGTTACACCCCTATACGATCTTTGCCTTGTTTTTAAAGCTGTCTCGGAAGCCTAGAAGAGGACTACAATCATTTGTACATACAAGAAGGGCAATAAAGATGACCCGGGCAATTGGAGACCCATAGCCCTGGGGAATAAGATATATAAATTATTTGTCAGCTGCTTGTCGAGCCGCCTTTATAAATGGTTGGAGGATAATAAGATCCTTTCCTTCAACCAAAAGGGGTTCCTACCTCACGACGGAGTATTTTAAAATAATTATATTCGCAATCAACTAATCAGGAAATTAAAGAAGAAACGACGTGACCTGTATTTGACATCGCTTGATTTAACGAATGCCTTTGGCTCTCTCCCGAACTGGGTGCTTTTTGAAGCCCTCAAGCTCTGTGGTGCGGGAAAGGAGTTTATCGACATTATCCGGAATATTTACCATCATGCCGCTATTTGATATAAAACTTTTGCTGGCTTATCTACCCCGCGTGAAGCAACCACTGGGGTCATACAGGGCGATCTCATCAGCGGGGTTCTTTTTATTATAGCAACAGACTTTCTTTTAAGAAAAATCCACAAAGAAGGTGCCTGCAGAGATCCATCTAACAGGAACATATTCCACTATATATTGGTTTATGCCGATGATATGTTAATTATTGAAAAAGATCCTGGTACTTTGCAGGCCCTTCTCCATAAGTTAAATAACCTTGCTTCTAAATTAAAACTTGAATTCAATAATACTAGATGTGTCTCGATGCATTACGGTAATAAGGCCCCTGCTGGTTGTAGAGAGACTGAGTTTACGATTAATTGTAAAGCTATGCCGTTTATACGTGATAGTGTACCAGCCACTTTCTTAGGAAAATCGATTGGTGCATTCCTCCCTAGAGACACTGCCACTGCAAACCAGTTAAAGCAGAGGGCCTTAACAATCATGACTCCTAAGCTCGGACAGTGGCAGAGGATTGATTGCATGAAGGCTTTTTATTACCCATCTCTTATTCCTCATGCGCACCGGCCAACACACTAAGACCGATTGGTGGTGCATTGACGATTCTATCAAGCCTCTTCTCAAAAGAACTCTTGGCCTCCCGCCGAACGCAGCCAACGAGTACTTCTACGGTTCTCGTGATGATGGTCTATTTCGGGTGCCGTTGGCTGCGGAAGATTCTGACATCGCCATCATTGACGGGGGGGGGGGGGGTGTTCAAGTTATTGACTTCAAAGAACCACATTGTTAAAAACATGGCATGGGCGGAGCTGACTGATGATGCTAATTACTAAATGAATTCCACCAGGTTCCAGAATCCCCAAGATTTTCTTCATTTGGCTGATTCCGACAGCTCTGCCATTAGGTACGCTTCTCAGTGGACCCGTGCCAGGCAAGCATCACATAGGCTGAAAGTGAAGTGGGACATCTCGAAAAATCATGAAGTTCAAATAATTGCTGGTGGTTGGTTGGTTGGTTGGTTGTATATTGTTTAATGGCACAAAATCCCATAAGGGACATGCTGCGCCAAACAAGAATAGACGAAAAACATAAAAATAAAGAGCATCAGAAAAGCAATCTGGATGGGGGTCCCATCCAGATGCAGTCAGAAAAGTGTAGATAGGGAAGAAAATTAAAAACTAAACAAACGGACAATAAAAGATTTTAGGTAAAAAGAGCAGAAGTGCAATCTGGATGGGGCTCCCATCCACATGTCAAAAAAAATTAAAAGAACAATTCAAGTTGTTTTTAAACCAAAGAAAGATGCAAAAATCATATTTCAAAGTAAAATCCAGCATGTTTTAAAAAAGTGAAGAGTGCCCCATGAGGTGTTTCCCCAATGAGGTTTGTCAAGGTTGGGGATGATGAGTTAAAATAGATTCTGTATAAGTGCCGGAGACCCGGACAGTCAGTTAAAACATGATGAATGGTCAGGTAATCAAAATGGCAATGTGGACACATGGGAGCATCCTCCCGAAGTAAAAGATGTTTATGAGTAATTCTAGAATGTCCAATCCTCAGACGGGTCAGAAGAACATCGGTTTTCCTAGGATAACACGGAGGCCAGGTCATGATGGTAGGTTTGATGTGGTGCAGTTTATTATTGCATTCTAAATTCCAACTTTCTTGCCATTTACAATGAATAAAGCGTTTTATAAGTAGTTTTACGTCTGAGAATGGAACTTTATGGCACAATGGATTAAGGGCACGTTTCGCCGCCTCATCCGCTTTCTCATTACCAGGAATACCCATGTGTCCAGGTACCCAGCAAAATAAAATATTATAGCCACGTCTTTTCAATTTATTATAAAAATCAAGGATCAATGAAACATAAGGATGCTTTTTAAATGATTTAATTGCGTCAATAGAGCTATTTGAGTCGGTATAAATGATGAAGGATGAGCTATGATGGTGAGAGATGTAGGACATGGCTCTCTCTATCGCGATAAGTTCAGCTGTAAACACAGAAGTAGACGAATGCATCCGGTAGCTGAGACAAGTGTTTTCACAAAAAACACCACAACCAACAATATCTCCCATTTTGGAACCGTCTGTATAAATGTCAGTGTAACTATTGAAATTTGATATATGTGCAGCAAATAGTTGTTGGGAAATAATTGGAGCCAAATTATTTTTATCATATCCTTTAAAAGGGTGGAGAGAAGTAATATTAAGAGGTTTCCAAGGAGGTAGCACATGTGAATGACATGAGCTCACCTCGATATTACTCAGTGGGCTATTATCAATAACGTTTCTTATTCTTAAACCAAAAGATGGGATGCAAGATGGGCGATTCTGATAAAGCATGGCATTGTCAGTATTTAACAAGTGGGAATGAAGTGGATGACCATGATGCGAAAGGAGACTGTAATACAGAATCAATGAGAGTTTTTCACGAATCTGATAGAGTGACGGTTCATTACAATCTACATACAAGCTTAAAACTGGTGATGTACGAAATGCACCAGAGCAAACACGAAGTGCACTATGGTGCACAGTGTCCAGTTTATTAAGAACAGAATTACGTGCTGAACCGTAGACCTGGCAGGCATAGTCAATTTTTGAACGGATTACAGAACGATAAATTTTGAGGAGAGATGTACGGTCTGCTCCCCATGAAGTATTTGAAAGCACTTTAAGTAAATTAAGCGATTTTTCACATTTTGTCCTTAGTTGTAAAACATGTGGTAAAAAAGTCAGTTTGTTATCAAAATAAACGCCTAAATAAAGAACGTTGTCTACAACGGGGATTTGAGAAGAGCCAATAAAGATTTCGGGATCTGGATGCAGACCCCTACATCTACAGAAATGCACACAGGAAGTTTTGTCATAGGAAATAATAAAACCATTTTTATTTGTCCAGTTAAGAATATTTTTGATTGCAATTTGCAGTTGTCTCTCAATAAAACGCATGTCCTGTCCCATACACATAATTCTGAAGTCATCAACGTATAAATCTCCCTTCACAGAAGGGGGTAGTTGATTCAGGATGTTATTTATTTTTATTGCAAAGAGGGTGTTACTCAGGACACTGCCCTGAGGTACACCCTCTTCTTGTTCATAAAAACTAGATAAAATTCCAAAAATCCGAACTTGAAAAAGTCGAATTGTGAGGAAGTTTGATAAAAATTGGAAGGTTCCCACGAAAGAGCAAGTTAAAAAGGTCACGAAGGATTCCATAACGCCAGGTTCTGTCATAAGCTTTCGCCATATCAAAAAATATGGACACCAAATGGTTGCGTGTTAAAAAGGCTGTCCGGATGTGATCTTCCAAATGAATCAAATTATCGATAGTAGACCTACCACGTCGAAATCCACTTTGAAAAGCGGCAAGGCAATTGTTGGTTTCTGAAACATGTACAAGGCGGCAGTTGACCATTTTTTCAAGCAATTTGCAAAGACTGCTAGTAAGTGCGATCGGCCTGTAATTATTTGGATTGGTAGCATCTTTTCCTGGCTTAGGAAAAGAATAACGATAGCCCTGCACCAAGCATTGGGAAAAAGCTGTTCTGTCCAAATCCTGTTATAAAAAGAAAGCAGATTGTTAAGTGAAGATTGTGAGAGATGTTTGAGCATGATGTAAGTGATGCCATCATGACCTGGAGCAGATAAGTGACTGTCTTGTAAACAATTTAAAAGCTCTGAAATAATAAATGGCTGATTGTATGAAAATGAGTTATGACTATTAAAATTAATTCTGGTCATTTCAGTCTGTCTTTTGTAAGATAAAAAAGGCTCCGGATATGCGTCTGATTTAGAAATAGATGCTAGGGTACTACCTATTGTCTCAGCAATGTTCTTAGGAGAAGTGATGGTGTGACCGTTATGTTTTAAAATAGAAACATGATTTTCAGAGTAAAGGCCCATACATTTTTTTACTTTTACCCAGAGTTCTTTGCTTGAAGTATTGGAGTTTATGCTTGATACATAATTAATCCAGGACTCCCGTTGGCATTTGCGTCGCACTCGTCTAGCCGTGCCTTTGCTTTTTTAAATGCTATATAGTTATTATTTGGGTATCTCCGAAAGAGACCTCAAGCCCTCTGTTGTTTTTTCTTTGCGCTTTGGCAATCGCTATTCCACCATGGTTTTCTGTTTTTATGGTTAGATGATGTTTTTGGAATGCTGGAATCAGCAGCATTGATAATACATTGAGTTATATTATCAAGTGCATTGTCAATATTCCCCGCAATCATGTTAGTGGTGATGTTTGCCAGTGATGTAAAAGATGGCCAGTTGGCTCTGTCATATATGTAATGTTTTGTATAGTTATTACAATCCGTAACAGGAGTAGTCAGTGTAATAAAAGTGGGAAAGTGGTCACTGCCATGTAGGTCACTTGAGACCCAGAAGTTCCAGAAAGGATAAAGATATGGTGAGCAAATTGCAAGATCTATTGCATGGAAAGTACGAGTCGGCTCGTGAAAATAAGTGTGATCACCATTATTGAGCAGACATAAGCCGTTGTCAGATATAAGTTTTTCAATAGTATCACCACGTAGATTAGAATCACGGTTGCCCCAGAGTTGGCTGTGTGCATTAAAATCTCCAACAATGACATATGGAGCAGGGAGTTGGAGAAGGAGATTATCAAGATGTGATGACTGAATAGTTTGGTTAGGAGGTAAATAAATTGTACATATTGTTATGAGTTGTTTTATATGTACACGGACTGCAACAGCTTGTAAGTTTGTGTTTAAATTAATATGAGTAAGGGGTAAATTGCGAAGGATGAAAAGAGCCACTCCACCAGTGGCCCTTTCATTTCCAGTAAAATCTTTACGGTAGCTAGCAAAATTACGTAATTTTGCATTGTCATTGGGTTTTAAATGGGTTTCCTGAAGTGCTAAACATAATGGATTATGGTCAGAGAGAATATTACGGATCTCGTCATGTTTATTATGATATCCACGGCAGTTCCACGAAATAATATTAGTCATGTTTTTTCCTTATATAAAATTAACTGCGTTATATTACTCGGAGACAGTGGACATACTATCCCCATCGTTAAAGTTTTCATCCGGTTCTGGGTGAAGAGCTAAAGCATCATCCTCTTCCATTTTATCATGTTTTGTATGGGTTTGATTTTGGGAAGTTTTACTTTTTTTCTTTTTGGTAGTATTATCAGATGAGACACTGGATTTAACTATTGGTAATTTATGTTTTTCTGCATCAGTTCTATGGCCCGGTTTTAAAGGTGTTGGTTTAGTGATATTTTGAGAGCCTCTTTTATGGAGTGGGAGTTTCGAAAAATTAGGTTGTGCTGACTTAGAAGAGACAGTTTCTGGTTGCGGTGATTTAGGAGGAACACTATTCGATGGCTTAGAAGAAACTGATTTCGGTGGCTTAGGAAGAACAGATTGTGTTGAACTATTTACCTTACCAGTATTATTAGACGGGTTAATTCCCTTTTGTTTTGGTTGGCAATTATTTTCAGTAGGGAAATCTGTTTGGGTTCCAATACTTTGATAAGTTTTATTCACAGTTTTAGTTAAGGCAGCAGCATATGAAAGACCGACTTTAGGTGCCCTGGATTCAACTATTTTCCTTGCTTCAGGGTACGACATATTTTCTTTTGTGCGTATTGTCTGTATTTCTTTTTCCATTTTCCATTGTTCACAGGATTTAGAATAGGATGGGTGTTGTTTTTTACAATTTACGCAATGAGGCGGTGCCTTACAGTCAGTACTTTCATGGCCAACTGTACTGCACCGGCCACATGTGATTTTACCACGGCAATTTGTTTTGGAATGCCCAAAACGTTGACATTGAAAGCAGCGTAGAGGATTTGGGATGTACGGTCTAACAGAACATGATAGATATCCTGCTTTTATTGACTTGGGTAAGTTGGGTGAGTTAAACGTGAGTATAATGTGCTTGGTGGGTATTTGTACTTGATTTGCTGGTATTTGTTCGTCTCGGCGGAAGAATTTTATTCGTCTGGCTGCAATAACATTTTGTTCTTTTAAATTATCTACTATTTCTGATTCTGTAACATGCAAGAGGTCGGGTTCAGAAATAACTCCACGAGATGTATTGAGTGTTCTATGCGGGCTTACAGAGATGGGGATATTTGCAAAATGTGTACATTTCATTAAGTTTGTGGCTTGTTTGCTATTGATTACTTCAATAAGAAGTTCACCAGATCTTATTTTTTTTATTGTCTTAGGTTCACCCATCAGTCCTTGGATAGATTTGTGGATCAAAAAGGGAGAGGTCTTGTCAAAACTGCCTTCTTGTCTTTTGATAACAAAGAATCTTTCAGTAAATGAATTGGTATTTGAGGCAATATCATCATCTTTATCATCACACAATTTATTTTGGTTTGCATTCTCTCCACATGGGAGAGGATTTAAAGGAAGTAAAGTTTTTCCATCCATATTGAAATAAAAAAAAACAATTCAGACCCCGGTCGCACCACCCACCACCGAGCCCAACAAGGGGATGCACATTCGTGCACCAGTGCTAACCAGGGCCCATACGGTCACAAGAAACTCATATGCCAGTCTCCACCCTTAAAGAGATGGCTAGTAAGTGCTCGCTCGCTTGATCCCAAGCCAGTGAGAAGTCAGCTGACCAGCCGATTGATACATACGGGACCAATATGCACCTCCCGTCTACCTGAAGCAGGGGCCAAAGCAGCGTGTTGGTTTCCCTCAACTGCCAGGATCCCCCTTTCCAGGGACACGGGTCGCCACGTACGGCAAACACGTGGGTGGTTTACAATTCTCCATGAGTCGATATACAGGATGATATCGGCTCATACAGAATTGCCCTCACCTCCGAAGAGGAAACCACAATGAGAGTGAAACAAAGAGGAAAGAAAGACAAGAGAAAAGAGGAAAAGGAAAAAAGAAAGATCGCTCAGGAACCCGGGGTTGCGAAGCCCGTGAATACCTAAAGAAGGTATCCCCCTGGGGGAATTGCTGGTGACAATACCGTTAGTGATCGTGGAAAAATCTTTTCAACCCTACGTAATAAATTTACGAAAGATCGTACTGCATCACTCAGGGACCATTTGCACCAGGGTAAAACGAACTCTTGTATTGCTGCGGCTGGGGAATCTTCCCCCTTTTTTACTGATGGCGCTTTCACCAGGTTCAAGGATTGGAAGTTTGTCCATCGTGCAAGACTTGGCCTGGATAAACTAAATGCTTATACAAAACCATCTCGCTCCCGCCCTGGCCCAGTTAATAAAAAATGTCACAAATTTGCAGAGATCGAGACTTTGCCGCACGTCCTCGACCATTGTATTATCCACTAAACGCTTTACAGAAAAAGCCACAATGCAATTGTTGAAAGAGTAAAGAAGGCTGCATTGAGCAGGTGGACCATCGTGGGAGAGGATCGTGTGGTCGGCACCCAGAACCTCAGACCAGACCTTGTCGTCCAGAAAGGAAATGATATAATAATCTTCGATATTACGGTCCCATTCGAAAATGGCCTCGATGCTTTTGATGAAGCGCGAAAAGTGAGAAATATAGACTACTTGCAACAGAATTCACTGAGAATTGCAAAAATGCAGTTGTCGAGGCTTTTGTTGTTGGGGCCCTTGGCTCATGGGTCCCGGCGAACGATACGGCACTTAGAAAATTGTGTTCAAGAAAATATTTAAAACTTTTGAAGAAAATAATTGTCACAAACAATCGACTATTCAAAAGAAATTTTCCATGAACATACTTACCGGGCCCCTCAGAACTCTAATGGGCGACAGGTCCAATGCCCATTCCTCCAGCCATAGTTTCATTTCTTTGTATATCATGTTTTTAATATATCTTGTATTGTAATTGTTTTATAGATTGTAATTTTTCTTATTATGCCTCAATAAAGTTTTAAATATTTTGAAGTGCTGAAATAAAGCACATAAGACAAAGTGGTTTCCACCCTAGATTTCACTTCCACATTGACACACATTCGTAATGTCAGTTTTTTTAATTACTTTTTACATATCCACACCTCTTTAACATTGTCTAGCAGGGTCTGTTCTTATCAGATTAATTTTAACGTTTTTATTTTTGAAATTCTTGCTGCTGACTTAGTTATTCAATAACAATAGAGCGACATGTTGCCATTTTCTTGAATGTAGCGTAGTATATTAGGGTGTGCTTGATGCAAGAGATGATTTACCAAAAAAAGCATGCAAATTTTGATTTGAAATTGACATTAGATCTGCTGATCAAATCACATTTCTGTTATGTTCTTATAGTGCTGCAATAATTATTCTTCATGTATTTCGTTCAGATTGGATTATTTCACGTGCAGAGATGATCTCTCAATCAATCTGAACAACAGTAGAATGGACCAGGAGCATGGAAAGGAAAGGGCCTCTTAGGGCTAAAGTCCGTCATTTCAAATGAAGTAACCTGACGTTTTCTTCTGCACATCTGTTATAAAAGCCCGGGCTACCAGCTTATTAGGCTATAGAGACTTCGGATGGATTTCTTACAATTCTGGAAACTTTTGGATTTCCTGTCACCCTTTTCTTTGTTCACAAGCAAAGATGATACACCATAGTGAAAATTAGTGCTGGCCATTACAAATATACATATGCAAGGGCAACTTATAATCAAGACAGATAAACATAAGATGTTTCATATATTCTCTTAAAGAGGACTGAGTAACCTCATAAAGTATGAAAATGTCACGTTCCTTTGGTGTACCTTCCAATAAACCAGCAATATTTTTATCAAGCTTCTAACCTGTCGTAGATACTCTGGTATTCCAGCTACTACCTGAAGAAGCAAATTTGTGATTCCTGTCAAAATATTGGATTAAATAAGAACAGAGCTTTGACACGCCCACAATTCCATGCCAGAAGTTCGAGGGTGGTTCTTCGGATAGAGGGTCGTTGAGCCTTGATATTCTTGCCTGCTCTTACCATGTTCCGATGTGAAGCATTGCTCCATCTTAGAGAGACCGGCTGTGTTTCACCACGACCCAGAAAAAGTTCACAGGCAGGGTGTAATGCTCGAGTGACACAGGAGGGGGTACTGGCATTCGCTTTTTTAATTTCACAACTGAGCACGGCAGAAGTAAGGTTGGTTGGTTGTACTGAGTTTTATGGCGCAAAATCCCTTTAGGGACATGCTGCGCCAAACAAAAAGAGAGTCAAGAAGAACTGATGAGATGAGATACAATGGAAATAAAAAAGCCATCTGGATGGGGTACCCATCCAGAAGTAATCGTCAAACAAGGGTAAAAAACAATGTAAAATAGAAACACAGTGAAGCAAAGTAAATGGATGTTAAGCAAAGATGAGGCAAAGATAGCTGGATGAGGTTTCCATCCAGATGTCAAAAAGAGAGTCAGACTTATGAAGCATATAAAAACTAAATCTCAAAATAAAACCAGCGTGATTTAAAAAAGTAAATAGTGCCCCATGAGGTGCCTTCCCAATGAGGTTTGTCAAGAGTGGTGAGGATGTGTTAAAATACCTTCTATATAAGTGACGGAGACCCGGACAGTCAGTTAAAACATGATGAATGGTGAGATGGTCAAAATGACAATGTGGACACATGGGTGCATCCTCCCGAAGTAAAAGATGCTTGTGAGTGATTCTAGAATGTCCAATTCTCAGACGAGTCAGAAGAACATCTGTTTTCCTTGGATAACACGGAGGCCAAGTCATGATGGTAGGTTTGATGTGGTGCAGTTTATTATTGCATTCTAAATTCCAACTTTCTTGCCAGTTATTATGAATAAAGTGTTTGATAAGTAGTTTAACGTCTGAGAATGGAACTTTATGGCACAACGGTTGGTTGGTTGGTTGGTTGTATATGGTTTTATGGCACAAAGTCCCATGAGGGACATGCTGCGCCAAAAAAATAATTATAGACTAAAAAAAAGGATGAAGTTAAATAAAGTAGCTAAAATATAGGTAAATATGAAAGAAAATAAATAACGTAGAAAAGGTATCTGGATGGGGTATCCCATCCAGATGTTAAAACCAAAAATCAGTCATAAAACCAACGAAATAAATAAAAGATTAGATATCAAAATAAAATCCTGCGTGTTTTAAAAACGTAAAGAGTGCCCCATGAGGTGTTTCCCCGATGAGGTTTGTCATTGCTGGTAATGAAGTGTTAAAATAAATTCTATATAAGTGCCGGAGGCCCGGACAGTCAGTTAAAACATGATGAATGGTCAGATAATCATAATGACAATGTGGACACATGGGTGCATCCTCCCGAAGTAAAAGATGTTTATGAGTGATCCTAGAATGACCAATTCTCAGACGAGTCAGAAGGACATCTGTTTTCCTTGGATAATTTGGAGGCCACGTTATGATTGTAGGTTTGATATGGTGCAATTTATTATTGTATTCTAAATCCCAACTTTCTTGCCAATTATTATGAATAAAATGGTTTATAAGTAGTTTAACGTCTGAGAATGGTATTCTATGGTGTAAGGGATTAAGAGCCAGCTTTGCCGCCTCATCTGCTTTTTCATTGCCAGGGATACCCATGTGTCCAGGTACCCAGCAAAATAAGATATTATAGCCACGTCTTGTCAATTTATTATAAAACTCTAAGATGGACGAAACAAAGGGATGCTTTTTAAGTGATTTTATAGCGTCAATAGAACTATTTGAGTCAGTATAAATGATGAAGGGTGAGATATGATGATGAGAGATGTGCGACATGGCTCTCTCTATTGCAATCAATTCGGATGTAAAGACAGAAATTGAAGGGTGCAGACGATAACTCAAGGTAGTGTCATTACAAAAAATCCCGCAGCCAACAATATCCCCACTCTTAGAACCATCCGTATAGATATCTATGTAATTATTAAAGTTTGCACGATGTGCAGCAAATAGTTGTTGAAAGGCAAGAGGAGTTAGATTATTTTTATTGTAACCTTTAAATGGATGGAGCGTGGTAATATCAGGAGGTTTCCAGGGAGGGAACTGGTACATTGTACAAGGGTTCACTTCAATATTGATTAGAGCACTATCATCAATAATTCTTCGTATTCTGGCTCCAAAAGATGGTATGCAAGATGGTCTATGCTGATAAAGGATATCATTGTCTGTATTTAAAATGTGGGTATGAAGAGGATGGCCAGGATATGAAAGGACACGGTAATACAGCTCCAATGAGAGTTTATCACGAATATGATGTAATGCTGGTTCGTTACAGTCAACATAAAGGCTTAAAATTGGAGACGTACGAAATGCACCAGAGCAAACCCGGAGTGCGCTATGGTGCACAGTGTCAAGTTTTTTTAGAGCAGATTTACTGGCTGAACCATAGACCTGGCAGGCATAGTCAATTTTAGACCGGATCATGGCACGATAGATTTTAAGGAGAGAAGTACGATCTGCTCCCCAAGAGGTATTTGAAAGCACCTTTATAAGATTAAGAGATTTTTCACATTTTGTGCGTAACTGCAAGATATGTGGTAAAAAGGTTAACTTTTTATCAAAGTGAAGGCCCAGAAAACGGACACTGTCCACAACAGGTATCTGAGTTGAGTCGATAAAAATTTCAGGATCTGGATGTAGATCTCTACGTCTACAAAAGTGCACGCAAGAAGTTTTGTCTTTAGAAATGATAAAACCATTTTTATTTGTCCAATTAAGAATATGAGTGATGGCAGTTTGCAATTGTCTCTCAATAAAACGAATATCTTGACCTATACACATAATGCGAAAGTCGTCAACATAGAGATCTCCCTTCACCGAAGGGGGTAATTGACCAAGGATATCATTTATTTTAATAGCAAAGAGGGTGACACTCAGGACACTGCCCTGGGGTACACCCTCTTCTTGTACATAAAAACTTGATAGAGTTCCCCCAATCCTGACTTGAAAGAGTCGCATGGCGAGGAAGTTGTCAATAAAAATTGGGAGATTCCCACGAAAATCAAGATTAAACAGATCACGAAGGATCCCGTATCGCCATGTTTTGTCATAGGCTTTCGCCATGTCAAAAAAGACTGACACCAAATGGCTGCGTTTTAGAAAAGCAGTCCGAATATGAGTTTCAAGATGGATCAGGTTATCGATAGTAGATCTACCTCGTCGGAATCCACTTTGAAAAGCGGCAAGCAGATTGTTAGATTCTAAAATATGCACAAGGCGGATATTTACCATTTTTTCTAGAAGTTTGCAAAGGCTGCTAGTGAGAGCAATAGGTCTGTAATTATTGGGGTCCCTGGAATCTTTACCTGGTTTAGGAAAGGGAATAATAACAGCTTTACGCCAGGCATAAGGAAAGGCATGTTCAACCCAAATTCTATTATAGAAGGCAAGTAAGTTATTAAGTGAGGCGGTGGAAAGATGTTTTAGCATGGTATAGGTGATGCCATCGTGACCTGGAGCAGAGAGGTGGCTTTTTTGCAAACAACTTAGGAGCTCTGAAATCGTAAAGGGGTTATTATAGTTAAAAGAATGGCGAGAATGAAAATTGATGCGGGTAGTTTCCATTTGTCTTTTATATGATAAGAATGGTTCTGGGTATGAATCTGTGCTAGAGTTAGATGCAAGTGTATTTGCTATTGTTTCAGCAATATTTTTGGGTGAAGCTATCGTTTGACCGTTGTGATTTAGGATTGAGATATGGTTTTCGGAATATAGGCCCATACAATTTTTTACTTTTTTCCAGAGGACTTTGCTTGAGGTATTAGAGCTAATGTTAGATATGTATTGCATCCAAGATTCACGCTGGCTCTTACGACGCACTCTTCTAGCTTCCGCCTTTGCTTTTTTGAAGGCAATATAGTTTGTATTATTGGGATACCTCCGGAAGAGGCCCCAAGCCTTCTGTTGAGTTTTTTTGCAATCTGGCAATCACTGTTCCACCACGGCTTCTTGTGTCTAGGTGTAGCAGTGGATTTAGGAATGCTAATATCTGCAGCATTGATAATACACTGGGTGATATTATCAAGTGCATCGTCAATATCACAGTCAATCATGTCGTTTGTAATTGTAGCCTGATTTTCGAAAGATGGCCAATTTGCTCTGTCATAAATATAGCGCTTAAAATAAGTATTAGAGTCCCTGTTAGGAGTAGTCTGTGTGATAAATGTTGGAAAATGGTCACTGCCGTGCAGGTCATTTGAGACCCAGAAGTTCCAGAATGGATAAACAGATGGGGAGCAGATTGTAAGGTCTATTGCATGAAAAGTGCGAGTTGGTTCATGAAAGTAAGTGTTATCTCCATTATTAAGCAGGCATAAGCCATTGTCAGATATTAATTTCTCAATAACATCACCACGCTGATTAGAATCGGTATTTCCCCACAGTTGACAATGTGCATTAAAATCTCCAACAATGATGTAAGGAGTGGGGAGTTGGAGAAGGAGATTATCAAGAGTAGCTGACTGAATAGACTGATTTGGCGGTAAGTATAAGGTGCAAATTGTTATAAGCCGGTTAATATGTACACGGACTGCAACAGCTTGTAAATTTGTGTTTAGATTAATATGCGTATGGGGTAGGTTGCGAGAGATGAAAAGAGTCACTCCACCTGTGGCCCTTTCACTACCAGTAAAATCTTTTCGGTATGTAGCATAAGTGCGCAATTTTGCTTTGTTATTGGGTTTAAGATGGGTTTCTTGTAACGCTAAACATAGTGGTTGATGGTCATGAAGAATGTTGCGGATTTCGTCATATTTATTATGATAGCCACGGCAGTTCCACGAGATAATATTAGACATGAATGATTTTTTTTTAGTAATTTATCTGCGTTAAGTTATTCGGAGATAGTCATACTATCTCCATCGTTAAATTCTTCATCCGAATCTGGGTGAAGAGCAAGAGAATCATCCTCCTCCATTTTATCTGTCTGTTTTGGGTGGATTTCTTTTTTGGATGTTTTACTCTTTCTCTTTTTGGCTGCATTTTCAGATGGCACAGTGACTGTAACTGTTGGCAGGTTAAATTTCTCTGCATCAGATTTACGGTTTGGTTTCACAGATGGCGATTTTGTTGTATTTTGAGAACCTCTTTTATGGATTGGAAGTTTAGAGATTAAAGATTGTGACGAGGTATTTTGTTGTGAATTAGGAACAGATTTTGATAAGTTAGGATGAGCAGATTTTGGTGACTTAGGAGGAGCAGCAGCTTTCGTTGATCTATTTGTCTTACCAGAATTATTAGACAGGTTATTTTCTTTTTGATTACGTTGGCAATTAGTTTCAGTGGGGAATTCGGTTTGGGTTGCAATAGTTTTATGAGATTTTTGGACTGTTTTAGACAAAGCAGCAGCATATGAGACACCAACTGTGGGTGCCCTGGATTCAACTATTTTTCTAGCCTCGGGGTATGATAAATTTTCTTTTGTTCGTATTGTTTGTATCTCTTTTTCTTTTCGCCACTGCTCGCAGGATTTGGAATAAGATGGGTGCTCTTTTTTGCAGTTTACACAAGAAGGTGGTGCATTGCATTGTACACTTTCGTGGCCAACTGCACTACACCGACCACATGTGGTTTTACCTCGGCATGAGGTTTTTGAGTGCCCAAAGCGTTGACAATTAAAACAACGCAGTGGGTTTGGGATATAAGGTCTGACAGAACATGAAAGATATCCGGCTTTTATATATTTGGGTAGGTTTGGCGAGTTAAAAGTAAGTATTATATGCTTGGTAGGTATCTGAATTTGATTCGCTGGTATTTGTTCATCTTTACGGGTGATTTTTATACGTCTAGCTCCTATGACATTTTGTTCCCTTAAGTTTTCCACTATTTCATCTTCGGTTACATGCAGGAGGTCAGATTCTGAGATCACACCACGAGAAGTGTTGAGAGTTCTATGTGGGCTTACGGAAATCGGGATATTTGCAAAATGTGTACATTTCTTTAAACTTATGGCTTGTTTGCTATTGTTTACTTCAATAAGAAGATCACCAGATCGAATTTTTTTTATGGTCTTTGGTTCACCAATCAATCCTTGGATAGATTTGTGAATCAGAAAGGGAGAGGTCTTGTCAAAACTGCCTTCTTGTCTTTTGATAATAAAGAATCTTTCAGCACATGAATTGGTATTAGAGGTAATATCACCATCTCTATCAGCACAGGACTTATTTAGGTTCGCATTCTCTCCACATGGGAGAGGATTTAAAGGAAGTAAATTATTTCCATCCATAATGAGATAAAAAAAACAATTCAGACCCCGGTCGCACCACCCACCACCGAGCCCAACAAGGGGATGCACATTCGTGCACCAGTGCTAACCAGGGCCCATACGGTCACAAGACACTCCTATGCCAGTCTCCACCCTTAACGAGATGGCTAGTAAGTACTCGCTCGCTTGATCCCCAGCCAGTGACAAGTCAGCTGACCAGCCGATTGATGCATACGGGACCAATATGCACCTCCCGTCTACCTGAAGCAGGGGCCAAAGCAGCGTGTTGGTTTCCCTCAACTGCCAGGTTCCCCCTTTCCAGGGACACGGGTCGCCACGTACGGCAAACACGTGGGTGGTTTACAATTCTCCATGAGTCGATATACAGGATGATATCGGCTCATACAGAATTGCCCTCACCTCCGAAGAGGAAACCACAATGAGAGTGAAACAAAGAGGAAAGAAAGGCAAGAGAAAAAAGAGGAAAAAGAAAAGAGAAAGATCGCTCAGGAACCCGGGGTTGCGAAGCCCGTGAATACCTAAAGAAGGTATCCCCCTGGGGGGTGTACATGATTTGGACATGGACTCACCTCGATACTACACAGAGGGCTATTATCAATAATGTTCCTAATTCTGACACCAAAAGATGGGATGCAAGATGGTCGATGCTGATAAAGCATATCGTTGTCTGGGAGGTCGTTGTATCGTCCGCATATCGTTGTCTGTTAAGGGGAATACCTAAAGAAGGTATTCCCCTGGGGGAACGACTCGGTGAGATTAAAAAACAACACCCAGAGTGTCTCACGTGAAAATGAAAAAAATCACTATTGTAAAAAAGAAAAAGTCATGCGAGTGAGAACTTAGAAACAAGGTGTATTTTTCATAAAAATTTTAAACTTTTTTTTCTTCTTAAACAAAAGAACGTCAGTAGAACTAAAACAGTTACTAAAAAATCAAACATGAACAAGAACAAAGAGGGATAAACTGAAAAGAGAAGATTAATAAGTCTGAAACAAAGAAAAATGGATAGACATCCAAAAAGAGAAGTAGACAGGAAAGGGGAAAGATCGCTCGTGAATCCGGGGTCGCGAAACCCGCAAATACCTAAAGAAGGTATTCCCATGGGGGAATTTGTCGTTTATGAAAGCTATCAATCCAACGCATAATCCAATTAACCTACTAGTCCATTTACTGCAGCTGAAATTTCAAAGAAACTACGAAAATGAGAAAACACAGCCCCGGGTCCGGATGGGATATGTTAAAATCATCTTAAGAAACTCGATCCTACAGCTTTGATTGTTACACCCCTATACGATCTTTGCCTTGTTTTAAAGCTGTCTCGGAAGCCTGGAAGAGGACTACAATCATTTGTACATACAAGAAGGGCAATAAAGATGACCCGGGCAATTGGAGACCCATAGCCCTGGGGAATAAGATATATAAATTATTTGTCAGCTGCTTGTCGAGCCGCCTTTATAAATGTTTGGAGGATAATAAGATCCTTTCCTTCAACCAAAAGGGGTTCCTACCTCACGACGGAGTATTTTAAAATAATTATATTCGCAATCAACTAATCAGGAAATTAAAGAAGAAACGACGTGACCTGTATTTGGCATCGCTTGATTTAACGAATGCCTTTGGCTCTCTCCCGAACTGGGTGCTTTTTGAAGCCCTCAAGCTCTGTGGTGCGGGAAAGGAGTTTATCGACATTATCCGGAATATTTACCATCATGTCGCTATTTGATATAAAACTTTTGCTGGCTTATCTACCCCGCGTGAAGCAACCACTGGGGTCATACAGGGCGATCTCATCAGCGGGGTTCTTTTTATTATAGCAACAGACTTTCTTTTAAGAAAAATCCACAGAGAAGGTGCCTGCAGAGATCCATCTAACAGGAACATATTCCACTATATATTGGTTTATGCCGATGATATCTTAATTATTGAAAAAGATCCTGGTACTCTGCAGGCCCTTCTCCATAAGTTAATTAAAACTTGAATTCAATAATACTAGATGTGTCTCGATGCATTACAGTAATAAGGCCCCTGCTGGTTGTAGAGAGACTGAGTTTACGATTAATTGTAAAGCTATGCCGTTTATACGTGATAGTGTACCAGCCACTTTCTTAGGAAAATCGATTGGTGCATTCCTCCCTAGAGATACTGCCACTGCAAACCAGTTAAAGCAGAGGGCCTTAACAATCATGACTCCTAAGCTCGGACAGTGGCAGAGGATTGATTGCATGAAGGCTTTTTATTACCCATCTCTTATTCCTCATGCGCACCGGCCAACACACTAAGACCGATTGGTGGTGCATTGACGATTCTATCAAGCCTCTTCTCAAAAGAACTCTTGGCCTCCCGCCGAACGCAGCCAACGAGTACTTCTACGGTTCTCGTGATGATGGTCTATTTCGGGTGCCGTTGGCTGCGGAAGATTCTGACATCACCATCATTGACGGGGGGGGGTGTTCAAGTTATTGACTTCAAAGGACCACATTGTTAAAAACATGGCATGGGCGGAGCTGACTGATGATGCTAATTACTAAATGAATTCCACCAGGTTCCTGAATCCTCAAGATTTTCTTCATTTGGCTGATTCCGACGGCTCTGCCATTAGGTACGCTTCTCAGTGGACCCGTGCCAGGCAAGCATCACATAGGCTGAAAGTGAAGTGGGACATCTCGAAAAATCATGAAGTTCAAATAATTGCTGGTGACAATACCGTTAGTGATCGTGGAAAAATCTTTTCAACCCTACGTAATAAATTTACGAAAGATCGTACTGCATCACTCAGGGACCATTTGCACCAGGGTAAAACGAACTCTTGTATTGCTGCGGCTGGGGAATCTTCCCCCTTTTTTACTGATGGCGCTTTCACCAGGTTCAAGGATTGGAAGTTTGTCCATCGTGCAAGACTTGGCCTGGATAAACTAAATGCTTATACAAAACCATCTCGCTCCCGCCCTGGCCCAGTTAATAAAAAATGTCACAAATTTGCAGAGATCGAGACTTTGCCGCACGTCCTCGACCATTGTATTGTCCACTAAACGCTTTACAGAAAAAGCCACAATGCAATTGTTGAAAGAGTAAAGAAGGCTGCATTGAGCAGGTGGACCATCGTGGGAGAGGATCGTGTGGTCGGCACTTAGAACCTCAGACTAGACCTTGTCGTCGAGAAAGGAAATTATATAATAATCTTCGATATTATGGTCCCATTCGAAAATGGCCTCGATGCTTTTGATGAAGCGCGAAAAGTGAGAAATATAGACTACTTGCAACAGAATTCACTGAGAATTGCAAAAATGCAGTTGTCGAGGCTTTTGTTGTTGGGGCCCTTGGCTCATGGGTCCCGGCGAACGATACGGCACTTAGAAAATTGTGTTCAAGAAAATATTTAAAACTTTTGAAGAAAATAATTGTCTCAAACAATCGACTATTCAAAAGAAATTTTCCATGAACATACTTACCGGGTCCCTCAGAACTCTAATGGGCGACAGGTCCAATGCCCATTCCTCCAGCCATAGTTTCATTTCTTTGTATATCATGTTTTTAATATATCTTGTATTGTAATTGTTTTATAGATTGTAATTTTTCTTATTATGCCTCAATAAAGTTTTAAATATTTTGAAGTGCTGAAATAAAGCACATAAGACAAAGTGGTTTCCAGCATAGATTTCACTTCCACATGGACACACATTCTTAATGTTAGTTTTTTTAATTATTTTTGACATGTCCACGCCTCTTTAACATTGTCTAGCAGGGTCTGTTCTTATCAGATTAATTTTAACGTTTTTATTTTTGAAATTCTTGCTGCTGACTTAGTTATTCAATAACAATAGAGCGACATGTTGCCATTTTCTTGAATGTAGCGTAGTATATTAGGGTGTGCTTGATGCAAGAGATGATTTACCAAAAAAAGCATGCAAATTTTGATTTGAAATTGACATTAGATCTGCTGATCAAATCACATTTCTGTTATGTTCAATAATGTGCTGCAATAATTATTCTTCATGTATTTCGTTCAGATTGGATTATTTCACGTGCAGAGATGATCTCTCAATCAATCTGAACAACAGTAGAATGGACCAGGAGCATGGAAAGGAAAGGGCCTCTTAGGGCTAAAGTCCGTCATTTCAAATGAAGTAACCTGACGTTTTCTTCTGCACATCTGTTATAAAAGCCCGGGCTACCAGCTTATTAGGCTATTGAGACTTCGGATGGATTTCTTACAATTCTGGAAACTTTTGGATTTCCTGTCACCCTTTACTTTGTTCACAAGCAAAGATGATACACCATAGTGAAAATTAGTGCTGGCCATTACAAATATACATATGCAAGGGCAACTTATAATCAAGACAGATAAACATAAGATGTTTCATATATTCTCTTAAAGAGGACTGAGTAACCTCATAAAGTATGAAAAAGTCACGTTCCTTTGGTGTACCTTCCAATAAACCAGCAATATTTTTATCAAGCTTCTAACCTGTCGTAGATACTCTGGTATTCCAGCTACTACCTGAAGAAGAAAATTTGTGATTCCTGTCAAAATATTGGATTAAATAAGAACAGAGCTTTGACACGCCCACAATTCCATGCCAGAAGTTCGAGGGTGGTTCTTCGGATAGAGGGTCGTTGAGCCTTGATATTCTTGCCTGCTCTTACCATGTTCCGATGTGAAGCATTGCTCTATCTTAGAGAGACCGGCTGTGTTTCACCACGACCCAGAAAAAGTTCACAGGCAGGGTGTAATGCTCGAGTGACACAGGAGGGGGTACTGGCATTCGCTTTTTTAATTCCACAACTGAGCACGGCAGAAGTAAGGTTGGTTGGTTGTATTGAGTTTTATGGCGCAAAATCCCTTTAGGGACATGCTGCGCCAAACAAAACGCGAGTCAAGAAGAACTGATGAGATGAGATACAATGGAAATAAAAAAGCCATCTGGATGGGGTACCCATCCAGATGTGAGCGTCAAACAAGGGTAAAAAACAATGTAAAATAGAAACCCAGTGAAGCAAAGTAAATGGATGTTAAGCAAAGATGAGGCAAAGATAGCTGGATGAGGTTTCCATCCAGATGTCAAAAAGAGAGTCAGACTTATGAAGCATATAAAAACTAAATCTCAAAATAAAAACCAGCGTGTTTTAAAAAAGTAAATAGTGCCCCATGAGGTGCCTCCCCAATGAGGTTTGTCAATAGTGGTGAGGATGTGTTAAAATACCTTCTATATAAGTGACGGAGACCCGGACAGTCAGTTAAAACATGATGAATGGTGAGATGGTCAAAATGACAATGTGGACACATGGGAGCATCCTCCCGAAGTAAAAGATGTTTATGAGTGATTCTAGAATGTCCAATTCTCAGACGGGTCAGAAGAACATCGGTTTTCCTTGGATAACACGGAGGCCAGGTCATGATGGTAGGTTTGATGTGGTGCAGTTTATTATTGCATTCTAAATTCCAACTTTCTTGCCATTTACAATGAATAAAGCGTTTGATAAGTAGTTTTACGTCTGAGAATGGAACTTTATGGCACAATGGATTAAGGGCACGTTTCGCCGCCTCATCCGCTTTCTCGTTACCAGGAATACCCATGTGTCCAGGTACCCAGCAAAATAAAATATTATAGCCACGTCTTTTCAATTTATTATAAAAATCAAGGATCAAGGAAACATAAGGTTGCTTTTTAAATGATTTAATTGCGTCTATAGAGCTATTTGAGTCGGTATAAATGATGAAGGATGAGCTATGATGATGAGAGACGTAGAACATGGCTCTCTCTATTACAATCAGTTCGGCTGTAAATACAGAAGTAGATGAATGAAGGCGATAGCTTAAAGTGTTGTTTTCACAAAATATCCCACACCCAACAGTACCTCCACTCTTAGAGCCATCTGTGTAAATGTCAGTGTAATCATTAAAGTTTGATCTGTGTGCAGCAAATATCTGTTGCAAAACAACAGGAGCTAAGGTGTTTCTATCGTATCCTTTAAAAGGATGGAGCGATGTAATACTAGGAGGTTTCCAAGGAGGGAGTACATGCAATGGACATGGACTCACCTCGATACTACTCAGTGGGCTATTATCAGTAATGTTCCTTATTCTGACACCAAAAGGTGGGATGCAAGATGGCCGATGCTGATAAAGCATATCGTTGTCTGTATTTAGAATGTATGAATGAAGAGGATGGCCTGGATGTGATAGGATACGGTAATAAAGTTCTAAAGAAAGTTTTTCACGAATTTGGTGTAATGCTGGTTCATTGCAGTCAACATAAAGGCTTAAAACTGGAGAGGTACGAAATGCACCAGAGCAAACACGGAGTGCGCTATGGTGCACAGTGTCAAGTTTTTTAAGAACAGAATTGCGTGCGGAACCATAGACCTGGCAGGCATAGTCAATTTTGGAACGGATGACGGCTCGATAGATTTTAAGGAGAGAAGTACGGTCTGCTCCCCAGGAAGTATTTGAAAGCACCTTTAGTAGGTTAAGCGATTTTTCACATTTTGTCCGTAATTGTAAAATATGTGGTAAAAAGGTTAGCTTACTATCAAATTGGAGGCCGAGAAAACGGACACTGTCCACAACAGGAATCTGAGTTGGTCCAATAAAAATTTCAGGATCTGGATGCAGATCCCTACGTCTACAGAAATGAACACAAGAGGTTTTGTCATGAGAAATTATAAATCCATTCTTATTAGTCCAATTAAGAATATGGGTGATTGCAATTTGCAACTGTCTTTCAATAAAACGAATATCCTGTCCCATACACATAATTCGGAAGTCATCAACATATAAATCACCTTTCACAGAAGGGGGCAGTTGACTAAGAATGTCATTTATTTTTATAGCAAAGAGGGTGACACTCAGGACACTGCCCTGGGGTACACCCTCTTCTTGTACATAAAAACTAGAGAGTACCCCACCGATTCGGACTTGAAAAAGTCGAATGGCGAGGAAGTTCTTAATAAAAATAGGGAGATTCCCGCGAAAGCCTAGGTTAAAAAGATCACGAAGGATCCCGTATCGCCATGTTCTGTCGTAGGCTTTTGCCATGTCAAAAAATACTGACACCAAATGGTTGCGTTTTAGAAGGGTTGTCCGTATGTGATTTTCAAGATTGATCAGGTTATCGATAGTTGACCTACCTCGTCGAAACCCACTTTGAAACGCAGCAAGGCAATTGTTATTTTCTAAAATATGCACAAGACGAAAATTGATCATTTTTTCAAGTAATTTGCAAAGACTGCTAGAGAGTGCGATTGGCCTGTAATTATTGGGATTGCTGGCATCTTTCCCTGGTTTAGGAAAAGGAATGATAATAGAGTTACACCAGGCTTGAGGAAAGACCTGTTCTATCCAAATTCTGTTATAAAATGCCAGTAAATTATTGAGAGAGGTTGTGCAAAGATGTTTAAGCATGGTATAGGTTATGCCATCGTGACCTGGAGCTGATAGATGGCTGTTTTGCAAACATTTTATGAGCTCTGAGAGAGTAAATGGGAGATTGTAGTCATAAAAGTTACAGGAATTAAAATTGAGGTGGGTAGTTTCTGTTTGTCTTTTGTATGATAAAAAAGGTTCCGGGTATGATTCAGAGGCAGAGTTAGATGCAAATGTATTTGCTATGGTTTCAGCAATATTCTTAGGAGAAGCTATTGTTTGTCCGTTATGATTTAAGATTGTGATGTGGTTTTCAGAATAAAGACCCATACAATTTTTTACTTTTTTCCAGAGGACTTTACTAGAAGTATTTGGGTTAATATCAGATACATATTGAATCCAGGATTTACGTTGGCTTTTACGGCGCACTCTTCTAGCTTCAGCCTTTGCTTTTTTTGTAGGCAAGATAGTTAGTATTATTGGGATAGCGTCGAAATATGCCCCAAGCTTTCTGTTGATATTTTTTTGCAGCTTGACAGTTACTGTTCCACCATGGCTTCCCGTGTCTCATTGTAGATGATGAGTTTGGTATGCTAACATCTGCAGCATTGATAATACACCGGGTGATATTATCAACTGCATCGTCTATGTCACCTTCTACCATATGATTTGTGATTTTAGCATGATTTGTGAAAGTTGGCCAATTGGCTCTGTCATAGTTATAGCGTTTAAAATAATTGTTAGAATCTCTGATAGGAGTGTTCTGTGAAATGAAAGTGGGAAAATGGTCACTGCCGTGCAGGTCATTTGAAATCCAGAAATTCCAATACGGATAGACAGATGGAGAGCAGATAGTGAGATCTATGGCATGAAAGGTGCGCGTCGGTTCATGAAAATATGTATGATCACCATTATTGAGTAGGCATAAGCCATTGTCAGAGATTAATTTTTCTATGATATCACCACGTTGATTAGTGTCTGAATTCCCCCACAACTGGCTATGAGCGTTAAAATCCCCAACGATGATGAAAGGAGTGGGGAGTTGAAGAAGGAGATCATCAAGGAGTGCTGACTGAATAATTTGGTGGGGTGGTAAATAAATGGTACAGACTGTAATGAGACGTTTTATATGTACAAGGACTGCAACGGCTTGTAAGTTTGTGTTTAGGTTAATATGAGTGTGGGGTAAATTGCGAGAGATGAAAAGAGCCACTCCACCAGTGGCCCTATCACTACCTGTAAAATCTTTTCTGTATGTAGCATAGGTGCGCAGTTTTGCTTTGTCATTGGGTTTAAGATGGGTTTCTTGTAAAGCTAAACATAGTGGTTGATGGTCATGAAGAATACTTCGGATTTCGTCATATTTATTATGGTAGCCTCGACAGTTCCATGAAATAATATTAGTCATGAGTGAGTTTTTTTTTTTATAAATTTATCTGCACCCTATTATCCGGAGATAGTAGACATACTATCTCCATCGTTAAATTCTTCACCCGGTTCTGGATGAAGAGCAACGGCATCATCCTCCTCCATTTTTTCTTTCATTTTTAGATGGATTTCCTTTTTGGATGTTTTATTTTTTTTCTTTATGGTGAATTTAAAAGGTAATTTAACTAATGATTACGATGACAAAGGAATAAAAGAATAAAAAGCACATTAAAGGATATTTTCCCCTTGTGTTCACACGTGCCCCACATGTGTTCACAACTACCCCGCTGATGGGGCACATGTGAACAATTTTTCGAATTTATAAAACTATTAAAAAATGTAAGAAGAACTATGCAGGTGATTTTTAAAAAAATACCACGTATAAAAGAAAGTTCTATTTACTATATTGAGTAGGTTTTGTTTATAGAAATTAATCCAGTCATGAGAAAAAGCTATATTTGTGCGAACTGTTCACATGTGCCCCCATCTCCCCAACAACTTTAATCTAGAGAAAGCTGATAGCCTTATGCTGTTTTTACCGTTTACTCACAGATAAGTAACTGTTTTCTTTAGATTTCGGTGCTTCAAATTTTCCATAAATGTTTATTTTCCTTATTCTTCTAGGTTCAGCTACTAATATCTCTTCCAAATAATATACGATGGAATTTGGGTTGAGACCTTCACTTGAGCAAATGACTCTAGTTAAAATTGTCACCTCATTATTTAGCCACAATGATATTAGGGATTTAATTTCTAAAACCAATCCTAGTAACCTGTATTCTAGTGAAAAATGGATGAAAATTGAAAAAACTCTTATTGAAAAGGTGTTGCATCTCTCACTACCACAACTCCTTAAAAAGAAGCTGTTAAATTTTATCAAGCCCATTTGTGTAGAAGTTTCAACGTGGTTGGAATATAATATTCAATATCTTAAAGTAATTCTACCAGCTGAATTTTGTTGGACCCAACACGGTACTATTGATAGAAAGAGAACAGCAGAAGTGCTGGTTAAAGATGAGAAATCTGATATTTCCACACGCTTTAAACTCGCTTGTAGCTATTGTGTGGAACAGTATATTATCCAATTTTGGAACAGTATGCCGAAGGATCTCAAAGAATCATTGTCAAACGAACATCCAATAATTAGTTTTTGGTCATACAATATGATGGGAAAAGACCTGGGCAATGCACCTATCTCCTACAAGTATGAATTTCAACAGTCTGCTTGTTCTGATAATAAAGTAGCAGCTGAGTATTTCTTTAAAAAACTAAACCCACAGGAAAGAGAAGAGTCCTTGGTAGAGGCTGCAAAATATGTAACAGATACTGATGTTTTATATTTTTTAATATCAAAAATGACTGAAAGCCAACAAATACAACTCTTTAACAAAACTCCCTATAGAGTGTTGCGGTGTTTTTTAAGATGGCCTTTATAGAGCTTTTTTATTGAAGTTGCCAGTAAAATGTGGAATTTTCTATCAAAAGATGACTATGAAGATATAGTAACTGAAATTTTTGTCAAAGCTAATAATGGGTATAATGATGTGAACTATCGAAAGCTTTTCAGAGAATTTTGGCAGAAAAGCCCTAATGTTAAAAAAAGTTCATTTCTAAGGGAAATTCATAACTGGGTGCTACTACCAACTTTGTTTCATTTTAAAGATAAAGAAAACATCAAATTAATCTTTAAGGAAGCAAATCTTACAGTCAAAGAGAATATTATTTCAAGTGCTGAAATCATTCGTTTTTGGCAATCTTCCATTCTTGATAACGAATGGAATTTTCTTGATTTCTTTATTGGAGAATGTTTGCAATCAAAAAATGAAATGATAAAATTCAAGGAGAAGATTGAGAAGCATATGTCCCAGTACTTTAAAAAGTGTTCTGTCGAAAATAAGTACAGATGGGATAAATTTTTTTCCTCTGATGATGTTGTGGCATCTGGGTAGAGTACTCGCTCCCTTGTTATAAGACGAAGCTTAATTTTATATTTTTTACACTTTTAAACACAGTTCACCCATTTCTGTCTTCAATTTAAACTAGTGCTGTTAAAGTGGGAACTACTTTCCCCGACTTGTCTATTAAACTCTTAATTACTGACCTTTGAGTATTTATAGTTTATTAATTTTTTTTTAATTTGTCTACTGTAAAAATTCATAAGTTTTTAAGACTAATTAATAAAATATTAAGTTATATTAAAGTCAAAGAAATATCTGCAATATTAATTAAAGTAAATATTTAATTTTCTTTTCAATGTGAAGGTAAACAGAGGAATATAAAATAATTATATAGAAGTCTTAGGAAACTCTTAATATCAAGTTTGAATAACTTCTAATAATGTGAATTGTTTTTTCAAAAAGTTGATAGTTTGAATAATATTTTGTATTGTAGTCTGAAGTTTTTAAAGTTAGATGATAAAAAAAAAGAAATATGGTAGAACTTGAAATATCAGTCTTAACATATCAATAACTGCTGAATTTAAAGATGAAAAAAAGCATAGTTCTGTATTTTATTTTTATGTACATTTTTTAATTTAATTTTTTTTAATATTCTAGTTAAAAAAAAATATTACATGAAAAACTTAAAATTCTTGCATATTGCTCATAACATTTTTTTAATGGATCTGAAGTCTTATTCTGCATTTCAGTTATTCAGACATTTTCATATCAACAATGTTTTTGTGGTTGGTTGGTTGGTTGATTAGAGTTTTATGGCACAAAGTCCTCGTAAGGACATGCTGCGCCAAGAAAAAGTTAAGGAGTAAAACATAGTTAAAAATTAAAAGTTACATGAAAAGATTGTCAGAGATATAAAAGTGAAAAAACAAAACAAAATGAAGAAAGCAATGTGATGATACAAGTAATTAAAAATACTGCACAATGAAAGCGACAATACACAAGGTTTTAAAAGACAAAAAATAGTTAAAACACTAGAATATTTAAATTAAAAAATTCTAAAATCTCTAAAGTTATGAAAAGTTATATGTTCAAGAAATAAAGCATAAAATGTTATAACTTCGTTCTTAAAGCAGTATTATATAATTCAAAATTTTAAAACGATATAAAGCTACGTAGGATGAATAACTTCAAAAACTGTATTATTGTCATCGTTATCAGAGTCATAACTACAAGAGTCCATAGCCTCTTCTGCATAGTTGAGCAGCTGTTTGTGATCTTTAATATTAGTTATTGCTGGGCTAAGACATGATTTATTGCCTTTTCTCTTCACAGTTTTCCACTGTGAAGAGATTTGAGTTGGAGGTTTCTTTCTTTCTTTTTGCGCGATAGTTTTTTCATTTGCTTTCGGAGTTGGACAAACAATAGGTTTCACTAATTTGCTTTTATCTGTAGCTGGCGTTTTTTTTGTCTTATGTTCGGTTGATATTTTTGATTTAACTGATGATGTTTGGGGAGAATTAGGTTTCTGTAATGATAGAACTGGAGATGAAGCAGCCTTAGTTTCAGTCTGATGATTAGATGACTTTTTGGATCCAACTGGGGATTTCTGTGAATGAGTAAGTTGATATTCTATTGTAACTGGTTCTGAGGATGGTAGCCAACGTTCCAATAATGGGGTACCATAGCATTTACTACCAAGAGAGACGTCCCGGGTTTTTTTAGGTGAAGTATTGGTTGAATGTGTCATAGATGTATTATTTGGTGGAAAAGAGCAGTCGGTCTGGGTACTGATGTGCCTTACGGATTTTGGTTGTTGTTTGAGTATACTGGAGTAAGATACCCCAACAGAGGGGGTCCTAGATTCAACAAGTTTACGGGCTTCAGGGTAGGAAAGTTTTTGAGTAATCTTAACTGCAAGAATTTCCTTTTCACGGATCCAGTTAGGACAAGAGCGAGAGTACGATGTATGGTCACCTTTACAATTAGCGCAGCGTTCTGGTTTTTCGCAAGTTTTACCGTCATGGCCGACTTCTGCACAACGTGGACAAGTAGCAGATCCACGACAGGTAGTATTAGTATGTCCATACCGCTGGCACTTAAAACAACGCAGAGGATTAGGTATATAAGGCCTAACTGGACAGTTTAAATAACCAGCTTTAATTGTAGAAGGTAAAATATGGCTATTGAAAGTTAGAATAATGTGTTTAGTAGGAAGCATTTGCCCATTTCGACGGATGGTGATACGGCGTACATCTATGATATTTTGATCACTTAAATTAGCTAGAAGTTCTTCTTTTGTAGAAAATAAAAGATGTGGTTCAGATATGACACCACGGCAAGTATTAAGAGTTTGATGTGCTTTAACAGAGACAGATAAAGTACCTATAGTATCGGAATTTGACAGAAGTTGTGACTGCCTGGCTGAAGAAACCTCAACCAGTAAGTCACCAGACTGCAATTTTTTGAGCGAGTGACCATCACCCAAAACAGACTGAAATGTTTTTGCTATTAGAAAAGGTGAAGTTTTTTTGAAAGAACTATCTGAGAGACTATCAGTGCGTTTAATTACAAAAAAACGAGTGAATAACGTCTGTACAGTTTGTTGCTCGCCACTTGGGAGAGAAATAGAAGGAATGTTAGTTTTTCCATCCATAATTGAAAAAAGAAAAAGAATTCAGACCCCGGCCGCACCACCCACTACCGAGCCCAACAAGGGGATGCACATTCGTGCACCAGTGCTAGCCAGGGCCCATACGGTCACAAGACACTCCTATGCCAGTCTCCACCCTTAGCGAGATGGCTAGTAAGTACTCGCTCACTTGATCCCCAGCCAGTGACACAAGTCAGCTGACCAGCCAATTTATGCATACGGGACCAATATGCACCTCCCGTCTACCTGAAGCAGAGGCCAAAGCAGTGTGTTGGTTTCCCTCAACTGCCAGGATCCCCCTTTCCAGGGACACGGGTCGCCACGCACGGCAAACACGTGGGTGGTTTACAATTCTCCACAAGTCGATATACAGGATGATATCGGCTCATACAGAATTGCCCTCACCTCCGAAGAGGAAACCACAGCGAGAGTGAAACATAGAGGAAAGAAAGACAAGAGAAATAAGAGGAAAAGGAAAAGAGAAAGATCGCTCAGGAACCCGGGGTTGCGACAATGTTTTTGTGAAAGAGGGTACATAGATTAAATAAAATATAGTATTTTGGATCTTTGTCATTTTAAGTAATATTGATATGCAATATAGCTCAATATATACGAGGGTGTATCAATAAGTTTTTGCCTTAAGTTTCCAACAATATGTCACATGTAGGGGTTGGTAAAAGTTAGAAAAATGCCCTGCTTTGGGTCTACTATCGTGCCTCCTGGAATACATCCTCCCCCTCTCTTTGAAATACCGGTTGCACAAATGTGTTACTGTGCACAGTGACTGTATAGTGACTAATACAATGTAGCAATTTCATAAATTTCGCTTAATTATTTCTATGTGAGGGCAAAAACTTATTGATACACCCTCGTATTCAATACTGAAAAAATTTTGCTTTTTTTTATAAAGATGCAATGATTCAGTTAAAAAAAAAATCTTACTAAGTAATATCAAAGGAAAAAAAAAAAAAGATTTTTTTTTTTTGAATTGATCAAACGAGAACTTTAGTAGAAATTGCAGACCTGCCAACTGCTACGAAAAAATTCTAGTTGCTACGATTTGGACCTATAAACTACAATGCTACGAAAATTGGTCTCAAACTACGATTTTTTTTCATCGAAAGTGGGGATCGTGGAAAGAAAACACGAATTTCGCCAAAGGACCGTGTAAAAATCGTCAAAGGATCGTGGTAAAAAATGCAAATATCGTCAAAAGTTTGAGGTAAAAATTCATTCATTCGAGGATTTCAACCAAGAATCATAATAAAAAAAAGTGAATTATGATTGTGGTAAAAAATTGCGAATATCGTGAAATAATCGCAGAAAAAAATTTGCGAATTTCGTCAAAATTTACTGCAAAAAAATCGGAACTGGGCTCCTTTTACAAATGTAAAAAGCTGCAAAACGAGAAGAAGCTGTACAAATCATATAAAAATTTATGGAGGAAAAAATTTACTATATTGAGTTGAAAGTTGAAAGTCTGAAAACTTATTCCTTTTACGAATGTAAAAAAATAGCCGCGGAACACGAGAAACCAACCAACCAACATCCAGATTAATGTGAATTTTCTGTGCTACGATTTCTAATTTTCAAAGGTTGGCAGGTCTGAAATTGATACATAAATTAGTGTTGTGAAATCAAATGATGTTTAATTTGAGCATTTTTAAGAACTAAGCCTAGTTTAACATTTTATATTTATACTGCTAATTAGAACTTGCTATGAAAAATATTTCTTTATTATCAATCTTTTATTCTACTTGTAACATATTTCAGAGATTTTTCTATGAAATAAGGTCTTTACAGGTCAATATTTTATCAAATGTATTTTAAACTGATATTGAATAAAATTTTGTATTCAGCATTTTGTATCTTTTTAATTTTGTATTTCAAATTTTTCGCGTTTTATATTTCTTTGTAGTTCATATTCTTTAATATTTATTTTGAAAAGATATTGAATGCCTGCTATCCTCAACAATAGCAAAATCCCATGTTATGCTGTGTACGAATTTAACACCAGATTGCTCATTTTTAATACCTTTTTCTCAATATTTGTTTTTTCCCATTAGAAAGCGGATGTTTAGTGCCAATGTGCTACATTTAAAAAAAAGATTTTGTTAAGTTAAAAACACTTTTGACAAGGCATTACCTTTTACTGAAGTAAAAATATCAAAATTAATTACCTTTTTCAAGACTCCAAAAATTTAGACACACATTGTTTGCAAATGGATGTTGATATTACAATTCTCACGGTGAAAGATGAATTAGAGTAAGTTTGAATTATATGCATAGCTGCCGACATTTTACGATTTTTCCTTAATGCTAAGTTGTGCATGCAGTTAAATAAGCTGACAATTTCCCTTAGATTTTAGTGGCAGCAGAAAGCATAAAAGTAATCATCTATGCATTTTTCATACATTTTACAGAAACATTTAAGAAGAACAACGTTTGATGGATGGGATGCTGAAATGAAAATATTTAATTTGTATGCAATCTTAATTATAATGCTGAAAATTCATAATTCAAATTTCCTCTAAACATAAAAAGTCATTAAAAAAATCCTTACGACAGTCATTTAGACCTCAACTAGCTTACTTTTTTTATTATTCTATCGGTGAATATTAAATGTTTTTCTTGTTCCTTTTTTACTGTCCTAGGCATTTTGCTTCATCACAAAAATTTGAATCCTTCAGATTATTTGGATATATCTAAAAATCAAATGAAAATTTAGACTGATATGGCTTAATTTGTCTATGATACAAATAAAACAAATTTGTTGTGTTCAGGAGGTTTCTTTTTTTTACAAGTTCAACAACTTGAATCTTTTTGACATGTTTCCCAAGATCATTTCTTCATAATCATCCCTTATACTAGTGGTACCAACTAGACAGCATGTGGCCCTTGAGTAGAGCCTTCCTGTACAGCTAAAGTTAAACATTTAATTTTAAATTATACATAAATATAGATATGCAGTAGAACCTGTACAGCTAAAGTTAAACATTTAATTTTAAATTATACATAAATATAGATATGCAGTAGAACCTCATTTATCCAAAACTCTCGGTTAACCAAAATCCATTTTTAAAGCTTTTTTTTACTATCACATTCCTTGTGTGCAACATCCATTTTGAAAGCTTTTTTTTTTTTACTATCATATTCCTTGTGTGCAAGCGGTTCTTTCCGAACGACGAGTTGATATAAATATTTTCGATCCCCTTTTTTAGAATTCCTTTAAATTTCACATGAATTCCCGTAAGCTGTGGAGTGGAACGAAGAAAAACAAATTAGCAATTATGAAGCTTTTAAATGTTTTGAAAAAGATTTGGCATGGCTGGAGTAGTAGAAAGACTGCAATACCGGTGAACAAAATAATATGAAAAAAAATTTTGATAGAAGAAAGGCAATCGAAACTGCAACAAACAAAACATTCTTTCAAGTCCCTGTACTTAATTTGAAAATTAAAATTCAGGTAATTTATTATTGTTTCTATTTTGCTATTGCTTTATTTTGATTAAGCACTCGTTACGAAAAATCACTAGATTTTGCTATGTGTCACTTTGCCACCACAGAAAAGGGGGAAAGTAGGAGGGACTGCATAAATCTACCCAATCTTTCTAATCTCTTCTATGTTGATTCATAAGCGTTTTACAGCTGTATTAAGGGATAAGTATTGTAGTTTTATCTGTTTCAATAAAAGAAAACCAATCTTCTTTTGTTTACCTCTGGAATGTAGTATTTGTGAGTTGTGTCACTTTTCTTGCGGCAGAGTGATTGTCTTCAGTAATCAAGTGCAGCCTTCAAAGCTCACCTCTGTAGCAGATTGTGCAAAAGTGATATAAAATACCCAGAAATTTATTTTTAAGGGTTTTTTATTTGGATATTTATTTTTCTATTAAATATAACTTAGAAAAACATGCATATTGCTATTATTTGTGATGGATGTGTGTAAAAAAGGAAAAATATAGAACTTTAGACTTCTGATAACTATAGAATAAAAAAAACTAATGTTTTACATTTAATTATTGAATTTAAGTGCCCTTTTTTATAAATTTATAATGGAGAATGTAAAACAATTATGTAATATATTTATTGAGAAGAATGAGAAATATTTATTTCTTTTTCTAATTTAAAAGAGAAAATATTGGCATACATCTAAATAATATATAGATACAGTCCGCCTCATAAATATAAAGACACAGATGTTTTTGAAATTACATTTTATTAATTCGGTTAAAAGAAATTAAATTTTATACCTCATATTCAAAATACTGAAATGAATCTCCTATAGGGGTTTTAATTTAAATAAAATAATTTCGTCTCAAATAATAAAAAATAATAAAAAATTCGCTGTCTCATAAATATAAAGACAAAGTTGAAACTGCTTCATATGCAAATTTTTTTCGTTTGCACACATGCAGAAATACACTTTAACTTACCCAAACAAGCAAAGTTGTTTGACTTGTTTCAATTGCAAAGATGCCATGGAACATTGAAATTTCTAAAGATGAAATTTGTAAAATACGTGAATTTAAAGCTAATGCCTTAACAGTTTGTCAGATATGTAAAAAAACTGGGAGAATCAGAGCTGTACTTTATAAAATTTTATCAAAAACTTGCAATTTATATTCGAGAAAACGATCTGACAGACCGAGAAAAACTAGTGAAAGACTTGATCGCAAGATAATGCGACTTGTTTCGTCGCAAAAAATGTCACTCAAATAAGTTTCTCAACGAGTTTATGGTATGGTCCCAAAGGATACAGTACATCGTCGTATAAAAGAAAGAAAAAACATTGTATGCCGACATACATGCAGATTTTCTTTATTGAAAAAAGAACACAAAAAATGAAGGTTAATCGGGGTTAAAGATCATATGCACTGGAAGGACGAATGGATGCAAGACATTTTTTCAGATGAAAAGAGATTTAACTTGGATGGCCCAGATGGTTGGAATTCCTACTCGCATGATTTAAGACATTATCTTAAAGGCAGAAAGGGGGGGGGTTCTGTTATGGTGTGGGGTGCCTTCTCTTTTAATGGAACTATGGATATTGCTTTTCTGGAAGGTAAACAGACATCTAAAGAGTATATTGAACTGCTTGATAGTCAGTTGTCGAAAATTGCTGAAACTCTTGGTGGTCGGAATTATTTGTACCATCAGGATAATGCATCGATTCACACATCAAGACTCACAAAAAATGGTTTGCCGATAGCAATGTTCATTTCACGGTGTGGCCCGCACGTAACCCTGATTTAAATCCAGTTAAGAATCTTTGTGGCACTCTCGTTCGCAGTGTATATGCATCTGGAAGACAATTTTCAAACGTCCTTGAGTTGAAAAAAGAAATCGAACGAAGTTGGTTTGATATAAAGCCAAAATAGTTATACAACTTAATAAAAAGCATGCCAGCTATAATATTTTCTGTCATTTATAAGAATGGATTATTTATTAGACGGTAATTCAAAAGTATGTAAAATGTCTCTATATTTATCAGACAGCAAATTTATTTACATTTATCAATTTTCGAGTTGAAATTATTTAATTCTAATTTAATTTACTGTAAAATGTTTTCTTGTCACATACTTTTCATTATATGTATAAATATAATTTTGAATACTGAATTATTAAAATATTATTTCGAAAATATCAGTGTCTTTATATTTATGAGATGCACTGTATATAATAATGAAAAAGTATAATTCTATCAACTCAGCAATTTTAGATTGAATAAAGTGGTACAATATTAATAAATTGACTTAATAAAATAGTCCAATCTTGAACGTCAGATTCACCTTTGTTTATTATATAAAAAACACGGAAACATTTAAAATGCTTCATTTAAAATACATTACTACATAAGTGTGTTAAAATATATACAAATGTTTTCAAAAATTAAAAACACTAGATGGTGAATCTTGAACGTCAGATTCACCTTTGTTTATTATATAAAAAACACGGAAACATTTAAAATGCTTCATTTAAAATACATTACTACATAAGTGTGTTAAAATATATACAAATGTTTTCAAAAATTAAAAACACTTGATGTTAAAATGATAAAAAGCTACTCCGAGCGCTGTCGGCTAACCTTAAGCCTTTGTCAAGGAGAAGAGATTTGACTGATAAAATTGACTGGTACAATATTAGTTTGACATGATTTCAGAATCTGAATTATCTTACTTATCCATTTCTAAGCTATTGTCAGTTGATTGCAGAATAACCTCCCCTCACTTCTTAAAAAAAAAAAGAGACAGGAAATATTCAATACATATTTAATAATCAAATTTCCCAGAAACAAACGAAAACAGACATTCGATTGTAATGTCTTTTCTAAATTTATGTTAAATAAGTATAAGGGGTCATCTTTACAGTCAAATTGTATCAAACTCTGAAATATTCAACACCTTATTTAGCATCATACTTGTCATTTTTGCTCAATTTTACCTTAGGTTACATAACGGGAAGTGATTCGATCAAGTAGTTTAAGAATTATACCGGTTTTTAATTTGGAACTTTTAATGTTAAATCCGTTTATAATGTTTGCAAAAATGATTGCAATTTGGGTGATTTTTTAAACATAATCAAAAACTACCTAGCATAATGAACTTTAATTTTGAATTCCTTATATTCAAAGCTTCTAACAATAGACTTCTGTAAAAAATATAGATTACAATTCATATTTTTTTCAAAAATTAAAAAAATACATATTTTTAAGTAAGTTTAGGAAACAAATATGACTAATCATCCTAAAATATCAGAATACAGTAAAGGTAAAAATTGGGAAAGGTAACCTAATGTGATAACATGCATGTATTTTTTTTAATTAATGTGAAAGCTGCTGTCATATTTGAAAAATTCTCACATAGAAAAAAATTGGGCACATGTTCCATTTTTGAAGTTTTTATTTTTAATACTGATATATAGAAATAATTTTACATGAAAAAAATCCTTGAACATACCTTATAGTCCAGGGGAAATGTACATTTTACCTTGCAAAAGGTTGGGTAGAAGATTTTTTTTTTCTAAATTGTTTATAATGATGCCAACATGGAAAAACCAAATTTTCTAACAAAATTTCTTAAGGCGAAATTTTCTGATTCCGAAAAACAACAAAATTTTGGGACATTTTTTGATTTTTTGGAAATATCTCGAGACTCGTTGCCGTAGCATATTATTTGTCAATTACAATATTAAAGAAGATAAAATTCTCTCTACAACTTTCATATTTACAACTTTTTATACACTCAATATCAAGCGCAGTACGCTGTTTCAAAAATGGGACAATTTTTTCAATTTTCTTAAAAACCTTGAAAAGCGTAGTTTTACCGCGATTATTCAAATGTTCCCCACGGATTTAGTTGTGTATGTCGACTTCTAAAAATTGGTAGCAGTAAACTATCTATTATTTGCACACTCACGTCTTCATTTTACTCTCAACAGACATTTTATATTCAATAAATTTATATAATTTTAAAAGTAGGTCAGAGTGTAGATGAATGAGACAATTTTCATATTTAGACAGTAACTTTAAGTGTATACAACGCTGACTTCAAAGCATTGTTTAAAAGGATTTTTTTAACATATAGTAACTTACTGGCACCATAGTTTCAATTAAAAAAGATTTCTTGCTTAATTTTGGTAAATTTTATAATTTTTATAATGCATACATATTTTTCCATGTATCAATGGAATAGGTGGGTCATTTTCAAACTCTGTCCATATTTTGGAATAACAAAATCACATTTTTAGAAATAATCAGAAAGTTTTAATTGTTTGTAAATAATTACCTTACCTCATAAACATTAATATACAAGCATCAGCAGAGACTAAATTACTAATTTAACATTTTAAAACTAATTTTTAACTTTTAATGCAATTGGTATAATGACATAAGTGAGCACGGTAATGACAAATTAATCAAAATATTTTTATTTTTTCCCCCAGGCATAAATGGCAGCCATTATATCGTCTGGCCCATACAATGATTTTGTATTTCTCATATAATAAAAGCAGATTAAGAAATAAAAGTTCATTTAATTATCAATTAGAACTGGGTACGGTAATGACTTACAAAAGAATAGTCACAAAACATTTAAAGCCTTTGCTTGTTTTATTGAAACTATAAAACTATTTACTCTATTCACCTAAACCTGATAACAAGTTGACTTTTAAGGAGTACTTTTGCCTTGATGAAAAGGCATGTGCTGTCCTCTAAAAAAATCCAGAGGAACTTTTTCTCAGAAGCATGGCAATGACACTCTTTCTTGGGACACGGTTTAAAAAAATTATTAAGAATTATAGATAAGTTTAAGTAATAAAAATAAATATTTTTTTAATTAGTAGCATCTTAATAAATAAAAATGCATAAAAAATTATAACCATCTGTTTTAAATAGAACTTTGTCAAATCTGTACCTAATAAATTGCTTGTTGGGACAACCTACGATAATGACATTTTGACAACAAAAGAATGTATTTCTTATTTTTAAATTTTTTATAAATAATAATATATCTGTAAACTATCATTAAAAAACATGATAGTTAAAATGCAATAATTAAAATTATGATATTTAACTATTTTTCTGTGCAAATGCGAAAGGATAGTAAAACATGGCACCTTTTTCGAAAATCACCCAGGTATGAAAATTTGCGAAAAACATATTTTATTCTCCACTATAATGGTATATTTTATTTACCAATTATTGATAACATGTTTTAATGTTTTACTGTTTTAAAGATTGCAAACATTGAATTGTAGTTCCATACAAAAGTGGGGAATCAAAAGATAAATATCTTTTATGTAAGAAATACTTTAACTTTATAAAGTAGCTACAATAAAAATGACACCAGATTATTTCGTTAACTAATGTTATGCATTTATATCTTGTAAAATTTATAAATTCTGTTAATAAAATATTTGAGATCACTAGTTTTATAAAAAAATATTTAAAAGATTAGTTTTAAACCATATTGTCAGTTTTTTGCCTTAATATCAATAAATATAACTAGAGATTATATCATTTTAGCATGCAAAAATATATAAAACTTTAAGATTATCTATTAATTGCTTTAAAGAACAGCTTAAGATTGCTTAACAGAATACTTTAAATTTCAGAATGGGTTCCAAACAGTTTTCCAAAAATGAAAGTGTCCGAATATATATACACACATACATATATATATATATAGCAACCAAACCCGAAAATGTACAAAAGCACAACATTAGATATTGATCTCAGGTATCCCATGAAAAAAAAATATTTAAAAGTAACAAAATACGAGTGAGATATTTGGCAAGAAATCTCCCATAGGTTTAATATTACATTGTGAATGTCTTCGTGTGACTAATTTAGTCCCATAATTCATATGACTGTGACTTTAAACGCCTCAATACGACAATTACTATAAAATCTTTGAAAATGAAATCTGTATATACGGAATTCGGTCTTTAAAGAAAAATTATATATTTTTAAAAAGAAAGTATATAAACAATTATACCTGCTAAGATGGAAACCTGTTTAAATCGGAATATATTTCGGTTCCTTTTGGTACGGTTTTCAAGGTTTTAATGAATCAATATTTGGCAAAGCTGATTACGTAATTCAGCATTACGTAGTTAATGCTTACACACTTAAAATTTTCAAAATCTGGCTATTAGAGATTTATGAAAATTCCCCTGGTAAATTTTCTTTTTAAAAGAGGGGCGGGGGGTTGCCAAAATCCATGTTTGTCACGGGTGCAAAAAAGGCTAATTTTAGCCCTGAAACACATAATTTACTGCTACTCTAATCTATAGAAGTTGGCATATACGATTAAATCCGTGGGAAACATTTAAATAATCGGAGCAGAACTGTATTTTTCACGTTTTTTAAAAAAAATTGAAAAAATTTTCCCATTTTTGAAATGGCATATTGCACTTGCTATTGAGTGTATAAAAAAGTTGTAAATATGAAAGTTGTAGAGAATTTTATCCTCTTTAATATTGTAACTGACAAATAATATGCTACGGCAACGGGTCTCGAGATATTTAAAAAAAAAAAAGTCCCATAATTTTCTTGTTTTGGGGCCACAGAAAATTTAGCCTTAAGAAATTATGTTAGAAAACTTGGTTTTTCCCTGTTGGCATCATTATAAACATTTCAGAAAAAAAATCTTCTACCCGACCTTTTGCAATGTAAACCCCTTTTTTTGGTACATTTCCCCTGGACTATTATCTTCATTTATTAATTTTCTCAAAGCATAAATTTTAATATTGTTTTAAAGAAAACAGTACTTTTAAAATCTTCAAATGTGTAAGTTCTTGTTTGGGGTACAGTAAAATATGAAAGATGAAAAAATAAATTACAATATTAATAACTATTTTGAAAAAACACTTTATTAGAAAACTTTAGTCATATTTTAGAGTATATAAAGTAGTACAGAAGTCAATGAACTGACATCAAATGCATAAAAATATAGAAAAGAACGTTTGTGAACAATGTCATTACACAAGGTGGTTCAGAACTATATATCAAAAATGTAAAGGCAGGTAGAGGAGACCTAAATAAGGAGATTTCGTATAGGAATGTTGGTGCGGAAATGTGATGTTTAGACAGTGGAGGGCACTGTTGAATGCTCTTCGTTGGCTTGAATCCTAATTTCCCATACGGATTTCGAGCAACATGGATTATTTCATCAATGTGGAGCTTGCCGACATGCATTTCATGTATGGGACTGCGCAAGGAAATGGATTGGCTGCTCAAAGGATTTAAATTGAACAATTCCTGAGTAGGATTCTGCCGAACATTTAAACGTCTTTGTTAGGCGTTGTGCGCGAGGATCGTTTTATGCTTCCAGGCATGACAAGGGCACAGTAAGATATCACAGAGTTCCTGCAGTGGAAGAAGCAGTATTACGCACAGTAGAGGATAGTTCTTCAACAAGCTCAAAAGCTGTTGGGTGTGAACCATTTCCTTGCTTAGGCCCAGACATAAAATGCATGTCCCCAAGCTCCACATTGGTGTAATGATGCATGTTGCTCGAAATCCTTGAGAGATTGACGATTCAAGCTAGTGAAACGCTTTCATCCACTGAACTTTACAGCACCCTCTACTGCCACAATGCTGCACCCACATTCCTATACAAAATCTCTTTATTTAGGTCCCATCTACCTGCCTTTATATTTTTGATACATAGTTCTGAACCATCCTATATGCCACAGATATATTTAGCAAGATTTTATATAACTATTAAGTTAAAATAAAAACAATTTAGCGTTTTTTAAAGGATTTGAAAATAAATTAATTTTAAGAATAATTTTCTTTGTAACATCCTGATTACTTCAGTTATAGCACATTAAAATGTATACACAATTAGGCTTATCTATTAATATTTAAATAATGAAACAGTTGTGTTCTAAAAAGAAAAAAAAATCTTAATACAATTTTCTCCATTTAATATGAATTGGTAGCCACATTTTTGAAGATATTAAAATTGCGCAGAAGTAATTTAACACCCTTTCTTCAAAAGTGCCACAACTCAAAAATTGGTATTTTTGAGTTATGGCTACCATTCGGCTTGTTTTTTCACGCCTCTAACAATCATCTGAAGTGCCAGATAGTGCACTGAAAATACAGCCAAAAAATGACAGCATTTTCTGAAAAAATGGATTTTTTGGAATTGTGACACTTTTGAAGCAATGGTACAGTATGTTTTTGTGGTTGCATATTTTTAAGAGTCAGTTTCTGAAAAAACATGTATAGTGCTCCACTGTGTTTTGCAAGTCATTAAGGCTGTTCTCAAATTCAAAATTGCAACTTTAGGACATAAGTTTAAATTTATTTTTGGTATAAAATTCATGAATCTAGCAGGTGGTGTTGTTCAGAAACCATGTAATCGAGTTGTTTTTTCCTTTTTTTTTTGCAAGCGCAATGGATCTTTCAGAAAATAGTGTCAAAGTTGACGTTTTGAACTGAAGTTCCTGAAGAAAGCAAGAAAAACCAGTCAGCGAAGGGCAAAAAACATCTTTGCCACATGATCAAAATCGCTTATAACTCAATAGTTAATTTATTTACCAAAAAATGAAAACACAGTTCGATTCTGAATTGCTACCATAGTCAGGTCTTCCAGTTTTATACCTTTCCGTTAAAAATGAATTTGTAAATGTGTCAAAACGTTTTGCGCTTGTTGAGCAGAGCAGTTGAGAACAGCCTTAAAGATAATTGATCCTCAGTTTCATACAAATATAGAAAGAAAATGGATAAAAATCGAATGTATGCTATATCTCTTTCATTCTCCATTAATTCCTATCAAATAATAAGCTGTCCTTTTTATAGGAATATATCCAATTGCAAAAATGTTTCAAATGTTATTGAATTATTAAGATTTTTTTATTGTTTTCTAGCACTAAAACATGTTTTTAGTTGCGGAAAAACTTTCAATTTCAAATTATCCTTTTCTGTTTTTCCCATAAAAGTGTAATGAATTTTATTTTCTGTGACAGAACCACAAAATATGTCTTTTGAAATAAAAATTCATAGATCTAAGGAACCAAACAAACTTTTATCAAAAAAATATGTTGACTTTTGAATGGCTTCTAAGATGATTAACAATAATATTAAAAAAAATTGCAATTGAAAGTATCCCTCTAAAATTGACTGTTTATGGATTAACTATTAAATAGCAATAAGAGACACCCTGTATCTAATTACAGAAACTCTACAGATTCCTTTTACTAGAAAAATTAGATGTACTTGATTTATATAATTGCTATAATGGATTCTTCAATAGAAATTAAGATATATGTGAATTGAAATAGATCTAATTATCATAATATTCTCTACTACTTATATATAATAATGCTCAATAGAACCTTTACTAAATCTAAAGTAACTTTTAAAATAATTTATTAAAGCCTTGGAATATCTTTGAAAAACATTACAATTTATTTTAATCTTTGATTTATATATATTTTTTTCATATTTTACAAATAAAATAATTTTATTTGGCTTATTTTTAGATAATTAATTTAAATCGTAATTTATTTTAATGTTCAGAACAAATAATTCATGCGAACAGTGCAGAATTATATGTAAAATGACTTTTATTTGATAAATAGAAAAATATTAAAGTAAACAATATAAAATATACTTAAAAAATAAATTTGTTTGAAAAAAAAAAATCAAATTATCCTTTCAAACATGGGGGAAAAATACTTTGTTTTACCACAACACTTATTTTAAAATAAAGTTTAATTCCAATTGTTTCCGAACTTCAGATTGTTAAAACAAATCTCTATTCATAAATTTCAAAACAAGAAGCAACAAGCTGTCGCTGTTTTTTTTTCACCTTTTTCCTTCTCTCATTTGTCAGCAAGAAAGCGATGTATCGTTGTATTAGCAACCTCCCTTCTGTTAAGGCCATAGTTCCCGCGTTATTTGCAGCAATCGCTACTGTTTATGCATAATCCCATGTTAAAGAAATTGCCATTGTAATGTATGAGAGTTGATTCTCTGATAGATCTTCATACTCTGTGGATAGACTTATATTAGAAGTCTGTGGCATGAACATAGAATAGGGAGAGTGTATCGCAATAAGTAGTAAAAAATTAAATACTTAAAATAACTAAATTTTTCAGGTTTAATTTAAGATGACATAGAGCATCAGACAAGTAAAATAAGAGGTTCATATGTACACCTCTCTTCTCTATACCTTTGTTCATATATTTTTGTTTGGAAATAGACATTTTAGATACATTCAGCTATTAATTTCTTTTCACAAAATAAATTGCTTTTGCTACAAAATAATTAAAAAAACTCCTATGATGCGGGACTTTTGGCCCACCCTGTATATAGCAAAACCATATTTTTACTAGGGAGAAACAAAAATAAATATGAATTTTGTGTATAATATGTACCATTCTATTTAAAAGGTAGAAAATCCAGAAATTTAAAAATAAAACTTCTGTAAAAATCCTCAACTAACTTTTTCTTCAAATCTAAGTTACTGTACTATAGATTTACTCAGGTATTTTTTGCCTCTTTATTAAATTACCGATAAAATTAACCTTTTTATTATGTGTACTATTCTCTCATTGAAAACTTAATTTTAAAATATTTATTTATACCAGATAGAAATAGCATATATGAGGGGTTCACAACGATAGTTAGTAGACCAAGCCGATTTTGAAAAGAGATTCCGTTTAGAAGGTGTAAAAAATCTGTTTTATCCACTCCCTTAGTGAATCTAGTCTGTTTTCACATAGTACTTTCTCATATATGTCATCTGTTTACAGACTTGGTTTACTGTGAGAGTGGATAAAACAAATTTTATGCAGCTTCTAAATAAAGTATCTCATTTTATTCAAAATGGTCTTGGTCTGCTGTGGCTGTGAGCCCCTCATATTTGTTCATGCTCATAATACATAAACTGTTGCACGTGAACATGCAATTATTTAATTTATTTTACTTACTACATCTGTATTCATAGAGATTTGTCAAAATATTTGATCTACATGCTGTATTCAATGGCTTAGTGAAATCATGTGCTGGTTCATATACTGGGTGCATCTAAGTGTCGTATTTTTGAGTACTCTTATTTCCAAATTTTGCTATACTGTTATGGCGTTGAAAGCCCAAGTTTAAAAATCAAAAACAACAGAATATTCTAGTATTTTGATCTACCTGTTGCTGTATATGAGAAATAATTAATTAATATATAAACACATTTCTAACATTTTTGCGATCATAGTGGTGAACATTTGTGCACTTTGTTACCTTGGTGTCCAGGGCTGTGCGAAATGGAGGGTGAAGGGGGCAGTCACCCCGGTCGCTGAAATTGAGGGGCGCCAAATTTATACTACAAACCTAATTTTTTTTTCTTTTTTGTAAAATGTATATTTACATATTGGGAATTTTTTTCCCCTGAAAGTACGTACATTTTTCATTTCAAAGTTATTGCATTGTCCTTTACCCCACACTGAAATACAAATTTATGAATAAGGACTTCTTTATTTTCATAACTTGTTTTAGATCTTTGTCTTAGTCTCTTTTGTTAACCTTCCCTTTTCTGAGTCTTTGCTCGTGACAAAAAAATATATTCTCAAATTAGCATGGGGTTTCTTTCTTGTAATAAAAAAGGGTTCCAAACTGTTATACTGTAGATATACTCTTAAATATATTTTTTCCTAAAACCATTTTCCAGATCCCCCTTGCCAAAATATAAGTGCAATTTTCTCGAATGTTATTTAGTTTTTTGAAATTTCTGAATTAAAATTATACCTGAAGTTCCAAAATAAACGCGAAATATGTATTCAATGGAATTTGTTTCTGTTTCTACACTTTTTAATTTTTTAACACATTTCACAAAGAAAAGTTAGGGAAGGAAAGGGGGGGGGGTGCCAAATTGAAACTTTGCCTCGGGTGCAGTTTTCTCTTTGCATGCTCCTGTTAGTTTCTCCTGTGTTACTGACTTTAACAAAAAAATCTTAACAAATAGAAAAACTTTCAATAATCAACTGATAAATATGCAATTACTAATATGTATAGGTAAGTATGCCTGAGATTTTGTTACAATACTATACTTTTTACCTAATTACATAAAGTTTTATATTGTGACAATACTAAAAAGGTATAACACAGGGGACATAATATATCCATTTTGTGAGAAAATATATGCATAATCAAAAAATTATGTGGCAGCGAGAAAGAACATTCATATCAAAATGTTAAAATTGTAAAAATACATTTTTACTTCCATAATTATAAAATGGGGAGATCTTTAAAAATATGATAACACAGGAGACACTTTTCATTCAATCTGTCTATCTTTTTAAGTGTAGTAAATAATACAGGGTCATCGAAAAATAATGCTTAGATTTTAAAAAATCATAACATCGAAATATTTTATGTTAAATGAGTAATCTTTCACTACACGATACCTGGTAAACGTAAGTTTGATTTTAGTTCACCAGAATTAGCTTGCGTGTCTGTGTTATGTGCGGATTAGTTGCGCACTCGTCAAGGTCAGCCAATGCACCAGACTGCAGCTACTCAGTTCATGGTTTTTTCTTCGATAAAGAAAGGTCCAATTACTTTGTCATGATTGGTTGGTTGATTGGGGTTTTATGGCGCAAAGTCCCTTTAGGGACATGCTGCGCCAATACAATGTCAACATCAAAAACATATTTATAACCAAATAGTTTAGTAAAAAAACACTAACAAAAATATAAGAAAACCAGAAGTATTAAATGAAAAGAGTAATATGTATAGTTTAAAAACATTTAAAAGAGTCAAGTATTATAATTAAAAACTGTGAAGTTAAGAAGTAAAATCGTTAAAATATAAACAAAGTTTAAGATTATGTACAAATACCACGTAAAAACAAGTTTAAAAATTACAAAAGTAAAAAACAATGTAAACTTATTAGGTAAAAATTCATCGAAAACTACATTATCTTCGTCATCACTTGAGTCATATGATTCAGGTTGGTTGGTTGTATGGGGTTTTATGGCGCAAAGTCCCAGTAGGGACATGCTGCGCCAAGACAAAGTCAAAATGTAAAAATGTATATATCCAAAAAAAAAAAACGAATAAAAGAAGAATAACAAAACGGTGATAAAATCAAAAAAATTAATGAAAACAGTAATATGTATATCTAAAACCGTTTAAAAGAATCAAAGGTTCATTGTTAAAAGTCAAGCGTATTATAAGTAAAAACTGTGGAGTTATTAAATTAATAACTGTTAAAATACACAAAGTTTAAAAGGATGTACAAATACTAGATGAAAACAAGGTTAAAATCACATGAGTAAAAAACAATGTAAAATCAATTAGGTAAAAATTCCTCTAAAACTGTATTTCCTTCATCACCACTTGATTCATAAGAGTCGGAATCCATTGCTTCATCGACATAGTGCTGCAGTTGTTTTGGGTCCTTTAAGTTTGAGACAGACGGATTTAAACAGCTGTTCTTGTTCTTTTTCTTCACAGTGTTCCACTGTGAAGAGCCCCCCGATTCTTTTTCTCTCTTTCTGAAGGCAAATTTTTTTGCTTGGTTTCACTGTTTGAGTAGTATCAGGTTTCTGTGATGTTTTTTTAGATTTAACAGCCTTAGTATCACTCTGGAGTTCAGATGACTTTTTTGATTGAACTGGGCCGGATGACTTTTTGGATTGAACTGGGCCGGATGACTTTTTGGATTGAACTGGGCCGGATGACTTTTTGGATTGAACTGGGCCGGATGACTTTTTGGATTGAACTGCAGGTTTTTGTGATTGACTAGTTTGATATACTATAGTAACAGGTTCTGAGGATGGTAGCCAACGTTCTAATAATGGGGTTGCATAAAATTTAGAACCACAGCAGACATCACGAGTTTGTACCTTTGTGGCGCTGAGTGGTACTGTGATAGGTGAGTTATTTAGTGGAACGGAAGGTTCGGTCTGGGTGCTTATGTGCCTTACAGATTTTGGTTGTTGTTTGAGTAGACTAGAGTAGGAGACTCCGACTGACGGAGTCCTGGATTCAACAACTTTGCGGGCTTCAGGATAGGAGAGATTTTGAGTTGCTTTAACAGAAATTATTTCTTTTTCACGTATCCAGGTAAGACAAGAACGGGAGTATGCAGTATGATTACCCTTGCAATTTATGCAGCGTTCAGGATTTTCACATGATTTATTGTCGTGGCCAACTTCTGCACAACGTGCACAGGTGGTGGAACCCCGGCAGTTAGTAGTAGTGTGGCCATAACGCTGGCAATTAAAGCAACGTAGAGGATTAGGAATGTAGGGACGGACAGGACAATTAAGGTAACCAGCTTTAATTCTTTTTGGTAGGGTAGGGCTATTGAAAGTCAGAATGATGTGCATTGTGGGAAGCACTTGTCCATTCCGACGGAGTGTAATACGTCGTGCATCTATGACATTTTGATCATTTAAATTTTGTAAAAGTTCATCCTTGGTAGAAAATAAATGATCTGGTTCGGATATTACGCCACGGCTTGTATTTAGGGTTTGATGTGCTTTAACAGAAACAGAGAATGGACCTATTGTATTACAATTTGATAGAAATTCAGACTGGCTGGCTGAAGTAACCTCAACCAATAAATCCCCAGACTGCAGTTTTTTGAGATTATGACCATCACCGAAAACAGACTGAAATGTTTTTGCAATAAGGAAAGGTGAGGTTTTCTTAAATAAACTTTCAGACAGGCTATCAGTACGTTTGATTACAAAGAAGCGAGTGAAAAGATTGCTCTGTACAGTTTGTTGCTCTCCACATGGGAGAGGATTTGAAGGAAGTGAAGTATTTCCATCCATATTTGAAAAAAAATAGTTCAGACCCCGGCCGCACCACCCACTACCGAGCCCAACAAGGGGATGCACATTCGTGCACCAGTGCTAACCAGGGCCCATACGGTCACAAGACACTCCTATGCCAGTCTCTACCCTTAACGAGATGGCTAGTAAGTACTCGCTCACTTGATCCCCAGCCAGTGACAGAAGTCTGCTGACCAGCCGATTGATGCATACGGGACCAATATGCACCTCCCGTCTACCTGAAGCAGAGGTCACAGCAGTGTGTTGGTTTCCCTCAACTGCCAGGATCCCCCTTTCCAGGGACACGGGTCGCCACGCACGGCAAACACGTGGGTGGTTTACAATTCCCCATGAGTCGATATGCAGGATACTTTGTCATGAAATAACCTGCATACCAAATCGCGCACTGTGCTTTTTGTTGCATGGTCAACATCGTACTGAGCAGCTGCAGTCTGGTGCGTCGTTCGACCTTGGCGAGTGTGCAACTAATCTGCACATAATGCAGACACGCAAACGAATTCTGGTGAACTAAAACCAAACTTACGTTAACCAGTTATCATGTATTGAAAGAATTACCCATTTAACATAAAAGGTTCGATGTTATAATTTTTTTAATCTAGACATTTTTCGATGACCCTGTATTTTAAAGTGTGCTGCTGATATTCAGTTTCTATTCTTGAAGATGTAGGGTCACCTGGCATAAAATGGATATAAAAATCAGCTTTTTTAATTTTGATGTTTCATGACAGAAACATTATGAAATATAATCCTGTTATTCAATATTTTTTACATTAGGTATCTTAGGTCTAAATTAAACATAATTTGTGTTCAAAGCCTGATTATTACAGGGGGACACGTGCCCCAGGCCCACAGCTTTAGGGGAACTTAAATTGCATTTTGTGTACTCTGAAAATACAAATTTACATTTGTAATTCATAGAAAAAAATGCATTTTTCCCATTTATGTAAACTAAACAATCTTAGTATTTTTCACTAACAACAACAAATTGTAATGTAAACTTCGAAATTCCGAGAAGAACGCATATGACATCTGACATGTTTCATTTAACCCTTTGAGCTCTGGAGGTGAATTTCATCATAATGCCCAAATGTCACATTGAACCAGTATTTTGTAAACAAAAGATTTGGCTTATAACACACATGAAAAAATGCATTAATCTATTTTCAACTAAATTTGGTTGAATATTCCGGTGCCAATGTGACATTTGGAGATTAAAATTAAGCGCGAAGAAATTCACCCATCAGAGCTCAAAGGGTTAATCTTATAGGTATAGAGTTTTACTCACTCTGAAGACTATGTTGTGCAGAAGATTTGACCTTCCTCATAGCTGCTAACCTCAAACTAATCTTCCGTAATATTTGTGTTAATTTGACCCTGGTTTAATACGTTTCACACCAGAATTTTTTTTTAAGAAATAAAAATTAATATGTTTCACGTAGTTGGTTGGTTGTTTGGTTGTTTGGAGTTTTATGGCACAAGGTCCCTTCAGGGACATGCTGCGCCAAGAAAAAAGTAAGGTGTAAAACATGGTTAAAATTTAAAAGTTACATTAAAAGACTGTATGAGATATATAAGTTATAAACAAAGTAAACTGAAGAAAGAAATGTGATGATACATGTAATAAAAATAATGTACAATGAAAGTTACAATGCACAAGGTTTAAAAATACAAAATGTAATTAAAAGACAAAGCAAATATTTAAATTAAAAATCTAAAAGCTGTAAGGTTATGAAAAGTTAAAATTAATCCAAAAATCAAAGCATAACACAGTTTAGTAATACTGCCTAAAAACAAAGTTATAATTCAAAATTTAAAAAACTCAATAAAAAATCATGTAGGATTAAATTTTTCGAAAACAACATTTTCATCGTCATCAGAGTCATAACTGTAAGAGTCCATAGCCTCTTCTGCATAGTTCAGTAACTGTTTGGTATCCACTACATTTGTGATTGCTGGGCTCAGGCATGATTTCTTGTCTTTTCTCTTCACAGTTTTCCACTGTGAAGAGACTTGCGTTGGAGGTTTCTTCCTTTCTTTTTGCGCACAAGTTTTTTCATTAGCTTTCTGAGTTGGGTGAATTGGTTTCACCAATTTTCTTTTATCTGGAGCTGGCGTTTGTTTAGTCTTATGTTCGGTTGATATTTTTGATTGAACTGATGATGTTCGGAGAGAATTAGGTTTCTGTAATGGTATTGGAGATGAAGCAGCCTTAGTTTCAGTCTGATGATTAGATGACTTTTTGGATCCAACTGGAGATTTCTGTGACTGAGTAAGTTGATATTCTATTGTAACTGGTTCTGAGGATGGTAGCCAACGTTCCAATAATGGGGTACCATAGCATTTACTACCAAGAGAGACGTCCCGGGTTTTTTTAGGTGAAGTATTGGTTGAATGTGTCATAGATGTATTATTTGGTGGAAAAGAGCAGTCGGTCTGGGTACTGATGTACCTTACGGATTTTGGTTGTTTGAGTATACTAGAGTAAGAAACCCCGATATGTTTCACGTAGAAACCTGGAATTAAATAAGTAAGCATTCGTGGAATAAATTTTCTGGTTCAAAATGTGGTTAACCTGGGTTAAATTAAGCCAGATATTACAGAAGATTAGTGGAAGGTTGGCAGCTATGCTTCCTATATTTTTTAATGCATCATTGCTATAATAAGTTGTTTTTTCATGAAGCTATGGTTTAAATTTTAAACTGCATGTAAAGCTGTTTGTCAAGATTATAATGCATGATTTTTTTTAGAAAAGGGTCCCCGACATGGCCTGTGTGTCCCTGGCCCAACATAGAGTTAATCTGGCTCTGTTTGTGTTTCCTTTTTGTTTAAATTTTTATGTAAAACACTATATATCTATTTTATCCCGTGGTTTGGGATAAAATGGATATATGCTGGTTAAAGTTGAATTACACTATAATTAACATGGAGGCCATTTAAAAAAATTACACTTTCATCCTCTGAATCATATATGGGTATTTCCATGAGCACTTGTCGTGTAAGTCACATGCTATGATTATTGACTACCAGTATTTTAGAACGGAAAAATGTGACCTATTTTATTGGAGATATCTCATTAATTGAAAAAGGCAAAGGAAACTTTCGAAAATAAGGGTGGCCAACCAGCATAGCAGTTATCAGCAATGTGACATACACTACAAAAACTCATGGAACTACCCATATGTAAACTGGGAGGGAGGAAGGGGGAGGGGAAACCCTTCATTTTCAGTTTTCCTTTTCTCTTGACAAATAAAAACACTTATGAAATTAATAGAAATAAGATGCAAGTACCAACAAATCCTATCCTGACACCTCACAACTGTCCCATATTTTTACCACATCAGTTTACACCCATGCTCTGAATCATTTCACTATGGCATGTTTAATATTGAAAATGGAGTATGTATTTACAGGACACTCAAAATAATTCCATTACATTATGGTCTATGGAAGAAAATCGTTTGCATGTATTTTAATGTTACATCATTTCAAAAATATCAAAATTAATAGGGGAGAGTGAGGAGGAATTGAACACATATTTATAAAAATAAGAAAATTAAATTTGCTAGTCATAAAAACAAAAATTTTAATTTATAGAATACAAAAGGTAACACTTTCTAATGTCCTTGAACAAAATAGAAACATAATATGTACAAATAATTTTATAATTAAAGAAATTGTAAGTTTCAAAATATATCCCATAACGGCACTAACAGGGAGGTATGGGACCAGGGTTGCAAAAAAGCCACGCCGGTGGCTTTTATTGGTTTACACCAGTTTTTTTTTGGCCAAAATTGGCTTTTATACAGTGAAGCATCTTAATTATAGACTACACATTTTAAAGTGTTTTTAACAGTTTTAATGGCATTTAGTTGATTCAGAATACAATAAGTAACCCAATTTCTCAATAATGAAGACATAATACTGAAAAAACAGATGGATCTGCTAGTGATTTGAAGTGATAATTGGAAATATGTCAGCTAAATTTTAAAAGAGCCATACCAACTGCTTTATCTGGTTTACACTGACCTTTACTCCCCCCCCTTTTTTTTTTATTCTTCATTTTTACTGCTTTATAAAGTTAAAGAGGACAATGATTACTAAGTTACTTGTTCTATTATTTAACAAATTTTAAGAGCTATTATATTTTATTTCTTATTAATATTTAAAATCATACGTAATCATATAATAAAAATACAATTTCTCACTATTAAAAACAATATTATGAACAGCATATGCATGAATATGCACTCTTTTAAATAGCAACAAACTTTTCAAAATTTTATTTCAATTTTACTTTCAGAATGTATTTTATTTATTTATTTAATTTGCATAATTGCTAGATTTATTTTTATGCACTTATGTACCAAACTCTCCTTAAATATTATACCCTTTTAAAAATTTCTCTTTTTACGATTATAACATAATCTCTTCATATGGACTCGCAAGAATTAAGAATGTTTCCATTTTGATCTGCTACATTTTGTTATTTTAATGAAATATAATGTTTAAAATGTGTAGTATATGCGGGGCTATGTAATATAGAATTTTAAAACACCAGTTTGAAGTCTAACTTATATTTTTTTCAATATTTATAATTGTATGGTTTTCTTTTAGATATAATGCCTTCACTGTTGCATTCTAGCGGTCAAGACTTATTTATTTGACAAAATTTAATAGAAATTTATAATTCTTTTAGTAGAAAATATTTATACATGTATAAAAAAATAATTAATCTAAATTTAATATGAATTAGTTGTAAACCAACTTTTAATAATGAAAACCAGCTTTTTTCAATAACAGCCGGCTTTTTTTAAGTGGTTAAAACCAAAAAAAGCCGGCAACCCTGTATAGGACAGCTGTAAAACAAAGAATGATTAGGCACAAATAGTCTAGTGTTGGCTACATATGCAGTTTAACAAAGATTATAGATTGATAATGTATAGTGCCACAATATCAAATTCCACTATCTTCATCACTGGAAGGAAAATTCAGAATTGTCAGTCACAGATGACATTAAAAAAAATCACCAGTTTAATTTATTTACATTTTGAAGCAAATGAATATATTATCATTGTTATAATTAACATATTATGCTCTTAAGAGTATTTGCTTATTAGCAATTTACATCCATCTTATTAAAAAAAAAAAGAAATGGATGTCCCATTCCTCCCAATACCCACTTTTATGTTAAACTTCTTTTATAGACTACAATGCAGCTTTTAGGCTTAGTTTAAATTATGGATAATATATACAGTATAATGTTCCATAAATAAGAAAATTATAACATCTATGCATGAACAAGTCATTAATATACAAAAAGCATAAAAGTATATGAAACAAATTTACTTTATGATTCTTGAAATAAACTTTTTTTTTCATATACAATTGAGAGCTTATGTAGATCAGCAACTTTTTTCATTTGAAGATTGGGCTACCATTGCATCATCTAATGTGTAATTCATGAAATGTTTAGAATGATACATAAAGAGAAAAATGTACTGTCCCATTTCACCCTACTCTCCCCTATACTTCATTAAGGTGAACTATAAGATGCTTACTGTAGAATAGGGTGTGCATAGTATTTATCCTTAATTTACAGGGGCATACTAAACAGGATTCGGTTACAGTATTGTCTAGTGTCTACGAATGATAATTACTGGAAGTGTGTTTTCAGTTCTGAAGTTCATTTTTAAATTCAACTAATTTTTTGCATATTACTTGTTGCGTATGAATTCTATCGATCTTATAGGGCTGCATGAAAGAATCGGAGAACATTTTTGCTTATTGATAGAAATTGCTGAAGAAGAATTTTCAACTGTGCTATGCATTTCGTAATTAAACTAATTTTTTACAGACTGTGTAGTAGGGTGGTTCAAAATTTTTTTTTTCGAGGTAAAGACCAAGACACCCCCTACCTTTTTTACATTTATCCACAGTATCACTCTCCTAAAATTGTAGTTGTTTACACCTATAAGAGGGTGGTGCTCAATGACCCTTTATTTTGACACTTTTTAGTAATTTTGCATAATTTTATAGTTTTAGATTGATAATAATATGTGTTTAAAATACATAATTTTTAAACAAAAGCTCATCTTTTTTAACCTTTCATAATTCCTAGTACATAATATAAAGTTTAGTTGAAGTATTTGGCAACAGTTTTTCAATATAATGCATCTGACACAAGAAGCCGCCATTTTGTAAGCAAGGGCCCTTTTTTGATATTGGCCATGCTGATGCTTTGATTCTAATAAAAATAATAGATGACTCTGATTTCCTTATAGATAAACGAAATAGACTCAAAATATACTTGAGTAATGAAGATAACAAATTTATTAAAAAAAAGCAAGAGAATTCTTAAAAAGAAAAAACAGGAATAACGACAAAAAGAAAAAGTCACAGATGTGGACACTTCATCAACAGCTGTTTGTTTATTCAATGGCTGATTCAGAAAACTAAGAGGCCACTTCCCAATCAGATGTTGATGATGATTTTTTGCGAATATAAAGAAAAAACTTATTTAAAATTCTGAAAAGTGTTTAAAAACAACTGTTCACATCTCATGCTACTGGTGCTTTAGATCGTAACAAAACATGTGATTGTGATGATCTGCATTTGATCATGCTAATTATATCAGCTCTGGGGCATGATCTTTGTGCACTTCCTCTTTCAAGAAGCACCATACAACGATTAAGAAAAAAGCTAGGAAATAATATGTTGAGTCAGCAATTCGTGATTTCAAACCAGATTGCCCTCTAGTCCTCCATTATGACTGCAAAATTTTACTTGAATGTTTTGTATTAGGAAAGGTTGGTCTGTTGCCAGTGCTTGTTTCCGGAGCTGTACAGAAAAGCTCCTTGGTAGTCAAAGTGACAGTGAAACAGCAGAAAATATAGTAAATTCTAATTCTTAAACTATTACTTGAGTTGTGTATAGAGGAAAACATTCAAGGTTTACGTTTTGACACTACGAGTATAAACACTGGTTATGTAAAAGGAGTATGAATTTGAGGGAAAAAATTTTTGCCCTGAACTATTGTGGTTAGCCTACCGACACCATGTCATGGAATTAATCTTGGCAAAGGCTTTTAGCTTGTACCTTGGACCATACAGTTTCCCAGAAATTCCACTCTTCAACCGATTTAAGAATGTTTGGAAAAGAATTGACCCAAAAAAATTTCTGGGTACAGTATTGAAAAAATGTACTAAAGATTTTAAAGATTCAAGCCCTGCCTGTCTTTTATCTGTAGATAAATCTGTGGTCATTAGAGATGATTGAGTTGACACTTGCTATTTTGGGAAATCCACCATATAAAATCCATTGGAGAGAGCACCAGGTGCTATTCATGATGCTCGGTGGATGGCTAAACTCCAGTACCCTTTCAAAATCTTTCTCTTCCGAGATCATTCAGAAGTCTTCCATCTAACTAAGTGGGAAGAAATGCAGCTCCAATATTTTGTGCAGTTCAGTGCTCTTCTCTACAGCAAAGAATATCCATTTGCAGCTGAAACTCCTGTAGTTGACATGCAATTATGGAAAGACCCGAGAAAATATGAGACTATTGACATTGGACTAGGAGCAAGGTAAGTCCTAGAAAATCACATGTGGTACCTTTCAGATGAATTGGTTGGTCTTGCCCTATTTTCAGACACAGTACCAACAAAAGAGAAAGCAAAAATTATTGCAGGAATGAACAATCCAAAATATAAGAGGGCAATCAAATTTATTAAAAGATTATGCAGATTATTGCCTTGGAGATTTTGCAACAAAAAGAACTGTTGAACTCTTTTCTCGTTTGAATATTGATGACTTTTCTACAACTTTCACCTGAAGAATGAAAGAATAATATCAATTATTAAAATGGCAAAAACTATGTAAAACGACTAAGGGTGATTGGCGATACTGCTGAGAGAGGTGTTTAGATGATTCAAGAATTCAAAAAACTTTTAACAAATGAGGGGAATGATAAGCAGTTTCTTTTGCAAGACATTGAAGCAAATAGGACCTTCCCTATCGAGGACAACAAAAAATTCTTTTTGTTTTGGTTGGCAATTATTATCAGTGGAGAATTCGGTTTGGGTGGCAATGCTTTGATAAGTTTTATGGGCCGTTTTGGATAAAGCAGCAGCATATGAAACACCAACTCTAGGTGCCCTGGACTCAACTATTTTTCTGGCTTCTGGGTACGAAATGTTATGTTTAGTGCGTATGGTCTGTATCTCCTTTTCTCTTTTCCACTGTTCACACGATTTGGCGTAAGATGGATGATCTTTTTTACAGTTGACACAACAAGGTGGAGCGTTGCATTGCGCACTTTCGTGGCCAACTGCACTGCACCGACCACATGTTTCCTTACCACGGCAATTTGTTTTTGAATGCCCAAAGCGTTGACAATTAAAGCAACGCAGTGGGTTTGGAATGTACGGTCTGACAGAACATGACAGATATCCAGCTTTTACATATTTGGGTAAGTTTGGTGAGTTAAAGGTGAGTATCATGTGCTTGGTAGGGATTTGTATTTGATTGGCTGGTATTTGTTCGTCTTTACGGTAAATTTTGATTCGTCTAGCTTCAATTACATTTTGTTCTTTTAGATTATCAACTATTTCAGTTTCTGTAACATACAGCAGGTCAGATTCAGATATCACACCACGAGATGTGTTGAGGGTTCTATGTGGACTTACGGAGATCGGGATATTTGCAAAATTTGTACATTTTTTTAAACTAATGGCTTGTTTGCCATTGTTTACTTCAATAAGAAGTTCACCAGATCGAATTTTTTTAATGGTTTTTGGTTCACCTATCAATCCTTGGATAGATTTGTTAATTAAGAAGGGAGAGGTCTTGTCGAAGCTGCCTTCTACCCTTTTAACAAGAAAGAATCTTTCAGCACATGTATCATCAGTTCTATCAGCCCAAGATTTGGTTTGGCTCTGATTTATATCTACTTGAAGGCCTGAGGCCGATGCAGTCAGTTTCTCCTTAGATGTAATTTGAGGCGTAGCAGTCTCCGGTTGAGCATTGGATGAAATATGGGGTTGTGGGGCCTCCACATCGCTTGTCTTATTGTCTGATATTGTAGCCATATTTGAGAGATAATGTTTAAAACGCCAGGCATCGGGCCTGGTCACCGACCCTTCTTCTTACCGTTACTTTAGGCGCAGGTCTCAAAAGGGTGAAAACTATCAACAAACTTCCACGTTTTTCGAACGTTGGATTAAACTCGATAACATCTCCAATCTCTAGTTCTTTCACAGTGGAACTCGGTAGTCGTAGGTAAGCCTTTACAGCTCTGTCCAAGCTACAACACCTTACGCCGAAATGCACCAGTCTCCCGGTGGATGTCCTAACCGCCGCCATACAATATGTCGTCCACCGATCACGGAAGCGGAATTCGGAAATGCCCTGCACTCTGGGGCTCGAGATCAGCCTAAAAAGGTAGAAACGAGGCGATGAGATTAAAAAACCTCAACACCCAGAGTGTCTCACGTGAAAATAAAAAAATCCACTATTGTAAAAAAAAAAGGTAATGTGAGAGAGAACTTAGAAAAAAAGTGTATTTTTTGCCTTTTTTTAAAAACTTTTAAAATTTTTTTTTCCTTTTTTTTTTAAACAAAAGGACAAGAACAATGTCAGTAGAACAAATAACAATTTGAACAAAATGGTCAGTAAAAAACATGAACAAGAACAAAGAGGGATAAGAAACTAAAAAACGAAGATTAAAAAGTGTGAAACAAAGAAAAAAGGATAGACAACTAAAAAGCGAAGAAAACAGGGAAGGGGAAAGATCGCTCGGGAACCCGGGGTCGCGAAACCCGTAAATACCTGGAGAAGGTATTCCCCTGGGGGACGGCAGAAGTAAGTGAAGGATGTCAGCATGTCTGGCATTTCTTACATGGACATGATGCGCATCCATGCCATCCGACACTAGTGCAAGCAATGATCATGGGTGACCACGCACGACGATTTTATTATTGTAATTTCATGCTCAACCCCTCAGAGGGAAAATCCGTCATTCCTTTGTGAATTTCTGTGGACTGATGAGTGAATGTTTATTCGGGGTGGCATTCTGAACGTGCACAATGTGCGTTACTGGTCTTTGAAATATCTCCACATCGCCCGCATAGTACGAAATGTGTGGTGCGGTATATGGGGAACCCAGATTGTTGGACCCATCTTCTGCAATGGGACCTTAACGAGCGATCGTTACATAAAACATCAAACGTCCGGGCGTATCTGGCCATCAGATCCTTGGATATGGTTGTCCTATAGAGTGGCTACCGCGATGGCTGGACTTGACTCCCATGGACATCTACCTCTGGGGATACATCAAGGCATAGGTCTATGTGACGGAGACCAGTTTTCTGGTTCATCTGAAGCAGCGCATCATCTTTGATTGTCGCACAGTTTGCACACCTCCTATGCTCTATCGTGTCCAGTACTCAGTACTATCACACTTACAGTTGTGCATTGCCATCAATGAAGAACACTGAGCAGTATCTCTAGCAGATTCCAGCGTTTCATGTAGGGGAGATGGGGGCACATGTGAACACGGGGCACATGTGAACATCGCAGTTTTTCGATAGTTACTATAAACTTTTTTATTTGAAAAAAATTACTAAATATGATAGCATCTGTAGACATATGGTAAAAATTTTTTGAAGCTCTATGACATTTTGTTTGTCCTCTGTAGCCAAAACACTGTTTTTAGATCTCAAAAGTAAAATCATTGCTCCAAGTTCATAAGCGAATAATTTTATTTATTTATTCATTTATTTGAATTTGAGTGTTTTACCATATACTATGAATACTAATAAACATTTTTGATAAAATTCCTTTTCTTCTAAAATTGAGAAATGTTAATTATTCATCAATTTAACAGAAGCAGCAATGTGGGGCACTTGTGAACAGGTTAGTTGGGGCAGATATGAACACTTCATAAGTACCCCAATAATCATTCTGTGATACTGTTTCTTTCAGTTAACTTAATGAGAGATAATGTCAGTTCCATTATCTACAATTTTCCTGAAATTGAAGATATTTTCCTCTCACAAAATTGATTTTGTATTGAAACTTCCACAAACACATCTTTCAGCAAATACATAAAGAACAACAGGCTCGTCTACGTTCAATTGTACTTTAAATAAATTTAATGTTTTCTAAAATGCAATAAGTGTTATATATTATTTTACTAAACGGTTTACAACAATATTTTTTATGCATTGTTAATACAAAAGTATTACTTTGAACAACTTTGCAAATTTTTCTTTTACATTTGTTCTAAACTTGCAATGATGGCTTACTTCCATCTCTAAAACATTTATGTATATGATGCTTTGAATGGAGATAGATACCAGTAATATTTTAAGAAAGTACAATTTTTAAACTGATAACTACCGTAAAATCCCGATTGTACCCCCCCCCCCCTCTTTCAAAAGCAAAAGAAGTTGGGGGGGGGGGGGGTTATAGTCGAGATTTTTTTAATCATTAAAAAACCCTTCTTTATCTATAAATTACAAGAAAATAAGGCAAATACAGGAGTGAGAATCTTTCGTATTTCAGCAGATTTCCCATAAATAGTATGTAAATGCCCCCTCCCCAAAATTTCCCCCAAACAAAAACCCTTAAACAAAATTTACAAGTTTTAATTTCTTTTTTTAAAATTGCTTCTTTATTTTTTTATTTTATTGCAACAATACTTAATGAATCATCTAAGACTCTCCCCACCAAATCTACTTATTTTCATTTTATAATCTTTTGCTTAAACATATCACGCAGAAACTAGAGAAATATACATATATATTTTTCTTTATGGTGAATTTAAAAGGTAATATAACTAATGATTACTATGACAAATGAATAAAGGAATAAAAAGCACATTAAAGGATATTTTTTCCTTGTGTTCACATGTGCCCCACGTGTGTTCACAACTACCCCGCTGATGGGGCACATGTGAACAATTTTTTGATTTTATAAAACTATTAAAAAATGTAAGAAGAACTATACAGGTGATTTTGAAAAAAATACCATGTGCAAAAGAAAGTTCTGTTTACTATATTAAGTAGTTTTTGTTTATCGAAATTAATCCAGTTATGAGAAAAAGCTATATTTATGCGAACTGTTCACATGTGCCCCCATCTCCCCTATTTATTTTTTTATAGTACACCGTTTTTTGATATCGCAATAAATTTATATTTATTCTTCTGTTTAATTTCAGTATTTCATTCTTCGCTTTGTATACGAACCCTAAAAGTTAGATCAAATTTTTAAATGAAATAACTGGATAGCGGTGCTAAAAAAAATTTACATTGGAACTACGAAAAGAAAATTTCTGGAGATTTTAATGTTCTTTCAACGAGACATTTTGCAATATCGTCAGACCAGAGAACTGGCTAAATTTTATTTCAACAACCCCCATAGTTACATAGATTATGATAATGCTAAACAATAATTCCATGTAGGGGAGACCGGGGGAATGCCGCCAACCCGGGTTATGCCGCCACCCCACCTAGTTTAAAAACTAAGGACAGTTTGAGATAGTGAATGTGCCTGCACTATAGCGGACAACAATATAAACAGTGCCTAAAGTGAGAGTGACTTTGCTGTACGTCGTTCTTTTGTTCTAGTGAAAAATGTAGTTTTCATCTAGTTGCTTGTTATTTTGGAGCTTCAAATGAGTAGAGATAAGCACCTTTTATTGTAACATTAGGTATTTAAGATAATATGACCCGTAAACTATATGCATTCGCCGACATTTTGATGCTATGTGTTGAACAAGTCGGTTCTTGTTTCGGCTTTGCTTGAGGATTTCCGCCATCCTGTCCTCTCGGGGCAATGCCGCCGCCATGCAAATCGGGTGAGAAATGGCCTCATTTTAATGTTGTGGAGCCGATTCAGCAGAGTGACTTTTGCAATATGAAGTAAATTGTAAGCTTAACCATTATTCTGCTCAATTACATTGCTTTTTAACTATTTTCAGTAGGTTGTGTGTTTCCTAGTATCCATTTGATGCATGTACTAGGTCATTAAGGAGTGGCGGCATTACCCCGGTACAGTGGCGGAATTACCCCAGTGTCCTGGGTAATCCCGCCACTGTGAGAGGTTTAAAAAATATTTTTTTATGTAGGCTTACTTTACAGTTATGATTACGGTTAAATTTATACAGATACTAAAGATCATGATTGAGCTTTAGAATTTTTACTATTAAAAAATAAACATTTTTTCGAGGTGAAAAAATTCAAATTCCCTTAAGGTGTCGCCATTCCCCCGGTCTCCCCTAATAGTGCAATAGATGGCCTTCAAAAAGAATCAATAGAAATTATGATTAGAAATGAATAAGTTTGTAATGATAACATATCAGTTAATATCCCTAAACTTTGGTTGCACATATTAAAATAATCTTTTGCAATTTATTTTATTCATCTTATATTTCTCTAAGTCAAGTATGCACTACATGTTTGATTTTAACAAAGTTTGTCTCTTGCGTTTTCAGTTCTGCATTTATTTACATTGCCTTACAATAGATGCGTCCACTGCAGGCCTAAATTGTTCATTTGATAAAAACTTTTTGTCTGATAGATGGTGCCATTGTATGTTTTCGTGATTGTAATTGGATAAGGTGACTTGACAATATACACTTCTCAAAACAATTAAAGGATATTGCAGTTTTAGGTGGATTTTGTATCTGGTAAACTGTTTAGCTGATTGATACATGGTCGACAGACATAGTAGGTTATATGAGAATAAATTACACATGTTTGGCAGAAAAAAATGCATTTTATTGCGCATTTGTGTACTAAAGGAAAAAACACAATTTGTGCATATGAGAAAAAAAGAATAAGAAAAGGTGTTTTCTTCAAAGAAAATCATTTTCAGTAGGGGGTATGGTTTCCACGGGCGGCCAGCAACGTTGAACACCTTTGAGGCATGGACTCAATGAGTCTATTAATGACGAGTTGGGTTATTCTGCCCCACTCTTCCAGAAGAGCTCTTTCCAGTTCTTGGAGAGTTTGTGGGGGTTGTTGGCGGCCAGAAACTCGTCTTCCTAGAGCGTCCCAAACGTGCTCGATTGGATTCATGTCTGGAGAACACGCTGGCCATTCCATTCGAACGATTCCTTCCTCGAAAAGGAAATCCTCCACCAGGTTTGCACGATGTGGCCTGCAGTTATCGTCCATTAAAATGAAGTTATCTCCGATTGCTGCAGCGTAAGGGACTACAATAGGTCTGAGGATCTCATCCCTATATCGGCGACCAGTCAGAGCTCCATCTCGAATAATGTAGAGGTCAGTGCGCCCGTCAATGGAGATGCCACCTTACATCAACACTCCTCCACCGCCAAATCTGACACTTTCGTGCACGAACGCAGGATTATTCCTACTGCCACGATCCCTCCAGATGAAAATTCGCCTATTCTCCGGATGCACAGAAAAACGGGACTCGTCAGAAAACAGAATATTGCTCCATTCATTTCTCCTCCAGTTGACATGCTCGGTTGCCCAATCTCTGCGGTCGCGACGATGCCTTGATGTTAATCTAACACATACCATCGGTCGGCGAGCATACAGATCTACAGCATGGAGCCGGTTTCGGACAGTCTGAGTTGAAATCGTGGTGCCTGTAGCCGAGCGAAGGTGTTGTTGGAGAAGAGTAGCGTTCATGGTTCGGTGTCTCCCAGCTGTTAACGCTAAATACCGATCTTCATTGGGCGTTGTTGCCTGTCTACGACCTTGCCCTGGTCTTCGGCCTGCACATCCACTCTCCAAAAAACGGTTCCAGATCCTGGAAATGACACTTTGTGACACTCCAATGACTTGCGCTACTTCGGCTTGAGTTTGGCCCCCTTCTAACCTACCAACAATTCTCAAAGCTTCTGAATCTGTCAAATGACTTCGCTGAGACATCGTACTCATCGAAACAAAGCAATCACTGAAGGCCGATCATCCTTGTCTTCATTCTCTTTTATCCAGTTGAAAGTCAAATTTCATTCGCTGCCGCTGAAGCGACGTTTTTGACGTCGAACTGAAAATTTGCATACTCCACAGTTTGAAAACCAGAAAAATTTGCATTTGTGATTCTCTTCTTCTATTTTCGGTAAAAAAAAAATCGTTTATACCTTTATTTTATATAAAACTTCAAATATCCTTTTATTGTTTTGAGCAGTGTATAACGAACCTTTTGAATTCAAGACTGTTTTGGTCTAATTTTAGAAGATATACGACAACGTTCCTGAAGAAAGTCACAGAAGGATGACCGAAACGTTGATATTTTAACTTTATTTTAATGTTTGTATAAGTTTGTTTTTGACTTTACTACACGGTGCACAAAACTGTTGCAAACTAATGATATTTTTTTCAAGTTTATATGAAATAACCCTCTTTGGTGATACCCCAAATTGGCGATACCGGCTAAAAGTGGTTTCGCCGTAAAAAGGACACCCTGATTTTGACGTCGAATTACTTTAATTCGTCTTTTAATTGATCCCTCATTAAAGACAAAATCATGTGCAAAATTCTCAAACTTTTAAATTTAATAACTTAATTTTTGTAGTAAACATGTAAAACTTTGGTGTTATATCTGTTATATTTAATGAAAGTTTACACATATCATAACTATAGGGGACTGGGGGACCGTATAAAGTTAGAATTCGTAATGTTTTTATAAAATTGATTTTACTTTAAATAACGCCACAACATGAATATTTAGCTCATTTGAAACGTTTTTTAAATTAGAACTATATCCCTACGGTTGAGAAATTAAAGGTTGCCGATAGATAACATATTGCACCGTGTATAAACTAGGATCTTCCCATTTTAATTAGAAAATTCATAAAATTAAATGAAAAAATTTTGCTTTACTTAAAATAAAAGCTTATTCATATTTCTTTAGATTTCTCCTTTTATGATTGCAATGACATTCTATTTTTTAAAATATCAAGCTCTATTTATATCTGCTAATATTTTCAAGTTAATATAGATGACATCTATTATTTAAATGAATTTTCCTCTTGACCAAATGGGTTGGTTGGTTGAGGTTTTATGGCGCAAAATCCCTTAAGGGACATGCTGCGTCAATATGAAGACGAGAAACACAATGTACATAAAGAGTTTTACGAGAAAAAACAATCTGGGTGGTGTTCCCATCCATATATCATAAAAGTGTAAAAAGATAACTATCTGTCATTAAATAAATGAAAGCAATAAAAACCTTCATGCTTTAAAAGAGTAAAGAGTGCCCCATGAGGTGTTTCCCCCAATGAAGTTTGTCAATATTCATCATGATGAATTAAATCTCTAGTACAGTTTATTCTGTACTTCAACTAAAAGCATTAATCACAATTGAATGTTCGTGTACCCAATCATATATGAATAAGATTCATATTTAAGTCAAGTTAAATTCCCTAGTTTAGATGGTATGAAATTCCAATACAATAAGATTTTAAATTGCTTGCTTTTATGCATCTAGAATCAAGTTGCAAAATACTGTAATTGCCACCAATACTTATCCAAGTCTGTCAGTATCGGAGTGTCATAGAAAATTGAATAAGCGATAAAACGGTCTTCTATGCATCGAAGTTCTTATGGGAATCTGTGTCCCCTTAGTACAGTTCGAAATTCTTAAAGCACACAGAAACAGTATAACGGAAAAATTAACTAAACCCTCAAAACCTAGCTTTGTAAATGTGTGTAAAAAAATCATGTATTGAACAATATCAACGTAACTTTTCAGCATAGAAAATTTTTCCTGTTACCCAAATAAGAAATTTGTTATTCTGTACAATGAGCGGTTGAATCCACTTCTGGGCCTCCTCTTGAAGGGTGCAGATCATAGCATCGTTTTTCAAACTTTCCTCATACCGTCCGATTGCTTATGTGATTTCGAAGCAAGAATTTCATTAGAACGTGTGGCCTCCAAAATATTTCACACTTTTCTCACGTTATTTTCATGTTGCATATTCTGCGATAACATTTCATACAGATGTAACATTTCAAATGGATCCCTGGAAAGATTCCTGTTTCTTTTTTGGCGTATGATTCTGCTTTTATTTATAGTCTGAAACATAAGATGCCAACGCTTACTTTTAAATGATCCATGGTAAGAATTTCGAATTTACCTAACTTAAAATTTTTATTTGGAACTATTTTCATTTCGTTATTTGCCGGAAAGCTGCATCTCAAAGAAGCTTTGTTGAATTATTTTTTGACAGTAGGTGCGATATCATCTTCGTTATTATGGGAAAAAATGTCTGACTCCTGTATATGAGACTGACACGTGTGACACTGGTAAAGGTCCCCTTCGCACACTTTCAGAGCCTTAGAAATACCTTAGGATGCATACGGAGCTAGACTTACTAGAAACAAACGTTTCGAGTGGAAGACTAAGCAAACTTTTCCAATGACGTTCGTAATGCTTTAGCCTTTTAAAATCTGAATAGATCTGGTCTTTAATACAATGCGAGACATTAGGTAATTTTCAGTTTTAATGAATATGGAATAAGCGTTGCATGCTTATGTTATTATCCCTTTAGAACTTTTCCATTTCCTGATAACAAGATTTCGAAAAACATCTGAATGTGAAAATTGTTCTACTGTTATGAGATAACTTTCAAGTAGATTCAGTTAATTCCATTCATTCAAACACCATTTAGTTATTTACAGCCTGAAATTAGATACACAGAACATTATGGCGTATCAGATGGACATTCATCTTAAAATGAGTTTTAGATATGGGGAGTACTATGGAATGAAGGTACCAGTTTTTTCGCTTTTCCTTTGATACTCCTCATGCTTGTATGATGTATATTATGCTTTTGTTAGTATTTTAATTTAAATTACAAATGTAAGAAACAATACAATTTATTAGATTGGCTAATATATGAAGAATCATTTAAGGTAAAAATATATATTTATAGATTAATTCCACTAATTATATGTATAATCTAGCAAAATAATGTTTTTAGTCTGAACCATAGCAACCCTACACAGAACAAGAAAAAATAATATGATTCTTTAAAGAAGTTAAAATTTGAACAAGAGGCCTTTTCTTTCCAGAAGACTTCTTTTGGTCTTTTCTAAGCAAGCAAAAGAAAAAAACCTTTTTCCACGCAATAAAAATTTGTCATTGCCATTTTTATTTCTTGTTCCCAAAATTTCATATACCTACTAAATATAGGTAGGGGAGACCGGGGGAATGGCGACACCTTAAGGGAAATAAAATTTTTTCACCTCGAAAAAATGTTTATTTTTTAATAGTAAAAATTCTAAAGCTGAATCATGATCTTTAGTATCTGTATAAATTTAACCGTAATCATAACTGTAAAGTAAGCATACATAAAAAAATATTTTTTAAACCTCTGCACAGTGGCGGGATTACCCAGGACACTGGGGTAATTCCGCCACTGTACCGGGGTAATGCCGCCACTCCTTAATGACCTAGTACATGCATCAAATGGATACTAGGAAACACACAACTTACTGAAAATAGTTAGAAAGCAATGTAATTGAGCAAAATAATGGTTAAGCTTACAATTTACTTCATATTGCAAAAGTCACTCTGCTGAATCGGCTCCACAACATTAAAATGAGGCCATTTCTCACCCGATTTGCATGGTGGCGGCATTACCCCGAGAGGACAATATGGCGGAAATCCTCAAGCAAAGCCGAAACAAGAACCGAACTTGTTCAACACATTACATCAAAATGTCGGCGAATGCATATAGTTTACGGGTCATATTATCTTAAATACCTAATGTTACAATAAAGGTGCTTATCTGTACTCATTTGAAGCTCCAAAATAACAAGGAACTAGATGAAAACTACATTTTTCACTAGAACAAAAGAACGACGTACAGCAAAGTCACTCTCACTTTAGGCACTGTGTATATTGTTGGCCGCTTTAGTGCAGGCACATTCACTATCTCAAACTGCCCTTAGTTTTTAAACTAGGTGGGGTGGCGGCATAACCCGCGTTGGCGGCATTCCCCCGGTCTCCCCTATATTTGAAATAATGTCAATAGTAAAGGCGATTGTAATAGGAAATTCGAAGATTTGCTTAAAAAGAGTTTGAATGTTAAAATTACAAGTATAAAAACAGTAATTGTTTCTGGATTATTTCGAATAGTTTTGAGATTGCTGAAAAATTTAAAAGCAGTAACATTCATTCTATCCAAACTTATGGCTGAAAATTTATTACTATTCCTATTAATAGGTGAAAAGGGGGCACTATTAAAAACAGCCCAATAAGTTTTGGATGTTACGGATTTTATCTAACTTGTTTCATAAATTATGTCGTTTTTGTCTTTACAATAATCATGTTTGTACAAGATTTGAAGTACGCTTACAAATCAATGGTATTTGAATGGATACTAGTTACTACAGCTGCTAACTTGTTTTTTTATGAGTTTCAGTACAGTATTAATTCCACGCTTACAGATATATTGATTACATTGTTTTAAACTTCATTCGTGACTTCGTCTAAATTTCTCAAAAAAATTATCCCGATTCCCTGGTATTTAAAAAAAAAAAACAATGGATTGATGGCTGATTACCTATTATTAAAATTTCTAAATCAATGTAAAGTACAGATTTAAATTTACGATTAACGTAATAGTTTTCCATTTAATGTTAATCAGTTCCTTCACTGGTCCTCTAATATTAATACTATTATGGGTCAAATATATCGTTTTAGAATTGGTACAGGTAAACACCTGTTTCAAAAGGAGTTATCAAAAGTAATCCAAGTTACAAAAACAATATTCCTCTTAATATTATAAAAAAAAACATTCAGATTTTGCTGAACTTCTCCATTGTTGATCTTTGCTTTTCGACGTCAGTGAATGACTAACGCTGCCTAAAACTTTCTTTAAAGACGATTTTATGATGATGTGCTGCGTTGGTTGGCAACAGACCTGGAATGAATTTGGATTGGTGGTTTGGATTCTACCTTGTTTAGTATATTTTATATTTTTGGTTGTGGCAACATGGCTGAGATGGTGGACCGTGGGTTTTTTTTTTTTTTCAACGAACATAATATTTTCCATCTTTTACTATATTCATTCGGCGAGGCATTCATTTAATATTGTGGAGAAGGGTTAGGTGGGGGAACATGTGATATATAGCCATAGAGTATTTAACATTTCATATTGCGGCTCGCTGTTCTGGCCGAAACCTATTGTCACCAATACATATTTTATACATATTTTTTGGATTCTCGGCTGCTTTTGAAATACGACTCTCTGCCGATGAGACCGCAGACTTTTTCGTTCAATATTTTCTTGTTGAAATTATAACTTTTTTAAAAAGCTACATTCTTTTTTCTTGTTCTGTGTGGGGGTGTGCTGGTTTAGGCTAAATATATTCTTTTGCTAGATTATATTTAATTTGTGTGTTTTACTGCAGCATTTGAGTATTTCACATAAATGCATTTTTGTTGGTGATTATACTTATCGCTTATATAAGTAAATATATATTAATATTAGTGACAATAACATGGGTATTTTTAAGTTTCTAAAAAGGCGATGTTAAAAAAGTTATTACAATATTTTGTTCTAAGTATTTTTATAATATAGGTGTTATTTTTCACGTTTATGTCTAAAAAAATGTATATTTTGGGATCCATCAAATACAAAAGGGTGTATTTAAACAAATGTATTGTGTTTTAAACCGAGAGAACTCGCTGCATGAGATTTTCTCTCACAGTCGTACTTTTTTAACTCTTATTTAAATCATTTTTCATTTTAATTAAAATTTCAAAATGTTTTTCAATTATTTTACCTATTTTGTGAATAAAAGTACTAAGCCAACCAAAAAAAGTTGATATTATATGAATGTAAGGTAAAAGAAAAGCAATTGGGCATTCTCACTAGCGTGTTCTCCCGGGTTAACTATTTTATGTGTACAGCTAGTATGTGTATAAATGTGTTGACAAGCACAAATTCCATAAATACACATCTTCACGATCGTCTATATAAATGATAAAATCAACGATTTTTGCCAACGATTCACACTACGAAAAATGTTTTAAACGTCAACAAAATATAAAATACTGCAGCTGTTTGTAATCTTGTCACGGACCAACAACTTGAACTTTATCATAGAGAGAGACAATTTGATCTATAAAGCCATAGCTGAAAATATCTAATGACGACGAATGGAAAGGAGATATATAGGCGTTATTTTTCTGCAAGCCAAGATTGATAAAGCTGCTCGGGGACAAAAAAAAGTATTTCTGGATAAGTTTTGAATAAGCATTCGTCCGGCAAGTATTGTAAATATACGTATTTTGACTTGCGTGTTAAGTAAAATTGAAAACAAATTCAGAGCAAGACAGGTCTCATCATGTCAGCGACTGAAGTATTACAAATAGTCCTTTCTTGCTTACTACAATGGGTCGAGGTATCGAACGAAATGAATCGGGGTTATTTCAAGTCAAAGTGTATTAATTGTAAGAACGTTATGGCACTATAAATGATATAAGATAAAATAAAATGTTGATTCGATCTGAAACTTCAGTGCTTTGTTTTATATTATACATGGATGCACTTATTTTTCTATATTTAAATGACTCTTATAATCTAACATTGAAAAGGAAATAAAGCAGATGTGTTAACTAAGCAAAAGTATTAACTATCACAGCAAACGTAATATTTTCTTAACATAATTTCACTAATTTATAAACTTTTGATAATTTTTGAAACGAACTTATTTTATGTTAATCTCATTTCCACGAGAATCCTTAATTTCGACTTTTGTTTTAATCAGATTCTGAACTGTAGGAGAAAGAAAACATCGGTCACTAGTTGAAAATGATTGAGAATCACTACCGGCTTGACCATATTCCTGGAGATAGGCAGCCCGCCGTCTTTATGCGGATGATTTTCATAAGCCACCGGAAATTGCAATACTTTAGAAATAACTAGAAACTATCTGGATTTCTTAAGGCAAAAAAGACACTTCAGGGCTGCAAACCAAAATGGCTACTTTCACGCATTTTTGTAATTAAAAACCCATTAAAAATTGATTTTAACAATGTTCAAGAGCTGCCAAATTTAGTAACCCAAGGTATGCAGCACTAAGAGAACAATTGAAATTATAAATACAAATACTTCAAATGATATGTTGCACTGTTGATAATACATGACAGTACTAGGTAAGCTCGAACAAGAAAAAACAGTAATTTCAATTAAGCATTTTTGGAAAACAAATTCAAAAAGGCATGATGCCCCACCAGTAAAGATGAAATTTTATCTATTTTCATCAGGTAGTGAACCTTTTTAAATGGCGATTTTTTATTTATTAGTTTTTATTGTAATAAAGTCTAACCTGTTTTGTGAATAGTCATATCTTTATCAATTGGTAGAATATGACCTGTTTTTGTAGAAAGAATAAAGTTTAAATTGCAAACAGAAGACAGCTGCTTCTTAATTACTTCTCCATCTTCTATAGAAGTTCAGAAGAAAGAAATTGCTATGTACGTGCACGGATGTTGTTCTTAGAAACTCCATAACAACTCTTAATATTTCCACAAAATATGTTGTAATTTTAGGTTTCAGCACATAGTTCTTCCGTTTATTTGAATTGTACATCCATTGACGGGATATTCGGTTCTCTATTTTTATAGTGACCTATGTTTTTTTTTCTGCCTGATTGCAATAGGTTTTCTGTATTTTAATTTAGATATATTTGGAAACTAAATAGCGTTACACAAAATTCAAATATCATTTAACGTTCTTTCAAAACTATAGACAAGAAATTATTTCTAATTTTACTTTTCTTGATCGCGATTTACAGTGTTTCAAACAAAGTAGAGAGCATTATTTTACACTTAAATTTGGCTGTCTCACACGCCATTTTTTCAGAATTACTAGTGATATGTTAGAAACGAGCCTTATGTGTGTATGTTAATTGGCATGAGGAGTTTCGTTTCTTGATCGAACGGATGGTATTTTGTCAAATATCCCTCTAAGACTGTTTACATTCATAGCATGAAAGAGTCCCACGTTTGCCATGTAATGTGTAACGTCGATGTCTTTATTCAAATATATGGAAGTTCGCCAATAAGCACAAGCTACTTTAACTGGCTGCTACGAGATTGATTGGGGTTTAATGGCACAAGGTGCCATTTGGGACATGCTGCGCCAAAAAAAAGTCAGGAAAAATAGATAATTAAAAATTAAAGTTTAACATCTCAAATATAAAAAATGTTACACAACAAGATGAATGGAAAAATTGATAAAAATGTATATATAAAATCAGATAACCAAGTTTAAAACCTATAGCTACTGAACCAAGAACAAGTTAGAAAAAAAGAAGTCAGAACGAAAGTTTAAAGAATTACATTAGGGGAGACCGGGGGAATGGCGACACCTTAAGGGAATTTATTTCTTTTCACCTCGAAAAAATGTTTATTTTTTAATAGTAAAAATTCTAAAGCTAAATCATGATCATTAGTATCTGTATAAATTTAACCGTAATCATAACTGTAAAGTAAGCATACATAAAAGAAATATTTTTTAAACCTCTGCACAATGGCGGGATTACCCAGGACACTGGGGTAATGCCGCCACTCTTTAATGACCTAGTACATGCATCAAATGGATACTAGGAAACACACAACCTACTGAAAATAGTTAGAATGCAATGTAATTGAGCAGAATAATGGTTAAGCTTACAATTTACTTCATATTGCAAAAGTCACTCTGCTGAATCGGCTCCACTACAGTAAAATGAGGCCATTTCTCATCCGATTTGCATGGCGGCGGCATTACCCCGAGAGGACAATATGGCGGAAATCCCCAAGCAAAGCCGAAAGAAGAACCGAACTTGTTCAACACACTGCATCAAAATGTTGGCGAATGCATGTAGATTACGGGTCATATTATCTTAAATACCTAATGTTACAATAAAAGGTGCTTATCACTATTCATTTGAAGCTCCAAAATAATAAACAACTAGGTGAAAACTACATTTTTCACTAGAACAAACAAACTACGTACAGCAAAGCCACTCTCACTTTAGGCCCTGTTTATATTGTTGGCCGCTATAGTGCAGGCACATTCACTATCTCAAACTGCCCTTAGTTTTTAAACTAGGTGGGGTGGCGGCATAACCCGGGTTGGCGGCATTTCCCCGGTCTCCCCTATAACTTCTGATAAAAACAGCGAGTGAAAAATTGAATTTACTGTAAAAGTAATTGAATAAAATGCAAATTTTAGAATGTATAAAAACCACACCATAACATGATTAAAAAAAATAATCCAAAATATTTATTGTTAAAATACGTTAAAGGTATGAAGCAATGACCGTTCAAAATACAAAGGGTAAAAATGTTAATTTTTTTTTTTAAACTTAGAAAAAGAGATTTTTTAAAGCAGTGTCAAATCATGTAGGATCCTATCTTTCGAAAACAGTATCATCCGAATCCTAGGATTCAGGATCCATAGCCTCTTCCACATATCTTTGTAAATGTATGGGATCCTTCATATTTGTAAGAGATGGGCAAAGAATAGATTTCTTGCCTTTACCCTTCACAGTCCTCCACTGGGAGGTTGGTTGGTTGGTTGTATGGAGTTTTATGGCGCAAAATCCCTGAGGGGACATGCTGCGCCAAAAAAGACTAAAAAACACAATGTAAATAAAAGAAATGAGAAACACAATCTTGATGAGATCCCACCCAGATGTAGACAGACGTGTAGAAGTGTAAAATATTTAATTAAAAATAGTAGCGTAAAAAAGTTAAAAGTAATTCAATGCAAGAGCAGCCTGGATGGGGTTCCCCATCCAGATGTCACAAAGGTGTAGCAGAAAACTAGGTCGTGTAACCAATGAAAGCAATAAAAATCATATTTCAAAATAAAATCCAGCATGTTTTAAAAAGGTAAAGAGTGCCCCATGCGGTGTTTCCCCAATGAGGTTTGTCAAGATTGGTGATGAATTAAAGCAAATTCTGTACAGGTGCCGTAGGCCCGGACAGTCAGATAAAATATGATGAATGGTCAGGTAATCGAAATGACAATGTGGACACATGGGTGCATCCTCCCGAAGTAAAAGATGTTTATGAGTGATCCTTGAATGTCCAATTCTCAGACGGGTAAGAAGAACATCTGCTTTCCTTGGGTAACTCGAAGGCCAGGTCGTGATTGTTGGTTTGATGTGGTGCAGTTTATTATTACATTCTGAATCCCAACTTTCTTGCCAATTATTATGAATAAAGTGTCTTATGAGTAGTTTAACGTCTGAGAATGGAATTTTATGTTGTAACGGATTCAGAGCACGTTTTGCTGCCTCATCAGCCTTCTCATTTCCAGGGATACACATGTGCCCAGGTACCCAGCAAAATAAAATGTTATAACCACGTCTTATCAGTTTATTATAAAGATCCAAGATGGCCGAGACATATGGGTGCTTATTAAATGATTTTATTGCATCAATAGAGATTTCCGAGTCAGTATAAATGATGAAAAAAGTCTTATGATGATGAGCAATGTGCAACATGGCTCTCTCAATTGCTATTAATTCGGCCGTAAACACAGAAAAAGAAGGGTGTAGCCGATAACTGAAAGTGGTATTATCAAAGAAAACTCCACAACCAACATTATCTCTACACTTTGATCCATCAGTATAAATATCTGTATAGTTATTGTAATTAGAGCGGTGTGCAGCAAATAACTGTTGAAAGACAGTAGGTGCTAATTTCTTTTTGTAATAATCTTTAAAAGGATGGAGGGTGGTAATATTAAGAGTTTTCCAGGGAGGGAACGTGTGCAATGGGCATGGGCTCACCTCAATATTGCTTAGATTGCTATTGTTAATAAAATTTCTCACTCTGACTCCAAATGATGGAATGCAGGATGGTCGGTGCTGATAAAGCATATCATTGTCTGCATTTAAAATATTTGTATGAAGTGGATGATCATTATGTGAAAGAATACGATAGTACAAATCTAAAGAAAGCTTTTCCCGAATATGATGTAATGCTGGTTCATTACAGTCAACATAGAGACTTAAAACTGGCGATGTACGAAATGCACCAGAACAGACAGAGTGCGCGGTGGTGCACAGTGTCAAGTTTTTTAAGAGTGGAAATGCGGGACGAGCCATGGAAGGGTAATTTTATTATCTAAGTTACTATAAAAAATAGATTAAACATTCCAAAATTATGAAGTTCTAAAGTGTGTTAATTATATGTTAATTTATATACCATGCTATCAGTCTTTATTATTATTGTGGAGAGAAACATCAGTACAGACCCCTCATGATATGTTATTTTCGGTTATTAAGTGACACCATTTTTCTTAACCATTTTTTATATTCTCTGTATGACTTTACATTATAAATAATCATTAAAATTATATAATGGTTACTGAAAAAAACATAGTTGACACTTAAAGCTCTGTGGAACTACTACGTTACCACAAGAAGCAGAAAATATTTTTAAAGATGTGTGACGAAAAACTGGTGTAACAGTTCAGTGGGAGCCAGGAAAAGTTACTAATGGGCAAAAGAAAGAAGCTGTAATAAAATTGTGTGGTCCCCCTGATGGAATTAAAATCGTCAGAAACATGATTTTGTAAAACCTAGAAATACAGAGGTCTTGAAAATGGACATCACTCATGAAGACCATCCATCCCTTAGTGGATGCCACAACATCACAATTTTATGAAAGGTCACAAAGGAAGTAACATTCAAGCTATTTCTAAAAGAACAGGTGCAAAAATTATGTTCCCTAATTTGAACTCTGAAATTAGTGAAAGGCGTCATGTCATTATAACTGGCAATTTGCATTGTGTTTACATGGCTTGGCAAGAAATTACGAGTTGCTTACCAGTGGTACTTTCTTTTGATGTCAGTGAAAACAAAGAAACAACAATGGTTTTTCTGACATTCTTCTTGATTGTAATATAAGTTTTTCTACAAAATCAAGCAAAAGTATATAAAGAATGTTACTGTAAAAGGCCCAGAAAAATTCTCGAAACAAATATTGCAGTATAGACAAGGGGTATGTAATTTAACACCTATAAATTTTCAGCCAGATGTTGACTATACCAGGTTAGCCTTCTCTTTCCAGGGCAGCAATGCTGATGTTTCCCATGCTCGGATTTTGCAAAATTTAAAATGTAGTTTCAATTGACAGTAGCAGTTCTGATTTTAAAGAGGTCATTAATTTCCTGAATATCAGAAATGGTTTTTCACAACCTTTTGTGCCCTGCAATACATCTTTATATTCACCCATTACTTATATTGATTTTCCTGCTGTTAGTGAAAGAATGTATGAAAGAAAAAAACTTATCATAATTAGCCTTCATCTGCAGTTTTGCCTGTTTGCGCAAATTCAGGCCACTCATCTACTTTATTATGGACACAGAATGGCATTAATAATAATGAAGTTGTCATTGAGAAGTCCAATCAGTCCCATGAACAATCAGATTCTTTTTGTAACATTGAAAACCATTCTGATTTGAGAGATCCTTGTATTGATCAGTTTGAAATTTTCGAAAGAGACTGTCAGCCCATCAAGCTATTCATCGCCAGATAGAATCTACACAAGTTCCTTCTAACATTTGGGCTGGTTATGGCTTTTCCCAGTCAATGCCTGCAGCTTTCACTATCAAAGAAGGGGAATCTTTCAGATATTCCTCTACTTCATGAGAAAGTAATGGCAGTTCAACTTCTGAAGATAGCATGAGTAATGTTTTTGACTAACACTTCTTTGCTGCCAGTTAAATTTAATCACAAAGATATTTTACAAGAGTTGTTATATAAAGAGGGCCTTTACAACTACATTGACACCTTTCTAAGAGAAGAGATTGACTACACTGCCTTCTTGTTATTAAACGAATCTGACTTTATAAATTTGGGAATAAATTATCAAGCCCGTATGAAGATAACTTGCTTAATTAGAGAATTACAAGACAGTAATTTAAAAACGTTCTATGCTGCTCCTGGCGCTGGATGTGAAATTTCGCAAACCTCTTCTGTTCTCAGCCAGACTGATTAGGCGCCAGTGATCCCAGGTCACGTGGTCTGACTAGAGAATTAATATTTAAAAACATTTTTTCTTTCTTGTTCCTTCTTTTTTAGTTGGTTTTGTGAATGTGAATCTTGAACGCAGCAGGTAATAAGCTGCGTATAGGTTTTTTATCGTGGTCTTCTATTAGAAGAAATGATGTTTAATTTAAAAAAAGGGGAAATTTATTTCCGAATATGAAATCATGCTTGACTTCTTGTTAGAAGAAATAGTTACTGAAGTATTAATTGTATTAAAAGCATTTCTCTTGTTTATAGTTCAGTTTGAATGTGAATCTCGAAAGCAGCATGCTGGCTGTGTATTTCTTGTTCTTCCGAAAAGGGAGAAATAAATATTCTTGAACATATAAAAGAAATTATCTGGAATTCCTAGTGAGGAATAACAAATATTATTCATATGTTTTCGTTTTATATACTGTATATATTTAAAAGTGTAAATATAGAATTTTCAAGATTCTAATCATCCTGTGCTTGACTTGGACTTATACTAAACAACACCAGCGCCATTTTCAGTTGTGAAATATGTTTGTTTACATTAATATTTAAAAACAGATCGTGAATTCTTGAACTTAGCTCTCCCAAATATGATTTTACATGAATCGTGAAGTCTATAATTAAGCTCTCTCAACCTTGGATTTAAATTGTGATAACGTGAAATTTCGTGGAATATATGAACATTATTCTTCACTGGAAGGAAGAAGAGTGACAGAAACTCTTTAATTGAAGGATGTGTCCAAGATCGATGAATTTCATATACTTGTTGGTATCATTTCTCAGAACTTGCATGTTGAAAAAAATTACATTATCATTTGGCACATATTTCTGTTTTTTATTTTATCAATTTGTATAAAAGTCTCCGTTGTTGTATAATATGTTTTAAATAATGTTTTTTTCATTCATGACTCATGTGTTCATTTTTAAATTTAAATCGTGCCAAATGAAACATTCTCTGGGAGATTTTACAATGAACATTTTTTATATTTTCTTTTGCAAGTTCTTTTGTTTCTTCTTTATAATGTTTATTGATATATTTATGTATGTTAGAAAATGTTTTGGTACAAAAGCTTTACGAATATTTTAGAATTTGAACTTGTTAATTGCTGTATATATCTCTCAAGAGATTTATTGATATAAATTGTAGTAGGTGCTCTCGGGTCCTGGGACAAGCAGAATGATAAAATAGTAAACAAGCTCTGCTCCAAAAAATATGATACGCAGATGAGAAAACTGATAGTATCAGACTGTATTAGAACTTCCCGTGACATCTACATTGAACACATTACTGATATTGCACAGACTGATAATAGGTCAAGATTCAAATTCAAAAAGAGAGTGGTGTATCCCAGTCAAATAATAGACGAATGGTACGAGGGGGAAGAAGCATTCCCCTCTCGCGCAAAAATTCCCGCACACGGATACTCCCAACCTTCAACGGAAGACATTCACGATCTTGAAATTCTCATCCAATATGATTCTGCAGATGATGATCTTAACTTTGGGCGTAACGAACTAAATGTACACCCAAGTGCCAACAACCCAAACGAGGCTCTCACTGCGGCATCATTACCTGCAATATTTTCAAATCGTGATTTGGGCGAAGATATCATCGAAGATCCCGAGCCAGAATTTGCATCTCAGAATTTTAATACATGCAATTCTCGTGTTCAAAGTCCCAAAATGATTCCCCAAGAAGCCTTGACAGTGTCGAATAATCATAACGTGGACAAATTTAGGTTGCGGTACGTTTTTGTTCCCTTTATTTGGAAGTTGTGCAGAAAATCTGTGTGTTAATTCTTGTAATCATGGAGACCAAAAACTTGCCCATTTGGGATACATTGATCATTGAAGAGGGGGGTGTACAGGTATCTCAATTGTTTCCCGGATAATGGATACGTTATTCACTATTTATAAAATCAATCTGAAAAGGTGCTTTGGTACATAATGTGGCCAATTATGTAGTTTTCCTTTTTTATATTATAAAAGTATGGCTCAAACGTCTTCGAAATGTTAACTTCGGTGGCAATTTTCCTGGTTGGTTACAACTTTCCATGAGTCGATAACTGAAAAAATTTTAATTCACTTAATATTTGCATATGCACTCATCTATCATCTACTTTTATAGTTCATTTAACGAATCTTATTTTAAAGTAACTTGCACCGAAGAAAAAAAGTTGATGTTTCGCAAACGTTTAATTTAGAATTCCACATCAATTAAAATTTATTCCATCATAAAAGGGAAACTATCACATTTAAAAGAACTTGCAGATATGCGACATAGACTTCTTTTGAATATATTTTTATGCATGAAATATGATTCGATGCTAACATAAGACCGCTTCGAAGATGTGAGATTCCTCAATATGTATACAATAATTGAATATTACAAAGGAGGGGATGTCACCAAATACGCTAATGCTTAAGTAGGTTTCCTTGAACACACTATTAAGGCTTTCCTCAATATATCGTGCTCAAGATGGCAATTGCCTCGAATGACTATCCAGAAGGCAAAACAAAATTATGTTGTTCTAATTAACTGTATGCCAGAGAAAAAAATTAACAAAACACAACTTCTTTATAGGAAAGAAAAATCCCCTACATTAACAAACCATTAGTATGAGAGTTTTGTGTTCTAGAAATGAGAGAATTTAACTTAGAACTAGCATAGTATTAAATATGGTAATGATTGGTATCTCTGAATACATTAACGACAAAGGATGTTTTTGTATAGACATCATGAGATTATACTTTAACCCATCGGTGTGTCAGTAGATGATTAACACGAGTGACTATATGCATGATTATGTTGTTACCATTAAGAGTATTCCGAAGAAAAAAACAAAATAAAGACTATTGTAATAAAAGAAAATACAAGAATAAACAAAATCTTTAACATATAAATGTGCAAATTCCTCAGAGAATTTGCGAATGGTTTTTTAATATTGTAATGGTGGGGGACGCTTCAGAATACCTTAATATTCATTTAGATCAGACATGCTAATGTTATCTCGTCTGTCTTTCAGCCTGCCATTATAACACGGGCGTTTAATAATTAGTGGAAACTTTACTCCACGTGAAGGCAAAGAGGCATTAAAGTACCAATCTTTCGTTCGCTGCGGGTTATACCGCAGTAGGGGTGACCGGGGGGGGGCGCCACTCGGGGTTATGCCGCCACAAAGCAAAGATTACGAAAACACAGCCTCTTATAGAAAAAAACTAAGAAGTAACACATTTTTAGAATAAATATTTTGTTTTTTCAACGAATGTGGGGATTCTCCTTAAGAACTTGTATATAGTTATTGAATATTATAATCTTTCAGATATCTCTTCATCTTGACGCCAAAAGATACCGTGAAAATGATCATTAAGCTATTACTTAGCCAAATTACGTGCACAATGTTATTTATTCAAATAGAAGCAAGTCGTACATAGATATTGAATCCAAAGGAAAAGGACATTTAGGTAAACCTTACAAAGTTTTGCATGAACGTAGTCTTCCACAACAAATTCCTAAAGGTAATTTTTGTCTCACTTAATTATCAAACTTTGTCATTAAATTAGATTTCATTTAGGGGAGACCGGGGGAATGGCGACACCTTAAGGGAATTTAAATTTTTTCATCTCGAAAAAATGTTTATTTTTTAATAGTAAAAATTCTAAAGCTAAATCATGATATTTAGTATCTGTATAAATTTAACCATAATCATAACTGTAAAGTAAGCATACATAAAAAAATATTTTTTAAACCTCTGCACAGTGGCGGGATTACCCAGGACACTGGGGTAATTAACCGCCACTGTACCGGGGTAATGCCGCCACTCTTTAATGACCTAGTACATGCATCAAATGGATACTAGGAAACACACAACCTACTGAAAATAGTTAGAAAGCAATGTAATTGAGCAGAATAATGGTTAAGCTTACAATTTACTTCATTTTGCAAAAGTCACTCTGCTGAATCGGCTCCACTACATTAAAATGAGGCCATTTCTCACCCGATTTGCATGGTGGCGGCATTACACCGAGAGGACAATATGGCGGAAATCCCCAAGCAAAGCCGAAAGAAGAACTGAACTTGTTCAACACATTGCATCAACATGTTGGCGAATGCATGTAGATTACGGGTCATATTATCTTAAATACCTAATGTTACAATAAAAGGTGCTTATCTCTACTCATTTGAAGCTCCAAAATAATAAGCAACTAGATGAAAACTACATTTTTCACTAGAACAGACGAACGACGTACAGAAAGTCATTCCCACTTTAGGCACTGTTTATATTGTTGGCCGCTATAGTGCAGGCACATTCACTATCTCAAACTGCCCTTAGTTTTTAAACTAGGTGGGGTGACGGCATAAACCGGGTTGGCGGCATTCCCCCGGTCTCCCTTATACTAGTAAATTGATGTCTTGCGAATGAATAGTTGAGTACTTCTACTTTACAGTAAACTACTGGATATCGCTCAAATTTGTCAATTTTGGATTCGTACATTTAATACAATATGGAGTCCAGAACCAATCTTTTATGGATCTACAATGCATGGGCTAAAGAATCATTTTTGTTCCAGAAATACGATACTATTGCTAACTTATCGTGCAACCGGAAAATAGTCTATCCATGTTTAAGAGGAAAAGCTCCTTTACGGCAGATAATCAGCAGTGTTAAACCATTAAAAAAAAATTGACAATTTATCTTTTCACATACCCAATGACACATTTTAAAAATTTCCGTATTTGCTTTGTTAACCTATGATCCACTGAGGTCCAGGGACATGTGTTGCTAAATTTCGCAATCCACAAATATTTCACTAATACAAAATATTTTTTGGATTGCGTGTGAAAATGTATTAAACAACATTTTAAGGAAAAAAATCCGTCAATAAACATTTTTCTCCCTATTATTATTATTATTAAAACCACGAAGTTGGGAAAAATAATCTATTGTTTCTTATTCATTCTTTTTTTTTCCAGAAGATAGTTGGTTGGTTGTATATGTTTTTATGGCACAAAGTCCCATGAGGGACATGCTGCGCCAAAAAAATAATTATAGACTAAAAAGGATGAAATTAAATAAAGTAGCTAAAATATAGGTAAATATGAAAGAAAATAAATAACGTAGAAGAGGTATCTGGATGGGGTATCCCATCCAGATGTTAAAACCAAAAATCAGTCATAAAACCAACGAAATAAATAAAAGATTAGATATAAAAATAAAATCCTGCGTGTTTTAAAAACGTAAAGAGTGCCCCATGAGGTGTTTCCCCGATGAGGTTTGTCATTGCTGGTAATGAAGTGTTAAAATAAATTCTATATAAGTGCCGGAGGCCCGGACAGTCAGTTAAAACATGATGAATGGTCAGATAATCATAATGACAATGTGGACACGTGGGTGCATCCTCCCGAAGTAAAAGATGTTTATGAGTGATCCTAGAATGACCAATTCTCAGACGAGTCAGAAGGACATCTGTTTTCCTTGGATAATTTGAGGCCACGTTATGATTGTAGGTTTGATATGGTGCAATTTATTATTGTATTCTAAATCCCAGCTTTCTTGCCATTTATTATGAATAAAATGGTTTATAAGTAGTTTAACGTCTGAGAATGGTATTCTATGGTGTAAGGGATTAAGAGCCAGCTTTGCCGCCTCATCTGCTTTTTCATTTCCAGGGATACCCATGTGTCCAGGTACCCAGCAAAATAAGATATTATAGCCACGTCTTGTCAATTTATTATAAAACTAAGATGGACGAAACAAAGGGATGCTTTTTAAGTGATTTTATAGCGTCAATAGAACTATTAGAGTCAGTGTAAATGATGAAGGATGAGATATGATGATGAGAGATGTGCGACATGGCTCTCTCTATTGCAATCAATTCGGATGTAAAGACAGAAATTGAAGGGTGCAGACGATAACTCAAGGTAGTGTCATTACAAAAAATCCCGCAGCCAACAATATCCTTACTCTTAGAACCATCCGTATAGATATCTATGTAATTATTAAAGTTTGCACGATGTGCAGCAAATAGTTGTTGAAAGGCAAGAGGAGTTAGATTATTTTTATTGTAACCTTTAAAAGGATGGAGGGTGGTAATATCAGGAGGTTTCCAGGGAGGGAACTGGTACATTGGACAAGGGTTCACTTCAATATTTATTAGAGCACTATCATCAATAATTCTTCGTATTCTGGCTCCAAAAGATGGTATGCAAGATGGTCTATGCTGATAAAGGATATCATTGTCTGTATTTAAAATATGGTTATGAAGGGGATAGCTAGGATATGAAAGGATACGGTAATACAACTGTAATGAGAGTTTATCACGAATATGATGTAATGCTGGTTCGTTACAGTCAACATAAAGGCTTAAAATTGGAGACGTACGAAATGCACCAGAGCAAACCCGGAGTGCGCTATGGTGCACAGTGTCAAGTTTTTTGAGAGCAGATTTACTGGCTGAACCATAGACCTTGCAGGTATAGTCAATTTTAGACCGGATCATGGCACGATAGATTTTAAGGAGAGAAGTACGATCTGCTCCCCAAGAGGTATTTGAAAGCACCTTTAAAAGATTAAGAGATTTTTCACATTTTGTGCGTAACAGTAAGATATGTGGTAAAAAGGTTAACTTTTTATCAAAGTGAAGGCCCAGAAAACGGACACTGTCCACAACAGGAATCTGAGTTGAGTCAATAAAAATTTCAGGATCTGGATGTAGATCTCTACGTCTACAAAAGTGCACGCAAGAAGTTTTGTCTTTAGAAATGATAAAACCATTTTTATTTGTCCAATTAAGAATATGAGTGATGGCAGTTTGCAATTGTCTCTCAATAAAACGAATATCTTGACCTATACACATAATGCGAAAGTCGTCAACATAGAGATCTCCCTTCACCGAAGGGGGTAATTGACCAAGGATATCATTTATTTTGATAGCAAAGAGGGTGGCACTCAGGCCACTGCCCTGGGGTACACCCTCTTCTTGTACATAAAAACTTGATAGAGTTCCCCCAATCCTGACTTGAAAGAGTCGCATGCCGAGGAAGTTGTCAATAATGATTGGGAGATTCCCACGAAAATCAAGATTAAACAAATCACGAAGGATCCCGTATCGCCATGTTTTGTCATAGGCTTTCGCCATGTCAAAATAGACTGACACAAAATGGCTGCGTTTTAGAAAAGCAGTCCGAATATGATTTTCAAGATGGATCAGGTTATCGATAGTAGATCTACCTCGTCGGAATCCACTTTGAAAAGCGGCAAGCAGATTGTTAGATTCCAAAATATGCACAAGGCGGATATTTACCATTTTTTCTAGAAGTTTGCAAAGGCTGCTAGTGGGTGCAATAGGTCTGTAATTACTGGGGTCACTGGAATCTTTACCTGGTTTAGGAAAGGGAATAATAACAGCTTTACGCCAGGCATAAGGAAAGGCATGTTCAACCCAAATTCTATTATAGAAGGCAAGTAAGTTATTAAGTGAGGCGGTGGAGAGATGTTTTAGCATGGTATAGGTGATGCCATCGTGACCTGGAGCAGAGAGGTGGCTTTTTTGCAAACAACTTAGGAGCTCTGAAATCGTAAAGGGGTTATTATAGTTAAAAGAATGGCGAGAATGAAAATTGATGCGGGTAGTTTCCATTTGTCTTTTATATGATAAGAATGGTTCTGGGTATGAATCTGTGCTAGAGTTAGATGCAAGTGTATTTGCTATTGTTTCAGCAATATTTTTGGGTGAAGCTATTGTTTGACCGTTGTGATTTAGGATTGAGATATGGTTTTCGGAATATAGGCCCATACAATTTTTTACTTTTTTCCAGAGGACTTTGCTTGAGGTATTAGAGCTAATGTTAGATACGTATTGCATCCAAGATTCACGCTGGCTCTTACGACGCACTCTTCTAGCTTCCGCCTTTGCTTTTTTGAAGGCAATATAATTTGTATTATTGGGATACCTCCGGAAGAGGCCCCAAGCCTTCTGTTGATTTTTTTTTTGCAATCTGGCAATCACTGTTCCACCACGGTTTCTTGTGCCTAGGTGTAGCAGTGCATTTAGGAATGCTAATATCTGCAGCATTGATAATACACTGGGTGATATTATCAAGTGCATCATCAATATCACAGTAAATCATGTCGTTTGTAATTGTAGCCTGATTTTTGAAAGATGGCCAATTTGCTTTGTCATAAATATAGCGCTTAAAATAAGTATTAGAGTCCCTGTTAGGAGTAGTCTGTGTGATAAATGTTGGAAAATGGTCACTGCCGTGCAGGTCATTTGAGACCCAGAAGTTCCAGAATGGATAAACAGATTTAGAGCAGATTGTAAGGTCTATTGCATGAAAAGTGCGAGTTGGTTCATGAAAGTAAGTGTTATCTCCATTATTAAGCAGGCATAAGCCATTGTCAGATATTAATTTCTCAATAACATCACCACGCTGATTAGAATCGGTATTTCCCCACAGTTGACTATGTGCATTAAAGTCTCCAACAACGATGTAAGGAGTGGGGAGTTGGAGAAGGAGATTATTAAGAGTAGCTGACTGAATAGACTGATTTGGCGGTAAGTATAAGGTGCAAATTGCTATTAGCCGGTTAATATGTACACGGACTGCAACAGCTTGTAAATTTGTGTTTAGATTAATATGCGTATGGGGTAGGTTGCGAGAGATGAAAAGAGCCACTCCACCTGTGGCCCTTTCACTACCAGTAAAATCTTTTCGGTATGTAGCATAAGTGCGCAATTTTGCTTTGTCATTGGGTTTAAGAGGGGTTTCTTGTAACGCTAAACATAGTGGTTGATGGTCATGAAGAATGTTGCGGATTTCGTCATATTTATTATGATAGCCACGGCAGTTCCACGAGATAATATTAGACATGAATGATTTTTTTAGTAACATATCTGCGTTAAGTTATTCGGAGATAGTCATACTATCTCCATCGTTAAATTCTTCATCCGAATCTGGGTGAAGAGCTAGTGCATCATCATCCTCCATTTTATCTGTCTGTTTTGGGTGGATTTCTTTTTTGGTTGTTTTACTCTTTCTCTTTTTGGCTGCATTTTCAGATGGCACAGTGACTTTAACTGTTGGCAGGTTAAATTTCTCTGCATCAGATTTACGGTTTGGTTTCACAGATGGCGTTTTTGTTGTATTTTGAGAACCTCTTTTATGGATTGGAAGTTTAGAGATTAAAGATTGCGACGAGGTATTTTGTTGTGAATTAGGAACAGATTTTGATAAGTTGGGATGAGCAGATTTTGGTGACTTAGGAGGAGCAGCAGCTTGCGTTGATCTATTTGTCTTACCAGAATTATTAGACAGGTTATTTTCTTTTTGATTAGACTGGCAATTAGTTTCAGTGGGTAATTCGGTTTGGGTTGCAATAGTTTTATGAGTTTTTTGGACTGTTTTAGACAAAGCAGCAGCATATGATACACCAACTGTGGGTGTCCTGGATTCAACTATTTTTCTAGCCTCGGGGTATGATAAATTTTCTTTTGTTCGTATTGTTTGTATCTCTTTTTCTTTTCGCCACTGCTCGCAGGATTTTGAATAAGATGGGTGCTCTTTTTTGCAGTTTACACAAGAAGGTGGTGCGCCTTGCATTGTACACTTTCGTGGCCAACTGCACTACACCGACAACATGTGGTTTTACCTCGGTATGAGGTTTTTGAGTGCCCAAAGCGTTGACAATTAAAACAACGCAGTGGGTTTGGGATATAAGGTCTGACAGAACATGAAAGATATCCGGCTTTTATATATTTGGGTAGGTTTGGCGAGTTAAAAGTAAGTATTATATGCTTGGTAGGTATCTGAATTTGATTCGCTGGTATTTGTTCATCTTTACGGGTGATTTTTATACGTCTAGCTCCTATGACATTTTGTTCCCTTAAGTTTTCCACTATTTCATCTTCGGTTACATGCAGGAGGTCAGATTCAGAGATCACCCCACGAGAAGTGTTGAGGGTTCTATGTGGACTTACGGATATTGGGATATTTGCAAATTGTGTACATTTCTTTAAACTTATGGCTTGTTTGCTATTGTTTACTTCAATAAGAAGATCACCAGATTGAATTTTTTTGATGGTCTTTGGTTCACCAATCAATCCTTGGATAGATTTGTGAATCAGAAAGGGAGAGGTCTTGTCAAAACTGCCTTCTTGTCTTTTGATAACAAAGAATCTTTCAGCACATGAATTGGTATTGGAGGCAATATCATCACACAATTTATTTTGGTTTGCATTCTCTCCACATGGGAGAGGATTTAAAGGAGGTAAAGTTTTTCCATCCATATTGAAATAAAAAAAATCAATTCAGACACCGGTCGCACCACCCACCACCGAGCCCAACAAGGGGATGCACATTCGTGCACCAGTGCTAACCAGGGCCCATACTTTCACAAGACACTCCTATGCCAGTCTCCACCCTTAACGAGATGGCTAGTAAGTACTCGCTCGCTTGATCCCAAGCCAGTGACAAGTCAGCTGACCAGCCGATTGATGCATACGGGACCAATATGCACCTCCCGTCTACCTGAAGCTGGGGCCAAAGCAGCGTGTTGGTTTCCCTCAACTGCCAGGATCCCCCTTTCCAGGGACACGGGTCGCCACGTACGGCAAACACGTGGGTGGTTTACAATTCTCCATGAGTCGATATACAGGATGATATCGGCTCATGCAGAATTGCCCTCACCTCCGAAGAGGAAACCACAATGAGAGTGAAACAAAGAGGAAAGAAAGACAAGAGGAAAAGGAAAAGAGAAAGATCGCTCAGGTGCCCGGGGTTGCGAAGCCCGTGAATACCTAAATAAGGTATCCCCCTGGGGGATTTTTTCCAGAAGACAAAGATGACGTATTTCTATCTCCAATGATTTCTCGTCCATCAACTCAAATAACAGTACAAAGTAACAGAAGCAGTGAGCCATCAGATGATGAGGATAATGATGGAGGAATTCAATGCGGCAACAGACCCGCCGGTGGTATTCAACGAAGAGGGGATCGTCGTTCCCTGGGCCCACGAGTGGGTTCATATATAACCCCAGCTCCTCCAGACGCACCGGAGCAGCCCCGAGTCTGGCAGGGTGGACCAGGACTTATGTACACTATATGAGCGCAAAATTGTAAAGAGGATTTGGAAGAGGCCAAAGAGGAAAAGGAAAAGAGAAAGATTGCTCAGGAACCCGGGGCTGCGAAACCCGTGAATATCTAAAAAAGGTATCCTCTGTGGGGGGGGGGGGGGATTTGGTCCTGAGAAGTTTCCGTTGCGGCATCCTAACTGTTAACTGCAGGGGTGTTCTGGTGAAGTCGTCCTCTAAGGAACTAACATCGTTTCATGTTCTAAAGAAAACAGACTTGAAGGTTATATCATCAAAGGTCTTTAATTGGAGACCTAATAAGTCGCAATATTTTTCAGCAAATGACATTTCATAGGACATTGAAGAAGTGGGAGTTCTGAGACCTCCCGACTGCATATTTTTGTTTTACGAGTAAAATTAAAAAATCAAACATTTTTGAAAAAACATCAGACATGCCCTGATTCCGCTCTCACGGTGTTGAGATATTAGCAACGTTGTTAGCAATTTCGACTGTATTAGTACATACATAAATCCACAACAGTAACTAAATATTCGAAACAACGATTACAATCCAACAATATAATTAGCGGCCCCACCAGTGGAAGAGAGGTTCTACTCTCAAAGCTGGTAGACGGGAGGTGCTTGGTTTGAACCCAATCGCGCCCATCAGCCTAAACATTCGAAGTTTTCCTTGCGTAAGTTCGGATTAGAAAGACCCCCCACGGAAGGCACAACCTTCGGGCCCATATCCCTCATTTAGATAATTGAACGTCATAAACAACACCACCAACAATATAATTTGATGAGCTTAAATCCAGTAACCAATTTTGAAGAAATTAGGAAGTTTGAAAATTTTTTTAAAGATGTAGGGGAGACCGGGGGAATGCCGCCAACCCGGGTTATGCCGCCACCCCACCTAGTTTAAAAACTAAGGGCAGTTTGAGATAGTGAATGTGCCTGCACTATAGCGGCCAACAATATAAACAGTGCCTAAAGTGAGAGTGACTTTTCTGTACGTCGTTTGTTTGTTCTAGTGAAAAATGTAGTTTTCATCTAGTTGCTTTTTATTTTGGAGCTTCAAGTGAGTAGAGATAAGCACTTTTTATTGTAACATTAGGTAGTTAAGATAATATGACCCGTAATCTACATGCATTCGCCGTCAGTTTGATGCAATGTGTTGGACAAGTTCGGTTTTTCTTTCGGCTTTGCTTGGGGATTTCCGTCATATTGTCCTCTCGGGGTAATGCCGCCGCCATGAAAATAGGGTGAGAAATGGCCTCATTTTAATGTAGTGGAGCCGATTCAGCTGAGTGACTTTTGCAATATGAAGTAAATTGTAAGCTTAACCAATATTCTGCTCAATTACATTGCTTTCTAACTATTTTTTGTAGGTTGTGTGTTTCCTAGTATCCATTTGATGCATGTACTAGGTCATTAAAGAGTGGCGGCATTACCCCGGTACAGTGGCGGTTAATTACCCCAGTGTCCTGTGTAATCCCGCCACTGTGCAGAGGTTTAAAATATATTTTTTTATATATGCTTACTTTACAGTTATGATTACGGTTAAATTTATACAGATACTAAAGATCATGATTCAGCTTTAGAAATTTTACTATTAAAAAATAAACATTTTTTTCGAGGTGAAAAAATTTAAATTCCCTTAAGGTGTCGCCATTCCCCCGGTCTCCCCTATGCATAAATATATCTATACTAATAAAAGAACACATCGCTCTGTCTGTGTGTGTGTGTGATGGCTAGCGAAATCTACCGCACGTCGAAGTCTGAAAATTTAGGTGAGGTTAGTTCAAGACAGGTCCTGATGAACCCGAGGCTCAGACTTTTAAATTTTTTAAGGGCCAGAGCCCCTGAGCCCATTTAAGGTTTTAAGCACACAATTGTAAATAACTTGCTACCTTTTTATCCAATCTTCTTCGTTTTGAGCGAGCTTTCACCATATAGTTATTCTCGCCATTCTACTTTCCAGTTATGTCTCTGGATCCTTGAGGCCCTATACAGTGTCCCTTGAAGTTTTTGTGCAAATAAATTGTTAATAAATTGCTTCCTTTTTATTCCGATCTTCATTTTTGGGTTGCTTTGCTTTTTCATTTTAGTTATTCACGTTTCTACATTCCAGTTAAAACCCTGTGGACCCTAGGAAATCGCAAGGCCCGGTCCAGGGCCCCTTTAATTTTTTGAGCGCCAAGCATTTTTCACCCCTTATTTTCTTACCTTCTAAGCGAATAATTTTATAGTGTAGTCTTTTGTTCTTATTCCTGGACCCACACCCTCCTATTTTTATTCGGGCCCTAGGGCCCTTTTTTAAACATTAACGTAATGTTTTGTGCATTTCTTTAAAATATTATTCCAACGACTAATTCATACCCTATGCTTAATTTTGACTAATTGAAGCTGTAAAGCGCTAAGTACAAAGACATTTTAACATTTTTATGTTAGGGCCCTCTTTTAACTATGAGTTGTTCTATTTTGTGCCCCCTATTGTAGCGCCCTTAAAAATGGACCTATTCACTAGCTTTTTTTTTCTAACAACTTAGGTCCTCCAGCTACTAAATGAACGACAAAGTAATTTCTCGGACTTTAGCTACCACCAATTTTGAATATTAATAGCCTTCTTGGGGTCCTTCGTGTTGATTTTTTTAAAAGGATCCAAATTTCTTGAAAATTTGTTTAACATAGTTATAGAATCCTCCGATTACTTTAATAACTACTAAAAATACCTTAATATCCAACTACATGCCAGTTAAGCCCTGGCACTTTGGGGCCCGCTAACGGGTTCTTTGAAATTTGTGCATCATAATTTGCATTTAAGAGGAGGCAATTTATTAACAATCTTTATTTTTGGTATCCTTTTTCCATTATTTATTCTCCCTGGGGCCATACTGTCCCGGTCCAGGGCGTTTAACTTTTTGTGCGCATGCATATCCCACCGACTAATTTTCCCACTTTCTCCGTGCATAATTTTAAAGTTGAGTCTTGGACTGTTCTTCCAGGACCAACACCCTCATACTTTTATTGTTGCCCTTGGGATTTTTTAAAGCATTTACTTAATTTTTTGCGCATTTAATTAAAATATTCTAATGAATAATTAATACCCTATGCTTAATTTTGACTATCTGTACATCTAAAGCTTTAAGTACTAAGACATTTTAACATGTTTTTATATAATGTTTAAATTATGTTTTTATGTTCGTGTACAATATTAACACGAAATACTAAAAATCCAAATACTACATAAAATCAAATATTTTAAAAACAAAGATCATTAAGAAACAGTGTTAACTCAATTAGGCTCATGTTCTTCTAACATAGTATTTTCGTCATCGGTATCCGAGTCATTGCTGTAAGACTCCGATTCCATAGCCTCTACCACATAGTGCAGCAGGTGCTTGGAATCCTTCAGAGTACTAATACATGGGCTGAGACATGATTTCTTCTTTCTTTTTTTTTCACAGTCTTGGACTGTGGAGAGGGTGGTTCTTTTCCTTTCTGTTTGTGCAAGAGATTTTTGTTTTGCTTTCCGAGTTTGAAAATTATCAGGTTTCTGTAAAGCTTTTTTCAGATGTAGAAGCCGTACTCTCAGTCTGGAATTCGGAAGACTTTTTGAATTTAACTGCGGATTTTTGTGACTGACTAATTTGGTATACTATTGTAACAGGTTCTGAGGATGGTAGCCAACGTTCCAATTTTGGGGTCGCATAGCATTTTCTACCACAACAGTCATCGCGGGTTTTTTTTTCTTAGGGGTGCTGAGTGGTACTGTCATAGGTGGAATAGAGGATTCAGTCTGGGTGCTTATGTGCCTGAAGGTTTTGATTGCTGCCTGAGTAAACTGGAGCAAGATGATCCAACAGATGGGGTTCTGGATTCAACTAGTTTACGAGCATCTGGGTAAAAAAAAATTTGGGTAATTTTGATAGCAATGATTACCTTTTCACGGATCCAATTTGGACACTAAGGAGAGTATACTGTATGGTCACCGTTATAGTTCGCGTAGCGTTAAGCATTTTCACAAGATTTACCATCATGACCGACTTCTGCACGACGTGCACAAGTAACAGAACCACCGCAAGTACTTGTAGTGGAACCAAAATGCTGATATTTAAAGCGACGGAGAGGAATAGGTATGTAAGGTCGAACTAGGCAGCTTAGGCACGCAGCTTTAATTCTACTTGGAAAAGCAGGGCTATATAAAGTTAGAGTAATGTGCTTTGGGCAGAACTTGCCCATTCCTACGGGCAGTAATACGGCGAACAGATGACATTTTTGTCTGTTAAATTTGGTAGGAGTTCTTCCTTTGCAGAGAATAAAAGTTCTGGTTCGGATATTACACCTCGACTAGTATTCAGAGTTTGATGTACTTCGACAAAAACAGAAAAGGAACCTATTGTGGTGCTTTTTAACAGAATTTGTGACTGGTTGGCAGAAGAAACCTCAACCAGCAAATCCCCAGATTGCAATTTTTTTAGTGAATGACCATCCCCCAAAGCAGACTGGAATATTTTCGTTATAAGGAAAGAAGTTCTCTTAAGAACTATCAGACAGGTTAACAGTGTATTTAAGGACGACGTAACTTGTGAATGAAATTGTCTGTACTGCTCGTTGCTATCCAAATGGAAGAGATTCAGAAGAAAGTTAATTATTTCCATTCATATTTGAATAAATAACTGAATTCAGATCCCGGCCGCACCACCCATTAACGAGCCCAACAAGGGGATGCACATTCCTGCACCAGTGCTAACCAGGGCATATACGGTCACAAAACACTCCTATGCCAGTCTCCACCCTTAACGAGACGGCTAGTAAGTGACCGCTCACTTGATCCCCAGCCAGTGACAGGTCAGCTGACCAGCCGATTGATGCATACGGGACCAATATGCACCTCCCGTCTGCCTGAAGCAGAGGCCAAAGCAGTGTGTTGGTTTCCCTCAACTGCCAGGATCCCCCTTTCCAGGGACACAGGTCGTCACGCACGGCAACCACGTGGGTGGCTTACGATTCTCCATATGTCGATATAAACAGTATGATATAGGCTTATAACAGAATTGCCCTCACCTTCGAAGAGGAGACCACAATGAGAGTGAAACAAAGATGAAAGAAAGAAAAGAAATAAGAGGAAAATGAAAAGAGAAAGATCGCTCAGTGCCCGGGGTTGCGAAGCCCGTGTATGCCTAAAGAAGATATCCCCCTGTGGGCTGTTAAACTATGGAAAAAGCAGAAAATTATACGATATATTGCAGAATCTGAAAAAGCCGCGTTCAACAGTGCATTACATAATAAATACAAACAAAAAGTACAGATCTTTGCAAAGACCTAGTGGAAGTGGTAGGCCCAAAAAGATTTCCTCGTCTCAAACAGAAAGACGGTTTGGGAGATTTGTGGAAGGAATCCTAAAATTTCTGCTGTAAAGATTGCCAGAGTTCAAGGAGGCATCTATAGTGAATGTGCATCAACAGACTATAAGAATTTTTTTTTTACATTCCCAAGATTATAGAGCATACACACCACGAAAAAAAAACAATGTTTGTCTCTCCGAAATACAAGAAAACATCTTGAATATGCTAAACAATAAGTTGGAAAGCCACGAGAATACTAAGTCTTATTTTTACAGATGAGTCGAAATTTCATTTGATTGGATTGGATCTGGTGGTATGCGTTTTGTATGGCGAAAGGAAGGAACAGCGCTAAAATCAGCAAATATAAAAGCGACTGTAATACATGGTAGCGGATGCGTTATGGTATGGGGTTCAATGGGAGCTATTGGTGTTGGAAATTAGTGTTCATAGAAGGTACAGTGAACAAAATGATGTATTTGCCCATTCAAAAAGAAAATTTACCAGAAAGAGCTTCAAAATTAAATTTAAATGTAAATTATTTTGTCCAAGACAATGATCCTAAGCATAGCGCTCGGATTGTACAGGAATGGTTATTATACAAAATGAAAAAAGTGCTACCCCATCCTCCCCAAAGTCCGGATCTAAATCCTATAGAACATTTGCGGGCTTATATGGAGAAACAATTACTAGAAAGAAGATTAAGAATAAAAATGGTTGGTTGGTTGTATATTGTTTAATGGCACAAAATCCCATAAGGGACATGCTGCGCCAAACAAGAATAGACTAAAAACATAAAAATAAAGAGCATCAGAAAAGCAATCTGGATGGGGGTCCCATCCAGATGTAGTCAGAATAGTGTAGATAAGGAAGAAAATTAAAAACTAAACAAACGCACTATAAAAGATTTTAGGTAAAAAGTGCAGAAGTGCAATCGGGATGGGGCTCCCATCCAGATGTCAGAAAAAATTAAAAGAACAATTCAAGTTGTTTTTAAACCAAACAAAGATGCAGAAATCATATTTCAAAGTAAAATCCAGCATGTTTTAAAAAAGTGAAGAGTGCCCCATGAGGTGTTTCCCCAATGAGGTTTGTCAAGATTGGGGATGATGAGTTAAAATAGATTCTGTATAAGTGCCGGAGACCCGGACAGTCAGTTAAAACATGATGAATGGACAGGTAATCAAAATGGCAATGTGGACACATGGGAGCATCCTCCCGAAGTAAAAGATGTTTATGAGTGATTCTAGAATGTCCAATTCTCAGACGGGTCAGAAGAACATCGGTTTTCCTTGGATAACACGGAGGCCAGGTCATGATGGTAGGTTTGATGTGGTGCAGTTTATTATTGCATTCTAAATTCCAACTTTCTTGCCATTTACAATGAATAAAGCGTTTGATAAGTAGTTTTACGTCTGAGAATGGAACTTTATGGCACAACGGATTAAGGGCACGTTTCGCCGCCTCATCCGCTTTCTCATTACCAGGAATACCCATGTGCCCAGGTACCCAGCAAAATAAAATGTTATAGCCACGTCTTTTCAATTTATTATAAAAATCAAGGATCAATGAAACATAAGGATGCTTTTTAAATGATTTAATTGCGTCAATAGAGCTATTTGAGTCGGTATAAATGATGAAGGATGGGCTATGATGATGAGAGATGTAGAACATGGCTCTCTCTATTGCAATCAGTTCGGCTGTAAAGACAGAAGTAGATGAATGAAGGTAAGAATAAAAATGAACTAAACTGATATTCTCGATATATGGCAAAATTTACCATCAGATTTAACCGAAAAACTGGCCCTTACGATGAATAAGAGGCTACAAGCTGTAATAGCAGCAAAAGGACATCACACGAAATATTAGATGGTTTTGTTTTAAATTTAAAAGTATTTTTGGAACATTGTTCAAGTGTCCTTGCTGCTGAAAGTTACATCATCACCACGATTTATTAATTTAATTTAGATATAGGTTTGATTTAAGTAAAATAAATATTAATAATTGTTATTTTAAATAAACTTTTACTTTTAAAGAACAACAGAGCAAAATAATTAAACATTGAAATCAATAGAAGCTGTTGTCCAACTTTCTTTTTCGTTCACTGTATATGCACAAGTATTTCTAAAGATGATTTAATGTATAGTATGAGGATGTCTCATTTTATAACTGCAATAAAATTGACTAAATGTCGGACGATTAAAGGAATATGAACACCTCGCCATGAACATTTTGTAAAATATTAGAGTAAATTAGTGAGTGACACATAAGGGTTTTGATAGCTTTTGCTAACGACTAGACATACTATCTCTCCAAATCAGAAGAGCTTTATTGCTCAACATTTCAACATTTAAATTAAAAAAAATATATAAAACCTTTCTGAAAAGACTTTGGCATTTCAAATTTTTAAAATTGACAGATTCATAAACAATCTGATACTAATAAAAAGAGACAAGAAGACCGTAAATTGACCAGTTAAAATATGTTGTCGAAAAGTTAATAACCGATTCACTTTTCAAACCATAAATCGTCCTTTTCAAGTTCTAAATGCTTTGACTTGCAACGTATGTTGCAGAAACTTCCAGAAATTTTAAGGAGAACTGCGTGTCCCTATTTCACAAGGTGGTGACAAAATTATACCACAGCTTGCTTACCTAAATTAAGCTAAAATATTCTTCAAATGGGTTAGTACTTAAAAACTAAACTAAGGGAATTTTTTTCCAAAAAATGATGCATGTCTCTCATCCCCGATCTCAGTTTTAAAAATAAAAATTATAATTGCATTATAAAAATTTTAATTCCGGGTTCGATTGTTATTAAAGTTATGCTAAAGCAAAAAAATAAAACAGCTCGTTAAGATATTTCATAAAGTCAAGAATCAAAGCTTCACCATAGAAAAACCGTTGCCCTGTACGGATGAGTGAACTCTCCCAAATACTTTTATTTACATTGTAATGGTTGTGATCTTTAAATACCTTAATACAACAAAGAAGTCTTAGTGAAGATAATACTAAGTAATTTCTTACGCAGACTAAAGTAATTTAAAGTCATCAATGACAAATAATTCGTAGACAGAGACCTAAATTTCCAGAATATTTCATTACGTCAATTGAGAGCATATAGCCTACACTATGAAAAATTTATCTAAATTTTTCCAATTTTGCTTTCGCTCGTTTACAGACATATAGTTGGTTGGTTGGTCGCATGATGTTTTATGGCGCAAAATCCCTTCATGGACATGTTGCGCCAAAAAAGAATACTAAACATACATATAAGGGGAAATTACAATAGATATTAAAATAATTAGTTTAAAATGATAAAAATAAGCTGTCTGGGTGGGGTGCACCTTTCAGATATAGTCATACAAGCGTAGACAACAGTACTGTATGTTAGTAAACCGGTACAGCAAAAAAGTAAAGCTATTTAATAAACATGCTATCTGTCTGGCGTTCTCGTACTGATGTCAAATTGTCAAACTTATGAATTATGTAAAACCCTATATCTCAAAATAAAATCCTGCATGCTTTTTTTTTAAAGTAATGAGTACCCCATGAAGTGTTTCACTAATGAAATTTGTCAACGTGGGTAATGGGGAATTAAACTACATTCTGTACAAGTGCCGGAGGCCTGGACAGTCACCGAAAATATGATGGATGGTCAGGTAATCAAAATGACAGTGAGGACACATGGGTGGATCTTGCCTTGGTAAAAGATGTTTGTGGGTGATTCTTGAAAGACCGATTCTCAGACGAGTCAAAAGAACGTCTGTTTTCCTTGGGTAGATTGGAGGCCAGGTAACGATTATTTAATATGATGCAGTTTGTTTTTTTATTCTAAATCCCAACTTTGCCATTTATTATGAATAAAATGATTTATAAGTAGTTTAACGTCCGATAATGAAATTTTATGGAATGAAACACGTTTTGCCGCATCATCCGCTTTCTCAATTCCAGGAATACCCATGTATCTAGGTACCCAACAAAATAAAATATAGCAAGATATTCCAAATTCATAAAAAAAACTAGTATTGCTGAGACCATAGTAATGCTTTTTACCCGACTACGGCAAAGCCAAAGGAGGGTTATGATTTTGACAGGCTATGTATGTATGTATGTATGTATGTATGTATGTATGTATGTTCATCTGTTCCCTCGTAACTTCTAAACCACTAATCAGAATTCGACAAATGACATATCATTAGAAGCGTCTTAATTGTCCGCTGGTTATAGGCTATATAGATTTTCACCAAATTCAATGTGGCGCCTTCTAGCGGACAAAATATACAGAGTAAAAAAATAAAGTTAAGCTAGATATGCCGTGTTTGGTATCATTTTAAAGCGCTTCACTTGTACATTTCGAATATATATATATTACTAGCATTTGCTTGTGACTTTACTTGCATTTATGGGCTAATTGCATATAATTCACATCTTTTCGTTCTTAATTTCTTTGGTACTTAGTAATCAGAATAAGACCACTGCAGTGCCATTAGAAGGGTCTTGATCTTGATATTCTGTTGGTTGTGAGCTATAAAGTTTGTCACCAAATTTACTATTATGCCCTCTAGCGGACAAAAAGTATAAAAGCGCTGTTCTCATACAATTTGACGACGCATCCATAAAAGCCGATATTAACGGACTTGTCAGAATCGAGCCTTGCCTCACTGAATTTGACGGCTTGAGGGGGTCTGGGAAAATTCAGCGTAAAATGCTCCCGCTGATTCTTTCTTGGGGTTGTACTGTACATAAATTACAAGGTTGTACTCTGGATAAAGCAGTTATCGATCTAGGAAAGTCATTGTTTGCTAAAGGACAGGCCTATGTCGCTCTCAGTAGAGTCAAAACCATAGAGGGTTTGTTTATAAGTGCCTTGGATCATAATAAGTTGCTTAAAAATCCACATGACAGTCAATCGTTAGCAGAATTAGATAGATTAAGAAATCTTCCTAGGTCATCTTAATACATGAAACCTTCAATCTACATTACACATTTACACATTACACTAACGACCTCATCCACTAATCGGTCCATTACCCATTTGCTGCCATCGACGGATATGTGCGTCACTACTACCAAATACTGGAAGCGTCATACGTCAAAAAATAAAGTTAAGATAAATATGCCGTGTTTGGTATCATTCAAAAGCGCTTTACTTGTACATTTTGAATATATCTATATATTACTAGCATTTGCTTGTGACTTTACCTGTATTCATGGGGTACTTTTATACTTTTTCAGCGTAGTTTTTTGTCGTAGTTGGGTTTTAGTTTTTTTACTTTATCTTGTTAAACAATTAAATTGTGTCAATAGAACTACGAGTCTGTATAAGTGATGTAGGTGTTAAGATGAGGTATGTGCAGCATGGCTCTCTCTATTGCAATTATTTCAGCAGTAAAGACAGAAGTGTAAAGCCTATATCTCTAAGTGTTTTCACAAGAAACAACAACCAACAATATACCCACTCTTTGAGCCATCTGTGGTTGGTTGGTTGGTTGTATGGGGTTTTATGGCGCAAAGTCCCTATAGGGACATGCTGCGCCAAGACAAAGTCAAAATGGATAAACATAAAAACCCAAAAATTGAAGTATTAAAAGAATAACAAAAAGATGAGAAAACCAAAAAAATTAATGAAAACAGCAAGATGTATAATTAAAACCATTTAAAATAGTCAAAAGTCCATAGTTAAAAGGCAAGCGTATTCTAATTAAAATCTGTGGGGTTATAAAGCAATAACTGTTAAAAGATACCAAGTTTAAAAAGAGGTACAAATACTACATAAACACAAGTTTAAAAAACACATGTGTAAAAAACAATGTAAAATCAATTAGGTAAAAATTCCTCGAAAACTGTATTTTCTTCGTCAGCACTTGACTCATACGACTCAGAGTCCATTGCTTCATCTACATGGTTCTGGAGCTGCTTCGGATCCTTTAAGTTTGAGACAGGTGGATTTAGCCGGTTGTTCCCTCTCTTTTTCTTCACAGTGTTCCACTGTGAAGAGCCCCCGATTGTTTTTCTCTCTTTCTGAACGCAGATTTTTTTGCTTGGTTTCACTGTTTGACTAGTATCAGGTTTCTGTGATGTTTTTTTAGATTTAACAGCTTTAGTATCAGTCTGGAGTTCAGATGACTTTTTGGATTGAATTGGGTCGGATGACTTTCTGGATTGAACTGGGTCGGATGACTTTCTGGATTGAACTGGGTCGGATGACTTTCTGGATTGAACTGGGTCGGATGACTTTTTGGATTGAACTGCAGGTTTTTGTGACTGACCAGTTTGATATACTATAGTAACAGGTTCTGAGGATGGTAGCCAACGTTCCAATAATGGGGTTGCATAACATTTAGAACCACAGCAGACATCACGAGTTTGTATCTTGGTGGTGCCGTGTGGTACTGTCATAGGTGAGTTATTTAGGGGAACGGAAGGTTCGGTCTGGGTGCTTATGTGCCTTACAGATTTTGGTTGTTGTTTGAGTAGACTAGAGTAGGAGACTCCGACTGACGGAGTCCTGGATTCAACAACTTTACGGGCTTCAGGATAGGAGAGATTTTGAGTTATTTTAACAGAAATGATTTCTTTTTCACGTATCCAGGTTGGACAAGAACGGGAGTATGCAGTATGATTACCCTTGCAATTTATGCAGCGTTCAGGATTTTCACATGATTTATTGTCGTGGCCAACTTCTGCACAACGTGCACAGGTGGTGGAACCCCGGCAGTTAGTAGTAGTGTGGCCATAACGCTGGCAATTAAAGCAACGTAGAGGATTAGGAATGTAGGGACGGACAGGACAATTAAGGTAACCAGCTTTAATTCTTTTTGGTAAGGTAGGGCTATTGAAAGTCAGAATGATGTGCTTTGTGGGAAGCACTTGTCCATTCCGACGGAGTGTAATACGTCGTGCATCTATGACATTTTGATCATTTAAATTTTGTAAAAGTTCATCCTTGGTAGAAAATAAAAGATCTGGTTCGGATATTACACCACGGCTTGTATTTAGGGTTTGATGTGCTTTAACAGAAACAGAAAATGGACCTATTGTATTACAATTTGATAGAAAATCAGACTGGTTGGCTGAAGTAACCTCAACCAATAAATCCCCAGACTGCAGTTTTCTGAGATTATGACCATCACCGAAAACAGACTGAAATGATTTTGCAATAAGGAAAGGTGAAGTTTTCTTAAATGAACTATCGGACAGGCTATCAGTACGTTTGATTACAAAGAAGCGAGTGAAAATATTGCTCTGTACAGTTTGTTGCTCGCCACATGGGAGAGGATTTGAAGGAAGTAAAGTTTTTCCATCCATATTGGGATAAAAAATCAATTCAGACCCCGGCCGCACCACCCACTACCGAGCCCAACAAGGGGATGCACATTCGTGCACCAGTGCTAACCAGGGCCCATACGGTCACAAGACACTCCTATGCCAGTCTCTACCCTTAACGAGATGGCTAGTAAGTACTCGCTCACTTGATCCCCAGCCAGTGACAGAAGTCAGCTGACCAGCCGATTGATGCATACGGGACCAATATGCACCTCCCGTCTACCTGAAGCAGAGGCCAAAGCAGTGTGTTGGTTTCCCTCAACTGCCAGGTTGGTTGGTTGGTTGTTTGGAGTTTTATGGCACAAGGTCCCTTCAGGGACATGCTGCGCCAAGAAAAAAGTAAGGTGTAAAACATGGTTAAAATTTAAAAGTTACATTAAAAGACTGTATGAAATATATAAGTTATAAACAAAGTAAATTGAAGAAAGAAATGTGATGATACATGTAATAAAAATAATGTACAATGAAAGTCACAATACACAAGGTTTAAAAATCCAAAATGTAATTAAAAGACAAAGCATATATTTAAATTAAAAATCTCTAAAAGCTCTAAGGTTGTGAAAAGTTAAAATTAATCCAAAAATCAAAGCATAACACAGTATAGTAATACTGCCTAAAAACAAAGTTATAATTCAAAATTTAAAAAACTCAATAAAAAATCATGTAGGATTAAATTTTTCGAAAACAACATTTTCATCGTCATCAGAGTCATAACTGTAAGAGTCCATAGCCTCTTCTGCATAGTTCAGTAACTGTTTGGTATCCACTACATTTGTGATTGCTGGGCTCAGGCATGATTTCTTGTCTTTTCTCTTCACAGTTTTCCACTGTGAAGAGACTTGCGTTGGAGGTTTCTTCCTTTCTTTTTGCGCACAAGGTTTTTCATTAGCTATCTGAGTTGGGTGAATTGGTTTCACCAATTTTCTTTTATCTGGAGCTGGCGTTTGTTTAGTCTTATGTTCGGTTGGTATTTTTGATTGAACTGATGATGTTCGGAGAGAATTAGGTTTCTGTAATGGTATTGGAGATGAAGCAGCCTTAGTTTCAGTCTGATGATTAGATGACTTTTTGGATCCAACTGGAGATTTCTGTGACTGAGTAAGTTGATATTCTATTGTAACTGGTTCTGAGGATGGTAGCCAACGTTCCAATAATGGGGTACCATAGCATTTACTACCAAGAGAGACGTCCCGGGTTTTTTTAGGTGAAGTATTGGTTGAATGTGTCATAGATGTATTATTTGGTGGAAAAGAGCAGTCGGTCTGGGTACTGATGTGCCTTACGGATTTTGGTTGTTGTTTGAGTGTACTAGAGTAAGAAACCCCGATAGTCGGGGTTCTAGACTCAACAAGTTTACGAGCTTCTGGATAGGAAATTTTTTGAGTTATTTTAATAGCAATTATTTCTTTTTCACGGATCCAGTTACGACAAGAACGGGAGTATGCTGGATGATCACCCTTACAATTTATGCAGCGTTCGGATTTTTTACAAGATTTACCGTCGTGGCCTACTTCTGCACAACGAGGGCAGGTAACAGTACCACGACAAGTAGTGTTGGTATGACCATATCGTTGACATTTGAAACAACGGAGAGGATTTGGAATATAAGGCTGGACAGGACAGCTTAGGTAGGCTGCTTTAATTCTAGTAGGTAAATTAGGACTATTGAAAGTCAGAATGATGTGCTTTGTGGGAAGCACTTTCTCATTCCGACGAATTGTTATACGGCGTACATCGATGACATTTTGGTCTTTTAAATTTTCTAAAAGTTCTTCTTTTGTAGACAGTAAAAGGTCAGGTTCCGATATTACACCACGGCAAGTATTCAGAGTTTGATGCGCTGTAACAGACACATAGAAAGGTCCTATTGTATTAGCATTTGAAAGGAGCTGAGATTGGCTGGCTGAAGAGACCTCAACAAGCAAATCTCCAGAATGCAGTTTTTTAAGTGAACAGTTGTCACCAAATACAGAATGAAATGTTTTTGCAATAAGAAAAGGTGAAGTTCTCTTAAAAGAACTATCAGAGAGGCTATCAGTGCGTTTAATTACAAAAAAACGAGTGAATGAAGAATTCGGTTCATTTTGCTGCTCTCCACATGGGAGAGAGTTAGAAGGAAATGAATTTTTTCCATCCATGTTAGAAAAAAATAATGATTCAGACCCCGGCCGCACCACCCACTACCGAGCCCAACAAGGGGATACACAATTGTGCACCAGTGCTAACCAGGGCCCATACGGTCACAAGACATTCCTATGCCAGTCTCCACCCTTAACAAGATGGCTAGTAAATGCTCGCTCACTTGATCCCCAGCCAGTGACAAGTCAGCTGACCAGCCGATTGATGCATACGGGACCAATATGCACCTCCCGTCTACCTGAAGCAGAGGCCAAAGCAGTGTGTTGGTTTCCCTCAACTGCCAGGATCCCCCTTTCCAGGGACACGGGACGCCACGCACGGCAAACACGTGGGTGGTTTACAATTCTCCATGAGTCGATATACAGGATGATATCGACTCATGCAGAATTGCCCTCACCTCCTAAGAGGAAACCACAATGAGAGTGAAACAAAGAGGAAAGAAAGGCAAGAGAAAAAAGAGGAAAAAGAAAAGAGAAAGATCGCTCAGGAACCCGGGGTTGCGAAGCCCGTGAATACCTAAAGAAGGTATCCCCCCGGGGGGCTCAACTGCCAGGATCCCCCTTTCCAGGGACACGGGTCGCCACGCACGGCAAACACGTGGGTGGTTTGCAATTCCCTATGAGTCGATATACAGGATGATATCGGCTCATACAGAATTGCCCTCACCTCCGAAGAGGAAACCACAACGAGAGAGAAACAAAGAGGAAAGAAACGAGAGAAATAAGAGGAAAAGGAAAAGAGACAGATCGCTCAGGAACCCGGGGTTGCGAAGCCCGTGAATACCTAAAGAAGGTATCCCCCTGGGGGGTTGAGCCATCTGTGTAACAGCGGTATAATTCGTGTAATTTGCCCGGTGTGCTGCGAATAATTGTTGAAAGACAAATGTGGGCAAGTTTTTATCGTATCCTTTTAAAGGATAGGGCGAAACAATATTAGGAGCGTTCCACCATAGAGGTGGCACATGCGGATGACATTAGTTCATTGACATGATTTTCATGACATCTATTTCTCATTCTGTCACCAAAATAAGGGATGCAAAATGGGTTAAGTAATAATGTTAAAAAGACATTGTAGAAAAGTCAATCATTAAAACTAATTTACTTTCCTTACCATAAATCGTCCTTAAATTAACAGTGGTAAACCTCAGCCTTTAAAACTAAGTTGTAGAAACTTTCTTGAGTTGTTGACGAAATCATACTATAGTTAGTTTTCCTTAATTAAAATATTCTTCACGTGGATGTCAGTTCTTTTAAAAAGCTACATTTTTATGAGTATTTTCCTTCTGATAATGATGCAAGTCTCTTATCCCTGATCTACAGTTTTAAAAATTAAAATTGTAACTGCATTATAAAAAATTAAATTTCGGGGCCGACAACATTGCTTAACACTTCTATTCTGTTATTAAAGTTATTCTAAAGCAAAAAAATTAATAAAACACAGCTGTTAAAACATTTTATAAAGGCAAAAATCAAAGATTCCTTATAGAAAAGCCGTTTACCAGACAGATGTGAGAATGGTAAAAAAAAAATTACATTTAAAATGGTGGGTTCTTTAAATACCTTAATACGAAAGGAAGTCTTAGTGAAGATAATACTAAATTATTTCTTACGCAGACTACACAAAGTATTTTAAATTCATCAATGGGAAAGACTTGCATCCCCAGAATATATTACCTCATTTCAGAGACCCCTAGCCTACACAACAAAAATCAATCTAAATTTGTCGATTTTGCGTTCGCTCGTTCACCGACATATGCATTCATGGCAGCAACATTTCGTTTATCTTCAATATATATGGGTGTAGAAGTGATTAATATTTCAAAACGTACTATTGTTGCCTTTTGATTTCTTGAAACAATATTCAGTGAATATTAAAAAGTAAAAATCATTTTTACATTTAATCACCGATCAGTTAAATTTTTTTAAATGTCAGTTATTCTGTAATAACACCCACTTCCTAGGAAACAAATTACCTACTTACACCTAAAAGTATATAGGGGAGACCGGGGGAATGCCGCCACCCCACCTAGTTTAAAAACTAAGGGCAGTTTGAGATAGTGAATGTGCCTGCACTATGGCGGCCAACAATATAAACAGTGCCTAAAGTGAGAGTGACTTTGCTGTACGTCGTTCTTTTGTTCTAGTGAAAAATGTAGTTTTCATCTAGTTGCTTCTTATTTTGGAGCTTCAAATGAGTAGAGATAAGCACCTTTTATTGTAACATTAGGTATTTAAGATAATATGACCCGTAAACTATATGCATTCGCCGACATTTTGATGCAATGTGTTGAACAAGTCGGTTCTTGTTTCGGCTTTGCTTGAGGATTTCCACCATATTGTCCTCTCGGGGTAATGCCGCCACCATGCAAATCGAGTGAGAAATGGCCTCATTTTAATGTTGTGGAGCCGATTCAGCAGAGTGACTTTTGCAATATGAAGTAAATTGTAAGCTTAACCATTATTTTGCTCAATTACATTGCTTTCTAACTATTTTCAGTAAGTTGTGTGTTTCCTAGTATCCATTTGATGCATGTACTAGGTCATTAAGGAGTGGCGGCATTACCCCGGTACAGTGGCGGAATTACCCCAGTGTCCTGGGTAATCCCGCCACTGTGCAGAGGTTTAAAAAATATTTTTTTATGTATGCTTACTTTACAGTTATGATTATGGTTAAATTTATACAGATACTAAATATCATGATTTAGCTTTAGAATTTTTACTATTAAAAAATAAACATTTTTTCGAGGTGAAAAAATTTAAATTCCCTTAAGGTGTCGCCATTCCCCCGGTCTCCCCTACACAAGTATTTCTTCAGAGCCCTTGGTTTAAAGGGGAGAGGTTTTGTCCTGTTTTATAGAAAAAAAATCGGCCAATAAAATTAAATTTGAGGTACCGCAGGTTGACGAATTTGTGAAAGATGAGAGTATAACAGTGACTAACGCAGAAGGGTTTAAATTAGACTATATTTTATTAACGATTAGACATACAGAGTATCCCAAAATCAGAAGTATTTTATTAAACTCGAAATTTTGACAACGCTAAACATTAAAAAAAATATGTAATCCTTTTTGACAGGCTTTGTTGTTAAGTCGGACTATCTGCATTTTTTTTTTTAAATGACAACATAAACCATCCGATAATAATAATAATAATGGGACAAACTGAAAGATCGTAAATAGTCCGACTGCATATCTTTTACGAATGACTAGACATGCACAATACCTCTCCAAATCAAAAATGCTTTATTATACTGAATATATTGTTCATCCCTAAAACTGAAAAAATATTAGTTTGTAAGGAAAGTTTTCCGCAAATCACCCTTACATAATACTAATTATAATATATATAATTAAGGGTATTATATATAACCACCATTCCGCCAAATCTTCACAGTGTCATATGATACAGCACTAGTAGCTAAAGCTGTACACTTTATTCGGTGACATTCTGTAGCTGACCTTTTTGCAATGGAACAGGAAGTAAATGATGATTCTAATCTAGTAGCGTGATAGTTCCATTTCAGACACCTTGTACTTAATGATAACGATATTTTTTACAAATTTCATAAGTGTTATAAAAGCAAGTCTCTTTCTTTCAAATGCCAAAAATCGTTTGACAAAATATGAGCAAAAACGTCAATGTGAACTGTTTGCACAGACCGTATTAGCTGTGGCGGGAAACTTTTGTTACAACCTGATATTTAATCCTTTTTATGAAGGCTTTGGTCAAAATTCTGACCTGAACTTTTTTGAAAACGACATGAAATTTGATAAACTATCCAATAGTGTTAAAAAAGGAGCGACTGAAAGTCCATAAATTATCCAAATAAACACTTCATGTAGAGATGTCAATCAATATAGTTAAATGTATTTCTCTAACAATAAATTATCCTCTTAAATTTAAAAATATTAAGACATTTAAAACTTTTATATTTATGGAAGATTCATTAACGTTTAAGTCCCAATTTCTATAGTAAGATGGTGGAATGGGAGATACTATAGATAGCTTCCATGTAAAGAACACTTTATTTTAAATAAGGCTGCATAAAAATATATTTTTAAGGGAATTTTAATTCCGATAATGATGCAGTCTTTTATGCCTGATCTACAGTTTTGAAAAAGGAATGGTGGCATTTTAAACTGTAAAATTCCCTGTCAACACATCCGATTTGGCTATTAACGTTATGCTAAAGCAAAAATATTACAAAATACAGCCACTTAAGTGGTCTCAAGACTCAAAGCTTTAAAAATTTTCAAAGTTAATTTTTTTTCTATGTTAAACGCCTAGCTTTTCTGAACATTAATATAATTGTCTCTTCGAAATTCCCATTAAAAAAGAAGTTATTGCTTTTAGAATAATACCCGCTCAATAGCTGAAGCGGCGTTTCCGAAACTTGTAAGTCATTTTTCTCCAAATGACGTTTTTGGGCATAACGCGCAGGATCTTAACTTCTGAATATTTTTTCATTAAATTTTCAAAACATATGGTTTATATTAGGCTGTATAAACTGAACCTAAAATTTATTTTTTATTGTTCAAAAAAATATTTTTTGGGGTGATTATACCGTTGAAAATTTCGCATTAGCTACATACAACTTTGTATTTAAAATATAAAAATGCTTTAAATACAAATTTATTTAGGTTCACAGTAATTATTGTAATCTGAAGTATAAGTAGGCACCAAAATTTTCATTCTAGTTGCAGTATTTTTTTGTAATCGTGCACGTAAGTTTTTATACTAATTTTCTGCTCGTCAAATATCTGACAGTTTGGAGCCCCCTGTGAATGCTAATTCTGCATCTTGCAGTTTTTTTAATACATGAAATGAAATAGCATACTTATATCTTTCAACCCCCAAAAAATTGGGTTTTAAAATCATATACATTTCAAGATATTAAATGTTAAAATGGTCTCTTTTTCATTTTTTCAAATTTTAAGACTCCGGGGTTGGTTGGTTGATTTAATTTCAATGGCAAAAGGTCCCGTTTGGGACATGCTGCGCCAAGGCAAAATCAAGAACTAAACAAAGAGTAAAAATAACCGACAAGAAGATCATAAAAACAAACTGATCAAAAGAAAAACAGCAATGATGTATATAATTAAAACCATTCCTAAAAGGTTAAAAGATGGTTGGTTGGTTGTATGGGGTTTTATGGCGCAAAGTCCCAGTAGGGACATGCTGCGCCAAGACAAAGTCAAAATGTAAAAATGTATATATCCAAAAAAAAAACGATTAAAAGAAGAATAACAAAACGGTGATAAAAACAAAAAAAATAATGAAAACAGTAATATGTATATCTAAAACCGTTTAAAAGAATCAAAGGTTCATAGTTAAAAGTCAAGCGTATAATAATTAAAAACTGTGGAGTTATTAAATTAATAACTGTTAAAATACACAAAGTTTAAAAGGATGTACAAATACTAGATGAAAACAAGTTTAAAATCACATGAGTAAAAAACAATGTAAAATCAGTTAGGTAAAAATTCCTCTAAAACTGTATTTCCTTCATCACCACTTGATTCATAAGAGTCGGATTCCATTGCTTCATCGACATAGTGCTGCAGTTGTTTTGGGTCCTTTAAGTTTGAGACAGACGGATTTAAACAGCTGTTCTTGTTCTTTTTCTTCACAGTGTTCCACTGTGAAGAGCCCCCGATTGTTTTTCTCTCTTTCTGAAGGCAAATTTTTTTGCTTGGTTTCACTGTTTGAGTAGTATCAGGTTTCTGTGATTTTTTTTAGATTTAACAGCCTTAGTATCAGTCTGGAGTTCAGATGATTTTTTGGATTGAACTGGGCCGGATGACTTTTTGGATTGAACTGGGCCGGATGACTTTTTGGATTGAACTGGTTCGGATGACATTTTGAATTGAACTGCAGGTTTTTGTGATTGACTAGTTTGATATACTATAGTGACAGGTTCTGAGGATGGTAGCCAACGTTCTAATAATGGGGTTGCATAACATTTAGAACCACAGCAGACATCACGAGTTTGTACCTTTGTGGCGCTGAGTGGTACTGTGATAGGTGAGTTATTTAGTGGAACGGAAGGTTCGGTCTGGGTGCTTATGTGCCTTACAGATTTTGGTTGTTGTTGGAGAAAAGGTTAAAAGACAAAATTATAATTAAAATCCTCATTAAAAGTTATGAAGTAGCAATTGTTAAAAACAATGAACAAAGTATAAGATGTGTAAAAGACAAGTTTAAAAAGTCAGAGAATTTAAAAACAATGTAAAATTATTTGGGTAAAAACTCTTCAGTTCATCAGTGCTCGAGTCAAAAGATTTTAACTCCATAGCCTCTTCAACATAACTTTTTAACTGCTTTGAATCCTTGAAATTAGTGTAAGCTAAGCTATGACATGATTTCCTCTGTTTTTTCTTCACAGTGGAAAACTGTGAAGAAGCCCGAATAGTTTTTCCCCTTTCTGTACCCAAGTTTTATCTCTCGGTTTCACAGTTCGATTAGTTCTGAGAATTAAATGCAGATGAAACAGGGTTTTCTTCTGTCTCATGTTGGGTTGGCTTTTTTATTTGACTTGTAGATTTCTGGATTGACTAGTTAGGTACTCTATTTTAACAGGTTAGGAGGATGTTGAGCAAAGTTCTAGTTTTGGTGCAAGTTTTCCAGTAGTGGCAGAGGAGACATTACGGGTTTTTTCTTAGAAGTGCTGGAAGATTGTGTCATAGGTGAATTATTTTGAGGAAAAAAGGTTTCAGCCTGGGTGCTAATGTGCCTTACAGATTTTGATTGTTACTTTAAACTGCAGTAAGAAACTTCGATAGATGGGGTTCTGGATTCAACAAGTTTGCGAGCTTCTGGGTATGAAAGTTTTCGGGTAATTTTAACAACAAAGATTTCTTTCTCACGAATCTAATTTGGACAACAGCTAGAGTAGGCTCTATGGTCACCCTTACAGTTTACGCAGCGTTCAGATTTATCGCAAGATTTACTGTCGTGGTCGATTTCTGCACAACTTTTGCAATTTTTGGTGTTTTTAACGTTGTATTTTTACGCTTCTATTACATTGCACCAAGCTCCATCTTTATCATTATTGATCCAGCTGTAACGAGCTTTGTTTTATAGGATTCTTGTCCATTATATTGCTGAGCAACTCAATCAGCGAAGCCTCATTAGAGATGGAGATTGGGTCAGAAATTTCATGCCTTATATGGATAAAAGTTAATAGTTTCTTCCACCTACGGTCCAAAATGTTGAAGGTCACTCAATCGGCTAAGATTCCTTCTAAACGTCAACGAATCATCTCTAAATTCATAATTTTAAAATTCAGTATTTAGAGTTCGTTCTTCGTCAAAAAGGCTTTATACAGGTCCCACTTCGCCATTCTTCGTGCCGTTATTAAAGATACTCGTCTCTCCATTTCCAAAATAGAACAGGAATTATTTGATCTACATTTAAATTTGGCAGCTAATCTTCCTAATTTTAAGTCCATAGATATAAATTCATGGCATCTTTCTGAAAATCTTTCCAGCAAACACTCGCACAAACTCATTGCTAAATTTACCCGCCTGCTTGATTCATCAGTTTCATTGCCACCCACTGATATTCCTATTGTCAATCGGAATGCTGTCACCAACCTTTCTAGTACAGATATTTCGGAAACACAATATTCCGTTCTTAAGCTTAATTCTAATTTTGCAATTTCTAAAAAAGCTTCTTTCCCTGAGCTAATTGCTCCGGTTGAAAAAGAATTCAAAAATAGTCATCTAACTGAAATACAAACAGAAAATTTACGACATTTCATTATGGCCAATGTTAATTTTAATTCAAATACTGAATCTAATCTCACCTAGCTTGAAAAAACTGCCTTAAAGATCTTAAATGAAATGACAATATTGTAATCACGAAAGCTGATAAAAGGGGCCAGATTGTCATCCTTGATAAAAAGCAATATATTGACGGAGTGGAAAATCTTATTAAAAACGGTCCATACGAACTATCTCGGGACCATCCGAAAAAGAATTATCACAAATTAAGTCCATTAAGTCTTGCCCTCGTCTACGTAAGTCTATACATCATGGAAGACGGTAGTATTTCGAGTGACGCAGCCTTAAACCTAAAATCGTATCGTATCGTATCGTTAAAATCGTATCGTATCATAGAATTCGTAGATGGCGGAACTCATATATACAGCTAACTCGACATCAAAGAAAACGCGAAAAGCCGCCTTTTAATAACTCAGCAGATATATGTCTTATTGTTCTGAATTTTGTAGAACAGTCTTATATCTGCAGTCTAATCGTATACTGAAATTTTTGCATTTCTACGTGCAGTATATTTTGAGATCTAAATAGCCATTTTAAAAGTGAAAACGTTGGTATAATATCGAGGAAGTTCCTAATTTGAAAATCTCGAAAACGGTTCTAACGATTATTTTTAAATTGATACATAATATAAATGTGATTAAGGCGAGGTGAATAACACTTTTCTTTTTTCTGGGAAAACTCTCGTTCGTTAAATAATTCGATTTTTTTTTCTCTCGAAAATGACACGGGCGATTTTTTAAAAATCAAATAAATATGTTTCAGATGAACCAAATAACAATTTACTTGTTTCCAGCAAGACTTGTTCGTTTTATAATGCGCATGAAAAATCGGACTATATTTCTTCGCCATTCTATGGAAATTTCACCGAAAATGCATGACACTGTATTCATACACATGCTTTCTTTTTAACCACTTTTGGGGAGAAAAATTTTGTCTTCCCACTGGCTGAGTGGCTAAGGGCCATCGTTTACTGACCTTAGGATAGGCAGTTCGATACTTTGTGGTACGTGTTTTCACATGTGAATGTTTTTTTTTTTTTTAAAGTCTGCTAGTTGACCATTATTCTCAGTTCCTTTGTAATTTTTTTAATTGCTATTAAGTTAAATAAAATTACAATTATAATGACGCCAATTTGATGATGATTATTTATTGGCAATTTTTCAACAATAAAAATATTACCATAAATTTTATAAATATATTTAATTTCAATCACTTTACAAAAAATATACATTAATAATTATTATTTGAATATAAATCACACGATCAGAAACGTAAAAAAATAATTCATTTCAGCTCTTCTTTTTATAATATCATTTTTTATTATTATGACGGTCAATCAATATATAATCACTGACATCCATAATATTATTATTATAATTATTATTTTCCTTGCATAAAAGCTATTGTGATGTAATAATTCTTTTATAATAAATAATTTAGTTGAAATGTTTTATTTATAAATATCAATGAAGTTTGATAACCCCGAGACAATTCTTTTTATTTAACTTTGCAATATTTACAGTTTACATTAGGGTCATTCCACGTAAAATGAGCAAAAATTAAAAAAAAATTGTGGCCACATACTAACCAATTTTAATAAAATTCGATGCTCAGGTTCAATTCATATTCAAGTAATGCTCTGCAAAATATCTTGACAAAAAATAAATTTTTTTAGCAGTTTTGGACATTTAAAAAACTTGTGATATAGAATGACATGTGCGCAATCGTCCAAAGTTGCAAGTTTGAAGTTCTGTATCTTGAAAACTGTTTAACAGACAGGAATTTTTTTTATAATTTTGTAAACTCTGAAAAATTATCTTCTTATTTACTGAGTTATAATAATCAAGTAACACCATGATTATTTATAAATTGGTTGCAAAAATTGAAAATTTGTTAATTTTGAGAAAATTAGAAACGTTATAAAAATCAAAGGAATTAAAAAACCTCTGTGAAATTAATGCCTGATGTAGTATGTCATATGTAGATCGAATTCCCCAAGTTTTAAAGTGGCCATTTATTTCCTTCATCTTCAAAAAAACTTAGAAACTTTAAAAAAAATTACAAAATCATGATTTTTCCTCTTCTGTATAAGCAAAGCATAAATAAAGGACAGGCCCGACATTAACAATATTGCTCAGACATAAAGATTAATAAGTCCATGATACGTTATAAAAAATTCAAGATTGCCTTTTGATTCCTATCATAAGAAAAATGGGTTCAAAATAGTAATGTTTTCTGCATTCCATTAGCTATACCTCTTTGAATTCGCCCGCGTATCTTAAAATATTGCACGATTGCATGGGAAAAAAAAATTAGTGCTGCCATCTAGTTTTTTTTATTTGAATTTAGAATTGATATATAGTTTTTCGTTTAGCTCAGTCTGATTTCTACTCTAATTTAAAATTCTCTTGAGGCAAAAATAAACTGAAAGCAAGAACAAAAGTTTCTGCATTTAAAGTATACACATTTATCTGTAATATAAAACAATTTAAAAGTTTAATAAAGCTTTCCTTGACTTAAAAAAAAAGTAATAGAAATATTGCATTTTACCCTCAACATTTTTTACTATTTATTTTTTTTTCTCATTAAGGAATAAAAAAGGCATGAATGAAACTTCCGATATTTCAAATATATACTTTTAGCTATAAGGTGTAGCAATTTGCAGCTTGTCAAGGCTGTCCTTCGTGTATAAAGGATTAATAGATATATTGCTTTTTTCTCTTAAAAATTTTCAAAAATAATTTTTTTCTCGATACGAAATAAAAATACAATTACTAACTTACGCCAGTCTGTTAATTATCATTCATTCCTAATTATAAATAATTTTTAATATATTCTTTCCATTACTAAGGCTAATATTTGAAATTGAAATTTTAAGCACGTAGACAATACCTCGATTTTACATTCACTTTTAATGTAAATTTTAATACTTAAATGAACAATCCAGAAATCTATTATTTTGCATTTACTCATAAATAGGTATGATCTACTTATAGACTGATTTTGATTAAAATCTGTGACATGTGTGCCACAGCTGATTTGCTCATTTTGCATGGAATGACCCAATAAGCATATCAGAATTCTGGTGTCGCCATCTTTTGACGCAATTGCGTAGTATTATAGAGAAATGTTTGATAAAAACGTTGAAGCAGACAGTTTTTAAATCGAAGAATTATTTTAAGAGATATTTAATGTTAAATCTGGATAAAATTGTCTCATTAAAAAAGTCTCATAGGAAAAAAAAATATACATGGGAATTTAATCATTTTCATTCAATTTAATCATTCAATAGAAACTCGAAGTTTGCAGAGTGCATTTATTATTCTTAACTTGCCTAATTTTTTGACGGTTTATTTTAAATTTTAAATTAAAATTTTCAGAATTTCCAGAGATATTTTTTACATATTTTAGAAAAGGTTATTTTAAATTGTTGCCAAATATTAAAAGAGCGCAAAGAATAATATATCCTTTAAATTAAAAATTTATTCACACGTGACTATTATAAACAGAAAAAAATCCTTTTAAATTAGAATTAAATGATAACGTGTTAAAAGTAGGAAAATATTAAACATTACGTCATAAAAATTGTTTTTACACATGCTTACTTAAAATGAAAGAAAATTATAAAATAATCAATTATTTTCAAATTAGAATTAAATGATTACGCATTAAAAGAAGGAAAACATTGAAAATTACGTCATAAAAATTATATTTACACGTGAATATTAAAAGAAAAAGAAAATTTTTAAATAATAAATTCATTGATATGTGTTAAAAGTCGTAAATGGAGGAAATTACGTCATATTGGCCAAAGTGGCCAAAACAGTTTACAAAACACATTGCAAAACATATTGCAAAACAGTGTAAATTAAAAAATATATTTATATGAGAGATTTATTTCAAATTTCGAGATGATATTTTTAACTATAGTTGCTAATTTTAAGGTAGCGCAAATAATATTATCTTTCTAATAATAAAAATATTTTCAGTTGAATGTTACAAAGAGAAAGGAAAGTTTGGTGAAAATTATGTCAGATTTAAAACGTTACATTTAAAATCTCTTATTTAAAATCATTTTCTTATAGCGTTGTTAAAAAATACCATAAAGCAAAGACTCTGTTGACTTAGTTCCTTTTATATTTGGTAATTTTCAAATGTTTAACTAATCTTATTTAATCAAGCAGGGAAACAGCAACTAACATCAGCTGATTCGGTTTTGAAATACCTCAGTAAAAGGGAAACCCGTTTACAGTAAGATCGCCATTGATTTTTTAATTATACAGAGCAGCCTCGATTATCTGAGCTAATTGGGACTGTTAGTAAATCGGAATCGGAAATCTCGGTTAATAGAAACTGTGTGTAAAAACTCGCCGTGCTTGCGAATTTAACATCTCTTTTAAAAAAATATATAGAACGTTTTTTAAATAATAAAAGTAAATATATGTAAAGTTCTGTTTCACAGCTTAACAAATTTAAAAAGAAAATCAACTACCAGTAGTAAATTTTAAAATGCAAATTGAAAAATTTACGAAAGTTCACACAGCCACTGGAAACAAAGCATTGTTCGCTATTGACTTCTCAGGGTCCAATGTTTCTTTGGAGTTGAGGGCTTTTGGGGGCAGAAGGGCCTGTATAGCACGGACAGTGAGCTAAAGAGTGTGGTTATTTTTAAGGCTCATTCAAAAGGGAAAAAAAATCAGACTTTGTTATCGGCTCGGTTAACAGAAACCTCGATTAATCGAAGTTCGGTTAATCCAGGTTCTACTATAATTCAATCTTCCGTAATCTTTTTAAAGCAGATCAAATTAATGGACTTTAGCACAAAGTCACATAGCTGATAACTGCCATGCTTGTTGGCCACCTTTTTTTCAAAAAGTTTGCTTCACCTTATTCAATTAATGAGATATCTCCGATAAAATAAGTCACATTTTCCCGTTCTAAAATACTGGTATCCAAAAATCGTAGCATGTAACTGACACTACAAGTACTCATGGAACTAGACTATTTTAAGTCTGATTTTTATTATAGACTATATAAAATTATTAAAAATATATATTATGATAGGAACTAGCGGGCTTCGTCCGCTATTTACGTTACGGATATAAAAATCATGTTTTTTTTAGGGAAAAAGACATAAAAACCTATTTGACGATAGGTTTATAAAGACATTTTGTATTTGTTATATTTCCGGGGATGAGGAGGGGAGGGGCTATTTTGATTAAATATCGCAATTAGTCTACATGGCAGATATAATTATGATAGACAGTAGCGGGCTTCGCCCCTCTATGGCGCCTTATGGGTCCAGCTTCCATAACTCAGAAACTACCTTTCGGACATCAATGCAACAGATTCCAAACGTTATAATTAACTTAATAATCACCCTATATAGCATTAAAGTAAATTTATGAGTACTGCATACTATTTTTTTATCGTAATTTCTGAAGAGAAAAAATTATTTCGGTTCCATTCTTAGGTACTGGTCTGAAAAATTTTGAAAAAGGGGGGAAGGAGGGGACATGAGACTGCTGTTTGTCAAACAACACAACGGGCTCTGGCTTTTTCAACTTTGTTTTTGATGACTTCAATTGGAAGGTGGTTTGTTTAAAAGAGTGCGTTCCCTGCCCCATGAAAATTGGAACTATTGGTGCTACATCTATGTAAGGATTTAATAATTATAAATTAACATTTTGGATTTATTAATATAAGGATGTGGTGTTTTTAAAGGAATATCAAATGAAACCCTCTGTGCGATCTGCGATTATACTTACCCAGTTGTTTTTATATACAAACTGCTATAAGGAAAATTGTAATAAAATAGTAAAAATTAAATCTGCATTAAATTCCATAAGTATCTTTTTTTTAATCATTTTATCACTAACCTCAAAAAAGTAATGATATCAATGCAAAAACCCTTGACGGGTTAAAAGTTTCTGACGCAGCACTTTATCTTATGCTCTAAGAATTTTAAATATGGAACTTAAAAATACTGATATCAAATTTTGAGTGACGTTATGCTATTTCTTAAAAAATATATTTGTATTTATTTCACCATTTTATTTTTGTTTTATTTATAATCGCATGTGCAAAAGTTATGTTCAACATGAAAAGCTGCGTAAAATTTTATTCGCTGTTGCTTTATCATTTACATCTCTCATAAATTCAAAATATGTGTTTTAAAAGATATGATATAAAATTTAAGTGACGCCTTGATGTGACTTTAAAAGGTTTGTTTTTTAAAATTCAATTTAAATTATTTTTGACTTGGTTAAAATATTTTTTTTACATCTACACAATACTTTTAATTTTCCAATTCAGTGTTAAATATATCACTTTCATTGAATCTATACTATGCATTGAAATGTATTTATTTCAATAAATTGATTTATCTTTTGTGTCACGCTATTCAAAATTGTGAGTAAGATTTATGTAAATGGTTTCTTTGCGTCATTGTGTCCAAACTACATGAAATGTATGAAAAAGGGTAGTTTGACGCAAATAAACCATTTACATAAATCTTACTCACAATTTTGAATAGCGTGACACAAAAGATAAATCAATTTATTGAAATAAATACATTTCAATGCATAGTATAGATTCAATGAAAGTGATATATTTAACAATGAATTGGAAAATTAAAAGTATTGTGTAGATGTAAAAAAAATATTTTAACCAAGTCAAAAATAATTTAAATTGAATTTTAAAAAACAAACCTTTTAAAGTCACATCAAGGCGTCACTTAAATTTTATATCATATCTTTTAAAACACATATTTTGAATTTATGAGAGATGTAAATGATAAAGCAACAGCGAATAAAATTTTACGCAGCTTTTCATGTTGAACATAACTTTTGCACATGCGATTATAAATAAAACAAAAATAAAATGGTGAAATAAATACAAATATATTTTTTAAGAAATAGCATAACGTCACTCAAAATTTGATATCAGTATTTTTAAGTTCCATATTTAAAATTCTTAGAGCATAAGATAAAGTGCTGCGTCAGAAACTTTTAACCCGTCAAGGGTTTTTGCATTGATACCTATATACCCCCTTCAGTCGTAACTGCTCAAGATTTTATGCTCTTCCGAAAGTTCATAAACTCAATATAACCTTTTCGTCCCATTGTTTCAAATATTGGTACGGCCTCTTCCCGCCTAGCGAAATATAACTATATTTTCTCCTCTCCTGTCCGAAAATTTATACACTTAAGAATTCAATCACCTTTGTTAAAATGATTCAGAATTTATCCCCGACTAAATTTACTATGGTCTCCTTTGACGTCAAATCACTTTTCACGAATGTCCCGATAAATGGTGCCCTCTCGTCTTGAACAGAGACTTCGTGAATTTCATTATTCATATTTTGAAATCCAAGAGCTTATATCCCTTACTCTCATATGTCTATATCAAACTACATTTTCATTCCAAAGAAATTTTTACAAAGAATCTGACGGTTTAGCCATGGGCTCCCCCTGTCACCCTTCCTCGCAGACACCTACCTATATGCATTATTTTTAATGCTCCCTTTTCAATAAATTATCTTTCCCTTTCTCGATTCGCTATGTTGATGACACATTCATCTTAATTGACACCTCTATTCACAATGCTGACAATTTTCTTAGCATTTTGAACTCTATTGATAGCAATATTCAATTCACTTATGAAACTGAAAATAATAGTTCTCTCCCATTTTTGGGATACCCTTGTAACTCGCACTGTAACCGGTTTCACTACATCAGTCTATCGCAAAAGCTTCACTGTTTCTTTGCCACCCCATGCTCGTTCTTGTCCTCCCCCAAGCCAAAAAATGGTCGCCTTTTGTGCCTTTATAAATCGTGCCATACATGTTTGCTCCGATACTTAGTCATTTAATAGTGAAATACAACACATTAAAGCCATTGCGATTGACAGAGGTTACAACCTTTCTATAATTGATACTGCTCTATTTAAACTTCAGCATCCTCGTTCCTCAAACTCTCCTCAGTCTTCTACTCTTTCCAATACAGTCGAACTTGGATAATTCGAAGTGCAAGGGACCACTGCAAAACTTCGAATTATCCTAACTTCGAATTATACAAAAAAAAATAATTTTTATGTCGTAAAATAATCAATCGCAACAGAAATTGCGAAAAAAATGTGTTTATTAATTTTAAATAAAAACTACAGCTTTTTAAAATATTGAGATATTTCAGATTGCTTTAAAGAGCTTACTTGATTCTTTTTAACAAAATCTTCAAGGATATCCACAGCTCGAAACACAGCTTCACTCACGTTAGATTGTCCTTCTACATATTGACGATATTCGGCTAGATGAAAGACTGCCTCACTTGAAGATGGAGTCGTTCTCTGTTCTTCTACCTCATCTTCAATATCTTCATCGTCTTCTGTTGTAATGTTCTTATTGTTTAGAACTTCTGATAGAATATCTGTATCAGACAGCTCTCCGCAAATGTCTGTTTTTATCAATGTCGACGTAATCATAAAATGGTATGCTGTCTTCCCATGCAACTGGGGGAGGTAAATTTTCTTCTTCTAAAAGCTCGCTAGGGACAGTGTTCGTGATGAATCCTGCTTTCCGGAAACAGTTTGCTATTGTTTTTTGGCTCACTTTGGACCATGCATTTTAAACACATTCTTGATGCATCGAGGAGGGAAATGGGAAGCTTTTGGGAAGATTCAGTAAGGAGGTGTTGAACGACTAGGCATCTGTAGAAATGCTTCAGATTTTTAATGATGCCTTGATCCATTGATTGCACCACTGAGGTCATGTTTGGAGGAAAAAATTCAACCGTGACATTTTCCATAGCGGGTATCGATTTATGGGCCGCGCAGTTATCGATAAACAGGATGATTTTTCTGTTTTTTCTTTGGTACGTGCGATTGAGATCTAGAAGCCATTCTTCAAAAAGATTCCCCGTCATCCAGGCTTTCGTGTTAGAACGCTATTCTATAGGCTTTGTTCTGACATTGTTAAAACATCTTGGATTTCTTTATTTTTCCAATCATCAGTAAAGGTAACTTCTCAGTGCCGTCCATGTTTGCTCCCACAAGTAAGGTTATTCGGTCTTTACTGCGTTTTCCCCCACTACATTTTTCACCTTTAAAATCCAAAGTTTTTGCAGGTGTACATTTGAAAAAAAGTCCAGTTTCGTCGACATTAAAAATTTCTCTGTCCTGTGCATGCTCAATGATTTGAACAACTTGTTCTTTCAACTCATTTGCTGCATCTTGGTCCACACTTGAACTTGCACCACACATAGACTTAAAGGAAATTTCGTTTCTTTCCTCAAATCCGTCTAACCATCCGGCGCTTGCTTTGAAGTTGTTGTTTCCTAAGCTGACAGCAAATTCTTCCGCTTTTGCACGAACAAGAGTTCCACTGAGAGGGATGTTTTTGTCCCGCGCTTGCTTAAACCACTTCAAGACACACTCGTCCACATCAGGATTATCGGGTTCTCTAGCTCGTTTGTGATTTCGATTAGATTTCAAAATTTTTTCTTTCTTTTTCGAAAAGGTCGAAAGAGTGTTAGGTGCTATTACATACTCTTTTGCGATGATGCATTTCTTCTTTACACCCTTTTCTACCTCACGAATCACAGCAATTTTTTCATCGAACGATAAGGTTTTATACGAGGCACGGGACACAGGGCTTACTCAACGACATGCTTGCACTGAACTCTCACCACAAAAACTAAAAGCACAATGAAGAAAACTCAAGCGATTATAGTCCTGGTTTCGAAGGAATTGCAACGCGTGTCATCTATGATTTATCGCAGTGGCGAGAGTAGCATGTGTCACTTACAAGGGAAAAGGTGTTCGTTCCTCCTCCCTTTATCCCTGCTCTCTTTCCTAGAACAGTTAAGAATATTCTCCCACCCCCTTCTCTTCCCTAAAAAATTTTCCACAATAGCTGAAAATAACGCGGCCACTTTTCAAATAACTGCATTGAAACTAGATTTTGGTCATTTTTGAAAGAGTAAAAACTTCGAATTAAAGAAGTTGGACTTCGAAATAACCAAGATTTTTTAGCATTAACTGAATACAAGTTTCAAGGGATTGACAAAAAACTTCGAATTATCCACGAATTCGAATTAAAGACGTTCGAATTATCCAAGTTCGACTGTATTAGCATTGTGTTACCCTTCTTTGCTAAATCAAGCTTTCCCATTGCTAAAATTCTTAGACAATATGACTTCAAAATAATTTTTGCCCCTACCAATAAACTCACCCTCTCCAAAATCAAAGACCCAATTGAATTATCCAATTCATGGGGTATCTACCGTATTAATTGCCAGTGTGGCCTTTCCTATATTGGACAAACCAAACGCTGCTTAAAATTTCGTATCAAAGAATATCAACAATATATTAAAAAACAAGTAATCTATAAATCGTCTATTGCAAAACATTGCTGGGAGATGAATCATACTTTTGACTTCAATTCGGTTAAAATAATCTCTAAACCTACTTCTATACATAAACTTAACTTCCTTAAAGAATTTCATATTTATAAAAATTTAAAAAATATTGTTAATTGTGAATTCGCTATTCCCCCTTTATCAGATTGTTGGAAATATTACATAAAATCTTCTGTCTCTTAATTTTATTTTTATTATTTTTTCCCTCACTACTTCGGTTCTATTTCCCATCGGCTGTTACCTGCAATCCTCTGTGTTCCTATTGGTCAATAAACCTTTAACCCGGGAGAACTCGCTGCATGAGATTTTCTCTCGCCATCTTACTTTTTAAGGACTTATTTAAACCATTTTTCATTTTAATTAAAATTTAAAAATGTTATTTCAATTACTTTACCTATTTGTGAGTAAAGTACTAAGCCAAGCAAGAAAAATGATATTAAGCAAATGTAAATTAAAAGAAAAGCAATTGGGCACCATGAGAGAAATTCTCACTAGCGAATTCTCCCAGGTTAACTTGATTCCCCATCTCTCCTATATATGTGAGCAAATTTCCGCCATTCTTAGCAGTGATGAAGGTATGCTATATGCTACACCGAAACAGGTATGCTTAAAATTTAAATTTTTGGTGTTTTTAACGTTGTATTTTTACGCTTCTATTCTGCGCAACGTGCACAGGTAACAGAGCCACGACAGGTAGTGTTTGTATGGCCATAACGCTGGCATTTAAAGCACGCAAAGTGTTAGGGATATAAGGGCGGACAGGACAGCTTAAGAAAGCAGCTTTAATTCTGGTTGGTACATTTGGGCTATTGAAAGTTAGAATAACGTGCTTTGAAGGAAGAACTTTCCCATTTCGATGGATTGTGATGCGACGTACATCTATGACATTCTGATCTTCTAAGTTTTCTAGAAGTTCTTCCTTTGTAGAGAATAAATTTTCTGGATCAGATATCGCACCACGGGCTGTATTTAAAATTTGATGTGCTTTGACAGAAACAGAAAAGGGGCCTATTGTACAATTCAAGAGACGTTGTGAATGCTTGGCGGAAGAAACCTACAACTAATCTCCAGGCTGCCTTTTTTTCAGCCAATAGCCATCTCCAAAGACTGACTAGAATGTTTTACCAATAAGAAATGAAGTTTTTTCAACCCTTAACCGGAAACGTACATCTGAGATGTTTGCGTCTACATATCTGCCCTTAATATTTTCTCTCGCCGACATTACAAACTTATTTTTATGCTGTTATATTATAAAATTGTTCCTGTTAATGTATTACTATTAAAGATTAAATGTTTAAGTTCATTATTTCGTAAATTATTAAGTGTATTTTTTGTGCAAGGGATTTTCAAGCTTCCGGTTAAGGGTTAATTGAACTATCTGAAATACTGTCAGTACGTTTAATTATGAAAAACGTGTGAATGAATCGTTCTGTACAGCTTGTTGCTCTCCACATGGGAGAGATATAGAAGGTCTTTTGGTTGTATGATGTTTAATGGCACAAAATCCCTTTACGGACATGCTTCGTCAAATAGACTAAAACCATAAAAAATAGCAATGAGAAAAGCAATCTGGATGGGGGATCACATCCAGATGCAGTTAGACAAGTGTAGGTGAATAAGAAAATTTAAAAACTAAACCATCAGAGTATTGAAGATTTTAAATAAAAAGTGCAATCTGGATGGGTTTCCTATCCAGATGAGATATAGAAGGAAGTGAAGTTTTTCTATCCATATTAGAAAATAAATACAATTCAGAACCCGACCGCACCACCCACTGCCGAGTCCAACAAGGGGATGCAGATAAGTGCAACAGGGCTAACCAGGGCCTGTACGGTCACAAGTAACTCCTAAGCCTGTCTCCAACCTTAAAGAGATGGCTAGTAAATGTTCGCCCACTCACTTGATCCCTACCCAGTGACAAGTCACCTGACCAACCATTGATGCATAGGGGAGACCGGGGGAATGCCGCCAACCCGGGTTATGCCGCCACCCCACCTAGTTTAAAAACTAAGGGCAGTTTGAGATAGTGAATGTGCCTGCACTATAGCGGCCAACAATATAAACAGTGCCTAAAGTGAGAGTGACTTTGCTGTACGTCGTTCTTTTGTTCTAGTGAAAAATGTAGTTTTCATCTAGTTGCTTGTTATTTTGGAGCTTCAAATGAGTAGAGATAAGCACCTTTTATTGTAACATTGGGTATTTAAGATGATATGACCCGTAAACTATATGCATTCGCCGACATTTTGATGTAATGTGTTGAACAAGTTCGGTTCTTGTTTCGGCTTTGCTTGAGAATTTCCGCCATATTGTCCTCTCGGGGCAATGCCGCCACCATGCAAATCGGGTGAGAAATGGCCTCATTTTAATGTTGTGGAGCCGATTCAGCAGAGTGACTTTTGCAATATGAAGTAAATTGTAAGCTTAACCATTATTTTGCTCAATTGCATTGCTTTCTAACTATTTTCAGTAAGTTGTGTGTTTCCTAGTATCCATTTGATGCATGTACTAGGTCATTAAGGAGTGGCGGCATTACCCCGGTACAGTGGCGGAATTACCCCAGTGTCCTGGGTAATCCCGCCACTGTGCAGAGGTTTAAAAAATATTTTTTTATGTATGCTTATTTTACAGTTATGATTACGGTTAAATTTATACAGATACTAAAGATCATGATTCAGCTTTAGAATTTTTACTATTAAAAAATAAACATTTTTTCGAGGTGAAAAAATTTAAATTCCCTTAAGGTGTCGCCATTCCCCCGGTCTCCCCTACTGGAGCAATATGCACCTCCCGTCTACCTGAAGCAAAGACCAAAGCAGTGTGTTGGTTTCCCTGGAAAGGTATCCTGCCAAAAAGTTAAAACACACTATGCATAACACCCATCCTAAGTTGCAGGATAAAGCTATTTGCATTAAAATTCCTTTTTTATGGTTTTATATTTGTATGCTTCTCTTATAATTAAGTTTTCTGGAGGTATGTAATAAATGGCAATAATATCGGAAGTTTTGGAAGAACAAATTGCTCTTTTGTTAGTCAAGAAATTGTAAACAAATGTAAGCTATACAGCAATCATAAATAACAGATGTAGCATATAAAAAATATTAAAAATAGCATGGCTAGAAATATTTTTGGCTCATAATTTCAACGCTTTATCAGCTATTTTTTAAAAATAGATATTAGTTTATTATATTTTTAAACTTTATATCACCATTATTTATCTATTTATAGATTTGTTTCATATCATAACCGGGAGATTCTCAAAAGGTGGGATCATTAAACGTTAACTATATGTAATTTTTAAAATTTTCAAATTAAAGGCGAATTTTTTTTTTTTAATAGTATAGTATTTTGTATATAAATATAATATAAATATTGTAATAGTATGTCTACAAAATTGTACACTAACATTAAAAGACAGCGACTATTCTGGAAAATTAATTATTAAAGCATTTAATTAACAGTTGTGTACGTTACAAATTTTGGACATTTGCAGATTTTGGACGGTACTCTTAGTATTTAAAAAATTCTTAAGACTAAGAATGTAGCAAATGTGTCTATATATATATATGTATAATTAACTTTGTTATCCAGTAATAATAATAATAAAATCAAATGCTTTGTTACGTACGTTACTTTCGGACATAACAAAATACAGAAAAATTCTTTATAGAAAAGTCCTATCCTCAAAAAAGCAATAGATCAGCCTGCCATCTCTTAACGAAATTATCAAAAAATCATTCGTTTCCTTTATGCATTCGTTGTTTACCATTAGAACCATCTAGAAAAAAACTCTTTCTTGGTGGTACATTGGAGCAGTTAACGTTACGAATGTCCGAAATTGGCCTCTTTAACATAAAATAATAAAATTTTAAGATATTTATACAAAGCTTTTACAACAAATTATGTCATTTTCTGTCTCTTAATAGAATTAAAAACTCAGTAAAAAAAAAAAAGTCAATGATAATTAAAGTTATATTTGAAAGGCTTAAAGTTATGACTTGTGTCCAGTGCCCACCTTTTGAGAATGGCCCATCTATTAATGCACACTTTTTTGTAGCAAAATCCCATAACCTAAATTAAGTTTATTGCATCAAGTTCTGTAGATAGAAGATGGATCGCAGATGCAGTAGACTCCCTGAAATCCGCACAGATTCGGACCAGAGGTTGTGTGGATTTTAGAATTTTGCAGATTTCTTGTTATTACTTTTTAAAAAATGTAAATAAAGCAATTTGAATGCAATAATGCTATTAAAATTATAATGAATGCATGCAATATATTGAAATAAGTAAACTAAAAAATATAAATAAGACATTTTTAAAAATAATTGAATTAAAAATAAAGGACAAGTAAATAATTTATAATTAAATATGCATAATAAAGATGAGATACATCTTCCTCTAATTATTCAATTGAACTTCTCATAAAGGTACCATATTAATTCACATCAAAATCCTTAACTAAGGAAGTTTTGTTTCAGGTTTAGCCAGTATTAATAACCAAAAAGCTTGATAAATATATCTGGTGAAAAGACTGCGATTACCAGTGATATCTGCAATATTGATTTTTTTTCAGAAATAAATTTATATTTCCTTCATGAAAAAGCATGAATTCAGTCATATTATTGAGAATTACGTTTAAAATATGCCCAAAATTATATAAAAATTAAAAAAGTATGTAATTTTGTTCTGAACAGAAAGTTTTTCTTTACACCTATTATCATGTGCAGATTTTAGGCAACAGCAAATTTTAGGGTTGCGGGTGAAAAACCATGAGTCCAGTCATATTATCAAGAATTACATATTAAAATACATTACGGAATGATATAAAACTAAAAAAATCTGCAATTTTGCTGCTATATTTGAACGGAAAGTTTCATTGTTTACATCTCTGATGATGTGCGGATTTGAGGGTGTCGATTGTATTTATATAAAAAAAATTTCATAATGTAAGGGAAAACAGAAATACTAGTTAACTTATACCCTTCATTAGAAAAACTAAATTTTCATTTATTTTGTGCATAAGCTAAAATACATACATCATGGTGTATCACTGCATTTGAAATAAAATCCAATATCATTCTTTTGTATTATTGGCATTAAATCACATTCTTTGATGAGGGTTTTGTTTTATACAAAGGGGTTTAGGAGAAAGGTCACACGTACCTTATACTCATGCCTCTCAATCATTGTCATTAAGTATGATTTTTTTAAAACAAATTTGATTTTAAATTTTCATTGTGTGTCTATTAATGGATATAGGTAACAAATTAGAGACATTGATTAAGCCAGTTCATCAGATATTAAGAAAAAGCAATAAACAGTGACAACTACCTCATTAAAGAATTTTTTTTTTTTTTTTTTTACTAGTTAGCTATATTTTGCAACTTTTCAAATTACTGCGATGTCCACGCACGATATGATACAAAGTTCTATTCTATATTAAACTTTTCTCTTGTATATGTTTCTTACTTTACAAAATTGAAAATGCATCGAAGTACCAGTAGTCAACTATTTTTCCCAGTTATGTAAATTTTTTCATACACATTTTCAACTGTAGGGGAGACCGGGGGGATGGCGCCACTCGGAGTTATGCCGCCGTCCCGCCTAGTTTCAAAACTAACTGCAGTTTGAAATAGTGAATGCGCCTGCACTATAGCGGCCAACAATAGAAACAGTGCCTGGAGTGAGAATGATTTTTTTGTACGTCGTTCGCTCGTTCTAGTGAAAAATGTAGTTTTCATCTAGTTGCTTCTTATTCTGGAGTTTCAAATGAGTAGAGGTAAACACCTTTTATTGTAACATTCGGTATTTAAGATAATATTAACCGTAATCTACATGCATTCACCCACATTTTGATGAAATTTCGGTTACAAGTTCGGTTCTTTCGGCTTTGCTGGGGGATTTCCGCGATATTATCCTCTCGGGGTAATGCCGCCACAATCGCAAAGGGTGACTTTTCCAATTTGAGTTAAATTGTAAGCTTAACCCTTTAATGAATCTAGCTTAAGGAACATTGCATTTATTAATTATTTTGATAAATAATTGCTTTTTAAATATTTTCAGTAGGTTATGCGTTTCCTAGTATCCATTTTATATATTTTCTAGGTCATTAAAGTGGCGGAATTACCCCAGCATCCTGGGTATTCCCGCCACTGTACAGAGGTTGAAAGGAAGTTTACGTATGCTTACTTTGCAGTTATGATTACGATTAAATTTATACAGATACTAAAGATCATGATTTAGCTTTAGAATTTACTATTAAAAATACATTCCCATACAAAAATTCCATACAAATCCCCATAAAATCCCCATAAAATTCCATACAAAAATTCCCTTAAATTGTCGCAATTCCCCCGGTCTGCCCTACGTTGAGTTTTGCTGGCTGGTAAGACTTTCTACAAATTCCCCACCCCTGGGTCCTGGCTAAAAGAATGCCCTGCAATTATAACAGGCTATGTACCAGCTAAAATGGAAATTTTTCTAATACATAATGAGTTTGTCTTAGCAGATTTTAATATCCTGTCATGGTGTATAATGTGTCCACAATTCAAAAGTTTGCACACAACTAATAAAAATCATTACTTAATACGCCAGTGTTATTGTCCAACCAGTCAAAATCAACAAAAAGAGGCGTGCAAACAAAATGTGCACCAGGGTAAATTGATTGGTTAATAAGAATTATCATCAGTTGAAACTGATCTATAGACTATCACAAATATAAGCAGTGTCTTTAAATTGATGTGTCATTAAAATTAAATTAATGGAAGTGTATATTTTTTTTATGCAATACTTAAATTATTTGATTTACTTAATGATGAGGTTTAATATCATTGAAATTTAATTTCATGCAGGTTTATTTCAGTATTCGATTTTTAAAATGTATTAGCATGGGGTAAAATCATGAAATAATCTTCAGATGAATTTAATATTTTGCGAGAAAAAAAAATTTCCCTGAAAAGAAAAGTGTTAGAATGTATGTTTTAACCAATATGCAAGTAATAGGAAACTTTTGTATATACCTAGAGTAAATTTAAATTAATATTTTCTTTTTATGTTTTTTTTATTATTATTATTGGTAGCATACATTATTTAATCGGTCTTTCAATGTTATTTTTTAGGTATGCTGATCGTATATCAAATCTGAATATTCTTACAACTAACAGCATCTTGAAAGATTTTGAATACCCCAATCCTTTTGTTAGAAGATTAGTAATTAAAACAGTATGCCATATACCATGTTTACATGAGCTTGTTTTTCATTTGATACCTCTTGATTTCTGCGATAGCTCAAATGTACGTAGCACTGCTGCTTCGTCTTGAATTTACATTGTTAATGAAGACAATATAGAATCAAAGCAAAATATTATTTATAAATTGTATGATATGTTAAGGGACCCTGACCCTTCTGTTGTATCATAAGTCTTACTGTGCTTGATGTTATATTACAATCTGAAAGTGGTATAATGATAAATGCAGGACTAGCTTGCTATCTATTAAGCCGAATTCCAGATTTTCAAGAATGGCAGTTTACAAGTGTGCAGAGTTTAAATAAGAACACTCCAAAATCTGAAAATTTTTTGCTAAATATTTTAAATACATTAGATGAAAAATTATTAGATTTAAATCCATTTATTTTTATTTCTGCTTCTAATCTTGCCATATTCTATATATCTTCTCTTAAAGAAAATCTTTTTTCAGATGCAACTGATCAAATTTCTCCCCAAATAAAATGTCTTAATTATTCTAATGATGAATTACATTTTGAAATCTTAAATATTATACAGAAATATGCTTTGATTAATAGTTGATACTTTTCACCATTTTATAAGCTATTGTTTTGTCGCTTTTGTGATCCCAAAATTTATTAAAATAAAAAAACTTCAAATTCTAATTAATTTAGGAACTAGTTCAAATTGCTCGGAAATTGCTGAAGAATTACTTTTATTCTTCCAACAATATAAAAGAAGAAGCTGTTAAATGTGCCAATTTTTTTTTTAATTTGTTCTTATGCATCCAGTTTCAAGCACCGTTACAGAATCTTTTGCCTACTTGATGGATATTAGATACAACAATTTAAATGAAAAAACTTTAGTTGCTTTATGCTCATTAAAGTCAGATGAAAAAGACAAGATTTCGGGCAAATTTTCTTACCTGAAATATCAAAAATATCATGCACTATTTTTACTGTTGATAGGAAAATGGCTTTAATTAAACTTATAGCAAATTATGGACAGTATATTGAAAGAGCACCCTAACTGATTGAAGATCTTATCAATGATTTTAATAATACTGAAGATGAAAGTATGATTATTATTTTAGCTTCTCTTAAGTTATTTCTTATCCGTCCTGCTTAAATGCTGCTGCTCTTGGGTCAAATTCTTCAGATTGCATAATGTTCAAGAATGTATCGTGTTTTAGATGGTATTACATACAATGTTATGTAACCAGCGCCTATCTATATGCACCACTGAAAAGAAATAAAATTATTTTTTGTAAAAGTGGCGAGGGGGTGGGGGGTGCAGGGCGAGCTTGGCGCTCGTTGCGAAACGGATAAAATAACTATTTTTAAAGCAATTTCGTCATTTCCCTTCATTATTTATTTGCGCCCTGCCAATTGAAGGATTAAAATATTAGCTATTCTTTTCAATATTTAGATAAAACGCATTTCTGAACATGCCCCTTGCATCAGTTTATGTAAATGACCTTTACTCCAAGTTTCACAATTTTTGGAAAAGCGCATCTCTTTCTAAGCATTATCGAGCGTTGTACGGTCTTCAGAGTTGTGTCTGGTATTTTGAAATAGATGAGGTTCTTTTAAAAACTAGGTTTGTTAAATTTGAATCTTGTTATTGAGTTTATAAATATAAATTCCATATATTATTACTTCTGCAAGTTGACGCGATTACGATTTTTGGGAGAAACAAAAAGATGTCCTTGATGAAAATATAAAACTATTGGGCAATCATTTTGAAAATTTTAGGGAAACATTGGGAAAAAACTAGAAAGCTGTTGTGTAGAATGTAATGGAGAAGGTGGTTCCTTAGAAATTCCTCAATCACATATTGATGAGGTATGCGAAAGATTTAAGTAACACAAAATTCTTATTTCGTCTCTCTATCACCGAAGGCAGTTTTCTCAAAAGTGGATTTGCCCTGTTTCACAATTAGATATTTATTTTTTGTCAAAATTAACACATCTTATTATTTTAGGGCGTTTATCAGTTTTAGCTATTCGCACAAGGCCAGACATTTCATACGTAAGTTAATATTCTGAGTGAGTTTCAGGTAAATGCAGGGTTAACTCATTGTGGCGAACTTCTACAACTGCTAGTTTATGTAAAGTATACCAGACAATACAGTTTTTATTACATTATAACTTGGCTAACTTGGTCGCTTACTTCGATGCTGACTTGGCAGCAAATTATAATGACCGAACCTCGATAGGTGGCAAAACAGTCATGCATCTCTTGTCAACTGGCGTACTTTCGAAGAAAAGTGCATCAGTTTATTGACGATGGAAAGAGTTGATCGCAATGACTGAGGCTACTAAAAATCTGGTTTGGAGCGATAAAATTCTGCAGGATTACAGGGAAGATCATTTGGGAAATGACGACAAAGCTGAAATTTACGTAGACAATCAAAAGACCATTGATTTCATTAAGTCTCCAATTGAGAACAAAAAACAAAGCATATCGACGTTAATTTATTTTTTGTTATATATATAGCGAAGAATTTATATTAAATTTGGGCCATAGTAAGTAACTTCGCAGGCGCGTTTACGAAGCCTCTCACCAAATACGATCTACTGAGATTAAATCAGTTTTTCAGTATATAATTAAGTGTTATATTAAATAACATACTACCTAGTATAAATTGTTTTAAATATATAAATTTTTTTGGTATAATTATTTGTAAATTAAGTAAATATAAATGCTAAAAATAACGCTGGAAATTGACGATTTAGGAGATTTGTAAATTTGGCTCTATTTGGCTCTTATCTGATTCGTTGACTTCGTTCTCTTCGCTGACTTGGATTGATTAGGATTTATAAATTTCATTTTGTAAAAGCTCCTTCGCAATACCATGGACCTCGAGAGTGGCAAAGTTTTCCCTCTCCTATTTTTTTTTTCATTTTCTTTAAATGGACATGGCTGGTGGTCTGCGGTGATTCTTATCCAAGGCTCGTGCTGAGGATTATCTTGGTAAAATATAAACTATATGATGGCTTAGAATAAGTTAGAATAAGAATGGACAACTGGCATATTGTTCAAAAGCATCTTTTGAATAACTTCAACAAAACAGACATTTTATCTGCTACGTCCTATCAAATTTAACATTATCTCTAAAAATCTAAACTATATGACTGCTTAGAATACGTTTATATAGGTCACAAAAAACATGGTCGTCAAAGGACACCTTAGGCTTGATTAAGAGCCTTTTACCTGCCAAAAGGTCATCCAATCCTTAAGATGATTATAACACCATCTAATGGGCGTCACTCTTCATATTCGGAAGTACCAACATCTATAGCATTAACACCTAATCCATTACATCACCCATTTCACCACCCACACCTTCGACGGCACCACTAGCAACCCATACATCAATGTCTCCCATGGCTTCAATGCCTCTCACGGCTTCAATCTCAACTAAGTCTTCAATTGGCATCTGAGGACAACTACTACTGCAACACCGCCAGTAACAGTGCTACTTTCAGTGTAAACTCCAGCTGCCAGACCTCAGAATGTATATTTCTGTCTACATTGTCCACCTTCTCCGTAGTCAGATTCAGCATTGGCTGAATCTTAAATAGCCCGCCCCCATCTGCTCCGAACATTTCAGTTGCCCGCGTAATATAGCCTGTATCGAGGTAACATATTTGCCTATTGAAAGATGATTTTGCTATAAAACGTGTGTCGACCAAGAAGAATAATGCAGTAGATAGGAAGGGAGAGTATAGTTTTAGAGGAAACTATTTTGCCGAAAACATTTCGTAAAGGTTTAAGAGATCTTTGGTATATTAGTCAGTATGATCCCTTATGACCACAAAAATATTCGATTTTGTTGTACCACATTGTTATTGTGGGTACACCTGTAGTTTACATATTTACCAAGAAATTTTCAAACAAATTTGACTATGTACCTGACTATAATTTTATCGATTTGATTTACTGATATTCAGATATTCTGGTTGTTTTCCCACATTAACAGAGTACACACTTTAGCATAATTAACTTTAGTACGTCCTGAGTAAGGGTACTAAAACCAACTAAAAAATAAGACATTCCTTGTAAGCATCTTCCGAATGAATGGAAGTTTAAAATTTCTGAAATCCGGTACGCCTTCAGGAAGAGGATGAGATAAAATCGAGATTTTCCTAGTTTCCCACTCAAGGGAGAAGTAAAAAAAAATTGACAGTAAGGAAATTTTGCATTTTACAAGCGTAAAGTCAATGTCAAGCCTAAGTCATGTGTATTTCTTATATATACATCCCTATACTTAGGCTTCATTCTTATAACGAGAACACTTATGACATTTCTCATCTCCGTCGTACGGTGTGTATCATACCCCTAACTACCATAATTTTTAATTGTTTTTGCTCCCTTTTTCAACCTCACCATTTAAAGTTCAGAAATATTAAATATTTTAACTGAAAATACCCTGCTTAAAAAAATATACTTTACTGTATCAAGAGGCATGGGGAAGATTTTAGGCTTGCTAATTTGTAAGCAGATGGATATATTCTTTTACTTTCTCCGAATCTTTTCCCTTCCCTTAAATAAAAAATCAGAAATTATACCTGCAATTTTACATACTTTGGTGTAAAATTATAGGACATTTACAATTTTAAAGATGGCAACACGTCTAATTTTTGGGGGATTAAAGAATATGAAAGCAATCACGTAGAAGAGTGTGTCAAAGATTAGAGTAAAATAGCGATAAATGGCTAAGGGTTTTGAAAGAGATGGCGCTGTCGGCTGCATATCTTTTACAAACGACTAGAAAATCGCAGTACCTCACCAAATTAGAAGTGGTTTATTATACTGAATACTTTGTTCATCTTTAAAACTGAAAAGAATATTTAATCCTTTTTTTTTAAGGCTTTGGTGTTGTCTAATCTGAACTTTTTTTAAAAGGACAAAAATTTATGAACCATCCAATAGTGATATAAAGGGAGCGACTAGAAGTCCCAAAATTCTTGTAGATGTCAATATAGCTAAATTTATTTTTATAACTATAAATTACCCTCTTAAATTTTAAAAAATTCCAAGACTACATTTAAAACTACGTTAAAGAATCTTGCATAAATATAAAGAAGTCCCAATTTCTATATTGAGATGGTGGAATGAGAGATACTATAGCTTGTTTTCCATGTAAAGAACATTTTATTTTAAATAAATCTGCATAAGAATATTTTTAAGGGAATTCTATTCTGATAATGGCGCAGTCTTATGCCTGATCTTCTGTTTTGAAAAAGAAATGATGGTATAATAAACTAATATTCCGTTGTCAACACATCCGGTTTTGCTATTAACGTTATGCTAAAGCAAAAAATTAACAAAACACAGCCACTTAAGGGGTCTCAGGTCTCTAAAGCTTTAAAATTTTCGAAAGTTAAATATTTTAGATGTTAAACGTTTATCTTTTTTGAAAATTTTGATAAAATTGTCTCCTAGTAATTCCCATTAAACAGAACTTGTTGCTTTTAGAATTATACCCGTTCAATAGCTGAAGCGGCGTTTCCGAAACTAAGTCATTTCTCTCCAAGTGGCTTTTTTGGGCATAACGCGCAGCATCTTAACTTCTGAATATTTTAGTGCACTTCATAAATGCATATCAATTTTATTTGAAAGCGTGTAACATTACAAATCACTTGAAATGATTTTTCCCCCATTGGCCATAATGTAACGGAGTACTTTTGACTGTCTCTCTAAATGAACTAAACGTGCTGCAAACTTCATTTAAAATAAGGAACGTGCTATGGTAAGCGTCAATAACATCGAAAAATTTTAAGGCAATAAGAGTATATTTACGAGAGAGAGTGCGAACAGACGGTCAGACGCCAGACAAACCGAAGTCGAACACTTTTCAACTTTATTGGAAAGTGTTAAAAACAATTCTCTCTGAACAACTGGAATCATTGACAACAACGGTTGTAGAGTGCCATATCAAATTTAAAACAAAATTAATAATCCAATTCCAATGACATATTTAAGACACTTTAAATAAACTTCTTTACTGATTTCGTACAAAAATACACTCGAGAAGTATGTACACGTGCTTTTAGAAACATGCATTTCTGTTTAATAAGTCATTTAAAACTCTAATGAAACTTAGATTTCTACAATTATAGCATTGTAAATCTATCAAGTGATGTGCAATTGCTCTAATTTTTTTCAGTGAATAAATCTTTTTATAATGATATATCTGACGCTTCAGATAATTTTTTAAATGAAATTTGATGTCGCATAAAAATTTAATTTTTAAATATTTTTAGAACAGCAAAACCAGAATTAAAGTTTCATTAAACATTCAGGTACATATATAAACTAAATATATTTGATTGCTAAAGGGGGCACCCTTAAACTTTCAAAAAATCAGTTTTCAGTTTTTGCTTTATTCTGAATGTTTTAAAATTTCTCAACAATATGCATAAAACCGCATTAAAAAATCTGCATTATTTCTGTAGTTATAATCATTTTTAGATGATGAGTATAATGGAAGGCCCGTAGATATTGAAACTTTGAAAAGCGTTTTCTCATATTAAATTTGGAGTTTGCGCGCACTGTTACTTTTAACTATGTAAGCTACAACTTAGAAAAAAATTAACCAAATATTCGTTTCTTTATAGTGAACAGTGTAAAACCAAAAAAATTCAGATATATGTTATTTTTTTGTACTTGAAAAACTTAAAAAAAATTGAGATTTTCTAACTTTATTTTGTGCTAAAATTAAATTTTAAACAAAACTTTTCGCGTATATTTTTGTTTTAAGTCATAAGTAGGTATGTTACGATTGTATTTGATTCTAAAATTGTTTTCTGTATGTATAATTTAGAGCTTTATCATGCGCGCAGCACTTAATCACGCATTAGTGATATTAATTTTTAAATTTAAATATTAATTTTGTACATACAACATTTATTTTACTGGATAATTTACTTAAGGATATATACTTTAGGGAGGAAGGGGAGAAAAAGATCTTAATTGTATATTGTTTGTGTTTTGGTACTTTGAAGAAGGCAATGTTTTTGTCTGATGGTGGCAGAGGAGGCATGTACCTCAGGCGCCAGTTGTTGATTTTTCTCACGTCCATGTTTAGCACTATTTTGTTAAAATCGTCCTGTCTGGGGTATGCCAAAGCACAGAAGAATCTAAGGATATGGCATAAGGATGCTGTATAAAGCGGAATTTTTTTAAATTCCGTTTTCAAGATTTTAATGAATCAATATTTGACAAAGTAGATTAAAGTAGTTCAGTATTACTTATTTTATGATTACATAATTTAAATTTTAAAATATGTTGGCTATTAGAAAATTAATAAAATTTTCTTTGTAAATATACTTTGCGGAGGGGGGGGGGGGGGGGGGGCACCAAAATCCATGTTTGCCCCGGGTGCAAAAAAGGCTAGTTTCGGCCCTACACTTTCTGAAAAAACAATGCCCTTTTTCGCTGAAAAAAGTGCCCTCTTTCAGCTTCAACTGTGCCCTTTTTGTGGCTAGCACCCTGCCCTTTTTTCCCCTAGAGTGAACACTACTCATATGGCGTTATATACTCACCTGCTGCTGCTCACATTTCCAATGTGACATAATATTAACTTCTTTTTTAAATTCGTCAAACTATTTATTTCATTTTTCACATGGGAATCTTGCAATAGAATAGAAATAGAATAGAAATAGAATAGAATAGAAAAGTAATTGTTGTGATAAGAATTTTATTGTTGACATCTGCTATAACGTAAAATGTTTAAATTTGATAGAACTTGCTGTTAAATTGGTGAAGTTTTATTAATTAAAAATTATCTATAAATTATTTAGATCCCGGATTACTTTAGTTGCCTCGGCTGTGTTTTAATACATATATGTGTAACATTTCACAATCCTGTCTTCCAAACTGTCGATTTGTATAGAATTACAGACAGACAAATTTTCATTTTTACATATTAGATAATGAATGATAAAATATAGTCATTTTTCCTTTTGGATAATTTTAATTTGCTGAGGTTTGGGTTTTGCAGTTCTTTCAGATCATTTTTATCTTTTTATACAAAGATGTCTGAAAACCTAAATTTAATAAAGTTTTTATCTTACATGTATAACAGAATCATAACAAATAAGTAGTCATTAAAAGTAAATGATACTGTGCAGCAAAAAACTCATATAAACCAAAAAACCCAATAAAACCCACTTTTATCTGGTCCCTGATTAGATTTGGAGGTTCACTGGTTAAGTATAAAGGGGGAAACGGGGGCTAATTCCCCTTCACTTATTTTTTTGAGGGGCATTATTCTTTAAAATAAGAGTATGATATACAATTAGTGTGGGTAGCCTGTGAGCTCAATGCCATCAGTTTAGCTGGGCACTTCTTTTTTATTGAATTATAAATATTCAATGAGTGCTTCTAATGCTAAATTACATTTTCACATTTTTATTTATATCTCCTGAAATGATACTCCTAATGTGCTATTTTTTTGTGTAGCAATAATATTAAAATACCCAAACATAAATACGTTGAATTTGCAATTTTTGTAATTTTATGATATAAATTATGATTTATGAAATTAATACTCGAAAAAATTATGAATGGCAACCTACAATTTTTTGGATGGATTTAGATTTATTAAGTCCTACTTTATGAAAATTCAAAATTTCACATTTTTCTGCCAAGTAGTTTTCAGATGATGCTTAAAAAACGGCAAAATGGTGGTTTAAGGGGCCGTCTATGATAGAAGTGACTAGATATTTTGAAATTTCTTACGCTATCCTACAATCTAACAAAACAGTCTTCAACGACTGCTTCAGTGACACTTTAGATGCCTTGATCAAGAAGGGAGCTCTCTCGGTCAACAATCAAGTACCGAACTTCACTTTGAATACAGCCCCTAAAATGGGCTCGTTTTAAAATAGTTAATTTCTCGGAAACTTATCGTACGAATTGTATAACAATTTGTTTTTAGGTTAATTGAAGGGTGCAGAGTTCATTTGTGCTGTCAAAATTGTGTACTGCTATTGAAAAAACAAAGTTATGGTTCGTAAAGTTTGAATTAGTCTATCTTCAAAACTTTTTTATGTATAAACATAAAATTTTAGATATTGATTAAACAAATTGTGCTTTGTAATATGCTGTCATTAGAAATTTATTAGCCTTTTACAGAATTTGTGCATTGTTGAAATCAAAATAGTTCTTTATTTTACTTCAGAAGTCATTGCGCGCATGATATCTTGAGAAGGTATGTATGGATTGCCATGAAATTTGGTAAATATACTAAACATATATGTGTGTTTAAAATTAACTACCGTATTTTATGGAAGAAACGCCGCACCCGTCGTAAGCGCCGCACTCCTCAAATTGGCGTGAATAAGCTTAAAAATATCGTAATCGCCGCACCCGTTGTAAACGCCGCATCCACCGGAACGCTACTTTTGTCAACAGCATCACATTGACCTAACTTTAATTTCTGAGCAGTGTAGGATGCCGCTTTTTTAATATCTTATAAGATGTCTGAATTTTTATTTAAAATATTTAAATCCGTTTTTAAATATTTTTATGAAATTTTAAATTAAGAAAACTCAGTTGGTATTCAAAAAAAATCGTAAACGCTGCACATGGCGTAAACGCCGCACTTGGAAAAAAATTAACTTTTAAACTCGTAAACGCCGCGGCGTTTCTTCCATAAAATACAGTACTCTTAGGCCAAAATTATTTCATTAACTATATAAATATATATATATATATATATATATAATATGTATATATATATATATCACAATTATTGATGGTGGTCAGTAATGTTTAATTAATGGTTATCATTGTTCTCATTGTTCGTTTTAATATGTAGAGGGTCCCCTAAGCAAATTTTATATACATCATTTAAAAGTAGACTTTATCTCCAATTGTTCGGTACCAGTCACTTTCTTCTATGATTATTTGTTGAGGAGTTAATAGGGGGTGTTTACTTTTTTTTTTTTTTCCACGACTGTACAAGATCCCTTGAACAAATGTACGCTGTATCAGAGTAATTCATCTGAAATAAAACGGTTTTCCATGTTTTGTTTTATTGTGTTTGTAACATTTTGTGTTTAAAAGATATTCCTTGGATGATACTCTAATCGATGTTTTCATATACTATTTTATCACAATGCAGAGATAACTGTATATGGTTGTATTTTTTTTTGTTTTTTTTTTTTCATATTGATTTCATTTACTCTAATTAATAATTCTTTAAAACACTAATAAGTGCGAAACCTTTCTTATATTTCGATAGATCACTTTCCTGGTAATTCTGAGCCCCTAATGAAAAAACAAAAGCGATCTAGATCAACTTTTAGTGCGTGGCAGCTCGATGAACTCGAGCAAACATTTGCCTCCACGCACTATCCAGATGGGTCAACAAGAGAAAAAATTGCAGAAAGAACAGGATTATCTAAAGCCCAAGTGAAGGTAAGTTGTCACTGACTACATTTTGTTTTTTGAAAAATCTGTTATTTTGCTCTCAAATCCCCCCCCCCCCCCCCCTCTTACTCAAAAATATGAAATAGTCTGACACATTCATGAACTCTATTGTGCACTATTTTACACGAAATTAGTTGATATTACTACACTGTAAAAAAAAAAAGCAATTTAACAAATTACAACGACCCTTTGGAAAATGATTTTTTCAAAGACTAAAATTTAAGACACACAAATTCGCAGATCCTACATTATGTACGCCATAAATTAAACATTAATAGTGTTATGACACGTAAAAATTCCAAGCGACAAAAAACGCTTGCGACCCGTCAAATTTCCTGAAACTTACGTATTATCCACCTGAAACTTACGTATTATCTAAGCATTTCATTGGCTGTTCGGGAAAAGGCTTTTCCATCGTCAGATTTCCAGAGGGTCTAGATTTCAGATAATTTTTTAAATGAAATTTGATGTCGCATAAAAATTTAATTTTTAAATATTTTTAGAACAGTAAAACCAGAATTCAAGTTTCATTAAACATTCAGGTACATATATAAACTAAATATATTTGATTGCTAAAGGGGGCACCGTTAAACTTTCAAAAAATCAGTTTTCAGTTTTTGCTTTATTCTGAATGTTTTAAAATTTCTCAACAATATGCATAAAACCGCATTAAAAAATCTGCATTATTTCTGTAGTTATAATCATTTTTAGATGATGAGTATAATGGAAGGCCCGTAGATATTGAAACTTTGAAAAGCGTTTTCTCAGATTAATAGATTTGGAGTTTGCGCGCACTGTTACTTTTAAACTATGTAAGCTACAACTTAGAAAAAAATAACCAAATATTCGTTTCTTTATAGTGAACAGTGTAAAACCAAAATAATTCAGATATGTTATTTTTTTGTACTTGAAAAACTTAAAAAAATTTGAGATTTTCTAACTTTTTTATTTTGTGCTAAAATTAAATTTTAAACAAAACTTTTCGCGTATATTTTTGTTTTAATTCATAAGTAGGTATGTTACGATTGTATTTGATACTAAAATTGTTTTCTGTATGTATAATTTACAGTTTTATCATGCGCGCAGCACTTAATCACGCAGTAGTGATATTAAATTTAAAATTTAAATATTAATTTTGTACATACAACATTTATTTTTCTGGATAATTTACTTAAGGATATATACTTTAGGCAGGAAGGGGAGAAAAAGATCTTAATTGTATATTGTTTGTGTTTTGGTACTTTGAAGAAGGCAATGTTTTTGACTGTTTCGACTAACTTAAAAAGGTCATGTGCCTTCTTAAGAAGATTTGAGAAACTTTTGTTCCGTGGTTTCCCGGACAGCAGTCACTTCTGTCCGAACGAAAAGAAATTTGTCATCGACAATATTTTTCTTTTTTACAATTTTAGTACCCGACAAATATTTCACTGAAGTCTAAAAAGGTACGTTTAATGCTGAAACATCATAGATCTGAAGACATGACTTTCCGTGTGAAATTCAAGTTACAAAATTTTTAATTATGCATATGTAGTATAATCCATAATTTCTGGATTTGATCCGCCACTAAGAGTCATTAGTTTTAAACTTTTTGCTTTATTTATTTAAATATTAAATATTATAAAAATGTTAGTTTTATTAACACCAGTACATTTTTTTTAAATATATTTTTTTAATGTAAGCGTTTTGATGTATGTTTACAGATCAAGCCGATCCAATAAGTGATGATGAACATGCGGATCAAGGTACAGAATTTTATACTAATATAAGGATAAAGTTAATATTGTTACATTACATTAAAGAGAAATTAATAACTATCAAATTTGTTGAATACGATTTTGATTATACCATTCATAGATTGGACAAGAATGCAGCGCACAAAATTCATATTGAAATTAAAACGTGATCTTCCTAAATTGAATACTACTCACGAGAGAAATTTTATGTGTCTGGAGAAAAAGGCGATGGTTATATTGTATCAGCATGTGTCACACATGTCTCCTCAGCAGGATGATAAATTCTTGTTTAAGATGGTAACCATAATTTATTATCTATATGCAAGTGTTTTATCTGCATTCACGGAATTAGTTTTTCAAGAAAAACACAGTTGAATGACGAGGTATTAATTCAGAAAGATGTTCTTGTAGACATTCCTAATTGTATAGAAATAACTGCGTTAAAAATCAATAACTTTTCCTCAAACAAATGAAACAGTTCAGATAATCAAAGATAATATATCCAGGTAAATTTTGGAATAGTTAAGTAAACATGATGATACATGTATGTTGCTGGAGTGAAAATGATGTACATCTATAAAAATATTTCAGTTTTAAGACTTAAAATACATGCTGACAAATGACGTAATTTACATCTGCTGAAGAATTTCATATTTAAGATCCAGCCTTAAAACTTATCTATAGAAAAGTATGCATATGTCTCAGAATAATACACAAACCCAGCAAAAAATCGCTATCGTATACTCGACGAAAAAAATTGGCTATCTAATGATTTATACGCCTTCATTTCTTTGTAACATTAACGTCGATATTTAAAATTAAATATAGTTTATAATATAAATCGCTCATATATATATATTTTAAATAGCACGTATTTTGATTAAATGTTTTTATTTTCAGTTGTGACAAAATGGCAACAAAAATATATAGTAATCTACTATTTTCCTTTACTTTCTACAGAAATTGAGTACTTCAGTTGCCAACATTACAGAAATAACTTTAAAAACTATATACAAATATTAATATCTCAAAAGTAAATTGAGATGCAGTTTAAAAAAAAAAAAATTGAAGTAGAGATTATCAGTATTTAACCGTACAATGATATATCTGCTTTGTTTGCAACGTTATTTTTTAGGAACGACAGTTTAAATGTTGCCTGAAAGAAATAGCACATCGTGGCCTAAAAAAGGGGAATGAATTAGTTGCAAATTTGAAACCACTGCGTCTTATGATGTAATGCGATTTTGCTAAATAAATAATTTGAAAAACAAAGTACATAATTCAATTGCTCTATACATACGATAACAGCAATTGAATTCAGATTAGACAAATTTAATAGTTTTCATTAATCTTTATGGTATCTGACCTTCAAATGTTTTATTTTACAGGAATGATGAATCAAATATTCCCAATCAGTCAAGAGGTTTTTAAAGAATTTTCCAACACCAGACTGAGGAAGCTTCAAGTACTTTACCGGTCCCAAATTCAGATCTGCTTTTCAAACATAAAAAAGTGGCGGGTATTGTATACAATACCTAACACTGAAGTGTAGAATATAGTTATAATTATTATCAATCACTGCCCATTCTGAAATTTTAAGAAGCTGATATGTTATACTTTCAGTTACTGTGAAACTATGTAATTAAAGAAGTTCCTAACACCAGTGTTGGTATTTTCATCTAGTATTCGTCTGACCTGCACGTTGAACATAGAGCAATTTACCGAGATTTCCATCCATTACCTAGGAAATTGAACGCATTCGCATTTATTAAAAGTCATTGCTATCCAATATTCAAGCAGTTTCTCATATTTTCAGTGACTGTCAAGCTGTAATTTAAGAATATAGTAACATAATTAGCATTTCCAAGCCTTATCTCTATGACCTACAGAGAAATACACCTTAAGCATGTAAGAGAAGGGTGGAGTGTTTTCAATACATGAGCTTGGGAAGTAGAAGATTGTAGTAATTAACACGTTAAGAGCCACGTCAGGCACTGGTGACTGACTCAACTTTCCGTTTAAAACGAGTCATTCACCGATGCCCGAAAGTCTAATATATGATAAAAATCTAAATATATATTGTTTTAATTAATTCCTGAAAATTTATTTAAAATTTACTTGCCTTTTATTTATTACAGGATTATACTTTCTTAAAAATTACTTAGAACATTGTAATTTATTCAGCTTCAGTCACCGTGGCACTCAACGTGTTAATCATCGCCGTCTTCCTATTTCCAGTATTCAAGCAGTCAGTAAGTAAAACCTACTATCTAACACTGACTAAATGCAACTCTGGTTTAAGAAATTTCTAGCATTTAAATTCAATTTTTCAAATTTCTCCAGCCTTCAGACGTGCACATACAACATAAAGTAAGTTTGGAGGAACTTTACATGATTCTGCTATGTCAAAATTACTCGTTATTTAAGTTCATTGTCTTCCTATTTCAATATTTGAACAACCGAGAAGTTACTTTCTCCAGAGATTGTACCACATTGTAGGTTAGTCTTGATTTAGTTTAGACATCTTACTCCCGAGCGTCAGCAAGGAAAATTTGCGGGGGCAGCAAGAAGGCACTGAACAGCAATTTCCCTTACATGGATTTTGAAATGTCCCCTTCTCCACTTATTGAAATAAAGAATTATTCCTCCCAATTTACTTAATATTTTAAGAAATAATGTATTAGTAATACGAGATTTCCGTAAAAACAATTCGATTTAAATATACTATACAGGGTGCACGAATAGGGATGAATTTAAAATTTTTCGTGTTGTAAATAAGCAATGCAAGTTTCACAGCTGTTCTAAATAAGTTAGAAAATAATAAAATGATCTTCTCGTTATTACTCTAAATATATAATTGCCAATTAGAAAACATTCCGTTTTCTTGCAAAAGATTATAAAAACTACATACATATTAAAACTAGATTATAATGAAGTAAACAAAGCTGACTTATACTAAGTTTTCCTACGTTAAATACAGTTGGTGCACATTACTTTTTTTAAATATAGTGTTGAATGGTAGTCTGCCATGTGAATTATTTGGTAGATAAGGGGATTGGTGTATGGATGCTTTTTTGACTTGCACATTTTAAATGTTTCCAGACTAGTACAAGAAACACCAAAAGAGGGGGTTTGCGAGGTTCAAGTTCAGAAATTTACGCAATTTTAAAAGCAAGAATTTCTTTTTCACGGATTCAATTTGTACACGAGCTGGAGTATAGTCACCTTTAAAGTTTATGCTGCGTTCAGTGTTTTCTCAGGATTTACCGTTTGCTCTGACTTCTACGCAACGAGCACAGATAATGTAACCCCGACAGGTAGTTGTATGGCCATAAAGTTCGCATTTGAAACAACAGAGAGTGCTCGAAATATAAAACCTGACAAAAGAGCTCAGGTAAGCATCTTTAACTGTAGTTATCAAAATAGGGTTATTGAAAGTCAGATTAAATGCTCAGTTGGAAGATGTTGCCCACTCCGACGATCTAATATGGCATTTTGATTTTTTAAATTTTGTAAAAGTGCTTGCTTTGTAGAAAATATAAGGTCCGATATTACATCACGGTTTGTACTTAGTTTTATATACCTGAACAGAAACTTAAAGACCCTATAGTCGTGTAATGACAAAAATTGCGATTGGCTGGCTGAAGAAGTATCAAACAGCAAATCCACAGACTGCAATTTTTTTAAGCGACTGACTATCTCCAAAAATAGACTGGAACGTTTTAACAAAGAGGAAAGGTTCTGGTAAAAGAACCAAGAAACAGACTGTCAGTGCGTTTGATGGCAAAGAAGTGCGTGAATGAAATGTTGTGTACAATTAATTGATCTCGACATGGTAGAGAAATAGAAGAAAGTTAACTCCGTACGTAGTATGGAAATAAATAAAATTCAGATCCCGGAGGCAACGCCCACTACCGAACCTAACAACGGGATTAACGTTCATTCAACAGCGATAACCAGGGTCCATACGTTCACAAGACAATCCTATGTCAGTCTCCAACCTTAACGAGATGACTAGTAAGTGCCTGCTCACTTGATCCCTAAAGCCAGTGACAAGTCAGCTGACCAGCCGATTGATGTATACGGTACCAATATGCACCTCCCGTCTACCTGAAGCAGAGGCCAAAGCAGTGTGTTGGTTTCCCTCAACTGCCAGGATTCCCTTTTCCAGTGACACGGGTCGCTATGCACGGCCGACACATGAGTGGTTTACGATTCTCCATAAGTCGATATAGATAGCCTCTTATGCAGAGTTTACCTTACCTTTAAAGAGGAAACTTCAACCAAAGTTAAAAGAGAAAAGTATAGACAAGAGAAAATAGCGAAAGATCGCTCGGGTGCCCAAGGTTGCGAAGCCCGTGAATACCTAACGAAATTACCCATTTAGGGGTATATTTCATTAATGGAAATAGGAACCATATACAAATTTATTTATCCTTTGTAGTTTCGCTCGTATTTCCTAAATTTTAATTCAGATTAAAATAATTATATTAATAAAAAATGAATTTTCAAATAGTTATCAGATATGATTTTAGATTGATTGCAAGATTGTAGATTGATTGCGGATATGATTGTAAAATATTCTTGCATAACTGCGTTAAATATCTTTCTAATTTCGGGTTATTTGGAGTTTGAAAAATTAAACTGACGGTTATAAAACTAACCAGAGGCTAAAATTATTCAAAAATGTAATTCAGTTTTTGATCTACGAAGCTTATTACATACATAAATATACTACTTCTCTGGTGGATGAGATGACTAGAACGCCTTTTCTCTCATTTGTGAGAGAGATCCTGCGTAGCGACTTCTATTCAGTGTTTTCCTTTCAGTTACAAAATTTCTTTCCAATATATACTCTTTCGCCACTTCAATCCGTTCATTAGCCAGTACTCAGGTCTATAAGCGAAAGATTCTTTAACCCGCCTTAATATTTTTTTCGCACTGAGGAAGGGGATCAAAAAATTCTTGAAACAGCCGTATGTGTTTTTTTTAATGTCATGGTGCTATACGTATTTGTGCGTTTGAACGTTGTAAAACTTTTCTAGGTAATATATTTAAAACTCGCGCAAAGTAATTGATTTATGGATACTGTGAATATTCTTTTCATAAATTGAGAAATATTTTAATTGCTATACCTATTAAAATTTATGGTCCTAAATTAAACCTCGATCTTTTTTTTTTTTATGATTCAAAAGTTTGTAGTAGGTGCTTTGTTAAAAAACAACTTTTTACGTACCATTTCCTATTACTGTAGACTATAGGGCTTTCAGTTTTTATGAGCAACATTTCAGTAACGAGTTAGGTTTTGGAAAAGACATTGCAAGACGTTCTAAGAGAACTTTTACTATTTACTTTAATTTGCTATTCATACTGACCATGCACGCTTAGTTTGGATAAAGACAGTGGCGTGGCGTTCGGTCATCGCTGGATGCGGCGATGACCAAGCAATATTTTAAAACTCTTAATAAGCTTTTAAAACTCTACGATCCAGTTTTAGCAGAACATTTGGAGTTCATGTAAAAGTGAAGGTAAGATTTTAAGTTTCTTTTTTGAACATTCAACCATTGAATTTTAGAGTTAATAATTTTTCACCACAAACTTAAATAATTGCGATGACCACCGAAAATTTTCACGCCACGCCACTGGTTAAAGAATAAATACTTTATGGTGGATTACACAGATTGTCTATAAAACTTAGCATATTTGATTAAATATAAAAGTTTCAACAAAATGTCGAAGCAGACATGACTAGAAATACTATTCCTCATTTCACAAGACCGGATAGCGTACTTATGCTAATGAAATTGAGATGCATAAAGATACGGAAACGATATTTGCAGAATGAATGATGCAAGAATGATGCAGAGATACTTGCAGATCAACCATATTTAGTTTTAAATCTGTCGTCTTCTAGATGTCTTTAGTGTTTGTCATGAACTACCTTTAAAAGAAAAAGGATTTCTGTGCAAGTTGCGGCCAGAAGGTTGGCGGGTTAACGCATTAGCATCAGTAATGTTTCAGGGCATATTGTAATATCTGTGTAGAATATTTAGACACCAAACAGGCATTTGCTATAAATATTAAAAGATAAAATGTTTTGTTATCTTGCTCAAGCATACAAAAATTGTTTAATTAGGCCTGTCTAATTACGCTAAGGGCTACCATTCGACGTAAATATATCACAGGAACAGAGAAATTCAAACGCAAAAGAATACCTGTTGAAAGCTATATTAAAGTAAATGTATTAAAAGGTTATGCAAAGCTGAAAGATTTCCATTTCTTGTGGTAAAGGTGAATACGAGTTAAATGCGCAGTATGTGGAGGTCATGACCTAATCGATTGAAGTATGTCTTTTCTAGAACACTGTATTCCATTGATTTTAGAATGATACATTATACATGTACTTGTTATTTGGATTTTAAAAGCTTGCAGTAGAATTCTCAAGAATTAGAAATGCTTTTGTTACTTCTGTAATTTGCGAATCTCTCGTAAATGCGATTCTAATAAAGACTCATAAAAAGTGTATGAAAGCGTTTTCTCCAATTCCTGCAAAGAAGCGCCCAAACAATTTTCTTTCATATAATTATAGTCTTTCAAGCACTCAGAAAAAGAAATAGTATGATTAATCATAAAAATAGATCACTTCAGAACTGGCTCTTCGACCAGATAAAATATGGATTTTGTATTAGGATCATTTTTGTAGAAAAAGTAAAATCGAATTAAAACCCGAGGACTTCTTTAAGAGATTCACTCATTCTAACACAGAAGAATTGAAATTGGCATTTATGATGCGGGACGCGATTTATTTCTCGTCTTCATTAAAGATTACTTTATAATTGATGCTATCATAGTAACTAGAGTAGAAAACAAAATTCATGGGCAGCTTCAATTCACTGCATTTCTTCCAGTTCTCTTCCAGTTTCGTTAAAGCAAATTTGTAGCCCGGAGTAATCCATCTTACGTTATGCATTCTCAAATGTCCTGAATTGAATGAAGGACACTATATAAGCGTCAGATTAATGCAAGATGTCTAATTAACATTCCAACTCTTGGAAAATAAATATTTTACTATTTCTTTACTTTAAGCACTTGCAAAGAATTTCAATCGTAAGTCTTACTTTGTTTCGCTTTTTTAACATTCTATATTTTCTTTTCCCCGCGTTTTCGGAAACCGTATCAACGAGTATTGTTTAATCTGCCGTCGTTCAAAAATTCGAGACATCCAAGAATTTCACCACCCATAATCATACTTACGAATTAGAGGAAAAATAGAACACAAAATAACACAATGACCAGTGATGTTGCAAGATTTTTAAATCCTACACATTTGCAGACACGTCGAAAAAACTCATTTTTACAAAAGTGGGTAATTTTAAATATTAAGACATTCAATGTACTTAAATACAACATACACAATTCTCCATTCTTTCAAGAGAAACATTATGATCCTTGAAAGACCCACAACTACATTATGCATCTCTTTTTTGCAACTTTTTGCTTAAATGAAAAATGTTAAAACATTTTCAGCATCCCAGATAAAGTATCAGTTTGTTGGAGACAAGAAATTTAACAGTCAATGGGTGTATATTTTCATTTCTGTTCGAAAAAGGTATAGAATAGTCAGCCTATCGATTCATTCCTCACTAGAGCATTCAGTAGCTTCAAGTGCAACGAGGGATCCTTACGAATGTAGCAAAACGTCTCACGTCATGCTTTTTGTATTATTAAAACCCTTTCACGTGGTTACAAAATTTAGAAAATGTGCCTGGTTTTTTAAATCGCTCGAAAAATTATAGAAATAGATATTGAATGTGAAAAAGCAATTTTGTAGCTGTATAATTAGAGCACACCATAGCGAATACAGTGGTGGACATAATTATAAGACACCTACCTAATTTGACATACAGTAAAAGAAAAGATTCACAGCTTAAAAATGCTTTATCAAATACGACAAAAACAAATTTATTCTGTTACATATAATTATTTTATAATACTATTTTCATACAATTTAATGAAAAAAACTTAAATGGAGAGTTCTCCTTGAACAATTCATTTTCAAAGCATTTTTAATGCCTGTAGTGGTCATCTTATTCTGTGTAGCGAGCGAAAGCACATAAGGTCCGTCTCTCCAGGACAAGCAAGGAGTACGTCCAGATCTTTTAATCACCGATCCATTAATTCCTCTTTTCAAATCATTTGAAATTGCACATCTACAGCGTTTAATAACTTTTGAAAATTAACTCAAGCACCAGTTCCATTTAATCTCCAAATTTCGCTAATTTCACTTTCTTTTAATTCTGTACCTCGTGGCATGTTTGTAAATGCGTGAAGTCTGTTATCGTCTGCTTTAGTTAACTGCTGCGTCATAACAGCGTGAAGAAAATTTGCATATTGCACATTATTTTCGAAAAAAAAAAAAAAGCAGGTGTTTTGATTGAAATGTTAGGGTGTCTAGTAATTTTGTCCATGGTATTTCATTTTTTTATTAAAATCTATAAAAATATCATTTCTGTTAAACAATTACGTCTGATAACAGAATAAATTCATGTTTTTGTCGTATTTGATACAGCATTTTTAAGCTCTGAATCTTTTCTTTCACTGTATGTCATATTAGGTAGGTATCTTATAATTATATCCACCACTAAGTAGCAATCAAAGACAAGCACGATTTTTCCAGAAAAACGTTTTCAAAACAGGTGGACATCAATCAGCTCGACAAATTTACTATCAATCAACTACATCCGTTTGAAAATTAATCTGCACAAATTCAAATACACAGATTTCATAGGCTATATTCATGGGGGTTTTTTTTATATTGACATCTTGATTTTCTGTGTAAGTTGGAGTACTTTGATTGCATCTTGAAACGAATTTATTCAACTTTACTCAAAATCCATATTTTTAATAATAAATGGGTACGTGCGACGCTAGCTTTAACCCTTTATGTACTGAATTATGAATTCATGAAAATTCCTCTTCTAAAGCATTTTTCGTGAAATTTTTTAACTAAATTAGAAGATTTACGTAATCATTTAATAAATTTTAGAAGGATTTTAGAAGGATTGAGAAGTGTTAAATTTGAATTTATAGGAATTTTGTGCATTATTTATAACCCCACTCAGATATTTTATTTTAAATATTTTCTTAGTATTTTGTAGTTAGGAAATCTACAAATATAATGTCCACACAATATTTCTGAATTTAAAAATCCCTTCCCCCTCCTCCGACGCCAAGAAAACTGAAAAGATGCAAAGGCCAAAGAAATCCTCCCTTAAAAAATATTGTTTTGTTCAACCCATAATTCTTTTGGAACATGATAAAGTATTCATCTATAAGTCATTTTAAACTGCATTAGTACTAATCGATGTATTAATTTTATAACAAGTTATTTTAATGGAACTTATTAATACTGTGAGTAGATAAAGGGTTAAAATTTAACTTTTGTTTCTTACATTGTTGTAAGTTAAGTCTCTCGAGAACTATTGTGTAAACCACTTGGCACTTTTTTGGAAGTGCTACCACCAATTAGCTGTCAATTCACTCACTATTAATATTAGTTGCGTGCCAAACTGATGTGTTTTTCTTGAATTGCATGAGATCATTCAATTCTTTTCGGGAAAATGAAATCAAACTATTGTAAATTTAGAAGGCAATTTTAGCGTTAGTTTTATTTAATGCAAAATTTAATAAATTGTCTTTAAAATTTAAGGCAAAAGCTTTATCAAAAAATATGCATATATTCTATAACTTTATTTGCCAAAAGCTTTTCGTTCTTGCAACATTTGACTGCTAATTTCGGAGCTTGTAGAAATGGGCGAAATGGGCATTTGGGCGAAGTTTCACAAAAATGACTTTTGGCAAATTTATTCAAGAATTTTATATTTATGAATTAAAATAAACGCTTAGATATAATTTACTCGCTAAAACATTTTTTAACGTCCTTGTAAAAATTTCCAATAGCCATCTTAAATAAATGAAAATTTGTTTTTCTACTTTAAATTTAAAAAACTTTCTTTTTATGTCAATGGAATTTATCTCATTGATCCAGTCGGCGGACGATTTTTTGCTTTCTAAAATAAACGGATTCTTGAAGGCAACATGTGAAAATAAGTTTCTATTTCTTGAAATTGTCTTGAAAAATAAACTTCAGTGACAATATTTCAACTATCTATTCAAATAAACATCAATTTCAAAATTATGTTAAAACAAAGAAATGTCATAATCCATAACTCTCTTTCTCCACAAAAATGGAGTAATTTAGTTACCATCATTACAGAAATGTCATTAAAAATTATGAAAAAAGAATTTTAAAATTTGAATTTTCAAGATATTAAGACCAATTTTGACATCCTCGGATCCATGCGGATACTACAGTTAATTTGATCGCTCAACGTTCCATAAGTTGATTGTATGGTTGGTTGTATTGGGTTTTATGGATCAAAATCCTTTTAGGGGACATGCGGCGCCAAACAAAAAGTGAGTCAAGAAAAATAATGAAATGGGTTAAAATAGAAATAAAAAAGCCCTATGGATGGGGTTACCATCCAGATTTCAATAAGAAAGTCAAACTTATGAAGCATATAAAAAATAATCTCAAAGTAAAAACCAGCGTGCGATAAAAAAGTAGAGTGCCCCATGAGGCAATGTTCCATAGGAGTACCTATGAAAAACTAACAGCCACTTTTTAACAGATTGATGAATTTAATTTCGTTTAGAAAAATTAGCCAGAGGCAAATGCTGACCTATTTATGTTTTACTCGTAAGTCTCTTGTTTAGAATATGAGTAAATGATCCACTGTCAGTTTTTAGTGCAATGAAACGCAATTTGCCAAAGATGTTTTACGCATTTTGTTAACCGATTTAAATATATTAATCGAAAATATAGTTAAACTCGTCATATCGGTAAATTAGCTATAATTGTGGATTATTGGATGGGACTAATGCGCAGAAAAACGTTTAGTTGGTTATAACGTTATAGTGTACCGGACAAAATAATGGAATCGCACAGAAAAATCCATCTTTTGCAATTTTAACGCACTATTTAATACAGTATATACGTTACGATGTACTAATTACTCAACTCTTCAGTATGAATAGAGGAAAAATTCTAAAACTTTTCACTACCATCTATTGGAAAATTCGCCTTCACAAGTAACCATTTGTATCCCAGATGTTGTGGCTATTTAATTATTAGATTCCTAGTCTATCATGTAGACACGCAAGTTTTTTTTACTATGAAAATAGCCGTAATTTTGAAATTGTTTTGCTAACTGTTCGAACCATGACCAGTTGATAGCTTGTAATCCAGATCTTGGTTGTCCAGCTCTTCCAATAGATTCGTAAGGTGTTAACGAGGATATGCTTGTCTGGCAAACAGATTGAGAACTTGTAGAACTTGGCTTTTACTTCAGGTCGTTTCTCTAAAAAATCCTTGACGCTCTCTATAACATCTCACTTGCGTCTGGGCAATCCTTTCTTTCACAGAATTTGTCATCATTATGTCGTTTACTAGAGAGATTTTCAGGATTGGACTGAATAATCCAGTTTTTTAGGAGAATTTTCTCTTCGGTTTTCCAAATTGAGGTAGGTCCTCTGGTTTTTTCCACTCAGTCTTTGCTTCAATGTAGACCTCTATATTTTAAACCAAGATGCTGCAGTTCTTACAGACATTGCATCTTTAACGGCATCAACTGCCTTTTCAACTCTATCCTCCTGTTCTTTACTCAGTTTCTTTGGAGCCATTATCTCTGTTCTAAAATAATAAAAAAAAATAGCTGTACTAACACAGCAGAATCTCTTAATTGAAGTTTTATTGTTTGCTTAGCTTGATGACAAAAGGAAAAATAACGGAACTGTATCATCCCATGCCACGAATTAGTTATTAGATACGTACACAGTAGCTCGTACATAGTAAAAGTAACATGCAAATCAAAATTTCAATTTCTCTAAACAATTCCAAGTAATTCGTAGTTTAGAGTGTTTTGAGTTCATTTAAGCTTTTTAAATTTCGATTTATTTTCGAAACCGTTCTTAATGAGAATTTATAACTTATAAATGACTACCATGACTATTTTTAGTTTCTAGCTCAAACAGTATCAAAGACATTGAAAATTTAGAACTTTTTTTCCTTCTGCAGCGTTTAAATTACGATTTTTAAAAAAAGTTTTGTACGAGAATGTATATCTTAAATGTAACAGCCACGTCAAATTTCAAGTTTATATTTCAAACAAGATCATAGAAATCTTAATTTAGAACGTTTGCTGCTCATTTGATCCTTTTTAAATAAAAGAAAATAGCAAACATTCTTGACGAGCATTTGCATTTTAACCACCATAACACATTTCAAGTTTTTAGCTCCTTCAGTATCACGAAAATCATAATTTTAGAACTATTTCAACACAACTTTAAAAAAAACTATTTTGTGCATACATTTGTGATTTAAAAATTACAGCCATGTCAAGTTTAAATTTCACATCCTTAACAATTCTATTGAAATCATAATTCGATAGAAAACGTTTTCTGCGCATTTAAATCCTTTTTGAATTTTAAAAATGTTTAGAAACTGTTTTTAGAGAGTATATTTTGAAAGTTACCATCAAGTCAAATTTCTAATTTTTATACCCTTCAAAATCACAAAAATATGCATTTCGGAAAGATTTTGCTACTACATTCCGTTGGACTTATAATACCAACATAAATTATAGCCTATAGTGAAGTACAGACTGTCACCATCCTTTTGCTAACATTTCTTTTGAAATGGGTTATTAATTCCATTGATTAACCCCTACAAACAAACGTTTCTTCATTATAATATTAGTATAAAAATATTTAAAGTTAAAATTGTTTTGATTCATTTTTATAACTTAATTAACATACTGAAAAATAAAGGTTTTTTTTTTTAAAGATTTTTCCCCACTAGATACGAAGCCCGGTCTAGATATGAATCCCTCTTGAGCAAACATGATACATACTGATGTACCTTGCACCCTAGAAAGCCTAAAGCTAAAATTTTAAGTATTCATCGCTGTCTATAGACACTTGTTTTGATACCAAAGTTAGGCAGTTAGGGTGTAGATTCTAGCCTAAAAGAGTATTCAATTATGCCATTTACAAAGACTTGTCGCGAGTACAAAAAGTATAGAATAAAGTACACATAAATAAGAGGAATAAACTAATATAAATTTGTTATCAAACACTTTGCTTTAAATGTTTGAAAGAAATGTGTATTAAAAATTTTAACGACAACACATAGCCATAAAATATAAAAAGTGTGGGTCACCACTACTGCAAACATGGAAAAACAGCATCAGTAGTGGTCCACCCCAATAACTGGTTTAATAAGCTTATTTTGATAACACCAATATGTTTACATATTCCTTAAAATTTATATAAGTTATTAAAACTTACTTTATTGGTTTATTCTTAAAAATTTCGTACACAGCCCAAAATCCAACTTTTCTCACTAAAAATCTTGAAGAAACCACAGCAGAAACAAGAAAAAAATGAAGCCTCGGTAGGAGCAGCCACTATTCACCCGACTTGCGTTGATTTACCAAAAACAAAAGCATAATGCGACATTCGAAAGACCATTTTATCACTTCTCATTGACGCTAAGTTCAAATGTTGGTCGTTTAGCGTTGTAGGAATATTAAATGGGCCATGATAGGTGATTTTACCCGAATTGCTAATAGTTTTCTTTGCAATCAATTGGTCAATTTTATAAGTGTACAACTTTTTTTTTTTTTTTTTTTTTTTACGAAAACAGTACTTTTAAAAATATGCTTTTTTAAATAAATGGAAAGCTCGCTGTTCAATACGCAGTTTTTTTTTAAACTATCCCCTTCCATAAAAATTTCAGCTTGTCCCTCGGCACACAATTTAAAGTCTCCATGTTTTTCAATTTCTGACCTATTTGTTAATTAGTACTTAATTATCAGTTTTACAATTAAATCCTCTTAGTCTCGAATTTTCTAGTTCTCTCCCAAAAATGAGGAATTTCTAGATGTGGAGGAGAAGCAAAAAATTCAGTTGTGCAGTTTTGTTTCTAGATTACAAAAAATTCTTGAAATTTTGTATTTTTAGAAATACTGTAAAGAAATTAATTTATTTCAAATTCGTTTTAATAATTTCAAAATTAATCTCATCGGATATAGTGCTCGTATTTATGTTATGATACAAATCTTTACATCGAGATACGCATTTTCAGAATTTATGAAAGTGACGGTGGGCAGAGGATGCCGCGATAATTGCGAACTAATTGCAATATTATGGAACTGTATAGGAATATTAGTCATGTCCAATTTATCGCTTGCATTCCACAGCTTTAGGCATTTCTAACATTTTAAGAATCATTATGGCTCTTCTAGTACAACAAAGGAATGTGATATAAATGTAGATAATCGCAAAAATAAAGTTATTTACAATATACGCTTTCCTTAAATTCATTTACAAACCGCAAACAGACTTTTTAAAGCAAAAAGTATATTTTCTTAATTATTTCAATTAGATTATTGTTAGATTGATTTGAGATCAAATGGCCAATTTTATAAATGTATGTTTTAAAAATACAAGCTTTTTTAAATAAATGGAAATCTCTCTGTACGCAGGGTTTTTTTTAAACTATCCCCTTCCATCAAAAGTTCAGCTTGTCCCTCGCGGTACACCTTTCAAAGTCTAAATTGTTTTCAATTTCTGACTTATTTGTTAATTTGTAGTTCAATATCAGCGGTACTAAAATTTCTGCTAACTCCCCCAAAAATGAAGTATTTCTAGATGTGAAGGAAACCAAAAAAATCTTTAATTTCGCAATTTTTTTTAAGCGCTTTCAAAAAATTCTTTAAATTCCTTTGAATTTTCTTTGAAATAAATGTAAAAAATTGTAATTTTTCTGAAATAAATGTCTTAAATATTACAAAATTAAGCTCATCGTATATAGTGCTTGTATTTGTATTATGACGCTAAGTCTATACATAGAGATACGTATTTTCAGAATTTATGTAAGTGACGGTGGGCAGAGATAATTACGAATTAATCGCGCTATTTATGGCCCGGTATGGGAACCTTAGTGTTGTCCAAATAATCGCTTGTATTCTATAGCTTTTGACATTCCTAATATATCTGTAGACTATCATTCTGGTTCTACTAGTATAACAAAGAAATGGGGTCGTTCCATGAAAAGTGAAACCAAAGTACTATTTTTTTTAATTTATAAAACAAATAATATTTAATTTATGAAGTCATTTAATACATTTTTTTATAGCTTAGATTGTGAATTTTCTGAAAACATGCAGTTTAAGTATAAAAAGTAAATTAAATAAAAGTATTAGCACTAAAAAGGTGAGAGATGAGATTGAGAACATTTCACTTAAATTATGGTAAAGTTTAACAAGTTATTGTCATTTCAAAAATTATTTGTAAAAGTTGTAATTAGGGTAGTTTTTGTATTTTATAAATTTTAAAAATAGAATATTCAAAGAAATTAGGGATTATAAATGAATTAGAATTCATATATAAATTTTGTTGCATTGAATTGTTACGTCTGTAACAATTATCCCAGGTATTAATAATTATTTTAATGATTTCAAAATTGCAGTTGGAAATATTGAATTTTTATTAAACATTAAAGTACTGTTTTTAAAACTAAAACGTCAAACGATACGTTTTTCTGTAAAACGATAAATATATTTTTAAATATTGAATTAAAGTGTTTCTACGTATATTATAACTATTAAACAGGTATAGCCCATACATGCATGACACTTCATTTTCGATTCAAATAATGTCTGATAAAAATCTGTATAAGATTGCCAGCAGTTTGCATATACGCTAGGATTAAATTGAAGACGAGGAATACTCCAATTGCATCGCACACTTAAATCTTATACCGAAATCCTTGTGTGTGGTGTTGAAGACAACTGAAAAAACACGAGTCCCTACTTCCCTCTAAGTACACGAATCTATTCATCAGCCCCAACCTTCCACGTAGTAGAAGGCATATACTATATCAAATAGTGACAGCCCCCTCCCCCCAAAGAAATAAATCTAGTTCAATACATTGTCTCTTATTGAAGTTTATACAGTGCATTACGGGCCCACCAATGGAGGCACAGAAAATAATTCCGTTTCAATAAATAAAAGCCTCTTAATTGACCGCTTAAAATCCAATACTAAATTATAATTTCAGTGGAAATCACATGTAATCCATCTAATCCAATGACTATAAGATGTCTGTCTTATTTCACTGAATCTAACGTTATCAATTAAAAGTCTTAGGACCTTGCATGTTCAGCGTAATGAGCTACCAATGGATAAGTTATCAGGGTAATGTAACTGCACAATCACGTTTAGTTTCATTTTACCTTATTTTCCAGAGTATAGGATACTCTTGTATTAGACGACCGCAATTAACATTTTTTAGAAAAACACATTAAAGATTGACTATACATCATTAAAAATATAATAGCATGTACTATCGTGTGAATTTAAAATTGTTCTACATTAGAACTTCAGTAACATCTCTTAATTTAGGAGAAAAACTTCCTATAAATGTATTGAGTTTTTAAAATGAAACGATTCTTTATATAACTTAATTTAGTGACTAAATATATTTTCTTTAATTTTGGCATTTTAAAATACATTATACAAAAAAATACGAAAACGAGTGCGTAAAAAAAGTATATCCATTCTATTAGACGCAAAAAAGGAAAAACGTTCCAGAGATTGTTGCAATTCAATGGCAAACATTTCCTTTGTCATTTTAATGTGTTTCTTAAAATCTTTAATTTAAAACTGAAGCCCCATTTGCTTAATTTTCGAAATTTCGTTATGATCCTTAGTATTTTACTGATGCTCTTAAAATAACTATTCAAATATCGTTAACTCTTTACTAATTTCAAATTTAATTATCTGGCCAACCATGTTTAGTAAATTATTTCACCCAAATCGAAGACAACTGTCTACAATAAGATGCACATTTCAGTTTATCACAATGCAGACGTCTTATTTACAAGAGAATTGGCGACTTCTTCGTGGGTGGCAGCCCCGATAACGTAAGCAAATTTTCAGGCTCACCAGGACGAGACATTACATGATAACGTGGCATATTCAACCAAGCTCCACGTAGCAAGAGGACAAAACAAAGCCCAGTGTAGCTAGGGGACGAAAAAAAAATGCCCGGGACATTAGAGAGATGGTGATCCTTCAGAGAGTGTGTTCTAAGCTGAAGTCCTGAATAGTCAGTTGTAAGTTTACCGTAAAAATAAGGTGAATAGTGTTGTGTCTTTGGAAAATCGTGGGTGGTCCGCAGCCCGACGCCAGACAGTGGGAGAGGTTTAGGTCTAAGCGCCCCCCCCCCCCAAAAAAAAAAGAGAAACAGTTTATGTTTCAAGGTGTAATAACAGCGTAAGTAACTGGAATGCAGATAGTTTAATTTACTATGCTGGCAATTTTTCTAGGGATTTTTTTTTATTCCTCCATTCCATTGATTCCCTTTGATTTATTTTCGCTTTATTTGTATAAAAAAATCTAATTTAAAGGAAGCATTTGTTTCTCAAATAAAATGATATCTAAATTAAAATTTGAGCAAGTTTTCACTCCATTAATTTTAGAGTTCCTTTGTACGTTATCACCCCTTTTCCCCCCCAAGACCATTCAGATAATTGTATAAAAATGTTCTTTTATTAATTTGTGTATTCATTAGAATATGTTACCACCTCTAAGAACTTAAAAAATGTAATTTCACAAAAAAAGGTCAAAGTAAAATTGTTTATCTTGCCGTACAAAATGAATTTTTATTTAAAATTTGATAATTTAAAATTATGAATATTAAATATGGCACAGAAAGATAAATGGGTAGTTTTTTCCATCCATACCCACCAGTGCCCTAGAGGTTCTGCTCTCAAAGCTGGTAGACGGGAGGTGCAGAGTTTGGCGCCTGTCGGCCTAATCGTTCGGAGTTTTTTGTGGTTTTCTTCGAACCTTAGTTTGTGTAAATACAGGTTAGGATCCCTTAGAAAGACTCCAACGGAGGGCACCCCCTCTTTCGGGACCACATCCCTCGTGTAGGTAACCGGCCGTCATAAACAACACCCCCCTTTCTATTAGGACGCTTTCGTCTGCAGGACTATGTGCGCCTATTCAAATAGCTTAAAAATGATTGTAACTATTTTTATTCATTTCAAGATTCCTCTCCATGTAGTCTTTTCAGTAATGGAGTAGGTGGGGGTGATTGGTTGGTTGGTTGGTTGTTTGGAGTTTTATGGCACAAGGTCCCTTCAGGGACATGCTGCGCCAAGAAAAAAGTAAGGTGTAAAACATGGTTAAAATTTAAAAGTTACATTAAAAGACTGTATGAGATATATAAATTATAAACAAAGTAAACTGAAGAAAGAAATGTGATGATACATGTAATTAAAATAATGTACAATGAAAGTCACAATACACAAGGTTTAAAAATCCAAAATGTAATTAAAAGACAAAGCATATATTTAAATTAAAAATCTCTAAAAGCTCTAAGGTTATGAAAAGTTAAAATTAATCCAAAAAACAAAGCATAACACAGTATAGTAATACTGCCTAAAAAAACGTTATAATTCAAAATTTAAAAAACTCAATAAAAAATCATGTAGGATTAAATTTTTCGAAAACAACATTTTTATCGTCATCAGAGTCATAACAGTAAGATTCCATAGCCTCTTCTGCATAGTTCAGTAACTGTTTGGTATCCTTTACATTTGTGATTGCTGGGCTCAGGCATGATTTCTTGTCTTTTCTCTTCACAGTTTTCCACTGTGAAGAGACTTGCGTTGGAGGTTTCTTCCTTTCTTTTTGCGCACAAGTTTTTTCATTAGCTTTCTGAGTTGGGCGAATTGGTTTCACCAATTTGCTTTTATCTGGAGCTGGCGTTTGTTTAGTCTTGTGTTCGGTTGATATTTTTGATTGAACTGATGATGTTCGGAGGGAATTAGGTTTCTGTAATGGTATTGGAGATGAGGCAGCCTTAGTTTCAGTCTGATGATTAGATGACTTTTTGGATCCAACTGGAGATTTCTGTGACTGAGTAAGTTGATATTCTATTGTAACTGGTTCTGAGGATGGTAGCCAACGTTCCAATAATGGGGTACCATAGCATTTACTACCAAGAGACACGTCACGGGTTTCTTTAGTTGATTGTATAATACTTGAATTATTTGGTGGAATAGAGCAGTCGGTCTGGGTACTTATGTGCCTTACGGATTTTGATTGTTGTTTGAGTATACTGGAGTATGATGAGCCAACAGATGGGGTCCTGATGTCAACAAGTTTACGAGCTTCAGGGTAGGAGATTTTTTGGGTTATTTTAACAGCAAGAATTTCCTTTTCACGGATCCAATTCGGACAAGAGCGAGAATATGATGTGTGATCACCCTTACAGTTTGCACAGCGTTCGGGTTTTTCACAAGTTTTACCATCATGTCCGACCTCTGCACAACGTGCACAGGTAACATTGCTACGACAGGTTGTATTAGTATGGCCATAACGTTGGCATTTAAAACAGCGGAGAGGATTAGGTATATAAGGCCTGACTGGACAGTTTAGATAACCGGCTTTAATTCTAGTAGGTAAACTATGGGTATTGAATGTGAGAATAATGTGTTTTGTAGGAAGAATTTGCCCATTTCTACGGATAGTGATACGACGAACATCTATTATATTTTGATAGCTTAAATTAGATAGAAGTTCTTCTTTTGTGGAAAATAAAAGATCTGGTTCAGATATGACACCACGGCATGTATTCAGAGTATGATGTGCTTTAACAGAAACAGAAAAAGTACTTATATTATTGGGATTTGACAAAAGTTCAGACTGCCTGGCTGAAGAAACCTCAACCAGTAAATCACCAGATTGTAATTTTTTTAGAGAATGACCATCCCCCAAGACAGACTGGAAAGTTTTTGCTATAAGAAATGGTGAAGTTTTTTTGAAAGAACTATCAGAGAGACTATCAGTGCGTTTAATAACAAAAAAACGAGTAAATAAGGACTGATCTTGTTGCTCTCCACATGGGAGAGAAGTAGAAGGAACTTTAGTATGTCCATCCATAATTGAAAAAAATAGAATTCAGACCCCGGCCGCACCACCCACTACCGAGCCCAACAAGGGGATGCACATTCGTGCACCAGTGCTAACCAGGGCCCATACGGTCACAAGACACTCCTATGCCAGTCTCTACCCTTAACGAGATGGCTAGTAAGTACTCGCTCACTTGATCCCCAGCCAGTGACAGAAGTCAGCTGACCAGCCGATTGATGCATACGGGACCAATATGCACCTCCCGTCTACCTGAAGCAGAGGCCAAACCAGTGTGTTGGTTTCCCTCAACTGCCAGGATCCCCCTTTCCAGGGACACGGGTCGCCACGCACGGCTAACACGTGGGTGGTTTACAATTCTCTATGAGTCGATATACAGGATATCGGCTCATACAGAATTGCCCTCACCTCCGAAGAGGAAACCACAACGAGAGAGAAACAAAGAGGAAAGAAACACGAGAGAAATAAGAGGAAAAGGAAAAGAGACAGATCGCTCAGGAACCCGGGGTTGCGAAGCCCGTGAATACCTAAAGAAGGTATCCCCCTGGGGGAGTAGGTGGGGGTGAAGATACGCACGACGCAAAGATACGCAGTGGCTGATTTAATATGAAGAAACATTTCCACAATCATGACCGCTAGGTGGTAGTTTCGTCTCAAGTGTTGTAGTTGTGTGTTCAAACCTTGGGGAAAAACGTAGCACTCTGTGCCAAGAAAATGAGGCAAGTTTTTAAATTCTCACTTTATTGTTTAGCTGACAATACTTCGAATTTTTACAAATCCAAAAATTTAGTGGAGAACGGAAGCTCTATAGCTCCTAAATGCCGTACAGTTTACCTCCAGCGCATTTGTTTAAACTTTTCAGTCACCGGTTCAGTAAAATACTGCAGAATGGGGTAAAAGTACGCATCCGTTTTGAGGCACAGATACGCTCTATTTTAAGATTCGGGGCTTTGTCCTATCGTTTTAGCTAGATGCAAAGCTTTCCACAATTACATTGTAAAAAGTTATTTTTTATATTGTATAAAATATAATAGCTACTTCACTAATATAAGCTAGTTAACTACCTTTACCTTTGTAAGTTTTTTAAATATAGATCGTATGTATACAACTAGCTACATTTAAAAATCAATATTATTGTTTCATAAAACGATTTTGTTTTAAGTCTTAGCCTAACTCCTGTTAACGGTCTCACAGAATGCGGCTATATTCAGTTTTTATAGCTTAACTTGTAATTGTCAGTTTAACTATTGATGTTAGTTTAATTTTGATTCGTTTGGAAACTCAGTAGTACTGCTGAAGACTTCTAAATGATGATAATTCTTATTATAATAGGTCTTTAGATAATGTTTAGCGCAAAAAGAGTATCTTATGAGTCAGTCAACCCTTTTATTCATTTTACGATCAAGGGGTCTTTGGGACCGCTCACAGTATTTATGCAACAATTTTTATGTGAGAAGTTAGAAGTTGACTGCAATTTGCGATCTCACAGACCGCTGTTCTCTTTTTTTCATGGTTTAACTTGCAATTTTCAGTTGAACTATAAATACTAGTGAAAATTACTAATGCTTTTGCTTAACTCATTCGTTTTTTATTGGATATGAGACAAAACCCCACAGAAATGGGGAAAAAATACGCACTGCGTATCTTTGCCCCAGCACTGCGTACTTTTTCCCCAACCGATGGGGCAAAGATACGCAGAGCAATGTTTTTTAAAAATTGCAATTTCTCACAGAATTATAATTTGACAGAATGTCGGTTGATGGTGGTACTTGTCTAAGGTTTAATCTAACATTTTAATCACTCATTACATAAGTTTAGACCAATGTGTGCGTTAAAAATTAAAATGTATGGAAAGTGCGTATCTTTACATCCACCTACTCTAGTATTTTTAAAAATCTATAATCCTCAATATAACTTTAATTGTTGCATCAGTCATGGATTTCCTATGGTGGAAATTTTTAAATGGATTTTTGTATAACTTCGCAAAGTACAAGAGTCATCGCAGTGATAAATAATTTATTGTACTGAAGACATGTGTAAACTGTTCAGCTGTTTAGAGGCAAGTACACGTTTGTCGATGTGTTGTTTTCGTTATTTGAACAGCTTAGTTTTTTCCCATTTGGTCTCGACCTGTATGGGGGAGCATTGTACACGCAAAACTAGTTCAACCCAGCAGAACATGTCACAAGCCATGTCACCAGTCTCCAATGGTTTAATTAAATTATTTACCTTATGAAGTATTTTATAAAATTTACTGGTTTGGTGTTAAAAACAAACCCAGCATCCCTTAAGTTAAGATGCTCTCATTTTGTTCTGTTTATTTTATTTAAATTTGGATCAGTTCAGAACTTTTAGGAAAGTATAACATACTTTTTGAATATATATTTTACATACATGTACCCGTTGTATATGTACCTCCACAAATTTCGCCTGGCAATAGTTTTGGAAACTGATATCGTTCAACACTTGAACACCGAAAAATATGGCATGTGCAGACTTCTCATACTGCCGGCTCTAAAGACCGGAAATGAATATACTATCACAGGCTTAACACCCAAACAGAAGTATTAAGTGCTAATCCAAAGTAGAACAAGCGCAGGATTTTCTCAGTTTTGCAGGATGATGCTCGGCCGTGGGCTACATTGGAAGTAGCATTTAACGAGGAATGATGATCCATCGGGAAGTGATGAATGTCGTACTTCATGACGTTAAAATATGCCAAATTTTCAATTTTACCACCTTATCTAGACGCCAAAAATCTTTCTCTCCAACTCGTCGCACTAAGTGTTACTAATGTCAGCTGTTCGAGTTCCTTATATACAACAATGATATTCCTATTGTCGCATTTAATAAAAGCGACCAGTATGTGCAAGGAATATCATTACATTCTCAGGGGATAATTATAATGCTGAAACTGTTAACTGGTGTCACATACAGTATCAATTAGCAGCTGAATCTAACAGTAAGCATCCGATTTTGGTATATTACATATCTAAAAATTAGCTGTTTCACTATTCGCTATTCTTTCTTTGCTAGTGGCTTATTGAAAGAATCAAATATTTATAAGACAAGGTACACTAAGTTCTATTACCGTCCCACAACGATTACTTTAAAAGACATTCATTCAGTCACATACAATTAAACGTCAGGAAGAACAAGTGTTGAAAACAGTAACGGTCGTAACTAGAATTCCGTAGGATGCGGTTCCGCGGGAGTAACTATGACCCACTTCGGAGGATCGGTTACGGTTTCTCCGGGTTTTACCCTGCGTAGAGCAAGTCCATAATTAGGAAGCGAGAGCACTCTGGCCTTATAGAGAGCTGTTCCACACAGTGATTTTTTTTATAGCCTCATCATTACAGATTGTTCATCTGCATGCGGCTTCCACCCAGTAGGCTGCAGCAGGGCACTTCCGGTGTTCGGTGAATCTGTCCAGGTGTGGGAGTCCTCTGTGGTCGATTTGATTCAGGGCGTGGATGGTTGGCTGCGTGAGCACTGCGCTGAAGTGTGCGAATACATAGGCTGTCTCCCTGTTGTTTCGATCTCAAGACATAGAGGCTCCTGGCCTCTAAACGGATCCGCCCGTGTAGTAATTGTAAGCTGCGGTGTGCATCTGTAACTCGAGTTAGCTAGGACCGTGTTTGGGAATGGACCATCTTTCGTAGCAGGGAAGAGATCCTTAGAGGCGCTCCTTATTCATTAAACTGGTTGGTTGTGGAAGCTTAGATTGGTGGGGGGGCTTGGGGATTTTGCAGCTCGGGAATTCCTTGCTTCAGTGTTCTTTTTTCCTTCAGATTAAGTTGACCCTTCGGACCACCTGGAAGGAGGATGTTACAGGTGTTAATTGACTCCCGGCTACAAGTACCCCCGTTGCCTACGCATAGTGCTTTCGGGTCTATGGAATACAGCAAGCTCCGGATAACGCTAAAGGGGTACATGGGTTAGCACCCCTGGTAGCTTACAATACATGATGCTATAAAAGAAATAGAGAAGACAGATTTGGCAACAGTGAAACAGAATGCATTCATGCCGCTGGGGATGTCCCTAGTTCTATACCCGTGGAAACCAATGGGAAAAAAACCCGAATTTTAAATGGGTTTTAATTACAAATTACGAAATTTCATTTGATAATCTTAATTACATTAAAACGTCACGAAATCTCATTTGATTATCTTACCCTAAAAAGTGTTTTTGAATATATATTCCAATTCTATTTTAAGACAGACAAATTATTTAAAAGACAAATTTATATTGATATTAATTAGATTCCCATATGGAATTTCAAAAATAGTATTCGAGAACTAATATCGATTAATTCATAGCTTTGGAGAATTCCCAAATCATATCTATAACTGAAATCCTATGTAACCCAATTATGCCTTATCGGGAAATACGCGCAGAATAACCTACCTTATTCATTTAAGAAAAATTAGTCTTGTCCAAAATTGTGTGTTGAATATTTTCAATTTCAAACCAATAAATGTTCACATATTTTTGACTGAAGATATGTTTCTATAAAGCACACTTAAATATATTGATAGGGAAGTCTAAACAAAGTTAAAATTTGGATAATCAAAAGTGTATCGTGTATTAAGATCTTTAACGTCACGTATAAGGTAATGCCTACCTTTAAAATGCTAATTTCGGCCTAAAATCCCATTTTCCATATTTGGTTTAATATTACAGCGTGACACTTTAGCTTCCTAAATCAGTTTGAATTTTGTTTCTATCTTGCTTAGAACTTGAGTTACAGGAAAATATTAGTCAGTCGTATGTTTTTGAAATCGAAAGTTTCCCTTTTCTCAAAATGAAATTTTTAACAGTTTGCTTTATTGCAAAACATCACAACTCAAAAAAGTATAATTGTAACATTATGAAACTTCGCAAAAATACTCCAAGTGAGTTTAATGTAGGTAATGTGCCTCTACTACGATTGTAGTTAATTTTAGTTGATACAAGTTACGAATTGTCATATTTTCTTGATTTTTCTTAGCATAAAAACGCTAACTTGTATATATTTTTAATAACATACTTATAGTTAAGAAAATGCTTCAGTACCTCAAGAAAGTTTCATTAATCATAATAAAAATTACAGAATAAAAATATCTTAAATTTGAATGTATGTTTTGCAAAAAGGGCCATTTTATAGCAATTTTTATGTATGTTTTAAGCATAAAAACCTGAAACTCTAAATTATACATATTTTTACATGTTATTCATAATTTAAGGCTATATTCTATAATATAATTCACATAAGTAGGCGATTTTTCAAATATTAAAAATAATCCCTTCCGAAAGTAAGCGGGCATCTTAAATATTTCAAATAAATGACCTTAAATTAATATTAAGGTAGAATTGCGCATGGTTTCTTTTATTCCTAAATGTTAATGAAAAGGGATAAATATTTATACAAATTTAAAGCTATTCCTCCTATTAAAAATTTCAGTCTGGGGTAATGCTTTAATAAAATGTATTTTACAATGTGTTTAAATATAAATTCTGCATAGTAAATTTTTACACATCTTAGAGTAAAAATGAGATTTTTTTAAAGGTTATTATATTATATATATATAATATGTGGGCGTTTTTAAAATTACTCATTTGAAAAAACACTGATAACTAAAAAAAAGATGTTATAAAAATCGGTGACCCTCAACTCTTATCTAGAAATTCAGGTAACTGTAAAATATGGAATTCAAAAGGAAGCTAGAAATTAGGGCGCGGTGAGCGCAGTCTTTCCTGTATTAACCATATAACGAGGGTTTAGACCCGGAGTCCACGGGTTAAAAACCAACGCAAAAAAATGATGCTTGGTTGGTTGATTTAATTTTAATATCACGAAGTCCCTTTTGGGCCATGCTGCGCCAAGACAGTAGGTAAGAAATAAAAAAGTAAAAATAACAATAAGACGACAAAAACCAACTAATTAAATGAAAAACATTAATGATGTATGTAATTAAAATCATTTTAAAAGAAAAAAGTTAAATAAGTAAAATCAACTGTAAAAGTTATAAAGCAGCAATTGTAAAGAAAAGGACAAAGTGTAAGATATGTAAAAGACAAGTTTAAAAATAGAGAATTTTAAAATAATGTAAAATTATTTAGACAAAATCTCCTAAAATGCACTATCATCATCTGCACTCGAATCAAAAGATTCCGACTTCATAGCCTCTTCACCGTAATTTTGCAGCTGCTAGTATCCTTGAAATTAGTACAAGTTGGGCCATGACATTCTCTTTTTTTTCCACAGTTTTCCACTGTTAAGAACCCCGAATTGTCTTTTTCCCTTTCTGTATGCAAGTTTTTGGGCTCAGTTTACCTTGTATGAGGTTTCTGCAAATTAAGTGCCGATGAAACAGGGGTCTTTTCAGTCTCATGCTGGGTTGACGTATTTCATTTGAAGATTTCTGCGATTCACTAGTTAGGTACTCTATTTTAACATTTTCGGATGATGGTGACCAAACTTCTAGTTTAGGTGTAAATTTCCCGGTAGTGACAGAGGAAAGATGACAGGATTATTTCTTTTAAATGCCGAAAGATAGTGTGTCATAGGTGAATTACTTGGGGGAAATGAGGTTTCAGTTTGGGTGCTTATGTTTCTTACGGATTTTCATTGTGGTTTGAGTAAACTAGAATAAGAGACCTCGAACGACGGGGTCCTATATTCAACAAGTTTAAAAGCTTCAGGGTAAGAAAGTTTGTGTTATATTAATACCAAAGAATTTTTTTTTCACGGATCCAGTCTGGCCAAGAGCATGCGGTACGGTCACCCTTACAATTTGTACAGCGTTCAAAATTATTGCAAGATTTACAGTCTTGGACGACTTCTGCAGAACGTGCACAGGTAACAGAGCCACGACAAGTATTTTGTATGGCCATAACGCTGTCATTTAAAACGGAGAGTTTTAGGAATATAGGGCCGGACAGGACAGCATAAGTAAGCAGCTTTAAGTCTGGTTGGTAAAATTGGGCTATTGAAAGTTACAATAACGTGTTTTGTATGAAGTGCTTGACCGTTCCGACGGATGGTGATATGGCGTGCAACGATGACATTTTGATCTTTTACTTTTCACAAAAGAAATTCTAACAAATTTAAAAGGTATGGTTCTCATTACACAACGGCAAGTATTTAGAGTATGATGAACAGAAATAAATCATTTTGTATTGCAATTTAATAGAATTGTGACTGTCTAGATGAAGGAACTTCAACAAGTAAACTTTCAAGCTGCTATTTTTTGAGAGAGAGACCATCACCAAAAACAGAACGGAATGTTTTGGCAATAATTATGAAGTTTTTTTTAAAGAACTATCAAACAACCTATCAGTGCATTTAATCATGAAACATTGAGTGAATAAAACATTGTGTACTTTGTTGCTCTCCACACGGGAATGATACAGGAAGTTAATCAATTCCATCAATATTTGAAAAAAACAATTCAGACCCCGGCGGCACCACTCTGTACCGAGCCCAACAAGAGGATCCACATTCGTGCACCAGTGCTAACGAGGGCCCATACGGTCACAGGATATTCCTATGCCAGTCTCCACCCTTAACGAGATGGCTAGTAAGTACTCGCTCCCTTGATCCCCAGCCAGTGACAAGCCGGATGACTAGCTGATTGATGCATACGGGACCAATATGCGCCTCCCGTCTACCTGAAGCAGAGGCCAAAGCAGTGTGTCGGTTTCCCTCAACTGCCAAGATCACCCTTTCCAGGGACAGGGGTCGTCATGCCCGGCAAACACGTGGGTGGTTCACAATTCTCGATGAATCGATATAGACAGGATGATATCGGCTCATGCAGAATTGCTCTCACCTCCGAAGAGGAAACCCCAGTGGGAGTGAAACAAAGAGGAAAGACAGACAAGAGAAATAAGAAAAAGGAAATTCGATCGCTCGGGTGCTCGGGGTTGTGAAGCCCGTAAATACCTAAAGAAGGTATCCCCTTGGGGGACTTGAATGAAATGAAATTTCAGTAGGGGAGACCGGGGGAATGCCGCCAACCCGGGTTATGCCGCCACCCCACCTAGTTTAAAAACTAACGGCAGTTTGAGATAGTGAATGTGCCTGTACTATAACGGCCAACGATAGAAACAGTGCCTAAAGTGAGAGTGACTTTGCTGTACATCTTTCGTTTGTTCTAGTTAAAAATGTAGTTTTCATCTAGTTGCTTATTATTTTGGATCTTCAAATGAGTAGAGATAAATACCTAATGTTAAAATAAAAGGTGCTTAAGACAATATGACCCGTAATCTACATGCATTCGCCGATATTTTGATGCAATGTGTTGAACAAGTTCGGTTCTTCTTTCGGCTTTGCTTGGGGATTTCCGCCATATTGTCCTCTCGGCGTAATGCCGCCACCATGCAAATCGGGTGAGAAATGTCCTCATTTGAATGTAGTGGAGCCGATTCAGCAGAGTGACTTTTGCAATATGAAGTAAATTGTAGCCTTAACCATTATTCTGCTCAATTACATTGCTTTCTAACTATTTTCAGTAGGTTATGTATTTCCTAGTATCCATTGAATGCGTGTACTAGGTCGTTAAAGAGTGGTGGCATTACCCCGGCACAGTGGCGGAATTACCCCAGTCTCCTGGGTAATCCCGCCACTGTGCAGAGGTTTAAAAAATATTTTTTATGTATGCTTACTTTACAGTTATGATTACGGTTAAATTTATACAGATACTAAAGATCATGATTCAGCTTTAGAATTTTTACTATTAAAAAATAAACATTTTTTTGAGGTGAAAAAATTTAAATTCCCTTAAGGTGTCGCCATTGCCCCGGTCTCCCCTAATAGGGTGCAATCTTGAATTCTAAATGGTGAATGTTTCTCAGTTTCCTGACTGATCCCTTTGGTATGAATTCTTCAAAGGACTCATTCACCTGTGAAAATCCTTCCACATTTACCGGGGTAGTTTCTACAGTAAGTTCGATTAAGCATTGACATTGGAAAAAAAGATTTATTCCATATCATTTGGAGACAAATGCTCAACCAATATATTTTTTCCTACCAGAATTCATTAGTCTCATTCATTTATTATTTTTAAACATTTATATAATTCCAGCAAATCGTCCACCGGTTCAGTAAAGTATTGTGAAGTGCGGTCGTTAAAATTTAACATTTAAAATTGCTATTTCTTTCCCATCTTAAAATCCCGTTAAAGAAAAAAATTACCTCGAAAAAGTTCCTCGTTAAAGTTTTCATCGCTAATACTTAAATTATCACAGTGAAAATTTCACCTCTAACACCTTCAAAAATATTCATCTTCAAAAATCCCCCCTTAAAAAAAATTTCTCCTAATTCCATTTTATTAATGTTTAAACTTAAAGTCGATCTCTAACACACCAAAATTTTAGTCACCGAAAATTACCGCTAAAAAAGTATCTCGAAATTATTTCAAAATCATGTAAATAGTATTTACAATTACAACCGAACATGCGAAAACCAAATCTAAAATGCCCCTTTAAGAAAATCTCGAAATTTTAAAGTCCCATATTTATAATCGAACATGCGAAACTCAAAAAACCCCCTCGAACTGAAATAAGCAGAAAAATTTCAATTTCCGAAAATTGCCCGTCAGACGAAGTATATCCCCCCCCCAAAAAAAAGCCTCATCCTCCCCAATTAACCCCCCCATCTTAGATAAATATTTCCAGCATATAGATGTAATGCCATCCTTGCCACTGGTAGAGAAACTCCAATTTCCAGAAAATCCTGTTCGTACGGTTACTTACGCGCGATTTAATAAAAATACGAGGCATTCAGAGGACGAATCTTACTAACTCCACTTTAAGTGGCTTTTGTTCAACAAAGGAATATTGAATATTTTCAATATATTTATACAGTAATAAAAAGTTACCCTTGATTAAAAGAAAATGAATTAGTTCAAAATATCCCGAGAAATAAATTATATAAATACAATATTTTTACAGTTACAATAACTGTTTATATTGAACATTTTCATTTGATGGAGTTAATCGATTTGTGCACTGAACGGCTCATATAATACGCTTTCTATTTGGAAAGTTCGAAAATGCCTCATATTTCCTTATTTAATGCGATATACCATCCGACCGGGATATATAACCGTACCATAAATAGCCTGCAAACGTCATAAATTTTCAATTTTGAAAAATACACATGTCTATTTAAAAACTGCACAGTTTAATCCTAAAAAGAAATCTTTTCCCTATACTTCCTTTTTATAGACATCCGTATCCCGTCAATTTCCACGCATGGGATATTTGTTGCTTTTTAGAAGATTTTCTGTTTATGGTACTGGTTTGGTATGGTATGGTTTATGGTTAGATTAGAAAGTCAAAGCAAATAAAATTTATAAAAAATGTCCAACATGTGTAAACATATGTGGACCACTGTCCAAATCTATTATGAAAGTTGCTCAAATGTCCTACCCAGAACAACTTCCCGATTTTTGATTTTTAAAATGAAAAGTAAAATAGAAAAAAGGAAACCGATTTGTCATAGTACAGCACCGTTTATTGTTCGTCCGATTCTAGTAACATGACAAAGGATTTACGCCAATTTAAAGCTTGGGAAATCAAATTCAGAAGGGTCATTCCATGTCACGTATGGGACAGCTGCTATTTTTTGCTATTTTAACAGTGTTATATCCTTAAAAACAACCATGTTAATATGAAAATCTAGAGTATGTTTTAACTTATAAGCCAATAGACATAGGTTTTTATGGAAGTGTCGCACGCAGGATATTTTGTCATGGAATAGCCCTGAAACGGGCAGATTACGTAGGTGTAGGATTTAAAATGGGGATATTTTTAAACCTGTTAAAAGAACCATTCTATAATCAAGCGTAGAACAGCTTTCCTACTATTACTGTTGGGTAGATTTCGTATGAAATACTACCTATTGCGATCTCCCCTATAATTGAACTTCTAAAAATATTTTGTAGATCTACATCAATCATGACCCCTAGAACACAAAACCACTATCAATAAAAATATATATATAACCTTTTTTTATGGACACGGCAAATTCCATAATTATGCACGAATCTCTTCCAAACTGATACATAAAATCAGGGGGCCCAAAATCTCGGTCAAGTTCTTTAATGGACAAAATCGGATCAAGGGGGTCGAAACAGGGCGGGGTTTTGTTAAAAGCGAAAGAAATCAATAACTTCTTAACACTTTGCAACTCCGTTGTCTTCGCTGCGGCGGCATCTTTCTTTGCAAATCTTGATTTGGCACCAGTAATAAAGTAAAATAAATTTTTCTTATATAATCGGAGCATTTTTAAAATTGTGTTCTTGAAGTAAACTTTTTAAAAAGTGGTGCCGACCGAAAAAAATTTGCGTAAGAGACGCCGGCGTGCAAGGGGGTAATAATGCATATAGACTCAGTTTTATGTTCTATTTAAAAAAAGGAGCCAAATTTTTATGCATGACAGATTTGATAAAAAATGGGCTCAAGGACCGAAAAAAATAGGGTTTTGAGGAGAAAAAATTCACAACTTCGTCAATTATTAAGATATTAAATCAAATTAAATATATTTTACATATTAACATTATCTACAACTTTCTATATTGACAAATTATTGATAGGAGTCATTCGTACCGCAAAAAAAATCAAAAAAAGAGGGGAGGGGGATAGCTCAGAGTTGAAAAATACCCCTAACTTCGTCAATTCACAAGACATACAATGCGCATAATTTATTGTAGATAATATTAAGATGATATTACTTTTATATTGACAAGTTTTATACAGGGCCAATTCTTACAGCCTAAACCAATTAAATACATAGCGGTTTAAGAAAAAAATCATCGTATTAATGGTGCACTCAAATCCAAACTGCTTATTTTTCCGACACATTTTTTAAATTCCTTTTTGATCTCAAACTCATCCAATTGGGAGGTTTTCTTATTCAGAAACAATATAATGTATGGTAATGGTCGATATTTTGAGAGGCAGAATACATTTTTAAATGTTAAAGTGGCCATTTTGAACTGAATTTCCCGAAGCGATTGTATTAACGAAAAACATGTCCTACTGAAAAAATATTTTTTTAAAATCAAATTCTATTTAATTGCAGGAAAAATAAAAAACACGTCGCTTTTAAATCTTCAAAAATCACGTCACCAAGTTTCTTCTAAAAATAAATTTGGAAATGTGTCAGAAAATTTAGAGTACTTGAGCATCGAAAAGTATTTTTAAATACCGCCTTAACATGATTCTGATAAAACCAGCTCTTATATAAAGATCAAATTAAAAATTCGTCAAAAGCGGCCGGATAAAATTGTTAAAGTGGGTTTATCTCCAATCATGATTTTAGTTTTTGAAATTAGCACTTAACTTCGAAATTTACCTGCGCCCGTAGGCCGAGCCGGCAGGGACATTTTCTTTAACAATGATATTGTATCCTCAGATTAATTCAATTTTGTTAATATGGAAGTAGAAACAGACTATAAGGAATAATTGTAAAAGATGTAGCCGAGTTACATCCAAATTTAATCAATGTTCCTCAAAAATTGTACAAAGTAACGTAATTAATAAGAAACGTTAATAAGGATTCAATCTCAAAATTACACAGTGGAAATGCAATTATTAAAAAAGTATTGTAAATTATATGTGGGCCCAGCTAGTTTGAAGAAAATTTCCGATATTCTCGTAAATGTATGAAAACACATTACATACGACTTAAACATACGAAAACAGCCTCTTCACTGCCTAAGTGATGGGAGCAGTCCTTATTAGTTACATTCAAACAAAATTGTAATTTCAACCTCAATAATATGCTTCGATGTCTTATATTCGAAAGAAGGCAATGAAATAAATGTGAAGAAATAATTCCGTAACAAATAATATATTACTACTCAGTAGCAAACAGGTTAAGCAACAGAAATTGTTAAATATTTTTTGATAAATTTAGACAGCAGGGGTTATATTTATAATTTTTATTTTTACAGATTTGTTAATTACTTTTGTTTAACGTATTTTCAGATTTTAAAAGGCCTTTTCAATAGCTCCTGGGTAAGAACTTGCATATGGAAATTTGAAATATATTTATACTTTCAAAACAAATTTCTTTTAATGTATCTGGTTTACTACCATGAAATAAAATCTTGGCATGCAGCAACCTCTTTGTGTAGAAATATCAGAAACTCGTTAAATTTTTTTATAGCCGTGAATCACTAAAACGCAAGTATATGCTCTTCGCACCCATGAGAAAATCCCTAGATGCTGACACTTCGTTGTGCAAGAATCAAACCATGTGCAAAATTTGGTAATGCCGCTAACATTAGAGGCGACCGGGGAAATGGCGCCACTCTGGGTTATGCCGCCATCCCGCCTAGTTTAAAAACTGCAGTTTGAGATAGTGAATGAGTCTACACTATAGCGGCCAACAATAGAAACAGTGCCTAGAGTGAGAATGATTTTGTTGTACGTCTTTGTTTGTTCTAGTGAAAAATTTAGTTTTCATCTAGTTGCTTATTATTTTGGGGCTTCAAATGAGTAGCGGTAAACACCTTTTATTGTAACATTAAGTACCTAAGATAATATTATCCGTAATCTACAGGCATTCGCCGACATTTTGATGCAATGTGTTGAACAAGTTCGGTTCTTCTTTCGGCTTTGCTAGGAGGATTTCCCCTATATTGTCCTCTCGAGGCAATGCCGCCACCATGGCAAAGGGTGACTTTCGCAATTTGAGCTAAATTGTAAGCTTAGCACATGAATGAATCTAGCTTAAGGAACATTGTACTTATTCATTATTCTGCTAATTACATTGCTTTCTAAATATTTTCAGTGGGTTAGTTGTTTCATAGTATCCATTTTATGTATTTCTTAGGTCATTAAAGAGTGGAGTCGTTACCCCGATACAATGGCGGAATTACCCAATATCCGGAGTAATCCGCCACTGAACAGAGGTTGGAAGAATTTTTATGTGTCCTTACTTTACAGTTATGATTACGTTTAAATTTAGATACTAAAGATCTCTTTAGCTTTAGAATTTTTACTATTAAAAAATAAATATTTTTTGAGGTCAAAAAATTAAATTTCCTTAAGGTGTCGCCATTCACCTGGTCTCCCCTAATGCGCAAATATATGGGGGCGTCGTGCCAATGGTAAGAAGTCATTGGATGCATAAATCGCTTGCGCAGGAATCGCAAAAACGCCTTAAGTTCGGTGTTGTGAAATGACTGATTTCCTTATAACTATTGCCTGAAGATGGCAGCACCAAAACTGATTTAGACTATATTTACAGTTTGCAGTTCTTTCAATTTTTAGTTTATGTCTTATATCTTTCTTTATATCTTTTGTATATGTGTGTAAATTGTATCATTAATGTTTCTTAATTTTTGTTTTCAGTGTAGATTTAATAATTATTAATATTCTGTTAAATTATTCCTTGATATGTGATAATTGTGTATTATTTAAGATATTTTGATTCTTGCCGGTAGATGGCCTGGCGAGCCCAGGAATCATGTTTTAAAAATGTACGTGTTTTTTTTCTGCTAGCTCGCAGAATGTAGTAGTAAGATGGCGGTTCGGAGACGTAAGTTTGCTGTGCTGTGAAATATTGTAGACGGTAAAAAATGTGAATGTGAAAATATACATGGGGAGAAGATTTGTGTGTAAGTCCCCGTTGTAGTGTAAACTAACCGATATTTAATACACATAGTTCGAATATATTAACATTTGTGTTACTTTATTTGTGACTGTTCGTGTTTATTTCTTTTGAAGAAGAACGATGTCGGCTACCCACGTAAGACGTAAGTACTATTTTCATTGTCTGATTAATTTTCTTTATGTGCAAGTGGAAGAAGTGTTGGAGTGTTATTTAAAGTAATAGTTCTAATGATATAAAAATAGAGAGTTTGCCCATTTTCCCTCAATATAAAACTGGTAGTTTTATCTAGTTTAAATGAAATGTTTAGAACAGTAGCCTTAGTATAATTTTCAGTTTCGTTTTTCGCTATTGTTCTATCATTCGGTAATGCAGCTGTCACTAAACCGCATTGAAATGCACTTCGTAACAATGGAAAAAAAGCCCTAGATTTAGCAACCTTGGCTGACAGGGATATCAAAAATGCATGACATTCCCTGTGTTCATTAAATCGCACGTATGCCCTCTTCGCGTACATGGAAACTTGTCCCCGGCATTAAGTTAAGCCGGGGTCTGAAAAATATAGTATAGTTATGAAAACACGCAACTGGAAAGGTTGAAATTTAAAGGTCTAAAAATTTTAAGGTAAAAAAAACTATAAGTAAATATGTAAAAAGAAAAATGGAATGAATAAACGGCTAAAGAGAAACGTTCAAAAAAGTGCGACATAGATGACTAAAGATGAAAACAAGGTTATTAACCCTTAACTGGAAACGACACCTGTGAGATGTTTGCGTCTACATATCTGCCCTTAATATTTTCTCTCTCCGACATTCCAAACTTATTTTTATGCTGTTACATTAAACAATGGTCCTGTTCATGCATTACTATTAAAGATTAAAATGTTTAAGTTCACTATTTGGAAAATTATTAAGTCTTCTGTTTGTGCACGGGATTTTCATGTTTTCGGTTAAGGGTTAACATATTAAAATATATATATAAAATATTAACTAGATAACCGTCTCAGTTGTAACAACAAACCCTGCTTTAATATTTCAACGGTTGATGAAAAAACAGCCCAATTTGTATTAAGCATTAAGACAATTAACGTAACAGCCGTACTCGTCTAAACTGATGCTGGAACACGGAGGGTTAAATGTGCAACTGTTAAATGCTCAAAGAAAAAGAAAAGCTAATCTTGTTTTAAAACTTTATCATTTAAACTTGTTTAAAACAGCAAAGATATTAATTTAGAGAAGTTGGCTTCTAACCAATTACAACTAATATATTAAACTCTTAAACTTCATTAAAAAATATTAATTTAACTACATTTCTCTTATTCAAGTTACTCTATTTAAATACAAGAGAAATTAAAACAAAAAACCCATTCCAGCACGTCGTTATATGGAAAAGAATAATTTGTAAACTTACTGCTTCAATGGCGACTCGGCTCTAAAACTAATCTTAAAAAAATCCCTTAATTTATATCCTCCGACCACTCCGAAAGTAACACAGTTTTCCTAAACAACCCTTTTAGACAACTGGGAGTACCATGTAGACCAAAGTCAACGCAATATTAATCTTCGTAACACTTCAACACTGACGGAGACATTTGACGCAGCCTAAAACAGCCAGAGGGGAATTTAAACCTCACTCTTATAATTTGAAAAACACTTTAAAAGCCAAAGTTTAAATGCTGCCGACTCTACGATAAACATTTCACGCCACCACTCTGCAATATTAATAGTCAATGTCCGCTGTCATTGAAAAAAAAAAGTTAGCTTGTTTATATAAAACAATCTCCAGCTATATCTCTTTAAACAGAGGTAATCTCTGCATGCCTTGACACGGCCATGCTTTATACGCTGAAAATAAAAATCGTTTTTCTAACGAACTTATACTAAAACGATGCGATGCGTTACTCACGTAACATCCTTCGAAGAACTTTCGAAACTGACGGCTCCGCTCTGTGCCAAAGCAGTATATCTGCCGTCGACCCACATAGAGAGCTACTCATACGTCATGCGTAGATTTGCATATGGCTGAAGCCCATCTGGTGTTGAAAGATGGCAAATATCAACTAACCTGACAACTGTCGACGCTAGGAGACTATCCCCTAAATTGCGGTTCGCACGCGGTAAAGCCGATCGATGCCAGAAGAACAGGTAGCTGCTAATACCGGCAACGAAATGAAGTGATGGAAGGATTTATTTAGGCTCATGGAAAAAAGAGATAGATGGAGTAGCAGTATGCCTTAAAAAAGGTTTGCAATATGAAACCATTTATCGCTCAAATTTAAATGCCCAAGAAAGCCCAAACAAAACAAGCACGTGGAAGGGATTTTGTATTAATAAGATGAATTCAAAGAGATGAATCACAGGTGAAGTATATTTTAAGAAAAAAATGGCACATTTTTTAAAGGGCCTTTGTTGTGTTGTTTATTAAAATAAATGCTTGCTTTTAAAATAATTGAAATTGTAAAATTAGCAAAATAAATGTCAAAATAAGATTAAATAATTATTGAAAACATCTGATGAAAACTAAAAATTGTATTATTAAAAGTTTTCTTTCTTTAACCCTTTCCAACATAGATGAAAAATGTTTGTCTTCGGTTTGTATGGCCTTCTGGCCGAGCTCTAACTCTTGTAAATATACAGGGATCACCGTGCATTTCTTATATGTTATTGACGTTTACTATAGCGTGATCGCTATTGAAAAAACAAATGTGTGGCACTTATAGTACATTTGCATGGGCGGTACAAATTATTCTGTTACATTACGGTCAATGGGAAAAATCGTTTCAAGTGCATTTTAATGATGCTAGACAATTTAAAACAAAGAAATTGATATGCATTTATAAAGTGCAGTAAAACACGCATTTCGTAGAATATGGGGTTTGCAAAGCATTTATTATTCATTTACAGGGCACACAAAAGAATTCCGTTATATAATGATATATGGGGGGGGGGGGGACTGTTTACAGCGATATTATGTTACTGAAATATAATGGAATATACATAAATTGCTCAGATTTACTACAATGTACTTGCGGTGAAATATGATGTGCATAGCATTTATCGTCATTTACAAGAACACACAAAAGATTCGGATACACTACTGTATCTAAAGTACTTGTCAGTATGTCACACAAATTTTGTGGGCGCTCTATCACAAGAACTATTGCACGGAATTTAATAAAAAAATATATTCATGTAGTCCCTAATATAAATTGGTGCTGATTAGTTTTTGGTGTAAATCACCCAACAGGTGGCGCTGCTATGCTGCATTTTTCGCGATTTCAGCAGTAGTTGTATCTCAAGAACTACTACACGGATTTTCATCAAACTTCAGTTCGTCCTCAATATGAGTTTGTGCTGATTACGTTTTGGTGTAAATCGCCCAACAGGTGGCGCTGCTATAATGCATTTTCTGGGATTTACACGATTTTCGCAATAGCTCTATTTCAAGAGCTGATGTACGGATTTTCTTTAAACTTCAGATTCAGTTAGTCGTTGATATGACTTGGTGCTGATTGCGTGTTGGTATAAATCGCCCATCAGGTGGCGTTGCTGTGCTGCATTTTTCACGATTTCCACAATAGCTCTATCAAGAACTAATGCACCAATTTTCCTCTAACTTCAGAGTTAGACGTTAACACAAGTTGTTGCTGACTAGATTTTGGTGTTAATCGTCCAATAGGTGGCGATGCTACGCTAGAATTTTCATGATTTTCGCAATGGCTCTATCTCAAAAACTAATGCACGGATACTCCCCAAACTTCAGATTCCGTTTAACGTTGACATATGTTGTTGTTTGGTGGTTTTGGTGTATCATAGGTTTTGGTGTAAAGCACCAAATAGGTGGTGCTGCTAGGCTGCAGTTTGCTGGTTGGTTGGTTGGTTGTATTGGGTTTTATGGCGCAAAATCCCCAACGGGACATGCTGCGCCAAACAAAGGCGAAAAAAAAAAAGAAGTGAGTAAACAAATGACATCGAGAAAAAAAAATATGAGTTGAAATAGAAAAGCTATCTGGATGGGGTAACCCATCCAGATGTAGTCGTTAAACAAAGATAGAAATCAATGTAAAAAAGAAATCCAGTAAAACCAAGTAAACAAGTTATCTGGATGGCCCCTCCATCCAGATGTCGATAAGAAAGTCCCACACATGAAGCCCTTAAAAAAACTATATCTCAAAATAAAAACCAATGTGTTTTAAAAAAGTAAAGAGTGCCCCATGAGGTGTTTCCCCAATGAGGTTTGTCAAGATTGGTGAAGATATGCTAAAATAAAATCTATATAAGTGCCGGAGGCCCGGACAGTCAGATAAAACATGATGGACGGTCAGGTTATCAAAATGACAATGTGGACACATGGGTGCATCCTCCCGAAGTAATAGATGTTTATGAGTAATTCTTGATGCCCAATTCTCAGACGAGTCAGAATAACATCAGATTTTCTTGGATAAATCGGAAGCCAGGTTATGATTGTTGGTTTAATACGATGCAGTTTATTATTGTTTTCTAAATCCCAACTCTCTTGCCAATTATTCTGAATAAAGTGTTTTATAAGTAGTTTAACGTCTGAGAAAGGAACTTTATGGTGTAATGGATTAAGAGCACGTTTTGCCGCCTCATCTGATTTCTCATTACCAGGAATACCCATGTGTCCAGGTACCCAGCAAAATAAAATATTATAGCCGCGTCTTGTCAATTTATTATAAAAATCTAAGATGGATGAGACAAAAGGATGTTTTTTAAAAGATTTTATTGCGTCAATAGAACTATTTGAGTCAGTATAAATGATGAAGGATGTGTTATGGTGATGAGAAATGTGCAACATAGCTCTCTCTATCGCGATCAGTTCAGCTATAAACACAGAAGTAGACGAATGCAGCCGGTAGCTGAGACAAGTGTTTTCACAAAAAACACCGCAACCAACAATATCTCCCATTTTGGAACCGTCTGTATAAATGTCAGTGTAACTATTGAAATTTGATCTATGTGCAGCAAATAGTTGTTGGGAAATAATTGGAGTCAAATTATTTTTATCATATCCTTTAAAAGGGTGGAGAGAAGTAATATTAAGAGGTTTCCAAGGAGGTAGCACATGTGGATGACATGAGCTCACCTCGATATTACTCAGAGGGCTATTGTCAATAAAGTTTCTTATTCTTAAACCAAAAGATGGGATGCAAGATGGGCGATGCTGATAAAGCATGGCATTGTCAGTATTTAACAAGTGGGAATGAAGTGGATGACCATGATGCAAAAGGAGACGGTAATACAGAATCAATGAGAGTTTTTCACGAATCTGATAGAGTGACGGTTCATTACAATCTACATACAAGCTTAAAACTGGTGATGTACGAAATGCAACAGAGCAAACACGAAGTGCACTATGGTGCACAGTGTCAAGTTTATTAAGAACAGAATTACGTGCTGAACCGTAGACCTGGCAGGCATAGTCAATTTTTGAACGGATTACAGAACGATAAATTTTGAGGAGAGATGTACGGTCTGCTCCCCATGAAGTATTTGAAAGCACTTTAAGTAAATTAAGCGATTTTTCACATTTTGTCCTTAGTTGTAAAACATGTGGTAAAAAAGTCAGTTTGTTATCAAAATAAACGCCTAAATAACGAACGTTGTCTACAACAGGGATTTGAGAAGGGCCAATAAAGATTTCGGGATCTGGATGCAGACCCCTACATCTACAGAAATGCACACAGGAAGTTTTGTCATAGGAAATAATAAAACCATTTTTATTTGTCCAGTTAAGAATAGTTTTGATTGCAATTTGCAGTTGTCTCTCAATAAAACGCATGTCTTGTCCCATACACATAATTCTGAAGTCATCAACGTATAAATCTCCCTTCACAGAAGGGGGTAGTTGGTTGGTTGGTTGGTTGTATTGAGTTTTATGGCGCAAAATCCCTTTAGGGACATGCTGCGCCAAACAAAAAGCGAGTCAAGAAGAACTGATGAGATGAGATACAATGGAAATAACAAAGCCATCTGGATGGGGTACCCATCCAGATGTAATCGTCAAACAAGGGTAAAAAACAATGTAAAATAGAAACCCAGTGAAGCAAAGTAAATGGATGTTAAGCAAAGATGAGGCAAAGATAGCTGGATGAGGTTTCCATACAGATGTCAAGAAGAGAGTCAAACTTATGAAGCATATAAAAACTAAATCTCAAAATAAAAACCAGCGTGTTTTAAAAAAGTAAATAGTGCCCCATGAGGTGCCTCCCCAATGAGGTTTGTCAAGAGTGGTGAGGATGTGTTAAAATGCCTTCTATATAAGTGACGGAGACCCGGACAGTCAGTTAAAACATGATGAATGGTGAGATGGTCAAAATGACAATGTGGACACATGGGTGCATCCTCCCGAAGTAAAAGATGTCTGTGAGTGATTCTAGAATATCCAATTCTCAGACGAGTCAGAAGAACATCTGTTTTCCTTGGATAACACGGAGGCCAAGTCATGATGGTAGGTTTGATGTGGTGCAGTTTATTATTGCATTCTAAATTCCAACTTGCTTGCCAGTTATTATGAATAAAGTGTTTGATAAGTAGTTTAACGTATGAGAATGGAACTTTATGGCACAACGGATTAAGAGCACGCTTTGCAGCCTCATCCGCTTTCTCATTGCCAGGAATACCCATGTGTCCAGGTACCCAGCAAAATAAAATATTATAGCCACGTCTTGTCAAGTTATTATAAAAATCAAGGATTGATGAGACATAAGGATGCTTTTTAAAAGATTTGATTGCGTCAATAGAGCTATTTGAGTCGGTATATATGATGAAGGAAGTGTTATGATGATGAGAAATGTGCAACAGGGCTCTCTCTATCGCGATAAGTTCAGCTGTAAACACAGAAGTAGACGAATGCAGCCGGTAGCTGAGAGAAGTATTTTCACAAAAAACACCGCAACCAACAATATCTCCGGTTTTGGAACCGTCTGTATAGATGTCAGTGTAACTATTGAAATTTGATCTATGTGCAGCAAATAATTGTTGGAAAATAATTGGAGCCAAGTTATTTTTATCATATCCTTTAAAAGGGTGGAGCAATGTAACATTAGGAGGTTTCCAAGGAGGGTGTACATGATTTGGACATGGACTCACCTCGATACTACACAGAGGGCTATTATCAATAATGTTCCTAATTCTGACACCAAAAGATGGGATGCAAGATGGTCGATGCTGATAAAGCATATCGTTGTCTGTATTTAGAATGTATGAATGAAGAGGGTGGCCAGGATGTGAAAGGATACGGTAATAAAGTTCTAAAGAAAGCTTTTCACGAATGTGTTGTAATGCTGGTTCATTGCAGTCAACATAAAGGCTTAAAACTGGAGAGGTACGAAATGCACCAGAGCAAACACGGAGTGCGCTATGATGCACAGTGTCAAGTTTTTTAAGAACAGAGTTACGTGCGGAACCATAGACCTGGCAGGCATAGTCAATTTTGGAACGGATGACGGCTCGATAGATTTGAAGGAGAGAAGTACGGCCTGCTCCCCAGGAAGTATTTGAAAGCACCTTTAGTAGGTTAAGCGATTTTTCACATTTTGTCTGTAATTGTAAAATATGTGGTAAAAAGGTTAGCTTACTATCAAATTGTAGGCCGAGAAAACGGACACTGTCCACAACAGGAATCTGAGTTGGTCCAATAAAAATTTCAGGATCTGGATGCAGACCCCTACGTCTACAGAAGTGAACACAAGAAGTTTTGTCATGAGAAATTATAAATCCATTCTTATTAGTCCAATTAAGAATATGGGTGATTGCAATTTGCAACTGTCTTTCAATAAAACGAATATCCTGCCCCATACACATAATTCGGAAGTCATCAACATATAAATCACCTTTCACAGAAGGGGGCAGTTGACTAAGAATGTCATTTATTTTTATAGCAAAGAGGGTGATACTCAAGACACTGCCCTGGGGTACACCCTCCTCTTGTACATAAAAACTAGAGAGTACCCCACCGATTCGGACTTGAAAAAGTCGAATGGCGAGGAAGTTCTTAATAAAAATAGGGAGATTCCCGCGGAAGCCTAGGTTAAAGAGATCACGAAGGATCCCGTATCGCCATGTTCTGTCGTAGGCTTTTGCCATGTCAAAAAATACTGACACCAAATGGTTGCGTTTTAGAAAGGCTGTCCGTATGTGATTTTCAAGATTGATCAGGTTATCGATAGTTGACCTACCTCGTCGAAACCCACTTTGAAACGTAGCAAGGCAATTGTTATTTTCTAAAATATGCACAAGACGAAAATTGATCATTTTTTCAAGTAATTTGCAAAGACTGCTAGAGAGTGCGATTGGCCTGTAATTATTGGGATTGCTAGCATCTTTCCCTGGTTTAGGAAAAGGAATGATAATAGAGTTACACCAGGCTTGAGGAAAGACCTGTTCTATCCAAATTCTGTTATAAAATGCAAGTAAATTATTGAGAGAGTTTGTGCAGAGATGTTTAAGCATGGTATAGGTGATGCCATCGTGACCTGGAGCTGATAGATGGCTATTTTGCAAACATTTTATGAGCTCTGAGAGAGTAAAAGGGAGATTGTAGTCATAAAAGTTACGGGAATTAAAATTGAGGTGGGTAGTTTCTGTTTGTCTTTTGTATGATAAGAAAGGTTCCGGGTATGAGTCAGAGGCAGAGTTAGATGCAAATGTATTTGCTATGGTTTCAGCAATATTCTTAGGAGAAGCTATTGTTTGTCCGTTATGATTTAAGATTGTGATTTGGTTTTCAGAATAAAGACCCATACAATTTTTTACTTTTTTCCAGAGGACTTTACTAGAAGTATTTGGGTTAATATTAGATACATATTGAATCCAGGATTCACGTTGGCTTTTACGGCGCACTCTTCTAGCTTCAGCCTTTGCTTTTTTGTAGGCAAGATAGATAGTATTATTGGGATAACGTCGAAATATGCCCCAAGCTTTCTGTTGATATTTTTTTGCAGCTTGACAGTTACTGTTCCACCATGGCTTCCTGTGTCTCATTGTAGATGATGAGTTTGGTATGCTAACATCTGCAGCATTGATAATACACTGGGTGATATTATCAACTGCATCGTCTATGTCACCTTCTACCATATGATTTGTGATTTTAGCATGATTTGTGAAAGTTGGCCAATTGGCTCTGTCATAGTTATAGCGTTTAAAATAATTGTTAGAATCTCTGATAGGAGTGTTCTGTGAAATGAAAGTGGGAAAATGGTCACTGCCGTGCAGGTCATTTGAAATCCAGAAATTCCAATACGGATAGACAGATGGAGAGCAGATAGTGAGATCGATGGCATGAAAGGTGCGCGTCGGTTCATGAAAATATGTATGATCACCATTATTGAGTAGGCATAAGCCATTGTCAGAGATTAATTTTTCTATGATATCACCACGTTGATTAGTGCCTGAATTCCCCCACAACTGGCTATGAGCATTAAAATCCCCAACGATGATGAAAGGAGTGGGGAGTTGAAGAAGGAGATCATCAAGGAGTGCTGACTGAATAATTTGGTGGGGTGGTAAATAAATGGTACAGACTGTAATGAGACGTTTTATATGAACACGGACTGCAACGGCTTGTAAGTTTGTGTTTAGGTTAATATGAGTATGGTGTAAATTGCGAGAGATGAAAAGAGCCACTCCACCAGTGGCCCTATCACAACCAGTAAAATCTTTTCTGTATGTAGCATAGGTGCGCAGTTTTGCTTTGTCATTGGGTTTAAGATGGGTTTCTTGTAAAGCTAAACATAGTGGTTGATGGTCATGAAGAATACTTCGGATTTCGTCATATTTATTATGGTAGCCTCGACAGTTCCATGAGATAATGTTAGTCATGAGTGAGTTTTTTTTAATAAATTTATCTGCACCCTATTATCCGGAGATAGTAGACATACTATCTCCATCGTTAAATTCTTCACCCGGTTCTGGATGAAGAGCAACGGCATCATCCTCCTCCATTTTTTCTTTCATTTTTAGATGGATTTCCTTTTTGGATGTTTTATTTCTTATCTTTTTGGCTGGATTTTCAGATGACACAGTGGCTTTAATTGTTGGTAGATTAAATTTTTCTGAATCAGATCTATGGTTTGTTTTTGAATTCCTCTTTTGGTGGTATTTTGAGAGCCTCTCTTAGGAATATGAGATTGGGAAGATTTTGTAGAGGAATTTTGTGATGGTTTAGGAGGAACAGAGTTTGGTGACCTAGGAGGAAGAGAGTTTGGTGACTTAGGAGGAATAGATTTCGGTGGCTTAGGAATGTCAGACTGCGTTGAACTATTTGTTTTACCAGAATAAGTAGACAGGTTGATTTCATTTTGTTTTGGTTGGCAATTATTATCAGTGGGGAATTCGGTTTGGGTGGCAATGCTTTGATAAGATTTATGGGCCGTTTTGGATAAAGCAGCAGCATATGAAACACCAAATCTAGGTGTCCTGGACTCAACTATTTTTCTGGCTTCTGGGTACGAAATGTTATCTTTAGTGCGTATGGTCTGTATCTCCTTTTCTCTTTTCCACTGTTCACACGATTTGGCGTAAGATGGATGATCTTTTTTACAGTTGACACAACAAGGTGGAGCATTGCATTGCACACTTTCGTGGCCAACTGCACTGCACCGACCACATGTTTCCTTACCACGGCAATTTGTTTTTGAATGCCCAAAGCGTTGACAATTAAAGCAACGCAGTGGGTTTGGAATGTACGGTCTGACAGAACATGACAGATATCCAGCTTTTACATATTTGGGTAAGTTTGGTGAGTTAAAGTTGAGTATGATGTGCTTGGTAGGGATTTGTATTTGATTGGCTGGTATTTGTTCGTCTTTACGGTAAATTTTGATTCGTCTAGCTTCAATTACATTTTGTTCTTTTAGATTATCAACTATTTCAGTTTCTGTAACATACAGCAGGTCAGATTCAGATATCACCCCACGAGATGTGTTGAGGGTTCTATGTGGACTTACGGAGATCGGGATATTTGCAAAATTTGTACATTTTTTTAAACTAATGGCTTGTTTGCCATTGTTTACTTCAATAAGAAGTTCACCAGATCGAATTTTTTTAATGGTTTTTGGTTCACTTATCAATCCTTGGATAGATTTGTTAATTAAGAAGGGAGAGGTCTTGTCGAAGCTGCCTTCTACCCTTTTAACAAGAAAGAATCTTTCAGCACATGTATCATCAGTTCTATCAGCCCAAGATTTGGTTTGGCTCTGATTTATATCTACTTGAAGGCCTGAGGCCGATGCAGTCAGTTTCTCCTTAGATATGCTTTGAGGCGTAGCAGTCTCAAGTTGAGCATTGGATGAAATATGGGGTTGTGGGGCCTCCACATCGCTTGTCTTATTGTCTGATATTGTAGCCATATTTGAGAGGTAATGTTTAAAACGCCAGGCGTCGGGCCTGGTCACCGACCCTTCTTCTTACCGTTACTTTAGGCGCAGGTCTCAAAAGGGTGAAAACTATCAACAAACTTCCACGTTTTTCGAACGTTGGATTAAACTCGATAGCATCTCCAAACTCTAGTTCTTTCACAGTGGAACTCGGCTGTCGTAGGTAAGCCTTTACAGCTCTGTCCAACCTACATCGCCTTTACGTCGAAAGGACACCAGTCGCCCAGTGCATTCCTAACCACCGCCGCACAAGTATGGCGCCCACCGATCACGGAACCGGAATTCGGATATGCCCTGCACTCTGGGACTCGAGATCAGCCTAAAAAGGTAGAAACGAGGCGATGAGTTTAAAAAACCTCAACACCCAGAGTGTCTCACGTGAAAATAAAAAAAATCCACTATTGTAAAAAAAAAAAAGTAATGTGAGAGAGAACTTAGAAAAAAGGTGTATTTTTTGTCTTTTTTAAAACTTTTAAAACTTTTTTTTCCTTTTTTTTTTAAACAAAAGAACAAGAACAATGTTAGTAGAACAAATAACAATTTGAACAAAATGGTCAGTAAAAAACATGAACAAGAACAAAGAGGGATAAGAAACTAAAAAACGAAGATTAAAAAGTGTGAAACAAAGAAAAAAGGATAGACAACTAAAAAGAGATGAAAACAGGAAAGGAGAAAGATCGCTCGGGAACCCGGGGTCGCGAAACCCGTAAATACCTAAAGAATGTATTCCCCTGGGGGGGAAGGGGGTAGTTGATTCAGGATGTTATTTATTTTTATTGCAAAGAGGGTGACACTCAGGACACTGCCCTGAGGTACACCCTCTTCTTGTTCATAAAAACTAGATAAAATTCCACCAATCCGAACTTGAAAAAGTCGAATTGTGAGGAAGTTTTTGATAAAAATTGGAAGGTTCCCACGAAAGAGCAAGTTAAAAAGGTCACGAAGGATTCCATAACGCCAGGTTCTGTCATAAGCTTTCGCCATATCAAAAAATATGGACACCAAATGGTTGCGTGTTAAAAAGGCTGTCCGGATGTGATCTTCCAAATGAATCAAATTATCGATAGTAGACCTACCACGTCGAAATCCACTTTGAAAAGCGCCAAGGCAATTGTTGGTTTCTAAAACATGTACAAGGCGGCAGTTGACCATTTTTTCAAGCAATTTGCAAAGACTGCTAGTAAGTGCGATCGGCCTGTAATTATTTGGATTGGTAGCATCTTTTCCTGGCTTAGGAAAAGGAATAACGATAGCCCTGCACCAAGCATTGGGAAAAAGCTGTTCTGTCCAAATCCTGTTATAAAAAGAAAGCAGATTGTTAAGTGAAGTATGTGAGAGATGTTTGAGCATGATGTAAGTGATGCCATCATGACCTGGAGCAGATAAGTGACAGTCTTGTAAACAATTTAAAAGCTCTGAAATAATAAATGGCTGGTTGTATAAAAATGAGTTATGACTATTAAAATTAATTCTGGTCATTTCAGTCTGTCTTTTGTAAGATAAAAAAGGCTCCGGATATGCGTCTGATTTAGAAATAGATGCTAGGGTACTACCTATTGTCTCAGCAATGTTCTTAGGAGAAGTGATGGTGTGACCGTTATGTTTTAAAATAGAAACATGATTTTCAGAGTAAAGGCCCATACATTTTTTTTACTTTTACCCAGAGTTCTTTGCTTGAAGTATTGGAGTTTATGCTTGATACATAGTTAATCCAGGACTCCCGTTGGCTTTTGCGTCGCACTCGTCTAGCTTCTGCCTTTGCTTTTTTAAATGCCATATAGTTATTATTATTTGGGTATCTCCGAAAGAGACCCCAAGCCCTCTGTTGTTTTTTCTTTGCACTTTGGCAATCGGTATTCCACCATGGTTTTCTGTTTTTATGGTTAGATGATGTTTTTGGAATGCTGGAATCAGCAGCATTGATAATACATTGAGTTATATTATCAAGTGCATTGTCAATATTCCCCGCAATCATGTTTTTGGTGATGTTTGCCAGTGATGTAAAAGATGGCCAGTTGGCTCTGTCATATATGTAATGTTTTGTATAGTTATTACAATCCGTAACAGGAGTAGTCAGTGTAATAAAAGTGGGAAAGTGGTCACTGCCATGTAGGTCACTTGAGACCCAGAAGTTCCAGAAAGGATAGAGATATGGTGAGCAAATTGCAAGATCTATTGCATGGAAAGTACGAGTCGGCTCGTGAAAATAAGTGTGATCACCATTATTGAGCAGACATAAGCCGTTGTCAGATATAAGTTTTTCAATAGTATCACCACGTAGATTAGAATCACGGTTGCCCCAGAGTTGGCTGTGTGCATTAAAATCTCCAACAATGACATATGGAGCAGGGAGTTCGAGAAGGAGATTATCAAGATGTGATGACTGAATAGTTTGGTTAGGAGGTAAATAAATTGTACATATTGTTATGAGTTGTTTTATGTGTACACGGACTGCAACAGCTTGTAAGTTTGTGTTTAACCCTTTGATGGTCACAGACGCATATACGCGGTCGAAATGAAGTCCTTCTAAAGGGTTTTGACCGCGAATAGGCGGCCAGAAATTTCTACTTTAAAAGCGTTATGTACGCGTATAGACGGTCGGCATTTGTTATCTCTAAATGGTCATCGACGCATATACGCGTTTGTGCTTCCCCCCATTTTTGGAGACTGGGAGTTAAAGAAGGCGTTTTTCAACCACTCCTTCTTTCCACTACATAATAGGCATATACTATTTGTCAAGTAGTTTATTGTAGTCGAATGCTTTAGAGATTTGGTTGAAAAATGCCTTAGAGAATTACGCTTTTTGTAAATGGTTAAGAATGGCATTACATTTCAAAACAGATACTAAGGTGAATTCAAAGAATATATACAGTAGATGACTTATAGTTTCTTTGTGTGGAACTAGACAAATTCGCAGAATATTAGTGTTCACTTGTTTTATTTTATCATTTTTCATAAAATTATATTTCACTATTATTATTATTATTATTTTAAAACATTTACCATGTTGCATTTATTATTTGAATGAATACATACGTTCTTTTTTTTTATTTTCTTTTTTAAAAGTATTTCAATGTTTTTCATTTACTAAATACTTAAAAGTGTTTTTTTAATTTCTTATTTTTTATTTGCATCACTTTTGCAGTGTAATAATAATTAAAATATAAAAAACAAAATTCATATTACGCTTTAAAAAATATCTTCTAATTTATAATTGCTGCTCAAATTTCATTCAAATTCAAGTGTAACTTTAAAACTATACCGTGAAACCTGTCTATAAAGATTCTGAAAGGATCAGAAAAGGCATCGATATAGACAAGTTATCATTATACACTGCTTCAAGACTGTTAATTGATTTAAAGTACGTAATAGAATGATTATTATATATAGAGGGATTTTTAGTTTTACTTTTTAAAGTTATCTAATTAAATAATGAAATTTAATTATTTTATTATCCATAATAGAAATTATAAACCCATAATAGGATTTTTTAATTAATATGTAAAGAATGTACAATATAAATAAATCTAATAGAAACATGTTTTTTTTTTATTATTTTTACCAGATTTGTAAAAGTACATGAACTCGCAATTAAAAAAAAAAAGAATGGGATTTACAATTTTCACTATTAAAAAGGAAAAATAAATTGTAGATAATATTTATTAGTACATGAATTAAAGAAAAATACTTCATGTAAAAAAAAATTGTAATTAATTGGACGTATAAATGTCGAAGATAAGAAGTGAAATATTACTTTTTTTTATTGACAGACATTATTTGACATTCACAGCATTTTTGTAATGGAAGAAGAAATAAGTATTTTCTCAATTAATTCAAACGCATGTATAGCTGCCATCAAAATTTTACTTTAGTGTAATAACAGGGTGTCTTTATCAGCATTTTCACTGAATTCCAATAAAATTAATTAACTAAATTTTAATACTCTTCAATATTTATAGGGTACTTAACTATATCTTGATGTAAGAAAAATGTGTACATATTCCTCTTTTTTAAAAACATTGAGTTAATCACTACGTTTAAAATTGTCATTATAACTGTTGGAAATAGATTAAAAACTTCAAGCAATTAAATATAGTAGAAAGCTTTATTAACCCCTTGGGGACGAGCAACCGGTATACGTGCCGCGTAAGGTGATCAGAATCCGTGATTATTCTTACCGGTAAATTTTTATTGTAAATTTTGCCTTATTTAATCCGAGTATTTTTCCCGATTCAATTAGGCAAAAATTTCTGTTTTGAAAAACCGTAGATAAAAGGTTAAAAATTCTGTAAAAGACGCTCGTCCCGAAGGTGTTAAATCCAATTGCTCGCAATAATCTGCAGTGCTTATTTCACATTTTTCGTGGTAGTGATAGATAATCTTTATGATAGCGACTCTTCCTTGTTTTTACTTATATTAATAAATAAATAAAAAAAATTGTGCACTTCTTTATGTATGCTGTTTTAATTGCATACAACCTTTTTATATTTTTGAATAACCTGATACTTGTACCGTGCATTGGTGTCTTTATAAGCAGTATATAGTCGCAGGTTTAGCATTTTTGCAGCGAATACTTGCTTAAGGGGTCTCAGGACTCTTAAAATTGGAAAAATTGAAAAAAAAGACCATTTTCAACACTTAATATCTTAAAATGTATTTGATTTTAAGACACAATTTTAATTGGAATAAAATATATAAGTATGGTCTTTCATTTTATGTATTTAAAAAATTATAGGATGCAGAATTAGCATTTACAGGGGGCTCCAAACTGTAAGACATTTGACGAGCAAAAAATCGGCATAACACATTACGCGCACGATTACAAAATAAGTATTGCAACTAGAATGAAAATTTTGGTACCTACTTATACTTCAGATTGTAATAATTACCCTGAACCTAAATAAATTTGTATTTAAAGCTTTTATATATTTTTAATACAAAGTTGTATTTAGATAATGCAAAATTAAGAAAATTTCAACAGTATAATCACCTAAAAAGATATTGTTTTGAACAATAAAAAGGAGATTTTAGGTTCAGTTTATACAGACTAACATGAAACATATGTTTTGAAAATTTTATGAAAGAAATATTCATAAGTTTTTGAGATATCGTGCGCGTTATGCCCAAAAATGTCATGTGAAGAAAAATGGCTTCAAAGTTCCCGAAACGACGCTTCAGCTATTGAACATGTATAAATGTAAAAGCCATAACTTCAGTTCTAATAGGAATTTCAAGGAAACAATTATGTCAAAATGTTCAGAAAAAATAGCAGTTTAACATCTAAAAAATTTAAAATTTCAAAAATTTTAAAGCTTTAAGAGTCCTGAGACACCTTAATGTGAAAAAGAGTTTTTTTTCCTCCTTTGAAAGAGTTGGGGAGTAATCGAAAAACCATTCTCATGGTGTGGGTTCAATACAACGAACTCCTGTGTGGAGCTCTTACACTATACAACTAACTAAAAGAGTCCCAAATCATGTTTATTCCCACAGTTCCACTCAAAAGAAGCTGAGAACGTATCCCTAAATATTCTTTTGAAGCTACGTCCAATCCCCCCCCCCTCCCTCACAGTGTGATATCTGCAGATATCAGTATTTTTTATCTAATCATTTTACTAAATCATTATCGTCTCTATCGTTACAATTTTGAGACGGTAATGACTAAATGCAATCGAGTCGAACAAACATTTACATTCCAATGTAATTAATTCTTTTGAACGTTTCTATGGATTTTCTTTGATGGATTTCCCATTGTTATCTACTTTCATTTTCCCTTTTTTTTTTCACAAGTCATCGGATGTGGAAGGAGAGAGGTGGGGTGTAGAGAATTCCAAACTTGAACAGGGACTGTATGGTCCCAACTTTTGCAATCTGTGGGTGACATCGAAATATTACTTGTAAGTGAAACTGGAATTCTCGGAAAGTTATAATTGACAGAACTGCCCCTCCCTTGTAAAGATGGTTTGTAAAAATGATTTGTAAAGAAAGCAAGCTCAGAGGAATAATACAACTTCCAAATGATGGACATTTATAAGAGGCTGCGTATTGTTTTCAGTGCCACATATTTATTCAAAAGATTACCTTAGTCTTAAAAAAATAGTATTTTTTCATAAATAATTATTATTCAGATCTCTTAAATTATCAATCATTGCACAGTGTAACATAAAAATTGTTGATATAAAAATAAAGAAAGACATCTTTTTTTTTTCGTTATCTTTTTGATTTCACATCAGAGATCTGACAATAATGCCCCCCCCCCCCCCCGCCTTAAAAAAAGTTTGTAGCCTATGAATAATTAATATTATGCTTAGTTTTTATAGTAAAAATTTTATTGCTCCTTTCTGTAGATTTTCGAATTCTACTCCATTCCGCAAACGTGCTTTTACATTAATTTAAAAAAATTTCTATTTTACCAGAATACATTTAACTAATCTCTTTCAATGATTTAGCTGAAAAAAAAAAGAATAAAAAGATGTTTGACATTTTTTATATGCTTGATAGCTCCGATACCTTGAAATCTAGAAATAATTTCTCCGGGTAAGTATCACGCTAATGATAATTTGTAATTCTAAATTATAACGAATAATTTAGATAACTTTTTTGAACTAATGCACTTCATTTTTTATGCTGGAGAAAATTTTACAGAGATTCCACATGGACACATATATATGGAGAAATAATACTACAGTTGAACCTCGTTAACGCGAACGCTCAAGGGGAATCTTTTTTTTTTTTTTTTTTTTTCGTGTTAAGAGTAGTTCGTGTTATCTGAACTTAAATACATTACATAAAACTAGACGGGGCAATCGGAAACAGTTCTTGCTAAAAGTATTTTGCGTTAAGCGTGTTCGTGTTAACGAGGTTTGACTGTATTTGTTTTAAAATTAAAAATATCTTGACAAGGAATATAAAAATTGGTTTCATCCAAGTCTTCCAAATCTTTAAAAAATGAAAAGAAGAACAAACGATAAAACGTAAAAATGATATAAAGAGACGAAGTGACAGTTGATTTTTTTTTCTTTTCACAGATTTTTTTTTTTTTAATTTTTCTAGAGAACTTTGAAAAAATCATTGAATCTTACGGTTTTTAACATAAGAAATAAAGGTATAAGAAATGTTAAATGAACAGTTTCCGAATTTATTAAAAATGGTACTTAATTTCAGTCTAGTCGAACGATTTGTTATCAGATTGGAATGGCAATGTCGTCAAAATGGCGTTTTATTTAAGGTAGTTCTCTAATTCCCTAGTTCAACAACGAGACGCCACAGCAGTGGCCAAGAAGTTCTGTTCTCAAAGCTAGTAGACGGGAGGTGCTGGGTTCGAACCCAATCACGCTCGTCTGCTTAATCGTTCGGAGTTTTCTGCGATTTTCTTCGAACCCTGCATTTCCTTGCGTAAATACGGGTTAGGTTTCCTTAGAAAAACTCCCACTGAGGGCAACTCCCTATTCGAGCCTATATCCTTCCTCGTCGTAGATAATTAACCATCAACAACGAGACATTTTCGTACTCCTTTTTAAACGTAAAGGCAAAAAAAAAAAAATGATAGACTAGACTATTGAAGTGGTTTGAAATCAAATAAAGTTTTCCCTTTAATTCGAGTTTGTTATTTGAATGAATACTAATTCAATGATAACTTTCATGTAAAAGGCTTTTATTTATTTATTTTTTCTACTAACCCATCTTCACACACACACACACACACACACACACACACACAAAAAAAAAAAAAAATAAAATAAAAAAATAAAAGTAGTTTTTGGCGAAAAACAAATTAATTTTTGAAACTTTAATGTATGATTTTTTAATCAATAAATTACTTATCGAGTTCTCAGCGAATTTTGCGTGTGACAAGTTTTTTCCCTTTATCGCGTTGCCGGCACAGAAATTCGGTTCAAAACGCACACTTTCACAGTATTTTCTGGAAGATCCTTTAACAAACAATATAAAATGCAATTTAATGACATGATTTCTGAATAGGAACATGCCCATTTCATGCGTTTCCGTACATGAATAAATTTAGGAATGTGTCAGAAAGTAGCTCTTTTGAATTTGAGAACAGTGCTCTCTCATAAGCCGCTGAAAGGTTTTGCTCTCAAAAAGAGTGATGTCAACACAGATTGAATGTAATACTCACAAAAAATTTCTCCTAGTGAAAGTGACATTTCAAAATCAAATGTTCAAAGCATAAATATTTTATTTTGATTGTGCTATAAGTGGCATTATTTTTTCTCATTATCGTTGCTGCCAGTATATTTAAATGTCATATAATTTTAAAATGCAATTCTTATGTGAAAATGCATTTTTATCGTCAGTGATATTTTTGTAAGATTAAAATTGCAGGAATTTAATCTATTCAATGCACTTCAATTATTTACCTCAATATAATTTATTTTACGTATATGACTGAAAATGAAAAAAAAATTGTGAAATAATGTCACTTTTCTAACCCTACACAATTAAATAAATGATTTATTTGTGTATATTTCAGACCAATTTGAAAGATGGGGATTTGGGTGAGGGATTTAAAATTCTTCTCAAAACAGTTAAAATCCATAAGATATGTACAAATTTGGTTTTGTTAAGACGAATAAATAGTGAATAAGACAAATGTAAAGACAAACGCAAACAGGCAAAATAATTTCAGCTTGCATCTGTTTCAACGATTCCTTGTTTTGTGCAAAATGAATAATAAATAGAGCGAGGAACAATAGCAGTAAATTACGTATACATGTATTATACTTCAATATATATATATATATATATATGACTCAAGAAGGAAATCCTTTTATGAAGCATTGGAAAATCTACGTGCTAAATTGGTTGATGTTGTACATTTTACGAGTAAAAATGACTGAAAACCTTTCGCAGGAGATCCTGGCTGCGTCACTGTGTAAATGTAGTTATTATGTGGTTAGATTCTATTTTCAGTCAAAAAATCCATTCCATTACCACAACGTGTAAAAAAGTAATAAAGTATTTCTCAAAATTCTCAAATGAAATTTAGTATAAAAAAGCAAACAAAAGAAAAGTATTCGGAAAAAAAAGGCAAAAAAATTTTATGCACTTAAATTATTGTTGAAGAGATTATTTGCATGACTAATTTTATATGGATGAAATTCAAAAACAAGATAGTTTTTTTTTCTCTTTACTAATGCAATCATTTTTCTATCTTTTTTATGCTTACTCTTTTCTAGCTGGTCTGCCAGGGGTTGCCGGGGGCCGTCGAAAAGTAGCACAATACGAGTAAAAAGTCCTTTAAAAATCGTATTGAAAAATAGGAACATTTTTAAAAACGATGTTAGAATTCGGAATAAACTTTTTTCAAACTACAAAACTTAACATAATGGACCAAGATATATTAACCGGAATTCTTTCACATAAGTAAAAAACTCCCCGTAAAACGTAAAAAAAAAGCAGGGGATATAAATTACTAAACTATTGTGATCGTAATTCTTTTATGACAGTCAAAAAATCTAAACTCCGACTTCGAGGTGCATAACTACCTATAGAGAGGTACCTTCTTACCAAATTTTGCAGTTATGCGTTCAGCGGTCTCTCCAGAACACATTAGAGAGACACACGCACAAACTTGTTTCCTTATTTATAAATTGTGTAATTTTAGTTAAATATATATTGTAAAATATCTAAAATAAGCCCCTCCGAAAACGCCCCCCCCCCCCTCATATATGAGAATTTTTTGAAAGCCCCACCATTGGTCGAGATTTTCTGCTCTCAAAGCTTCTAGAAGGGAGGTGGTGGGTTCGAACCCAATCGCGCTCGTCGGCCTAATCTTTCGGAGTTTTCTGTGATTTTCTTCGAACCTTGGATTTCCTTACGTAAATACTGTTTAGGATCCCTTAGAAAGACGGCACACGGAGGGTACCCCCCCCCCCCCTTCGGGCCTATATCCCTCGTGTTGATAATTGACCGTCATAAACAACACCTTTTTTGAAAAAGTGCCATATATAAGACCTCCCCTTCAAGTTTTATTTTCTAACACTGTCAATCCTTCTCTTTTTTTTTTTTTTTTTTAATACTGGAAATTCCTTAAGTTTTTTGTTTTCTTATCTCCAAAAGGAATATATCTTATGCAATTTATTTTTATCTAATCTTTTTACATATAACTGTATCATAGAATAGTCACTAAAATTTAACTCATTTGTGTCGTGAGTCTTTCATTTGGGCAGGAACTATCACAATAGCTTCATAGCCGTGGTATGGGTGGTGGTTTATCACAGTGATGTTAAATGTATCGCTGCACATTCTATCCACTTTTTTTCTTCTTTGGATGAACTTTAATTGATGCGGGAATATCAGTCACGAACCGGAACAATATTTGTCATAATTTCACGAGTCGGAATATCATTCCCGTTTGCTTAGGTACATTTCGCGCCCTGACTTTGTATTGCTTAACCCTTTGAGGGGCAAGGAATTGTGTTTCTGTAATGTCGAATTTACACCGGAATCTTCAAAAAAGTTTATTGCAGAATAAGGAATATCAATTTTACGACTTTTTCCACCAAAATTAGAAAAGTAAAATTTAATAAAAAAAATAATTAATAATATTAATGAGTATTAAATAATTTAATAAAATGGTATCGTTGATGAGTTTTTCATGTATGGTGGAATTTATAAAATATCTATTAAATGTAAAGGGTTCAAAAATAATATTGTGCTTCTCCTAGAATCAGACGTTAAGCTGACTTTCAGATTGGTATCCTTGAAGAGGTATATCATCCCGAAGTTACAAAATAAATTGTTTAAAAAGAAAAAAAAAAGAAGAAAAGAAAGGAAAAATTAAAGTAAATTAGAAAAAATGAATCATCGTTTGTTCTAAAATTATTTTACAAATCACATTTTAAAGACAAAAATTTCTATTTTATAAGATATCATAATAAAAAAAAAATGAATTTAACATTATTTTAATCGAGTTTGAAACTTCTGCATACGAACAACACTACATCCGTACCTGATCTTAATTAATATCTAATACCATATCGAAAGTCTTAATTAAAAAGGTTAATTTTAGCTTTTTTCTATGATATCAGATCAGTTTTTATAGATATAATTTACAGTTTATAAATGTTTAGATCTGAAAACCCCCCAGGGGGATACCTTCTTTAGGTATTCACGGGCTTCGCAACCCCGGGTTCCTGAGCGATCTTTCTTTTTTCCTTTTCCTCTTATTTCTCTTCTCTTTCTTTCCTCTGTGTTTCACTCTCGTTGTGGTTTCCTCTTCGGAGGTGAGGGCAATTCTGTATGGGCCGATATCATCCTGTATATCGACTCATGGAGAATTGTAAACCACCCACGTGTTTGCCGTGCGTGGCGACCCGTGTCCCTGGAAAGGGGGATCCTGGCAGTTGAGGGAAACCAACACACTGCTTTGGCCTCTGCTTCAGGTAGACGGGAGGTGCATATTGGTCCCGTATGCATCAATCGGCTGGTCAGCTGACTTCTGTCACTGGCTGGGGATCAAGTGATCGGACGCTTACTAGCCATCTTGTTTAGGGTGGAGACTGGCATAGGAGTGTTTTGTGACCGTATAGGCCCTAGTTAGCACTGGTGCACGACTGTGCATCCCCTTGTTGGGCTCGGTAGTGGGTGGTGCGGCCGGGGTCTGAATTCTTATTTTTTTTCAAATATGGATGCAAATAACTCATTTACTTCCATTTCTCTCCCACGTGGAGAGCAACAAATTGCACAGAATTCCACATACACTCGTTTCTTTGTCATTAAACGTACTGATAGTCTCTCTGATAGCTCTTTCAAAAAAACTTCACCATTTCTCATTGCAAAAACATTCCAGTCTGTCTTGGGGGATGGTCATTCTCTCAAAAAATTACAATCTGGGGATTTGCTTGTTGAGGTTTCTTCAGCCAAACAATCACATCTTCTCTCAAATTGCTCTACAATAGGCTCTTTCTCAGTTTCTGTTCAAGTACATAAAACTCTAAATACAAGCCGTGGTGTAATATCCGAGCCAGATCTTTTATTCTCTACTAAAGACGAACTTTTACAAAATTTAAAAGACCAAGATATCATAGATGTACGTCGTATAACTATCCGTCGGAATGGGCAGGTGCTTCCTACGAAGCACATCATTTTGACTTTTAATAGCCCTAATTTACCATCAAGAATTAAAGCTGCTTACTTGAACTGTCCTGTCCGTCCTTATATCCCAAATCCTCTCCGTTGCTTTAAATGCCAGCGTTATGGTCACACCACAACTACCTGTCGTGGTTCCGTTACCTGTGCACGCTGCGCAGAAGTTGGCCACGACGGTAATTCATGTCAAAACTCTGAACGCTGCATAAACTGCAAGGGTGATCATACAGCATATTCCCGCTCCTGTCCAAACTGGATACGTGAGAAGGAAATCCTTGCAATTAAAGTAAATCAAAATCTGTCCTACCCTGAAGCCCGCAAAGTTGTTGAATCCAGGACTCCGTCAGTCGGAGTCTCCTACTCTAGTGTACTCAAGCAACAACAAAATTCTGTAAGGCACATAAGCACCCAGACCGACACCTCCTTTTCACTAAGTAACTCAGCTAAAGCACAATCAACAACCACTTCAAATAGAGAAACCCGAGATGTTAGTTGTGGTAGTAAATGCTATGCAACCCCACTATTAGAACGCTGGCAACCTTCCTCAGAACCTGTTAAAATAGTATACCAAGTCAATCAGTCTAAAAAATCTCCATGTCAATCCAAAAAGTCACCTGAACTCCAGACTAAGGCTGTTACATCTGCAAAAACATCACATAGACCTGATACTAATAAAACTGACAAACCAAGCAAAAAATCTTGTATACAGAAAAAGACAGTCCGGGGTTCTTCACAGTTTTCCCCTGTGAAGAAAAAGAACAATAACAAAAGCCTAAACCCATCAGTTAGTAATTTAAAGGATCGGAAACAACTGAAAAACTTAGATGAAGAAATGGAATCTGACTCATATGAATCAAATGCTGATTAGGAAACATCAGTTTTTGATCAATTTACACCTAATTAATTTTATGTTTGTTATTTATTTCTGAGAGTCTAAATTTGTTTTTAGGTAGTATTTGTACGTCATCTTGGACTTTGTTGGTATTTTAACGGTTATTGCTTTTTAACTTCACAGTTTTTAATCAGAATACTTTGGTCTTTTAACTATCAACCTTTCCTCTTTTAAATGGTTTTAAATATACATATTAGTTTTCTCATTTACTGCTTTTCTCATTTTTCTTGTTAGTCTTTTGCTGCTCAATTTTGGGTAATATATAATTTTTACATTTTGACTTTGTCTTGGCGCAGCATGTCCCTAAAGGGACTTTGCGCCATAAAATCCCAACCAACCAACCATTAGATCTGAAAATTACAATATTTAAATATTAATTTTGGAGCATTCTTTGAGTCATACTTTTATAAGCAAAACATTCTTTTGTTGTTTAAGTAAAAAATAACCATATTTTTCATACATTTTTTTTATGTAAATTTCTTTAGACAGTCTAGTTTCTATGGCACCTCACCTAATTTAAAGATCTGTCTTTTACAGGTATTATTTGATCTGAAATTAAGTACATTTGATGTCAAGTAAAAAATGTCTCTCATTTTAACTTGTAAGTTTTTAGATCTGAAGATTACAATATTTAAAAAATATTTTTCTTTCATTCTACTTGAGTATCGATAAAATAGCATTGGAATCGCGCTCCTTGCTTTTAAATAATTATATTTTCTTATCTTTAAAATTGTCGTTTTTAGAAAGTTCTCAATCTAATACATCTTGCATTACTAATTATTCCTTGTAGGTTTGATTTAATAATAATCATAATAATACTAATGAATCCATATCTGTATTTAACTGATTTAATAATAATAATAAAATTAATAATAATAATGAATCCCTATCTGTATTTAACTGCTTCTGATATCATATTAAAAGATTTTGCTTTAATTAATTTATGATTATAGTGATGACGTATAGTTAATAATTAATTTAAAATATCAACACCTTGGATTATAACTCATTTATATAATGCAAGTTCTTGACGTTATAGTTTAGAATTTTTGTTTGATAACTTTTAAAAATCGCCTCAGAAATATGTTTTCTTTTCTTATTTGAGTGCAAACAGAAAGATACCAGAAGAATGAGTTCTTCGAAAAGGGGTAGAGGTGGTAATCAATCACTGTCGAAATGAATGTGAGAAGTCTACCCTTTGGAAACACATTACAATGGACTTTAGTAGGATATTGTTTGCTTGGATGTACTGAAGGGGGGGAAGGCAGTTTTCGCAGATTCATTGCTAAACGTTTACCAAACTAAATCATTGACCACTTACAAACATACAAAGCATTTCCCTGTGAAAGCATTTTCGAAGACAAAAATTGCACACACCTTAACCGCGAAAGGGTTAAATTAATATGAGTATGGGGTAAATTGCGAAGGATGAAAAGAGCCACTCCACCAGTGGCCCTTTCATTTCCAGTAAAATCTTTACGGTAGCTAGCAAAATTACGTAATTTTGCATTGTTATTGGGTTTTAAATGGGTTTCCTGAAGTGCTAAACATAATGGATTATGGTCCGAGAGAATATTACGTATCTCGTCATGTTTATTATGATATCCACGGCAGTTCCACGAAATAATATTAGTCATTTTTTTTCCTTAGATAAAATTAACTGCGTTATATTACTCGGAGACAGTGGACATACTATCCCCATCGTTAAAGTTTTCATCCGGTTCTGGGTGAAGAGCTAAAGCATCATTCCTCTTCCATTTTATCATGTTTTGTATGGGTTTGATTTTGGGAAGTTTTACTTTTTTTCTTTTTGGTAGTATTATCAGATGAGACACTGGATTTAACTATTGGTAGTTTATGTTTTTCTGCATCAGTTCTATGGCCCGGTTTTAAAGGTGTTGGTTTAGTGATATTTTGAGAGCCTCTTTTATGGAGTGGAAGTTTCGAAAAATTAGGTTGTGCTGACTTAGATGGTTGGTTGGTTGTATGGGGTTTTATGGCGCAAAGTCCAAGTAGGGACATGCTGCGCCAAGACAAAGTCAAAATGTAAAAATGTATATATCCAAAAAAACAATTAAAAGAAGAATAACAAAACGGTGATAAAAACAAAAAAATTAATGAAAACAGTAATATGTATATCTAAAACCGTTTAAGAGAATCAAAGGTTCATAGTTAAAAGTCAAGCGTATTATAAGTAAAAACTGTGGAGTTATTAAATTAATAACTGTTAAAATACACAAAGTTTAAAAGGATGTACAAATACTAGATGAAAACAAGGTTAAAATCACATGAGTAAAAAACAATGTAAAATCAATTAGGTAAAGATTCCTATAAAACTGTATTTCCTTCATCACCACTTGATTCATAAGAGTCGGATTCCATTGCTTCATCGACATAGTGCTGTAGTTGTTTTGGGTCCTTTAAGTTTGAGACAGACGGATTTAAACAGCTGTTCTTGTTCTTTTTCTTCACAGTGTTCCACTGTGAAGAGCCCCCGATTGTTTTTCTCTCTTTCTGAAGGCAAATTTTTTTGCTTGGTTTCACTGTTTGACTAGTATCAGGTTTCTGTGATGTTTTTTTAGATTTAACAGCCTTAGTATCAGTCTGGAGTTCAGATGATTTCTTTGATTGAACTGGTTCGGATGACTTTTTGGATTGAACTGGGCCGGATGACTTTTTGTATTGAACTGGGTCAGATGACTTTTTGGATTGAACTGCAGGTTTTTGTGATTGACTAGTTTGATATACTATAGTAACAGGTTCTGAGGATGGTAGCCAACGTTCTAATAATGGGGTTGCATAACATTTAGAACCACAGCAGACATCACGAGTTTGTACCTTTGTGGCGCTGAGTGGTACTGTGATAGGTGAGTTATTTAGTGGAACGGAAGGTTCGGTCTGGGTGCTTATGTGCCTTACAGATTTTGGTTGTTGTTTGAGTAGACTAGAGTAGGAGACTCCGACTGACGGAGTCCTGGATTCAACAACTTTGCGGGCTTCAGGATAGGAGAGATTTTGAGTTACTTTAACAGAAATGATTTCTTTTTCACGTATCCAGGTAAGACAAGAACGGGAGTATGCAGTATGATTACCCTTGCAATTTATGCAGCGTTCAGGATTTTCACATGATTTATTGTCATGGCCAACTTCTGCACAACGTGCACAGGTGGTGGAACCCCGGCAGTTAGTAGTAGTGTGGCCATAACGCAGGCAATTAAAGCAGCGTAGAGGATTAGGAATGTAGGGACAGACAGGACAATTAAGGTAACCAGCTTTAATTCTTTTTGGTAAGGTAGGGCTATTGAAAGTCAGAATGATGTGCTTTGTGGGAAGCACTTGTCCATTCCGACGGAGTGTAATACGTCGTGCATCTATGACATTTTGATCATTTAAATTTTGTAAAAGTTCATCCTTGGTAGAAAATAAAAGATCTGGTTCGGATATTACGCCACGGCTTGTATTTAGGGTTTGATGTGCTTTAACAGAAACAGAGAATGGACCTATTGTATTACAATTTGATAGAAATTCAGACTGGCTGGCTGAAGTAACCTCAACCAATAAATCCCCAGACTGCAGTTTTTTGAGATTGTGACCATCACCGAAAACAGACTGAAATGTTTTTGCAATAAGGAAAGGTGAAGTTTTCTTAAATGAACTTTCAGACAGGCTATCAGTACGTTTGATTACAAAGAAGCGAGTGAAAAGATTGCTCTGTACAGTTTGTTGCTCTCCACATGGGAGAGGATTTGAAGGAAGTGAAGTATTTCCAGCCATATTTGAAAAAAAATAGTTCAGACCCCGGCCGCACCACCCACTACCGAGCCCAACAAGGGGATGCATATTCGTGCACCAGTGCTAACCAGGGCCCATACGGTCACAAGACACTCCTATGCCAGTCTCTACCCTTAACGAGATGGCTAGTAAGTACTCGCTCACTTGATCCCCAGCCAGTGACAGAAGTCAGCTGACCAGCCGATTGATGCATACGGGACCAATATGCACCTCCCGTCTACCTGAAGCAGAGGCCAAAGCAGTGTGTTGGTTTCCCTCAACTGCCAGGATCCCCCTTTCCAGGGACACGGGTCGCCACGCACGGCAAACACGTGGGTGGTTTACAATTCCCCATGAGTCGATATGCAGGATGATATCGGCTCATGCAGAATTGCCCTCACCTCCGAAGAGGAAACCACAATGAGAGTGAAACAAAGAGGAAAGAAAGACAAGAGGAATAAGAGGGAAAAGAAAAGAGAAAGATCGCTCAGGAACCCGGGGTTGCGAAGCCCGTGAATACCTAAAGAAGGTATCCCCCTGGGGGGGTGCTGACTTAGAAGAGACAATTTCTGGTTGCGGTGATTTAGGAGGAACACTATTCGATGGCTTAGAAGAAACTGATTTCGGTGGCTTAGGAAGAACAGATTGTGTTGAACTATTTACCTTACCAGTATTATTAGACGGGTTAATTCCCTTTTGTTTTGGTTGGCAATTATTTTAAGTAGGGAAATCTGTTTGGGTTCCAATACTTTGATAAGTTTTATTCACAGTTTTAGTTAAGGCAGCAGCATATGAAAGACCGACTTTAGGTGCCCTGGATTCAACTATTTTCCTTGCTTCAGGGTACGACATATTTTCTTTTGTGCGTATTGTCTGTATTTCTTTTTCCATTTTCCATTGTTCACAGGATTTAGAATAGGATGGGTGTTCTTTTTTACAATTTACGCAATGAGGCGGTGCCTTACAGTCAGTACTTTCATGGCCAACTGTACTGCACCGGCCACATGTGATTTTACCACGGCAATTTGTTTTGGAATGCCCAAAACGTTGACATTGAAAGCAGCGTAGAGGATTTGGGATGTACGGTCTAACAGAACATGATAGATATCCTGCTTTTATTGACTTGGGTAAGTTGGGTGAGTTAAACGTGAGTATAATGTGCTTGGTGGGTATTTGTACTTGATTTGCTGGTATTTGTTCGTCTCGGCGGAAGAATTTTATTCGTCTGGCTGCAATAACATTTTGTTCTTTGAAATTATCTACTATTTCTGATTCTGTAACATGCAAGAGGTCGGGTTCAGAAATAACTCCACGAGATGTATTGAGTGTTCTATGCGGGCTTACAAAGATGGGGATATTTGCAAAATGTGTACATTTCATTAAGTTTGTGGCTTGTTTGCTATTGATTACTTCAATAAGAAGTTCACCAGATCTTATTTTTTTTATTGTCTTAGGTTCACCCATCAGTCCTTCGATAGATTTGTGGATCAAAAAGGGAGAGGTCTTGTCAAAACTGCCTTCTTGTCTTTTGATAACAAAGAATCTTTCAGTAGATGAATTGGTATTTGAGGCAATATCATCATCTTTATCATCACACAATTTGTTTTGGTTTGCATTCTCTCCACATGGGAGAGGATTTAAAGGAAGTAAAGTTTTTCCATCCATATTGAAATAAGAAAAACAATTCAGACCCCGATCGCACCACCCACCACCGAGCCCAACAAGGGGATGCACATTCGTGCACCAGTGCTAACCAGGGCCCATACGGTCACAAGACACTCCTATGCCAGTCTCCACCCTTAACGAGATGGCTAGTAAGTGCTCGCTCGCTTGATCCCAAGCCAGTGACAAGTCAGCTGACCAGCCGATTGATGCATACGGGACCAATATGCACCTCCCGTCTACCTGAAGCAGGGGCCAAAGCAGCGTGTTGGTTTCCCTCAACTGCCAGGATCCCCCTTTCCAGGGACACGGGTCGCCACGTACGGCAAACACGTGGGTGGTTTACAATTCTCCATGAGTCGATATACAGGATGATATCGGCTCATACAGAATTGCCCTCACCTCCGAAGAGGAAACCACAATGAGAGTGAAACAAAGAGGAAAGAAAGACAAGAGAAAAGAGGAAAAGGAAAAAAGAAAGATCGCTCAGGAACCCGGGGTTGCGAAGCCCGTGAATACCTAAAGAAGGTATCCCCCTGGGGGGTGCAGTTTGCTGGATTTACACGATTTCAGCGATGGTCATATCTCAAGAACTAATGCACGGAATTTCGTATCTTTAGAATCCTCATGATGGGTATAGACTGCCATTTAATTTTGGCAGTGTGCTAGCGAATCTTGAAGTATTAACATGTATAAGATAGAAGAAAGTTTTGGGATTGGTATAGATGGAAGATTTTTTCTTTTTTTTTTGGTGTGTGTGTGTGTGTGAGTCAATTTTCTGAAAAGAAAAAGTTATTCTTGAGAAATGCATAACAATTTTGTTAAAAATAAAACTTTGTATCGAAAGCTCAAGTCCAATTACTCAAATGCGAGCTAAGCATTTATTGATAATAATTTCGTTCTTACAGCTAAAATTTTCCTATCAGGTTAACTTATTTTTTTTGCATATAATAATGTTTCAAAACTCAAGTAATTCAAACTAATTAATGGAATTTCTTTGATGGAATGAAATTTTATAATTGCGCTTCAAATAGGCCACCATTTTTGACTGCATCAATCGCTACTAATGTAATTAAACGTCTTTATTTGTTTTTAACAGCATATTAATAATTGCATGTAAATAGATAAAATATAATGATGAAAGCATTCTTTTAAAATTATATATGAAAACTTAAATTACAAATACTAATCGAAAACCTAGATTTTCGAGAGCAAACGATTTTAGGACAATAATGAAAGAATGTTACCCTTTCAAGTAAAATCTTAAAAGACGTTCTGATATTTATATTTAAAATACATATGATTAAATAATCAAATAATTGATATATCAGTATCTTTGATACATTCAGATCTAGTACTACATTCTATAACAGCGCATAAATCATTTTTTATCGAAATTTTAATCATAACTCGAATAACAATTTCCTACGGTAAAAAATGAAAGCAAAGAAATACAGGTTTAAACCGATTTGAATTGATAGGCATTTCAAAGCACGTGGTTTTGTTTGGGCTTTCTGTAGTGGATTTTAGGGTTACTTTTTTGGCGTCACCTCCAGCCAGCTTACTGCACCTCCATCTATCTCATTCCTCCATGATTTAGGCTGTAAACGAACAACAAAGATGGAAGAGGACCAGCCTAGCTAAAAAAGGATAATTTAAAGAAATATATGGCATTTAATTAACAAGTAAAGCAGTATGAAAGAGGGTGAATAACCTCCTGCGACCTGAGCAAAATAAAATACATTGTAAAATATCCATTTTAATGATGTCAAGTCTCAGGGAGGATATAACTCTAGAATTTCATGTATGTATGATGTTATATTTTAACATAAACTAAACCTCTTGATGCAGCAGCTTCCTTGCGTAAGGATATCATAAATGTTAAATTCGGTAGGGTAAAGAGGGTAATCTTTGGTCACTCGCAACATGGACGGTTCTTTTTCAATTAAATTTTCATTAATTCTAATAGACAGAATCAAAAGAAAATTACCGGATGATAGACATATTCCTGATTATTCAAAGATCACAAACTAAATATTGGTTTAAAGCAGAATGACTAAAAGAAATTTTAACTAGACAATTATAATTATTGATCAAGAATATTAGATAATAGAATCCTTTTTCCCCCTGCATAATATTACTAATATGTAATTTAGCTATGATGATCTGGAAGGGTTATAGACAGTGTCAGTTAAAAGGAATCTCCCTTTTTCTGCACATACGCTGATACTAGAGCGGTACGAGAGACTTCAATTTAAACGGGTTGGGTTAATTTTTGACGGCCGATTATCAACTCGAGGGATATAGGCCCTAGGGAGAGTGCCCTCCGTGGTGGTCTTTCTAAGGGAACCTAACCCATATTTACGCATTCAATTTAAACGGAAATTCGAAGTATGCGTAAGTAAAGGAAGCAAAATAGTTACTTTTCAATTGCGATTTTTACAAATTTTGTGTGGCAAAAACAAGATTTTAAATTGAATCAACCTACAGTTTTTAACGCAAGTTTGATTTTTTTTTCATGTCAAATAAAAGCTGAAAATTTTAGACTATCAGAAAACTAGATTTTTTTTAGCTTAACCCCTTAATTCTCGCTCCCGTCATATTCACGGGCTGTGTCTTTTACTCAGATTGTTTGATTCCCTCCGGTTTTATAAAATAGTGAAATTGGCTATATTTTAGTATCGTTTTACCTGTAATTAAATAAGGTGAATATCTTTTTCATAAAAGTGGTGCCAATAAGCAATTTGAATTTTTAAACCGTAATTTAATTCGAGATTTAAGCTGTTAAAGATAGGATTAAATTGCTATTCAATTTTGATCAGTCTGATAAATTACTAAAAGTGCCTACAAAGGCTGACGCTCAAGGAACTAATTTTTATAGTCATAAAATAAGATTGTTTAGGATATCTTTAATTGTGTACTCTTTACTATTAGTTTGAGTTTTGTGGTACAAGGAACATTTAGGCATATGCTGCGCTAGGAAACTGTTGAACAAACCACAAATACTTAAAACGTTATCTAGAACTTAGACATAAAAACATGAAAAACACAATTAAATGAAGAAAAGAGGACGTGAGATTCAAAACTAGTTTTATCCAAAATTTTTAAAAATACAGTTTTCCCTATGAATATTCTATTGGTAAATCTGCATCGAAAAAATACTACAGTCTGCGAAAAAGGACTTATCCTGTATTTTTAGCTTTGTAAAATCTTGGTTTACTTTCAAAACTCGCCTTATCCGCCAGGGAGTTGGAAACAAAACTAGCTTTATCCTTGCGCATGCGTAGGCCAGCGCACGACGAGCTTATCAAATATAGTAATTTTCCTGCATTTCTTTAAAACCTATTGCTATTTTAATTTAAAGATTTTATCAGTTGCATTCATTAAAGTTATTATAAAAGATTTACCGTATGTCTCGCGTATCAGTGCTGTAGTTGGAAAAAAAAATATTTCAGGGAACTCGCATTTTCATAGAGTAGATGTTGATGGATGATGCTACTGAATTTTTCAATCACGGTTGGTTGGTTGGATGTTTGATTAGAGTTTTATGGCACAAAGTCCTCATAGGGACATGCTGCGCCAAGAAAAAGTTAAGGAGTAAAACATAGTTAAAAAATTAAAAGTTACATTAAAAGATTGTCAGAGATATAAAAGTGAAAAAACAAAACAAAATGAAGAAAGCAATGTGATGATACAAGTAATTAAAAATAATGCACAATGAAAGCGACAATACACAAGGTTTTAAAAGACAAAAAATAGTTAAAACACTAGAATATTTAAATTAAAAAATACTAAATTCTAAAATCTCTAAAGTTATGAAAATTATAATTAGTCAAAAACAAAATTAAAGCATAAAATTTTATATAATACTGCTTTAAAAACAAAGTTAGAATTCAAAATTTAAATATGATATAAAGTCACGTACGATTAATAACTTCGAAAACAGTCTTATTGTCGTCATTATCAGAGTCATAGCTACAAGAGTCCATAGCCTCTTCTGCATAGTTGAGGAGCTGTTTGTGATCTTTTATATTACTGATTTCTGGGCTAAGACATGATTTATTGCCTTTTCTCCTCACAGTTTTCCACTGTGAAGAGATTTGAGTTGGAGGTTTCTTTCTTTCTTTTTGCGCGAAAGTTTTTTCATTTGCTTTCGGAGTTGGACAAACAATAGGTTTCACTAATTTGCTTTTATCTGTAGCTGGCGTTTTTTTTTGTCTTATGTTCGGTTGATATTTTTGATTTAACTGATGATGTTTGGGGAGAATTAGGTTTCTGTAATGATAGAACTGGAGATGAAGCAGCCTTAGTTTCAGTCTGATGATTAGATGACTTTTTGGATCCAACTGGAGATTTCTGTGAATGAGTAAGTTGATATTCTATTGTAGCTGGTTCTGAGGATGGTAGCCAACGTTCCAATAATGGGGTACCATAGCATTTAATACCAAGAGTAGAGTATACTGGAGTATGATGCCCCAACAGATGGGGTCCTGATTTCAACACGTTTACGAGCTTCAGGGTAGGAGAGATTTTGGGTTGGTTGGTTGGAGTTTTATGGCACAAAGTCCCTGTAGGGACATGCTGCGCCAAGAAAAAGTTGAGTAAAACATAGTTAAAAATTAAAAGTTACAGCAAAATACTGTCAGAAATATAAAAGTGAAAAAACAAAGTAAAATGAAGAAAGCAATGTGATGATACATGTAATTAAAATAATGCACAAGGAAAGCGACAATACACAAGGTTTTAAAAGTTAAAACATAGTTAAAAGACAAGAATATTTAAATTAAAAAATTCTAAAAGCTCTAAAGTTATGAAAAGTTAAATGTTCAAGAAATAAAGCATAAAATGTTATATAATACTGCTTTAAGAACGAAGTTATAATTCAAAGTTTTAAAACGATATAAAGCTACGTAGGATGAATAACTTCAAAAACTGTATTATTGTCATCGTTATCAGAGTCATAACTACAAGAGTCCATAGCCTCTTCTGCATAGTTGAGCAGCTGTTTGTGATCTTTAATATTAGTTATTGCTGGGCTAAGACATGATTTATTGCCTTTTCTCTTCACAGTTTTCCACTGTGAAGAGATTTGAGTTGGAGGTTTCTTTCTTTCTTTTTGAGCACAAGTTTTTTCATTTGCTTTCGGAGTTGGACGAACAATAGGTTTCACAGATTTGCTTTTATCTGGAGCTGGCGTTTGTTTAGTCTTATGTTTGGCGGATATTTTTGATTTAACTGATGATGTTCGGGGAGAATTAGGTTTCTGTAATGATAGAACTGGAGATGAAGCAGCCTTAGTTTCAGTCTGATGATTAGATGACTTTTTCGATCCAACTTGAGATTTCTGTGACTGAGTAAGTTGATATTCTATTGTAACTGGTTCTGGGGATGGTAGCCAACGTTCCAATAATGGGGTACCATAGCATTTACTACCAAGAGAGACGTCCCGGGTTTTTTTAGGTGAAGTATTGGTTGAATGTGTCATAGATGTATTATTTGGTGGAAAAGAGCAGCCGGTCTGGGTACTGATGTGCCTTACGGATTTTGGTTGTTGTTTGAGTATACTAGAGTAAGAAACCCCGATAGTCGGAGGTCTAGACTCAACAAGTTTACGAGCTTCGGGATAGGAAATTTTTTCAGTTATTTTAATAGCAATTATTTCTTTTTCACGGATCCAGTTAGGACAAGAACGGGAGTATGCTGGATGATCACCCTTCCAATTTATGCAGTGTCCGGATTTTTTACAAGATTTACCGTCGTGGCCTACTTCTGCACAACGAGGGCAGGTAACAGTACCACGACAAGTAGTGTTGGTGTGACCATATCGTTGACATTTGAAACAACGGAGAGGATTTGGAATATAAGGCTGCACAGGACAGCTTAGGTAGGCTGCTTTAATTCTAGTAGGTAAATTTGGACTATTGAAAGTCAGAATGATGTGCTTTGTGGGAAGCACTTTCTCATTCCGACGAATTGTTATACGGCGTACATCGATGACATTTTGGTCTTTTAAATTTTCTAAAAGTTCTTCTTTTGTAGACAGTAAAAGGTCAGGTTCCGATATTACACCACGGCAAGTATTCAGAGTTTGATGCGCTGTAACAGAAACATAAAAAGGTCCTATTGTATTAGCATTTGAAAGAAGCTGAGATTGGCTGGCTGAAGAGACCTCAACAAGCAAATCTCCAGAATGCAGTTTTTTAAGTGAACAGTTGTCACCAAATACAGAATGAAATGTTTTTGCAATAAGAAAAGGTGAAGTTCTCTTAAAAGAACTATCAGAGAGGCTATCAGTGCGTTTAATTACAAAAAAACGAGTGAATAAAGAATTCGGTTCATTTTGTTGCTCTCCACATGGGAGAGAGAAGAAAATGAGTTTTTTCCATCCATGTTAGAAAAAAATAATGATTCAGACCCCGGCCGCACCACCCACTACCTAGCCCAACAAGGGGATACACAATTGTGCACCAGTGCTAACCAGGGCCCATACGGTCACAAGACATTCCTATGCCAGTCTCCACCCTTAACAAGATGGCTAGTAAATGCTCGCTCACTTGATCCCCAGCCAGTGACAAGTCAGCTGACCAGCCGATTGATGCATACGGGACCAATATGCACCTCCCGTCTACCTGAAGCAGAGGCCAAAGCAGTGTGTTGGTTCCCCTACACTGCCAGGATCCCCCTTTCCAGGGACACGGGACGCCACGCACGGCAAACACGTGGGTGGTTTAGAATTCTCCATGAGTCGATATACAGGATGATATCGGCTCATGCAGAATTGCCCTCACCTCCTAAGAGGAAACCACAATGAGACTGAAACAAAGAGGAAAGAAAGACGAGAAATAAGAGGAAAAGGAAAAGAGAAAGATCGCTCAGGAACCCGGGGTTGCGAAGCCCGTGAATACCTAAAGAAGGTATCCCCCTGGGGGTGAGAGATTATGGGTTATTTTAACAGCAAGATTTTCCTTTTCACGGATCCAATTAGGACAAGAGCCAGAATATCATGTGTGATCACCCTTACAGTTTGCACAGCGTTCGGGTTTCTCGCAAGTTTTACCATCATGTCCGACCTCTGCACAACGTGCACAGGTAACACTGCTACGACAGGTTGTATTAGTATGGCCATAACGTTGGCATTTGAAACAGCGGAGAGGATTAGGTATATAAGGTCTGACTGGACAGTTTAGATAACCGGCTTTAATTCTAGTAGGTAAACTATGGGTATTGAAGGTGAGAATAATGTGTTTTGTAGGAAGAATTTGCCCATTTCGACGGATAGTGATACGACGAACATCTATTATGTTTTGATCGCTTAAATTAGATAGAAGTTCTTCTTTAGTGGAAAATAAAATATCTGGTTCAGATATTACACCACGGCAAGTATTCAGAGTTTGATGTGCTTTAACAGAAACAGAAAAAGTACCCATATCATTGGAATTTGACAAATGTTCAGACTCCCTGGCTGAAGAATCCTCAACCAGTAAATCCCTAGATTGTAATTTTTTTATGCAATGACCATCCCCCAAGAGAGACTGGAAAGTTTTTGCTATAAGAAATGGTGAAGTTTTTTTGAAAGAACTATCAGAGAGACTATCAGTGCGTTTAATAACAAAAAAAACGAGTAAATAAAGACTGTACACTTTGTTGCTCTCCACATGGAAGAGAAGTAGAAGGAACATTAGTATTTCCATCCATATTTGAAAAAAAAATAGTTCAGACCCCGGCCGCACCACCCACTACCGAGCCCAAGAAGGGGATGCACATTCGTGCACCAGTGCTAACCAGGACCCATACGGTCACAATACACTCCTATGCCAGTCTCCTCCCTTAACGAGATGGCTAGTAAGTACTCGCTCACTTGATCCCCAGTCAGTGACAAGTCAGCTGACCAGCCGATTGATGCATACGGGACCAATATGCACCTCCCGTCTACCTGAAGCAGAGGCCAAAGCAGTGTGTTGGTGTCCCTCAACTGCCAGGATCCCCCTTTCCAGGGACACTAGTCGCCACGCACGGCAAACACGTGGGTGGTTTACAATTCCCCATGAGTCGATATACAGGATGATATCGGCTCTTGCAGAATTGCCCTCACCTTCGAAAAGGAAACCACAACGAGAGTGAAACAATGAGAATAGAAAGACAAGAGAAAAAAAGTCCTTCCGGCCAGTGCCGGGAGGAAGAGGTAGCTTTCATAATCCTTATTTAAAAAAAGCCAACTTATATCATGCAAACACACGAAGCTCAATTTAGTGGAAACCGAATATAGGAGATTCAATACTAATTTTTATCAATATAATGAATGAGAATTTCGCGAAATTAGTCAGCTTTATCCAAGCTGCTTTTCTTTAAAGTAACTTATATTTGGCTGCCAAATTCGGCAATTTCTTAAAGTGCCTGTCATTTTAAGACAACATGGTGGATGAGGCTAAGCAGTGAACTTTGTCGAGACCTTAGTAATTGCTGTGCACATGCTCACTCACATCGGAATCGGTTAATATATAGTAGTGCTGTCGCATGCAAAAAATCAGATTTTTCAAAATGTCACCCACAATAGAAATTGAAACTGTACCTTAAAAAATGGCTCAGATATAGCAAACAAAAAATGCTCCTGAATCCTTATATCAAGATCATATACTTAAGAAAGAAACCTTTTTCAATTTCTAATTTTTTTGCACCTCACTTTAAATATATATATATTTTTTAATTTAATGGCCGCCATTTTGAAACAAGACGGCTGATGAATCTGGCCAGCGAACTTGATCGATGTGTTGATGTATACTATCCACATGCAACTTACATCGAAATAGGCGAATACTTGTGTTATCGCGTGACAAATACAAGATCGTTTCAAAATGTTAGCCATGCTAGAAATTCAAAGTGCTATAATTCAACCATTTTTTAAGATATCAACAAAAGAACAAATTTTCAGAAACAAAAACTGCTCCGGAATCTTTGTATCAAGGCCAAACACACAAAAAAATCTTTTTCATTTTCCAATTTTTTAATACCTCATTTTGAATTTTAAATTTAATTTTTTTTAAATGGCAACCCTTTTGAAACAAGATGGCGAATGAAGCTGGCCAACGAACTCGGTCGAGACATTGGTATGTACTATGTACAGACCAAGTTACATCCAAATAGGTTCATAAATACGCATTTTATCGCGTGACAAAAATCAGGTCGTTTTAAAATGTCAGCCACGCTAGAAATTCAAAATGCTATAACTCAGCCATTTCTTAAGATATAGACGAAACAAAAACTGCTCCCGAATCTTTTTATCAAGGTCAAACACATAAGAAGAAAATATTTTTTCAATTTTCAATTTTTGATACAACATTTCAAATTTAAATTTTTCTTAAAAATTTAAATGGCCGCCATTTTTAAACAAGATGGCGGGAGAAGCTGGCCAACGAACCCGGTCGAGACATTTGTATGTACTATGTACACACTGAATTACATCGAAATCGGTTCATAATTACGGGAGTTACAGTGTGACATAGGTCATATATATATATATATATATATATATATATATATCAATTTTGAACGGAGGGTGGTTTCGGTGTCTGGGGGTCATGATCGATGAAAATATACCAAAATTTTTTGAAATCCCTTTCCTCCGAACGGCTGCAATAGGTAGCTTTTTTGTAAAGAAAGCTACCTAAAAGAGGAAAAGGAAAAGAGAAAGATCGCTCAGGTGCCCGGGATTGCTAAGCCCGTGAATACATAAAGAAGGTTTCCCCCTGGGGGTCTTCAATCACGGTGGCATAAAGCCACCGTGATTGTGTGCCGGAACTGGACACAAAAACCAATAACAACGAAACAAATATTAAGAAAATCTATATACAAATATATATTTACAAGGAGTAACTCACGCAATGGTCCTACTGGGGAGCGAAAAAATGTGTAAAAGAGGGTGTAAAGTGTCCTGCCGATATAAAGCCACAGCCAATATATCCGCCATGCTTTCATATGACTTGGAATATATGATGTGGCATATCATTTACCAATCCCCTGAGGACAGTAGCATCAACATTATCCCAGAATTCAATGATGGCAGCCTTCAATTCTAGCACACACCGAAACTCTCCGCCATTGCCATATACAAACCTACTGAGGGTACACTCCAAACACATTCTTAAGAATTCAGATCAGAATAAAGGGCAGGCCATTCCATGCCATGCACCCCATTATCCGAAAACCATTCCCAGGAGGATATTGCAACGTGAATCGGGGCATTTCCTCCTGGAAAATCAAACTTAGGCCACCAATTCTCTCTTCAACTGACAATAAATGGATTTTTAACATTTCTTGGTAATTCGTAGCCTTCATACGGCCCGGGTTAAAAACACCTGGTTAACCTTGGAAAACCAATGTTTGCCACCACATCTGAAGCCTACAGGTACCATAAATGAGCCTCCACCTTGCTGTCTTTAAATGAAAATTTCCTCATGTCATGTCAATAGAAAACAAGGTCATCTGCGCCATCCTAATTAATTTTTTTCTCATCAGAGAATATAACACGAGGCCAGAGGACCTTCCATGTTTAACATTATTTGGTCTAATCGACTCCTTTGCTTGTGGATAGCTTTTAACATGGGCTGCAAGGTGCATTAAAAATGAAAGAGTTAAAGAAACAAAGTATAAATTACTGCAATATTAAATTATAAAAAGAAGTTTGCAAAAGATGTTTTAAAAAAACTATGTAAATCATGTAGGGTCGAATTCTTCAAGCACAGTATTTACTTCATCGGCATCTACTCAACTATATGAATCAGATTCCATAGCCTTCTGTTCATATTGGAGTAGCTGTTTGGAATCATATATTAGTGACTGTTGGGGGTTTCTTTTTCCAACAGTTTCCCAGTGTGAAGGGGTATGACTTGAGGATTTCTTTCTACCTTTCTGTACACAAGATTTTTGGTTTCGTTTCTGAGTTGAAGAAATAGGTTTGTGCAATGTTTGCCCAGGTTTGCTTTTTAGAGCGACTTAAAGTTTGCGATTCGAAAACCAAAAGGTATGCAATATGAACAGCAGGATCATAATATTTTATTTTAACCTGTTCTGATGATGGTGGCAGAAGTTTTAGTTTTGGTATAGTATTGAGTAAATTTCACACTACGGATGTTTTTTTTAATTTTTAGAGATGGATTGAGTCCCAGGTAAATTACTTGGTGAAATGAAGGATTCGGTCTAGGTGCTTATGCGCCTCAGAGATTTTGATTGTTTTAGTATACTGGAATAAGATACCCCAACAGATGGGGTCCTAGATTCAATAAGTTTACGAGCTTCAGGGTAAGAAAGTTTGCGTTATTTTTGCTGCTAAAGTTTTTTTATAGATCCAGTTTGGGCAAGAGCGTGAGTATACTGCATGGTCAGCCTTACTGTTTATACAGAGTTCAGAATTATATTAAGATTACTGTTGAGGTCTATTTCCGCACAACGTGCATAGGTAAGAGCCACGGCAGGTAGTGTTTTGTATGTCCATAACGCTGGCATTTAAAGAAACGGAGGGAGTTAGGAATATAAGGTCGGATAGGACAGCTTAGATATGCAGCTTTTATTCTCGTAGGCAGTTGGGCTATTGAATGTCAGAATGATGTGATTTGTGGGCAAGACTATCTCATTCCGACGAATTGTTATACGACGTACATCTGATACTTTATTGTTTTAAATTTTCTAAAAGTTCTTTTGTACAAAATAAAAGTTCCGGTTGGGATTTTACACGATGACTTATAATTAGAGATTTACGAGCCTAAACGGAGACTGAAAAAGTCCTATTGTAGTAGTGCAATTGTAGAGATATTGCGATTGTTTGGAATATACCTCCACCAGAAATCCCGAGACTGCAGTATAAGTAAATTAACATCTTCGAAAACAGACTGAAATGTTTTTGCGATAAAAACGGTAAAGTACTCCTAAAAAAACTATCAGAGTAATTACAAAGAAGTGAGTGAATGAATGAATTTTTCTGTACATTTTGTTGCTCTACGTGCGAGAGAAATACAAGGAAGTGCGGTATTTCCATCCATAGTAAAAAAAATAATTCAGACACCCAGCCACACCATCCACTGCCGAGCACAACAAGGGTATCACATTCATGCAGATGTGCTAACCAGGGCCTATATGGTCACAAGACAATCCTATGTCAGTCTCCACCCTTAACCAGATGACTAGTAATTGCCCGCTCACTTGTTCCTTTAGCCAGTGACAAGTCAGATGAGCATTGATGCATACGGGATCAATATGCCCCTCCCCGTCCACCTGAAGCAGAGGCCAAAGCAGTGTGTTGGTTACCCTCAACTGCCAGGATCCCCCTTTCCAGGGACACGGGTCGCCATGCACGGCAAACACATGGTTTGTTTAGGATTCTCTATGAGTCGATATAGATAGAATGATATCTGCTTACGCAGGATTTCCCTTACCTCTAAAAAGGAAACCTCAAAGAGTTAAAGAGCAAAGTATAGACAAGAGTAAATAGCAAAAGATCTCTCAGGTGCCTGGGGTTGCGAATACCGTGAATACCTAGAGGATATATCCCCTTGAGGGTCGTTAAATTTTTTAGTTGGACAAACACCAGGTTTCATGAAATTCCTCAGGATGACGACTTTTTGGATGACTAAAAATGTGTGACTAAATTTGTATCCTATTTTAACAGGTTCTGATGATGGTGGTCAGCGTTCTAATTATGGTGAAGCATATCATTTATTTTCACAACAGACATCAAGAGTTTGGGAAGCTGGGTGGTTCTTGTCATTGGTAAATTTCATCGTGGAAACAATATTTAGTGTGGCATCTTATGTGTCTTTCGAATTTGGATTGTTACTTGAGTAAACTAGAGAAAGAAAAATCCAACAGATCGCGTTATGGTTTCAAAAAGTTTGCGAACATCAGGGTAAGAAATTTTATGGGTAATTTTGATAGCAATAACTACTTTTTGAAGGATAAAAATTAGGACATAAGCGAGTATATGCTATATGATCACCTTTACAGTTAGTGCAGCATCCAGGTTTTTCGCCAGGTTCACCGTCATGCCCGAATTCTGAAGAACATGAACAGGTAACAGAGCCACGGCAGGTCGTATCAGTATAGCAATGATGCTGGAATTTACAACAACGGAAAGGGGGTGGGGGTAAAAGTGTGGAGTGGAAACCTTAGGTAGCCAGCTTTAATTCTATTTGGTAGAGTAGATCTATTGAAAGTGAGAGTGTTTTGTAGGAAGCACTTGTCCAATTCGGCGGATTGTAATTCGGCATGCATCTATGATATTGATTTTAAAATTGTCTAGAAGTTATTCCCTTTGAAGAGAAAAAAATTCTGGTTCAGATATTACACCAAGGGTTGTATTTAGAGTTTGATATGCTTGTACAGAAACAGAAAAGGAGCCTATTGTGGAATTTAAGACAAATTGTGACACCAACAGTAAATCTCAAGGCTGTATTTTTTAAGCGAATACAGTCTTCAAAAACTGACTGGAATGCTTTACCAAAAGGAAACGGTGAAGTTATTTTAAATGAACTATCTGAAAAACTGTCAGTACGTTTAATAAAAAATCGAATGAATGAAATCTTCTGTACACTTTGTTGCTCTCCACATTGGAGAGACATAGGAAGTGAAGTTTTTCCATCCATATTAGAAAAAAATAATTCAGATCCCGGCCGCTCCACCCACTACCATGTCCAATAAGAGTATGCACAATCGCGCAACAGTGCTAACATGGGCTCTTACGTTCACAAGACAATCATTTGTCAGTCACCCCTTAACGAGATGACTAGCAATTGCCCACTCACTTGATCCCTAGCCAGTGACAAGTCAGCTGACCAGCCGGCTGATGCATACGGCACCAATATGCACCCCCGTCTACCTGAAGCAGAGACGAAAGTAGTGTGTTGGTTTCCCTCAACTGCCTGGTTCCCCTATCCAGGGACACTGGTCGCTACGCACGGTAAAGACGTGGGCGATTTATAGTTCCTATGTCTATATAGACAGGATATCGGCCTATACAGAATTGCTCTCATCTTCAAAGACAAAACCACAGCGAGAGTGAAACAAAGAGGAAAGAAAAGAGAAAGAAGAGGAAAATAAAAATAAGGTTCAAGTATCTGGGGTTGCGAAGCGCATGAATAACTGAAGGTTTCCCCTTGGGGGAGCGCAGGTAACAGAAACATGATAGGTAGTTATATGGATGCATTTAAATCAAAGTGTCTGGAATATAAGGCAGAATAGAACAGCTCAGTTAGGGAGCTTTAACTCCAGTTGGAAAATTCGGGCTGTCAGTGAGAATAATGTGCTTCGAAGGAAGTACTTGATCATTCCGACAAATAGTAATACAGCGTGCATCTACGATATTTTGTTATTATAAATTTTGTAAAAGTTATTACTTTGTGGAGAATTAATACTCTTCTTCGGTCGTCTGGTTGGTTGTATGGGGTTTTATGGCACAAAATAGCATCGGGGACATGCTACGCCAAAATAAAGACAAAAAACTTCAAAAAGGGGAATTATAACAGTGTCATTATAATATAAAAAAAGAATGAGAAAATCTGGACAGCATTCCTATCCAGATGTCAAAAGTGTAAAAGGAATACTGTGAAATGTTAAACAAATGAAGCGGAAAATTTTTAAATTAAATCCTGCATGCTTTAAAAAAAATTACCGTGAGGTGTGTTCTGGTTCGCATATTATACTACGGTTTGTATTTAGTGTGACGTACCTGGGGACACAACCTATTTTAATGTTTGTAGAGAGAAGTTGTGAAATGACTGAAGGAACATCAACAAGGGAATCTGAAAACGGCAGTTTAAGTGAATTACAACATCCGAAAATAAATTTGAATGTCAGATAAACTGTGAAGTTTTCTTAAAATAAGTGTTTTATAGTCTGTCCGTGCGTTTAAGCACAAAGAGAATGAAGTGTTCTGTACTATGTTGCTTTTCACGTAGAAGAGAAATAGAAAAAAGTTAAGTACTTCCATCCACAGTAAAAAGAAAGTACGGATGGTTAAAATTAAATTGACGATACTCAGAGGCTCATAGCTCCGGTTCTACTGAAATGATTCGAATAAGGCTGCAAATATGTTATGCAGATCATGCGGCTCATTATCTCAAACAAAAGTTTGAAATTTCACCACATGACTCTGAACAGGTAAAAACCATGTGCAAATGACTAGCTAATGTAATTTTGCTATAAAATCGTTCAAACGTATATGTATCGTTAATTATCGATACGTATAGTTCAAAGAAATCATTCGTCCGCAACCAACATCTAACCCGCTAAATAAGAATGATTGGTTGAGTATTAATGGCTTGAAGTCCCTTTAGGCATATGGTGCACCAAGACTGAACAAGAATAAACGCATATTGATCCTAAAACTATCAGAATGAGACCAATGCTTCGGCATTACTGTTTATCGGCGGAAGAAAAACTTAAGGAGAGAACACTTGTTCGTAAGTGCAGTTAAAGGCATGATTCGTAAGTTTGAAGAAACCGCTTCTCTGTATGTTCCACTGGGAAGGGGATGGCGTAAAACGGAGCCTGTAATTATGGAGGAAGTCGCAATTACAACAGTTAAGCATCTTCAAGCATCTTCAAATGCAAGTGACCGCTCAATAGCACAAGCAATTTCGTGGGTAATCATGCACATGTTACGCAAATTTCCGATTCTCTACCCTTGAAAGATACATTTCGCGTAACTTTTGAAACCGCAAGATCACTGCCTGTCTTAATTTTGCTTTTCGTTTTCTAGTGAGGATGGAAATAATACGAGTACTGGCCATCGCATATCTTATCAACAGACGAGGCCCATTTCCAATTAGATGGTGCTTTGAACACATAGAACTGCCACATTCTACCAATCCTCATACCGTGCAACAACAGCCGCTACATTCCCCATTCTTCAAGGGAATTGGTGTGGATTCACCTTGCATTTCACTTTCGCCCGTAATTCTTCGAGGAAATCACAATGAAATGGTTTTTACCGTGTACAATAACAAGTGACCAATACAGCAGTCTCCTGAAAATACTGTTTCGGCGTTAAGACAAAGAGGCTGTTTTTGGCAACGACAAAGTTCACGCAAAATGGGGCAACTGCTCATACGGTGAGGCGTGCAAAGAACGCGATTCAGGCTAACTTCCCTGATTAACATGGTATCTCGTGTACTTTACCGAATGCCCGGCCAGCAAATTCACCAGATCTGAACCCTTGTGACTTTTGGTTGTGGGGTTTTTCTCAACGGTCGTGTTTATAAAAGACGTAACAAAAGGGAGTGGACTTGAATGCTAGCATCGTACGCAATGTCTCCCCCATTACTACAGATATGTTGCGTGCTAACGTTAACTCAGTCGAACGCTTTCAGCATATTGTTGACTGAAGAGGTATGCACCACACAGGTGTGTAAATAACAGTTCAAAAATCAAAGATTAACGGAATATTTTATCTTTCTTTTTACGTCGTTAAAGCGCCACCTGGTGTCGAATTGTCTAACATTTTTACGAAACCTCGGCCGCTTGATTTGCACAATATATTTGAAGTTTCATTCGGATCCATGCAGTAGAAACAGAGCTATAGCCGCCGAGTACCGTCAATTTAATTTTAACTACCCTGTGCAGTTGAGAACCAGTAAGCACAACACACTAATGAGACAAACAAGTGGATGCACGTGCGTACACCTGCGCTAACCAGAATCCACATCTTCACTTGACACTCCTATGTCTGTCAACAAAATGACATGTAACTGACCGCTCGCTTGATCCCCAGCCAGTGACAAGTTAGCTGACCAACAGATTGATGCATACGCGACCAATATGCACCTGTCTTCTACTTGAAGCAGAGCCCAAAGCAGCGTGTTGGTTTCCCTCAACTGCCAGGATCCCCTTTCCAGGGACACGGGCCGCCACGTCCGGCAAGAGTTTACGATTCTGCTTAAGTTTATAAAAACAGGATGATATCGGCTTATACAGAATTACTCTCACATCCAAAGAGGAAACCACAATGAGAGTGAAACAAAGAGGAAAAGAAAAAAAAGATCGCTCAGGTACCCGGAGTTGCAACGCCCGTGAATACTCCAAGAAGATATCCGCTGGGTGTATCTCTTTATGAATGAACTTCTATAAAACAAACACAGTGCACCAACAAGGCGAAAGATAAACAATTCCATTGTCAAATTGAAGGAGACAGGAAGTGTCGGCTATCATACAGCATATTTAACTGGAAGACCAAGATGCGAGAGAATCGCTGAAAATATCTAGCAACTGGATGAAGGTCTTAATTAAGATCCATGTCTTAAGTTCGAGCTTGCTGAAGAAATCGGCATTTTTCATGCCAGTGTTCAATTTTTCCACCAGCCATTCTCTTGAGGTTATTAGAGATTTCAAGATAATCGCTGAAAAGGGCTGAAATAGTTGTTTAAATGAGAGGAACATATCGAACCACCTTTATATTATGCATATTATAAGATTTTTTTTATATCAAAATTTTGTATATAAAATAGGGTAAAAATGACCAAAACCCGAATACGATTCCTTTTGACGGACCCTGTAGAAAGAGAAATATGCATAGAATATACATCTAGGCATATATGAATACTGTAGGATTATATAAATTATGTAAATAGAGGGATAAACATCACCCTTTATACAAGGGTTCATTCTCAATCAAGATAAAGTTAACATTTATGAGCATGAGGCAAATTTTGGTCATGTAATAACTAAACATTTATTTAAAAACTCGGAAAAAGTGAAGAAATGTTTACTATTTGAGGATTTTAAATGGCAGCACTAATAGTGAAACGTTTTTTTCAGCAACTCATAAAACAAGTTTGATAAATTTGAAATAACCTTTGTTTATACATTTCTTGTAATACTGGGAAGAGTTAAATTTTTAAACTTTCATATTTAGATAATTAACATCTGTTTATTTCTATTTACATATGGAAACTACATTAACCGTTTCAGGGGCCAATAATTGTGTTTAAGTAGAGCCGATTTCATACCGGACTTTTCGAAACATTTGAAAATAAGAAAATGCAATCTTAGGACTTTTTCCCCCACCAAAGTAAAAAAGTGTTTAAAAATTCTAGTGCAAATCTTCTGTAAATTTAAGTGGGATATACACTCATGTTCAAAATTGACAATTTTCATATTTTGTCCAATTTCACGAAAAGTACTGAATGAAACGTACCACTTATGCTTCCAAACAAAGATGCTAATATTTAGTGTCGAATACGTAAACATGTGTATGGGCGCAGCGAGTAGAAGAAAGCTTTACGAGAGCGCATGGTAATTTCCGCGTTTCGTTCGCACACCTCGCAGATTACATGTTTTATTTTTTCAAAAATGAAAAACAAGCAATAAAAATGAGTAACCACCAACGCACAGTGGTCCCAAATCGCGATCAAGTGGCCAAAAATCATTTCTGGCTTTTCTGGTGGTTGTATATCCATTTAATTTTATAACATTCTAAATGACATTGCATAGCGAATAAACTAAATGTAATTGGTGTTCTAGGGGAGGAGATTTGGGGGGGGGGGGGCGCAATAGAGAGGTCAAGTTTTTATTAAATTTAATTTTTCTTTTTTTAAGGTTTTTCCTTTACAGGAATGAGAATTTTTCACTTTTCATTATGGGGAATATTTTCTCTTTTTCAAAATAAATCATCTAATTCAATAAATGATAAAAATGTGAAATTTATCCCCCTACCCCTGTCCCTCCCTCCCTCCCTGAAAATGTACAGGTCAAAATCTTATTGATTTTTTCTCTTTTTAAATGTTATTGCAAATTAACAATAAAGAGTATAAGCAATCAGTAAAATACATAAAGAATCAGCTGAATTTTGCCACCACCCCCCAACACACCCACATACACACGTCAAATCTCCCCTTTTTCCATTTCTCTCTATACCAAGGAAATTTTAAAAATATCATTGGTATTTTTTAAGTTTTCAACTTCTGTTTATTATGAATTAATAAAATCATTAAATTCATTAATCAGATTACTTTCAAAATTTTTGCCCCCCCCCCCCACCCTTTCTTTTATTTCTCTATTACACAGAGAATAATACCTTTGAAATTCCAATAAAAATGAAGAATCTGCCTTTGTTACTTTATTTTGGTAATATTAAATAATTACCTCACTAATTTTCTAGTATATTTCAAATTTCTGCTCCCCCCCCCCCTGTCCTCTCCGGTATAAAATTCTATCATCCCTAACAGTTTTAAAATTTTTACAAAAAAAAATCCAAACTATGTTTTAATATAAAACAATTTTATATCTTTATTGAAAAATAAAATCTGTTTTTTAAATAAACCTTCAGAAAAGTGGATTTACACATTTCAAGTAACTGCAACATTTCATCAAGGGTTGAGCGAATTTTCCATATATTTTTTAATTTGTTAAAGTATTAAAGTATTCATTAAAATTTAAATGTGCATATAAAATAATACAATTAAATTAACATTCATATAATAAACTGAAAAATATAAACGCAATAAAAAAATTACAATAGATTTATGTGAGGATACGTGAAAATTAAAGTTAAACTTAATAATACTATTTAACCCGTTCGGGACCATAGTTGCATATATGTAACCTGAAAAAGAGCATAAAGAATTTGTTTTAGGCACCAGTAAAAAAAAAAGGAAAAGAAAAAAAATTGTTAATTATTTTAGTTAAATATTTAGTTTCTTTAATTAGAGCATTTTTTTGATTGATTAAGTAAAGGTAACTTTTAAAAAAAGTGGTGCCAACGGAATAAAATTTGAGTAAAAGCCTCCGGTCTCGAAGGGGGTTAATAATAAAATTTGTTTGTAAGTAGGTAAAATATACTTTTCAAATAATCAGAAAATTTAAAACATTAAATGATGTTATAATGCAGAATTTTGGGATATTTTATTTAAAATTATTGATAATAAATTGATATTGGATTTGTACGATAAGAGAAATAGTTTCCAATTTCTTACTAGAAGCATGCCACATTGGTTTTTAAATTTACATAAATATTATCATTAATTAATACGCTTCAATAAAATTTGCGGCAGAGACAATTTTTATAAACAGATCTTTAAGTTGTTGGCTAATTTATTTTACAATAATTATTACCCTATAAAGTTTTTGAAATATTATTTAAAGACAGTTCTAAAAAGTGAATGGCAACGATGTGGACTAGCGGCATGAACATGTGATGGCAGCTTTCTGGAACTTTCTGTATGACATAGGCATCCTAAAGTCTTGTTAAAAGAACGGGTGTGTATTGATGAATTGAAACGAAAGAAAGTTGCAGACCTGGAACTCTGGTATTTGACAATGGCTTTGGAAGAAAAATTATTTGTTTATTGTTGACGGGTGAGAAACATTATACAGGTATTACTGTTATTCATGTTTTGAGAAATTTTATTTTGCGGGTTTGGGGGGGGGGCGCACGTTTATTCTGCATTCATGCATGTTAAGTTAATTTCTTTTGTTTTTATTCTAATGGCAAAATTTAAGTATTTCTTTAAAGGACCTTTTATTAAAGCTTTTTTGTTTTTGTATGATAATTTTTGTATTGTTAACATTATGTTTGTTAGTTTTAATTTGAGTTATTTTAGTTTTTTTATGGAATTTGGTTAATAAAATGACAGTTTTTCAATATTGAATGCGGGGTGAACGTGTGTTCAGAAACCTGCAAATTTTAAAAGTGGGGGTGGAGTTAGTTTTTTTGTCTGTCCTCCCACTGATGAAGAACATACTTTTTTTTTTTAACCTGTCTTTCTTGTTCTTTTATGTATTTTATAGTTAAAAAATTTCTGCAGATATACACCTTCCTTTTGGAGTTATGGTGTTTAGGCATTTTGAAATGATGTAATATGTTTTATTGCATTTGATATGTGCTACTGTAGCGCCATTCATGCGGTAATTTTTCATTAATTTTTAAATAAAATAAACTTTAAATATGTACTTTTTAAAATAAGGTCAAGTTTATTATTTTTTATGTAAACGAAAAAGGCAAGGAAAAAAAATATATCCCTAACACTTAACCCCCCCCCCTTTCTCCCTCAGCGAATTAAAAAAAATGAAATTGACAGTGTTATGTTAATTAGAATGTTGCATTATAACACTGACAATTTTGGGTCAGTGCGGAAATTAGATTGACTTTAAACACGATTACTCATGTTGGGCAAATACTGGCAATATCCAATGTCCAACTTCAAACTGCTAGTTCTCAAAAAGTCGCAATAAATCTTTTGGGGTATGATTTTAGAAGGCTCATTCTACATTTGTACTATAAAAGTCCGAGGAACTCGAAAGGACTTATTTATCACTTTTTATGTACAAAAGTGCCTTAAAACTATGTATTTTTTAAAAAATTCCTCTTTTTTTTTTAAATTTGAGATTTTTGCAATCTCAAAATCAAATTAAATATATAATTTAATGTTGTTTCAGAGAAGTGCAAAGAAAAAAACGAGAAACTATCTGAAATGGTCTTAGGGTGTGAATGCAGCGAATTTGCCTGAAATTCACGCAACAGCAGAAAACGCTAAAAACTCCTAACTTCACAAAAGCTATGCTAATTCATGTGAGCTGATAAAAGCAAAATATAACAGAATATAAATCTTCAGATATTTCTAAATACTGTAGAATAGATTTCATTTCGAAATACAAAACTTCGATTTTCTGATTTTTGGCCACATAATCGCGATTTGGGACCACTGTGCAACGTTTGGGATGATGGAATAAGAGGTGAATCTTTCAGAAACACTAGGCAGGCCAGGTTAAACTCGCAGGTCACCTTGAAGTGAAATTTCTATAGAATTTAGTGTAACACCCAGCATCGTCTCCACACAGAAACAATTTAAGAATAGTGGATCTATAGAAAGTAAGCTTGGGCAAGATCATCCAATAGCAAGGAATGCCAATGAAGAGCGCTATAGCCAGGCGTAACAGCAGCGCAAAAGATTATCAGCTTTCGCGTGACATTTTTGCGGGCATAGGAAGTTGAATTTCAAAGATTATTATTTACAGAATGCTACATGATATAAGGCAATTTTTGTAAGACATGTTTGTATTCCGCTGACTTCTGCATACACTAGTACGCTGCCATTTAGTACGCTGCAGAGTTCCTCGACGATCGACCAAGGATGCATTTTCAACCGTTCTTGTCTTTAATTAGTCTCGGTTCAGACTAAATACCAATTCTCAATGTACTTTCATCTGGAGAAATCCAAGGACCCACTGCCTGCCCTCCAACGTCCGAGAAAGAGACCACTATGGTAGCGGAAGTTTTGTGTCCTGGGGAGGCATGTTGGATGAACGCACACACATCCATGTGTTTCGATGAAGGTCTGACTGGCGTGAGGTATAGGGACGAGATCGTGGACCCCTCTATTTGCATTTTTAGGGGTGCAGCTGTCCCCGATTTCATTTTACTGGACGAATAACGCGCCTACAGATCTCATCCGCAAATTTCTAGTAAGAGGGGGATATTCGCGGATAAATTAGCCAGCCAGATCTCCACACCTAATGAGCATGTCCAAAAGACTCGGGTAGCGCAATTGCAACTCTTTCCGCTTCCCAGAATTACCCAAGACTTGATATCAGCGCTGTTCAGGAATAGGACCTACTGCCACAGAGATTTATAAACTGCCAGATTTCTAGTATGAGTTCACGTTGTGAGAGTTGTATAACGGTAAGAGGCGAACATACCCCCTATTAATCCATTTGTCTTCGATATTGTAAGCATTTTTATACTTTGAAACGCTGATGAGCCTTGCGCATGACCATGCGTGTCTATTATAACTGTTGAATATTTTTCTTCATTATATAAAACTATGTACATACTTAATTTCAATGAAATCTGTCCAGTATCGAGATCCAGTCTGGAGATAATTGACCAAATCTGCGGAGTTAATTTGGAACATGCGTATATCACACTGGCCCCCAAAAGGTTAAAAAACACGTTAAATAAACCTATGTTTAACCTAAGCTTGATCAAGATATTTATATCAATGCTTTTACAACATGTTTTAAATTTTTTATCATTTTTATTTCGAGGAAAAATAACAATACAAAGGACATATCGCACCCTTCCTTAAAAGTGTCAAATAAGAAAACTGCTTTTCAGGAAATGCCAAAAATTTTCCGCGTGTGGTAGAATGAGTGGCCATCTCGCAAAAAAACTGCTATCTGGTGGATGGATTTTCAGTGCAATTTCTGAAACTCGGTCCAACTCAACTGCGACGCAAACTCCGTGAACTCAATTTCGCAGCTGAAAAACAATTCAGATTCTGCCACAAATAAATTAAGCAAAATACAATGAGCCCTACGTGTACGGATTTATTAAGCTCTCTACTATGAATAGATGCTACACAGGATGCATGTTATGAATATGGAGGTTGATATTTAGTCATGTAAATTTTTGGTAAAATTCTGCAAGAAATTATACCTTGTCAAAGGAAACTAATCTTGCACCTGTGAAGCACTAATTTGTTGGTTGTGTGTCATTTAAACAGGGCCATTGCAGATTCAGCAAGATGAAATTCAAGCTACATACCTTAAATATACATGTCTTATACATAAACGTATTGTGAAATCTATTTCGAGTTGGAATCATTTTAGTTATGTTCTTTATTAACTTCTTTCCCAACTATAAATATTTAGATATTATACGTATTAAGTTTATTCAAAGAATGTTTCATTCATTCATTTTTTAGCGTTTAATATTTATTTGATCACAAATAATGATGAACCAAAAATCACCTAATGAGTAGGAATTTATAAAATCTTTCAACTCCGATTACGCCGAATTGAATCGCAATGAAATTTAAAAACGCATGTATGTTTCCGTGCCCACGAAAAGAAAGACTGGATGAAGAAATCTCGTTGTGTAGTAAACCCAAAAATTACTGAAGTTATCTAACCAAAACAAATCTACTGTTTTCGGAGATATCTTTATGAAAGAAAAGTACACCAGATTAAAAAATATAAATTATAAATAAACATAATTACAAAACCTGAAGTTAGGGCGCAAAAATAAAATGGGAAAAAGGCTACATTAACCAGACAGAATTTAGTGTAGAAATATAAGAAAATCAAAAACTATAATTTTTATACTCAAGAGAATACGATAGAAGAGAAATTAGAATACTGTCCGTTCAACTGGCAACGCAATAACCTCTCATGACTTGTCGCTACATTCAGTCATCAACGCTGATATTTCGCCATCTTTACTCATCGAAGAAAATATAAGCGAAGACCCTCTCAAAAACTTTTAAAATCGCTATTGAAAAAGCTTATAAAAAAGCTGTTTTAAATTCCTGCAGGGACAATACAACTGCTCCAAAAGGTGATATCCATATTTAAAAAAACATCCTTGTACCCAGAAAAAACATTCAACGGCTGCATATTTCATATCTAAAAAAAACATTTTTAAATAAAACTGTAAAAAGTAAACCCTTAAAATTTATTAAGCACACCTGAGAAGGGGGAGATCATGTTGAGCAGCCTAAAAATCAAATTAGTAAGGTAAAAATTGCAGTTTCAAAACCAATGAATGAATTTTTTTTTCTTTTTTACTTTCTTATGGTTTGAAAGAAACATTCAATTCAAATGTATATATATTTAGCAATATCATTAAAATTATAACGACAAAAATGGCCTTTTGAAAATAACAATATTAAACTACGCATTTTGCGAATAAGATTTTAAAAATTCTACTTAATTTTATTTTTGTTTATACAACAAATTTAACATAACAAATTTAAAAGTTAAAATTCATTATCATAATGGCTTTAATAATCATTTACTAAATTTATCAAAATTTAGATTAAATGTTACAAGAGAATTTTCTACGATAAAAATCAGTAAGTTTAGGTTATCATAAAAGTATACATGAAAATTAGTAATAGGCAACATTTCTAGTTTCTGATAATTAGTTTTTAAATGAGATTGCGCACAAAAATAAAAAATGCAGTTTTAAGAAAAAAAAGGCTTCAAAGTATTTACAGCATAACAGCTATAATGTTATGCAAGATATTTAGGATAACATCTGCTGCAATTAAAATTTTAGTAAAATTCTCATTGCAGTGAATTCGTAGCAACTCAAGTCATCCATTCTAAAATTTGATTTTTTTTTTCCTTTTAACAAGAAATATTGTCAAATAAGCTCAAAAATTAAAAATTACAAAACTATTAAAGTTTCACTTAAGTCCCCATATGACAATTTCACGGATATCTAAAGAATTGGTGTTTAAAAATTTCATTTAATAAACAAAAGCATTTAACGATCAACTCATAGCTGCCAACCTTCCACTACCCGTCCGTTATGTCTGGATTAATTTAACCCAGGTTTACCACATTTCGAACCAGAAAATTTATTTCATGAATGCTTATTTATTTAATTCCAGGTTTCTATGCAGAACATATTTGATTATTTATTAAAAATATTTCTGGTTCGAAACGTATTAATCCAAGGTAAAATTAACGCAAGTATTACGGAAGATTAGTTTAAGGTTGGCACCTATGTAACTACATATGCGCTAAATAAAACACTAACTAGTATACTTTTCAATTCCGGGGCTATAGGATAAACACGCAAAAGAAATAATTCTTCCCTTCTCTGCTGAACCCCCCCCCCCCCCCGAAAAAAAGATTACCACAACATAAAGTAACATAACAGCGATTTCACTAAAATTTGGCTGTTTTGATAACATTGAAAAATTTATTACTTAAAAAGGTCAAATGTGACAAAATTATTGAAAAGACGTTAAACAATGAATATCAAAGCAATTACACACTCAAGTGGTGAGGTGATTTTTTTTTTTTTTTTTTTTTTTTTTACAACCAGGCGGTGAGGTGGGGTGTTTAAAACCAAAATCTGAATTCTTGTGCACGCCACAAAATTTAGAAAATTATACTTAGAAAATTTCCTGAGAATTATTCATTATTTACTTGTGTAAAAAAAAAAAAAAAAAAAAAAAAAAAAAAAAAAAAAAAAAATACGTTAAGTTCAGAAACATGCAAGTTTACATCTAGTAATATAAAATAGCAAGATTTCAGAACTTAAATTTATCTGGGGTGTAAAACACCCCACCTCACCAGTTAAGGTTTAAAATATACAATTAAAACATAATTCCTCCCCATAACTTAAAAGAAATGCAAAAAATTTGCTTTTGTGGAAGTTGAAAGATGTTTCTCTCTATCTAAATTGAGCATCACTGCGAAACTCAGTTTTTCCAAATTTTGCGAGATAAATTGGTAATATCCATTAGATTTTTGACCGTGCTTCTTTCACTACGTAAAAACTGAAAATGTGTCGGGTCATGTCTCCTCAGCCCTCAAATGTCCCTCCCCTTTATAATCACCGTAAAAAGGAGCATGGGAAAAATTGGTCGCATTCACAAAAAATTAGATACGAAAGGTGCAAATTTCAAAAATGACTATATACTGACTTTTCAAATAAAGACCCGTTTCTTTGTATTGTCGACCACAAACTGGCTAGCATATGACTATAAAAGGTATTTTGCAAGATCCAGCATTTAAGTTGTTTAATAAACATAACTCAGTCGTGTGACAGCTGAAAAAAAGATAAATTTCACTCTCTATTGTAAAAACTGTGTCGACGTAGGTTGTCGCCTTTAAACTGACCTTTTCCCTTACCAATTTTGCAAAAATTGCAAAATATCATCCTTTTTTGCAATCGCATCATTCCATTTCATACTACGAAAAGTGTAAACTGCCAATGAAATATATAATTATACATAAATTATTATATATGAATATTCTCTTTTTAAGATTCAGGCCGAGTAAAAACGGGATAAACAAATCGTAGTGACAAATTATACCACTCCCGAGTTTTCTCGGGATAACTGTAATAACGAAACCGATAAATCGGGATAATTAAGGAAGTGGTTAACCCAACAATTTTTATTTGGGAAGAGAAACCTTTAAAAAGTTAGATTCAATAATTCCGATTTTTCAATAGTTTCGAAAAGGTAAATTAGTGCCAGATATTAACTACAAACTTTAATAATTCACCATTTTGTTTAATTGGTGTATTTTGCAAAATTTACATTTGGTCTCCAACTGTTTTAACCGTGCGTTATTCTCTTGCGTATTCATGTGACGCAAGTCGCACTTTCCCTCTTTTAAATTTTTAATACATTAGTCGGTTCGAGAGTAACTGCCTCTCGTGAATAAGTGATACCGGTGGAAGGAATGTAGAACCCCCCCCCCCCCCTCAAAGTTCAGAATCTACTTTGTTAAAAAAAATTTTTAAGAGGAAAATGATGGCTTGTATGAGATGCACATGTTATTAACGCTAACGCAGGGTTAATATATTTTAAGAATGCAAATTTATTGTGTCAGATAATTAAGACAATCATTTACACCATGTGAGCTATGCATAATCAAATTTGGAGGGTTTGAAAAGAGATGCTTATTTATTGCTTCCAAAATATGCATATTTTTATACTCTCGGGGTCTTCAGAATACTAAAATACATAATTAACGCCAATTAACTTGGTCTTTGAAACTATAGGGTGAAACCATAGAGGTTTAAAAAAAAATCGCAAAGAAATAAGTTATGTACTGAATTATGAATTCATTACAAGTTTATCTTCTAAAGCATTTTTCGTGAATTGTTTAAACTACATTAGAAAATTTATATAATCATTTAATAAATTTTAGAAGGAACTTTTAAATTTGAATTTACAGCGATTTTGTGCAATATTTATAACCCCACTCAAATCTTATTTTAAATCTTTCTTAAAATTTTGTAGAATTAGGACATGTAAATACATAATGTTCTTACAATAGAAATATTTCCGAGTTGAAAAATCCCCCCCCCCCCTCCAGCGCTAAGAAAGCTGCTAAGACAAAAGAAATCCTTTTAAAAATATTTGTTTTGTGCAACCAATAATGCTTTTGGAACAAGATAAAGTAATGTATCTATAATTCATTCTAAACTGCATTACAACTAATCGATGTATTAATGAATTTTATCCTTATTTTAATCGTACTTCTATCGTACTTCGTCAGTACATAAACGGTTAAAAGCCTCTTTTATCCAAATGCATAAACATAAAAATTCCTTTTAGTTTTTACTAGAAATGTACACATTAAAAAACCCTTATTACTAAAAACAATTCTACTATTATGGGTAAAAATACATTTCCAGTTATTTAAAAGATTAAAAAATATAGTTTTAAAAAAGACGTAAAAATAGAAGCAATGTTCTTTTATTTAGAAAATTATACGCTACACAACAGATTTAAACAGCCACGAATCGTAGGTAAAATAAATGGTAGCACCTGAAGTTTTTTACAGAATATTAAAACAAATTACATTGCGAATATACCGGGTGTCCCAAAAAGGACTGACTGATTTTAAAATTCAATAATTTGCAAACGGTGACAGATATTTAAAAAATTCTTGCAGGAGGTTTATGCATAAGGTCAAAAGTTTTATTACAGTGATTTTTGATTTTAGTTCGAATTACAAACAATAGATGGCGCTGTAAGCAATAGTCGCTAAATACAGGCTCGATTTCTGGTCATTTCTCTTGTTCCATGCTGAAAAAGGAGATGGAAATGTATTATCCGGGCCACGAAGTACCAAAAATCGAGCCTGAATTTAGCGACTATTGCTTACAACGCCATCTATTGTTTGTAAATCGAACTAAAATTGAAAATCACTGTAATAAAACTTTTGACCTTATGCATAACCCTCCTGCAAGAATTTTTTTAATATCTGTCACCGTTTGCAAGTTATTGAATTTTAAAATCAGTCAGTCCTTTTTGGGACACCCGGTAATACATCTATACAAAAAAATATAAACTTAAAACTGCTAAACACCTGCATGAAAGCAAATTGTTTATTATTACCAATATAGTTTTGTAAATGCACTATGCCTATTATTAAGTTTAATTTTAAATGACATGTGAAAGTCCATTAACCTCTTTAACCCCTTCGGGACGACCGCCTTTGAAGGAATTTCTAATCTTTTATCACAGGATTTTCAAAACCAGAAATTTTTGCCCAATTTATTCGGAAAAATGCTCTCTCTAAATCTGGCAAAATTTACAATAAAAATTTACTGGTGAGAATAATCACAGATTCCGTGCACCTTATACGGCACGTATACAGATTGCTCGTCCCCAAGGGGTTAAAGATGGTAAAGTTAACTATGTGTAATGAAGTCAAATCCACAGATGATTATTCAATATTAAATGCTAAATTCGGTTGTTAACTTTTCAAAAATCTCTTATTACGTATAAACATAAATATGTATAAGAAATAACAAAAAGATAAAAATATCACAGACCTTCAATCTTTCTTGAAGTTTTAAGCGACGGAAGAAGCTTTGATTAAGTAGACAGTTATCGTCCAAGTCCATCTGAAATTTTATTACAAAAAATATTAATTTATCTCGACGGCAAACATCATTCCGCTGGGCACAAAATTTTTGACTTAAGATTATTGATCACTGTGACAACACATAGCTGATAAATCAGATATACTACAGTCCTAAAAGTTTAATTATCCAACACTGTAAAGAAGCTGCATCATAATTTCCTTCTAAAGTATGAGCCTCAATGAGCCATATCGCCGGATAGGGTTAGGCTCAAGCATCCATTTAACGTCACTTAAATTGGTGTACTCCATCCCAGTTCAGATTTATGTACTTAATTAAGGAATTTTAATTAATTTTCACATTTATTGAAGTTTCTGCTAAACTATTGAGTATTTTGGCTTGCCTTCCCTATTCGTAGGTTTTGGGGCACGCTGAGTCGATTGGTGTGCTCAGTTTTTCAAAATTTGAATTAGGGGGGGGGGGGGAGTTAGTAGGGGGGAGGGGGTCTTTTCAATTTTCATTTTTTTAATATGCCTTGTAACATATCGCCGGATAGGGTTTGGCTCAAGCTTCCATATTACGCCAATTATACTGGTGTACTCCATCCCAGTCAAGATTTATGTTCTTAATTAAGGTTCATTAATTATTTTTACAATTATTGGAATTTCTCCTAACTTTTGAGTATTCTGGCTTGCCTTCCCTATTCGTAGGTTTTTGGGCACGTTGAGTCGTTTGGCGTGCTCAGTTTTTCAAAATTTTAATTCGGGGGGGAGTTAGCAGGGGGGAGGGGGGGTCTTTTCTATATTCATTTTATTAATATGCCTTGTATCATATCGCCGGTTAGGGTTTGGCTCAAGCATCCATATTATGTCACTATTTGGTGTACTCCATCCCAGTCCAGATTTATGTACTTAATTAAGGATTTTTAATTATTAATTACAAATATTGAAGTTTCTCCTAAACTATTGAGTATTTCGGCTTGCCTTCCCTATTCGTAGGTTTTTGTCAAGATCTAGTTAATAAACAGAAATATGACTATGCGCGCAGAAAACGCAATGGAGGAGGTGGATAATCGAAGAACCACGCGCTCAATGAGCGCATCTCAAAACACACATTCTCCACTAATCACTCTCCAACCCACACATCACCACCAACCAACAGACATCACAAACACAAACACCACACAAGCTAGCCCACAGAACACAGACATACTCAGCTTGGTCCAGATAAACCTCCACGGTGGCTGTAGAGCCACAGAAAAGCTGGCGGGCTACGTAGCAGCGAACAGTATCCAGGTGGCGCTGCTGCAGGACTTCCATCAGAACAAACATACCCATGAAATCTCAGGATTCAACTCTTCCAATTGGCATATAGCAAGAACCAGTAGCAATAGGTCAGCAATAATTTCCAACCCAGGATCGAAACCGATCACTCTGTTAGAAAAAGTGTTCACAACAGCGATTAAGCTAGAAAATATAGAACAAAAATTGACCATAATTAATACTTACGCTCCCCCGAAAGCAGATTTTAACTCAATCTTAAATGAGATAGATGAGGCACTGGGTTTGGCAGACGGGGAAATTTTATTAGTGGGGGATTTTAACGCCCACTTGACAGAATGGGGGTACGCGGACATAGATCAGAGGGGTAGAGATCTGTCGGACTTCCTGCTGTCAAAGTCCCTCTTCGTCTACAACCCGGAAGGCGCAGATGCATCTTTCTCCACCATGAGGGGCAAGATACACCTTAAAGGATGGCCAGACTTAACGATATCAACAGTCGCACTAAGCAACGAAATAACAGACTGGCATGTCAGCGACGAAGCCACACTAAGTGACCACCTCTACATAGAATTAAGAATTTTAAGAATAAAGACTACCAGAGACACGGGCTCCAAACTAAGATAGGACAACATGCTAAATTTGAAAGAAAAGTCAGACAGATCAAAAATAAATATATAAAGGATTTCAATAGATTAGATACTAAAGAACAACTCGATAATGTAGTTTTAAGACTCCAAAATGAATTAACAACAATAGCCCTCAGCTGCTACAAGAAAAACAGATCCCAGGCACCCAGGGCCCCGCCATGGTGGACAGACGAGATCAAAACATCTAGGAACAAAGTAAGGGCACTGAGAAGGAGATACCAGAAACAACAAGATGAGGAATTAAGACAGCAACAGCATGCACAGTTTAAAAGAGAAAAAGCGAAATTAAAGAAGTTAATCTATAAATTAAAGTCAAAAACCTGGAGGGAGTATTGTAGCGGTGCCACGGATATCTACGGTTCGCAATATAAATTCGCGAGTAATAAGAACACAGGTCCTGCAAAACTAGCAAACATTCTACCTCAGGGCAGTAAGATCACAGTGAAAGATACCCTCAACAAGTTTCTCGATAGTCTATACATTACGGACAGCTTAATACCACACACAGTGACAGGAAAAGATAGATCAGGGGATCCTATTCCCCTAGCGGTATCCAAAGCAGAGTTAAATAGGATAATTAACGGCATAAAGAAAAACAAAGCTCCCGGCTTTGACCTGATAGATTATAACCTGATAAAAAGAATCCACGCGGCCGCACCAAACTTACTTTTAAAGCTAGTAAACCGTTGCTTAGAATTGGAACACTTCCCCAAATCTCTCAAATCAGGAATAGTAGTACTGTTTCATAAACCAGGTAAGGACCCAAAAAATCCAAAAAGCTACCGCCCTATATGCCTCCTCCCAGCACTGGGTAAGTTAATTGAAAGAATCATTCATGGAAGAATTAATTACCATCTAACTAGTCTCAATTACTGGAGTAACAAGCAATACGGATTTAAACAGGGCATCTCGACAGAGCACGCCCTTGCAAACCTACTAAAAATTATCAGGGAAGATAAACTTAATAAGTACAAAACACTTCTAATCGCACTAGATATTAAAGGGGCATTTGATAACATAAGCTGGCCATTACATATCAAAAACTTGAAAGACTCCCCATGCCCGGCCTATTTAGTCAACTGGGTAGTCAGCTTCCTGCAACACAGATTTGTATCCCTGGAGGAAAACGGGATTAAAGTAACTAAGCAAACCTTTGGCGGCTGTCCGCAGGGCAGCTGTTTGGGCCCCCTTCTCTGGCTCCTGATAGCAGAAACAGCCCTCAAAAAGTTCTGGGGGAGGCATGTAAGGATACAAGCCTTCGCAGATGATTTCATAATTATACTAAAGGGGAAATCAGCAAACAAGCTTAGACGTCTAGCAAATAGGATCCTAAAAAAATTTAATAAGTGGATAAAAGACAATAGCCTGACACTGAATAAAGAAAAGACAGAGTTACTATATCTAAACAGGGGCTTCACAGGAAACCTGCCCACACAGAATTCCAATGTACTTGAGGGCATCGAGCTAGAGGGCCAGGCCCTGTCAGTTAAAGAACAGATAAGATACTTAGGGGTAACGTTACACAAGAACTTAAATTGGTCACCGCACTGTCAAGCACAGGCGGACAAGGTGAGGAATAACTTTAAGAACATGGCAAGAATGACAGCAAAGGGTTGGGGCCTCAAACCAGAAATAATAAAAACGTGGTATATCACAGTAGTGGAAAAGACGCTTACCTATGCAGCCCCAATATGGGGGCACTCACTAGATAAGAGAAGCATACAGATCTTGTCCAGTTGTCAAAGGCATTTCGCACTGGCCATAGTCAGAGCATATAGAACTGCTCCAACCTCGGCACTTCTGGTCCTTTCAGGCCTGATTCCAATCCATCTGAAAGTAATGTATGAGGCAGCATACGGTACAGTATCGAGACTAAGATTAAATGCGCATATTCACAACACAACGTTGCACCACCATGAATACATGAAGAAAATTAATATTTGGAAGAACCATCCGGCAAACATTTCCGAACCAAGTATAGGTTATAATACAAACGACACAGTTATTTACACAGATGGCTCAAAATTGGAATCGGGCGCTACGGGTTCGGCTTACGTAGCATTCAAAAATAAGTCAAAAATCAAGACATGGTCAGTGCCACTAAGACAGTGCAATAGCGTCTTCCAAGCCGAACTACTGGCAATCCATAAAGCGGCGGAATGGGGCAATTCTCTGGGTGATCATTATAGTATCCGCTCAGACTGCAAATCGGTAATTGAATCTCTAAGTAAACCGTTTAACGTCAACAGTTTAATAGATGATATACAGGAAACAATCAAAGAGTCAAGGGATAGATTTAAGATCAGCTGGGTAGAAGCGCACGTCGGCATCCTTGGAAACGAGGAGACAGACCTGCTGGCAAAGGCAGCAGCAATCAATGTTAACAGGGACGCACCATTTTACCTAGAAAAACCGATCTCACATCTTAAAAGGAAACTTAAAGACCTGACAATGAGGCAATGGCAGTTTGAATGGGACTACGGGGATAAAGGCAGGGAAACTTATAAATATTTTCCAGTTGAAAAAACAAATAGATTAATTAGCGATTTTCTACTAGCACAGATTTTTACAGCTCATGGAGCCTTTCCAGAGTACCTCCACAGGTGCACAAAGGCGGAAACTCCGGACTGCGCCTGTGGATGTGTAGGCATACCAGTCCACTACCTAACTAAGTGTCCCCTTACTCAATCCAACCATCTAGCACAAATCACCCAAGAGAATAGTAAAGTTTGGTATAAACAAGTTGCTAACAACAAGCACGTCCAAAGCAAAGCAAAGATTGTAATGAGATGGCTCCAAGCCAACTGCGACGCTATATCAACCTTAAAATAACGACCGCATGTCAGGGCCCCTGAGGGGTTGTCAGGACTAAGCTGTAAACACAACACCACAACTCAGTCACATGCTAATGAACTTTGTCTCACATCGTATTGATTTATGTATTATATGTAATTTGTGTTATAAAAAAAAATGGCCTAGGTTTCCTATCGCCACAAAAAAATTATAAAATGCACAATTTGTCTTTGTCTATGAGTGTGTTCGGTAGCCGTGTAGCAACAGCTGGCCACGGCCCTCAACAGGAGCCCCGCATCAGATGAAATGCAACCACTTAACCGGCCGAGCAAGCTACACACATTGGCAAATCAAGAAGCGGCACCCGCCTCCGGCACAACTCCGTCCGTCCATGTGTTGTCAAGTGCACAAAAGATAAAAAAGAATAATAAGGTAAGTACAAACCAAGTTTTTCTGCTAACCAATCTCAGCGATAAGCAAGCCATTTCCCAGCAGCAAGATTTTCTAGTTAGTTAAATTTTGGCCTAGGGCGCTCTAGCATCCCCCCTCCAAATTTAACTTTTAAGCATATTTGCTTTCTGTTTAGTTCCCCCTGTGTTACCGGGGGAGGCAACCTCCACACTTCTATCCCTTTTTGCCTCCAAGCGTGAAGGGAGTGCCGGGAAGGGAATCTAGTCCTATAGCAGCGAAAGCCACGCGCCGGTACTGCGGGACACCGGACAAGCACCCGTACCAAGCAGCCTCGAAAGAGATTTGTGAGGTGGGGTGGGCTAGGGACGGAGACACGGAAAGGCACCCTTGCAACGCCTATTCTCCAACCACATGTAAAATTTAAACCTCTCCCATCCTTCTCCTCTTCTAAGCCGGTCACACGTGGCGCAAGCCAGGGGCGTGAGCTAGAAGGGACTCAACGACCGGTCGCCCGGAAAGAAATTCTCTCCAGGGGACACGTGTGCGGGCAAGCACTTCTATCTTTCTACTAGCAGCGGTGGACAGCGAACAGCCAGGGACGGGGGTATGAAATGAAACCCGGCCTTCTACCCTTTTGGGCAGGGTCCACAGCCGCATCTTTTTCTACCCATCTATTGCAATAATATCTTGAGCATCCCCAGGTAACGCAGTCTTTCTTTCGGCTCCCCTTTTAATGGTAATCTCGTTATTTTTAATTTATTTTAATTTTTTTTTTAAATTTCTCATTTTTAACCGCTTTAGCGGCCCTAGTCCAGGTTAGCATTCCTATTATCCCTGTAATGAGGCACGTCTATAGTAGATTTCAAGCATCGCGAACCACGGGCTCTATATTCCTAAGTGAGAGTTAGACAATATACCACAGTGTGAGAGGCTGTGGGTTCGAGCCCGGGTCACGCCAGAATCTCTCAAACATGAGACTGGCCCCCCACCAAGTATTTTCGAACAAGTTCCACTTAGTCCTCATCTCAGTTTTCGTGCAGTAATAAGTTAAGGCCAGCCACTCCCAGCATCCAGTAAATTGCAGGTCACTAATGACATAGGTATCCCCAGTCAAGGGAATGGCCTACTATTCAGTACATTTTATATCAGTCCCCATAGTTTATCGCCAGGTTTTATCGTAGGTTGGTTGGTTGTATAGGGTTTTATGGCGCAAAGTCCCAGTAGGGACATGCTGCGCCAAGACAAAGACAAAATTAATAAAAAATGTATATATCAAAAAATGATTAAAACAAGAATAACAAAAGGGTGATAAAAACAAAAAAAATTAATGAAAATAGTAATATGTATATCTAAAACCGTTTAATGAATCAAAGGTTCATAGCTAAAAGTCAAGCGTATTATAATTAAAAACTGTGGAATTATTAAATTAATAACTGTAAAAATACACAAAGTTTAAAAGGATGTAGAAATACTTCATGAAAACAAGGTTAAAATCATATGAGTAAAAAACAATGTAAAATCAATTAGGTAAAAATTCCTCTAAAACTGTATTTCCTTCATCACCACTTGATTCATAAGAGTCGGATTCCATTGCCTCATCGACATAATTCTGCATCTGTTTTGGATCCTTTAAGTTAGAGACAGACTGATTTAGCCAGCTGTTCTTGCTCTTTTTTTTCACAGTGTTCCACTGTGAAGAGCCCCCGATTCTTTTTCTCTCTTTCTGAACGCAAATTTTTTTGCTTGGTTTCACTGTTTGAGTAGCATCAGGTTTCTGTGAAGTTTTTTTAGATTTAACAGCCTTAGTATCAGTCTAGAGTTCAGATGACTTTTTGGATTGAACTGGTTGGTTGGTTGGTTGATTGGGATTTTATGGCGCAAAGTCCCTTTAGGGACATGCTGCGCCAAGACAAAGTCAAAATGTAAAAATTGTATATTACCCAAAATTGAGCAGCAAGAAAACTAACAAGAAAAATGAGAAAAGCAGTAAATGAGAAAACTAATATGTATATTTAAAACCATTTAAAAGAGGAAAGGTTGATAGTTAAAAGACCAAAGTATTCTGATTAAAAACTGAAGTTAAAAAGCAATAACCGTTAAAATACCAACAAAGTCCAAGATGACATACAAATACTACCTAAAAACAAATTTAGACTCTCAGAAATAAATAACAAACATAAAATTAATTAGGTGTAAATTGATCAAAAACTGATGTTTCCTAATCAGCATTTGATTCATATGAGTCAGATTCCATTTCTTCATCTAAGTTTTTCAGTTGTTTCCGATCCTTTAAATTACTAACTGATGGGTTTAGGCTTTTGTTATTGTTCTTTTTCTTCACAGTGGAAAACTGTGAAGAACCCCGGACTGTCTTTTTCTGTATACAAGATTTTTTGCTTGGTTTGTCAGTTTTATTAGTATCAGGTCTATGTGATGTTTTTGCAGATGTAACAGCCTTAGTCTGGAGTTCAGGTGACTTTTTGGATTGACATGGAGATTTTTGAGACTGATTGACTTGGTATACTATTTTAACAGGTTCTGAGGAAGGTTGCCAGCGTTCTAATAGTGGGGTTGCATAGCATTTACTACCACAACTAACATCTCGGGTTTCTCTATTTGAAGTGGTTGTTGATTGTGCTTTAGCTGAGTTACTTAGTGAAAAGGAGGTGTCAGTCTGGGTGCTTATCTGCCTTACAGAATTTTGTTGTTGCTTGAGTACACTAGAGTTGGAGACTCCGACTGACGGAGTCCTGGATTCAACAACTTTGCGGGCTTCAGGGTAGGAGAGATTTTGATTTACTTTAATTGCAAGGATTTCCTTCTCACGTATCCAGTTTGGACAGGAGCGGGAATATGCTGTGTGATCACCCTTGCAGTTTATGCAGCGTTCAGAGTTTTGACATGAATTACCGTCGTGGCCAACTTCTGCGCAGCGTGCACAGGTAACGGAACCACGACAGGTAGTTGTGGTGTGACCATAACGCTGGCATTTAAAGCAACGGAGAGGATTTGGGATATAAGGACGGACAGGACAGTTCAAGTAAGCAGCTTTAATTCTTGATGGTAAATTAGGGCTATTAAAAGTCAGAATGATGTGCTTCGTAGGAAGCACCTGCCCATTCCGACGGATAGTTATACGACGTACATCTATGATATCTTGGTCTTTTAAATTTTGTAAAAGTTCGTCTTTAGTAGAGAATAAAAGATCTGGCTCGGATATTACACCACGGCTTGTATTTAGAGTTTTATGTACTTGAACAGAAACTGAGAAAGAACCTATTGTAGAGCAATTTGAGAGAAGATGTGATTGTTTGGCTGAAGAAACCTCAACCAGTAAGTCCCCAGATTGTAATTTTTTGAGAGAATGACCATCCCCCAAGACAGACTGGAATGTTTTTGCAATGAGAAATGGTGAAGTTTTTTTGAAAGAGCTATCAGAGAGACTATCAGTACGTTTAATGACAAAGAAACGAGTGTATGTGGAATTCTGTGCAATTTGTTGCTCTCCACGTGGGAGAGAAATGGAAGTAAGTGAGTTATTTGCATCCATATTTGAAAAAAAATAAGAATTCAGACCCCGGCCGCACCACCCACTACCGAGCCCAGCAAGGGGATGCACAGTCGTGCACCAGTGCTAACCAGGCCTATACGGTCACAAAACACTCCTATGCCAGTCTCCACCCTTAACGAGATGGCTAGTAAGTGCTCGCTCACTTGATCCCCCGCCAGTGACAAGACAGCTGACCAGCCGATTGATGCATACGGGACCAATATGCACCTCCCGTCTACCTGAAGCAGGGGCCAAAGCAGCGTGTTGGTTTCCCTCAACTGCCAGGATCCCCCTTTCCAGGGTCACGGGTCGCCACGTACGGCAAACACGTGGGTGGTTTACAATTCTTCATGAGTCGATATACAGGATGATATCGGCCCATACAGAATTGCCCTCACCTCCGAAGAGGAAACCACAACGAGAGTGAAACATAGAGGAAAGAAAGAGAAGAGAAATAAGAGGAAAAGGAAAAAAGAAAGATCGCTCAGGAACCCGGGGTTGCGAAGCCCGTGAATACCTAAAGAAGGTATCCCCCTGGGGGGGGGGTTTATCGTAGGAATCAGTACCTTTTAAGTCCAGTCACCCCCAGTAATCGGAATTTAGAGAATATCTAGTAACTCATCAAAGTTTATAAAGTTTTATAATTGATTTATGCATGTCTAATAATAGTTGTTTCTTACAGGTTCCCCATCGGCCCCCCTGATGAGCGGCTTGCCGCGCAACCGGGGGAGCCTCCTGTCCCCCTCAGTTTTTTTTTTTTTTTTGTTTTTCTTTTGACAGTTCGCCTCTTTATTAGGTGCAATTGGACTTTGTCCGCACGAGCTACCGGACCCGCTCCAATAGGATAGCCTACGGAGCCAGTTTTTCCCCGGTGGGGTACGGTAGAAAGGCGAATTCCCGTCTCCCTCTGCAGCGTTTCGACTGCCTTGCATTTTGGCCAAAAATTTTCCCTTCTTCGGCAGCCCTAACTTCTCGGCATGTCTTTTTTTAACTTAGTTCATCTCAAATTACAGTTCCCTACCCAGTGTTTTTTCTCAAGTAGTGTTTTTTTTCTTTTTTCTTAAGCCGTTAATAGTCGCGCGTTGGTCTTTTCCCCGCCCGAAATTTGTTATCTTCCTGTAACTCATTTCCCGTTAAAGTTACGATAGCGAAATTCCGTGTAGCTGACCTTGAGTGTTCACACTCTTCTGTAGTAGAATTGCAAGTCATTCCTGCTATTTCTTAGCATTTTATCGCATTCTTAAGTTTCAATCGGTCTAAATGACCGCGTTGCGACCACTTGCGTTAGTTGAATTTTTCCCCCTCGTGTTCATCCTTTCCCATTTCCGCGAAATCTGTGGGGGAAAGTTTCTTCGAAGTACGGACTCTCTACCTGTTGTTATTTCGTCTTTCTTTCTTCCTACTATTTTACCCGTTCATAGAGTACATTTTTACTTTTAGAATGTGACTTAAAATTGTTTTATTATATTAGTTGTGCAGTCAGTTCGCACAAAAAATTGATGGATGGTCACTTACATTTTTTTTTCATTGTCAAATATTACGTGAATAAATTCTCAAATTGATAATCGTTTAAATATGGGGGAAAAAAAAAAGAAATTCATCATCATTATTTGAAAGAACTTGCTTTCCATTTATTACCGGAACATATCAATGAAAGAAAACAGAAAATAACACTGCCAAACCATTAAAAAAAAGATAAGAGAATTTTGTGGGAATAAGTAAAAAAATTGCCGTATCTCCAAAATCTGAAAAGTATCATTTTTGTACAATAAAACAAATTCGAAAGATAAAACAATTTTCTCAGAAGTATAGTATGCATATCTGCGAAGAATATACATATAATTTATTTGTACAATAAGAAAAATAATGAGAATTTTATAATGTAGGTTAGAAATTACTCAAATAAAAATCTCTTTTGGATAAATCAGTGAATGTTTATACTATGATTTTAAAAAATATTTTAAGTATTTTTCTAAAATTTATCTATTGTTAAATTTTCATACTGTAAGTAAAAACACATTCTTTTTTTAACAATGCCGCAGAAAATGTTTTTTTTATTATTATTGAAATTCAATAGAGGCTCGGGGGCGGTATCTAACAAATTTAATTTTGCTGTCCTTCATCAATTGTTAAAACTATTTTTCAGAATAATGTTTTCCAGAATATCAGAGAAAATTCATTTAAATTAAATTATTGCTGCATATTTATAATTTCGGAGAAAATTTTCTTATTGTTTTTATTATTTTAATTAATGTTATTATAAAACAAATTATAACATTAATACCTTATTATGAAATGTACAATTGAATATTTATTTTCATTAAATAGTTGCTGTAAAATACATCCCTATTAAGATGAACCTTTCAGTGATTCTATTAATTAAAATAATTTATCCATCTTAGGATTTAAATCTACAATCGCAAATGTATTTAAATTAAATATATAATTTCAATAACTTATTTATTATTTGCTTTATATAAGCGAAGTTCGTATCCAGAGTTTTTATTCAAGGGCGCTGCTCCCACCCTGAAATAAGTAGAAAAACTACAAATTGTGCATTTTCATTTGAAAAGTGGATTTATTCACAAAATCTCGCGAACCCCCCCCCCCCTCTTCTCCCCCCTCATACACACACAGACACCCCACAAAATAAAGAAATAAATAAAACGTAGTTACAACATTTACATATATAATTTCGAAGTTAAGTATTTTTTACCTTTATCTTTATTATATATATATATATATAATTATACATTTTTAATAATATTTGGTTTGTGTGGTGTTTGTGATTTCATAATTATTGGTCATTTTCATTATTTTCCAATGGTATTATTGTACAGAAAGTTTACATACATATATTGTCTTTAATTGTTTATTGCATCAAATTTGATGGTTTTTCATATGTTTTAAATGAATTAATCGGCCGCAATATGCTGGTGAATTAGTGGTATTGTATTTGATTTTCTATTGCATGTCATAGGTTCCATTTTTACTTTCAGTTTAATTGTTCAATTTAATGTCAGTGTAATATATTGATGCTAAATTTATTAATTTTATTTTATTAAATGGATAGAGAGTGGCGGAGTATCATAAAAATCTACCTGACTCTGATTCTGTCCTTCCTAAAAATAAATAAACAAATAAATAAATAAATAAAAATAATAATAAAACCCTTACACGAATTTAGATTCATATTCGTAAATGTTTTCCTACTAATTATTGATTCATAGTAACATCAGAAATTCAATCAAATCATTTACTATTTACTTTTAAGTATTTATGCAAAACGAAGAAAGAGTTATAAAAATATTTATCTAGATGCCAACTGAATATATACTTAAGCGAAATAAATAATTGCTGTAAAAAGTTGTAAAATGAATAATTGCTGTAATCTTTTAAAGTTCAGTCAATATTTTCACCCTACGTTATCCGTTTTCGATCATCTGATAACACCGGCAAGTTTTCCCTTCGTTTTCGGCCTGCTGGTAACGGCGGCAAATGGACCGAACGCGACTACTGACGTTCTAAAAAATGTCGCGACTACTCTCGGGTTAAGTTGTGTAATTTCACTCAAAATTCCCCCCCCCCCCAGCTAGGTAGCTGCCAACATTTAGGCACAAAATTATCCAGCCCTATTCTGTTTCGCACGACGAGTAAGTGGTGTGCGGCGCCAAATAAAGATTTACATAGATCACTCCTCAAACTAGAAACAACGGCCTAGCTCAATCAGTCGGCCCACGTGCTTGTCGGGATCACCGCTGGTGGGTGAACGCCTGCGGCGATCTGGCGTCTGTATACAACAGCGCCCCGCTGATCCAGAATACAAACCCGTTAACCTGGGTCCTCAAGCCCGGGAGGTAGGGTCTGGTCAGTGGTCTCTGAGCCTCAATGAGCGCGTTCACGGACCGCACCCTGGGTTCCCCAGGTTTACCACGGGTAACCCGAAGCGTTCAGAGACCGACATCACGTGACTTTTTCCGAGTTACCCGTAGCGTTCAGAGCCGGAGATTACCCCGATTTCTGGGAACCCACATTACCTGAAAAATTTTGTTGGGTAAAGTGATCACGTGGTTGGGAAATCTGATTTGTTGACGCGCTCATTATGAGCGCGTTCAGAGACCGAAACACGGGTAACTCGGAAAATTGGGGAATGACGTCATACTGGTTTCTCGGTGTAAGGTTGGGTAAAAACGGCTCTGAACGCTTTCGGGTACAGTTGCGGGATTTTTTTATTTACATTTACAAACATGGCGGCAGCTACACGTTCGACAGTGCAAATAGATTCAAATATCACTTTTTTTAGACGGGAAACTGTTCCAAAAGTTAATATTTATGGGGAATACTATCGCAAAAAATATGTATCACACACTGTTAAAAATTACCTCTGTTTTTAAAGGCTATCTATTTTCTGACCAATGAGAGCGCTTTATAGGCGTTTATGTAGCTTTCTCATTGATCAGAAAATAGATAGCCTTTAAAAACAGAGGTAATCTTTCACGATATTTTTAACAGTGCAGGTTTTGCTAGCCATTTTAGGCTTCCAAGCGTGAACTGATTTGTCATATGCAAAATTTACATTTATCTTCTAACTTATCTAAAAGTTAAACTTAGACCAGAAATGTTTTTATTATTATTTTTGTAATATGAAAAAACAATAACAATGTGCGATAAAACTGATCAAAACAGTGCTATTCCGATTAACAGTCACAGTTAAGCTATAAAATGGTAAACAAATCAGATTTCCCAACCACGTGATCACTTTACCCAACAAAATCTTTTTGGTAATGTGGGTTCCCCGAAATCTCGGTAATGTTCGGCTCTGAACGCTACGGGGAACTCGGAAAAAGTCACGTGATGTCGGTCTCTGAACGCTTCGGGTTACCTGTGGTAAACCTGGGGAACCCAGGGTGTGGTCCGTGAACGCGCTCTATATTTTAAAACTATTTAATGCAAATCCACTCGCTACAAGTAATGATCATTGCATTTGCTCAAATCAAATCATTCAATACAAAGTTCATTAAATGCATTGAGTTAACTTAAAAATTACTCGTAAACCCAAGAAACAAAAATTTTTTTAAACGAAAATCATACTACACTCGTCACATGAAAAAGATAACTTGTCAGATCAAAGAAAGTAGTAGAGAAACACCAAACGTGGAGCGTTTTTAAAATGCTATTAAGAAAACAATTCATAGGTATCCAGGTAGATTTTCGCTATTTTCGAAAAAAAAAAAAAAAATATCAGATCTTTGGCAAAGCATTCGCTAATTTACGAAAACTCTAAAAATACATGCTTTTAATTGGTCAATCTCGTTTCAACGCTATCTACAAGTCATTGGGTGTGTTCAAGAAGCACGCGCGCTATCTCAGAAGACAGGAACATGGAGTGGGCCTTTATTGTGGATGCAATAAACGTTCAGCGCGTTTAGGAACAAATCACGGTTTGATTAATGGAGGATATTCTAAATATGGGTTCGAGGCTGAAAAAAGTCACGTGATACCGGTAATTTACCCAAAGAACTTCTAACTGATAAGAAGGGAAGATACTACTGCTTTGCCTGATGAACTATTTCATTGGCTAGCAGAGATTTACATTACACGTCTACGGAGCCTTCCCTTCTTTACGCTAGACGTTTTCATAGATTAAGAACCAAGATGGGACATTTATGGCAAAATCTGTAATGGCAACAGTACTAGCGTCACTATCGGCAAGGGGGAAGAACTAACAAACCTCCGAAATTTACCTATGTTGAAGAAATATGTTTATCCTCTATGGTTTGAATATCTATTCGTTCCTAAAACGAAGCAAGTGTCAGATGATATTCTATTCATGCTAGCTTTATTTAGCTGCTTCTTTTTTTCTTTTACCGTACTTGTATTGTTCATTTTTAACTTACAAAATGATAATTAGACTGATAATATAAAAGAAAGCCGCCAGAAAATTCTGTTAAGAATGCAAATATTTAAGTTCATAAGATTAAATTGTAAAAAATCAAATTCAGGTATTGTGTCAATTTATTCATATCGAATAAAATTTTATTGAGTGTAATGTCAGTACCTCTATTTATTTTTAACTTTTAGATTTATACAATTAAAAAAATTTGTCGAAAGGAATTTTTCCCTATTTGTAATATTATTATAATTATTTCTTTTGACTTGATTGTACGTTATTTACATTAAAAACAATATTTTTATTTTATCTGTAAGGAAGTGAAAATGCATAAATTTTAAAAGATTAACTTATTAAACAATAGTTACAATAAACTTCATAAATTTATAAAACACGGGCTATAAAAATTTTCCTGCCAAAGGGGAATAATTATGAAATTTTCTGAGACTTGTAGAGTTCAACATTTCGTATATTTTTATGTTACACCATTGCTTTTGATATATAGCATTCAAGACGAAATTTTTACCTAGTAATCGTTGCACTTAAAACCGTTCACTAATCATGTAAAAAAAATATCCGTGCATGAACATAGAATAGATATTAGATATATAAAATAGAATGTCTATTCTATGTTCATGTATCGGTGTAAGATTCTATTGAAAACGTAAACATGCAACATTAAAAAAAAGAAAGATCACAATAAGGTAGATACTCAATAATAAGCATACTACAAGGATGGGGAGTTTCTTCCCCATTGACACTAAGGGCGCTACGATCACAATCGCATTACCATTACGCTCTATGGGAATGTCCGATCTTGGATGTTAATCTATTGATATTTTTACCTTGATCACGTGATCAAAACGCAGATGGAATATCCTCCATTATGGTGCTAATTATAAAGATAATTTGTTGCAAATGAATGGCAAGCTAGATGGATGAATGGATCAAAGACTTAATATACATAGACCGGCAAACTGTCAGTTTAACTGAGGATTTTTGATCACAGCTGTTGTACGGCAGTTTATATGTTTTATATTTAAATTTACCTAAAAAAATGCTTTTATTAGCGTATTTTTTCATTGCGGTTCATTAAGTATTAGTCTACCCTATTTCATTTAGCCCCTTTAAAAAAAATACCTTATTCATCAATTTTTTTTGGTTTTTTCGTATAGCAAGTAAGTATTTCAAAAAACATCCTCCAAGGATAAAAATATAGTGTTACTTTCGTTAATATGTATTCTTTAATTACCTTTTTGCATAAAAATTAGTTTAAAAAACGTAAATTTCTTTACAATAATTTAAAATTTTGTAAATTACTATATTATGTTACAGTTGCGACCTTTAATCTAAACTTCTTTGCCAGTTACTTTTGTAAGTCAAACTTAAAAAAAAGGTGGAATTATAATCTTTAGCAATCTGGTTCCATATAAATTTCGCCTTTATTTAGGTTTATAAGGCATGTGAAAATTAGATACTCTTTTTCAAACATACCATCCATAAAATTAGTAATAAATCGCCTTCTTTAACTATATTTCTGAAAATTAAATATTTATAACGCATATTTAGATATAAAAAATTGCTTCATGTAAAAAAATATGCCATAAACTTCTTATATATTGATAAAAATTAATTTTTAAGCTCATTCTAGCCATAGCACTTAACGGTAAATAACCACAGCTGACGTACAAACCTCGCGGTTCAAGTGTTACAATTTACTTCAGATGGCTGCCATGATTTCGCATGCTTTTGAATGGGAATTGCCGGTTTATGCATCTTAAAGCCGGGAACCCACATGCGGAAAAATACGACGGAATTGGACAGCAGACCAGCAAATTGACTCCATATTTGCCGCGTAGAAATGCGAAAACGCAGCGGAATTGTAGTTAAACATGTTTTAACTTTTTCCGTTTTCCGCGACGGCATCCGTAGAAATCAGACATGTGCAGTAGTTAACGCGGAAGCGCCAGCGAAAAACGCAAGTGCGAATAGTCGGAAATTTGGCTTGGCGGAAAATTTGCCGCTGCAGATTTCCGTCGTATTTTTCCGCATGTGGGTTCCCGGCTTAAAAGTCTTTGGAATGGATAGCGCTTTAAACTCCAGACTAGGGATTATGGGTTCGAATCCTTCGCTCCCCAAATTGTGTTATATATATATATTTTTAATTGGTTGCGTTATAATTTTCATAATAAATTAGATATTTTTGATAAAGATAAATTTTTATATTAGTAATACAGAAGCATATGTATTTCTATTATAATAATAAAATACTTATTTAAATACGAGAAAATGAGGTATTTCACGATGGATGTTTTACATTTGAACGCCTTTTAATATTCAAAGTGTTATTAAGCAAATGAAAAAATAAGTATTGTTCGAAAATATACGTTTGCGCGTAGGATGTTTTTCTTTCCTTTTTTTTACTTCTTTATTATAGGAGTGAACTTTTGTCGAGACTGGGATGCAAATCATATTTTACGAGTTAAAATCAACATGGAAAATATTATAAAAATAAAATATAATAGGTAAACATTATTTTAACTGAAGTATCTACACATATACTTTTTAAAGATATAAAATATATGGATTTTTGCATCTAGTTTTGTGGTGAATAAAGTATGATTATAATGTTTATAAACTTTCTACTGAAAGTATAAGTAGTATATTGCTCATACTAACAGGCCCTGATTATCAAATAGGCACGACAAGCACGTTTAGAAAATTAGAAGGGACACGAAATTGAGAAAACAAAGGCCCCCAAATTTTATATCGACTTAGTTCTATTCCAAAATTCTAATTTCTTTTCAAATTATTAACTAATTTACACACACATATGTTTTTTGTGGGTTTTTTTTTTTTCATAAAAATACCTTTCATTATTTTTCGTTAGTAGGTCAGTTTCAACCACATGATCACAATTCTCCAGTCTGTCCATTATTTTAGATGTATTGTTTATTTTATATATTGAATTTAAATATAATTGAATTTAGCTTGCATGCACAACGTATAATATTAATATTTTATGTTGTGCATGCATTCTGAATTCAAACTTTTTATCCAACTTACATTTTTACGCTAATACCCTGTAAAATCATTTTTGCACTGATTGTATCCAATTTTTTTAAGTGGAACATACAAAAAAACTTTCTTTTATGTGAATTCAACTCAGCCAGTGAATAATATTTGTAGCATTGGTGAGTTTTCGGGATGTCGAATAGAAAACACTTCTCGAATGATAGGGGCCCCCGAAATGAAACTGTGCTTCCCATAACTTCAGAGGTTAATCGGTCCCTGCATACTAACATGATTTTGAGTGCCATTTGTTTCTCATATTTTATTATGTATTTTCGTCTGTTATCCACACGGTATTAAAATATACAATCATAAAATAAGAAATATATATACTAAAAATTTCTCTGAAAAATTGTCTTACTAACAGTGCAAATTCCATTGAAATCCATTATCCAGTATAGTAGATTACACATAAATCTCGTAATATGGTGATATCACAATCTTGGTTTATTAACAGCATTCTATTTATTACGAAAAATATAAAGCAACTGATAAATCATTTTTAAATAGATTAAAAAAAATGTTAAAAAGTAAAAAAAAATGTTAAAAAGTAAAAAAAAAACTATAGCACCAATTGAATTGGTAAATTGTTTCAATAAACCTACCAAACAAAGCACAACAAATAAAACATAACCACAAAACGCACAATCACGCAATCAAATCGCCCACATAAATTTTTCTGAGCCGCCCGTGTAAAGTTTGTGCGCGGTTGGTTAACTAGTTTTAAATGCTGAACGGGCTAAAGTAGATGAAATAGGTCACGTGATGTTTTTCCCGAATGTTTTGAATTTTATCTGAGTAAACATAGGTATGTATTTCTGTTACGAAAACCATGTTTTGGAAAGATAAAGAAGTATAGTCGTTGTTTTTACCTGTTTTGAACCATAAAAATAATGAAATAATTGAATTATTTTAAAATTCCTTTCTTCGATAAGACCTACTCCATTGCAAAACTTCTGAGCGCGCGCGCGGCGTTGACTGCACTTCTGAACAGGCCTCATCAAAATTTCTGCAACACTCTCTGAGCCAGTAGAAATCATTCAACCAGTAGATCAATGGAGGATATTCCATCTACGTCATGATCACGTGGTCAAGGCAAAATCTTCTAGCATAAAGAAGGGAAAGCTCCGTTGACGTAATGTAAATACCCGCCAGCCAATGAAACAGTTATGGGGAAAGCAGTAGTAGCTTCCCTTCTTATCAATTAGAAGTTCTTTCTGTAAATTACCGGTACCACGTGACTTTTTTCTGCCTCGAACCCAGATTTGAAATATAGTCCATTAGATACCAGACCCTGTGTCGCTTCAAAATCTCAACTCGAACATTTTCCAGTTTCAGGATTACTAACGTTCACTCTTAAAACACAGCGTGTCTCGATATGAGAACGGTGGCATACGATGCTCAGGCTGTTCTTAGTCAGACGGGTTTGCCCAGACTAGGGCAAACTTAGGTATTTTCTATTCCAGAACTTTGTGACACTCACCTCAACGAATTCGATTATACGAGTGACTTAGGTTAAAAATCATTAGCTTGGCGTTAATAGCAGGCTCGCTAAGATGCTTGGCGATTCGCTATTGTCCAGAATTGTCAAAACCAATCAAATGTTATACCTCGTATGTCGCTTCACTTATATCTGTTACCGGCCAAACCCGATTTTAGGCCAAACTAGTTTATCCTAACGCGCATAGGATAAACTGGTTTTTCCTAGGCCAAACTAGTTTATCCTAACGCCCATAGGATAAACTACTTTTTCCTAGGCCAAACTAGTTTATCCTAACGCCCATAGGATAAACTAGTTTTTCCTAGGCCAAACTAGCTTATCCTAATGCCCGTAGGATAAACTAGATTTTCCTAGGCCAAACTAGTTCGGCCTAGCGTTCATAGGATAAACTAGTTTAGCCTGCTATTCATTGGTCCAAACTAGTTTATCCTAGGCCGATCTAGTTTATCCTAGGGCAATTCAATTTGGCATGATTTTATTGATCCCAAACGCCGCCCCAGTGCCAACTTTTTAGTTTATCCTAGGCCGATCCAGTTTATTCTAGGCCAATGCAATTTGTCGTGCTTTAATTGATGCTAACCTGTGTTGAGCACGCTCACAAAAAAAATAAATAAATAAAATTTAATAAAATGACGAACTTATTCAAAATCAAATCCATTTTCTCAAAAATGAGTCAAGTTCGCGCTAAAATTCAAAAATTTTCAAACGAATCAATTCAACTCAAATACAACTATGGAAGTGAGCGAAGTTCACTAAAAACTCGTGTTTTTTTTTATTTGTTACTATTTTATAAATATAATCTTTAGAGTCCAAATTTACAACATTTTGTGAGCTAGTCTTTTGGTTATTCGATTTAAGGGTCTTTACGGGCACACCGAATTTTCCTTTCCGACACTCGGCCCGGCCTTATTTGGGGATTACTTTATTCGAGAGGTTCGGGCCGAGATGGTTGGTTGGTTGGTTGTATGGGATTTTATGGCGCAAAATCCCTGAGGGGACATGCTGCGCCAAAAAAAACTAAAAAACACAATGTAAGTAAAAGAAATGAGAAAAACAATCTGGATGAGATCCCATCCAGATGTAGACAGAGACGTGTAGAAGTGTAAAATTTTTAATTAAAAATAGTAGCGTAAAAAAGTTAAAAGTAATTCAATGCAAGAGCAGCCTGGATGGGGTTCCCATCCTCTGGCCAAGATGGACCGGGACACAATTTTTTTCGGCTTAAGCCAGTTTTCAACCGAGCTCGTATGAAAATCATTTGGAGATCTCTGGTCTGTTCAGTAAAAATATCAGTAACATTTGCCCCGGCCAAACATTTTTTTAATGCACGTTTTTTTAAATCGCTATTATTCCACGGTGAAAATTATATATTTATTACTATTATTATTATTGTTATTATTATTATTATTAAGATGAGTTGATGCATTTTTATGTAATAAAATTAAAGTACGGTAAAACCTGAGAAAATGACCTGCCTATGACGGAATCCCGTCTTTAAGAAAAATAAATATATTGATCTTTGTAAAATAAGGATATTAGTAATTGTAAAAAGAATATAATGCATTTACAACAGACGATGAACCTTCTAAGATAGGAACCTGTCTAAAACGGACTTCTCTTCTTTCCTATACAATTCCGTCCTAGATGATTTTATCTTATATTATAATGCGAGCAAAAATTGTGTGTGTGTGTGTATGTGAATTTTATCTTAAAAACGGCTCTAACGATTTTGACGAAATTTTGTATTTTACCATTTTCGGGCACGATAAGACCATTGGGCTAGGTCACGTGTTCGAGAAAATTCGATTAGTGAGTCATAATGGGTCAAGGTCAAGCTAATTATATCTAAAAACGGCTCAATCGATTTTGACTAAATTTTATATCCAACTGTTTTTCGGCACGATAAAACTATTGGTCTAGGTCACATGCTCGAGAAATTTCGATTAGTGGGTCATTTTTGGGTCACTATGGGTCAAGCCAATTTTATCTAAAAAACGGCTCTAACGATTTGACAAAATTTTGTATTTTGTCGTTTCGATTACGAGAAGACCAATGGGATAAGTCACATATTAGAGAAAATTCGATTAGTGGGTTTTGGGCCACTGTGGGTCAAGCAAAGCTTATCTAGAAAACGGCTCTAACGATTTTGACGAAATTTTGTATTTTACCATTTTCGGGCACGAGAATACCATTGTGCTAGGTCACGTGTTCGAGAAAATTCGATTAGTGGGTCATTTTGGGTCAAGGTCAAGCTAATTATATCTCAAAAACGGCTCAATCGATTTTGACTAAATTTTACATCACCCCGTTTTTCGGCACGAGAAAACTATCGGGCTAGGTCACATGTTCGAGAAATTTCGATTAGTGGGTCATTTTTGGGTCACTATGGATCAAGCCAATTTTATCTCAAAAACGGCTCTAACGATTTTGACTAAATTTTGCATCTTGTCGTTTTCGATTACGAAAAGACCAATGGGATAAGTCACATATTAGAGAAAATTCCATTACTGGGTCATATTTGGGTCACTGTGGGTCAAGCAAAATTTATCTAGAAAACGGCTGGCTCTAACGATTTTGACAAAATTCTGTAATCTATCGTTTTCGGGCACAAGAATATCATTGGGCTTGATCGCATGTTCAAGCAAATTCGATTAGTGGGTCATTTTGGGCCACAATGGGTGAGGGTCAAGCTAATTGAATCCAAAAATAGGCTCAAAACATTTCGACAAAATTTTGCAATATACCATTCCCGGGCATGAGATGACCATTCGACTAAGTCACACGTACGAGAAAAATCGATTAGTGGGTCATTTTGGGTCAAATGGGTCAAGGTCAAGCTAATTACATCTAAAAAACGGCTCAATCGAATTTGACTAATTTTTATATTCAACTGTTTTTCGGCACGAGAAAACTATTGGGCTAGGTCACATGTTCGAGAAATTTCGATTAGTGGGTCATTTTTGGGTCCCTATGGATCAAGCCAATTTTATCTAAAAAAGGGCTCTAACGATTTTGACTAAATTTTGTATTCTGTCGTTTTGGATTACGATAAGACCAATGGGCTAAATCACATATTAGAAAAAAATCGATAGTGGGGCATTTTTGGGTCACTGTGGGTCAAGCAAAGTTTGTCTAGAAAACGGCTCTAACGATTTTGACGAAATTTTGTATTTTATCCTTTTCGGGCGCGAGAATACCATTGGGCTTGGTCGCATGTTTAAGTAAATTTGATTAGTGGGTCATTTTGAGTCACAATGGGTCAGAGTCAAGCTAATTGAATCTAAAAAAAGGCCCAAAACATTTTGACAAATTTCTGTAATATACCGTTTCCAGGCATGAGATGACAATTGGACCAAGTCACGTATTCGAGAAAAATCGATTAGTGGGTCATTTTTGAGTCACTATGGGCCAAGCTATTTGTATCTAAAAAAGACTCAAGCGATTTTGTCAAAATTTTGTATTATACAGTTTCTGGGTATGAGAAGACCATTGGGCTAAGTCACATGTTCGAGAAAATTCAATTAGTAGGTCATTTTTGTGTCACTGTGGGTCAAGCTAAGTGTATCTAAAATAACGGCTCAAAACATTATGGCAGAATTTTGTATTATATCGTTTCTGAGCATGAGAATACCATTGGGTTAGGTCACATGTTCGAGAAAATTCGATTAATTGGCCATTTTTAGGTCACTGTGGGTTAAGTTAACTTTACCTAGAAAACAGCTTTAATAATTTGGAATAAATGTTGCTTTCGATCGTTTTGGGGATCAAGAAGACCTTTGGTTTAGGTCGCATACTCAAGAAAATTCGATTAACCAGTTATTTTGGGTCACTATGGGTCAAGGTTTAGCTAATTTTATCTAAAAATGGCTCAAACGATTTTGAGAAAATTTCTTATTACACCGTTTCCTAGCACGAGAAGACCATTTGGATAGGTCAGATGTTAGATAAATTTAGATTAGTAGGTCCTTTTTGTGTTACCGTGGGCCAAGCTAATTTTATCTATAAAATAACTTTAGCGATTTTGACTAAATTTGGTATTCTATTGTTTTCGGGTTCGAGAAGAGTTAGGTCGTGTGTTCGAAAAATTTCGCTTAGTGATTCCCTTTGGCTTAGGATCATGCCAATTATATCTAAACAGCAAGAATTATACAGTGAGGATGAATTATCGAATTGAACACAAGGCTAATTTTGACCGAGCTTAGCTCGGTCATGCCCGCTAGTTATATAGAATTTTTAAATTTTGTAAATCTTCAAATAATAGAATGTGGATTAACGATATTAATGATACTATTGTAAACTATATTGATTTTTTAATGAATCTCTATTTTATGTAAATAGCTGAATAATTAATAATACCATTAATTTTTTTACACTGCTTGGAGACTTGAAAATCTGAAACTTTTCATATAGAGAAACCTTCCGAGACGAAATCACATAGGAGAGAAAAAGCTTCATTATAGTTAAGTTCCTTTTTTAGCAGGTCCGTCGTCTCTAGCAAATGTATTAGTTTTTTTTTTTTTTTTTCAAACGGATTATTATATTTAATTTGCACCGATTAAAAAAAAAAAAAAAAATCCGCTTAAAACAGAATTTCATGATACAGAGATTCTTTTAAAATGTTTTACAGTACTGTACCCCATCCGTATAAATGTATATGTACTATTCTTTAAAAGAGAATTTTAATTGTGGAATAATGGTAGCTTAAAAATATATTTATTTTAGGCCAAATTAGGACCGGGACTTCGCCGGATTTTTGAAAATTCTAGATTTCTGAAAGAACATCAAATGTACTTCTGATATATTCTTAATGGTGCATTTATTCATAATTAATTCAAAGCAAGTTATGTTTATGTGAGAAAAAAACACAATGCCGGATTTTCGAGGTTATACTGTATATTATATATCAACCCCCTAAATTTTATGATAATCTCTGATCCCTTTCTTTGGTCCTCCAGCACACAATCTGTCACATGGAACATATTTTGTAACTACCGGCGGCGGTGAAATTGGAGAATATAGGGGGCAGTATCCCACTCCCCACAGAATAAAATATATTATACAGGGGTGACGGCAAAACTACTTTGCACAAGGTTGGTGCCTCAGCGGTTGTTGTGATCAATAAAAGCACGTCAAATTGCATTGGCCTAAAATAAACTAGATCGGCGTAGGGTAAACTTGAAGGTTGGCGCTGGGGCGGTCTTTGGGATCAATTAAATCATGTCAAATTAAATTGGCCTAGGATAAACTAGATCGGCCTAGGATAAACTAGTTTGGACCAATGAATAGCAGGCTAAACTAGTTTATCCTATGGACATTAGGATAAACTAGTTTGGCCTAGGAAAAACTAGTTTATCCTATGGGCGTTAGGATAAACTAGTTTGGCCTGAAATCGGGTTTGGCCGGTAACATATCAATTCCATGGAAGAAAGAGATAGATGGAGATGCAGTATGCCGTAATAACGGTTTGCAATATGATGCGCGTTATCACTCAAATTTAAATGCTCTCACTAGGCCCAAACAAAGCAAGCACTTGGAACAGGAAATGAATTCTTTGACATCACCCGTGCATTTTTTTCTCTAAAGGCTCGTTTACACGGAGCTAGTTTCCTAGCTACAAGCCGGTGAGAAAAGTAGCGAGCGAGTCATCTAGCGAGATAGTGGTCGTTTACACACGAACTTGTTTGCTCGCTCAGTTGCATCATTTGCTAGGTTCTAAAGCTTTCTTTTATGTTTTTTTTTCTGTAAACAGCGTTTGTTTTTATATTAAGTGCTAGCTGAGTTTTTTTTTTCTTTTTTTGTATGTGTTTGTGGAAAAATGAAGTGGAAACCAAATGATATTGCCAAGTTTTTAAATGTACACCAAGAATACCCTGTGTTATGGAAGATAAAACAAACAGATTACTGCCATACGAAATTAAAAGATGAAATTTGAATTTTATAGTCTAATGGCTATTTATAAAATTTCATTAATTTTTAAGGTTTTAAGACCCGTGTCCATTATTGTAACGTTTAATTAGTCACTTTTCAGTAATGGACACCCCATGTAATCATTACTAAAAATGCTATTTCAGTGATGTTTAATAGGGCATAAAATCTTTTAACTGAAAACCTAATTAATCACATTTAATTTTTAAATTGCACTTATTGAATGTAGTAAAACCAAATTTTTAAAAACAGTGACACTTTTAATTAATTTCATGTGGTTAATAAAATTTTCAATGTTTTAATGACATAATTTTTTTTATAACTCTGCCCTGTTTTGTTTATCTGCCAATCAATGAAACGAATCAGGAAACAGATAATATTGTTTAAGGGCATATGGAAAAGAGAGGCTCATAGGGCTCAACCCCTCTCCATTTGAATAAAAACAAACTATTGTTTTAACGCATTCAAACTGATTGGTAAAGTTATCATACGAATTGAATATTTCTAACTGAGCGAAAAAATGCCCAAGCCGGAAAGCGAACACAGATCCTTGGTTTGCAGGGCCAATGCTCTACCGTTTAAGTTAACTGGGCCGACAACCGGTGAATATATCTGAGCGAAATATGCTCACCGGTTGTCAACCCAGTTAGTTTAAACGATAGAGCATTGGCCCTGTAAGCCAATGATCTGCGTTCGCTTTCCGGCTTGGGCATTTTTTCGCTCAGTTGGAAATATCAAATTCGTAAAAAAAAAAAAAAAAATTAAGTTACTCAAGTTGTTAAAAATCTATTATTTTCTATCTTAAACATTTACTTATTCATCTCTTACAAAAATGATTGAAATGTTTATTAAATGTATGGTAGTAATTAAATTAGTAAATCTACATATCAGTGGCCTCAAACGCCATCATAGTTCTGCAGTTTTATTTTCAAATTATTTTATTTAGTATTTAAAACACTCAACCCTCAGTATCGTTCCTATCATGTTTGTAATACTAATTACTAAAAGTAATTTCAGGTAGTTTAATTGTGAAAAATGGTATAAAATATACGAATCTATGCACTAATACTCCAAACATTTTTCAGAATTTTTTTTTTCTCAATTACTGCCCTCTAAACCCTGTACAGTCTCAATAATTTGATAACTGCAATTCCCCGACATTTGTATTTTAAACTACCTAAAATAATTAAAATATTCATCTTGTGATAATTACGGTAGTTATTTCAAACAGTGAATAAGTCTCAAATATATTTTAACCCTCAAACATATTCTAATTGTTAAGTTCGTTCGAAAAAATATATTTTGTTTAATGCAACTAAAGAAAAAAAATTATTTTTTGTGGGAGAAAATGGCTATTTTCATGTTGCGCTCACGAAACAAAATTCAATTATTTTGATAAATAAGTAATTTTTTGTGTAAGTAGTCCGTTTTTTGCTTTAGAATATTATGAATTTTTGGGAAATTTTCACAGCCAACGGATATTAAAAGTTTCACATGTTATCTTCATAAATATTTAATTATTTGTTTCATTCACATATCAGACTTTTTAAATGAACATTATGCTAACCAAAAACTTATAAAATCAATTGTGTGCCATGTAAATTAATATATTGCATTAATATAAAGCATGCGAATAATAGTTGTTGAAACTTGTCGAAAAACTTACTATTTTGCGTTATTTGTTGGAAAAGTGAAAAATAGAAAGTTTGTACGTGGGTAGTTCAATAATTATTGTCCCTAATGTACATAACATATTTGTACTGCAATGGTTGATGTGAAATATCGAAGCCTAATCTCTTAAATGCCTATATACTCAATTTCAAAACCTTAGCTGCTATATTAACATAGTTTTGGAGTGAGGGGTGAAGTTTTAAAGGACTATTTTTGAGGGAGTTTTTAATGAGGGGTGTGAGGGTGAAAAGTAGTAGGAAAATAAGAGTTCTGGCTCAGGAGGGGGTACGGGGGCACCGTGCGCAGTCCGTAGGTCCCTCCTCCCATCCCCCATCCTCATCTCCCCCTCCTTAGCACCCTCCAACACCGCCCCCTAGCGGGAAAAATGGCATTTTTAGAGTATTTTTCTGCTATAACATGGGGGTTGAACGTTAGATCGACTAGATTATCATACTATAAGATGAAGATTAAATTTACATTTGAATTTTGAACAATCTTTAACTTAATGAGTATTATTAATTAAGCAAAACAGTGGAAAATATCAATTTCTTAGGAAAAAAGCTGATTTCTGTAGATTTTATTCAACTACAAGATCAGAATATGAACTTAAATGGAGAAAGTGAAACATAAATTTGAATTTTGAATGAACAACACCTTAATAAGTATTATTAATTAACCAAAACAATGAAAATATCAATTTTTAATGAAAAAGCAGATTCTTTAGATCCTTTAGATTTTTTTCAACTATAAGATAGGGATATCATCTTAAAAGGAAAATTTAAACATATAATTTAGTTTTTGATCCACCATTACCTTAATAAATTTTGATAATTAAACAAATAACAAAGAATAATATCCAATTTTTAAAGAAAAAGATTAATTTTATTAATCCAATAATGATTTTTACATCTTTGTATAATACTTCGAACCTATCCAACGTTTTTATTCGTTATTGGCTTTAAATGTTATCATTTTCATATAAAATTTCGAGTTTTCAAACCAATTAACTTAATTTTACTACATTTTAAATGATGATATTTCTATGTAAATAACCAATTTTATCTTACACTTAGTAATTTTACACCAACCTAATTGATTTTACAGTGTTTAGACCACTGTAGGGTTATGTTTCATCATCACACTTCTTCTAAAAGTAAAAATAACCAGATTTCCCGCCCCCCTTTCATGAATTACATCTACGCTCTCTTCAAACTCATAAGAAAATCCTGCGTTTCACTCCCCTTGAAGGGAGGAGGATACACTAGCGTTACGTCACTTGTTTACAAAATATCGATATGTTGACGATTTGATCATTTTTCAAGATGTATAAAAGAAAGTATCAATATATATTTACATTATTACAAGTATAATTTTACAGTTTAATGAATAATTATTTATTTATTATTAGATACCCAATTTTATCAACAGATGAATTAACTATACCTGTGCTGAAACTACATTTCACCTACTTAGCCACACTTTAAAAAATTTACTTCAATATGTAAATATTAAGTGCATTTTTAACATAACACATGTTTTTCAACACTAGTTCCTATACGAGAAGTTTGTTTATTAAATAGTGTGTATTCACTTTCAAATTGCTTTTACTTGAAATTATATAAACCCTTTTAACAGAAAATTTGTTTAATCACAGAACGAACTGTATTTAACACGTTCAACCTCAATATCAATAATTAAACAAAACAATGGAAAATATCAATTTTTAAGAAGAAAAATAAAAACAGATTTCTTTAGATTTTCTTTTTTCAGCTACAAGATAAGAATAATAACTTAAATGAGGAACGTTAAACATATATTTTAGTTTTTGAACAACCATTACCTTAATGAATTTTAATAATTGAACAAATAACAAAAGGAAAATATGATTTTTAATGAAAAAGACTAATTTAAACGAATTTGATTAACTTTTACACTAGTTTGAGATTTTATCATCCTTTTAGATGCTAGCTATGTAGAATTTTAAACTTTCAATAAGACACACTTCAAGAAATACTCATTACTAAACAAAAATAAATTAATTTTAATCTAATCAATGACTGAAAATTTCACATTTTACAAATATTTTCATGAATGTGCATAAAAAATGAGAGTTTACAAATTAATATCCTTATTTTTATTACATTTAACTGGATTTTTCTATATTCGAGCTTAATTTTTATACACAAAGCATTATTTAATCAAATCCAGTACTTTCAGATTTAACGAAATTCAGCGTTTTTCGCTTTTCAAACTAATCCTATGTGCTAAAAAACAACAGCGCCTCCTATAATTTTATAGCGTTGAGTGAAACGAGTGGAATTTTTCATACTGTTTGCTGTTTTCGTTATATGAAGACATCAGCTTATATTCTCTAGTTAAACTAAAATGAGTAATATGCAAGAAATGTCTTTAACAGAGGAAGATTCAAGTCAATCTTACTTAAAGGATATGAAATCAGCTATACCCAGCCAAGAAGTACATGCTTCGAACATTGAAATAATACCCTCTTTACCACAACAACTAAAACCACCTTTTACTTGCAATCAATGCGAGAAATCCTATTCCAAAAAGAATACATTAAACAGACATCAAATATCCCATTTGGAGAAAAAGCCCTTTGAATGTGAAATATGCTCAGAGACATTCATTCAAAGCAGTGATTTAAAGCGACATAGTGTAACTCATTCCAGGACATCTACTACATATAAATGCGATCAATGCGGGAAAGATTATTTACAAAAGTGTCTGTTAACAATTCACAAGAGATCTCATAAGGAGTTTTATGATTGTGATAAATGTTCCAACTCTTTTTTAACAAAGTCTGTTTTAACTAAACATAAAAAAGTTCATCCCAAGGAATATGAATGTAAATACTGCAACATTAAATTGTACGATGAAGTTGAAATTTTACATCATAAAAAAGTTCACCCTAAGAAATATAGTTGTAAACACTGTAAAATTATCTTTTATCTCCAGAGGGAGTTTATTCATCATCTGATCGACATGCATAAATGAAAAATGCAAACTCTGTTAAGTCATAAACTTGATTTGAATATCTGTATATTTTAAAAATGTATATGTCCTCCTATAACTGTTGAAAATGTTGAATAAATATTGTTTAACTGAAAAAGCTTTTGTCGTTTATTTTTGCCATATCAACTTGTGATTTTTCTTGACTATCTCATCAAGTCAAAACGATTTTACTAAAATTTTAAAATACATATTGTATATTTTTTTTAGTTTAAATTTTTTTTAATTTCTTATCGAATGAAACATGAGTTAACTATCTTTTATTAATTTCATATTAAAAACCTAACGTTTTCCATATAATTTTATTGTGTTCCGTCTAAATTTTATATGCTCAATTAAATTCTATAATCCCTTCTTATTAGCAAACATTACTATTTAACTGGAAATTTCACATTAATGTTTTTCTTTTTTCATGATTGTACATATAAAAATCAGAGTTTACAAACTAATTTCCATAATTTATCACATTTGAACTTAATTTTTATATTCAAAACATTTAATCAAATTTTTATATTTTCTGATTCAGTGAAATTCGATGATTTTTCATATTTTAAACCAATACCACAATATTTATCGACATTGGACTTGATTCTTCCCTTGTATATTTTTACATTACACAATTAAGATATAGACTTAGGACAGCAATAGAGTTAAAAATTGATTATACTCAATCTTCACCTTATATGACCTGGTCCTACATGACATTTCTTATTGCTACAGTCACTTGATATATTAAAATTAGTCCGAGTTATTCAGTCTATATTATTAATCAAATTATCATATGTTTCATCTTACACTTCTAAGATTTCTGAATTATCATCCATCAAGTTGCTTAAAATATTAATACTGTGTTTATAGTTCTATTGATACATAGCCTACATGAATATAATCTTTAATTTTAACATTTCATATTTTAAATGACCTATTTTCAAAACTAAACTATATGAATTTTTACTACATCACTTATCAATATCACAGAATGATTTATGCTTCACACTTTTCTAATAATTATCAGATTCTTATAACATAATTTCTTGATAACATATATTATACTACTGATTTGTATGCATGAGTGAGTTGTCACGTGATCAAAACGATTGAGAATAATATAAATTTTCGAAAAGCAGCGCAGTATTTCTCATTTCAACTGTTAAACTTGGGAGAGAAGGTGACTTTAAGTGTGCAACTCTGATAAATTTCCAGATTTTAATTGAGGAATCGATTTCTTTGTTAGTGAATAAAGTAAGATTTAGTATATCATTACAACATATATGTATTAATAAAAATAAATAAACAAATGATTACTTATATATTAAACCTTTCCTAAGTATATAAATATATTTCTTTTATTGTACAGATGTTGCAGCAAGACGAATCAAAACAGCAGCAATCCTCTTTATCAGAAATGGATGATCTGAATGATTCGCTCTTAGCACATGTAGAGTTAAAGAATAATAAATATGTAAGTACTTAGATATGAAGTACTATAATTCATATATGAAACGTAATTAGAGTAAATTTAAAATCAAATATTTTATTGTTTGTACTTTAACAAATGTTTTTTATCCATATCATTGAAGAGAATTCTAATTGTTTACATTTATTTCTCTCACAGATGTGTTCTATTTGCTACAAACAATTTTTAAGTAAATGGAATTTAAAAGAACATACACAGATCCATACAGATGAACCCCCCAGGGTGATACCTTCTTTAGGTATTCGCGGGCTTCGCAACCCCGGGTTCCTGAGCGATCTTTCTCTTTTCTTTTTCCTCTTATTTCTCTTGCCTTTCTTTCCTCTTTGTTTCACTCTCATTGTGGTTTCCTCTTAGGAGGTGAGGGCAATTCTGCATGAGCCGATGTCATCCTGTATATCGACTCATGGAAAATTGTAAACCACCCACGTGTTTGCCGTGCGTGGCGACCCGTGTCCCTGGAGAGCTGGATCCTGGCAGTTGAGGGTCACCAACACACTGCTTTGGCCTCTGCTTCAGGTAGACGGGAGATGCATATTGGTCCCGTATGCATCAATCGGCTGGCCAGCTGACTTCTGTCACTGGCTGGGGATCAAGTGAGCGAGTACTTACTAGCCATCTCGTTAAGGGTAGAGACCGGCATAGGAATATCTTGTGACCGTATGGACCCTGGTTAGCACTGGTGCACGAATGTGCATCCCCTTGTTGGGCTCGGTAGTGGGTGGTGCGACCGGGGTCTGAACTATTTTTTTTTCAAATATGGATGGAAATACTAAAGTTCCTTCTACTTCTCTCCCATGTGGAGAGCAACAAGATGTACAGTCTTTATTTACTCGTTTTTTTGTTATTAAACGCACTGATAGTCTCTCTGATAGTTCTTTCAAAAAAACTTCACCATTTCTTATAGCAAAAACTTTCCAGTCTGTCTTGGGGGATGGTCATTCTCTAAAAAAATTACAATCTGGTGATTTACTGGTTTAGGTTCTTCAGCCAGGCAGTCTGAACTTTTATCAAATCCCAATAATATAAGTACTTTTTCTGTTTCTGTTAAAGCACATCATACTCTGAATACTTGCCGTGGTGTAATATCTGAACCAGATCTTATTTTCCACAAAAGAAGAACTTCTATCTAATTTAAGCGATCAAAATATAATAGATGTTCGTCGTATCACTATCCGTAGAAATGGGCAAATTCTTCCTACAAAACACATTATTCTCACATTCAATAGCCATATTTTACCTACTAGAATTAAAGCCGGTTATCTAAACTGTCCAGTCAGGCCTTATATACCTAATCCTTTCCGCTGTTTTAAATGCCAACGTTATGGCCATATTAATACAACCTGTCGTAGCAATGTTACATGTGCACGTTGTGCAGAGGTCGGACATGATGGTAAAACTTGCGAAAAACCCGAACGCTGTGCAAACTGTAAGGGTGATCACACATCATATTCTCGCTCTTGTCCTAATTGGATCCGTGAAAAGGAAACTCTTGCTGTTAAAATAACCCAAAAAATCTCCTACCATGAAGCTCATAAACTTGTTGAAAACAGGACCCCATCTGTTGGGGCATCATACTCCAGTATACTCAAACAACAATCAAAATCTGTAAGGCATATAAGTACCCAGACCGACTGCTCTTTTCCACCAAATAATTCAAGTATTATACAATCAACTGGCACTTCAACTAAAGAAACCCGCGACGTGTCACTTGGTAGTAAATGCTATGGTACCCCATTATTGGAACGCTGGCTACCATCCTCGGAACCAGTTACAATAGTATATCAACTCACTCAGTCACAGAAATCTCCAGTTGGATCCAAAAAGTCATCTAATCATCAGACAAACTAAGGCTGCCTCATCTCCAATACCATTACAGAAACCTAATTCTCTCCGAACATCATCAGTTCAATCAAAAATATCACCCGAACATAAGACTAAACAACCGCCAGCTCCAGATAAAAGCAAATTGGTGAAACCAATTCACCCAACTCAGAAAGCAAATGAAAAAATTTGTGTGCAAAAAGAAAGGAAGAAACCTCCAACTCAAATCTCTTCACAGTGGAAAACTGTGAAGAGAAAAGGTAATAAATCATGTCTTAGCCCAGCAATAACTAATATTAAAGATAACAAACAGCTCCTCAACTATGCAGAAGAGGCTATGGACTCTTGCAGTTATGACTCTGATAACGATGATAATAATACAGTTCTTGAAGTTATTCATCCTACGTAGCTTTATCTCGTTTTAAAATTTTGAATTATAACTTTCTTTTTAAAGCAGTATTATATAACATTTTATGCTTTATTTCTCGGACTAATTATAACTTTTCATAACTTTAGAGCTTTTAGAATTTTTTTAATTTAAATGTTCTTGTCTTTTAACTATTTTTTGGCTTTTAAAACCTTGTGTATTGTCGCTTTCCTTGTGCATTATTTTAATTACATGTATCATCACATTGCTTTCTTCATTTTACTTTGTTCTTTCACTTTTATATTTCTGACAATATTTTGCTGTAACTTTTAATTTTTAACTATGTTTACTCAACTTTTTCTTGGCGCAGCATGTCCCTACAGGGACTTTGTGCCATAAAACTCCAAACAACCAACCAACCATACAGATGAAAAACCCTATACTTGTGAAGATTGCCAAAAGCCCTTTTCAAGAAAATATGAATCAAAAATGCATACTACATCATATAGTCTATCACCAGCTGTATGTAAACTTTGAAGATATTCAAGAAATAACCAGACGTTTGAAGAATTTAACAATCAAGGAAGAGATTTAGACTATGTACTCAACCTATTTGCATAAGAGTTACCACATTATAACAAAATTGAAATTTCGAAGGCACACAGTGGATGCAAAGAAATTTTTGTTACCCATGATTCTCGCAACCACAATGAATTTGGATATTATTCATAATGTATTCCTTAAATTGTTATAATAAATATTCTTTTATCTGCACTTATCGACGTGTTTATTTATATCTCCTAACATTTTAAAAGAAAAACGCTTTCCCATCTTAAAAAATTTCATAAGAACAGATAAAAATTAACAGATGAATGAAAAAATATGCATGTTCACAAAGTTTTCTAGATATATTTACAAAAATGTTTACAAAATAAAAAATTGGCAAGAGTAAAAGACAAAATTTCACAAAATTAAAAAAAAAATACAACATAACATTTTTTTTTCTTCTTACAAATGCGAGTTTTTAGAAAAGTAGGAAAAAAAAATTACACTTGGATTTTTTTTTTTCAAAAAATATTTTTACAAAAAAATTTTTTACAAAAATTTTTTTTACAAAAAATATTTTTACAAAAAAAAAAATTACAAAAGTAAAAAAAAAAAAAAATAACATAAAACTCAAATTATCGATAGTAGACCTACCACGCCGAAATCCACTCTGAAAAACGGCAAGCATAATATTAAATTTCTAAAACATGCACGAGGCGACATTTGACCATTTTTTCAAGTAGTTTGCAAAGGCTACTAGTAAGTGCGATCGGCCTGTAATAATTTGGATTGGTAGCATCCTTTTCTGGTTTAGGAAAAGGAATGACAATAGCCCTACACCAAGTTAGTGGAAAAATATGTTCTGTCCAAATCCTATTGAAAACGTAAAGAGATTGTTGAGACAGTGGCGAGAGATGCTTGAGCATGATGTAAGGGATATCATCATGACCTGGGGCAGATACATGACTGTCACTCGAACACTTAATTAGCTCCGATATGATAAATGGTTGATTATATGAAAATGAATTATGATAATTAAAATTAATCCTGGTCACTTCAGTTTGTCTTTTATAGGTTAAAAATGATTCTGGATATGCAACTGAGTTTAAATTGATGCTAGGGTACTTCCTATTGTTTCAGCTATGTTTTTGGTAGAAGTGATGGTTTGACAGTTATGATTTTAAATGGAAATATAATGATTTTCAGGGTACAGGCACATACATTTTTTCACTTTTTGCCCGAGTTCTTTACTAGAGGTGTTAGAGTCTATGCTCGAAACGTAGGTAATCCAGGGGTCCCGTTGGCTTTTGCATCGCACTCTTCTTGCTTCAGCCTTTCCTTTTTTATATACCATGTACACTGCTCAAAACAGTGAGGGGAGCACAGTGTTCTAACGGAATTGCGCTAATATTTACACCGGTAAGTGACGTAAAATGAAACATCCATAATTTAAAGCGTAGTAGAAAACAAATAAAACTTCACAGGCAAATTTAAGTTTATGACGTCAAAAAGTAGATAAGTGCAGAAATCGGGATTTTGCAGAAACGTCTGTTTCACTGTCTCACTTGTAAAATTCAATTTCTCAGCTTGTGTTTTGAGAAAAGGTGACTTGGAAATGTTACAACAATGTGATTTACGGTATCCATGGCTTGCCGTGTTATCGGGATAGTTAAATCTGGGAAAACACAACGAAGTGTAGTGGGCGCTGTTGAAAACGCAAGAAGTGTCAGTGCAAGGCTGTGGAATAGATTCGAAGACACGTAGAATAGTAGACGTCGACAAGGAAAAAGTCGGCGATGTGCTAGTTCAGACACTGATGACCAATATATCCTGTTAACGGCTCATAGAGACGGAACAGGCAATGCTACTCTGTTGCAAGCAGAGATGTTCTTGGCCACAGGACGAAGGGTTTCCAGTAAAACACTCCAAAATAGGCTTAATCAGGGTGGTGTCAATGCACGTAAGCCAATGGTTTGTAATCCGTTGATCTCAAGCAACTGTCCAGCTCAAAGAAGCTGGGCAACTGAACATAGAGTTTGGAGGTAACATTGTTGGTGTCAAATTAAGTTTACAGACGAGTCCCGATTCAGTCTGTATGTGACATCAGATGTATTTTTGCATGGAGAGAAAAATGCACTAAAAATAATCCCACATTCGTTCGTGAAAGATCACATTACAGACGAGGTGGGTTGATGCTAAGGGCTGGAATCAGCATAGGTAGACGTACGGGCCTGCATATCATTCGGAATGGCACTTTGACAGTCCGAAGTTATACAGACGAGATACTGAGACCTCATGTCGTATTTTATGTTGCAGCAATTAGTGATTTCTTTTTTCCATGCATGATAATGCCAGACCTCATACAGTTCGTCTTGCGGAAAACATGCTTGAAGTTAAAACAATACAGCGTAAGGAATGACCAGCAGGATCTTCTGAACTAAATCCGATCGAGCATGTTTGGGACATACTCAGACGACGCATTTCAGCGAGACCAAGGCCTCTTTTTACTGGCCGGGACTTGGAAATATCAATTCTTGAGCAATGGAACAGTATTTCCCAAATTCTTATCGATAACCTCATCGCATCTATGGAAAACAGGTATGCAGCAGTCTGAACTGTTCGAGGAGACCACACGCCATATTAAAAATATTGCATCATTTCTAAAGATTACTTTTTTTTATCATTTACATGAAACCAAATTGTTGCCCTAAACCATCTTTTTTTCTGTATTGCACATTCATACACGTGTACTGTCCATTTTATGCCCATACACGGCTGTCTTGCACTGTTCTCTTCACTTTTTTGTTTGCTCCCCAAATTTTTTGAGCAGTGTAGTTATTTGGATGTCTACGAAATCAACCCCAAGCCTTTTGTTGTTTTTTCTTTGCAATTTGGCGGTCGTTATTCCACCATGGTTTCCTGTGTTTTTGAGTGGATAAAGTTTTTCGAATGCTAGCATCAGCAGCATTGAAAATACGGTGAGTTATATTATCAAGTTCTTTGTCAATATTATCCTGTATTATGTTAGTTGTAATGTTTGCAATTGCAGTAAAAGTTAGACAATTCGCTCTATATACATATCATTTCGGATAGTTATTAGAACCTCCACTAGGTGTAGTCAAAGAAATAAAAGTAGGAAAGTGGTCACTGCCATGCAAGTCATAAAAAACACTAAAGTTCCAAAATGCATAAAGTGATGGGGAGCAGATAGTAACATCTAATGCGTGTAAGGTGTGGGTTGGTTCTTGAAAATAAGTGTGATCTTCATTATTCAGCAGACATAAGCCATTGTCAGAAATCATTTTCTCAATTACATCACCACGTTGATTAGTGTCATTGTTACCCCACAGTTGACTGTGTGCATTGAAGTTTCCAACAAGGATGTAAGGAGGGGGAAGTTGGTGAAGGAGATTATCAAGGTTTGCAGACTGTATAGGGTGATTTGAAGGCAAATGAATAGTACAGACAGTAATTGGTCTATATGTACACGGACTGCAACTGGTTGAAGATTAGTATTTAAAGGGATATGATTATGGGGTAAACTGCGAGAGACAGAAATAGCCACTCCACCGGTGGCCCTGTCATTACATGTAAAATCTTTTCTGTAGGTTACATAGCTGCGTAATTGGGCTTTGGTACTGGGTTTTAAATGGGTTACCGGCAGAGATGAACATAAAGATGGATGGAAAGATAGAATATTGCGGATTTCGTCATGTTTAGTGTGATAACCACGGCAGTTCCACGAAACAATATTAATCATAATTGTTTTGTTCTAGATAAAGTTATACGCGTTATTTTATTCGGAGATGGTATACATACTATCTCCATCGTTAAATTCTTCAACCGGTTCCGGGTGAAGAGCTACAGGGTCATCCTCCTCCATTTTATCATTCTGTTTTGATTGTGTTTCATTTGTAGATATTTTTTTCTTTTTCTTTTTGGATGTATTTTCAGATGATATTGTGGCTTTAATTGTTGGTAGGTTAAATTTTCCTGCATCAGATTTACGGTTTTATTTCACAGATAGTGTTTTAGTTGTAGTTTGAGAACCTCTTTTATTGAGTCTAAGTTTAGAAATAAAAGATTGTGCTGATTCTGAAGAAGTATTTGTTGATGATTTAGTAGGAACAGATTTTGGTGAATTAGGTGGATCAGATTGTGTTGAACTATTTGTCTTACCAAAATTATTAGACAGGTTGTTTTCTTTTTGATTAGGTTGGCAATTAGGCTTAGTGGGGAGTTCAGTTTGAGTTTCAATAGTTTTATATTTTTTATGGACGGTTTTAGACAAGTCAGTTGCATATGACACACCACCTTTGGGCGTCCTGGATTCAACGATTTTTCTAGCTTCAGGGTACGATATGTTACCTTTTGTGTGTATAATCGGTATTTTTTTTTCTATTTTCCATTGTTCACACAATTTACACATGTTCACATGCAATTTACACAACAATATTGGGTATTGCAGTGTTCACTTTCATGGCCTACTGCACTGCACCGACCACAGGTGAGATTACCACGACATGCCCATTTTGAATGTCGTAAACGTTGACATTTAAAACACCGTAGTGGATTTTTAATATATGGTCTTACAGAAAAAGAAAGATATCCGGCTGTTATATATTTGGATAGATTGGGAGAGTTAAATGTAAGTATTATGTGCTTAGTGGGTATTTGGACTTGATTAGATGGTATTTGAGTGTCATTGCGGTAAATTTATATTCTTCTAGCTTGGGTCACTGCTTGTTCCTTAATGTTTTCAACTATTTCTTCTTATGAGACATGTAGGAGGTCAGATTCAGAGATAACTCCACGGGATGTATTTCGACTTCTATGTGGACTCAGAGACAAGAATATTTGCAAAATGAGTGCATTTCTTTACTTTTTCTGCTTGTTGATTATTATTCACTATTAGGAGTTCACCAGATTTTAGTTTTTTGTTGTCTTCGGTTCACCAACTAAACTTTGGATAGCTTTATGTATAAAAAAGGGAGATGTTTTGTCAAAACTCCGTTCTTCATGCTTCAGAATAAAAAACCTTTTCCCCACCATACTTCCACTAGAGTTCGCATTCTTGCATTCTATATTGAAAGCAGAATCCTCAACTATTTCACCCCATGATTTATTTTTGTCCGGATTAGAGGTAATTTTTGAATCGGAGCTCGACGCATCATTTCTCCCTTCATTTGGTTGTTGGGCTTTCACATCACATATTTTATTTTCCTCGTGTGTAGCCATACAGATTTATAGAAAACCGCTAGGCATCGGACCTGGTAGCGACCCTTCTTTAAAATTTCGACCCCTACTTTAGGCGCGTGTCTCAAAAGGTAAAACTATTCCCAAAAAACTTCCACGTTTTTCAAACATTGGATTAAACTTGATACCATTTCCTAGTCTCTAGTTCTTTCACTTTGGAATCAGGAAGCCAGTAGGGTAGCCTTTACAGCTCTGTCCAACCTACAGCCACTTTCGCCGAAAGGCACCAGTCTCCCGTTGTTGGTCCTATCAGCCACCATACAAGTAGTCGTCCTCCGATCACGAAACCGATTTTGAAAATACCCTGCCCTCTGGGATTCGAGATCAGCCTAAAAAGGTAGAAACGAGGCGATGAAATTAAAAAAACTCAACACCCAAAGCGTCTCACGTGAAAATAAAAAAAATCCACTATTGTATATAAAAAAGGAAGTAATGTGAAAGAGAACTTAAGAAACAAGGTGTATTTTTTTTCTTTTCAGCACTTAAAATTTTTTTTTCAGAACAAATGCACTAGAACGACGTTAGTAGAACAAAGAACAGTCTAAACAAAAAAAAATAGTAAAACATCGAACAAGAACAAAGGGGATATAAAACCAAAAAGAGAAGAAGACAGGAAAGGAGAAAGATCGCTCGGGAACCCGGGATCACGAGACCCGTAAATACCTAAAGAAGGTACAGACCAAAGGGCAAGTCGTCGGCAGGTCTGGATGGCCTGTCGGTGTGCGACAGCCGGAGGAACTGCAACCGTGCCAAAGCCAAATTGTGAAGTCTCTTTCGAATGCTGCATTTGATTCCAGGAATACTTATCAGTAGCCATACGATTTCCATCAAGAAGAAAAATAATATTGCGAATCCAGCTCATTTGAGATCCATCTCCATTGCTTCTAATCTAACCAGACAGTTTCATACGATACTAGTCAATAGATTGGTTGGTTGTATATTGTATCATGGCACAAAATCCCATAAGGGACATGCTGCACCAAACAAGAGTAGACTAAAAACATAAAAATAAAGAGCATCAGAAAAGCAATTTGGATGGGGGTCCCATCCAGATGCAGTCACAAATGTGTAGATAGGGACGAAAATTAAAAACAAAACAATCGGTTGGTTGGTTGGTTGTATTGGGTTTTATGGCGCAAAATCCCCAACGGGACATGCTGCGCCAAACAAAGGCGAAAAAAAAAGAAGTGAGTTAACAAATGACACCGAGAAAAAAAATGAGTTGAAATAGAAAAGCCATCTGGATGGGGTAACCCATCCAGATGTAGTCGTTAAACAAGAATAGAAATCAATGTGAAAAAGAAATCCAGTTAAACCAAGTAAACAAATTATCTGGATGGGCCCTCCATCCAGATGTCGATAACAAAGTCCCACACATGAAGCCTATAAAAAACTATATCTCAAAATAAAAACCAATGCGTTTTAAAAAAGTAAAGAGTGCCCCATGAGATGTTTCCCCAATGACGTTTGCAAAGATAGGTGATATGTATTAAAATAAAATCTATATAAGTGCCAGAGGCCCGGACAGTCAGATAAAACATGATGGATGGTCAGGTTATCAAAATGACAATGTGGACACATGGGTGCATCCTCCCGAAGTAATAGATGTTTATGAGTAATTCTTGAATGTCCAATTCTCAGACGAGTCAGAATAACATCAGTTTGTCTTGGATAAATCGGAAGCCAGGTTATGATTGTTCGTTTAATACGATGCAGTTTATTAGTGTTTTCTAAATCCCAACTCTCTTGCCAATTATTCTGAATAAAGTGTTTTATAAGTAGTTTAACGTCTGAGAAAGGAACTTTATGGTGTAGCGGATTAAGAGCACGTTTTGCCGCCTCATCTGCTTTCTCATTACCAGGAATACCCATATGTCCAGGTACCCAGCAAAATAAAATATTATAGCCGCGTCTTGTCAATTTATTATAAAAATCTAAGATAGATGAGACAAAAGGATGTTTTTTAAAAGATTTTATTGCGTCAATAGAACTATTTGAGTCAGTATAAATGATGAAGGATGTGTTATGGTGATGAGAAATGTGCAACATGGCTCTCTCTATCGCGATCAGTTCAGATGTAAACACAGAAGTAGACGAATGCAGCCGGTAGCTGAGATAAGTGTTTTCACAAAAAACACCGCAACCAACAATATCTCCCATTTTGGAACCGTCTGTATAAATGTCAGTGTAACTATTGAAATTTGATCTATGTGCAGCAAATAGTTGTTGGAAAATAATTGGAGCCAAATTATTTTTATCATATCCTTTAAAAGGATGGAGAGAAGTAATATTAAGAGGTTTCCAAGGAGGTAGCACATGTGGGTGACATGAGCTCACCTCGATATTACTCAGAGGGGTATTGTCAATAAAGTTTCTTATTCTTTAACCAAAAGATGGGATGCAAGATGGGCTATGCTGATAAAGCGTGGCATTGTCAGTATTTAACAAGTGGGAATGAAGTGGATGACCATGATGCGAAAGGAGACGGTAATACGGAATCAATGAGAGTTTTTCGCGAATCTGATAGAGTGACGGTTCATTACAATCTACATACAAGCTTAAAACTGGTGATGTACGAAATGCACCAGAGCAAACACGAAGTGCACTATGGTGCACAGTGTCAAGTTTATTAAGAACAGAATTACGTGTTGAACCGTAGACCTGGCAGGCATAGTCAATTTTTGAACGGATTACAGAACGATAAATTTTGAGGAGAGATGTACGGTCTGCTCCCCATGAAGTATTTGAAAGCACTTTAAGTAAATTAAGCGATTTTTCACATTTTGTCCTTAGTTGTAAAACATGAGGTAAAAAAGTCAGTTTATTATCAAAATAAAGGCCTAAATAACGAACATTGTTTACAACGGGGATTTGAGAAGAGCCAATAAAGATTTCGGGATCTGGATGCAGACCCCTACATCTACAGAAGTGCACACAGGAAGTTTTGTCATGGGAAATAATAAAACCATTTTTATTTGTCCAGTTAAGAATATTTTTGATTGCAATTTGCAGTTGTCTCTCAATAAAACGCATGTCCTGTCCCATACACATAATTCTGAAGTCATCAACGTATAAATCTCCCTTCACAGAAGGGGGTAGTTGATTCAGGATGTTATTTATTTTGATTGCAAAGAGGGTGACACTCAGGACACTGCCCTGAGGTACACCCTCTTCTTGTTCATAAAAACTAGATAAAATTCCAAAAATCCGAACTTGAAAAAGTCGAATTGTGAGGAAGTTTTGATAAAAATTGGAAGGTTCCCCACGAAAGAGCAAGTTAAAAAGGTCACGAAGGATTCCATAACGCCAGGTTCTGTCATAAGCTTTCGCCATATCAAAAAATATGGACACCAAATGGTTGCGTGTTAAAAAGGCTGTCCGGATGTGATCTTCCAAATGAATCAAATTATTGATAGTAGACCTACCACGTCGAAATCCACTTTGAAAAGCGGCAAGGCAATTGTTGGTTTCTAAAACATGAACAAGGCGGCAGTTGACCATTTTTTCAAGCAATTTGCAAAGACTGCTAGTAAGTGCGATCGGCCTGTAATTATTTGGATTAGCAGCACCTTTTCCTGGCTTAGGAAAAGGAATAACGATAGCCCAGCACCAAGCATTGGGAAAAAGCTGTTCTGTCCAAATCCTGTTATAAAAAGAAAGCAGATTGTTAAGTGAAGTATGTGAGAGATGCTTGAGCATGATGTAAGTGATGCCATCGTGACCTGGAGCAGATAAGTGACTATCTTGTAAACAATTTAAAAGCTCTGAAATAATAAATGGCTGATTGTATGAAAATGAGTTATGAGTATTAAAATTAATTCTGGTCATTTCAGTCTGTCTTTTGTAAGATAAAAAAGGCTCTGGATATGCGTCTGATTTAGAAATAGATGCTAGGGTACTACCTATTTTCTCAGCAATGTTCTTAGGAGAAGTGATGGTGTGACCGTTATGTTTTAAAATAGAAATATGATTTTCAGAGTAAAGGCCCATACATTTTTTTACTTTTACCCAGAGTTCTTTGCTTGAAGTATTGGAGTTTATGCTTGATACATAGTTAATCCAGGACTCCCGTTGGCTTTTGCGTCGCACTCGTCTAGCTTCTGCCTTTGCTTTTTTAAATGCTATATAGTTATTTGGGTATCTCCGAAAGAGACCCCAAGCACTCTGTTGTTTTTTCTTTGCACTTTGGCAATCGCTATTCCACCATGGTTTTCTGATTATATGGTTAGATGATGTTTTTGGAATGCTGGAATCCGCAGCATTGGTAATACATTGAGTTATATTATCAAGTACATTGTCAATAGTCCCCGCAATCATGTTAGTGGTGAAGTTTGCAAGTGATGTAAAAGATGGCCAGTTGGCTCTGTCATATATGTAATGTTTTGTATAGTTATTACAATCCGTAACAGGAGTAGTCAGTGTAATAAAAGTGGGAAAGTGGTCACTGCCATGTAGGTCACTTGAGACCCAGAAGTTCCAGAAAGGATAAAGATATGGTGAGCAAATTGCAAGATCTATTGCATGGAATGTACGAGTCAGCTCGTGAAAATAAGTGTGATCACCATTATTGAGCAGGTATAAGCCGTTGTCAGATATAAGTTTTTCAATAGTATCACCAGGGAGATTAGAATCACGGTTGCCCAGAGTTGGCTGTGTGCATTAAAATCTCCAACACTGACATAAGGAGCAGGGAGTTGGAGAAGGAGATTATCAAGATGTGCTGACTGAATAGTTTGGTTAGGAGGTAAATAAATTGTACATAGTGTTATGAGTTGTTTTATATGTACACGGACTGAAACAGCTTGTAAGTTTGTGTTTAAATTAATATGAGTATGGGGTAAATTGCGAAGGATGAAAAGAGCCACTCCACCAGTGGCCCTTACATTTCCAGTAAAATCTTTACGGTAGCTAGCAAAATTACGTAATATTGCATTGTCATTGGGTTTTAAATGGGTTTCCTGAAGTGCTAAACATAATGGATGATGGTCAGAGAGAATATTACGGATCTAGTCATGTTTATTATGATATCCACGGCAGTTCCACGAAATAATATTAGTCATGTTTTTTTTTCTTATACAAAATTAACTGCGTTATATTACTTGGAGACAGTGGACATACTATCCCCATCGTTAAAGTTTTCATCCGGTTCTGGGTGAAGAGCTAAAGCATCATCCTCTTCCATTTTATCATGTTGTTTTGTATGGGTTTGATTTTGGGAAGTTTTACTTTTTTTCTTTTTGGTAGTATTAATCAGGTGAGACACTGGATTTAACTATTGGTAGTTTATGTTTTTCTGTATCAGTTCTATGGCCTGGTTTTAAAGGTGTTGGTTTAGTGATATTTTGAGAGCCTCATTTATGGAGTGGAAGTTTCGAAAAATTAGGTTGTGCTGACTTAGAAGAGACAGTTTCTGGTTGCGGTGATTTAGGAGGAACAGTATTCGATGGCTTAGAAGAAACTGATTTCGGTGGCTTAGGAAGAACAGATTGCGTTGAACTATTTACCTTACCAGTATTATTAGACGGGTTAATTCCCTTTTGTTTTGGTTGGCAATTATTTTCAGTAGGGAAATCTGTTTGGGTTCCAATACTTTGATAAGTTTTATTCACAGTTTTAGTTAAGGCAGCAGCATATGAAAGACCGACTTTAGGTGCCCTGGATTCAACTATTTTTCTTGCTTCAGGGTACGACATATTTTCTTTTGTGCGTATTGTCTGTATTTCTTTTTCCATTGTTCACAGGATTTAGAATAGGATGGGTTGGTTGATGGTTGATTAGAGTTTTATGGCACAAAGTCCTCATAGGGACATGCTGCGCCAAGAAAATGTTAAGGAGTAAAACATAGTTAAAAATTAAAAGTTACATTAAAAGATTGTCAGAGATATAAAAGTGAAAAAACAAAACAAAATGAAGAAAGCAATGTGATGATACAAGTAATTAAAAATAATGCACAATGAAAGCGACAATACACAAGGTTTTAAAAGACAAAAAATAGTTAAAACACTAGAATATTTAAATTAAAAAATTCTAAATTCTAAAATCTCTAAAGTTATGAAAAGTTATATGTTCAAGAAATAAAGCATAAAATGTTATATAATACTGCTTTAAGAACGAAGTTATAATTCAAAATTTTAAAACGATATACAGCTACGTAGGATGAATAACTTCAAAAACTGTATTATTGTCATCGTTATCAGAGTCATAACTACAAGAGTCCATAGCCTCTTCTGCATAGTTGAGCAGCTGTTTGTGATCTTTAATATTAGTTATTGCTGGGCTAAGACATGATTTATTGCCTTTTCTCTTCACAGTTTTCCACTGTGAAGAGATTTGAGTTCGAGGTTTCTTTCTTTCTTTTTGCGCGAAAGTTTTTTCATTTGCTTTCGGAGTTGGACAAACAATAGGTTTCACTAATTTGCTTTTATCTGTAGCTGGCGTTTTTTTTGTCTTATGTTCGGTTGATATTTTTGATTTAACTGATGATGTTTGGGGAGAATTAGGTTTCTGTAATGATAGAACTGGAGATGAAGTAACCTTAGTTTCAGTCTGATGATTAGATGACTTTTTGGATCCAACTGGAGATTTCTGTGAATGAGTAAGTTGATATTCTATTGTAACTGGTTCTGAGGATGGTAGTCAACGTTCCAATAATGGGGTACCATAGCATTTACTACCAAGAGACACGTCCCGGGTTTTTTTAGGTGAAGTATTGGTTGAATGTGTCATAGATGTATTATTTGGTGGAAAAGAGCAGACGGTCTGGGTACTGATGTGCCTTACGGATTTTGGTTGTTGTTTGAGTATACTGGAGTAAGATACCCCAACAGAGGGGGTCCTAGATTCAACAAGTTTACGGGCTTCAGGGTAGTAAAGTTTTTCAGTAATCTTAACTGCAAGAATTTCCTTTTCACGGATCCACTTAGGACAAGAGCGAGAGTACGATGTATGGTCACCTTTACAATTAGCGCAGAGTTCTGGTTTTTCACAAGTTTTACCGTCATGGCCGACTTCTGCACAACGTGGACAAGTGGCAGATCCACGACAGGTAGTATTAGTATGTCCATACCGCTGGCACTTAAAACAACGCAGAGAATTAGGGATATAAGGCCTAACTGGACAGTTTAAATAACCAGCTTTAATTGTAGAAGGTAAGGTTGGTTGGTTGGTTGTATGGGGTTTTATGGCGCAAAATCCCTTAAAGGACATGCTGCGCCAAAAAAAAGTAGACTAAAACATCAAAAAAGTGAGAGATAGAAAAATGAAAAAATAAAGGAACAATGAGAAGAGCAACCTGGATGGGGTGTCCCATCCAGATGTAGTCGAACAAGAGTAGAAAAGACTAACTTTTAAATACTATAAAACAGTAGAGTAGAAACAAAAGAATAAGTCAATAAAAAGTGCAGTCTGGAAGGGGTTCCCTTCCAGATATCACAAAGGTGTAAACAGAAAATTTAATCGTTAAACCAAAGATATACAAATTAAATTTCAAAGTAAAATCCAGCATGTTTTAAAAAAGTAAATAGTGCCCTATGAGGTTTATCCCCAATAAGGTTTGTCAAGAGTGGTGATGATGACTTAAAATAAGTTCTATATAAGTGCCGGAGACCCGGACAGTCAGTTAAAATATGATGAATGGTCAGGTAATCAAAATGACAATGTGGACACATGGGAGCATCCTTCCGAAGTAAAAGATGTTTATGAGTGATCCTTGAATGTCCAATTCTCAGACGAGTAAGTAGAACATCTGTTTTTCTTGGATAACTCGGAGGCCAGGTCATTATTAGAGGTTTGATATGGTGCAGTTTATTATTGTTTTCCATATCCCAACTTTCTTGCCATTTATTCTGAATAAAAATATTTATAAGTAGTTTAACGTCTGAGAAAGGAACATCATGGTGTAACGGATTAAGAGCACGTTTTGCTGCCTCATCTGCTTTCTCATTGCCAGGAATACCCATGTGTCCAGGTACCCAGCAGAATAAAATATTATGACCACGCCTTGTCAATTTGTTATAAATATCTAGGATGGATGAGACAAGAGGATGCTTGTTAAAAGATTTAATTGCGTCAATAGAACTATTTGAGTCTGTATAGATAATGAAGGATGAGCTATGATGATGAGATATGTGCACCATGGCTCTCTCTATTGCAATCAGTTCGGATGTAAAGACAGAGATAGAAGGATGGAGACGATAGCTTAATGAAGTGTTGTCACAAAATACACCACAACCAACAGTATTGCCACTCTTAGATCCATCTGTATAAATGTCAGAATGCCATTAAAATTTGCTCGGTGTGCGGCAAATAACTGTTGAAAAACTGCAGGGGCCAAGTTGTTTTTATCATATCCTTTAAAGGGATGGAGCGATGTAATATCAGGAGGGTTCCAAGGAGGGAGTACATGCAATGGACATGGACTTACCCTGATATTACTCAGTGGGCTATTATCAGTAATTTTTCTAATTCTGACACCAAAAGATGGGATGCAAGATGGTCGATGCTGATAAAGAATACCATTGTCGGTGTTTAAAATGTATGTATGAAGAGGATGGCCAGGATGTGAAAGGAGACGGTAATACAGTTCTAAAGAAAGCTTTTCACGAATGTGGTGTAATGATGGTTCATTGCAGTCAACATAAAGACTTAAAACTGGAGAGGTACGAAATGCACCAGAGCAAACACGGAGTGCGCTATGGTGCACTGTGTCAAGTTTTTTAAGAACAGAATTACGTGCAGAACCATAGACCTGGCAGGCATAATCAATTTTGGAGCGGATTATAGAGCGATAAATTTTCAAGAGAGAACCACGGTCTGCTCCCCAAGATGTGTTTGAAAGCACCTTAATTAGATTAAGTGATTGCTCGCACTTTTTACGTAACTGCAAAACATGTGGCAAGAAAGTGAGTTTTTTATCAAAATATAAGCCAAGAAAGCGAATGCAATCAGTAACAGCAACTTGAGATGCTCCAATATAAATTTCAGGATCTGGATGCAGATCCCTTCGTCTACAGAAATGCACACAAGAGGTTTTGTCTTGGGAAATAATAAAACCATTTTTATTTGTCCATTGAATAATACGGTTGATAGCAATTTGTAATTGTCTCTCAATAAAACGCATATCTTGTCCTTTACATAAAATTTTAAAATCGTCAACATAAAGTGTACCCTGCACACAAGGGGGTAATTGTTGCAGTATATCATTTATCTTGATTGCAAAGAGGGTGACACTCAGAACACTGCCCTGTGGTACACCCTCTTCTTGTACATAAAAACTGGAGAGAATCCCCCCAATTCGAACTTGAAAAATTCGAATGGCGAGGAAGTTCTTAATAAAAATCGGGAGGTTCCCACGAAAGTACAGGTTAAAAAGGTCGCGAAGGATACCATACCTCCATGTCTTGTCATATGCTTTCATCATGTCGAAAAAAACAGTGACCAGATGGTTGTGTTTTAAAAAAGCAGTCCGTATATGGGTTTCTAAAAGAATGAGGTTATCGATAGTGGACCTACCACGCCGAAATCCGCTTTGGAAGGCTGCAAGGCAATTATTTGATTCAAGAACATGCACCAGGCGGCAATTAACCATTTTTTCTAAAAGTTTGCAGAGGCTGCTAGAGAGTGCGATAGGTCTGTAATTGTTTGGGTCACTGGAGTCTTTCCCTGGCTTAGGAAAAGGAATGATAATGGCTTTAGACCAGGCATTAGGGAAAGTTTGTTCAATCCAGATTCTATTGAAAAAAATAAGTAAGTTATTGAGAGAGGTGGAAGAAAGATATTTTAGCATGGTATATGTGATGCCATCATGTCCTGGGGCAGATAACCGGCTCTTTTGCAAGCACCCTAAGAGTTCTGGAATAGTAAATGGGAGATTGTAATCATGAGAATGGCGAGAGTTAAAATTGATGCTGTTATTTTCCGTTTGTCTTTTGTATGATAAAAAAGGTTCTGGGTAAGAGTCAGAGCTAGAATTGGAAGCGAGGGTACTAGCTATTGTCTAAGCCATATTTTTGGGAGACGCTATTGTTTGGCCGTTGTGTTTTAAGATTGAGATGATTTTCAGAATATAGTCCCATACAATTTTTTACTTTTTTCCAAAGAACTTTACTTGAGGTGTTACTGTTTATATTGGAGACGTATTGCATCCAGGATTCACGTTGGCTTTTACGCCGCACTCTTCTAGCATCAGCCTTTGCTTTTTTGTACATAATATAATTAGTATTATTGGGATACCTCCGGAAGATACCCCAAGCCTTCTGTTGATTTTTTTTTGCCTTTTTGCAGTCATCATTCCACCATGGTTTCCTGTGCTTTGGGGTAGAAAGTGATTTTGGAATGCTAATATCTGCAGCATTGATAATACATTGGGTGATATTATCAAGCGCATCGTCGATATCACCTTCTATTATTTCACTTGTAATTTTTGCAAGGTCTGTGAAAGTTCGCCAATTGGCTCTGTCATAGACGTAGCGTTTAAAGCAATTATTAGAATCCGTGTGAGGAGTTGTCTGCGAGATAAAAGTGGGAAAGTGGTCACTGCCGTACAGGTCATTAGAGACCCAGAAGGTCCAATACGGATATATAGATGGGGAGCAAATAGTGAGATCTATGGCATGAAAGGTGCGAGTCGGTTCATGAAAATATGTGTGATCACCATTATTGAGTAGGCATAGGCCATTGTCGGAAATTAATTTTTCTATTATGTCACCACGTTGATTAGAGTCAGAATTCCCCCAGAGTTGGCTATGAGCATTAAAATCCCCAATGATGATGAAAGGAGCGGGGAGTTGGAGAACTAGATCCTGAAGTTGTGCTGACTGAATAATTTGATGGGGTGGTAAATAAATAGAACAGATTGTAATGAGACGTTTTACATGAACACGGACTGCAACAGCTTGTAAGTTTGTGTTTAGTAAAACATGAGAGTGAGGTAAACTGCGGGAGATGAAAAGAGCCACTCCACCAGTAGCTCTTTCATTGCCTGTAAAATCTTTTCTGTAGGTAGCATAGTTGCGTAATTTCGCTTTGTCAGTAGGTTTTAGATGGGTTTCCTGCAGAGCTAAACATAGAGGCTGATGGTCGGATAGAATATTACGGATTTCGTCAAGTTTATTATGATAGCCACGGCAGTTCCATGAGATAATATTAGACATGATTAAATTGTTTTTTTAAGAAGTTTAGCTGCGGTATTTTATTCGGAGGTAGTGGACATACTATCTCCCTCGTTAAATTCTTCACCCGGTTCTGGGTGAAGAGCTAAAGCATCATCTTCTTCCATTTTATCATTCTGTATTGATTGAGTTTTATATTTGGATGTTTTACTTTTTTTCCTTTTGGCTGTATTTTCAGATGAACTAGTGGCTTTAATTGTTGGTAGGTTAAATTTGTCTGCATCAGATTTATGGTTTGGTTTCACAGAATGTGTTTTAGTTGTATTTTGAGAGCCTCTATTATGGAGTGGAGGTTTCGAAATAAAAGATTGTGACAATTTTGAAGAAGCATTTGTAGATGATTTAGGAGGAACAGAGTTTTGTGAATTAGGAGGAGCAGATTGCGTTGATCTATTTGTCTTACCTGAATTATTAGACAGGTTGTTTTCTTTTTGATTAGGTTGGCAATTAGGTCTAGTTGGGAATTCAGTTTGAGTTGCGATAGTTTTATAAGTTTTATGAACGGTTTTTGTTAAGGCAGCAGCATATGATACACCAACTTTGGGCGTTCTGGATTCGACTATTTTCCTGGCTTCAGGGTATGATATATTTTGTCTTGTGCGTATTGTCTGTATTTCTTTTTCTATTTTCCACATTTCACACGATTTGGCATAGGATGGATGATCTTTTTTGCAGTTGACGCAACAAGGTGGAGCATTGCATTGCCCACTTTCGTGGCCAATTGCACTGCACCGACCACAGGTTTCTTTACCTCGGCATGATATTTTTGAGTGCCCAAAGCGCTGACAGTTAAAGCAACGCAGTGGGTTTGGGATGTACGGTCTGACAGAGCATGATAGATATCCAGCTTTTATATATTTGGGTAAGTTGGGAGTATTAAACGTCAGAATAATATGCTTGGTAGGTATTTGTACTTGGTTAGCTGGAATTTGTTCATCTTTGCGGTTTATTTTTATACGTCTAGCTGCTATGACATTTTGTTCCCTTAAGTTTTCCACTATTTCATCTTCGGTTACATGCAAGAGGTCATATTCTGATATCACTCCGCGAGATGAGTTTAAGGTTCTATGTGGTGATATGATGACAGCAATGTTTGCAAAGTGAGTACATTTTTTAAAGTTTAATGCTTGTTGGTTATTGCTTACTTCAATTAGGAGTTCACCTGTACGGAGTTTTTTGATTGTTTTGGGTTCGCCAACCAGTCCTTGGATAGATTTATTAATTAGAAAGGGGGATGTTTTATCAAAACTCCCTTCTTGGCGTTTGACGACAAAGAATCTTTCTTCAGTTTTATTTTCATGAGAGTTCGGATTGTTAGATTCCGTTGTGGAAACATAATCCTCGACTCTCTCACTCCATGATAATTTATTGCCTTGATTTTCAGTAGCCTTTGAGCTAGAGCTCGATGCATCAAAATTCTCTTTATTAGCTTGTGGGGCCTCCACATCGCTTGTCTTATTGTCTGATATTGTAGCCATATTTGAGAGATAATGTTAAAAACGCCAGGCGTCGGGCCTGGTCACCGACCCTTCTTCTTACCGTTACTTTAGGCGCAGGTCTCAAAAGGGTGAAAACTATCAACAAACTTCCACGTTTTTCGAACGTTGGATTAAACTCGATAGCATCTCCAAACTCTAGTTCTTTCACAGTGGAACTCGGTTGTCGTAGGTAAGCCTTTACAGCTCTGTCCAACCTACAACGCCCTTACGTCGAAAGGACACCAGTCGCCCAGTGCATTCCTAACCACCGCCATACAAGTACGGCGCCCACCGATCACGGAACCGGAATTCGGAGATGCCCTGCACTCTGGGACTCGAGATCAGCCTAAAGAGGTAGAAACGAGGCGATGAGATTAAAAAACCTCAACACCCAGAGTGTCTCACGTGAAAATAAAAAAATCCACTATTGTAAAAAAGAAAAAGTGATGTGGGTGAGAACTTAGAAAAAAAGGTGTATTTTTTGTCTTTTTTCATTTTTTTTTTTAAAACAAAAGAACAAGAACAATGTTAGTAGAACAAATAACAATTTGAACAAAATGGTCAGTAAAAAACATAAACAAGAACAAAGAGGGATAAGAAACTGAAAAAAGAAGATTAAAAAGTGTGAAACAAAGAAAAAAGGATAGACAACTAAAAAGAGAAGAAAACAGGAAAGGAGAAAGATCGCTCGGGAACCCGGGGTCGCGAAACCCGTAAATACCTAAAGAAGGTATTCCCCTGGGGGGGTGTAGAAGGTAAGATATGGCTATTGAATGTTAGAATAATGTGTTTAGTAGGAAGCATTTGCCCATTTCGACGGATAGTGATACGGCGTACATCTATGATATTTTGATCACTTAAATTAGCTAGAAGTTCTTCTTTTGTAGCAAATAAAAGATCTGGTTCAGATATGACACCACGGCAAGTATTAAGAGTTTGATGTGCTTTAACAGAGACAGAAAAAGTACCTATAGTATCGCAATTTGACAGAAGTTGTGACTGCCTGGCTGAAGAAACCTCAACCAGTAAGTCCCCAGACTGCAATTTTTTGAGCGAGTGACCATCACCCAAAACAGACTGAAATGTTTTTGCTATTAGAAAAGGTGAAGTTTTTTTGAAAGAACTATCTGAGAGACTATCAGTGCGTTTAATTACAAAAAACGAGTGAATAACGTCTGTACAGTTTGTTGCTCGCCACTTGGGAGAGAAATAGAAGGAATGTTAGTTTTTCCATCCATAATTGAAAAAAAGAAAAAGAATTCAGACCCCGGCCGCACCACCCACTACCGAGCCCAACAAGGGGATGCACATTCGTGCACCAGTGCTAGCCAGGGCCCATACGGTCACAAGACACTCCTATGCCAGTCTCCACCCTTAGCGAGATGGCTAGTAAGTACTCGCTCACTTGATCCCCAGCCAGTGACACAAGTCAGCTGACCATCCGATTGATGAATACGGGACCAATATGCACCTCCCGTCTACCTGAAGCAGAGGCCAAAGCAGTGTGTTGGTTACCCTCAACTACCAGGATCCCCCTTTCCAGGGACACGGGTCGCCACGCACGGCAAACACGTGGGTGGTTTACAATTCTCCACAAGTCGATATACAGGATGATATCGGCTCATACAGAATTGCCCTCACCTCCGAAGAGGAAACCACAACGAGAGTGAAACATAGAGGAAAGAACGACAAGAGAAATAAGAGGAAAAGGAAAAGAGAAAGATCGCTCAGGAACCCGGGGTTGCGAAGCCCGTGAATACCTGAAGAAGGTATCCCCCTGGGGGGAGAATAGGATGGGTGTTCTTTACAATTTACGCAATGAGGCGGTGCCATACAGTCAACACTTTCATGGCCAACTGTACTGCACCGGCCACATGTGATTTTACCACGGCAATTTGTTTTGGAATCCCCAAAACTTTGACATTGAAAGCAGCGTAGAGGATTTGGGATGTACGGTCTAACAGAACATGATAGATATCCTGCTTTTATTGACTTGGGTAAGTTGGGTGAGTTAAAGTGAGTATAATGTGCTTGGTGGGTATTTGTACTTGATTTGCTGGCTTGATTTGCTGGTTCGTCTCGGCGGAAGAATTTTATTCGTCTGGCTGCAATAACATTTTGTTCTTTTAAATTATCTACTATTTCTGATTCTGTAACATGCAAGAGGTCGCGTTCAAAAATAACTCCACGAGATGTATTGAGTGTTCTATGCGGGCTTACAGAGATGGGAATATTTGCAAAATGTGTACATTTCATGAAGTTTGTGGTTTGTTTGCTATTGTTTACTTCAATAAGAATTTCACCAGATCGTATTTTGTTTTATTGTCTTAGGTTCACCCATCAATCCTTGGACAGATTTGTGGATCAAAAAGGGATAGGTCTTGTCAAAACTGCCTTCTTGTCTTTTGATAACAAAGAATCTTTCAGCACATGAATTGGTATTGGAGGCAATATCATCATCTCTATCAGCACACAATTTATTTTGGTTCGCATTCTCTCCACATGGGAGAGGATTTGAAGGAAGTAAAGTATTTCCATCCATATTGGGGTAAAAAATCAATTCAGACCCGTGTCGCACCACCCACCACCGAGCCCAACAAGGGGTTGCACATTCGTGCACCAGTGCTAACCAGGGCCCATACGGTCACAAGACACTCCTATGCCAGTCTCCACCCTTAACGAGATGGCTAGTAAGTACTCGCTCACTTGATCCCCAGCCAGTGACAAGTCAGCTGACCAGCCGATTGATGCACACGGGACCAATATGCACCTCCCGTCTACCTGAAGCAGGGGCCAAAACAGCGTGTTGGTTTCCCCCAACTGCCAGGATCCCCCTTTCCAGGGACACGGGTTGCCACGTACGGCAAACACGTGGGTGGTTTACAATTCTCCATGAGTCGATATACAGGATGATATCGGCTCATACAGAATTGCCCTCACCTCTGAAGAGGAAACCACAATGAGAGTGAAAGAAAGAGGAAAGAAAGACAAGAGAAAAGAGGAAAAGAGAAAGATCGCTCAGGTGCCCGGGGTTGTGAAGCCCGTGAATACCTGAAGAAGGTATTATCCTGGGGGGCTAAACAATCGGACTATAAAAGATTTTAGGTAAAAAGTGCAGAAGTGCAGTCTGGATGGGGCTCCCATCCAGATGTCAGAAAAAATTGAAAACAATACAGTTGTTGTTAAACCAAAGAAAGATGTAAAAATCATATTTCAAAGTAAAATCCAGCATCTTTTAAAAAAGTGGAGAGTGCCCCATGAGGTGTTTCCCCAATGAGGTTTGTCAAGATTGGTGGTTGGTTGGGTTTTATGGCGCAAAATCCCCAACGGGACATGCTGCGCCAAACAAAGGTGAAAAAAAAAACAAGTGAGTAAACAAATGACACCGAGAAAAAAATATGAGTTGAAATAGAAAAGCTATGTGGATGGGGTAACCCATCCAGATGTAGTCGTTAAACAAGGGTAGAAATCAATGTAAAAAATAAATCCAGTAAAACCAAGTAAACAAGTTATCTGGATGGGCCCTCCATCCAGATATCGATAAGAAATTCCCACACATGAAGCCTATAAAAAAACTATATCTCAAAATAAAAACCAATGAGTTTTAAAAAAGTAAAGAGTGCCCCATGAGGTGTTCCCCAATGAGGTTTGTCAAGAATGGTGATGATGACTTAAAATAAATTCTATATAAGTGCCGGAGACCCGGACAGTCAGTTAAAACATGATGAATGATCAGGTAATCAAAATGGCAATGTGGACACATGGGAGCATCCTCCCGAAGCAAAAGATGTTTATGAGTGATTCTAGAATGTCCAATTCTCAGACGGGTCAGAAGAACATCAGTTTTCCTTGGATAACACGGAGGCCAGGATATGATGGTAGGTTTGATGTGGTGCAGTTTATTATTGCATTCTAAATTTCAACTTTCTTGCCATTTATAATGAATAAAGCGTTTGATAAGTAGTTTTACGTCTGAGAATGGAACATTATGCACAACGGATTAAGGGCACGTTTCGCCGCCTCATCCGCTTTCTCATTACCAGGAATACCCATGTGTCCAGGTAACCAGCAAAATAAAATATTATAGCCACATCTTTTCAATTAATTATAAAAATCAAGGATTAATGAAACATAAGGATGCTTTTTAAATGATTTAATTGCGTCGATAGAGCTCATATATTTGAGTCAATATAAATGATGAAGGGTGAGCTATGATGATGAGAGATTTAGAACATGGCTCTCTCTATTGCAATCAGTTCGGCTGTAAAGACAGAAGTAGATGAATGAAGGCGATAGCTTAAAGAGTTGTTTTCACAAAATATCCCACACCCAACAGTATCTCCACTCTTAGAGCCATCTGTGTAAATGTCAGTGTAATCATTAAAGTTTGATCTGTGTGCAGAAAATATCTGTTGAAAAACAACAGGAGCTAAGGTGTTTCTATCATATCCTTTAAAAGGATGGAGCGATGTAATACTATGAGGTTTCCAAGGAGGGAGTACATGCAATGGACATGGACTCACCTCAATACTACTCAGTGGGCTATTATCAGTAATGTTCCTTATTCTGACACCAAAAGATGGGATGCAAGATGGTCGATGCTGATAAAGCATATCGTTGTCTGTATGTAGAATATATGAATGAAGAGGCTGGCCTGGATGTGAAAGTATATGGTAATAAAGTTCTAAAGAAAGTTTTTCACGAATGTGGCGTAATGCTGGTTCATTGCAGTCAACGTAAAGGCTTAAAACTGGAGAGGTACGAAATGCACCAGAGCAAACACGGGGTGCGCTATGGTGCACAGTGTCAAGTTTTTTAAGAACAGAATTACGTGCGGAACCATAGACCTGGCAGGCATAGTCAATTTTGGAACGGATGACGGTTCGATAGATTTTAAGGAGAGAAGTACGGTCTGCTCCCCAGGAAGTTGGTTGGTTGGTTGGTTGGTTAGGATTTTATGGCGCAAAGTCCCTTTAGGGACATGCTGCGCCAAGACAATGTCATAATGTAAAAATGTATATATCCAAAAAAACGATTAAAAGAAGAATAACAAAACGGTGATAAAAACAAAAATATGTATATCTAAAACCGTTTAAAAGAATCAAAGGTTCATAGTTAAAAGTCAAGCGTATTATAAGTAAAAACTGTGGAGTTATTAAACCAATAACTGTTAAAATACACAAAGTTTAAAAGGATGTACAAATACTAGATGAAAACAAGGTTAAAATCACATGAGTAAAAAACAATGTAAAATCAATTAGGTAAAAATTCCTCCAAAACTGTGTTTCCTTCATCACCACTTGATTCATAAGAGTCGGATTCCATTGCTTCATCGACATAGTGCTGCAGTTGTTTTGGGTCCTTTAAGTTTGAGACAGACTGATTTAAACAGCTGTTCTTGTTCTTTTTCTTCACAGTGTTCCACTGTGAAGAGCCCCCGATTGTTTTTCTCTCTTTCTGAAGGCAAATTTTTTTGCTTGGTTTCACTGTTTGAGTAGTATCAGGTTTCTGTGATGTTTTTTTAGATTTAACAGCCTTAGTATAAGTCTGGAGTTCAGGTGATTTCTTTGATTGAACTGGTTCGGATGACTTTTTGGATTGAACTGGGCCGGATGACTTTTTGGATTGAACTGGGTCGGATGACTTTTTGGATTGAACTGGGTCGGATGACTTTTTGGATTGAACTGGGTCGGATGACTTTTTGGATTGAACTGCAGGTTTTTGTGATTGACTAGTTTGATATACTATAGTAACAGGTTCTGAGGATGGTAGCCAACGTTCTAATAATGGGGTTGCATAACATTTAGAACCACAGCAGGCATCACGAGTTTGTACCTTTGTGGCGCTGAGTGGTACTGTGATAGGTGAGTTATTTAGTGGAACGGAAGGTTCGGTCTGGGTGCTTATGTGCCTTACAGATTTTGGTTGTTGTTTGAGTAGACTAGAGTAGGAGACTCCGACTGACGGAGTCCTGGATTCAACAACTTTACGGGCTTCAGGATAGGAGAGATTTTGAGTTACTTTAACAGAAATGATTTCTTTTTCACGTATCCAGGTAAGACAAGAACGGGAGTATGCAGTATGATTACCCTTGCAATTTATGCAGCGTTCAGGATTTTCACATGATTTATTGTCATGGCCAACTTCTGCACAACGTGCACAGGTGGTGGAACCCCGGCAGTTAGTAGTAGTGTGGCCATATCGCTGGCAAGTAATGCAACGTAGAGGATTAGGAATGTAGGGACGGACAGGACAATTAAGGTAACCAGCTTTAATTCTTTTTGGTAAGGTAGGGCTATATAAAGTCAGAATGATGTGCTTTGTGGGAAGCACTTGTCCATTCCGACGGAGTGTAATACGTCGTGCATCTATGACATTTTGATCATTTCAATTTTGTAAAAGTTCATCCTTGGTAGAAAATAAAAGATCTGGTTCGGATATTACGCCATGGCTTGTATTTAGGGTTTGATGTGCTTTAACAGAAACAGAGAATGGACCTATTGTATTACAATTTGATAGAAATTCAGACTGGCTGGCTGAAGTAACCTCAACCAATAAATCCCCAGACTGCAGTTTTTTGAGATTATGACCATCACCGAAAACAGACTGAAATGTTTTTGCAATAAGGAAGGGTGAAGTTTTCTTAAATGAACTTTCAGACAGGCTATCAGTACGTTTGATTACAAAGAAGCGAGTGAAAAGATTGCTCTGTACAGTTTGTTGCTCTCCACATGGGAGAGGATTTGAAGGAAGTGAAGTATTTCCATCCATATTTGAAAAAAAAAAAGTTCAGACCCCGGCCGCACCACCCACTACCGAGCCCAACAAGGGGATGCACATTCGTGCACCAGTGCTAACCAGGGCCCATACGGTCACAAGACACTCCTATGCCAGTCTCTACCCTTAACGAGATGGCTAGTAAGTACTCGCTCACTTGATCCCCAGCCAGTGACAGAAGTCAACTGACCAGCCGATTGATGCATACGGGACCAATATGCACCTCCCGTCTACCTGAAGCAGAGGCCAAAGCATTGTGTTGGTTTCCCTCAACTGCCAGGATCCCCCTTTCCAGGGACACGGGTCGCCACGCACGGCAAACACGTGGGTGGTTTACAATTCCCCATGAGTCGATATGCAGGATGATATCGGCTCATGCAGAATTGCCCTCACCTCCGAAGAGGAAACCACAATGAGAGTGAAACAAAGAGGAAAGAAAGACAAGAAGAATAAGAGGAAAAAGAAAAGAGAAAGATCGCTCAGGAACCCGGGGTTGCGAAGCCCGTGAATACCTAAAGAAGGTATCCCCCTGGGGGGGGGCTCCCCAGGAAGTATTTGAAAGCACCTTTAGTAAGTTAAGCGATTTTTCACATTTTGTCCGTAATTGTAAAATATGTTTCAAAAAGGTTAGCTTGCTATCAAATTGGAGGCCGAGAAAACGGACACTGTCCACAACAGGAATTTGAGGTGATCCAATACAATTCAAAACAATGTACAGTTTAAAAATATTAAATTCAATAGCACCTTTAAATATTTGGAAGCTGAGTTCACCCCTAATGGTTTAACGAAGATTGATCCTCTCGCTTTGAGAAAAAAAAATAGATTTACTCTTGCGTTCACCTGCTAAACCACAACAAAAATTATTTATACTCCGAAATTTCCTCTTACCTTCTATTAACTAAAACTAAACTCTGTGGCTATACAATCAAGTAGGATCTGGGCCGACATCTGTTTTCTTGACCTTGGGCCCCGAGGTACTGTGCAGCATACGTCCCGGCCAGGGGGTCAACCTAACGCGAGACCCTCGGCGTTTAGTTCCCAAGCAAGCTTGGTACTCATTTTATCGACCCCAAAGGGATGAAAGGCTGAGTGAACCTTGCCCAGTTGGGAGTCGAACTCTCGACCTGCGGTCCGGCAGACAGTCGTGCTGACCACTACACCACTGGGCTTACCTTCTATTTACCACTCTTATATCTTCTCCAGACTTCATGCAAGTAAGCTCCAAAAAAAACTTCACATCGCAGTTAGAAAAACAGTCCGTTGATGCTGGTTGGTTGGTTGGTTGTGGTTTTATGGTGCAAAATCCCCTAAGGGGGATGCTGCGCCAAAACAAAGACTAAAAGTATCAAAAGTGAGATAGAAAATAAGTAAATTAAAAAGAGCAATAAGAAAAGCAATCTGGATGGAGTCCGATCTAGAAAACAGTCAGACAAGTGTAGAAAAATAAACTTTAAATCCTAAAAGCAGTAGAATAAAACAGTAAAATAGGTTTATAAAAAGTGCATTCTGGATGGGGCTCTCATCCAGATGTCACAAAAGTGTAAAGGAAATTCTGAGATGTCAAATCAATGATACAGATAAATTTCAAAATAAAATCCTGCATGTTTTAAAAAATTAAAGAGTGCCCCATGAGGTGTTTCCCCAATGAAGTTTTTTAAGATTCGTGATGATGTGTTAAAATAAATTCTATGTAAGTGCCAGAGGTACGGACAGTCAGTTAAAACATGATGAATGATCAGGTAATAAAAATGACAATGTGGACACAAGCAGTCCACCGAATCCTCCACCTCCCCCATGGCCTCCCGAAGCCTGCCTTCCACGTGAGGGTGGCTGACGGGCGCATGGGAATACCATCTCTCCGATATCCAATTCCGAAAATAGCAAACAAGAGACTCAAGTACAATAAACCACACCCAAATCTGTTAAGAATAGAAGATTGCACAGTCACCATATCAGACCAAATTAATAGATATTTCAGAAATCTGCTCTATAAGTCTGCAGATGAGTAAGGACTTGCCGAGGCGAGTACGTGTCCTTCGGTTCATAATTGGATAAATGACGGTACTTCGATGCTTAGCGGAAAGGACTTTTCAAATGCGTCCACTTACGATGCAATGTTTTATTCAGTAGAAGTACAGCGCCTAGAAGATACATGTGGAAAAGGGCCACAAAAAAGTGCTAAAAATTGAATCCCATAAATGTACAACGATGCTGAATGACAAGATGTCGACCGTAGCGCCATCGTAGTGATTTAAAAACGATAGTCATTCTAAAAGAGACTCTTTAACCTATTTCACGTCATTCCTTAACTAAATTAGCTTATAACAGACCAAAATATCTTATATTTATAGTTTCCGATATTTAACATTTCATGATTTTTGAAAACACAGCGTTTATATTGAAAAGAGTTACGAGATGGCGCTCGTATCAGCATATTGCCGATGAGCATTGTTGGAGATTTATGGGATACACGTTTTTAGCACTTTTTAAAGAATTATAGAAATAGACGTTTTCCACACTGTATCTTCTAGGCGATGTAGTAGAAGTCTGTGTGCAAGAGGTAGAAAAGAGAAAGACAAGTTCTGTAGAAGAGGATGTGGGCAGCCAGAAATTCTAAACCATATGTTACAGACATATTATTCGACACATGCAGTCAGAATTAGAAGACATGATGCAATAGTTAAATATGCACAGCGAATCACTCAAGATCTAGGTTTTACAGTTCACCGAGAACAGCACTTTAAAGTAAACAATAGTACACTCAAACCAGACCTAGTTTTATATTCATTTTATAGAGTCCAGTCCCTTGATGTACAAGTAATAAATAATCAAAATCCACTCCAGTAAGACCACATCACAAAGAAGAGAAAATATGAACCACTGTCGGAATATCTAGCTGGGTTAAGTCCGGGGGGGGTTCCGTTCCGACACCTTGACAATTAATTGGAGGGGTGTCGTGGCGGAATCCTCCTCCAAGGAACTCACTGACTTTGGGATTCTAAGAGAGTCAGACATGAAGGTTATCGCTACCAGAACACTCATTGGCGGCATCATGGCACATCGGACATTCCAGCACAAGACCAGCTCTTTGAGTGCGAAAAAGGGTATTGGCCGAGACTCTCCAGCTGCAAACTGTACTTTGTACAGCATCGACAACATTGTATGTAGAAACTCAAGGTTGTAACCAATGTTGTAAGAATAGGTTACAACCTTGCACATTTCACGCTCCCTCGTCGGGAGGAGAGTGCCACGAGCGAGACTCCTTATTAAACATTTAAGCCCTGACCCGCACAACTGTTCGTGTGATACTCAAGTAAAAGAGAATGACTATTTCCTGTTTTTGTGAGATTTAAAACCAAATCTGCACATTTATGAGTTAATTGGCTTCAGATGTTTTGATAGGCCACAACTAGAGGGCACCAACTACAATACGGGGTTAGATTTTCTGCTTTTAAAAATACTATCACCTGACAGCAATAGACAAAAAGTATGTACTGTCGTAATTTCTTTTAAATATGATTTTTAGTGTTTGCTTAGATTTAATTTTTCTTTTCATATACTTTATTGATGATTTTAATTGATTTTGTCTTCAATAAATTTAATTAGGCTTTACAAATGTTGAAAAACAAATGATCCGTACAATTGTGCGGATCAACATTTACCACTTCCAAAATTGGGTACAATTCCTATTATATAAAATTTTTATTTAAGTGACTTTTTTTAAACTTATGTTTTAGCAATTTAATTTTTATTAATTACATTTTTAAAGCGGATTAATTATAAATTAATTAGGTTTGTACTACTCATGATGTCTATTTAAAATTGATAGTATTAGATACACAGGGTGTCCGATGGCTAATTCCTAAACCGTTAGTCATAGACATAGTTCCAATTACAAAAATCTTTAAAATCAGGTAAAGAAATATTTTAAAAGCGATTTAGGTCAAAAACATTTCTTAAAAAATTACGAAATTTAAATTTTTATACGGTCCCCCGGTCCTATAAGTTATATTTAGTGAAATTTTCCTTTTACACTGACAAATACTACAAAAAAAGTCCCGTTATTCTACGATTAAAATTGATCGAGTAATAGCTGTTTAAAGTTGGAGTATATTTTTTTCTGCAAATTGGTGGTCATTCACAAATTTAGTTGAAATATAATTTCGTCAGATATAAAAAATGTTTGGGAGTAAAATTAACATTGCAATATAAATTTGAAATCTTTAATCATTCTGGCACATTAATGAAAAATATACAATTTGTAGTAAACATTTAAGAAGAAAGAAAAAACAGAATTTTTGTTAAATAAAATGATTCTAAATTAACAGCCTCAATTCTTTACAAAATGATACGTATTTAACCCTTAAGTGGTGAGGTGATTTTTTTATAACGTAAGTGGTGAGGTGGGGTGTATGTAAACCCAAACTTTGATTTCTTGTGCACTTCTTAAAATTTAGCGAATTAAAATAAGAAAATTTCCTATGATTTTTGTATTATTTACTTGTATGAAAACAAATGAAAAAGTACTGTAAGTGTACATACATATACATATAGATTCACGTATCTAAATACCACAAAAATTTTGTTTGCAAATATAGAGCTCATAAACAATTTCTCTGGGGTGCAAAACACCCCATCTCACCAGTTAAGGGTTAAAAATATTTGATTGCACAAGCCTGCAAAAGTTGGGTTATGTCATGTTTTTAGCTTTTGATAATTGATTCTTATATATTCTGTACCGTTGAATCCGAAATTGACCTTCATTTTTAACTATCATATCAGGATTTTTCGCAAATTGCAAATTTCAAAGTTAAGAAGCTCAATGTTAAAATTCAATTTCCTCCCCCATCTCATCGGACCACTCAGCTGTTTAGCTGTAAGAATCCCAGGATAAACAAAAATATCGAATAAATTTTTTAATAAAATAAAATAAAATAAAAAAATGTTTTACATATGTTTTATAGTATGAGATTTTCGCTATATTTTAACTTACACATTTACGATTTGCAGTTTTAATTATCACGCTAGAATTTTTTATTCTAGCGTGATGGTTAAAAATGAAGGTCATTTTCAGATTCAGTGCTAAAAAGAGCGTAAAAATCAATTATCAAAAATTAAAAAACACAACCATCTCCTCTACTTTATAGTATCCGGTTTTTGTTATTCTTTAAATTTGAAAATTTATCATTTGCGAAATATCCTGACATGATGGTTAAAAATTAAGGTAATTTTCAGATTCAGTGCTAAAAAATACATCAAAGTTAAAAAACCCAACAATCGCAGTCTTGTATTATCTAATCTAAAACTTTTTCCTCCTTGGCAAAAATCTATCCGAATTATTTTGTGTTATCCTGTAAAATAAGTATAAATGGTAACCACCGGAAATCTTAATAATATTAGATTGTTATCGGATTTGCGCTAGTATGTAAAATGCAATCTCGATCGGATATTTAAAAGTGGGTTAAAGTTTGAGTACAAATTTTGAACTGGAAAAACATACATACGATTGTTGAAGTAACATAAAAACTTATAAAAAAAACAATTTTTGTTAAAAGGAATCATAAGAGAAACAGTCTCAAATCCTGACAAAATAAAACATATGTTATTTTAGCCAATTTGAGACTTAATCATAAAACTTGTAGGATTTTTTTTCAAAGCGTAGATACACATGAAGTAAGATCTAATACTTTAAACACCTGGTATATGATCCCTCAAAGCTAAGCCGAACTCATTTGTTTTCAGAGTAGAAAAGTGGCATAAGTCATGCATTTTTAAAGTTTCATAACTCGCTCAATTTTAGCGTTATATGAATGGGACTCTTTTTGTCTTACTTGTCAGTGTAATAGGACAAAATTACTAAATATAACTTATAGGACCGGGGGACCGTATAAAAATTTAACTTTCGTAATTTTTTAAGAAATGTTTTTATTGACCCAAATCACTTTTAAAATGTTTCTTTACCCGATTTAAAACATTTTTGTAATTGGGACTATATGTCCATGACTAATGGTTTAGGAATTAGCCATTGGACACCGTTGAGACCGGACACCCTGTATAATATGCACATGTAACGAACTGTATGTTTTTGCTCCGAGTTATAGATGTCATATGACTTATAAGTTGTATATGACTTATTTGCATATCTCGAGATAGATTTTTAAGTTTGATAAATTCATTCCATTTTGTAGACACGGCAAGTAAGCCAAAAGGAATAAATAATAAATTAGTGAAAGTTCAGCAAATGCTCGACAGATTGCGTAGTGTCTGCTTGAATTTACCAGGAGATCAGGGAAAAATTACATAGATGTGCAGACGATTCCTTTTTTAGGACGTGCCTCAGTAAATCAGTATATAAATAATAAACCACACTCTGTTGTAACAGTATCATCTGGGATAGTTTTAAATTTTGTAGTACACCAGTGGGAAAGTACAGACCTAGTCCACAAGGATATGGGCTTAGGACCTGCTGTAGTCTTTACTCTCGTTCAGACCTAGTTTTATGCACTTCGATCGGTATTTCAACAAAATACCGGTGCTGGAAAAACTAAAAAAAAGAAATTTGAAAGATCACGCACAATCCAAACGGAGTGAAAGGCATACCATTTGTCAACGGCTCTTAAGAGGGGCTCGAGCATTTTACACGTCTCAGAAATTGAAATTTTAGTGGTCTGTCCAAAAACAAAAATTGTTTCAAACATTTTCATTGTGGCTGGTGAAAATTATCTCAATAAAATAACTTTTTGCTTAAACTTTTATTTTAGATATTTGCACACATAATCACAAACTACACAATTGTGTAGATTTAGCCTCAAAACGGCTGCATTAAGGCCGAATCCGCGCAATTGTACGGGTCCTCCCTTGGCGTAACCTGACATCGGGTATTTTTTTTTCAATCATATACGGTTCTATCGATAAGGGGAAACCACCCAATCTTTAAATTTCTACCAAAAAATCTCCCCGTCATAAAGGGTAACGGGTTTGTTTAGGGCGGTTTCGTTTTGGGGTCGATTTTTTGTTCATAGGGGGTGCGTTACCATGTTCTGGGGGACTTTGTTTTCTCAGTCGCGGGGAGGCATTCCTGTGTTATAGAGGTGTTCCGGAATTGGCCAAACTTTTCTAACACCCACACGGAGGCATATTACAGGTGTTGGTGGAATTCCCCTTGTCCACGGGCCCGCTACCTACGTATATCTTAGGCACCCTCGGGAGACTCGAAGTCTATGGAGTACACGGAAGCTCCCACCAACATCGAAGATGGCGTCCGGGTTAGGTCCCCTGGAGGAATTCGGTTTTGTGTCGCAATCGAAAATTGTTCGTTGGGTGGTTGGGGTTTTATGCGCAAAGACCCTTTAGGGACATGCTACGTCAAGAACAGGATAAAATAAAAAAATATGTTTTTAAAAAGGCCATGGAAAAAGTGCGAGTGAAACAATGAAAAAAAACACTCAAATTAATGTTGAAGAATTGAATAAAAAGCTAAGTTAATGAAGATAGCGATGTGATGATAAATGTAATTAAAACCAATCAATGGTTGGTTGTAGTTGGTTGTATTGGGTTTCATGGCGCAAAATCCCCTCAGGGACATACTGCGCCAAACAAAGGCTAAAATATAGAAAACAGTTAGTAAGGAAATGACACCAAGAAAAACAAAATGAGTTGAAATAGAAAAGCCATCTGGATGGGGTACCCATCCAGATGTAGTCGTCAAACAAGGGAAGAGAACAACGTAAAAAAGAAAGCCAGTAAAGCAACGTAAACATGTTATCTGGATGGGGTTTCCATCCAGATATAAATAAGAAAGTCACACATATGAAGCATATAAAAAACTATATCTCAAAATAAAATCCAGCATGCTTAAAAAAAGTAAAGTGTGCCCCATGAGATGTTTCCCCAATGACGTTTGCAAAGATAGGTGATATGTATTAAAATAAAATCTATATAAGTGCCGAAGGCCCGGACAGTCAGTTAAAACATGATGAATGGTCAGATAATCAAAATGACAATGTGGACACATGAATGCATCCTCCCGAAGTAAAAGATGTTTATGAGCGATTCTTGAATGTCCAATTCTCAGACGAGTCAGAATAACATCTGTTTTTCTTGGATAAATCGGAAGCCACGTTATGGTTGTTGGATTAATATGATGCAATTTATTATTGTTTCTAAATCCCAACTCTCTTGCAAATTTTTCTGAATTAAATTATTAGTAAGTAGTTTAACGTCTGAGAAAGGAACTTTATGGTGCAACGGATTAAAAGCACGTTTTGCTGCCTCATCTGCTTTCTCATTACCAGGAATACCCATGTGTCCAACCCAGCAGAATAAAATATTATAGCCACGCTTTGTCAATTTATTATAAAAATCTAGTATGGATGATACAAAAGGATGCTTTTTAAAAGATTTAAATGCGTCAATAGAACAATTTGAGTCTGTATAAATGATGAAGGATGTGTTATGGTGATGAGAAATGTGCAATATGTCTCTCTCTATCGCGATAAGTTCAGCTGTGAACACAGAAGTAGATGAACACAGCCGGTAGCTGAGAGAAGTGTTTTCACAAAAAACAACGCAACCAGCAATCTGTCCAATTTTTGGAACCGTCTATATAAATGTCAGTGTAACTATTGAAATTTGATCTATGTGCAGCAAATAATTGTTGGAAAATAGCAGGAGTCAAGTTATTTTTATCATATCCTTTAAAAGGATGGAGAGATGTAAAATTAGGAGGTTTCCAAGGAAGTAGCACATGTGGGTGACATGAGCTCACCTCGATATTACTCAGTATTACTCAGAGGGCTATTGTCAATGTTTCTTATTCTTAAACGAAAAGATGGGATGCAAGATGGGCGATGCTGATAAAGCATATCATTGTCAGTATTTAACATATAGGAATGAAGTGGGTGACCATGATGCGAAAGGAGACGGTAATACAGAATCAATGAGAGTTTTTCTCGAATATGATAGAGTGACGGTTCATTACAATCAACATACAAGCTTAAAACTGGTGATGTACGAAATGCACCAGAGCAAACACGAAGTGCGCTTATGGTGCACAGTGTCAAGTTTATTGAGAACAGAATTACGGGCAGAACCATAGACCTGGCAGGCATAGTCGATTTTAGTACGAATTACAGCTCTCTAGATTTTAAAGAGAGAAGTGCAATCTGCTCCCCAAGATGTATTAGAAAGTACTTTAAGTAAATTAAGCGATTTTTCACATTCTGTGCATAATTGTAAAACATGTGGTAAAAAAGCAAGTTTATTGTCAAAATATAGGCCAATATAACGAACCTTGTCCACAATAGGAATTTGAGATGAACCGATAAAAATTTCAGTATCTTTATGCAGATCCCTTCGTCTACAGAAATGCACACAAGAAGTTTTGTCAATAGAAATTAAAAAAACATTTTTGTTAGTCCAGATAAGAATCCTTTTTATTGCACTTTGCAGTTGTCTCTCAATGAAACGAATATCCTGTCCCATACGAGTAATGCGGAAGTCGTCAACATATAGATCTCCCTTGACAGAAGGGGGTAATTGATTAAGGATGTCATTTATTTTAATAGCGAAGAGGGTGACACTCAGGACACTGCCTTGAGGTAAACCCTCTTCTTGTACATAAAAACTGCATAAAATCCCTCCAATTCGAACTTGAAATGTTCGAATGGCAAGGAAGTTTTTAATAAAAATTAGAAGGTGCCCACGAAAGTCCAGGTTAAAAAGATCACGAAGAATCCCATAACGCCATGTTCTATCATAATGGCTTTCGCCATGTCAAAAATACCGACACCAAATGGTTGCGTTTAAGAAATGCTGTCCAAATATAATGTTCAAGGTGTATCAGGTGATCGATAGTTGGCCTTCCACGTCGAAACCCACTTTGAAATGCAGCAAGGCAACTGTTAGTCTCAAATATGCACAAGGCGGCGATTGAACATTTTTTCTAGTAGTTTGCAAAGGCAGCTAGAAAGTGCGATCGGCCTTTAATTATTCGGTTTGCTAGCATCTTTACCTGGTTTAGGAAAAGGAATAACGATAGCTCTGCTCCAAGCACGGGGAAGGGTATGTTTCACCCAAATCCTGTTGAAAAGTGAAAGGAGATTGTTAAGAGAGAGTGGAGAGGTTGGTTGTATATTGTTTAATGGCACAAAATCCCATAAGGGACATGCTGCGCCAAACAAGAATAGACTAAAAACATAAAAATAAAGAGCATCAGAAAAGCAATCTGGATGGGGGTCCCATCCAGATGTAGTCAGAATAGCGTAGATAAGGAAGAAAATTAAAAACTAAACAAACGCACTATAAAAGATTTTAGGTAACAAGTGCAGAAGTGCAATCTGGATGGGGCTCCCATCCAGATGTCAGAAAAAATTAAAAGAACAATTCAAGTTGTTTTTAAACCAAACAAAGAAGCAGAAATCATATTTCAAAGTAAAATCCAGCATATTTTAAAAAAGTGAAGAGTGCCCCATGAGGTGTTTCCCCAATGAGGTTTGTCAAGATTGGGGATGATGAGTTAAAATAGATTCTGTATAAGTGCCGGAGACCCGGACAGTCAGTTAAAACATGATGAATGGTCAGGTAATCAAAATGGCAATGTGGACACATGGGAGCATCCTCCCGAAGTAAAAGATGTTTATGAGTGATTCTAGAATGTCCAATTCTCAGACGGGTCAGAAGAACATCGGTTTTCCTTGGATAACACGGAGGCCAGGTCATGATGGTAGGTTTGATGTGGTGCAGTTTATTATTGCATTCTAAATTCCAACTTTCTTGCCATTTACAATGAATAAAGCGTTTGATAAGTAGTTTTACGTCTGAGAATGGAACTTTATGGCACAACGGATTAAGGGCACGTTTCGCCGCCTCATCCGCTTTCTCATTACCAGGAATACCCATGTGTCCAGGTACCCAGCAAAATAGAATGTTATAGCCACGTCTTTTCAATTTATTATAAAAATCAAGGATCAATGAAACATAAGGATGCTTTTTAAATGATTTAATTGCGTCAATAGAGCTATTTGAGTCGGTATAAATGATGAAGGATGAGCTATGATGATGAGAGATGTAGAACATGGCTCTCTCTATTGCAATCAGTTCGGCTGTAAAGACAGAAGTAGATGAATGAAGGCGATAGCTTAAAGAGTTGTTTTCACAAAATATCCCACACCCAACAGTATCTCCACTCTTAGAGCCATCTGTGTAAATGTCAGTGTAATCATTAAAGTTTGATCTGTGTGCAGCAAATATCTGTTGAAAAACAACAGGAGCTAAGGTGTTTTTATCGTATCCTTTAAAAGGATGGAGCGATGTAATACTAGGAGGTCTCCAAGGAGGGAGTACATGCAAAGGACATGGACTTACCTCGATACTACTCAGTGGGCTATTTTCAGTAATGTTCCTAATTCTGACACCAAAAGGTGGGATGCAAGATGGCCGATGCTGATAAAGCGTATCGTTGTCTGTATTTAGAATGTATGAATGAAGAGGATGGCCTGGATGTGAAAGGATACGGTAATAAAGTTCTAAAGAAAGTTTTTCACGAATGTGGTGTAATGCTGGTTCATTGCAGACAACATAAAGGCTTAAAACTGGAGAGGTACGAAATGCACCAGAGCAAACACGGAGTGCGCTATGGTGCACAGTGTCAAGTTTTTTAAGAACAGAATTACGTGCGGAACCATAGACCTGGCAGGCATAGTCAATTTTGGAACGGATAACGGCTCGATAGATTTTAAGAAGAGAAGTACGGTCTGCTCCCCAGGAAGTATTTGAAAGCACCTTTAGTAGGTTAAGCGATTTTTCACATTTTGTGCGTAATTGTAAAATATGTGGTAAAAAGGTTAGCTTACTATCAAATTGGAGGCCGAGAAAACGAACACTGTCCACAACAGGAATTTGAGTTGGTCCAATAAAAATTTCAGGATCTGGATGCAGATCCCTACGTCTACAGAAGTGAACACAAGAAGTTTTGTCATGAGAAATTATAAATCCATTCTTATTAGTCCAATTAAGAATATGGGTGATTGCAATTTGCAACTGTCTTTCAATAAAACGAATATCCTGTCCCATACACATAATTCGGAAGTCGTCAACATATAAATCACCTTTCACAGAAGGGGGCAATTGACTAAGAATGTCATTTATTTTTATAGCAAAGAGGGTGACACTAAGGACACTGCCCTGGGGTACACCCTCTTCTTGTACATAAAAACTAGAGAGTACCCCACCGATTCGGACTTGAAAAAGTCGAATGGCGAGGAAGTTCTTAATAAAAATAGGGAGATTCCCGCGAAAGCCTAGGTTAAAAAGATCACGAAGGATCCCGTATCGCCATGTTCTGTCGTAGGCTTTTGCCATGTCAAAAAATACTGACACCAAATGGTTGCGTTTTAGAAAGGCTGTCCGTATGTGATTTTCAAGATTGATCAGGTTATCGATAGTTGACCTACCTCGTCGAAACCCACTTTGAAACGCAGCAAGGCAATTGTTATTTTCTAAAATATGCACAAGACGACAATTGATCATTTTTTCAAGTAATTTGCAAAGACTGCTAGAGAGTGCGATTGGCCTGTAATTATTGGGATTGCTAGCATCTTTCCCTGGTTTAGGAAAAGGAATGATAATAGAATTACACCAGGCTTGAGGAAAGACCTGTTCTATCCAAATTCTGTTGTAAAATGCAAGTAAATTATTGAGAGAGGTTGTGCAGAGATGTTTAAGCATGGTATAGGTGATGCCATCGTGACCTGGAGCTGATAGATGGCTATTTTGCAAACATTTTATGAGCTCTGAGAGAGTAAAAGGGAGATTATAGTCATAAGAGTTACGGGAATTAAAATTGAGTTGGGTAGTTTCTGTTTGTCTTTTGTATGATAAAAAAGGTTCCGGGTATGATTCAGAGGCAGAGTTAGATGCAAATGTATTTGCTATGGTTTCAGCAATATTCTTAGGAGAAGCTATTGTTTGTCCGTTATGATTTAAGATTGTGATGTGGTTTTCAGGATAAAGACCCATACAATTTTTTACTTTTTTCCAGAGGACTTTACTAGAGGTATTTGGGTTAATATTAGATACATATTGAATCCAGGATTCACGTTGGCTTTTACGGCGCACTCTTCTAGCTTCGGCCTTTGCTTTTTTGTAGGCAAGATAGTTAGTGTTATTGGGATAACGCCGAAAGATGCCCCAGGCTTTCTGTTGATTTTTTTTTGCAGCTTGACAGTCACTGTTCCACCATGGCTTCCAGTGTCTCATTCTAGATGATGAGTTAGGTATGCTAATATCTGCAGCATTGATAATACACTGGGTGATATTATCAACTGCATCGTCTATGTCACCTTCTACCATATGATTTGTGATTTTAGCATGATTTGTGAAAGTTGGCCAATTGGCTCTGTCATAGTTATAGCGTTTAAAATAACGATTAGAATCCCTGTCAGGAGTGGTCTGTGAAATGAAAGTGGGAAAATGGTCACTGCCGTGCAGGTCACTTGAAATCCAGAAATTCCAATACGGATAGATAGATGGAGAACAGATAGTGAGATCTATGGCATGAAAGGTGCGTGTCGGTTCATGAAAATATGTATGATCACCATTATTGAGTAGGCATAAGCCATTGTCAGAAATTAATTTTTCGATGATATTAACACGTTGATTAGTGTCAGAATTCCCCCACAGTTGGCTATGAGCATTAAAATCCCCAACGATGATGAAAGGAGTTGGGAGTTGAAGAAGGAGATCATCAAGTAGTGCTGACTGAATAATTTGGTGGGGTGGTAAATAAATGGTACAGACTGTAATTAGACGTTTTATATGTACACGGACTGCAACAGCTTGTAAGTTTGTGTTTAGGTTAATATGAGTATGGGGTAAATTGCGAGAGATGAAAAGAGCCACTCCACCAGTGGCCCTATCACTACCTGTAAAATCTTTTCTGTATGTGGCGAAGGTGCGCAATTTAGCTTTGTCATTATTTTTAAGATGGGTTTCTTGTAAAGCTAAACATAGTGGTTGATGGTCATGAAGAATACTTCGAATTTCGTCATATTTATTATGAAAGCCTCGACAGTTCCATGAAATAATATTAGTCATGATCGGTTATACTATTTTTTCCTAGATGAAAATTATCTGCGTTATATTAATCAGAGATAGTAGACATACTATCTCCATCGTTAAATTGTTCATCCGGTTCTGGGTGAAGAGCAAGGGCATCATCCTCTTCCATTTTATCGTTCTGTTTTGATTGTGTTTCATTTTTAGATCTTTTACTCTTTTTCTTCTTGGGTGTATTTTCAGATGAGACTGTGGCTTTAATTATTGGTAGGTTAAATTTTTCTGCATCAGATTTACGGTTTGGTTTCACGGATGGTGTTTTAGTTGTATTTTGAGAACCTCTTTTATGAAGTGGAAGTTTAGAAATAAGAGACTGTGATGATTTTAAAGTAGGATTTGTTGATGATTTAGGAGGAACAGAACTAGGCAAGTTAGGAGGAACAGATTTAGGTGAGTTAGGAGCAGCAGACTGCGTTGATCTGCTTGTCTTATCAGAATTATTAGACAGGTTGTGTTGTTTTTGAGTAGGTTGGCAATTAGTTCCAGTGGGGAATTCGGTTTGTGTTGCAATAGTTTTACGAGTTTTTTGGGCGGTTCTTGATAGGGCTGCAGCATATGATACACCAACTTTGGGTGTCCTGGATTCTACTATTTTTCTGGCTTCAGGGTATGATATATTTTCTTTAGTGCGTATTGTTTGTATTTCTTTTTCTATTTTCCATTGTTCACATGATTTAGCATAAGATGGGTGGTCTTTTTTACAATTTACACAACATGGTTGGGCATTGCAGTGTTCACTTTCGTGGCCTACTGCACTGCACCGACCACAGGTGATTTTACCACGGCATGAGGTTTTTGAATGCCCAAAGCGTTGACATTTAAAACAACGCAGTGGGTTTGGGATGTAAGGCCTCACAGAACATGACAGATATCCGGCTTTTATTGATTTGGGTAGGTTCGGTGAGTTGAATGTGAGAATAATGTGCTTGGTAGGAATTTGTATTTGATTAGCTGGTATTTGCTCGTCTCGACGGTAGATTTTTATTCTTCTAGCTTCAATGACATTTTGTTCTTTTAAATTCTCTACAACTTCATCTTCAGTGACATGCAAGAGGTCAGATTCAGAGATCACACCTCGAGATGTGTTTAAAGTTCTATGTTTAGATATGGAGACTGCAATGTTTGCAAAATGAGTACATTTTTTTAAGTTGGCTGCTTGTTGACTATTGCTTACTTCAATTAATAGTTCACCTGTCCGGAGTTTTTTTATTGTTTTTGGTTCACCAACCAAACCTTGGATAGATTTATTAATTAGGAAGGGGGATGTTTTGTCAAAACTCCCTTCTACTCGTTTCACTACAAAAAATCTCTCTTCAACATTACATAAATTAGAGTTGACATTCTTACATTCCGTATTGGAAGAAGAATCCTCAACTCTATCACCCCAAGAATTTTTTTGGCCCTGGTCAGAACCAGCTTTTGAGCAAGAACTCAACGCATTAGTACTCTCGTTTGATTGTGGGGCTTCCACTTCGCATGTACTCTCTTTTGGGTGTGGGGCTTCCACTTCGCATGATTTATTTCCTGAGATTGTAGCCATATTTAGAAAGGAGTGAAGAAACGCCAGGCATCGGGCCTGGTCACCGACCCTTCTTCTTACCGTTACTTTAGGCGCAGGTCTCAAAAGGGTGAAAACTATCAACAAACTTCCACGTTTTTCGAACGTTGGATTAAACTCGATAGCATCTCCAAACTCTAGTTCTTTCACAGTGGAACTCGGTTGTCGTAGGTAAGCCTTTACAGCTCTGTCCAACCTACAACGCCCTTACGTCGAAAGGACACCAGTCGCCCAGTGCATTCCTAACCACCGCCATACAAGTACGGCGTCCACCGATCACGGAACCGGAATTCGGAGATGCCCTGCACTCTGGGACTCGAGATCAGCCTAAAGAGGTAGAAACGAGGCGATGAGATTAAAAAACCTCAACACCCAGAGTGTCTCACGTGAAAATAAAAAAATCCACTATTGTAAAAAAGAAAAAGTGATGTGGGTGAGAACTTAGAAACAAGGTGTATTTTTTGTCTTTTTTCAATATTTTAAACTTTTTTTCCTTTTTTTTTTTTTTAAACAGAAGAACAAGAACAATGTTAGTAAAACAAATAACAATTTGAACAAAATGGTCAGTAAAAAACATGAATAAGAACAAAGAGGGATAAGAAACTGAAAAAAGAAGATTAAAAAGTGTGAAACAAAGAAAAAAGGATAGACAACTAAAAAGAGAAGAAAACAGGAAAGGAGAAAGATCGCTCGGGAACCCGGGGTCGCGAAACCCGTAAATACCTAAAGAAGGTATTCCCCTGGGGGGGAGAGAGTGGAGAGAGGTGCTTGAGCATGATATATGTGATGCCATCATGACCTGGAGCAGATAAGTGGCTGTCTCGCAAACAATGTATCAGCTCCGATAGAATGAAAGATTTATTATATGAAAAAGAATTATGAGTATTAAAATTAATCCTGGTCAATTCAGTTTGTCTTTTGTAAGTTAAAAACGGTTCTGGATATGAGTCTGGGTTTGAAATAGATGCTAGGGTATTCCCTATTGTTTCAATTATGTTGTTAGGAGAAGTAATGGTATGACTGTTGTGTTTTAAAATGGAAATATTATTTTCAGAGTACAGGGCCATACATTTTTTCACTTTTTGCCAGAGTTCTTTACTTGAGGTGTTAGAGTCAATGCTAGAAATATATTTAATCCAGGATTCGTTTGCTTTTATGTCGCACTCTTCTAGCTTCTGCCTTTGCCATTTTATATGCTATATAGTTTGTATTATTTGGGTACCTGCGAAATAGACCCCAAGCCTTCTGTTGTTTTTGTTCTTTGCTACTTGGCAATCACTATTCCACCATGGTTTTCTGTGTTTATGCGCAGATGAAGTTTTAGGAATGTTAGCGTCAGCAACAGTGATAATACATTGAGTTACGTTATCAACTGCTTTGTCAATATTTCTCTCAATCTATCTAACTGTAATGTTTGCAAGTGCAGTAAAAGTTGGTCAATTGGCTCTGTCATATATATATATATCTTCTGGGAGAGTTATTTCAATTTCTATCAGGAGAAGTCATTGAAATAAAAGTTGGAAAGTGGTCACTACCGTGTAAGTCATTTGAAACCCAGAAGTTCCAAAAGGGATAGAGTGATGGGGGGCAGACTATAAGATCTATTGCATGGAATGTAGGTGTTGGCTCATGAAAATAGGTATAATCACCGTTATTGAGCAGGCATATGCCGTTGTCAGAAATCAATTTTTCTATAATATTACCACGGTGATTAGAATCACTGTTTCCCCAGAGTTGGCTGTGTGCATTAAAATCACCAACAATGATATATGGAGTGGGGAGTTGGAGAAAGAGATTATGCAGATTTGCTGATTGAATTTTAAAGTTCGGAGGTAAATAAATGGTACAAATTTTTATTAGTTGTTTTATATGTACGCGGTTGGTTGGTTGGTTGGTTGTATGGGGTTTTATGGCGCAAAGTCCCAGTAGGGACATGCTGCGCCAGGTTGGTTGGTTGTATGGGGTTTTATGGCGCAAAATCCCTTAAGGGACATGCTGCGCCAAAACAGTAGACTAAAACATCAGAAAGTTAAAAAAGAAACAGTGTCAAAATAAAAGAACAATGAGAGAAACAATCTGGATGGGGTACCCATCCAGATGTAGCCAAACAATGTAGAAATACAAAATTTAAAATCCTAAAAACGAGAGTTAAAACATAAAAGTAATTCAATGAAAAGTGCATTCTGGATGGGATCCCATCCAGATGTCACCAAAGTTTAAAGAATAAAACTGAGCCATTAGAACAGAGAAAAACGAAAAATTATATTTCAAAATAAAATCCTGCATGTTTTAAAAAGTAAAGAGAGCCCCATGAGGTATTTCCCCAATGAGTATTGTCAAGATTGGTGATGATGAATTAAAGTAAAACCTATACGGATGCCGGAGACCTGGACAGTCAGTTAAAACATGATGAATGGTGAGGTAATCAAAATGACAATGTGGACACATGGGCACATCCTCCCGAAGCAAGAGATGTTTATGAGTGATTCTTGAATGTCCGATTCTCAGACGAGTCAGAAGTACATCTGTTTTCCTTGGATAACTTGGTTGGTTGTATGGGGTTTTATGGCGCAAAGTCCCAGTAGGGACATGCTGCGCCAAGACAAAGTCAAAATGTAAAAATGTATATATCCAAAAAAACGATTAAAAGAAGAATAACAAAACGGTGATATAAACAAAAAAATTAATGAAAACAGTAATAAGTATATCTAAAACCGTTTAAAAGAATCAAAGGTTCATAGTTAAAAGTCAAGCGTATTATAATTAAAAACTGTGGAGTTTCTAAATTAATATCTGTTAAAATACACAAAGTTTAAAAGGATGTACAAATACTACATGAAAACAAGGTTAAAATCACATGAGTAAAAAACAATGTAAAATCAATCAGGTAAAAATTCCTCTAAAACTGTATTTCCTTCATCACCACTTGATTCATAAGAGTCGGATTCCATTGCTTCATCGACATAATGCTGCAGTTGTTTTGGATCCTTCATGTTAGAGACAGACGGATTTAAACAGCTGTTCTTGTTCTTTTTCTTCACAGTGTTCCACTGTGAAGAGCCCCCGATTATTTTTCTCTCTTTCTGAAGGCAAATTTTTTTGCTTGGTTTCACTGTTTGAGTAGTATCAGGTTTCTGTGATGTTTTTTTTAGATTTAACAGCCTTAGTATCAGTCTGGAGTTCAGATGATTTTTTTGATTGAACTGGTTCGGATGACTTTTTGGATTGAACTGGGCCGGATGACTTTTTGGATTGAACTGGGTCGGATGACTTTTTGGATTGAACTGGGTCGGATGAATTTTGGATTGAACTGCAGGTTTTTGTGAATGACTAGTTTGATATACTATAGTAACAGGTTCTGAGGATGGTAGCCAACGTTCTAATAAAGGGGCTGCATAACATTTAGAACCACAGCAGACATCACGAGTTTGTATCTTTGTGGTGCTGAGTGGTACTGTCATAGGTGAGTTATTTAGTGGAACGGAAGGTTCGGTCTGGGTGCTTATGTGCCTTACAGATTTTGGTTGTTGTTTGAGTAGACTAGAGTAGGAGACTCCGACTGACGGAGTCCTGGATTCAACAACTTTACGGGCTTCAGGATAGGAGAGATTGTAAATTTGTATTTAAATTAATATGCGTATGGGGTAAATTGCGAGAGATGAAAAGAGCCACTCCACCAGTGACCTTTTATTACCAGTAAAATCTTTTCGGTAGCTAGCATAATTTCGTAATTTTGCTTTGTCTTTTGGTTTTAAATGAGTTTCCTGTACAACGAAACATAATGGTTGATGGTCAGAGGAAATATTATGGATTTTGTCATGTTTACCGTGATAACCACGGCAGTTTCAAGAGATAATATTCATTATTGAGCTTTTTTTAGATAAATTTATATGCGTCCTTTTATCCGGAGATAGTAAACATACTATCTCCATCATTAAAATCTTCATCCGGTTCTGGGTGGAGAGCTACAACATCATCCTCCTCCATTTTTTCTTTCTGTTTTGGGTGGATTTCATTTTTGGATGTATTATTCTTCATCTTTTTGGCTGGATTTTCAGATGAGACAGTGGCTTTAATTGTTGGCAGATTAAAACTTTCAGAATCAAATCTATGGTTTGATTTTAGAGGTCCTCTTTTGGTGGTACTTTGAGAGCCTCTTTGAGGAATATCAGATTGTGATGATTTTGAAGAGGCACTTTGTGATGGTTTAGGAGGAACAGATTTTAGTGATTTAGGAGGAAGTGTGTTCGGTGACATAGGAGGAATAGATTTGAGTGGCTTACAAAGGTCAGATTGCGTTGAAGTATTTGTTTTACTAGAATTACTAGACAGGTTGATTACTTTTTGACATGGCTGGAAATTATTTTCAGTTGCGAATTCGGTTTGGGTTGCAATACTTTGATATGTTTTATGAACGGTTTTAGCTAAGGCAGCACCATATGACACACCAACTTTGGGCGTCTTGGATTCAACGATTTTTCAGGCTTCTGGGTACGATATGTTCTCTTTTGTGCGTCTGGTCTGTATCTCTTTTTCCTTTTTCCACTGTTCACATGATTTAGCGTAAGATGGATGATTTTTTACAGTTGACACAACATGGTGGAGCATTGCATTGCGCACTTTCGTGGCCAATTGCACTGCACCGACCACAGGTTTCCTTACCGCGGCAATTCGTTTTTGAATGCCCAAAGCGTTGACAGTTAAAGCAACGCAGTGGGTTTGGTATGTATGGTGTGACAGAACATGATAAATAACCAGCTTTTACATATTTTGGTAACTTGGGTGTGTTAAAGGTAAGTATAATGTGCTTGGTAGGTATCTGAATTTGGTTAGATGGTATCTGTTCACCACGACGGTAGATATTTATTCTTCTACCTTCTGTGACATTTTGTACTTTTAAGTTTTCCAGTAATTAATCTTCACTAACACAAAAGAGGTCAGGATCGAGATCACTCCGCGAGATGAGTTTAATGTACGATGTGGCGATATTGTGACGGAAATATGTTAGCAAAGTGTGTGCATTTTTTTAAGTTCACTGCTACTTGGCTATTGTTTACTTCAATTAGCAGTTCACCTGTACCGAGTTTTCTTATTGTTTTGGGTTCTCCAACCAGTCCTTGGATAGATTTATTTATCAAAAAGGGTGATGTTTTATCAAAACTCCATTCTTGGCGTTTGACGATGAAGAATTTTTCTTCAGTTTTACTTTCAAAAGAGTCGGGATTTTAGATTCCGTACTGAAAAAAGTATTCTCGACTCTCTCTCCCCACGATTCTTTTTTGTCTTGATTAACAGTAGCTCTTGATACAGAGCTCAATGCATTATTCTCCATTTTATTAGCTTGTGGGATTTCCACATCGCATATTTGATTTCCTGATATTGTAACCATTGTAGTAAGGATTGAAAAAACGCCAGGCATCGGGCCTAGTCACCGACCCTTCTTACCGTTACTTTAGGCGCAGGTCTCAAAAGGGTGAAAACTATTCACAACAAACTTCCACGTTTTTCGAACCTTGGATTAAACTCGATAGCATCTCCAAACTCTAGTTCTTTCATAGTGGAACTCGGTAGTCGTAGGTAAGCCATTACAACTCTGTCCAACCTAAAACGTCCTTACGCCGAAAGGTACCAGTCGCCCAGTGAATTCCTAACCGCCGCCATACAAGTATGGCGTCCACCGATCATGGAACCGGAATTCGGAAATGCCCTGTACTCTGGGGCTCGAATTCCGCCTAAAAATGTAGAAACGAGTCGATGAGATTCAACCTCAACACCCAGAGTGTCTCACGTGAAAATAAAAAAAATCCATTATTGTAAAAAAGAAAAAGTAATGTGAGAGGGATCTTAGAAAAATGGTGTTATTTTTTTATCTTTTTTAAACTCTTTAAAATTTTTTTCTACTTTTTTTCTTTTTACGAACAGAACGAAAACAATGTTAGTAGCACAAAGAACAATTTGAACGAAAAAGTTAGTAAAAAACAATAAGATGAACTAGAGCAAAGAGGGTTGGTTGGTTGGTTGTATGGGGTTTTATGGCGCAAAATCCCTTAAGGGACATGCTGCGACAAAAAAGTACACTAAAACATCAAAAAAGTGAGAGATAGAAAAATGACAAAATAAAGGAACAATGAGAAGAGCAATCTGGATGGAGTATACCATCCAGAAGTAGTCGAGCAAGTGTAGAAAAGACTAACTTTTAAATACTAAAAAACAGTAGAGTAAAAACATAAGAGTAAGTCAATAAAAAGTGCAGTCTGGAAGGGGTTCCCTTCCAGATATCACAAAGGTGTGAACAGAAAACTTAATCGTTAAACCAAAGATATAAAAAATTAAATTTCAAAGTAAAATCCAGCATGTTTTAAAAAAGTGAATAGTGCCCTATGAGGTGTATCCCCAGTAAGGTTTGTCAAGAATGGTGATGATGACTGAAAATAAATTCTATATAAGTGCCGGAGACCCGGACAGTCAGTTAAAACATGATGAATGAACAGGTAATCAAAATGACAATGTGGACACATGGGAGCATCCTCCCGAAGTAAAAGATGTTTATGAGTGATCCTTGAATGTCCAATTCTCAGACGAGTAAGTAGAACATCTGTTTTTCTTGGATAACTCGGAGGCCAGGTCATTATTAGAGGTTTGACATGGTGCAGTTTATTATTGTTTTCTAGATCCCAACTTTCTTGCCATTTATTCTGAATAAAAATACACTGCTCAAAACAATTAAAGGATATTGCAGTTTTAGGTGGATTTTGTATCTGGTAAACTGTTTAGCTGATTGATACATGGTCGACAGACATAGTAGGTTATATGAGAATAAATTACACATGTTTAGCAGAAAAAAATGCATTTTATTGCGCATTTGTGTACTACAGGAAAAAAACACAATTTGTGCATACGAGAAAAAAAGAATAAGAAAAGGTGTTTTCTTCAAAGAAAATCATTTTCAGTAGGGGGTATGGTTTCCACGGACGGCCAGCAACGTTGAACACCTTTGAGGCATGGACTCAATGAGGCTATTAATGACGAGTTGGGGTATTCTGCCCCACTCTTCCAGAAGAGCTCTTTCCAGCTCTTGGAGAGATTGTGGGGGGTTGTTGGCGGCCAGAAACGCGTCTTCCTAGAACCTCCCAAACGTGCTCGATTGGATTCATGTCTGGAGAACACGCTGGCCATTCCATTCGAACGATTCCTTCCTCGAAAAGGAAATCCTCCACCAGGTTTGCACGATATGGCCTGCAGTTATAGTCCATTAAAATGAAGTTATCTCCGATTGCTGCAGCGTAAGGGACTACAATAGGTCTGAGGATCTCATCCCTATATCGGCGACCAGTCAGAGCTCCATCTCGAATGATGTAGAGGTCAGTGCGCCCGTCAATGGTTGGTTGATTAGAGTTTTATGGCACAAAGTCCTCATAGGGACATGCTGCGCCAAGAAAAAGTTAAGGAGTAAAACATAGTTAAAAATTAAAAGTTACATTAAAAGATTGTCAGAGATATAAAAGTGAAAAAACAAAACAAAATGAAGAAAGCAATGTGATGATACAAGTAATAAAAAATAATGCACAATGAAAGCGACAATACACAAGGTTTTAAAAGACAAAAAATAGTTAAAACACTAAAATATTTAAATTAAAAAATTCTAAAATCTCTAAAGTTATGAAAAGTTATATGTTCAAGAAATAAAGCATAAAATGTTATATAATACTGCTTTAAGAACGAAGTTATAATTCAAAAATTTAAAACGATATAAAGCTACGTAGGATGAATAACTTCAAAAACTGTATTATTGTCATCGTTATCAGAGTCATAACTACAAGAGTCCATAGCCTCTTCTGCATAGTTGAGCAGCTGTTTGTGATCTTTAATATTAGTTATTGCTGGGCTAAGACATGATTTATTGCTTTTTCTCTTCACAGTTTTCCACTGTGAAGAGATTTGTGTTGGAGGTTTCTTTCTTTCTTTTTGCGCGAAAGTTTTTTCATTTGCTTTCGGAGTTGGACAAACAATAGGTTTCACTAATTTGCTTTTATCTAAAGCTGGCGTTTTTTTTGTCTTATGTTCGGTTGATATTTTTGATTTAACTGATGATGTTTGGGGAGAATTAGGTTTCTGTAATGATAGAACTGGAGATGAAGCAGCCTTAGTTTCAGTCTGATGATTAGATGACTTTTTGGATCCAACTGGAGATTTCTGTGAATGAGTAAGTTGATATTCTATTGTAACTGGTTCTGAGGATGGTAGCCAAAGTTCCAATAATGGTGTACCATAGCATTTACTACCAAGAGAGACGTCCCGGGTTTTTTTAGGTGAAGTATTGGTTGAATGTGTCATAGAGGTATTATTTAGTGGAAAAGAGCAGTCGGTCTGGGTACTGATGTGCCTTAAGGATTTTGGTTGTTGTTTGAGTATACTGGAGTAAGATACCCCAACAGAGGGGGTCCTAGATTCAACAAGTTTACGGGCTTCAGGGTAGGAAAGTTTTTGAGTAATCTTAACTGCAAGAATTTCCTTTTCACGGATCCACTTAGGGCAAGAGCGAGAGTACGATGTATGGTCACCTTTACAATTAGCGCAGCGTTCTGGTTTTTCGCAAGTTTTACCGTCATGGCAGACTTCTGCACAACGTGGACAAGTAGCAGATCCACGACAGGTAGTATTAATATGCCCATACCGCTGGCACTTAAAACAACGCAGAGGATTAGGGATATAAGGCCTAACTGGACAGTTTAAATAACCAGCTTTAATTGTAGAAGGTAAAATATGGCTATTGAATGTTAGAATAATGTGTTTAGTAGGAAGCATTTGCCCATTTCGACGGATAGTGATACGGCGTACATCTATGATATTTTGATCACTTAAATTAGCTAGAAGTTCTTCTTTTGTAGCAAATAAAAGATCTGGTTCAGATATGACACCACGGCAAGTATTAAGAGTTTGATGTGCTTTAACAGAGACAGAAAAAGTACCTATAGTATCGCAATTTGACAGAAGTTGTGACTGCCTGGCTGAAGAAACCTCAACCAGTAAGTCCCCAGACTGCAATTTTTTGAGCGAGTGACCATCACCCAAAACAGACTGAAATGTTTTTGCTATTAGAAAAGGTGAAGTTTTTTTGAAAGAACTATCTGAGAGACTATCAGTGCGTTTAATTAAAAAAAAAAACGAGTGAATAACGTCTGTACAGTTTGTTGCTCGCCACTTGGGAGAGAAATAGAAGGAATGTTAGTTTTTCCATCCATAATTGAAAAAAAGAAAAAGAATTCAGACCCCGGCCGCACCACCCACTACCGAGCCCAACAAGGGGATGCACATTCGTGCACCACTGCTAGCCAGGGCCCATACGGTCACAAGACACTCCTATGCCAGTCTCCACCCTTAGCGAGATGGCTAGTAAGTACTCGCTCACTTGATCCCCAGCCAGTGACACAAGTCAGCTGACCAGCCGATTGATGCATACGGGACCAATATGCACCTCCCGTCTACCTGAAGCAGAGGCCAAAGCAGTGTGTTGGTTTCCCTCAACTGCCAGGATCCCCCTTTCCAGGGACACGGGTCGCCACGCACGGCAAACACGTGGGTGGTTTACAATTCTCCACAAGTCGATATACAGGATGATATCGGCTCATACAGAATTGCCCCCACCTCCGAAGAGGAAACCACAACGAGAGTAAAACATAGAGGAAAGAAAGACAAGAGAAATAAGAGGAAAAGGAAAAAAAGATCGCTCAGGAACCCGGGGTTGGGAAGCCCGTGAATACCTAAAGAAGGTATCCCCCTGGGGGTGGCTTAGGAAAAGGAATGATAATGACTTTAGACCAGGCATTAGGGAAAGTTTGTTCAATCCAGATTCTATTGAAAAGAAATAAGTTATTCAGAGAGGTGGAAGAAAGATGTTTTTGCATGGTATATGTGATGCCATCATGTCCTGGGGCAGATAACCGGCTCTTTTGCAAGCAACTTAAGAGTTCTGGAATAGTAAATGGGAGATTGTAATCATGAGAATGGCGAGAGTTAAAATTGATGCTGGTATTTTCCGTTTGTCTTTTGTATGATAAAAAGGTTCTGGGTAAGAGTCAGAGCTAGAATTGGAAGCGAGGGTACTAGTTATTGTCTCAGCTATATTTTTGGGAGACGCTATTGTTTGGCCGTTGTGTTTTAAGATTGAGATACGATTTTCAGAATATAATCCCATACAATTTTTTACTCTTTTCCAACGAACTTTACTTGAGGTGTTACTGTTTATATTGGAGACGTATTGCATCCAGGATTCACGTTGGCTTTTACGCCGCACTCTTCTAGCATCAGCCTTTGATTTTTTGTACATAATATAATTAGTATTATTGGGATACCGCCGGAAGATACCCCAAGCCTTCTGTTGATTTTTTTTGCCTTTTTGCAATCATCATTCCACCACGGTTTCCTGTGCTTTGGGGTAGAAAGTGATTTTGGAATGCTAATATCTGAGGCATTGATAATACATTGGGTGATATTATCAAGCGCATCGTCGGTATCCCCTTCTATCATTTCACTTTTAATTTTTGAAAGGTCTGTGAAAGTTCGCTAATTGGCTCTGTCATAGACCTAGCGTTTAAAGCAATTATTAGAATCCGTGTGAGGAGTTGTCTGCGAGATAAAAGTTGGAAAGTGGTCGCTGCCGTACAGGTCATTAGAGACCCAGAAGGTGCAATACGGATATATAGATGGGGAGCAGATAGTGAGATCTATGGCATGAAAGGTGCGAGTTGGTTCATGAAAATATGTGTCATCACCATTATTGAGTAGGCATAAGCCATTGTCGGAAATTAATTTTTCTATTATGTCACCACGTTGATTAGAGTCAGAATTCCCCCAAAGTTGGCTATGAGCATTAAAATCCCCAATGATGATGAAAGGAGTGGGGAGTTGGAGAACTAGATCCTGAAGTAGTGCTGACTGAATAATATAATGGGGTGGTAAATAAATAGAACAGATTGTAATGAGACGTTTTACATGAACACGGACTGCAACAGCTTGTAAGTTTGTGTTTAGTAAAACATGAGAGTGAGGTAAACTGCGAGAAATGAAAAGAGCCACTCCACCAGTAGCTCTTTCATTGCCTGTAAAATCTTTTCTGTAGGTAGCATAGTTGCGTAATTTCGCTTTGTCAGTAGGTTTTAGATGGGTTTCCTGCAGAGCTAAACATAAAGGCTGATGGTCGGATAGAATATTACGGATTTCGTCAAGTTTATTATGATAGCCACGGCAGTTCCATGAGATAATATTAGACATGATTAAATTGTTCTTTAAAGAAGTTTATCTGCGGTATTTTATTCGGAGGTAGTGGACATACTATCTCCCTCGTTAAATTCTTCACCCGGTTCTGGGTGAAGAGCTAAAGCATCTTCTTCCATTTTATCATTCTGTATTGATTGGGTTTTATTTTTGGATGTTTTACTCTTTTTCCTTTTGGCTGTATTTTCAGATGAACTAGTGGCTTTTATTGTTAGTAGGTTAAATTTTTCTGCATCAGATTTACGGTTTGGTTTCACAGATGGTGTTTTAGTTGTCTTTTGAGAGCCTCTATTATGGAGTGGTGGTTTCGAAATAAAAGATTGTGACAATTTTGAAGAAGCATTTGTAGATGATTTAGGAGGAACAGAGTTTCGTTAATTAGGAGGAGCAGATTGCGTTGATCTATTTGTCTTACCTGAATTATTAGACAGGTTGTTTTCATTTTGATTAGGTTGGCAATTAGGTTTAGTTGGGCGTTCAGTTTGAGTTGCCATAGATTTATAAGTTTTATGGACGGTTTTAGATAAGGAAGCAGCATATGATACACGAACTTTAGGCGTTCTGGATGCGACTATCTTTCTGGCTTCACGGTATGATATATTTTGTCTTGTGCGTATTGTCTGTATTTCTTTTTCTATTTTCCACATTTCACACGATTTAGCATATGATGGATGATCTTTTTTGCAGTTGACACAACAAGGTGGAGCATTGCATTGCCCACTTTCGTGGCCAACTGTACTGCACCGACCACAGGTTTCTTTACCTCGGCATGATGTTTTTGAGTGCCCAAAGCGTTGACAGTTAAAGCAACGCAGTGGGTTTGGGATGTACGGTCTGACAGAGCATGATAAATATCCAGCTTTTATATATTTGGGTAAGGTGGGAGTGTTAAAGGTCAGTATATTATCCATGGTAGGTATTTGTACTTGGTTAGCTGGAATTTGTTCATCTTTGCGGTTGAGTTTTATTCGTCTAGCTCCTATGACATTTTGTTCCCTTAAGTTTTCCACTATTTCATCTTCGGTTACATGCAAGAGGTCATATTCTGATATCACTCCACGAGATGAGTTTAAGGTTCTATGTGGCGATATGATGACAGCAATGTTTGCAAAGTGAGTACATTTTTAAAAGTTTAATGCCTGTTGGTTATTGCTTACTTCAATTAGTAGTTCACCTGTACGCAGTTTTTTTATTGTTTTGGGTTCGCCAACCAGTCCTTGGATAGATTTATTAATCAAAAAGGGCGTTGTTTTATCGAAACTCCCTTCTTGGCGTTTGACAACAAAGAATCTTTCTTCAGTTTTACTTTCATGAGAGTTGGGATTTTCAGATTCCGTTGTGGAAACATAATCCTCGACTCTCTTACTCCATGATAATTTATTGCCTTGATTGACAGTAGCCTTTGAGCTAGAGCTCGATGCATCAAAATTCTCTTTATTGGCTTGTGGGGCCTCCACATCGCTTGTCTTATTGTCTGATATTGTAGCCATATTTGATAGATAATGTTTAAAACGCCAGGCATCGGGCCTGGTCAACGACCCTTCTTACCGTTACTTTAGGCGTAGGTCTCAAAAGGGTGAAAACTATAAACAAACTTCCACGTTTTTCGAACGTTGGATTAAACTCGATAGCATCTCCAAACACTAGTTCTTTCACAGTGGAACTCAGTTGTCGTAGGTAAGCCTTTACAGCTCTGTCCAACCTACAACGCCCTTACGTAAAAAGGACACCAGTCGCCCAGTGCATTCCTAACCACCGCCATACAGGTACGGCGCCCACCGATCACGGAACCGGAATTCGGAGATGCCCTGCACTCAGGGACTAGAGTAGAGCAAAGAGGGAGAACAAACTGAAAAGAGAAGATTAAAGAGCGTGAAACATAGATGAAAGTATAAACGAAAAAGAGAAGAAAATAGAAAAGGAGAAAGATAGCTCAGGAATCCGGTGTCGCGAAACTCGTAAATACCCAAAGAAGGTATTCCCCTGGGGGACTCAGGCATTGGAGTACATCAGAGAAGAGCGCATCCCAAGGTTTTTCACAGCCGGGAGATTGAGAAATTAAAAGGCAAGATCATTGCCAAAATACGTTGGGACGACCAAGAGGTTGCAAAGATGGCTTTGGTGGAAGCAGAACTTGTGGCCTCAGGGGTCACAGATAACATCAACCAAGAGATAAAGAAACAGATGACAGACAGGTCCATTGAAGCCATCAAGGGAAAGCGAAGGACTAACTCTTATAAAAAGCAAGTTGAAGAATTAGTTAAAGGCATCCAACTTGCTCGTGAGGAGGAGTTAGTATCCGCCAATACAAACCTTCCACTGATTGAAGAAGAAATTGAAATTTCTGAGCCTATGCTAGTCCCAGATGAAGAGGTCATTGAAGATCTAGAGTTGACTCTTCGAGATCGTGAAGAGAATGTGGATTCATACAACTTGGATGAGTCCACCATTCTGTATGAATGTGATGAATATATATTGAAGCTCTGAATTCGGATCAAAGGCTCAGGCCTGAGATTTCGAATGAGGAAAAGAAGTATCTGGATGAAGCTCTATATTTTTGAAATAGATCCTCAAATAGTAAAAATCTAATTAATTAATCTAAAAATCATTAAGCCTAAAAATACAAACAGAAGAAAATACACTAAACCTAAAGATAGAAAAAGGCTCTCCAATAGAAAATTGAAAAAAAAAATGTATGCCGATTTTCAAAGGCTTTATAAAAAGAAACGTAAGAGTGCTTTTGCAAGCCTCTACTCCAACAAGTCCATTGACAAAAATCTGGAACATACACAGGTATTTGACTGTTGGTCGCACCTACTCTGCAAAAAATCAATTAAGTTTACAGATCAGCCTATCCAATCAAGAAACATTATTACTTTTGATCCTAATCTCCTGGTATACCCGAGAGAAATAGACGGTTGCTAGGGGAAAAAGCAGTCAGCCGCTGGGCCGGACGGTTAGAGATGTTTCCTTAATTCCTATTCGTTGCAAGTATAAATTATTTACCTTGTTCTTAATGATACATTGGATCCCTGACGTTCTACTTGATTCCATTACAATATTCATCCCGAAAAATTCAAATGTCAATAACCCAGCATCACTTAGACCTCTTTCTATCTCATCCAATTTAACTAGATTATTTCATAAAGTACTGGTCATTCGCATTTCTTTTAAATTCATTCCAGATGACTATCAGTTTGGGTTCAGACCATGGATGGCGTGGTGAGGGGTTGGTTGGTTGGTTGATTGGGATTTTATGGCGCAAAGTCCCTTTAGGGACATGCTGCGCCAAGACAAAGTCAAAATGTAAACATTATAAATTACCCAAAATTGAGCAGCAAAAAAAAAAACTAACAAAAAAAATGAGAAAAACAGTAAATGAGAAAACTAATATGTATATTTAAAACCATTTAAAAGAGGAAAGGTTGATAGTTAAAAGACCAAAGTATTCTGATTAAAAACTGTGAAGTTAAAAAGCAATAACCGTTAAAATACCAACAAAGTCCAAGATGACGTACATATACTACCTAAAATCAAATTTAGACTCGTAGAAATAAATAAAAAACATAAAATTAATTAGGTGTAAATTGATCAAAAACTGATGTTTCCTAATCAGCATTTGATTCATATGAGTCAGATTCCATTTCTTCATCTAAGTTTTTCAGTTGTTTCCGATCCTTTAAATTACTAACTGATGGGTTTAGGCTTTTGTTATTGTTCTTTTTCTTCACAGTGGAAAACTGTGAAGAACCCCGGATTGTCTTTTTCTCTTTCTGTATACAAGATTTTTTGCTTGGTTTGTCAGTTTTATTAGTATCAGGTCTATGTGATGTTTTTGCAGATGTAACAGCCTTAGTCTGGCGTTCAGGTGACTTTTTGGATTGACATGGAGATTTTTGAGACTGATTGACTTGGTATACTATTTTAACAGGTTCTGAGGAAGGTTGCCAGCGTTCTAATAGTGGGGTTGCATAGCATTTACTACCACAACTAACATCTCGGGTTTCTCTATTTGAAGTGATTGTTGATTGTGCTTTAGCTGAGTTACTTAGTGGAAAGGAGGTGTCGGTCTGGGTGCTTATGTGCCTTACAGAATTTTGTTGTTGCTTGAGTACACTAGAGTAGGAGACTCCGACTGACGGAGTCCTGGATTCAACAACTTTGCGGGTTTCAGGATAGGAGAGATTTTGAGTTACTTTAACTGCAAGGATTTCCTTCTCACGTATCCAGTTTGGACAGGAGCGGGAATATACTGTATGATCACCCTTGCAGTTTATGCAGCGTTCAGAGTTTTGACATGAATTACCGTCGTGGCCAACTTCTGCGCAGCGTGCACAGGTAACGGAACCACGACAGTTAGTTGTAGTGGACCATAACGCTGGCATTTAAAGCAACGGAGAGGATTTGGGATATAAGGACGGACAGGACAGTTCAAGTAAGCAGCTTTAATTCTTGATGGTAAATTAGGGCTATTAAAAGTCAGAATGATGTGCTTCGTAGGAAGCACCTGCCCATTCCGACGGATAGTTATACGACGTACATCTATGATATCTTGGTCTTTTAAATTTTGTAAAAGTTCGTCTTTAGTAGAGAATAAAAGATCTGGCTCGGATATTACACCACGGCTTGTATTTAGAGTTTTATGTACTTGAACAGAAACTGAGAAAGAGCCTATTGTAGAGCAATTTGAGAGAAGATGTGATTGTTTGGCTGAAGAAACCTCAACAAGCAAATCCCCAGATTGTAATTTTTTGAGAGAATGACCATCCCCCAAGACAGACTGGAATGTTTTTGCAATGAGAAATGGTGAAGTGTTTTTGAAAGAGCTATCAGAGAGACTATCAGTACGTTTAATGAGAATGAAACGAGTGTATGTGGAATTCTGTGCAATTTTTGATTGCCGTACAGGTCATTAGAGACCCAGAAGGTCCAATACGGATATATAGATGGGGAGCAGATAGTGAGATCTATGGCATTAAAGGTGCGAGTCGGTTCATGAAAATATGTATGATCAACATTATTGAGTAGGCATAAGCCATTGTCGGAAATTAATTTTTCTATTATATCACCACGTTGATTAGAGTCAGAATTCCCCCAAAGTTGTCTATGAGCATTAAAATCCCCAATGATGATGAAAGGAGTGGGGAGTTGGAGAACTAGATCTTGAAGTAGTGCTGACTGAATAATTTGATGGGGTGGTAAATAAATAGTGCAGAATGTAATGAGACGTTTTACAGAAACACGGACTGCAACAGCTTGTAAGTTTGTGTTTAGTAAAACATGAGAGTGAGGTAAACTGCGAGAGATGAGAAGAGCCACTCCACCAGTAGATCTTGCATTGCCTGTAAAATCTTTTCTGTAGGTAGCATAGTTGCGTAATTTCGCTTTGTCAGTAGGTTTCAGATGGGTTTCCTGCAGAGCTAAACATAAAGGTTGATGGTCGGATAGAATATTACGGATTTCGTCAAGTTTATTGTGATAACCACGGCAGTTCCAAGAGATAATATTAGACATGAATTTTATTTATTTATAAAGTTATTTGCGATATTTTATTCTGAGGTAGTGGACATACTATCTCCATCATTGAATTCTTCATCCGGTTCTGGGTGAAGAGCTAAAGCATCATCTTCCTCCATTTTATCATTCTGTTTTGGTTGCGTTATACTTTTAGATAATTTATTCTTTTTCTTTTTGGCTGTATTATCCTTTGATACTTTCATTGTTGGTAGGTTAAACCTTCCTGCGTCAGATTTACGGTTTGGTTTTATAGATGGTGTTTTAGTTGTATATTGAGAACATCTATTATGGAGTGGGAGTTTCGAGGTAAAAGATTGTGATGATTTTGAATAAGCATTTGTTGATTTAGGAGGAGCAGATTTCGGTGACTTAGGAGGAACAGATTGCGTTGAATTATTTGTCTTACCAGAATTATTTGATATGTTTTCTTTTTGATTAGTCTGGCAATTAGTTTTAGCGGGGAATTCGGTTTGAGTTGCAATAGTTTGATAAGTTTTTTGGACAGTTTTAGATACCGCAGCAGCATATGATACACCAACTTTGGGAGTTTTGGATTCAACTATTTTTCTGGCTTCAGGGTATGATATATTTTGTCTTGTGCGAATTGTCTGTATTTCTTTTTCTATTTTCCACTGTTCACACGATTTAGCATAGGATGGATGATCTTTTTTGCAGTTGACACAACAAGGTGGAGCATTGCATTGCCCACTTTCGTGGCCAACTGCACTGCACCTACCACAGGTTTCCTTACCTCGGCATGATGTCTTTGAATGCCCATAGCGTTGACAGTTAAAGCAACGCAGTGGGTTTGGGATGTACGGTCTGACACAACATGATAGATATCCAGATTTTATATATTTGGGTAGGTTAGGTGTGTTAAAAGTCAGTATAGTATGCTTAGTAGGTATTTGTACTTGGTTCGCTGGTATTTTTTCATCTTTACGGGTGATATTTATACGTCTATCTCCTATGACATTTTGTTCCCTTAAGTTTTCCACTATTTCATCTTCAGGTACATGCAGGAGATCAGATTCTGAGATCACTCCGCGAGATGAGTTTAAGGTTCTATGTGGCGATATGGTGACAGCAATGTTTGCAAAGTGAGTACATTTTTTTAAGTTCAGTGCTTGTTGGTTATTGGTTACTTCAATTAGCAGTTCACCTGTACGGAGTTTTTTATTGTTTTGGGTTCGCCAACCAGTCCTTGGATAGATTTATTAATCAAAAAGGGCGATGTTTTATCAAAACTCCCTTCTTGACGTTTGACGACGAAGAATCTTTCTTCAGTTTTACTTTCATCAGATTTGGGATTTTTAGATTCCGTATTGGAAACAGAAGCCTCTACTCTCTCACCCCATGATTTTTTTTTGCCCTGATTAACAGTAGCGTTTGAGGCAGAGCTCAATGCATTATTATTGTCATTATTAGCTTGTGGGGCTTCCACATCGTATATTTGATTTCCTGATATTGTAGCCATATTAAAGATAGGATTGAAAAAACGGCAGGAATCGAGCCTGGTCACCGACCCTTCTTACCGTTACTTTAGGCGCAGGTCTCAAAAGGGTGAAAACTATCAACAAACTTCCACGTTTTTCGAACGTTGGATTAAGCTCGATAGCATCTCCAAACTCTACTATTTTCACAGTGGAACTCGGTTGTCGTAGGTAAGCCTTTACAGCTCTGTCCAACCTACATCGCCCTTACGCCGAAAGGACACCAGTCGCCCAGTGGATTCCTAACCGCCGCCATACAAGTATGGCTTCCACCGATCACGGAACTGGAATTCGGAGATGCTCTGCACTCTCGGACTCGAGATCAGCCTAAAAAGGTAGAAACGAGGCGATGAGATTAAAAAACCTCAACACCCAGAGTGTCTCACGTGAAAATAAAAAAATCCACTATTGTAAAAAAGAAAAAGTAATGTGAGAAAGAACTTAGAAAAAAGGTGTGTTTTTTGTCTTTTTTTTAAACTTTTTTTTTCCTTTTTTTACCAACAGAACGAGAACAATGTTATTAGAACAAAGAACAATTTGAACAAAAAAGTTAGTAAAAAACTATAACATGAACTAGAGCAAAGAGAGATAATAAACTGAAAAGAGAAGATTAAAAAGCGTGAAACATAGAGGAAAGGATAGACTAGAAAAGGAGAAAGATCGCTCAGGAATCCGGGGTCGCGAAACCCGTAAATACCTAAAGAAGGTATTCCCCTGGAGGGTGATAAAGAGAGGATAATGTGCAAGACATCCACGCAACCTGAGCCACGTATACAAGCAATTGATGATCCTAGACACCAGACGTGCAAATCGCCAGACGTGCAAATAGTATATACAGGTAATCAGGATGAGAATAGAATAAATGCAAGTAATATAGCGAATGAAGTGAATAAGTATACCTCCACACAGCAAATTGTCAGAACAGTGTACCCCAAACGTGCACAATTGTATCTTCACCGTCTCAGCACTGCAACACTGCCACAACGTTAATCATTACTAGGCCAATACCCTCAACGCACTATTCTATTAATCAACTATCCCTCACTCCCAGAAAGGAACTATTAATGTTAGTTGAATATGCAAAAGAAAACAATCTTCTAGTCAATCCCTCATCCTCAGAAGACCCTGAAAATAATTACAATGATGAGGACATCACTGATTTAACGGGAATACCCGAGTCACCACCTGAAAACGAGGTCATAAGCACAAGAACAACGCCTGCACAGAGTATTCAAGAAACAGAAGTGGAATACGAAGTAGTAGATGAATACGTCAACTCTGATATAGATGCATCACTAGTGAGCAACGCTGATTCGACCAATGAATTTTCGCCCAATACTGTATCCCGCTGGGGCCGACATGCTCACCAAGCACCAGTGCCTGACGCGCAGAACAACGTAAGCCAAGCAAACAACCAACCACTTACCGATCATATTGGGGAAGCAATTGAAAGCGTCGTAAATTATGTGCACATATCTGAAATGACAGAGCCCACAGAAAATAACATGTCCTCAGGCCAAGATAACATACAAGCAAACTACACAGCCGCACTCCATGGCTGTCCAGAAAAAACATGTCGCGATGGCCTTGTAGTCCATCTAGTCATGCCTTTTGATGGTCCCCTGTATTGCACGGAAACAAACTGCACAGGTGACTTTGCCCCACAGTTGTGGTATCACATGCGACATTCCCTCCTTAGACATCTAAATGACATCCACCACATAAAAGAAGATTCCACACCAAAAATCTTGTCTTAAAGGGATATTCGTCACAAAATTTTGTCGAGTCATTTCAAATTTTATGAAAATTGAGTCAAAAATTTAAAAAAAATAAAAGTTTTCTTCATTCTATTAAATCCTATCATACGTCATTAATTCAATGATATCCCATGATAGGTCATGATTCTAGGTTGCCACGGTTATTTCGCCCTATTTACGAGGCAGTCCTATTTCCGTATTACTGAATTTAATATACAGAATCGCAATTAATTTTGTATTCAATCATTTTTCCACAAGAGTGCAACAACTATTGCACCAAGATCTGACTATTTATAAAACTAGTTATAGTACGAATTCACCTCATTTGACACAGTTGTCGTACAATTTCAGACTTGTTCCAATATAATATTTTAGCATGTATATTTGCAGCCTCTATGATTCATTTTTATTTTTCTGTTAATTGGCTGGACGCATACAAGATGGAGATTCATTACTCAAATTTTAATGCATTTAAATCGGATAAGAGTACAGTTTTTTTTTTGTATAAAGCGGTGTGAAGATAATCTTACTTCATGTGTATGATTTACATTATTATACATATTTTAACATACAAAAAACTACGACGAAGATATCAGTGGTTATTCTGAAGGACAAAATCATTTAAACATTAATCGGGTGCATCTGGCGTGACAGGCTTGAAGTAATTTCAGTATTATTTGTTTGACTTGCTTTCGGGTTAATAAACTATTGACTTCTTTTGAATAAGATTTAAAATAGTTTCTCTAAGCGCCAGTGAAGGTCACTGATAACTTCAGGCGTGACATAAATTTCGGTATTTTTTGTTTTGCTTGCGTTGAGGTTGAAAAAAAAGATTTTTGAGGTCAGATCTCAAATATATTCTTTTTGTTCGTCTTATTGAATGTCACTTATCACTTTAAGAACGTTAGAATTTACTGAATCAGGTGCTAATGACGATTTTCTAACAGTCGACTCGCAGGTGTACTAAGGCCGAACCAAGAAGCACCGGATGTACAACCGACGGAGGGTTAAGGGATTAACATACGTTCACAACTTTCAAAAATGAATTTTTTTTTTGGCGAAAATTAAATCCTTATAGTCTGCACAATTATTGGCAAAAAGATGCACAAGAAATCAAATTTTGGGGATACATATATCACGCATTACGACTTGCGTTATATATATAATAAAAAATCTCCTCACTTCTTAACCCTTTAGTGCGCAGCTTTGCATATATACAAACAACAGTGTTTTGAATTTGAGATTTTTTTTTTTATTCGTACATACCCAATTCCCACCAGAAAATTAAAATAGCAATATTAGCCTTAATAACAGACATTCCGTATTTAAATAAAGCGAAATTTAAGATTGAAACTTGATGGTGCAATGTCAGATTTTGTGAACTACGTAATTTCTAGAACGTATTCTGTCATGGGAATTAAAGGGTTAAGGGTTACGAAATGTATGAACATAAGTCTACGCGAGCATGATCGATAAAAACAGACCTCGCCGAAAAATATAAAGCCTGCTCTAGCGTTTGGGTTGAAAATACGTATTTTCGTCGATATTCTGGAAACTATATTTTTTCAATATGGGCAGCATGATAAAATGAACAATTTAACATTTTTTTTTATAAAATTTGCAAAATAAGTAATTGCCAGCGCATAAGTAAGAGCCATTCTTTAAAACTTTATTATTTTTACAATCAGTTTAATGGTTCAGCTTCAGATGAAAAAAGAATTTTGTTTTAAAAAAAAAAAACGCGATTTTCTTATTTTCCCAAAATTAAAATAAATCAGCGCATGGTTCTTAGCTACAACCTTATTTTCTAAAGAGAAACATTCTATTTTTTTTTTGTTTGTTACAGTAAGTTAGGATGCTGCCCTTGAGCCTATTTTCGTAGAGTCCAACGGAGTTGTAGTTTTCCGACGTAATATGTGATCAAATTTAACAGAAATAATATTTTTAAATACTTGAAGCAATAAAGAACACCACGGATTTAGTTTTTAAATTAATTTTATTCCTTTCCTGAAAACAAATTACCAAAATACGTAAATTTGTCTCCGCCGAGAACGTATGTAACACCTTAAATGCTTTAGAACCTTATAACTAATTAGGGAAAAGTAGGGTAATGACGCTGAGATGAGCAATCCCGCTCACCCAATATATCTAAACAGAATAGAATTGAAAACGTGCGATCGGTACCGGCATCTAGCGAACTTCATCCTAAGTTCCTAGTAAGGATATAGTGTCCGTCGGTAGGAAATTATATTTGTGTCCTCACGTTATTAGTTTGAACTTGTTTTAGAATCAAATTCTACAACATCTAAATTGAAGGTAAGTGTACACTCTTATTTTGGAATGTTAATTTACTCATTATTTCTAAAACATATATACATTAACCTGGGAGAACTCGCTGCATGAGATTTTCTCTCACAGTCGTACTTTTTTAAGACTCTTATTTAAATCATTTTTCATTTTAATTAAAATTTCAAATTGTTTTTCAATTATTTTGCCTCTTTTGTGAATAAAAGTATTAAGCCAACCAAAAAAAGTTGATTTTATATGAATGTAAAGTAAAAGAAAAGCAATTGGCCATTCGCACTAACGAGTTCTCCCGGGTTAAGCTGTACGTTCATTATTTATTTTTGTAGTGCTTTGTTACGCCTACTATAAATAACTCTGACTCAAACGTTGTATACGAATTTTGAGCGCAATTACCCTACCATGTCGGGCATTACCGCTCAATCCATTGTTAATTACCACGTTCACTGCTACAGCAATTTTCAGAAATCTGGCCTAAAATGACAATTTGATTTAATCACATTATATTACTACGAGATAACTTCGTGGCGTCCTAGAAAAGAACGCAATCAACGAGTTATCTCGTAGTCGGCAGTCAACGTGTTAAATAAAATGGACAAAAAAAATTTAAAAGTTTTATGCAGATTAGATGATTGTAAACTGTTCTTTATGATTTGGTGTTATACTTCATTAATAAAATATTGTTTTTTGTGTAAATTTGACTACCTATTCATGTTTTCTCTTAAGTAAACGTCATTCCCCTACCTTCCCCTGTATGTTTCTGATCTTGTATAGACAACTTAAACAATCTTCATACAAAATTGAGTCTGGGAGGCACTAAATTATTTTAATGGAATTACGGCTACCTATTAACATATCTTATAAATAAATTTAATGTCCTTAACGAGGGTCCAAAAATCAATACGTATCTACCCAAATCCATTACAATCAAAAGTTTTATTTCCTAGTACCGAAAACAACAAAAACAAAAAATGCAAAATATTCCAAGATAAAACTCAATGAGTTTTCGAAATTTTTATATTTCATTTTGGAAAACGAGCATGACGTCATTACGACTTTACACATAAGTGCCAGATGTCGGAAACGACTGGGAAAGTTAGACAAATTTTTATATTTTTTAAAATTTAGTACAGTATCTGAAGTAAAGTAATATCATATCTAATTCAAAGAATTTAAGTGGTTTTTTTATCTCTAAGAATCGCATAGGTTGAACGCTTTAACCCTTTCACCGTCCGAGGGTTTTGCAGTAATTTTATAAGAATGCTTGTAAATCCCAGGATATAAATTTTTTAAATCTCAGTTTGATGCTATAAAATCTTTAATATCATTACTTTCTATATAAGGTTAAAAATAAAATTCTGTTTAAAATATTTTGGTCTACAGCCATTTTAACATGATTTCTAGGAACGGAAAAATCTGGGCCAGACGGTTAAAGGGTTAAGTTAGTTAAGACCGCAAAGAATGCTCTTTATTAACCCTTTAGCTGACGGTGTCCACAAAAAGTGACACCTAATTTTAATTGAAGAACTGACAAACGGCACCAAGAATATTTAATTAAAATTTTCCTTTTATAAAGTACGAGAAAATAAGCCAAGTTTTTATTTTTTAATAAATTCGTTTGTAAATTCATGTGTCAGTCCATCATTTCACAAACAGACTTACTCCGCGCCGGAAAGGGTTAATGAAGAAAAATCTGCTACTAAAACCTTTCTATGTAAACTCCCGTTTCTCTGTATGTCTAAACTGTATGCAGGAAACTTTTTTGGCAGTATGATAAAGAAGAAAATCTAAAAATGAGATCATATAGCTGAATGACGCTAATTTTTATTTGCACACTGAAACTGATTACACCAGTGTTGGGTTTTATTCTTGTACCCACAATACATATCCATAATTTCTAAAGTGAGACATGCTAGGTTACATTTAACATTTTGTCCCCTCCTGAAAAAATATAAGCACTTTTACAAAAGCTTTGTTGGGAAATCAAAAAGATGCGTCATTTTTTTAAAAAGTGAAAATATTATTAGATCAAAATTGTTAGAAATATGTTATCCAAAACGTTACATGCATTCAATAGGAGCGTTAACCAGTTTTTAATTTAATCATAAATATTATAATTAGGATTGCGTGCAGGACAAATGTTAAGGCTGGTTAATGGCGGGAGTAACTATGACTCTCTTAGGGGCCCCACCGCTGCTGTCCATGTGTGTCCGGATTGTCTTAAACCGTTCAAAAAGAAGGTGGGCCTAAGCTTACATCGAAGAAAAATGCACGCCGCTGCATATCATCGAGAGGCCAAGGAAGACCTTCAGGGAAAGGTCCCTGTCAAGAAGATGTGGACTGAGCTGGTGTCCTCAAACCTAGCTATGTATGAGGCAAAGTTGATTGCAGGAGGCTTTAAGGGAAATATTAATGAGGAGTTGGTGGCTGAGGAGTGGTTGGTTATGGCTTTTCCCAGTCAATGCCTGCAACTTTCACTACCAAAGAAAGAGAATCTTTCAGATATTCCTCTACTTCACTAGAAAGTAATGGCAGTTCATCTTCTGAAGATAGCATGAGTAATTTTTTTTTACTTCAAGACTAACACTTCTTTGCTGCCAGTTAAATTTAATCACAAAGATATTTTACCAGAGTTGTTATATAAAGAGGCCTTTACAACTACATTGACATCTTTCTAAGAGAAGAGATTGACTACACTGCCTTCTTGTTATTAAACGAATCTGACCTTATAAATTTGAGAATAAATTATCAAGCCCGTATGAAGATAACTTGCTTAATTAGAGAATTACAAGACAGTGATTTAAAAACGTTCTATGCTGCTCCTAGCGCTGGAAGAAGAGTGACAGAAACTCTAATTGAAGGATGTGTTCAAGATCGATGAATTTCATATACTTGTTGGTAACATTTCTCAGAACTTGCATTTTGAAAAAAATTACATTATCATTTGGCACATATTTCTGTTTTTTATTTTATCAATTTGTATAAGAGTCTCTGTTGTTGTATAATATTTTTTAAATAATGTTTTTTTTTTTCATTCATGACTCATGTGTTCATTTTTAAATTTCAATCGTGCCAAATGAAACATTCTCTGGGAGATTTTACAATGAACATTTTTTATATTTTCTTTTGCAAGTTCCTTTGTTTCTTCTTTATAATGTTTATTGATATATTTATGTATGTTAGAAAATGTTTTGGTACAAAAGCTTTACGAACTATTTTAGAATTTGAACTTGTTAATTGTTGTATATATCTCTCAAGAGATTTATTGATATAAATTGTAGTAGGTGCTCTCGGGTCCTGGGACAAGCAGAATGATAAAATAGTAAATAAGCTCTGCTCCAAAAAATATGCTACGCAGATGAGAAAACTGATAGTATCAGACTGTATTATTTGGGATTTTCTTGAGAACGGATGTTGCCACGCCCATTGCACTGCCAGAAGGCCGAGAAGGATTTTGCTGCTGATGGACTCTTGGCGTTCTTGATGGTTGGAAGATGTTGAGTTGTTTTTGCTGGATTGTTTAGATCTCTTGATGTGCTCATGCTGATGGAATCTCTCCGGTGCTGTTGTGTCTGCCATTGCTTCCTCCTCAAGCTTCTTGTTGTTTCTGCCAATTTTCTTGAAGAGGTGTGAGTTTGGCATCCATCTTGTGTGCAGCCGCCATTTTGAATTTTTTTTGGATCTCTGCAATTCTGGCTTGTTTTAAGTGAGTTTAATCGCTTTTAAACGCATTTTATTTCATAGCTCATCATCTTTTACTATTTTATTCCAACTATACAAGGTATTTTAACGTTTTTTTTTTTTGCTTTTTCTTAAGTTACCTTTTGCTTTGCTAGGTTTTGTAGTGCGCGTGTTTTCCAGCCCATTTTCATTTTTGCTTTCTTTTCGTATTCTGCACTTTTTCTCTTCTCTCTGAATTTTCTTCGTTTAGGCTCTATCCTCTCCCCCCCTCCCTTTGGTCAGAGATCCCATTGTCCTGGTCATACTGATGACCGTGCTCCATCCCACGATTATTAGGAAGGTTATTTTAGCAAAAATTTAACATATCAGTGTTCATCATTATTAGGACTTAGTAAGTTTGCTAATTCGATTCTAAACAACGACAACTACTTCTTGTTCTCTTCATACATTAAAGACAGCAGGACTTACATAGTTAGTGATAGTCACGTACTTTCAATACAATCTGTTACAGCTCTTACACCAGGGGTACTAGTTATTCTTACAAGGCACATTCAAAGCTTGAAGTGATTAGTAGTAATAACACTACCTGCAAGTAGCGTAATAATAAGAAAATAAGTACCACCACATCCTTGTCCACTTGTCAACTCCATAAATTAAGTCTTTTCTAGTCACAACACACACGTTTAACAAGATTCACATCTCTAATCACAATTGACCCTCACACTACTGCTATAATAATAGCCTTAATTAACCCCATTTAAAAGATACCCAATCTCATATTTACACCTCAAACTTGTACATACCAGGTTGTACTGTACCTCAGCTACATACTCATTACCGAAGATCCACCGTATGAACGCATCTTCATAGTAATGCGTTCGGAAAAGCATTTCTATTTTCTCAGAAAAAAAAAAATTACGCACAGCCACAGTACAGCCTCAAAGGTGACCTGCTAGAAGCTATAAAATCCATCAATTCACAAAAAGGTTTATATTTCAGATAGAATAGAGCTTCCTCTAAGTGATAATAGCCGTTGGATTAATGTCTGAAAAGACCTTGATGCTAATGCGTACGAAAATCAAAATTCTGACACCCCAGGAAAAAAAAGTGCGTACATGCGCATAATAGCCTAAGAAACTTACTGCTACAAGACAAACTCACCAACCTATCTCAAAGGTATATTTTTTTGAAGCTGCTACGCATTCTCTATCCATTAATCACGCAACGCATAATTATAGTAAAGTCTGAACCGCAATGCGTAAGGAATTCCAGATTTAGCCTCTAGAGGGGATAAAAAGTGTGTATCAACAAAACGGATAATGTCCAATTCAGAATTACCAGAATATGCAATTATTGCAACTCCGTCACTTGCTGCTCCATCATGACAGAGAGACTAATACTCCCCTACCCTCTCAGCCCAGCAAGAAGAAAAAAAAAATAAACGAAAATCCCAACTGCAACGGAAATATGCGAAGGAGAAAGAATATCAAGAGATGGCTGAACGTGCTGCACAAAACCACGAAAGAAGCTTTAGCAAATTCCTTAAGGCGCAGAGATCGCTGAACTTTTCGTTTACCCCAGAGGACGAAGTGATAGTGCCCTCGCAGGAAAATAATGATGCCGCGCAGTCGCGCGATATGTACAAATTTAATGCAAACGATGAAGAAAGCTTATCTCAAACAAATACAAAGAAGAAGCACATATCTGTACCAGTTGTCACAGATAGACCCACACAAAGGCTATCTGAGACTCCAAAGGCTGGCCCGAGCACTAGTATGACACCACCACTCATCACCCCATCCATAGGTGCCAGGGTTAGAATTAAGAATAAATATAAACTTGGCAGCAACATTAACGTTGCTGACATCACAAGAAATGACAAGCTCTTCGCCAGCATAAGAAAATTAAAGAGGAAATTCCAGACTGAGGAATCTGACTCAGGGTCATCAACCAAAACAGAGAATGTGAGTACGCCAAAGAATAATAGCAAGACAGCTCACCTCCTCCAATGAATGGAGGAAATCAACATAAAAAGTAAGAGGAAGAAGGCAAAAAAACTCAGAAAGCTCATGGCTTGCAACTCGGCGGGAAACTCTAGTGGTGACCCAGATACAGCAGAACAAGAAGCTCCCATATCACTGCCCACTACAGAACATAGTGAAGCAGCACGAGCCTATACTGATGCGAACAGTGGCAGAGCACAAGAATCTGCACCAATCGAACTCTCAGCATCACTGCCCTGCGAGCTAGAAGAAACCTCCAATACAAACAGTGTCGTGACACATCATACAGCCTCGACTCACATTGACAATGCCGAAAAGGACATTGGTAAATCCGCGTATATCCCGCAAGCCGTCCAGCAATCGGGTGCCTCAACCACTGCCGTAACATAGCACAGTGAGAATAAACCTCCAGAAATAATTGATAGTACCACAGTTTAGATATTAAGTGTAAATAATGATAATGTAAACATAACATTAAAAAAGTGAAGAGCGCCCCATGAGATGTTTCCCCAATGAGGTTTGTCAAGTTTGGTGATGATGAGTTAAAATAAATTCTATATAAGTGCCGGAGACCCTGACAGTCAGAACATGATGAACGGTCAGGAAATCAAAATGACAATGTGGACACATGGGAGCATCCTCCCGAAGTAAAAGATGTTTATGTGTGATCCTTGAATGTCCAATTCTCAGACGAGTAAGTAGAACATCTGTTTTTCTTGGATAACTCGGAGGCCAGGTTATTATTATAGGTTTGATATGGTGCAGTTTACTATTGTTTTCTAAATCCCAACTTTCTTGCCATTTATTCTGAATAAAAATATTTATAAGTAGTTTAACGTCTGAGAAAGGAACATTATGGTGTAACGGATTAAGAGCACGTTTTGCCGCCTCATCTGCTTTCCCATTGCCAGGAATACCCATGTGTCCAGGTACCCAGCAGAATAAAATATTATGACCACGCCTTGTCAATTTGTTATAAAAATCTAGGATGGATGAGACAAGAGGACGCTTGTTAAAAGATTTAATTGCATCAATAGAACTATTTGAGTCTGTATATATAATGAAGGATGAGCAATGATGATGAGATATGTGCACCATGGCTCTCTCTATTGCAATCAGTTCAGATGTAAAGACAGAGATAAAAGGATGAAGACGATAGCTTAATGAAGTGTTGTCACAAAATGCACCACAACCAACAGTATCACCACTCTTAGATCCATCTGTATAAATGTCAGTATAGCCATTAAAATTTGCTCGGTGTGCGGCAAATAACTGTTGAAAAACTGCAGGGGCCAAGTTGTTTTTATCATATCCTTTAAAGGGATGGAGCGATGTAATATCAGGAGGTTTCCAAGGAGGGAGTACATGCAATGGACATGGACTTACCCTGATATTACTCAGTGGGCTATTATCAGTAATTTTTCTAATTCTGACACCAAAAGATGGGATGCAAGATGGTCGATGCTGATAAAGAATATCATTGTCTGTGTTTGAAATGTATGTATGAAGAGGATGGCCAGGATGTGAAAGGAGACGGTAATACAGTTCTAAAGAAAGCTTTTCACGAATGTGGTGTAATGCTGGTTCATTGCAGTCAACATAAAGACTTAAAACTGGAGAGGTACGAAATGCACCAGAGCAAACACGGAGTGCACTATGGTGTACAGTGTCAAGTTTTTTAAGAACAGAATTACGTGCGGAACCATAGACCTGGCAGGCATGATCAATTTTGGAACGGATTATAGAGCGATAAATTTTCAAGAGAGAACCACGGTCTGCTCCCCAAGAAGTGTTTGAAAGCACCTTAATTAAATTAAGTGATTGCTCGCACATTTTACGTAACTGCAAAACATGTGGCAAGAAATTGATTTTTTTATCAAAATACAAGCCTAGAAAGCGGACGCAATCAATAACAGCAATTTGATGCTACAATATACATTTCAGGATCTGGATGCAAATCCCTACGTCTACAGAAATGCACACAAGAAGTTTTGTCTTGGGAAATAATAAAACCATTTTTATTTGTCCATTGAATAATACGATTGATAGCAATTTGTAATTGTCTCTCAATTAAACGCATATCTTCTCCTTTACATAAAATTTTAAAATCGTCAACATATAGTGTACCCTGCACACAAGGGGGTAATTGATGCAGTATATCATTTATCTTGATTGCAAAAAGGGTGACACTCAGAACACTGCCCTGCGGTACAGCCTCTTCCTGTACATGAAAACTGGAGAGAATCCCCCCAATTCGAACTTGAAAGATTCGAAGTGCGAGGAAGTTCTTAATAAACATCGAGAGGTTCCCACGAAAGATCAAGTTAAAACGGTCACGAAAGATACCATACCTCCATGTCTTGTCATAGGCTTTCATCATGTCGAAAAAACAGTGACCAGATGGTTGCGTTTTAAAAAAGCAGTCCGTATATGGGTTTCTAAAAGAATGAGGTTATCGATAGTGGACCTACAGTGGTGGACATAATTATAAGACACCTACCTAATTTGACATACGGTGAAAGAAAAGATTCAGAGCTTAAAAATGCTTTATCAAATACGACAAAAACATAAATTTATTCTGTTATCACACGTAATTATTTTACAGAAATGATATTTTTATAGAGTTTAATAAAAAAAATTATAAATACCATGGACAAAATTATAAGACACCCTAACATTTTAATTAAAACACCTGCTTTTTTCGAAAATAATGTGCAATATGCAAATTTTCTGCATGCTGTTATGACGTCAGCAGTTAACGAAAGCAGACAATAACAGACTTCACGCATTTACAAACATGCCACGAGGTACAGAATTAAAAGAAAGTGAAATTCGGGAAATTTCGAGATTAAATGGAACTGGTGCTTCAGTTAATAATATTTCAAAAGTTACTAAACGCTCAAGATGTGCAATTTCAAATGTTTTGAAAAGAGGAATTAATGCTTCTGTGATTAAAAGATCTGGACGTACCCTTTGCTTGTCCTCGAGAGAGAGACGCTATGTGTTTTCGCTCGCTACACAGAATAAGATGACCACTACAGGCATTTAAAATGCTTTGAAACTGAATTATTCAAGGAGAACCATTCGCAGGGTGTTGCATAATGCTTCCTATGTGAAATTTAAAAAATTGAAGAAAAAACCACCGCTTCTAAGGCGGCACAAAATGGACCGTTTAAACTTCGCTAAACAAAGTATGGCCTGGACCTCCAAATGGTACTCTGTGTTATTTTCTGATGAAAAAAGTTTAACCTTGGACGGTCCTGACGTGTTTCACTATTATTGGCATGATTTACGGAAGTCTCCTGATGTACAAATGAGCCGCAAAATGGGTGGAGGTTCAGTAATGGTTTGGGCTGGTTTTTCGGCTCAAGGGAAAAGCGATATCGTTTTTGTGCATTCAAGAATGAATTCCGAAAAGTATAAGAATATTCTTAAAGATCAACTAGCCCTATACGGTGAACTTCTTTGTGGCGAAAACTACACTTTCCAGCACGATAACGCGTCGATTCATACATCACACGTGACAAAAAAGTGGCTTTCAGAGCAAAGTATCAATGTTCTTCCGTGGCCTTCTTGCTCCCCAGACTTAAATCCCATCGAAAACGTGTGGGAGATCTTAGCTCGTGAGGTTTACCGAAATGGGAGGCAGTTTACATATGTCGAAGACCTAAAGAATGCTATAAAATGTGCTTGGGAAGAATTGTCTTGCGATATTTTGTTAGAATTGATAGATTCGATGCCGAATCTTATCTTTCATGTTATAAAAAACAATGGCGGCTCCACCAAATATTGAATAACCATGTTAGAGGATTTTCTTTTAAACCATTAGTGTCTGCTAATTATGTTGACCACTGTATTTGGAAAAAAAGGTTGGTGTCTTATAATTTTGTCCATTATGATTTTAAGTTTTTTCATTAATTGTATGAAAATATGATTTCTGTAAAACAATTACGTATGATAACAGAATAAATTTATGTTTTTGTCGTATTTGATAAAGCATTTTTAAGCTCTGAATCTTTTCTTTCACTGTAATGTCAAATTAGGTAGGTGTCTTATAATTATGTCCCCCACTGTACTACGCCGAAATCCGCTTTGGAAGGCTGCAAGGCAATTATTTGATTCAAGAACATGCACCAGGCGGCAATTAACCATTTTTTCTAAAAGTTTGCAGAGGCTGCTAGAGAGTGCGATAGGCCTGTAATTGTTTGGGTCACTGGAGTATTTCCCTGGCTTAGGAAAAGGAATGATAATGGCTTTAGACCTGGCATTAAGGAAAGTTTGTTCAATCCAGATTCTATTGAAAAAAATAAGTTATTGAGAGAGGTGGAAGAAAGATGTTTTAGCATGGTATAAGTGATGCCATCGTGTCCTGGGGCAGATAACCGGCTCTTTTGCAAGCAGCTTAAGAGTTCTGGAATAGTAAATGGGAGATTGTAATCATGAGAATGGCGAGAGTTAAAATTGATGCTGGTATTTTCCGTTTGCTTTTGTATGATAAAAAAGGTTCTGGGTAAGAGTCAGAGCTAGAATTGGATTCGAGGGTACTAGCTATTGTCTCAGCTATATTTTTGGGAGACGCTATTGTTTGGCTGTTGTGTTTTAAGATTGAGATATGATTTTCAGAATATAATCCAATACAAATTTTTACTTTTTTCCAAAGAACTTTACTTGAGGTGTTACTGTTTATATTAGAGACGTATTGCATCCAGGATTCACGTTGACTTTTACGCCGCACTCTTCTAGCATCAGTCTTTGCTTTTTTGTACATAATATAATTAGTATTATTGGGATACCTCCGGAAGATACCGCAAGCCTTCTGTTGATTTTTTTTTTGCCTTTTTGCAGTCATCATTCCACCATGGTTTCCTGTGCTTTGGGGTAGAAAGTGATTTTGGAATGCTAATATCTGCAGCATTGATAATACATTGGGTGATATTATCAAGCGCATCATCGATATCACCTTCTATCATTTCACTTGTAATTTTTGCAAGGTCTGTGAAAGTTCGCCAATTGGCTCTGTCATAGACGTAGCGTTTAACCTTCTGGCGACCAGAACGGCCGAAACGGCCGGCCAAGCAGACGACCGAAGCCGCCGGCCGAAAATGGAAAGTCATTCCTACCCCCACTTACCAGAAGGGTGGTAGCTACTCCAATCAATTTGCCAATTGTTTGGTTGTCAGGTGGTTCCTACTTTCTATTTCGATAAGAATCAGTCCTTCTTTCATGTTGACTTTCCCTAAAAGCGGTAGTTTTGCAGGGATTTTTTCAATGGAAAACTTTCATTAGCTGAATATTGTAAAGCATAACAAACTATTAAATATACGCTGATTTCTTTATTAGTTGAGCTTTCTAAAATTAATATAATGTGTGTATTTATTAGATTAAAAAATCTGTATGTATTTTTTAGATTAAAAAAATCTATATGTATTTATTAGATTTTAAAAAAAAAAATCTATATGTATTTATTATATTAAAAAGTCTGTATGGATTAATATAGTTAATACATGTTTTTTAAATGTATAAAACGATATAAATTTATTAATAAAAAAGTTTTATTTTAGGAAATTCTCTAAACGTGTAAAGAGATTTTTCCATTAAAAGAGCTTTTTTTAAACTAAAAATTGTTATAGCCATTTAACGAAAATTACGCGTTATATATATATATATATATATATAAAGATATTTTTTCATGAAATGAGAAATTATATCTTACGATTTAATGTTTCTTAAGTTTTTTTAAAATAATATACATGTATATATAAGTCGATGCATTTTTTTTTCGTTTCTTTATCCATATTGTGAAGAATAAAAGTTATTTTTGTAAAATGTAATACAATTTTGTAAAAAAAAAAAAAAAAAAAAAAGAAATTGTAATGAAAGATGAAATCAAGCCATCCAAATGTCAAATTTGAACAACTTGTTTTGTTTGCAAAACCTAATAAAATGAAAATAATTAATGAAGAGTGTGGCTTTTTAGAACTGAATTTTTGTGAATCGACCTATTTTATAAAAAAGGAATTTTGTGAGGGAAACTATTTTATTAAAAGTAATTTTGTGATGGGCTTTATTACTATTATTATTATTATTATTATTTTTTTTTTTTTTTTTTTTTTTTTTTTTTTGTATGCGTGTGAAGGGTCTGTAAAGAGACCCCAAAATTTACCTGAATCGACACCTGATATATATATAGAGATAAATAATAATTAATTTTTAAATATGGCAAAAATTATTCATTATAATTTATGCCATTTTAAGAAAAAGAAAGGCCTTTTGCCTCGAGAATAATAATTTTTATTATCTGTGTTTATGCATAGCTTTAACATGCTTGCATTAATTCTAAAAAACATTTGTTTTTAACTTCAGGAAGATGAAGATGATTATTATTAGTGATTCTTATTTTGATTAAGAATATTCGTCGTTTAAATATTATCTTAAACAACACTACTTTAACTGCTAAAATAACTGTTTTTATAGACTGCAATAACTTTTCAGTAAATTTTACAATGCCGCGCGAAAAGTTTCTTATAAAAACTATTACTGTTTCTTATAAAATTATGTGACCATTCATTGAAATTATGTGGCTTTAATATATTCTTGCATTAAGATATATTAGCGTTTTATACTGAGAGCTTTTTTAGATGCAAGTAGACGTCATAAAAAAGGGGGGGGGGGTATATACCATTTAATCTTGATGTAAGCAAGTAAAAAGTTTTTTTTTTTTTTTTTTTTTTTTTTGTAAAATCATGAATATTTTGCACTGTATCAGAATTTCGACACTTTATTATAATACCTGATAAATTTATTACAATGCGTAAACAATTTTATGGTGTTCAAGACTGCAGAAATATTTACCAGGAAAATAAATATGTTATAATAACTGTTATTGAAAAAAAAAAAAAAAACCTAATTGTGTAAAATCTATAATTTATGTAAGCTCTAAATTAGTGCAATCATGTAAATAAGTATTTATAAACGAAAAACACACAGGAATAAATAGAAGTAAGACAAATGTACAATAAATAAGTGAGTCTACCATATTCAAATTGCATCTGTGCATGTGAATACATGAAAATAACTCTAAAAAATAACAAAAGTGTAATTTCTTTTGTTATCTTATAATGATAATAAAAGAAAAAGAAAAAAATTACGTTCAACAAAGCTGATCTTTCTGTCAAATCTACAAAGTCCAGTTTATATGTAAAATTATGTAAAAATTATTATTTAAATGCGTTTTAATCAATAGTGTTTTTCATTTAGCAATAAATTTATCAAATCTTCAATTGCTCACTGATGACCATCTTCCTGCAGTTGTATCTCTAAAATAGTTTCGAAATTTTTATTTCGATAAAAATTTCTTTCAGAAGTCTTGCTTTTATAAGTAAAAAGGAAAACGTTTTTCAAATTACTATCATCTGAATAAGAATATCTGCTAAATTTTTCCATCTAATACTAAATAAAATAGTTAGTAATAATAGAAAAATAGTTTAGGTTTTGTTTGTACAAATTATTATTCGATAAATACATATTACAAAATTTATATATGCTTATTATTTAAAATAAACAACTTTCATTTTATAAATAATATGGAACAATATGTATGAAGTTGCATTAAAAGAATTCATGTATATCCTATACCACTTCCTGAAAATATCTAAAACTAGAGGTAAAATATAATATAAGCATAAACATCTAATTGCAGTGTTTTTCAATAGCGCGGTACTGAAGGGTTTCCCCCCCCCCCCTCAACACATTCATTTCTTATAGCATTGACCCAAAGGAATAGGATTGTCTGTAGCTTTATTATAAAAGTCTGAGAAGAAGCGACATTGTTTTTACTTAACTGTTTTATGCAAGCTGACTTTGAAATTTGAAACATATCTTACTTTATCACGAAAACAGCTGCCAGGTGTCATGATAGTGGTGGATGCGGCCTTGGGAACTGAAAAATATCCATGTACATGGCAAAAAGATAACAGAAGATCCCCAACGTTCTTGATAATATCATTCAATTTTTTGTAATCAGGTACTGTTTTTGAAACATAAAAAATTACCTTCTTTTCGATCGTTCTGGATCTGGATGTGAGTAAGCGATATCTTATGGAGCAGACTCCCCTTGTATAACAAATAAATAAATCCAAATAAATTTTATAAAAGTTAGTTCGATCACATTCTACATTTTGTTTACAGATAAAGTATATCAATAAAGAAACATCAATTTATTTTTAAAATGTAATATTGTTAATTTTTCATAAAATGTTCATGCAAAAATATTATATAAATTGTTCGACAATTTATGAATTCGAATTCTCTTAAAAGTTATCAATCTTGAAATTATTCATTCATAAAATTTAAGAAAAATGAAAAAAATGTTTTTTTTTCCTTTTTTTTAGTGAATCACTATTCAAACAAAATGTAAGCCGTGTGACATTTTTTCCCACGCTTTGTAAGGAGGAAGGCTCGAAGCGAAGTACCTATTTGTTTTCACTTTCTTCTCTTTTATCAAAAATCTTTTTGAAGACGGCCGATTGGACCCCATGCAGTGCGCATCACAGAATGGAATTCCTTAGTTTTTCTCGAATACAGTGTTCTGGCAGTACTCGTTACAAGGACGAATCCAATTTTCTATTAAAAAAGAGCGGGGGGTGGGGTCATGTCTATTTGTCGGAAAGTGAGAGGCTCATAACTATAATATAAATTCTTATAGCTTATGTTTGCTACAATTCTAAATTCTCTGTTTCATGACACATAACAAAGTTATATTTTCATTCGTAAATGCATAAAATTTTCAGGTATATTCGTAAATTAATAACATTTGGAGATATATTCGTAAATGTATAAAATTCATAAGTTATACTCAGATACTAAGAAATCGAATAAAGTTTCAAGATTGCAAGATCTTTCAAATAAGTTTCAAAAAAGCTAGCTGTTTTGTTTGATTTTTGCGACTCTACAGTCACGAAAAGATTATTAAAAGGGAGCAATTAGTTATAATTGAAGCTGCATAAAAGCTGCAAAAGTGAAAAACGCTGATCGATTGCTGACGATTAAAGAACGAGTTTTATATATTTCCATTTTAATTACATTCTGTGCGTCAGAAAAATTTGCGGTATTGAGCGAGATTGTCTTTAAACTAACTTCACATAATTTTTTTTAATGTATTTTTGTATCTTTCTTCGTTTAGATGGGCGTCATGATACTCCATGACACCCATGGATGTGCGCTTGACTGGTTAACAAAAATTTTCTCGCAAAACCAGAAATAATGTTTATCGTTTAATCTGTTAATTTTCTGCCAAAGTCAAATACAAATTTAAACGCATTATAATACTTGTATAATATTATAACATTTATGCTGCGTCAACATGTCATACGGTTAAAAATCTCAAGTCTTTCATAAATTTATTTGAAAAAAAATATATATCAGAAATATGTTTCTTTTTTTTTTCTTTCTTCTTCTTCTTTTTTTTTTTTTTTTTTTTTTTTTTTAATTTATAAATTGATAACTAAAGTTGATATGTGTGAGCTGCTACGTGAATACTGTCAATGTGTTTAAATAAATGCATTACAGAAGCTAAAGGTTAGACGTTATTTTTAATAAATGTTACTGCAATTCTTTTTCAAAAGAAAAAAAATTTTTTTTTTGATAATTTGGAAGGAATGAGATATATATATATATATATATTTGTAATATTACGCACACAAAAACCCCAATGAAGCATTATTTTTTCTATTAGAAGAAATCAGTCATTCAAATAAAAATAGGCTTGCTTTATTTTTTTTTCTTTTTGCATCCTTCTAACTAATATGAATAACAAAATTAAAAAAAAAACTGTATACTGAAATAAAAGTCTGAGACAAATGCCTACTTTAAATGAAGCTGTTGTTAAGCTGTATCTTTGACGTGAAAGCATATCCATGGATAAAACATAGACTATTATTAGATGAATTTTTAATTTTCTTTTAATTGTTTCACCACTACCATTTTGAAATAAAAGACAATAATTTTAAACTCTTGCATTTGACAATTTAATGATTACAAAGATATTACTATTGTTTTCTGGATTATGATTTTTTAAAAAAGAGTTTCCTCTCCAAGAAAATACAAAACTTCTTTTAATAAGTGCAAGGTGTGTATTTCACAATAATTTTGAGAAATTTGGAATATTTTTATTTTTTTAAATGCAGTTTAAATTACTTAACCCTAAAAATCTCATCGTTAAAAAAATTTCCTCTCATCTTATCAGAGCTTATCTTATAAGGGAATTATTTACCTAATGACACAATAAAATTTATTTGACTTTTCAATCCTATGACGACATTGAATTACAAAACAGAATTAACCAGCCACTATGTGATAACATATTCTAACTTTTTTTTTTCATAATAATAAATAAAATAAATAAATAATACAAGGATGTTTAAGAAATCTGTCTTTAAAATATGTCGGAACCAAAAGATAATACATTCTAAAGATTTAAACTGCTTGAAAAAAAAAATCAAGAAAATTAAATTAAAACAGCATTCAGAGCTTTTAAGGAGCAACTGGATATCATAAGGCTAAGTTAAGGCAAAAAAGTGCTCCTTCTGCAACTACAATTATCACCCTTTCTTCTGCAACCGTTTGTGGTTAATAACAAAATGGCATTTAAAAGGAAGACTTTTGTCTTCCTTTGATATTTTAGTATACCTGAAAGTTGAAAACAGTTGAATTTTACGTCTACTTGGCATGCTAATAAGACTAAGGAATGCGGGGCACAAAATTCTGTTTCTTTATGTGTAGATGGGGCATTCTCACAATCTTTTGACTTTCGGGGGAAAAAAAATCTGGTGAAATTAAACTTCCTTAAATAACATTTTAATCAGATAGACGAATGCCTTAATGATTCAAAATAAAGAAAAAATGGTCAGCAGTGAAAAATATTTTATTTAACTGAGGTTTAAGTTAAACTTGCGAGTTTAATTTTCCTTACCATTTTACCACTATAACGTTTTATTTTCTTCTAAATTTTTACTTATAATGAATTTGCATAGTACCCACAGGACATTCAAATAAGAAATAATAAAAATGTAGCAGTACTTTTAATTGCAGAATTTTTGCATAACATTGTCTTAAAGGGGTGTTAAAGAAGGGACGGTAAGGTAAAAAAAGGGGACGGTATAGGAAAAAAGGGACGAAATGTGAAAAAAGGGAACGACAAGGATGGAACGGTAAGGGAAATTGCCACCTATTTTTAGACAAATCATGTTAAAACTAAGTGATAGCCACAATGTTCATTGATGTTTAGAAACAGTTGTTAACATTGGATTAAATCATTTTTTTTTATTATTTATTTACCTCGAAAAGTGCAGGAATAAACCTTGGGGACGGTAAGACTACCAATAAAGCCACGATCTTGAAATTGATATTTAAATGTTGATTTAAATTCTGCAGTAAATTTCCTATCAAATAATTTTAGACATTCTTTCTCTATCGTACTTCTGCATGAGAAAAACTTGAAAAAAAAGTATGTGGCTGCATCTGAAGTGATTTTCTGTATAAGTTTAGCAAGAGGGACGATAAGGATGAAAAACCCAGGGACAGAGTTCAAAAAATAATATCAACCGTAAAAATGTGTGCAGGTTAAATTTTTGTTACATATTTATATAAAACAATTATCCCAGTTTCGGAAAAAAGTTACATTAAATTACTTTTATTGAAACAATTTTATACAGACAGCTCCAAACTTAAAAATCAGCATCAGGGACACGGGACGGTATAGGAGTTTTCCTGGTATTTGGACCTCCAACATCGTCCAAAACTTATTTATCTCGCTAATATTGTTATGCAATCATGCAATGGGATGTTCTCCAGTATATGAAATTTTAAAAAGAAAACCAAAAAAGTGTATTAAAATAAAAATTATTATTCAGGGACATGAAAGTCAAAAGATTGTGAGAATGCACCTGATATTTTTGAATATCTTTTTTTTTTTTTTTCCTTTTTTTTTGTGTGTGAAATATGTGTTTATGTAAGGAATTTATTGCATGTAAAAAATACTGAAAACTTTAAAACATTAAAAAATTTTAAATTTAAGAATTTAAACATGTTTAATTTTTTTTATATATAACTCTTGAACCACTTGCCTGATTTGCATAATTTTTGCCCTGTTGTATACAGATAATGTGTAGTTTTATCTTGTGGTCAGAAGTCTTAAAAATAATACTTATAAAGTTCATAATAAATTTTAAAGTGAAAAAAATAAAGTTTTTTTCACGCGTAACTTTTGCATAAATTAGCATATTTTCGCAATTCTCACTCAAAATAATAAATCCTGAAGACAATTTATTAGAAATATAATACAGAAACTCTATTGAATACTTTATAAGACATTTTAGATATATGTTTCAAAGTTGGCAAATCATGAAAAAATTCATTCTGAGATACATGAAGTTAAAGGTTCCTTCAGATGACGGTTCGTGCTGCATCACAAGATAAAAAACAAAAACAAAATTAAGCAAAGTTTTTATATGAGATAAGAGATACAATGAAGTTATATTTTTAATGTCTTAACAATAATAAAGTGTTTAAATTTATTAAAATTCTTGATTTAAAAAATGCCTTTAAAGAAATATTTTCCTTAATTTGTCATTTTTTAATCATGTGTATCATCCGGATTCAATAATTTAAACATCAAAATATTTTGATCTCACCATCTCACACATTTCAAAATCATCTTTGCAGTGTATATGTTCTTGGATTGAAGAGCCAAAAAATATTTGAACCATGCACTTTTTCACATAAAATTGTTTTTGTGTGAATTACACCTTACAAAATTAAACCCTGAAAACATAATTTTATGTATAAATTAATATAACATAAATGATATGCTAAATAATCATAAATAATCATGCGTAATATAGCACTAATAATGGGCTAAATAGTCATAAATAATCATGTTTAATATAGCATCATTAAGCATACATATAGTATAATCTGAGTTTAGGTATGTATTTCCTATAGATGCACTCCTTTATACCTTGATTGGGAAAATAGCATGAATTGTGATTCTAAACAAACATTATTTATTTGCAAGAGAACAGCTATCTCAAAATGGCTCTACAAATTTAAAAAGTTATTTTCAACATTACATATGCGTTCAAAAATTTTATTAATGATATTTTCTTAATAAACTGAAATGGTTGCAACAGTTTCATTTTATTTTTTAAGGGCGAGAGGAAATAATAATGATTATTAAATATTTATTCATGCCATTTTGTGAGGGAAAAAAAGGAAACGTACTTTTAATATGAATATAATGCTAATTAATCGTCGTAAAAGCGCATACTTACTCGAATAAAATTTTCATTATTTTTAAAACAAAGCGTACTTGGTAATAGAGAAATATTATTTTACAAATGCGACCAATTAATAAAGATACAAAATATATTAAATCGGCTCAAAAATTAGTGAGTGAATTTCTAAAAGGCAAAAACTTTCGCGAATGAAAATAGCATTATTAAAAATGTGCATTTTTATTGCGAAAACTGCAAAGTAAATGTATCAATTGTAAAGATTGCAAGGTAAATTTCGCAATTTTTGTCTAAATTACATTCAGTGCAATACGATTCCATGTTTAAAATTAATATTATAAATATTTTCTAAATGTAGAAAGAAATAAAATTTATTTCCAATTTTCATTCATTTCTTTCTTTCTTTTTTTACATAGGGTTTTTTTTTTTTTTTTTTTTTTTTTTTTTTTTTTTTTTTTTTTTTTTTACATTGGTTTCATGCAGCCTAAATTTAACACATCTAATTGCCATGTAGCAAGTTGTCATTATTTCTGATGAACAAAAACACTTCTTTTTAAAAGAATCGAAAGGAATCTGCCACAGACAATACAATTTTAGATGTTTTTATCATTAATTTAAATTTATCATTTAATTACTTGAGCACTGCTGAGAAGGGTCAGACTAAAGCATCATCAATTAACTATTACTTCCTTTCATAACCGTGATGTGATGGATATTTTTTCCCTTTGCCCACAACCCCGATCTGTCGCATTTTCCCTCTCAACACAGGCGGTGAACTTCTGAACAGAAATCCCACCCACTGATTTACGCTAGACAGATGAGATGGGGGCGAAATTTTCGAAGGCTGTGGGCCGTTTCTCTGGTCTTTTGAGGCATAAGGGAAATTTGCTCTCTGGTCTTTAGAGAGTTAAAGCAATTATTAGAATCCGTGTGAGGAGTTGTCTGCGAGATAAAAGTTGGAAAGTGGTCAATGCCGTACAGGTCATTAGAGACCCAGAAGGTACAATACGGATATATAGATGGGGAGCAGATAGTGAGATCTATGGCATTAAAGGTGCGAGTCGGTTCATGAAAATATGTATGATCACCATTATTGAGTAGGCATAAGCCATTGTCGGAAATTAATTTTTCTATTATGTCACCACGTTGATTAGAGTCAGAATTCCCCCAAAGTTGTCTATGAGCATTAAAATCCCCAATGATGATGAAAGGAGTGGGGAGTTGGAGAACTAGATCTTGAAGTAGTTCTGACTGAATAATTTGATGGGGTGGTAAATAAATAGTGCAGAATGTAATGAGACGTTTTACAGAAACACGGACTGCAACAGCTTGTAAGTTTGTGTTTAGTAAAACATGAGAGTGAGGTAAACTGCGAGAGATGAGAAGAGCCACTCCACCAGTAGATCTTGCATTGCCTGTAAAATCTTTTCTGTAGGTAGCATAGTTGCGTAATTTCGCTTTGTCAGTAGGTTTTAGATGGGTTTCCTGCAGAGCTAAACATAAAGGTTGATGGTCGGATAGAATATTACGGATTTCGTCAAGTTTATTGTGATAACCACGGCAGTTCCAAGAGATAATATTAGACATGAATTTTATTTATTTATAAAGTTATTTGCGATATTTTATTCTGAGGTAGTGGACATACTATCTCCATCATTGAATTCTTCATCCGGTTCTGGGTGAAGAGCTAAAGCATCATCTTCCTCCATTTTATCATTCTGTTTTGGTTGCGTTATACTTTTAGATAATTTATTCTTTTTCTTTTTGGCTGTATTATCCTTTGATACTTTCATTGTTGGTAGGTTAAACCTTCCTGCGTCAGATTTACGGTTTGGTTTTATAGATGGTGTTTTAGTTGTATATTGAGAACATCTATTATGGAGTGGGAGTTTCGAGGTAAAAGATTGTGATGATTTCGAATAAGCATTTGTTGATTTAGGAGGAGCAGATTTCGGTGACTTAGGAGGAACAGATTGCGTTGAATTATTTGTCTTACCAGAATTATTTGATATGTTTTCTTTTTGATTAGTCTGGCAATTCGTTTTAGCGGGGAATTCGGTTTGAGTTGCAATAGTTTGATAAGTTTTTTGGACAGTTTTAGATACCGCAGCAGCATATGATACATTAACTTTGGGAGTTCTGGATTCAACTATTTTTCTGGCTTCAGGGTATGATATATTTTGTCTTGTGCGAATTGTCTGTATTTCTTTTTCTATTTTCCACTGTTCACACGATTTAGCATAGGATGGATGATCTTTTTTGCAGTTGACACAACAAGGTGGAGCATTGCATTGCCCACTTTCGTGGCCAACTGCACTGCACCTACCACAGGTTTCCTTACCTCGGCATGATGTCTTTGAATGCCCATAGCGTTGACAGTTAAAGCAACGCAGTGGGTTTGGGATGTACGGTCTGACACAACATGATAGATATCCAGCTTTTATATATTTGGGTAGGTTAGGTGTGTTAAAAGTCAGTATAGTATGCTTAGTAGGTATTTGTACTTGGTTCGCTGGTATTTTTTCATCTTTACGGGTGATATTTATACGTCTATCTCCTATGACATTTTGTTCCCTTAAGTTTTCCACTATTTCATCTTCAGGTACATGCAGGAGATCAGATTCTGAGATCACTCCGCGAGATGAGTTTAAGGTTCTATGTGGCGATATGGTGACAGCAATGTTTGCAAAGTGAGTACATTTTTTTAAGTTCAGTGCTTGTTGGTTATTGGTTACTTCAATTAGCAGTTCACCTGTACGGAGTTTTTTTATTGTTTTGGGTTCGCCAACCAGTCCTTGGATAGATTTATTAATCAAAAAGGGCGATGTTTTATCAAAACTCCCTTCTTGACGTTTGACGACGAAGAATCTTTCTTCAGTTTTACTTTCATCAGATTTGGGATTTTTAGATTCCGTATTGGAAACAGAAGCCTCTACTCTCTCACTCCATGATTTTTTTTTGTCCTGATTAACAGTAGCGTTTGAGGCAGAGCTCAATGCATTATTATTGTCATTATTAGCTTGTGGGGCTTCCACATCGCATATTTGATTTCCTGATATTGTAGCCATATTAAAGATAGGATTGAAAAAACGGCAGGAATCGAGCCTGGTCACCGACCCTTCTTACCGTTACTTTAGGCGCAGGTCTCAAAAGGGTGAAAACTATCAACAAACTTCCACGTTTTTCGAACGTTGGATTAAGCTCGATAGCATCTCCAAACTCTACTATTTTCACACTGGAACTCGGTTGTCGTAGGTAAGCCTTTACAGCTCTGTCCAACCTACATCGCCCTTACGCCGAAAGGACACCAGTCGCCCAGTGGATTCCTAACCGCCGCCATACAAGTATGGCGTCCACCGATCACGGAACTGGAATTCGGAGATGCTCTGCACTCTCGGACTCGAGATCAGCCTAAAAAGGTAGAAACGAGGCGATGAGATTAAAAAACCTCAACACCCAGAGTGTCTCACGTGAAAATAAAAAAATCCACTATTGTAAAAAAGAAAAAGTAATGTGAGAAAGAACTTAGAAAAAAGGTGTGTTTTTTGTCTTTTTTTTAAACTTTTTTTTTCCTTTTTTTACCAACAGAACGAGAACAATGTTATTAGAACAAAGAACAATTTGAACAAAAAAGTTAGTAAAAAACTATAACATGAACTAGAGCAAAGAGAGATAATAAACTGAAAAGAGAAGATTAAAAAGCGTGAAACATAGAGGAAAGGATAGACTAGAAAAGGAGAAAGATCGCTCAGGAATCCGGGGTCGCGAAACCCGTAAATACCTAAAGAAGGTATTCCCCTGGAGGGTGATAAAGAGAGGATAATGTGCAAGACATCCACGCAACCTGAGCCACGTATACAAGCAATTGATGATCCTAGACACCAGACGTGCAAATCGCCAGACGTGCAAATAGTATATACAGGTAATCAGGATGAGAATAGAATAAATGCAAGTAATATAGCGAATGAAGTGAATAAGTATACCTCCACACAGCAAATTGTCAGAACAGTGTACCCCAAACGTGCACAATTGTATCTTCACCGTCTCAGCACTGCAACACTGCCACAACGTTAATCATTACTAGGCCAATACCCTCAACGCACTATTCTATTAATCAACTATCCCTCACTCCCAGAAAGGAACTATTAATGTTAGTTGAATATGCAAAAGAAAACAATCGTCTAGTCAATCCCTCATCCTCAGAAGACCCTGAAAATAATTACAATGATGAGGACATCACTGATTTAACGGGAATACCCGAGTCACCGCCTGAAAACGAGGTCATAAGCACAAGAACAACGCCTGCACAGAGTATTCAAGAAACAGAAGTGGAATACGAAGTAGTAGATGAATACGTCAACTCTGATATAGATGCATCACTAGTGAGCAACGCTGATTCGACCAATGAATTTTCGCCCAATACTGTATCCCGCTGGGGCCGACATGCTCACCAAGCACCAGTGCCTGACGCGCAGAACAACGTAAGCCAAGCAAACAACCAACCACTTACCGATCATATTGGGGAAGCAATTGAAAGCGTCGTAAATTATGTGCACATATCTGAAATGACAGAGCCCACAGATAATAACATGTCCTCAGGCCAAGATAACATACAAGCAAACTACACAGCCGCACTCCATGGCTGTCCAGAAAAAACATGTCGCGATGGCCTTGTAGTCCATCTAGTCATGCCTTTTGATGGTCCCCTGTATTGCACGGAAACAAACTGCGCAAGTGACTTTGCCCCACAGTTGTGGTATCACATGCGACATTCCCTCCTTAGACATCTAAATGACATCCACCACATAAAAGAAGAAGTAACATTAATAAAATGGTGCAAGGACTGTGGGCATCAGCTGTTCCGTAACGTAAGTGGCCACCCATACTTCAGAACGCACCCAATATGCCCACCTGATGAAGAGATAAATATGGAATACAAATGTAAATTCTGCCCAAAGTCGTTCTCAAGTAGTGGAGCGCTGAAAAGCCATACCAGAATTCACAGAAGGAGAAATGGCGTCCCACTTGAGAGGCCGTCCAACATCGGGAACAACAATAGAAGAAACCAAGGTAATCATGATAGTCCGGCGATAAACGAAAATGAAAAACAACCGTTGGCAGTTCCCGGCCCAAGCAACTTGGTACCACCGCCTGACCCATGTTCACAGGAACTCTTCATGACCCAACAGTCGATCAGATGTAATCCATCCAACCAAACAGTTGCAACAACCCAGGAAACAACCGCAATCACACAAGATGAGCTCGAAGAAGCAGACAGAATTGAATTTAATGATCCGCAGGATGCCAACACTGACGGGTGGCAACAAGCCGCAGAAGCCTTAATTCCAAATCCTGATGCACCATCGCCAACTGATTGTTTTCTACCGAGGCTGAAAATAATTCTCGAGAACCGATCACCAGACCTCTGGGAGGAATTTGAAGCAACTGTAGATGAATTAACATGCTTCGCCCAAGAAAAAGTTCGTCTCAACAAATTTGCAGCGAAATCCTCAACCCGGAAGCCCCTCAATGCGGAAGACCCACGCTTAACACAGAGCTCCTACAGAAGAAACCGCAAGCGCACCCTGCGGGTCGTAACTGAAGACAACAAGCAAGCCTGCGCAGTACCACAAGAGCAGCTTGTCGCTCACTTCTTTAGTAATGAATCACCGGAAGTCGACTTGTCAGTGTACGACGATTTTCCAGATTGCGCAAGCACTCCGGACGAACTGCCATTCACTGCAGATGAGATAATAACAAAGATTAAAAGCTTCGACAACACTGCACCGGGCCCAGATCGTCTAACATATCACCATTGGCTCGGTTGGTTGGTTGATTGATTGGGATTTTATGGCGCAAAGTCCCTTTAGGGACATGCTGCGCCAAGACAAATTCAAAATGTAAAATTATATATTACCCAAAATTGAGCAGCAAAAAACTAACAAGAAAAATGAGAAAAGCAGTAAATGAGAAAACTAATATGTATATTTAAAACCATTTAAAAGAGGAAAGGTTGATAGATAAAAGACCAAAGTATTCCGATTAAAAACTGTGAAGTTAAAAAGCAATAACCGTTAAAATATAAACAAAGTCCAAGATGACGTACAAATACTACCTAAAAACAAATTTAGACTCTCAGCAATAAATAACAAACATAAAATTAATTAGGTGTAAATTGATCAAAAACTGATGTTTCCTAATCAGCATTTGATTCATATGAGTCAGATTCCATTTCTTCATCTAAGTTTTTCAGTTGTTTCCGATTCTTTAAATTACTAACTGATGGGTTTAGGCTTTTGTTATTGTTCTTTTTCTTCACAGTGGAAAACTGTGAAGAACCCCGGACTGTCTTTTTCTGTATACAAGATTTTTTGCTTGGTTTGTCAGTTTTATTAGTATCAGGTCTATGTGATGTTTTTGCAGTTGTAACAGCCTTAGTCTGGGGTTCAGGTGACTTTTTGGATTGACATGGAGATTTTTGAGACTGATTGACTTGGTATACTATTTTAACAGGTTCTGAGGAAGGTTGCCAGCGTTCTAATAGTGGGGTTGCATAGCATTTACTACCACAACTAACATCTCGGGTTTCTCTATTTGAAGTGGTTGTTGATTGTGCTTTAGCTGAGTTACTTAGTAAGAAAGAGGTGTCGGTCTGGGTGCTTATGTGCCTTACAGAATTTTGTTGTTGCTTGAGTACACTAGAGTAGGAGACTCCGACTGACGGAGTCCTGGATTCAACAACTTTGCGGGCTTCAGGGTAGGAGAGATTTTGATTTACTTTAATTGCAAGGATTTCCTTCTCACGTATCCAGTTTGGACAGGAGCGGGAATATGCTGTATGATCACCCTTGCAGTTTATGCAGCGTTCAGAGTTTTGACATGAATTACCGTCGTGGCCAACTTCTGCGCAGCGTGCACAGGTAACGGAACCACGACAGGTAGTTGTGGTGTGACCATAACGCTGGCATTTAAAGCAACGGAGAGGATTTGGGATATAAGGACGGACAGGACAGTTCAAGTAAGCAGCTTTAATTCTTGATGGTAAATTAGGGCTATTAAAAGTCAAAATGATGTGCTTCGTAGGAAGCACCTGCCCATTCCGACGGATAGTTATACGACGTACATCTATGATATCTTGGTCTTTTAAATTTTGTAAGAGTTCGTCTTTAGTAGAGAATAAAAGGTCTGGCTCGGATATTACACCACGGCTTGTATTTAGAGTTTTATGTACTTGAACAGAAACTGAGAAAGAGCCTATTGTAGAGCAATTTGAGAGAAGATGTGATTGTTTTGCTGAAGAAACCTCAACAAGCAAATCCCCAGATTGTAATTTTTTGAGAGAATGACCATCCCCCAAGACAGACTGGAATGTTTTTGCAATGAGAAATGGTGAAGTTTTTTTGAAAGAGCTATCAGAGAGACTATCAGTACGTTTAATGACAAAGAAACGAGTGTATGTGGAATTCTGTGCAATTTGTTGCTCTCCACGTGGGACAGAAATGGAAGTAAGTGAGTTATTTGCATCCATATTTGAAAAAAAAATAAGAATTCAGACCCCGGCCGCACCACCCACTACCGAGCCCAACAAGGGGATGCACAGTCGTGCACCAGTGCTAACCAGGGCCTATACGGTCACAAAACACTCCTATGCCAGTCTCCACCCTAAACAAGATGGCTAGTAAGTGTCCGATCACTTGATCCCCAGCCAGTGACAGAAGTCAGCTGACCAGCCGATTGATGCATACGGGACCAATATGCACCTCCCGTCTACCTGAAGCAGAGGCCAAAGCAGTGTGTTGGTTTCCCTCAACTGCCAGGATCCCCCTTTCCAGGGACACGGGTCGCCACGCACGGCAAACACGTGGGTGGTTTACAAATCTCCATGAGTCGATATACAGGATGATATCGGCTCATACAGAATTGCCCTCACCTCCGAAGAGGAAACCACAACGAGAGTGAAACAAAGAGGAAAGAAAGAGAAGAGAAATAAGAGGAAAAGGAAAAAAGAAAGATCGCTCAGGAACCCGGGGTTGCGAAGCCCGTGAATACCTAAAGAAAGTATCCCCCTGGGGGGCCATTGGCTCGGTGTAGACAAGGTTGGTTGGTTGTATGGGGTTTTATGGCGCAAAATCCCATAAGGGACATGCTGCACCAAAAAAGTAGACTAAAACATAACAAAAAGATGAGAAATAAAACTGACAAAATAAAAGAACAATGAGCAGAGCAATCTGGATGGCGGTGTAGACAAGGGTGGCAAGGCCTTTGCGGCCATCTTTAACATATGCCTAAAGGCGAAACGCATACCATCATCGCGGAAAGAAACTACAACTATATTCATACCTAAAGATGGTGACTTATCCCTTCCTAATAACTGGCGTCCGATCGCCCTTTGTCCAACGATATCGAAAATATACTCAGGATTAATCACCAAAATAATAAATAATTGGATCTAAGAAAACGATATCATGTCGCACGCACAAAAAGGGTTTCGGCCCTTCGACGGCTGCTTTGAACACGCCTACATCATCTAAGAAAGGCTCAGGAGTTCGAGAATCACGCACTCGAAATTGTGTCTCCTATCGCTCGACATATCTAATGCCTTCGGATCGGTTAGTCACGGCGCCATTAGACCAGCCCTTGCAAAACAAGTTATTTGAAGTAGGTTTGCCGATATAGTGGATGATATGTAAGAGGGCGCCTACACACGGTTGCTAACGAGCGATGTCTTGTCGGATCTTATCGCTGTCAAAATCGGTGTCAAACAAGGCGAGCCTACGAGTGGTGTGACTTTTAACTTTTATACAAACCCAATACCGAGAAAGATTCAAGGGAATAATCGTGAATACAGAATACTATGCATCGCAGACGACTATTTCTTGAGTGCAAACACAATTGCAGAGCTTCAAACCGCTGCTGATGACGTCAGTAATATTGCCAGCAAATTAGGACTGCACTTAACCCCAAGGAAATGTTACTACCTCCACCTGCCTGGGGGAAGAATTGATTGGTTGGTTGGTTGGTTGATTAGAGTTTTATGGCACAAAGTCCTCATAGGGACATGCTGCGCCAAGAAAAAGTTAAGGAGTAAAACATAGTTAAAAATTAAAAGTTACATTAAAAGATTGTCAGAGATATAAAAGTGAAAAAACAAAACAAAATGAAGAAACCAATGTGATGATACAAGTAATTAAAAATAATGCACAATGAAAGCGACAATACACAAGGTTTAAAAAGACAAAAAATAGTTAAAACACTAGAATATTTAAATTAAAAAATTCTAAAATCTCTAAAGTTACGAAAAGTTATATGTTCAAGAAATAAAGCATAAAATGTTATATAATACTGCTTTAAGAACGAAGATATAATTCAAAATTTTAAAACGATATAAAGCTACGTAGGATGAATAACTTCAAAAACTGTATTATTGTCATCGTTATCAGAGTCATAACTACAAGAGTCCATAGCCTCTTCTGCATAGTTGAGCAGCTGTTTGTGATCTATTATATTACTGATTGCCGGGCTAAGACATGATTTATTGCCTTTTCTCTTCACAGTTTTCCACTGTGAAGAGATTTGAGTTGGAGGTTTCTTTCTTTCTTTTTGCGCGAAAGTTTTTTCATTTGCTTTCGGAGTTGGACAAACAATAGGTTTCACTAATTTGCTTTTATCTGTAGCTGGCGTTTTTTTTGTCTTATGTTCGGTTGATATTTTTGATTTAACTGATGATGTTTGGGGAGAATTAGGTTTCTGTAATGATAGAACTGGAGATGAAGCAATCTTAGTTTCAGTCTGATGATGATTAGATGACTTTTTAGATCCAACTGGAGATTTCTGTGAATGAGTAAGTTGATATTCTATTGTAACTGGTTCTGAGGATGGTAGCCAACGTTCCAATAATGGGGTACCATAGCATTTACTACCAAGAGAGACGTCCCGGGTTTTTTTAGGTGAAGTATTGGTTGAATGTGTCATAGATGTATTATTTGGTGGAAAAGAGCAGTCGGTCTGGGTACAGATGTGCCTTACGGATTTTGGTTGTTGTTTAGTATACTGGAGTAAGATAACCCAACAGAGGGGGTCCTAGATTCAACAAGTTTACGGGCTTCAGGGTTGGAAAGTTTTTGAGTAATCTTAACTGCAAGAATTTCCTTTTCACGGATCCAGTTAGGGCAAGAGCGAGAGTACGATGTATGGTGACCTTTACAATTAGCGCAGCGTTCTGGTTTTCCGCAAGTTTTACCGTCATGGCCGACTTCTGCACAACGTGGACATGTAGCAGATCCACGACAGGTAGTATTAGTATGCCCATACCGCTGGCACTTAAAACAACGCAGAGGATTAGGGATATAAGGCCTAACTGGACAGTTTAAATAACCAGCTTTAATTGTAGAAGGTAAAATATGGCTATTGAAAGTTAGAATAATGTGTTTAGTAGGAAGCATTTGCCCATTTCGACGAATAGTGATACGGCGTACATCTATGATATTTTGATCACTTAAATTAGCTAGAAGGTTTTTGGTGAAAATAAAAGATCTGGTTCAGATATGACACCACGGCAAGTATTAAGAGTTTAATGTGCTTTAACAGAGACAGAAAAAGTACCTATAGTATCGCAATTTGACAGAAGTTGTGACTGCCTGGCTGAAGAAACCTCAACCAGTAAGTCCCCAGACTGCAATTTTTTGAGCGAGTGACCATCACCCAAAACAGACTGAAATGTTTTTGCTATTAGAAAAGGTGAATTTTTTTGAAAGAACTATCTGAGAGACTATCAGTTCGTTTAATTACAAAAAAACGAGTGAATAACGTCTGCACAGTTTGTTGCTCGCCACTTGGGAGAGAAATAGAAGGAATGTTAGTTTTTCCATCCATAATTGAAAAAAAGAAAAAGAATTCAGACCCCGGCCGCACCACCCACTACCGAGCCCAACAAGGGGATGCACATTCGTGCACCAGTGCTAGCCAGGGCCCATACGGTCACAAGACACTCCTATGCCAGTCTCCACCCTTAGCGAGATGGCTAGTAAGTACTCGCTCACTTGATCCCCAGCCAGTGACACAAGTCAGCTGACCAGCCGATTGATGCATACGGGACCAATATGCACCTCCCGTCTACCTGAAGCAGAGGCCAAAGCAGTGTGTTGGTTACCCTCAACTACCAGGATCCCCCTTTCCACGGACACGGGTCGGCACGCACGGCAAACACGTGGGTGGTTTACAATTCTCCACAAGTCCATATACAGGATGATATCGGCTCATACAGAATTGCCCTCACCTCCGAAGAGGAAACCACAGGGGGAAGAATTGAAGCCGCGCCGACCCCTGTATATGTCTGCGGAGAGAGAGTCCGCGCATTGAACGAGGCTGACTCCGCCCCGTTCCTGGGTAAGCCTATTGGCCTGTTTAACCCGGGAGAACTCGCTGCATGAGATTTTCTCTCACAGTCGTACACTTTTAAGACTCTTATTTAAATCATTTTTCATTTTAATTAAAATTTCTAAATGTTTTTCAATTACTTTACCTATTTTGTGAATAAAAGTACTAAGCCAACCAAAAAAAGTTGATATTATATGAACGTAAAGTAAAAGAAAAGCAATTGGTCATTCTCACTAGCGAGTTCTCCCGGGTTAATGACAAGAAAGACGTTCAAGAAGTCTCCAACACTGCGCAAAAGATCATGGACTGGACGCTTGCCCCCTGGCAGGGAATAGATGCGATGAAAACATTTCTATATCCGGCACTCAATTATCAGATGAGAACGGCCCAAGTTAATAAATCCAACTGGAACAAGCTAGACAAGTCACTCTGTGCAAAATATAAGAAGCTATTAAATCTGCCTGACCACGCATCGACGGATTATATATATGGGCATACCCAAGATGGTCTGCTAGGTTGGTTGGTTGGTTGTATATTGCTTAATGGAACAAAATCCCATAAGGGACATGCTGCGCCAAACAAGAATAGACCAAAAATATAAAAATAAAGAGCATCAGAAAAGAAATCTGGATGGGGGTCCCATCCAGATGCAGTCAGAAAAGTGTAGATAGGGAAGAAAATTAAAAACTAAACAAACGGACTATAAAAGATTTTAGGTAAAAAGTGCAGAAGTGCAGTCTGGATGGGGCTCCCATCCAGATGTCAGAAAAAATTAAAAGAACAATTCAAGTTGTTGTTAAAACAAAGAAAGATGCAAAAATCATATTTCAAAGTAAAATCCAGCATGATTTAAAAAGTGAAGAGTGCCCCATGAGGTGTTTCCCCAATGAAGTTTGTCAAGATTGGTGATGATGAGTTAAAATAGATTCTGTATAAGTGCCGGAGACCCGGACAGTCAGTTAAAACATGATGAATGATCAGGTAATCAAAATGGCAATGTGGATACATGGGAGCATCCTCCCGAAGTAAAAGATGTTAATGAGTGATTCTAGAATGTCCAATTCTCAGACGGGTCAGAAGAACATCGGTTTTCCTTGGATAACACGAAGGCCAGGTCATGATGGTAGGTTTCATGTGGTGCTGTTTATTATTGCATTCTAAATTCCAACTTTCTTGCCATTAATAATGAATAAAGCGTTTGATAAGTAGTTTTACGTCTGAGAATGGAACTTTATGGCATAACGGATTAAGGGCACGTTTCGCCGCCTCATCCGCTTTCTCATTACCAGGAATACCCATCAAAATAAAATATTATAGCCACGTCTTTTCAATTTATTATAAAAATCAAGGATTAATGAAGCATAAGGATGCTTTTTAAATGATTTAATTGTGTCAATAGAACTATTTGAGTCGGTATAAATGATGAAGGATGAGCTATGATGATGAGAGATGTTGAACATGGCTCTCTCTATTGAAATCAGTTCGGCTGTAAAGACAGAAGTAGATGAATGAAGGCGATAGCTTAAAGAGTTGTTTTCACAAAATATCCCACACCCAACAGTATCTCCACTCTTAGAGCCATCTGTGTAAATGTCAGTGTAATCATTAAAGTTCGATCTGAGTGCAGCAAATATCTGTTGAAAAACAACAGGAGCTAAAGTGTTTCTATCGTATCCTTTAAAAGGTTGGAGCGATGTAATACTAGGAGGTTTCCAAGGAGGGAGTACATGCAATGGACATGGACTCACCTCGATACTACTCAGTGGGCTATTATCAGTAATGTTCCTTATTCTGACACCAAAAGGTGGTATGCCAGATGGTCGATGCTGATAAAGCATATCGTTGTCTGTATATTTAGAATGTATGTATGAAGATAATGGCCAGGATGTGAAAGGATAGGGTAATAAAGTTCTAAAGAAATCTTTTCACGAATGTGGTGTAATGCTGGTTCATTGCAGTCAACACAAAGGCTTAAAACTGGAGAGGTACGAAATGCAGCAGAGCAAACACGGAGTGCGCTATGGTGCACAGTGTCAAGTTTTTAAGAAAAGAATTACGTGCGGAACCATAGACCTGGCAGGCATAGTCAATTTTGGAACGGATGACGGCTCGATAGATTTTAAGGAGAGAAGTACGGTCTGCTCCCCAGGAAGTATTTGAAAGCACCTTTAGTAAGTTAAGCGATTTTTCACATTTTTTCCGTAATTGTAAAATATGTGGTAAAAAGGTTAGCTTACTATCAAATTGGAGGCCGAGAAAACGGACAATGTCCACAACAGGAATTCGAGTTGGTCCAATAAAAATTTCAGGATCTGGATGCAGATCCCTACGTCTACAGAAGTGAACACAAGAAGTTTTGTCATGAGAAATTATAAATCCATTCTTATTAGTCCAATTCAGAATATGGGTGATTGCAATTTGCAACTGTCTTTCAATAAAACGAATATCCTGTCCCATATACATAATTCGGAAGTCGTCAACATATAAATCACCTTTCACAGAAGGGGGCAGTTGACTGAGAATGTCATTTATTTTTATAGCAAAGAGGGTGACACTCAGGACAAGGCCCTGGGGTACACCCTCTTCTTGTACATAAAAACTAGAGAGTACCCCACCGATTCGGGCTTGAAAAAGTCGAATGGCGAGGAAGTTCTTAATAAGAATAGGGAGATTCCCACGAAAGCCTAGGTTAAAAAGATCACGCAGGATCCCGTATCGCCATGTTCTGTCGTAGGCTTTTGCCATGTCAAAAAATACTGACACCAAATGGTTGCGTTTTAGAAAGGCTCTCCGTATGTGATTTTCAAGATTGATCAGGTTATCGATAGTTGACCTACCTCGTCGAAATCCACTTTGAAATGCAGCAAGGCAATTGTTATTTTCTAAAATATGCACAAGACGACAATTGATCATTTTTTCAAGTAATTTGCAAAGACTGCTAGAGAGTGCGATTGGCCTGTAAATATTGGGATTGCTAGCATCTTTCCCTGTCTTAGGAAAAGGAATGATAATAGAGTTACACCAGGCTTGATGAAAGACCTGTTCTATCCAAATTCTGTTATAAAATGCAAGTAAATTATTGAGAGAGGCACTAGAAAGGTGTTTCAGCATGGTATATGTGATGCCATCGTGACCTGGAGCTGATAGATGGCTATTATGCAAACAGTTTAAGAGCTCTGAGAGAGTAAACGGGAGATTATAGTCATAAGAGTAACGAGAATTAAAATTGAGGTGGATAGTTTCTGTTTGTCTTTTGTATGATAGAAAAGGTTCCGGTTATTACTCAGAGTTAGAGTGTTACGGGTGACGATATTAATAAGTTTATTGAGGTGATGGGGAGTTTATTGAGGTACTGGGACAGATGAACACCCAAGATCTTCTACAAAACTTTACGATACTATTACTTGTCCCAGGTCCCATTCGAGTCATCTCTGCTCAGGGCCGTGTTAATAGCCAGGAGCCACTGCCATGGGATACTTGTACCAGGTTCCTGGTGTTTCTTTTAACAAAAAAAGCGATGATAATAACATCAGTGACATTGTCGATCACGATGTGTTGCTATCAGGAAGATACAAAGTTTTAACGCCTACAAATGGTTTTAATCAGGTTTTAACATCTACAAACGACTTTAGCCAACCCCCTATTCAGGCTACGAGCAATAATATCTTCAATTAATGATTTTTAATTCATTCAGTCCGGTGATTTCTGGCCCACGTCCGTGGTGCTTGTTCTCTCATGGCGGTGGTGATAGCAAGAGCCTCAAGACCGCGCACACTGAGAGTAGCGACACGCAAGTGAAAAATTACAAGAACAAGTATGTAGATAATAAGATTGATGTGGTCGATTACCAGAATAATGGAAATTAAAAAAGAATTAGTTGTAATGAATACGGATGAAGTGCAAAATGTGATCCATGAGACTATCCCGAAGCGCATTTATGATAGTATGAATGTTGCTACTGCGCACCTTGTCCTCAATACTATAGACCATGCTCCAGATAGCGATAAATCAAATAATGATCATGATGAGATCTCGGACTATGACTCCCTTAACGTAACTAACATGGAAAAGATTAATAAGGTTCATGCGATGAGTAGCGATGATGAAGATCTGGACCCCGGTGGAAGCGGCGCTGGCGACACAATTACCTAGACGATCCCGCCGGAACCAGGCTTTGTAGATCGTTATGCTACCGAGTTTCATGCAATCCTTAACGACAATAGAGTCAATTTTCAAGAATTTTGTACCATTTCAGAAGACTATATCATAAGTATGAAGAAAGAACTTAAATTCCAGAACAAGCCTGACGACGACGGTGCGGTCCGGCCCATCAATAATATCGATCCAGACAACCCATCAGAGATTCAGAAACTATATGGAAAAAGCAGAAAAAAGCCTTAAAACTCATGATAACGAAGACTCTGATTTTTTGTATCCTGGACCCGGCGGGGGTTGCTAACCATTATAATACTGAGCCTCAAGATCCGCCTCCTAATACCGACGTCATGCATAAGGACGAACCATTGAAAAGTAAATATAACACTGCACCCTTCACTAGACTTGAAGTCTTCAAAAAATTGAAATCCTGCGATAATACCTCCCTGGGCCTAGACGGCATAACTTATAACCATCTAAAACTCATAGATCCGAATGCAATAGCCTTACCTCCCCTGTACAACTGTTGCCTCAAATTCCAAGCCGTTCCGTAGTCCTGGAAAAACACAACAACCATCCTAATATACAAGAAGGGCAGGGCAGCAAGGAAGATCCTAGAAACTGGCGCCCGATCGCTCTCGGGAATACAGTCTACAACTTATACGCCAGCTGCCTGTCTAAACGTCTTTACATTTGTCTGGAGAAGAATAAGATCTTTTCTCCATGTCAGAAGGGCTTCCGAAAAACGATGGGGGTGTTCGAAAACTATTATCTACTTGACTCCATTATGCGTAAATTCAAGATAAAGAAAAAGAACAGTTTTTCGCCTCCCTGGATATTCCGAATGCATTTGGTTGCCTCCCCCACTGGGTAATTTTTGAAGCACTGGACTATGCCGGTGCGGGGGAGGAATTCACAAATATTATTAAAGCGGACTACAGGAAGGCGGTTACGAGATACAAAATAACAAAAGGCTTATCCATCCCTCGTGTTGTGTCCACCGGGGTTAGACAGGGTGACCCGCTCAGTGGAATTTTATTCATCCTGGCTATCAACTAAATTAAAATGAAGATTCAACGTGAGGGGTATGCAAGAGATCCTGGCAATAATAAACTATTTCACCACATCCTGGCCTATGCCGACGACATTCTTTTATTATCCAGGACTGCTGGGGATCTGCAGGCCCTTCATCTGATCAGTGTATTGGCTAAAAAGATTCAGCTAATGTTCAATCCAAGTAAATACATTACACTCCATTATAGCAATAAAGCCCATGCTGGGTGCCGTTCCATCATTTTCAACCTGGTTGGGTTGGACATCCCTTTCCTCGAAGATGGTTTCCCTACTGTTTTTCTAGGTAAACCGGTAGGTGCTTTTTTGTCACGCGATTCAGTAACGGTTGAGAGCATCCGGCAGCGTGGCATAAAAATCATGACCTCAATGTTAACTCTCTGGCTGAGGATCGAATGTTTAAAGTCTTTCTTTTTCCATCTCTGCAATTCTTACAAAGAACTGATCAAATCTCAAAAACAGACTGGACTCTCATTGATGATACCTTCAAGCCTCTAAGAACACACTTGCCTCCCATCAAACGCTGCCAATGAATATCTCTACGGGAGCCGCGACGATGGCATGTTTGGAATCCCCTTGGTGGCGGAAGATAGCGATATCGCTCTCGTCGATGGGGGATTTAAGCTTTAAATTGTAAAATTATACAATGTTTGGCCTGGGACGAGTTGGCTGATATCGCAGAGTGGCGTTACGAGTACACCAGCCTACTCAATTTACAAAATTATTTAAATTCTGTGGATACTGCCAGCACGTCGGACAAATACAAGTCACTGTTGTCCAGATCACGACAGGCTACTAAACGTTTAGGAGCTGATTGGGGCATTGAAGATATAGGAAGTGTTGAATTGAAAGTTGCGGATGATCACGTGAAAGACAGTTGGCAGATTTTCCGCACTGTAAGAAAAAATTTAAGGGAAAGACGCACGCTGTCGCTCAGGGATCATCCCCACCAAGGAAAAACTAATATTTATGTGGCCACGGCTAAGTCCAGCTGTCCCTTTTTCAAAGAAGGTTCTTATACGACGTTTACAGATTGGAGATTCATCCATCGTGGAGGCCGGGCTTAATTAACAAACTAAGTGCCTATAACAAAACCCGTGGGCACACTAACAAGAAATGTAGAAAGTGTGTACAGATGGAGACTCTACCCCACGTTCTCAACTACTGCATGGTTCATAGCACATTATACAAGAAAAGGCGCAATGCGGTGGTTGAGAGGATAAATAAAATGCTCTGGGTAGGTGGACTTTAGTTAGTGAGGACCAGGCTGTCGGTAGCACCAATCTGAGGCCTAACCTGGTACTATTGAAAAAAACGACATACTTATAATTGATGTGACAATTCCATTCGAAAATGGTTTGGCCGCATTTGAGGTATAAAGGAAAAACAAAGATAAGTATCAAGCATTGTCTGCCGAGATTTCTACTGGGAGTACCAGGGCGAAATTGGAAGCAATTATAGTTGGTTCCTTCAGTTCCTGGGACCCTAAGAATGATAGAAAAATTAAAAGGTTGTGCTCGGAGAAATATGCAAAAAAATGAGAAAGATTATGGTGAGCGAAACGATTACTCACAGGACATTTACTTTGAGCACACCAAGACTGATCCACAGGAATCAGAGGGCAGACGTAGACAGCCATGCTGCTGTTCATCTTCTCCAGTTCTTCATCATTTGTAATTTTTGTGTCATTATTTATGTATTTTTTTATGTTTGTCTGTTGAATAAAAATAAAGTTGTATTTTACGCATGACTAAGGTTCTGATATAAAGAACCACAGACTGACTTAGGCCACATGGACACACACTTTTAAGTTTTTCGCCGGTTGGAAATTCCAGACGCACACGTTAAATATTTTCCGTAGTATCCCATCAGTCAGGAAAGAGTCGACGACAACCTTCATTCCAATAGACGGATACCCTACACAATCCTGCAGCTGCAGACCCACAGCATTATGTCGAACCATTTCCAAAATTTACTCAGACCTCATCACCAAAAGATTCAACCAATGGGTAGAGGGAAATGATACCATGTCCCATGCTCAAAAAGGCTTCCAGCCGTTTGATGAATGCTTTGAGCATGCTCTCCCCCGGGATTGCATTTATAGTCTAAAGCGAAAGATGGGTTCCGGGGGCTGTCATCCCTGTCATCCATCCCTGCTTTGAGAATGCGTTTATTATTCAGGAGATATTGGGGCGTGCCAGAGACGCCCACATCAAACCCTGCATTCTCAGGATATTTCAAATGCCTTTGGCTCAGTAAGCCACTCAGCGATTAGGCCGGTGTTAATCAGCCACTCAGTAACTCAGTTTTAAGTCCTCTTCCTGTGACGGGGCATCCCGTCAATACAAATCGGTTACATTACGCCAGTTTGTAAAAGCACAGTTTGAACGTCCTGCTACAATTTAACGTGTATTAAGAGTGTAACTTTTTAGTGCCCTTAATTCATCTTTTTTATATAAAATTTAGATAGTTCCATAAAAAAACCTTTGAGTTACCCGATAATGGCCCCTTATGATATTGAACCACACTATATTTGGCAGGTTTAGAATTACAGTCGGAGTTTTGGGAGCGTGGGGGAAGGTATTTTGACCGATACGCGGATGCCAAAACATCATACTTCGAGACATTGGGTAAGTGGTCATGGATTTTATGAACTCCAAGATTTACAATATTTTTTATTGTTCCAAACAAACTGTTGTTATGCTTTTCCTATCTGTAACTCTATCATATAATGTATAATCTATAAATGACAGGTTGTTTTTTGACCATTTGCTAGTCGGCTCACTTTTGTCAGACAATTAGGGAGGTTTCTTTCAAATGATAACCTTCTCATCCGCCAATCACAATTGCGCAGTTGACTTCCATAACAGCCACAATCCTAACGGCTACCAATCAAAACTTTTCTCCAACATTGTTTTACCTGCAACAGTTGATTTGTGAGGTCATTTGCAAATATCCCATATCTTCCTTTTTTTACTTCCTTTTTTTTAAACAATTAAAATAAATATTATCAACAAAAAATCATGTACATAATCTAATTAATTATGTTAGCAAACAATGTGCAAAATGGAACAAAATAAAACACCAAATGTTCTATCTGCTTGAAATCAAGTAAAGAAGATGCATATTCTGTAGAAAAACACCTTCCTACTTGTCACCTTATGGCAAATAAAGCGCTGATTTTAAAATCACGTGATTCACATGCAATTTACTGCTGTCACGTTATAAAAATTATTTTTGCCGAATGGTAGGTACGCGAGTGTTTTGATGAACCAAATTATATTACAATGCCTTTATAATTTTGTTTCATGTGAATGCACATTTTTAAATTCTTTATAGAATTTTTAAAAATTGAATGAGAATTTATTTCTTCGAAAAATATTATGCAAGCCATTAGTTCACTTCCATTATGAGGTAGTGATTTACAAACTGCTTTTCATTCTGATATTTCTGACTCTATATGTAAAAATAAACCTACAATACTAGATGGAAATTTTTTCGAAAAAATTGAAAATAAGTCTTCAGGTGGTTGAATTGTAGCAAAATGCACCAACTGTAACAGTGAGGTAAAAGCTTCAAATAATTGCACTTCCAATCTTGTAACCCACCTTAAAAGGAAGCATTGATGGTTGGTTGATTAAATTTTAATGGCACAAAGTCCCCTTTGGGACATGCTGTGCCAAGACAGAGTCAAGAACTAAACAAAACTTGGAATAAAAAAAATTGACAATAAGATCATAAAAACAAATTGATTAAAAGAAAAACAGCAATGGTGTATATAATTAAAACCATTTATAAATGGTCAAAAGACAATAGTTAAAAGACAAAATTATTATAATTAAAATCATCTCTAAAAGTTATGAAGTAATACATGTTAAAAAAAATGGACAAAGTATAAGATGCCGTGTAAAAGACAAGTTTTAAGAAGTCACAAAGAATTTAAAAACAAAGTAAAATTATTTTGGTAAAAACTCTTCAAAAACAGCATCATTGTTATCTGTGCTCGAGTCAGACTCCATATCCTCTTCAACATAACTTTGCAGCTGCTTGTGATCTTTGTGTAAGTTGGGCTATGACATGATTTCCTCTGTTTTTTCTTCACAGTTTTCCACTGTGAAGAACCCCGAATTGTCTTTCTCCCTTTCTGTATGCAAGTTTTATCACTCGGTTTTGCAGTTCGATTAGTATCAGAGTTCGGAGAATTAAATGCAGATGATACCGGGGTTTCTTCAGTCTCATGCTGGGTTGACTTTATTTTACTTGCAGATTTCTGCGACTGACTAGTTGGGTACTCTATTTTAACAGGTTCAGATGATGGCGACCAAAGTTCTAGTTTTGGTGTAAGTTTTCCAGTAGTAGCAGAGGAGACATTACGAGTTTTTTTCTTTGAAGTGCTAGAAGATGGTGTCACAGGTGAATTATTTGGGGGAAATGAGGTTTCAGTCTGGGTGCAAATGTGTCTTACAGATTTTGATTGTTGCTTCAATAAACAGGAGTAGGAAACTCCGACGGATGGAGTTCTGGAGTCAACAAGTTTGCGAGCTTCTGGGTAGGAAAATTTTTGGGTAATTTTAACAGCAAGGATTTCTTTTTCACGAATCCAATTTGGACAAGAGCGAGAGTAGGCTGTATGGTCACCCTTACAGTTTACACAACGTTCAGAATTATTGCAAGATTTACTGTCGTGGCCGACTTCTGCACAACGTGCACAAGTAACAGAGCCACGACAGGTAGTGTTTGTATGGCCATAACGCTGGCATTTAAAGCAACGGAGAGGGTTAGGGATATAAGGGCGGACAGGACAACTTAAATAGGCAGCTTTAATTCTAGTTGGTAAATTCGGGCTATTGAAAGTGAGAATAACGTGCTTTGTAGGAAGTACTTGCCCATTTCGACGGATTGTGATACGACGTGCATCTATGATATTTTGATCTTTTAAGTTCTCTAGAAGTTCTTCCTTTGTACAGAATAGAAGTTCTGGTTCAGATATGACACCACGGGTTGTATTTAAAGTTTGATGAGCTTGAACAGAAACAGAAAAAGAGCCTATTGTTGTACAATTCAAGAGAAGTTGAGATTGCTTGGCTGAAGAAACCTCTAACAACAAATCTCCAGACTGCATTTTTTTCAGCGAATAGCCATCTCCAAAAACTGACTGAAAGGTTTTACCAATGAGAAATGGTGAAGTTCTTTTAAATGAACTATCTGAAATACTGTCAGTACGTTTAATTATGAAAAAACGTGTGAATGAATTGTTTTGTTCAACTTGTTGCTCTCCACATGGGAGAGAAATAGAAGGAAGTGAAGATTTTCCATCCATAATAGAAAATAAATACAATTCAGACCCCGGCCGCACCACCCACTACCGAGCCCAACAAGGGGATGCACATTCGTGCACCAGTGCTAACCAGGGCCTATACGGTCACAAGACAATCCTATGTCAGTCTCCACCCTTATTAAGATGACTAGTAATTGCCTGATCACTTGATCCCCAGCCAGTGACAGAAGTCAGCTGACCAGCCGATTGATGCATACGGGACAAATATGCACCTCCCGTCTACCTGAAGCAGAGGCCAAAGCAGTGTGTTGGTTTCCCTCAACTGCCAGGATCCCCCTTTCCAGGGACACGGGTCGCCACGTACGGCAAACACGCGGGTGGTTTACAATTCTCCATGAGTCGATATACAGGATGATATCGGCTCATACAGAATTGCCCTCACCTCCGAAGAGGAAACCACAACGAGAGTGAAACATAGAGGAAAGAAGGAGAATAGAAATAAGAGAAAAGGAAAAAAGAAAGATCGCTCAGGAACCCGGGGTTGCGAAGCCCGTGAATACCTAAAGAAGGTATCCCCCTGGGGGGAAAGGAAGCATTGAATCAATTATTTGGAAGAATATCGTGCCTATTTAAAGGAGTAAAAAAAACAACGAAAATCATCAAGTGTTTCTGGGCAATTAAGTCGAAACGTATATTTGCAAGATCATTTTGACAAAGATGTAGTAAATTATTTTATTGGTTCGATGATTTCGCTAAGAAGCATTGATAATATTTATTTCCACAATATAATTAAAAACATTAGTTCTTGTTCAAAATCTTTTAACATAACGAGTCGTAGGGCCCTCGGGCGAAAAATTGCAATATCTTACGATGAACAAGTAGAAAATATTAAACGTGAGTTGGAAGATATCGAGTTCGTTTGTATAACCACAGACATTTGGAACCACAGAAGAAGTTTCTTACGAGTGACAGCTCACTGGATTCATCCGGAGATATTAAAACTGATTTCTAGAGCTATAGCTTGTCAAAGATTCAAAGGAACTCATAGTTACGACAAAATTTATGACCATCTTATGAACATCTACAAAAAGTTTGAATTATATTCTGCGAAAGTAATAGCTGCGATTACTGATAATAGGGGGTAATTTTGTGAAAGCATTTAAATTTTTTGGAATTGAAGAAAAGTGTATTTTAGAAGATGCTGGTGATTTAGATGCGCAATACAATTCATGGAGTACGGAGTGCGACTCTGACACTACGTCTAGCATGGATGATGATGTAGAAGATGTAATTGATTTAAATGAGTGTTAACCTTTACATTTTACATGTGCGTCTCACACACTCAGTTTGTGTGAAACTACTGATTTTAACAATGTTCTGGAAAGCCAAGACACAGAAATTTCAAAAATACACGAACAGTTGATGAAAAAAATGTAATATTTTTTGGAGAGCAGCATATCGACCTAAATCTTCAGAAATTATCATCTCCATTTTGGGACATACTCTTAGTCGACCAAACGCAACGCGATGGAATAGTTTATTTGACGCCATGAAACAATTTCTATCGATAAAAGAAAAATATGCTACTTTGAGCAAGGAATTAGATTTGAAAACTTCATTTAAAGATCAGAATTTCACATATATAGAAGAATATGTTAAATGTAGCAAACATATTGCCGCGGCTTTAGATATCCTTCAAGGGGAAAAAGAAACGTATTTTGGGATTTTGTTACCAACATTGTTATCATTACGACATAAATTACAAAAATCATTGCCGACCTTTGGCCGAAGCTTATTTAGAAAGTATAGAAAACAGGTTTAGTCAGTATTTTAATATTTCATCTCGCCAAGCAGAAATAGCCGTAATAGCAACTTTATGTCATTCAATTTTTTTTAAATTCAAGTGTGTCTTGTATTAGCGATTCAGCTTATACAAAAATTAAAATGTTTATTATCGAATTGACAAAAGAAATGAAATCTAACGAATCTCTGGATATAATGAGTTCTGTCAATAGTGAAGAAAGGTAACTTTTTCTTTATTGATTCTGATCATGAAGAAGCAAAACAAGACCCTAAAAGGAAAGCCGAACTATTGTACGCGCATTTCCGTTTGGAGGAAAACAAAGATCTAAGTGTATTGAATTCTTATAAAGAGATTAAAAAAATCTTCATTAAATATAACACACCGCTGCCCTCGTCGGTATCTGTAGAAAGATTTTCTTTTGCAACTATTGCAAATTATTGTAAAGCTAATAGGCTTTCTGACGAAATGTTTGAAAAACGTGTTGTTTTAAAAGCCAATCTTAAATATAACGAAGAATGCTTATAAAAATTTGAAAAATACTTTAATGCCAAAAGGAAAAATGTTTCCTTCAATGTTAAAATGTAATAATCTTACCTTTTCAGCGTATATTTTCGTACTTGAATTTAATTCATTTTTTAATAACAAAGTATGTTACTGCTTCATTTTCTAATTTTGTAACTTTGTTTAATTTTTTATATGGTTTAATTATGTCTAATTTCAGAAAGAAATTTTGTAATTTTATTAAATAAATGTAATTGTAACTAAAATATCAATGTCTCTGAAATTTAAATTTTCATGGTTTTATTAGGGTATCTATAAGTTATATAGTAATAGAATCCTGCATGTGCTCGTAAAAACTAACCTGACTAGAAAAGAGGGAGGAGGACGTGGGGGGGGGGGGGTTATGATTGGGCTACGACAGCTAGCTATCTTTGGAGCACTCTCCTTTATTTAATCTTTTCATGCAAATAATTTATTTCTATTAAATTTTTAAATACAAACTTTTAAGAACGGGAAAAATCCTTAATTTATTTTATTTGCATTTTAAAACGAAGAGTGTTTACTTTAACACTATTTTTACCGGTGTCAAATGACACCTTTTCAAAAATTTGATTTGTTTTTATTTTGCTTGTAGTTTATGAATGCAATAAGCATAAAAATGTCTTCAGTGTATTGAAAATGATTTGTAATTCTTTCAATCTAAAATTACAAATGAAAAACCATAAATCGAAATCTTAAAAGGTGTCATATGGCATCAAAAAAAGTGTTCAAGAAGATATAATTAAATATACTTTCCAATGCTGCTTGCACGAGTCTATTTTGTGGGTTATGATTTTCAGATATTCACAAGTGAAGAAATTTAAGGGTCTAGCTGTGCAAATAAGCTTCAAAATAAAACTCTTTAACAAATAAAACGTATTTATTTATTATAGAAAAAGAAAAAATGTTATCAAATTAGTAACTATGATAAATCTTTTTTTTTAACCCGGGAGAACTCGCTGCATGAGATTTTCTCTCACAGTCGTACTTTAAGACTCTTATTTAAATCATTTTTCATTTTAATTAAAATTTCAAAATGTTTTACAATTATTTTATCTATTTTGTGAATAAAAGTACTAAGCCAACCAAAAATAGTTGATATTATAGGAATGTAAAGTAAAAGAAAAGCAATTGGGCATTCTCACTACCGAGTTCTCCCGGGTTAACTATTTACAATGCAAATTAACTTTAACTGATGTTACCGGTCTGACAGATCAGTGCTTTTTTCAATTTTCATAGTTTAACTTGCAAATTTCAGTTTATCTACAAATACTACTAAAATTTTGTTTCGTTTGGAACTTTAGTACTAACACCAGAGACTTTTGAATAGGTGAATTTTAATTATAACACTCCTGTATAAAAAGTTTAGTACAAAAACAAAATCCTATGAGTTAATCGCGGCTTTTATTCATCTTTCGATGGAGCGGTCTCACAGACCGCTTCACACTAGTTATGTGACAATTTCTGTGACATCAGTTAAAGATTAATCTACTAAACCCAACTTTATTTGATTTCATTGAAACTAACTTTCTATTTTGAAGATAATGGTTCGTTTATTCCTTTTTTTAATCATGGTATATTTCTTTTATTGAATTATAAATATACAGCTGTAAAAAGATGTTTGAATAGTTTGGCATATTAACCCTTAACTGCTGTGACAAAAGTTGTCGCATATCTACTGTGAGGCGGAATGTGAGACTGCTAAATCGAAGGATGAATAAAGAGGTCCTTTAACTCATAGGATGCTGTTTCTGTACTAAATTTTATTGTCAAGACAAATATAATTAAAATTCCCCTATTCAGAAGACTCTAGCGATATTCCTAATGCTCCAAATGAAACAAAGTTTCACTAGTATCTGTAGTTAAACTGAAAATTACAAGCTAAAGTAGCGGTCTAACATTTAATTGCTGTGAGCAGTCTCATAATCTTTAACTGCTGTAAATGGTCTCTGAGACAGATACCTTTTAACGCTTTCCAACACATTCAGAATACTGTAACAAAACTTTACCTTATACTAAGGGGGTGGCGGGGGGGAACAGTATTAGAAGTTTGAAGGTTCCAATTTGACTCGCTGTTCGGAAGCTAGTTTGTTTTCATTGTAGGTCAGGTTAATTTCTACTTTTTAGTTCGGATCTTGTTTGGGTCAGTTGACTTCTACTTTTTGCTGTTGGCCGGATTAACTTCTACTTTTTTGCTGCGATCCGCGTTTTGTCGGGTTGACTTTTTTGCTGCACATTGGGTTCGGGTCAGATTGACTTACTTTATTTAGGGCTCGCTTTGGTGTCGAATTGGGTTTTCACTCTTGCGAGATGGGTTCGGTTTGACCCAATTTTTCAAAAGGAAGTCTAAATATTTTTCCCGATGTAAACTATAGTCAGCAAACACTTCCAGACACTCCCAAAAAATTATTTAGGTAATAATTGTTAATATTTTGCAAAGTAAAACCTATAGAGAGTGGACGCCTCCGAACTGTGAAATATGTCCGTTATTCATAATTAATAGCATATACAGTAAAATCTCCATACGGACGCTCCCAAATAGTGGGCACCTCAATTTAGCGTAACTTTTCAATTCCAACACAAATATTTGTCTCTGAATAGCGCACACGACCGAATAAGTGACAAATTCGAGAGCCCTGCTCAGCGGTGACCCTTGTTTAGTGGTTCTAGTGTATTTTAATACTAACGAGTATATACTAGAGGTTTATTTTGCTATATAAAAGTTAAAATTTATATTAAAGATGTAAATGTAAACTTTATTTTATAATACCATTATAATATGAATTATTTTTCCTTCATTTTGGTTTCGGGTTGACGAAACTTTTGTGGCCGGATTTCAGTTTTACTTTTAATGGAATTTTCGGGTTCGTGTCTGGACAACCCTACCTGTTTAGGACACTAAGTGGGGTAAAACAAAACTTTTTGGTGGGATGTTTGAAAAGTGAAGGAAAAACTTTTGTTTTAGTACATGCCGAAACTGTAGCAGCTTGCTAGATGATAATAATAAACTAGAATTTTTTGGAAATTCTAAAATATAAGAAAAACACAGAAAAAGCTGTCAAAATAAAAGAAAAATCCATTCGTTTCCAAATCACGTCAAAAGTTATTTTTAGGTAGATTTCGTATGAAATACTACCTATTACATTTTCCCCTATGTTGGAATTTCTGAAAAAGTTTTTTAGATCTACACCGATCATGACCCCTAGAACGCAAAACCACCCACAGTATAAATCATATATATATATATATATATATAGATAATCACTTTTTTATGGACATGATAACTTCCGTAATTCTTCCCAAATCTCTGCCAAACTGATACATAAAATCAAGGTGCATATCTCGGTTAAGCACGTTAATGGGCAAAATCGGACCAAGGGGATGCAAATAGGGAGGGGTTTTGTGAAAACCGAAAAAAACCCATAACTTCTTAATTTTTGTACATATCAAATCAGTTTGAAACTTTTATTACTTCTAAAAATAGGACCCAAAATTTATGTATGACAGATTTTTGATAAAATTAAAAATGGGGTCAAGGGGCGCAAAAATAGGGTTTTTGGGAGAAAAAAATTCATAACTTCGTCAATTCTCAAGATATCAAATACAATTAATTTTATTATAAATCTCTTTGAATATTATCAACAACTTTTATATTGACAAGTTTTTGATAGGACCAATTCGTAGCGCAAAGAAAATTAAAAACGACAAAAAAAAAGGGGGGGGGGGGGTAGGTGGTCATTAGGTTTCATTAGGTGGAAGAAGAAAAAAATCCATAACTTCGTAAATTCACAAGATATAAAATCCCCATGAATTTATCATATATCTTCTTAATATATCTACAACATTTCTATTGACAAGTAGGACCAATTCTTACAGCAAAAACAAATTAAAAATACATAGCGGTTGAAGAAAAAAAAATCATCGTATTAAGTGCGTATTCAAATCCAAACTTCTTATTTTTGACTCATTTTTAAGTTTATTTTTGCTCTCAAACGCATCAAATTGGTAGATTCTCTTATTCAGAAACTCTATAATGTAAACGTAATGGTCGACTTTTTGATAGAGGCAGAATATATTTCAAAAAATGATGTCAAAGTGGGCATTTTGAACCGAATTTCCCGAAGCGATTGCGTTGAAAATGAAAAATATTGTCCTACTGATAAAATAATTGTTTATAAATCAAGTTTTAATTAATTGAACAAAATATAAAAACAGCGGTTGCTTATAAATCTTCAAAAACCACGTCAACAAGTTTCATATTTTTTCTTTTAAAAATGAATCTGAAAATGTGGCAAAAAATTTCGAGTTGTTGAGCATGGAAAAATATTTTTTTTTAATACCGCCTTAACATGATTCTGATAAAACCATCTCTTATATAAAAATGAAATAAAAACTCGTCAAAAGCGGCCAAATAAAATTGTTAAAGTGGCTTTATCTCTAATAATGATTTAGTTTTTGTTGTTGAAACTAGCACTTAACTTCGAAATCTACCTGCGTCTGTAGGCCGGGCCAGCAGGAATTTTTGTACTTTTAAAAAGGAATCCGTAAACTTGTCGGAAAGTCGCGCGTTGTTTAGCGGAGAAAAAGATTTCATTTATATATATACAGGATGTTTCATAAAAGATGTGTAAAACTTCAAGAGTTTATAGTACAAATCCAAACAAACAACATTCATCAAAGAATGCATGGTAGGAATTAAAACGCTAAGGTGCTAGAGGGTGCCGAATATGATGTTATACAAGGCAAAAACACACAAAGAATGATAAACTAACAAAAGCAAGTTTAATGATATGTCTTCTTACAATCGTTGAGCCTATGAGACTTCCATTTGCAGTTCCATAAATAAAATGCATATCAAAACCTTTTCCCTATTAGTGAAAGTTAATCTTTGACTAATGTGACAGAAATTGTCATGTAACTACTGTGAAGTGGTCTGTCAGACCGAACCATGGAAAGGTGAATAAAAGGCGCGATTAATTCATAGGATGGTGTTTTTGTACTTAACGTTTTGTACAGGGCTATTATAATTAAAATTCGCATATTCAACAGTCTCTTGTGATAGTATTAAAGTTACAAACGAAAGAGAATTTTGGTAGTGTCTGTAGTTAAACTGAAAGTTACAAGTTAAACTATAAAAATTGAAAAAAGCAGCGGTCTGTGAGACCGGTTAAAGGTTAACATCTGCCAATAGGTTCCTACCGCAATTCACATTTGCACACTTGGATCAGCCACTTGTATGAATTAATCAGGCAAAATTTTCCATACGCATTGTCCTCTTTTTTCATATCACATTTGTATGATATTAGTGTCGTTCTTCTCCAGATAACTCGCAACAGGAATGGAGAACGTTTGCATGGACCAAGTTTCCAAATGCGCCAGAACCTTTGCGTTTTAATTCTGACTATGCATTCTTTAATGAAATTAAAATTAAACATTGGTAATATTTTATATTTCTGCAAAAGATAGTTATGAGATAATAATCAATTGTAATTTAAGATGAAAATTAAAAATTTAAAAAAATTTATTCGATTCTTCAACACTTGATTTTTAGGTATTGCATTCAATGCTAAAATTTTTAGGAAAAGAAAAAATATAAATATTTTTGTTTTTTCCTTCCATTTTTCTCTCAGTCGCCAGTTTTTCTTGCTTTTCACAACAAACGCCTTAATGTTTAAAAGCAAGAACCTGTTATTTAGCGCACTCCACATGTAGGCAATTGCATATCACTTGATTTTCCTTACTCTCATCCCAAGTAAACTATTAGGTGTGGGAGTGAGAGTTAGTTAAGATAATAGTGAGGGATGTGAACTTTAAAGATGTCCCCAATCAGACAGAGGTAGAGATAGGTGCAGCATTAATGTATAATTTAATCGTACATTCATGAGGTAGAGTGAGCTCTCATCTCTGTAACATCACCTACGATTCAATGTACGTTGTAATAAAATGTCCAAAAGAATAACGAACACTTCGGAAATGAAGCTCTAGGGAAGAGCATTAGCACAATACAATAAAAGTAAAAATATCGCTCCGATTTTTCTTACAATTAAGGGAGACCGGGAGAATGGCGACAACTTATGGGAATTTAAATTTTTTCCCCCTCAAAAAAAAATATTTATTTTTTAATAGTAAAAATTCTAAAGCTGAATCATGATCTTTAGTATCTATATAAATTTAACCGTAATCATAACTGTAAAGTAAGCATACATAAAAAAATATTTTTTAAACATCTGCACAGTGGCGGGATTACACAGGATACTGGGGTAATTCCGTCACTGTACCGGGGTAATGCCGCCACTCTTTAATGACCTAGTACATGCATTAAATGGATACTAGGAAACACAGAACCTACTGAAAATAGAAAGCAATGTAATTGAGCAGAATAATGGTTAAGGTTACAATTTACTTCATATTGCAAAAGTCACTCTGCTGAAACTGCTCCACTACATTCAAATGAGGCCATTTCTCACCCGATTTGCATGGTGGCGGCATTACCCCGAGAGGACAATATGGCCGAAATCCCCAAGCAAAGCCGAAAGAAGAAACAAACTTGTTCAACACATTGCATCAAAATATCGGCGAATGCATGTAGATTACGGGTCATATTGTCTTAAATACCTAATGTTTAAATAAAAGGTGCTTATCTCTAGTCATTTGAAGCTCCAAAATAATAAGCAACTAGATGAAAACTACATTTTTCACTAGAACAAACGAACGATGTATAGCAAAGTCATTCTCACTTTAGGCACTGTTTCTATTGTTGGCCATTATAGTGCATGCACATTCACTATCTCAAACTGCCGTTAGTTTTTAAACTAAGTGGGGTGGCGGCATAACCCGGGTTGGCGGCATTCCCCCGGTCTCCCCTACCTTACACAGGCACAAGACGAAAAATATACAAAGCATTCATACAAGATCTTTTTAAAAGATATGTGTATCTCCGAGCACTTGAGTAAGTTACATACCCGAAGTTGCATAAAGGCTCATTTTTTTTAAAGCTAAACTACTTTCTCTTCAGTATACTGAAGAGACAATTTTAAGCTTTGATGTCTCGCCAGATTTAAGAATTATTTAAAAAGTACTAACTTGGTATAAGACTACTTGTCTTTTTATCTCTAAGCTCAGTTATAATTCAGTAAAGAATATTTTGAAACTTATTAAAGAAACATATTCAGTAGCTACGGGATGCTGGCTGAAAGATGCATTTAAAAAAAAATTGAAGCTGGCTTAAATATGCCAATTAGAGATTTACACGGGCTAAAATTTCCCGACCCAAGTCCAGGTCCAATAACCAAAAGAATTATTGTCTCGCCCCAGTATAAAAGTTGAAACTTTGTCCCGAGCCAAAAAATTAATTGACTCTGTCAGATATAAAAGCAAAAATTTCGGCCTGGATACTACAATTAAAATTATTCATGAAGCACACTTACTTTCACTTTGCACACATTCTACTTTCAGAATATGTTCGAAATTCATGAATTCAGAAAAATAACAATATCGATGACTACTCAGACTAATTATGTACATAAACACCAAATGAGAAATAGACAATTACATCAAAAAAAAAAAAAATCCGGTAACAAAAACAACGTAATTTAGAATGATTGAAACGGATGGTTAAAGAAAAACAAAATTTTAAAGCTCTACAAAGAAAAAAAATTGATTTTTAAAAAGACATCTCTAGAATTTATTAAACAAATTAATTTTTTTAAGATTTCGCTTAGCAAACATTAACATAATTTTTACCAAAATAAATAAGCGAAGCCCAACGTGGACTCGGGAGGAAGAATTTAGAGGACTGCATGGGTCGGGTCAATAACTCTTTTCATACTGGCTAGGTTGGACACGAACAGAACGTTTAAACAAGTCTAGCACGGCTCGAATCAACAGAAAAATTTAACACCCGAACCCGACGCAACTCTGAAAGAGAAAAGTTGGTTGGTTGATTGGGTTTTTATGGCGCAAAGTCCCTTTAGGGGCATGCTGCGCCAAGACAATGTCAACATGAAAATCATATTTATAACCAAATAGCTGAAAGAGAAAAGATCGGAGAGAGTCCGAGTCTCGTGAATTAGAACTGTCGCGGCCCGTGTGCCGTGCTTGAATTGCCTCCCAAGTCTTTTCACTCTAAGATCTCTAATGTCGTTTTGGAAACCCTTTATTGGTTCAAGGGGAGAATGGTCCCTTCTATCCCCCCCCCCCTTAGATACGCCATTTGTAAAAGATAATGAAAACAATATGGAAAACGCATATGGCATTTGTAAACTCATTTTCAGCAATTTCCACCTGTAGTCGGAAAAATATGCGAATTCTTTTGTGCAACACTGCATTCGATGTATATACGCTACATAATATGCAAAAATTTCAGTTAAATTAGCAAACGCATCACGCAGTTGAAATCTCCCTTCAGCAATTTCCGTCAATGAGCGGAATTGCACTCTAACTATTTGTGTATCCCTGTATATAACCTATAAAATTTTTTACACACCTGGTATAATATGCATAAAATCAGTTAAATATAAAAACGAATACCACAACTCAAAACGCACTTCGAATAATTATTGTTCTTAACCAGTGTTGTAACCGAATTTATTTCTGTGTTCCTGTAAATGAACAAGATATTCTGTAGCAAGCGTCTTTCAGTAAACGTCAGGGATGCATATAAATTTAATTTAAATACTGCAACATCAATAAAATACACTGCAAAATATTCTCTCCATAAACCATAATTTAATGGTATTATTTTAAGTGCCCAAGTAAACTAACTATACACTTCATTTTCAATCCGAACATGCCATGGCAAGGTTCAGTAATATATATATAAGTTATCGAGTATATTTATGCGAGGTATAACACAGACAGAAAGACGTAATGTTTTTACTTTCTTATATCTTCAGCAGAAGAAAGTATTGTAATTAAAATTTTTTTCGACTTACGGTTTTCGACGGATGTACACGTTTTAGGGGTCAGAGGTCCCAAAAAACATGTTTATAGTAAATGTCTGTCTGTCCGTGTGTCCCTATGTCCGTTTGTCGCCATTGTAGCATCAAAAAGTGTATGAAGTTATGCGTAGAATTGGACCAATTTTTTTTAGTTTTTGGCTATGGCAAACAGGTCATCACTTAATTTGGAAAATTTCCAACAAAAGGGGCGCTGCAATAGCGATTTTTGTGCTATTTTGATTATTGTACCATCGAAAAATGTATGACGTTATGCATAAAATTGAACCAAATTTTTTGTGCATGTTTTTGGCTATGCCAAGCAAGTCCTCCTTGAAGTTGGAAATATTCCACAGAAAGGGAGCACTGTAATAACGACTTTTGTATAATTTTCTTGATTTTTCGTAGTTCTGTTGTACAGCGGAGGCTCGTAAAACGACGGGAGCTTCGCATCATGATAAACCGGCTATTCGCGAACAGCGGATGTACAACAGAATAACGGAAAACTATTGGTTTTATTAAATGTCATGATCGAGATGAACTCGTTTGTACTCCGATTAATTGACTAAAACAGAAATTTAAGATGAAAGTCAAAGAATAACATTTTATTGACATTTGTAACTATATTTTAAAATATTAAGATGTATTAGATAGAAGAAAGTTTTGGGATTGGCACATCCAACTAGTTTCACATGAAAAAAAACTTCAGTAGCTTTATGCAATCTTCAGCAATAAATCGTTTTTAAACACACATATGCACGATTATGCACACATACGCCCTATGAACGATTTTATTTCGCCGCCTCCTATCTTCCCCTTATTTAACCATCTTCTGCGTCTGTGACTAGATATGTTCGGGACCTTTTATTCGAAATCAGAGACCATCGATTTCAAATTCGAGACTGAAAAATTTTGTGTCATCAGAACCCGAACTGGATAAAGAAAGTACGCGATATAAATTAATAATATTTAAACATTTTTTCAAGAGTAATTTTCTGATTTAGGGGAGACCGGGGGAATGGCGACACCTTAAGGGAATTTAAATTTTTTCACCTCGAAAAAATGTTTATTTTTTAATAGTAAAAATTCTAAAGCTGAATCATTATCTTTAGTATCTGTATAAATTTAACCGTAAACATAACTATAAAGTAAGCATACATAAAAAAAATATTTTTTAAACCTCTGCACAGTGGCGGAATTACCCAGGATACTGGGGTAATTTCGCCACTGTATCGGGGTAATGCCGCCACTCTTTAATGACCTAGTACATGTATCAAATGGATACTACGAAACACACAACCTACTGAAAATAGTTAGAAAGCAATGTAATTGAGCAGAATAATGGTTAAGCTTACAATTTACTTCATATATCAAAAGTCACTCTGCTGAATTGGCTCCACTACATTAAAATGAGGCCATTTCTCACCCGATTTGCATGGCGGCGGCATTACCCCGAGAGGACACTATGCCGGAAATCCCCCAAGCAAAGCTGAAAGAAGAACCGAACTTGTTCAACACATTGCATCAAAATGTCGGCGAATGCATGTAGATTACGGGTCATATTATCTTAAATAACCTAATGTTACAATAAAAGGTGCTTATCTCTACTAATTAGAAGCTCCAAAATAATAAACAACTAGGTGAAAACTACATTTTTCACTAGAATAGACGAACGACATACAGCAAAGTCACTCCCACTTTAGGCACTGTTTATATTGTTGGCCGCCATAGTGCAGGCACATTCACTATCTCAAACTGCCCTTAGGTTTTAAACTAGGTGGGGTGGCGGCATAACCCGGGTTGGCGGCATTCCTCCGGTCTCCCCTTAAAGTATCTTATTGTATAAAAATAAGTAATAATTCTAAATTTGACCCTAATGATGTTTCATAATTTTCACGTCCCTGAAACTCTTTAAAATTTAGAAAATTGGATATTTATACCCCACAAACGACAGAAATATGAAAAGTAACTCTTCTTATTCTTTTAAAATATCATTATTCATCAATGACAGAAAGACACGAATTCTATTTCCAGTAATTCAAAAGAAAGACTTCAAACAGAAACAAAGGCTAAACAAGGGACATTCCTCAACTTCTTTATGTTAAGATTGATAGTGCCAAGTCTTCAGAATCAGATGGAATATTTCTCTTCGTATCCGGCTAATAGCAACTCAATCTCTTTCAATTTGATTTTTAGCTGCTTATAAAATGCCTTTAAAAACTTACATTACATTTCTGTTTTTCAACTAGCAATCGTTTTTCAATTTGTAAATAAATAAAATTTAACCCGATCCCGTTTCAGGGGTCATGAATATACTTTTATGGGGTGGAAGGGTATCACATCTCTTTATGAAACTTTTTTATATTGAAAGCTGTTCTCAAATCCAAACTAACTACTTTTCTGATACATTCGCGAAGATATTTTCATTCGTAAATACAAAAAAACTTCGCATTAATATTCGTAAAAATACAAAATGTACCGATATTGTTCAGATACCAAGAAATTAAAGTGTTTCCCATTTTCTTACAAAGGCAAAGATTCATTTAGAAAATGTTGTCAAAGTTAACATTTTTAGCCACGTTTTACGAGTTGACAGCCGCAGAAATGTCGTCAAAAGGAAAAATTGGCAGCCACTTCCGGAAATTCCGTTTAAAAAGTCAAATTTTACAGAATTTTTTGTAAGATTCTTTGCTTTTATCGAAAAATGAAAAACCGAGGCATCATATAGTTATTGGCAGCTCTGTGATTCTGTTAGTGTCATGAAAATTGCAGGTGTAGCCTCTTCTTTCAGCTCAAAGTATTAAAAATAGTTTTTTTCAATTGAACTTGTACCTGTGGAATGGATCATTTTCTTCTGATGGACTGATGGCTGCCATTATTATGAAACAGCCGTTATAAATGAAGTGTTAGGTGTAGATGGAAGAGCAGTCGTATTTGATTTTCTGGTCAGAATAGGGAAAAAAAAATAGCCATAATTTTTTTTTTTTTTTTTTAACTCCGAAAATCAGGCTTCTAACTTTTTACGACAGCTCATTCATCTTCATCTAACACTCCACTTATAACGGCTGTTTCATAATTAATAATGGAAGCCATCAGTCTATCAGAAGAAAGTAACTCGGTTAAAGTGGAAACTCGGTTAATCGGGACTCTACTGTATATTTCATTTTTAAAATGATCTTTAGAATATTTTTGGTGGTGTTCAGAGTGAGGTCATGACCCCCCCCCGTGACCTCCCTTTGGATCCGCCATTGCAGCCCCCCCCCCCCCGTACCTTCTGTATTGTAGGGAATACATAATTTTAAATTTTCAAAATAACTTTCAAAGGAGGTAAATTTTACGCGTAAAAAAGTTCAAAGACTCTCAGATTCTTCAATTTTAAAGATTAGTGGAATTTTTAAATAAATTTGATAAATTTATTCTTTAAGAAATATATAAACCAGGCGGATTTAATTTTGTATTACATCTGATGGCCTCTATAATCTGAATTCTTTAAAGAAGTTGAGGTTCTCCTAGACCTCTTAAATTGCACCCCAGTGCTAACATCATATAAAAACTTTTTTTAAGTCACACAGACTTCAAAAGTTGGTGCGGTAATACAGAAGTGTTTAACCATTTGTTTACCAAATTAAAGAATATTCAATAGCAATATTTTGCAGTTTCATTTCATTTTACATTTTAGATTACAATAAGTTTTGTTTAACCCGGGAGAACTCGCTAGTGAGAATGCCCAATTGCTTTTCTTTTACTTTACATTCATATAATATCAACTTTTCTTGGTTGGCTTAGTACTTTTATTCAGAAAATAGGTAAAATAATTGAAAAACATTTTGAAATTTTAATTAAAATGAAAAATGATTTAAATAAGAGTCTTTAAAAAGTACGACTGTGAGAGAAAATCTCATGCAGCGAGTTCTCCCGGGTTAACAAAAATGCTAGCAGTGCATGAAACAAATTAAAATGTGAGCCTCAGAGCACTCAATTTATGAAATCAATGAATTTATAGAGACCGTTTACAACCTGTAGGATTAGTAATAAGATATATTTAATTTTTAATGATTTGGAAATGACAAAAAAAGAGAGAGAGATTGCAGATTTGCGAAAAATTTCATGGATGAGTTTCCATTAACATAGACATGTCGATTCCACTGACAAAATCGGGCTACCGAACTCATTGAAGAACTCTGATTTAAAGTATTTTTAATTATTTACATAATAAAAAATAAAACATACATATTCAAAAATTACCCGAATATCCTAATTTTACATTAAACGAATGCATAAGAATATTAACTGAAATTCAATGAATCAGTATTTTAAATATCAAAATTTTATTTTACCCATAAACACTAAGTCAATTTCAGTAAGCAATCGTAATTGCCAACAGGACACAAAAAAGTACATGTTCTGCGACAATTTGGATCCGAGTTATAAGCATTTATATTCATTGGGCCCTTATATTTGCTTTATACTAAGAGTTTGGGTCTTCTGTTGAAAACACCGACAATGTCCCTTTCCCCTTTATAAAAATTACGTTTACCATACAAAATATTGCAAACAGAACCTCACCACACACACACACAAAGAAAAAAAAACTTCCTCCTCCTTTAAAACGATTGCGTGTAAAATATGTCTTACAGAATAATAAAAACAATAGAAAAATATTCAAATATTAACAAAACACGTAAAATATAAATTTTCATAAAAAAATGCATTAGCATATAAACAAAATTTCGATGAATTTTGATTTTATGTATTAAACTTTACTTTTCTAATCAACTTTCAATCGTAATTGCTAATCAATTTCAGAAAAATAATGACAATTCCAAAAAGGACAACAAAAAAATCTATGCTATTTGCGGCACTATCAGAATACCTGATAGACTATATGACTGTACTTTAAAGGGTATTAACTAATTACAGAATATTAGAAAATAAAAAGAAACTATTCACGTATTTCCCAGACATGGGAAAAATTAATTTTTCATCAGAAAAATGCACTAGTATTAAACTTTAAACCGACAATGAACTTTAAACTGAGAAATAATAATAATAAAGATAATGTCTCCCATTTCTAAAGATTACGTTTACCTTACAAAATATGAGTGCTCTACAATAACTACAGCTCCAGTTATAACTGTTTTATGCTGTCAGCACTTCATGCACTAAAATATGGAAGAACTGCTATAGAAAATAACCCCCCTCCTCTTAAAACGATTAAGAAATTAAACGAAATTTGTGTGAGATGCGATGTGACAAGTTGAATTTTGAATTCGAGTTACAGATATTTGTCGTTATCGAGACCTAATATTCGCACTATACAAAAATTTCGAACTCTGGGGTTAAAAACGCCCCCTTTATAAAGATTTAGTTTACAAAATATAAGTGTTCTATGAAGATCACAGTTCGAGGTATAACTGTTTTAAGTTGTCAGCAACTTATATTTATAATTACTAAAATATGGTGGGCTTCTGTAAAAAATCGACAAATCCCCTACCCTTTAAAACTATTGCGTTTACCATACGGATTTTGTCTAGATTACGACAATTTAGGGGAGACCGGGGGAATGGCGACACCTTAAGGGAATTTAATTTTTTTTCACCTCGAAAAAATGTTTATTTTTTAATAGTAAAAATTCTAAAGCTGAATCATGATCTTTAGTATCTGTATAAATTTAACCGTGATCATAACTGTAAAGTAAGCATACATAAAAAAATATTTTTTAAATCTCTGCACAGTGGCGGGATTACCCAGGACACTGGGGTAATTCCGCCACTGTACCGGGGTAATGCCGCCACTCTAATGACCTAGTACATGCATCAAATGGATACTAGGAAACACACAACTTACTGAAAATAGTTAGAAAGCAATGTAATTGAGCAGAATAATTGTTAAGCTTACAATTTACTTCATATTGGAAAAGTCACTCTGCTGCTCTACATTAAAATGAGGCCATTTCTCACCCGATTTGCATTGCGGCGGCATTACCCCGAGAGGACAATATGGCGGAAATCCCCAAGCAAAACCGAAAGAAGAACCGAACTTGTTCAACGCATTGCATGAAAATGTCGGCGAATGCATATAGATTACGGGTCATATTATCTTAAATACCTAATGTTACTGTAAAAGGCGCTTATCTCTACTCATTTGAAGCTCCAAAATAACAAGCAACTAGATGAAAACTACATTTTTCACTAGAACAAAAGAACGACGTGCAGCAAAGTCACTCTCACTTTAGGCAGTGTTTATATTGTTGGCCGCTATAGTGCAGGCACATTCACTATCTCAAACTGCCCTTAGTTTTTAAACTAGGTGGGGTGGCGGCATAACCCGGGTTGGCGGCATTCCCCCGGTCTCCCCTATATCAGTGTTACAAGATCTTTTGGTTATTAGGCCCTTATGTTTGCGCTATTCTAAAATTTACTAACCTCCGGTAAAAAAATGCACCCTCCCCCCCTCTTCATAAAGATTACTTTTACCATACAAAATATGAGTGTCCTACGATAATTACAGTTTGAGTTATAAGTGTTTTAAGTTACCACCCCTTTTATTTATGACACGTGAAAATATTGGGTGGGGGTGGGGGGGGGCTTCAGTAAAAAATTGGTAGATTATCCAAGTTAGTATTTTAATAACGGAAAAATTTCAAACTGTAATGCATAACTTCAAATTTCACCCTTATTATAATGTCACTGTAATTTTTTAATTCTCATCAAAAGAATATATAATCATTAATAAGTACAGTATCAAATACAGTTGGAATAAAATCTAATTGGAAATTTCACTTTTTCCATTACACGTAATTGTAACTAAAATTTATTAGTTACCATTACAACAACGTAATGGTAATTATAATCATCTCAACTACATTTGAAATCAAATCAATAATCTAAATTTGCCATTCACATTACAAGTAATTGTAACTAAAATTTTACAGTTATAGCACTACCGCACCGCAATGAAAATCATAACCTTCTGCATTACATTTACATCTTAATAAAAAAACTGCCATTGAAATTACACGTAATTGTAATCATAAGTTCTCAATTATAATTGCAATTATATAATAATAATCATAGCATTTATAGTTATGATTACAAAATGCTAATTCAATTTCAAATTTAAATTATAAATACACATAATCTTAATTATACTTTTCTCAATTGTAATTACAATTATATAAAGATAATCATAGCGTTTATAGTTAGGATTACAATGCTAATTGAATCTCAAATTCAGATTTTAATTAACATGTAGTTGAAAATATAATCCCTTACATGCCAATTACATTGTAATGAGATTGCAAATTAATCAGATTGCGAATTTTCCCAAATCTGGATTAGAACCTTAGGCAAGTGCCACCAACATTCTATCAAATTATAATTCTGTGAGAAATTGCAATTTTTAAAAAACATTGCTCTGCGTATCTTTGCCCCATCGGTTGGGGTAAAAGTACACAGTGGTGGGCCAAAGATACGCAGTGCGCATTTTTGCCCCATTACTATGGGTTTTTTCCCATTTCCAATAAAACGAATGAGTTATGCAAAAGAATTATTAAATTTCACTGGTACTTATAGTTAACTGAAATTATTAAGTTAAACCGCGAAAAAAAAAAGAAAAAAAACAGCGGCCTGTGATATAGCAAAAAGCAGTTAACCTCTAACTACTGTGTCAAAAATTGTTACATAAATACTGTGAGCGGTCCCAAAGACCCCCTTGATCGTAGAATGAACAAAACGGTTGACCGACTCATAAGATACTGTTTATGCGCTTAACTTTATGTAAAGGCCTATTATAATAAAAATTCTCCTCATTTAGAAGTCGTAAGATACTACTAAGTTTCCAAACGAATGAAAATTAAACTAACATCAATAGTTAAATTGAAAATTACTAATTAAGCTATGAAAACTGAATATATAAGTGATCTGTGAGACCGTTAACTGGAGATAAGGGCTAAGACTTAAAAAAAAATCGTTTTATGAATCAAGACTATAGATTTGTAAAAATAGACAGGTGGATACCTACGTTCTATATTGAAAAAAACTTAACTAGGAAAAGGTAGTTAACTAGTTAAGTAGCTATTATATTTTATACAATATAAAAGAAAAATACTTTTCACAACGTAATTGGTAAAAAGTTTTGCATCTAGCTAAAAGATAGGACAAAGCTCCGAATCTTAAACTTGTGCGTAGCTTTGCCCCAAGGCGGGTGCGTACTTTTACCCCATTCTGCAGTATTTTACTTCACCGGCTACCGACAAGTTCAACACATTCACACCGGCGCGGTGGGCCACACTACTCTGTCTCAGAGTTGTCAAGTCTCCGGCTTTTTTCACACTACTGTTATTTTAGGGAAAATGTTTTATTTAATTAGAACAATTGGGCGACTTAAAAGAACATTTTCTGTATTAAAATACTGGTATCCAAAAAGCCGGAGACTTGGCAGCTCTGAGACAGTCGAGTGTGACCCACCGCGCCGTCGTGAACGCGTTCAACATATGCGATCGAGGTAAACTATACGGCATTTAGAAGCTATAGAGCTTCCGTTCTCCACTGAATTTTTGGATTTGTAAACATTCGAAGAATTGTCAGTTAAACAATAAAGACAAATTTTAAAAATATTAGATCAAAGTTCGAAAATTTAAACTTACCTCATTTTCTTGGCACAGTATGCTACTTTTTTCACAAGGTTTGAACACACAACTACCACCTAGCGGTCATGATTGCAGAAAAGTTTCTTCATATTAAATCGGCCAGTGCGTATCTTTGCCCCCTGCGTATCTTTACCCCCGCCTACTCTACTTGTACGGTAAGGATGACGATGGCTTATTTCGAATTCCGTTAACTGCAGACGATAGCGACATGCCTTGGTCGACGGAGGGTTCAGGCTCCTGACATCCAGTGCTAAAATTACAGAGTTTTGCCTGGGGTGAGTTGGAAGTTGCGAACTACAGATACCAGTCATCTTACGCCTCAAAATTATTTTAACTTCGCACCTACTGACCGCAAATAAACTGACTTCTATAAAAAAAGAATAATGACATACTAATCCTTGACATAACAGTGCCTTTTGAAAACTGACTCGTAGCTTTTATTGAAGCGAGGAAGATCAAAGAAGAAAAGTACGAAGATCTGACACGTGAACTTTCTACTGATGGTACCAGGGCTAGGGTGGAAGCCATTGTTGACTCCCAGGGTTCATGGGATCCAAGAAACGATAGAATAGTTCAAAGACTGTGCTCGGAGAAATATCATAAGACGATGAGGCGAATCATAGTAAGCGAAACGATAGCATACTCCCAAGATGTTTTCTTCGAGCATACTGAGACTGACCCGCATGACTCGGGGGGGGGGGGCGACGTTATTAACCATGCTGCATGTTCATCTTCATACTTTTTTTTTTCATTTTTGTGTATTTGACTTTTTTTCGTGTTTTTTAATAAAATAAACCACTTTTTATTTTATATGTTAAATAAACTATATATATATGACTAGGGCTCTGAGATAAAGAACCACACACTGAATAGGCCACATGGACACACTTTTGGTAATAGGTTTGCTTAATTGTGAATTCCAGCCCCACGCATTTAACATTTTTCTTAGTACCCCATCTATTTAGCATATTACATCAGTTTTATCAACTCCATACGATCTTTGCAATGAATATCAGATTTAAATGTAATCCCAAGAAATGTATTTCACTTCACTATAGTAGTAACCCCCCCCCCCTCCCCGCCGGAGTCCGACCTACCATTTTCAACCTGGCCGGGTCACAGATACCGTATCTCGAAAATGGAAATCCTATGATTTTCCTTGCTAAACCCATAGGTGCTTTTCTTCCTCGTGACTCTCACGGTCGATAGCATCAGGCAGCGGGGCATAAAAAATAATGACATCAATGCTTACTCCCTCTGGCAGAGGATTGCCTCTTTAACCCGGGAAAACTCGCTAGTGAGAATGCCCAGTTGCTTTTCTTTTACTTTACATTCATATAATATCAACTTTTTTTAGTTGGCTTAGTACTTTTATTCACAAAATAGGTAAAATAATTGAAAAACATTTTGAAATTTTAATTAAAATGAAAAATGATTTAAATAAGAGTCTTAAAAAAGTACGACTGTGAGAGAAAATCTCATGCAGCAAGTTCTCCCGGGGTAAAATCACTCTTTTCATTTCCTCAATTTCTGCAAAGGACCGACCACATACCCAAAACAGATTGGACTAGTATTGATCACACTCTTTAACCACTAATTAAGAAGACACTTCTCCCGTCAAACGCTGCCAATGAATACCTATATGGCAACCGTGAAGATGGTCTTATCAGCATCCCGCTCGCTGCTGGGGGCAGCGACATCGCACTTATTGACGGAGGGTTCAAGCTCCTAACCTCTACTGACAGAATTATACACAGAAAGTCTGGTCTGGGATAAGTTGGTTGATGTCGCCAACTGGAGGTATGAATCCACCAACATCCTCAATCTACAAAGCTATCTTAACTCCGCACCGTCTGACCACACGTCGGATAAATATAAACCTCCTTGGTCGATGACTCGGCAGGCTTTGAAACGGTTGAGTGTGGAATGCGCCATAAACGATGTCGCACATGTTGAATTGAAGATGAGTGATGAATTCGTGAGCAGCAGGAAAGCAGTTTTCAAAAATTTAAGATAACACCTTAGAAAAAAACGCACACTGTCGCTCAGGGACCATCCCCATCAGGGTAAGACTGATTTTTGTGTGGCCGCGGCCGAATCCAGCAGCCATTTCATCAACAACGGCACTTACACGACATTCAAAGTTTGGAGATTTATACATCGTGTGCGGCTGGGCTTGTTTAACAAGTTAAATGCCTGCAATAAAGACCGTGGTCAACAGGAACAAGAAATGTAGAAAATGTCACGATCTTGAGACCCAACCTCGTGCCCTCGACCACTGCATGGTACACTATACAAAAAAAGACAATGCAGTGGTTGAGAGAATCAAAAAGCTGCTGTGTGTAGGTGGTCTGTGATTGATGAAGACCAGGCTGTCGAGAGTACTGTTTGACCCGACCTGGTACGGAAGAAAATCAACTATATTTTCGTATTAGATATAAGCGTTCCTTTTGAGAATGGGTTGGAAGCTATGACTGAAGCAAGACAACTCATGAGAGAAATATGCTGCTTTGGCTGAAGAATTTGCGTCCGGCGGTACCAGGGCGAAGGTCGAAGCCATCATTTTCGGCTACTTGGGTTCCTGGGATCCGAAGAACGATCGAACCATTGGAAGACTGCGCTCAGAGAAGTACTCTAAGATATTGCAAAGAATCACAGTTAGCAAGACTATCCCATACTCACAAGAAATCTACTTCAAGGTTACCAAGACCACTCTCCAGGACTGGGGCGAGGGAGGGGGTAGGCGCTTCTAGCCATACTGCTTTTCTTCTTTGCTGAATATATATGCATAAATAATGTCTTTAATATTTCTGACAAATGTTCTGAGATAAGGAACCACAGAACTGACTTAGGCCACATGGGCACACATACTATAGGAAAATGTTTAAGCGTAAACTCCAGACCCACGCGTATTAACATTTTCCGTAGTAGCATATTACATCAGTCTTTATCTTATCTTTAGCATATGCAGATATTTAAATTTTTATAAGCCTAATTAAATTTACTTAAGGTTACCTGAAAGAAAAATGCATAATTTTTATCTTATAAAGTTGCAACATAAGTGATAAATTCCTAAAGAATAACAATTTATTTCACTAGGAAGAAACATTTTCTGCTGGGATTTATTAGTTTGGAAGAACCTTACCGACCCTGTTATGCATCTGTAGTATAGAACCCTTATAAAGCCAACTGTAACGTGACCTTTTCTGCAGGTATACTAGTTTAGTAGGCTTCGGTACATTTAATTTAATGTAATTAATGTTAATTTAAATGTTTATTGCTCTATGTACAGTTAACCCATTATGACCCAACGGTTGGTTGGTTGGGGTTTTATGGCGCAAAGTCCCTTTAGGGAAATGCTGCGCGAAGACAATGTCAACATGTAAAACATATTTATAACCAAATAGTTGAGTAAAAAATCACTAACAAAAAGATAAGAAAACCAGAAGCATTAAATGAAAAGCGTAATATGTATAGTTTAAAACCATTTAAAAGAGTCAAAAGTGTTATAATTAAAAACCTAAGTTAAAAAGTAATATCGTTAAAATATAAACAAAGTTTAAGATTACGTACAAATACCACGTATAAAGTTTAAAAATCACAAAAGTAAAAAACAATGTAAACTTAATTAGGTACAAATTCATCGAAAACTACATTATCTTCGTCATCAGTCGAGTCTCATGGTTCAGATTCTATTGCTTCATCTACATACTTTCAAAGGTTTTTCGGATCCTTTATATTATTAACTGATGGGTTGTTTTGACATTTGTCCTTGCCCTTTCTCTTCACAGTTTTCCACTGTGAAGAACCCCGAATTACCTTTTTCTCTTTTTGCATGCAAGTTTTTTTGCTTGGATTGTCAGTTTGACTAGTATCAGGTCTATGTGGTGTTTTTACAGATGTAGCAGCATTAGTCTTAGACTCGAGTTCGGAAGCTTTTTTGGATTCACTTCTGCCTTTCTGAAGACAAGATTTTTGGCTTGGTTTCTCAGTTTGGGAAATATTAGGTTCCTGCAAATTGCATGCAGATGGTATAGAAGTTTGTTCAGTCTGATGACTTTTTTGGTAGATTCAAAGATTTTTGAGACTGGTTGATTTGGTGTACTATTTTAACAGGTTTTGTGGATGGTAGCCAACGTTCTAATAGTGGGGTAGCATAGCATTTAGAACCACAACTGACATGGTTTCTTTATTTGAAGTGGTTGTTGATTGCGTTTTAGCTGAGTTAGTTGGAGGAAAGGAGTTGTCAGTCTGGGTGCTTATGTGCCTTACAGGTTTTGATTGTTCTTTAAGTATACTGAAGTAAGATACCCCAACAGATGGGGTCCTGGATTCAACTAGTTTACGGGATTCAATGTAGGAAAGTTTTTGAGTAATCTTTACTGCAAGAATTTCCTTTTCACGGATCCATTTAGGACAAGAGCGAGAGTACGATGTATGGTCACCTTTACAATTACTGCAGCGTTCTAGTTTTTCGCAAATTTTACCGTCATGGCCGATTTCTGCACAACGTGCACAAGTAAGACATCCACGACTGGTGGTATTAGTATACTCATAACGCTGGCACTTAAAATAACGGAGAGGATTAGGGATATAAGGCCTGAATGGACAGTTTTGATAACCAGCTTTAATTGTAGTAGGTAAAATATGGCGATTGAAAGTTAGAATAATGTGTTTAGTAGGAAGTATTTGCCCATTTCGACGGATGGTGATAAGGCGTACATCTATGATCTTTTGATCGCTTAAATTTGCTAGAAGTTCTTTTGTAGAAAATAAAAAGATCTGGTTCAGATATTACACCACGGCAAGTATTCAGAGTTTGATGTGCTTTAACAGGGACAGAAAAAGTACCTATAGTATTGCAATTTGACAGAAGTTGTGACTGCCTGGCTGAAGAAACCTCAACCAGTAAGTCCCCAGACTGCAATTTTTTGAGCGAGTGACCATCACCCAAAACAGACTGAAATGTTTTTGCTATAAGAAAAGGTGAAGTTTTTTTTTTTAAAGAACTATCTGAGAGACTATCAGTGCGCTTAATTACAAAAAAACGAGTGAATAAAATCTGTACACTTTGTTGCTCGCCACTTGGGAGAGAAATAGAAGGAACGTTAGTATTTCCATCCATAATTGAAAAAAAAAAATAGAATTCAGACCCCGGCCGCACCACCCACTACCGAGCCCAACAAGGGGGGTGCACTAGTGCTAGCCAGGGCCCATACGGTCACAAGACACTCCTATGCCAGTCTCCACCCTTAACGAGACGGCTAGGACTCGCTCACTTGATCCCCAGCCAGTGACAAGTCAGCTGACCAGCCGATTGATGCATACGGGACCAATATGCACCTCCCGTCTACCTGAAGAAGAGGCCAAAGCAGTGTGTTGGTTACCCTCAACTACCAGGATCCCCCTATCCAGGGACACGGGTCGCCACGCACGGCAAACACGTGGGTGGTTTACAATTATCCACTAGTCGACATACAGGATGATATCGGCTCATACAGAATTGCCCTTACCTCCGAAGAGGAAACCACAACGAGAGTGAAACATAGAGGAAAGAAAGACAAGAGAAAGAAGAAGAAATGGAAAAGAGAAAGATCGCTCAGGTGCCCGGGGTTGCGAAGCTCGTGAATACCTAAAGAAGGTATCCCCCTGGGGGATATGCCCCAACGGTAATTTAAAGTACCATTAAAGTAACTGGTTATAAAATTCATTTAATGCATCGATTAGTAGCAATATAGTTTAGAATGAATTAGATACTTCATCTAATTCCAAAAGCATTATTGGTTGAACAAAACAAAGATTTTTAAAAGGATAATTTCTTTTTCATTTGCATCTTTTCATTTTTCTTGACGTTGAAAGATTGTGGGTGAAAAGATTCAGTTCGGAATTATTCCCTTATTTCTATTGTAAGAGGATTATATTTGTACATTTCCTAATTCTATAAACTATTAAAAAATATGTTTAAACAAAAGAGATTTGAGTGCAGTTATAAAAATTTAATTGGCACAATCCTTATAAAATTTAAATGTTTGTGCCAATCTTCTAATGTAGTTTCAAAAATTCACTAAATATGCTCTGGAAGATGAAATTTTCATGTATTCATAATTTAGGACATAAAGGGTTAATGAACTCAGAAAACTTTAAGGAAAGAAACCTTCTGAGATTTTCAGCAAACAGCTGAAGTTCTTGAGTTTTTCGTTAGGTTCAGTATACAGTTACTTCGGAACGAATGCAAAAAACGTTGCGTACGCTGAAACTGTGCAATGTTATAGTTAGTAAAATTACTTTATTAAATGATAGGTATTGATGATTCGATTGTATTTTTTTAACAATTAAATTTAAGAGAGTACTAATATATAAACTATATTAAGATGAAATAAAGAACCCATAAAACTAAATGAAAGGCAATGCTGTTAAAGTTAAGCTGAATCAGAACCAAGATTATCAAAAAGAGTTTTTTTGTAAAAGAAAAAGCGGATTATTGTTTAAATGTAATCTAATTTCTTGCAATAATCTAAATTAAAAATTCTAGTTGAGAATTAGTACACATTTGGCTTTTTAATATTAATTTTAAATTGTGTGTTTGATTGAAAAGTGTTGCTAGTGTATGCTGCCGAAGGCAGTCCCCCTCTGAAGTCCAGTTCTATACTGCTAGACCGTTGGGACTACCGATATTAAATTTGTTTGGTAAAACTGCTTTTTAGGTGATCAGTTGTACATTATATATTTGGATCACAGAGTACCCCCATTTTTAAAAACGGCAGGATGCTGTCGGTGGGAAAAAGGCAATTTTAGATAGGGCACTTTTCAGATTGGTAAAATCACACTTAAGATTCTTATATACCCTTTGTAGAGTTTTAGGAACACTGTTTCATTTTTAAATGCAGTTTTAATATTTAAAATATTTTTAAGACAGCTTTTAATACAAAAAACAGTAAAGGTGCTATCTTTTGATTGAGGGTAAGAAGTCCACAATTTGTTTGGCAAAAGAGCAAGAAGTGCGCTATTTTTTTTTTGTTTGAGGGGCTTGAAGGATGCTATTTCTTAAATCATAGGGCAGGTAGAGTGCAGCGGCCCTCTTAAACTCTCTGGGGGGTGGGCCTCTAGGACCAGTTATAATACGCTCGATTTGTGCTCGATTGGTACATTTAATTCTTTTTTAGATTATGTAAATATTGCTAGGTTCAATTTTTTTTTCAATGTAAGAAAATTGATTTGTTTATTAACCTTACATAAAAATATTAGACAAAATCTGCAACTGTAGTTTACTCTTTTTTTTCTCCAAATAAATGAAGAACTTCAGTAACTTTTTTTTTTAATACTAAGAGAAAAATTCAGCAGATTAAAGTAAAATCTCTATGACATTAGCATTAAAAATTTTAGCATTTATGTAGGTTTCGGTCCATAATTTTAAGTAATAAAAATATGATTAACAAATAACGGATTATTCCTAATGATGAGCTTTTTTATGTAATATAGTGAAAAAACTAAGCCAAGGTAAAAATAAAGGCAAATATTACATTCATATTCTACTTCAACTTGAACAAAATTACGTATCTCTACACATACAAGCATAGACCTTTACACAGTATATTTCACCACAAAATTTCCTGAAGTATGAATTACTATACAAAAACAGGGCCATAACAAAATTTTGCAACTGTGTTTCTGTTCCAAAGTCATACAAATCAGGGAAAAGGATGCTTTATTTTATTTCCAGTGCGACTACCACATGTTATTCTAACACAGAATCTCCCGTTGAACAAATTAACAACTGGACTTTTCCTACCTTTGTACGCGTTTCCACAAATTTTCTTCAAAACATCTAATTGCTAAAAAAATTATACTCTAATGAAAAAAGACAAAATTCCAGTCTAGTGGATCTAGAGCTTGTTCAGCAACCACGACCACTTCGCCCGGGTGCGAAGGAGACAGATGCATATGGAGTGGGATATATTTTAAACGTATAGTTCCGGTGAACTTGGGAGCTAAATACTCAGCAGCTTTGTGTTACCCTCAGAGTAAAGATAATAAGAGATTATATGATAAGTCTGTGGTATTACCTAACATTTTTATTAGATAAAAATAAGGCAGTGTTCCGCAGAGTCTTTTTAAAAGAGAATAGCAATATATACACAGAACGAATGTTCCGTTCCAAAGTTTTTGTCCAATCTATGACAGCCTGGCAGAGCTTGGTGATTGCCTAGTCTTTTCTTTCGCTTGAAAAATAGTGCTATTTTACATTTATAACTTTCATTTTGATGCATTTTCTGATAGAAATTTTGATGAGTACTTTGCAATTGTTGAATATTTGCTAAATAAATTATGTCCTTTTGGTAGTAAACTGCATATTAAAGCACATATTTTTTCTTTTTCACTGTATTTAAAGATAAAATTTTTTATTCATTATTTTATAAATCTATGTGTGGCACATTATTTTTCTTGAAACTTGAGAAAAAAGTCATTAGGGAGTACAACTGCTTGTTAAGTTATTTGAATCCCACCAATGTTTTTTTTATGATGTAGTTTGTTTTTTTGTCGAGCTGTTCAAGCGAAACAGTCAACCTACAAAAACGAGTGAAAACATAAACGAAAAAGCCCAAGCACGTGATCATAACGACCACAGATTTTTTGTGTGTTAAGTGAGCGAAGACCGGGCGAAAAATTTACTGCTGATCGGATTTATATCAGATCACGTGATACTTTTCATGAATGTTTTGGATTTTGTCTGAGTGCATATAGACATGTATTTCTATTACTAGCGACATTGTTTGGAAAGACAAGAAGATTTAATCATTGGTTTCACCTGTTTTGAACCATAAAATTACAAAATAATTAAATTATTTCGAAATTCCTTACTTTTTAAGACCTACTCCATGAGGTATATCTCCCTGCACCCGGGCGGTCCGATTTGCGTCGCTGAACAAGCTCCTAATCAAAGTGACCGATCACACTGGTATTTGCAACTTGATTCTGGAAAGGTACGAAACGAAAAGCAACCAAATTGTGACGTCAATAAAACAATTCTACAGCGTCTAAAATACATAGTGTGGAAATCTGCTATCCAAACAGTGCTAAAAAGTTGTATCCCTTAAATGTGCAATGATGCTGAAATCCAGGGAACCGATCGTAGCGACATCTGCGATATATTTTCAAATTTCTAAGTAAGTATCGTATTATTACAGCGTCTAGACCAAATCGTCTAGGAATTTTAGAAAATATCCTGAAGACGTCGCTGTGATTGGGTCATTGTATTTCAGCATCGTCTGACAATTAAGGGATCCAATATTTTAGCACTTTTTTAAGTATATATGGAATAGCCGATATCTACACTATATATTCGAGACGCTGTACTGTAATAATACGATGTTTAGATTGAAATTTGAAAATGTACCGAAGATGTCGCTGCGATCGGCTCTTTGGATTTCAACATCATTGCGCATTTATGGGATACAAATTTTTAGTGCTGTTGGGATAGCATATTTCCACACAATTTATTCTAGGCGCTGTAGCTACAGTCTAAAATACCTAGTGCGGAAATATGCTATCCAAACAACGCTAAAAATTTATATACCTTAAATGTGCGACGATACTGCTAAAATCCCAAGTGTCGATCGCAGCGACATCTGCGGGATTTTGTATTACATTGTATAGGCTAGCAATATCTTGCAGTTGTAGAAAATATCCTGCAGATGTCGCTACGATCTGTATATTTCAGTCGCATCGTTGCACATTTAAGGGATACAATATTTTAGCACTTTTTTTAAGTATTACAGGATAGTCAATTTCCACACTATATATTCTAGGCGCTATACTGTAATAATACGATAGATTGAAATTTGAAAATATACCTCAGATGTCGCTGCGATTGGCTCTTTGGATTTCAATATCATTGCACTTTAAGGGATACAAATTTTTAGCGCGGTTTTGGTAGCAGATATCCACACTATTTATTCTAGGCGCAGTAGCCGCACTGGACACGCTTAATGAACATAGTTACCGTAAAAGGTAACCCTTTTTACGTGATTTCAGCGTGAAAAGGGAAATTGACATTTTTTGTAAGAATTAAAAAGGGAATATTTATGACTTCATACTGGAAATAAAAACTAGATTTTGAAACATTTTGTACCAAGACAAGAAGCATGTACAGAAAGCAGGCGAATATAACGTATGATTTTTATAATAGAAAGACATTGTTGAACATTGATTAACAAATCACGAAGCTTCTATATGACGAAATACAGAAAGTAAGTACGAGGCTAACGAAACAGACAGGCTACCGCGGTGCATCCCACGTGTCTTTTTTTACAGACCGCTAGAGTGACGTGATGCCCTTTTCGCACACCTTCATTGGTGCATTCGGTCATCACGTGACTCCAGCGGTCTGTAAAAAAAGATACGCGGAATGCACCGCGGTAACCTGCCTTTCTCGTTAGCCTCGATGTAAGTTTCTATGACGTCATACATATAATCAAAAGTTTATAAACATTTTACCCATACTACAGCGCCTAGAAGATACAGTGTGGAAAGCGGCTATTCCTATAATGCTTTAAAATGTGCTAAAAACTTGTATCCCATAAATCTCCAACAATGCTCAGCGCCAATATACTGATACGAGCGCCATCTCGTAACTCTTTTCAATATAAACCCTGTGTTTTCAGAAATTACAGTATGTTAAATATTGGAAACTATAAATATAAGATATTTTAGTCTGTTATGAGCTAATTTAGTTAAGGAATGACGTGAAATAGGTTAAAGAGTCTCTTTTAGAATGACTATCGTTTTTAAATCACTACGATGGCGCTACGATCGACATCTTGTTATTCAGCATCGTTGTACATTTATGGGATTCAATTTTTTAGCACAGTGTGGAAAACGGCTACAAAATAGTATCTTCTAAGCGCTGTACCCATACTATAGTTACAAAATGCAATCCATCTGTTGATAATTCTATGAACAATGTATATTAACTACTGTGTTGGGAGACAGCAGCAATAAACAGAATTGCCTTTTAAAGCCCATTGCATAAGTAACATTGACTTTTGGGTATGTTGCAGATATGCAACACGGTGATACAAAAACTTAACTACTGTCATATACATTCTCACTAATCTACTGTGAGCGGTCCTTCTAACTGCTTGACCGAAAGATGAAGAAAACGCTCGGATTGTTGAACTCATCGAATACTGTTTCTACAGCAATATTTTATACGGGATTATCATAATTAATATTCGCCTATTCTTATTATAGCCTGAGTCAACAGTATTTCCTGTTACATCAAAATATGTTAAGAAGTTTTAAAATTGAAACAAGGATAACTTAAATGAGGGCAATAAATTTTAATGCATTTGGAGAAAAGAACACCTAAAAACGTAAACGCAAAACATTTCTTTTATGATTGCTAATAATGTTTTCTGAGAAATATGACTTAATTGAATGGAAAACATTGAAGAGACCATGCCTTTTTTATTTAACAATTACCATGAATATCCAAGCAATAATTAAGAAAAGAAGTAGAATTTCATTTTCAATTAAAAAAAGATAACGTGCTTTTTCTGACCAACTACATATACGAAATTCAAGGATTCATAATGTTCTACAACAAGCATAGAAGACATTTAAAATATTGAAGCTTGTATGAATAAAATAAAAAATATTTTTATCAGTATAGGTTTAAGGCAAGTGACTTTCGGTATATTCTCAATATAATTCAAAGCACATGACCTAATTAATGAGATGATTGAAGTATTTCAAATTTTAATTGCTTAAAAAGTGTACAGGCAACAGAGTGAAAACGTGTCCAAGCCGGGACTCGAACCCGGATAATCGGTATAGTGCACCGACCTTCTGCCAACTGAACAACTTGGAACGATACCCAGTTTGGCACTTCTCTTTTCATATGTTGACAAGGCTACAACCGCAGCACAACACTGTTAAAAATCTGTAGCGTTTGCTGCATAGTCTCTCCACCGCTTTTATAGAAAACGATTACTTGACTATGGAGCATTCTCATTGGTCAAAATAGAGATATTCTATAAAGGCGTTGGAGTGACTATGCAGTTAAAGCTGCTGATTTTTAACAGTGAAGATGGAATATTTTTCAGCGAGGCATCGACTCAGAGGCAAACGTGAAATTAAAGAGAATCCATCATTGATGAAATTGTATAACTCTATATGATTCTATGCGTTTATATGAATTCATTAATATAAATTCATGAATCATATAGTTTTATTCAATTTCATCGATGATGGATTCTCTTAAGCTTCATGTTTGCCCAAGAGTCGGTGGCTCACGGGAAAATATTCCATATTGCTCTGCGGTTGAATCCTTACCAATATATGATAGTGAGAAGTGAAAGCTGGTTATCTTCCAAGTGGTTCAGTTAGTAGAACGTCGGTGAGCTGCACCGATGACCCGGGTTCGAGTCCCGGATTGACACTTTTCCGTTCTGTTGGCTGTACGTCTTTTAAGCAATTAAAATGTAAAATATTACTGAATGCAAAGTGTGAAAGATTTTTCAAGAATGATTGAATGATTCACAATTTTGCGCAAAACGTTTTAGCATATACGATATTTTTTTCTAAAGTATATAAATGAGGACTAAAAATGGAAAACGCTGAAAGTACCGAAAAATCGAAAATCTTGTTTTTTACGAAAGAATGACTTAAGTGCCAAACTTAGCAAATACGAGTGTTCTTTAAGCTCTAGCCCTAGTAATAATAGTTTAAAAAAGTGTCGAAAGTATTGTTGGTTAAATACGAGGAGTAGGAGTTATCTTTTTTTACCTCTCTTGAAAAATGTCCTCTTTTGAACTTTCAGTGTTTTTCCCTTTTAGTCCTCAATTTATTTTCAAGTTTGATTTGGGAATATTTATTTATGACGCACTTCATTATTCTTTTAATTAAAAAACATAAAATAATTTGATAATTCTTTAAAACTATTTACATCCGTTAAACCTTTAACTCTGAATACGTTATCTAATATGGATATTTTATTATGTACACTTAACAATAATTTAATATGTATTTTACACATCTTGCGCTTTTACTTATAGATTTATTTGAAGTTTTGTGTCTCAGAACATATTTTTACAGATTTAAAATGCCACTCTCAAATAAAATGTGTTGCAAATGTTAAAAAAAAAGACTCTTGCGCATTCATTGTTGTTTATTCCTTTCAAACAGTCCTTTAAACAGTAAAAACAAAAAAAAGAAAACCTTAAGGCACATTAAAATTAAGCATTGTGGAAGGCTTTTCGAAAGAACATTATACAGGGTTGCCACGCTTCAGGGAATTTTCCAGTCAATATATCAGTAATTTTTTTTTATAGAAAAATATATGTGGATTAACCGCACGAAATTTCACCTTATGTAAAGAGAGATTATCTGTAAGAAAGTACTCGTGACGAAGAATTTCCTGGTCTGGAAATTCCCTGAAGCGTGGCAACCCTGTTATATTTCTTATCAGGCGCAAAAAACCGCGTCTGAAGGAGGTTTAGAAGGAGACATTCTGAATGGATAATGCTCTTGTGTTATTGGCTGATGCATTTTGATTTCTATTTGCTGTTCTTTAACTATTTCCTTTTCCTACCGTTTACTTTAACTTTGGTCATGCCTTTAAAGTGGTAGTACGTATTGAGCGCGTTCAGAGACCGAAACACGGGTAACTCGGAAAATTGGGGAATGACGTCATACTGGTTTCTCGGTGTAAGGTTGGGTAAAAACGGCTCTGAACGCTTTCGGGTAAAGTTGCGTGATTTTTTTATTTACATTTACAAACATGGCGGCATCTGCACTTTCGACAGTGCAAATAGATTCAATTATCACTTTTTTTTAGATGGGAAACTGTTCCAAAAGTTAATTTTTATGGGGAATACTATCGCAACAAATATGTATCACACACTGTTAAAAATATCGTGAAAAATTACTTCTGTTTTAAAGGCTATCTATTTTCTGACCAATGAGAGCGCTTTATAGGCGTTTATGTAGCTTTCTCATTGGTCAGAAAATTGATAGCCTTTAAAAACAGAGGTAATCTTTCACGATATTTTTAACAGTGCAGGTTTTTCTAGCCATTTTAGGCTTCCAAGCGTGAACTGATTTGTCATATGCAAAATTTACATTTATCTTCTAACTTATCTAAAAGTTAAACTTAGACCAGATATGTTTTTATTATTATTTTTGTAATATTAAAAAACAGTAACAATGTGCGATAAAACTGATCAAAACAGTGCTATTTCGATTAACAGTCACAGTTAAGCTATAAAATGGTAAACAAATCAGATTTCCCAACCACGTGATCACTTTACCCAACAAAATTTTTCAGGTAATGTGGGTTCCCCGAAATCTTTTTAATCTCCGGCTCTGAACGCTACGGGGAACTCGGAAAAAGTCACGTGATGTCGGTCTCTGAACGCTTCGGGTTACCCGTGGTAAACCTGAGGAACCCAGGGTGCGGTCCGTGAACGCGCTCAAACTCTGAAAAAAAAAAACCCGCCGACGGCACCTACGACAGCCGCCATTTTTGTGTCAGCGAGTAGGGCTTGTATTCAGAGGGCGATGGCCTGAACAAGAAAGACAAAGTTCTTTCGAAAGACCATGCGCATTTCTTAATTTTATGGTGCTATTAACCTTGACAGTGAGACCCTTTTTTCCAGCACTCATGTCACACTCTAGGCCCCTGAAGTTTCTGCAATGAAATTAAAAAATTATTCAATAATTTCCTTTCCCTAATAGGAGGTATTATGGAAGAAATATTATAAACAAAAATAATAGGACGGCGAGGCTACTAAGTCATTTAAACAACATCATAGAGATTAAAGGTATGTAGTGTTCTTGTCAGGGTTTAAGAAATTTTATTTGACTTTATTATATCACAGCAGTTGTTCAACATTTTAACAGGATTTCTTCTTACATTAGGGGAAATTTGAGTAGTACAAGAGTGTTTACGGACTGTCTTTATTTTATTTTTTAAATCTTTTTCGCAGATATGTATCAGGTGAAAGCTTATTATACGCAATTTGTATGTTCTGGATAACTTTTAAAACATATTTATTGTACATTATTATTACCAAAATATTCCTTATTTCATGCACGAAATTAGACCTCGCTAGATAGATGTTTCTGCAAACAACTAATTTATTTTAAAATTGTATGAAAGAAAGTTAATTCAAATGTGGATCTCGTAGAGATACGTTGTTTTAATTGGAAAATATAAAGCATTTCATTTATACATTAGGGTAAAGGATAGATGTTCGACCATACAAGGGTTTTTACGCACTGCTTTTATTATACAATGTGTCCGAGGTATAAGGGAGACCGGGGGAATGGCGCCACTCGGGGTTATGCCGCCAGCCCGCCTAGTTTAAATACTAACGGCAGTTTGAAATACTGAATGCGCCTGCACTATAGCGGGCAACAATAGAAACATTGCCTAGAATGAGTGTGATTTTGTTGTACGTCATTCGTTTGTTCTAGTGAAAAAAATTACTTTTAATCTAGTTGCTTCTTATTGTGGTGCTTCAAATGAGTAGAGGTAAATATCTTTTATTGTAACGTTAGATACTTAAGATAATATTACCAGTAATCTACATGCTTTCGCCGACATTTTGATGCAATTTGTTGAGCAAGTTCGGTTCTTCTTTCGTCTTTGCTGTGGGATTTTCGCTATATTTTCCTCTCGGGGTAATGACGCAACCATCGCAAAGGGTGACATTTCCAATTTGCGCTAAATTGTAAGCTTAGCACATAAATAAATATAGCTTAAGGAACATTGTAATTATTAATTATTCTTCTAAATTATTGCTTTCTAAATATTTTAGGTTATGTGTTTCCTAGTATCCATTTTATGTATTTACTGACCATTAAAGAGTGACGTCGTTACTTCGATTCAGTGGCGGAATTATCCCAGTATCCTGGGTAATTCCGCCACTGTACAGAGGTAGAAAGAACTTTTTTTATGTCTGCTTAATTTGCAGTTATGATTACGGTTTAATTTATACAGATACTCAAGGTCATGATTCAGCTTTAGAATTTTTACTATTGAAAAATAAAAAAAAATTTTTTGAGGTGAAAAAAATTAAATTCCCTTAAGGTGTCGCTATTCTCCCAGTCTCCCCTAAGTATCCAAAAGTTATGGCTTATTATAATAATGAACTACACACTGTAAATTAAAATGTCTGAATTTTTTCAGATACTTTTTGCGTCTGAATTTCAGACACTTCAAACGTCTTAATAGCATCCATTTCTTTTGTAAGCATCATACGTAGCCATGTTTGACCACGTTGAATCCTGGAAAAATGTTTGGCTGGGGTCCCGCCCCCTCCACACGCCCCCCCCCCCCTCAAATACAGCCTGATTTTTTTGGTGCTCCCAATTTTGGTATGCAATTTTCGTTAAGCTGATAATTTAAATCTTTTACGACATTTTACTGATTATAATCAATATTTTGAACTTTGGGAGTAGAACAAGATTAAAAGCAAAAAATATTTATCTAAATATTTGTTTTGATGATAAATATGATTTTGAATATGATTTTTTTTTAAATCTTATTTTACTCTATAAGTTCAAAACATTGATTATATTCAGTACGATTTCGAAACGGATTTAAAATATAAGCTTTACAAATATTGCACATTAAATTTGGTGCCACTTAAATCGTAGGGGGACGGGCACTGCTTTAATACCCATGCTTTAATCAAGAAGTTCTTTTGCAAAAAATGCAACCCTACATTATGGTTATCTAAATAGAGATGTCCGGTACTCGGGAGTATCCATTGTGGAGGTTAATGGACATTCCCGAATAGCGGACACATCTATTTAGCGAATACTTTTTTAATCCGCAAAGCATACGCATACATATTTGTATATTTTTACCTCACAAAAGCAAACATCTCCAATCATCAAATTCCGCGATCCCGAAGTGTCCGCTATTAAGGGCTTTTAAGGTACATGGATATATATATATTTTTTTTTATAATCTTGTCCTATTCTAAAAGTTTAAAATATTTATTATACTCGGTTGAATGTCGAAAGAGATTTAAAATATCAGATGTACGAAAATTGCAAATAAAATCCCCCCCCCCCCCCCTCAAAAAAAAAAAATGAAAATTCATATAATTTAAAAATTCGATTTTTAAAAAATTATATTGACACATAGGCAATTTTACATATGTATCAGATGATAATCACAACAGCTATTTAACTATGTGTAAAAAAATTAAAAAATAAATATTCCACTTTAATAACATTAAGAAAAAAATTACTTCGGTATTTTGTTAAATATATTTTGTGTTTTTAATCCTTGTCCTACTCTAAAAGCTCAAAACTTTCATTATAATCAGTGCAATGTCAAAAAGGATTTGATATCAGCTTTACGAAAATTGAATACAAAATCCCCCCCCCCCCCAAAAAAAAAAAAAAAAAAATTTAAACCCTTATCATTTAAAAATTAGATTTAAAAAAATTATATTTCCACATGCCACTTCGGCAAGTTTTTATGTAGATCACAGGGTAATCACAAAAGCTATTCAACTATCAATAAAAATAAATAAATAAATATCCTACATTAATAACAAGAAAAAATAACTTATATATTTAAAACAAATGTAGTTTGGAAACTATATCTTAACATCTAATTGTTATTCTTGTAATTTTCGTATAAGTGCATATAAATACAGTTACAAAAATCACAATATTAAGTACAAAATCTTGTTATAGCTTTTTACTTTTTCCCATTATAAATTTCAAATTACTTTTCTAATAAAAATAATCAAAAAATCAATATTATACTTGATTTCAAATCAAATACATATGTGTATTTTTACTGGCAGTTTTAAAATTAAGGAGCACATAACAGATGAATCATGACAACGTCATACATTTTCAGGCACTTTATTTATCTTATTTTTTAATCTGCGGTTTTACGCTAGGAAGAAAGATCTTTCCAAAGCTTTTTTTTTTTTCTTTCATTGTGGTCGTTACTGTGAGATAAGAATTAACCATTGAAACGAAACTGCGATTGAAAACAAGAGAATTAATATTCAACTTAAAATGTCTCTCTTTTAGTAATATTATTACTTTAAATTTGGGAAAAAAAGATGAAAATTCAGAATATATAATTTGTAATAAAAGACAGCCTCATAAGTTTAAAAATATATACTTCTAGAATTAATGGGTTTTTTTCGCGAACAGATTCAAAACTAATTAAATTTCATGCAAGATTTTGTTTATACTACAAATAAAATCATAAAAGACACTAATTTCAGTACTATAAAGAAATTATGACACTTACTTCAATCGATGTTGAAAGAGGTCAGAAAAATTCCTCGATTTGAAATTTTAAAAACTACCACAGTGAGGGACAAAGTCTTGCAACATATTTGAAGGAAATCCCTTAATATATCCGGCTAGCCATATTTAAAGAATGGAATCTCTCATCCTCAAAACATGACCCGCCAGACAAAAGTTTCTTTTTTTTACCAGCTTTGATAGGACGAAGACGAATAACACAATATTATTGGTATAAATTAATACAAATTAACACCAAGTCCATTGCACACGCTTTGTAGAGTTCCCGGATGTAATCTTCAAGTGTTGTCTAATTCTGTGTCTATCCCGCCTTTATATCGTCAACAGCTTATAACAGATATTGGATGTCAAGCACACAAGTCAGACGTACGTATTCAATACATAAATAAACTAAGTGAATAACGAATTAAAATCACAGAACTTCAGATTTCGCTAAAAAAAACGAATTAAAATATACGCGTACATAAAAACAAACTTGAATTGCAACGTACACCAATTTCGAACAGATATCTAAAACGCATGCGCAACTGAGAGTGTCCCCTGGTGGTTATTGCGTAGGAAGAATGGGAGAATCAAAACGTCTTAAATTAAGACACGTTTGAAGCAACGAAGTGTCTTAAAATAAGACGCTTGCGGATATTTTAGACACTATTCTCAGTTCTTTTACACCATGATCATAGTAAGACACTTATGTATCTTAAATTAAGACATCTATAATGTTTTAATTTTCAGATTAAGACACTTAAGTGTCTAAAATTCTTCTTCTGTCACATATGTGTCTAAATTTAAGACGCCTCTATTTGCAGTGCACATAAGAATATAAGACTTCACCTCCGTAGATTGGAAACCCCTCCGAGATTTTAAAACATTGAACAAAACAAAAAACTGAAACTGTGGATGTGTGGAAAAAGCGTTTCATAGCAATTTGTCTAATAACTCCTGATATGCTACGAAACATTTGGGGAGAACTGGATTATGTTTAGACGTTTGTCGTGCTTCCAAAAATGCACACATCGAAGTCTATTGATATTAAAACTTTGCGAGATGCTATTTGTATTAAAATAATTTAAAAAAAAAATTAATGGGTAGTTCCGTAAAAATAAGCCATAACTTTTGGATACTTTTAGCCTGGACACCCTGTATATTAAAAAGGCTTTTTTGCTCATATGCACAAGATGAAAGCATATTATACGCCTTTTATACTATTTAAACCATTTACATCCGAAACGTGCATTTATGGAAATTTCTTTTAATTCAGATATTTTTAATTCCTACAAGAGATTCTGAATAGTAGCTTTTGTTTTATTAAATGACAGAATTTTCGTGATTACATAAAACAAAAAAAAAATATTCTCTCGTAATTTCTGAATAAAAAAAGAAAATTCTGAAATGGACGCTTATATACAGTCATGATGCAAATGGCTTAATGTTGTTTTCAGCTATTCGTATATATAGTAAAACAAATAAGAAACTGCACGTCAAACGTGGCATATGAGGTGCGTTCATACTATGCTATAACTACTTTTATAAATATTCAGATCTTTTTGCAATAGCTGTTACACTGTTATGCAAAAATGAATGAATACAAAATTTATTACAATTATATATATGAAATTTAGTAATACGGAAATAAAATACCTCCATCTTAAGTAGGACGTCACCACCATGGCAACTTAAGATCATTACCTATCATGGGATATCATTGAATTCATTACGTGTGATAAGATTTAATAGAATGAAGAAAACTTTTATTAATATCTTTTTAAGTTTTGATTCGATTTTCATAAAATATGAAATGACTAGACAAAATTCTGAAACAATTCTATATATTAAATTTCAAACCATTCGGTTGGGTAGGTTTTGCGCTGTTATTTGTGGACGGAACAGACGAAGGCCATAGGTGCTACTCATTTATATAATTCAAGAGCTGAGTGGAAGAATGCTACATTTTCTTAAAAATTGTTTTATCTTTTGGACGAAGGTGTTATCAGGTATTCTATCACAAGGTAAAGCTAAAATACCAAAGTTCTATTATCCTTGAAGATTTAAGACATTCATTAATATTTAATATTTTAATATTTAATAATGCAAATAATATTAATATTTTTTAATATTTAAAAATTAAATATGAATAAGTTTTTTTGATAGAGTTTAGTGCCACACCTGTTAATATTTTAAACACGTGGTATCAAACAGAAAATAAATCATTAAAATCAACAACAAAAACTTTCAAATCAAATTTCTTCAAATGTAATTTTTGTTACTTAACATGTTCTTCGTTTTAGCTCTTCAATTATGAACGCATCTAAAAAAATAAGTGTAATTTTGAAATATTTATATTCTGGATATTATCCAATACATATTTATTGCAAATTATTATGACTAAAATAATACAATTTCTCGCAAAACATAAATCTTTCTGCAACAACTAATTTGTTTTAAAATTTTATTAAAGAATTTTAATTCATTTTAGATTTCAGTGTTACATTGTTTTAATTGGAAAATAGAGAAGTATTTATTAATATTTTTTAAATATTTATATCCTTTATACTTCATTTCAGAATATCTTGTTCATTTTGAATATTTTAATATGCATAGTGAATATTCGAAATTTTTTTTTCTGCCGCATGAATCGAATGGCAATACGTTAAAAATCGGATTTAAGAATCAAATTTCGCAAACATGTTTCCTTACGAATTTTGTCATTTTCACCCGACTGAAAAGAAGGATTATGTGTTTCACGCGTATCTATGTATGTGGATTTCTTTATACTCTCGAAACATCCCAACGGCTGGATGGATTTTAATGAATGAGGTCTCTATCAATTCGTCTTAACCGTCCGATGGTTATAGGTTAGGTTTTGTTTTTATAAATTGAAAATGGCGGCCGTAAAATACAAGATGGCGGTAGAGGCGAAAAAAAATTACGCGCCCTATTGAGTGGCATATCATTGGATAGGTCTTTCAAAGTGAAGACGATGTTTCATTGACTATTTTACAGTCAGAAGCTACGTTAAAATATTATACAACCTGGAAGTTGTGTAGGTAGGATCTCTAGCTTTATTACAACTCTAACCATAATAGCCATCTATAGACCTCATCAAAACAGTGTTTATAGATAGGAACTAACAATTAAACACAACTTAAAAGTCATCAATATAAGTAAATAAAAAAATAAGTAAGTAATATAAACAAGTAATATAAAAAAAATATTTTAAGTCAATTCCTACTTAGATCAATAAGAGAAAGTTTTTTCTCCCATTATTCTTACCTCTTGAGTGGTGCTTAAAATGCCTTGATCAAGAAGAGGCCTCTCTCAGTCATAAAATACCTTGATCAAGAAGAGGTCTCTCTCGATTATTGAAAATTAATTAATTTAATTTAATAAATGAATTAATATTTGAAAAAAAAACTGGATTAACATCAAGTGTCATCCACTGCAAGTTTAAAAAAAATTATTTGAGCTTGATTGGATGAATAATAAGTATTTTATTAACGATTGAAAATTTGAACAAGATATATATAGCGAGAGTGTAAACTAATAGTATAGGAATCGAAAAAAAAAAATAGTTTCACATTGATGAGAAATAATTAATTAGTTCGCTTTTTACGCAGTCAGGTTTTTTGATTTTTAAATTTAATTGTTTATTCATTCTTTGAAACGTCATGGGTTTTAGTTATCTTAGTTTCTTTGAAGCTTTTTGTATTTTCAATATCTTTGATCGATTTCTAATGTCATCTTCAAATAAGATGTTTTGCAAAAGAAAAAAGATCATACGCATTCATATACGTGTACTTTAAAATAGTCTTTTACTCATTATACATTTTACTCCTCATAAGGAAATGTAGAAGAAAAGAGAAAAATGTGCATCACACATGGATTGCACTTAAGCTATTCATCATGCAAAACAAATTGCATTTTCTGCGGAATCGACGACTTGAATAAGTTTCTAATTATCCCTTTGTCCATATTCCCAATAGTTCTTGAGATAGAATGTCCAAGTTCTGCATTCAGCCGTTAGTAATGCTGTGAGCGGTCTCATTGAGGATTGCAAGTTTGGACTATTTTTTTAATCCAGAAAATCTGCATTCGAAACGGAAATGTCAAAAGAAAAGTTTTTACTTTAACTAATCGCAAAAAAACTATCATTATAAATATAACATTACAATTAAGGATTTCTGGAATGAATTTGGAATATCTGGATTAAAAGAAAAGGACAAATTGGCAACATTTGTCTCACTGTGTAGCGGATACTTATTTATCAATATGCATACACGCCACTTTTGTAACTTTTCTACATCCCCTCAGAAATTAATCCCTTGAAGGCCAGTGGGACATAATATATCCCACCTAATTTTAATTCCGAAATGCCACAATGGCACCGGAATTTTGAAATGAAATTTTGCTTTTATAATTATACGTGAAGAAAATATTTTACTTATTTTCGAATAATTAATTGATCTTAAATACCGGTGTGAATCAAGGATTTCAACATTTAACATAAGTACTGTGACCCTGAAAGTGTTAAACAGCTGGTTAATTTATATGCTTTCCAACGTGTAGGGGGAGACTGAATTGACCAGGGGGGGGGGGACATGAATAATCACAAATAAATATTTTTTTTTCAGATTTCGTGCTACTTTGATGATGTATATCTCACAACGTTTATAAGCAAAACCATGAGCTTACGAAAGTGGCAAAAGTGCATTCGTCAGTGACATTGATTTAAATCGACTGAAAAAAGTTTTAACGCACTCATAATATTTTTCTTTTTTGCTGATTGCTCGTTGTTTATTGAAATTAGGAGGTGTATATATATATATATATATATATATATATAGCGTATCGTTTCATTTTTTTTCCAACCCTTTGATGTCTCATGCCTTATCGTTAGATTATCTCGTGCTCTTTTTCAAAAAATATGCAATCGAGCAGTGTTGTCTGCTTTTGGGTTAAAGGCAGGATCTTTCGGAAAATGCTGTCAATGGTTGCGTTTTGAATGAATTTCCAGACATGACAGCTCAATCAAGACCGTTATGTGAGAACAATCACTGATAACTCATAAAGTAATCCATTTATCAAAAAATGAAAAAAAAAATCTTTCGATTTCAAATCATTTCAATAACCTTTCCTACAAGTATCGTGTTTTTATACTATTTAAAAATATGCCAAAAATGTGTGAGGGAGTTTCACGGGTGGAAGTATTTTTTTAGGATGTTCTTAAAGCACGATTTCGTTATAAACAGGGTCTATGTTTACAGATTTTAGTGAATAACACTGAATTAAAACAAAATGACAATCTTTAAATTATTTTAAAATTTCAGACATTTTAAGTTGAACAGATAATCGTAGCCATTTCTTACGTGAATCAAATATATTGAGGGTAAATATTTCAAAGAAGCAAAACTGTTGCAAATTTTAAAAACTCTTAACCCCTTCTTGATCATCGATGTATGTCATACGATAGACTTTTTATGCCACACGGACAGCATCGCATGTCATGCGACCAAAAGAATACTTGCATCTTCGTCGCAGCTCTGTACGGGAAAGTAGAGTAATGACGCTCAGAAGGGTAATCCCACTCACCCAATATCTCTAAACAGAATAGAATTGAAAACGTGCGATCGGTACCCGAACCTAGCGAACTTCATCCTAAGTTCCCAGTAAGGATTTAGTGTCCGTCGGGAGGAAAATATTTTTGTGTCCTCAAGTTTTTAGTTTGAAGTTGTTTTACTATAAAATTCTACAACATTCAACTTGAAGGCATGCGTACACTCTTATTTTAAAATACTAATTTACTCATTATGTCTACAAAATATATACATTTGGCTGTACTTTCATGCTTTTATTTATTTTTGTAGTGCGTTGTTACGCCAATTATAATGCAATAAAACCCAACATGGCGATGACGGGTAATGGCGCTCGCGTGGAATTCCAGAAGCGTTGCCAGTGGGCAACCATTTTTTTAAAATTCAGATTTAATGATTGATACAAGTTTTTTGAAATGGCAAAATTTCCTTGTTTTCTTCTTTATTAATATGCCATTAAACAAGGATAATTTTACGATTTCAAAAAAGTGATGAAAATAAAAAAATATAAATATAAAAAAAGTAGCTCACTATATGTCTAACACAATATGTGTTCACAATTTGTGTAAAGTGGTTGCAAAAAGTCTACAGTGGTGTGGACAGCCCACATAACTACATATGAGACTTTTGTCTCACTTAAACGTTGTATTCAAACTCTGAGCGCAATTACCCTACCATGTGGGGTATGACCGCTCAATCGATGGTCATTTAAATAAAATATTGATTTTTTTGTCCAAATTTGACTAGCTATTCATGTTTTCCCTTAAGTGAGCGCCATTCCCCTATTTACACGTCGCCTTATAATCCACGACTGTTTTTTGTATTTTTTTATTTTCTATTTTTGAATATTGTTAAGAGATCGCGCAACTTTAGTCCTACAGTTTTATTTTTAATTCCTACAATTTTTGTTGTAATTTCTGTAATGTCAGCTTTCATTAGTTATGGTTGCATGTAAAAATGATTTTTATGGTGGATTTAGAGAGTGAGAAGGACGGAAGTGAATATAATAAATGATCTCATTGTGTTTTATTTTCTATGATGGGCAAGAAAGAAGTTATTTTCACGGTATTGTAAAACTATTTTCCAAAACTTTTTACATATTTTTATACAGATATTCATTTTAAATACCTAAAGAAATATATTTGATAAATATATTATCAGAATATTTTTCATTTTTTTAAAACCTGGGGGCGTTTAAGGAAAAACTGAAGATCAGTGAATGGGCTTCTACTTAGGGAAAAAAAATAAAAACATTCCAGGTAAAATTTAGGGGAAAACTCCGAATCCCTGAATATTTCAAATAAATTTAAGGTATTTGTATGCATTTAAAACGTCGATTTCGATCAAATTTTCAATTTTGAAATTTAAAAAATTGCATCTTTGAAAGTGATTTCACCGCTACTTGCATGCCGCGTTACAATTCGCGATTGTCTTTCACAATTTTTCCCCCCAGGGGGATACCTTTTTTAGGTAATCACGGGCTTCGCAACCCCGGGTTCCTGAGCGATCTTTCTTTTTTCCTTTTCCTCTTATTTCTCTTCTCTTTCTTTCCTCTATGTTTCACTCTCGTTGTGGTTTCCTCTTCGGAGGTGAGGGCAATTCTGTATGGGCCGATATCATCCTGTATATCGACATGGCGAATTGTAAACCACCCACGTGTTTGCCGTGCGTGGCGACCCGTGTCCCTGGAAAGGGGGATCCTGGCAGTTGAGGGAAACCAACACACTGCTTTGGCCTCTGCTTCAGGTAGACGGGAGGTGCATATTGGTCCCGTATGCATCAATCGGCTGGTCAGCTGACTTCTGTCACTGGCTGGGGATCAAGTGAGCGAGTACTTACTAGCCATCTCGTTAAGGGTGGAGACTGGCATAGGAGTGTCTTGTGACCGTATGGGCCCTGGTTAACACTGGTGCACGAATGTGCATCCCCTTGTTGGGCTCGGTAGTGGGTGGTGCGGCCGGGGTCTGAATTCTTATTTTTTTCAAATATGGATGCAAATAATTCACTTACTTCCATTTCTCTCCCACGTGGAGAGCAACAAATTGCACAGAATTCTCCTTACACTCGTTTTTTTGTCATTAAACGTACTGATAGTCTCTCTGATAGCTCTTTCAAAAAAACTTCACCATTTCTCATTGCAAAAACATTCCAGTCTGTCTTAGGGGACGGTCATTCTCTCAAAAAATTACAATCTGGGGATTTGCTTGTTGAGGATTCTTCAGCCAAACAATCACATTTTCTCTCAAATTGCTCTACAATAGGCTCTTTCTCAGTTTCTGCTCAAGTACATAAAACTCTAAATACAAGCCGTGGTGTAATATCCGAGCCAGATCTTTTATTCTCTACTAAAGACGAACTTTTACAAAATTTAAAAGACCAAGATATCATAGATGTACGTCGTATAACTATCCGTCGGAATGGGCAGGTGCTTCCTACGAAGCACATCATTCTGACTTTTAATAGCCCTAATTTACCATCAAGAATTAAAGCTGCTTACTTGAACTGCCCCGTCCGTCCTTATATCCCAAATCCTCTCCGTTGCTTTAAATGCCAGCGTTATGGTCACACCACAACTACCTGTCGTGGTTCCGTTACCTGTGCACGCTGCGCAGAAGTTGGCCACGACAGTAATTCATGTCAAAACTCTGAACGCTGCATAAACTGCAAGGGTGATCATACAGCATATTCCCGTTCTTGTCCAAACTGGATACGTGAGAAGGAAATCCTTGCAGTTAAAGTTACTCAAAATCACTCCTACCCTGAAGCCCGCAAAGTTGTTGAATCCAGGACTCCGTCAGTCGGAGTCTCCTACTCTAGTCTACTCAAGCAACAACAAAATTCTGTAAGGCACATAAGCACCCAGACCGACACCTCCTTTCCACTAAGTAACTCAGCTAAAGCACAATCAACAACCACTTCAAATAGAGAAACCCGAGATGTTAGTTGTGGTAGTAAATGCTATGCAACCCCACAATTAGAGCGTTGGGAACCTTCCTCAGAACCTGTTAAAATAGTATACCAAGTCAATCAGTCTCAAAAATCTCCATGTCAATCCAAAAAGTCACCTGAACTGCAGACTAAGGCTGTTACATCTGCAAAAACACCACATAGACCTGATACTAGTAAAACTGACAAACCAAGCAAAAAATCTTGTATACAGAAAGAGAAAAAGACAATCCGGGGTTCTTCACAGTTTTCCACTGTGAAGAAAAAGAACAATAACAAAAGCCTAAACCCATCAGTTAGTAATTTAAAGGATCAGAAACAACTGAAAAACTTAGATGAAGAAATGGAATCTGACTGAAATGAATCAAATGCTGATTAGGAAACATCAGTTTTTGATCAATTTACACCTAATTAATTTTATGCTTGTTATTTATTTCTGCGAGTCTAAATTTGTTTTTATGTAGTATTTGTACGTCATCTTGGACTTTGTTGGTATTTTAACGGTTATTGCTTTTTAACTTCACAGTTTTTAATCAGAATACTTTGGTCTTTTAACTTTTAACTATCAACCTTTACTCTTTTTAATGGTTTTAAATATACATATTAGATTTCTCATTTATTGTTTTTCTCATCTTTTTGTTAGTTTTTTTTTTTTTTTTTTTGCTGCTCAATTTTGGGTAATATATAATTTTTACATTTTGACTTTGTCTTGGCGCAGCATGTCCCTAAAGGGAATTTGCGCCATAAAATCCCAACCAACCAACCAACTAACCAACCAACCAACCTTTCACAATTTTTTTTCTGTATTTCTGAATATTGCTAAGAGTTTTTCTCTCTCATTTTAGCCAAGAAAGATTGTAAAACTGTTTTCACGTTAAACCTGTAAAGCCATTTTCCAAAACTTTTTTTTAACGTCTTTTAAATAATTATAGTTATGCAGATATTTATCTTAAATACATCAAAGCAATAGATTTGATAAATATAGTATCATAATATTGTTTTAAATTTAAAACTTGGGTGTATTGCAGGGAAAAGCGGAGATCAATGAATGAGATATTAGGGGAGACCAGGGGAATGGCGACACCATAAGTGAATTTAATTTTTTCACCTCAAAAAATGTTTACTTTTCAATAGTAAAAATTCTAAAACTGAATCATGATCTTTTGTATCTGTATAAATTTAACCGTAATCATAACTGTAAAGTAAGCACTCATAGAAATAATTTTTTTCAACCTCTGTACCGTGGCGGGATTACCCAGGATACTGGGGTCATTCAGCCACTGTATCGGGGTAATGACGCCACTCATTAATGACCTAGTATATACCTAAAATGGATGCTAGAAAACGCATAACCTATTGAAAATATTTAGAAAGAAATAATTTAGCAGAATAATGAATAATTACAATGTTTCTTAAGCTAGATTTATTAATATGCTAAGCTTACAATTTATCTCAAATTGCAAAAGTCACCCGTTGCCATGGTGCCGGCAGTACCCCGAGAGGACATTATAGCGGAAATCCCCCAGCAAAGCCGAAAGATGAACCGAACTTGTTCAACAAATTGCATCAAAATGTCGGCGGATGCATGTAGATTACGGGTTATATTATCTTAAGTACCTAATGTTACAATGAAAGGTGTCTACCTCTACTCGTTTGAAGCTCCAAAATAAGAAGCAACTAGATGAAAAGTAATTTTTTCACTAGAACAAATGAACGACGTACAACAAAATCACTTCCACTCTGGGCACGGTTTCTATTGTTGACCTCTATAGTGCAGGCGCATTCACTATCTGAAACTGCCCTTAGTTTTTAAATTAAGCGTGGTGGAGTCATAACACCGAGTGGCGTCATTCACCCGGTCTCCCCTACATGTACCATCACCAGTAGGTCAAGCAAAACACTACTTACTGACAAAAAAATTTTTCATTTTTGAAATCAGGAGAGACCATATCTTAAGTTTCAGTAATGAAAATAATGCATTTTTTGGATCGGAAATTCAAAAGAATGTCCGATAAAATGAGGATTAAATCTGATTTAATTCATAAGCAGTAGGGGAATGGCGCTCACTTAAGGGAAAACATGAATTGCTAATCAAATTTAGACAAAAAAATCAATATTTTATTAACGAAGTATAACTCCAAAGCATAAGGAACAGTTTGCAATCAACTAATTTGCATAAAAGTTTAAGGATTTTTTTTTATCGTTTTATTTAAGTCGCCATCGATGGAGCGGTAATGCCCGCCTTGGTAGGGTAATTGTGCTCAGAGTTTGAATACAACATTTAAGTAAGACAAAAGTCACATATGTACCATAAGCCAAAAGCGGGTTCCCAGGGTGTGTGCTTGCTTACTTACTTACTTGTGTGGGCTGTTCACACCACTGCAGACTTTTTGCGACCACTTTACTTACACATATTGTCTACACATGTTGTGTTACACATAGAGTGGGCTACTTTTTTTAAATTAATTTTTTTTATTTTCACCACTTTTTAAAAATTGTAAACTTCTCCTTGTTTAATGACAGATTAATTAAGGCGAAAACAGGGGAATTTTATCATTTCATAAAAGTGGTGTCAATAAACAAATTTGAATTAAAAAGAAGATGCTCACTGGCAACACTTCTTCTGGAATTCCACACGAGCGCCATTAACCGTTATCACCATGTTGGGATTTAATGCATTATATAACTGGCGTAATAACGCACTACAAAAATAAATAAAAGCATGAAAGTACAGCTAAATGTATATATTTTGTAGACATAATGAGTAAATTAGTATTCAAAAATAAGAGTGTACACTTACCTACAAGTAAGTTGTTGTAGAATTTTATAATAAAACAACTTCAAACTAAAAACGTGAGGACACAAAAATATTTTCCTCCCGACGGGCACTAAATCCTTACTACGAACTTAGGATGAAGTTGGCTAGGTGCCGGTACCGATCGCACGTTTTCAATTCTATTCTGTTTAGAGATATTTGGTGAGCGGGATTATCCTTCTGAGCGTCATTACCCTACTTTCCCCTAGTTAATAGCTCTATTTATTATGCAAGCAGATGTGTCAATCTAAATATCACATACATGTAGGTTATGGATTCTAACATAAGAATCACACGGGTGCTATCCAGATAAAAAAGAACTATTAGATTATAGCTCTCAAAACGTGTCGCTATTCACAGAAATCATTTTTTGAAAACTAAGATATATTTATTTGCGACGATAACTAATTTATTATACGCGAATATTTCTTAAACAATAACGAAATAACATAACCCTTCACTGCACCACGTGCCATATCTGGCAAATACATAAAAGCATGATATTTTTCATTATGTGCTATGAATTTGGCTAATATGATTACTGTAACTGATCAAGAACTATCCAAAGCATGGAATGACACTTATTTTGCCCATGTCAGATGGGTGCATTATACAAAAAGTTAGAATTTATTTTTCGGAAAAAAAAAATTCAATCAAGCTATTAAGGGGTTATTCCATGAAAAGTGAAACCAAAGTAATATATTTTTTTTAATTTATAAAACAAATAACATTTAATTTATAAAGTCATGTAAATACATTTTTTTATAGCTTAGAGTTTGCATTTTCTGAAAACATGCAGTTTAAGTATAAAAAATAAATTAAACAAAAGTATTAGCACTAAAAATGTGAGAGTGGTGACATTGAGAACATTTCACTTAAATTACGGTAAAGTTTAACAAGTTATTGTCATTTCAAAAATTATTTGTAAAAGTTGTAATTAGGCTAGTTTTTGTATTTGAATATTTTATTTTTAAAATTTATAAAAGAAATTAGGATTCATAAATAAATTTTGATGCATTGAATTGTTACGTCCGTAACAGGCAAATGTTACGTCTGTAACGATTTCATTATCCCATGTATTAATTAATAATTATTTTAATGTTTTCAAAATTGCAGTTTCCAACAGCTAATACCCTAATAATGAATTATTTCAGAAAAAGTAAAATGTTCCTTAAAATTCACAGGATTATGAAAATAACTGCAACTATATGCAGTTGTCTGATTTGGGAATTACGTCCTTAACACCTAGATTTTACTTTTTCAAAAATTATGGGAACATTTTTCAGATTTCAAAATTTAATATTCTATTTATAATCCTTAGACAGACCTTAAATATAAAATAATCCATGTAATAAGTATTTTTTTTTTACATTATTTATGAAGCTTTAAAGTCTCTGTTACGTCCGTAACCATGGAATGACCCTAAGGTAAGATTTACTTTCATCATTTTTACTGAATACTTAAAAATATTAGTATAATAAAAGTTGCAGAATGTTAAGCAGATAAAATTAATTAATTTAAGCTCATTTACTTGCAAAATATAGCAATACAATTTCTTAAAACCCTAAATATGTACATATGGCGCACACCATAAAATATCAAATTTTAGCTGAAATTTTGAAATTTAAATTTTTTTACTATTTTCCCCATTATTAGACCGATATATAGATTTAATTTTTTTTAAAATAAAAATAGAAAAATTCGTGCGAAAAGAATGCCTTTAATCTGTAAATTTACAACTATTTTTAAAGCAAAAGTTTTAAAACATATAGCCTATTAATTTCAAAAATACTAATCTAAATCTAAGAAAATCTACAATTTACGTTGGTAAAGAATAAGTTTAATTTTCCGTTTCACCGGCAACAACATCGACACGTTTCCCTAAAGACTTTCATTGGCCTAGGGAATTTAGAGCAATTTGTGGAAAGAAAGTACCTCTAGAGACCAGAATTTTTGTGTTCTTATAAGATGAAAAACAATTACTAAAAGCTTTTTTGTTTTAAGATTGTAATCTAAGACGATGGTTTGAGAAGAAACCTTTAATACTTTTCGTTAAAAAAAAAATTTATATAGGGTTCGTACGGGGTAGGGAATTTTCCAGGAGAGTTACCAGTATTTTTCTATAGAAAAAGAAATCTAAATTAAACGGGCAAATTTCCACTTCTTTTAAGGAGTGATTTTTTTATAAGAAAATACTGGTGCTGAAGAAATTTCTGGCCTGCAAAATTCCAGGAGGCATACGAACCCAGTTTATGAATTAAGATTTTGATATCAACTTAATAGTGCAATTAGGGGTAAGTAGAGGAATGACGCTCACTTAAGGGAAAACATGTATAGCTAGCCAAATTCACGCAAAAAATCAATATTTTATTAATGAAGTAAAACTCCAAAGTATAAAGAACAGTTTGCAATTAACTAATCTGTATAAAAGTTTTAGAAATTTTTTTATCGTGTTATTTATTTAACAATGGATTGAGCGATAATGCCATGGTAGGGTAATGGCGCTCAAAATTTTAATACAATATTTAAGTTGGAATTATTTATAGTTGAAGCAACAAAGTACTACAAAAATAAGTAAAAGAATGAACGTATAGATTAATTTATATATTTTTTAGAAATAATGAGTAAATTAACATTTGAAAATAAGAGTGTAAACTTACCTTCAAGTTGGATTTTGTAGAATTTTATTCTAAAACAACTTCAAAGTAATAACGTGAGGCCAGAAAAATACTTTCCTCCCGACGGGCACTATATCCTTACTAAGAATTTAGGATGAAGTTCGTTAGGTGCTGGTACCGATCGCACGTTTTTAATTCTATTCTGTTTAGATATATTTGGGTGAGCGGGATTGCGTGCTGCGCGTCATTACCATACTTTCACCTATATGGGCCATATTAATGAAGAGTTTTCTTTAAAGTCTGTTTAACACATGTATTAGTCCGGGAGCCGATGACATCGAAAGCCCCGTCATCGCGGAATTGAAAACTTTTTATGTAAGCCGATAATAAAAAGTCATGCGAACAAAATGAGCTAGGTATGACTAGGTTTGACAAGCCAAAAATATGTTCAATTAAATTATTTATTATTAAAAAGCTTTAATTTTTTACCGTCATCGTGGATTTTGATCACTCTTAGAGCATTTTATAGAAAATTTTGTGCTCTTTCAGAAAAACGTAGTATGACAAACTGTTATACATGTTTTAACCCTTAAATGCGCGATTTTTTATTTTATTTCGAAAACATGATATATGATTCTCTGAAAGGTGTATTACACAGGAAAAATAATGAAAAAAATATCAGAGATGTTTTTCATATAATACGTCAATCTTTTCTACTGTTGCACACCTGCAATACAAGTAAATACCACTGTCGTGTGGCTGTTTTACGCTAAAATATTACAAATCAGTAAATATTTTATAATACGTATGTCTCAAAATAACTTATTTTATATAATTATTTATTTTATAAAGCTTAAATTTTAACCCTTTAATTCCCATCACAGAATATGTTCTAGAAGTTACGTAGGCCAGAGAATCTGACTTCACACCAGAAAGTTTCAATGGTTAATTTCGCTTTATTTAAATATCGAAAGTATGTTATTAATTAAACCAAATATTGATGTTTTAATTTTCTGGTGTGAATTAGGTATATACAAATAAAACAAAATCTATTAAATTAAAAACACTGTTGGTTTGCATATATTCAAAACTGCGCACCAAAAGGTTAAAGAGACGGCCGGTAATAAAATTACGCATTTATTTTGTTTTGAATTTTTACGGGTGGGCAAGTGTCGGCTTTCCGCGAAAACGGTAAGTCATTACAGCATTATTATAATAATTAATTTAATTAACCTTTAACTGATGTTACCGGTCTCTCCAGACCGCGACTTTTTTCAATTTTTATAGTTTAACTTGCAATTTTCAGTTTAACTGCAAACACTACCGAAATTTTGTTCCGTTTGAAACTTTAGTACTATCACCAGACACTTTTGAATAGGTGAATTTTAATTATGACAGTCGTGTACAAAAAGTTTAGTACAAAAACACCATCCTATGAGTTAATCGCGTCTTTTATTCATCTTTCGATGGAGCGGTCTCACAGACCGCTTCACACTAGTTATGTGACAATTTCTGTGACATCAGTTAAAGGTTAAACTTATTTTCGGCTTGTCGAACCTAATCATACGTAGCTCATTTTGTTCTCATTACATTTTGCTATAAATTTACATAACAAATTTTCAATTCCGCGAGGACGGGGTTATCGATGTCACAGGCTCCCGGACCATATACAAGGTGTCCATAATTAAACGACCTTACTTTAAAGTTGTCTAGAGGCGAAACTATTTGTCAGAAAGTTGTGAAATTTTGGGACGGACATAATGAAGGAATGGGAATTTGTTTAAGCGAAAAAACAAAAATTATTTCAAAATTTTGCCTCCAGAGGGCATTTTTTAATGAATTACACATTTTTTACAGTTTTTACGCTTTATTTTTCTCAGATTAAGTAAGACAAATATACAGACCGTCCCCTGAAAAAAATAAAGCCTAAAAACGTTTAAAAATTATTGGTGTTCGAATTGAACGGACCGTACAATCAATGAAAAAAAAATCCACCTACGACAGCCGCCATTTTTTTCCCAGAGCTCAGGCCTAGTATTCAATAGGCGGTGGCTAAACGTGTAATTTATTAGAAAACGCCAACTGGTGGCGAAATTCTGAACTAATTTTTTTTTGCTCAAACAAATTCCCATTCCTTCATTATGTAAGTCACAAAATTTCACAACTTTCTGACCAATTGTTTCGTATGTAGACAATTTTAAAGTAGTGTCGTTTAATTATGCACACCCTGTACTTAAATTCTTAAAAAGTGTACAGTTTCTTTTTAACCTTCCGTCAGGCGCATCTTCAGAATCCTGGGTTCTGACTAGTGTTGCCAGATGTCCAAATATAAGCGGGATGTCCCGAGTTTCACGGGCTCCTTGACGCGCCCCGGTTAACCACTGAGCCGGAGGCCAATAGTCCCGATTTTGCATGATGCACGATCTTTTTAACACATTCCACCATAGTTGAAAATTGTTTATGAATTCCGTTTGTCTGTCTGTTTGTCCGTGCTCTAACTAGCGTAGCTCAAATTAGATTTCAATAAAATTTATATATTTTATCGGTGTTTACTGTGGCACGTTTGGTATTGAAAATGAAGTGTGTAGCATTTACGGCTCATTTACAGGAACACTCAAAATAATTCCGTTACATTACGGGGGAAAAATCATTTGCGGTGTATTTTAATGATAGTACACTATTTTAAATATATTGAAAATTTTTATATGTCACTGATGTGTAGGGGAGACCGGGGTTAGTTGTGCCAGAGGCAAGTTGTGCCATCGAGCTTCCTGACTGAGCCAATAGCTTGCAGCACCTGTCGCGTTATGTGAGGGAAGAAGTTGATTGTCTCAGTGTGCTGCGTATGTTTTTGTAGTATAGCGTTGCGTTGTTTTCGAGATAAAAATATTTATCTTTTTGTCTATCGTAAAAGTAAATTTTGCGACCTCCGTTGGAATCGCCATTGCCACTAGCGATATTGAGGTATGTAAACTTCCCTGACAATTTTTAAATGCTGTTATTTTGAGCTGTTATTCTATGTATTTCATTTGTTAATCATGCCAAAATTTCGGAAACTAATGAATAAAGTTTAAAATGGCGTAACAGGGTCTAGTTGTCAGTGTCACTACTTTCCCCAGCATAATTTTTCCTCATAAATTTAACTTCCTATGTTCCTCAGTAACTATTAGACCGTTATCCATCAGAGATGAGAGCATTAAAGACCAGAATGACAATGAAATTTTTAACTGTTAATAAACCAAGCACTTCAGCAATAACTTTAATCAGTGATGGTGAGATTGCAGGACCGTATTCAGAAGTAAGAAATCTCATTGAATTAGATGACTGTATGACAATTGATAATAGCAATGTGTCAATGGTAAGCCTTACAGACATAAGACCACTCCCTAAAGCAGGACCTCGAAAAGGCAAGTGATCTATTCGTAAATGTTTGGAATCTGCCATTCTAACAAGCACACCTGTAGAAGACAAAATTCGAGCAAAACATTAAGCAAAAGAACGCAAAAAAGAAATTGAAGAAGATAAAGCAAAAAAGAAACTGTATTGAAAGGCCAAGCAGTGCATAAAAAATTACACCTAGATTATTGAAAAAAAGGGAGAAGCATGTATTGGATAGTTCTGAAGATGACGAAAATTGCTTATATCTATTTTGCTTGGAGCAATACAAAATTTCTAGACCCGTAGAAGACTGGGTGCAATGCATGCCATGTAAAAGATGGGCGCATGTCAAACATACCAAAGATGAACCTTATTGTATTTGTATTAACTGCAAATCAGATGCTGAAAGAAGCTATGACAATGAGCGATTAAAAATATAGGATACAGGCCTACACGTTGTAGTAGGCTACCGAGTCTAAAGATCAATATGGCCAAGGATTAGTGTTGGCTTACTTTTTATTTGTTTCTTGATTATGGCAGTTATTTTTTCTTTTAATTGCTAAGTGTCTCTAAAAGTATCTTTATAAAGGACTAATAGTTTACAAGTGTTAACAATTCAGCTATTTTATTTTTATTTGATTTACAATATTATAAAAACACGAAAGTGTTTTATTGTGTTAAGAACGTTGTAAATGAATAAATTTCTCATTCTTGATTTATGATATCCCATTTAATCGCCTTTCTTACATAATTTGTTTATGTTAGAATGTACTTGTATGTATCATTTATGTGTCACAATGTGCCCCAAGCATGTCACAACTTGCCCCGTAGCGGGGGTTAGTAGTGACAAATTTCGAGGTTACGCAGAATTCAATTTATGATATGAAAAACGTTAATAATTTTAATAGTAGTTTTATAAATATGTTACGCAAGATTTACTCTAATGGTATGATACACTAAATGTTTAGCTTCAGTTCAAATCTTACGGCTAATATCAAAAATATGGAAAATGTCACTAGTAGCCCCGGTCTCCCCTACTATAAAACGCTTACTGTAGAATCTGGTGTGCATATAATTTATCTTTCATTTACACAGACACACAAAAGTATTTGGCTACAGTATAATGCATATGAAGAATAATTGATGAAAGTGCGTTTTCTCTTGTCATACGCGTTTTAAAATTATCCATTTTTTACCCGATTGCCAAGAAGGGTTATGTGTTTCACGCGTATCTGGGTATGTGGATTTCTTTATACCCTCAAAACATCCCAACGGCTGGATAAAGTTTAACGAATGAAGTCTCTATCGATTCATCTTAACCGTCCGATGGTTATAGGCTAGGTATTGTTTTTATAAATTCAAAAGGCGGCCGTAAAATACAAAATGGCGGTAGAGACGAAAACAAATTACGCTACCTATTGAGTGGCATATCATTGGATACGTCTTTCAAAATGAAAACTATGTTTCATTGACTATTTTACAATCAGAAGCTCCATTTAAATATTACACAACCTGGAAGTTCTGTAGGTAGGATCTCAAGCTTTACTGCAACTCTAACCTTCATAGACATCTATAGGCCTCATCAAAACAGTGTTTATAGATAGGAACTAACAATTAAACACAACTTAAAAGTCATCAATACATGTAAATAAAAAAAAAAATGGGTAAGCATTATAAAATATAGTTTCACATTTATGAGAAATAATTAATTAGTTCGATTTTTAGGCAGTCGACTTTTTTGATTTTTTAAATTTAATTTTTACTTGTTTGCCTATTATTTGGTACGATTGAATTCTGTAGATCCTATACAGGGCTACACAAAAGATTCTAAGTGCATTTCCGTTTATTACCGGAAATTGCTGAATGGGAATTTTCAGCTGTGCTATGCGGTGAATTCAACCAATTTTTACCGTCCTATGGATCCTACACAGGACTGCGCGAAAAAAATTCGGATACTTTTCGGAATATTCATGGCAATTCCAGAAACTGGGTTTTTAAATGCGTTATGCGTTTTCTAAATTGTTTATTTAAACATACTTCATCTTAACAAATTGTGAAGTTTTGTTACAGTATTTCGACTATGTTGGAAAGTTTCAAATTCTATACTGGACGCATGATTTTTCTTTCTATTTAAAAAAAAAATAGTACCACTTTAGTCTGCATCGGGTGAACTTAACCCTTTATGATCCAAATTATGTATTCATGAGAATTTCATCTTGTAAAGCCATTTTCGTGAATATTTGAAACTACATTTGAAGATTTACACAATCATTTAACACTTTCATCGCGAGGGACAAGATAACTCGTCTTCCAGGAATATCAGCTATCATTCAAGGAAAATCAATTCGTACCGGAAAATTCTGTCATTTAATTATTAGACATTGATTTTCATATGTGATGCTTAATAGTTACCGGGCAGAATTTTCCGGTGCGAATTGATTTTCCCAAACGGACACGACATTTTATTTACTTTGTTTTTTTTTAGCTCAGCCTTGCTTTTTCTAGCACGCTGTTCCTTTTTCCCTATCTTGCACTGAAGAAGAATCTCGCTAGTAGATTCGAAACAGCTGTTTGCTGCTTTTTAATATTGTTGCAGCTCAGCCTTGCTTTTTCTAGCACGCTGTTTCTTTTTCCCTATCTTGCACTGAAGAAGAATCTCGCTAGTAGATTCGAAACAGCTATTTGCTGCTTTTCATTTATTATTTGTGCATTTTTAAACGTTGTTTTTGCTGCTTTTTAATATCGTTGCAGCTCAGCCTTGCTTCTTCTAGCACGCTGTTCCTTTTTCCCTATCTTGCACTGAAGAAGAATCTCGCCAGTAGATTCGAAACGACTATTTGCTGCTTTTCTTGCATTATTTGTGCATTTTTAAACGTTGTTTTTTCTGCTTTTTAACGACATTTTATTATTTTTTTATGTTTGTAAGGACAAACAAATCATTAGAGTGAGAAATGTTGTTTATTTTACTTTGAAAAATAATAATCAATAAGTTTTAAATGAATTTGTGTTTTGTTTCAATTTTACGCTGCGCTTTTGCACTGCGAGAAGCGGCTCAGGCTCTTAGTGCAAAGGCGCGCCATTGCCACGATCAAAGTGTTAATAAATTGTAAAAGAATTTTGCAAATTAAAATTAAATTTGAATTTATAAGGATTTTGTGCAATATTTATAACTTCACACAAATCTATTACAGTAGTACCCCGACTTACGTCCTCTCGACTTATATCACCCCGCATTTACATCGTCTGGCCTGAAAAAACAAACACTTATTAAAGACGCACTTTGAACATTTTTGAAGACTTTTTGTTCTATGAAGGGAAAAAGTCCTGCGACAGTCACGTGATAGTGACAAATAATTAATAAAAGTCACTGGAAAAAGCTTATAAAACTCATTCTGCTGTTACAAAGTGCTTCTATGAAAAAAAAAGAAAAAATTGTCCGTTCAAACTTTATTGCAAGATCTTTTCACATCCTCTAAAACTCGGACAAGGCAACTAGAATAACAATAAATTATAAGTTAACAATTTATTGATTTATTCCAACTTCTTGTATTGCAAATGCATCTTTTTTGCTAATATTAAATATATGTTGCAAGATAATCCCTAAATACAATAGAATATGTTCATTAGATTTTGAAGAATTCTTATTACTTATCCACTTTTGCTTATCTAAATGTACCTCTACTTACGCCATTTTCAACTTACGTCTCTAGTCTTGTAACGAATTGCTGACGTAAGTAGAGGTATTACTGTATTTAAAATATTTTTTTAGCATTTTATTGAATTAGAAAATGTACAAAAATAATGCTCTTACAATAAAAGTATAGAAGTATTTCCGAACTGAAACTTTTTAACCACAATCTTTCAACGTCAAGCAAGTTGAAAAGATGCAAATAAAAAAAAATAATCATAGGAGAGATCGGGGAAATGGCGACACATTAAAGGAATTTAATTTTTTTCACCACAAAAAATTTTTATTTTTTAATTGTAAAAATTCTAAAGCTGAAACATTATCTTTAGTATCTGTATAAATTTAACCGTAATCATAACTGTAAAGTAAGCACACATAAAAAAAATTCTTTCAACCTCTGTACAGTGGTGGAATTACCCAGGATACTGGGGTAACTTCGCCACTGTATCGGGATAATGACGCCACTATATAATGACCTAGTAAATAATTAAAATGGATACTACGAAACACATAACCTACTAAAAATGTTTAGAAAGCTATAATTTATCAAAATAATGAATAAATACAATGTTCCTTAAGCTATATTTATTAATGTGCTAAGCTTACAATTTAACTCAAATTGGAAAAGTCACCCTTTGCCATTGTGGCGGCATTACCCCCAGAAGACAATATAGTGGAACCCAGCAAAGCAGAAAGAAGAACCTAACTTGTTCAGCACATTGCATCAAAATGTCGGCGAATGCATGTAGATTACGGATAGTATTATCTTAAGTACCTAATGTTTCAATACAATGTGTTTACCTCTACTCATTTGAAAATCTAAAATAAGAAGCAACTACATGAAAACTAATTTTTTCACTAGAACAAGCGATAGACGTACAACAAAACCATTCTTACTCTATTATTGGCGTCTACAGTGCAGGCGCAATCGCTATCTCAAACTGCCGCGTTAGTTTTTAAACTAGACGAGGTGACGGCATAACCCCGAGTGGCGCTATTCCCCTGGTCTCCCCTACTTTTAAAAATATTTTCGTTTTGTGCAGCGAATAATGCTTTTAGAACAAGATAAAGTAAAGTATAACTCATTCTTAACTGTATTGCTGCTAATCGATGTATTAAATGAATTTTATAACGAGTTCTTTTATTGGTACTTTAACCCTCACAGTACTAAGATGGACATTTTGCAGTTTTTTTTTCATTTAGAATCTTATGCTAAAATTATTTTCTAAGACTTTTCCTACAAAGGTCTGTTTCATAATTTTGTCTACTTAGTAAATATCTCACAGCTAATTTTTTGTTGTTGTTTATTTGTAGAAGTTTCCAATGGGATCACATTAACCGCATCTTAGGCAATCAGGGTATAAATGAAAGCTTTCTGTCGTTTATCACGCTTCAAGACAAAAAAAGAAAATTTTTGGCATCCTATCAAATGTAGTTCACTAGATGGCGCTGTGGGTACAGCATTATCATACAAGCAAGTGTAGGCACCTCGCCTCATTTCGTTATTTTTTTCAGTTTTCACTATTCAACGGAATGTATTGTCGCGTCGTATGAACATTATAATTAACTATGGGGGCCTAAATTACCTATAGGGTCACCCCTTTTTTAATCTTAGGCATTTAAGTAATATTTTCATTCTAGTACTGCGAGTGTTAAAGTACCATCGGGACATAAAGGGTTAATACAGTTCAACCTGTGAAGAGAGAACCTTTCTATCATAAAGTTATAACTTAAAATCTACCTACCTGTGACAGAAATTTGCCTAAAACGGATTTGTTTGCGTTTCCTAGCGAATCTGTTTTCACTAGTTTTCTTGTACTTTTTTAAATACATTGTGTAAACGAAACCAGTTTATAATGGAATTCTCTTTTCAAGTATTTTGCCTGCGTTCGAAGTTCTTTTTTTTTTTTTAAATGTACAATATTGAATAAATACATCTATTTTTAGTCAATTGTAACTGATTTAATAAATCGGCAGTTAGTTTTTTTTATAAAATAAGAACAAGAATAATTGGATTGATTCACAAAAAATACTGTTACGGAAATATCACAAATCTTACATGAACATTGTAAATAAATGTATTGTGATCCTATCTGTAACTGAGAGGTGTTCTTTTCGTAAAACATTTTTAATAGGGGAAAAGCTAAATTCATGTAGGGGAAAGTAGGGGAATGGCGCTCAGTTGAGAGAAAACATGAATAGCTAGTCAAATTTAGACAAAAAAATCTATTTTATTAACAAAGTATAACTCCAAAGCATAAGGAACAGTTTCCAATCAACTAATTTTCATAAAAGTTTTAGGAATTTTTTTTATCGTTTGTTTTTAAATGACCATCGATTGAGTGGTAATGCCCGACATGGTAGGGTAATTGCGCTTAGAGTTTGAATACAACGTTTAAGTAAGACAAAAGTCACATATGTAGTTGTGTGGGCTATTCGCACCCCTGCAGACTTTTTGCAACAACTTTACACATATTGTGCCCACATACTGTGTTAGACATATAGTGGGATACTTTTTTACAGTTAGGTTTTTTGATTTTCACCACTTTTTTGAAATCGTAAAATTCTCCTTTTTTTAATGACACATTAATAAAGGCGAAACCAGGGAAATTTTTATCCTTTAAAAAAACTGGTGTCAATCAACAAATTTGAATTTTTAAAAAGTTACCCACTGGCAACACTTCTTCTGGAATTCCACGCGAGCGCCATTACCCGTTATCGCCATGTTGGATTTTAATGCATTATAATTGGCGTAACAATTGTTACGCCAAAAAAATCTGAACTAAAAAAAATCTGAAGAAAATCTGTAGGTAATTGGCCCAAAAATCTGTAGGTAATTGGCCCATTTCTGCAGATATTTTAAAGAATATCTCAAGAAATTCTGCAAATATTTTAAAGATAAAGCTGAACCTGCGAAATTACTTCAGATTTCTGTAGAATTTCTGGAGAAAGTGGAGATTTCTTCAGATAATCTTCAGATTATTTTTAGTAGGGAACGCACTACAAAAATTAATAAAAGCATGAAAGTACAGCTAAATGCATATATTTTTAGACATAATAAGTAAATTAATATTTGAAAATAAGAGTGTACACTTACCTTCCAGTTATATGCTGTAGAATTTTATAATAAAACAACTGCAAACTAATAACGTGAGGACACAAAAATACTTTCCTTCCGACGGTCACTTTATCCTTACTGGGAACTTACGATGAAGTTCGTTAGGCGCCGGTACCGATCGCACGTTTTCAATTCTATTCTGTTTAGAGATATTGGGTGAGCGGGATTACCCTTCCAAGCGTCATTATCCTACTTTCCCCTAAATGGTTGAGAAAATAACCACATTAAAAAATGTTTAGCTTCGGCTGAATCGCTGTGCTTACTGAATGTGATCCAACAAAGTATTTTGTAAAAAAAGGTTAGACCGGGGGAATGCCGCACCCCCGCCCAGTTTAAAAACTAACAGCAGTTTGATATAGTGAATGTCTCTTCACTATAGTGGGCAACAATAGAAACAGTACCTAAAGTCAGAGCGATTTTGATGTACGTCGTTGGTTTTTTCTAGTGAAAAATTTAGTTTTCATCTAGTTGCTTCTTATTTTGGAGCTTCAAATGAGTAGAGATAAGCACCTTTTATTCTAACATTAGGTATTTAAGATAATATTACCGGTAATCTACATACATTCACCGACATTGTGATGCAATGTGTTGAAAAATTTCGGTTCTTCTTGTGGCTTTACTTGGGGATTTCCGCTATAGTGTCCTCTCGGGGTAATGCCACTACCATGCAAATCGGGTGAGATATAGCCTCATTTGAATATAGTGGAGCCGATTCAGCAGAGTGACTTTTGCAATAGGAAGTAAATTGTAAGCTTAACCATTATTCTGCTCAATTACATTGCTTTCTAACTATTTTGATTAGGTTATGTGTTTCCTAATATCCATTTGATGCATGTGCTGGGACATTAAAGAGTGGCGGCATTACCCCGGTACAGTGACGGAATTGTCCCAATATGCTTGTTAATCCCTTCATTGTGCAGAGGTTTAAAAAATATTTTTTTTATGTGTGCTTACTTTACAGTTATGATTACTGTTAAATTTATACATATACTGACGATCATGATTCAACTTTAGAATTTTTACTATAAAAAAACATTTTTTTGAGGTGAAAAAAATTAAATTCCCGCCGTGCTTACTGAATTTTATCCCGCAAAGACTTTTGTATGAAAAGTATCATATACTTTTACTAGGAGACGAATTAAATAAATTTTATATTGCATTTTTTTTAATGGTACTTAAAAGTCCACATAAAGGGTTAATATAAAAGACATTCTACCGAGATTTTCGTAAAAAAATTAATTATTCCCAAACTAAGTTAAAATTCCAATTGCTAATTTTTGTTACTATTGAACAAACCCTGGAACTGAAAAATGAGTCAAATATTCACTCCTCCTTCCATTGAAGCACATAAAGGATAACAGTGATTCTTCTATTCCAGGTTTAATGAAAATGTTTGATAAATCTTTGCCTTATAAGATTTTGCAAAATAAAAAGAACCTCCGAGAAACTTCAAAATTTTCTTCTAAACAGCAAAATATTCCTCCAAAATATGCTTTTAACACGCGATTATCACATTTTGCTAATATGCGAGTATTTAGAAAAGCAAATGCCTCGAATATCAGTGGAAATGAATTGTGAATGACATTTAGATCACGTTCTGGGAAGATTGTAATGAGAGTACAGGTCAGCCTTTCGATGTAACCTATTTCAACACTTTTTGAAACAATGAAATATTTCAGGAAATTTGCATAATGAATGTCTGACATATATCCTACCATATGTATGATAATCGACTATTATTTTACGTATTTTGGTTGACCACCAAAGCTTAATACATATATACACTAAATAAATTAACATATTTTCCTGTAAAGTTGCTCAAAATATATTCACCATACTATATTTCTCAAAATACAAGCATTCTGTTGAAACTGTATCGTATAATTGATAATAGATTATAACAAGTCAAATTGTTTACATTTTGAACATTTTTTTTAATGAGCATTTTCTCATAACTAGAAACGGTGCACAACTATCAGGTAACCATGAAAGTTCGTGCGGTTTTCATGAGACATAAAAAAAGACCCACAAATCTCTTAAACACTGATTTTATTCTTCGAAATAAGCAACATTGACTTCAATTACATGTTCCCAACAAAATATAAGCTTATAAATGCCCTATCGAAAAATTTTTTAGCAGTCTTTGTGACTATGTCTCGGTTTTGGAATTGCTGTTCCCGCAAGTGGTTATCCATGGCTAAAAACAGGTAACAGTCCGATGCGGTGACGTTCTGAGAGTAACGCGGATCAGTCAAAACTTCCGAGCCCAGTGTTTTGATAACTTCTTTGGTCGCGTTCGTCGTATGAGGGCTGGAATTCTCGTGGAGAAGAACTCCTCTCCTGCTGACCTGTCTCCTGTTGCAGCGTCGGCTGCTTTTAGAACACAACAGCTGAAACTCGTTGAAAATGCAAGGAGAAGGTATCGGCTGTAGTGGTTTACCCGCTTTCTAAGAATTCATAGTGAACTATACAAACGCTGGTCCACCAAACAGACAACATTATCTTTTTTGATGAATGTCCAGATTGGCGACCAATCAGACGGAACCAGAAGTCGACCAACGATATTTTCCATTCTTGCTATCTCACATGACCCATTTTTGGCACATGTCAATATTTGGTCCAGGAATGAGGCTTTTTTGTGGCGTGACAGCAGTAACAAGCACATTTTCAACAGTCGCAGTTTCCTTCGGACAGAACATGGTGGAACACACTTGCTGAGTTTCCACGTCACCCCAATGTTATGCAGATGCGATCGAATGGCTTCGTTAGATATTCCAAGCCTGTATGGCAGATTTGGTGCGGATTATGCTTGATTTGCTCCTTCAGCTGGACTTTCTATAGGTTGGTGGACGACCGACCTTGTCTTCGTGGCTTTCGTCTCTTTGAAAATCAGCTGAAACGCTTTTGAGCTGTCCCTTCATTCACCGTAGTCCCTCCAAATGCGGTGCATATTCTTCTAGCGGTCCCTGCAGCTCTGTTTCCTAATTTGAACTCGTAGAGCAAAAAAGGCCTCAAAATCTCTTGTCAACAATATGTTCCTTCAAAGATAGCGCTTCCTACAACACTAATAGCGAAGCATGTGATGTGCGCTTGACTGAATGAGGCTTGAGGGAATGTGCAAGATGCTAACGAAAAAGACAGGCTACCGCGGTGCATTCCACGTGTCTTTTTTTACAGATTGCTAGAGTGACGTGATGCTCTTTTCGTACATCTGCATTGGTGCATTCGAGCATCACGTGACTCCGGCGGTCTGTAAAAAAAGATACGCATAAAGCATCGCGGTAGCCTTTCTTTTTCGTTAGCCTCGGAATGTGCAGATATGACGTCATCAGAATAAGTTTCACCACAGCTACGCGACAAAAGTAACTGCTCTAAAAAACCGCACAAACTTTCTTGGTTACCTGATACTTCACACTGTACAGAAGAAAAAGGAAAGAAAGAAGGGAAAAGCACACAGACTCTATTTTTAAGATACAATTAAATTATTTCAATATTTAGAACCGAAGGATTTCATGTAGTAAAACAGGAATATATTCCTGTTTTTTATTTCATTTAGATTAAATACTACATTATACTATATTAACATTTTATTATGATTGGCGATGAATAAGTCTTAAAATTTTATAACTCCATTATATACTTTTTTACCGGAACAATTATTTATAAGTATTTTAAAGATATGTGGTTAATCCAAGAAACGTAGGCTATCAAATACATAGACAAAATAAAAAAATTAACGCTTTCAGCTTCAAAAAATTGTGAACGTCAAAATTTTATCTTTCTAAAGAAAAATATCCCTGTACGTATCCTTCTAATATGCAATTGTTGCAGTTTATTAACTTATTTTGAAAAGCGATTGTCTGGAATATTAGGAGAGATAAATTGCGAATGACCTTGCGGTTGCGCTCTTGTGTCATTAATGAGAGATTAGGACAGCGTTTCGAAATATCTTGGAACAACACATTTTAATGTGGAAACAATTCATGAAAATTGTGTAATGAATGGCTCAAATCTATAGTTTATTATCTACAATTTAATACACAATTTCGAAAGTTTGTGACTTCTTTATTCTTTTATATTTCGCGAATCAATTTTGTCACTGTTTAACCTTTAACCCCTTGAGGGGCACCGGTATATATTATACAGGGTGTCCGGTCTCAACGGTGTCCAATGGCTAATTCCTAAACCGTTAGTCATAGACATATAGTTCCAATTACAAAAATGTTTTAAATCATGTAAAGAAATATTTTAAAAGCGATTTAGGTCAATAAAAACATTTCTTAAAAAATTACGAAATTAAAATTTTTATACGGTCCCCCGGTCCTATAAGTTATATTTAGAAAATTTGTTCTGTTACACTGACAAGTAATACAGAACAAGTCCCGTTATTCTAAGATTAATATTGAGCGAGTAATAGCTGTTCAAAGTTGGAGCATATTTTTTGCTGCAAATTGGGGGTAATTCACAAATTTAGTCGAAATATAATTTCGCCAGATAAATTTAAAAATGGTTGAGAGTAAAATTAACATTGCAATATAAATTTGAAATCTTTAATCATTCTGACATATTAATGCAAAATATACAATTTGTAATGAACATTTAAGAAGAAAGAAAAAACAGAATTTTTAAAAATAAAATGATGCTAAATTAACAGCCTCAATTCTTTACAAAATGATGCGTATTTTAAAATATTATTAGATTTCACTAGCATGCAAAAGTTGGGTTATTTCATGTTTTTTAGCATTTGATAATTGATTCTTATGTATTCTGTACCGCTGAATCCGAAATTGTCCTTCATTTGTAACCATCACATCAGGATTTTCCGCAAATTACAAAGTTAAAAAGTTTAAAGTTAAAATTAAATCTCCTCCCCCATCTCATCGGAACACTCAGCTGTTTAGCTGTAAGAATCCCGGGATAAGCAAAAATATCAAATTATTGAATAAAAAAAATAAAATAAAAAATGTTTTACATACGTTTTATAGTATGAGATTTTCGCTATATTTTAACTTACACATTTACGATACCCCACCAGTGGCCGAGAGGCCCTGCTCTCGAAGCTGGTAGACAGGAGGTGCTGGGTTCAATCCCAATCGCGCCCGTCGGCCTAATCTTTCGGAGTTTTTGTGGTTTTCTTCGAGCCTTGGTTTTCCAAGCGTAAATACGGGTTAGGTTCCCTTAGAAAGACCCCACGGAGGGCTCTCCGCCGTTTGGGCCTATATCGCTCGTGCTGATAATTGGCCGTCATAACCACAACCAATCAACCACATTTACGATTTGCAAAAAAGTTCTAACGTGGTGGTTAAAAATGAAGGTCAATTTCAGATTCAGTGCTAAAAAGTACGTAAAAATCAATTATCAAAAGTTAAAAAACACAACAATTTCATCTACTTTATAGTATCCGATTTTTGCTATTCTTTAAATTTGACAATTTATAATTTGCGAAATATCCTGACATAATGGTTAAAAATTAAGGAAATTTTCGGATTCAGTGCTAAAAAATACATACTAGTTAAAAAACCCAACAATCGCAGTCTTGCATTAAAAACTAATCTAAAACTTTTTCCTAAACTTCTTGACGGTAATCTATCCGAAATTTCTTGTGTTATCCAGTAAAATAAGTATAAATGGTAACCACCGAAAATCCTAATAATATTAGATTGTTATCGGGTTTACGCCAGTATGTAAAATGTAATCTTGATCGGAAATTTAAAATTCTAGTACAAATTTTGAACTGGAAAAACATATACATACGTCATTGAAGTAACATAAAAACTTATAAAAATAACATAATTTTTGTTAAAAGAAACAGTCTCAAATCCTGACAAAATAAAACATATGTTCTTTTAGGCAATCTGAAACTTAATAAATGTTAACTTAATCATAATACTTGTACGATTTTTTTCAAAGCGCAGATACACATGAAATAAGATCTTTGAATACTTTAAGCACTTGATATGTGACCCCTGAAAGCCAAGCCGAACTCATTTGTTTTCAGAGCAGAAAAGTGGCATAAGTCATGCATTTTTAAAGTTTCACAACTCGCTCAATTTCAGTGTTATATGAATGGGACTTTTTTGCCTTACTTGTCAGTGTAACAGAAAAAAATTACTAAATATAACTTATAGGAGCGGGGGACCGTGTAAAAATTTAAATTTCGTAATTTTATAAGAAATGTTTTTATTGACCCAAATCGCTTTTAAAATATTTCTTTACCTCATTTAAAACATTTTTGAAATTGGAACTATACGTCTATGACTAACTGTTCAGGAATTAGCCATTGGACACCGTTGAGACCGGACACCCTGTATACCACCTACGATTAATGAAGTTTTACATCAGAAAAATTTTATTAAACTTTACTTTTCTAACTTTGGTGGGAAAAAGCCGTAAAATTGCTTTTACTTACTTTGAAATAGAATTTTTCAAAGATTCCGGTGGGAATTCAGCATTTTTCAAAGGTAATTGCTTGCTCCTCAAGGGGTTAGCTGATGTTACCGGTGTCTCAGACCGCAGTTTTTTTAAATTTTTATAGTTTAACATGCAATTTTCAATTTAACTACAAACCCTACCTTTTGTTCCGTTTGGAACTTTAGTACTATCACCAGATACTTTTGAATAGGTGAATTTTAATTATAACAGTCCTGTACAAAAAGTTTAGCAGGAAAACACCATCCTGTGTGCTAAACGCACCTTTTATTCATATTTCAATGGAGCGGTCTCACAGACCGCTTCACACTAGTTCAGTGACATCAGTTAAAGATTAAATAAAAAAAATCTTTAAATTTTTGCTTAGTTAGATTTTGAAAATAAAAAAACTAATAAATTTGAAAATTGTTTTCGTCTCAAGATTTAAATATTCCCCTAAAATATCCTTTCAACATGCGAATTAAATATTTTGTTAATATATGTGGGAAACGAATGCCTCGAATAGTGGGAGAAATGAATTACGAGCGACATTTTGGTCATGCTCTCGGAAGGTCACTAATGAGACCATAGGTCAGCCTTTAGAGATAACTTTGTACAACGCTTTTGAAATAATGACATAATTCATCAAATTCGCATAATGAATGTCTCACATTTATCGTATTTGATCGACCGTTTGACCCAAACTATTTAACAGATAATCTTTTATATAATATAAAATGCATAGAAACATAGGTATTAGGAATATTATTTGTACATATCATTTTTTTAATTTTTTATTTCATTTTTTTTTTCATTAAACGAAATACACTAAGCAAGTTAAATTTTAGAAATTGTAATGTTTGATTTTAATTTATTTTTATAAAATGGATATCAAAAAGCAAAAAAGCAATTTCTAATGGTTTAACATAAAGTTAAATTAACGTGTGTGTGTTGTTTTAAGACGGGGGATATGGGCCCTAAGGGAGTGCCCTCCGCGGGGGTCTTACTAAGGGAACCTAACCCGTATTTACTCAAGGTAATCCAAGGTTCGAAGAAAACCACGGTAAACTCCGAACGATTAGGCCGACTGACGCGATTGGGTTCGAATCCAACACCTCCCGTCTAACAACTTCGAGAGTTAAAGTAAAGTATAAAGAGTCTTTGTATGACTTTAATCCTTAACCCGGGAGAACTCGCTGCATGAGATTTTCTCTCACAGTCGTACTTTTTTAAGACTCCTATTTAAATCATTTTTCATTTTAATTAAAATTTCAAAATGTTTTTCAATTATTTTACCTCTTTTGTATATAAAAGTACTACTAAGCCAACCAAAAAAAGTTGATATTATATGAATGTAAAGTAAAAGAAAAGCAATTGGGCATTCTCACTAGCGAGTTCTCCCGGGTTAACTGCTGTTGGCGATCTCACAGACCACAGCTTTACTCAGATTTTATAGTTTAACATTTATTTTCAGTTTAACTCTAAAACTAGTAAAATTTTGTTTCATTTGGAGTTCTAGTACTATCGATAGAGACTTCTGAATAGATGGATTTTAATGAAAATTATCTGTACATAAAGTTTGGTACAGAAACAGTATCCTATGAGTGACTCTCTATTCAGGCTTCGATCAAGCGGTCAGAGAGACCACTGACAATATAGGGGAGACCTTAAGGGAATTTAAATTTTTTCACCTCAAAAAAATGTTTATTTTTTAATAGTAAAAATTATAAAGCTTAATCATTATCTTTAGTATCTGTATGAATTTAACCTTAATCATAACTGTAAAGTAAGCACGCATAAAAAAAATTTCTTTCAACGTGACCGGATTACCCAGGATACTGGGGTAATTCCGCCACTGTATCGGGGTAATCACGCCACTCTTTAATGACCTAGTAAATATATAAAATGGATAGTACTAGGAAACACCATAACCTACTGAAAATATTTAGAAAGCAATAATTTAGCAAAGTAATGAATAATTACAATATTCTTTAAGCTAGATTTATTAATGTGCTAAGGTTACAATTTAACTCAAACTGGAAAAGTCACCCTTTGCAATGGTGGCGGTATTATCCCGAGAGGGCAATATAGCGGAAATCCACCAGCAAAGCCGAAAGAAGAACCGAACTTGTTCAACAAATTGCATCAAAATGCGGGCGAATACATGTAGATTACGGGTCATATTATCTTAAATACCTAATGTTACAATAAAAGGTGCTTATCTCTACTCATTTGAAGCTCCAAAATAAGAAGAAACGAGATGAAAACTAAATTTTTCACTAGAAAAAACGAACGACGTACAACAAAATCACTCTCACTCTAGGCACTGTTTCTATTGTTGGCCGCTATAGTGCAGGCGCATTCACTTTCTCAAACTACTGTTAGTTTTTAAAATAGGCGGGGTGGCAGCATAACCCCGAGTGGCGCCATTCCCCCGGTCTCACCTTGACCGGGAGCCAGCGGCACAGACAATCACCTCAGCGTTCACGGATGAAATTCTAGGATTAGTTAAATCTTGATTCGCATAATAAAACGCAATCAGTCTGCCAAACCATATATTGGTGGAAAACACCTGTAAACTCTATTTTAGCGGCTGACCCTTAGGTTTACCATTGTGTTTTCCTGCACTAAAGGGTATGAAAACATGGAGGACTGGGAGCAGGAAAACACAAGGGTAAACCCGCTAAATGTCTGACGGTCCCGCTAATGGTCAGCCGCTAAAATCGGGTTTTCAGGTGTTTTCCACTAAGATAGGACTTGACAGACAGATTGCGTTGTAATATGCGAATAAGAATTTAACTAATCCTAGAATTTCATTCGTGAACTCGATGAGGAGATTGACTGTGCTGCTGGCTCAAGGTCTAGTAGCTATGCGACAATTTTTGTCACACCAGTTAAGGGTTAACATGCAATTACTTACAAGAATCTATTTCTAATAAAACCAGCTAAAATTTCGTTTGATGTTATTCATGAAAAAATTTTAATTGACTGCATAAAGATTTTCTTCTGTATTTAACCTTTACACTGGGGCACGGACAGCAAAAGTGCGGCTTATCATGTATTCTCGGGCAGATGCTGTCCAAGCTCCATTGTACAGATTAATAAAAACATTTAAAAAATAATGTATTAAATTCTTTCTATAAAAATATTATTGATATATTTTGTTAAAAATAGTAACAATTAAAGTGTAGGGGAAAGTAGGGGAATGGCGCTCACTTAAGGGAAAATATGAATAGCTAGTCCAATTTAGACAAAAAAAAATCAATATTTTATTAATGAAGTGTAACTCCAAAGCGTAAGGAACAGTTTGCAATCAAATAATTTGCATAAATGTGTTAGGAATTTTTTTTTCATTTTATTTAAATAACCATCGATTGAGCGGTAATGCCCGACATGGTAGGTTAATTGCGCTCAGAGTTTGAATACAACATTTAAGTAAGACAAAAGTTACATATGTAGTTGTGTGGGCTGTTCACATCACTGCAGACTTTTTGCGACCATTTTACACATATTGTGGGCTACTTTTTTAAAAAAAATTTAGGTTTTTTGATTTTCACCACTTTTTTGAAATCGTAAAATTCTCGTTGTTTAATGACATATTAATTAACGCGAAAACAGGGGAGTTTTACCATTTCAAAAAAGTGGTGTTATTCAATAAATTTGAATTTAAAAAAAGTTGTCCACTGGAAACACTTCTTCTGGAATTCCACGCGAGCGCCATTACCCGTTATCGCCATGTTGGCTTTTAATGCATTATAACTGGCGTAACAACGCACTACAAAAATAAATAAAATCATGAAAGTACAGCCAAATGTATATATTTTGTAGACATAATGAGTAAATTAATATTTGAAAATAAGAGTGTATACTCACTTTCAAGTTATATGTTGTAGAATTTTATAATAAAACAACAGCAAACTAATAACGTGATGACACAAAAATACCTTCTTTCCGACGGTCACTATATCATTACTGGGAACTTACGATGAAGTTCGCTAGGTGCCGGTACCGATCACACGTTTTCATTTCTATTCTGTTTAGAGATATTGGGTGAGCAGGATTGCCCTTCTGAGCGTCATTACCCTACTTTCCGCTACAATTAATTATTTTTATAACTTTAACTATAGCCTATGCCAATTGGGCTGCGAATATTCCCATTTTGAGTTATTAAAATATTCTCTGATGAGAGTTTGAAAAAAACTTGAAAGTACTAAGAAGTTTTAAATAAAATGCAGATTTTTCACTTGTAAAAACTCTTTCATTATTTTAATCGCATTTTAAGTAAAACAATGAACTTTTTAAAGTTAATATTATATATTTTATGTTTGAATCAAGGTGAAAAATTGCGTTTCTTCTTATGATTTTATTTGTCCTTTATTACTTTAAAATATGTTACACCCTATGAGTTTCTTTTTATTTCTGGATTTTTAAATCTTCCGATTGGAACAATATCATTACCATTTGATAGGTTTTCATTACGTCTTCTAGCAAAGGTTAAAACAAGAATGGCATCGATTTCAGATTTTTCTCCTGAAATCACATCTCAGTGGGTGAAGAATAATAGGTAGTTAAGACTAAAGAGGTGGCTTTATTGATCGAGGCTAGTTGATTTATTGTCATTTGATGAGTAGTCTTTATTGAGTTGAGCCAATAGCCCGATATTCATTGCTTAACTTCTACGGGGATATCAGAAGAGACTGAACATTAAAAATCATGCTAATGAAAAAGTTTGTAATTGAAATGTGAAGTTGACAATTCTGTATTTTTTATAGAAATTATACACTTTTATTCACTTTAAAAGTCCAATAATTTATATTCATATCTAGGCGCTTATGTGTAGTTTATTTACACCTATAAATAAAATGTATAATCTTAATAGACAAAAAAAGGAAATGAAAACTTTTTTTTTTAATTATCTGCTTTTAATCCAATTAAAATTTATTTTTGCCTTTTATTTGTTTTGTTTATAATATCTTTAAAAAACTGACTTACAAAAAAAGAAATATTTTATCCTTATAATCTTCGCACAATAACTTAGACGGTGAACCACACACATTTGAAGAAAATTATTAGATAATCAAGGAGAAAGTTACTACAAAAACTTTTAAAAAAATATTATTTCCCCTTCCGATAATTAAATAATGAAAGCAAGTTTAACCAACATGTTGAAACAAGTCTTTTTGAGTAGGTGTACGTTCGCAGGATTAAATCGGTAAAGCTATATGCATTTTATTTTTTGTAAATTAAATTAGAATTTTTAATTGTAGGAGAAATCTTCAGAAAATTAAAATTATTAATAGTTGCAAAAATTGATTTTAAATTTCAGACATCCGTCATTTTATGAAACTTTGATATATCTTACAAATTTGATATTTTTGCAGCCAATTAATTAATTTTATTATAAAAATCTGTATCAATTGTATGTTTCAGATAATTATCAAAAGCACAATCACTTACATGACTTGCTGTGTTAGATCTGCTTCATGAACTTTGTAGGAGTTTAAAGCGATTAAAATAACGGCATTTTAATATCATAATTTTCATAGACTAAAGTACAATAAATGCAATGCCCAAAACACATTTTTGAATACCATTTATTTGTTGGACTCGACAACATACCAATATCAAATTTTATTTTGAGATTTTTATCTTATCACATACAGTACACATTCACCTACATCCTGACAAAATTTTAGACTGATAGGGGAGACCGGGGGAATGGCGACACCTTAAGGGAATTTAAATTTTTTCACCTCGAAAAAATGTTTATTTTTTAATAGTAAAAATTCTAAAGCTGAATCATGATCTTTAGTATCTGTATAAATTTAACCGTAATCATAACTGTAAAGTAAGCATACATAAAAAAATATTTTTTTAACCTCTGCACAGAGGCGGGATTACCCAGGACACTGGGGTAATTCCGCCACTGTACCGGGGTAATGCCGCCACTCTTTAATGACCTAGTGCATGCATCAAATGGATACTAGGAAACACACAACTTACTGAAAATAGTTAGAAAGCAATGTAATTGAGCAAAATAATGGTTAAGCTTACAATTTACTTCATATTGCAAAAGTCACTCTGCTGAATCGGCTCCACAACATTAAAACGAGGCCATTTCTCACCCGATTTGCATGGTGGCGGCATTACCCCGAGAGGACAATATGGCGGAAATCCTCAAGCAAAGCCGAAACAAGAACCAAACTTGTTCAACACATTACATCAAAATGTCGGCGAATGCATATAGTTTACGGGTCATATTATCTTAAATATCTAATGTTACAATAAAAGGTGCTTATCTCTACTCATTTGAAGCTCCAAAATAACAAGCAACTAGATGAAAACTACATTTTTCACTAGAACAAAAGAATGACGTACAGCAAAGTCACTCTCACTTTAGGCACTGTTTATATTGTTGGCCGCTATAGTGCAGGCACATTCACTATCTCAAACTGCCCTTAGATTTTAAACTAGGTGGGGTGGCGGCATAACCCGGGTTGGCGGCATTCCCCCGGTCTCCCCTACTGCATATAGAACCACAATTACGGAGGATTTTAACAAACATCTAATATCATATTCACTCTTTAAAAGAATGTTTTAAACTTATTTATCTCAGTTGGCCTTTTTTCAGATTTTCAAAATGCTAAGGCTTTTTCAGATATGAATGAAAGGGTTTCAGAACTTTTTACTTAGAAAAATAGTATATATAAGAGATTTGGGGGTTGGAATTTTAATATGTTGTTAAATATTGTTAAAAAAAATTCATCTGTATAAAAACTACACACATCTGTATAAAAACTGCACTTTACACTTGCATTTAGTTAGATACATTATTTTTCCTCTAAAACTATTGCTATTAAACAGAAAAAACGATCCTTAAATCTGTTCAAAATATCACTACTGTTTCCTACAATAAAAGAATCAGGTGAAAAAATAAAATAATAAATTACTAGTAGGGTTTTAATTGTTTATAATTCAACTTTTCTTTATATTTTTTGGAAAAAAATAATTGTAATTTTTAAAGTACTTAACTTGTCCTCCGAAGACTACACGATTATTCTTGACATACACTATGCGGGCATTGAGTCAGATCATGAAGTGCTGGCTCAGGACAACAGGGTATTGCTCAATTAACCCTTACTTATCAAGTTCAGCCGGATCATCTAGAGCTCTTGGTCAGCTACTATGAGAGCTTTTCTCATACCCAGCCAGTTCAGATCTTTGCAGCAGAAAGTTACGAAATACATAGGTGGTCCCTGACATCTTATCTGTGCTAGTAACTTTGAGCCAATATGCTGATGATCCTCTCAAATTCTTCATATAAAGGTGCACGTCTTCGATCATGTCTTCTTGAAATTAATTTTCTTAACGCATGCTGAAACCGTATCATATTCCTTGTCATATCCCAACATGGATAATGCGTAGAATAAATAGTCAGATGGTAATAGATAGTCTGATAATGGTGTACCTAATGGTCTGATCATTATCAGGATTTACCATCTATTTAGATGGTAAATAGAGTATGATATATAGTTTTCTGGCCGTTTGAATGTTATTGCACTGATGATAGGCTAAAACTTAGCCCGAAACGTTTGCATTTTTAATTGTATATGTATTTATGTAATTTTTGCTTGTATGTCTGATGAACTGTAATATATTTCTAATTTTTAAATTTTGTATATCAGACGTTAAACAATGTTTAGTTGTTTTTATAAATAGTCAGTGTGTTCGAATGTTCTGTCGCTGCCTAATATTTTGTATTGGAAGTACACTGTAAAAAAAAAGGGACTGCAGTTACGCTTGAGTTTATGAAATGCCAAATGAGGATTAAATATACTCTAAGTTTGGTGTAAACACCGAATAAAATGTCATGATACACTCAAAACAGTTTTCTTTTAATCTTTTAAAGAAATTGTGGAAACCGAACACCAGTTCGGGTGTAAAATTTTTAAACGACATATGATTCAATCCGCCATTTTGAAATTTGTTTATATAGCCGTGTTCCAGGGCTCGGATTTTGTTCAAAAATAATAGGGTAAGAACTTAAAACTTATGTTTAACTTCATATTTTTGAAAAATATTCCCGTTTAATGTGTATACTACAATCATTTTCTAACATTTTTATACCTACTATGTATCTCTAGCTGCTATATTTATAATGTTATGAGTATATGAAGTCAACCTACTTTTACAGTGTATTGGTGCCATTTTCAAATTTTGGCATTTTTCTCACTTTTGAGATGCTCAGTATACAATGAATTCCGCTTGTTAACTTTAAAATAATGTTCGATTAAACAAAATAAAATATCGTAGATTATTTTTTAACCAAGAAGTTTAAGTTTTCAATAAGTTTTAACTATTTGCGAGCCATTTTAAAAGGGTATCGTTTTTAGGATTACGACTTTCGTTTTCCCATAGGAAATACATTATGTAAACAACGATATTCTTAAGCTTTTATAACTACAAAAACTAACTTTTTCTGAAACCTAATGTGATATTCAGCTCATTTAAAGCCTAAGCTTCAATATTCTATCTAGTTTTAAAAGTTTTGAACACTTTTTGTGTATTTGCTGAGCGTAGGGGAGACCGGGGGAATGGCGACACCGTAAGGGAATTTAAATTTTTTCACCTCGAAAAAATGTTTATTTTTTAATAGTAAAAATTCTAAAGCTGAATCATGATCTTTAGTATCTGTATAAATTTAACCGTAATCATAACTGTAAAGTAAGCATACATAAAAAAATATTTTTTAAACCTCTGCACAATGGCGGGATTACCCAGGACACTGGGGTAATTCCGCCACCGTACCGGGGTAATGCCGCCACTTTTTAATGTCCTAGTACATGCATCAAATGGATACTAGGAAACACACAACCTACTGAAAATAGTTAGAAAGCAATGTAATTGAGCAGAATAATGGTTAAGCTTACAATTTACTTCATATTGCAAAAGTCACCTGCTGAATCGGCTCCACTACATTAAAATGACGCCATTTCTCACCCGATTTGCATGGCGGCGGCATTACCCCGAGAGGACAATATGGCGGAAATCCTCAAGCAAAGCCGAAAGAAGAACGGAACTTATTCAACACATTGCATCAAAATGTCGGCGAATACATGTAGATTACGGGTCATTATCTTAAATACCTAATGTTACAATAAAAGGTGCTTATCTCTACTCATTTGAAGCTCCAAAATAATAAGTAACTAGAAGAAAACTACATTTTTCACTAGAACAGACGAACGACGTACAGCAAAGTCACTCTCACTTTAGGCGCTGTTTATATTGTTGGCCGCTATAATGCAGGCACATTCACTATCCCAAACTGCCCTTAGTTTTTAAACTATGTGGGGTGGCGGCATAACCCGGGTTGGCGGCATTCCCCCGGTCTCCCCTACATTTTTCGATTTTCCAGTTAGCCCTCGCCCATAAAAATACATGGGATTTTACTGTTGTTGACATATTTTAACATAGCTTGTTTTCAACTTTTTATTAATTATTTTGAAAAACTAATACTTGTTTTATGTTCTATAAAGTACGGGCTTTGCTCCGCCACTCACCGTGTATTCCTGGGTTGAGTTTAGATATGTTTAAAAAATTCATGAAATTTGGTATACAAATTTGTCTCAGACCACTTTCCCATAGCGTTACGCGTTTTGTTTACTTTGTGTTGCACCTTTTTCTAACTATTTATACCTTATCATTTTGCTTAAAATATTAGTATCTTTTAAAAGCTTAAACTTCAACCTTTCTTGCGGTGTAGTGACTATTAATTAATTATTCCGTTAAGTATTTTTAATTTGCATTTTAAAAGTGATAAAAATTGTTCTTTAGGTTAAAGGTTGGCGGTTTTTAGCTCTAAGTATCTGATTTTTGTACAATTTGCAATGTTTAGTTGTATTTATGGTATGTTTATTTTAATTTGCTTAGGCTATTTATTCGAGAAAAAGTCAGGCCTACACTGAGTTTTAAAACTAGAGTCAAGTACACGTGACGTAAGTCCAGATGTAACGAACGAATGATTTGTGAGGAAATTTCGTTGTTTACCAAAATTAAATCTTTAAAATAATTGTTTAATTGAGATAATAAATTATCGCAGTTAAAACAATGTTCAGCAGCCTCTTTGCGTGAAACTATTTATTGTAAATTATGGTTGCATTAGATTTAAAATGTAATGTTTAAATTGTTTTTATTATACTGTTAAAGTGCAAACGAAATAAGCAGTAGTGTGACGTTACACCAGAAAATCAGTAGCGTAAATTTACACCAAAAAGGGTGGCAACTAAGTTGCCACTAAAAGTGGTGTTTGTTTACACCATTTGATAGCTGGTGGCTCATTACACCAATTTACAAATGGAATTTCATTACACCACTAGGGGTGGGGACTTAGTTACCACCCTTTTTGGTGAAAAGTAAGGGAAATCTTTTTAAAGTGTAATGAAGCGGTAATATATTCACAGGCCATTTATTCAAACCATTTTTAGGATTCCGTGCTTAAAAAGTAAAAACGGAACCATTATAAGATCACTCCTGTGTCTGTCCGTCTGTCTGTCTGTCACAGCCATTTTACTCGTAAACTATGGAACGTGGAAAGTTCAAATTCGGGGAAATAATAAAGACCATTGACCCACGTATTTTCAGATTAATAAACATTCATAAATATATTTTGTAAAAAAGTAGAGGGGCTAATTATGCTATTTGAGAAAAAATATCTTTTCTTTGTATATCATGTGGGGTATCTTGTGAAAGATTTTGTAACGCTGAACTCAAAAATACATTCCTTTTAATTTTAGGTATTATATTTTCAAAGATATTGTTGAAAATGTAGCGCAAAAATATGTCCCCCCCCCCATCTAATTCCGAATCTACTGAAACTAAAATTATGAAAAATTAGAGGTAGTAGACGTTAATATAAATCTTGCCGGAAAATTATAGCGATTACCCCAGGCCACATAGTTTTTGAGTAATTAGCATTTCTGTTATACACAAATTTCGATTTACGGGCATTCAGAAAAATTGTTGACCATCGCTGAATACACATATCGTTGCAGAAGAATAAAGGCATTGTTGATAATGATTTTCGAAAAAAATCATCTGTAATTAGCCGAGATATTAACCCTTAAAAGTACGGTCAGTTTGGACATACACAAGGACAGGGGCGGGGTATTTTATGCCTAGTTAACAACTTTTAATGATATATATGTTTAATGTAATGTCCAGTAACATTAGAAAAGCAATAAACGTCAAATTGTTAAAAACATACTAATTTAAGGGGTCTCGGGACTCTAAAAAGTGGAAAAAATGAAAAAAAGACCATTTTCAACATTTAATGTCTTAAAATGTATATGATTTTAAAACACAATTTTAATTGGGATGAAAGATATAAGTACGTTCTTTCGTTTCATGTATTTAAAGAATTGCAAGATACAGAATTAGTATTTATAGGTGGCTCGAAACTGTTAGACATTTGTCGAACAAAAAATTGGCATAACAGTTTACGCGCAGGATTACAAAATAAATATTGCAACTAGAATGAAAATTTTGATGCTTACTTATACTTCAGATTGTAATAATTTCCCTGAACTTAAATAAATTTATATTTTTAATGCAATGTTGCATTTACCTAATACAAAATTTTGAAAATTTCAACAGTAAAATCACCTAAAAAAATATTTTTTTGAACAATAAAAATGTAATTTTAGGTTCAGTTTATACAGACTAACATGAAATATATGTTTTGAAAATTTCATGAAAAAATATTCAGAAGTTTTTGAGGTATCCTGCGCGTTATGCCCCAAAAACACCATTTGGAAAATAACGACTTTAAAGTTTCGGAAACGCCACTTCAGCTATTGAGCGGGTATAATTCTAAAAACCAAAACTTCTGTTCTAATGGGAATTTCAAGGAAACAATTATATCAAAATATTCAGAAAAGATAGGAGTTTAACATCTAAAAAAAAATAAAATTTCTTAAATTATGAAGCTTTAAGGGGGCTGGTCACTAGGCTCCGATTTCCACTCAGTAATGCAAAGTCTATGGGCATTGGATGCATTCCTATATTTAAAATATCTCCTCGGGAAATTAATATTTTTAACTTCTATTTTTTGTGTACACTTCCTAAAAGGTGTCTTTTTTTCTTTGTTCTCGAAATATTTCTAAAGTATAGACTTAATTTTATAGGAAGTGTTAAATTCTTAGTCACAGTTCGCCCGCTTATAACACATGAATTTAATATTTTATCATAGATTTTACAGATATTTTGAAAACTAAGAAAAAAAGAGACATCCTTTAAGAAGAGTACACAGAAAAAAGATGTTAAAAATATGAATTTCCCGAGAAGATATTCTAAATATTTGAATGCATCAAAAGTCATAGATTTAACATTACGGAGGAGAATTCAGAAGTTGAGTGACCAGCCACCTTAAGAGTCCTGCGACCACTTAATCCTTTCCGACACGGAGTAATTCTATTTATAAACTTATGAAATAATGAACTGACACCAGAATTTATAAACGAATTTATTAGAAAAGAATTATTAGAAAATGCGAACTTGCTTATTTTCACGTACATGATAAAAAGAAAATTTTAATTAAATATTCTTGGTGCCGTTTGTCTGTTTTGGAATTAAAATTAGGTGTCCGTTTTTTAAGGGCATCGCCCTCGAAAGATTTAATTAAAATGAATCGCATAAATACTGTGGGATTCGCGATAGTTTGCATTGATTGCATCTCTCAATACGCCTCGAGTGACTTTAAAAGTTATAAACACCTATCTGGAAAAACGCGGCACTGACCAAGGCGGCATTGCAACTTTGAGACCACAATTCGAAGCGCGCTTAGCACAATGCTAAATTTAAACTTTGAACAAAGGTTTTGTTTTAGCTACACTGTAGAAATAAAGGTTATTACTACGCTGAATTTAGTTTCATGAAATGCCAAATGAAGTTAACTATGCACTGCTTTTATGGTCAGTACCGAATTAAGTTCATCATAAACAGATTAGGATAATATTAAAAAAGAGTTATACGAATAGCTATATTTGATATTATTTAGGTTCCATATTTCTTTGAACTTTCATGGTATACCCGATTACACTTTTCTAATATATACAGTTATACCCAACCCTACGTTGTATAGTTTTTTACAAAGTCTTAGTATTCTTTTAGCAACGTTTTTTTTTTAATAATACAATTACAAATTGATATATTTATTCTACAGAACCCTCTGTCCGCGAGTAATGCTCGCACTTTACCGTTTATTTCCATAACGGAAGAGTATCATGCAAACACCTCAGCTCTCAACTCATATGACTCTTTAACTTTGTTGTCCCGTATTTTGCGCAAAATTTCATAGTTTTTCTCCGATGCATCAAATTTGTCTATGTCTGGCAGGCTACAATTCACAGGCATCATCACAGATGTTTGTATTCGGATTGAGACTATTTGTTTTTTCTGCGGTACAATTGATGCCTCTATGTCATGTAACGGTTCCGTTTCTTTTTCATTTCCCGGTAATGCTCTACTGTGATAATATCATTCCTTCGTGCACATTGATGTAATGCAAGGGGTACTAATTATTTGGAGAACCTGCTTACATACCCGATCAAGCTCTTCAGTACTATCGCATTTCATTACACAGGAATTTCCACTTGCTGCATTCGAACCTTTCTGCCCGCAGGAGTGAGAATCGCTGAAATAGTACTTATCATCGCATTGTAGAACACCCGAAGCCTTCGATTTTGCTATTAATGTACCCATTATGTAGCTTGTCATGATAACAGAAGCTTGTCATAACGTACGATAATCACTATCTTTAATGCATCCATACAGCGCTGTATATTCATCATAATCTATCATAAACGCATTTTTGAACATGATGAAGTCTCTCCTGATGGCATCGAAGTTACGCACTACTAAGTCGAGGAGACCAGGGGAATGGCGACATTTTATTTTTTTTTCACACCGCCCCGGTGTTCTTCCCCCAAGCGACAGTAGTATCGCAACCCAAGGACAGCTAAGGCAGGCAGCTCAGCCGACACCTTTCTTCTGGTGATGTCGTGTCACAGTCATGCGCTGATACCAACTATGGGCGAGAATGTCACCTAACAGAACTCTTGATGCTATTATCTTGAAATCACCTTTCTTGAGAAGACGGAGAGCAGTTAACTCTTTGTACGACTCCCCAGCGACAACACCCCTCCAATTAATTGTCAGGGTGCTGCCGTGGAAGCCTCCCGGGCGGAGACCAGCAAGCTGACTCCGAAGAACTTCATATTTGTTGATCTTGTTACGGTGAGCGGTGGACAGAGGATATTGGTCGTTAATTATTTGTACATCAATGAGTATTGTTCTTTCACTATTGTAAACAACTAAGTCAGGTTTTAATGTTCTCTTAAGAGAATTTAAATTTTCCACCTGAAAAAAATTTTTATTTTTTAATAGTAAAAATTCTAAAGCTGAATCATGATCTTTAGTATCTGTATAAATTTAACCGTAATCATAACTGTAAAGTAAGCACACATAAAAAAAATTCTTTCAACCTCTATACAGTGGCGGGATTACCCAGGATACTGGGGTTATTCCGCCACTGTATCGGCGTAATGACGCCACATTTTAATGACCTAGTAAATACATAAAATGGATACTAGGAAACACATAACCTACTAAAAATATTTAGAAAGCAATAATTTATCAAAATAATGAATAATTACAATGTTCCTTAAGCTAGATTTATTAATGTGCTAAGCTTACAATTTAACTCAAATAGTCACCCTTTGCAATGGTGGCGGTATTACCCCGAGAGCGCAATATAGCGGAAATCCCCCAGCAAAGCCGAAATAAGAACCGAACTTGTTCAACAAATTACATCAAAATGTTGGCGAATGCATATAGATTATGGGTAATACTATCTTAAGTACCTAATGTTACAATAAAAGCAGTGGCGTGGCGTGAAAATTTTCGGTGGTCATCGCAATTATTTAAGTTTGTGGTGAAAAATTATTAACTCTAAATTTCAATGGTTGAATGTTCAAAAAAGAAACTTTAAATCTTACCTTCACTTATACATGAACTCCAAATGTTCTGCTAAAACTGGATCGTAGAGTTTTAAAATATTGCTTGGTCATCGCCGCATCCAGCGATGACCGGACGCCACGCCACTGAATAAAAGGTGTTTACCTCTACTCATTTGAAGCTCCAAGATAAGAAGCAACTAGATGAAAACTAAATTTTTCACTAGAACTTGCGAACGACGTACAACAAAACCATTCTTACTCTAGGCACTGTTTCTATTGTTAGCCGCTACAGTGCAGGCGCAATCACTATCTCAAACTGCCGTTAGTTTTTAAACTAGACGGGGTGGCGGCATAACCCCGAGTGGCGCCATTCCCCCGGTCTCCCCCAGGTAAAAAAATCAGAGAAAAACCTTTAAAATTTTTGAGATGTTGCAGCCATTTTGAAGGTTTCAGCGGGTATCTGTAAGGAAAATGAAAACTAAAGGTTTTCTTAAGAGAAGTATACCGCTTTTTAAAAGATTTCATACAGGTTTATTTCTATAAGTTATCACCTCCAAATTATCTTCAATGACTTAGAAAATTTTCGTGAAATCGCTTGAGATATTTTCAGGGAAAATGAAAACTGTTTCTCATGCAGGTAATATGAAGGTTTTACCTGAAAGTTTTATAAAGTTTTATTATTGCACATTATGGTATCTAAGATTTTGATATGCCTGTGTTTCCTCATTAATAATTTTAATAAATTTCTAAATTAATATTTTAGATAATACACGGAAATCTGACGTCTTCCATCGGTACAATAAAAATTTTTTAACTTCTGAAATTATTACAAGTAACATTACCTCTAACACGCTCAAAAATTTTAACCTCAGAAAATTCCCCCTAAAAAGAAAAACAAATCACGAAGTTATTTCGAAGCCCTTTTTGACCTTAAATTTGTCACATTTTTTTCTAAAATTATAACCAGGAACAATAATTCACCCCAACTCTAACACGCTCAAAAATTTCAATCTCAGAAAATCCCCCTCTATAAAGAAAATAATAATCACGAAATTATTTCAAAGTCTCCTTTTTATCCTAAAATTTTTCATAAATTTCTCTTAAATTACCACTAGTAAAAATATTCCCTCAAACTCTAACGCATACAAAAATTTCAATCAACAAAAATTGTCCCCTAAAAAAAATCTCCAAATTATTTCAAAACCCCTTTCATTAATATTTAAAATCGTATTCAAACACGCACAAAAATATATTTTAGTTAAATTTTAGTATCTAACGATGGGCAATGGGCCCCCAGTTTCCCCACCCCCTTTCTGAAAATGTCTTATTTAGTTTTTCATTTTAAGTTTTCCGAAAAGAATAAATTTTACTGTGTTTTTCTAAATCTGTCAAAAAAAAAAGAAATTTTAGTTAATTAAATTTCAAATACAGAAGAGACAATGGCACTCACCCTTCCCACCATGCCGCTCTTTCGTCCAAGCGCGACATTCATAGTTCCTCTTTAAAACCGCCCCACCAGTGGCCGAGAGGTTCTTCTCTCAAAGCTCGTAGACGAGAGGTGTTGGTTTCGATTCCAATCACGCCCGTCAGCCTAATCGTTCGGAGTTTTCCGTGGTTTTCTTCGAACCTTGGATTTCCTTGCTTTCTCTTAGAAAGACGCCAGAGCAGCCCCTCCCCTCCCCTTTGGTCCCATATCCCAAGTGTAGATAATTGACCGTCATAAAACACACCAACAACAGCTCTTTAAAAAAGAGGAACTAAGAATTTTGCACATACTAACATAAAAGAGGCTCTTTTAATTTAGTTACTCGAAAATAATAAATTTTATATTGTTTTTGAAAACATAACAAAATATGTACAGTAAAACCTCCCTAAAGCGACCACGTTCCGTTCCAATAAAAATTGGTCGCTCTGAGAGGTGGTCTCTTAATGGAGGTTATGTTTAAATATAGATTTTAATTGTTGAAAAAAGGTTAATGTCACTAAAATTTATTTTTCACATTAAGAAAAAATATAAAAATTTAAGTATCAAAACAAAAGTTAACTATAGTAAAACCTCCTTAAAGCGACCACGTTCCGTTCCAATAAAAATTGGTCACTCCGAGAGGTGGTCTCTTAATGGAGGTTATGTTTAAATCTAGATTTTAATTGTTGAAAAAAGATAACAATGTTACTAACATTTATCTTGCACATTAAGAAAAAATATAAAAATTTAAGTATCAAAACATAAGTTAATTACGTACGTTAATTACTACAAAGTTTAAAAAATGAAAACGGTTTTATCTTTTATAACTTATATTTCCAAGTCCTTTCGAAGTTCAGTAAATAAATGCTTTTTTTTTGGGTGGGGGGGGGGGGAGCAATAAATAATGAAGATTTCATTAATTTGTATCTATTATTATCTATTTCTTTGAGAGTTTCCCGACAGAATAGGGCAAGGGAGTTTATTGACCGTCATTCTTAATTTGTCATCAGAATTAAATTCATTGCCTAAAAAAGGCATAAAGGGCTTTAAACACTTAAAAGTTACCGGAATAATAATAATAAAAAAAATTCTAAATTTAGTTTAGAAGTTTGATGAATAATGCGCTCTCCGGAATTATTTTTCTAATAAAACCTTCAAGCGACCAGGGGAGAAAACGGAATTTGTTTCATTTTCTTCAAACAAATTGGTCGCTCATGGAGGGAGTTCAACTGGGATGGTCTCTGAATGGAGGTAAAATTAGTATTGAGCCTATAGGAATAAATTTCGTTCCATGAAAAAATGGGCGTTCTGAGAGGTGGTCGGTTAATGGAGGTGGTCACACAGGGAGGTTTCACTGTAGTCACTTAAATTTCAAAATCAATGGAGGGGAAGGGACCCTCCCATCCCCCCTCTCCTCATTTTGGTGGCGTCCACAATTAAAGCTGAAAAATATAGGTGCGGTTATAGCATGCATAATTTGCCCTTATCCTCTATCAGGCGTGACTTCCAGTTTTTATAAAAATTACTTCTTCAAAAACAAATGAAAAATGTATAATTCGTATTAATCTATTTATTTCAAATTTTCGTTGGAACATTTGATTTTTGATCACGAGCTGTATTTCTGACTCCATATCACAGCAGAATGAGAAGGAAGTACCCAACTCAACTCTGAGACCGTGTGTTTACGTTTTAACGCCATTCGGAAAATTAGCGGGACTAATCGTCACGTTGTCGTGTTGTTGTTGTATTTTTTTCTTTTTGCAGGGAGTTTTTCATCAGTATAGTAGTCAAATTTTAATTAATTTTTAAGTTGATATATATATATATAGCGTAAGAGGGCTGTATTACACTTCTTTTTAATATTATAGTATTGATATTCGGCACTTTGTATTCACCATGCATTCGACAAGAATCATGTTCGGTAAAAAATATCGCCACTTTAATTTAGAAATGCTGTGGTATGGGGAAAACTTTTTATAAGAAATTTTCGTGTACAACTAAAGATAAATTTCACTATTTTTTTAAATAATAGCGAAAAATATATTAATATATTTCCGTTATGTTTAAAAGTCAAAGACTGATTTTACTCCTAAATAATTAAACTTGTAAAAAGTTCAGTTTGGAGGTGGGAAAGTTTTGTGAAGGATCCTGTTTGCAGGTGAAAAGTTTTATGAAGGTTCCTTGTTTTGAGGTGATAAAATTTTGTGAAGGTTCCTTTAAAGGACCCAAGTTAATAGATCCATGTATTGGAATACAAATTTTACTAGTAAGTACCTGATTTAGTTTCCTTTATAAATTGAGCAGCTATAATCATTTTAGGAACATAGCTGCTTGATTAATAATGCACAGTGAAGGTATAATGTCTTTTGCAATTCATTTAGCAGGGCTCAGTGTCTTTGGTTGCAGTATTCGACTCATAAAAATAATTGGTACTTTTCGGTTTGCCAGTGTTAAATATACATACATATATTGCATATATAAATGCATATATGTGTATATATATATACACACATATATGTATATATAACAATGGCACCCAGCTAACCGAAAAGTACCAAATAATTAACAGAATTTTTATATATTGTAGATTAATTTATTATGTAGAATATGAAATATAGAAAAAATAAGGTACTTTTCGGTTAGCCGGGCGCTAGTGTTATATATTACAATATATATGTATAAAACTGGTGCCCGGCTAACCAAAAAGTACCAAAAATAATTTTACATGTGTATAATTATTTTAAATAAAGTAATTTTTTCACGAAAAAACAGTTAAAGACAAATTTAAAACAATATTTTTTTCAGATGACTGAATGAGAATTTTTGCAATTTTTTCCCGCAACCAACTGATGAATTTTGCAATATTGTATTTCTACCAATTTGCATTTAAATGTTGCATTTTTTCTTGCACCCGATTGGTAAACTTGTGAGGGTTTTTTTTTCTTACTTTTTTTTTTCATGTGATGACTGGGTGAATTAAGTAATTTTTTCCCTGCTACAACTGAAGAACAATGTGATTTTTTCATTGTAACGGACTGGTGAATTTCTCGTTTTTTGGTTCACATGACCGATTGACAAATTTACTGTGCCTCTCCATGACCTAATGGTGAAATTTACGTTTTTTAAAAAATAGCAAAATTCTTCATTTGATCACGGGAAAATATTGCAAAAGTCTGTAGAGAAAAAGGGACGGCTGAACAAGCCAATTCAAAGTATTATTTTTTTTTCTTTTACAGAGTACAAGTGTGCCCTTTTTAAAAAAATTACCACTCTGTGGCCTTTTTTTTTTTAGAGTCAACTTCTAGGAAGAAAGGGCTGCTGGGTGGGAATTTTTACATAAAGGGCGTTCATGTATCTTGTTCTCAAAAAATATTTTGAATTGGTTTATTTAGGATCTTTTTTAATCATCAGTAGAATTTTGTGATGTTTTCCTGTGACGGTTTGAATTTTGTGATTTTTTCCAATTTATATAATTATGCATTCTTTTTTGTTTACATTGATGTTCAATAATTATTATTCAACGATAATATTCAATTGTCACTTAATGTGATTAATTTAGCGATTTTCGCTAATTTTCTGCATTCCATTTTTTTCTGCAACCGAATGAAAGATCTCACGATTGATTGTCCGCTACATTTCATTATTTTTTCCATAGCAGATTGACAAATTTCACAATATTTTAAAGCAACATACTGAGGAATTTCTCTTTTTTTTTTTTTTTTTTTTTTTTTTTTTTTATCCCAATGATTACTGGGGAATTTCTCAGATTTTTTTTTTTTTTCCCTGATGACTGAATGAAGAATTTTGCAATTTTTTCTTGTAACCAATTGACAAATTTTGGGGTATTTTACTTGTACTGATTGGCAAATATTGCATTTTTTCTTGCGAGCAACTAGCGGAACTGAATATTTATTTTTTTGTTTATGCAGTCGGTTTATGAATTTTGCCGACCCCCCCCCCCCTCTCCCTTACCTAAGCTTATCAACGGATCTCGTTTTTTCTGTCGATAAACCGTCTTTTAAAAAGTCGATAAATTTCCATATTCTTCCCCCACAACTTACAAGCAAAACAATTTTTTTCATGCGATCAATGGATGAATTAAATAATTTTTTCCCCCCGTGACAATCAAAGAACTGTGTGATTTTTTTTTTTTAACCCTTTACCGACTGATAAATTTCCTGGGGTTTTTTTCTTTTTCATATGACCAGTTGACAAGTTTATGCAGGTATGCAGTGTTACTGAAAAAGAACCAGAAGGTATACAACATTTACCTCTGTATACCCTCCACTTCTGATGGCAAATTTTTTCTCTCTTTTTTGCGAACGATCATATTTTTTTCTGCTACCGATCGACTAATTTCACATTCTACTTGTGACAGATCAGTAAAAATTGTGATATTTTTTCACAGTCGACTGGTAAACTGTGTCTTTTTTTCAACTGATTGGCCAAATCTCGAGGGGTTTTTTTGCACGGCTGATCGACGAATTTCCATTTTTTCTCTGATCTACTGACAAATTTCGCTTTTTTTTTTTTTTTTTACCGGTGACTGATTTTTAAATTTTGCTATATTTCTCTTGAACCAGTAAGTATATCTTGAGGCCGATTGGAGAAAACCGAGTTTTTTTTCGCTACTGATCTACGAATTTCGCAGTTTCTTCCGTCGATCTACTGACGAATTCCGCGATTTTTTTTTTTAGCCACGACCGATTTGCAATTTTCTCTATTTTTTCTTTCAACAGCATAGGTGAATTTTGAGACTTTTTCTTGCGACCGATTAGGGAAGATCGTGGGGGTTTTTTTTTGCTGTTTCTTCTGGTGGTGCACTGACGAAGTTTTTTACCTGCAACTGATTAGCAAAAATCATGGATTTTTTCTAGCAACTGTTCGTCGAATTTTGTATGTTTTACCACAACAGGCTGAAGAATTTCATGATTTGTTCTCCATGACTGATGAACTGTACCGTAGCAGTTTTTCTCGCGACCCATTGATGAATTTCACAATCTTTTTAATAAAGATGAAAATAAGGAATTTTGCTTAGTAGCCACTGGCCGGTAGGTTGATTTTATTTAGTAGCCAGTTACTAGCGAGTGAGAATAATTTCTTTAGTAGCCAGTAAGTACATTTATGTCACTGAATATTTAATTTATGGGTATATTTTAGGTATGTTTATTCACTGAGTAGCAGGTATGATTTAAAATTGAAAAAAATAGGTTTAAAAAATCTGAAATTTGCAGCAAATTTTCTGAAATGTAAAGGGGGGAGTTGGTAGGGGATCCCTCCTGGTACTAATTATGCATTTTTTCCAGATACTTTAACGAAATTCGCGTTTTTTCGGGATCTATTGGCAATGTTTTCGTTTCTTTGGCGTTCCTTTGACAAAATGTGCGTTTTTTTCACGATCTTTTGACAAAATTCGCATCCGTTTTCGCAATTCTTTGGCAGAATTCTCGTTTTTTTTTTCCGAGATTCTCTTTTTTTTCACCCGCGATTCTTTAACAAAATTTGTGTTTTTTGACGATCTATTGACGAATTTTGTGTTTTTGCCATGATCCATTGACGATATTTGCGTTGTTTCTTTGCTCTATTGATGATGATTACGTTTTTTCGCGATTCTTTGACGAAATTTTGGATTTTCAGCGATCGTTTAACGAAATGTGTGGTTTTTTTGCGATTCTTTGACGAAATTGTTTTTTTTCTGCGATCTATTGACGATATTTGTGTTTTTTTCCGCAATCCACTGACCATATTTTCAATTATTATGCATTTATTCCACAATCCTTTGACGAAATTTCGGATTCTTTGCGATCCTTTGATGAAATTCGGGTTTTTCCACGATCCTTTGATGAAATGTGCTGTTTTTATTGTGATTTTTTGATAAAATTCTCGCTTTTTTGCGATTCTTTGATATAATTCACTTTTTTGGTGATCTTTTGATGAAAGTTACATTTTTTTTTTTCGTAATCCTTTGACGAAATGTGTGTTTTTTCGCGATCTTTTGACAAAATTCATGTTTTTTTCTTCCCCAATTCTTTGACGAAATCAATTTTGGAAAATCTTGCGTTTGGCTGGTACTTTCCATATTTTTAATCGTCAGTTTTTCACATTTACTCGCCGAGTGGCGACTGGCGATTGCTTATTTTCATCTTTACTTTTTAAATGAACAATTAAAGAATTTGGTGGATTTTTTTTCTAGCCAATGAGTGACAAATTTTGCGATTTTTCCTACATTGAATGGTGAATTTTCTTGAAAATGAAAATTTGAAATGTTTTGCACTGAAATCCGTTGTTCTGCGATGTACCTCTCATTTATAAGCATATTCTGCTTTGGGAGATTTCATTATCTCTTACTTTTCAGACTTTTTTTTAAATTGCAGCATTTTCATCGGAGGTTTCCAATAAATATTATTTGTAATATATAAAAATTTCAAAGGTGGGGGGGGGGCACAATACTAGGCCCAAAGTGTGGCACTTTTCTAACTTTTACCAACACCTGTCCCTGTCAAGTAACATACTGTTGGAACGGCCTGTGACCACTTATTCATGTTATACACATCTGATATCCATGCTGCTACTTTGCTCCCCCCTGGGGGGGGGCACTTTTCTAAATTTTGCTGACACCCCTCATGTGACATATCGTTCAAAAAGTCTGTGACCACTTATTCCTGTTATGCACCTCTAATGTCACTCCCCCACTTTGCCCCACGGGGGGGGGCACTTTTCTAAATTTTGCTGACACCCCTCATGTGACCACCTATTCATGTTATGCACCTCTAATGTCCCACCCCCCACTTTGCCCCCTCCGGGGGCATTTTTCTAAATTTTGCCGACACCCCTCATGTGGCATATCGTTCAAAAGATCTGTGACCCCTTATTCATGTTATGCACTTCTAATGCCCTTCCCCCCACTTTGCCACCTCCGGGGGCATTTTTCTAAATTTTGACGACACCCCTCATGTGACATATCGTTCAAAAGGCCTGTGACCACTTTTTCAAGTTATGCACCTCTAATGCCCCTCCCCCCTTTGCCCCCCCGGGGGTCACTTTTCTAAATTTTGCTGACACCCCTCATGTGACATATCGTTCAAAAGGCATGTGACCACTTATTATGTTATGCACCTCTAATGCCCCCCCCCACTTTGCCCCACTGGGGGGCACTTTTCTAAATTTTGCTGACATCCCTGATGTGATGTATCGTTCAAAAGGCCTGTGACCACTTGTTCATGTTACACACCTATGGTGTCCCTCCAGGGGGCACATTTCTAAATTTTGCCAACACTGTTCATGCAATTTATTATAAGCATAGTTGTTTTCCAGAAACGAGCCTATACAAATCTATGACATGATACCCCCAAAAGCTAATGTTAAATCAACCAACTTCACAAATTTTGTAATCCCATTTGAGCCTTTGAAGTTTATTTTATGCATAATATATATCAAATCAATGTCGAACTGGATATGTAATCATTATTATGTATTGATCTAATGCGAATTTGCACAGAAGTCTGTCCGCATGCAGGTGCAGCGATATAATGTAAAGAGAAGATACAGGTTTTATACCTAAAGAAAAACTGCAGATATTTCTGCCAAAATCGGTGAAGGGAAATAACAGGTTTTTTACCTAAAGGAAAACAGCAGGTATTTGGAACTAAGAAGGTTAAGGGAAAATACATGTTTTTTACCTAATGGTAAGCTGAAGGTAATTTTAGTTCCAAATACCTTCAGTTTCACTGAAGTTTTTTTTTTAAGGTTTTTTGCTGACTTTTTTACCTGGGCCCCTATCCACTATCGGGAATTGCAAACGCAATCGGATTGTTTATTCACAGTATTCGTTCTACCGAGTATATTTCATCAGCTTGTATCACGTTCCTTAACAGAGTATTATTTTTATCAGTAACCGTGGGGGAAATATGGCCGCTCGTATGATGTTTGATAACACCATTACACAGCACAGTACTCCAGCATAGCCTGACGTGAAGGTTCTATGTTCTCATTAATGCCATGAGGCTCGTAAGATTATTAATGTATCGCCTACCGATATATAAGCACTCGATACTTCTTGCTCATTTATCGCTTCACATTCTGTGGTTTATCAACAACTCCTATCAAATCCTTTACATTATCGTTGTACGTATTTATGGCTAATCACATTACTATACAAAGGATTATTTGCGATTAATCACGGTAGCGATTTTTATACATTATTTTGTACGGGACTGCACCAAGTGAGTGTTTCTTTTAAGAGTTTGCTCACCATTGTTTGCATGAATTAATTTTTATGATATATTTAGAGTAGAAATTATCCATAAAGATAGAAACTGTAATAGTCAAAGTAATAAATATTCGCATTTCGCTATCATAAGCTGTCCACGCTGGTACTCAAGGAATCAAGGGGATGGTAGATGTCCAACATCAAATTTCATTTTAAAGTTTTATAAACCGTGTCTAGTATAAATATTACTAATTTCTTATGTATACGAGACGTTTCGAACACATCAACATACACTTGCTTTAAAATACAGGGTGGCCATAATTAAACTTCAAGTGTTCAAGGGGTGCTGGAGAGGAAACTACCGGGTATATTCCATTGAAATTTGGTATCTACACGTTTCAGAACATGCGCAACTCAAATATGCAAAAAATCGCCATTTTCACCCGATAGATGGCGCTGTACCGTATTTAAACGTTCGCCGGTGGCATATACGACCTCCAAAATCGATAGACAGAGCATAATGACATTCTAAGAGGCATATAAACAATATAAAATATCATTTACAGTCTCTCAAAATTCCATACAATTCGCTTCAGTAATTAAATTTTTACAGTATCATGTAATGAAAATTTGCGTAAATAAGATCACAAATTAAACAATCCATAAAGACGCTTTGGAAAACAAGCCATTATTTATTCAATGAAATTATTACATGATGTTCTCAATATGTGAACCACCAGATTCAACCACATGCTGAAAACGTAAAACAGCATGGTCCACCGTCGCATTTAAAATCTGTGGTGTAACGCACCTCACGTGTCTCATTATGCTAGATTTCAATTCAGACACAGAAGCATGCCGTTCTCGGAACCTCTGCTTATGAATTTGTCCGCACTAAAGGTATCATGCAGCAGTTTTTTAAAATCGTTAGCGATGTGAGGGGGTGCTCCGTCCTGCATAAATACCGTGGTTTCTAAACGATGTCTCTCTTGCAATGCTGGAATCAATTGTTGTCTCAACATCGCACCGTAGCTAGTCCCTGTAACACGACAGCGTTTGGGACCACTTGGAGTTGGGGTCTCAAAGAAATATGGGTCCACAAGAAAATAAAGTCATTCCACACCATACAGTTACATAATCGGAATGGAGGGGGTTCTTCAGGTTTAGCGTATTGTTTGTTCGTTCCCCATATCCTGCAGTTATGCGCATTTACACTATCTGATAGTGTAAAATTCATCTCATCTGTCCACAATATTCTCTGTATCCAAGTGTCATCTTCACTGATTTTCGACAGGACAAGGTTTGCAAAATCAAATCTTAGGGTGTCATCATGAGATTTCAATTCTTGAAGAATTTTAATTTTATACGGATAACGCCGAAGAATGTGGCGCAACACTTTATGCACAGTTGACCTGGGAAGAGATAATGTCCGAGCCACACTGCTTGCGCTGACTTGTTGCAGCATACTGGCTCCTGAACTGCTACTCGTAGTCGCAATGGCGTCATCAATTTGTTGCACTCTCTCCGGGTTTACGGGACGTCGCCCTTTTGTGCCTGGAATACGCCCAATTCTCCTGATTCTTCAAATTTTAAAATAATATTTTTCAATCCATTGACACTCATTGGACCTCTTCTTAATCATTTCATACGCCGGTATTCTTTCAGAGTAGCTGAATAATTGCTACCATTCTGATAGTATATCTTCACTAACAATGCACGTTCCTTCTTATTCAGAGTCATGACTGGCCTTTACTCAATGTATTGATGTTTTTATACTGTTCGATGGGTTTAAAATTGGCATATATGCCGTCGATAAGCATTGAAACACGGTATAGCGCCATCTATCGGGTGAAAATTGGCGATTTGTTTTTCTTTTTTTGCATAGTTGACTTCCGCATGTTCTGAAACGTGTAGATACCAAATTTCACTGGAATATTCCCGGTAGTTTTCTTTCCAGAACCCCTTGAACACTTGCAGTTTAATTATGGCCACCCTGTACATATGTAATACGCAAAGAAACGATATCTGAAGCCAAATCTTAATACAGATAGAATAATCAATAGAAAGTCTTAGAGAATACAGTAGTAAATAGAAAAAACTTCAAAATATTTGCTATTTGTTTCATTCCTATGTGTTATTCGGTTAATTATTTTATCAGTTGAGAGCAGAAAAATGTATAAAACCATGTTATAGGAAGCATTGAATTTTTTTATAAACTTACTTCAAATTAATTTTAACCAAATATACTGTAAATATTATAATACGTTACAAACACTAAATTTATTAAAGTGCTTCGATCCTGATATTTCAATTGTTTCGATTTTTAAAACTTGATGACATTGTATCTTCCATAAATACGTTTTCATTCTTAAGAACTAGCTATTTTATTAAACCGTCATTAAATAAAAACTAAATAATCAAAATGTTATTTATTTGGGTTAATAATGAAGTCTGTTAGCAACATGTTTCAAATGAGGGAATAAATTCATTATGAATTTACTTATGTCTTCTACTACTTAAAAAAGTATTTTATCGCATTTCTGTTTTAGTATGTCGGAAATGTTTCATTATTATTCTTCAATGAATTTTCTTGATGACTTTCTGATGATCTACCCGTCTGGGAAATGTATTTCATGTACATTACGTAGAATGATTTGAGAACATTTTATAAAGATTGATATTCGTTTTCTATTTATCCGACACGTGTTTAGGAATTCAGTCGCATTCATTATTAGTATTTTAGAAGAGTTGAATATTAAGAAGATTATGACGTTTTGAGGATTTAAGATTTTAAAATAAATAATTTTAAAAATTCCATAGCATGTAATTGTTAAACAATTCAATATATGTCTGCCTTTACAAAATATGTTTCATTAAAATTAGAACTTAAACATGCGATGTTTAAGCATTGTTGAGATTATTGTAGTTTTTATAGGGCGGGGAGGGGGATTTGGTTAATCATTGGCCATTTTAGCACTTTTTCTATAGGGGGATGACTTCAGGGTTGAATTTTAAAAGTAAAATCTCCGGAATTATCGGTCTTGTAGAAGAAAAACCCTGAAAACCAGCACACATATACCATCCAGATTGCCGAGATATCAAACTCTGTCCAAAATACATCATTTTGTGGTCAGCATGCTAATCACTTTGCTCAGTTGACCCTTAATTTTTCTTGTTTATAATTTTAAACAAGTCTGATTACCAAGGGGGTAACTTCGGGCTAACAAACTTCCACCAGTAAAAATGAATAGAAATTTCTCTAATGAATAGAAATTTTTCAATTTATCTCTCTAGAGATTGGTCTTTGTTTCTTTCTGCAGAGAAAATCTTGGAGATACTTTAGAGTAAAAAAAGCAATTTTGATATTTTTTTGCCCACATTCCTTTCTTAAATCTAGTGATTAAATGAAAATATCACCTGTTTGAATTATTCATTGTTCGTCTAAAAATGAAAAGAAAAAATACGATGGTTATACAATTTTGAAAACAGACAAAAATCTAGTTTTTGTTTGAATTTAACATAGCTGATACATTTTTAATTTTTACCAAACGATAAATTTAAAGTTCATCTAATGCCAAAACCATTCAAAATTTTAAATAATTTCAGTAATTATCGGGGGGGGGGGAGATTATATGAAGGTGTTTTCGTGTTCCCAGGTTCATAGACATTGTAAAAACTCCAACACAAAGTTTTAGAGGACTTAACTTATTTTATTATGGAAACTTTTAAAGGGATGGCCGTGGACATACAGAGAGACGGGAGAAGTTAACAAGATAGCCCGGTGGGGCGGGCCCCGCAAGGGGGAACGCTGACGTCTGTCACGCTCAAGAATCAGAGGCAGTAGTGAAAAAGTATTTGTTACAATTACTCACGCTTTGGCGAGCTTAAGACAACCATATGTAAGATATTGGAGATAACACGAATGAAGTAGACAAAGTAATCAGTAAAACTCACGAAGCTTTACATTGAATTAAATTATACGCCATGGCGGGCTTATAGGGTTTCTAGTTAATAAAATTCTTGTGGTTAGCAAGGGTAACTGAAGGAATGGCTAAACACGTGATATTACATGTACGTTACAATTTATCGACAGCTGTATTTGTCAGCAGGGCATATGGTCGTTCTCTGATAAAATCAAGAGTGGGAATTAATAGCAATGCAAGCAAAAATGATGAGAAATCTTTAATGCGCAGTTCTGTGTAACTCATAAAATATGTATTACATATTGTCGGCTGAGAAACGAAGGGAATTCACTTCTTTTTTATTCTTTTTTTTTATCTCAACGGAAAATCACTGAGGTTAAGATTTATTTCTATACACATGTCTGTGTGAAGTTAAAAGAAAAAAGAAAATGGCTGATAAAAATGATGCATGCATTTAAAACGAACTTTTAAAGAATAAATGAAACTGACAGTAGTGTAAGGGGGTGGGAGTGAATGAATACAGAAATATGAAATTAAGTATAAAATGCCAAATTTAAACTAAATATTTTATTTGTGGGGGGGGGGGGGATAATGACAACTACAAAAATGAATCAGTAAAGTTAAATGTTGATTTTTCGAGGGGGGGGGGGAGGATTTAAATGAATATATAACGGGAAAGCCGTTCTAGGATCTGTATCAATGTCACGTTTTTGCGTGTGATTTTGCAACCGCTGTCGAGCCTTCACAATTTTAATTCCGTTAGACTTGACTTTCTTCAATAAATTTCCAAAACATTGCTTTTTCATGTCCACTTTCAACAAAGCCTAGAATAGATATAAATTTAACTACATTTAGCACGCGAATTTACGAAATCATTATTTCGCTGAATTAGAAAAATATGAAAACGATATTTGTTAGATATAAGCATTCACTATTCAAAAGATTAGTGTATTTGAAAATTTATTATTCAAACTTTAAAAATATATATATATTTATATTAGCAACAGCATTAAACGATGAAATGTTTCTATTTTTCATAATACAGAAAATCAATAAATTATAGAATAATGTTGAAACAATGTATAACGGAAAAACTAACGCTTTTAGCGCCTAATAGTTTTTGCCATAGTGCCGGAACTTCATTTAATATTGTATCTGTAAAGTTCAAAGATTTACTTAAACTTTTGGCATTATTTATTCGATTGTCAACAAATAACATGAATTAAATTAGTACGAATATAAAATTATTGTTTAGTTATTTTATTTTTTAGGCAAATCAGTTGAAGTTAGAAATGACCACATACTGAAGTACATTTATAGTTTCCTGCTGGCTGGCTGGTTGACTGGGGTTTAATGGCGCAAAGTCCCATTAGGGACATGCTGCGCCAAGAAAAAGTTAAAATAAAAACATAGAATTATTTTTTTAAAACTCGTCATACAAACAAGATGAGTGAAAGCAACAAAGTTGAATGAAAGAAACATAATGATAAAAGGTATAAATAAAATCAGTTAACAAAGTCAAAATATTAAAGCTAAAAGGCATTTAACACTCGAAAATATGTAAAGAAGACATTAAAAAAATCAAAGTATAAATTTATTAATCGTTCGTCAAAAAATAAAATTTTTGATAGCAGACAAAATCTAGCTTTTTTAAAATTTAACGTAGCTCTTGCATTTTTAATTTTTACCGAACGATAAATTTACAGCTTATCTAATGCCAAAACTATTCAAAATCTTGAAATAGTTTCAGTAATTTAATAAGGGTTTAATGGCGCAAATTCCCAGTAGGGACATGCTGCTCCAAGAAAAAGTAAAAATAAAAACATAGAATTACACTGTAAAAAAATTTCTGTTAAAATGCGGAAATTGTACTGGCAATCGAGACGCCAGTACTATTTTTGTATTTTAATGGAATTATTTTCCGAAAATAAAATCGTGTTATCACAAATTTTTTCCGTTTTTTTTGATATTTCCGTATTTAAAAATTCTGTCTCAATGACAAAATATAACAATTTTTCAGGCAGAAATTTACATGTTTATGAATTTGATACTTCACTTTTCAAGGACAAGTTTACATCAAGGTCAGAAAATCACAATTTAATTCAAACAACACTAAATCAACAACACTTACCCTGACGGGATTCGAACCAGGGAACTGTCCTCTCCCAGATTAGTGCCCTTAATGATTACGCCATGGCTTCACAAACTACTCGTTCAAATATCGTTACTTATTTCAGATGTCTTTTATAAACCAAAGGCTAACGTGTTAAACAAGGGAGGTATTTTCGTAGAGATAATATTTTTCAACTGAGTATACAATTTTGAATATTTTACACATTTTTTCCTATAATTTTGAATATTTAGCATTTTAGTTTCATGCTTTATAAAAGATAAATTTTACTCTTTAAAATATTACAAATATGAAAGAATGTTAAAAAGCAGAAAAACCAACGTTTAAAAATGCACAAATAATACGTGAAAAGTAGCAAACAGCTGTTTCGAATCTACCAGCGAGATTCTTCTTCAGCGCAAGATAGAGCAAGACACAGCGTGCTAGAAAAAGCAAGGCTGAGCAAGGCTTGCTTTTTCTAGCACGCTGTGTTTTGCTCTATCTTGCACTGAAGAAGAATCTCGCTGGTCGATTCGAAACAGCTGTTTGCTGCTTTTCACGCATTATTTGTGCATTTTTAAACGTTAGTTTTTCTGCTTTTTAATATTCCTGCACAAAGGCTTTAACTGCTATTTTAATGAAAGAATGTATTAAGAGCAATGACTGATTTTTTTGCAAGATTTTTAAAATTTTATTTTAATATTATTTTTGTTTATTTATTCAGTTAGTTTTGCAAGAATACCAACATATATTTTTCAAACATGTACTTTTCGAAATTTTACAAATTATTTGTCTGATGATCTACTCTAAACTCAAAGATAGTTACTACATGGCATTAAAATAAATTTCTCTTATTGCTTAGATAAACGCTAACTTTATAATAATTCCATTATTATATTTCAGATATGTTATAAATTTTATGCGCGAATCTGTTAAAGCGAATAGATTAAAAAATATTAAAATTAAAAATAGATTTTTTTCCTTTTAAAACATCCTAACGGAAACTAAAAAAAGTATTAACAGCTTGCTATAAATAAGTCAAACGTTATTTAAAAATCTTAATGAAAAATAAACTGTAACATTTCCTTTTTAACGGCCTCAAACTTAAAAAAAAATATTAATAAGATTTAATTTTTTTTTAATATCGTAAAAATACGTTAGCTTTTTATATATCAATATATATTATAGCGAGTTGTTTCAAAATACTTATTATAGATGGCGCCATAATTTTTATCGGTTTAACTTGAATACCCATGTAAAACATACTATTTAGCCGTTATTGGAAAATCATTGAATATATTTTTAATATAGAGTCATATTTAGCCAATAATGGGATTTCAATACTAATAATATTACTGTAAGACTAAGTACTGTACAAATAAGTTGCCACCAAAACTGGTGTAAGGAAACGCCATCAGTAAATTGGTGTAATGAAACACCAGCAATTAACTGGTGTAAAGAAACACTACTTTTTGGAGGCAACTTAGTTGTCACTATTTTCGGTGTAAAATGACATAACCGCTGATTTAGTGTACTAACTCAAAACACCTCTTTAAATCGAATACAGCAATAATTTTAAATTAAGAGTTTTACGCAGAGAGTTTGTAAACTTAAATATAATTGAGATAATTTATTAACATACATTTTAAACATTTTAGTTGGTAAGGAATGAAATTATGAAAATTTCACACGTTGTTAATAATTCAACCATAAAGCTAAAAACCATCTAATAAAAACTTCTTGATGAAAATATTTTTTGTTACAGCAAACGTCATAGACACACATTTTAAAATAATTCTATATCAAAATTGTAATTACTTATAACTATCAAGGTAAGTTTAAATCAAAACTTCTAGCTTTCTTAACAAAACAATAAATGTTCTTAGCTATTTCTGGTCTATACATCGTGGAAACGGTAATTACAGTTTTTAAATGAGGTAAAAATTAGAAACCAGAAAATTAATCTCAAAACATGAAAATCAAAAGCAACAATTTCGAGAATTTTACGTATTTTGATGTTTGTTCGTATTTTGTTGTCGTATGTTTGTTGTTTTTATTAAGTCAATTATCAATTTATTTATTGATCACATTCACCTGACTTGTGAGCTTGACATAAGGGTCCCGCTTATAAGTCATCGTTAATATACAAGGACGAAATAGCACATTGACTTTGAGCTTTGAAGGGGGGAGGAAGGGTTCTAGATAGCACAAGGAAATTTAGAACACCAGAGAATTACATCTGGGAGCTCCACATAGAGCGCGTTCACGGACCGCACCCTGGGTTCCCCAGGTTTACCACGGGTAACCCGAAGCGTTCAGAGACCGACATCACGTGAGTTTTTTCGAGTTCCCCGTAGCGTTAAGAGCCGGACATTACCCACATTTAGGGGAACCCACATTACCTGAAAAATTTAGTTGGGTAAAGTGATCACGTGGTTGGGAAATCTGATTTGTTTACCATTTTATAGCTTAACTGTGACTGTTAATCGGAATAGCACTCTTTTGATCAGTTTTATCGCACATTGTTACTGTTTTTTTTTTATATTACAAAAATAATATTAAAAACATATCTGGTCTAAGTTTAACTTTTAGATAAGTTAGAAGATAAATGTAAATTTTGCATATGACAAATCAGTTCCCGCTTGGAAGCCTAAAATGGCTAGCAAAACCTGCACTGCTAAAAATATCGTGAAAGATTACCTCTGTTTTTAAAGGCTATCAATTTTCTGACCAATGAGAAAGCTACATAAACGCCTATAAAGCGCTCTCATTGGTCAGAAAATAGATAGCCTTTAAAAACAGAGGTAATTTTTCACGATATTTTTAACAGTGTGTGATACATATTTGTTGCGATAGTATTCCCCATAAAAATTAACTCTTGGAACAGTTTACCATCTAAAAAAGAGTGATAATTGAATCTATTTGCACTGTCGAAAGTGCAGCTGCCGCCATATTTGTAAATGTAAATAAAAAAATCCCGCAACTTTACCCGAAAGCGTTCAGAGCCGTTTTTACCCAAGCTTACACCGAGAAACCAGTATGACGTCATTCCCCAATTTTCCGAGTTACCCGTGTTTCGGTCTCTGAACGCGCTCAAAGAGTGTGCAACGGAGCCAGCGAGATTTGAACCCGCAGCCCAACTACGGTCTCAACCGATTAGCGGTGTGGTGCCTTATGGTGTTATTACACGTAAAAATTGCAAGCGACAAAAAATCGCCTGCAACTGTCCTATTTTCCGCCTACGACAGCCACCTTTTACGTTTTCCAAACATTTCATTGGCTGTTCGGGAAAAAGCTTTTCCATTGTCAGATTTCCAAGCATTTGATTGGCTGTTAGTGGCGTCTCACTTCGTTTCAGGTGTCTTTGACGCTCCGACAGAAAAAGTTGCTTGCTTTCGAAGCGACTCCCCTGGAGCCATAGGAATAACATGGAGACGCCTGGAATTTCAAGCGACTTTGACTCCTCGTGTAATAACACCATTAACCATTCAGCTACGGTCTACATTCAAGAATTATTTTTTTGTAGGACTCCGTTGTCAAGAAGAAAAATGCAGACTATGTAGTAATATTTATATTGACTCTTCAAGTATATTGACCAGGACCCAGATATATTTTTCGCTGTTAGCGAAATGAGATTGACCAATCAGAAGCCTGTCTTTTTGCGAACTTGTAATTTTTATAGAGTGTGTACTTTTAAATTAAAAAATTCTTCTGTCAAATAAAACAAAATTTTCTGTACTAAAATACTTGCATCCAAAAAGTTGTAAACTTGTCAGGTTTGAAAATGTTGTCCAGTACCCACCGTGGCTGAGTGGTCAAGGCATCACACTGCTAATCGCTTGAGAGCGTACACTGTTAAAAATATCGTGAAAAATTACCTCTGTTTTTAAAGGCTATCTATTTTCTGACCAATGAGAACGCTTCGTAGGTTTTTTATGTAGCATTCTCATTGGTCAGAAAATAGATAGCCTTTAAAAACAGAGGTAATTTTTCACGATATTTTTAACAGTGTAGGTGACTGTGGGTTTGAATCCCGCTGGCTCCGTTGCATACTCTTTGTGGAGCTTCTGGATGTAATTCTGTGGTGCTGTAAATTTCCTTGTGCTATCTCGTTCCTGTTACAGCGCCCAGAAGATACAGTGTGGAAAACGGCTATTCCTATAATGCTTTAAAAAGTGCTAAAAACTTGTATCCCATAAATCCCCAACAATGCTCAGCGGCAATATGCTGATACGAGCGCCATCTCCTAACTCTTTTCAATATAAATACTTTGTTTAAAAAAATTATAGAATGTTAAATATCGGAAACTATAAATATAAGATATTTTGGTCTGTTATAAGCTAATTTAGTTAAGGAATGACGTGAAATAGGTTAAAGAGTCTCTTTTAGAATGACTATCGTTTTTAAATCACTACGATGGCGCTACGATCGACATCTTGTTATTCTGCATCGTTGTACATTCATGGGATTCAATTTTTTAGCACTCTTTTGTAGCCGTTTTCCACACTCTATCTTCTGGGCGCTGTAGTTCCTGTATATTGACGATGACTTATAAGCGGGCGCTTGACGCCAAGCACACAGGTCAGATATATTTAATAAACCAATCATGTGGTCCCATAATCCTACATTATTCTTTTCCGATAATCTCCATCAATTTTTTCCTCATGTAAGGTGCCTCTATTTAAGAGTGGTGACATACAATACTCAGACTCTGTTTATAAATACTTTTTGCCTACACTATGGCAAAACTAGACATTTTCTATTCCAGAACTTGGCGATCTTCACTTGGACAAGTTTGATTATACGAGTGGAGGACAATTTAACAAGCATTATTTTGGCAATAATGGCAAACTCCTCAAGATTCATGGCGATAACTTTTGTCTAGAATCTATCAATCAATAATTTTTTTTCCGTATGTTACCATTCTTATACCAATACTCCCCATCTTTAGGCAGTAAATACATCAGAAATGAGCGTCAATGATTAGGTGTTTAGTCTGAATCTGATAACCGAAGACAGTGTTGTTACACATAAGAAGGAACTTTTATGTGTACTGTATATGGAGGTACTTTGTAGTGTACCGACTAATAGAAACATTTTGCTAAACTCTGATGTATAAGGCCACTTTGCTATTGAATGGACTTTATTCCAAATCTGGGTTCGAGGCTGAAAAAAGTCACGTGATACCGGTAATTTACACAAAGAATTTCTAACTGATAAGAAGGGATGCTACTATTGCTTTCCGCATGAACTGTTTCACTGGCTGTCGAGGGTTTTTCATTACGTCTACGGGGCCTTCCTTTCATTACGCTAGAAGTTTTTACCTTGACCACGTGATCAAAACGCAGATGGAATATCCTCCATTGTAAGCTTTTTGATCCCCACTTTCGATGACGGTTAGCATCGTTTTAGATATTTGGGTTTTTCTGAATGCGGCATCTTTTCTAGACAAGATCTCTCACTTCGGAAAGTTACCGCATCCAGTAAACTATAAGGTCCGCATCGATACCTACGGACAACGAAATTGGGTGAGGAAAAGCTGACAATCCATCAATAAAGTTTACACATCAGAGCGCGACAATGTGCTTTGAGAGAAACTTATGTTCAAACTATAAGAAACTTAGGCATTTTCTATTATATAACTACAGCGTCTAAAAAATATAGTGTAAAAATCGGTTATCCCCGTAATACTTAAAAAAGTGCTAAAATATTGGATTTCCTAACTGTTAAACGATGCTGAATTTCAATGAGTCGATTACAGCGATATCTGCAGGATATTTTCTGAAACTCAAAGACGATTTGGTCTAGACGCTGTAATAATACGATGTTTACTTTGAAATCCGAAAATATATCGCAGATGTCGCTGCGATCGGCACCCTTGATTTCAGCGTCATTGCATATTTAAGGAATACAACTTTTTAGCGCTGCTTGGATAGCAGATTTCTACACTATGTATTCTAGACGCTGTAATTTGGTCAAGCTCTAGATGCTGTCTAGCTCTAGATTGTAAGGATGTTTACAATGCCTACTGGGTTCAGATCGTGAACCGTTCTCCTTGTTTCCCCAGATTTAGATATCCAGAACATACTGACTTAGTATCGCAGTAGTACAGCGTCTAGAATACAATTTGTGGAAATCTGCTATTCAAACAGCGCTAAAAAGTTGTACCCCTTAAAGGTGCAATGATGCTGAAATCCAGGGAGCCGATCTTAGCGACATCTGCGATATATTTTCAAATTTCAAAGTAAACTTATCTTATTATTACAACGGCTAGACCAAATCGTCTTGGAGTTATAGAAAATATCATGCAGATGTCGCTGTGATCGACTCATTGGATTTCAGCATCGTTTGACATTTAAGGGATCCGATATCTTAGAAACTTTTTTAAGCATTACTGGGATAGCCGATTTCCACATTATATATTCTAGACTCTATCGCAGTAGTACTTAGAAAGTACTAAAATATTGTATCCCTTAAATATAAAACGATGCAGAAATCCAAAAAGTCGATCGGAGCGACATCTGAGGATATTTTCTAAAACTCGAAGACAACTTGGTCTATAGACGCTGTTATAGTACAATGTTTACATTGAAATTCGAATATATAACGCAGATGTCGCTGCGATCGGCTCATTGGATTACAGCATCATTGAACATTTAAGGGATACAATTTTTTAGTGCTGTTTGGATAGCAGATTTCCCCACTATTTATTCTAGGTGTTGTACTTGTGCTCTGATACATAAGGAAATTTAAAGGTTGATTTTCAACTTTTCGACACCGACTTCCGATATCGATTTGTGTCTATGTGGGACTTCCGGTTTGGTGGATGACAGAATGGCCAATATATACATAGATTTTTCGCTCTTAGCGAAACGAGATCGACCAATCAGAAGCCTGCATTTTTCCAAATAGCGAAAAGTTCGCAAAACTGCAGGCTTCTGATTGGTCAATCTCGTTTCACTACCAGCGAAAAATCTATCTCGATCTCGGCCCTTGTCCAGCTAAGTTTTCGCACTTTGAAAGATCTCGTATCTCTGTAAGAGTAACAGTATCAAAGATGAGCGCTTATAATCGGGCGACTGCTTCAAAAAGGATTTGAATTTTGAAGTTTTAATTTTTTTTAAAATTTCTAATCATCAGATTTTGATGAAATTTGAATGGGACCAAATGGGGGACTTACACATTCAAACAAAAAAAAATATCAAAATTGGTTCATATTTAAGAAAGTTATGCGTGAACATGGGCAAAACATACAGACAGGTCGAATTGATAACCTCCTTCTTTTTGAAGTCGGTTAAAAACATGAATAGGTAGTCAAATTTACACAAAATCAATATTTTATTAATGAAGTATAACTGCAAAGCATAAAGAACAGTTTGCAATCAACTTATCTGCATACAAGTTTTAATTTCTTTTTGTATCGTTTTAGGTAATTAAAAATGGATTGAGCGGTAATGGCCGACAGGGTAAGGTAATTGCACCGAACATTTGAATACAACATTTAAGTTGGAGTTATTTATAGTTCACGTAACAAAGCACTACGAAAATAAATAAAACAATGAACGTACAACTACATGTATATATGTTTTAGAAATAATGAGTAAATTAACATTTGAAAATAAGAGTGTACACTTACCTTCAAGTTAGATGTTGTAGAATTTTATTCATAAACAACTTCAAACTAATAACATGAGAACACACAAATACTTTTCTCCCGACGGGCACTCTATACTTACTGGGGACTTAGGATTAAGTTCGCTAGGTGCCGGTACCGATCGCACGTTTTCAATTCTATTCTGTTTAGAGATATTTGGGTGAGCGGGAATGCCCGCTTAGCGTCATAACCTTACTTTCCCCTAAGTTATTTTTCTGTTTCTGGACAAGAACGTCAAACCGTAAATACAATCCTTGATATAATATCAGAACCATAACTTTTATTCTCTGCAAAGGAAGAACTTCTAACAGATTAAAAAAATCAAAATATCATAGATGAACGCCGTGTCACTATCCGTCGGAATAAGCAAGTCCTTCTTATGGTGTTATTACACGAGGGGTCAAAGTCGCTTCAGATTCCAGGCGTCTCCATGTTATCCCATGGCTGCAGGGGAGTCGCTTGGAGAGCGAGCGTCTTTTTTCTGTCGGAGCATCCTTGACGCCCCGAACGAGGCGACTCGCCAGTAACAGCCAATCAAATGCTTGGAAATCTGATAATAGAAAAGCCTTTTCCGGAACAGCCAATGAAATGCTTGGAAAAGACGGACCGTGAGGCGGCTGTTGTCGCTAGACGCCTGGGATTCCAAGCGTCTTTGAGTCCTCGTGTAATAACACCATTACAAAACGCACTATTCTAACTTTCAATAATCCTACTTTACCAACCAGATTTAAAGCTTTCTGCCTGACCTGTCCTGTGCGGCCTTATATACCTAACCCACAGTGTTGTTTTAAGTGTCCGCATTATGGCCATATTATGACAACCTGTCGTGGTTCTGTTACCTGCGCACGTTGTGCAGAATGCGCCCATGACAGTAAGCTTTGTGAAAAAGCTGAATGCTGTGCAAACTGTAAAGGAAAACATACAGTAGTGGATACCGGGAGAATTGCGGCACTCGGGGTTTTGCACCAACCCGCTTTGTTTAAAAATTAACGGCAGTTTGAGAAAGTGAATGCACCTGCACTATAGCGGCAAACAATAGAATCAGTACCTAAAGTGAGAAAGATTTTGTTGTACGTCGTTCGTTTGTTCTAGTGAAAAATGTAGTTTTCATCTAGTTGTTTTGGAGTTTCAAATGAGTAGCGGTAAACACCTTTTATTGTAACAGTAGGTACTTAAGATAATATTACCCGTAATCTGCAAGCCTTCACCGACATTTTCATGCAATTTGTTGAACAAGTTCGGTTCTTCTTTCAGATTTGCTGGGAGATTTCCTCTATATTGTCCTTTTGGGGTAATGCCGCCAGCATAGCAAAGGACGACTTGTCTAATCCGACTTTACCATCTATTCATTATTCTGCTAAATTACTTTGCTTTCTAAATATTTTCAGTTTGTTATGTGTTTGCTGGTATCCATTTTATGTATTTACTAGGTCATTAAAGAGTGGCGTTATTACCCCAGTATCCTGGATAATCCCGTCACAGTACAGAGGTTAAAAGAATATTTTTTTTATGTGTGCTTACTTTGCAGTTATAATTAAGGTTAAATTTATACAGATACTAAGGATAATGATTCAGCTTTAGAATTTTTACTATTAAAAAATAAACATTTTTTTTTTTTTAGGTGAAAAAAATTAAATTCCCTTTACACGTTGAGTGCCACGTTGACTGACACTGAAGCGGAAAAATTTACAATATTTTAAGTAATTTTTAAGAAAGTATAATCCTGTAATAAATAACAGGTAAGTAAATTTTAAATACATTTTCTGTAATTACTTAAAACATATATATTTTTTAGTTTATACATGTTTTAGACCGTCAGTCATTGGTATATGACGTATTCTAAACGGAAAGTTTAGTGTCAGTCACCGGTGAGTGACGTGGCGATTAACGTGTTAGGTGTCGCCATTCCCCCTGTCTCCCCAATATTGTCTCTTTTGCGCTAAGTGGGTCCGTGAAAAAGAAATATTGGCTGTTAAAATATCTCAAAAAATTTGTTACCCTGGAGCTCGCAAACTAGTGAAATCCAGAACGCTAACTGTCAGGGTTTTTTGCTCTACTTTATTCAAGCAACAGTTATAATCCGTAAGGCACATAAGCATCCAAACTGTAGTTTTTTCCACTAACTAATTCACCTGGGACACAATTATCCAGCATTATAAACAAAAATTCTCGTAATGTGAAATTTAATGCTAGTACAACACTTTTGCCAAGATTTGGACTTTGGCCACCATCATCAGAACCTGTTAAAATAGAATATTATGATCCTGCTGTACATTGCTACACTTTGGTTAGTAAATCACAAAAACTTTCAAGTCAATCTAAAAAGAAAACCGAGCATGAGTCTGAGGCAACTTCTGTTTAATTTCCAAACAAACTGCAAAAACCTAATGTTTCCCTAGCACATAAAATAAAACAAAAATCATGTACACAGAAAAAAAAGTGTCAAGAAAACCTTAACCCTGGCATTTTCAGTTTAAAACTGGGAAGAAAAAAAATAAAAAAATCATGTCTTAGACCATCACTTACTAATATGAAGGATCCCAAACAGCTGCTTCACCATGTGGAAGAGGCTATGGGATCCGTCACTTAGAGTCATGATTCTGTCGCAGATGAAGAAAATACTGTGTTTGATGAATTTGAGACTACCCGACTTAACGTTTTTTTTTATAATCCGTGATTTAAATTAACCTGTTTTTATGTCATATTTGGTTATTTTGTATTTTGTTTTACTGTCCTATCGTTACGTATACATTGTATGAATTTTATCGGTAAATATTTTCTTCATGTCTTTTAAATATCGTATTTGACTTTATTAATTGGGTTTAATAATTCATATCACATTGCATTTTTCATCGTACTGTGTTCATTTTACTCAACTTGTTTTTATGACATGCTTTTAAAAAAACTTTTAGAAGATAAATATTTGTTATATTTTTAAGTTTTCTTGGCGCAGCAAGTCCCGAAATTTACTTTGCGCCATAAAACCACAATCAACCAACATAGTTTTTCATTTCTAATATGGATCGAAGTACCTTCGGAATGGGCATGTCCCCAGCATGTGTTGGGGGGGGGGGGGGTAAAGATACGCACTTTCCATACATTTTGATTTTTAACGCACACATTGGTCTAAACTTATGTAACGAGTGCTTAAAATGTTACATTAGAACCTTAGGCAAGTGTCTCCATCAACCAACATTCTGTCAAATTATAATTCTGCGAGAAATTGCAATTCGTAAAAAGCATTGCTCTGCGTATCTTTGCCCCATCGGTTGGTGTAAAAGTACGCAGTGCGTATTTTTGCCCAATTACTGTGGGTTTTGCCCTATTTCCAATAAAACGAATGAGTTATTCAAAAGCATTAGTGAATTTCACTAGTATTTATAGTTAAACTGAAAATTGTAAGTTAAACCATGAACAAAAAAGGAAAAAAACAGCGGTCTGTGAGATCGCAAATAGCAGTGAACCACTAAATACTGTGACAAAAATTGTTGCATAAATACTGTGAGCGGTCCCAAAGACCCCTTTATCGTAGAATGAATAAAAGGGTTGATGACTCATAAGATACTGTTTTTGCGCTAAACTTTATGTAAAGGCATATTATAATAAAAATTATCCTCATTTACACTCTAAAAAATAAATGTGTAAATTCGCCAATTTTACACACATATATGTGTAAACTTCTAAATTTACACACTTGTCATAAAATTTACACATTTTTTGCAAATTTTTACATATTTTTATGTGTATTTAGCTTATGAAAGTAAGTGTGTAAATTGTTATCGCTTGAAATACACAGACAAGTGTGTAAATGTAGAAAAATGACTGAATATACACGAATTGGAGTGGTATTCTAATTCAAGCATAATTATATATACACATAGAAGTGTGTAAATTTTTAAATTCACACACTTGTCATTAAAATTGCACATTTTCTACAAAAAATTACCTGTTTTTTTATGTGTATTTAGTTTATGACATGAAGTATGCAAGTTGTTATCGGCTGATAAACACAGAAAAGTGTGTAAATCTAAAAAATACCTGGATTTACAAGAATTGTACTGTTACATGTAGTTATAAGTGTGCAAATCTTAAATTACAGTGTATAAGTTAAAAAAAAGAAAACTTTAATAAGATTCAAAATGCACATTTTATTTTAATTATTCCGTTGCATAAATATAGTACTGTAACAGCATTTTGAAAATAAAGAACTGAAAGACTTTATTTAGTTATTTATTTTTAAAAGAGATCCTTCCCTCCTGATCCCCCCCCCCCTCTCACATTACCGATAAATTGGAAATACGGGAACATTTAAATGAAAACATAATTAACTAGTCGGATGTGTCAATCCCAATACTTTCTTCGATTTCATACATGTTAATACTTCCTGAAAAATGCAGCATAGCAGCGCCACCGGTTAGGTGATCTACGCCAAAATCTAATCAGCAACAACGTACGTCAACTTCTAATTGAACTTCTTTGCAGTAGCAGCATTTGAGCAATTTACACCAAAGACTTATCAGGATCAATTTATATCAGGGACTAACTGAATCTGAAGTTTGATAAAAATTCTTACATTAGTTCTTGAGATACAGCTATTGCAGAAATCGTGAAAAATGCAACATAGTAGAGCCACCCTTTGGACGATTTACACCAAAAACTAAACAGCACTAATTTATATCAGGGACTAACTGAATCTAAAGTTTGATGAAAATTTGCGTATTAGTTCTTGAGATAGAGCTATTGCGATAATCATGAATATTACAGCATAGCAGCGCGCCACATATTGGGCGATTTACACCAAAACGTTATCAGCACCAAATTATATCAATGACTAACTGAATCTGAAGTTTTATTAAATTCTGTTCATTGAGATATAGCGCCCACAAAATCTGCGTCACATACAGACAGACTCACAGACAGACTTTTTGTAAAAACATGTTTTTCGGGAACTCTGACCCCTATAACGTATAAATACGTCGAAAACCAGAATTCGAAAATTTTCACGAATCCAATACTTTCTTCTTGTAAAGATAGAAGAAAGTAAAAATTGTCTTCTGAAAGGGATTCAGAAGACAGTGTGATGTCACTGGGACGTCGGTGCCAGACACGTGTTCATGTTGCATCTGTGACCAACATAAGCATTTAAAAAGAAAGAGAATTAGAAATTATCTTCTGCAGGGGATTCGGGGATGTTGGTTGTGACAAAGTTGGTGGTAGAGGTCTGCACGGGCCGGAATTTCCAGGCCCGGGCCCGGCCCGAAAAAAAGCTACTTTGGCCCGGCCCGGTGTAAAAATTGAAAGTTCGGCCCGAGCCCGGCCCGTTTACATTTTTACCGTTCTCGGTCCGGTCCGACTCAATTTCTATAAAAAAGTCCGTTTTTTCTCGACATGCAATTAAGATTCTTTTAATGAACACTATATGCATATTTATGAGAACATTTTACATTATATTTTAAATTACTATGTGTTCACAAAATAGAAAACACACAATAGTAAACATTAACGATTACTTAGTGTTTTAGTCAACGTCTCTACAGACGTTTCAAAATTTAAATAAGGGTTCATAACAAGATTAATGTAGTTTAGAATAAAGGGTTAAAAAACATAACTTTTGAATCTTATAATAAAAAGTAGATTTGTGAAAATATTTCTGTCATTTTTAAGGCTTTTCTCAAATCCAAAGGAGCTACATTTTGACACATATATGAATTCATTTCTTTTCGGAAACGCATGAGATTGGCAGGTATTCTTATCCAGAAACCACGTAAATGCCGTTTTTTTTCTTATATAAAAGTAATATATCTTTTAGAAAATACTGCCAAAGTTAGCGTTTTGAATCGAATTTCCAGAAGCGATAGCACAGGAAAGTAGAAAAACGTACAGTCACGTGACAAAAGTCTCTGTTATCTCTGTACGTAATTTATCAAAAATGGAAACACTATTCGATTCCAAATGCCTTCAATACTCAGGCCTGTCAATTTTATGCCTTTATAGTTAAAAATGTGTCTGAAAGTTTCGTATTGTTGAGCAGTAAATATGAGAACCACCTTAAGGTACATTTCCAAAGATACTGTTAAGAGAAGTTCATTATCGCTATTAATACTTTTACAAAACATAATGCCTGTCTTACACATCCTGAGAATGATTAAGACCAGTTCCGTCCCGGCACAAGTCTGCCGAAAAAATTAAACCCGGGTTCAGGCATCATGTAACTGTACGATGCCGATCTCTACGATGGACATGTTACATTTCTGTATTGAAGTTCTTAAACTCGCATCCGCTCGTAACGCACATTTATACTTCTCGAAAAAGTCATATTCATTGAAAATGGTCTCGTATTTTATCTGCTTTTCTCAAACTCTTATATCGGGCCGACAGGCCCGATTAATTTTTTTATCGGCCCGGCCCGGCCCTGGAGGCCCGTTCAATTTTGTTGCCGGGCCGGGCACGGGCCTCGGGCCAAGCCATGGGAAGTAATGACAAAAAATATTTTTAGTTCCATTTTCTTTTAGGACTTAAATATTCTACAGTCACTTAGAAGAATATGGGGGCGGGGGAGGCAGTATTAAATTATTTTAAATAGTTTGGGGGAAAATATTGTTAACGAATTTTTTTTTCAATTGAAACTGGCTGATTGCACCTGTGTTTTTGAATTTGATTTATTCAATGCCTGATTAAAAACAGACGGATATTACTATCTTGAAAAAAAGTAGCATTCAAACAATGTTAATGAAAATATTCCGAATAAATTGGTTAACACAGAATCTTTTACTGTAATATAAAGATTTTTCAGGTATGCATGTAAGCATATTATATTTTAAAGAACTTTATTACGCAGGTAATTAAAATTAATAATATATATGTATAATGTACTATATATACATATACGAGTATATGTGTGTGTGTGTGTTTTTTTTGTATGTGTGCGTATGTATGCAATGACCTATACGTTCGAAATATGTTTCATAAAAGCGCACACATAAATTAATGTTTCATTTGAATTATTGAAAAAGTTCAGTAACGAAAATTTAACTAAAATATCATATCGTTAAATGGTGTTTATTATCACAAGAAAAAACTTATAAACAATATCATAGAAAACACCTGCTTTAATTCAAAAGCCACCATTTGCTACTGCGCAGACGATCGAGTCAGATGAGACTTGTGTTTTTGAACAACTGTTTTATACGCTCCTGAAATATCAAAAATATATTTTTTTATTCTAATTTAACGGAAGCAATAAGCGTGTAAAAACAAATGGATTTGGACAACATTACAGTATTGAAATTAGGATACCGTGCGATGCATCTGATCACTTTTTTGTGCATATGTTGACATAAACATTTATTCTTTAAGATTCGGACAAAAAAAAAAAAAAAAAAAAAAAAAAAAAAAAAAAAAAATGGATTACCATTAACGAGGTACGTAAACTTTTGATATAGTAAACACATTTTTAAATCATTCCTTATAATTATTGCTCACAGTAAGAACAACTGACAGATTTTTTTAGTCATAACTTGCGTAATGTTATAGAAATATTTCTATGCAGATTGTTTTAAGATGCAATAAAAAAACATTGTTCTTTCATGTATAATTTTTCGAAAAATCAAGTTTTTGATGTTAATAGTTGTATGCCTCCTTAAAATTTCAAGATGGTGAAGGATGTGTTTGACAGGATGAAGTTTTGATGGTAAAGGAATGGAAAATTAAATAATTGTTTATCTAATGATTGAAACAAAAAGTAAAGTGAGTAAAGTGTAACAGCGCATTAAATAAATAAATATACGTATATATTACACATTAAATATTAATAAGTTCCTGTAAACAACAAACAGTGGGGTTTTTTATCCTTTGAAATATGAAAGTATCTATAATATAATTGGTAGATTTTTGTATTTGACTCAGAGTTTAACATTTAAGAATGAAATATTTTGAATAAAAAAAATATTAAATACATAAATTTATATTGAAATATTATTAAATTTAGTAAACGTTAAATCAATAAATATTTTTTATGGTAATTATTTCATAACAGATTAAACATTGTCTTATTTTTTTATATCTAAGGAAAATAAAACCTCAAATAAAAAAAGTACTTTTTTAATTCAGGAAAAGCAGCCTATAAACATAAAAATAAACTGCAAATTTAATAATAAATTAATATTATAAAATATTATAATATATATTAATAATATTATATAATAATATTATTATTAATAATATTATAATATAGTAAAATAATATATTAATAATTAATTTTAAATAATTTGTAAACAAAAAATAATAATTTTAATAGGATAGATGCTCCAGTTCTGGCCACTGTACCAGTTTTGGCCACATTGGATCGATTTGTCCTATTTTTTGATAAAATGTGACTTGAAAAAAAAATGTATGAAACTGTAGTGTGTGCATATATGTATTATGATTTTTGCTTAGCTGACAAGTTTTCAGAATCTTTGAATATTAGGCACTTATCGGGTTCTATTTGTTCTAAAACAAATTACTATTAGGTTTTATGAGGTAAGCTTTCTCTCTACTGCAATTTCACATTTAAATTAATTATTTTAATAGTTTAATGGGTGAGTGTGCAAAACTGGTGCGTTAAATTTGCTATATGTACCAGTTATGGCCATGGGGATGGCCAAAAAGGGTACAATACATATTCCACTTGTGGCCACATGATTCATTATAGAGGGAATTTTAGTCATTTAATAAATTTAAGAACATCTAGATAAAACAAAATCAATTTAGTTTTGTTTTATATAGTAATGGCTACAACAATAAAAAAAAGCTAGCTAATGGCAGTTCTATAAAAGAAATTTTGTTCTTCTCTGTCCAATAGATAATTCACTTGAGAAAGAAGGACATTGTGCTAGTCACTAAAGAATGAGATTGCTAAAGAAAATATAGTACTGATAAATCAAAATGTGAGCTGATATGTATTGTTTAGATGTGATAAATAAATTAAAACATAAATTTTGAAAGATTTTGCAACTTATAAATTAAAAAGTTCAATAAAATTATAGCATGATTTAATTGCTTGTATTTTTCCTACAAAAATGAAGAGGTTCCATATTTTTTGCAAGATTTCAGACACATGGATTTAGAAATATTAAATATTGTGAAAATATTTACTAGAGATATCTAAATACAAGTAAAAATGTATTTCATATTATTTAAAAAGAACAGGATTCATTTTACGAAGTTTAACAAAGTCAGAATTCTGTGATCTTAAAAATGGCCTAGAGGGAACACTGCTCTAAGATAGGAAGTAAAATTAAGGCCATTCAAAATGTAATGCCAGCACTACAAGCTAGCAAAGTTTTGGAGTAACCCATTCTGCCTTACATTACAAGTTTGCTGGACAGACACCACTTTTCTCTAATAATATTGAATCTCAAGTAGGTATAAAGGTAGCATAAAGGTACTAGGAATTGAAGTTAAAAATCAATTCGAAAAGTGGATTTTAGATATTGTCAGAATACTATTTCCTATAAAAAATGGAACAACTTTAAGATTCTGTCCAGAAAATTGTAGCCGGCAAGATAGAAACTCCATTTCAAGATTGAAGACCAGGCATGAAATGGTAGGATTCCCTTATGAAATCACACACTAAAATAACTTGCAAAGAAGCAGGATACATAAATAAAGCACAAGCTAATATTAATAAAAAAATCAAAAGATGATTTCAAGAAGTATAACTCTTTGATGAAAATCAGAAAATATGCTTTCAAGAAATATAACTCATTGATGAAGATTCAAGTGTTGTTCTAAACAAGCCACAATCCATGGATAACTATAAAACTGATTTAATAGTTAAATATTTACTATGGGCACTGTTGTCCCTTTTATGAATCAAATTTAAATATATTTTTTGTTTTTTAATTGAAATTTCCAGTTAAAATCAACATAAGTACATTTTACTTGACGTTTTTATCAATTCATAAAGAAATTTGCAAAATTCTCTTAATGCAGCAAACAAATACATGTGTAGTAAAATAGATGTTACTTAAAAATGCTTTTTTTACTTATTATCAATTGAAATGTTTGTTAAACTACATGATATTGGAGTGGCGAAAACTGGTGCATAGAGTTGGTCAAAACTGGTGTAGAAGTAGCCAAAATTGGTGCAAATTGAAATAAATTACATAATGAGTTATTACTCACAATCTAAAATATTCTGCAGAAAGTTATTATAATTCACAGAAAGACAATTTAATTTACTAAAGAATGATGTTATTATGATTTAATATGCTTCAATTGTCAATAACTGTAAAATTTCTATTTCAAATTTTCTCTAAAGCTGTCCAAAACTGGAGCATCTACCCTACTTTTAATAAGATTGTCAACGATTTTAATCAGATGATTGAAATCACAGATTAATTCGCGATTTTAAACGATTATATATATGTGTGTGTGTGTGTACATACAATTTATTAAAATTATGTACCCAAATTTTTAAAATGATCTAAAAAAGCATTTATTCGTATTTGAACATAATTTGAAAATATTCTATAGACATTTTGCTTAATGAATGAACAGAAAATGCTTTAAATATGTTTTTATAAGCTAATATTTTTCAGAAAAATTAATGCATTTTTCCCCACATACTGAAAATTGCATAGTTTAAACTATATTTATAACTGACACTAGATATTGTGTAGGAAATTTTTTACAGAAGTATTTGAAAATTTCCCTCCATTTCATAGAAATGCTTCTAAAACTCAGAATAACTTTCCTTTTCTATTTGATGCTATAATGAATATCTCTTGATCTGGCAATGGATATCGTAAGATATCTCTAGTGGGAGAGTGAAGCTGTCTTTTGACATCGTTATCATTTTTGACCCAACCAAAATTTTCTTTTTTTGATATTTTTTTTTCAATCAATGTAATCTATTATCTTTTTTTTTTCTTTTAGTCTATTATTTATTTTTATGAAAATACAAAGTTATTATTAAAACCATTAAATGATTATAAATAATTTCATTCCAAAATATGGAATATCACAACGTTTGCCATTCCTATTCTTCTGCTAGTATATAATTCGTTGTTAGAGAAATCATGTTCGAAATTATACTGATTATGTTTACTAGAAAAAATGGGGAAGAATATCGTCTACCTGTTTCGTTTATAAGAAATTATGCTTAGCTTATCCTCCTGCAAGAGCAAGTGCAAGAAGATATTATTACTCTTGAACGCATCATGTAACAAAAAAATATTATTTAATAATTTTAAGTAGTAAGTATTTCCATGCAGGTAGTATTTGATATAAAATTGTTTCAGATAGAATAGTGATATTTTATTAACTTCTTTACTTCATTTAAATAAAAAACTATGTATGGGGCTCCCCATAAATTATATCACACTTGTTTCCGTACCCCCTCCCCTCCCTTTTATACCTCCTCCCCTCCCTTGGCACAAACTGTCACAATTTCACGACGCACCCCCCCCCCCCTCCAATCGTGGCATCATTTGTGGATGGCCCCTATATATATGGGAGTAATAAATGCATAATCATACTTGTGTATCACTGCAAACGTATAAAAATAAAAACAAAGAAAAAAAATTGTAATAAAAAGAATTTTTAGACATTGATGACGATATCATTAGGCAGAGGGGACTGGTAGAATGATGACGTATGATATCATAAGGGGCAGGGGGAGTCGGAAATAGTTAAAAAGTTGATCGTTATAGATGTATAGCCACTATGAAGATACTTTTAATAAAAGTCTTTTGTTTGGAGTATACCTAATTTAAGCTATTTCAGAAAACATTAAAATATAGGCAAGTTGATTATACTAAAATACGAGGCACAAGAGTGGTGTGGGCGCAGACGCAGCCAATTAAAGTATGCGCTGGCAGGCTTCGTTTGCGCCATCAGTTACTGATGCGTCAATTATCTACAGAAAAATTATCAACGTTTTTCGCACCAGGCGCGAAATATTGTTGCTGTGGCAATGCTTAGATATCAGAGCTTGAAATTAACTTCTCTTTTTTTTCAGGAGATTTCAATATTTTTTCCTGAATCAATTAAATAAAAAATATTTTATCTTTGAGTCGATCCTGTTTTATGCAAAATCTGGTGTATCGATGATAAGAAAACGATTTGTCTATATGTGGCATGGAAATTGCCTAATGACATTATGCGTACACTTTTTGCTTACTAGAAAGAACAAACACATCAACCCTATGAGTTTGTTTTCATGTAATTTTTTTTTACTATCATAAAAAGATTTAATTCGCAATTTACAGATGCCAAAGTATAAAGATAACACTATGTACACAAAAATCTGCATATTTTGAATATTAAAATAAAATCTGTGTTTTGTATATTACGCAGAAATATGTGTAAGAACAGAATATAACACACATATCTGTGTATTTTGTATATTACACAAAAATATGTGTATTTTATACATTACACAAAGATGTGTATTTTGCATATTACATAAAAATATGTGTAAAAACAGAATGTTACACAGATATGTGTGTAAGAATATTACACAGAAATATGTGTATTACTGTACAATTTACACATTAAAGTGTGTATTTGAAGACTTATCACCTACTTTTTACACATTTGGACTTATCATCAAATTACACATCAAAGTGTGTATTTTAAAATTTACAAATTAAGCGTGTATTTCGGCAATTTACACACCAATTTACACATAGACAAATCGTTTTTAAATCCTCGATATACCTGTTTTTGTGTGTAAATTTACACATTTATTTTTTAGAGTGTAGAAGTCTTTAGCGATACTACTAATTTTCCACAAGAATCAAAATTAAACTAACATCAATAGTTAAACTGAAAATTACAAGTTAAGCTATGAAAACTGAATATAGCAGCGGTCTGTGAGACAGATAACAGGAGATAAGGGCTAAGACTTAAAACAAAATCGTTTTATGAAACAAGAATATTGATTTTTAAAAGTAGGTAGATACCTACGTTCTAAATTGAAAAAAAACTTATCTAGAAAAAGGAAAAGGTAGTTAATTAGTTAAAAACATTTCTCTGCGTATCTTCGCCCCATCGGTTTGGGTAAGTGGTGGGGCAAAGATACGCAATACGCATTTTTACCCCATTACTGTGGGTTTTTGCCCCATTTGCGATAAAACTAATGAGTTATGCAAAAGAATTAGTAAATTTTACTAGTATTTATAGTTAAACTCAAAATTACAAGTTAAACCATGAAAAAAAGACAAAAAAAAAAAAAAACAGCGGTCTGTGAGATCGAAAATAGCCTTTAACTACTGTGACAAAAATTGCTGCATAAATACTGTGAGCAGTCACAAAGACCCCTTGATCGTAGAAGGAATAAAAGGGTTGACTGACTCGTAAAAAACTGTTTTTGCGCTAAACTTTATGTAAAGGCCTATTATAATAAAAGTTCTCCTCATTTAGAAGTCTTTAGCGATACTACTAAGTTTCCAAACGAATCAAAATTAAACTAACATCAATAGTTAATTTTAAAATTACAAGTTAAGCTATGAAATCTGAATATAGCAGCGGTCTGTGAGACCGTTAACAGGAGTTAAGGGCTAAGACTTAAAACAAAATCTTTTTATAAAACAAGAATATTGATTTTTAAAAGTAGGTAGGTAGATACCTACGACGTTCTATATTTAAAAAAAAAAACTTATATAAGCTAGTTAACTACCTTTTCTTTTTTCTAGATTAGTTAAGTAGCTATATTTTATTTTATACTATATAAAAAATAAAACTTTCCACAACGTAATTGTGGAAAGCTCTGCATCTAGCTAAAACGATAGGACACATGTGCGTATCTCTGCCCCAAGATGGATGCGTATTTTTACCCCATTCTGCAGCATTTTACTTAACCGGCTACCTACAAGTTTAAACAAATGCGATCGAAGTAAACTATACGGCATTTAGAATCTATAGATTCCGTTCGCCACTGAATTTTTGGATTTGTAAAGATTCGAAGTATTGTCAGCTAAACAATAAATTGAAAATTTAAAAATATTAGATCAAAATTCCAAAATTTAAACTTACCTCATTTTCTTGGCACGGAGTGCTACTTTTTTCACAAGGTTTGAACGCACAACTACTACACTTGAGACCAAATTACCACCTAGCGGTCATGATTGTAGAAATGTTTCTTCATATTAAATCAGCCAGTGCGTATCTTTGCCCCGTGCGTATCTTTAACCCCACCTACTCTATTATTTTCCTAGGTGACCAGACATATGGGTATTCCTGGAAATATGAAAGCTGATGAGACGGCAAAACTTACTCTTAATCCATCAGATCATAAAATTTCATTCTCAGACGTTACAATTATTATAAAACGTTTTGTTAAGAATATGTGGCAAGAAAGTTGGGATTTAGAATGTAATAATAAACTTCCTCGTATCAAACCGACTCTCATGACCTGGCTTCCGTGTTATCCAAGAAAAACTGCTGTTCTTCTGACGCGTATGAGAATTGGACATGTGCGGATCATTTATAAACATATTTTACTTTGTAAGGATGCACCCATGTGTCCGCACTGTCACTTTGATAGTCTTACAGCTGACCATCATTTAACTGACTGTTCGGGCCTACGACACTTTATATTTTTTATTCATTGAATATATTTTAATTCATCACCAGTTACTTTGACAAACCTCATTGGGGAAACTCCTCATGGGGCACTCTTCGCATTTTTACATTATGCCGGTTTTTATTTTGAAATATAATATTTTTTTTTCTATATGCTTTATTGTTTCAACAATTAATTTGAATCACTATTTGCACTTTTTTGATTACAGCTAGATGATATCTCTCAACCAGATAGAATTTCTCATTGAAATATTGTTACCTGTTAAATTTATTATTTAACAATTGACAAGATTTGTTCTCTAAATTTGCATGATTACATCTCGGTGGGGTACCCCATCCAGAGCTTCGGTGACGCTGCTTTTGCATTACTTTTTATGGATATTTCTTTTTATGTCTTTAACTCATTTCTGGCGCAGCATGTCCCTAATGGTATTTTGCGACATTAACTCTTTCCGGCGTAGAGTAATTCTGTCTGTAACATGATGAATTGTTGGATTGACACCAGAATTTACAAACGAATTTATTAGAAAATAAAAACGTGCTTATTTTCTCGTACTTTATAAAAGGAAAATTTTAATTAAATTTTCTTGGTGCCGTTTGTCTGTTTTGGAATTAAAATTAGGAGTCCTTTTTGTGGACACTGCCCGCTAAAGGGTTAAACCCCATGCAACCAACCCAATACGAAAGATTAATGTAAAAATAGAAAAATCACACTTTAGACTGCTTTGCGCAGTCAACTGTGGATTTTGGCAATCTTTCATTACACAATTTAGATTATTGTTGCAAAAAAATATTAATTGTTAGGAGAGATTTTTTAAAAAATTATGCTTGAAAATTATTTTAAAATCCTTAAAAAGTAACTAAATTCATATACAGTTTTTCAAAAAAAAATTTCTTTTCAAAGTACAATTTCTCCCTTTTGAATAATGTAAAATATGAAATTATGCAATATTTAGCAGTGATGCAAGAATCGCAAACGCGAAACCCAAAGCGTACTTTTTAAAATCGTCCAAAAGTGAAGTACAATATTTTTGGAGACGACAGAAAATTCTCTAATGAAATTAATAGGACTTTGGAGTTAATACTGACTGATATCTTAATGTTTATTGTTCTTAAATTAAGATAATAAATAACTTAAGCATATTTTGAAAACTCGTTTAATGATATGCATTTACTTTACATTACTGACTTCAAACACAACTAGATTTTATTAATTTCAACAAGATGCATACTGTAAGGTACATCTGAAACACATCATTAAGCTCCCATTACAGAACAAAATAATAGAGCAGTAACTTGGAGAATTTAATCTTCTCTCGCTACTGAATGTCTGAATATTACAATTAGCATAAATTACAGCTCTTGTCAAGCTTTATGAGAAATAAACAGAATGACTGTCTGCCCATTTCCTTAAATTCCAATTGTTAGAATTATAATCTGGTTATGCTAATTTTGCAGATAAATTGTTATACATCCATGAAACTTCAACGCGAATATTTCATTTTTTCAACGAGTAAATAATAATTACGTCTCAGAAAACTTACGTATGACCCTTATAATTATTTTAGAAGTACATATAATTTTGTTAAAAAATACATATTTTTTACTCTAAATGTTTGCATTAAAATATAAATACATGCGATCTATTAGACAGGAATTAACACGTTATACGCCACGTTAGTCACCGGTGACTGACACTGAACTTTCCTTTTAGAACGCGTCATTCACCGATGACCGACGGTCTAAAATATGATATAAAACTAAAAATATATAGATTGTTTTAAGTAATTACTTTAAATTTATTTAAAATTGACTTACCTTATTTTTATTACAGGATTATACTTTCTTAAAAATGTTGACAGATATATTGTGAAATATACTCTCCAAACAAGGACATTAAAATAATCAAGCGAAGTAAATTGTTTTTCATGTGTCAAATGTGATTTACAAAAGTAATTATCGAAAGTGTTTATGATCTGAAAGAAGGAAGTGAGGTTGAAAAGTGATTGCACAATCGTAAACAGATATTTTATTATAAACATTTTTGCAATACTCAAGAACTATAAGACATTTATTAACTCTAATTTTAAATTACCGTAAATTTAAATATTGATACAAATTATTTGTTATGCTGATTTATGGGATTAATTTCCTGTTTCTTTATTGTTAATAATATTTTATTCATGTATATTTTTCTCAACTTCCAGTTGTTACTCAAACTCTCAAAACTGAGAGATGTATGCCTTAAAGCTCTTATTAAATGTAATTTTACTTTTCTATTCATAATTTTTTGATAGCAAAGATTAAATATTGCAAACAAAAAATTACTTAAAACATTGCAAATTTTTCAGCTTCACTGTCAGTCACCGTGACACTCAACGTGTTACAAATACGTTAGAAGTAATGCTGCATTTGTCATCTTTGTGATGCGTAGAGTTCATTTATTTTACTGTTTTTAATATTTTACGCGTGTTATCATAGGTTTAGTGGTGTCTCCCCATTATTAGTGGTGTCTCCCCAATCCCAAGTAAAAGGAGATAGAGCACCCTATATGTTTTATTCGCGAAACCGTCGCAGAGAAAAACGAAAATAGCCTCTCGATTAAGAATTAAGTTTTCGTTTAATTATGTTAAAAGATAAGCTTTGAGTGGCCAATCCTATATTGAAGTTATAACCGGCAGCCATTTGCAATACAAACACTCGATTTTATTATAATACATTGCTCAAAACAATTAAAGGATATTGCAGTTTTAGGTGGATTTTGTATCTGGTAAACTGTTTAGCCGATTGATACTTGGTCGACAGACATCAATATATGAGAATTTAGGAGGTTATATGAGAATAAATTACACATGTTTGGCAGAAAAAAATGCATTTTATTGCGCATTTGTGTACTAAAGGAAAAAAACACAATTTGTGCATATGAGAAAAAAAGAATAAGAAAAGGTGTTTTCTTCAAAGAAATTCATTTTCAGTAGGGGATATGGTTTCCACGGGCGGACAGCAATGTTGAACACCTTTGAGGCATGGACTCAATGAGGCTATTAATGACGAGTTGGGGTATTCTGCCCCCCTCTTCCAGAAGAGCTCTTTCCAGTTCTTGGAAAGTTTGTGGGGGTTGTTGACGGCCAGAAACTCGTCTTCCTAGAGCGTCCCAAACGTGCTCGATTGGATTCATGTCTGGAGAACACGCTGGCCATTCCATTCGAACGATTCCTTCCTCGAAAAGGAAATCCTCCACCAGGTTTGCACGATGTGGCCTGCAGTTATCGTCCATTAAAATGAAGTTATCTCCGATTGCTGCAGCGTAAGGGACTACAATAGGTCTGAGGATCTCATCCCTATATCGGCGACCAGTCAGAGGTCCATCTCGAATGATGTAGAGGTCAGTGCGCCCGTCAATGGAGATGCCACCATACACCAACACTCCTCCACCGCCAAATCTGACACTTTCGTGCACGAACGCAGGATTATTCCTACTGCCACGGTCCCTCCCGATGAAAATACGCCTATTATCCGGATGCACAGAAAAACGGGACTCGTCATAAAACAGAATATTGGTCCATTCATTTCTCCTCCAGTTGACATGCTCGGTTGCCCACTCCCTGCGGTCGCGGCGATGCCTTGATGTTAATCTAACACATACCATCGGTCGGCGAGCATACAGACCTACAGCATGGAGCCGGTTTCGGACGGTCTGAGTTGAAATCGTGGTGCCTGTAGCCGAGCGAAGGTGTTGTTGGAGAAGAGTAGCGTTCATGGTTCGGTGTCTCCGAGCTGTTAACGCTAAATACCGATCTTCATTGGGCGTTGTTGCCCGTCTACGACCTTGCCCTGGTCTTCGGCCTGCACATCCACTCTCCAAAAAACGGTTCCAGATCCTGGAAATGACACTTTGTGACACTCCAATGGCTTGCGCTACTTCGGCTTGAGTTTGCCCCCTTCTAACCTACCAACAATTCTCAAAGCTTCTGAATCTGTCAAATGACTTCGCTGAGACATCGTACTCATCGAAACAAATCAATCACTGAATGCCGATCATCCTTGTCTTCATTCTCTTTTATCCAGTTGAAAGTCAAATTTCATTCGCTGCCGCTGAAGCGACGTTTTTGACGTCGAACTCAAAATTTGCATACTCCACAGTTTGAAAACCAGAAAAATTTGCATTTGTGATTCTCTTCTTCTATTTTCGGCAAAAAAAATTTCGTTTATATCTTTATTTTATATAAAACTTCAAATATCCTTTAATTGTTTTGAGCAGTGTATTTGAATTCACCAGTAATTTTTTTTGAACCAATCGGAAAGTCATTCGGACATGTAGGTTAGGAAATATGCAGAAGTAAAATTTTGAAAACCTACTGTTAAATTCCTTTTCAATAGTTGCAAAACAAACTACAGTGAGGGTAGTTATTTAAGGATATTTTAAAAAAAAAAACGGCTTGGTAGAAAGGGATATGATATTGGTTTTGCATATTTAAAGCAATTTTAACTATTGATTTCTGTTAAAATGTTTGCTGTTATAATGCATTTTTGTAAATATGAATTTCATCATATATTACATATATAAATTATAACTTTAAAATAACTTTTTAATTATATTTCAATAATATATAGATATATTTTGTCAGAATAGCTTGTAATTCTTCATTAAAATTGTAAGACATTTTATTGTTTCATAAATTATTAGCAACTAATATTTTGTTAACATTCGACAGAATTAATAAAATGAATTAACTTTTACCGTAAAACTTCCTCTCTGCCTTTTAGCATTTGTGAGTTATAAAATAAAGTAGAAAACATATTCGTGGGTAAAATTTACCTCTGAAAATGCATTCGGCATACACATTTGCATTAGCTTTATATATCCTGAAAGTTTCATAAATTTGTAGTGAGTTCGAATTTTTCGGATTAGGCCTCCTCCCTTCCCTAGGTAAACGGTCGGTGAATCCGCTGAGTTGAAATGCGATATTCATTACCACCGTATGGTCGATCTGAAAGATGAAAAGTTGTATCACCAAAGATATTTGGTATCACTTCTTCTTTCTTCTTCCCAAAGACGAAAGTATTGTAATCGAAATTTTTTTCGCCTTCAGCCTTTTTTATAGATTTATAGGTTTTACGGGTCAGAGATTCTGAAAAACATGTTTATACAAAATATCTGTTTGTCCGACCGTGTGTCTGTATGTCGTCTTTCTATTATCGAAAAGTGTATGCATGCAAACATATGCATAGAATTGAACAAAATTTCCGGGGAATGATGATACTGAAAGACGGGAAAATATGTTACCAACTCTGTGACAAATGTCTCCAAGATCGGCTTAGGTCAGATCATATTTTTGACTTCTCCATTATTATGAGATCTCAGTCTATCTGAGAGAGTTCTCCGTCGCTTTAAAACTCTATCACTATCCTTGTGTCTGTAAGGTTACATGTGTATAACGTTTAGTCTTTATGTAAGGATAAGTTTATGTTTTGTTAGACATAAATTTTCACCAATATATTCATAATTATGGCCATAATTTCTTTTCATTTTTCTGCTTAAAAGGAAAAGTACATGCATTTCTAGTTAATTTCTCATTTTCCTCCGAAATAATTCAGTATAAACTGAATAAATATCGAAATTACGCCATGTATCTCGATCATACAGGGTGGTCATAAGAAAACTTCCTCGATATATGAACCCCTAGCGGCCTAACCGCTCAACCAATCGAAAAGAAATTTTACATATACTTATTTGAAGGTATGCGCTTGAGATCGTGATGATTTACAACAATAGAGCTCTCACGGTTAGGGTTATAGTGAAAAAATTTCGAAATTTTCGAATGGCAACACCCATTTGTGTCTTGCGTAAATTCATCAGCGCATGGAAAAGCCATAGATGGCGTTGGAATGATACATGTACGACAAAAACTGCCGGCGTAAAACATTTGCAAAAAAGACCACTGCGAGGAACGAAGGAGTGGTTACAAAACATGTTTTTCAGTAGCCGATTTTTTTTTTCACTTGTGAACTAAGTAATGTTGTAAGATTTGTTTTAAAACGTGTTTTTGAGTTGTGTTTGTGTACACATAGTGAAAATAAAAATGTAATAATTTATTTTAGAGTGCTGAATACTGCGATACATAGGAACTGCAATAGCCTCTGTGCATGCCGACATGCTTGCCGCTAACTGGCGTGAACTTGACTATCCACTTGATATTCTCCGTGCGACGAAGGGGGCACACGTGGAAGTTAATTGACAAGGGTCATGAAACTTTTTGAGTCTATCTAACCATTTATGCTATTAATTTTAATCTATCTTTATTATTTTATGAGTTATTAAACATCAAAATGTGTCCGGGACTTCATAAACACCCTGTATAATTTTTTTTATCTCCTTCATTGGTTAACAACTGAGAATTTGCTTTCACTCTCTTATGACAACTGGAGGGAAACCCCATCCAGATCTCAATCTTTATTGAATTACTTGTATAATATATTTTTTTAAGGATTTAAATATTTTTTTTTACAGTTGTCTGACTGCATCTGGATGGGATACCCCATCCAGATTGCTTTTCTTACTGTTGTTTTCGCACTTTTTGGTATTGATCTATACTTATTTTGGCGCAGCATGTCCCTTAAGGGATTTTGCGCCATAAAACTTCATACAACAACCAGCCAACCTATAGATAGAAAAACTGAGTTCCAAAGTGACGTTTAAGACAACTGAAACATGTTTTGACGTGCTCAAAGTATTTTTTTACTTTTTTATGTTCATTTTAATTATGAAGAATGTATATAGAGTACCTTTTAATTAGTTTAAATGTCTTTGATGTTTCATGCCTTATTAACGGTTATTAGGGGAAAGTAGGTGAATGACGCTTACTTAAGGGAAAACATGAATAGTTAGTCGAATTTACACACAAAATCAATATTTTATTTATGAAGTATAACTCCAAAGCATACAGGACAGTTTGCAATCAACCAATCTGCATAAAAGTTATAGAAATTTTTTTATCGTTTTATTTAATTAACAGTAGATTGAGTGGTAATGCCCGACATGGTAGGGTAATTGCGCTCAAAATTTGAATACAATATTTAAGTTGGAGTTATTTATAGTTGGCGCAACAAAGCACTACAAAAATAAATAAAAGAATGAACGTACAGCTTAATGTATATATTGTTTAGAAATAATGATTAAATTAACATCTGAAAATAAGAGTGTACATAAGTTAGATGTTGTAGAATTTTGTTCTAAAACAACTTCAAACAAATAATGCGAGGACACAAAAATACTCTTCTCCCAACGGGCACTATATCCTTACTGCGAACTTAGGATGAAGTTCGCTAGGTTCCGGTACCGATCGCATGTTTTCAATTATATTCTCTTTATAAATATTAGGGTTAGCGGGATTGCCTGCTGAGCGTCATTACCCTACTTTCCCCTACTTTTTGTTTTATAAATCTGAAATTTCGGCGTTGTACCGGGTGAAACATTTGAAACTCGTTCTGGAGGGAGATTAAAACACTGGTTTAATTTTGTGTAGAGACAATTTATATAATACTAGCAAAACCACCTGGTTTTACCCATGTTACCGATCAGGGCCTTACAGATAAAATAAATAAAAATGTAATAATACGGCGATCACAATAACGACCCTCACAAATACATTCCAGTACATAAATCGTTAAAATCAGTCGGGTAAAAATGAAGTTACTAAGACACAATTATACTAAAGAAACCTCGGCTTTATATATCAGAATGCGAATTTTCTCTGGTGCATTTAAAAAAAGACGATTTCGCGGACAATATGAAAAAAAATTAAACAAATGGCGTAGCATTTAGCGAAACTATTTCGTGTGGTACCTACCATATATATTATGAAAAACAAAAACAAAAAAAAACCTTGTTTTGGAAAAAGCTCGCGCAATCTAATCAAAAATTAGCAATATGTTTCTTATTCTTCTAAACTTCATTTTCTTGTTCATGTCCGATGTTGGCTACAAAATCGCTAAAATAACTTTAAAATCGCAGATATATGTGTTTAACTATTTTTTAGCGCATTAGTTTAGCTGAAATTTATGACTCTTACGTAAAAACCCCCATAGTTGTTGATTTTCTAAAATCGCTGAAAAGAACTTTTAACTATTTTTGTATTATCTTTGTTATGTTGAATTTCACGCTCCTACCTACAGCTGCTACAGAGAAATGGTGAAATGCCCTAAAACTGTCGACCTTCCATTTAACCCCCTTAGAGGCTGAATTTTCAAAAATACTTTCTTATTCCTTGCCTAGGTCATAACAGCAATATAGTATCCAAATTTTGTGGTCGTGACTTTAGTCGTTTCAGCTCTGCTTTATGAGACAACCCCAAGAGTTCTCTCTTTGTTATATTAGTACAGGGGAGACCGGGAAAATAGCGACACTTTAAAAGAATTTAATTTTTTTCACCTCAAAAAAATGTTTTTTTAATGGTAAAAATTCTAAAGCTGAATCATGATCTTTAGTATCTGTATAAATTTAACCGTAATCATAACTGTAAAATAAGCACACAGAAAAAAAATTATTTCAACCTCTGTACAGTGGCGGTATTACCCAGGATACTGGCGTAATTCCGCCACTGTATCGGGGTCATAACGTCACTCTTTAATGATCTAGTAATTCCATAAAATGGATACTAGGAAACACACAGCCTACTGAAAATATTTAGAATGCAATGTAATTTAACAGAAAAATGAATAATTACAATGTTTCTTAAGCTGATTTATTAATGTGCAAAGCTTACAATTTAATTGAAATCGCAAAAGTCACCCTTTGCCATGGTGGCGGCATTACCTCGAGAGGACACTATAGCGGAAATTCCCCAGCAAAGCCGAAAGAAGAACATAACTTTTTCAACAATTTGCATCAAAATGTTGGCGAATGCATGTAGATTAGTCATTTGAAGATCCAAAATACGAAGGAATTGGATGAAAACTAAATTTTTCACTAGAACAAACGAACGATGTACAACAAAATCACTCTCACTCTAAGCACTGTTTCCATTGTTGACCACTATAGTGCAGGCGCATTCACTACCTCAAACGGTCGTTAGTTTTTAAAGTAGGCGGGGTGGCGACATAATCCTGAGTGGCCGCATTCCCCCGGTCTGCCCTAGATTTTTTTTTTTTTTATTACAGTTAAAAAATGCCTCTTTAATATAAAACAAAAGAAGGTGCTACAAAAAGAAAGACTTTTCAACAACAACAAATTTGCAATGCATTGGAAAAAGTTGAAAAACGGATCTTATTGAAAATGACTGCTAGGAAGTAGAATATCGATAGAACTATGCTACGCCATTTTTGAAATGGAAAATTTGTAGTTTTTCCAATAAAATTTGATGTTTGATTTATTAATGTTTTTGCTGACTTTCTTTGCTATGCTTATCTTTGGGTTACCTTTTTGCAAACTCCCATGTACGAGGGATATTTGGGCCATTTTCAAACATTTCAAAAAACAACAGCGGCAATTTTAATTATTAATTTAGAAAAACGCATATTTTATACTCTGAACCGAAATAATTGTACTTTTTTATATATCGATTCCGAAAATTTCTCTATATTAAATATAGTTGAAAAAATATTATGTTATAAAAGTTCTTCAACTGTCCCGGTTTTTACCTTTGTATTCTTACTAAGTTTAGAAAAAGGAAGTCTTTGAAGTAAAATATGAATATATGAATAGTTTAAAAAAGTGTTTGTATATGCGTTCGTATGAAATATGAGAAAGAAAATATAATAAATTACAGTATTGTGGATAAATTACTGTATAGTTTTCGTAGACACAGAAAAATGGACTATAAATAATATTAGCGGATTATTATTCAAAATTTTTTATGTTAGTTTTAGTGTTATGTTTGTGAATATCTTTCTCAGCAAGCATCAAATTATTCTCTTAACATCATTCATTATCTTAATGATTAATTGAGTTGATTGCAGTTTTCTCCTTTTTTTCTCAATAGAGAGTTAAGAGTAACAGTAAGTGATTAAATACATGCTTTAGCTTTTGTATCGAAGGACCGGGAACTTAAGAGTATTACAAACTTAGTCTAATACTATCAAATTATTTATCTTGGTATAATGAATATTATTTTATGCATTTATACTTTTATTTTCTAAAATAAATATATTCATTATTACGGCAATTTTATTTAAATATAACCCTACTTCTTAATATAGCATAGTAATTAATTTTCCCGTTTTTAGTTGCTTTCGGAATTACATAAATACGTAGTACCTATAGTCGTCGTGTAGTCGATCTGTCTGTCTGTGTATCTGTCTGTCCGCATATAACAGCGCAAAAAATACCCAACCGAATGGTTTGAAATTTAATATCTAGAACCGTTGCAGAATTTTGTTGAGTCATTTCAAATTTTATGAAAATCAAATCAAAAGTTAAAGATAGTAATAAAAGTTTTCTTCTTTCTATTAAATCCTATCCTACGTTATTAATTCTATGATATCCCATGATAGGTCATGATACTAGGTTGCCATGGTGATACGTCCTATTTAAGAGGGAATCCTATTATTTCCTTATTACTGAATTTAATATATATAATCCTAATAAATTTTGTATTCATGTACTTTTGATACGAGTTCAACAGCTATTGCACGAAGATCTGAACATTTATAAAACTAGTTATAGTACGAACGCACCACTTTTGCCACGTGTCGCGTACAATTTCCGACTTCTTTCTTAGTTTTTGTCAAGTGTTCAAATATGGGGAGTTAAAAAACTTACTTAAGGATTAAGAATCTTTTCCGCTGTGCCATTGATAGAAAAAAGTTGTAATGAACAATTATTTGAAGAATTAAGTGTGTCTAAGCTATTTTTTGTATTTTACGTAGAGAGTCAGTAATTTGTTTGTGAATTTGTTACGAAACACGCAACAAATGTATCTTTTAACTTCAACAATTATCTTAGTGACCAATTCAGTGCACTGTCAAATTTCTCCCTTTTAGTGATGCGAGGCTTACGAGTGCGGGACAAGTAACTATAAGTACTTGCTGTAGATTGTCTACCGAAAGACCACACTGTAAAAAGAAAAAAGGACTAAAAACGGAGATTCTACTGGCAATCTAGACGCCAGAACAATTTCCGTTTTTTTACGGAAATTTTTCCCATAAATTGCAGAAAATTTTCCGTTTTAATCAGGAATCCGGAAATTTTTCTGTAACTTATGGGGAAAAATTTCCGTAAAAAAAAAACGGAAATAGTATTTGCGTCTAGATTGCCAGTAGAATCTCCGTTTTTTAGTCCGTTTTTTACAGTGCAGTAAGTAAAGAATTTTAAGATTATTAGATGAAGGTTAAAGTTTTATAAATTTTCCCTGCAGAATGAAAAGTATCTATGTTAGGAATTTAGTCCCTTAGCACCAGAATTCTGCACTGAGCTACCCAGACGATATCCAACCTGACACAAATCACTCACTTGTGATCCCTTTCTTGACAAAACAGACATTTATACGATATAAGAGGGTGTATCGATAAGTTTTTGACCTCACATAGAAATATTTGAGTAAAATTTATGAAATTGCTACATTGTATTAGTCCTTTTCTATATAGTTACCGTGCACAGTAACACATTTCTGCAAACACAATATTTCAAAAAGAAGGGGATGATATATTCCAGGAGGCGCGATAGTAGACCAAGAGGGAGTCAATTTTCTAACTTTTGCCGACCCCCACATGTGACATATTGTTGAAGAGGCCTGTGACCACTCATTCATGTTATGCACCCCCCGAGCCCCTCACCCTAAATTTGCTCTCCGGGGGGGGGCATGAATGGTGTCCGTAAAATTAAGAAAAGCGCCCCCCCCCGGAAGTCAAATTGGAGGGTGGGGCCCAGGATGTGTATAACATGGATAAGTGGCAATAGGCCTTTTCAACAATATATGTCACATGTGAGGGTCGGTAAAAGTTAGAAAAATGCCCGCCTTTGGGTCTACTATCGCGCCTCCTGGAATTCATCCTCCCCTCTTTTTTTGAAACAACGTTTGCAGAAATGTGTTACTGTGCACGGTGACTATATAGAAAAGGACTAATACAATATAGCAATTTCATAAATTATTGTCATTTATTTCTAGGTGAGGGCAAAAACTGATACCCCCTTGTACTCCTGATTATCTAGCATAGTAACAAAAAAATCTCCGTGATAAAATAATTACGTTGTCAATGTACTGAATTCTGCTACGATCTACGATTCTTGTTTTTGGTATGAATAGTGTGTTTCTCATGGTATGGAGATGAGGCAGGAAATTCTTAATCATGCAACTCTACGCTATCGGGCTTTTTGGTTATCCGGCCCGTTCTTCCGTCACATTGTATAGGATAGTCTTGAGTCCACTATTTATGCTTTTTAGGTGCTTTTGTAATTATATAAATACGTATCACCTATAATCGTTGTCTGCTCCGTCCGTTTGTCTGTCTGTAGGTCTATCTATCAATCCGCATATAAAAGCGCACAAAAACTACCCTTACCGAATGGTTTTAAATTTTAAATATATATTTGTTGATATATAATTTTAGCTGTTAAATATATAATTTTAATATATAATTTTGTTGAGTCATTTCAAATTTTATGAAAATCGGATGTATAGTTCAATTACAGGGACAGTCAAAAGTATTCAGTGACATTACGGCCAAGAGGGAAAAATGTTTCTAGTGCATGTTAATGATGTTACAACCTTTCGAACACGATGAAAGTGATATGCATTTATGAAGTGCACTAAAATATACATTCTGTAGAATATGCGGTGCAAAGAATATTTGTTATTCGTTTGCAGGACCAAACAAAAGAATTCTGTTGCATAATGGTATAGGGGGAAACGGTGTTTGCGGCGTAATTTAATTCTGTTAAACTTACTTCACATATAATGAAATTGATGTACGTTGCTGAGGTTTACTACAAGTTACATCCTGTATAATAGAAAGTGCATAGTATTTACAGGGACACGCAAAAGAATTCGGATACTATACTGTAACCTAAATACTGTATATTAGCGATGATTGCTGGAAGTGCATTTTTAGTCGTGATATGGGTTTTTAAGATTAACTAATTTTTGGCATATTACGTTTTGTGTATAAATGCTGTAGATCATATACAGGGCTACACAAAAAAATTCGTAAGGTTGACTGAGTATGAACGAAAATATCTTAAAGGTGGTTTTTAAATGAGTTATGCATTTTTACACTGTCCTACATTTAGTATACTAAGATATGTTTGTAGAATATAGATAACATGATACACATATCCACGCAAAGAATGAGATACATGGTCGTCTATGGATGATAATCTCTGGAAGTGTCATTCCACTAGTTTTAAGTGTATTTTAGACAGTTAAATTTCAGCTAAATAGTGGCATGTATAGTTTATACTATAGCATTTATGTAAATATAGTAGATAAAAAACAGGGCTGTACAAAAGTATTCCAGTATGTTTTCGTCTATTGGTGTAAATTTAAAAATATCAAATTTCCCTATATTATGCGTTTTTAACACTGTCCAACATGGTTGAAATGTTTATGAATTCTGTGTGTATGTCCGTCTGTCGTAACTGTAACTTGCGTTAATATAGTTGGATTGCTCTCTAATTGACATATGTTATTGACTACGCCATATTCGGTATTGAAAATAAAGTATGTAGCGTTCATAATTCACTTAGAGACATTCAATAGTATTCCATCACATTATGGTCTATAAGGAAATGTGGTAACTATACAAATACGTAGCACTTATAGTCGTCATCTAGTCGGTCCGCATAAACAGTGCAAAAAACTACCCAACCGAATTGTTTGAAATTTAATATGCATAATCGTTGCAGAATTTTGTCGAGTTATTTCATATTTTATGAAAATCGAATCAAAACATAAAAATATATTAATAAAATTTTTCTTCATTCTATTAAATCCTATCATACATAATTAATTCAATGATATCTCATGATAGATTATTGACCAATAGGTGGCACCGCTATGCTGAATTTTTAACGATTTCTAAATAGTTATATCTGAAGAACTAATGTGCGGAATTTCACTAAACTTTATTGCATGTTAGGCCTTGGCATAAATAAATATTGTTAAGGTTTGGGTGTATATCGCTCAACCATTGGCACTGCTATGGTGTGTTTTCACGATTTCTGCGATGGCTATATCACAAAAAATATAATACACTGAATTTCATCAAACTTCATATTCTGCTAGACATTCACGTAAATAGATGATGATTGAATTTTGACTTTGATCAATAAACAGGGGGCGCTTCTCTCCTGTAAATGGAGGAAGATTCCAAATCATGTCCACAATCAGTTGATGCAATTTAGCGACCGTGATTTTTACTTTCTTCTATCTTTACAAGAAGAAAGTATTGGATTCGTGAAAATTTTCGACTGCCAGTTTTCGACGGACTTGCACGTTTTAGGAGTCAGATATCCCGAGAAACATGTTTTTACAAAATGCCTGTTTGTGAGTCTGTTCCTCTGTATGTGACAGAAATTTTTTGGACTCCCTATCTCAAGATCTAATGCACGGAATTCGATAAAAAATAATATTCAGTTAGTTCCTGATATAAATTGCTGCTGATAAGGTTCTGGTGTAAATCGCCCAAGAGGTGGCTCTGCTATGTTGCATTATTCATGATTTCCGCAATAGCTCTATCTTAAGAACTAGTCCACGAAATTTCATGAAACTTCAGATTCAGATATACCATGAAAAATATTGGTACTGATTATGTTTTGTTGTAAATCTCCTAACAGATGGAGCTGCTATGCTGCATTTTTCACGATTTTTGCAATAGCTTTATCGTAAAAACTAATGCACAGATTTTAATCAAACTTCAGATTCAGTTAGACGTTAACATAAGTTGTTGCTGATTAGGTTTAGGTGTAAATCACCCAACAGGCGGAGCTGCTATGCTGCATTTTTCAAGATTTACACGATTTTAGCGATAGTCATACACTCTCAAAACAACTTTCTTCAATTCACGGAAATTCTACTGGCAGCAGTGTTACCGTAATATTACCGTGAGCTGACGAATATCCGTTTTTTTCCTTCGTTACAGGGGGTAAAATGTCCGTCAATTGAAGAAAGTTGGGAAAAGCAAAAACGGTTGACGTTGGATTCGAACCAGCCGTCTCAGTGTTACGAGACGAACACGCTAGCACTGAACTATAGTTGCACATGAGCGAAACGCTTTGAAGTAAACATGTTTGCTTCAGATGATTATGACTTGATCACTGTCTTTAAAAAGCTTTTAATTTTGAAGTTCATTTCCGGAAGATTTCGTCTTTAATGAGATTGTGGCTTAAAAATATGAATTTTAAATATTTTTACGTAGATTGCTAGAGGTAAAATACGAATATTATATTTTTATTCGATAAGATTTTTTTTTTTTTTTGAGAAATATCGATTTTTTTCCATTTAATTTTCCTAATTAAAAAATGTTTTAAATGTGTCCATTTAAAGTATATTTTAAATGCGAATATTTGTTTATAAACAACTTTGAAATTCAACTTTATTTAACTTTATTCAACTTTAAAAAATAAATTGTGAGTACTTTTCAATGAATGAGAAAAGTAATTATTATTTATTTTGAAATTCGAAAATTTTGTCTCTTTTAATTAAATTAGAAATCTTAATTTATAGAATTTTTGGTTTTTCATTTTTAAAATAAATTCGGATTTATTATCAATAGACCAAATACGCATGCGTGCTAGGAATGAACGGAATTTCTCCCTCTTTTTTAGACGTTCGGGGAGAATTCACGGTAAAACATGTTTTCTAGGAGTACGGAAATTATTTGTTAAAAAATCAGGAATAATTTCGTGGATATTGACGAGCTTTTCTGACAGTGTATCTGCCCAGGTCAGAATTCTTGCTAGTACTAGCATCAGAAATATGTTAGTTTTTGCTATGTATTGCTTTGTCTGCTAGATTTTCATGCTAGTATATGCTTTACAATGCTAGCCAGTACCACATGCTATATAGCTAGCTTACACAGTAACGGCATGACATGCTAGATACAAGCATTTTATCGTTGTTTCCTGTTTAAGCTTCTTCCAAAGCATGGTGTCGTAGGTACCTTACAGTGCTATTATATGTTTTTTTATGCTTGCCAGCATAATATGCTATGCAGCCAGCTTAGGTAGAAATAGCATGACAAGCTACGTACAAGCATTTTATGCTTGTTTGCTGTTTAAGCTTTTTTCAAAGCATGGAGAGGTAGGTACCTTAACGTGCTATTATATGCTTTTTTATGCTTGCCCGCATAATATGCTATGCAGCCAGCTTATTGAGAAATAGCATGACAAGCTATGTACAAGCACATTATGCTTAGTTGCTGTTCAAGCGTCTTCCAAAGCATGGAGAGGTAGGTACCTTAATGTGCTATTATATGCTTTCTTATGCTTGGCAGCATAATATGGTTATGCAGCCAGCTTATTCAAAAATAGCATGACAAACTATGTACAAGCATTTTATGTGCTTATTTGCTTTTTAAGCTTCTGTCAAAGCATGGAGAGGTAGGTAACTTAACGTGCTATTATACGCTTTTTTATGCTTGCCCGTATAATATGCTACGCAGCCAGCTCAGGAAGAAATAGCATGACAAGCTATGTACAAGCATTTTATGTGCTTATTTGCTTTTTAAGCTTCTGTCAAAGCATGGAGAGGTAGGTACCTTTACATGCTATTATATGCTTTTTTATGCTTGCCAGCATAATATGCTATGCAACCTGCTTTGATAGAAAACAGCATGATGTACTATGTGCCAGTAAGATATGCTGATTTGCTACAGAAGTCTCTTCCCAGTAATGATGAGGTAGGTACTTAAATGAAGAATTGTGTGCTTGTTATTGCTTGGCAGCATCAAATGTTTATTATTATTTTTTAATTAATTTATTTGTTTTTGTTTTTTTTAGTTACTCGAAAGTATAAATTTGACTATGTTTTTTGAAAATAGAAGAAAAGGAAATTGTAATTAAAAATTGAATTAATTTTTCAAATCCAGGGAGAGCCAATAGCTCTCTTTCACCTCCTTCCCCCCACCCCAAACAGAAAATTCTTAGTTTCTCTTTTATTATAAGCTAAGAGAAAAGATTAAATTTCAATTTGTTTTCAAAACCGGAGAAAAAAAAATGGTTACATTTCAAATTCGAGGGAGGCTTAATGGATCACCTAAGCCCTCTTCCTTTAACGGAATATTCAGGAGTTGGTGTTATGGAGGTTTCACTGTACATTGCAATTTTCCAAGATGTAAAATATAACTTCTATTTTTTAAATTCATTTCATGGGGGTGGGTTAAATTCTATGAGGGATTTAACTTCTATGAGAGTCTTCTAGAGGAGCCCTCCCCTTCCCCCCCCCCCCGCCAATAAAAGAATTTTTTCTTCTGTTTCTTAGAATTTAAATATTCTAACTTACGCGAAAAAAATGCAGTATATCTTTAAAAACGTAGAAAAAGAAAATTTTGTTCATTAAAATCTAAAATCCGGGCCGGCCCTCTCCTGAATTCAATACTGTCTTAAATCACCCATTTGAGATTAGTTTTTAACATCTAAATATCAAAAGAGACAGAACTAAAAATTAATTACCAATTCGGATATAAAAGAGCAACTCCCCCCCCCCCCCACCCCCCAACAGAAAAATTTAAACCTATCTGCCTCTTACTGATAAATTATTTTAGGTTACCTGTAAATTATAAATTTTCTATTTTTTTAAAAATGGGTGAAAAATAAAATTTTGTTTATTAAATTTCAAAAACTGGGAAAGGGGGAGGGCTGTGTCACCGCCACATGAATTAACTACTACCCCTTGAACACGTTTGAGATAATTTTTTGACACATAAACTTAAAAGAATTAACAAATAATTTCCATGGTATACTTAAAGGGAAAAGTCCCCTCCCCTTCCCCCCGAATTGGAAGAAAATTCCTCGCTGCACTTTCTCTTAGTATATAATTCTGTTAAGTTTCTCGAAAAGATTAAATTTGCTATGTTTATTAAAATCGGAGAAAAAATATTATTTTGTTAAATTTCAAAATCCAGGGGCGGTAGATTTCCTTTTTCGAACCACTTCAACGTACATTCAATACTGCCTTCGTCCACCCGTTTTAGATAATATCTAAACACATAAATCCAAAAAAATCTGAAAATTAATTTCTATAAAAGATTTATTGGGAAAAAGCACCCCGCCCCCCCCGGTTTAGATAAAATGTTAACACATAAATATTTAAAAAACTGAAAATTAATTTCCGTGAAGGATTTTTGCGAAAAAGTGCCTCCCCTCCACTCCCCCATCATAAAATTCTTAGCTGTTCATTCTCTTAGTTTTTAATTATTTCAATTATACAAAAAGAAAAAAAAAATCTGTGCTTTTTAAAAAGAGAATTTAGTCAATTAAATTTCAAAATTCAAGGAGCACTGTTTCATGTGAGAAATAAGTTCATAACAATCGAATCGGAAACATGTAAAATTGACCCCCCCCCCCCCCTCCAATAAGGACTAATTTTTAAAATCTTAACCCCATCCTAAATTGATAAACTCCATCCTAAATACACTTCAACATCTTTTATTTTTCTGCAACAAATAACTATGACCATATTCAAACCATTCATTTAGCAAAGAAAATTCCACTAATGAATTATAATAATCAAGCAATATTCTAATTATCCATTAAACATAGAAAAAACCCTAATAATATATTAACCTTATTAATTGAAACTTGGAGAATAACAGCATCGATAAATTCTATGTCTTATGAATAATCTTATAATAATCGATAACTCTCTATCTTATAAAAATATCAACACACAGCAGAATCAGCTCTTCACTCATTACTCGCATTTAAAATCATTTACAAACACGACCTCAGTGGCGAAGTAAGTAAAGCATCTGTCTTCTAAACCGGATATAATGAGTTCTGTCCTTCTCAGAGGAAAAGAAAAGCCGACCTAAGTTCCCCTTCTAAAAGCTTTAGGTACTTCAGAAATTCTCCAAAGATGGCGCAAGCAGCGTCATTTTTTTCTAAACGGGAGAATAGCAAAAAATAAAAGCAAGCGATGCTAGAAAAATAATGCTAGAATAGCAAAAATTAAAAGCACGTGATGCTAGAAAATTGAAAGCAACTGATGGTAGAAATGTAATGATAGACTAGCAACAACAACAACAACAAAAAAAGATTCTGTTGCTGGTGAATTACTGTTAGAAAGCAGAAATTTCAAGCAAGTGGTGGTCTTGATTGTTGCTAGGCCAGCAACTTATTCAAGCAACACAAGCTGGAATATGTATGCTGGCCAAGCAGTAAAGTGTTCCAATACACACCATGACATGCTGGGAATTATGGTGGAACCAGCAAATGTGTTATGGTAGTTTATGCTAGTTAACTTTGCTGGGATACAGCATTTAATGCTTGTCTAGCAAACAAATGCCAGCATGAATTTCGACCTGGGTCAAGAACTAATGCACGGAAATTCATATCTTTAGCATCGGGCAATTCCATCGTAACAGACGTAACATTTTATCATCGAATTTTGTTTTCAAAACTATGTAGAAAATTTACTAATAAAGCTAGAGCAAATTTTTACAATTTAAAATATTTCTTACTAAGGACTTAATACCAAAATAGCTGCATATTATTTCAACTTTCTTTTAGTCCCCAAAATATCATTTCAAAATTCTGTAACTGACGTAACATAAAATATACAAACATTTTTTCTGCCTTCATTGAAGTGTAAAAATTATCAAAACTATCCCGTTAAAAAAAGTGATTTAATGTTTTCAACAACACTAAGTAATGCCAAATTATAAATAATTAATTTCTGAATAATAAAAAAGAAAAAAATGGCATTTACACGTGTAACTGACGCAACTTTTATTGTGTAAGTGGCGTAACATTATGACTTCACAATGACAATAATGGTACTTAACTTAGTTTGTAAACGGTAATTTACAATGCCTTTTTATTAGGATTTTATTATAGAATATAAAAATATCAAGTTTTGCAATCATACCTTAAAATTAAACATATTATAAATTTTATTCCCCCTCCCAAAATGGTAATTTTCTGTGGAATTGCCCCATCCTTATAATGGTCATAGATTGTCATTTAATTTTGGCCCTATGGTAGCAAATTTTGAAGTGTTATCATGTATGAGATTGAAGGAAGTTTTGGGATTGGCACATCCGACTAGTTTATGTTGTTATTCAATGATCACTGTCATTCTAATGCTAAATTGAAATAAAGGCATTATAGTTCATATTCATAATTGTTTTTGCGTGAGTATATTCTAGTCGTTCTCTAGAGAACGGAAGTTAAAATAATACTGCCTATGACCAAAACTTTATTTTTTTGCTTATAAAATAAAATGTAATTACATGTGAAACCTCCCTCTGGGACCACCTCCATTAAGCGACCACCTCCCTGAACGACCATCTTTTCATGAAACGAAATTTATTCCCATAGGCTCAATACAAATTTTACCTCCATTCAGAGACCATCTTAGTTGAACTCCCTCCATGAGCGACCAATTTTTTCTTGGTGAAAATGAAACAAATTCCGTTTTTCCTGGTCGCTTGAAGAAGTTTTTATTAGAAAAATAATTCCGGAGAGCGCATTATTCATCAAACTTCTAAACTAAGTTTAGATTTTTTTCCTGGTAACTTTTAAGTGTTAACTCCTTTGTGCATTTTTAGGCAATGAATTTAACTCTGATGACAAATTAAAAAAGACGGTCAATAAATTCCTCTGCCCTATTCTGTCGGAAAACTCTCAAAGTAATAGATAAAGTAATGAAATCGTCATTATTTGTTCCCGTTCAAAAAAAAATCATTTATTTACTGAACTTTAAAAGGACTGGGAAATAAACGTTATAAAATGATAAAACTATAAAATCAAAGCAAAGGTTGATGTATTCATTTTTTAAACTCTGCAGTAATTAACTTTGGTTTTGATACTTAAATTTTCTATATTTTTTCCTAATGTGAAAAATAAAATTTAGTAACATTGTTACCTTTTTTCAACATTTAAAATCTAGATTTAAACCTGACCTTCATTAAGAGACCACCTCTTGGAGCGACCAATTTTTACTGGAACGGAACGTGGTCGCTTTAGGGAGGTTTTACTGTAATTCATCAACGACACAGAATGATTTTCTGATTATACGAATTACATCTATTTAAAAAATGTTTTATGTATACCTACCTCGATTTATCTTTTATATTTCATATTCATAATTGTTTTTGTGTGAGTATATGCTAGTTATCTTCTTCAGAACCGAAGTTAAAATAATACTACAAATACTCATTCATTGCTTTTGCGGAAAAAAATGACAAAAAAGATGACAGAAAAAAACTATGCTTCTGAATTTGATACTTTAGGGGGCTGGTAATTTGGGTTCACAAATATGAATTTAAAATTACTAGCCCAAAATACAGTAAAGCCCCGATTATCCGAGTGCGGATGATCCGCGGTGCGGTTTATCCGCGAAGCGATTTTTTATTTTTATTTTTTTTCAAGCCAACAGCAATGAAAATACAATAAGCCCTACTAATAAATATAAACAGAAAAATTCATGTATTCGAAAGTAATAGAAGAATATTTCTAAATTCGGTTACCATGTTTAAAATATCAGATATAAAGTCTTGATGTATTTTCTTGATTTTATTAAAAAACGTAAACACAGCAATTAAAATATTTAACAATTAAATAAGACTATTATGATGAATTCCAGGGGAGCATAGGGGAGACCGGGGCTAGTTGGCTACAGGTGTAAGTAGGCGCAGTTCTTATAAATCGGCTGTTTGTGGATAGATTATGCACCCAGTCACAGAGTACCTTTCTTCTTGCTTTTTACAATCCTCATTGTAGTTTTGCATCGTTACCTACGTTTAGTGGACATTTATTACGATTTTTCTGTTTTTTGCACTCATAAGTAATCTTTTGTTGCTTCATTCTTTTTCTAATTTCTAATACTTATCTTAAAAATTGCTATTTAACTTGCGCAGTTTTTCTTAGTGTATGATTAACTGTACCTACCCCATATGTGATTTACTAGGATTATTTATGCTTAGATGGTTACGTGTCCCTTTTGTGAAGAAATTCATTATGAGCTAGTAGGCGCATTGAACACAAGGCAAGTTGGCTCAATTTCTGGTGTGTGCTGGTAGCTTGAAAAACAGAAAACACCGAGAAAAGTGGTTGCAATGCAAGATTTTGGGCACACGAGGCTTGCCCAAACGGCGAAACTCGTTTTTATTTTTTTTATTTTTGACAACTGTAACTCTGATGATGATATCGAGTAGGATAGAAGTTACTCATTGTTAATGTTTTATTCATTATTTTTATGCCCCCCAGGGGAATACCTTCTTTAGGTATTTACGGGTTTCGCGACCCCGGGTTCCCGAGCGATCTTTCTCCTTTCCTGTTTTCTTCTCTTTTTAGTTGTCTATCCTTTTTTCTTTGTTTCACACTTTTTAATCTTCTTTTTTCAGTTTCTTATCCCTCTTTGTTCTTGTTCATGTTTTTTACTGACCATTTTGTTCAAATTGTTATTTGTTTTACTAACATTGTTCTTGTTCTTTTGTTTTTAAAAAAAAAAAAGGAAAAAAAGTTTAAAATATTGAAAAAAGACAAAAAATACACCTTGTTTCTAAGTTCTCACCCACATCACTTTTTCTTTTTTACAATAGTGGATTTTTTTATTTTCACGTGAGACACTCTGGGTGTTGAGGTTTTTTAATCTCATCGCCTCGTTTCTACCTCTTTAGGCTGATCTCGAGTCCCAGAGTGCAGGGCATCTCCGAATTCCGGTTCCGTGATCGGTGGACGCCGTACTTGTATGGCGGTTGTTAGGAATGCACTGGGCGACTGGTGTCCTTTCGACGTAAGGCCGTTGTAGGTTGGACAGAGCTGTAAAGGCTTACCTACAACAACCGAGTTCCACTGTGAAAGAACTAGTTTGGAGATGCTATCGAGTTTAATCCAACGTTCGAAAAACGTGGAAGTTTGTTGATAGTTTTCACCCTTTTGAGACCTGCGCCTAAAGTAACGGTAAGAAGAAGGGTCGGTGACCAGGCCCGATGCCTGGCGTTTCTTCACTCCTTTCTAAATATGGCTACAATCTCAGGAAATAAATCATGCGAAGTGGAAGCCCCACACCCAAAAGAGAGTACATGCGAAGTGGAAGCCCCACAACCAAAAGAGAGTACAAATGCGTTGAGTTCTTGCTCAAAAGCTGGTTCTGACCAGGGCCAAAAAAATTCTTGGGGTGATAGAGTTGAGGATTCTTCTTCCAATACGGAATGTAAGAATGTCAACTCTAATGTATGTAATGTTGAAGAGAGATTTTTTGTAGTGAAACGAGTAGAAGGGAGTTTTGACAAAACATCCCCCTTCCTAATTAATAAATCTATCCAAGGTTTGGTTGGTGAACCAAAAACAATAAAAAAACTCCGGACAGGTGAACTATTAATTGAAGTAAGCAATAGGGAACAAGCAGCCAACTTAAAAAAAATGTACTCATTTTGCTAACATTGCAGTCTCCATATCTAAACATAGAACTTTAAACACATCTCAAGGTGTGATCTCTGAATCTGACCTCTTGCATGTCACTGAAGATGAAGTTGTAGAGAATTTAAAAGAACATAATGTCATTGAAGCTACAAGAATAAAAATCTACCGTCGAGACGAGCAAATACCAGCTAATCAAATACAAATTCCTACCAAGCACATTATTCTCACATTCAACTCACCGAATCTACCCAAATCAATAAAAGCCGGATATTTGTCATGTTCTGTAAGGCCTTACATCCCAAACCCACTGCGTTGTTTTAAATGTCAACGCTTTGGGCATTCAAAAACCTCATGCCATGGTAAAATCACCTGTGGTCGGTGCAGTGCTGTAGGCCACGAAAGTGAACACTGCAATGCCCAACCATGTTGTGTAAATTGTAAAAAAGACCACCCATCTTATGCTAAATCATGTGAACAATGGAAAATAGAAAAAGAAATACAAACAATACGCACTAAAGAAAATATATCATACCCTGAAGCCAGAAAAATAGTAGAATCCAGGACACCCAAAGTTGGTGTATCATATGCTGCAGCCCTATCAAAAACCGCCCAAAAAACTCATAAAACTATTGCAACACAAACCGAATTCCCCACTGGAACTAATTGCCAACCTATTCAAAAACAACACAACCTGTCTAATAATTCTGATAAGACAAGCAGATCAACGCAGTCTGCTGCTCCCAAGTCACCTAAATCTGTTCCTCCTAACTTGCCTAGTTCTGTTCCTCCTAAATCATCAACAAATCCTACTTTAAAATCATCACAGTCTCTTATTTCTAAACTTCCACTTCATAAAAGAGGTTCTCAAAATACAACTAAAACACCATCCGTGAAACCAAACCGTAAATCTGATGCAGAAAAATTTTACCTACCAATAATTAAAGCCACAGTCTCATCTGAAAATACACCCAAGAAGAAAAAGAGTAAAAGATCTAAAAATGAAACACAATCAAAACAGAACGATAAAATGGAAGAGGATGATGCCCTTGCTCTTCACCCAGAACCGGATGAACAATTTAACGATGGAGATAGTATGTCTACTATCTCTGATTAATATAACGCAGATAATTTTCATCTAGGAAAAAATAGTAAAATCGATCATGACTAATATTATTTCATGGAACTGTCGAGGCTTTCATAATAAATATGACGAAATTCGAAGTATTATTCATGACCATCAACCACTATGTTTAGCTTTACAAGAAACCCATCTTAAAAATAATGACAAAGCTAAATTGCACACCTTCGCCACATACAGAAAAGATTTTACAGGTAGTGATAGGGCCACTGGTGGAGTGGCTCTTTTCATCTCTCGCAATTTACCCCATACTCATATTAACCTAAGCACAAACTTACAAGCTGTTGCAGTCCGTGTACATATAAAACGTCTAATTACAGTCTGTACCATTTATTTACCACCCCACCAAATTATTCAGTCAGCACTACTTGATGATCTCCTTCTTCAACTCCCAACTCCTTTCATCATCGTTGGGGATTTTAATGCTCATAGCCAACTGTGGGGGAATTCTGACACTAATCAACGTGGTGATATCATCGAAAAATTAATTTCTGACAATGGCTTATGCCTACTCAATAATGGTGATCATACATATTTTCATGAACCGACACGCACCTTTCATGCCATAGATCTCACTATCTGTTCTCCATCTATCTATCCGTATTGGAACTTCTGGATTTCAAGTGACCTGCACGGCAGTGACCATTTTCCCACTTTCATTTCACAGACCACTCCTGACAGGGATTCTAATCATTATTTTAAACGCTATAACTATGACAGAGCCAATTGGCCAACTTTCACAAATCATGCTAAAATCACAAATCATATGGTAGAAGGTGACATAGACGATGCAGTTGATAATATCACCCAGTGTATTATCAATGCTGCAGATATTAGCATACCTAACTCATCATCTACAATGAGACACCGGAAACCATGGTGGAACAGTGACTGTCAAGCTGCAAAAAAAAATCAACAGAAAGCCTGGGGCATCTTTCGGCGTTATCCCAATAACACTAACTATCTTGCCTACAAAAAAGCAAAGGCTGAAGCTAGAAGAGTGCGCCGTAAAAGCCAACGTGAATCCTGGATTCAATATGTATCTAATATTAACCCAAATACCCCTAGTAAAGTCCTCTGGAAAAAAGTAAAAAATTGTATGGGTCTTTATCCTGAAAACCACATCACAATCATAATCATAACGGACAAACAATAGCTTCTCCTAAGAATATTGCTGAAACCATAGCAAATACATTTGCATCTAACTCTGCCTCTGAATCATACCCGGAACCTTTTTTATCATACAAAAGACAAACAGAAACTACCCAACTCAATTTTAATTCCCGTAACTCTTATGACTATAATCTCCCTTTTACTCTCTCAGAGCTCATAAAATGTTTGCAAAATAGCCATCTATCAGCTCCAGGTCACGATGGCATCACCTATACCATGCTTAAACATCTCTGCACAACCTCTCTCAATAATTTACTTGCACTTTACAACAGAATTTGGATAGAACAGGTCTTTCCTCAAGCCTGGTGTAACTCTATTATCATTCCTTTTCCTAAACCAGGGAAAGATGCTAGCAATCCCAATAATTACAGGCCAATCGCACTCTCTAGCAGTCTTTGCAAATTACTTGAAAAAATGATCAATTGTCGTCTTGTGCATATTTTAGAAAATAACAATTGCCTTGCTGCGTTTCAAAGTGGGTTTCGACGAGGTAGGTCAACTATCGATAACCTGATCAATCTTGAAAATCACATACGGACAGCCTTTCTAAAACGCAACCATTTGGTGTCAGTATTTTTTGACATGGCAAAAGCCTACGACAGAACATGGCGATACGGGATCCTTCGTGATCTTTTTAACCTAGGCTTTCGCGGGAATCTTCCTATTTTTATTAAGAACTTCCTCGCCATTCGACTTTTTCAAGTCCGAATCGGTGGGGTACTCTCTAGTTTTTATGTACAAGAAGAGGGTGTACCGCAGGGCAGTGTCCTGAGTGTCACCCTCTTTGCTATAAAAATAAATGACATTCTTAGTCAATTGCCCCCTTCTGTGAAAGGTGATTTATATGTTGACGACTTCCGAATTATGTGTATGGGACAGGATATTCGTTTTATTGAAAGACAGTTGCAAATTGCAATCACCCATATTCTTAATTGGACTAATAAGAATGGATTTATAATTTCTCAGGACAAAACTTCTTGTGTTCACTTCTGTAGACGTAGGGATCTGCATCCAGATCCTGAAATTTTTATTGGACCAACTCAAATTCCTGTTGTGGACAGTGTTCGTTTTCTCGGCCTCCAATTTGATAGTAAGCTAACCTTTTTACCACATATTTTACAATTACGCACAAAATGTGAAAAATCGCTTAACCTACTAAAGGTGCTTTCAAATACTTCCTGGGGAGCAGACCGTACTTCTCTTCTTAAAATCTATCGAGCCGTCATCCGTTCCAAAATTGACTATGCCTGCCAGGTCTATGGTTCCGCACGTAATTCTGTTCTTAGAAAACTTGACACTGTGCACCATAGCGCACTCCTTGTTTTATCTGGTGCATTTCGTACCTCTCCAGTTTTAAGCCTTTATGTTGTCTGCAATGAACCAGCATTACACCACATTCGTGATAAACTTTCTTTAGAACTTTATTACCGTATCCTTTCACATCCAGGCCATCCTCTTCATTCATACATTCTAAATACAGACAACGATATGCTTTATCAGCATCGGCCATCTTGCATCCCACCTTTTGGTGTCAGAATTAGGAACATTACTGATAATAGCCCACTGAGTAGTATCGAGGTAAGTCCATGTCCATTGCATGTACTCCCTCCTTGGAGACCTCCTAGTATTACATCGCTCCATCCTTTTAAAGGATACGATAAAAACACCTTAGCTCCTGTTGTTTTTCAACAGATATTTGCTGCACACAGATCAAACTTTAATGATTACACTGACATTTACACAGATGGCTCTAAGAGTGGAGATACTGTTGGGTGTGGGATATTTTGTGAAAACAACTCTTTAAGCTATCGCCTTCATTCATCTACTTCTGTCTTTACAGCCGAACTGATTGCAATAGAGAGAGCCATGTTCTACATCTCTCATCATCATAGCTCATCCTTCATCATTTATACCGACTCAAATAGCTCTATTGACGCAATTAAATCATTTAAAAAGCATCCTTATGTTTCATTGATCCTTGATTTTTATAATAAATTGAAAAGACGTGGCTATAACATTTTATTTTGCTGGGTACCTGGACACATGGGTATTCCTGGTAATGAGAAAGCGGATGAGGCGGCGAAACGTGCCCTTAATCCGTTGTGCCATAAAGTTCCATTCTCAGACGTAAAACTACTTATCAAACGCTTTATTCATTGTAAATGGCAAGAAAGTTGGAATTTAGAATGCAATAACAAACTGCACCACATCAAACCTACCATCATGACCTGGCCTCCGTGTTATCCAAGGAAAACCGATGTTCTTCTGACCCGTCTGAGAATTGGACATTCTAGAATCACTCATAAACATCTTTTACTTCGGGAGGATGCTCCCATGTGTCAACATTGCCATTTTGATTACCTGACCATTCATCATGTTTTAACTGACTGTCCGGGTCTCCGGCACTTATACAGAATCTATTTTAACTCATCATCCCCAATCTTGACAAACCTCATTGGGGAGACACCTCATGGGGCACTCTTCACTTTTTTAAAACATGCTGGATTTTACTTTGAAATATGATTTCTGCATCTTTGTTTGGTTTAAAAACAACTTGAATTGTTCTTTTAATTTTTTCTGACATCTGGATGGGAGCCCCATCCAGATTGCACTTCTGCACTTTTTACCTAAAATCTTTTATAGTGCGTTTGTTTAGTTTTTAACTTTCTTCCTTATCTACACTATTCTGACTACATCTGGATGGGACCCCCATCCAGATTGCTTTTCTGATGCTCTTTATTTTGATGTTTTTAGTCTATTCTTGTTTGGCGCAGCATGTCCCTTATGGGATTTTGTGCCATTAAACAATATACAACCAACCAACCATTATTTTTATGTCTGTATAATTTAGAATTTACATTGAACAGCGATAACGCCTTTGTTTAAACTTACTGGTAATAATGAAATTGATTTCTCTTAACTGCGTGTCTTATTTAAATTTTTATAAAGCGTCTGCCAACTTACCCCATAGGTATAGGCACCTTGCCTCGTGACGGGGTAGGTTGGCGCACAATTTTCCTTTTACTTTAGGCTTCCGCTAAACAGAAACTACAAAAGCTACAAACTCAAAACTCCAGGTATTTATAGCCCAATGCCTGTTCTTTAAAAGTACAGTTAAAGTTTCATAAAAAAACTTGAACAAAAAATTTATAAAAATAAATAACTGAAAACTGCGCCTGCTAGCCCCGGTCTCCCCTAGTAAGAATAGCTTCCTTTTGAGATAGAAAAGGTGTTTCCAAAGCAAGAAGCAAAAACAGGTGACTGATATTTTTTAAAAAGGTGTAACTGAACCCTTTTTGTACAGTACGTATGGCATATTGTTTCTTGTTTAGTGTTCTTTGTTTTAGTGATTTAGACGTAAAGCAAAGGTTTCTGCTGTACTGTGAATATGTAATTTAAACGTTTTATTATGTTTTTTGTGCACTAAAAGCTAGTTTTTATGTCGAATTTTCTTTTTTTCGTGCTTGCACCCCCGTTTTCAGTGTTTTGAGGATTATCCGCGATTTTGTTATTCGCGTTGCCCTTGCCACCCAATTCTGCGGATAATCGGGCTGTACTGTATCAATTTAATTATCAATAACCTAAATTCACGCTCCACTAAGGCATAAATAAATAATAAAAAAATAAGGTCTTTAAATAAATGAGCAATCTACAAAACCACAATAATTTTATTAAGGATCGACCGAAGCAGGTTTTTTAAGACCAAAACCGAAACAGAATTTCGGTAATCTTCCTATTTCTGGACAAAAACAAAAACGAAAATGTTCAATTTTTTAAAGTAATTAATGCATACATAAATATACATAATTCTTAATAAGTTATACGTGTTTATTAAATATACATAATTATTAATTATACGTGTAACCCGTGTTCACTCTCTGTGCCTCTGACCAAAACTTTTTATTTGCATATAAAATAAAATGTAATTAATTCATTAACGACACAGAATGATTTTCTGATTATACGAATTTCATCTAATTAAAAAATGTTTTAGGTATACATACCTAGATTTATATTTTATAATGACTTTTGAAAACGATCATCTGTTGTACTAGAACTTTCCCAAAGAGTTTTCGAAACACTTCTGCAGTTTCAAAGAAAAAAAGTTCTATTACTGTTAAGTCTGCATCTTTTAATGAGCACATGAAAAGAGTCTTCAAAGTTTAGTCATATATGCATTGCTTGTTTTATATTTTGCACTCATGTCTTGAGTCAATCACGAATGTTAATTATAAAGAGTCAAGTTCATAGCAATAAATAAAGTGTGATACAGTTCAAATCAATGAGTAAATTTGAAAGTTTCGGGAGGAAGAAATGAGATTTTTGGAATAAAAATAGTTTCGGTGCGGCCGAATTTTTGGCAGTATTTTCGCTGAAAGATCGTTTTCGGCGAAACTCAGATTTTGGGCCGATAACGAAAACGAAACCGAATATTCAGTCGATCTCCAATTTTTTTTGTAAAGTTTTAAAGTTAAATAATTATGAAAATTACCTACTTTCTTGGCTGTACTGTCCTGGCGGCATTTTGCAAACTCAGATGAACATAACATTTCTTTTATGAATAAATAAGCATCGGCTCTGCAATTTAATGGTTTCGTTGTAAAGCAAAAACATTCAGCTATGTTGAAGTGGTATCAAAACGAAAAAGAAAATCAACCAGTTTAGTTTTTATAAGGGAAATAACAAAGATACCCATTTGGGTACTCAGGACTGAATATTATAAATCAATGTATTGTTACAATGCTATGTAGAAGCGAATTGTATGATGGCCACAACATATTAGTTTTTTAAATCGGAAAACTTTCATACAACCTTAAGAGTACGTATTGGCCAGGACCAGAACGACAGATTTGTGATCTGTTTAAAAAGTAGATTACTAAATGACTGGGTATCTTAAGATTTTAAGATAGTAGTACTATAGCTGCAGTTAAATGTTACGCCTTAGAGACAAGGAAATAGACTTGGAAATCTACTGCTATTTCTGTTTAGAAATATTTGTCTTATTTAATATGGTCAATAAATTATTAATATTTACAAGGTTAAAATTACTATTCGGAATTAATGTTTGGTATTTTAATAAAGTTCATTTGCGAACACTACTTCTGTTACAAGTATTTTTACTTAATCAAGTTTTAAGAAAAAATTTATTAAATGGAATTATTTTGTAATACGTGATTCGAAAGGTTATTTCTGTATATTTCCGTATAGGAGATTAAACAAGTCAGAAATTTTAAGTCAAACGTAGCAAGTTAGGTGTGTTTGTACTGTAACTAATTTTCTAAATATTCAGATTTTGGTGCAATAGCTGTGGCACTCTTGTGCAAAAATGCATGAATACAAACTTTATTACGATTATATAGATTAAATTCACTAAAACGGAAATAATATGACTCCATCTTAAATAGGACGTAATCACCATGACAATCTAGAATCATTACCTGTCATGGGATATCATTGAAATAATATGATAGGATTTAACAGAATGAAGAAAACTTTTATTTATACCTTTTCTGGTTTTGATTCGATATTCGTAAAAGTTGAAATGACTCGATAAATTTCTGAAACGATTGTATATATTAAATTTCAAGCCTTTCGATTGGGTAGTGTTTGCGCGGTTCTATGCGGACTGACGGACAGACAGACGGACGGACCAGACTGTAGGTGCTACGTATTTATATAATTACGAACGCGCCTAAAAATGGGGAAAATCTCGACCTTATGATAATAATGCCATAGAAATTGAACCTCAACAACTTCTGAACATGCCATTAATTTCTGAAATATTGAAAATACCAATCAGTTGATACAGGACTAAGATGCAAATATATTCAAATAATATTTCACTACTATTTGTCTCTTCTATATGAATTGCTAAGGTTTTAGATTCAAAGAGAGACCAATACTTCGTTAAATCAATTTAAATTCTGAAATACATACCGAAAAATCTTTGAAGTTTTCAAAATGTATGTTTAAAAACATTTGAAGATATTTCAAAGGAAAGGAGTTTTCATCCGTATTTCAAAATGAAATTTCAGTATTTCTTTGATGTTATGGTATATTATGCCATCCAATACGAGATATCTCGTTAAAATTCTTATGCTGATATATAAAAGTAATAGAATAAAATATAAACGTTTGAGTTCATTTTTATTATTCAAGCATTGTAAAAAGAATAAAATTTATGAAATAGAATTATTGATTAAATTTTATTTGCATTAAGATATTACTAATTCCTGCTGGACCAGAGTCATTTAAAGGCATAATAATTAGGTAGATTTCGTAAGAAATACTACCTATTACATTCTCCCCTATGCTGGAATTTGTGACAAATTTTTGCAGATCGACGCCGATCATGACCCCTAGAACCCCAAAACCACCACCCAGTTCAAAAATTTATATATATATCTATCTATCTATATCAATTTTTTATGGACATGATAATTTCCATAATTCTGCAAAAAATCTCTTCCAAACTGATACATAAAATCAAGGGGCAGAAATCTCGGTCAAGTTAGTTAACCGGTAAAATCGGACCAAGGGGGTGGAAATAGGGAGGGTTTTTTAAAACAGAAAATATCCCGTAACTTTTTAATTATAATACATATAAAAACAGTTTAAAGTTTTTATTACTTATAGGAAATGGGCCAAAAACATGTATGACAGATTTTTGATAAAATTAAAAATGGGTTGAAGGGGCGAAAAAAATAGTTTTAGGGAGAAAAAATTTCATAACTTCGTCCTTTCTCTAGATATCAAATACAATTAAAGTTATTATAAATCTTCTTAACCCTAGAATGGCCGAACTTTTTACCTTCCCAGAACGACCATTGCGGTCAAAATGACCGCAATAAGAAATCGAGAATACACATTTGATTTTTAATGCAAATATCATAATAAAAAGTTAAAATAAGTTATTTTGAACAATTGTAAAATGTACGCAATATTTTAAATAGTATTTTTTTTTATTATATAAGAAAACATACCTTTGATTTCAGGAAAAAAGTAGTATTATCATAAAACAGTTACATATCATTTTAGACATTAACACATGATTTGCAATAGTGCTATTTCAGAATAATTTTACTATTTCACAATATTTACTATTTTATAATTTTACTATTATATAATTTTATAATACTATTATAATTACTACATTATTACTATTACTATATTATTACTATTGTTATTATTACTATTATGATATATATTATATTATATAATACTATTTTTATTATTAATACTATTACATAATACCGTCATTATATAATACTATTATTATTACCATATTATTACCATATACTATATTATTATTATTACTACTATATACTATTAATATTACTATGTATTATATTATATAATACAATTATTATTATTAATGCTATTTTTATTATAATACTATTATATAATTTTACTATTTCACAATATTTCAATGCAATTTCACAGCAGATCACTCAAATCTCTATAGCGGTTATTGCAACTGCTCCTGGTCGCTCTAGGTATAACATTAGTTTATATGCTTGTTATAAAATATTTCATAAAACAATGTTACACATTTAAGAAACTCAAAAAAATAATAAAAGTCGCGAAAGCTGAGTGAGCTGACGTAAATGCTTTAAGAATAATTGATTCTCAAAGGAGCTACGTGGTCAAAATGACCGCTCCGGTCGTTCTACTGTTAATCTGATATACAACAGTTATGCTGATAAAAATTTCAAAGGACTAACTCTTACAGAAAAAAGAAATTAAAAACAAAAAAAGAGGGGGGTGCAGAAGAAAATAAAAATCATATCTTGGTCAATTCACAAGATATCAAATCCGCTTAAATTTATTTAAAAAAATTCTTAATATTATCTACAACTTTTATATTGACAAGTTTTTGATAGGACCAACTCTTACAGTAAAAGAAAAATTATGAGTTGAAGAAAAAAATTATCGTATTAACTTGATTCTGATAAAACCGGCCAGTACAGAAAAATGAAATTAAAAACTTTTCAAAAGCGGCCAGATAAAATTGTTAAACTGTGTTATCTCTAATCTTGATTTACTTTTTTCTGGTGAAATTAATACTTAACTTAGAAATCTAGCTGTTCCTGTAGGCCGAGCCGGCAGGAATGTTTTTTCATACCTGTGTTTTCCCAGAGCATTTTTCACCTTATTTAATCCAGAAATTCCACGATTAGACAAAGAAGATATAATGATTAAACAATGCTTGTAATCTAAACTCTATGCAACGTATGTGTGACAGCAGTCCAGAAGGGGTTAAATATATGATATTATGCAAAGGCCAGAAATGATCGGAACAATTTCTGTTTATCTCGAAAATTGTACACGAAACCAACTTAATACGAGATCCACTCAAAACAAGATAAAATCATTATCTTCTGTCTCAAAGTAGTCAGAATCAGCAAAAACGATTTTCCTTGATTTGAGCATGTAATCAAAGAAAATTGAAGAGCTGAGTGGAAGAACATGTTATGTTACATTTTCTTAAAAATTATTTTATCCTTTGGACGAAGGTGTTATCAGATATTCTATCACACGGTAAAGCTAAAATACCAAAGTTCTATTTAGCCTTGAAGATTTAAGATATTATTCATTAATATTTAATATTTTAATATTTAATAATGCAAATAATATTAATATTTTTTTAATATTTAAAAATTATATATGAATAAGTTTTTTCGATAGAGTATAGTACCACACCTGTAATATTTTAAACACATGGTATCAAACAGAAAATAAATCATTAAAATTGACAACATAAACTTTCACACTAAATTTCTTCAAATGTAATTTTTGTTACTTATAACATGTCCTTCCACTTAGCTCTTCAATTCATACTGTACTGAAATGAAAATATTGTAGATTAGCCTTTAATTGTATTTTTAATATTACTGATTGTTATATTTATATTTAAAAACAAGTCGGAAATTGTACGTCAAACATGGCAAATGTGGTGCGTTCGTACTAAAAGTAGTTTTATAAATATTTAAATGTTGGTGCAATAGCTGTTGCATTCTTATGCAAAAAGTGCATGAATACAAAGTTTATTACGATTATATATATATATATATTAAATTCAGTAATACGGAAATAAAAAGACTCCATCTTAAAAAAGACGCAATCACCACGGCAACCCAGAATCATGACCTATCATAGGATATAATTGAATTTATTATGTGTGATTGGATTTAATAGAATGAAGAAAACTTTTATTAATTTCTTTGTACGTTTTGATTCGATTTTCATAAAATTTGAAATGACTCGACAAAATTCTGTAACAATTCTATATTTCAAACCATTTGGCTGGGTAGTTTTTGCGCTGTTATATTCGCATAGCTGCCAACTTGTACCAATTTTTCATACCAATAAAATTTAATAGAAATTTTTGACTTATTTAAACGTTAAAATTTCTCGAAATTCGGTGATTCAATTAGCTAAAACTTACTATAAGATTTTAGGGTAGGAAAAATCCGTACAAGTTGGCAGCTATGTATTCGGACAGACAGACGGGAGTAGACAACGACTATAGGGGCTACGTATTTATATAATTACGAACGCACCTAAAAAATTAAAGCTATGGCAATAAGATACATCAAGGATCAGGGCCTGCAATGCCCAACCATCTTTTCTTGACCATGGGCTCTGGGGTGCTATACGGCATACGTCCCGATCAGATGGTCAACGTAACGAAGGACCCTCAGTGTTTAGTTCCTAAGCAAGCTTGTCTACATTTATCGACACCGAAGTTATGAAATGCTGGGCGAACCTTGCCCAACCTGGAGTCTAACTCTGGACTTGTTGATTGGCAGCCAGATTAGCTGACCACCACACCACTGGTATTTCTATAGTTCTAATTACTTAAGGGGACGAGGGACGTTTAAAATCAATTATTTATTTTTTGTAAATTTCACTTTAAATATTATTCAAGGGTATATTATATGCATTATGGCATACATTTAACAGGCGACTAGACTCTGGTCGCCCACATAACGCAAGTCTTCTCTGATTGGCCCGTAAGGCGGAACATTTCTATCAAAAAAATCTAAGCAATTCTAGCTCAACGAGCATGCGCTGAAAAGAATCTTTTCGCGACGCCTCCTACTCAATGAGCATGCGCTGAAAAGAATCTTTCTAGAATTGCAAACAACTATTACGATCACGTGTAATTGTTATTTCTTTTATTTTGTCTGTAAAACATGGAATAATTTATATTGGAGATTAATATGGATGAATTCTCATGTCCTGAATGTGATAATTCATTTTATAAAAAAAGATATTTGTCAGATCACTTAAGGAGGACACATAAAGTGAAAAGTGTAGAACAAAGGACTGAAAATCTTGTGTCTTGTGTGACAAGAAATTCACGTCCAAGAAAAGTGAAAGCAGGCATAGATTGCGTGTACATGCCGTTTATAGTGCAAATTTAAAACAGCAAATTTTTTGTCAGGACTGTGATAGCCGTTTTGTTCCTCATAAATTGGTTCAGAAATCATTTGGCGGAAACACATGATTTCAAGAATGGCTTTGAAGAAATGCACTTTGGATGTTTTCAAGGTAAGTTTAATGTGTTCGAACTTTTTAAAAATGTATAATATTTTTAAAGTGATGCATTCAAATTCTAAATTTAAATTTCAGATGTTCAAAGCATTAAATATTTTTTCTTTTATTGTTGTGTTTTCCCTTACCTTCCTTCAGCATATTGTAAATTATTGCAATTTCAGTAATTATTTATTTTGTAATGTTATTTTCATTCATATATTTATTTATTTATATATTAAATACATTGCAGGTTTTAAACAGTGGCTAACATTGGAAGAGAGAAAGAGCCAGTCCCATTTCATATTTGATGAAGGGGAGTAAGAACTTTCGGCCTAATTCCTCATCAAATTATATTTGTAGTAGGAGTGGTGCATTTACTTCTTCTTCAGAATGAGAAAGGCAATTAAAGTCTCAAGGATCAAAGAAAACGGGTTTTCACTGCACAGCTCAAATTATTGCCAAATTGGGCGAAAAATCCGTGTCAGTAACGTATTATAAAGATCATTACAAGCATGATTTTTTCCCCGAGCATATCTCTATAGCAGATGAGATAATGGAAACTATTGTGAGTAAGTATTTTTCATAATCTTTACTTTTTGTCAACTCTATCCGTATTTGAAGTTTTGCCTATTACATGGAATAAAAAATAATTTAACTTTGAACAGTAATTATGAAGATGTACCGTAATTTTGCACGTATCCGCTGCATCTCAGATAATTCGATTTCCTACCGGAATTTATTTTAAATAAAATGTGACTTTCTTCTGCTTAGCACTTGTTTGACTTCTTTTTTTCAATAAAATTTCCAGTTTGAAAAAGACTTAACTAAGCATTGACACGCAAAATTATGGTAGTTTACTATTTATTGTCTTATTTTTATATTAAAAACCAAAATTATTGCAGGGGTCGATGCAGATTTTTATTCTTGGGGCCCATTTTGTGAAAAGTAAAAGTTATTTTTGTGAATCTCTTTATTTTTGTGAAAAATAACATTTTGTAGCAAAAGTTGAAATCCAGCTACTCAAATTTGTACCAGGTATTTATAAACCAAAACTTCTTTAAATTCTCTTGCTAAAGTTTTTGTTTTTCGTGACCTAGTTTTATTTCCAAATTACACATTTTAAAACACTTTTTATGAAAAGGAATTTTACAAAGAAGTCTATTTTATTAAAAAGAATTTTATGAAGGGCTTGTTTTATTAAAAGGAATTTTGTGAGGGGGCCTGTTTTATTAAGTTCATTTTTATGAAGACGCCTATTTTATTAAATTAATTTTTGTGAAGAGGCCAACTTTATTAAATTTATTTTTGTGAAGGGGCCTATTTAATGAATAGATTTTTGTGAAAGGGAATTAAATAGGCCCCAAATCCTCCCTGTATCGACCCCTGTATTGGAATATAGGGGAAGGTGGCCTAAAATGATCCTAGCGGGCAAACCGATCCACATAGGTATTCTTCCACACGGGTCGTGCTACCTTCAGGGTAATACATAAACTAGTTGTGCCAAATGCAGAAGAAGCAATGGCAGTATTATGCGTCTGAATAGAATTCTTTGAAAAAATGATTTCTATAACATCTGTTATGAGATAAGCACTAACTTTCATATTTATTTAGATATACAGGCTTTCATGTACAGAAATATGACTTGGTTTACTTGATAGAGATATGGTTTTAGATGTGAATTACACTTGCTAAGTTTGTTATGTTTCTCGGCATCATCCAGTTAATACGACCTAAAATGGCCGGCCATGTTGCCGGTTAAATGATCCATTATGTGGATCGTTTTACTGCAATTTCATTGGCTGAAGAAAATCCCGTATCGTGTCTTAGCCACCATGGCGGCCAAATGTGTGACTGCCCCAAACCTTTCTCTCTGAGTCCATGGGTTGTCAAACCGATCATAATTTTCAAATATTCCATTTATTGTTTTTTCAAAATTATTTGTGGCACATTTTTATTTTAAAATTTACATAAAATAAATTATATATGCCATTTGATTGCAAAACTTATTTTATTTCATTATGTATTGTCATAATTACTTTTATATCCTTTATTTTGCTGATAAAAAACAATTTACAATTATTTTTAAAGGAATGATAATTTTGCCATGGGGGGAGGGTAAAATGATCCTTTGGACACTTTTTCAAAAATCTATTTTTTTCATTACTCAATTTTTGTTTAAAATATTATTAGGAATGCACCGAATAGTGCTTTTGGCCGAATACCAAATATTCGACCTACTGGCGAACAGAGTACCAAATATTCAGCTTGTCGAATAATTTTATATTTCAAAGTTTAAAGGCATTAAAATGTTTTTTAAAACAGTTTTACATAATATTTAAAACAGAAACTTTCATTTTGATAATCAAGAGCTTTGTTCAAGTAAACTTTATGCTGAAAAAAAATCTGTTTTGAGTTATTTAAGGAGAGGATAATTAATAAAACTTTTTTAATTAATAAAATTTTAAATTTCATGGCTTCTTCTGTGAATTAAAAGAAATGAATAAAATTTTCTTAAATTCTAAAAGAAACATTTTAAAATCAAAGAGAAATTGGAAGAAAAATTGTACAGGACCATATATTATTTCTTTGTCAGGAAGAGACTAAAGTAAAAGTAAATAAATAATACAATCTATTCAAATTTTATATGGTTGCAACTCAGCAGGAATAACTGTTCTACTCTCTTTGATTAAGCAAGGAAGTTTTTAAATGCATCCTAGATCGGTGTCTGGGGTGGGCGATCATTTTCAGAGATTGTAAATATTCTTAAAATCTTAGCAAGAAACAGATTATTTACTGGACAATGTTCAGGAACGTGCATTTGTACATAATTAATTCCTATAAAAATCCTCGTGATTGGTTAATTTTCTTAAATAATACTTAACAAACAGCAAATAAATAAAATGTAAAAACATTCTCTTTTATTTAAATATATGATTATGTTTCTAATTAGTCTGAATATCTTTATACGTTGACTGTTAAAAACGTAGAAATCGTATAAAGTTTTTAAAAATATGATTTAAAAGCTGTTTTTAAGTATTCGGTTGGGCCGAATATTTCAATATTCGACAGACCGAATAGTTTGCTATTCGACCAAACCGAATATTCGGTAACATTAAGGGGATCATTTTAGGCCACCTTCCCCTACTTCTTATTTTGCTCAAATATTCGGTGCATCCCTAAATATTATTAAAATGTTTTTATAATGCTAAACATAGTGTACAACATATTAGCATAGGGCCAAATTTTCATTTAAACAATTATGTTATTTTACAGAAGTTTTCCCCTTAAGGGGATCATTTTAGGCCACCTTCCCCTACTTCTTATTTTGCTCAAAAATATGATTGTTGAAAATAGTTTATAAATAGCAATTAAGTTTAAATAATTATTCAGCTAACAGTATTTTTGTTCTACGCAGGAATCTCGGTTGCTTTAAAAATTGTCTTTTTTAGTTCTCCCGGCAAATTTTGCAGGTGAAGGAAATTAACAATTTATATTTTACGTTAAAAACTAATTTGTGAGAAACATTGACATTCAATTAATTTATACGATTTATAATTTGTAAAATAGTATTGCAATTATATTGTATATAAGGAAACAATATATATATATATATATTTCAGGGTTGTAGTAGGTAGCTGTCCGGTTACCCGCCCAGCTGCCTGCCCGGGCTGGGTTTTAATAAAAATTCCGGGTTTTTTACAAACCTGATAGACTTGTTGTGTTTATTTAGTATAATGAAACCGACTAAGACGGAATCTCAAGGGACAGAAGAAAAATTCCGTGTTAAGCAGGTTACCGTCTTAGCAGGTATGGTATTCCTACTGTAAGGACAATCACATTTTTACTTTTAACCCTTACTGTCGCGGAGTAATTCTGTTTACAAACTGATGAAATAATTAAACTGACACCGCAATTTATAAACGAATTTATGTCCATTATAATAGGAAAATGTTAGTTAAATATTCTTGGTGCCGTTTGTCAGTTTTGGAATTAAAATTAGGTGTTCTTTTTTAAGGACACCGCGCCGGTAAGGGTTAAGACAGTATTCCGTTGTAAACAGGTAACGTTATCATCATAGGATTTACTGTATTTTATTACAGATTTTATTATTTTATTACTGAAGGTTATTATTTGTGAGGAAGGTGGAATCATAGTCCATATTTTGGCATTTTAATCCAATTTACCTGGGGAAAATTGCCCATTTAAGACTGTGAAGTCATTCCCATCTATTAGACTATGAACTGTTCACAAACATTGTATTTGAGATCAGGATTGTCATTTATTTCGGCAATGAAATTCCTTGGCTTTCCTGAGCAAAATTAAACTTTCCCATAGTAATTTCTCTGAGAATTTTCAAAATTTCAACAGATAAATTTTGCAATGTAGCAAAATTTAGTAAAATTCCTTGTTTTTAATACTCATTTTTAAATTCCCTCAGTTTTTCCGGTTTTCCCTATACAGTTCCAACCATGAAGATTATTTGTGAGGAAGGTGGAATCATAAGCCACATTTTGGCATTTTAATCCAATTTACCCGGGGAAAATTGTCCATTTAACCCGGGTTTTTTACACACCTGATATATTTGCTGTCTAGTATATATAATTTATAAACACTATACATATAGTATACAATAATGTAATACAGTAGAGTCTCGAAAATCCGAGGTAATTGGTGCTGGCACCACCTCGGATTACTGAAAACTCTGATTTTCTGAAAGAGTAGAAAATTCGGTACTTTTCGGTTAGCCCGGCGCCACTGTTATATATACATGTATATACATACATACATATGTATATATACATATATTGTATATATATACATATATACTATACATGTGTATACACATATTTGTATGTGTATATAGATGCATATATATATATCGTCGTCATAAAGATTCTCAATGTATGTTACCACTTTAGGTAAAAATTTCAACCACGATTTATTCAGTGTTGTAGGTTAAATTTCTTCCCAAGAATAAGCTATCCAGTAAACAATATCTCTCATGTTTAGACTCTTCAAAACGTTCTCAATACTTTCATCATTAGTGACATTCCTTCCAGGAAGAAATGAAAAGAACTGGCATTCTTTCGGGGTAAAAAAATAATAAAAAATTTTGTTTTTATTTTTGACGCCTCGAATTAAGCAGAACCTCGGACTTCTGAGACTCGGATTTTCGAGACTCTACTGTACCACGTATTATACTTTTGAGAAAACCTGATTCTCCCTGGTGGAATTCGGGATTTTTATGGAAAAAACCATGTGTGTTAGGTTAAAAAAAAAACCCTGGTTTTTTGAGAACCCTGCACTTTTGGCTGTAGAAGTATTCCAAATGATAAACATAACTATTCTAATAAAATTTCTTCTTTCAATAAATTAATTAATGTCATTTTTGCCCATATCATGGCAGAAGACATTGTGTATAAGTTTTGGATCACAATGTTTCTTATTGAGATTGATATTTACTGTACAGTTTTCGATCCAGGTTTTTTTTTTTTTTTTTTTTTTTTTGTGAAAAATAACATTTTGTAATGAAAGATGAAATTCTGTTATTAAGTCCTCCTGTTTAAGTTTTCCTTTTTGGTAAACTTGTTTTGTTTTTACAATGCACATTTTAAAACCTCACAAAATAAAAATATCAATGAAGAGTACGTTATTACGGAATGAAATTTTGTAAAAAATGTGTACAGTAGATTCTTTCAAATCTACAACCCTAAAATCCGCATGTCATCAAAGATGTAAACAATGAAACTTTCAGTTCAAATGTAGGGGCAAAATTTAAGAATTTTTTAGTTTTATATCATTCCGTATGTATTTAATATGTAATTCTCTATAATATGAATGAACTCATGGTTTTTCATGAAGGAAGTACATTTTATTTCTGAAAAAAAAAGATATTGCTGATATCTTTGGTAATCATAATCTTTTACCAAATTTTTTTATGTATTAATCGAGATTTTTTGGTTATTAGGACTGGCTAAAGCTGAAATAAAACTTCCTTACTTTATGATTTTGATGTGAATAAAATAGAGTACCACTATGAAGTTTTATTCAATAATTCAAGGAAAATGTAGCTTATCTTTATTATGCAGATTTAATTATACATTATTAACTATTTACTTGACCTTTATTCTTAATATTTTTAATATTTTACTATATTGCAAGGATTCTTTATAATTTTAATTGCATTATTACATTCAAATTACTGTTTAAAAAGTGTAAACGAAGCAATGACCAGAAATCCTCAAAATTTTAAAATCCGCACAACCTCTGGTTCCAAACTGTGAGGATTTGAGGGAGTCTACTGTATTATGAAAATGAGTTTCATGAAGGGGCCTATTTTATGAAAAAGAATTTTGTGCAGGGGTCTGTTTTATTAAGTGGATTTTTGTGCAAGGGTCTGTTTTATTAAATGGATTTGGCTTAGCTTACTTGCCGTCAGCCATTTTCCACGTTGTTTGTGTTTTTGCAGCCATTCTTTTTGGCGGCCCTGTGGTGATTTGCAATTTTGCAACCCCGTCTATTTTGCTGGTCAGACAGCTCTAGATTTTCTCACGCTGCACCTCGCTACCGTACGAACGTGATTTTGAACGAGAATTTTTTAATGCACGTGGCTGTTCACCAGGTTGTATTTTTCCGATTTACTTTATTTGTTTTAATTTAAGGATAGAGATTTGTTCTTGGAATAGAGTGTTTTTTTTTTTTTGTGAATGTAGGGTTAAAGATTGCTTTAATGTGTGAGTGTTTTATGTATTTGCTTTGTGAGTTAAAGATTGCTTTAATGTGTGAGTGTTTTATGTATTTGCTTTGTGAGTTAAAGATTGCTTTAATGTGTGTGTGTTTTATGTATTTGCTTTGTGAATGTAGGGTTAGAGATTGTTTTAGTGTGATTTTTAGGTATTTGTTTAGGGAATGTAGAGATTTTGAATGCTTTCATGTGATTCTTATGCAGGCTGCATAATTTTTAAATTTATTATTAATTTTTATTTTTTTTTTTTGTTGTTGTTGTTTGTTCAAATGACGTTTTGAAGGCATATTTCTGATTAAGAACCCTTTCATTGAGAATAATTAATCTTTTAAATGTGTTATTTTTCTTTATATGAATATTTTAATGTAAGAATCTTGAAATATTTACTGTTTTTTCAATGCTTTATTTCTGTGTTTTATGCTTTATGTCGGCAAGTAGTCATTAGCGACTCTAGGCTTAGTTGTGAAAATCTTTGAAAGTAGATATTAAAAATTAAAGAAAAGGTTTATTTCTGATTAAGAAGTTTTTTTTTAATTTAACAATTTACCTTTTATAATATGATTTTTGCCCCCTCTCTTTTTTTACAAATAACGTTTGTAAAACTTTTTTTAAATATTCATGATATTGCCTCTTTTTTTGGTTGAACACCAACTTTAAAAAGATTTCATATTTAAACCTAAAGTGGCTATAAAAGGCCACTTGGCGCCATTTACTTCGAAAACGGGTTTTTCGCACCAAGTAAACAATCCAAGATAACGCCATCCGAGGGCGAATACGTAAGCTGTTCAATGGATTTTTGTACTCTAAATTGGCCCCAAATTTTGCTTGGATTGAAGATAGGATTGAATAATATGCATAGCTGCCAACTTTTACGCTTTCTTCCTACCACTAAAATTTTACAGAAAATATTAACTTATTTAATCGTCGAAATCTCATGATAAAACAAGGAGAAAATGTCTATTACATTTTAGTGGTAGCAAAAAAGCGTAAAGGTTGGCAGCTATGAATATGGATACTTTTATCCATTTTTTAGTATTTTTAAAAAATATCTTAAATAATTAAGAATAGTATGTATAAAATGTTATAAATAAATAATTTACAAATAGTTAAAACGATGCCAAAAAAAATGAAAATATTTTTTAATGCTGGCATGAGCGAAAATGGTCTTGGGTCGGCCATGCTAGTTTTGCTTTAATAAATCAACACTTTCCAGTGCATATAATTTATGGTTATCTACATATTTCTGATGTCTGAAGAACCGACTAGTATCTGAACAGATATTAATTTTACTATATGTTTGTTCTCAGAGAATCATGACTTGCATTAGATTTATTGTAGAATAACTATCATTTGTGATCTCATGAAAAAATTGGATACTCAAAGTACATGTTTTCTTATGGCTGACTGTGAGCAATATATTTTCCTGCTTCAGAAGGAAAAAAAAAATATGTACATTTTCATGCTTGTTTGGAATATACATTTCAGTTTTAATACTTTGTTTCTAAACTTTAACCAAAAATTAACTTTTACTGTATTTAATTAAGAGTTTATTACATACGTACAGGGTGTTGCACAAAGGACCCCTAACTTCAAAAATCAATAACTCGGAAACGGTGATAGATAGAATCATGAAACCAGTGGTATGTTTAATAAAAAAATCGTAAGAATCTTGTACATAAATCTCAAAGTTTAGTTCAAAACAGCCCCGAAAGATGGCGCTGAGAGCGTTAAGAATTCTTGGGCGTGTTCAAGATGAACGCGCGCTGCGCGCTCGAGCTCAGGAGACAGGAACATGGAGTGGGTCTTTATCGTAGAAGGAATAAATGTTCAGTACGTTCAGGAAAGGATCTTGGATTTGATTAATGCTAATTATAAAGATAATCTGTTGCAAATGAAAGGTGAGCTAGATAGCTGAATGAATTGAGCATTGAACTTGAGACTAGGGGTTAGGGATTCGAATCCTTCGCGCCCCAAATTGTGTTTATGATTTTTTCATTTTATTGGTTGCTTTATATTTTTCATAATAAATAAGATATTTTTGATAAAGATAAATTTTTATGTTAATAATACAGAAGCACATGTGAATTTTTATTGAGACTAGGATGCAGATCATAGTTTACGGTGTTAAAATCAACATGGAAAATATTATAAAAATAAAATGTAATAGATGTACATTATTTTAACTAAAAATATCTGAACACATATTTTCTGGAAGAGATAAAATATATGAGGTTTGTCGTCTAGTTTTGTAGTGAATAAAGTATGATTAGAATGTTTATAAATTTTCTACTGAAAGTATAAGTAAATATTTTGCTTATACTAGCGTGATTTTGAGTGCCATTTATTTCTCATGTTTTATGGTGTACTTTGGTCTGTTATCCACACGGTATTAAAATATACAATCATAAAATAAGAAATATATATAATAAAACCTTCTCTGAATAATTATCTAACTAACAGTTCAAATTCCATTGATATCCCTCCAGTATAGTAGATTACAAATAAATCTATGCTAATAAAAGAACAAATCGCTCTGTCTGTGTGCCTGTGTGCGATTGCTAGCAAAATCTACGACACGTAATAGGTTCAAAATTTTTGTGAGAATAGCCCAAAGTCTCTCCAGATATACCTGGTTCTCAGAATTTCAAAATTCTAATTAACATCTGAGTTATTAATTATCAACCGTCACTCACTTTCATTAAAAATTCATCTCGAACGGGAAAATCTCTGACACATGCGCTGATGGCTCTGATACGCAAATGAAGAATGGAAGAAAATATTTCGTGGGTATTTTGTCATTATTTATTAACTAACATCGTCCAAACCGCTTAGTAAATATAAAAATAGAAGGCATGTTTTGAAAGATTGTACTCTTATGTCTTAAATGCTGTAATCAATTAAAAAATATATCACAATTAACTCCTTGAAAAAAAAGTTCAGAAAGGATGGTTTTTCCGAAGAACGTTTTTCTCCCTTATTGCAACATCTCCCCAAGATGCCATTTTAAAGGTACTGACAAACCAAAAGTATGCCTATAAAGCTGAAATCTTCTGCAAATCGATGGTGTAATCGGTTTTTTAAAATATGAATTTTAACCCTTTCAAATACACCGTCAAAGGCAGGTCACTTTACGCCTCATAAAGAGGATTTACATTTCGGTGCGAATTCTCTCCATTTCGGTTAAACGTTTACCCTCTAAAATGTGCATATTTTTTTATGAAATTTTAAAAATGGCTTGGTTTTAGTTATATTTACGACCCATTAAAATGTTAGAGAATTTGGACAATAATCATCTATTTTTTTATTAATTAAACCGACGCGAAAAAAAAAAGGAAATGAAGAAATCATTTCTGCTCCAATAGGGAACCTTAATTGACGAATGCTCGTATTCACCATCTACCTCGACCTGGAAAACCTCGATCGAACGCTCAAATGAAATTCACGATAACATTTGATAGGACATTATCAAGGAGACATCCAATCAGGATTAAAGGTGCATACAGTTTGAGCTTTCGACCGAGGTTATCGGTATAACTCGGGGTCGAAGTAGTTGGTGAATACGAGCGTAAATATTTTTAATCGATGAGCTTTACCCACGAATGGCAACAGCCATGCCTCTGCAGGGAAAAACCCTCCGAAAAAGACTGTTTATTGGATGAAGGGGGAGCAGTGTTAAAATGTTCTTCACGCCTAATGCTGCTTTTCTCCTGTTTACCGCAGCTGACGTCATATGGGTAAAGTCCATTGTGGTGTAGTCGTTTAACGCCTTAGTTTACTGCACGAACGTACCGTGGTTCGAAATTCGATAGGGCTAATTTGAAATTTTAATTATTTCATTTTTGCTATTTTAAGGATTTCATTCTTCTTTTAAAGGATCTAATGTAAAAAAAAAAGTTTCGCATTTGTAAATCAATATGACAATAAGTAAATAAATACATACAGCAAATATTGTTAACTTTATAACAATTGAATTATTAAAACAAAACAAAAATTACATATAAGTGAATCGAATTATCAAAAAAGAATTACTACCTTTAATAAATCTCATTGTTCATCGTATTTAATTAAAAGAAATTTTGTATATTTTTTAAAACAATTTTAAGGGTTTCTTATTAATTATTATTCTTAAGATTAATTATTATTCTTAATTATTCTTAATTTTAAATCAATTGAATTGTTTGAGAAATAAATTATACATAAATTAATCGGGTTGGGTTGGGTTGATTTTTGACGGCCGATTATCTACTCGAGGGATATAGGCCCTAGGAGGAGTGCCGTCCGTGGGGGTCTTTCTAATGGTACCTAACCCGTATTTATGCATGGAAAATCCAAGGCTTCGAAGAAAACAACGACAACTCCGAAACGGTTAGGCCGAAGGGCGCGATTGGGATCGAACCCAGCACCTCCCGTTTACCAGCTTCGAGAGCAGAACCTCTCAGCCATTGGTGGGGCCATAAATTAATCGGATAATAATAATAAACTACATTTTACATTGTCCAATCGATTTAATTAATTTTTTTCTTTCAATTTTAAGAGTTTTTTTTATATCTATACAAATAAAAACATTACATTCACTTATAAAAACTCTCGCTAGATAGCGGCCAAAAATTTTTTTCTAAAGATATAAAATGATACAAACTTGGCCGTGCAAAGAGTCGGTCCGTTCCGGTAATAATTCCAATACAGGACCCCCACTAGAAGTAAGATACAATAAAACCTGCTTAGACGGAAACGCAATGACCAGTAATAAATTGCATTTTATGCAGGATCTTTAAATTGATCAAAGAATAACTGCATTTTTTTTTGGGGGGGGGGGGGAGCTAAAGCCTGTTTTTTTTTCAGTTTTATTGCAGGATTCCTTTATAAACAGGCTTTACTCTATTAGAAAATCAATTTGTTGGATAGTACCTTTTTTAAAATCTATATACAGTCGGACCTCTATTTAACGAACCTCTATTTTACGAATTTTTCTATTTTGCGAACTTTTCCTTGGAACCAAGAACATTTTGCGAATTTCTACGTAAAATAATCTCCAAATAGCGAAGTGCATTCTCTATTGAACGAACTTTTTCTTGTGATCTAAATTGTTTTCTCTCCCCATTTCTCAAAATATTTCTGGACATTTCAAACTTATTCTTTCTTTAAACACATTTTATGATGTTCAATGACCTTGAACTGGTGTTACCAGGCACCTTCTTTGTCAGCAGTGAGAATTCGGTAAGTACGGAGGACGAAGACGATAATCCCTTAGAGTAACTTAAAATAATGTGGATACAGATGAGAAAAAAAGAAGAAATTAACCATGATGTACTGATTGATGATTGTACTTTACTTAATTCTGAAATTTAAAGCTCGGAAACACTATTCGAATTGGATATTTTCGACAGTGTGAAAAATAAAAACAATACAGCAATGAATTGCGATGAAGACGAATATGATGACGATGGAAAGGATCATGATGCAGGAATTAACAAAACTTCGTATGGTGAAATGCTAAAATCATTTGAAACAGTCCGACGCGGAATATAGTTAGAAGAAAATACGCATGAAGAGGTTTTTAGTGCATTGTAAAGATGCGAGATGTATTATGAGAAAAAGCACTTTTTAAAAGAAAAATCTCATACAAAATTAACAGAGTTTTTCAGAAACTAAATTTAAGGACGCATATGTTAATGTATGGTTAAAACTATTTTTTATAATAAGAATAAATACGATAAGGTCATTAAAATTCGTTAATTTTAATGTAAAACTATTTACTTTAAAAAGAAAATACAGTGTATTCCCGGACAATGTTTTGTTTTCCTTGTAGATTTCAAAGATTTAAACACATAGAAAAAATGAATTGATGATGGATATTTGGTGGGTAAAATAAATAAAACAAATCGATAAAATTTATTTAAAAAAATGTGATTAATTACTTTTAGTAAAAATATTTAATGTTTATGAATTTAAAATCTGTTTTATGTAGTTTAAAGTATTTTAAAAGGTGAAACTCTATTTAACGAATTTTCCATATAACGAACTTTTTTCTGGGATTTAGCGACTTCGTTAAATAGAGGTCCGACTGTAGTAGTATTTTCTTGCAATTTTATTATTCCTTTTTCAGTACTACAGCTTATGATGTATTTGTAATTGTATTTAAAATTTTTAGATGAAAAAGTAAATTCAAAATTGCGCTACAAATTTCAGGTTTCTTTAACACGGCAGTAGTCGCGAGTCTGTCTTTTTGCCATCCATATGAATTATCTTCTCCTAACACGAATCAACTTACAAATAGAATAGAGAACTACCATGTAGCTGACTTTAAATGTTTCTGAACCACCACAGTGAAGTGTCAAGAAAATCTCTGTTTTTTGTTCAAGTACATTTTCACAAGCAAAGTTAAATTTTGTGGAAATGTCTACACAACGATCCATAATGTCAAATTATTTTTCCTTTATTCATTATTCCAAATTTCATGAATAAAATGTATAATTTAAGTAAACTGCAAAATTTATAACTTCATTGAAATGTAATATTCGAATATTAATCGAAGAACGTTTCTTATTTTGCATTTTTGTACGCGGGCACCTGGCGGCAAAGAGACCGAGCGCGACTAATAACGTTCTGAAAAAAGACGAGACTACTGTCGGGTTAAAAATAATATTACGGGCCCGGACAACGCCGGGCGGGACAGCTAGTCTCGTAATATGTTGAATCACAATCTTGGTTTATAAACAACATTCTATCTATCACGAAAAATATAAAGCAACTGATAAATCATTTTTAAATAAATAAAAGGAAAATTGTTAAAAAGTAAAAATTTTTAGATCTCCAATTGAATTGTTAAATTGTATCAATCAACCTACCAAACAAAGCATAACCAATAAAACATAAGCACAAAATGCACAATCACGTGATCAAATCGTCCACAAAATTTTTCTGGCTTGCGCGAGCAAAGTATTTGTGTGGTTGATTGAACGCTGATCAAACTGATGTAGATAAAGTAGGTCACGTGATGCTTTTCCCGAATATTTTGAATTTTATCCAAGTGAACATAGGCATCTATTCCTGTTACGAAAACCTTGTTTTGGAAGGATAAAGAAATATAGTCGTTAGTTTTACCTGTTTTGAACCATAAAAATAATGAAATAATTGAATAGTTTTAAAATTCCTTTCTTCGATAAGACTTACTCCATGCAAAAACTTCTCAGCGCGCGCGCGCGTCGTGAGCTGCACTTCTGAACAGACCCCTGCTAAAGACTGTTCAGAAGCATAGAACGACTAGCCGTCGAAGATTTCGCCATTGAAATCTAACCTCTATTAGCGTATAGTGAAAATAATTCCGAAAACTATGTATACCTTGGAGGAACGTGTGTTTATTGTGTTGGAGTACCACCGATTAAACCAGAGTCCTACTGCCACAAGGAGAAGTTTCAAACGCGATTTCAAGTCGCAAAAGGCCCAAATGGGAAAACAATTCGTGAGCTTTTCAAAAAATTTCAAGAGACAGGCAACGTGGCCGATGCGTTATTCGGAAATGTGGGTCCGACGCACTCCGTCGTTACTCCTGAAAATTCAACGACACTTGGAGCATTTATTCAGCGTAATCCGAATAAATCAGTCCGCAGACTTGCAGCTGAATCCAGAATCAAGCCATCCAGCACGTACAGCTTCCTGCGGAAAACATTAAACATGTTTCCTTACAAGTTTCAATGCCGGAACGCCATACCAGTTCGAGCTGAACGACAACCAGAGGACTTTGCTAACGAGATGCTCGACAAGATCAGTAGTTCTGGTTTCGATATCGGCCGAATATGGTTTACGGATGAGGCCCATTTTTATCTGGATGGTGTCGTTAACAGACGCAATTGGCGATTTTGGGGTACAGAAAATCCACATTTGACTCACGCACGACCACTCTATAGCCAAAAACTTGCAGTTTGGGCTGCAATCTGTCGCAAAGGCATTATTGGTCCCTTTTCTTGCGAGAAATGGTGACGACTGAGCGGTATATTGCGCTTTTGAAACAATTTGTTGGCACCCAACAAGCGTTAGAAGATCGACCAGGCAAGGCATGGTTCATCCAAGATGGGGCTCGCCCGCATCGTTCACAAGACGTTTTTGACTTTCTAGATGAATACTTTGACGATAGTTATTGTGTTGAACTATTCGACAGTGAAAGGAAAAGGCATGGAGTGGCCTCCGTATTCACCCGACCTCACTCCCTGCGATTACTTTTTGTGCGGCACACTAAATGATATTGTTTACCGGAACAATCCTTCAACACTCGGCGAGCTCGGAGAGGCTATTTGTCAAGCTCGTGTATCGATTTCCGGTGACACACTACAGAGAGTCACTGACAATTTCATTCTGCGTTTGCGACATGTCTGTTGTGTAAAAGGTACACATTGTGAATGACTTTTAATGTGATACAGCCTATTTATCGCAGTGCCATGTATCGGCGATACATTTAACTAAATTTTGAAATTTATTTATAAGATTCTTACGATTTTTTTAATAAACATACCACTGGTTTCATGTTTCTATCTATCACCGTTTCCGAGTTATTGATTTTTAAAGTTAGGGATCCTTTGTGAATTTAAGCAAAATACTTACTTATACATTCAGTAGAAAATTTATAAACATTCTAATCATACTTTATTCACTAGAAAACTAGACAACAAACCCCATATATTTTATCTCTTCTAGAAAATATGTGTTCAGATATTTTTAGTTAAAATAATGTACATCTATTACATTTTATTTTTATAATTTTTTCCATGTTGATTTTAACACCGTAAAATATGATATGCATCCTAGTCTCTATAAAACTAAAAATTTTCATGTACTTCTGTATGATTAACATAAAAATTTATCTTTACCAAAAATATCTTATTATGAAAAATATAAAGCAACCAATAAAATGAAAAAATCATAAACACAATTTGGTGCGCGAAGGATTCGAATCCTTAACCCCTGGTCTCGAGTTCAATGCTCTATCCATTCAGCTTCTAGCTCACCTTTTATTTGCAACAGATTATCTTTATAATTAGCATTAGTCAAATCCAAATTCCTTTCCTGAACGTACTGAACAGTTATTCCATCTACGATAAAGACCCACTCCATGTTCCTGGAGTGGGTCTTTATGAGCCACTGGAGTGGGTCTTAATCGGTTATGGGTTAATCTTATGGGTTATGGAGTGGGTCTTTATGAGCGCGCGGCGCGCGTTCATCTTGAACACGTCCAAGGATTCTTAACGCTCTCAGCGCCATCTTTCGAGGCAATTTTGAACTAAATTTTGAGATTTATGTACAAGATTCTTAAGATTTTCTTATTAAACATACCACTGGTTTCATGTTTCTATCTATCACCGTTTCCGAGTTATTGATTTTTAAAGTTAGGGGTTCTTTGTGAAACACCCTGTATATATATCTTTTCATATATATAATGTTCTTTTTCTTTTGCAGGTAAACTCATTCTAGGTGTTAATGATAGAAGAATATTGAATGATGTACGGAGCGAAAAAATCTGGCAATCAAGAAGTTCCCCAATAACAAAAAAGGATATCAATAACATAAAAGTTACACTTGATGAAACATCCATATTGCCAGACGAAATAAGTGTCAATGCCTTTATAGCAGAATTTGCTTAGAAAGGGCATTTAGTTTTTAGAGAGAGTGGTGCCGATGGGATACGAACCACGGATCTCATGATCCGGAGGCGAGAACGTTAGCGTCGAGCAAAAGGCCAAGCCAGTTACTCTAAGCTAGTAACTCGCTTTATACTGATCAAGTGAGATGAGATCGCTACAAGTTCTTCTGTATAAAGAAAAAAATGTTCAGCATGCAGATCTGCAGAAAGACATACTTTTTTCCATCTTTGATGTTTAGTGAACAAATAAAAATATTTAGTAAAATTGGTAGCGGCAGAGTATGCATTGACGCTACACATGGCTTGACAGGCTATGATATTGAACTGGTTACACTTATGGTTCTAGACAAATTTGAGGAAGGCTTTCCTGTTGCTTTCTGCCTAACTTCAACAGTGAGTTTTCAAAACATGAAAGTTTTTTTATAGTGCATAAAAAATCTGGAACAGTAACAGGTGTATCCAAAGTTTTCATGAGTAACGATGCTCCGTTCCTCTATCAGGTTTGGCAGTCTGTTTTTGGCCCTGTTGAGTATCTTCTGTTATGTTCATTGCATGTAGATAGAGCTTGGCAGGGTAAACTGAAATCAATTCCTTTAGCAAAGCAGGAATTGGTTTATCATGAATTAAAAAGTATAGCCTGTGAATTGGGTGTTTGCACTTTTGAAAGATTACTTGAAGAATTCTTGCAAAAGTTGCAACAAGATCCAGAAACAGCAAAGTTTCATCAATATTTTCAACAATATTACAGCAATAGAGCACCCATGTGGGCATATTGTTATCGTAAAAATGCTAGGCTAAACACCAACATGCATCTCGAGCATTTCCATCAAGAATTAAAGCATGTTTTACTTGAAGGTAAACATTGCAAAAGAGTCGACAAATGTCTGAAAACTCTTCAAGAATACATTGAAAATAAAATACATGACAGATTAATAACATTTCACAAAGGAAAAATAACCAAAAAGCATACTGCATCCTTTCAAAATCATAAAAAGGGGGAAAGTATTCATCAGGACTGCCTTCAAATTTCGGAAAATGTTTGGCAGGTAAAATCACAATCTATCCCCAATAAATATTATACTCTCTCCAAGGATTGTGATATGCAAAAATGCCACATTTTATGTCGGATATGTGTATGCTGTATGATGGTATTTAAATGCACATGCGTTAATTATTGCATTGGAAAAAATTTATGTAAACACATTCATGCTGTAAAAATTAATTCACAGCCACACAACGACAAATCATATTCAGGTCAACTTTTTGCAGTATCTAAAAGAAATGTGTCTAGTTTTTCAAACTCCTCTAATGTCACAAATACAAGCAAAGAGATGGTTGTGAAGGAATTATATGACCTTTATAAACAAGCCAGTGAAAAATCAGCTATTGATGAATCTATTTGTAAGAAAATTATGAATTCAGGAAGTATCATAAAGTCATTATTTGAGACAGTTACTACCATAAATCAGAGTGTGCTACCAACTATTCCTAAAATGCCACATAAAAAAGGCAATTTAACAAATTACAACGACCATTTGGAAAATGATTTTTTCAAAGACTAAAATTTAAGACATAAAAAATCGCACGGAGTTGATCATACGTAACGTATGATCAACTCCGTGCGATTTTTTATGTCTTAAATTTTACACCATGAATTAAACATTAATAGTGTTATTATACGTAAAAATTGCAAGCGACAAAAATCGCCTGCGAATCCTCAGATTTCCTGAAACTTACGTATTATCCAAGCATTTCATTGGCTTTTCCATCGTAGAAATCTGACGACACATTTTAAATGAAATTTCATTCTTAAACTTCTAAACATCCCACAATATTACTTTTTACACCATCGTATAGAGAAAAAAATGTACTTTTAAATGCAATTTGTTTGAAAGCTGTATCTCAATTTGTTTCTGAGTTATTAATTTTTTTTTGTAGTTTTTATAACTTTTTTGTCATAGTGGCAACAGAAGTATCCATCTCTGTCGAAAGTAAAGGGGAATACAGATTACTGTATAGACCAATCAGAAAACGAATAAAATGCGGATTCAACCAATAAAAAGCTTCAGATATGCTTTTGTTTTCCTACCATGACGAGGACAATAACCATTTTTCCAAATGGTTAAAAATAGCACCACAAAGAAAATTCTTTTCTACTAAAAAGAAAAAAATATTTAAAAAAAGAAGAATTACCAAGCCTTCTTCACAGGAAAGTAAAAACATTAAAAACGCACTGTTGAACAATGTAATAGTACAAATCCAGTGAATTGCCATGATTATGCCAAAAAATAATTGTTGCATTACTGTCTTATGAAAATTGTTTTTAAAATCTAAATTTATTTTACTGTTCGTCATAAAAAAAATTATATTAATTTTAATGCTAATAGCAATACATGTAATTTTATATGGATAAGAAACTAATATTGTATAGATAAGTTTGCATTCACTCTTAAAAATTTGCACAACTCTACATTAAAAGCTTTGCAGATTTCTGAATTTTTGGCATATTTTATACTAGCAGACCCGGCCGGCGTTGCCCGGGGTTTGTAAATAATAACCTTAAACAAAACTTAATTTTGTATTATTTTATATCTTTGAAAATTCTTTTCAATGAACCTAATTTCGGAGGCCCCATTTCCTTCCGCAACGCCTAGTGTGTTCCCATCAAACTTCTTTCCGAACGAACCTGTAAGCTAGATCCCCGCTACCTATGGCAGCATTTACCGGAAGTGCCCGCATGTGCCGGAGACAATCGAAAACCAAGTTGAATGAGCCAAACCTCGTAGGAATCAAGCCCATAGACCGAATTCTCAGTGTAAACATAAACAAAACCGCTACAACCGGAAGTTAGCAGCTGAGCTTCCGGATCAGTGCAAAGCATTTGGATTTCTTCCGATTTCTTCGTCAGTATTAAGAAATTTTGAATCGTTTTACATCATTATTTTTTTTAGACATTTTAGTGAAAGCTGTAAAATTATGAAAAAGTGAGGCAAGTATATGTTTCTTTTCATAATATTGTTTAATTAATTATACATTTTAATAGTTTGTGACAGCATGGGTGCCATAAATGGGGGTTTATCGCTTTTTCTGGCGATTGTGAAGATGCTACAAATTTACGATTTGTTTTTGTTTATTTTTTAACTAAGAAGTTTTGTTATGTTAATATTTACTTTATCCGTATTCTTTAGAAATCACTAGTAAAACTTATACAGAGGAGTAAACGTCATTTACCTATTTATAATTGTAAACGCAATCTGTCATATTTTTTATTTTTATTAAATGTTTTTTCGTTGTGTTTTTGCATTAAACGTTTCATCATAATTTTCAAATTGATACTTATAAAACTGAATAATCTTTAAAAAATTTTCATTAAAATTATTAAAATTGTTAAGAAATTTAAGCTTTAAAACTTTCATTATTATTCAAACTATTAAAATTGTTTTTAAATTTAAACTTTAAAAGTTGCATTGTTATTAAAATTGTTCATAAATTTAAGCTTTAAAACTTGCATTTAAGTTATATTAAGCTTAATGATTGATATCCCCCCCCCCCCCCAATCTTATCTCAACATTCATCCTTCAAAATATCAGCCTGTGTTGATATTGATGGATTTATTTAATTTGAAAATTCAAAGGTAAAGTAGTTGGCCACCCATTTTTATATGAATATGGCCAGTGATTAAAATTTCAATTCTTGGAGCTTAATTTCAACTAATATAAAATAAATTTCTGGATAATTCTCCCTACTCTCCCCCTCCCCTCCACTTTTTTTTAAGAAAGCTTTATGTAGATTTAATCTGTAGATAATTTATTGATTTTTTTTTTCAGATCATGACTAGTAATTATTTCAAAGAGTTAGATGAAGCTTCTAAAGCAAGGTATCTTGCAGAAGCTTACTTTTGATGGTACATCTTTGCCAGATCCACTGGATGAGGTCATTAGGCCATACACGTTTCTCCGAGATGTCAAACTTTGGCCTTTGGTTCCTTTTGGTGATCTTTTCAATTATTTAGTACATGGAGAATGTGTTTACACAAATGAAAAGTTTAAAAATTATACAGCTTTGGACTCTTACAATTATTTTAACAGTGGCAAAGTAAAAAACATATTGACCTACAAAAATAAAAACTTAGATATTTGTATCGTAACCTGTGATGTTCAGGCCAGCCAAACATTGAAGATTCATCATAGGCCGTGGATTGTAACAGCAACAAATGGAATGGTTCACAGTGGTCATTGCACTTGTATGGCAGGGTAAGTGCTTGGTAAAATTTTGCTTTCTGTTAATTAATATAACTGTTATTAATTGCTGAAAAGAGGTGATTTTCTTTCAAAGTTTCATTTATAGGCAAACCTTTCAATGACAAATGGAAGAACTGTATCGATTAATGTGTAGTACACTGGAAGCTAATTGGTTAAAGAATATCATATATCCATATTTTAATGTATGTGAACTACTGTAGTTTTGCAGTTAAGGAATTATTTTTTGTAGCAGAAGTGGAATGTTTTTTTTTTAGTGGTAGTACGTATTTTGCTACCTGTTGATCCCATAAAAATAACATTGCCAAATGGTGTGTGAAAACTTATCGAAAATAATGAATACAATGTCAAACTTACTCATAAGATTTTTCCATTAGTTTTATTATTGCTTACTCTACAAAAAGGGCTGCAGTGTGGAAAATTTTCAAAAAGTGCACATTTTTTCAGGGTACGCTGATTTCAATCAGCTTGATTTTTTTTATAAAAATCATTGATTAAAATTACATGACATTAAAAAAAAATTTCATTAATAATGTTCATACTCTAAATCAATAATGTTGAAAAGAATCTTGTTATTTAAACAAACAAAAAATAAAGGTGTATGTTCTCAATACACGCTAAGAATGTTCTTTCCTTTTCAACGGCAATCCTCTGTTTGCTTTTCTTTGTAGACACTCTCTGGATAGTTATGGGAATTTATTGAATGGTATTCCATAGCAAATAAATAACAAAAAAGAATTTCCTTCTTTTTACCACTGACCAACAATTGAACAAACCTATATTTAAGCACACTTCAAGCAAAAAATTTGAATCAACTATTAAAAACTCTTTGCTTGAAGTTACTTTTGCTTTTTGCACACTGAACTGTTGATAGCAATACTTGGTATAGTACTGACAGGGCAAATTGAAAATTTTAACACAAACATAGCAGGTAGGAAAAATGATCCCATATGGCAAGAGGCGTCGTTATGGGGGTGTGGGCTTCCCCTCCAATATATATGTACTTGAGAAATTTGAGCTTAGAGTTGTGAGATTCTAGATTTTTGAGACTTTTTCTTTCTTTTAAATAATAGTTAAAAAATTAAATTTTTTATTATTTTGCTAACTACTTTTCTGAGTTCTGTAACAGTAAACAAGTTAAATTATCAAAAGAAGTACGAAAAGCAGCCAAACTCAATTTGTCATTGTGTTTCATTGTGTTTCTTTGTGCTACAAAAATATCATACATCTACCAAACCTAAATTTCCCTACAGTTGCCCATCAACAGTGTTTGTAATCTATTCTCTTTATTTGCTCCAAAACTGTTCCTTACTCAAAATAACATCACGGTATTTTCACATTAAGTGCCTATGACTCCTACATAATAGAGTGTTTACGACTCCTACATAATAGAAGACGAAAAATTTACAAACCTTAAACTAATGCTGGTTTTCACTAAACATATGCAATTTTTCAAGGTTTAAATATTGCATGTTAGTGTTGACTCTAAAAAAAAAAAAAAGGGCCGCCGGGCGGGAATTTTTCAAAAAGGGAACACTATTCTAAAAAAAAAAAGCAAATTTTTTTTAAAAAGGACACACTTAAGTGCCCACATAAGAACAAAGTACAATTGCTCCTTGTTCACAAAAAATATTTTGAACTGGTTTGTTTAGAGTCCCTGGAATTTGCGATAGTTTCCCGGGATTAATTGAATTGCCACGGGGCGCATAGAAAGTATTAAAATTGGCAGCCGGGCGCATTGGAAGGTTTTAAAAGAGCCGCTGGGCGCAAAAAATAAATAAAAAGGGCTGCCGAGCGCTGCGCCCTGCTAAAGCGGCTTAGAGTCAACACTACATGTACTGACTGTATTGTTTCAAATTGCGTCTTTAACTATTCATTTAGCAATTGGTATTCTTGTTATTTTCATGGTCAATGATTCCAAGATAGAAAGATAGAAATTAATCTACTTTTGATTTCAATTATTTAAATGAAAGTGTATTTAAAGTTTCATTAAAGGATCCAATAATTATAATTTTTATTTTTAGTTTCAGTATTTTTCTAGAGGATTTGTTTACATATAAGTATAGTTATCATTAAACACACATTGCACATATAATTTCAGTTGGAAATAAAGCAATTTGTTTGAAGTTGGGAAATTTTTTAATTCTCCCCTCCGAAAAAATATTTGTAGCTACGCCTCTGCACTTTATAGAAATTGCAACAGTTTCAGGCCTGGTAGCAGAAAGTTCAAGACAGGAGACAGGCGTCGCAGATTTTCTTTTCTCTTTTGCAGATTCTTTTTCATTGAACCTTTATTTTGCTTCATATTATGTTTAGCTCTTTATTAAATACAAAAAGTTAAGATTATTATATATAAAATTCATAAAAATGCTTCAATTGTAAAAATATTTTACCTGCAGATTATTTTTTGTCCCTGAAATATCTGTTGCAGACACTTGGAGAATTTACTACTGGGGTTTCAGGTAAAGCAGAAAAATTGGTTCTCTTTTCTTTTACAAAGCATTTGTCTCAGCTAAATGATTACATTTCCCGATTTAAAGTAAATAAATAATTGGTTATCTTGATACTTAGCTTGTTTTTTTTCTCTGAAAATGTCAGTAATAAGGAATTTTAATTATTAAAGAGTTTAAAGGAGCTTAGATTTATAATATGGCCAACTAATAGTTTTATTGTTATTTTCATCTTGATTTGTGAAAATATATATCAGTAACATTGAATAAAGGATTCATTAGTATTTTACTGGATCCTTATTCTAGGTTCAGCCTTGCATTTGTTTACTAGTGAATTATAAATCTTTTATATATTGTAGTGATAACATATATTTAAAGTAATATGCAGTAATGGGTTTTGTTTTTGTGAGTTGGTGCAGTAAAACAATGGATGGTACCTTTAATTGTGTTAACAGCTTTTAAGGTAGATGATGTAACACAGAAGTATAAAAATTAATTACTGTTTTCAAGCTTCTGTATTAATTGCAATTATAAAACTATTGAAAATGGCATGCTATAGCTTTCAAAGTATAAAATAATGTTGCTACTTAATTTAAATTAAAAAAATATGATTTAAATCAAAATATTCTGATTTTTTTTATTTTAAATTCGCGATTTTTTTCATACTCTACATTTTTTTAAATAAAGGCACACTTGTACCTTGTCCACAAAAAATATTTTGAACTAGTATATAATCCCCGTCAAAACCCCCCTCAGATTTTATTATAAGTAGTTTGGTTTGTTTAGAGTCCCTTAATAGAATTTCCCACTAGTTTAGAGTCTCTTAATAGAATTTCCCACCATATAAACAGAATAGGTACTTAATGTATGACAATTAAAATTATGCATAGCGATTGACAATATAAAACATGCCATCATGATTATGCATTATTGGCATTACATCACAATGTTTGACAACAGAATTTATTTACTGTAAATGGTTGATGAAAGAGTGACTGGCTATCACCAGCAAAATCATTGATTTTTCTTAAATTTTGCAAATACTAATGAGTATGATAAGCTAATTGATTTTTCAAGTTGAACTGTAGATTACAGATATGTTGAAAGGAATGAAGGTACCTAGTGTTTTATCAGGATGTCTTGAATATATAATTTATTTATATTTCTAGGCTTGGAGAAGTTTGCTCCCATGTTTCAGCACCTCTTTTTGCTTTAGAGTTTGCAACAAGAGAGGGTCCTCCTTCCTCAACATCATTGCCTTGCACATGGAATAAATGTGCAAAAACAGTGAGTAAATTTATTTTAATGTGTATATCACTTGTTTATTTTACTTGGTTTCAACTAATATTAAATAAATCTGATGAATTATCTGATTTTACAGAATTTTTTTTATCACTTTAGGTTCCACCATTAGAAGTTGTGGACATCAATTTTCAACATAATAGGAAAAATAAAAATTGCTGTAAAAGGCCCCGTGAGGAATTTAAGATGCCCCCCGCCTCTTCCTTCAAAAAATTTCTAGAAGTAATAAAGGTAAATAATTTATTTGCAACATATTTAAAAAAAGAATTTTTTTTTATATCTTATTCTTGCAGTTGGCTTATTTTAGTAAATATTGTTTGAATGTTTGGAGAATAATTAATTTCATTGTTCTAACTCAAGTATGAACATTATGAATTGTAATTGAACCTTGAAGTTGTATGTTTGTATATCTTTAAGTCGATTTTGTCTGAAATATGTCCCTGCTGACTGTGAAAAATCAAACAGAAATTTAATGGTAACAATTTTCAAAATAACTGCAACAAAGAGGTTTAGATGATATGTTTTTGTTTGTTTGTAGCTTTAGAAATCGCTGCTTTTGTGTTTATTTATTTTCAAACTGATTATTTCATCCTTAAATCTGACTATACCTAACTAAATTGATACTCGTTCAAAAGCTAAAAGATTAGCATATAATATTAAAATTTGTTGAATGTTCTTTCGGATTTTCAATTAATAACTCGGCTAATTATCAGAAATTTACAATTCTGAATCACAGGTGCACCAAGAGAGGCCTTTGACTATCCTCGCCTAAGTTTTCAGCACGTGTGGTATATTTTCTTAGTCATCGCACACACACAGAGGGAAACTTTCTTTTATTAGTATATATGTGTAAATTATAAACATGTATTTCATGTTGAAATGAAATGTTTTCGGTATGTCATATTATTATTATTATCATTATTATTTTTTTTTTTTTGCATTGTAAGTTATGTGAGTAAAAGGAATCTATTTTATATGTTTCATGTATGTTTTTCACATGAGATTCTTGCAATACAATTGAAAAATGACTTAGTAATTTATCATCTGCACTAGGCAAAAATAGCTTAAGATTATTTCTTTTATTCATAATTATGTTCTAAAAATATTAAAAATAAAAAGTTTTATTGTGATTAAAAACATACCTATGCACATAATTTTTATAATTTTAGTACATCAGAAATTAAATTAAGAAACAAATTTCAAAATCCCATCTTTACATACATAAACCAAGTTTAAAAAAAGAAAGAAAAAGAGTAAACAAGTAATAAAAAGAGTAACAAAATTTTTTTCTGGTGCTTCTGATATTAAAGTTAGTTGAGCGATAAAAAGTTGATAGATAAGAACAAATAATAAACAGTGAGTAAACAAATCATCACAGTAAGTAAAATTGGCAGGTATGGTTTTTTTCGGCATTGCTTGTCGCTGTTTGGAAACCATTGAGATAAAAAGCAGTTGTCTACATTTACCAGCACTAGACTAAATTAAGCTCCAATGTGTGTGATATGCTACATAACATATGTAAGCGATTTGGTATGAAAGGATACAAATTATTGAGGATGGGACAAAAAGCAAAAGATAATTTAAGATTTGGTTTTTCAGAAGTCAGTACAGGCTATGGGATGCAGTGTTTATGAGCTCTATTGAGTTCTAATCAATATTTAAACATTGACTAAAATCAAAGAAGTACTGGGGCTGAATTATGGCACAAATTAAGCACTGATTATATTAGATTTTCTTTTATTGTTTTAGGAAAACGTGCCTAACGCACCAATATTAAAGATGTTCTCTGATGAAGACACTTCCACAGCAAGTGAGTCAGAGATTCAGGAAGAACTTAGAGAGGAAGAGTAGAGGGAGGAGGAGCAGAAAGAGGAAGAACAGAGGGATGAAGTACAGAGGGAGAAAGAAATAAGTTTCCCGGATGAAAGCATAAAAAGTTTGATACATCATTATAAAGAACTGAGCAACAATCTCCCAGGACATATTAATTTAAATGATGCTAGTGATTTTTTTTTATAGAAAACAGTGTGTTCTCCCAAGCAGACATTTCAAACGTTGAAAAACTCACACGTGGACAGCATAAAAGCCCACTGTGGGTACACTGTAGACAGGGCAGAATCACAGCGTCCCTATTTGGTAGGATTTTAAAATGCACTGCAAGAGGAAGAAAAAATTTAATTGCAACAATCATGCAGCAGAAGTCTTACTCAAATAGTGCCATGATATATGGACAAGTGACTGAGGAGCTTGCCAAGAATAAATTAAAAGAACTGTTGGAAGATCAGCATGTCAATGCTGAGGTCTTACCAACAGGGCTTTTAATTGATAGACAATATGGATTCTTGGGAGCTTCTCCTACTGGGATGGTCATTTGTGACTGCTGTGACTCTGCCCTATTAGAAATAAAATGTCCACAAAAGGGGATAGGTCTCAGTGTGAAGGATATTGAGAAAAAGAATTTTTACTTAGATGCTAATTTGAATTTGAAACAAAATCATAAATATTATGATCAGATACAAGGGCAAATGGGCATTTGGAGCTTATCTAAGTGTTACTTTGTAACATATACCGATATTGACTTTAATGTTGAAATAATTAATTACGACAGCCAGTATTGGAGTCAACGTAGGGCACATTTGGTAGCATTTTTTAAGCAGTACATACTTCCAGAAATTTTCAAAACTTTCTGAGCATATTTTATTATTTTTTTTAAATTATTATTATTATGATTAAATATCTGCTAGCTACTGCATAATTTTAAACCTTTCTCATAACTCAAATTTAATTATCTCATTTCACAATCCTCCATTTTTTTTCTTGTATTACTTGACAATCTTTCCTTCACCTTATTGATTTCAAAACTTACACAAAAGAATGTAATATACAATGACCAAATTATATCACGTGTGAATTTTTGATTCCAATACAATCATTTTTTATATTTTTTTTTATGTACCCTTTTTTTTTTGTTTTGTAATTTGCTAAAATTTGCATTTCTGTTTTTAAACTCAAAAATTTTGTCTATCTTCCCTTCCCACTAGAATGTTATGTTTGTTACTTTTAGTTTATCCACTACATTGAATTTCTGTTTCTTCAAATGAAAATTTTTTAAGTATTCACTTAGATTTGCTCCAGATAGTCATTTGTCTATGATCATAATAATTATGATTTTATTTACAACTAGATAGTACCCGTCAAGATTTTTTTGATGTATGGTCTTAAAAAGTATGGCCTTATTGCCTCCTATAATGTATCTGGCAAAAATATTTCATTGAAATTAAGCTTAACTATTTTGCTTTCATAATTAGAGTTCAGTCTTTCTAAAATTATGGTTTATTAAGTATATAATTTGTATTGTTTTGCATTCTTATACTTGTGTATATATTTTTGTTTTGTTTGTAGTCAGTTAGTTTAGAATAAATAAGTTGTGAGGTTTAAAACTATGGAATTTTTATATGTGGTTATTTTTTACTTCCATTCAAATTTCTTATTTATTTTAACTGATACAATGGCTCACATGTTTGTAATGAGTTATATGACTTAAAAATTTTCAGCTGAATTAAAAATAATGTTTAAACTATCTGTTTGAAAGGGATGATGAAAAATGTTACACTAATGATGAAAAGCAGAATGGGAGTTCATAAATTGTTTAAGTTTCAAAGAAGGATTTAAAAAATAGGTGCCTTTCTTTAGTGCCAATGAAAACAAATATTAGATTACAAATCATTGTTATGCGTGGAAGTATTGTTTTTTTTTTTAATTTAAAATTTGTTAAATGTGTCCAAAGACTTAAGATACATAGACCTGCAAACTGTCAGTTTAATTGAGGATTTTTGATCACAGCTGTTGTACGGCAGTATATCTGTTTTATATTTTAATTTACCTAAGAAAATGCTTTTATCAGCATATTTTGTCATTGCGGATCATTAAGTATTAGTCTACCCTATTTTATTTAGGCCTTATTGTTAAATAAAATATCTTATTATTCACCAGTTTTTTTTGTTTTTTCGTATAACCAGTAAGTATTTCGATAAACATCCTACAAGGATAAAAATATAGTGTTACTTTTATTAATATGAATTTTTTAATTACCTTTTTGCATAAAAATTAGTTTAAGAAACGTAGATTACTTTACAAGTAATTTAAAATTTTGTAAATTACTATGTTATGTTACAGCTGCTACCTTTAATCTAAACTTCCCTACCAGTTGCTTTTGTAGGTCAAACTTTAAAAAAGGTAGAATTATAATGTTTAACAATCTGTTTCCATATAAATTTCGTCTTTATTTCAGTTTATACGGCATGCTAAAATCAGATACTCATTTTCAAATATACAATCCATAAAATTATTAATAAATCGCCTTATTCAACTTTATTTCTGAAAATTCAATATTTATAATGCATATTTAGCTATAAAAAAAATAGCTTCATGTAAAAAAATATGCCATAAACTTCATATATATTGATAAAAATTAATTTTTAATCTCATTTTAGCCATAGCACTTAATGGCAAATAACCACAGCTGACGTACAAACCTTGCGGTTCAGGTGTTTCAATTTACTTCAGATGGCTGCCATGATTTCGCATGCTTTTGAATGGGAATTGCCGGTCTATGTATCTTAAATGTCTTTTGAATGTGTCAGAAAATCTTCGTTGTTGAGTTTTCTTTTTTAAACAGGCAATAAACAAATTCTGGCAACAGAGTGCAATTTGTCAAAGAGATGGAATTTTTGTAATAAAAAAAATAAAGAAAAAATTTAAATTTCTTGTCATACTTTACACAATACTTTACACTTACATAAATACTGTCATAAATTTCTTGTAAAAAATAAATTGTCCCTACATAAGAAAATTTAATTTCATATGTAGGGACAATTTATAAAATTTATTTTTCCAAATGTGAAAATAATGTGTTAGCAGACAATACATGTCGCGAAAAATAAATTTTATTCTTTTTATTTTCATTTAAGTTGAATTTAAAAAAAAGTATAAGAAATTTATTTTTCAAATATTGATGATATAGAAATTTAAACATTGGAATACTTATTACACTATGCAGTTGATGTTATTTGGCTTACAGTTACAGTCTGATACATCTTAAACAGTTACAACCCTGCTATTAATCTAATAAAAACATTTATTCGTGAACATTGAAATAGGATTGGCTTAATCTCAAAAATTATTCTTCCCATGTCAAAATTTAATACTCATCAGACTTAAAATAATTTCATGATTTATTATAATTTAGTTAACTTTTATGTCAATGAAATAAAATTATTTGTATATTAATAATTTACTTGATTTTAACTAAAATACTTTTAGTGTCATATTCTGCAACATAAGAACAACAACTGAAAGAATGATTCAAAATTATTACAGTCGAACCTCGTTAATGCGAACACTCAAGGTGAAACTTTTTTGGTTCTTGTTAAAAGTAGTCCGTGTTATCCGAACTTAAATACATTACATACAACTGGACGGGGCAATCGGAAACAGTTCAAGCTAAAAGTAATTCGCGTTAAGCGTATTCGTGTTAACGAGGTTTGGCTGTATTCTAAAATTTTGACCCAAGGATGGGTTGTGTTGTGTTCCCTATTTAGAACAATAACAAGAAAGAAAAATCAGGCCTGAACCATAGATTATTAAACACTTCCTGAATTGTTTAACAAAACTTTGCTGTTTATTAAGATTTTTAAAAAATCTTAACATTTTGGAATACTCTTAACACATTCGAAAATCAGTTTTGCCGGGCCCTGTATATGATTTTATTTATGCAGTAAATTCTGTGTAAGCTGGAAATCAGTCAAAGTCCCGGCGAATCCATAGAAACTAACATTAATTCTTGCTGCATAAGCCGGAATCTGCCTAACACGGAAACGGAAAGGGTTTTAAGGACCCACCGAAATTTTGCATAAGGCGGAAAATAGAATATTTTAAAAATGAAAGACATTTCGTTTATGGAACTTTAAAACTGATATATATACGTCAAATACTCAATGTAGAGCATAAAAATTAAATTCCGTAAATACTTTTAAAAAGTTAATTCAAAAGAACAGAAACTATTTAAATTTTAAGGAATTCTTGCTTATGCCATTTTTTTCCTATATAAATATGCATTTAGAAGTTATTATTACTAGTTGAGTGCACATTTATTAAAATATGTATTATCTACAATATATTATGCTTTATGGTTGTACTCAAATTCAAAGTGATGGCTTTCTGTCAAATTCCCGAAGTTATTATTTGTGTGTGTGTGTGTGTGTGTGTGTGTGTGCGTGTAAACTTCAAATTTGTAGGTATTACAGCGGTACTAAGAAATTGAATAGCGTTTCTCATTTATTTATAAAGACAAGGGATCTTCCAGATTTTCAGTTTTCGACAGATTTTCGAGTCAGGACAACCAATGAAAGATTGCGAGCAATTCATTATAACTCATGATCCAATCGTTTTATCGAAAACATAAAACGCTATTCGACTGACATATGCTTCATTCCAATAAATCACGCTCTTTTGCATAAGACGGAATATTGTTTATCACGGATAATTTTCTCAGTCCCGACCGATTCCGCCTTAGACAGAATTTACTGTATTATACAGAGTACCTGGTAAACCGAGCCTCACTCGATAGTTTTTCTTCATTTGTTTATTTTTACACTTTTATTTAACTCAATCTGGTTTTTGTATGCAAAGATGGAATTTGGCAATTGTTTGTTGAAATTTTCATAATCAAAGTACTTGCCAACACCAAATTAGTGTATTTTAAGATATTTTTTGGAAAAAATATGAATTGAACTCGAAAAATTCAGTGGTTCATTAAAAATACAGCGCATTCAAAAATCATTCCCAAAACTTTCTTCTGTCTCCTACATGAGAATATTTTTAGAGTCTCTAACCAGTCTCGTTTTACATGTTTGATACAGGTACCCAAGTTGCCATTATTATACTTAAAAATTTGCTACTACAGTGCCAAATTTAACTGGCAATCTGCCCATCATGAGAATTCTAAAGGTATGAAATTCCGTGCATTAGTTCTTGAGATATGACTATCGTTAAAATCGTGTAGATTGCAGCATATCAGCAGTACCTATTGGATGATCAACATCTAACTGATTCTGAAGTTTTATGAAAATGGTTCAATAATGGTTCTATATATATGGTTCAAAATAAAATTCTGTTTTAAATATTTTTGTCTACAGCCATTTTAACATGATTTCTAGAAATGGAAAAATCTGGGCCAGCCAGTTAGAGGGTTAATATATATATTTCTTAGTATATAGTTAATATAGTATTTCTAAATATAATTCTATTTGAAAGTACATATCTCAAAAGATATCTTTAGTCATTTGCGCTGATAATATTGCTTGCAAATTCTTTTGTGAAACGTTTGATGGAAAACTTAAGACCATTCATGTGAATGAACTAAAATTGCTACACACTTCCTTTTGAATAACGAGTGCACTATAATAAACATCAATAACTTACAACAAAACAGGGGCATCCCCCCCCCCAAGGAATTGATATTTAAGAAAAAAAATCTGTTATCACAAATCAGACTTAATCAAAAATTGCTCAAAAGCTTAAATAACTTCTCAGTTTTTATTTCAATAAAAACACATGCAATAAATAAGCTGTTTAGGCACTGAAATAGTTATCAAAAATATTTTCTAAAGACTTTGCTATTCCAACATTCTCAAGGTGAGACATTTATCATTAATAAGTACTTTGCACAGCTCGTGTTGTACCTTCAGAGAATAAAATGAAAAATCTAGGTCCTTGTAAAATTAAATTTATTGATATTCAGTATTAGAAACAAATATTGACAGTATACTTGCATAATTCATAGTTTTAACAATCGAGTGCAACTGGTAAATACATTATATGTTTTATTTGAAAAGAATGTTTCAGAATAGAGGAACTGCCAGCATAAAATAAAATACTGAAAAGTAGAATGAATTATGCAAAGTTGATCATAGCAACAGACTTGAATTTTATAGTAATGTATGGTTTACATTAAATACCAATGAAAAAACAGATTTTTTTTTCTATAATGACAGCAGATAATTTAATGATAAAATAATAACAGAGTATTAGGAGATGTGGATCCAAAATTTTTGAGTCTTTGTTGCAGGTTACAAAAACAAAAGAATCTGTATACAAAAAAGACAAGCTATTTACAATAATTACATAAAAATATGAAAAAATAGAAGGAGCTACTATATATCACATTCTTATATAAGAGCTACGAAATTAATAAGTGGGTATGAAAGGTGGCAAGTTAAACAAAACAATAAAGACGGTCTTCAATTATTCCGAATCGAAAATTTGGTACATTGCAATAAATTCAAGTTACAAGAAAATATTTTGTTACACTGATTTCAGGTTATGAAAAATAAGGTATGCTTAAAAGCTGATCGTAGCAACAGACATTAATTCAGCAATATTTACTTTTACAGTAATGCATGGTTTACATTATACACAAATTGAAAAATGCATAGATTAACATAGAAAAACATTATTTGGCCCGTAATCAGTGGCGTAGCTAAGGGGGGGGGGGCACCCCAGGTGCCAAATTGAGAGAAGTTTAAACCAAAATTAACTCACATATTTTGACAAAAAATAAAATTGTTGAAAAATAAGCAAATCGCAACCCCCCCTTAATAATTACGTAAGCAAATTGCAACCCTCCCCTCACTTTTTTTTAACAGTAATAATTTTAATTAAAAAAAAATAGGACTTAATTCCAAAAGAAACAAAAAAAAAATCCATTTCTTCATCAATAGTGCAACTGTTTTCATCTAGATGGGAACCATAATGGTCATGAGGGAGTATAAGACCAGACAGTTTTCGACTGAGATGCATTGTTTTCAATTCAATTGGATTACATTTCATTTTTAGTAAGGTACAAAATTTGAAAACAAGATTATCTGCTACAAAACTTACATATTTTTAAATTTTTTTCTCCCATGGATGCATTAATATTCGAGTTATAACTAGAAAGCTATATCAACTAGAAGTCTTCTATAATCGGGTTCAATGCATTTTAGTTTCGCGTGTTTGAATAAAATTAGCTGGATCCTTAAAAACAAGGAAGAAAGAAGCTGCATTTCCCCCCGCCCCCCCGGTTAAAGCCAAAAATACTTTTTCTTTCATTGTGAGGAAAAATAATGCCGTTATTTTTTTATTTAGGGGGAGGGGGGGAGGCAAAAATTTTCTTCCTGCCCCGGACGCCAGAAAACGTAGCTACGCCACTGCCTGTAATGACAGCTTTGTTGCAGGTTACAAAGACTAAACAATCTGTATACAAAACAGAACAAGCTATTTACAATATTTAAGAATATTATGAAAAAAATCTAGTATGTTGTGGCCATCACAAAACTTTCTTCTATCTCATGCATGTCAATATTTTCAAAATTCACTATCACAGTACCAAATTAAATGGCAATCTGTGCTCATCATGAGAATACTAAAAAGATGAAATTCTGTGCATTAGTTCTCGAGGTATGACTGTCACTGGAATCGTGTAAATTCAGCAAAATGCAGCACATGTCTAATGCCACCTATTGGGTTATTTACACCAGAACCTAATAATCATCCACTTATGCCAACGTCTAACTGAATATGAAGTTTGGGGAAAATTCGTGCATTACTTCTTGAGATAAAGCTATTGCGCAAATTATGACAAAAGCAGCATAGCAGTGCCACCTGGACGCTAGAAAACATAGCTACGCCACTGCCTGTAATGACAGCTTTGTTGCAGGTTACAAAGACTAAACAATCTGTATACAAAACAGAACAAGCTATTTACAATATTTAAGAATATTATGAAAAAAAAAACTAGTATGTTGTGGCCATCACAAAACTTTCTTCTATCTCATGCATGTCAATATTTTCAAAATTCACTATCACAGTGCCAAATTAAATGGCAATCTGTGCTCATCATGATAATACTAAAAAGATGAAATTCTGTGCATTAGTTCTCGAGGTATGACTGTCGCTGGAATCGTGTAAATTCAGCAAAATGCAGCACAGGTCTAATGCCACCTATTGGGTTATTTACACCAGAACCTAATTATCATCCACTTATGCCAACGTCTAGCTGAATATGAAGTTTGGGGAAAATTCGTGCATTACTTCTTGAGATAAAGCTATTGCGCAAATTATGACAAAGCAGCATAGCAGTGCCACCTGTTGAGCGATTTACACCAACACATAATCGGCAGCAATATTAATCAAGTTATACTTAAAACTGAAGATTGATGCAAATGTGTCCATTAGTTATTGAAATAGAGCTATTGCAGAAATCGCATAACTCCTGCAAAATGCAGCATAGCAGTACCACCTGTTGGTCGATTTACACCAAAACGTAAACAGCACCCTTTCATGTCAAAGACTAACAGAATCTGAAGTTTTATAAAAATCAGTGCTATACTCCTTGAGATACAGCTATTGCGGAAATCGGGAAAAATGCAGCATAGCAGCGCCACCTGTTGAGCGATTTACACCTAAAACTAATCAGCATCAATTTATATCAGGGACTATCTGAATATAAATTTTTATTAAATTTCGTTCATTAGTTTTTGAGATAGAGCGCCCACAAAATTTGTGTCACACACATTGACAGACATTTTGTAAAAACATGTTCTCTGACCTCTAAAATGTGTAAATCCGTCATAAACCGGAATTCGAAAATTTTCATGAATCCAACACTTTCTTCTAGTAAAGATAGAAGAAAGTAAAAAAAAGGGGGGGGGGGCTACTATACATAATGTGGCTCTTTAGATACCATTAAAGATATTAATACATAACTTTGGCTGATTGTGGTTTCAGAATTGAGGAACTGGCAGCATAAGTACTAAAAAGCAGAATGAATGGTGCAAAGTTGATCACAGCAACAGACTTGAATTTTTTCAGAAATATATGGTTTACATTATACACCATTTGAAAAAAAACACAGATTAACATAGAAAAACATTATTTGGCCTGTAATGACAGCTCTGTTACAGGTTACAAAGAATAAAGAATCTGTATACAAAACAGAACAAGCTGTTTACAATAATTATTTAACGATGAAAAAGAAAAGGGGGGGGTGGAGGATACTATATATCATGTGGCTCTTTAGATACCATTAAAGATATTAATACATAACTTTGGCTGATTGTGGTTTCAGAATTGAGGAACTGGCAGCATAAGTACTAAAAAGCAGAATGAATGGTGCAAAGTTGATCACAGCAACAGACTTGAATTTTTTCAGAAATATATGGTTTACATTATACACCATTTGAAAAAAAACACAGATTAACATAGAAAAACATTATTTGGCCTGTAATGACAGCTCTGTTACAGGTTACAAAGAATAAAGAATCTGTATACAAAACAGAACAAGCTGTTTACAATAATTATTTAACGATGAAAAAGAAAAGGGGGGGGTGGAGGATACTATATATCATGTGGCTCTTTAGATACCATTAAAGATATTAATACATAACTTTGGCTGATTGTGGTTTCAGAATTGAGGAACTGGCAGCATAAGTACTAAAAAGCAGAATGAATGGTGCAAAGTTGATCACAGCAACAGACTTGAATTTTTTCAGAAATATATGGTTTACATTATACACCATTTGAAAAAAAACACAGATTAACATAGAAAAACATTATTTGGCCTGTAATGACAGCTCTGTTACAGGTTACAAAGAATAAAGAATCTGTATACAAAACAGAACAAGCTGTTTACAATAATTATTTAACGATGAAAAAGAAAAGGGGGTGGGGTGGAGGATACTATATATCATGTGGCTCTTTAGATACCATTAAAGATATTAATACATAACTTTGGCTGATTGTGGTTTCAGAATTGAGGAACTGGCAGCATAAGTACTAAAAAGCAGAATGAATGGTGCAAAGTTGATCACTGCAATAGACTTGAATTTTTTCAGAAATATATGGTTTACATTATACACCATTTGAAAAAAAACACAGATTAACATAGAAAAACATTATTTGGCCTGTAATGACAGCTCTGTTACAGGTTACAAAGAATAAAGAATCTGTATACAAAACAGAACAAGCTGTTTACAATAATTATTTAACGATGAAAAAGAAAAGGGGGGGGTGGAGGATACTATATATCATGTGGCTCTTTAGATACCATTAAAGATATTAATACATAACTTTGGCTGATTGTGGTTTCAGAATTGAGGAACTGGCAGCATAAGTACTAAAAAGCAGAATGAATGGTGCAAAGTTGATCACAGCAACAGACTTGAATTTTTTCAGAAATATATGGTTTACATTATACACCATTTGAAAAAAAACACAGATTAACATAGAAAAACATTATTTGGCCTGTAATGACAGCTCTGTTACAGGTTACAAAGAATAAAGAATCTGTATACAAAACAGAACAAGCTGTTTACAATAATTATTTAACGATGAAAAAGAAAAGGGGGGGTGGAGGATACTATATATCATGTGGCTCTTTAGATACCATTAAAGATATTAATACATAACTTTGGCTGATTGTGGTTTCAGAATTGAGGAACTGGCAGCATAAGTACTAAAAAGCAGAATGAATGGTGCAAAGTTGATCACTGCAACAGACTTGAATTTTTTCAGAAATATACGGTTTACATTATACACCATTTGAAAAAAAACACAGATTAACATAGAAAAACATTATTTGGCCTGTAATGACAGCTCTGTTACAGGTTACAAAGAATAAAGAATCTGTATACAAAACAGAACAAGCTGTTTACAATAATTATTTAACGATGAAAAAGAAAAGGGGGGGGTGGAGGATACTATATATCATGTGGCTCTTTAGATACCATTAAAGATATTAATACATAACTTTGGCTGATTGTGGTTTCAGAATTGAGGAACTGGCAGCATAAGTACTAAAAAGCAGAATGAATGGTGCAAAGTTGATCACAGCAACAGACTTGAATTTTTTCAGAAATATATGGTTTACATTATACACCATTTGAAAAAAAACACAGATTAACATAGAAAAACATTATTTGGCCTGTAATGACAGCTCTGTTACAGGTTACAAAGAATAAAGAATCTGTATACAAAACAGAACAAGCTGTTTACAATAATTATTTAACGATGAAAAAGAAAAGGGGGGGGTGGAGGATACTATATATCATGTGGCTCTTTAGATACCATTAAAGATATTAATACATAACTTTGGCTGATTGTGGTTTCAGAATTGAGGAACTGGCAGCATAAGTACTAAAAAGCAGAATGAATGGTGCAAAGTTGATCACTGCAACAGACTTGAATTTTTTCAGAAATATATGGTTTACATTATACACCATTTGAAAAAAAACACAGATTAACATAGAAAAACATTATTTGGCCTGTAATGACAGCTCTGTTACAGGTTACAAAGAATAAAGAATCTGTATACAAAACAGAACAAGCTGTTTACAATAATTATTTAACGATGAAAAAGAAAAGGGGGGGGGTGGAGGATACTATATATCATGTGGCTCTTTAGATACCATTAAAGATATTAATACATAACTTTGGCTGATTGTGGTTTCAGAATTGAGGAACTGGCAGCATAAGTACTAAAAAGCAGAATGAATGGTGCAAAGTTGATCACAGCAACAGACTTGAATTTTTTCAGAAATATATGGTTTACATTATACACCATTTGAAAAAAAACACAGATTAACATAGAAAAACATTATTTGGCCTGTAATGACAGCTCTGTTACAGGTTACAAAGAATAAAGAATCTGTATACAAAACAGAACAAGCTGTTTACAATAATTATTTAACGATGAAAAAGAAAAGGGGGGGGTGGAGGATACTATATATCATGTGGCTCTTTAGATACCATTAAAGATATTAATACATAACTTTGGCTGATTGTGGTTTCAGAATTGAGGAACTGGCAGCATAAGTACTAAAAAGCAGAATGAATGGTGCAAAGTTGATCACTGCAACAGACTTGAATTTTTTCAGAAATATATGGTTTACATTATACACCATTTGAAAAAAAACACAGATTAACATAGAAAAACATTATTTGGCCTGTAATGACAGCTCTGTTACAGGTTACAAAGAATAAAGAATCTGTATACAAAACAGAACAAGCTGTTTACAATAATTATTTAACGATGAAAAAGAAAAGGGGGGGGGGGTGGAGGATACTATATATCATGTGGCTCTTTAGATACCATTAAAGATATTAATACATAACTTTGGCTGATTGTGGTTTCAGAATTGAGGAACTGGCAGCATAAGTACTAAAAAGCAGAATGAATGGTGCAAAGTTGATCACTGCAACAGACTTGAATTTTTTCAGAAATATATGGTTTACATTATACACCATTTGAAAAAAAACACAGATTAACATAGAAAAACATTATTTGGCCTGTAATGACAGCTCTGTTACAGGTTACAAAGAATAAAGAATCTGTATACAAAACAGAACAAGCTGTTTACAATAATTATTTAACGATGAAAAAGAAAAGGGGGGGGGGTGGAGGATACTATATATCATGTGGCTCTTTAGATACCATTAAAGATATTAATACATAACTTTGGCTGATTGTGGTTTCAGAATTGAGGAACTGGCAGCATAAGTACTAAAAAGCAGAATGAATGGTGCAAAGTTGATCACTGCAACAGACTTGAATTTTTTCAGAAATATATGGTTTACATTATACACCATTTGAAAAAAAACACAGATTAACATAGAAAAACATTATTTGGCCTGTAATGACAGCTCTGTTACAGGTTACAAAGAATAAAGAATCTGTATACAAAACAGAACAAGCTGTTTACAATAATTATTTAACGATGAAAAAGAAAAGGGGGGGGTGGAGGATACTATATATCATGTGGCTCTTTAGATACCATTAAAGATATTAATACATAACTTTGGCTGATTGTGGTTTCAGAATTGAGGAACTGGCAGCATAAGTACTAAAAAGCAGAATGAATGGTGCAAAGTTGATCACAGCAACAGACTTGAATTTTTTCAGAAATATATGGTTTACATTATACACCATTTGAAAAAAAACACAGATTAACATAGAAAAACATTATTTGGCCTGTAATGACAGCTCTGTTACAGGTTACAAAGAATAAAGAATCTGTATACAAAACAGAACAAGCTGTTTACAATAATTATTTAACGATGAAAAAGAAAAGGGGGGGGTGGAGGATACTATATATCATGTGGCTCTTTAGATACCATTAAAGATATTAATACATAACTTTGGCTGATTGTGGTTTCAGAATTGAGGAACTGGCAGCATAAGTACTAAAAAGCAGAATGAATGGTGCAAAGTTGATCACAGCAACAGACTTGAATTTTTTCAGAAATATATGGTTTACATTATACACCATTTGAAAAAAAACACAGATTAACATAGAAAAACATTATTTGGCCTGTAATGACAGCTCTGTTACAGGTTACAAAGAATAAAGAATCTGTATACAAAACAGAACAAGCTGTTTACAATAATTATTTAACGATGAAAAAGAAAAGGGGGGGGTGGAGGATACTATATATCATGTGGCTCTTTAGATACCATTAAAGATATTAATACATAACTTTGGCTGATTGTGGTTTCAGAATTGAGGAACTGGCAGCATAAGTACTAAAAAGCAGAATGAATGGTGCAAAGTTGATCACAGCAACAGACTTGAATTTTTTCAGAAATATATGGTTTACATTATACACCATTTGAAAAAAAACACAGATTAACATAGAAAAACATTATTTGGCCTGTAATGACAGCTCTGTTACAGGTTACAAAGAATAAAGAATCTGTATACAAAACAGAACAAGCTGTTTACAATAATTATTTAACGATGAAAAAGAAAAGGGGGGGGGGTGGAGGATACTATATATCATGTGGCTCTTTAGATACCATTAAAGATATTAATACATAACTTTGGCTGATTGTGGTTTCAGAATTGAGGAACTGGCAGCATAAGTACTAAAAAGCAGAATGAATGGTGCAAAGTTGATCACTGCAACAGACTTGAATTTTTTCAGAAATATATGGTTTACATTATACACCATTTGAAAAAAAACACAGATTAACATAGAAAAACATTATTTGGCCTGTAATGACAGCTCTGTTACAGGTTACAAAGAATAAAGAATCTGTATACAAAACAGAACAAGCTGTTTACAATAATTATTTAACGATGAAAAAGAAAAGGGGGGGGGGTGGAGGATACTATATATCATGTGGCTCTTTAGATACCATTAAAGATATTAATACATAACTTTGGCTGATTGTGGTTTCAGAATTGAGGAACTGGCAGCATAAGTACTAAAAAGCAGAATGAATGGTGCAAAGTTGATCACTGCAACAGACTTGAATTTTTTCAGAAATATATGGTTTACATTATACACCATTTGAAAAAAAACACAGATTAACATAGAAAAACATTATTTGGCCTGTAATGACAGCTCTGTTACAGGTTACAAAGAATAAAGAATCTGTATACAAAACAGAACAAGCTGTTTACAATAATTATTTAACGATGAAAAAGAAAAGGGGGGGGGTGGAGGATACTATATATCATGTGGCTCTTTAGATACCATTAAAGATATTAATACATAACTTTGGCTGATTGTGGTTTCAGAATTGAGGAACTGGCAGCATAAGTACTAAAAAGCAGAATGAATGGTGCAAAGTTGATCACAGCAACAGACTTGAATTTTTTCAGAAATATATGGTTTACATTATACACCATTTGAAAAAAAACACAGATTAACATAGAAAAACATTATTTGGCCTGTAATGACAGCTCTGTTACAGGTTACAAAGAATAAAGAATCTGTATACAAAACAGAACAAGCTGTTTACAATAATTATTTAACGATGAAAAAGAAAAGGGGGGGGTGGAGGATACTATATATCATGTGGCTCTTTAGATACCATTAAAGATATTAATACATAACTTTGGCTGATTGTGGTTTCAGAATTGAGGAACTGGCAGCATAAGTACTAAAAAGCAGAATGAATGGTGCAAAGTTGATCACTGCAACAGACTTGAATTTTTTCAGAAATATATGGTTTACATTATACACCATTTGAAAAAAAACACAGATTAACATAGAAAAACATTATTTGGCCTGTAATGACAGCTCTGTTACAGGTTACAAAGAATAAAGAATCTGTATACAAAACAGAACAAGCTGTTTACAATAATTATTTAACGATGAAAAAGAAAAGGGGGGGGGTGGAGGATACTATATATCATGTGGCTCTTTAGATACCATTAAAGATATTAATACATAACTTTGGCTGATTGTGGTTTCAGAATTGAGGAACTGGCAGCATAAGTACTAAAAAGCAGAATGAATGGTGCAAAGTTGATCACTGCAACAGACTTGAATTTTTTCAGAAATATATGGTTTACATTATACACCATTTGAAAAAAAACACAGATTAACATAGAAAAACATTATTTGGCCTGTAATGACAGCTCTGTTACAGGTTACAAAGAATAAAGAATCTGTATACAAAACAGAACAAGCTGTTTACAATAATTATTTAACGATGAAAAAGAAAAGGGGGGGGTGGAGGATACTATATATCATGTGGCTCTTTAGATACCATTAAAGATATTAATACATAACTTTGGCTGATTGTGGTTTCAGAATTGAGGAACTGGCAGCATAAGTACTAAAAAGCAGAATGAATGGTGCAAAGTTGATCACAGCAACAGACTTGAATTTTTTCAGAAATATATGGTTTACATTATACACCATTTGAAAAAAAACACAGATTAACATAGAAAAACATTATTTGGCCTGTAATGACAGCTCTGTTACAGGTTACAAAGAATAAAGAATCTGTATACAAAACAGAACAAGCTGTTTACAATAATTATTTAACGATGAAAAAGAAAAGGGGGGGGGGTGGAGGATACTATATATCATGTGGCTCTTTAGATACCATTAAAGATATTAATACATAACTTTGGCTGATTGTGGTTTCAGAATTGAGGAACTGGCAGCATAAGTACTAAAAAGCAGAATGAATGGTGCAAAGTTGATCACTGCAACAGACTTGAATTTTTTCAGAAATATATGGTTTACATTATACACCATTTGAAAAAAAACACAGATTAACATAGAAAAACATTATTTGGCCTGTAATGACAGCTCTGTTACAGGTTACAAAGAATAAAGAATCTGTATACAAAACAGAACAAGCTGTTTACAATAATTATTTAACGATGAAAAAGAAAAGGGGGGGGGGTGGAGGATACTATATATCATGTGGCTCTTTAGATACCATTAAAGATATTAATACATAACTTTGGCTGATTGTGGTTTCAGAATTGAGGAACTGGCAGCATAAGTACTAAAAAGCAGAATGAATGGTGCAAAGTTGATCACTGCAACAGACTTGAATTTTTTCAGAAATATATGGTTTACATTATACACCATTTGAAAAAAAACACAGATTAACATAGAAAAACATTATTTGGCCTGTAATGACAGCTCTGTTACAGGTTACAAAGAATAAAGAATCTGTATACAAAACAGAACAAGCTGTTTACAATAATTATTTAACGATGAAAAAGAAAAGGGGGGGGTGGAGGATACTATATATCATGTGGCTCTTTAGATACCATTAAAGATATTAATACATAACTTTGGCTGATTGTGGTTTCAGAATTGAGGAACTGGCAGCATAAGTACTAAAAAGCAGAATGAATGGTGCAAAGTTGATCACTGCAACAGACTTGAATTTTTTCAGAAATATATGGTTTACATTATACACCATTTGAAAAAAAACACAGATTAACATAGAAAAACATTATTTGGCCTGTAATGACAGCTCTGTTACAGGTTACAAAGAATAAAGAATCTGTATACAAAACAGAACAAGCTGTTTACAATAATTATTTAACGATGAAAAAGAAAAGGGGGGGGGTGGAGGATACTATATATCATGTGGCTCTTTAGATACCATTAAAGATATTAATACATAACTTTGGCTGATTGTGGTTTCAGAATTGAGGAACTGGCAGCATAAGTACTAAAAAGCAGAATGAATGGTGCAAAGTTGATCACTGCAACAGACTTGAATTTTTTCAGAAATATATGGTTTACATTATACACCATTTGAAAAAAAACACAGATTAACATAGAAAAACATTATTTGGCCTGTAATGACAGCTCTGTTACAGGTTACAAAGAATAAAGAATCTGTATACAAAACAGAACAAGCTGTTTACAATAATTATTTAACGATGAAAAAGAAAAGGGGGGGGTGGAGGATACTATATATCATGTGGCTCTTTAGATACCATTAAAGATATTAATACATAACTTTGGCTGATTGTGGTTTCAGAATTGAGGAACTGGCAGCATAAGTACTAAAAAGCAGAATGAATGGTGCAAAGTTGATCACAGCAACAGACTAGAATTTTTTCAGAAATATATGGTTTACATTATACACCATTTGAAAAAAAACACAGATTAACATAGAAAAACATTATTTGGCCTGTAATGACAGCTCTGTTACAGGTTACAAAGAATAAAGAATCTGTATACAAAACAGAACAAGCTGTTTACAATAATTATTTAACGATGAAAAAGAAAAGGGGGGGGGGTGGAGGATACTATATATCATGTGGCTCTTTAGATACCATTAAAGATATTAATACATAACTTTGGCTGATTGTGGTTTCAGAATTGAGGAACTGGCAGCATAAGTACTAAAAAGCAGAATGAATGGTGCAAAGTTGATCACTGCAACAGACTTGAATTTTTTCAGAAATATATGGTTTACATTATACACCATTTGAAAAAAAACACAGATTAACATAGAAAAACATTATTTGGCCTGTAATGACAGCTCTGTTACAGGTTACAAAGAATAAAGAATCTGTATACAAAACAGAACAAGCTGTTTACAATAATTATTTAACGATGAAAAAGAAAAGGGGGGGGGGGTGGAGGATACTATATATCATGTGGCTCTTTAGATACCATTAAAGATATTAATACATAACTTTGGCTGATTGTGGTTTCAGAATTGAGGAACTGGCAGCATAAGTACTAAAAAGCAGAATGAATGGTGCAAAGTTGATCACTGCAACAGACTTGAATTTTTTCAGAAATATATGGTTTACATTATACACCATTTGAAAAAAAACACAGATTAACATAGAAAAACATTATTTGGCCTGTAATGACAGCTCTGTTACAGGTTACAAAGAATAAAGAATCTGTATACAAAACAGAACAAGCTGTTTACAATAATTATTTAACGATGAAAAAGAAAAGGGGGGGGTGGAGGATACTATATATCATGTGGCTCTTTAGATACCATTAAAGATATTAATACATAACTTTGGCTGATTGTGGTTTCAGAATTGAGGAACTGGCAGCATAAGTACTAAAAAGCAGAATGAATGGTGCAAAGTTGATCACAGCAACAGACTTGAATTTTTTCAGAAATATATGGTTTACATTATACACCATTTGAAAAAAAACACAGATTAACATAGAAAAACATTATTTGGCCTGTAATGACAGCTCTGTTACAGGTTACAAAGAATAAAGAATCTGTATACAAAACAGAACAAGCTGTTTACAATAATTATTTAACGATGAAAAAGAAAAGGGGGGGGTGGAGGATACTATATATCATGTGGCTCTTTAGATACCATTAAAGATATTAATACATAACTTTGGCTGATTGTGGTTTCAGAATTGAGGAACTGGCAGCATAAGTACTAAAAAGCAGAATGAATGGTGCAAAGTTGATCACTGCAACAGACTTGAATTTTTTCAGAAATATATGGTTTACATTATACACCATTTGAAAAAAAACACAGATTAACATAGAAAAACATTATTTGGCCTGTAATGACAGCTCTGTTACAGGTTACAAAGAATAAAGAATCTGTATACAAAACAGAACAAGCTGTTTACAATAATTATTTAACGATGAAAAAGAAAAGGGGGGGGGTGGAGGATACTATATATCATGTGGCTCTTTAGATACCATTAAAGATATTAATACATAACTTTGGCTGATTGTGGTTTCAGAATTGAGGAACTGGCAGCATAAGTACTAAAAAGCAGAATGAATGGTGCACAGTTGATCACTGCAACAGACTTGAATTTTTTCAGAAATATATGGTTTACATTATACACCATTTGAAAAAAAACACAGATTAACATAGAAAAACATTATTTGGCCTGTAATGACAGCTCTGTTACAGGTTACAAAGAATAAAGAATCTGTATACAAAACAGAACAAGCTGTTTACAATAATTATTTAACGATGAAAAAGAAAAGGGGGGGGGTGGAGGATACTATATATCATGTGGCTCTTTAGATACCATTAAAGATATTAATACATAACTTTGGCTGATTGTGGTTTCAGAATTGAGGAACTGGCAGCATAAGTACTAAAAAGCAGAATGAATGGTGCAAAGTTGATCACAGCAACAGACTTGAATTTTTTCAGAAATATATGGTTTACATTATACACCATTTGAAAAAAAACACAGATTAACATAGAAAAACATTATTTGGCCTGTAATGACAGCTCTGTTACAGGTTACAAAGAATAAAGAATCTGTATACAAAACAGAACAAGCTGTTTACAATAATTATTTAACGATGAAAAAGAAAAGGGGGGGGGGGATTTTATATATCATGTGGCTCTTTAGATACCATTAAAGATATTAATACATAACTTTGGCTGATTGTGGTTTCAGAATTGAGGAATTGGCAGCATAAGTACTGAAAAGTAGAATGAATGGTGCAAAGTTGATCACAGCAACAGACTTGAATTTTTTCAGAAATATATGGTTTACATTATACACCATTTGAAAAAAACGCAGATTAACATAGAAAAACATTATTTGGTCTGTAATGACAGCTCTGTTACAGGTTACAAAGACTAAAGAATCTGTATACAAAACAGAACAAGCTCTTTACAATAATTATTTAAGGATGAAAAATAAAAGGGGGGGTGGAGGATACTATATACCAAGTGGCTCTTTAGATACCATTAAATATATTAATACATAACTTTGGCTGATTGTGGTTTCAGAATTGAGGAACTGCCAGCATAAGTACTGAAAAGTAGAATGAATGGTGCAAAGTTGATCACAGCAACAGACTTGAATTTTTTCAGAAATATATGGTTTAGGGGAGACCGGGGGAATGGCGACACCTTAAGGGAATTTAAATTTTTTCACCTCGAAAAAATGTTTATTTTTTAATAGTAAAAATTCTAAAGCTGAATCATGATCTTTAGTATCTGTATAAATTCAACCGTAATCATAACTGTAATGTAAGCATACATAAAAAAATATTTTTTAAACCTCTGCACAGTGGCGGGATTACCCAGGACACTGGGGTAATTCCGCCACTGTACCGGGGTAATGCCGCCATTCCTTAATGACCTAGTACATGCATCAAATGGATACTAGGAAACACACAACCTACTGAAAATAGTTAGAATGCAATGTAATGGAGCAAAATAATGGTTAAGCTTACAATTTACTTCATATTGCAAAAGTCACTCTGCTGAATCGGCTCCACAACATTAAAATGAGGCCATTTCTCACCCGATTTGCATGGTGGCGGCATTACCCCGAGAGGACAATATGGCGGAAATCCTCAAGCAAAGCCGAAACAAGAACCGAACTTGTTCAACACATTACATCAAAATGTCGGCGAATGCATATAGTTTACGGGTCATATTATCTTAAATACCTAATGTTACAATAAAAGGTGCTTATCTCTACTCATTTGAAGCTCCAAAATAACAAGCAACTAGATGAAAACTACATTTTTCACTAGAACAAACGAACGACGTACAGTAAAGTCACTCTCACTTTAGGCACTGTTTATATTGTTGGCCGCTATAGTGCAGGCACATTCACTATCTCAAACTGCCCTTAGTTTTTAAACTAGGTGGGGTGGCGGCATAACCCGGGTTGGCGGCATTCCCCCGGTCTCCCCTACATTATACACCAATGAAAAAACATTATATGGCCCATAATAACAGCTTTGTTGCAGGTTACAAAACAAAAGAATCTGTATACAAAACAGAACAAGCTATTTACAATGATTATATATGAAAAAATAAAATTGACTACTATGTACCACATTCTTATATAAATGCCATGAAATTACGGTGAAATAAAAGGTGTCAAGTTATACAAAACAATACTAGATGTCTTCAATTATTCAGAATCAAAAACTTGGTACATTGAAATGAATTCATGTTACAAGATGATACTTTGTAACACTGATTTCCTGTTATAAAAAAGAAGGAATATTTAAAAAGCTGGTTGTAGTTTCAGCAATATTAGCTTTTACAGTAAAAAGTAATGATAAATAACAACACAAATTTTATACAAATTACCAACTCTATTATCTTGTGAAAAAAAAATATATATTTATAATTGTATAAATAGGATTGCACATCATATATTTATTATTAGATGGAATCATCAAAATAGGTTTTAACATTTTTGGCAATACCATTCCGTGAAATATTACAGAGTGCTGCAATCACTGTTAAGATGTTATCTGCAGTTGATAACTTTGTGTTAGGTGCCATCCATTTATCATTAAGAAACGTTATCGGCCATTGGTACTGCATGATGCCGTATGTCTTTATTTGCCCGATGCACTGTTCAACTTTAATACGCACACGGGATATTTTTCGGGATGACATTAAGGATCCAGGTGGCAATTGCTTCATTCCTTTCGTAAATGCTGGAACGATGACCCTAGCGTTCCTTTGTGATATCAAATCCTCAATTCTGAAACCACGATCAGCAAGGATTAAATCCTGTTCTTTAACAGTATCTAAAAAGCCACTTTGTACAGTAATTTCTTTATCTGACAGGCGGCCACCATATGCTTTCGAGATAAAAAGAAATTCCTCCACAGGGTGTGCATGCAATCAAAAATTTGATGGTGTTATGGTGTTTATAATTTGAGTAAGTCTGTGCTCTGGCATCTAAATTAAAGGGCCTGTCAATATAAATTTCAGAGCAGTCTATGATACAGCAGGCATCTTGAAGGCCTGTTCTGAGGAAAGACCGTGGCATGGTTAGTTTTATTGTTTCTCTGGAAGGCTGTGTAATATATTAGGACAAAACAAAAGCCATTCTTGCAAAGCCACTCGCTAAATAACGAACTGACAGTTCCAGACCCAATTCCAAAACGATAAGCCAAATCTTGGTTCCACAAACCTAATCTCAATTTCATAAGTACAAGCAAGAATTGCCCAGCTGGATCCAAAGCAGTTTTAGATACTGGCTTCCAATCAGCCAAGAGGTGAGATAACAGCCCATTGAAGAATGCTAGTGTTGGAAGTTTGGTGTAAAAATCCAACATTTTTACATTGTTTAATATTCTACTTGTCAAGGAACGCTTTGCAGATTTCTGAAGGACATTTGTCAAAGACTTATAGCCTTCATTTTTTCCTTCTAGTTTTTTTATGTCCTCCATAGTTAATTCTGTCATCGTTGACGTTTCACTTGTTTTTACAATGAACGAGCTAGCTGTTTCTGAGATGTGCACATCAGAGGCATTCACTGAACTATCTGATTCTGGGATGTGCACATAAGAGGCATTACATTCTGAAATTTAAAAAAAAGTTATTAAAGTTATAAAAAAAGAAAAGCTGAAAATTTCCAGTGACAGAGAATTATTTTGACAGCAAAATGTAGAATGATAAACTTTTTTTTTTTTAAATGAAGAAATTATAAGCATGGTAGAACAGCATGGTTTGTTTAAACCAATAAAACCATAATAATAACTGAGTGACATAATAAGAGACATCTTTTAATTTATCATAAGGTTTTAAAAAAATATAAGAGCATAAAAGTTACAAAGAAAGAAAGGAATAAAGCACACATATTTTTAGGTAGCTTTCTTTACAAAAAGCTACCTATTGCAGCCGTTCGGAGGAAAACGATATCAAAAAATTTTGGTATATTTCCATCGATCATGACCCCCAGACACCAAAACCACCCTCCGTTCAAAATTGATATACATATATATATATATATATATATATATCAATATATATATCAATATATATATATATATATATATATATATATATATATATATATATATGACTTTTGTCACACTGTAACTCTCGTATTTATGAACCGATTTGGATGTAATTCGGTGTGTACATAGTACATACCAATGTCTCAACCGAGTTCGTTGGCCAGCTTCATCCGCCATTTTGTTTCAAAATGGCGGCCATTTAAATATTTTTAAAAAATTTAAAATTTGAAATGTGGTACCAAAAAATTGAAAATGGAAAAATATTTTTTTCTTGTGTATTTGACCTTTATACAAAGACTCCGTACCAGTTTTTGTTTCGTCTATATCTTAAAAAATGACTGAGTTATAGCATTTTGAATTTCTAGCGAAGTTGACATTTTGAAACGTCCTGAATTTTGTCACGCGATAAAAAGCGTATTTATGAACCGATTTGGATATAACTTCGTTTATACATAGTACAGACCAATGTCTCGACCGAGTTCGATGGCCAGCTTCATCCGTCATTTTGTTTAAAAATGGCGGCCATTTAAAATTTAAAGAAAAATTTAAATTTGAAATGTGGTACCAAAAAATTGAAAATTGAAAAAATATTTTTGTCTTATGTGTTTGAACTTGATAAAAAGATTCGGGAGCAGTTTTTGTTTCGTCTATATCTTAAAAAATGGCTGAGTTATAGCATTTTGAATTTCTAGCGTGGCTGACATTTTGAAACGGCCTGATTTTTTCCACGTGATAACAGACGTATTTATGAACCGATTTGGATGTACCTTGGTGTGTACATAGTACATACAAATAACTCAACCGAGTTCGTTGGCCAGCTTCATCCGCCATCTTGTTTCAAAATGGCGGCCATTTAAATATTTTTAAAAAATTTAAAATTTGAAATGTGGTACCAAAAAATTGAAAAATGAAAAAGGTTTTTTTCGTATGTGTTTGACCTTAATACAAAGATTCCGGAACAGGTTTTGTTTCGTCTACATCTAAAAAAATGGCTGAGTTATAACATTTTGAATTTCTATTGTGGCTGACATTTTAAAACGACCTGACATTTGTCACGCGATAACAGGCGTATTTATGAACCGATTTGAATGTAACTTGGTCCGTACATAGTACATACCAATGTCTCGACCGAGTTCGTTGGCCAGCTTCATTCGCCATCTTGTTTCAAAAGGGTTGCCATTTAAAAAAAATGTAATTTAAAATTTAAAATGAGGTAATAAAAAATTGGAAAATGAAAAAGATTTTTTTTATGTGTTTGGCCGTGATACAAAGATTCTGGAGCAGTTTTTGTTTCAGAAAATTTGTTCTTTTGTTTACATCTTTAAAACTGGTTGAATTATGGCACTTTGAATTTCTATCATGGCTAACACTTTGAACCGATCTTGTGTTTGTCACGCGATACCACACGTATTCGCCTACTTCGATGGAAGAAGGCATGTGGATAGCATACATCAATATCTCGACCAAGTTCGCTGGCCAGCTTCATGAGCCATCTTGTTTCAAAATGGCGGCCATTAAATTAAAAAAATATATATTTAAAGTGAGGTGCAAAAAAATTAGAAATTGAAAAAGGTTTCTTTCTTAACTATTTGACCTTGATATAAGGATTCAGGAGCTTTTTTGTTTGTCTTTATCTTAAAAAATGGCTCAGATATAGCAGTTTCAATTTCTAACGTGGGTGACATTTTGAAAAATCTGATTTTTTTGCCTGCGACAGAACTTGTATATATCAACCGATTCCGATCTGAGTGAGCATGTGGACAGCAATTACTAAGGTCTCGACCAAGTTCACTGGTTAGCCTCATCCACCATGTTGTCTTAAAATGGCTGGCACTTTAAGAAATCGCCGAATTTGGCAGCCAAATATAAGTTACTTTAAATAAAAGCAGCTTGGATAAAGCTGACTAATTTCGCGAAATTTTCATTCATAATGATTTAGTATTGATAAAAATTAGTATTGAATCTCGTACATTCGGTTACCACTTAATTGAGCTTCATGTGTTAGAATTATATAAGTTGGCTTTTTTAAAATAAGGAATATGAAAGCTACCTCTTCCTACCGGCACTGGCCGGAAGGACTTTTTCAAATGGATTATGAGCCTTTTATATCAAAAACAAAAATTATTGGAGATATTTTAGAATATAAGTTAATTATAAAAAAATACAGCTAGTTAGCTTATTTTGGCAAAAAATTTAATGAACTTGTTTGTTTTTGTAATCCATAATCGGTTGCAAGCATAAAGATTATTATGCGATTTATCTCCTGTGTCTGGTTAAGAAAAATATTCCTTATAATTAATTATGTTTTTAAAATATTGAAATTTTGTATTGTCATCAGAAATACGACACTGCATAATTTTTATAATTTTAGTGAATTATGAAGTGTAGGTGAAGATTCTGAAATAAAATTCCATCTTTTTCTATAAAAGCCACGTTCAGCTACAAAAAGTAATGTACTAGGTGTTTCATGTGACTGTTGTCTTAAAGAAGTTTTTGCATTATTTATAAGAGACACAAGTGCAGACATTTTAATTCAACATTGTTCAGAGTAACTATTTAAGAAAAAACAGAAAAATACAAAATTACCCTCAGAATAGGATGCATCAGTCTTTAATCGTTTAGCATGTCTTTCATAACGATCAACAGAAGATGGTTTTCCTCTTTTAAAACTGAAAATGGATGGCACATAATCAGGATGCAAAGGATCTGTTGATGGACTACCTGATTTAAAAGAAAAAAAATGAAACATTCAACTAAAAAAAGACAAAAGAGAAGAAGAAAATGTTTACAGCTTGTTACAAAAAGTAGAAATTTTAAATTAGTAGCCAAAATAAATTTTGATTGCAAGCAATATAGCATTTGAATGACTATTTTGTTTTTATAATTGATTAAATAATATAATTCAGACGACTGCAAAAAATGTATTTTTTTAATTATTCATCTGGATGAAAATATCAATGATCTGCACTAATAACAAAATATAATGTAAACTTAAAAATTCTGAGAATTATTGATATTACTCCAAATATGTTTTAAGGGAACTCTTCACTCATTTGAAAACACCCATTTTCTAATGTTAAACCTATGGGAAGGTTAAGCCATTAACTTATGCTTACAGTTTTACACACTCTAAACATCATAACAAAAAACATAATGCAGACTTTTATCTTTCAACAATAGTTCTCTTAAATTTTGCGAGATTTTTCATAGTATATAAACACAAACAATAGTTTTTATTATTATTATTATTAGTTTAAAATATTTAGTATGATTTAATACATTATTTATCTGCATCACTATACTACAGCTTAAAACACCAAGATAAATTATTCCACAATTTTATGATCCTACTACCAATACAATTAACAAGTTCCAGTTAGAATTGTAAAAGCTTTAAGTTAATGAAAAAAAATTAATTAAAGTTTTGATGATTTTACAAATTATATATTTTTAGCTAAAAAAAGTGGAAGTAAACACAAAAGCAAATTATCAAAAAGCACTTACAGTTTTATAAATACAATAATCTAAACATTTGATAGATGAGGAAATAGGCTATAGCAACAATAAATAATTTCAACAAAATGTTTATTTGAAAATTCATTGTAGTCGAATACATTGTAGATGACTTTATTTGCATTTGTAATTATTATCTAATAAGAAATAATTAACTGTTTATAGAACAAGAAACAAAAAATTGTTGATCATAAATGCAAACTTCACTTGCTCCATGCGAATGTTTAAAGCATTAAATAACAAAAATATTTTAAATATGTAGACTTTACATATATTTAAAAATATAACTTAGACTCTTGAATAAAAATATTTGTTTGATTTCTATTTTTCATACAAGTATTGTAAAATTGTTGTGAAAATAAAATAAAAATTAGCAAACAAATCAATAGTCTATTTTTCGCAAAATCAAGAATTTTATGAATGAGAATGCCATAAACTTGACAGTATCATATTTATAAACAAACAAAAGTTGCCAAGCAAAGGAACCAAAAGTGAGGGTTAAATATAATTGGATTGGAAGATTGAAATTTGCTCTTATTAATACATAAGTTTATTTTCATTTTAATATATTAATAAACATAAATATTTATGCATTAATAACATACCTGAAATGAAATGCAAATTGCACAGCTGAGAACTATTACTAGCATTCCAGTTTTCACGATGGACAGCTACTTCCCATTGTTTCCTTCGTTCGGAATCCTTCGGAAATTTGAAAAGTTTCACTTCTGAAAGAAGGTTTGTTCCCGTCCTCATACCACATCCAAAGGCAACACAACATCCGCTCGCTTTTCTTTTAAATAAAGAGCTCATATTTAGCATTTATTTTCCATAAAAGTCAAAAATCGCTTATGTAAACAGAGTAGGCCCGGAAATAACAATCAGAAGTAACAGCCGAGCTCGTCACACTAGTGCAGAGAGACAGAAAAAAAAATAAATATGCAACCCATCAGAAGTAGATGAAACAGAAATATTGCAACTATTAATAATAAAAGGGCAATATAAATTTAAAGGCAATTGTAAATTATGTGACAGTTTATTTTATAAAAAAATATGCATTTTTCGTATTCTTAATCAGCTATATTACACAATTCTGTTACCAAGCACAATTTTACTTAAACTTTAATTTTATGAAATTACCGATTACAAATTATAAGTGGGGGGAAATGTTACAGTTATCAACATGGCCAGTTTATTCAAATACTTTCAACTTTCTCCATTTTTTTGGAGAGGAAGAGTAGAAAAAAATATGGTACTTTTCCGTTAGCCGGGCACCAGTTTATATATATATGTATGTATACATGTATGCATATGCAATTAAACCTCCTTAAACGGCCACCTCTAAATAACGAAAACTTCTGAATACTGGCCACATGTTGATAGGACAAAACACATTCCATAGCAGTAACATTAAAACGAACCTCTAAATAAGGAATTCTGAACAACAGCCACCCAAAAGTCATGAGGAAAACAAATTTATAACTCCTGGTACATTTTCATATTTATATGCAAATGAAAATGTGAAGCATATCAAACAAGATTTACTTGACATGTCAACAAACAGAAGATAAAGACATTAATAATTATGGGGGGAATTTAGATAATATTCTTAGAATGGCAAGCATAACTAACGTAACAGCCAGTAAGTTTGTATGTCTAGACAAAGATTTGGCAGTTACTGCCACATTTGATTCCGTACAGCAAATGGTGCAAGATATGAAAGAAAAAGAGGAAATGAATTTTAGAATAACCCAAAATTTCCAGTATTAACACACATACCGAAGATTTGATGAACAAACCTTTGTGAAATCCAAAATTTCACATTAAATCTTAATGAGTTGCATAGCAAAACAATTCCTTTATTTCTTTGGAAAAAGATATTTGAAGTAAATAAACAAAAAACAAAGCAACTTCAAATCACTGATTTTTTTTTGTATGTATTGAAACAATGAGGATTTATTAAAATGACTGTGTATATTTATATTTATGTAATTTTGATTTTTTGAAAATGAAACCTCTGAATAACACCTACCTCTGAAGAGCGGTCACTTTTCACTGGTCCCACGGGTAACCATTATTCAGAGGTTTCACTGCATTCTTATACATACATATATGTGTGTATATATACAATACACACATACATTAATATGTGTGACTGTAGTATATATATGCATATATACTACAGTCAACTCTGTGAAATCCGCACACATGGGTACTGAGGGTTTTGTGGATTATAGATCATCCCTTTGTTTACATTTTATTTTTTAAAGTCTGACTATAAATTAGGAACAACTGCCCCAAAATTACAATTGCAATGGAAAAGAAAAACTTAATGCAACATTGGTTTAATATATTTAATAACTGGTTTAGTATATTTAATAACTAAGTTAATTTAGAGAAAATTTAACTTATATACAATACAAATTTTACTGATTATCCATTATTGTAAACATTGACACAACACATTGATACATTCAGTTTTGGTTTGTAGTCAATAATTTTTTTCTGTACTCAAGGAAATTAAAATATTTATATCCAATTTATACTTACATATTATTCATTCAAAAATTGATAACTGAAAAAGAAAATAACTTTATGAGTCTAACTGTTAATAACAATTTTCATTGTTTACAATCCAATGTGTAGTGTGGATAATAGACATTGGCGGATTTTACAGGGTTGACTGTATATATGTATGTTTATATAATACACACAAAGGTATCACAAAGGTAAACACATTATTTTTTTTAACTATCTTTTTAAAATTTGATTGCATAAGTAGTAGGAAAGTAAACAACTAAATAAAGACCTTTCCGATAATCAAATAGTAAATAAAAAAAAATACGACTGAAGAATACATTTAAACTGCAAGAATATCAACCAAAAAAGATTAAAATACGCATGTAATTTTATTTTATATGTATTTAGATATATTTTGCTTTGTTGCATAAGATTTCCTTTTTACAGTTATAATTAATTTGTAATCTGACTAAAAGATAAGTAAATAAACCAATAATGTATTTTACGCAAATTCAAGAATACTAAAGTGCGTTGATTTCATAGTGTTGATACTATCAGACTTGTAAACAAACAAACGTCGCCGAGCAAAACCGCCAAAAGCAAGGGTTAATGTAATTATTCGGATTAAGAGGTAGAATTCTAACTTTTTTACTCTTTTAAAAATATATATGAAAACTTTATTACAATATAAATATACCGTGTAGATAAGTATTTACGTATTATGGCCTACCAGAAGAAAAAGGGAAATTGGCGAACGCAGAATTAGTTATTTAATTTTTTTTTTAAATAGCTTACGTAAATACCGTATACTTAATACAAAAACCGGAAGTACAAGTGTTGCGGGCTACACTAGCGCCCTCGGCCTGAGCTTTACAGAGAATTCGGTCTATAGGATAATAAAAAAAGGAATGCACAATTAATGTTAGAAAATGTTGGTAACTAAAGTCTAAGATAAAATTTCATAATACAGAAAGTAGCTGAATTGTAATCTAACTTGAAGGAAGCAAATGCCGTTGAAATTGGGCCCTTAAACCCGAGGCAATAAAGCGCCCCCAAGCGGTGGAAGATTCCCCCTCCCCTTGTAAATTTCATGAATTACTGTTAGCATTAACACGACATTTAATAAACGGATGGAATCTCTTATCTAAAGTTACCTTTAAAATAATGCTATTTTAAATTTACGGCTGTAGTGAGTAGACGTAAGATGATACTGGAAAAGGACATTAATGTTCGAAAAGGGTGGTAGCTGAGGTATAAAGAAACACCGGCCCCTGGGGGCCAGGGTGTTAACTGGAATGTAGTTGGGTATCTGGAAATTTTGTACTGGATTTAAAGTAGCTGGAAGACGCAAAAACTAAGTTAAAGAAAATTGCAATAGAATAGGATAGTTTTTAAAGAAGCTGTTACAAAGGCCCCAAGAAGACAATTAATATTCAAAATTGGTAGTCTGTAAATTTCTTTTGTTGCTCATGTAGTAGCTGGAGAACCTAAGAAATTGTTAGAAAAAAAGTTCGTGAATCGGACCATTTTTAACACGTTAAGTGCCACACAAGTCACCGGTGACTGACACTGAATTTTCCGTTTAAAACGCTTCATTCACCGATGACTGACGTCTAAAATATGATATAAAACTAAAAAATATATATATTGTTTTAAGTAATTACTGAAAATTTATTTAAAATTTACCAACCTTTTGTTTATTACAGGATTATAATTTCTTAAAAATGACTTAAAACATTGTAAATTTTTCAGCGCTTCAGTGTCAGTCACCCTGGCACTCAACGTGTTAAATGAGCTGTAACAGGGGGCCCAAAAGGGTCCAACTGATAGTTGAGATCAGGGCCCTAAGATGAAAACATGTTTAAATGTTGTAGTACTTAGCGTTTTAGATCATCAATTAGTCAAAATTAATCATAAGGTATGAAATAATCATTAGAGGAATGTTTTAAAGAAATGCGCTAAAATGGGGTAAATGCTTAAAAAGGGCCCTAGAGCCCTAATAAAAATATGAGGGTGTTGGTCTAGGGAGAAGAGTCCAAAACTAAATTTTTAAATTATGCAATGAGATTGTAAGAAAATTAGGGTGTAAAAGATGCATTGCACACAAAAAGTTCAAAGGGCCCCGGATCGAGCCCTACAGGACTCTAAGGTGCCCCAGGATTTTAACTGAAATATAGTAACAAGAGAATAACTAAATGCAAAAATGGTTCCAAAAATAAAGATCGGATTAAGAGGGGCAATTTATTAATAATTTATGTTGCAAAAGCTTCAAGGGGCCTTGTAACTAGCCCCCAGATGGAAGGGACTTAAGTGGCATGTAGTTTGGTAAAAAGACACTTTTTAGTAGTTTTTAAAGTAATCAGATCGCTAGAACTATGGAAAAGAAAATTGCAAGGAATTCGGATCTTTTTTAAAGAAGTTGCATCAAGGGCCCCCAGAAGGCGATTAATATTCAAAATTGATGGTACTTGAAACCTGATTTTTTTTTGTTCATGTAATAGCTGGGGAACATAAGATGTTGTTAGAAAATAAGCTAGTGAATCGGACTATTTTTAAAAGAACTATAATAGGGGGCTCCAAAGCTACCAACTGATAGTTGAGAACAGGGCCCTAACTCGAAAACATGTTTAAATGTTTTAGTACTTAGCGTTTTATATCTTCAATTAGTCAAAATTAAGCATAGGGTATGAATTAATCATTAGAATAATATTTTAAAGAAGTGCGCACAAAATGGGGTAAATGTATAAAAAGGGCCCCGATACAAATATGAAGGTGTTGGTCCAGGAAGAAGAGTTCAAAAATCAGTTTTGAAATTATGCAATGAGAAGGTGAGAAAATTAGGGGGTGAAAAATGCATGGCTAGCAAAAAGTTCGAGGGGCCCCGGATCTAGCCCTACGGGACCCTAGGGTGCCCCAGGATTTTAACTGGAATATAGAAACGGGAGAATAAATAAATTGAAAAAAATGGTTCCAAAAATGAAGATTGGATTAAGAGGGGCAATCTGTTAACACTTTATGATGCAAGAGCTTCGAGGGGCCCTGAACCGGATCACAAGGGGTCAGGGACTTAAGTGGCAGGTAGTTTAGTATAAATAGAGTTTTTAGTAGTTTCTAAAGTAAACAGATGATGCTAGAACTATGTTAAAGAAAATTTCAAGGCATTCGGATCATTTTTAAAAAAGCTTCACCAAGGGCCCAAGAAGGCGATTAATATTCAAAATTTGCGGTAGCTGAAGTCTGAAATTATTTATTTGTCTTTCATGTAATAGCTGCAGAACCTAAGATGTTGTTAGAAAAATAAAGCTAGTGAATCGGACTATTTTTAAGGGAGTTATAATAGGGGCCCAAAAGGGGCCAACTGATAGCTGAGAACAGGGCCCTAACATGAAATCATGTTAAAAAGTTTTAGTACTTAGCGTATTAGATCTTCGATTCGTCAAGTTTAAGCATAGGGTATGAATTAATCATTAAAATATAATTTGAAAGAAATGCGCAAAAAATTGGGGAAATGCTTAAAAAAAGGCCCTGGGGCCCCGATAAAATTCTGTGAGTGTTGGTCTAGGGAGAAGAGTTCAAGACTCAACTTTAAAATTACGCTGTTCGAAAGTGAGAAAATTGGGGTGTGAAAAACGCGTGGCACACAAAAAATTTAAGGCGCCCTGGACCGGGCCCTACGGAACCTTGGACGGACACATGGTCTTAACTGAAATGTAGAAACGGGAGAATAACTGAATGGAGAAAGTATCCCTAAAATGAAGATCGGATAAAATGGAAACAATTAATTAACAATTTAGTGCACTAAACATCAAGGGGCCCTGTACCGGGCCCCTTGCAAGAGTACCAGGGTCTTAACTGCAATGCAGAAATAGGGTAGAAACTGAAAGAAGAATTCACCCCCAAAACAAAGAAGATCGGATAGAAAACAGGTATATTATTAAAAATTTAGTGCTCTAAAACTTCGAGGGGCCCTGTACTGGGCCCCTTGTAAGGGTTCCAGGATCGTAACTGAAATGTAGAAATGGGGCAGATACTGAAAGGAGAATTCACCCCCAAAACGAAGAAGATCGGATAGAAAAGAGGCATGTTATTAACAATTTAGTGCATAAAAACTTAAAGGGTCCCAGGGGACCCGGACCTTAAAAAAATTAAATTCTGAGCCTCAGGTGCACCAGGACCTGTCTTAGACTAATCACTCCTTAATTTTCAGACTTCTACGTGCGGTAGATTTTGCTAGCCATCGCCGAAAGATACACACACACACACACACACACAAAGCGATTTTGTTTTTTTATTAGCATAGATATATTAAAACCTCTGAAAAACTGTCTAACTAACAGTTCAAATTCCATTGAAATCCATCCAGTATAGTAGATTAAAAACAAATCTCATATGTTGATATCACAATCTTGGCTTATTAACAGCATTCTATTTATCACGGAAGATATGAAGCAACTGATAAATCATTTTTAAATAAATAAAAAGAAAATTGTTAAAAAGTTAAAATTTTTAGATCACCAGTTGAATTGTTAAATTGTACCAATCAACCTACCAGACAAAGTTCAACCAATAAAACATAAACAATATGCACAATCGCGTGATCAAATCGCCCATAAAAATTTTCTGAGTAGTTGGTTGTCAAATTTTAAACACTGAACGGGCTAAATTAGATGAAGTAGGTGTAGATGCTTTTCCCGAATATTTTGGATTTTATCTGAGTGAACATACGCATGCACCTCTGTTACGAAAACAATTTTTTGGAAGGATAAAGAAATATAGTCGTTGGTTTTACCTGTTTTGAACCATAAAAATAATGAAATAATTGAATTATTTTAAATTTCCTTTCTTCGATAAGACCTACTCCATGGTAAAAACTTCAGAGCGCGCGCTCGGCGCAAACAGCACTTCCGAACAGACCCAATGTCATTGCTATCCCGGTTTATTTAATTTCCTCTGAGAAAACTTTATACAACCAACCAACCGAAAGCAAGCGGATTAAAAAAAGCCGAGATAAAAGCGTATATTTTATGAAAGTGAGTTGCGTTTGTAAATTAATTACTCAGCTAATAATTAGAATTTTGAAATTTTGAGGGCCAGGCGCATTAGGAAAGGCCTTGGACTCTCTTCACAAAAATTTTGAACCACGTACGTGCCGTAGATTTTGCTAACCAGCGCCGTCACACACACACACACACACACAGAGCGATCTGTTCTTTTATTCGTATAGATAATTGCTTTGTTTACTTTTTTAAATCTCATTAAAATAGTCATATCTTTAAGAAATAACTATGTTATGTAATAAATATCAATACAAATAATTCATTAGAAAGAAAGAGTATTTAATAGATAATTTTGATAAAAATTTAATCCCTGTTACGAAGTATACTTATTGAACATTTTATTAATAGCAGTTTAAGGTAAAGATGTGAAGTAAGAGTTAATTTTGTTTAACATGTTGCAGTGCATAGGCAGCAGTTTGTAACACTTTTACTTTTTTTAACTAACCACTGTGTATGCTGCTGCCAACAGACATTTTAATAAAAAGGCCTTTAAATTGTTTGAAATAATTTTGAAAAGTATGAATAGATGTGAAAAGTATGAATAGAAATATTTTGAATGGATGTTGTTTTCTATTAAGATGAATTATTCACTCCATTAAGATCAGTTTATGGTTAATACTTAATTTTTGCACAATATAAACTTACCTGGTTTTGATACTTTGAATTTCTTGTGTTTTCTTTCACTAGAAACAACGTTTTTATGTTGAAAATTCATTACAGTCCAAATTCCAATTATCATAAATCAGTAAATTTTGCTCACATAAGAATAAAATTTTATTCTTTTAGTTGTTAAATATGAGAAAAACAAGGGTGACGCACACTCTTGTTGGTTTTTTTGCGAGATGAGATTTTCAGCTGCTAAGTTCTCTTCCTCGGTCTCATGACAATTGATATCACTTGGAACCATTTAATGACTTGGAATGATACTGTGGCTTAAACTGTTTAATTTTTTTATTTATGCTTTGACACTTTCATCAGCGTTTAAAATATGACCTTTTGTTATTCTAAAGTATATATTTTAAAGCTTTTTTTAATTAGTATAGGAAATAAATTTAGGAAATTTTCTTTTTACTGTAATTTGAATATGTATTTCTTAAAAGCTATTTTCCAGCCTTTTTTTAAACATTTTTTTGTGGGTAATGCATTCCTTATTTAACAGTGACTTTATGTTAATCTGTTATTAAAGTGATAAATTATAAAACAGTAACATTGTTACTTAACCCAATATATTAAAACGCATCTCCAGTTTAAGATTATAATTTCACATTTTAAAATTTTTCCTTGCGCCCTGCAAGCAGTTCTTGTTCAATCACAAAAATCTATGTCATTAGAAAATTTGAATATTTATCTTTATCAACAACTCCTTCATCAAAAATCCCTCTAATTCAACAGGTTGCGGGAATATCTGATATAGCAACGCCTATATCATAATGACAAGTGATATATTTAAATTGTTTTGCATCAGTGTGAATAGTAAATTGTATAGCATCATGTTAAATTTAATTCCTTGCAAATGTTTAATGCTAAAAAAAACTTTGATTTGTTTTAAAGTATGAGAAAAATTTTAATTTGTAGTAAAGCAGTGCTAAGTAAATTTTCTAGCATCAGTTTTCAAATTTGAATGGTTTTGCATTAGCGTTGAAAGTAAATTATATCGTACCAGCATTTAAATTTAAATTATTTTGCATCAGTGTTGACAGTAAATTGTGTACATCATGTTAAATATAATTATTTGCAAAAGTTTAATGCTGAAAAGAAAAAGCTTTGATCTGTTTTAAAGTATGAAAAAAAGTGGTGAATTTTAATTTGTTTTCAAGCAGTGTTAAGTAAATTTTATAGCATCAGTTTTCAAATTCAAATTGTTTTGTGTTAGTGTTGCAAGTAAATTATATTGTACCAGTATTCAAATTTAAATAGTTTTGCATCAGTGTTGATAGTAAATTGTGTAGCATGATGTTAAATGTAATTGTTTGCTAATGTTTAATGCTGAAAAAGAAAAACTTTGATTTGTTTAAAAGTATGAGAAGTAATGGTTAATTTTAATTTGTTTTCATGAAAGTGTTAAGTAAATTTTATAGCATCAGTTTTCAAATTTAAATTGTTTTGCATCAGTGTTAAAAAATAAAAATGTGTAGCATCATGTTAAATATAATTGTTTCCAAATGTTTAATTCTGAAAAAGAAAAGCTTTGATTTGTTTTAAAATATGAGAAATAGTGGGGAATTTTAATTTGCTTTCAAGCCGTGTTAAGTAAATTTTATAGCATCAATTTTCAAATTCAAATTGTTTTGTGTTAGTGTTGCAAGTAAATTATATCGTACCAGTATTCAAATTTAAATTGTTTTGCATCAGTACTAATAGTAAATTGTGTATCATCATATTAAATATAATTGTTTGCAAATGTTTAATGCTGAAAAAGAAAAAGCTTTGATTTGTTTTAAAGTATGAGAAGTAATGGTGAATTTTAGTTTGTTGTCAAGCAGTGTTAAGTAAATTTTATACCATCAGTTTCCAAATTTAAATTGTTTTGCGTTTGAAAGTAAATTATATTGTACCAGTATTAAAATTTAAATTGTTTTGCATCAGTGTTTATAGTAAATTGTGAAGCATCATGGTAAATATAATTGTTTGCAAATGTTTAATGCTGAAAAGAAAAAGCTTTGATATGTTTTAAAGTATGAGAAATAATGGTGAATTTTAATTTGTTTTCAAGCAGTGTTAAGTAAATTTTATAGCATCAGTTTTCAAATTCAAATTGTTTTGTGTTAGTGTTGCAAGTAAATTATATTGTACTAGTATTCAAATTTAAATAGTTTTGCATCAGTGTTGATAGTAAATTGTGTAGCATCATGTTAAATATAATTGTTTGCAAATGTTTAATGCTGAAAAAGAAAAAGCTTTGATTTGTTTAAAAGTATGAGAAGTAATGGTTAATTTTAATTTGTTTTCATGAAAGTGTTAAGTAAATTTTATAGCAACAGTTTTCAAATGTAAATTATTTTGCGTTAGTGTTAATGGTGAAAGTAAATTATATAGTACGAGAATTTAAATTGTTTTGCATTGTAAACATTGCAACAGTGTTAATGGTAAATATCTTAGGCATCAAATTGAAATTTTTCTTTGTAATGTCTATAAGTTTTTAACATAACTATATATTATGTTAATGTGTATTGTATACTACTTTTTTGAAAAGCATGAATATTTTGTTTTTATTGAAAATGATTGAAGTTATCTCCAAGATTATAATAATTGTGGCAACTGTGAAACTAATGTAAAGCAGGTTTAATTATTATATTTAAAAATTAATAGAAAATGCGCTTAATCGTGTGAAACAAAATTAAAACTTGCTAACTTCTTAGAAAATCAGAAACAAAATTTTATTCCATGTTGGTAAATCAATTGAATGTTGTAAAAAATAAAATAATGCATCTGCATTTGAATCGCGTTAGCATGAAATCAAAAGGTGCAGTAATGTGTGTGTTAACCATTAAAATACTAATAAACGTTATTTTAAGGAAGCCTAGTAGTGGCTGTTCGCAAGTATTGTCAGACATCATACTCTTGCCTTTTAAAGTTATACCAAAATTTCAACTTATCAAAATGTGATATATAAAAATCTTTAAAAAAGATAAAGTAAAAAATACTGTACAAATCACAAGGAAGGTCTTCTTACAGTACATACTCGGAATATTTTGAAAAAAAAATACAAATGATACTACTTCTGTATTTAATAAAGTATCAGTCATATTGAGCATTAGAACTCCAGAAGAAAGTCTGTAGCTGGTTGCATGGGGTTTAATGGCGTAAAGTCCCAGTTGGGACATGCTGCGCCAAAACAAGTAGACCAAAACGTGAGATAGAAACAAAGTCAATATAAAAGAGCAATGATAAAAGCAATCTGTATGGGGTATCCCATCTAGATGGAGTCAAACAAGTGTAGAAAAGTAAAAGAGTATAAAAGTAAAAGTATTCCAATAAAAAGTGCAGATGTCACAATAGTATAACCATAAAGTCTGAATTGTTAAGCCAATGATAGAGATAAAAAATTATATTTCGAAATAAAATCTTGCATGTTTTAAAAAAAGTAAAAAGTGCCCCATGAGGTGTATCCCCAATGAGGTTTGTCAGTGTGGGTGAAGATGAATTAAAATATATTCTGTACAAGTGCCGGAGGGCCGAGCAGTCAGTTAAAAGATGATGGATGGTAAGGAGGTCAAAAAGACAATGTGGGCACATGGGTGCATCCTCCCGAAGTAAGAGATGTCTATGAGTGATTCTGGAGTGACCGATTCCTAGACGAGTTAGTAGTACATCAGTTTTCCTTGGGTAATTGGTTGGCCAAACAGTTAATGTATGTTTAATATGATGTAATTTGTTGTTTATTTCAGTGTCCCAACTTTCTTGCCATTTATTATAAATATAACTTTTGATACTATGTTTAACATCTGCAAAAGGGATCTGGTGGTATAATGTATTGAGAGCATGTTTTGCTGCTTTGTCCGCTTTCTCATTCCCTGGAATACCCATGTGCCCGGGCACCCAACAAAAAAGGATATTAAAACCACGCCTGATAAGTTCCTTAACGAGATTCAAAATGGAAGAGATAAGTGGATGGTGTATAGCTGATTTAATAGCATCTATGGAACTTTAGAATCTGTATAGATGATAAAAGATATATGATGATGATGTGAAATGAATAGCAGCCTTTTCTATTGCGATTAATTCTGCAGTAAACACAGAGACAGAGGAGTGTAAGCGATAACTAATAGTACTATTTTCACAAATGATTCCGCAGCCAACATAATCTCCACTTTTTGACCCATCTGTATATATATCAATATAGTTGTTGAAATGTGACCTGTGAGCAGAAAGTAGTTGTTGAAATGCAGCAGGAGGCAAACTATTTCTGTCGAAAACATTAAAAGGATGAATTGAAATAATATTTTGGAATTCCCAAGGGGGAAATAAGTTCTGAGGACATGGGCTAACCTCAATACTGCTAAGAGGGCTGTTTTCAATGTGAAGCCTGATTCTATTTCCAAAATGTGGGATGCAGGATGAACGATGCTGATAAAGAAGATCATTGTCAGAGTTAAGTAGATGAGCATGAAGAGGGTGATCATGATGTGCAAAGTTCCGGAAGTATAAATATAGGGAGAGCTTTTCACGAATGAGATGAAGAGAGGGTTCATTACATTATACATACAGACTTGGAATAGGAGACGTACGAAAGGCACCAGAGCAAACACGAAGTGCACTATGGTGCACTGTATCAAGCTTTTTAAGAACCGAATTACATGAAGATCCGGAGACCTGGCAGGCATAGTCAATTTTTGAGCGAATCGTAGCACGATAAATTTTAAGGAGAGAGCCACGGTCCGCTCCCCAAGATGTGTTCGAAAGCACCTTAATTAAATTAAGTGATTGTTCGCACTTTTTCCGTAATTGCAGAAAGAGGCAAGAAAGTGAGTTTTTTGTCAAAATAAAGGCCTAAAAAGCGTACGCAGTCTACAACAGAGATTTGAGAAGCTCCAATGAAGATTTAGGATCTGGATGGAGATCCCTACGTCTACAGAAATGCACACAAGAAGTTTTGTCCTGAGAGATTATAAAACCATTCTTATTTGTCCATTGAATAATACGGTTCATAGCAATTTGTAATTGTCTCTCAATAAAACGCATCTCTTGTCCTTTACATAAAATTTTAAATTCGTCAACATATAATGTACCCTGCACACTTGGGGGTAACTGGTGTAGTATATCATTTATCTTGATAGCAAAGAGGGTGACACTCAGAACACTGCCCTGTGGTACACCCTCTTCTTGTACATAAAAACTGGAGAGAATCCCCCCAATTCGAACTTGAAAAATTCGAATGGCGAGGAAGTTCTTAATAAAAATCGGGAGGTTTCCTCGAAAGTCCAAGTTAAAAAGATCGCAAAGAATACCATATCTCCATTTCTTGTCATATGCTTTCATCATGTCAAAGAACACTGCGACCAGATGGTTTCATTTTAAAAAAGCAGTCCGTATATGAGTTTCTAAAAGAGTGAGATTATCAATAGTAGACCTACCACGTCGGAATCCGCTTTGGAAGGCTGCAAGACAATTATTCGTTTCTAGGACATGCACCAGGCGACAGTTAACCATTTTTTCTAAGAGTTTGCAAAGGCTGCTAGAGAGTGCGATAGGTCTGTAATTGTTCGGGTCACTGAAATCCTTTCCTGGTTTAGGAAAGGGAATAATAACAGCTTTGGACCAGACATTAGGGAAAGTTTTTTCAATCCAAATTCTATTATAGAAAGCCAGTAAATTATTGAGAGAGGCACTGGAAAGGTTTTTTAGCATGGTATATGTGATGCCATCGTGACCTGGAGCAGATAGACGGCTTTTTTGCAAACATCCTAAGAGTTCTGCAATAGTAAAAGGTATATTATAATCATAAGAATGGCGAGAGTTAAAATTTATGCTGGTAGTTTCCATTTGTCTTTTGTATGATAAGAAAGGCTCTGGGTATGAGTCGGATTTAGATTTAGATGCCAGTGTACTTGCTATTGTTTCAGCATTATTTTTGGGAGATGCTGTAGTTTTTCCATTTTGATTTAAGATTGAGATGTGGTTTTCTGAATACAGTCCCATACAATTTTTCACTTTTTTCCACAGGACTTTACTTGAAGTATTACAGCTTATAGTGGAGATATAGTGCATCCAGGATTCACGTTGGCATTTACGTCGCACTCTCCTAGCATCAGCCTTTGCTTTTTTGAAAGCAATATAATAAGTATTATTGGGGTATCGACGGAAGATGCCCCAAGCCTTCTGTTGAATTTTGTTTGCTGCTATGCATTCACTATTCCACCATGGCTTCTTGTGCCTAGGCACAGAAGAGACTTTAGGAATGCTGATATCTGCAGCATTGATAATACACTGGGTGATATTATCAAGTGCATCATTTATGTCACCTTCTACCATATGATTTGTGATTTTAGCATGGTTTGTGAAAGTTGGCCAATTGGCTTTGTCATAGATATAGCGCTTAAAATAATTATTAAAATCCCTGTCAGGAGTAGTTTGTGTGATAAAAGTTGGAAAGTGGTCACTGCCGTGCAAATCATTTGAGACCCAGAAGTTCCAGTATGGATAGATTGATGGGGAGCAGATATTAAGATCTATTGCATGAAAGGAGCACGTCGGCTCATTAAAATATGTATGATCACCATTATTCAGCAGGCATAAGCTATTGTCAGATATGAATTTTTCAATTAAATCACCACGTTGATTAGAATCACGGTTACCCCATAGTTGACTATGCGCATTAAAATCTTCAACAATGATACACGGAGTAGGGAGTTGTAGAAGGAGATTATCAAGATTTGTGGATTGTATAGAAGGATTTGGAGGCCAATAAATGGTGCAGATTGTTATGAGTCTTTTTATATGTACACGGACTGCAACAGCTTGTAAGTTTGTATTTAAATTGATATGAGTATGGGGTAAACTGCGAGAGATGAAAAGAGCTACTCCACCGGTGGCTCTTTCATTACCTGAAAAATCTTTTCTATATGCAGCATATGTGCGTAATTTTACTTTGTCATTTTGTTTAAGATGAGTTTCCTGTAAGGCTAAACATAATGGTTGATGGTCATGAAGAATATTTCAGATTTCGTCATATTTATTACGATAGCCACGGCAGTTCCAAGAAATAATATTAGTCATGAATGGAATTGTTAGATGTGTTTATCTATGTCATTTTTGTCGGAGATAGTACACAAACTATCTCCTTCGTTCAATTCTACGTCGAGTTCAGGGTGAAGGTCGAGAGCATCGTCATCCTCCATATCTGTTACCTCCATTTTGTCATTGTTTTTTGGATTTAATTTATTTTTGGCTATTTTACTCTTTTTCTTTTTGGCCTGGTTTTCCGATGGCGCTGTGGATTTGATTATTCGTAGGCTATGTTTCACTGCATCAGATCTAAGGCCTGGTTTTAAAGATGGTGTTTTACTGGTATTTGGAGAAGGTTTTTTGTGGAGCAGGAGTTTAGGAAAGATAGGATATGCTGCCTGAGATGAGACAGTTTGAGATTTAGCAGGAGTAGACTGTGTTGATTTTGATATCTGACTGGAGGTAGTGGGTTTTTTTTCTTTTTGCTGTGATTGTCCGTTCTTTTCTGTATGGGACTCAGTTTGAGTTGCCATACTCCGATACGTTTTCTTAGATGTGTTCGATACGGCAGCAGCATATGATACACCAACTTTGGGCGTCCTCGATTCCACTGATTTCCTGGCATCGGGGTATGATAAATTTTCTCTTGTGCGAATTGTCTGAATTTCTTTTTCTTTTTTCCATTGTTCACAAGACTTTGCATAGGATGCATGATCATTTTTGCAATTTACACAGTGTGCTTGGGCATCACACTGTGTACTTTCGTGGCCTATTGCGCTACACCGCCCGCAGGTGAGATTACCACGACATGCCGTTTTTGAATTGCCAAATCGCTGACATTTAACATAGCGAAGTGAATTTGGAATATATGGTCTTACAGAACAAGATAAATATCCGGCTTTTATATACTTGGGTAAATTAGGAGAGTTAAAAGTAAGTATTATGTGCTTAGTGGGTGCTTGAACTTGATTGGATGGTATTTGATTATCACGACGGTAGATTTTTATTCTTCTTGTTTCAGTTACATGTTGTTCCTTAAGATTTTCAACTATTTCATCTCCAGAGACATATAGAAGGTCAGGTTCAGAAATAACTCCTCGAGATATATTTAGAGTTCTATGTGGGCTTACAGAGACAGGAATATTAACAAATTGTGTGCATTTCTTTAAGTTTGAAGCTTGTTGACTACTTTTTACATCTATTAGAAGTTCACCAGACAGTAATTTTTTTATCGTTTGAGCTTCACCAACCAAACCTTGGATACATTTATCAATCAAGAAGGGAGATGTATGATCAAAGCTCCCTTCTTAGCGTTTGATAATGAAAAATCTTTCATCTATTTTATTTGAAATAGAGTCGGCATTTTTACTTTCCATATTGGAGGCAACTTCAACTCTCTCACCCCAAGATTGTTTTTTGTCCTGATTAACAGAAACTTCAGAGCCAGGAGCCAATGTATTAGGTTTCACTTTATCTGTTTGTGGGGCTTCCACATCACATGTTTGATTTCCTAATTTTGTAGCCATATTAGATAGAAATTAGAAAAACGCCAGGCATCGGGCCTGGTCACCGACCAGTCTTCTTTAAACTTTCGACCCCCTACTTTAGACGCATGTCTCAAAAGGGTGAACACTATTCTCAACGAACTTCCACGTTTTTCGAACGTTGGATTAAACTCGATAGCATCTCCAAACTCTATTTCTTTCACAGTGGAACTCGGTAGTCGTAGGTAAGCCTTTACAGCTCTGTCCAAGCTACAACACCTTACGCCGAAATGCACCAGTCTCCCGGTGGATGTCCTAAACGCCGCCATACAATATGTCGTCCACCGATCACGGAACCGGAATTCGGAAATGCCCTGCACTCTGGGACTCGAGATCAGCCTAAAAAGGTAGAAACGAGGCGATGAGATTAAAAAACCTCAACACCCAGAGTGTCTCATGTGAAAATAAAAAAATCCACTATTGTAAAAAAGAAAAAGTAATGTGAGAGAGAACTTATAAAAAAGGTGTATTTTTTGTCTTTTTTTAACTTTTTTTTCTTTTTACCAACAAAACGAGAACAATGTTAGTAGAACAAAGAATAATTTGAACAAATAAATTAGTAAAAAACTAGAACATGAACTAGAACAAAGAGGGATAACCAACTAAAAAGAGAAGATTAAAAAGTGTGAAACAAAGGAAAAAGGATAAACAACCAAAAAGAGAAGAAAGTAGGAAAGGAGAAAGATCGCTCAGGAATCCGGGGTCACGAAACCCGTAAATACCTAAAGAAGTATTCTCCTGGGGGAGAAGAAAGTCTGTAAAAGAATAAAATATTTTGGAATATTTGGCATGAAAAGACAAACGTGCCACACGATTTGCTGAGCAACACTTTTAGGTAGATTTCGTAAGAAATACCACCAATTGCAGTCGTTACCATGGTACGACTTTTGAAAAGTTCCTTCATAACTTTTCATTATATGACCACAGGAACCTAAAATCACCCGCCCCCCTAAAAAGTTTATATATATATATATATGTATGTACTAAATTTTGTCTGCACGATAAAAGTCACAATTATGCACGGATCGCCTTCAAACTCGCCAAACACGCTGAGATGGCTAATATCTCGGCGGGGATTGCAAATGAGGAAAATTGGCCCAAGGCAGTAGAAATGGGGGAGGGTTAAAATTTTTGAATACCGCTTTAACATCCTTCTGATAAAACCAGCTCTTACAGGAAATGACAGGAAAATTAAACAAAATTTCATTATTGCAGTTGCCAACAATAAAAAAAACACAATAAAATTCTTACCACAACAACTACCTTTCTATTGCAAGATTTCCACGTGAAAAATGAAAATCTATGTGTATATTACGCTATTGTATCTCCATACATATAAGGGTGTGTTACCGTAGGGGGGACCCTGTTCTGTCGCCAACGTGGCGACCAAAATGAGTCGCCAAAAGTGATGCCAACTATCAATATCGCTAATATTTCACCAAATTCCCATAGACTTCCATTGTAAACCAATAGGTTACTTTCTTACAGAAAATAAACAAATCGAAATATTTTAATGCAACAAAAACTAATATTGGTACTACTTGGTTATCCCATCAACCAAAAAATTATCGCCGAATTATAAGATTAAATGCCAATAATGCTTGATCGTAAATGCCACAATTACTTGATTTAAGCATATTACACTTGTTTACGTCATCAAGTGATTTTTATTTCAACGTTTTATTTGTATTTTTATTAATGTTATACTAAGGTATTTGTTCTTTGGTTATTAAAAAAATAATAATAACTTTGAACTTCGAAATCTACCTGCGCCTGTAGGCTGAGCCGGCAGGGATTTTATTATTATTATTATTATTATTATTATTATTTTTTTTTTTTTTTTGCCTAATGCAACCGATTTTAACGCATTTTTAAATTGCTGTTTAAATGTGCAGTACTTAATGAATTTAAACGATGAAACTGCTTATATTTCCCATAAGTTTATATAATATATACTAGTTACATGTTGTTGTTAAATTTACATAATTTCACTAGCTGGATAAGTTTTAAGTATTCTGAAAAAGAAAGCTGAATAACTCGCTATTTCCATAGCGAAACACTATTCTCTTGTTGTCTCCGATACTTATTGAAGTCAAATATATACAATGTTCGGAGTCGAACTTTAATTGAAGTTCAGTTTTACGAGGTAAATCAAAATTCTATTTTTACGTTACATAAATTTGCTGCAAGTAACTGAATGCACAGCATCATTATTTGAGCAGTTTTTTTTTCTTTTGATGTTGCTCATATGTTCGTTGAAATCTTAAGCCACTAAAAAGCCTTTTTGAATGGATATTAGATAATGACATGAAATTTTTTTCACATTTTTAAGCAATGGGGCTTGAAGTTTTCTCAGAAGAGCTTTAAAGGCTTTTAGTTTCTCTCAGCTACACTGGTAGCATTACACAAAAAAATCGAAATTGTGTTTAGGATTTTTCTTGCTTTCACAGTTGAAGAGCTGAGTGAATGAACATGCTAAGTGATAAGGCTGAGATGCTTTACCCACATGCACCGTTTTGTCGATTAAAAAAAGTGCCAAACTCTGGCAATATTTTCTTCAGTAGTAACCTGGCTATTCTGCCTGAATAAAGCTATTGTTGCTGAAATATGATTTTGCAACCCTCATTTGCATGGTTCTGGAAGGAGGATAAGGAAAAATATTGCGAATGCCTTCATTACGTCATTGATGATGAAATATCGAGAATTACCGAATTTCAAAGTTTATCTCGGAGTAAGCTAATTTCAACGCGTCAATTCGATCTCATACACTGTTAAACATCTCCAGCTTTTGCTGCAGATTCACTCCACTGCTTTTAGAGATAAACGGTTACTTGACTATATTATGGAGCATTCTCATTGGTCAGAATAGATATTCTATAAAAGCGAAGAGTTACTCAGCAGAAAATCTGCAGATTTTTAACAGCGTAAAGTGCCCTTCTACATCAGAGATAGTTTTTTGTCCCTTAAAACTAACCGTAAAAGAACTATTTATGCACTATAAATATTACTAAAAACAAATTTAAAAAGCACACCGCTCATATTTGTACGAAATTATTTTCATTTTAGGTTTTTTTATTCATATATTTTACAAATATTGTTTATTTCGATAAATAGTAATGTGCATTTATCAAATATTTGTGCGCAAAGGCAGATGGATCTATAGAGTTCCAACGCTTTTCTCGAAGGAAACATTCAATGGTTCAAATTATGATTTGCCGATAACTTTTAAAAGATTGAGATGTGTCATGATGTTATTTAAAGCTTGCAAGAAATTGTAGTTTGAACTATCTGATGTCTACTCTGATGTACAAGGACATTTAAAAAGCACAAAATGGTACGTCACATTTCCCATAAAATTTATCTTGTAAAATATGTGCTTTTGCTTTTTAAAACGTTATTTATAAATAGTGTATTTCCCATGATTCAAAGTTGTCGACATATTACAAAAGAGTAGTTTGTCGTGGACTAGAAAAGTGGCCAAACACCCGTGCATTGTCAAAGCACATTTGTTCCATATCACTTAACATCTTCATCCACTCAGCTCTTCAATTTTCAACTTTCTTCGCTATGATGCGACTTTCTCTTGGTCAAGGTTGAACCAAACGCAATTTTATCAGAATCAAAACTATTTTGACGATGCAACAGAAATTCTTTCTTCTCCAGAAATTTGTTTCTATATTACACCATGACTATCACAAAAAGAAAACAGCAACTTAGTATTGACTCTAAAAAAAAAAAAAAAAGTGTCACTGGGCGGAAATTTTTCAAAAAGGGCATACTTTTGTACCTTGTTCATAAAAAATGTTTTGAAATGGATTATTTGGAGTCTCCTAATAGAATTTGCGATATTGAGTTTCGGGATTCTCCCCCCCCCTCCATCAACTGACAAACTTCATGACTTTTTTCAGCAACTTATCGATGTTATTATTTTTTTAATGCTGAATTTAACTTTTTTTTTTTTTTTTTTTTTTTTTTTTTTGCTCTACCAATTGACGAATTTCAGAATACAGTCGAACTCTCATAAGATATTTAACAAAAAAGGAACACGCTTTTAGACTTCTAATCATACCAGCAAATCGTATTCCTTTAAGAATAAAAAAAAAAGTCTGTGAATGTCTCAAAGTTTTGCGTTGTTCGGAAAAATAAATTGTTTAACAGCTAACAATAATAATGATTAAAAGAAAAATAACAAAAGGTAAAACCCTTCCTTTCCTTGCTATTAAAAAAAAAATGGTATTTTCGACGTTAATTGGCCAATTTGTTCAAATTATCAGTCAGCTGAAATAATAATAAAGGCTGTGTACCAGATTTTTATTAAAATATGATAATTATATGAAAATTATAGCCCCATAAAAAAAAACCTACTATTAGACAAATTGGGAAAAAAGTTGACTGTGACCTCGATTCGTTATTTAACTCTGAGAACCGGACACCGACAGAATTAGAAAATTTTTCCATTTGATAATGTTAAAAATAATAATAAAAGCTTTTTTGGAAGTCTAGTTTTTTTTATAAAGATTCCTGTTCTTGTGAACTCTGCATTTCTTAAACCAAAATAAATATTATTTTTAAGATTTCAAAAAATTCGTTAAATTGAATCTATTTATAATAACAAAGCACAGATGTTCGTTCAACTGAAAAATTTGTTAAAGTGACATTCGTTGTAATGATATTATATTGTATTGCATTATTTGTATTAAGAGTGCATTTTCCAATGTATATTTATATATATATGTTAATAACAGTATACTGAGATTATTACTGTATTGTAACTATGTGTTTTGTTGAAAATTCGATAATTATTAAAGGGATAAATTTCCCTTTTCCAATGTCTTTAAGGCATAAAATATTTTTCTTTTATTCAATGTTGATCTGTGTCTCTTTTCTTTTCTTTGCTTGTTTTGAAAATTGATATAGCTGCTTACCTAAGAAATTTTTGAAGACATAATGACATTTATTCTGGTAATCTCTGTAAACATGAATAATAAACAAGTGGGTAAGTGTGATCACAGATCGCATAGAGGGTTTCGTTTAATATTATTTTCAAAACACTTTATCCTTTTGAAAAATCTGTTAGTTTTAGATTTCGCAACCAGGAGCGCACTCTATTCTAAACAAACCTCTATCCGAACGAAACTCCGTTTTACATACTATCCGTAGATATATTAGTCGAGGGTCTTGGGCCCATAGCACCCGAGATATGTAGGCGCCCCTGGTGGTAATAAGTGGAACTAAAATACGTAAGGCTATGGTGCATAATATGAATGAATGGTCAAAGGGGTGTCAGCAAAAGTTGGAAAGGTGCTCCCGGGGTGAAAAAGGCGGAGGTTAGAAAAATTGCTTAAAATACACAAGTTAGAGCACGGAGGAGTAAATAATATAAGACTTTTTGAAAATTTTATGATTTGTCGTGTTGTCTGAGGTATTCAGTCGAGAAGTCTGAGGTCGTATGCAAAAATTCATGCCTCCAACTTAATTAACGGCTCTGTTAGAAAGAATTCCTTAAAATACATAAGTGGTAGCTCAAAGGGTTAAACGTAAGACTTTTTCAAGATTTTATGATTTGTCGCCTGGCCTCAGGTGTTCTGCTATAAATATGCAAAATTTCAAATCTCCAATTTAATAAGGGGCTCAGTTAGAAAGAATTGCTTAAAATACGCATGTGGGAGCCCAAAGGCTTAAATTTACGACTTTTTCAAAATTTTATGATTTGTTGCATGATGGTGTTCAGCTATAAATATGCAAAATTTCACGCCTCCAACCTAAATGTGGTCTCACTTAGAAAGAATTGTTTAAAATACACATGTGGGAGCCAAAAAGGTTAAATATACAACTTTTTCAAAATGTTATGATTTTTCGTTTGATGTGAGGCGTTCAGCTATAAGTATGCAAAATTTCACTCCTCCAACCTAATTAGGGGCTCACTTAGAAATAATTGTTTAAAATACGCATGTGGGATCCCAAAGGATTAAATGTACGACTTATTCAAAATTTTATGATTTGTCGTATGATGTGTGGTGTTCAGCTATAAGTATGCAAAATTTCAAGTCTCCAACATGTATAGTTTCTGAGAATGGGCTCTTTGACGGACAGACAGACCCACAGAGGAGCGAGACGAATAGGGTTTCGTCAGATGAACGAAACCCTAAAAAAAATGTTACTACCCATTAACCCCGTAATTCTCGCTCCCGCAATATCACAGGCTGAGGTGTCGTTCGTTATTTCTCGTGCCCGTCATATTTCCTGTCTCGAGATTTATTGCTGGAAAAAACTTCTGAAACCGGAAAAATTTAACTGGCATTTCCGTGTGAAGTCTTTGAATATTAGCTTTGAATAAAAGCGAATATAATGGTGTCAAAATACTTTTGAGCGCTACTGTATTTTGACAAATGTTGCAATATATACTATAGGTCAAAATTTAACATTTTTACCCAATGACCACTGGCCAGTACACTGATTTTTTCACAGGCCAGTTTTTTGAACCATTGGCCAGTAACAAAGTTATGAACGCTCCATACAAAATTGTGTTTTTTCTAACCATCAACATTGTAATTTACTAATGTCTTTTACCTATTATTCGATAGAATTACACTTAACTGAAAAAAAAAAAACTGGCATTACATCTAACAGAAAAATGAAACCAAGAAATTATTGCAGTCAAAATAAAAGTTAAACACATACAGTAGAGTCTCAAAAATCCGCACAGCTTGGAACCAGAGGCTGTGCGGATTTTAGAATTTTGTGGCTTTTAGAGTTTTGCAGATTCTGGATTTTTTTTTTTTTTCAACTTCCCTGTATCCATTTACAAGAAGAGCTTGTAATAATTCAATTTAAGCAAATCAAAACTTGAATACCTTTTATTTACCTATACATTATTATTTTAACATCCAAAATTATTTTTTATCACAATTTTTAAACATTTCTTGTATAGTTCTTTGCTTGAGAACTTTCATTTTCTCTTGATGAAGTTTCTTTTGAATTCTGTAAACAATCGTTATTTGCTGTTGGCCTATACATCTCACAGCAAATGCAAAATAATAATGAAATGAGTGTTGTCAACCTTACATGAAATATAAAATAAATTACTTTGCTACTTTCTATAGTGGCTGATAGATGGTGCCATTACTAAAACCTTTGTGGGCTTGTTTACGATTCACATCAATTTTTATTGTTTTATATTTTGTTGTGTGTAGGTTTCTGTGAAATAAAAGTATTTTATTAATATCTAGTGTCATCGCTATTTTCTCATAAATTTAGGTTAAAAATAATTTTATTTCAATTCGCTTATATTTGGAATAAAAGTTATACTTTTATTAGAATACTTCTTATCTGGGAATTTCACTGTTTACGTTTTGAAATGCAAGCGGATTTTAAAGACTCTACTGTATTTGAAGATATTTAGACATACTTAATGCAATGTATAAAAGATACAAGAAAATGAAAATATATTTTAAGAATTATTTTAATAAAATCTTGAATATTTTATTTTTACTATTAATTACAATGAATTAAATTCACAGCAAATTATCTGAAATGTTACAGCAGAGGGGGAAACCTTCTCCCGGCATTAACTATGCATTTTTCTGCGATTCTTTGACGAAATTAGTGTTTTTCCGCGATCCTTGGACAAAATTTGCGCTTTTTCGCGATCCTTGGACAAAATTTGTGTTTTTCCGCGATCCTTTTACGAAATTCGTGTGTTTTCCCCGATCTTTTGGCAAAGTCTGCATTTTCATCACGATCTTTCGCCGAAATCTGCTTTTTCCGTGATCTTTTTACGAAATTTGTGTTTTTTCCGCGATTTTTTGACGAAATTTTTGTTTTTTTTACTCGGATCTTTCGATGAAATGTGTTTTTTCTGCAATCTTTTCGCGAAATTTGTGTTTTTTCCGCGATCTTTTCATGAAATTTGGTTTTTTTCACGATCTTTTGGCGAAATATGCGTTTTTTCACGATAATTTGAAGAATATGTGGTTCTTTTTCGCGATTCTTTGACGAAATTTGCGTTTTTCCCGCGATTTTTTGACGAATTTCGCGTTTTTTTAGGTCATTGGACAAAATTCACAGAGCAATTGTCCAGGAAAGATACTCTAGTGCACGGCCACTTTTCAATTAGAAGGCCTCTGTTCATCAGAGATGCCCACCAAGCTATTGCTCCTAATTTTCAAAGAAATCCCAAGCGCTTAAATTAACTAGAACGTTCAAGTTCCTAGATTTTATGTCAATCTTCAGACAGCCCAGCAAAGAGGAAATTGCTGGCCAGCAGCAAGATAGGTGCTGGCGATGATGGAGAAGTGCTGGCTGATGGTCTACCACTGCTGGACAGCTTCAGTCAACTATGCTGTTGGAAATCATCAGATAAAATTCTGGTGGGCATCCATTTTATCTCATGCGCTGGCCCACCACTACATGGAAGTGCACGAAGTTTTGCAGTATTATTGCTGGGAACTCTTACGCTAGGTGGCGCTGCGAATATCGAAGACATTGAGTATTTGAACACAAATCTGTAATAAATATCTTAACACAATTTAAGCTGTGAAGCTAAATTTTTTTGAAACTGTAAAAAATATAGCACCACTGCCACCAACAAAATAAATAAGTAAATGAATAAATAAATAAATTCTTTATTTCAAAGCACTTTTTTTTCTCCTTAAATCTGGTTTTACTAGGTTACAAAGGATTTCGGTTTTCATAATTTACGCAGTTCAGAATCAATAATAAAAAAAGGCGTGTAAAATACACAGGATTTCTATACAATAGAATAATTTCTATACCAGTTTAATGATTGGGAACTTAAATCACAAAAGAAACAAACTTGAAATAGTATAATGAGAACTTGAAAACTACGAGCAATCGTAGCGTACGCTGAAAGCACTTGTTCATGTCTGATCACGAAAACCAAGCAGCATCGAGCGTGGTCAGTACTTGGGAGGGTGACCACATGCAGTTCAAATATTTCTATAGACATTTCTATTATGGACACTTCTACAGATGTTTCTATAGCTCTTGGTGAAACTAGCTTATAGAAAAAGAGCCATAATTATATACTTTGTTTTTTTATAGAATTCTATAAGAAATTTTTGTAAGGGAAAGTGCTGGACCAGCAAAGGAATAGCAGTGAGATAGGTGCTAGCACTGCAGGAAAAGGGCCGGATTGAAGTAATGTGATGGCATACCATTGCTGGCCTGCTGTTGGCCATCACTGATGGGCCAGCTGCATTCGGATTGGATACTTTTCGACAGGTTTAAGTAATGGCACCCTTGCACTTAACCGACGATAGCACGGCTGGCTGCTTTTTTCCAGCTGATAGCCCACTGTTTCTTTCTTTGCTGGGAGGTATCTCTCTTCATTCTACTTTTGCAATAATAAATTTATAGAAAATATTGGAGCTAATGAAGATGGAAAGAATGACATCTGCTCAACATCTATTGTAAAGGAATGTATAAGAGAAAAAGAACTAATTATAAAAATGTTAAACACAGCAAGAGCTACTTTAGTATAGCTCACAGTTCTTCACCCTGCCCTTTTTTAAATTTCCAAAATGCACCCTGCTATTTAAAAAAAAATAGTGAAATTCACCAGTAGTTGTACCACGAGATTTCTTGTAAAAAAACTTACTCATACCACAGTATTTCTAAACCTGTGTGTCCAAGAACTTCCAAAAATAATAGAACTTTGTTTATTTCTTTAGAAAAAACAGTAGGTATATTATTAAATCATGTTGTTAATTGTATTTTTCTATTTGAAATTCATAAAATTATTCAAATTTATGACACTTGACATTATGACATTTATCAAAAAATTATATACTTTTTTTCTTATATATTACTAAATACATTAACTAATTCTGCATGAAATAATGTCCTTTTCTACTGAACTAGTGCTCTGCTCCTTTTTCTTTCTACAATGAAATACTAAATTATTATTTATGTAATTAAAGCATAAAAATACAAATTGTTTTCCTAATTAGAAAGTTAATTGATCTATAATTATTTATTTTAAGTATTGTTAAAAATTTGATATTAAATAATTTTAATAAATGTCAATATCAGTAGTATTTAATATAGTTTTACATAATTATTTACCCAGTTATTAATGTTACGTTATTGCATTCTACTAATTAATTAAAAGGTACTTGCTAGTTATCCCGTCGACCAATTTCGCCAAATTATATAAATCACCAAACAATACATTGACATAATTTTTATTTTAAATAACGAAAAAACAAGTAAATTAGTATAACATTTAAAAAAAATACAAATAAAATGTCGAAATAAAAATCAATTATGACGTAAACACGTGTAAGTAAAGTAAATGTGACAGTTACTATCAACCATCATTGGCATTTAATCTTGCAATTTAGCGGCAGTAATTTGGTCGACGGGATAACTAACAAGTACCAATTAAAGTACTAGTTTGCAATTTTTTGTAATTTCTGTAATTACTAACAAATAATTATTTTATTAATTAAAACACAAAAATATAGATTATGTTGGCAATTAGAGATTCTATTGATCAGGGTTCATACACATTTTAAATAAAAATCAAGGACTTTCAAGGACCAAAACCAAAAAATGTAAGGACCTGTTGTGACAGCGTTTCTGTCGCATATCTATCATTTTATTCAAAATTAATTTAAAACATAACTTTATTACTTTTATAACATATTATCCTTCCCCCCTCTTTCTTATACTGAAATATGTAATTAAATTCATTTCTCAAAACCATCCAGATTTTTATTAAAGTGTTTCCTTTCTTCTTTCTAAAAACATCTTTATTTCAGTGCGCTCAAATATTCATTTCCTTTTTTCCCTTTTTCCTTATCTGTCCGTTACCGCTCCCAGTGCAAAAATAAATAAATAAATAAATAAATAAATAAAAATTAAAAAGCACAGCTGCTGGTAGCAATGTCTTCATTTAATCATTTCATCGGATTGTTCGTCCGCCGCAGTGAGAAGCAATTTTTATCTCTGCTAATATTTGACCGTTGAAATTGTATTAACAACAAAAGTAAAAATGAACGGATCTTATGGGAAGGAAATATTTTTCATGTTGTGGTCGAGCTAAAAGCCAGATGCCTGTGATTTTCGGCATTCTTCTCATGCGGCGGTCTGCTTTGTACAATTTTATGAAAAACAGTTAGTTTGGCAAAGGCCTATCTGTATGATAAACAGTTTTCGGTTTTTCTGATGCATCGTAATTAGAAGTGCTGACTTGCAATCTCGGCGTCACCCGTCCGGTAGAGACACCACATTTTTGCGGTAATTTTTATCGCCAAAAACCTTTGTTCACTTTCATACAGTCACCAAAAGTTTGTAAATTGGCGATTCTGTGCAACGCCAAGATTTCTAGACTTCTAGCTGAAATGAGCACTTCTGTTCTAGCCTTCGATATGTGAAGGTTCTGAAAAAAGGTCGCTTTCGCGCCCCATTTTGTATTTGGGGGTCTCTCTCTCATTTTTGCTACTGAACCACCTCTAATATAATTTAAATAAATAGTTCTTCCAGTTAAGTGATAGTTGGAGTTTTTTTTGAGCAATTTTTCCGTGCATATTAGAACCCGGTCTTCAATCTCTATTATACCTGTAAGTTAAATAAACTAATAAATTGTAATATGCATTTTTTAATAAAGAATTTCATTTTTGTAAATACAAGTTTCAAACATTCAAATGGCCAGGAAGGAGTGAATTTCAGCGTGTGGCAGTAGAAAGTTAGAAAATTTTAAAATAACAAATACAGCAGAAGAAAAAACTAGTCGGGTGTGCCAATTTCAAAACTTTCTTCTATTTCATACATGTTAATACTTCAGAATTCGCTATCGGAGTGCCAAAATTAAATGACAATCTATGCCCATCATGACGATTCTAAAGATATGAAATTCTATGCATTAGTTCTTGAGATATGACTATTGCTAAAATTGTGTAAATCCTGCAAAATGCAACACCACCTGTTGGGTGATTTACACCAAAACATAATCAGCAACAACTTATGGCAACGTTTAACTGAATCCGAAGTTTGAGGAAAATCCTTGCAATACTTTTACAGATGCTATTGCGAAAATCTTGAAACATCCAGTATAGCAGTGCCACCTGTTGGGTAATTTTCACCAAAACATAATAAGCACCAATATTTATCAAGGTATACCTGAATCTGAAGTTTGATGAAAATTCTTGCATTAGTTCTTAAGATAAGCGCAATTACAAAAATCGCAAAAAAGGCAGCATATTAGCACCACCTATTGAGTGATTTACACCAAAATGTAATCAAGCACTTTTAAGCACCAAAAATTCTATTTGAAAAATGTAAGCACTTTTAAGGACTTTCAAGGACCGTACGAACCCTGTTGATTTAGAAACCTAAAATACTTGGTAGTTAACCAGTATTTTAATGTAGGAAAAAAAATCATAAAAATCCGATTTAAATTTTTAAAAAATCTGATTTTTACAAAAAAATCATGTTTCTTTAACACCTTACTATTCGGAAATAGTGTTAACACAAAAAAGGGATTGTTCGCAGCTATGCATTTTTATGAAACAATGAATGAAATTTACAGAAATTAATATTTATATGGTGAAGAATGGAACAATGTTTTTCAATTTCCTATTAAAATATGCATATCTTAAACTATAATAGATTCCTTCTGCATAACAATTTTTGTGGCGAGTCCCTGAAAATGAAATTAAATTTGACACCATTATTGGAAAGATTTGATGCAAGAAAAAGGGGAAACACTTCTCTATTGCTTTCTATCAGAATAACAATACATGGCAATTATATCTACTTACAAATGAAAGTGACTTTGTAAATGTGCAGAGAAGAACCTTAGCATAGGCAGCGTTCATGATACAAAATAAATAGAAAAACCACTAACGTGATTTTTATAAGTTTTTATATATATATATATATATATATATATATAAATAAGTTAAATTTTGAATATAAGACAGATTGAGCTCAAGTCAATTCAAGCTCAAAAACTGTTATAAAAATTGTGTCCGTTTTTATCTCCATCTTCTACGTGTGCGACACTTTACGTCACATATAAGTATTTAATAAAAAATGCAAAATCTTGGAGATAGGAAGGAAAGGAAAGGGTAATTTAGGCTTCGGTTTTTAAGAAGCGCTATTGCACTGGGCTCCGGGGCCCTGTATTTATGAGCTGGAATTTATTCCAACCAATATTTAAATATTTACTAAAAAAAGAGAAGTTCCGGAGCTGGGCTTCCCTGATCTCAAGCTGATTAAGAGCCATTATTTTGAAAATCAGACAAGTGTGAGTGTTGTATTTTTTGTTTTGCTTGATTTTTTTTTTATGTTGAAGTAGAACACATTTAATGAATAATGTGCAATTTTGAAGCCCTGAAAATTTTTTCCCTTCCCTGTAGAAAATGTCAAAGTTCAAGGTTGTGACCGTCATTTTTCATGAAAAGTTAAATACGAGTGTGTTTGCAGTGCTAAAGCTATGGAAAGCAATGACATCCCAAAATTCTTTTGTGATGAAATATTAGTATAACACTACCTGCTTAGTAGACTGTATTCGTTTCCATGGGCATTGTTATTTTACATTGTTATGTTGCCTCAAAATGCAATGAAAATGACATTTTTGTCCGTTTTCCACACGTATTTTCTTATTTAAGCAATAGTACCCCATTTTTTTTTCTTATATAATACCAAAGTGTACTACTAGGACAAGCTAAATAATATGAAACTTTACCGGAATATTGCTGCTGTTAGCAGGAATAGTCTGTTAAATATTCAAAAATTTCAAAATAGGCAGCATTTCAATTAGTCTTTTCTCAAAACAGCATCACGGTTCAATAAAACAAAATATATCACGTAGTAGATGGAAGTATGTACAAACACATGGAAAAGAAAAAAAAGTGGGGCCTCGTCATATTTTTTTTTTTTTTTTTAAATATCAAAATTTACAAAAATTCACAGTCAAAATATCCCGTTTAAATTTCCCTTTTTTACATTTAGAACAAGGAAGGGGAAAGAAAAAGGGATATTCCATTTTCTCATAGGGAAAACACATAGCTAGCGGAACGAGAAACGGGATGTTTCGTTTTCTGATAGGGAAAAAGTATGATAAATGACAGTCCTTTTTGTGACTTTTGACATGTTTTAGGTAGCTTTCTTTACAAAAAAGCTACCTATTGCAGCCGTTCGGAGGAAAGCGATTTCAAAAAATTTTGGTATATTTTCATCGATCATGACCCCCAGACCCCGAAACCACCCTCCGTTCAAAATTGATATATATATATATATATATATATATCTGACCTATGTCACACTGTAACTCCCGTAATTATGAACCGATTTCGATGTAATTCGGTGTGTATATAGTACATACTAATGTCTCGACCGAGTTCGTTGGCCAGCTCCATCCGCCGTTTTGTTTCAAAATGGCGGCCATTTAAAATTTTTAAAAAAATTTAAAACTTGAAATGTGGTACCAAAAAATTAAAAATGGAAAAATATTTTTGTCTTATGTATTTGACCTTTATACAAAGATTCCGGAGCAGTTTTTGTTTCGTCTATATCTTAAAAAATGGCTGAGTTATAGCATTTTGAATTTCTAGCGTGGCTGACATTTTGAAACGTCCTGAATTTTGTCACGCGATAAAAGGCGTATTTATGAACCGATTTGGATGTAATTCGGCGTGTATATAGTACATACCAATCTCTCGACCGAGTTCGTTGGCCAGCTTCATCCGCCATTTTGTTTCAAAATGGCGGCCATTTAAAAAAATTTTAAAAATTTTAAATTTGAAATGTGGTACCAAAAAATTGAAAATGGAAAAATATTCTTTTCTTATGTATTTGACCTTTATACAAAGATTTCAAAGCAGTTTTTGTTTCGTCTATATCTTAAAAAAGGGCTGAATTATAGCATTTTGAATTTCTAGCGTGGCTGACATTTTGAAACGTCCTGAATTTTGTCACGCGATAAAAGGCGTATTTATGAACCGATTTGGATGTAACTTCGTTTATACATAGTACATACCAATGTCTCGACCGGGTTCGTTGGCCAGCTTCACCAGCCATCTTGTTTAAAAATGGCGGCCATTTAAATTTTTAAGAAAAATTTAAATTTGAAATGTGGTACCAAAAATTGAAAATTGAAAAAATATATTCTTCTTATGTATTTGACCTTGATAAAAAGATTCGGGAGCAGTTTTTGTTTTGTCTATATCTTAAGAAATGGCTGAGTTATAGCATTTTGAATTTCTAGCGTGGCGGACATTTTGAAACGTCCTGATTTTTCTCACGTAATAACAGGCGTATTTATGAACCGACTTGGATGTACCTTGGTGTGTACATAGTACATACAAATATCTCGACCGAGTTCGTTGGCCAGCTTCATCCGCCATCTTGTTTCTAAATGGCGGCCATTTAAAGAAATTAAAAAATAAAAAAATTTAAATGATATACCAAAAATTTGGAAAATGAAAAAGATTTTTTTTGTATGTGTTTGACCTTAATACAAAGATTCCGGAACAGTTTTTCTTTCGTCTATATCTAAAAAAAAATGGCTGAGTAATAGCATTTTGAATTTCTCTTGTGGCTGAAATTTTAAAACGACCTGATTTTTGTCACGCGATAACAGGCGTATTTATGAACCTATTTGGATGTAACTTGGTCTGTACATAGTACATACCAATGTCTCGACCGAGTTCGTTGGCCAGCTTCATTCGCCATCTTGTTTCAAAAGGGTTGCCATTTAAAAAAAATTAAATTTAAAATTCAAAATGAGGTATTAAAAAATTGGAAAATGAAAAAGATTTTTTTTATGTGTTTGGCCTTGATACAAAGATTCCGGAGCAGTTTTTGTTTCTGAAAATTTGTTCTTTTCTTGATATCTTAAAAAATGGTTGATTTATAGCACTTTGAATTTCTAGCATGGCTAACATTTTGAAACGATCTTGTATTTGTCACGCGATAACACAGGTATTCACCTATTTCGATGTAAGAAGGCATGTGGATAGTATACATCAACACCTCGACCAAGTTCGCTGGCCAGATTCATCAGCCATCTTGTTTCAAAATGGCGGCCATTAAATTAAAAAATATATATATATTCAAAGTGAGGTGCAAAAAAATTAGAAATTGAAAAAGGTTTCTTTCTTAAGTATTTGATCTTGATATAAGGATTCAGGAGCATTTTTTGTTTGTCTTTACCTTAAAAAATGGCTCAGATATAGCAGTTTCAATTTCTATTGTGGGTGACATTTTGAAAAATCTGATTTTTTGCATGCGACAGCACTCCTATATATTAACCGATTCCGATGTGAGTGAGCATGTGCACAGCAATTACTAAGGTCTCGACCAAGTTCACTGCTTAGCCTCATCCACCATGTTGTCTTAAAATGACAGGCACTTTAAGAAATTGCCGAATTTGGCAGCCAAATATAAGTTACTTTAAAGAAAAGCAGCTTGGATAAAGCTGACTAATTTCGCGAAATTCTCATTCATTATATTGATAAAAATTAGTAATTGAATCTCCTATATTCGGTTTCCACTAAATTGAGCTTCGTGTGTTTGCATGATATAAGTTGGCTCTTTTTAAATAAGGATTATGAAAGCTACCTCTTCCTCCCGGCACTGGCCGGAAGGACTTTTTTAAATACAAATATGACGAGACACCACTTTTTTTTCCTTTTTCAGGTGTTTGTACATACTTCCAACTACTACGTGATATATTTTGTTTTATTGAACCGTGATGCTGTTTTGAGAAAAGACTAATTGAAATGCTGTCTATTTTGAAATTTTTGAATATTTAACAGACTATTCCTGCTAACAGCAGCAATATTCCGGTAAAGTTTTGTATTATTTTGTTTGTCCTAGTAGTACACTTTGATATTGTATAAGAAAAAAAATTGGGGTACTATTGCTTAAATAAGAAAATACGTGCGGAAAACGGACAAAAACGTCCTTTTCATTGCATTTTGAGGCAACATAACAATGTAAAATAACAATGCCCCATGGAAACGAATACAGTCTACTAAGCAGGTAGTGTTATACTAATATTTCATCGCAAAATTCTTTTGTGATGTCGTTGCTTTCCCAAGCTTTAGCACTGCAAACATACTCGCATTTAACTTTTCATGAAAAATGACGGTCACAACTTTGAACTTTGACATTTTCTACAGGGAAGGGAAAAATTTTTCAGGGCTTCAAAATTGCACATTATTCATTAAATGTGATCTACTTCAACATAAAAAAAATCAAGCAAAACAAAAAATACAACAATCACACTTGTCTGATTTTCAAAATAATGGCTCTTAAGCCCTGATCTTAGGAAAAATAAAATTTGAAGAAGAGGAAAAAAAAAATTTGCATGATTTTACTGTAACATGAAGTTACAGCACTTACTTCTGCATGCAGAAGTAAAACCATGCATATAAGCATAAAACCACTAAGAATGAAGATGTAGATGATGTGCAAAGGATTGTGTAATTTTACCTCCGCACACAATCCACCTCCTTCGGCCATCACAAATGGACATAGAGCATAATAAAGCGATATTCTGTAAAACTATAAAGTTTAGTTTTAGAAGGTGTAAATATATGACCCCAGTTCTCCATATCTAAACCTCTAAGGGGTTGTTAGAGAATTGAAAAAAAAAGCACTATACTTAGCATTATAATAAACTTTTTTAATTGTGTTAACTATTAATGGAAATATAATACATAAACTATGCTATATTTAGATAACTTTTTTCAGAAAATTACGCTAGAAAAAGTAAAGCATTATAAACCTTATTTATGTATAAGAAATAATAGATGTTTACAATTACACTAGACATTAAAAAAAAGGTAAATGGGTTTATAAAAAATATAATGTTTACCTGATCTCAAATTCGTTATTCAAGTGAAGTTTCGCGATTTGTTTTTGGATAATCCATAAATGAAATTTCATTGACAGTTGTTCAAATTGAGTTCGGCCTGCAGGCATACGCTTTTAAAGCAGAAGAATAAATTACACTTCCTGTTTCTAAAAGAGACACCAGCTGGCCAGTTATATCAGAAACTGAATTAGAATAAAATATCCTTTTTTTTTTTTTTTACTGGCTTAGATAAACAATAATTCTATTCTTTACACGTAACAGTTACATATTTCAATATTACAAAACTTTAAATAACTGCACACTGAATGAGGGCTCTCATTTTACTTAGAATATAATAGTGAATTTAAAAAAGTTTTAATTACAGAACCAAAATGTCTAAATAATGGAAAACATAAATAAATTTCAAATTTAAGCAGCTGCTTTGTCGAGACAAAATGTAAACATTTTTTAGCTCCGTAAACATTTTTAGCGCATGCTCATTGAGCGAGAATTGCTTAGATTTTTTGATAGAAATGGTCCGTCTTACGAGCCAATCAGAGAAGACTTGCGTTATGTGGACGGCCAGAGTCTAGTCGCCTGTATACATACACCCCCCCCCCCCCAAAAAAAAAAAATTAAAAATAAATTGTTTTTGAGAAAAAAAAGGAATTTTTCTTAATATTTTAGAACTTTTCAAAATGCCCCATGCGAACTGCATAGCAAAGAAAATCCCAATATTTTCCCCCAAAAAATAATTTCTAAATTTTTTGAAATTTTAAGCCTCAAAAAAAAAAAAAAATAAATAAATAAATAAATAAATAAATAAAATGAAAAAAATAGAATTTTTTTTTCTTACCTTTATATTCAAATATATCAAATTCGATGCACAGTTTTATTTATATAGAAAAAACAAACTTATATAAAAAATATTGGGGATTTTCATAGATATGCAGTTCGCATGGGGCATTTTGAAAAGTTCTAAAATATTACGGAAGGTTCCTTTTTTTTTTTCAATAAATTATTTTTTTATTTTTTTGTGGTAAATGTATGCCATAATGCATATAATGTACCCTTGAATAATATTTAAAGTGAAATTTACAAAAAAATAAAAAAAGGATTTTATAGGTCCCTCGTCCCCTTAAACGAAAATACCGAATTTTTAAAAATGGAATTCAATTGCGCTACATTCTATAAAAAGTCTTTTCTGTATAACACAGAGTTACAGATATGGAAAATCTGGAGCTCATGATCATAATGCTATTGAAATAGAACCTCAGCATAAGCTGAAGTTTTCATTTATTCCAGCAACGCTGAAGTATCAATCAGTACAGTCGTGGGAAAAAAAAATAAATACCCCCTACTAACTGTGCAACAAATTATTGTAGAAAAAAGTTATTGGTACCCACTGAGCTTAATATATAACAGGAGATATGTCTAACTATTTCCTGACATGATTTCCAGCGGTCAGTGCGGAAGGATACAGTGGCGATCATTTTAGTTCGTATTCATGGCAAAACATGCTGTTTATCACATTCATTTGCATGATTAAAGAATTATTCATTAATTTGATAAGTACAGCTTAATTAGAGAAGCATAAATTAGGATAATAATAAATGAGAACACTAATATCTAACATTGACAACGCAGACTATTTTTTACCCTTGTCTAGCATGCTTCATTTGCCTTGCAAGCTTCTGACCGCCGACTTAGAACTCCTGTTATATATGGAGCTCAGTGCCGGTACCAGACGATTGAAAATAAAGTCTATTTCTAAATGATGTATATAAAATTTACTTAGAGGACCATCTACTTATCAAAACGAACCGAAATTTTGTTTTTTGAACAATAATAACTAAGTTTCACACCATAAATAAGTTCTACACCCTTCAATTAGCCTAAGCCTAAATTTTCATGAAATTCGTATGATTTGTTTCCGAGAAATTAATTATTTTATAATGAGCATATTTTATGTGCTGTATCCAAATTGAGCTTCTGTACCTGATTGTTCATATGCTACAGAATGAGTATGTCACTTCTATTAATGTGTTATTTCTTACCAATATGAACATTTCACTCACTCAATGTGTTTCGACTATTGGCAACCAAATGTTTCAATAAAATGAGCAAAATATATTTTTTTAAATTATGCTTTTCTGGACATCATAGGCGCCCACTTAAGGCTCCTGTCCCTGCCGGCGAAGACACTCACGAGCTAATGCTAATTCTATGTGGAGGGATTTTTCTAATATCTCGTTTGCATTTCGACATTTTTAAATATTTATTTTGCTTTGGATAACAGAGGTCTCTACATCGCATCTTTTTTACTTTTTCGATTTTGGTCGCATATATTTTTTTTATAAAGTTACTTTCACTTTCAAAACCGGTTCTGAAAATGAAAGTGTCATTCTAAAAAATATCTGCAACCAAAATCGAAAAAGTAAAAAAGGTGCGATGTAGAGACGGATCTCGGCTATCCAATGCAAAAATATTATTTTATAATGTCTAAATGCAAACGAGATATTAGAAAAATCCCTCCCCATAGGATTAGCATTAGCTCGTGAGTGTCTTCGCCGGCAGGGACAGGAGCCTTAACCATATTTTTGAAGTTTTTAACTCATAATTCAAAAACTACTTGGAAGAATTCGAATTTGAGAATTCACATAAAGCTGGACATAATAAATATAAACCTATTAAAAAATTGTGCTTTGCCATTCATATTTTTTTCGAATATTAATCTCATAATTCATATTTTATTTAAAATGAATTGGAAAATAAATTTAAAATTTTAATCTAGAGTCAAGATTATATTATTTACAAATAATGAAAAATTATATAAATATTCTAAAAATACATATATCATTTTATAAAAAATTTACTGTAGGTATTTAAAATATATAATTTATATATGTACACTCATGTTTGTGAAAATTGCAACACCATAAAGGAATGACGCTATTGAGCTGAAAATTTCAGAGAATGCAAAGTATAGTGTGTTGTGCAAATGATTCCAATTTCAGAGTCACCCAGCATGTGTGGGCTGAGCATTGCCCTCTGAACTGGTGCTGAAACCGTATAAACAGAGGACTGTAGCGAGTCGTTGTGAATTGTCTATGGCTATTTGCTAAACGTTATGTTAGACGCAACTATGCCTCTTCAACGAAAAAGGGCGGCACTTCAACAACTAACGGAGTTTCAGTGGGAGATAATTATCGGCCTTCGTGAAGAAAGATTTTTCTATCGTGCAATAGTAGCTCGTGTACAGCGTAACAGCAGCAGAGGGATGCGAGCTTGGAAGCAGTGCACCGAAGAGGATCGGACAACTCGGAAATCTGAGAGTGGAGGCCGAACGGTTACGTCAACGCGCAATGATATACACATGGTCCACGTGGCGCTGACGGACCGTACAGTTACATCTAGATAAAAGACAGCACATTGGTAAACTGCTACAGGTGTATCACTGTCTGCATCATCAATTTGTCGACGTCTGCTGCACCGTGGACTGCGTGGAAGACCTCCTTTATACAGGATCCACCTAACGCAAAACCACCTGCGGCTGCAATGTGCTTGTGGACATAAAGACTGGCATGCAGATTGGCAATAAGTTATTTTATCTGACGAATCTTGCTTTAATTTGTAGTACCATCATGACCGCATTCGTGTTAAACGATAAGCCGGTGAACGCAACCTTCCGAAGTGCATTATCGAACGTCATAGTGAACGAACACTGAGAGTTATAGTCTGGGATGTGATTGCGCATCATGGACAGTGGCAGCTGCTACGAATTTTGTGTCATATGAACAGCAACAGGTACATCAGTGAAGTGTTGGAGCTCGAAGTCGTTCCTTTCCTTCAAAGAATTTCTGGAGCTATCGTTCAACAGGATATTGCCCGCACACTCAGAAATGAATACTCAGATTTCACGAAATTTTCTTTGTTTTTGACGAAACAGTTTCCTGGGAAATGATCCGAGCGAATATTTCGTAAAATTGATGAAATTACATTCTTCACTTGCTTGACGATATAAATTTCGTCAAAAGTTGGCTAGTGGCGCAATCTATCGAACAGTTTGGAAGCTCCTTATTGACAGGGGGAAGAAAAAATTCACTTCTAGTTTCCCTCGGGGTGATTCGAACCCGCGGCCTTTGGCGTGGCAGACCGTTGCTCTTCCAACCTGCTATTGGAGACTTGTATAGATTTGCTTTTAGATTGACGTAATGAATTCTGCTGCGTGTTTATGTTTTTATAAGGTAGATTGTAATTTTATCGGTGCTGCTATAATTTCTGAAAGTTTTAAGTGAGGTTAATTTATTATTATGGTTTTCTCATGATCAATGAATAATTATAATATGGCTTGATTAAATAATTTATTAGTGAAATTTTCTTTGCTTAATGAATGGTTAGAATATGGTCGGGTTAATTTGTTGCTCACAAATAACGAATTGTGAAGTGCATGTAGCGTGAGATTTTATCACTTTGAGTAGAGGGATAAGATTTTAACACTTTACTGTTTATAAAGGGAAGAGGGATCAATTATGTTTATTTTTAATTTGATTGAAAACAGAATATACTTCTTAAATAAATTTAAAAAAAATATCCTGGAAGTTTGAAATATTATTGACAAATTTTCTTTTTGAATGGTTTTGAAGAACACAGGAAATTTATTCTTTTCGAATTAAAACATAACGAACAACATATAAATAAATAAAAAATAATAATAAGCATTCCTAAAAATTTCAACAGCTAAAAAAATAACTAATGAAGAAACAATAACTACCTACATTTCAGTATTTTTTGAACGGCATTAAAAAGTGCTGTTTTAAAATAAATTATTACAGGACTAATAAATATAATACCTATAATAAATATAAACAAGCAAATATCTGCTTGCTAAAATCGCAGGATTTGAGGAGGTAGAGCAACTGTTTCCTTAAAATGCATTGAGTCTGACCGTGATTGAGGCAAAACTTTCTTCAAATATTTGAGAGTTTACCTTTCGTTAAATGTCACGTGATGTTGATAGGAAATGATCGTAAAAAACGACGAAATACAGCTCAAGGATTTCTGAATCGTCAAAAGTGAGAGTTTTATTTCTGAGAGTGCGCTCTCATGTTGCAAGGAATGTTTAAGATCTTGTCAGTAGAACACATACAGCTTATTCCGCGGCCTGCGTATTCGCGGATATGTCGCCCATTGAACATGTGGGTGATTTCGTTGATCGGCGTCTCGCTCGTTAGCTTCCTCCTATAGCTTCTACAGCTATGAACTTTGGGTAAGCAATCAAAGAATATGGGATGCTCTTCCCTAGTCAGACATTCAAAATCTTTTTGACTCCATGCCACGCCGTATAGCATCACTTATTGCAGCGCGTGGTGACTGCACCAAATACTGAATTCGGACACTTAATATTGTTTCTTTTTTTGCTTTGAAAATGTAATCATTTGTTTGTACTAAAATCAGTCGTTTATCTATTTAATTTAATTCTGATGATTCCTTCATTGTGTTGCAATTTTCACACTCGTGAGTGTGTTTTCATAAAAATTGAGCGCTTTCGAGCAAACACTTGCTCATCATTGCGGTTGCAAACGAACACAAATACACAGTGACAAAAGTAGGGAATTTTATCTTTTAAGTGTTGTAGAATGGAACAATCCATTAAAATAAAACAGAGGTAAGAGTAGAGGGGGAAGTGAGGAATTCGATAATCACATCTCGTTTTGACTATTCCTAAGAGTCTAAACCATAATTTAGGAATATTGTAGGATAATGAATCATTGCATGTTTTATCTTTTTATATAAAAATTTTATGGATTCAATGAATCAATAGAAATAAGTGAATCCATAGAAATTTTATGTAAAAAAGATAAAACATGCAATGATTCCTTATCCTACAATATTCCCAATTTCTGGGACTGCCTCTTAAGAATAGTTCAAAAGGAGATGTGATTATCGCATACCTCCCTACCTACCCCTCACTCCTCTGGTTTATTTTAATGGTTTGTTCCATGCTCCAACAATTAAATGATATATTTCACTGATTTTATCATTGTTCATTTGTGTTCATTTATAACCCTGATGATGAGCAAGTGTTTGCTTGAAAGAGCTCGATTTTATGAAAAGTCAGTTTTGTATATAAAGTATATAGTTTAAACACCTGCAGTAAATATTTTATAAAATTATATATGTGTCTTTAGAACAATTATATAATTTTTGTTATTTTCATGTAGTATAAGATGAATCTGGATTGTGTGAGTGTGTTTTTTCATATCTCTTTTACAGAGAGCAAATTATTTATTTCTAGATGCAATTATGTAATCTAAGTAGACAGTCGGGTTATAAAACATCATAAGCAAATGATTGTACAATAGGTCTGATTCAGACATTTAAAAAATATTTACAGTTTTAAAAATGAAAGATGGGTTTGGCTTGTTTGTGATTCACTCATACTAACATCTCAAAACTTACTTAATTTGAATAGTGTTTCTTTATGAATACAAGAATCTTTCATGTAGTATGGTAAAAGAGTTTCACTATTCCGGTTTATAAGAGCTGATGGTAGGATTCCAGTATGGCGCAGACACCGTAAAACAAATTCTGTATTTTACAACAAAAGGTATTCGCAACCAGGCTGCCAACACAGTTGATGTAACATTTACAAGATTTTGTCTTTAATAGTGATGTAAAATTTCTAAAGTCTAGTGAAAGTCGTATTGCTGTTGGCTGCAAGGTGCACTTGACAGAAAAAAATCGATTTTTACTTCACTTGCTGCTTGAATTCGCTTTAAACCTTTGAGCTCTGATGGGTGAATTTCTTCCCACTTAATTTTAATCTCCAAATGTCACATTGGCACCGGAATATTCAACCAAATTTATTTGAAAATAGATAAATTCATTTTGTCATGTAAATCATAAGCCGAATCTTTTGTTTACAAAATACTGGTGCTAATGTGATATTTGGGCATGTTGAAGAAATTCACCGCCAGAGTTCAAAGGGTTAACAGCATCGGTGCTAGAATTAAACTTCACAGCATCGATGATTGAAAAATGACCACATAAAGTACAAGAAAAAGCACAGTATTTTACAAGAAAAGCTACTGGTACCGCGGCTGCCAACGCAGTTGCCTGTAACATGTACAAGCAGTTGTCTTTGATAGTGCTGTAAAATTTCTCAACTCTAGAGAATCTCGTTGCTATTGGCTGTGTGGTGCACGTGACATGGCTAATTCGATTTTTACCGTATTTGAATTCGATTTCACAGCATCGGTGATTGAAAAATTATAACATAAAGTGCAGGAAAAAATCATAACATTTTTTTTTCACAGTGCTTGAGATCATGAACCCAAGTTGTCAAAAAGCCACTAATCAAGCTGACTGTGAGTCACAATGGTGTGGGCTGTTTTTACATGGCGTGGACTGGGCCTTCTCGTCAAACAGAACTAATGAATGATATGGAGATCTTTTGCAGCCATTCATGGACTTCATGTACCCAAAAACGATGGAATTCCCAATGACAATACGCCATGCAACCGTGCCAATATCGTTCGCGAATTGTTTTAGGAACATTCTGGACAATTCCAGCGAATGATTTGGCTACCTACACTGTAAAAAAATTCGTCAATATACACAAACTTTCCCTTAAAATTTTACGGAATAGTTTCATTTTTCTTAGAAAACAGTACAATTTCCGTAATTGACATTATGAGATTATAAATCCGTGTAAATTCAGTAAGTCTTCCGTAAATTTTACGGAATGTTTCTGTATCGCTTTCAAAACAGTACAATTTCCGTAAATGATGTTTAGAAATAACTGACATGTTTGGAAAGTGAAGGAATTAATTGTTGTATGCAAGGACGGATCCAGCCCTTAATTTAGAGGGAGGTGGGGGGGGGGGGTATGCCTCTTTTTGGGGAGGGGGAGGGGGGTGTCACACCATTTCGTGATCAATTTTTTTATTGAAGGCTATTCCTAAATTAAAACTGGTGATTTTTCTGATACTTTCATGAATTCATTTTCATTCATAAATACGAAAAAATTGCATTACTATTCGTAAATATATATATATTTCATTCAGATACCAAGAAATCGAAGCATTTCCCATTTTCTTATAAATGCGAAGAATGATTCAGAAATGTTGTCAAGTTAGCATTTTAAGCCAATTTTTAGGACTTGAGAGCCACAGAAATGTCGTCATGAGGGAGCAATTAGCATTCGCGTCCGTAAATTTTGATTAAAATTCCAAATTTTATGGAATTTTTGGAAAGATCCTTTGCTTTTATTGAAAAATAGAAAACACTTTTTAATCACATAGTTTCAGAATAAGTGCACTTACAAATTTCTTGAGATAAAAAATATTTTCAAAGATGTATCAGAAATTACCTAATTTTGATTTGAGTAGAGCTTTAAAGAGCCAGAGAGATTCAGATTGTTGAACGGGGATTGGGGGGGGGGGGGGGTCATGACTCTTGGATCCGCCACTGTTTGTATGTACTTGTCTTACAGTGATATTATTTTCAATGAAACTCCAATATTGGCTAAATGTGGCTCTATATTGAAAATATATCCAATGATTTCCCAATGTGTCGGTTTTACGTGGGTTTTCAAGTAAAACCGCTAAAAGTTTTGGCGCCATCTATGCATGTACATTTAAACTATATAGTATTTTAACACTGTGGTATTTTTCTTTCTTTCTTTCTTTTTAAATAAAAAGTTTTTAAATTGTTTTTAATTTTTTTTTACAATATTTAAAAAAATAATCTGATATTTAAATAAATTTTATTAATTCTTTTTAAGTTTCAGACAGTTGAGAAGGAAATGTTACAGTTTATTTTTCATAATGATTTTAAAATAATACTTATTATTATTTAAAAAAAACAATTGAAAATCTCTATTTTTAATTTTAATATTTTTTAATCTATTCACTTTAACGGATTCGCACATAAAACTTAAAACAAATCTGAAACATAATAACAAAATTATAGATGTATATACAAATAAATAAATAAAAATAATAGTACAATAAAATTTTTAAAATCTTGCAAAAAAGAAGCAATTATTACTTATTATACATTCTTTCATGCACGTAATATTTTAAAGACTATTTTTTTTCTTTTTATAAAGCATGAAATTAAAAAGCTAAATTTTCAAAATTGTGGAAATATTCAGAATTGTACAAGCAGTTGAAAAATATCTCCAACGATAAAACGTTCCTTGTTTAACATCGTCCCTTTACTTCATAAAAAGCATCTGAAATAAGTAACGATCTTTGGAAACGTAACTCGAGTCCCCAATGGTATGGTGGTTAAGAGATAATCTGGTAGAGGCCGGTTCCCCAGTTCGATTCCACCCTAGGTAAGTGTTGTTTCATTACTGTTATTTGAATAAATTAGAGATACGCTACCTTTATAAACGTGTCCGTTGAAATTGATAAAGGTGTAAGTTTCTCGAAAAGTTGTATGATTTTTTTTTTTTTTTTTTTTTTTTTTTGCCTTTGAAACAAAAAATTTTAAATACGGATATATAGAAAAAAAAAAAAAAAAAACGGAAAAATTTTGTGAAAAAACGGAAAGTTTTTTGGAATTTACGGAAAAAAAATTTTCCGTTAAAAAACGGAAATAGTACTGGCGTCTGGATTGCCAGTACTATTTCCGTTTTTTAACGGAATTTTTTTTTTTACAGTGTAGATCACCAGACATGAATTTCATGGAGCACGATGCAACATCTGGTCGTCACAAGGATTCATCTAATCCAAGGTATTTAGTACAATTTCAGAAGGAAAATTTGTACAGACTCTTTTCTTCGCCGAGGCAGCAATTATTTGACATGTCACAGAAATGGTTCATTCCACTACTTGAATCAGATGTGGTAAATTAGCGACAGCAAAAATGGTACAGAATTTATTGCATGAAATGCAGTACCGTTTGGATGTTTTCTTATGGACCAAGGGAAGTCCCATGGTTGGTTGGTGTTATAGGGTTTTATGGCACAAAATCCCAATAATGACATGGTGAGCCAAAGTAAGGGAAAACAAGACCACTAAAAATACTCAAAGAAAGTGAAGCTAAAAGATTGTCAATAAAATAAGAAGAGTAAAGTTAAAAATAATGGGAAAAAACAATGAGTAAAGCTATCTGGATGGGATAACCCATGCAGATGTAGTCATACAAATGTAGAAAACTAATAATGCAAAATTAAAAAAAAAGTAATATTTCAATATAAAATGCTGTTTGGATGGAGTGGAAGTCACATAGAACAGTTATAATGCGTGCATACAAATTTTTGAGTTTTATTCTGTATTGTGTTTAAATATTTTCTTCGTATCGTTATTTACAACGGAGAAATTATTACTTATAAAAGATGCAATCATTTTTACCTACCCTGTATGTGTATATGAAACAAATATTTCTCTTATACCAACACTTCAGGCATTATTATCATAGTAGCCATCACAGTATAGACACATTTTCCTTCTCTATATTACATTTATATAAAAAAAAATCATGATACAATTCGTTTTCATTTAAAAACTCTTTATCTCGTTTGTATACACATTTAAATCAATTACCATAAGACACATTTTCTTTACTTTTTCATAAAAACTGTAAGACATATTTCCTTATTTTACTTTAAAACATATATTTCAGCAGGTTTAAAACATGCTACATAATTTAACCAAATATTTCTCTTCGAATAAAAAAATATTAAAATATTTTTTTATTAACACATAAATCGCCTTTCTTTTTATCTATTGTGGCGTAATATATTTTATTTTATTGTAAAATCATTTATCTAGCTTGTACGCTGTGTGTTCAAGTGTATCCCAGTTTAAAAAAAAAAAATTCTTTATTTTGCGAAATATTACGAAATTTTCTGTCTAATTAAATTCGCGACAAAATTTAGAAATTTCGTTTTCTATATATAGATTAAACGGAAGAAGCAAAACGTGAAAACTTTTGTAACGGAACAATTGAATTAGATTTTGGCCGTAATAATTAAATTATTTTCATACAGAAAGCCACAATATCATTCATCAGTGAAGGCTGTAATTAAATAAAAGCCCTGCTGCTGACATAAGCAGAACAGAAAAAATCTCTGCTTCCTGCATTCGTATATCTTCCCTTTATAAATAAAGTACATGGAATATTTAAAGATATATATATATATATATATATATATATATATATATATAATATTTTCAGTGCCACTGATTCAAATAAATGTTGTACATCGCTTTTGGTGCAACATAGGAGAATGAGGTTTATAAAATTAGTTAATCCATTAATTGGTGAGTGATTATTTGTTTGAAAATAATAAAAGCTCAGAAAGGTAAAACTACAAAAGTTTAATTTGTCATTTAAAAAAAAATGAAGTCGGTAAAATGATTATTTGTAGAAACCAATTTTTTCATTTTCTACAAAAAAAAGTGAAAGAGTTAAATGAAATATATTGTTTTAATATATCTCTTCGAATAAAAAAATATTTAAATATTTTTTATTAAGGGGACAAGGGACCTTAAAATATTTTTTTTTGTAAATTTCACCTTAAATATTATTCAAGGGTACATTATATGCATTATGGCATGCATTTATCACAAAATAAAAATATTTTTGAGAAAAAAATGGAATTTTACGCGGTCTTAGAAATCTTCGAAATGCTGCCTGCGTCTTCCATATCAATGAAAATCCCCAATATTTTTTTTTTTTTATAAAAGTTTGGTTTATATATATAAACAAAATAGAGCATCGAATTTTATATATTTGAATGTAAAGGTAAAAAAAAAAAATTGAAAGTTTTTGAAATTTTTTCAAAAAAATTTCAAAATTTCAAAATTTTTCAATTTTTTCTTTATTTTTTGTAAATTTCATCTTAAACATTATTCAAAGGTACATTACATGCATTATGGCATGCATTTATCACAAAAAAAAATTATTTTTGAGAAAAAATGGAATTTTACGCATTGTCTTAGAAATCTTCGAAATGCCCCCTGCGCGTCCCATATCAATGAAAATCCCCAATATTTTTTATAAAAGTTTGATTTATATATATAAATAAAATAGAGCATCGAATTTTATATATTTGAATTTAAATGCAAAAAAAAATTAAAAATTTTGAAATTTTTTTTAAAAAATTTCAAAAATTTTCATTTTTTGTTATTTTTAGTAAATTTTATCTTAAATATTATACAGGGGTACATTATATGCATTATGGCATGCATTTAGCACAAAAAAAAATAAATTTATTTTTGAGAAAAAAATGGAATTTTACTTATTTTTTTATTAAAAGGAATGACCCCTGAGCAACCCATATCAATGAAAATCCCCAATATTTTTTATAAAAGTTTGTTTTATATATATAAATAAAAATAGAGCATCAAATTTTATGTATTTGAATTTAAAAGTTAAAAAAAATTAAAAAATTTAAATTTTTTGAAATTTTTTCGAAAAAATTTCAAAATTTTTAATTTTCTTTTTTAACCTTTAAATTCAAATATTTTAAATTTGATGCTCTATTTTATTTATATTTATAAAACAAACTTTTATAAATAATATTGGGGATTTTCATTGATATGGAAGACACAGGGGGCATTTCGAAGATTTCTAAGACGACGCGTAAAATTCCATTTTTTCTGAAAAATAATTAAAAAAAATTTTTTTGTGATAAATGCATGCCATAATGCATATAATGTACCCTTGAATAATATTTAGATGAAATTTACAAAAAATAAAAAAATTTATTTTTAAGGATTTTAAGGTCCCTTGTCCCCTTAACACTCAAATCTCTTTTCTTTTTAATTATTACGGCGTAATGTATTTTAGCTTATTGTAAAATCATTTACCTAGCTTATAAGTGTGTTCAAGTGTTTCCCAGTTTTAAAAAATATATAAATTCTTTATTTTGCGAAATATTACTAAACTTTCTGTCTAATTAAATTCTCGACAAAATTTAGAAATTAGAAAAGAGATTTGTGTGTTTATAAAAAATATTTAAATACTTTTTTATTCGAAAAAATATATTAAAACAATATATTTCTTTTAACTCTTTCACTTTTTTTGTTGAAAATGAAAAAATTGGTTTCTACAAATAATAACAAAGGTAAAAACATTAATTGAAAAAGAATATTTGTACACGTTTCTAATATGCAATTATTTACACAAGTTGAATTGTAATAAAACAAATTAGTATTTTTATTAATTTCCTTTTGCTTTAAGATTCTACACTAGTCACGGGAAGAAATGGTCAAGCCAATTTTAATCGTATGTGAGCCATGGTAGCGTTCTTTACAGATTTCTCGCTCGCATATTAATATTTTTAAAGGATTTATTTTGCATAGGATACCTGAGGTGGATAACTCTTAATTGTGAATTTGTAATTTTTTAATTTAGATACAGTAGTTTTTAAATGCAGCTACTTTAACTTTTAGAACCGGTTCCAAATCGAATGCTTCCCATCAAAATTGGGAAAGAAGTTGTTGAATCACGACAGCAGTAGGAGTTCGTGAGTTATCATGAATTTAAACGATTCCAGCATGACTCTTCGTTTGTTTTAAATGACACTCCGCAGGCGATTATTGCCCGATAATGCACTCGCATTTGGCGAGAGAATAAATCCTGTCGTCCATATAAAGGGCTTTGAAGATCAGCTCTAACTGATATGTTGCACGCGGCTATACTACAGCTACATTGGCGCACTCTGTTAAAAATTTTGCAGCATTCTGGCAGGTCATTCGACCGTTTTTTGAAAAAACGGTTTCATAACCATAATTTAACTGTATTCTGACCATAAAATGGCCAATAATATGGTCAGAAGAGTGTTAAATTAACGGTTATGTAACCGTTCTAGGAAAAAACGCTCAAATGACCTGCTAGAATGCTGCAAATTTTTAACAGTGCAGTGTACAGATCCGCTTCGTGCCAATTGGATGGTCACTTAGCACCGCGATTGGAAGTTGAAAAAAAATGCCCCTCGTACAACCAATATTGCTCCAGGTATCTGATGTAACGGCCGATAACTTTTTAACAATGAATAATCTTTTTATGAATAATCTAATGAATCTTACAATAATCTTTATATCATTAATTAATCATTTGAAATTAGAGATAATTGTTAATTCATCCAAAATTTATGAGAAGTATTATATATAGCGTTATGTGAGGTAAAATTACAGGTGAAGGATTCTACTCATTCTTGGCAAAATGACATAAAGGAAAACAACACTGTTAAAAATTTGCAGCATTCTGGCAGGTCATTTGACCATTTTTTCCAAAAACGGTTAAAACAACCGTACTTTAACACTATTCTGACCATATTATTGGCCATTTTATGGTCCGAATATAGTTAAATTATGGTTATGAAACCGTTTTTTCAAAAAACGGTCGAATGACCTGACAGAATGTTGCAAAATTTTTAACAGTGAAGTTCGGAAATTGTACTTCTAACGTGGCAAATGAGATTACTGTTAAACATTTGCTGCATTCTGTCCACTCATTTGACCGTTTTTATCAAAAACGGTTACACAACCGTAATTTAACACTTTTCTGACTATACTATAGGCCATTTTATGGTCAGAATATAGTTAAATTACGGTTATGAAACCGTTTTTTCAAAAAACGGTCGAATGACTGGACAGTTTGCTGCAGTTTTTTAACAGTGTTGCGTTCGTGCTGTAACTAGATAGATAGATAAATAAGATCTTGGCAAAATAGGTGTTGCATTCTTATGCAAAAATGCATGAATACAAAATTTATTACGATTATTTACAGGGGGCACCAAAAGTCTTGCCCTGATTATAAATATTTATTGTGCTCAAACTATTATAATTAGACATATGTTTGTCTGGATACATTGTAAGTACTGTTATAATTTTTTTATAAGTCCACGTACCTCAGTAAATTCCAACATGTGCCTCCTTGGTAGTTCGGAGAATGTCTGAGCTCTATTCTTGTTCCCGCCAAGTGTTCTTAACATGTCTTCTGTTACAGTACACACAGTAGCTTTAGCAGCAGATATTTGAAGTTCACGTGTTGATTGAGTAGAACTCCGCCAAAACGATTGCCGAACGCGTTCAACAATTGCTTCACTCGCACTAGGCTTGCCACTTCCAGGCAGATCAGCAACGTTGCCTCTTTCTTTAAACCTGTCATACCATCGCTTTATTGATTTTGCATCAGGAATGTTGCATTCATAACAACGTTCAAATGTTCGCAGAAGATTAAGGGACGATTTCGTTACGTGAAACCAAAGCACACATTGAGCTTTTTCTTAAATGGACGCCATTTCGACCAAAAATATCTTCCTTACAAAGTCCTTCTTCCCTGAGTCGCTCCATTGGTGCAATCGCGTCATTTATTGCACAAAAACAACTTCCTAAACTGGCCTATCCAATGATACAACAAGTTACATCATCATACAAACGGTTAATTTGTAAAGAATTATTATAATCAGGGCAAGACTTTTAAGTTCACCCTGTATATTAACCCTTTTTATCACCGTGTTGCAGATCTGCAACATACCCGAAACGTCGTTGTTATTTCAACAGTAAATTTCAAAAGACGATCTTGTTGATTGTTGTTATTCTATTACACTACTATTAACATAATTATTTCATTAAATCCGCAATAAATGTCGATACTGATTTTTTTTTTTTCGCCAAAGTTTGATTTATCGCTTGATCAGCTACACGTGATTTTTTTAAAATTAAGCTTTGAAATACAAAAGTTAAAAAAGTCTGCAGACGTCTACAAGTATATTGTTTTCAAAGGTGAGTTTAAATTCTTTATTTAACCCGGGAGAACTCGCTGCATGAGATTTTCTCTCACAGTCATACTTTTTTAAGACTCTTATTTAAACTATTTTTCATTTTAATTAAAATTTCAAAATGTTTTACAATTATTTTACCTATTTTGTGAATAAAAGTACTAAGCCAACCAAAAAAAGTTGATATTATATGAATGTAAAGTAAAAGAAAAGCAATTGGCATTCTCACTAGCGAGTTCTCCCGGGTTAAAGACCATTTTCGAGCTAGGAAATTTATAATATGCATAAGATAAAAGTAAACTTTTGTTGGTTGCAGATCTGCAACAACGCGCCATATCTTCTCTTGTAATGGATTTTTTAAAAATATAGAAAGAGCATTGAAAATATCTTCTAATGGTTACTTAAGTTGCATTTCTTTCAGAAGATCAAAATTATTGAAAAGGGGAAACATTAGGCTGTTTTTATATTATTTAATTGCTTTAGGGTAAGTTAGGGATCCCCCCCCCCCCTCTGTAAAATTAACACCAAGTCCAAACCTAGCAAAAAAGGGAAAGGTCTCGTAGAAAAAAGAATTCATCAGAAAAAGCATAGAGCGCCTACTCAACATATTCCACCAAAACAAGTGCGCCTAGACGAAATTGAGCACTGGCCATATTGGGCATACAAAAGAATACGTTGTAAATACCCCGATTGTAAAAACTTTAATCAAACTGTTTCTGAGAAATGTGGTGTGGGAATTTTTTACAACAAAACTAACAATTGTTTCAAAAATTTTCGTGCAAATTAAAATTTTAAATAGTTTCAGTTTTTGTGCCATTTGGCAAGATGTTGAAGATATGCAACAAACCCATTTTTTCCAAATAAAATTTTATTTTTCTGTTCTGAATTTTTTTTTTTATTATTTTTACCATGCTTAAAATGATGCATTTTAATATCTGTATAAGAATTTTTCAAATCGGGGTTGTTGAGTTACAAAGGGTTAAACTCAGTAATACGGAAATAATATGAATCCATTTTAAATAGGACGTCATCACCATGACAACCTAGAATCATTGGTTATCATGGGATAGCATTAAATTTTTTACGAATGATAGGATTTAATAGAATGAAGAAAACTTTTATTAATATATTTTTAAGTTTTGATTGAATGTTCATAAAATTTTAAATCACTCGACGAAATTCTGCAACGATTTCATATATTAAACTTCATACCATTGTAATGTAGTTTTCGCTCAGTTATATGTGGACAGACAGACGGACCAGAAGAGGACTATAGGTGCTACGTATTTATATAATTACGAACGCACCTAAAAACATGTTAGCGAATCCATTACCGTTAAAATAATGAAATTTTAAACAAGTTTCCCTAAGCTGTTGTCCTAATGCGCATGTAAAAATTCTAAGATAAAAATAATCGAAAGTCTATATTTTAAGCCGTAAAACGTTTACAAAACTATAAATCAATTTCTAGAAAATGGTACTCAAATTTAGATCGAAGATGGCTGTACTGTGTATCAAGGAAAAATACGTTTTACACCAAAGTTTGTAGGATCTCAGGATGATGATGGCATTGGCACATTAAATATTCTTTTAGAAATATGAACTTCGACGAGAACCCAAAAGTAAGATGTCGTATATTTTACTGACTCCAAGAATACAAAAAAGCTATTAGGAAACCGATAATTTATTTCTTCTCTATTGAGAAAATTTGATTTATAGAATAATTCAGCAAAGCAAAAATTTTTGCCATAAATTACTGATATCAAAAATTTCTTCAAATACTACCTCATCTGTTTCGTATTTCTTCGAGATTTATGAAGTTGCTTCGAACTGTGTACAGATTTATGAAGATAAATTATGTGAGTATAAAGATGCAGAGAAGGCTTTTTTATAATGCGGCATATTCAAACTTTTAAAGTAAAGTGAAATATTACAGTTTCCTCTTTGTTGTTTTTCACTAACAATAAAAATAAAAAATCTCTGTCTTAACCATTTCATCTACTTGGCAGTATTTCCTACAGATATATATTTTTAGGATTTGTGTCATTAATTTCGAAAAGTATATTCGCCTTACTGAATAACAAGAATAAGAATAAATTAAGGCAAATATTACTTTTTAAAAATAGTATTAACTAAAGATAAGTCGAAACTGAAACAGAATTTCGGTAATCTTTCTATTTTTGGCCAAAAACGAAAATCTCCAATTTTTTAAAAAAAGTAATTAATATTTTAAATAGTATACATAATTCTTAATTAATTATACGTGCATAATTTTTTTAATTAATTTTTTCTCTATTCCATCTGGTGCTGCAGTTGCAGCCTTACCTATATATGTGGGAAATGCTAAGCTGGGCATCGTCCTCGTAGCTTAAATGGTAGAGCACTTGGGGCGCTAAACAAGGGTGCCGGGTTCGATTCCCGGCTTGGACATTTTTCACATTGTTTGTTCTACGCTTCGTTAGCAATGTGATAATTCACGTATTATATATTTAATTATACGTGTTTATTATATATATATATAATTATCAGTTAATTATACGTGTGGCCCAAGTTTGCTCGCCAAAACTTTTTATTTTCATATAAAATAAAATGTAATAATTAACGGCACAGAATGATTTTCTGATTATACAAAATTTCATCGACTTAAAAAAAGTTTTAGGTATACATACCTCGATTTATCGTTTATAATGACTTTTGAAAATGATCATCTGTTATACTAGAACTTTCCCAAAAAGTATTAGAAACATTTCTACGGTTTCAAACAAAAAAAAAAATTACTGTTAAGTCTGTAGCTTTTAATGAGCACATGAAAAGTTCAAAGTTTAGTCATATATGCATTGCTTGCTTTATAATTTGCACTCACGCCTTGAATCAATCAAGAATGATAATTATAAACAGTGAAGTTCATAACAATAAATAAAGTGTGATACAGCTCAAATCAATGAGTATTGTTCAAACTTTCAGAAAGAAGATTTTTGGAATAAAAATTGTTTCGGTCCATTTTCGGTGCGGCCGAATTTTTGGCAGCATTTTCGCTGGAAACAAATTTTCTGCGAATTCAGATTTTGGACCGAAAACGAAAACGAAACCGAATTTTTGGTCGATCTGTAGTTCTAACAACAGTTAAAATCGTACGAATCACGAGTATGCACCTATGTCATATATATATAGAATGTAAAACAAACAGCAATTCATAGCTTTTGTTGTATGGTAATGTGAAATTACTAGACTTGATGATGTTCCCTGAACTTTCAATTAAAGTGATGTTCTATTTTTTCGGCCTAAAATGTACGTTATTTTTGCGATTTATTTATCGGTTACAAAGAAAAGAGATACCACATTCTGACTCTTTGCATTATATTTATTGACTTCTTAATTATGTAATTTTTTTGTGTAAAAAAATAATATGTATTGTGGGACTGCAGATGCGTGCCATGGACCTTCCAAACGGGCCGCCGTTTTTCTCCGATCTCAAACAAATTTGGTTATCAAGCATCTCAAACAAATTTGTTCACCATATAATAAAAGGTGTTAAATTCGCTGAACCTTATACCAAAATTTGGTTTAAAAAGTTGATTAAAATGGCGGTCATTTGATAAAAAAGTCACTTCATCGCTTTTTTTTTTTTTTTTTTTTTTACTTTTGCGAGCTTAAAAAGATATTTAAGGGGACCAGGTAAGCGAAATTTGGGGAAAAAAATCGATTTTTACTTTTTTATACCATTAAATAGTTTAACCCTTAAATGCCGGGTGTTGCTTTTCGACAACATACCCAATTTAGGCTGTAAAATACTATTAGAATAATATTGAGGATATAATGCCTAATGTTGCCAATAAAATACATTCTGAAAACATTATTAAATCGATTTTAAACATGTAGATGGCAACACTTGTGCTGTTTAAGAATAAAGATAGACTTATTTTTTCAATTGTTGCTACTTGTTCTTTTTGTTTTGATTGGAAGCTTGATAAATACCCTATTTTGTTTTGCAGTGAGCAAGTAAAATTTATTTCTTATTATAGTTCCTAAAATTCTTGTGTGTTTAATATTATAGAATTTTATCAAGGAATTTTTTTTTTTGAATTAAAGACCAGTATTGCCGATTAGTAACAAACTATTTTCTAGCCGTAAACCATACTTAAAACTAAATATGATTTTTTAAAAGTATTTTTCCCATTATTTATTTAAAAAATGTAAGCCGAAAAGATTATTACAATGATTTTTGAAAAATCCGGCATTTAAGGGTTAAACTTTTATCTTTCCAACAATGTGTCACACATGTTTATATATTAAAAAAAGAAGTGTTGAATTATTCATTCTTTCTAAGAGTACTTCACAGCTTAATGGCCATTTAAATCTTTAATTGGCTTTTTCTCAAAACTTGGATTTTTCATGTTTGTGTTCCTTTTTTTCAATATCTATTAAACTTCGAACTCAATTTTTTTAAATACTTTTATTATGTTATATTGTATACTTTAACACAGGTATTTAATGATTTGTTCAGAATTATTTATTTTATGCAGTGAAATCTTACCAAAAATGCTAATTTTAAAGTGCCTTTCAATAAATAATTAATAATTAAATTTCAGGTTCACTTAGAAAGAAAATCGTCTGTTAAAATACGTAAAGCATGTTACTCAAACTACTCTAAAAATTCTAGACTTCTATATTTCACCATTTCTGAAGGTACGTAAAGTTGGTGTATTTTAACATGGCGGAGATAGTTTACTCGGCCTCTTAATCAATGAATATTATACTTTCCGGTGGGTTGGGTTGATTTTTGACGGCCAATTATCTACGCGAGGGATATAGGCCCGGGGGGAGTGCCCTCCGTGGGGGGTCTTTCTAAGGGAACCTAATCCGTATTAACGCATGGAAGATCCACGGCTCGAAGAAAACCACGAAAACTCCGAACGATTAGGCCGACGGGCGCGATTGGGATCGAACCCAGCACCTCCCGTCTACCAGCTTCGAGAGCAGAACCTCTCGGCCACTGGTACTTTCCAGTGGTATAGCTCCAAGAAAAAAGATTAGCTTTCTTTTAAATAAACGTATGGTTCAAAGAAATCATTCATCCACAGTAAATATACCGCTGAACAAGAACCTTGGTTGATTAGGGTTTAAGGGCACAAAGTAATATTAACAAGTTGGCTGCTAAGCCGTATGAGATGAAATCATTCCTCGTGGCTGAAAGTTTTTTTTTGTTGAAATTTAATCTTAATGTTCCATATATATATATGCTATAAATGTTCCATAACAAATTTTGCCGATTTTTATATTTTTGCCTGGAAAAAATCCGGTGGCGGGTAGCACAGGTATCAAGCAAAACTCTTTAAGAAGGCTAGGGAAAAATTTAAATATGTTACCAGTTGGCTAGACAGATACAGAATGAATTGAAACAGCAGTAACAGGTGTCGAAGGGTCGTCGACCGCCGCCATTTGGAGAGGGGCGCTAGTATCAAACACCCTTCGACACCCGGCGCCAACGTGTTAATCATGCCACATACTTAATAGCCCTTCGGAATTACACCTGGGGTGCTGGGGTCAACAAGTTGATGGTGACATGTTCATGAAAGTCTTTGGACATCTATTATTGGGTTGTATGGGATGGCTTGCTGAAAAACGTACGTCCCTTCACGTGTAATGGAAGTATTACAGAGCTTTAACACTTTGGTATAAACGATGGCGTTGAGTCTGGACCTTAAAGACATGTGGAGATATCAGGTCCTCTTCGCTGGTCATGAACCCCAGAATCACGAGTGAGGATGGACATTTTCTGTGCATGACGGTTGGAACATCTTCGGGGATTTTATACAGGTACCGGTCTTTTTACGGGCGCTAGTGTCGAACACCCTTCGACATCTGCCGCCATCGTGTTAAGGACATGCTGCACCAAGAAAAATGTTAAAATAAAAACATAGAATTTAAAATCATGTGATAAAATAAGTTGAAAAAAAAACAATGTTTAATGAAATACATAATGATAGAATGTATAAACAAAACCATTTAAGAAAAGTCAAATAGATAAAAGAAAAAAAAAACTAAAAAATTGAAAAGAAGACAGTGTTACGAAAAAAATAATAATAAAATAATGTATAAAATGTAATATAATAATACAAGTTTATAAACCACAGATAACTAAATAACGTTATAACGTGGTAAAAATATATAGATATGTAATAAAAGTACAAAGTAAAAATCTGTACAATCATCAAAGAGTGTTAAGGTTAAATTTAGAAAAAAAAGGTGAAAATAAATATAATTGATAAAAAGAGAGCTGGTTAAAATCACGTAGGACCGAAAACCTCAAAATCAACATATTACTCATTTATATGTGTGTCATATGACTCTGATTCCATAGCGTCTTCTGCATAGCGGAGGAGCTATTTGGAATCTTTAACATTATTCAATGGTGACTGAGCTTGCTAGAGCCTTTCTTTGAGACTGAGAATAAGATTGTTTCGGCTAAACATTACATGAATCTGATGAGACAAGCTATGATGATGAGTACAATCTAGAAAGAATATGTTTAGAATTTTCAAAATATTCTATTGCGGTGAGCTGCGACGAATGTGGCTAAAGTTTCAACGGTGGTAAATTTCCTAGCTTGCAAAAGCAGAATTTATCACGTAATTCTTCCTTAGCAGTATCGTATGATAAAGAAGCGGATGTATAATCAATTCAAGTGGATTGAGTTTGTGTACGTGGCTTACAGATTTTGAACATTGCTTCAGCAAACTAAAATATGAAACCCCCTGCAGACGGGCTTCTGGATTCAACACGTTTGATAGCTTTTGGGTATGAAAGTTTTTGAGAAATTTTAATGGAAAGGATTTCTTTTCCAATGATCTAGTTTGGACAAGAGCGAGAGTATGAGGAAGGTTCACCTTTACAGTTAGTACAGCGTCTAACTTTTTCTCAGAGTTTACTGCCATGGCCCAATTCTGACGAACGTAGACAGGTATCAGAATCATGGTAGGTAGTGTTTGTATGTCCATAATGCATTTGAAACAACGGAGAGTGTTAGGAATATAAAGTCGGACAGGACAGCTAAAGCGGAAAGCTTTAATTCTCGCTGGTAGACACAGATTTCTTGAAAGTTAGAACAATGTAGTATGAAGGAAACATTTGGCCATTCCGACAGATAGTGATACGGTGTGCATCTATGATATTTTGATCTTTTCGATTTTGTAACAGTTCTTCTTTAAAAAAAAATAAAAGTTCTGGTTCATATATTTCACCACAGCAAGCATTTAGAGTTTGATGTGCTTTAAGATAAACAGAAAATGAACCTATTGTATTACAATTTGACAGAAGTTGTGACAGGATAGCTGAAGAAATATCAATCAATAAATCCCCATACTGCAATTTTTTGAAAGAAGGACCATCACCAAAAAGAGACAGGAATGTTTTGGCCATAAGGAAAGGTGACGTTCTCCTAAAAGAACTATCAGACAGGCTATAAGTGCGATTTATGACAAAGAATTTAGTAAATGAATTGTGCTGAATAATTTGTTGCTCTCCACATGGGAGAAAAATTGAAGGACGTGAAATATTTCCATCCATAGAAGAAAATATAACAATTGAGACCCCGGCCGCACCAATTGCTACCGATCCCAACAAGGGGATACACATTCGTACAACGGTGCTAAATATGATCCATTCGTTCACATGATAATCCTATGTCAATCAAAACCCTTAACGAGATGAGAAGTAATTGCTCGCTCAGTTGATTCCTAGTCAGTGACAAGTAGTTGGTCTTCAGAATGTTGCATACGGAACCAGTATGTACTTCCGGAGTACCCAAAGCAGTGTGTTGGTTCCCCTCAATTGCCAGGATCCCTCTTCCAGGATCAAGGGTCGCTACGCACGGCAAACTCGTAGGTAGTTTGCGATTCCCCATAAGTCGATGTAGACCTTATGATATCGGCTTTTGCAGAATTACCGTCACCTCCAAAGAGGAAATTATAATGAGAGGAATGAGAGGGAAGAATAGATAACAGAAGGGCAAAGAAAAGAGAAAGATCACTCAGATGCCTGGGGTTTCGAAGCCCGTGGATACCTAAAGGATGTATCCTCCTGGGGGCTGAATAAGAAGGAACGCGCATTTATCGTAAAACTTTTTTAAATCAGAATAAGAGCAATGCTTCGGCAGCACTCCGTGCTTATCGGCGGATGGAAAACTTAAGGAGAGAACCCGTGTCCATAAATGCAGTTAAAGGCATGATTCGCAAGTTTGGAGAAACCGGTTCTCTGGATGTTGCACCGACTGAGTGGAGGACGTGCAACTGAGCCGGCAATTGTGTGAGGAAGTTGCAATTTTAACTGTTGAAGCAAATTCAAGTTCGTCAATTGCTTCTGTAAGTGTCCTCTCAATAGAAGGAGCACTGGACATTCCACTGGTAATCCGACACATGATTTTACGTAATATTATAAAGCTATACCCTTACATGATGCATTTCGTGCAACAGTTGAATTCGCAAGATCACTCTGCACGTCTTTATTTTGCCTTGCGTTTTCTGGAGAGGAAGCAAGTGGATGAGTACTGGCCATTTTCACCAATTCTTATGCCATGCAACATCAGTCGATACATTCCCCATACATTGCGGCATGGTGTAGATTCATGGCGAATTTAATTTTGCGCCTGTACTTCTTCGGGGAAGTCACAATGAACGGGCTTGTTACGTGTACGGTAAAAAGTGACCGATACAGAAGACTCTTGTAGAATCATGTTGTCCGGCGTCTACTTCTAAGAGGCTACTTCAGTCACGCGGAGAAACCATAACGCTAATATTAATCCTATGGGGAAATTTTTTAATTTCTCGTTTTGATTTTAATATTTTTGAATGATTTTTTTGCATAGGATAGCAGAGGACGATCTACAACCGGGCTATTTTTTTAAATTTTGGTTTCATATTAAAAAAAAAAAACTATCCTGATATAAAAATCTATAACCAGAATCGAAAATTTAAAAACTAGCCCGGTAGTAGATTGTCCTCAGCTATCCTATGCTAACAAAATCATTCAAAAATATTAAAATAAGAGCGATAAATTTGAAAATAATACCACTATTGATTTAACATTAGCGTTTTCCTTTTCCCCCGTGATTAAACTAACCTCTTAAGGCAAAGAGACTGTTTTGGCCACCACAATGTTCATGCAAGATTGAGCAACTGCTTACACGGCGAGACGTGTAAAGAATGCGATTCAAGCTGTGTAAAGGATGTGACTCAAGCTAACTTCTTTGATGAATGTGTCATCTCTCGTACTTTTCAGATTCCTTGGCCAAAAAGGTCACTAGACCTGAACCCTTGTGAATTCTGGCTGTGGTATTTTTACAAAGATAGAGTTTATAAAGTACGTGTAACTAGTGAAACGGAATTGAAAAGTAGCATCGTACGACATGTTTCCCTCATTTCTACTCATATGCTGCATGCGAACGTTGGTAACGCGGTGGTATGATTTCAGCATATTGTTGACCGACAAGGTATGCACATAGAGTACACAGGTGTGTAAATAAATAAAATATTCCGGTATTCATTGATTTTTGAACTGTTATGTTTCTTTGTACGTCTTTAAAGCTCCACCTGGTGGAGAAATTTCAAACTTTTTTATGAAAACCTCGACCGAATTATTGACATAACATGTATTTGAAGTTTCATTCGGATCCGTTCTGTAAAACCGGATTTATGAACCTCCCAGTACCATCAATCTTAATTTTAACTACCCCGCATTTCTGTACAAATTTAAATGCAAAGTATGTATGCAAAGCTTTAATAAATTCTGTTTAAAATCATAGCTAAAAGAAGGAACCCATAATAAAGTATAAGATTTCAACCGATTTTCCCCTACTATAAAAATTCCCATAAAAAAATTGCAATTTTGGCACCGCAGTAATTGACTTTACACATTGAATGAAAAGGTATATTTCAAAAACAATTTTCAGATTTAAAAGTACATATTTTTGCTTATTAAATTAGGCTTTTCTAAATAAAGGAATTTGATTGAATCAGTTTCTAGATGTAAAATAAGCAGAAGACAAAGTAACTGTGGATTATTTGTATAATTAAATTTCTTCAGAATTGCATTATTAAAAACATTTCATTCCTCAACGACTGATTACACTAGTCCATAAAATGCAAAATAATCATTGAAACAGAAACCGCAGTAATCGACTTTTATGCTTTATTAATCACGAAACACATTTTTGTTATACAGCCTTGTTCTTAAGAAGCCGTCTCTATACCGAAATTGAAAAAAATTGAAAATTTCCAGTACAAACAACCGATTTTGTCATCATATTCAGATTCGTTGGTAATGTTTACCTTCAGATACCAACCGGGAAGTCATTCGATACAGGAGTTTAAAAGATGGTGTTTATGTTTTGTTAGCGTATAGAAATTAGCGTGCGAAAAAGTGTGGAAGTCGACAATTTCAGTAATATTTAAAAATGTGCTAAAATATTGAATCCATTAAATGTCCAACGATGCTGAAATCCGAAGAGTCGATCTCACCCACATCTGTGGATTTTTTCTAAAACTGCTAGACGAGATTGCAAGTCTAGATGCTGTAATAATACTATGCTTACATTGGAATTTGAAAATACCCCACAGATGTCGCTGCGATCGACTCTTCGGATTCCAGCATCGTTGCACATTTAACCCCTTGAGGGGCGGTGGGATATGTCCTATCTAATTTTAATGAAGATTCTCACCATAAACTTTTATTTAAATTTTACTTTTTTAACTTTGATTGATTGGTTGAATGGATTTTAATAGCGCAAGGTTCTTTTAGGGACATACCTCATCAACACAAAGTCAAAAACAAAACAAAAAGTTAGGGTAAAAATAATTAATAGGATGATAAAAACAACTTCATTAAATAGAAGCAGTAATGATATATATAATTAAAATCATAGTAAAAGTCAAAAGACAATAGTTAAAGGACGTAAAAATGTTATATTTAAAATCAATGAAAACAATGATGAACAAAATGAAAAACAATGTATAATTATTTAGGCACAAACACTTCAAAAACAGTATTATCGTCATCTGCACTCAAGTCATGAGATTCTGATTCCATAGCATCTTGGACATAATTTTGCAACTGTTTCGGATCCTTTATATTAGAAAATGATGGAATAAGAGATTTTTAACTTTGATGGAAAAAAGTAAAAAAATTGCTTTTCCTCCTTTTGAGGTAATTGTTTTTCCGAAAATTCAACATTACACAAACACAATTGTTTGCACCTGAAAAGGTTTAAAGGATTCAGATTTTTAGCATTATTTGAATAGTAGGTTTCCGCATTATTTATTCTATTACGCTGTAGTTTTGCAACGGCCGATTATCTTTGCAATTACAGGCCGGTATCTGCAGATTATATAGGCCGAGGTGGAGATTTTCCACTGTGGTCGTGTTCTAAGTGAACCTTACCCGTATTTACAGAAGGTTCAAATTAAACCACAAAGTAGTTTAGGAATTATAAAAATGTAAAATTTGGAACTCTTAATGCTAAATTCCTTTTAATTATTGCAGAGCAAACTCCCCACTACTTGGCGGAATAGACTGTAATTTTGGATTCGCCTATTTGGAGCTTCTACAAATTGGCTTTTTGAAATATTTTCATAGGTTACAATTAACATTTTTTTTCGAATAGTAATTTAATAATTGTGGAGAAAATATGCAAACCATGCTTTCTCCTTTAGATACAAATTTTCGTGAAACACAAAAAACTGATAAATTAGAAAATAACTTGTATTTAATTCTAGTTTTTATTGTGTATTTTTATTACTCATTATTAGAAAGAATTGCAAGCATACATAAGATATTAAACGAAAACAAATTAATAAAATGCATTTAATATTTGGAGAAATCACGTTTTGACCGAATGCAGAGTAGGAAACATGATTTGATTGTTTGACAAGTGGATAAAACGCTTTTTGAATGAAATAAGTTTTAACTCACAAATAATACAAAAGCATTATTTTATTTGAGCAAATACCGGACTTCAGTTGATTAGTGACAAAATAAAATGACAGATTACGGTACCTAGTAGTATTCATTAAATATTAACTAAATAAATACTCGTTTGCAAAATATCCACTTCAAATTTTAAAACAAATATCATCATCTAAACAGTCACACACTTCCCCCTCTTCTTCATTGCAGGCTGGTAAATCATGGATAATATGGTTGTACCATTAGGTTGATTTTGCCACTGTTCACCATACATTACCTTCAAAAGTTTGTCAACATCTTTTTTCTTTTCAACTGATATGGCGTGGCTAAGAGGAAGAGATACTAAAACAACCCTTTGAACGCGGGCAACAGTAACTCCCTTTTTAAGTAGATTTACATCATATTCTTCACTTAGATCTTAAAATCTATAAATTTGGAAATCAGTTAACCTTAGAATCAGAACCTTAACAGCTCTCTTATTTTTCTCTAAAACAATCCAAATAAATTGTGATATGTATGTTTGGTTTCGAAAGTACACATTAAGTGACAACAGTGATTGGCAGACTGAAGAAATTACTGTTTGACTGAATGCAGGCTTTGGAGGAAACACTGTTTGATTGAAACGTCAAGTTTTAAAATTGTTTCATAAGCGGAGAAAATTTGTTTTTGTTAAAAATACCGTTTATTTAACTAAAATTTAACACAGAATTCATAAAACTAACAATAACTCATTTTTCTATTTTTTTGTGAGAAAGCACGGTTTGAACGTTTGCTCCACAATTTACATCTTTAAAGTTATACAACCAGAAAACTAAATTTATCGAGCATTTTATTACATTTTCTGTTTCAGCATCAAAAATATTTAATCATGCACGTTTCAGTTCGGAAAATCATTTAAACTGAATATACATAATACGTGATTTATCACATTGCTAACGAAGCGTAGAACCAACAATGTAAAAAATATCCAACCGGTAATCGAACCCGAAACCCCTGTAATAGCGCTCCAAGTGCTCTACCATTTACTCTACGAGGACGATGCCCAGCTTATCATTTCCAACATATGTTAGTAAAGCTGCAACTGCAGCACAAGATGGAATAGTCTACAGAAGCACACAATCCTGCGGCAAAACATGAGACACAAACAAACCCAGCATCGGTGAACACATATATATTGTAAATTATTTTTCAATTAATTTTCAGCAGTGAAATTACGCTCGTAATTATTGAACATATATAACCGCGATTTATCATATTGCTAACGAAGCGCAGAACCAACAATGTGAAAAATGTCCGAGCCGGGAATCGAAGAAACCGAAACCCCTGGAATGGCGCTCCAAATGCTCAACCATTAACGCTACGAGGACGATGCCCAGCTTTGCATTTCCATATATATTTGTAAGGTGTAGCATCGCCTGGCACGGTATAATTACTGCCTCCCTGCTGTTTTCTCCCCAAAGGTCAAGATGGGAGATTGTGAAGGGAGAGTGGTTTATTTAAGGGGCATTCGCGTGTGTTACTTGGCGTTGAAACGAAGAGATTTCGCCAAGCGCTCAATTACAGAATCCAAATGTTCAATGATGAATACATCAATCGGCAGGTGCTGTTTTTCAGAAATTATGTAATCGAAAGACTTTTCCAGTTCTTTTTTGGTAAACGTAAAAGATCTTTCAGAAAATACCATCAAAATGGGCGTTTTGAACCGAATTTTCGGCGGAAAAAAAATAGTCATAGAGCGCCGAAAAAACGGTTATCATTCGACTAAAATCACTTAGAATTCACTAATTAATTTATTTATCAAAATCCGCCAAATTTGTACTTTTAAAAATGAGTTATTACTTGTGTCAAGCTTACACTTACATGGACATATCATGAACATGGATTATGCCAGGATCAAATTTGTTTTTCTACATAGCAGAATTGGAATTAATTATTTGCAGGATGTGTCAGGCAGGCAGTATGTTTTTCAAAAATAGTAATAACCATAATGAATTTCTGTTGATGGAATCATAGAAAATATACATTAAGGGCAAAATTCTCAAATTAAAAAGGGCAACTTTATGACATAAGTTTTAATTTATTTTTGTTCAGAAATGCTTAAAATTAGCAAGTGTTGTTGTTCAGAAACTATCTAATCTAATTGTTTTTTCTGGCTTTTTTTTTGGGGGGGGGGGGGCAAACGCATCTTTTTAGATTTTTTGCAAGAGATCTCTCAGAAAATAGTGTCAAAGTGGGTGTTTTGAACCGAATTTCCGCGCGAAAGAAGACTAACCACTCAAGAAAGGGTGAAAAATGTGTTTGTCACGTGATCAAAATTGCTTATAACTCAATCAGTAATTTATTCATCAAAAAATGAAAAACACAATTCGATTCCATATCGCTTCCATAGTCAGATCTTCAAATTTTATATCTTCCTGCTAAAAAATGAATTTGTAAATGTGTCAAAACGTTTCGCGCTTGTTGAGCAGAGCTTTTCAGAACAGCCTTAAGGTGGTTGGTTCTCAAATTCCCTGCTCAATAACGTGAGACTTTCTGAGAGATTTTCTTACTAATTTTCAACTGTAAAGGTATAAAGTTGCCAAGTCGGACAATTGAAACGGTTGGAAATGAATATTAATTTCCATAATTTGTAAAAAAAAAATTACTTTTTGAGTTTTAGAAATTCTTGTCATGTGCCGGCAGGTTTTTCTTCTTTCCCGGGCTATCACTTAGTGAAATTTTATTCAAAATGCTTACTTTGACAGTATTTTTGATAGATCTTTTGCCTTTATCAAAAAATGGGCAACACCATTCGATTACGAAGGTCCTGAATAAGAACACTTGCCCATTTTATACATTTCTCGTCAATAATTAATTCAGAAATGTATCAGAAACTAGTTCCTTTGGATTTGAGAACAGCCATAATTAATTACAAAGAAATATTTTCAAAAATATACTTTTATTATACAACTTTCATTTGCATTTTATTCTCAATTAGGGGTCTTCCACAAATGATGTCACGCTTGGAGGGGGGAGGGGTGTTCATGAAAATGTGACAGTTTGTGACAAGGGGGGAAGGGGGTAAGAAGAAATGTGACATCACACATTTTGGTTAAAATAAAAGCAATAAAATCCACAGATTAAATTTTGAAGTTATTTTGAAATTAAAGTATTTTGTGTTTATAAAGTAGATTTAAAACCAAATATATTAAATTTCATTTCAAATTCCAAAATACGACTGTTTTCAACTGCTCTTTAGTATTAATATTTTATTACTATTGTATATGAATTATGTTTATGTTATAAACCTTAATCTTATTTCATACAAAATAAGTACGTGAATTATTTTTATTGTTATGCTCACAAACGTCGTTAAAACACATAGTTAAATTTAAAAATAAAGTTTGAAATATGATCTATAACAGGGTTGGCGAACCTATGGCACGCGTGCCAGAGCTGGCGCGTAAGCTAATTTTTCTGGCAAACGAAAAATTTTAATTTGGTAATCTTTATACAGATAAAATCCATTTTTTATTTCTATTATAATCAATAAAATTTTTTTACATACGGACTGTACACAAATAATACAATTATTTTTTGCATGAATTAACCCATCAGAATAATTTTCTTTTCCTGCCATGCTATGCAGCGTTTTTGTCAGGTATTTTGCCTTTCTATACGAATTAAAAAAGCTGTAACTTTCAAATGAATTTCATTTGACAGTCACTGCAATAAAATTTCAAATGAATTCAATTTAGCTATGTATATTTGTAAAAATAACAAAATATGAACCAGATATAGCGCATTTTCCATCGAACGTAGAACAGCAAAGATATCACCAATATATTATTAGCACATTGTTTAATGCAACTTGGAAAATTATAACCGAGTTATTGCATTAATAATAAGTTAAAAATTAATGAAATAATAACTGGTATTTTTCTCCCCTTATTACAGTACATACCGCATAAAAGAATCCTATTTACGTATTAAAAATTCATTCATTGGCTGATAAAGAAAAATCGCATTTTGATTTTTAATATTTTTTAATTATTAATACATGAAAGCAACTGATTTTATAATCAATAATTCGTATAAACATCGTACTCTTCAAAATTATTTTTGCATAAGTTTGGCACGTTGCATTGTTGATAGATGTTATTTGTGAATTTTTGGCACGTACACGTGAAAAGGTTCGCCGAGCCTGATCTATAACGTAGTGCTTTGTTTCTGAACTGCAAGTATATGTTTATGTAATATTAGGGCGTGTCAATTTGGGGGGGCAAAAATAAAAATTCGTGATTTTTATGAATGAGGGGGTCCAAAAGTTTGCCTTTTGATGTGTAATATCCTAATTTAAAAGATTTTTTCTTATTCATAAAGATTTAGCTTGGTAAATTTGCGCTTGATTATAATCTGTATTGGAATTTCCGAAAAAAGGGGATAACTTAATATGAAAGGCAACAAAATTTGCCCAAAAATGGTTTAATGAACTCAAACAATTTTATTTATATTTTGTTTTCATTATGAAACACTGAAAACAAATTGTAAAAAAAAGTTAAAAGCTTCAACCAACAATATTCATCTAATCTTGCTTCGATTCATTCCTAGACATGATTCTTCTGCTTGCTTCCTGGCCTCTAATGAATCCTTCTCGTTTCTCATGAGTATATACTTTGCTAGAAGCCTCTGTTACTTGTTTTACACACCTCTCTATGGACTGTCCATGACATGGCCACTTTGGAACTTGCATTGGCTGTTCAACAAACTTCTTTATTTCTGATATTTTGAGTTTACAAGTAAGTGGAGGTTCATATACTTTTTCCGACCAGTCTATCAGTTCCAAAAGGGATGTTGCATTTGGATTTACTGCAGGTGTTTTCCTAGGCCGAACAGATAGGTCACCTGGTGTATTATCATCTCCATTCCTTAATTCGATTATCTTCTGGACCCCAACTTTTCTTTCTTCTTCGTCTTCCGAACATAAAAGTGTCTGAAGCACCATTTCACTAAATGCAAACCACGATCAACTTTGGATTGTTGGCAAAACAATATCTGTTACTGCCTTCTTCTGATATTTTAGGAGCTTCAACTGATAAAGAATGTGTCGAGGTCCTTCCACCCAAGAGAATTTCGATTTGATTGTAAACCAGCAGGGATAGTAAACACCAACAATGTATTCCACAAGCAGTTGTAATTTCTTTAAATTGTTGCCTTTAAGGCCATGTTTTGAAACCCATTTGCGACAAATTCTATTTGCAGTTGTTAACCACCGAGAGTGGCTTACATGACCAATTTCTAATAATGCAAGATCAGTTGGAAGTACACCTGTCCTTATGGCCTGAGTTATCCTGTAACCATAAGCCTGATCTGTAGAGAGATCTTTGATAACAGTGTTACTCAATGGAACCAAAGATTCTGGAAAAGATATTCTGACAAATGAGGGATTGATTTCAAGTTCTGTTGCAGTATCAAGCATATTGCCAATTTTACCACTCCACTTGTTGTTAGACAAAGTTTTTCCATCCAACTCAGTGATCAAGTGCCGCAAAGGTAGCTCATTAGTATGAAGAGCACAAACCAACCAGATGAGTTTACGATTCAGCTTTGCCTCAACCCAATGCATGACTCCTCCTTCACAACCAGTGTTAACATTCGTTGAGTCACCACCAATAGCCTGCAAACTTTTGTCAATGCTGTTTTTCTTTAAAAAAATCCACAAGATGGTTAGCAATAATTTTAGCAGGTTTCCTTTTCGTTAAGTCTTTGTCTGGAGTAAAATGGCAAAGATACCTTCCTCCTGGCTCACTACAAACAGTGCAATGCTCTTCTTTCACAATACTTGGAAACTGATGACTTGAGTTATCTGCTTGTAACAGAACTTTAGTGGGATCTTGGCGTCCACCAAAAAAGATACATTCAATATTGCCAGTCCGGCATCGAAGATGGAATTCTTCATCAAGTGATTTCATAACTTTTTCTTGTGCTCTTTTTATTTTATTGTGATCAACCACAAGTCTCTTGTCTCTTTCATTAATTAGTCCAGCATCCAAAAATGCAGTTGTTGTAATGGCAGCTGTAGCACGGAGACCGACACCATACCTAATACTTTGCAATGCAACATTGCGCAATTGTAATGTATTATACTGACTTGTACTTGAAGTAGAAGGTCCATCAGAATCATCACATGGAATGTGCAAATAATCTTCAGGTTCTTCATCTGTAAAATCAGTTAGCTCATCATCGTCGTCGAAGAAAAAAACTTCATTTGTTTGTAATGTTAACTCTTCCTTCCTTTTCTGCTCATATTCAGAAATTCTTCTTAATTCATCTTCTTGCCTCTTCTGCCTTTTAATTTGTCTTCTGTGCTCATGTATATCTGGTAATCCAATTTGATGCTATCCAACAGATCCAACCTTCTTTATTTGACTATTAATAAACACTAGTTCTTTGACAGGGATCTTCATATCCTTAGAACAAGAGCAGGAGATGTGCACTTCATTTTTACAATCAGCACCACCTGGACATGGACCTTCAAATTCTGAACATAACTTGATCTCACACTTGCAATTGAGGATGTCAAAGAGCTTATCTAACGTTGCTATGAAAGCCTCTTTCACTTCCAGTTTTCCTCTGCCAAGTGATATGTTTTTGGCTTTTTCCCAGTTTTCTTCTATCTTCTTCAGGACTGTAACTCTCGAATTTAAAATTGGCACCACAAAAGAACTGTTCGCTCGCTCCGACTGTTCAAGCACTTTTAGATAAACATCCTTTGCAAGAGTGACTGCTGGGTAACTTCTGATATTCTCTACACTCTGCTCTCTTAGCAGAAGCCCATATTTTAGAACATCACGCAGAGTTGGGAGTTCGGAAGGCAGCATTTCTCGACCAGTTCCAATTAAATTACTCATGTTGAGTTGATGTTGCTAGTCTTGTCTTCCTTTTGTTATCCATAGTTCAGAATTTTAATACTTTGCAAGTGGAAGAAATTATTTGCTTCTGGAAAAAGAACAAAAGAAAATGTCACTATTTGTATGATATTAATAAAAATACACTCAGCTTCAAATGAGTATTGATGGTTTAAAAAAATTTACGAGTGGAATAATTTTCTTTTACAGATGTTATAGCATTACACAAGTATGTTCTTAACCTTAGAGCAGAAGTACAAGCAGAAATAGTGATAAGAAAGCACTTCTTGAGAGAACACAGTTTGCTGCGATTTTTACATGAAACAAGAAAATCTCACGAAATTGAAGTAGCTATTTATCAAGCAAACCATTGTAATTTCCAGTTCATGTAAATATATTTGTGAATAGCTAACCAAAACACAACTTTTTGACCCCCCTCATTTTTTGAAAAAGGAAGTCGAAAAAATCGACACGCCCTAATGTAATATAGCGTGACATGTGACAATGAAGGGGGGAGAGGGGGTATGGTGAAGTGTGACACTTTGTGACAAAGGGGGGAGGGGTGTCAAAAATATTGAAAAAAAGTGTGACATCATTTATGGACCTCCCCTTACGTCAATTTTTTTAATAAATCTTTATTTGAATGTTGAAAAGTCTTTAGTTTCTAAATAATAATTAAGGCTGCAGTTGTGTAATTGTCTTAAAGAGACATAATCTATAACATACTGAAAAAGTTTGACCCGACCTATCATATCTAATTATTTATTTCATGGGCCGGAGTAGATCTGTTTTTTCTTATTTTTGTCCGAAATTTTAATTTTACACTGATCTGGCCAAGAGAGTTTTCGTGTGGGCCGGGCTGGGCTGAACCTAGTCCTAGAAATTCCACCGGTGCAGACGTCCAGCTCTGACCCGAATTTTCTCTTTGCTAATTATAAGCGTGAGAACATCAAAATATGTTCCGACAAAAAATGTTAATAAATTAAAATAATAAAATATGTGTATACAATATAATTAATATAGCTTTTATTGTAAAGTTTTCATTTCATTAAAAGTGCACAAACAATAAAAAATAAATACAATATGTAATTATTTGTCACTGGATATGACTGAAATTTTAAGTGAACATTTCCAATTACCTTTTATGCATAATATTTTATAAATATATATTTATAAAAGAAATAATATTATAAAAAGAGCAAAAGTTCATTTTTATGCAGTATAATATAGCGTTTAGCATACATTGTATATATCGGTGAAGTTAGGTTTCAATGTTTTAATGTAAATACTGTAACTAAATTTAAATATTGATATTTAACTCTTTCGGGTTTGGTGTACTATTAATAGTGCGTGTCTTTTCATCGAGTATTATTTTGCTGTAACAATTATTTAGTTATTTTTTGCATATAGAAATGATAGTTTATGTGGCTATGCCTTTCTTATTATGTCTTCATTTACGTTTTGCCATTTAGTAATAATAATAATACTAAATGTTTACTTTTTGCACCGTTGGCGGTTCCTTTATTTTATACATATGTTTCACTCTTTGAATTTGAAATATATGTTTCTTTTCTGAAAGAATCATGTATGATAAAACGCAAAAAACATTAGCAATTTGTAACACTCTCTTACATCCTGTTGTATTACGTTATTTTCCAAAAGTCTTCAAAATATCTTGCTTAGCCTATTTTCACATAAAAATGAATTTAATAGTACACAAAACATTCATTAGATTTCAGACAATGAAATATTCGTTAAACTTCAAGTAAGTCTATTTGGATAGCTAGAATTAACATTATTGAAGTAATAATTTATTTCTCAAAATGGAAAAATATTCGGACCCGACAGGGTTAAAATAGTAATCTATTATTTTATTTTATTAAATTACTATTCTCATTAGATTATTTATGTAAATTGCTTATATAACTTAATATTTTCAAATTAAATTAATTTTAAATGAAATAAAAATTACTCTTGTATTCTGTGATATTAGAACTTTTTCTACGTGTCCCTTCCTTCCTTTTTGTTTGTTTGCTTAATTTATTGATGTTTATTATATTTGCCTTAATAGTCTGAAATTAAATTAATTTTAGAACAAATAAAAGTTACTCTTTTGGAAAGACAAAATAAAAATTTAAATAAAGGTGAATGTCTTATATGATAAAATGCGAATCAAAGAAATTTTGTTCAAACGAGTAATATTTTAATTTCTAAATACTTTTTATGAGCAAAAGTTTTTAAGATAATTAAGGCATTATTAAATAGTGAAAGTCCCATTAAATAAGGTAAACCTGCTTTTTCATAACAAGCATATCTTAAAAATTAGTTTTAATCATCCATTTTGTCAGAATTATTTTGAAGATTTCTTGCAACCTCAATAACATTATCTTAATAAATAATTTACGAGTTTTTTAAACTGGAATATTTTATTTTAGTAATAGTTGTTACTTTTTAACATGATGAAATAAATAAAATTTATGGTCTGTTTTTCTAGAATCTAAAAAGGGTCGTTATAAAATATATTCCTATACATCTGAAAAAAAGAATATATTTATATAAACTGATACATTGGACAATCAATAATACGGCACATACAGACATAATAGAGTACAAGTAAAATTTACTGCCGTCTCCCCCCCCCCCAAATTTTTTTATTAATCAATATTTTTCTAATGGCATAACACACAGGGCCCGACCTATGGGTGGCAATTGCCCCAGGTCTCCCTTTTTAAGGGGGCCCCATAAGAGTAACCAGGATTTTCATTAAAATGTGTCAAATGAGTATAATTAGCCAAAAGTGACAAAAATTCATATATTTTCAAACATTTAGGAAGGGAGTGACCCCCCCCCCCCCCCGCCCTCCTCCTCTCTGTTTCCAGTATTCCTTCTACCTAATGAAAAAACAAACTATATCAATCGAAGACTGGAAGACCTTCTCTTGGAAGAAAAATGCTGATTTTAACCCTAGAAATATTAAAAAAAATTATTAACGCACTTAATTTTTACTTACTTTCGTACTAAATGCGGAAAAAAAGTTGATTAAATAATTTATTATGAAACATTAAATGAATAAAGGTAATATTTAAAAACAAAATTGCTAAAAAGTTATTAAAATTTACAAATTACTTGACATATTCAAATTTTAAGTATAATTTTCTTATCAGATATGCAGAAAAGTCTATATATAATATAGTTATATATAATAGTCTATATATAATATACTGTAACATATAGTTATATGTTACAAAAATCAGAAGTTGAAATTTTTTCTCAAAAACAAAACGAATAGAAAGTTATGTTTTAAAAATAATTTATGTATCTTTTCTCTATTATCCGCTCAATAGTAAATACACACACACACACATATGCATATTATAAATTTGTGATGTATCAAATTTTCAAAACAGAAAACTATAATATTCATTTTAATAAAATCATAATCAATATACTTGTATTTTACTTGTTCCGTACAATTCTATATCATGTAACCCCAAGTACATCTAAACAATAATATTTTTTAATTGTAGATTATCTTAAATAAAACTTCTTTAGAACTTGTTCTTGCTCAGTATATTAACAAAGATGAAATATTTATTAATAGAGAGAAAGTACAATTTAAAAAATAAATATTTATTTTGTTTGCGATTTTTTTTCTCTTTTTGTGTTCATCCGGAACCAATTCTAAACGGTGCTTATTTTTTGTACAGTAAATAATATTCATTTAACCAAACGAGAGATAAACTGCTTAATACAGTTACCCTACTCATGGGTTGCAGCTTAAGAGGAATTTAGAGATGGGGAAATTTCTATTGTCCCTGTGACCCGTGCCCTGTGATACTATGCGGTTTGTAAGGCTGCAACTGGAGCACACAATCCTGCGGCGAAACATGAGATACAAACAAACCCAGCATCTTTGAACACATATGTAATTTTAATTAATTTGTCAATTAATTTTCAGCAGTGAAAATTAATTGAAAGCTTTAATGGAAAACTTAATTAAAATTATATATGTGTTCACCGATGCTGGGTTTGTTTGTGTCTCATGTTTCGCTGCAGGATTGTGTGCTCATGAAGACTATTCAATCTTGTGCTGCAGTTACAGCCTTACCAACATATGTGGGAAATGCTAAGCTGGGCATCATCCTCGTAGCGTAAATGGTAGAGCACTTGGAGCGCTATTCCAGGGGTTCCGGGTTCGATTCCCGGTTGGACATTTTTCACATTGTTTGTTCTACGCTTCGTTAGCAATGTGATAATTCACGTATTATATATGTTCAATAATTACGAGCGTAATTTCACCACTGAAAAACTAATTAAAATTATATATCATTTAAACTGTTGTTATCGAAAGGGGATAACATAGAAGATTTATATTATGTCTGAATCTTTAGAAGAGTTTAACAAGCGCAGCATAAATATCATCATTTCTTCTGGTAAACAGTTTAAACTACAAACTTGATCAGTTTTATACAATAACTTCTCAAAGTTTTAACTAACTTTTCAAAACTTTATTTAGGTAGCCTTAATAAACCCGAGATTAAAGTAAATACTTAATATTTATTAATGGAAAAGTTGAGTTATCCTAATTATACTCTAGTTGATTTAAGGGTCGCCTGATCAACTAGAACTTTTCCCAAAGTGAACTTCCAGAAGAAAAGACGAACAGTTCTAAAGCTCGAAAGAGAAATGAAAAGAACTGAGTTTCTTAGAGCAAGAAAAATCCATTTACTCTTTGTTATTGGATGTGCAGGATGGAATAATAGTAGTTGTAACATTAAGACATGGTTTTTAGAAGATGGGTATTTACGTTAAATATATTAAGAGTAAGATTATATGAGAATTAAAAAAAAAAAAAAAAAGCGGAAATTATTTGTAATATTAGTTTTTGATTTATTAAGAAATCACTTTAAATGTTAAAATTTATCTTCAATTTTTAATAAATTATTACTAAAATGAAAGTGGAATAAGTAGTAAATGTAACATTAAGCCATGGTTTTTAGAAAATCGGTATTTACGTTAAATTTATTAAAAGTCTATATAAAATTTCTATATGAGATAAAAAAAAGGGAAATTATTTGTAATATTTGTTTTTGATTTATTAAGAAATCACTTCAAATGTTAATATTTATCTTCAGCTTTTAATAAATTATTATTAAAATGAAAGTGGAAAAAGTAGTAGCTGTAATATTAAGACATGGTTTTTAGAAAATCGGTATTTACGTTAAATTTATTAAAAGTCTATATAAAATTTCTATATGAGATAAAAAAAAGGGAAATTATTTGTAACATTTGTTTTTGATTTATTAAGAAATCACTTCAAACGTTAATATTTATCTTCAACTTTTAATAAATTATTATTAAAATGAAAGTGGAAAAAGTAGTAGCTGTAATATTAAGACATGGTTTTTAGAAACTGGGTATTTATGTTAAATATATTAAAAGTAAGGCTATATGAGATAAAAAAGACGGGAATTATTTATAATATTTGTTTTTGATTTATTATGAAGAAACACTTGAAACGTTAATATTTATCTTCAACTTTTAATAAATTATTATAAAAATGAAAGTGGAATAAGTAATAGCTGTAACATTAAGGCATGGTCTTTAGAAAATGGGTATTTGCATTAAATATATTAAGACTATATGATATTTTTTTTTAAAAGGCCGAAAATTACTTGTAATTTTTTTTTTATTTTATTAAGAAGAAAATGGTTGAAATGTAAATATTTATCTTCAACATTTTTACAAAAATAGAAGTGAAATAAATTGAAGTAATAGTTCTAAGTTATTGTTCAATAAATTATAAAGAAGGAAGAAAAATAGTTACAGGAATTTTTATATGTTTAGTAATTTAAATATATACTGAACATTTGCAACTCGGATAATGTCGATTATGTATTAACACTTTCAGGGGTAAGGTACTTGTAAACTGTTAAAATGATTGAATGAAAGCAGTATTTACAAGAAAAATTATTTGTAAACAAGTAAAAATATAATTTCGCGTTCTTAATAACAGTGAAATTTTCATTAAAAAATTCGGGTGCCAATGTGGCAATTAGGGATTAAAATTATGTGATGCCATAGCGTCATTACCGCCCTTCAAGGGGTTAAAGCATAGAAACATATTTCCAGTTTCAGTATGTGTTGGATATATTTCATTTAGCTTCCCAGATATCTCTCTCTCTCTTTTTTTTTTTTTTTTTTTTTTTTTTTTTTTTTTTTTACAACGCAGTGTAACTGTTGTACTAACATCTGACTGTTTGTTTTTCAAACCTACTCCTCTTAGAATATGGAACGGAGCATGATGGAATTGCTTCTTGTTGGTTACACGAATCTGAGTATGCCACATAAGCTCTCAGAATTATTTGAATTAGTATCCGAGATATTATTATTATTATTGTTGTTGTAACTTTCAAATAAGTTGTGAGATTTTCAAAACAACTGCCTGTTTGATGTCCCTATAGACCGGGTGCCGGTAGCACGGACAATCACCACATCGAGTTCACGGCTGAAATTCCAGAGTTAGTTTAAACGCGATACGCATATTAGAATGCAATCGGTCTGCCAAGTCAGATCTTTGTGGAAAACACATGAAAATCCGATTTTAGCGGTTGATTCGTACGTTTACTATTGCGTTTTCCTGCTCTCAGTCTTCCATGTTTTCATACTTTTGAATGCAGGAAAACACAATAGTAAACCTACGAGTCGACCGCTAAATTCAGGTTTTCAGGTGTTTTCCAACAAGATATTACTTGGCAGATTTCGTTTTAATATGCGTATCGAGTTTTAACTAATTCTGGAATTTCAGCCGTGAACGCAATGAGGTGAATCTCTGTGCTCCCAACTCCTTTTAGCCCCACCAGTGGCTGAGAGGTTCTGCTCTCGAAACTGGTAGACGGGAAGTGCTGGGTTCGATCCCAATCGCGCCCGCCGGCCTAATCGTTCGGAGTTTTCGTGGTTTTCTTCGAACCATGGATTTCCATGCGTTAATACGGGTTAGGTTCCCTTAGAAAGACCCCCACGACGGGCACTCCCCCTCGGGCCTATATCCCTAGTGTAGATAATCGGCCGTCACAAAATCAACCAACCAACCAACCCAACACCTTTTAAGTGGGCCCTGTTTAATCTGTTGTCTCCTTAAGCTGAAATCCAACCTAATTTCTTAATTTCTAGGAGTAAAAAAATATTTAAAAACATGATTAGAACTTTTTAGAAGAGATCTGCTGCTTTTTGAATTTCAAACTGCAATAGTATGCTATAACAATTACTCTATTTTCGGGGAAACTAACAGCAACTGAGAAACAACGACGTTACCGGGAAAAAAAAATAAAAAACTTGATGCAGAAGGATACAAAGCTTATAAAGAAAATCACAAAGGAGGAAATGCACAAAGAAAGAAAGTAGAAGAAATGGCTGAAAGAGAACACGGCAAACAACGCACGAAAAGGACAGAACCCCAGACATAAAGCTATTGAACGGTTACCGGGCAACTTATGCAACTTAGGGGAGACCGGGGGAATGGCGACACCTTAAGGGAATTGAATTTTTTTCACCTCAGAAATTTTTTTATTTTTTAATAGTAAAGATTCTAAAGCTGAATCATGATCTTTAGTATCTGTATAAATTTAACCGTAATCATAACTGCAAAGTAAGTACACATAATTTTTTTTTCTTTTCAAGATATGTAAAGGGAAGGGATTATAAAGGATAGTGGGGTAATTATGCCACTATATCGGGGTATTGACGTCACTATTTAATGACATAGTATATAAATAAAATGGATACTAGGGAACACATAACCTACTGAAAATATTTAAAAAGCAATAATTTAGCAGAATAATGAATAATTACAATGTTTCTTACGCTAGATTTATTAATGTGCTAAACTTACAATTTAACTCAAATTGGAAAAGTCACCCTTTGCCAGGGTGGCGGCATTATCCCGAGAGGACACTATAGCGGAAATCCCCCAGCAAAATCGAAGGAAGAACCGAACTTGTTCAACAAATTCATCAAAATGTCGGCGAATGCATGTAGATTACGGGTATTATTTCAATAATAATAATAATAATAATAATGTTACAATAAAAGGTGTTTACTCCTACTTATTTGAAGCTCCAAAGTAAGAAGCAACCAGATGAAAACTAATTTTTTCACTAAAACGAACGACGTACAACAAAATCACTCTAACTCTAGTAACTGTTTCTATTGTTGGCCGCTACAATGCATGCGCATTCACTATCTCAAACTGCCGTTAGTTTTTAAACTATGCGGGGTGGCGGCATAAACCCGAGTAGCGCCATTCTCCCGGTCTCCCCTACTGGGCAAATTACGAACGAGTGGTCAACCAAAAGCATGGATGTAGAATTGTGTCTCGTAATCGATCACAATTTAAACGTGAAAATGTTAAACTTAAAAAAAAAAAAACTATTGAATAAATTCTAAGCTAAAAGAAAGATAAAAGGAAATGAGAAATATAAAAAACGTTTCGGTCAAAAATAAATAAGACAATGAAGACTGCTGATGAACAACTAACATCTAAATCAAAAACAAGGAAACTTTTATCGGAAACTCGTGGTAAAATAAAGATACAAAACATCAGATATAAATTTGTGGAGAACAAAGTTGCGAGAACACTTTTATTTCGTAATTCTTATTTAATCTCTGATGCAGAGTTACAAGAAATCTAACAAAATTGATAAAAGATCTTTCAGCAGTATGGTTTTTTTTTCATAAATGAGTTAAATGTTACCGTGTTCATGTTATGATTAGTAGAGCCATTGGACTTGCACGTAAGAGAAGCGTGGTGTTGATAAAGCTTGAAAGAAAACAAAAATACATAAATCAGATGGATTTTTTTTTTTTTCATTCCGGATGATGTATATCAAAACACAGCAGGAATTTTAAAAATGCTTAGAAAAGAGATTAAGTAACGAAACCGTTTAAAATGTATAAAAAATACCCTAAAAAAGTTTCTACGTGAACATTCTCATACTATATGTTTAATTTATTAAAAATCGCCTTCTGATTGCGAAATTTTTAACTTTTTTTTTTTGCTTAAACAAATTCCCATATCTTTATTATGTCTTTCACCAAATTTTTCAACTTTCTGAACAATAGTTTTGCCTGTAGACAACTTTAAAGTAGGATCGTTTAATTAAAGGCGTTTATTTAGAAAAGTGTTGTTCTGCGTCTAAAAAATATATTGAAAAATACCCATTACACAAGTCTGCGATGGTTGTGTTTTTTAGCTTTTCATATTTCATTTTGATGTATTTTTTAGTGCCGAATCCGAAAATGACCTTCATTTTTAATCTTCACGTCTGAACTTTTCGCAAATCGCAAATTTCAAAGTCAAAAAGTCAGAAAGTAGCGAAAATCTGTCAAACTCTTATCAAAAGAAGACAAATGTTTTAAGCACATCTGCGACAAATTTACATTCTCATCAACCGCCAAAATAAAAAAGAGCACCTAAATGAACCCCATGGAGAATACGAAAGGAAATGCTTGATGCAGAAATGAGCAGTTTAAGATACTTCCACACATGGAATAAAATTGTAAGGATTTTAGAGGCACAATATTTTAGCTGTAAAAATGCATAGTATAAGCCTAAAGATGAATAAATTATTATGAAAAAAATGTTTTACATCTATTTGTTGCTATCTATTTATTGTTTTACATCTATTTGTACAAGACTTTAGCAATATTTATTTTTAAAAATTTTAAAAATTGCGATTTGCAAAAATTCCTAACATGGTGGTAACTCATGAAGGTCATTTTCGGATTCAGCACTACGAAATCCAAAAGAATCCGTTAAAAAAATATAAAAAACGCAACCATCATATCTTTTATAGTAGGGTAAATTAGAGGAATGGCGCTCACTTAAGGGAAAGCATGAATATCTAGTCAAATTTAAACAAAAAAAGAATATTTTGTTAATGAAGTATAACTTCAAAGCATAAAGAACAGTTTATAATCAACTAATCTGTATAAAAGTTTTAGAATTTTTTTTTTATCGTTTTATTTAATTAACAATAGATTGAGTGGTAATGCCCGACATGGTAAGGTAATTTCGCATAAAATTTGAATACAGCATTTAAGTTGGAGTTATTTATTGTTGGCGTAACAAAGCACTACAAAAATAAATAAAAGAATGAACGTACAGCTAAATGCATATATTTTTTAGAAATAATCAGTAAATTAACATTTAAAAATAAGAGTGTACACTACCTTCAAGTTAGATGTTGTAGAATTTTATTCTAAAACAACTTCAAACGAATAACGTGAGGACACGAAAATACTTTCCTCCCGACGGGCACTATATCCTTACTGGGAACTTAGGATGAAGTTCGCTAGCTGCCTGTACCTATCGCACCTTTTCAATTCTATTCTGTTTAAAGATATTTGGGTGAGCGTCATTACCCTACCTTCCCCTATCAGATTTTTGCTATTTTTTTTACTTTTTAACTTTGAAATTTAAGATTTGCGAAAAAAAATTGACGTGATGTTTAAAAATGAAGGTCATTTTCAGATTCAGCGCTAGAAAATATATGAGAATCAATAATCAAAAGCTAAAAAACATGATACAACCCAAATTTTGAAGGGTAGTGTTATTTTACAATAAAAATCTAACGAATTGTGATGCTTTGAATTTTAGAAATACTCAGTGCCTTGTGGCGCTAATAAGGGAAATGTATGCGTGCAGTGCCAGCATAAATATGCTTTGAAAGGTGAAATTTTAACTTATTTATAATTTGGGGCATTAACGGGACCGTGGATCTTTATTTGAGCAGAAATGGACCGAAAAATCGAAAATTATTTTTGTGCATATTATTATTCTCCAATATTAAATACGTGAATAATCACATTGCTAACAGGTCGTAAACCAACTTAGTGAAAAATGTCCAAACCGGGAATCGAACCCGCGCCCCTGGAATAGATTTCCAGTGCTCTGCCAGTAAGCCACAAGGACGATGCCCAGCTTGGTATCACTCACTTATATAAGTCGGTAAGGCTACAACCGCAGCGCTAGATGGAAAAGTCTTCATGAGAACACAATCTAGTGGCGAAACATGAGACGCAAATGAACCCATCATCGGTGAATATACAATTTTTAATTAATTTTTTTTCAACTACTTTTCAGCAGTGAAATTACGCTTGAAATTATTGAATTGAAGTAGAGCACTGGAAATCTATTCCAGGGGCCCGGGTTCGATTCCCGGCTTGGACATTTTTCACTAAGTTGGTTTACGACTTGTTAGCAATGTGATTATTCACGTATTTAATATTCAATAATTTCAAGCGTAATTTCACTGCTGAAAAATTAATTAAAAATTATTGTTCTCCAGTTTGTTGTGAGAAATTTGCGAAAAACCGCATGCAGACGCAATTATTTTTCACAAAGTATTTGATTATTGTATTCAAACAATTTCTTGGCCCATGAATATACTTTAAATCTGTTTTTCTCAAAACTGATTTTTCAATGTTTTTAGATGAAATGCTCTAGGCGTCATAATTTTTGATGAAAATTCACGAGATTGATAAGGAAGAATCCTGATATTGCTTACAAAGAAACTAAGCATGCATTTTGAAATTCGATTTCATTAAGATAATTAAATTTGATTTTTAACGAATTAAAAGGCAAAATTTTGATAAAAATCAATATGAAATTCAGAATTTTTTTTTTCCCAAAAAATTAACTATACAAGAGATTAAAAAATCGATGCTTTGATTTGTTTGTGATAGAGTCTTAAGTGATTAAAATGCAAAAGCAAGGACATATCTAAAAAATTATGACGCCCGGAGCATTTTAATATTTTATTTATTTTTTAATTTTAAAATTATAATAAGATTGGAAATTTCTTTTAAGGTGTTTTATATACTCGTGATGGAATGTATATATGCACAAAATTTTATATTTCTATGATGAAAATTTAAAAAATAAAAATAATAACGTCCACCGCCCCCTTAAAGGTTAATATACAGAAAAAACTTTTTATACATTACTTTTATTGATTGCTTATACGGATCATAAGGAGACATACTTAATTGCTAAATAATTAAACACTGAAATAAAAATATTATTTATAAAAGACTATTTGCTTATATTGTTTTAAAAAGAACTTTATCTTACACTCATACTGATCAACGTTCATTTCTAAATGTTTACGTTAAAGTACCATATGGTAAAATTAAATACGAGCTTTTCTCTCTTTTTAATTTAAATTTTATAATAATTATAACTCAAAATATTTTCTTATTTAATTTTACATTTATATAAATGAAATAAATTATATAAATCACAGAATCGATCTTAAAAGTTTCTATATTCTTAGAAAAAAAAAATAAAGACGTTAATTTTCTTAAACAATTATACTTGTATATGGGTAAATACAATTTTTGAATAATAACAGTGTTAAATAAATAAATAAAAAAACAATATGTGATAACAATCATATATTTCTAACTATTTTTTAGAAATATTTTGTAACTTTATTCTTTTCAAAGTGGGAAGAAATAAGTGAATAGTGATGTTCTTTTCTAATGCTACAGTTACAATATACACAACATAAATCTTTGTTATTCCGCTTTTGTTTACTTGGGAGGAATGAAAATATATAGAATCAGAAAATGTCCGAGGAATAAAATTGAGCGAAATGTAGACATGTTTTTTTAAATATTTTTTATTTAATTTTATATTTATAAAAATGAAATAAATCATATAACTCACAAAATCGATATTAAAAGTTTCTATATCCTTAATTTTTGTTTTTTTTTTTCAGAAAAGACATCCATTTTCTTAAACTATACTTGCATATGGGTATATACTATTTTTGAATAATAACAGTGTTAAATTAAAACAAAAAAGCAATACATGATAACAATCATATATTTCGAACAATTATTTAGAAATGTTTTGTAACTTTATTATTTTCAAAGTGGGAATAACTAAGTGAATAGCGGTGTTCTTTTCTAATGCTAGAGTTACAACATACACAACATAAATCTTTGTTTTTCCGCTTTTGTTTACTTGGGAGGAATGAGAATGTATAGAATCAGACAAAGTCCGAGGAATAAAATTGTGCGAAATGTAGACATGCTTTTGAATTCCTTATCTCACAGAGAGCTCTCTAATGCATTAAGATCAGTAAGTAAAAAACTGTTTTAGAATGCATAATATTTCTTCTTTTTTTCTTTCGAATAAATTAAGAAAATTATACTTTTTGGAAGGATGTGAAATTTTCATATTTCATTTAAATAATTTAATTTTTTTTATATTTGCACCAGATTACCCACCCACCCAGACCCGTGATAATAGCCTTATATATATTATATATACTAATAAATCTGCAGATCAGGTGCCTCAACGTCAGCTCTGCAAGTCAATGCTTTTTAACACTCCTACAAATAGCAATTGAAAGTTCTTGTATGCATAACTTCATACACTTTTTGAATCTACAATGGCGACAGACAGATGGACATTTTCTATAAACATGTTTTTTGGGACCTCTGACCCCTAAAACGTGTAAATCCGTCGAAAACAGGAAGTCGTAAAAAAATTCGATTCCAAATCTTTCTTTTCTTGATTATAGAAGAAAATGAAAATAACTTTATCTTATACTCCCCTCATAGCATGCATGGTCACGGTGACGTCGTTGTGACGTCACTGTAAGTCACTGTGGTCACGTCACATCTGTGACCAAAATGCTACCACTCAGTGATGTCACATTGTGACTGAGATGTGAACTTCTTATAAAACTTTAAAAAATTATGAAAAATCTTCAAAACATGTTATTTGCTGTAAAATTATTTTTTTCTGGCAATTAAAAAAAAAAGATTGTGACGTCACTGTTATGTCACTACTATGTAACGTACGTCGCGTCACATATGTGCCAAAAAAGCCACCATATTGTAAGTCACAGTGTGAAAAAATATGAACTTCAAAAATCTTTGAAAAGGAAGAGCGGCATAAGGAATGGAAATATATTAGTGGATAGCAAATGGCAAATTCTGTCACGAAAGGGGGGGGGGGGGGGGCGTAATAAATAAAGTGCACGATACAAGCATTAAGAAATTAAATTTTCAGGCTATATTTTATCAATTTGATACCTAAGACAGTGAATGTATACCTTTTCATGATTTCAATTTTATCTATCATTGTAATTTAATATAATAATCCTTCACTGATTGTCATTATTATAAAAGTGTTTCTCGGAAAAATGGTACGTGCTGGAGCAATTTGGATAATATATTTAGAAGCAGGAATATTAAATTTGTACACTTTACATATTTAGTTTGCTGGGAGGAAATTTATTTATTTATATATTTTTTACCGACCAGGGTTATTCGAAAAACGTCTGTGGTTTCAAACTAAAAATTTTCTATTAAAGTTAAACCTACACCTTTTAATGAGCACGTAGTAATTCAGAGTTTAGTCATCTATGCATTTCTTGATTTATAATTTGCATTCAAGTCATAAATTCTACTTCTTTCAGACTTTTTAAATAAAATTAGCATTTTCCGAAAATAAAAGAAATATACAAAATTTGTGCAAAACCCATGATATAATTACTTGTTCGTATTTAAAATCTGTATTTTAGAGATATGACTTACAAAAAAAAAAAAAAAAAAAAAAAAAAAAAAAGGTTATTTTACAAATTGTTTTATTTTACTGAAAATTAATATAAAAAGAATGACAGATTGACAAAGAAATTTTTTTTTTATCCTCGATTATCTTTTTTTTTATTTATTAAGAAGATATTTTGAATTTATTTACGTGAAATAAACTTTACTTTAAAAAAATGAAAAAAAAGGGGGAGGGTCGTTATTACCATTAAATTTATTTTTACACCTTTTAAAAATTCAAATATTGTTTTATCTAATAAACTCTAATTATGAATATTATTATTATAATTATTTACAAAAAAAATGAACTTTATAATGCATTTTAACTTGAATTGTTTGATACGGATAAAAAGAAAAGGTAAAATACATTGCAAAATTCTTCAAATAGAAAATTTTAATTAACGATACTTTGAGAAAATTACTGCGCATTCAAGTTCCAAATCTCTTGTATACGAAAACAAATAATCTGTAACAGACCTTCTGCGGAAAATCGTCTGCCAACAGAAAAATAAATATGAGAGGACGCGAAAAATAGTTCACTGTTTAGAACATCACCACGTCTAACACACTTTAAGGTGAGGAAATGACTTCCGCCAATTTTAGGATACACGAATATTAATGGAACGTATATGTAAGACTTATTTAATTTAAATATTTTATTCCTGATTTGTATATTATGAGTTAAATAGTTTTATGTTATATTTCTAAGAAACTGATCTGGATTTGTCGGAAGCGATATTTTCTAATTCGATAACTGTAAAGAAAAATATTTTAATCTGACATCGCCGATGAAGCTACCGAAACACTCCTAGCTACTTCTAGCTTATTATTAGTCTCGGCGGTGGTTGGGGTTGGGCGGGGGGGGGGGGGGGTCAACCGCCGCGGCGAGCGGCCCATCTTCGTCCGCAGCCCTTTATTCTTCTACTCTAGTCCCACTCTTTTGCGAAAGCAAGATTCTTAGGTCCCCAGCCACGTCCCAAATGAAAGACTCTCTAGCGAAAGCCAGATTGAAAAAAAAAATCAAAAATTGAAACCGGACAAATTTAAAAGGGAAATTACACAAATTAAAGACACCGAAAAGCGGAAAAAAAAGAAAAGCTGCGCAGAGACAGATTCATGCCTATATTCATACTGGAATTAATATATACATTAATTTACACTTACTTGAGATTGAAAATGTGTTGAGACAATGATTTGGAATTTTTTTTCGGCTTCTTACTATTTTTTTTGTTGCTAACACTTATAGTTATTATTATTTTGGGGTTAAATATGATGTTCGATTATCATGAGATTACGAAACAGTTTCAGATTAGAAATTAAGATTGTACTGGGAAAATGTATTTTTACATATTACAGTAGTGAAACATTTGAAAGATTTTTCTTTTCATGCTAATAATATTTTAAATTACCTTTTAAAATCCTAAATCTTCAAACCAATGTTTTCAAATTTAACATTTGCCAAAATTATAAAATAATAGGAATTCCTTATAGCATATGTAAATATTTTTGAGATATTGTTAAATCTAATAATGCATTTAATTTATCTATTGTAGTTTGCTGTTGTTTAATAGTACAGTTATAAATACTAATTATTATTTTTAGTGTTTTTCAAATTAGTATATTTATTTTTTTAAATTGTATGTAAGCACTTTTTCTGTTTATGATTTTAATCGAACATTTAATTATAGACATTCTGAATCGGTTATTAATTTTTCTTCTATTGTAAATTCATTTTCTACGTTTATGATACGCGTAATTATTGGCACTAAAAAGTAAAATATGATATTTAAGCATTGAAATAAAGTGTTTTTCATACCTGATAGGAAGTTATAGATCAAACTTCTTTAGTACATATTTTTAAAAAGTTCATATAATACAGGATACATAATATAGGACACAAAGTTGAAAAGTGCTTATGACTTCGTCTCTCTGTCTGTCCGTCTGCACTCTAACTCTTGTAAATATACTCGGATTGCCCTGAAATTTTTGGATGTTATTGAAGTTTACCATAGCATGAGTACCTATTTGTAATGAAGTTTGTAGCATGTTTAGTTCATTTACAGGGAAAGCCAAAAGTATTCCGTTACATTACGGCCTATGGGAAAAAATCGTTTCAAATGATTTTTAATGATTTTACGCACGCTTTCAAACAGAATAAAAATGATATGCATTTATGAAGTGCACTAAAATATGCATTCTGTTGACTATGCGATGCAAAGAATAGTTATTGTTTATTGTAAGGGCTAAAAAAGGAATTCAAATACATAATGATATGGGGTGGAGGGAATTGCTTGCGGCATACTTTAATTATGTTAATCTATTTCATATATAATGAAATTGATATATGTCGCTGAGGTTTACATAATATATATTATTTCATGTATAATACGAATAATACGTATATAGCATTTACAGGGACATACAAAATATTTCAGATGCTATATTATATCCGAAGTACTGTTCATTAGCGATGATTGCTGGAAATTTATTTTTAATTATGGTATGGCGCTTTTATGATTCACTATATTTATGCATAGTATATGGTGCACTGTAAAAAATAATTGTAAAAAAACAGCCCGCTTTTCAATCACATGTGTTCATTAACAGCTTCAAATTATTAAAAAACATCACAGTGTATTATGGCAATATTATTTTGTCTAAAAGCGTTGCTACTGTTTATCCCCAGTTTATCTGTTTTCCGACAGCAGATGTTTGCGTCTGACAACGAATATCTGCCTACAAGAATTTCCTCCATGCGCGTCTGTATGAAGCAACCGGAAAGGAGTGAAGCGAAATGCTCTTTGGACTGTGGCGGCCATGTTTATGCATTGTATCTGATGTTTGATTTTTCTCCCGCGTAACAGCGTGTCCGACGTGTCATGTATTTTCGCCCACATTACAAGTTAGAAGATTTTAAATGAATCAGAAACATTCTTCAATAATGTAAGTATGCATTTTTGTGTAATAATGTAGTTTTATTTTCTATTATTACTGTACATGTACTATCAGAGACATTAATCATATACGATATCGTATCTATGAACTATTCGAGTCGTATACGATGAAATGTCGAATTTGTATGAAAGAATAAGCATTAAATTAAATACGTTCTACGATCGCACCAATTCAAAATAGATTTAAAGAAAAAAATAATCGATTACAGTAAATTCTAAGTTTTTAGAATAATGTAAACAAACTAAGATAATACAATTTGGAAAGCTTTTATGATATTTTGCATAATAAATAAACAGAAAAGCTTTAAATAATTGTTTCTAAGCTTAATGCTATAACCAAGGCAAGTTTTTGTTTGGCATAAAAAGTATTTAAATTAAAAAATGATAATTTAATGTAATTTGCAATGTCATAATTTCCTTTGACTAATCAAATTATACCTGTTGAACCTAGCTTATATTAACAGGGTAGATGTGCCAGTAATGGAGAAACTTCAATGTTTTTGTTTTATAAAAACAATAACAATACAAATTTAGCTTTTGTTATTTTTTTCATAGCTCCCCATTGAATGTGTTATAATCTGAGTTATTGTTGACATTTTTACTCAAACCAGTGAGGAAGCAAAAAATAATGTTAAGTGTCAGATTTTTTTCAGTAAAAATTTTAATGAACATGCTAAGAGCCCTAAACTTCACTTAATAAACTTATATTTTCTTTCAAAATTTGTGTCTTTTTGTTTTGTGTGCATTACTGGAACATTATGTGTCCATTACTGGAACAGAGGGTGTCCATTACTGGAACAGAGGGTGTCCATTACTGGAATTTTGGGGTTTTGATATATTTCTGTTAGGTATAAAAATGTTCAGAAAAGAAAGTGCTATTTTAAGAATAGTACAATAATGAACATATGATTGTAGTTATAGTATAAAAGCAAAAGAAATGTGATTCACTTTTTACTCAAATGTTCCATTTAATGCAGCAGCCTGGATTATAACACGAGGGGAAGGGGGAACGTTTAGTGACACAATTAGTTACTACTATTTCTTTATGTAATTTGTACGAAAAAACAGCTTGAATTATTTTATTTTTCTCCGTAAGTAATATTTAACTTATTTTTGTATAGTGGAGAAAGCCCCCGTCCCTCCTCTTCACAGTAGGTAATATGCATTGAAAAATTTTGCAATTTGTATGTTTAAGAATGAATTTTTGTGTTACTTTAGTATTTCAAATAATTTTATCTCAGTTTAACCATTTGCTCATTACGAATTACACACTCATTCCACCGAACTCTCTTTTTTTTTACAAATAACATTTGGAATGCCGATTTCTGTTGAAAATTTCTTTATTTGAATTGCTTTTTTTATTTTTTCATGTTTAATATCTGTATTTTCAGAAATTTTAAAACATAACATTGTTATACTTGGCGAAACCACTTGACTTGGTTACCGGCAATTGTTACTTAGTGGTCAATTAGAGCAACGTAATGCTTAAAAAGTTTTAAAAATAGGTTAAACATTACAAAAAATATGATAAGAAGAAAAACAATTCAAATAAAGAAATTTTCAGCAGAAATTGGCATTCCAAATGTTATTTGTAATAAAAAATAAATTGGGGGAGGGGGGGGGGGATGAGCAAATGGTAAAAATAAAAAAAATGTTGAAATATCAAAATAAGGCAAATTAAATTAAAATAATAAAAATTTGAGTTCATTTTGAATGTCGATTCCTGTTTGAATGCATAAAAACTCAGTTTTTATGCATTTACCTTTTATTTTTGTCTGCTTACGAATGTTAAATTATTGCTTCAAGCACATTGAGGCTTTTTTTATAAATAGAATATGCTTTTAAAGCCCTATTTTTGAAAATAATTTAACAATTTATCTTTTAAATTGTAAATTTTTGCTTTAGATATTTTCAACATTTTATTATTAGAATTTTTATGTACCATTTACTATTTTTTTCTTTTTTTTTATGAATGTTACATTATTTTATAAAAATTGTATGCTTTTAAAACTATTTTTGAAACAAATTTCAATTTCTTTTAAAATGAGATTTTTTTTTTTCACTTTGATATTTTCAATGTATTATTCTCAGTATTTATATGTATTGGAGTAATAACCAAGCCTTATTTTTGAAATAATTTACAATTTATATTTTTAAAAACAACTTTTTTCATTATTTTGATTTTGTTATCTCAGTTTTTTGATACATTTATGGCTATTTTTTTATTTTATGGCTGCAATTTTGCAATATGTATGTTTAAGAATGAATTTTTGGGTTACTTCAGTATTTCAAATTTTTTTATCTCAGTTTATCTATTAACCATTTGCTCATTACAAATTACACGCCCTTTCTGACCAACTCTCTTTTTTTACAAGTAACATTTGGAATGCCGATTTCTGTTGAAAATTTCTTTATTTGGATTGTTTTTTTTTATTTTTTAATGTTTAATCGGTATTTTCAAAAATTTTAAAACATAACATTATTATACTTAAACTTGGCGAAACCACTTGGTTACCGGCAATTGTCACCAAGTGGTCAATTATAGCAACATTCGACTTAAAAAGTTTAAAAATAGGTTAAATGAGGGGTGTAAAAATCTAGGTGCCAACGGACAGTCTCGCACCACTAAATTTTATTCATTATTTTTCGTCTAATATTTCGTCTGAATTTTCTATAAGAATGTTAATAAAATTTAAGGGAAGAAAACTAATAAAGTTTAGTGGTGGAAGACTGCCTGCTGGTGCCTAGATTTTTACACCCCTGGGTTAAACATTACAAAAAAAAATAAATTCAGAAGAAAAGCAATTAAAATAAATAAATTTTCAGCAGAAATCAGCATTCCAAATGTTATTTGTAAAAAAAAAAAAAAAAAAAGATAGAGTTTGGGGGGGGGGGGGGTCATAATGAGCAAATGGTAAAAATAAAATCTTGAAAATATCAAAGTAAATTAAATTAAAATAATAAAAATTTGAGTTCATTTTGAATGTCAATTCCGGTTGAATAAATAAAAACTCAGTTTTTATGTAGTATTTACTTTTTTTTTCTGTTTATGAATGTTAAATTATTGCGTCAAGCACCTGTAGGCATTTTTTTATGAATAGTATGCTTTTAAAACCCTATTTTTAAAAATAATTTAACCATTTATCTTTTTAATTGTAAATTTTTGCTTTATTTAGATATTTTCAACATTTTATTATTAGAATTTTTGGTACTACTTAGTTATCCCGTTGACCAAAAATCTATCGCTAAACTATAAGATTAAATGCCAATAACGGTTGATTGTAAATGTTACATTCACTTGACTTTAAGCAAGTTACACGTGTTTACGTCAAGTGATTTTTATTTCAATGTTTTATTTGTTCTTTATTAATGTTATACTAATTTATTTATTCTTTCGTTATTTAAAATAAAAATTATGTCAATTTGTGTAACTTGGCGAGTGGTTGGCGATTTATATAATTTGGCGAAATGGGTCGACAGGATAACTAAGTAGTGTACCAAATTTTTATGTATTTACTTTTTTTTTTAATGAATGTGACATTATTTTATAAAAATTGTATGCTTTTAAAACTCTATTTTTGAAACAAGTTTCGATTTCTTTTAAAATGAGATTTTTTTTCACTTTGATATTTTCAATATATTATTCTCAGTATTTATATGTATTGGAGTAATAACCAAGCCTTTTTTTAAAAAATAATTTACAATTTATATTTTTAAAAACAACTTTTTTCATTATTTTGATTTTTGCTATCTTAGTTTTTTGATACATTTATGGCTATTTTTTTTTTATTTTATGGCTGCAATTTTGCAATTTGTATGTTTAAGAATGAATTTTTGTGTTACTTTAGCATTTCAAAATTTTTTATCTCAGTTTAACCATTTGCTCATTAAATTACACCTCCTTTCCGCCCAACTCTCTTTTTTTACAAATAACATTTGGAATGCCGATTTCTGTTGAAAATTTCATTGTTTGGATTGCTTTTCTTATTTTTTAATTTTTAGTCTCTGTATTTTCAAAATTTTTAAATCATAACATTGTTAAACTTGGCGAAACCACTTGGTTACCGGCAATTGTCACCAAGTGGTCAATTATAGCAACATTCGGCTTAAAAAGTTTAAAATATAGGTTAAACATTACAAAAAAAAATAAGAAGAAGAAGAAGAAAAGCAATTCAAATAAAGAAATTTTCAGCACAAATCGGCATTCCAAATGTTATTTACAAAAAAAGATAAATTGGAGGGGGGTGAGCGAAACCGCAATGAGCAAATGGTAAATACATAAATGAACCAAGATTTTTGAAATGGTAAGTACAGCAAAAATATAGATTGCGAAATTACAGCAAAATAAGAATTTAGCCATAAATGTATCTAAATACTGAGATTACAAAAATCAAAATAATGAAAAACATTGTTTTAAAAATGTAACTTTTACTCCAGAACATAGAAATATTAAGAATAATATATTTAAAATATCAAAATTAATAAAAAATCACATTTTAAAAGATAAATTGTTAAATTATTTTCAAAAATACTGTTTTAAAAGCAAAAAATTTATAAAAAAAAATGTTGAAGATATTAAAATAATGCAAATTAAATCAAAACAATGTGGTATACAACCTGGTATAAAAACATATGCAGCCCAATCTTTTTTTAACAAATAACATTTCAAATGCTGATTTCTGTTGAAAATTCCTTTATTTGGATTTTTTTCTAATATTCAGGGCTCGCACCGTTCCTAAAATTTTCGCACTTTGCTACCACTATTTTAAATAAGACTTCTTCGTGGTAAATTCCTTTAACATCTATAATAGATTCATACAACAAAGATTATGATTTTAATTTAGTGGTAGCAAAGAGCGAAAATTTTAGGAACGCTGCGAGCCCTGAATATTTAATCTCTATTTAAAAAAAAAAAAAAAAAAAAAAAGCGAAATTTTTAAGCCTTAAGTGTTTATAAATGAGCACATGGTAAATTAGTTCATACCACAATTCACTCACAAGGACACTTCATTTTCTGTGTTGCCAGAACATCCAGTTGTTGTTGAGACTTCACCAGCAAAAATTGCAAAATAAGAAAGATATGTCAGCCATCTCCAGGCGAATACTCAAGGATAGCCCAAAATATAACAGGCATAGCTGCCAAGTTTTACGCTTTTTTCCAACCACTATTTTTTAACAGAGAAATTTGTCTTATTTAATTATCGAAAACATAGGATTAAATAAGGGAAATTTTTCTGATTAGAAATAGTGGTAGGAAAAAAGCGTAAAAGTTGGCAGCTATGAACAGGGGTTCTTATTTCGTGTTTCCAAGGAAAAGGTTATTTGTGTCATGTATCACACATTGTAGCTATCTTTTTCTGATCTAGCAATGAATAAAATCTTAAAATTTCGTGAAGCAGTCACGCAAGAACTCTCAAATTTCATCACTCGGGCAAGGGGGGGGGGAAATCTTCGATCAGACGTGGGAAAAATAGAGCATTTAATCAAACAATTGCGAATTTCGTCAATCGCTCAAGAAAAAATTCGTGAATTTCATCAATCATGAAAAGTTTAATTTCCCCAATTGGTAAGCAAAAAAAAATTTTTTTTTTCATTTTATCAAACAAATACAAAAGTTAATCATGAATTTTCATGAAACAAGTTTAAATAATGAAAGAAAAATAATAGTCTAAGATCTGGTCTATGGAATATATACCCTCATTTGTTATTTAATGATAACAAAGAATATATGTTAGATAATGTATAGATTGATACATTGAAAATAGGTTGCCTAGCTAAATCACGTGCCGATAATGTTAAACAATAAAGTGTTTAATTAAATTTTTTTGATCAACTTCCTCGATTTGTTATTTATGAAAGTCTAGAATCAGCTGAGAGAACATACCCCGAGGAATTCAAAAAATAAGGGTTGCCTACTCTTGACTCTGCCCAACTATGGGGTTGCCAGGTATAAACAGGTAAGTAAGCGTTGTTAATATACCCTCATAAGTTATTTAATCGAATTACACATCAAATGAAAGCTTATATTATTCCCATTCCAACCGTATTAGGTTGCCTTATCAAAAAGTTGCCTGAATCCATCGTTGCCTAGATTTAAGATGTTCAATTTTCTGTGTGAGCATTGAGCGTGATAGAGAAGCGTTGCGCGCGCAATTCCATTTGACAGACAAAGATGCAGCGAGGCATAGATTAACATACAAGATCGGACAGTTCCATAGAGCGTAATGGTAATGCAATTGCGATCGCAGCGCCTTTAGTGATTATGGGGGAGAAACTTCCCTTTCTTATAATATCTTTGTTATTTAGCGTCTATCTTATTGTAATATTTCTTTTTTTAATGTTGCATGTTTACGTTTTCAACAGAATGTTATACCGATACATAAACATAGAATAGATATTCTATTTTATATATCTAATATTTATTCTATGTTCATGCATGGATATATATATATTGTACATGATGGGTGAAAGATTTAAGCGCCACGAAAAACAAGCTGAAATTTTCGTCTTGAATATTATACGTCAAGTAAATATGATATAATTGGATTTAAAACCATATAAAGCGATGGTGTAATATAAAAATATACGAAATATTGCACTTTACAGGTCCCAAAAATTTTTATAAATATTCCCATTTGGTAGAAAAATTTTTACAGCTGATGTTTTATTAATTTATAAAGTTTATTATATTAAACAATCGTTACAATAATCTTTCAAAATTTACACATTTTCACTTTCTCGGTGACTTTCAACTTTGCTCAGTGAGCATGGGAAGACGACTCAATACTATCTCCAGCACTGTGAGTTCATTAATTTGTTTCTTCGGTTTTCAAGAAGCATCCGGTGTAGTGATTTTGAGCTGTACATAGACTCCATTTACAACATGTCCGATTTGTTCTTTTCATTGAACCAGCCAAATTATGCCAGGTGGTCCATTATGTACGTCAACAATCTTATGAAGGCGCAGAATAGCAATTCGCGTGTGGTATCTGAATTTAGACGAGGAGCATTTGGTATCCGACGTACCAAATATGAATTCTCCCGATCACCGGTTGACTTGACGTTAGAACAAACCATTAATGCTGATGCCTCAAATCAATTAACATATAATCTTGCAGCAGAGTCTATATCAGCGCGACAAAGATGGGCACTTAATGACAGCATAAGGACCAAAATTGTATCTACCGTTAAAGAAAATGTCGGTCTATCGCAAAAAGATGATACCTGTCATGCCTTGCAGAAGAGTCGAATAAAAAAGGATAACGAAAGTCTTCAGAGTTTCATTAAGACTATAAGAGATACGCTGAATCCTTTCGTTGAGAATATAGATAAAAATATTCTGTTCAATATTTCAACTGGTAAGGCAGCATCAACTGAAGTTTGCGATTTTCTAATCAACGTTAAGTCGGTTGGAAATCAACAAAAAATGACATTTATTTCAGAATGCAATTCCACTCCTGGAAGGTTCGGAAGACCGATAAAGCGTAGCAAAATCCAGAATTTCGCTTCACAGTCTGCCGTCAAAGCTCAAACCAGCAAAGATAAAACTCAAAACTCAAAAGGCCGTTCTTAAAATGGAACGAGACATCTTTGGCTGATTACTTGCGATTAGTATTGAGAAAGACATCAACATAGAGTATTGCTTAACGTTTCCATTAGCGCCTGTGCCGCCTGCTCTTTTCTCGTGTACTGGTGACTTGCTAAAAACTGACAAATCCAAAACTAGCCCAAATATTAAAGTCTAACGTCGAAACAGTTGAGCCTACTGGTATCGATATTGAAATAATAGACCGTTTTTATTACCTGTATATTATCGGATCATCTATGCCGCAGACATTTGACAAGATTGCTGAATCGATCTTAATAAAATTGTGCTCATGTAATGCCCCTGAAATACACATAATTTTTGATAGACACATAACACCCTCTATCAAAGACTGTGAACGGCAAAGTCAACTGGAGTTCGATAGACCGTATGTCATCCTAGGACCTCTTCAACCAAGACCTAGCGATTTTCTCGGAAATCTCAAAAATTACCGTTTCAAAGAAGCCCTGGTACAATTCTTGGCTAATTACTGGGAAAATGATAATCTACTTTCAATAATCCAAAACAAAAAAAAATTTCATAACAGTTGGAGAACACTGTTTTTCTTACCATACTGTCGGAAAACACGTCGTGGAGCTTGAAGAAGAAGATTATTTATGTCAACATGAAGAGGCAGATACGCGGATAATGTTTCATATATCAAAAGCGCCACCTAATTCAAAAATATTGGTCAAAGCAAATGATACCGATATCTTGGTAATTTTACTGGCCACTATCCACAAAATTCCGCAGACTCAAATTTGGTTGGCCGGTTCATCATCAAAGAAAAGCAATAAGAAATATCTTGATTGCATTAACTGTACCGAGCTTGCAATGAAATTGGGTTTTACTTTATGCCTGGGCCTGCCAGCTTTCCACGCATTTACGGGCTGTGATTACACAACGGCTTTTTATAATAAAGGGAAAGTCAAGCCTTATAAAATATTTTCAAGACGAACGGATTTTCAGGAAATATTCGCATCATTGACGGATCCATTAGATGTACTCCTAGAAGATAAAATTCAACCTGTTCAGGAGTTTACTGCCTTTCTTTATGGGATCAAGCAATGTTATAATATCAATGACGCTAGATATCAGCTGTTCCAAAAAGCATATTCAATGAACAAAGACAAAGAACAGTTCATGAACAAGATTAAAGGCATCGACTCCAATATGATACCAACGTGCTGGATCTCACTGAAACAGAAAATTTTGCGCACAATATATATTAATTCTATGTGGCTTCATGCAACCGATGCATGCTGCGTTAAAGTCAATCCTGAAGATTGTGGTTGGTTTTGGGATGGTTATTTGAAGCCTTCGTGGTTTAAAGGAGATCCAACACACTTACAAGTTAAAGACGTATTAAGAGAATCGAAAAACAGAGAAAACGATGAAGAATTAAAATTAGATTGTGACATTTCTGACGATTCTGAATGTGAATAAGTGTTTCATATAAAACCTTTGTATTTTGTTATTGATAAATTTATGTATTAAAATAAAAATATTTATATCATTATGTGATATTTTATTTAACTTTTATCAGCATTTAATCCGCGCTTAAACGAACGAAAAAATCTCTTTTTGAAAAGCGGACATTCTGAACGGAAAAATTTATTATTTCATAATTATGTATTGATTAATGATTGATAAATGAATGTGTGAGTAAAAAAATATTTGATATCATCTTTAATATTTACATTATCGGAGAAATCTTAAAAGAGAATTCGCTGCATCTTGTCTGTCAAATGGAATTGCGCTCTACACTTCTCTGTCACTATCAACGCTCACGCAGAAAATTGAACATCTTAAATCTAGGCAACCATGGATTCAGGCAATTTTTTGATAAGGCAACCTAATACGGTTGGAATGGGAATAAAATAAGCTTTCATTTGATGTGTAATTCGATTAAATAACTTATGAGGGTACATTAACAACGCTTACTTACCTTTTTATACCTGGCAACGCCATAGTTGGGCAGAGTCGAGAGTAGGCAACCCTTATTTTTTGAATTCCTCGGGGTATGTTCTCTCAGCTGATTCTCGACTTTCATAAATAACAAATCTAGGAAGTTGATCAAAAAAATTTAATTAAACACTTTATTGTTTAACATTATCGGCACGTGATTTAGCTAGGCAACCTATTTTCAATGTATCAATCTATACATTATCTAACATATATTCTTTGTTATCATTAAATAACAAATGAGGGTATATATTTCTTATACCGGATCTCGTACTATAAAGAGATTGTAATTGCAACTCAAAATGGCTGAATGTCAAGAGAATTTGGGAACATTTGGCATTCACCATTTGGAAACAACACTGCTCAGTCGTGACATGAAAACATAAACAATTGCCAGATGTGCCACGAAAGAAGTAAGTAAGTAAAAAGAAATAACTTTTAGGAATCCAGGTTTACATTGCATAACTGGATGGAAAGGGATGGGAAAATAAACTTTAAATCCAACATCATAAAACGATCGCGGAATAAAATTTGCAAATTGATCAAGTAATATGCAAATTTTGTCGTGCGATCCAGTAGTATGCGGACTTTATCGAGTGAACGAGTAATATGCGAACTTAGTCACATGATCGAGTAATATGCGAACTTAGTCGCATGATCGAGTAATATGTGATGTTAGTCGCATGATCGAGTAGTATGCGAACTTAGTCGCATGATAGAGTAATATGTGAACTTAGTCGCATGATCGAGTTATATGCAGACTTAGTTGCATGATCGAGTAATATGCGAACTTAGTCGCATGATCGAGTAATATGCGAACTTTCTTGTACGATCGCGGAATATGCGAATTTTGTCGAGTGATCGCATAATATGCAAATTTTGTCGAGTGATCACAGAATATACGAATTTTGCCGACCAGTCTCATATTATGAGACTTTTGTCGAACAATCGCGGAATATGCAAAGTTAAATGCACGATCATAGAATGATACCCTTATTTGCTATCAAATGATACCCTTATTTGCTATCAAATATGCTAATGATATATAACGTATTCTTCTATCATTTTAAAATTATTAATGTTTGCGCAAAATACTTATTGGAGCTCAAGGGGATGGGGGGAAGAACACCCCCTCCCCCTGACAAAGAAAATCTCTCACCCTCAAGCCCATACTCCTAATGCTGATTTTAAAAATATTAAGATAAATAAATTGATTTTTGAAATTTGTGAAAAATTTAACTTGTTAAAATCTATTTTACCAATATGTTGTAAAAAGCATATTTTTTCTTTATTTGGATTATTATTGCTATCTTGAATTGCTCGCTCTTGCATAGTGTCTCTCATATGTTGCAATTCTAGGAGACAAGATGCAAGCGTGCACAAAATTGGCGATTTTTGAAAATCTCAACAAGCAACAGTGAATTCCTTACTCACACTGCTTGATTTAGTATTTCATGTGTTAAAAGCTGTCGAGGTGAATAAAATTTCAACACTGAGTTTTTACTTATCTACTTCAAAGTTTGCTGAAAAATTGTTATTCAGTTATGTATTTTTGTGTTTACAAAATGTACTTAGAATTTTTGCATATTTATAGGAACCAAATCGGCTGTAGTTTTACCGAAAGTAAAAAGCATCAGTCAGTATGCAGCTACAGATGATGCTTTAAAGACATGGTTTGCCTTGCCTCTTATTTCGTCTTCAATCTTTTTACCCAGAAGAATTGCAGGTAACCATGAAATTTATTCAGAAGTAAGAGCAATTCTCAAAGAATTTTGTGTTTTCAATAAATTTCACAAACAAGGGGACCACCAAACATGATGTGCACAGTTTTTGATGATTTTAAAGTATGTTGTAGGGGTCACATCACTAATTACTCCCATGAAAGGTTTTCTTCAAATGGGGCTTAGTTTTTAAGAAATTGGGGTACGGTCAAAGTTCAGCATACTTTTCGAATACCTTTTAATTTGCTGTTTATGATGCCTACTTGGCAGCATGGAGGTAACGTGCAAGTATGCTATACCCCAGATGGTGTGTTCAAACCCGTCTTGCAGCCCAATTTTCTTTTTTATTAATATTACCTTGGTGACATGTTATAAGTTTTACGCTAAATTAGGACTTAGGCTGCTTTGAACTTTTTGATATTTTCCCAATACATTGCATTACATTTTCGAAATTTGTATGAAAATTTGTTACTACTTAGTTATCTCGTCAGCCAAAAATTTATCGCAAAACTGTAAGATTAAATGCCAATAATGGTTGATCCTAAATGTCACATTCACTTGACTTTAAGCAGGTAACACGTGTTTACGTCATCAAGTGATTTTTATTACGACGTTTTATTTGTATTTTTATTAATGTTATACCAATTTATTTGTTCTTTCAATATTTAAAAAAAAATTATGTCAATTTGTATAACTTGGCGAAATTGGTCGACGGGATAACTAAGTAATAACAAAAATTTATATTTTTTCTGCAATTTTTAAGCTAATAACATTTTTATTGACGACAATTAAACTAATTTTATGTGTAGATTTTTTTTTTTTTTTGCTAAATTGTTTTTATTATTTTTTTTTAAGATTTACATTTTAAAATTTTATGTGCATATCTGTAATAATATATGCATATATTTTTTAATTCATGGATTTTTAAATGGAACTTTATAATTTTTTTTCCATAATTTATACAAAGTACTTCTGATGTCGAACCTCTCAAACATATTTACCATTAGATAATTTCAATACCATATTTACAAAACAGTAATAAAATATCAAATTAGTAGCACTTATATGTAAGTTTTTACCAGTTGTATAGATTTTTAATGTCCTCTAAATACATCTATATGTTTATTTTTTTTTTAATTGTAACAATTAAAAACATTATTGATGTCATTTTTAAAAAATCAACTGGAAATGCAATAATGAGAGATATAATTTATTGTATACACTGAGGTGACAAAAGTCGTGGTATTGCAGTATGCAAATATATAGATGGCAGTAGTATAGAGTTGTGAAAAACCTGGGTTTTTTATTTTAAAAACACCCAGCCCGGGCGGGTTTCATTAAAACCGCCGGGTTAAATGGGCAATTTTCCCCGGGTAAATTGGATTAAAATGCCAAAATGGGGACTCTGATTCCATCTTAATCAGAAATAATAATCTTTAGGGTTGCCACTGTATTGGAAAAACTGAGGGAATTTTAAAATGAGTATTAAAAACAAGGAATTTAACTAAATTTTAGCATTTTGCAAAATTTATCCATTGAAATTTTGCAAAATTCTCAGAGGTATTACTCCGGGAAAATTTAATTTTTTGCTCAGGAAAGGGCAAGGAATTCGATTGCCGAAATAAATGGCAATCCTGATTGCAAATACAATCTTTGTGAACACTTTATAGTCTTAATAGTTGGGAGTGACTTTATAGTCTTAAATGGACAATTTTCCCCAGGTAAATTGGATTAAAATGCTAAAATGTGGACTATGGATTCCACTTTCCTCACAAATAATAATCTTCAGTAATAAAATAATAAAATCAGTAATAAAATACAAGAAACCCTAAGATAACAGAACCTGTTTACAACAGAATCCTGTCTTAAATGTAAAAATGTCATTGTCCTTACAGTAAGAATACCATACCTGCTAAGACGGTAATCTGTTTAACACAGAATTTTTCTTCTGTCCCTTGAAATTCCGTCTTAGTCAGCTTCATTATACAAAAATAAAATAAACACAACAATCTTATCAGGGTTGTAAAAAAAAAAACGAGTTTTTTTATAAAAAACCAGCCCGGGCGGGTAAATCTATTTACAGCAGGAGTGGTCAGTCCATGGCTTGCATAGCCTTATTTAGTTTTTGTAATTGCAACAGGGTTGCTACACCACCTGGAGAACCTGGAAAATTCAGAGAATTTGGAAATTGGCCTAATAAGTCAGGGAATCAATATTTTATCTAAAATCTGGAAAAGTCAGGGAATTTAACGAAATTTCATCATGATCGCCACATAAGTACATGCTTCGTCGGATGATGGATGAGAAAATCTTTTATGTTTTTGCAAATTCCAGTTATTAGAAGTTTCATTTAAGTCACCTTTCTCTTAAAATTTTCTCAGCTACAATTAATATAACTTACAAATCATTTCGAATCTCCTCAACCCCCACCCAGAAATTTTTGCTTCTCCCACCCTCTTTGTCTAAACTTGGACTTAGGTGAGATTGTGATAGTTGCTCAAAATGAATTATGATTCAATACAAAATATTATATTGATTTTTTTTTTCAGTTTGAGGAAAACTTTATTTGAAACATTCATAATTTTTTAAGGAATCCATGTCTAATTTGTATGTTTCTTGGTGGGGAAGGAGGGGGATGCATATGAGAAAATTTCAATCAATATTATCTATAGTTAAAATTTAATATTTTCAAGGGATACAATATTTATTTTACTCTCGACATGTCTAGTTCACAATGCATCACTAGGCGGAAATTTTTCTAAAATACACATGGAAAAGTCAGGGGAATTTCATTCTCCTATATAAGTAGCAACCCTGTTGCAAAAATATCTTAAATTTTAATGCTTTTTAAATTAAAATATATGAAATAAAATAAAGAGGAAATTTGTAAATTTGCCTACCAATGTCATAAAAAATTCTGTAATAGCAGTACAGCAATTTTATATTTGGAACTTCCTATCTGGGATTGCCCTTGAGCAAAAATGCTACAATCAAGGAAACATGCTTTGATTTTCGTGCACCTTTTGCATCCTGGACACTTTGTAATAATCTGTCATAACTTGTAACAAAATATTTTGCATGCTTCTTGGAGTTGGATTGCTTAATCAGGTGTAGCTAGTCAGGTGAAATAATCAGGTGTAGCTAGAATAGTAGTAAGAGAAAAAGCTTATCCTTACATTGCTGTATAAGCAGTCGTTAGTTATGTGTACATTATTTGGAAACACAAATCTGCAAAAAACTTTTTTTGCAGGTTGAATCTCATTAAATCTGAACTGAGATCTAAAATGAGATGAATTTTTATAAAATGTCTTTTGCTTCCAATGATACATGATACCAGCCAAAATAGATTTAGATATCAGGTTGTAACGAAAGTTTCCTGCCACGGCTAATATCGTCTTTTCAAACAGTTCGCGTTCACGTGTTTGTGCATATTTTGTCAAACGATTTTTAGCATTTGAAAGAAAGAGACTTGCTTTATAACACTGTGTTGTGAAATTTGTAAAAAAAAATATCGTTATCATTAAGTACAAGGTGTCTGAAATGGAACTATCACGCTACCAGATTAGGACCAGCATTTGCTTCCAGTTCTGTTGCAAAAAGTCAGCTGCAGAATGTCACCGAATTATGTGTATAACTTTAGGTACTATTATTGTATCATATGCCACTGTGAAGGTTTGGTACCGAAAGTTAAAAAAGGACTATGACATTCAAGAAACAGAGCGCTCTGGCAGACCTACTAATGTTGATGAGGCCCGCCTGCGAGAACATGTGGAAGAATATCAGTATTCAACCACTCAAGAGCTAGCTAAGGAGTTAGACTTTAGTGCCATGTCCATTAGTCGCGCTATGGATAGCATAAACTTGATGTACAAGTTCAATCGCTGGGTGCCACATGAGCTGAATCAAGCAGATAAGGGAAGACGTGTTCAGGCCTGCACTAATCTGCTCAAATATCAGCGCAAGGACAAAATTCTGCACCGGATTGTCACTTGTGACAAAAAGTGGATTTACTTCAACAACACAATCCGAAAAGGGGGTTGGTTTGCGCCCGGCAAACCGGTTGACAGCATCGCAAAGCACAATTTGACTAACAAAAAGATAATGCTTTGCATCTGGTGGGATTGATGTGGTCTTATCCGCAAAGAGTATCTGGAAAAGGGTAAAATCATGCACAGTAAGGTGTACAGCTAGATGCTAGTCCGTGTTGACTCTGCTATCAAGGCAAAACATCAAAATGAGTTCCGGCGCAAGAAGGTAATGTTTCATCAAGATAATGCTAGATCACATGTGTCTGCATTCACAGATTTGACTCTGTATGGACTCGAATGGCATCTTTTGCCACATGCACCATATAGCCCCGACATCTCTTCATTGGACTTCTACCTTTTTTCACACCTGCAACTACATCTTGCTGGTGCTATATTTAATTATGCATGGGATGTCTGAAATGAGGTTATTCTGTTTTTGGACTCGCGGCCCTCAAGTTTCTGGGCCAAAGGCTTCGAAAAACTAACAAAACGTTGGCAGAAAACAATAGATTCGGGTGGTGTTTACTACCCGCACTAAAGATACCACTTTCTTGTTTTTTCTCTAACTTTATTAAGAACTTTTTTTGGCGGAAAACTTTTGTTACAACCTAATACTTTGTTCTACCGGTATACAATGTCAAGTGTCTTATTAATAAAGTTTCGTTCCTTCATTTTGTCTTTCTCTCAAAGTAAGTTAAATTATTAAATTGAAATATTTTTATAGTGTAAGTAGCAGCAACTGTATTTAATGCATGGTGTGAAAAGTTATAGGTTTTTCCTACTGATCAACGATGTGTTAGTGATTATTGACCATTTAAATGTCTATGAGCTTGGCATCTAGTGCTAGAATACTATTTACTTATACAACTCTTGTTAGTGCTCTGAAAAGCAGTCAGAAGAGCTCAATACTATATGGAATGTGTATGATTTTCAATATGTCAATGTTTTTGGTATTGAACAGTGTTCTTACTAGTCACTTCTAGATGAGAAGCCTGTTAATTCCAAATGAATGCATGGATTCAATTTTAGAATGTATTTATTTGAAGTCATTTTTATGCAGATAATTCTTTTTACCCACCAAATACAAAAAATTGTGGGGTTTGCTAAAATTTGTAAAAAAACAAAACAAGAACAACTTTGCTTTAAAATTTGGTCTGCCATGACATAAGGTTGGCCACGCCTGCTCTGTAACATTCTGTTGATATTGTATTACACAAAATTGAAGCTCAGTTTAAATGCTATTTTTTTTTTTTGTTTCTTGTAGGGGCTTGATTGGAATTCCTCCAGATTCTTCAAGTAGCAAACTACAAAGACATGTGGACAATCACATAGCGATTTCAGTTGCATGCATATATTTTTAAGTTGCTTATGCATTCATTAATAAAACTATTTTCTATAAATTGCTGTTTTTTTTTGTTGTTTGTTTTTTTTTTCTTTAATTGAAATTCATGTTTACCTACAAGAGCATGTGGTTACAATTTGTGGACGGGGCATAAATGTCATCAGGTAAATGTTTAATGCAAGTTTTACAAAGTGTGTACAGAATCTGGAAATCAGCGAGGTTTATCAATCTAGAATTGTCAGGTAATTTTGTAAAAATAAATTCTGGCCAACATATATCCATTAGCCAATGAAGTTGGACTAAATTTTGAGTTCAGATTTATAAAATTGTCAATCAATACTCTATGAATATTTGTCAGTTTTTTGTTTTTCTCTTTTTCCCACCCTTCCCAAATGAGATATAAGCAATCTGAATAAGTGTGTTATACAAGGAAGAAGCATATATTAAAAAATACCGTATGTGTATTAATAATGAAAATCACGGAAGTCTAATAAAGACAGTCAGGAAACCTTTTCTTTAAATTTCTGAAGACACAATGTTTTGTAATCTTTCAAAGTATTTTTTTTTTTTTCCCTGAGTATTCAATTTTATTTTAGTACTATACTCAAACTTGGATGATAAGCATTGTATATTTTTTTACTCTTTTACATATTGCATTAAATAACTAATGTTTAAATTGAGCAAATTACTAAAATTTTTCTTTATTGTTATGAAATTGACTATATTTGTATTTTAATTTGTTGCACAGCGAGTGTGATTTCACTCAGCAGTGTATTTTGTGGCAATAACTTAGCGAACTTGTTAGGATTTCATTTGAAATTATAATTTGAAGCCAAAATAAGCCCAGTCTAACAGTAAACAATTTGGGTTTAAGTAACTAGATTTGGTGGAACTACACACTCCTGCATTTAATTTAAACTACATTCTGGCCAACATATATCCATTAGCCAATGAAGTTGGACTAAATTTTGAGTTCAGATTTATAAAATTGTCAATCAATACTCTATGAATATTTGGCAGTTTTTTGTTTTTCTCTTTTTCCCACCCTTCCCAAATGAGATATAAGCAATCTGAATAAGTGTGTTATACAAGGAAGAAGCATATATTAAAAAATACCGTATGTGTATTAATAATAAAAATCACGGAAGTCTAATAAAGACAGTCAGGAAACCTTTTCTTTAAATTTCTGTAGACACAATGTTTTGTAATCTTTCAAAGTATTTTTTTTTTCCCTGAGTATTCAATTTTATTTTAGTACTATACTCAAACTTGGATGATAAGCATTGTATATTTTTTTACTCTTTTACATATTGCATTAAATAACTAATGTTTAAATTGAGCAAATTACTAAAATTTTTCTTTATTGTTATGAAATTGACTATATTTGTATTTTAATTTGTTGCACAGCGAGTGTGATTTCACTCAGCAGTGTATTTTGTGGCAATAACTTAGCGAACTTGTTAGGATTTCATTTGAAATTATAATTTGAAGCCAAAATAAGCCCAGTCTAACAGTAAACAATTTGGGTTTAAGTAACTAGATTTGGTGGAACTACACACTCCTGCATTTAATTTAAACTACATTCTGGCCAACATATATCCATTAGCCAATGAAGTTGGACTAAATTTTGAGTTCAGATTTATAAAATTGTCAATCAATACTCTATGAATATTTGGCAGTTTTTTGTTTTTCTCTTTTTCCCACCCTTCCCAAATGAGATATAAGCAATCTGAATAAGTGTGTTATACAAGGAAGAAGCATATATTAAAAAATACCGTATGTGTATTAATAATGAAAATCACGGAAGTCTAATAAACACAGTCAGGAAACCTTTTCTTTAAATTTCTGTAGACACAATGTTTTGTAATCTTTCAAAGTATTTTTTTTTCCCCTAAGTATTCAATTTTATTTTAGTACTATACTCAAACTTGGATGATAAGCATTGTATATTTTTTTTACTCTTTTACATATTGCATTAAATAACTAATGTTTAAATTGAGCAAATTACTAATTTTTTTCTTTATTGTTATGAAATTGACTATATTTGTATTTTAATTTGTTGCACAGCGAGTGTGATTTCACTCAGCAGTGTATTTTGTGGCAATAACTTAGCGAACTTGTTAGGATTTCATTTGAAATTATAATTTGAAGCCAAAATAAGCCCAGTCTAACAGTAAACAATTTGGGTTTAAGTAACTAGATTTGGTGGAACTACACACTCCTGCATTTAATTTAAACTACATTCTGGCCAACATATATCCATTAGCCAATGAAGTTGGACTAAATTTTGAGTTCAGATTTATAAAATTGTCAATCAAAACTCTATGAATATTTGGCAGTTTTTTGTTTTTCTCTTTTTCCCACCCTTCCCAAATGAGATATAAGCAATCTGAATAAGTGTGTTATACAAGGAAGAAGCATATATTAAAAAATACCGTATGTGTATTAATAATGAAAATCACGGAAGTCTAATAAAGACAGTCAGGAAACCTTTTCTTTAAATTTCTGTAGACACAATGTTTTGTAATCTTTCAAAGTATTTTTTTTTTCCCTGAGTATTCAATTTTATTTTAGTACTATACTCAAACTTGGATGATAAGCATTGTATATTTTTTTACTCTTTTCCATATTGCATTAAATAACTAATGTTTAAATTGAGCAAATTACTAAAATTTTTCTTTATTGTTATGAAATTGACTATATTTGTATTTTAATTTGTTGCGCAGCGAGTGTGATTTCACTCAGCAGTGTATTTTGTGGCAATAACTTAGCGAACTTGTTAGGATTTCATTTGAAATTATAATTTGAAGCCAAAATAAGCCCAGTCTAACAGTAAACAATTTGGGTTTAAGTAACTAGGTTTGGTGGAACTACACACTCCTGCATTTAATTTAAACTACATTCTGGCCAACATATATCCATTAGCCAATGAAGTTGGACTAAATTTTGAGTTCAGATTTATAAAATTGTCAATCAATACTCTATGAATATTTGGCAGTTTTTTGTTTTTCTCTTTTTCCCACCCTTCCCAAATGAGATATAAGCAATCTGAATAAGTGTGTTATACAAGGAAGAAGCATATATTAAAAAATACCGTATGTGTATTAATAATGAAAATCACGGAAGTCTAATAAAGACAGTCAGGAAACCTTTTCTTTAAATTTCTGTAGACACAATGTTTTGTAATCTTTCAAAGTATTTTTTTTTTCCCTGAGTATTCAATTTTATTTTAGTACTATACTCAAACTTGGATGATAAGCATTGTATATTTTTTTACTCTTTTCCATATTGCATTAAATAACTAATGTTTAAATTGAGCAAATTACTAAAATTTTTCTTTATTGTTATGAAATTGACTATATTTGTATTTTAATTTGTTGCGCAGCGAGTGTGATTTCACTCAGCAGTGTATTTTGTGGCAATAACTTAGCGAACTTGTTAGGATTTCATTTGAAATTATAATTTGAAGCCAAAATAAGCCCAGTCTAACAGTAAACAATTTGGGTTTAAGTAACTAGGTTTGGTGGAACTACACACTCCTGCATTTAATTTAAACTACATTCTGGCCAACATATATCCATTAGCCAATGAAGTTGGACTAAATTTTGAGTTCAGATTTATAAAATTGTCAATCAATACTCTATGAATATTTGGCAGTTTTTTGTTTTTCTCTTTTTCCCACCCTTCCCAAATGAGATATAAGCAATCTGAATAAGTGTGTTATACAAGGAAGAAGCATATATTAAAAAATACCGTATGTGTATTAATAATGAAAATCACGGAAGTCTAATAAAGACAGTCAGGAAACCTTTTCTTTAAATTTCTGTAGACACAATGTTTTGTAATCTTTCAAAGTATTTTTTTTTTTTTCCTGAGTATTCAATTTTATTTTAGTACTATACTCAAACTTGGATGATAAGCATTGTATATTTTTTTACTCTTTTACATATTGCATTAAATAACTAATGTTTAAATTGAGCAAATTACTAAAATTTTTCTTTATTGTTATGAAATTGACTATATTTGTATTTTAATTTGTTGCACAGCGAGTGTGATTTCACTCAGCAGTGTATTTTGTGGCAATAACTTAGGGAACTTGTTAGGATTTCATTTGAAATTATAATTTGAAGCCAAAATAAGCCCAGTCTAACAGTAAACAATTTGGGTTTAAGTAACTAGATTTGGTGGAACTACACACTCATGCATTTAATTTAAACTACATTATTGCCATCATCATTCTTATTTAGTGTGCAATAAATAGCCATATATCTCAGTATTTGTGAGAAATAAACTATATGCAGACCATTTTCAAGGCAAAGTCTGTCATTATGAACAATGTAACTTAAGTATGGCAATATCATTTCTCATATTGTTGGAAATGTTAGATTTTTAACCAGTTTTGAAGGTTGAAATATATTAATATTCAAATAAAAGCTAACTAATTTTGTTCATGAAATTGAATAATACTGTTTGGAAAATTAAATATGTAGAATTTGGCTGCATAAGTTTTTGGTATGATAAGTGAATTTAAAAAAGAGTACTCTTTGAAACAGAATCTTCCCTTTTCATAATAGAAACTTGCACTACTATATATACAGCCGTTATCCAGAGATATCTAGTTTTATATATGTATATATATATACTTTTAAATTATGTACAGTAAACAAAACTTGTCATAGGAGATATTCAGTGTGTTACCATACTTGCCAATTTCTTTAAATCTTAGATTTAATTTAATTAATGTAATCAAATGGATTTCAAATGACTAACCATACAGGATTAACTTTAAACATTAATTAGAAAAAATTTACAATTCAAAGTAGAATTTTATTTAAAAGTATTTTATTTAAATACTGGGTGTACTAAAATGGACTGACTGATTTTAAAATTCAATAATTTGCAAATGGTGACAGCTATATATATATATATATATATATATATATATATACAAAAAAAACTTTCAGAAAGTTTATGCAAAAATCAGATTTTTTTAAAAAAACTAAAACCAGTAATCACAGTAAAAAAAAAAAAAAAAAAAAAAAAAATGTGGAATCTTATATAATCATTATTTTAGGACACGGTATAATAATTGGGATAAAAATTCTATAAAGTAAACATTTTTGTAGCTACTACAAAAAAATTAATGCAGTGCTTGCTCACAGACTTTTCTTGTACAGACGGAAAAATTCTGGCAACAAAAATTGCCAGAAAGTTTCTGTATGCACAAAAAATATCTGTCCACACAGACTTTTCTCGCACATACAAAAAAAAAATCTGGCAGCAAAAGTTGCCAGAAAATTTCTGTGTATGCAAGGAATTTCTGTCTGTACGAGAAATATGTGTACATACAGGAAATGTCTGGCAGCAAAAGTTGCCAGAAAATTTCTGTATATGCGAGAAATTTCTGTCTGTACGAGAAATACGTGTACATACAAGAAATGTCTGGCAGCAAAAGTTGCCAGAGAATTCCTGTATGTGCGAGAAATATCTGTGCATACAGAATATCTGTATGCACAGATATTTCTCGTACTTACAGGATTTCTCTGGCAACTTTTGCTGCCAGACATTTTCTGTTGTTTTACAGGATTATTTTTTACAGTGTGTATATAAATGCTATAATTCCTATACAGGGCTACACAAAAGCATTCGTTAGGATTACTGGGTATTGCGCAAATTGCTTAAAGGTGGTTTTTAAATGAATTATGCTTTTTTTCGCTGAACTGCATTTAATTTACTAAGTAATGTTTGTAGAATATAGATAAAATGATATACAGGGTCACGTAAAGAATTGGATGCATGGCCGTCTATATATTATAATTTCTGGGAATGTGATTTCAGCAATTTTAAGAGTGTCTTAGTTTTATTTATAATTTAACTAAATAGTGGCGTGTAATAAAGATTCTAGGTAAACTACAAGGTTGTACAAAAGTATTAAAGTATGTTTCCATACATTAGTATAAATTGCTGAAAAAGAATTTCAACCTGTTAGGCGTTTTTTTTCTAAACTAAATTTTCCCATCATATAGTATATATACACTTGAAAAAATGGGTACTGGGGTAAAAATGGGGTAAAATTGAGTAAAATTTTAAATGTGTCACATACTCAAAATAGCTCCGATCCAAATGTACTCAAAGTTGAGAAACACCAGTACTCATTTTTTATTCCATGGTTGTGATCAAATATGAATCGTTATGTACTGCACCCCCCTCCCACCCCCACCCCTAAAATTTAAAGTAAAAATGTACTGACATTTATTTCCCGTTCAAAGTTATTAACAAAAAATGCTTAATTGATTATTTATTAAGAAAAATAGCAAAATTCTTAACAAGATACTCAAATCGAATATTTTTATGACAAGAGCGTTATTTCCAAGCACTTTTAAATTATTTTTAAAATACTGTGCATAATTTAATATTTACATTAATAAACATCATTTATGCCGCCATAAATGAAATGAACCATTACAGGATACAAAATTATTCGTTTGTTTGGGTTTGATAACATGTGATGTTTCAAAATAGAGGGGGTTCATTCATAGGTTCATTTTTGATCCAAAAATATTCAATTCGATATGAGTACATCGGTTTACTCATTTTTGAGTACTTCATTTTTTACAGTGTATCAACCTACAGATCAAATACAAGGCTGTTCAAAGAAATTGGAAAACATATTTGGCTATAGATATAGACGGTAACTGCTGAAATCAGATTTTCAAATGTTTTATGCGTTTTCTAAAATGTTTACTTAGTTATCTTATTTAAGTTATTTCCCTAAATTACAATGTCTTGTTAAAGAATTCAGAAAGTGTTGAAAGGTGTTTTATAATCTATGCTTAACACGTGATTTTTCTTACTTGTTTTTTCTATTTCCCAGATCAGTCTTTTCCTATAAAACATACCAAATCTATTTAGCTCATATTCACAAAATACAATATACACGGGAATAAAAAATTTAAATAAATATGGCGTATCACGCCATTCTATAAATAATAGTTGTATTAATATCCGTTAGTCTCCATGTTTGTATTTAATAAAGCAATGACAAATCACAACAAATTAAAAAACTTACACATTCTAAATATCAAGCTTGAACTCAATATCAAACATAGAACTTAATAAAAAAAAAACATGTGAGTTGATAAGCATTGTTTTTTAAGTGGAAAAATTTTAAATGTTCTAGAAGAATAGGACTACAAAATAGCGATATTTTGCAAAAAAGTACGGTAAAAAGATAAGATTTTATATTTACAACAAAAGTTTATTTTAAAACTCATCGCTGTATTAATACTTAGAAATTTTTCCAGAGAGAATCATTCGCCTTGCAAACAATATTTCAAATGAAAATCAAATTTCAAATTAATTGCTTAAAAGGCGCAAAGGCCAACATAGTGAAAAAGATTCCATGCCGGGAATCGAGCGCGGGGCATCAGTCTAGCACACTGACATTCTACCGACTAAACCACATGGAACGACACCCAGCCTGTAAAATTTCTCACTATTACATGTTGGCAAGGCTACAAACGCAGCACAAGATGGAATATTTATCGTGAGCCACTGGCATGGGGTAGACACGAAACTTAATTAAATCCAGTATCGATTGAAACTATATTAATACTTGGAAATTTTTCCAGGGAGAAACATTCACCTTGCATACAATATTTCAAATTAAAATTACCTTTTAAGCAACTAATTTGAAATTTGATTTTCATTTGAAATATTGTATGCAAGGCGAATGGTTCTCTCTGGAAAAATTTTCAAGTATTAATATAATTTCAATCGATGCTGAATTTAATTAAGTTTCGTGTTTGCATCATGTAGGTGGCTCACGCTAAATATTCCAACTTGTGCAGCGTTTGTAGCCTTGCCAACATGTAATAGTGAGACATTTTCCAGCCTGGGTATCGTTCCATGTGATTTAGTCGGTAGAATGTCAGTGCGCCGTACTGATGGCCCGGGTTCGAGTCCCAGCATGGAATCTTTTTCACTATTCCGCCTTTTAAGCAATTTATTTGAAATTTGATTTTCATTTGAAATCATCACAGTGTTTATGACAAGTTCGTCACAAATTGGTCACAGTGTGACTTCAAAGCATTGTCGCTTTCGTCACTGATTCGTTACAAAGTTAATGCCAAAATAGTCACAAATGACACACTTTTCACAAATTTGTCTACCGTGACTTCACAGAGTGGTCACAATGTGACGTCACAAACGACCTCTAAAACGTCCATAACGACTTCGCATTCTAGTAATTATGACGTCACATCGACGGTCACAAAACCACAGTGTGACTTCATAACGACGTCGCCGTGACGTCACAATGCCTTACGGGCATACTGATCAACGCTCATTTCTAAATATTTACGTTAAAGTATGATATGTAAAAATTAAATACGAGCTTTCGTCTCTTTTTAATTTATATTTGATAATAATTATAACTCAAAATAATTTTTTAATTAATTTTATATTTAATTAAATTATATAAAATGTATAAATCATAAAATCGATATCAAAAATTTCTATATTTAACAATTATACTTGCATATCGGTAAATACGATTTTTGAATAATAACGGTGTTAAATAAGAAAAAGAAATAGATAATAACAATCATATATTTCGAACTATTTTTTAGAAATGTTTTGTAACTTTATTCTTTTCAAAGTGGGAATAACTAAGTGAATAGTGGTGTTCTTTTCTAATGCTAGAGTTACAACATACACAACATAAATCTTTGTTTTTCCTCTTTTGTTTACTTGGGATGAATGAGAATATATAGAATCAGACAAAGTCCGGGGAATAAAATTGTGCGAAATGTAGACTTGCTTTTGAATTCTTTATCTCACAGAGAGCTCTCTAATGCATTAAGATAAGTAAGTAAAATCTGTTTTGGAATGCATAATATTTCTTCCATTTTTTTCGAATAAATTAAGAAAATTATACTTTTTGGAAGGATTTGAAATTTTCATATTTCATTTAAATAATTTAAAAGTTTTTTTTATATTTTGCACCAGATTACCCACCCACCCAGGCCCATGATTATAGCCTTATATATATTATATATACTAATAAATCTACAGATCAGGAGACTCAACGTCAGCTCTGCAAGTCACTGCTTTTTAACACACTCGGCGTAATAATCAACTTCCTACAAATAGCAATTGAAAGTTCTTCTATGGATAACTTCAAACACTTTTTGATGGTACAATGGCGACAGACAGATGGACATTTTGTATAAACCTGTTTTTTTGGGACCTCTGACCCCTAAAACGTGTAAATCCGTCGAAAACCGGAAGTCGTAAAAAATTTCAATTCCAGATCTTTCTTCTCTTGAATATGGAAGAAAATGAAAATAACTTTATCTTATACTCATATTGATCAACGTTCATTTCTAAATGTTTACTTTAAAGTATGATATGTAAAACTTAAATACGAGCTTTCGTCTCTTTTTAATTTATATTTCATAATAATTATAACTCAAAATAATTTTTTATTTAATTTTATATTTAAATAAATTATATAATGTGTATAAATCATAAAATCGATAATAAAAGTTTCTATATCCTTTAATATATTTTTTTTTTCAAAAATAATACTTGCATATCAGTAAATACAATTTTTGAATAATAATGATGTTAAATAAAAAAAAAGCAATAGATGATAACAATCATATATTTCGAACTATTTTTTAGAAAAATTTTGTAACTTTATTCTTTTCAAAGTGAGAATAGCTCAGTGAATAGCGGTGTTCTTTTCTAATGCTAGAGTTACGACATACACAACATAAATTTTTGTTTTTCCGCTTTTGTTTACTTGGGAGGAATGGAAATATATAGAATCAGACGAAGTCCAAGGAATAAAATTGTGCGAATGTAGACATGCTTTTGAATTCTTTATCTCACAGAGGGCTCTCTAATGCATTAAGATCAGTAGGTAAAAAACTGTTTCAGAATGTATAATATTTCTTCTTTTTCGAATAAATTAAGAAAACTATACTTTTCCGAAGGATGTGAAATTTTCTTATTTCATTTAAATCATTTAAAACAGTTTTTTATATTTGAACTAGATTACCCACCCACCCAGGCCTATGATAATAGCCTTAGATATAGTATATATACTAGTAAATCTGCAGATCAGGAACCTCAACGTCAACTCTGCAAGTCACTGTTTTTTAACACACTTGGCGTAATATTCAACTTCTTATAAACAGCAATGGAAAGTTTTCAAATTACACAAATACTTATAAGGATAAAAAATACTTGGGAAGTTTTAGAAATTAGAAGCGTTAAATTAATCACGTTGTTATGCAATGGTATTCTAAAATTCTGATGAAATGCATATTATGGTAAATTGTTGCATAATAAAGTACATTTCTTCATTTTGGCTCTCTCCACCCCCTCCTGAACCCCCAGTCGTGTAGTTATATTTACATTCGAAATTTTCTGTTGATTGTGCGAATAGTTATTTTATATAGGGTACAGTAGGGTAATGACGCTCACTTAAGGGAAAACGTAAATAGCTAGTCAAATTTACAAAAAAAAAAAACAATATTTTATTAATGAAGTATAACTCCAAAGCATAAGGAATAGATTGCCATCAACTAATTTCCATAAAAGTTTTAGGAATTTTTTTTATAGTTCTATTTAATTAACAATGGATTGAGCGGCAATGCCCAACATGGTAGGTTAATTGCGCACAAAATTTTAATACAGCATTTAAGTTGGTGTTATTTATGGTTGGCGTAACAAAGTACTGCTAAAATAAACAAAAGTATGAACGTACAGCTAAATGTATATATTTTGTAGAAATAATGAGTAAATTAACTTTTGGAAATAAGTGTGTACACTTACCTTCAAGTTAGATGTTGTAGAATTTTATTATAAAACAACTTCAAACTAATAACGTGAGGACACAGTAATACTTTCCTCCGAACGGTCACTATTTCCTTTTTGGGAACTTAGAATGATGTTTCGCTAGGTGCCTTTATCGATCGCACGTTTACGATTCTATTCGGTTGAGAGACATTTGAGTGAGCGAGATTGCCCGCTGAGCGTCATTACTCTACTTTCCCCTAATTGAGTTCAGGGGCTCTTCACAGGCAACCTGTAGCAGATAAAAAAATTGACCATGCTATTTATGAAGTCTGACTAATATTCTACCAGTGCAATCTTTTTGCAGTGAAAATATATGTTCCCGAAGAATTAATCACTGTTTTCCCAGAACACCCCCCCCCCCAAAAAAAAAAAAAAAAAAACGTTGCCCGTCAAATTGAGAATGTTTTATTTAAAAACGTCCTGTGTAAAAAATTATAGGAATCTATATTAATAAAAGAACAAATCGCTCTGTGTGTGTGTCTGTTGGCGATGGCTAGCAAAATCTACCCCACGTAGAAGTCTGAAAATTCAGGAGTGATTAGTCAAAGACCGGTCCTGATGCACCTGAAGCTCATATTTTTAATTTTTTAAGGGCCGGAGTCCCTGGGCCCCTTTAAGTTTTTATGCACTAAATTGTTAGAGATAGGGAATCATAAGATATCATGATTAATTTATCATGAGAAAATGCCTACATTATGTTTTACATTGTATCAAATCTGAATTTGGAGAATTTGTCTGGATCAATTTTGTAACCACTCAGAATTTGCAGCCAAGTAATATATTTTAAATGATTTTGTCCCGATATATCTAAATACAACTGGCAATTTTTGTTCAAATTTGGTTATAAATTTAAACATTTCGCTCTTGCTTCATGTGCTCTTCATTGTAATTTTCCTCAATAAACGAAATATTTTCAACCAAATTCACATTTTCGTTACATTTTAAATCTTGTTGCCGTTGCATAATGATGCAAGAGTTTATTTATGTGACTAACTTAAATTCTGCTGTCTTTGATTTTAAAAAAAAATGGTACTTGAACTAAAATGTCAGGAAAAAGTCATGCCAGAATGTATCAAATATTTTTTATTAAAAAAACATTTATTTTATACTGTTGGTAGTAATAAAAACACCCACTAATTCCATACGTCTATTTTCTATGCTGTAGATGTCGGTGAAAAGCAGGGACCCTCGAGTAAAAGAAAGCGGAAATAATATTTTTTTGTTTTTTAAATAAATGTACTTTCTAATGTACATGTTTATTTATAATTAAGAATGATTCATAATGAGTCGTCTTGTTTATTACCAGCAACTTCCTTGTAAAATGTAGTCATTCATATAATCTTTAGTATAATTTGTAGTCAATGCTTGTGTAAAATGGTCAGCTTTCATGTTAAATCTACGTACAGCGGCGCAATTCCCGTTTTCTCTGAATTTTTTGATTTTCACTCCCATTTTTGTGGCGTTGTCACGGCTAAACCATTGATCAGAGAAAAAAACTTTTAATACCTAAAATGTAGGAAATGTTATCTTCTTTAATTTGCGCATTGAGGATATTTACGTAAAATGTATAATTTTGGAGTTATTTAGAAAAAAACAAAGAAAATCCCGTTTTTTTCTCGTTTTTTGACAAAAAAACTTGTTTCCCGGGATAAATTTTGTTGGCAAACTTCAGATTCGTGTTCAGCGACCCACAAAGCATAAAAGCACCAAATATCAAAACTACACCAAAACTTTCCCCTATTTGTCCTTTTTGAGCACCTAATGCCTGGACTACCCTAGCTTTCACATGGGAAAAAGTGCTACAGCACACCACGTGACAGAGTGACACTTTAGGGTGATTGGGTGCCGACGCTGAATGTGCCTTTACAGTTACACGGTGATTAACTATTTGCAGTTCTGCCAATTTAAAAGTCATATGTTGGATGTTCCATGTCATATGTTGTTTACATTTAATCAATATAAGCATTAAAGTGTAATATACGAATTGCTTTTTATTAAAAAACAATATTACTTGCCAAAAACATTTTCTACTGATTAACCAATTAGCTTAAAAAACACTCCCAGGATACGCCAAATGTCCCACTGTGCGCCGGCTCTCGAATATCTCGGGTTTCGATGGTGAAAATATATACGTAAAAATTCCATTCTAATATTAAGAAGAAAGAAAAATCATGCGTGAAGCATAGACTTTGAAACACTTTCCAACACTCCCTGAAAGCATTAACAAAACTTCGATTTTAGAGAAATAAGATAACTAAGTAAACATTTAAAAAACTGATTTCAGCAGTTACCGTCCATAGCCAAATATGTATTCCAATTCTTTTGAACAGCCCTCTATTTGATCTATATGTTCATTAAATACTATATAATGAGAAAATTTCGTTTAGCAAGAAAACGCAAAACAGGTTGAACTTTCTCTTTCAGCAATTTATACTAATATATGGAAAATTATTTTAATACTTTTGTACAGCCCTGTAGTTTACATAGTACCTTTATTATGCCACAATTTAGCTAAAATTTAATTCAAACTGAACACTCTTAAAACTACTGAAATCACATTTCCAGAAATTATCATCCATAGACTGTATGTATGCAATTCTTTCTTTGTATATCATTTTATCTATATTCTACAAACATTTCTTAATAAACTAAATGCAGTTCAGTGTAAAAATGCATAACTCATTTAAAAACCACATTTAAGAAATTTGCACTCATACCTAGTAACACTTACGAATTCTTTTGTGTAGCCCTGTATATGAATTATATCATTTATACACACCATATAGTATGCTTAAATATAGTGAAACATAAAAGCGCATATCATAACTAAAAATGCATTTCCAGCTATTACCGCTAATGTGTAGTACTTCTGATACAATATAGTATCTAAAATCTTTTGTGTGTCCCTGTAAATGCTATGCACTTCGTATTACACATGGGATAACTTATAATAAACCTCAGCGAAGTATATAAATTTCATTATATATGAAATATTTTAACATAATTAAAATACGCTGCAAACAATCCCTCCCCCCTCATATCATTATATAACGGAATCCTTTTGTGTGGCCCTGTAAATGAATAATAGCTATTCTTTGCACCGCGTATTCTACAGAATGAATATTTTAGTGCACTTCATAAATGCATATCAATTTTGTTATGTTTGGATGAGTGTAACATCATTTAAAATCATTTCAAACGATATTTTCCCATTGGCCGTCATGTAGCGGAATACTTTTGACTGTCCCTGTAAATGAACTAAACATGATACAAACTTCATTTGAAATAGGTGTCGTGCTTTGGTAAACGTCAATAACATCCAAAAATTCTAGGCCGATCCGAGTATATTTACGAGAGTTAGAGCTCGGACAGACAAACCGAAGTCATAAACACTTTTCAACTTTGTTGGAAAGTGTTACAAAGTAACACTCAGCAATAGTATTTTCAATTCTAAATATGTTAAAATATCAAAATAATTGAATTAATCTCATAAATATCCAAAACTTGTGTTACATCCCCATTTTTCCAACTTAGAATTAGGTGAGCAAAATAGCTTTTTCAATAGTTCTATGAAATACCATATTACATATTTTAGGAGTTTCTCTAAAACGTGATCATAAAACAAGTCCAACGATATTATTACATTCACTATCGTGAAAATCACATCTCTCATTTTCAAGTTTTGAATTTTCACATTCGTAGCACAATATCGTTCTATCGTTTCCCGTAATGTGATTTCGTAGGAATTATGCTGACAAGATAAAACGTGCCAAGAATCATCCGAAGTTAGGTATTGGATAATGTTTCAAATATTTCTTTAATATACTGTGACAAAGAAACCTCAGAGGAAACATTGTTATTTATTACAAAAAAAAAAATAAAGTCCAAGATAAAATATGTTTTGGGAAAGAAATATAAGTTAAACGCACCAGTATTGGACCACAAAAGGACATTTATGTAATTATTATTAAAGCGTAATTCCAAAAATTCAAAAAAAAAAAAAATAAAATTCCAAAGTTCCATAAATTCCAAAAGTCTAAATAGACAAATGAACTTAGAAACAGGTATTTTTTACTGGAAATCACAAACAGGCACTCCAAATATATGTGTATATTTGTAGGGCCGGCGCAACGTCGCGAGGGGTCCTGGCAAAGCAATTAATGGGGCTCAAACGTATAGTGCAATACTGGACTTTTAATTGTACGCATCACATAAAATATAATACAGATAATAAAATGTATAACAAATACCACTACTTTCACGTCTGATATGCATAATTATTTTTAATTTCGCGACATACTCTATCCTTTGCAATATTTTAAATATTTATTTTTTCCGTTCACGGTAACTTTTAGGAACATCAAATCTATACATTACCTGATAATTATATCAACTTTATCTGTAAGGAAGTTACTATTTACTTTCTTTTTAGGAAGAATCATTTAAAAACAAATCCGATAAAGGTCTTTATCATTTTAAACATTAATAACAAAAGTGCTAACAGGTGAAATGGAATGGAGTTTTCTGCAAAAGTATGAAGAAATCTAAGAGTATGTTTATTAAATTATTAATTATTCAATAAATAGGAGTTAATTTAGAAAATAAAAGGATACAATTAGCACAAATGTTCAGAAGCACTTGGCGGGAAATCGAGCACAGTGTCGACATTCTTCGTGCTACTAACGTACAGCTACATTGAAGGTACTGTAAAAACTTTTAGATTTCTTCATTCTTTTGCAGCAAACCGCATTTCATTTCACCTGTTAGTATTTTTGTTATTAATGTTTAAAATAATAAACGTCTTTCTCGGAGACGCTGTATATTTTTTAGCCAATCGTACCTTCATGTATCAGAAAAAAAATTCAAAGTATCAAAATATATTCTTTGGGGAAAAATTAAAATTAAAAAATGTTACCTTCCTCTATGCTCCAGTAGTGTGCCTGATAAATTTCTGATGCCTGAAGTTTTAAGTTATCGACTTATCCAACAAATTATTTACAATGTAATAGGGTCTATCAACAGTAGTTTAATTTAAAATACAGCGTAATATTAAAGAAACTATATTTTAAATAAAAAACTTACTTCTTAAAGAAATCTCTAAGAATTTGCCAAAAAGTCTGATTTTGAAACCTCTAGAAAATAAAGAAATGTACCAGCATAAAAAAAAATATTCCAAACAGTTTATGAAAAAGTTAACATTTAAGGATGTTAGTCAATAAGATTTCTTTCAGTAGTTTTTCAGAAATGTATTTTGGGCTTGTTTTTAAGCTTTCAAAATTAGGGGTCCACTACTGGTACGTGGCCCACTCTAGGTGCATTTACCTTAATGGCCTTTCTTATGGTTCTGTATTAAATTATTTTCAGCATTTGAATGTTAAGTTTTCTCTAAGAAGCATAATACAGGGTGTCTACAAATTAGTTGTGCAATTTCGTAAGTTAACAACATCCGAAATATGAAATGAAATAAAGATCTTTTCGGACACGCTGTATATATTTTTTAGCCTATCCCTACCCTTCATGTATTAGAAAACGCATTCTAAGTTTCAAAATATATTCTTTGGGAAAGAATTAAAATTAAAAAATTTTACTTTCCTCTATGCTCCTGTAGTGTGTCTAGTAAATTTCTGATGCATGAACTATTTAGTTTTCGACTTATCAAACAAATCATTTATAACGTAATAGAGACTATCAACAGAAGTTTAATTTAAAATACGGCGTAATATTAAAGAAACAATATTTTAAATAAAAAAGAAGAAATCTCTAAAAATTTGCCAAAAAGTCTGTTTTTGAAGGCAAGTCTAATAAAAGTAAATAAAACAAATGTACCAGCATAAAAAAGAATTATTCCAAACTGTATATGAAAAGTTAACATTTAAGGATGTTGTGACAACTTTCCCTGTTACATATCGACTTTTCTTCAAAATTAATTAAAACATAACTTTATTACTTTTAAAAGCCTTCCCCCCACCCCCCGTTAAACTGAAATATATAATTCAATTCTTAAAAAACATTCGATTTGTTAGCTACGTTTTTTCAATAAAGCCTTTAATTCGGTACTTTTAAATATTCAGTTATGAGTCCCGATCCTCTTAACAGTTATGAAAGAAATGCTTTTGCACAAAATTATTTCTTTTCCGTTGGCACTCGTTGTTCACAAAATGAAACAAAAAATAAAAGTGCAGCTGTTCCGTAGAATTACGTCTACATTTTTTCTTTTTATCGGCTTTCGCCCACGTTATAAATAAGTCATTTTTAAGCACGGCTAAAAGTTGGCCGTTGTAATGAAATAACAAAAAATGTAAAAGTTATTTTATGAGAATGCGGTCTTAGAAATTATCTCATGTACGTTATCATGAGTAATGGTCGATATAAAAACAGATGCCCTTTTCTCTGTATTGTGCAATAATAAGTAGCGATCATTTAGGCTAATGATTTAGATTAATATATACAAAATCCAGTTTTTCAGTCCCCTATCCCAAGGAATAATGAACGGTTATTTTGGCAACCTATGAATCATGCGTCTGGTAGGGGCACCAGATAATTTACCCTAAATTATATCACCAAAACTTTGTGCATCTTCCTTCAGTCACCAAAAACTGTTGTAAATTGGCGCTATTTTGTAACGCCAAGTTATGTAGACTTATAGCGAAACTTCGGACTTCTCTGCTGGCCTTGATTTAGTAAAGATGTAAGAAAGAGCGCCTCGGCGCTACTTCTGTTATGGGGTTCTCTTTCCCATTTCACTGTTTAACCACCGCATCCACTGAATACTCTAAAATGTTTAAATAAATTTTATGTCCCCGTAATTATAATTGGAGTTTTCATTTTGTACGATTCTAAGGGACCCGGAGCTGAAACTTCTTCATAGATGTTAGTCAATCAGATTTCTTTCAGTAGTTTTTCAGAAATGTATTTTGGGCTTGTTTTAAACTTTCAAAATTAGTGGCCCACTACTGGTACGTGGCCCAAATAGGTACATTTACCTTAATGACCTTTCTTATGGTTCTGTATTAAAATATTTTCAGCATTTGAATGTTAAGTTTTCTCTAAGAAGCATAATACAGGGTGCAGAGCTGCCAAGTCTCCGGCTTTTTGGAGACCAGTACTTTAATACAGAAAATGTTTTATTTAAATTGGAACATTTGGGCGATTTAAAAGAACAACATTTTCTGTAAAATAATAGTGGTGTGCAAAAAGCCGCAGACTTGGCAACTCTGAGGGTGTCTACAAATTAGTTGGGTAATTTCGTAAGTTAAGAACTTCCGAAATATTAAATGATATTAACTAGTTGAAAGTCAGACTAGTAGTAATATTTCCGAAGTTTATTCATAGATGGCGTTAGGTGTCTTAACTGACGCTATCGCATAGCGAGCGGAGGTGTTATGCAATGGCCACCACGGTCACAAGATCTTTCATCGCTTGATTTCGGTGTATGGGGTTTTGTAAAGGATCAAGTGCACAAGCCGCCATTTCCTGCATCCATTCCTTAACTAAAATCATGAATCTGCACTGCAATTAATTTGATCTAAGGAAACATGCTGAAGAATCTCTGGCAAGAGAAATGATTTACCGATGGGACATTTGCAGAGTCACGAAAGGAACTCACATCGAACATTTCCGATAATGGTAAACGTGAATTATTTTTGTATCTTACAACATACGGAAGGCGGCAGCACAGACAATCGCCTCATCGAATTCGCGGCTGAAATTCCAGAATTAGTTAAAACTCGATTCGCATATTAAAACGCAATCGGTCTGCTAAGTCATATCTTGGTGGAAAACACCTGAAAACCCGATTTTACCGGTTGACTCGTAGGTTTAACATTGTGTTTTCCTGCACCCAAAGGTATGAAAACATAGAGGATTGGGAGCAGGAAAACACAATGCTAAACCTACGAGCCAACCGCTAAAATCGGGTTTTCAGGTGTTTTCCACAAAGCAGACCACTTGGCAGACCGATTGCGTTTTAATATGAGAATCGAGTTTTAACTAATTCTGGAATTTAAGCCGTGAACTTAATGAGGCGATTGTCTGGGCTACCGCCTCCCGGTCTAACAATATGTACTTCAATTTTTCTCATGTCAATTCCATTCAATAAATCATTTTTTTGCCCAACTAATTTGTAGACACCCTGTATTTTTTTAAATTATATATGTGGCATTCAGTTTTTTTTTCAATATTCTACATATATTGTTGCGCTTTATGTAGCTTTATTTATGTACAGTCGTCCATATAAAAAAGCGAACACGTCATACATTTTACCAATGACATTGTCACAGAAAAACAGAAATAACCATCAGACTGGAAAATATGTGTTATTTAAATATTTGATTAAAAAATAAACTTAGGGAATTCTTCATATAGAGATTGTATGCAACTCTGAAATTTTTAATATGAAAACTTAATTTTGCCAACTTACTTGGATTTTTCGGTACATTTTCCCTTTGAATATCAAACGGAAAATCATTCTGTTAGACCAATTTAGGAATTATGGCACATCATAAGTTTCTGCTTGTAAGTTACTATCACGTTTAATAGTTGCAAAACATGTTTCCGCGGCAGTAGGTTTTTAAGGATAACTCAAAACCTACTTGGCGGAAAGAGCTGCAATTTCGAATTCTTATGCTTGAAGCTTTTAGTAAGCGATTTTTTAAAAATAAAATCGCTAGGCTACAATTTATTTTAATTTCAAAATACCATACACTGTCAAAAAATTCGTCTTTATACACTGAATTATCTGTCACTTTTAAACAAATAATTTCCGTACACCTAGAAAACATGCTTTTTCCGTTAATTCTTCCCGAAAGTCTGAAAAACAGGAAAAATCCCGTTTATTCCGTGCACGCATGAGTATTGGCTGTATTAATACCAAAGCTTGAATTAGGTAGCTTTCTTTACAAAAAAGCTACCTATTGCAGCCGTTCGGAGGAAAGCGATTTCAAAAAATTTTGGTATATTTTCATCGATCATGACCCCCAGACCCCGAAACCACCCTCCGTTCAAAATTGATATATATATATATATATATATATATATCTGACCTATGTCACACTGCAACTCCCGTAATTATGAACCGATTTCGATGTAATTCGGTGTGTACATAGTACATACCAATGTCTCGACCGAGTTCGTTGGCGAGCTTCATCCGCCGTTTTGTTTCAAAATGGCGGCCATTTAAAATTTTTAAAAAATTTTTAAACTTGAAATGTGGTACCAAAAAATTCAAAATGGAAAAATATTTTTTTCTTATGTATTTGACCTTTATACAACGATTCCGGAGCAGTTTTTGTTTCGTCTATATCTTAAAAAATGGCTGAGTTATAGCATTTTGAATTTCTAGCGTGGCTGACATTTTGAAACGTCCTGAAATTTGTCACGCGATAAAAGGCGTATTTATGAACCGATTTGGATGTAATTCAGTGTGTACATAGTACATACCAATCTCTCGACCGAGTTCGTTGGCCAGCTTCATCCGCCATTTTGTTTCAAAATGGCGGTCATTTAAAATTTTTTTAAAAATTTAAAATTTGAAATGTGGTACCAAAATATTGAAAATGGAAAAATATTTTTTCTTATGTATTTGACCTTTATACAAAGATTTCGGAGCAGTTTTTGTTTCGTCTATATCTTAAAAAATAGCTGAGTTATAGCATTTTGAATTTCTAGCGTGGCTGACATTTTGAATTGTCCTGCATTTTGTCACGCGATAAAAGGCGTATTTATGAACCGATTTGGATGTAACTTCGTTTATACATAGTACATACCAATGTCTCGACCGGGTTCGTTGACCAGCTTCATCAGCCATCTTGTTTAAAAATGGTGGCCATTTACATTTAAAAAAAAAATTTAAATTTGAAATGTGGTACCAAAAAATTAAAAATCGAAAAAATATTTTCTTCTTATGTGTTTGACCTTGATAAAAAGATTCGGGAGCAGTTTTTGTTTCGTCTATATCTTTATAAATGGCTGAGTTATAGTATTTTGAATTTCTAGCGTGGCTGACATTTTGAAACGTCCTGATTTTTCTCACGTAATAACAGGCGTATTTATGAACCGACTTGGATGTACCTTGGTGTGTACATAGTACATACAAATATCTCGACCGAGTTCGTTGGCCGGCTTCATCCGCCATCTTGTTTCAAAATGGCGGCCATTTAAAAAAATTAAAAAATTAAAAAATTAAATGAGATACCAAAAAATTGGAAAGTGAAAAAGATTTTTTTTGTATGTGTTTGACCTTAATACAAAGATTCCGGAACAGTTTTTCTTTCGTCTATATCTAAAAAAAATGGCTGAGTAATAGCATTTTGAATTTCTCTTGTGGCTGACATTTTAAAACGACCTGATTTTTGTCACGCGATAACAAGCGTATTTATGAACCTATTTGGATGTAACTTGGTCTGTACATAGTACATACCAATGTCTCGACCGAGCTCGTTGGCCAGCTTCATTCGCCATCTTGTTTCAAAAGGGTTGCCATTAAAAAATTAAATTTAAAATTCAAAATGAGGTATTAAACAATTGGAAAATGAAAAAGATATTTTTATGTGTTTGGCCTTGATACAAAGATTCCGGAGCAGTTTTTGTTTCTGAAAATTTGTTCTTTTGTTTATATCTTAAAAAATGGTTTATTTATAGCACTTTGAATTTCTAGCATGGCTAACATTTTGAAACGATCTTGTATTTGTCTCGCGATAACACACGTATTCGCCTATTTCGATGTAAGAAGGCATGTGGATAGTATACATCAACACCTCGACCGAGTTCGCTGGCCAGATTCATCAGCCATCTTGTTTCAAAATGGCGACCATTAAATAAAAAAATATATATATATTTAAAGTGAGGTGCAAAAAAATTAGAAATTGAAAAAGGTTTCTTTCTTAAGTATTCCACCTTGATATAAGGATTCAGGAGCATTTTTTGTTTGTCTTTACCTTAAAAAATGGCTCAGATATAGCATTTTCAATTTCTATTGTGGGTGACATTTTGAAAAATCTGATTTTTTGCATGCGACAGCACTCGTATATATTAACCAATTCCGATGTGAGTGAGCATGTGCACAGCAATTACTAAGGTCTCGACCTAGTTCACTGCTTAGCCTCATCCACCATGTTGTCTTAAAATGACAGGCACTTTAAGAAATTGCCGAATTTGGCAGCCAAATATATGTTACTTTAAAGAAAAGCAGCTTGGATAAAGCTGACTAATTTCGCGAAATTCTCATTCATTATATTGATAAAAATTAGTATTGAATCTCCTATATTCGGTTTCCACTAAATTGAGCTTCGTGTATTTGAATGATATAATTTGGCTTTTTTTAAATAAGGATTATGAAAGCTACCTCTTCCTCCCGGCACTGGCCGGAAGGACTTTTTATTATTCAAATGAAAAACAGAAAATTTAATAAATACTGTTTTCTAATTTATTTTAAAACAAACAAACAAAAATAATGCTTTCGAATTTAATAATGTAGTAATTGTCTCATTCATTTAAACTTATTCGAATTTATTTTTTACAGTATAAAAAAATATTCGCATGTAAAATATATTCTAAACGAACACATTTAAAGTGTATATAGTAGTTCAATCAAGTTTTTAAAAAAATCGATTTTATTCAAAAAAGCAAACTCGAATTTAATTCAAAATATAATATTCATATTTTACATCTAACAATCAGATTATGTCTTATTAAAAATATGCCTAATATATAATAAATTTTATCTTCTCTCATTCTATAAGTGTTTAAACACAAACCATTCCCTCATAGCATGCATGGTCACAGTGACGTCGTTGTGACGTCGCTGTAAGTCACTGTGGTCACGTCACATCGGTGACCAAAATGCCACCACTCAGTGATGTCACATTGTGACTGAGATGTGAACTTCTTAGAAAACTTTAAAAATTTACAAAAATTCTTCAAAGCTTATTGCTTACTGTAAAATTTTATTTTTCTGGCAATAAAAAAGAATTGTTATGTCACTGCATGTAACGTACGTCACGTCACACATGTGACAAAAAAACCCCACCGTATTGTAAGTCACAGTGTGAGAAAAATATGAACTTCAAAAATCTTTGAAAATGAAGAGAAATGTTTTTAAAAGGCCCGAGTTACAGTGGCATAAGGAATGAAAATATATTAGTGGATAGGAAATAGTAAATTCGTACACGAAAAAATTGGGGGGGGGGGGGGGGGGATAAAAAGAAAAATTCACGGTACAAGTATCAACAAACTAGATTTCCATGCTATATTTTAGCAATTTGATATCTAAGACAGTGAATGTATACTTTTTCATGATTTCAATTTTATCTAGCATTGCAATTTAATATAATAATCCTTCACTTATTGTTATTATTATAAAAGTGTTTCTCGGAAAAATGGTACGTGCTGGAGCAATTTGGATGCCATATTTAGAATTAGCAATATTAAATATATACATTTTACATATTTAGTTTGCAGGGAGGAAAATTTTTAATGTTTTTTTACCGACCACTGGTATTCGAAACACTTTTGTGGCTTCAAACTAAAAAAATTCTATTATAGTTAAATCTGCAGTTGTTAATGAGCACGTAGAAAGAGTCTTCATAGTTTAATCATACATACATTTCTTGCATTATAATTTGCATTCAAGTCATATTTTTTCCTGTTAGTGTACCTATTTTAAGTAACTATTTTTTTTTTAAATTCTACTTCTTTCAGACTTTTAAAATAAAATTAGAATTTTCCGAATAAAAAAAAAATACAAAATTTATGCAAAATCCATGATATAATTAATTATTCGTATTTCAAATTTGGGATTTAGAAATATGACTTTAAAAAAAGTTATTTTACAAATTGTTTTATTCTACAGAAAACTAACATGAAAAGAATGACAGATTGACAAAGAAATTTTTTTATCCCGATATTTATTTAAATCTTTTCATTTATTGAGAAGATATTTTGTATTTATTACGTATGAAACAATCTTTACTTGAAAAATAGGAGGGGGGGGGGGGTAAAACTGATAAAAAGAAAAGGTAAAATACATTGGAAAATTCTTCAAATAAAAAAAATTAAATAGAGACAGTCTCATAAAATGATTGCTCATGTAAGTTCCAAATCTGTTGTATACAAAAGCAAATAAACGAACACCTGCTCAAAATCGTCTGCCCACGATGCCGCAGGGTAAACAGAGAACTTTTTGTAATAGACGCGGGAAGTTACTAGTCTACAATGTAAGCTTTTGCGTATGCTTTTTTTTAATGGAAGAGAAAGACGTCCGCCATTTCGGATACTAATACACGGATATTATTAATTTATGGAGATTAAAAAGTAAGTCTTATTTAATTTAAATTGTTTATTCCTGTTTTGTATATTATGATGATGAGTTAAATAGTTTTATATTATACCTATAGAAAGAAACTGATCTGGAATTGTTTTACAGATTAGAAATTAACATTATACTGGGGAAATGTCGTTTTACATACTATAGTAGTGAAACTTTTAAAAGACTTTCTTTCATTGCTAATAATATTTAAAATTATTATTTAAAATCCTAAATCTTCAAATCAATGTTTTCAGATTTAACATTTGCCAAAATTATAAAATAATAGGAATTCCTTATAGCGTATGGAGAGATTTTTGAGAAATTGTTAAATTTAATTGTTTAATTTAATTCATCTATTGTAGTTTGTTGTTGTTTAATAGTACAATTATAAATACTAATTATTTAGTGTTTTTCAAATTGGTATATTTATTTTTTTAAATTGTATGTAAGCACGTTTTTACTGCTTGTGATTTTAATCAAACATTTAATTGTAAACATTCAGAATCAGTTATTAAATTTTCTTCGATTGTAAACTCATTTTTTACGTTTCCGATACACGTAATTATTGGCATAAAAAAATAAAATATAACATTTAAGCATTGAAATAAAGTGTTTTCATGCCTGATAACAAGTTTATAGATTAAACTGCTTTAGTATACTTTTTAAAATTTGATATTTATAATATTTATAAGCAAATATTTTAATTTATGATGTTTATAAAAGTTGATATTGTACTGTTCGTTAGCGATAATTGCTGGAAATGCATTTTTAATTATAATATGCGGTTTTATGATTCACTATATTTATGCATAGTATATGGTGTATATAAAAGCTAAAATTCATATACAGGGCTACACAAAAGTATTCGTAAGAGTTAGTGGGGTAGGGGCGCAAATTGCTTAAAAGTGGTTTATAAATGAGTTATGGATTTTTATGTTGAACAGCATTTAATTTACTAAGAAATGTTTGTAGAATATGGATAAAATGATACACAGGGTCACGCAAGGAAATGGATATATGGCCGTCTACAAATTATAATTTCTGGAAATGTGATTTCAGCAGTTTTAAGAGTTTTTTAATTTGAATTAAAATTTAACTAAATAGTGGTTTGTAATAAAGGTTCTAGGTACACTACAGGGCTGTACAAAAGTATTCAAGTATGTTTTCATATATTAGTATAAATCGCTGAATGAGAATTTCAACCTGTTATGCGTTTTCTTGCTAAACTAAATTTTCACATTATATACTAGTATATATCAACCTACAGATTAAATACAGGGCTATTCAAAAGAATTGGAAAACATATTTGGCTATGGACGGTAACTGCTGTAATCAGTTTTTTAAATGTTTTATGCGTTTTCTAAAATATTTACTTAGTTATCTTATTTACGTTATTTCCTTAAATTACGATGTCTAGTTAAAGCATTCAGGAAGCGTTGGAAAGTGCTTTATAATCTATGCTTAACGCATGATTTTTCTTACTTGTTTTTTCTATTTCCTAGATCAGTCATTTTCTATAAAACATACCAAATCTATTTAGCTCATATTAACAAATATTATCTCATATATACAATATATACGGGAATAAAAAATTTAAATAAATATGGCTTATCTTATTGTTCTATAAATAAGAAATGTATTAATATCCGTGAGACTTCATGTTCGTATTTAATAAAATAATAACAAATCACAACATATAAAAACTTACACATTCTTAATATAAAGCTTGAACTCAAGATCAAGCTTAGAACTTAATAAAAAAGGATGCCAGTTTAAAAGCATTGTTTTTTACAGTAGAAAAATTAAAAGTATTTTAGAAGAATAGGACTCCAAAATCGCGATACTTTGCTAAAACGTACGGTAAAAATATAAGATTGTATATTTCAAACAAAACTTTTTTTTTTTTAATTTATCACAGTGTTTATAACAAGAATCATCACAGTATTAATGCTTGGAAATTTTTCCAGAGAGAAACATTTGCCTTGCATACAATATTTCAAATGAAAATCAAATTTCAAATTGTGAGCTTAAAAGGCACAAAAGCCAACATAATGAAAAAAATTCCATAACGGTACTTGAACCCGGGCCATCAGTATAGCGCACTGACATTCTACCGACTAAACCACATGGAACGAGACCAAGCCTGTAAAATGTCTTACTATTACATGTTGGCAAGGCTACAAACGCAGCACAAAGTGGAATATTTGTCATGAGCCACCGACATAGGGCAAACACGAAACTTAATTAAATCCAGCATCGATTGAAACTATATAAATACTTGGAAATTTTTCCAGAGAGAAACATTCGCCTTGCATATAATATTTCAAATGAAAATCAAATTTCAAATTAAAATTGCCTTTTAACCAATTAATTTGAAATTTGATTTTCATTCAGTCTGCCATCAAGTCTTCTTCCATTATTCCTGCTATCTTTAAGAAGTCTCTTATTCCGTCTATTGCGCATTGTGCCAGGTTTTATGCTTTACCTAAGGTCCATAAACATGACATTCCTTTTAGACCTATTGTCTCTAGTATCGGTACAGCTTCTTATAAGCTTGCCAAATATTTAGTTTGTTTTTTCCCCACTTTTGAGCAGTAACTGTTTCACTGTTAAGAATTCTTTTGATTTTGTTAAAAAACTTCATAATTTTAAGCCGCAGGGTCATATAATGGTTTCTTTTGATGTTAAATCATTATTCACAAACGTTCCAGTTGAGGGGGCTTTAAATTGCCCCAAGGAAAGGCTATGTGAATTCCATTTCTCTTATTTTGAAAACGAGGATCTTATCCTTCTCACTCGCCCTTGCTTGTCACAAAATACTTTTGTTTTCAATGGTAGTTTCTTCCGTATGATTGACGGTTTGGCTATGGGTAATCCTCTTTGTCCAATTTTATGCGATATTTATATGCACTATTTTGAGGTCAACCTTTTTGAAATTCTAAAATTTCTGTTCTATGTTCGTTATGTTGATGATGTTTATGTCCTTTTTGAAATGAATTCGGATATTAATCATATTCTCTCTATTATGAATTCCATTGATCCCTGCATTCAATTTACCTCTGAAATTGAGACAAATAACTGTCTTTCTTTCCTGGATGTCCTTGTTATTCGTTGTGAAAATGGCTTTCAGACTACCGTCTTTCGTAAACGTTTTGCTGCCACTCTCCCACCTCACAGGTATTCTTCTCATCCCCCTAACCAGAAATTTGCTGCTTTCAATACTTTTGTTTTTCGGGCTACCAATATTTGTTCCACTCCGCAGTTACTTAGTGCTGAACTTAATTACCTCAAAGCTATTGCTGTTGATCGTGGTTATTCCTCTAATATTATTGATTCTATTTATAAGAAATTGACGAAATCCGTCCATTCTGAAAAGTATTCTAATTCCAACTCTAATACTTCAGTTGTGTTACCATTTTATACTAAAATCAGTCAGCAAGTTGCCAAAATCTTAAGAAGGTTTGATTTTAATGTTATTTTTCTCCTGTTAATAAAATCACTTTTTCAAATCTCACACACCCAGGTGATCGCCTATATAACTGGGGTATTTACCAAATTTCTTGCCAGTGTGGCGTTTCTTATATTGGCCAGACTAAACGAGCTCTTAGATTTCGTTTAAAAGAGCATGAAGGTTATGTTAAAAATCAGGAACTCAAATGTTCTTCCATTGCTCAACATTCTTGGTCTTCTCAACATAGGTTCGATTTTTCCTCAGCCATCATTATCCAAAAAATGTTCTTCTAACCTTGATGGGAAGCATACCACATCATTAAAAATTCTCAGCCTTTAGTCAATATCTTATCTTGTACTCCTGATTTTCCAAGTATTTGGAAAGCATTAATTTAATTTCCAATTTTTGATTTCTTTTTCTCTCCTTCTCCGGTAGATGTCGCTACTTGTCCACCCAGTCATTTCCACTGCTTCTCTCTAATTGGTTGTTTTTGGCGCCTTCGCTACCCGCATAAGGTGTATAAGCCAGCGCATCTCTGTCTATAGTTTTGCTCAGCCTTGCTTTTTCTAGCACGCTGTTCATTTACCCTATCTTGCACTGAAGAAGAATCTCGCTAGTAGATTCGAAACAGCTGTTTTCTGCTTTTCATGTATTATTTGTGCATTTTTAAACGTTGTTTTTTCTGCTTTTTAATATTGTTGCACAGAGGCTTTATTTACTATTTTCACAATTATTCTAATTGAGAGATCCCTCGTTCGAATCCTGGTCCGGACATTTTTCGCCCAGTTAGAAATTTACATCTGATATGATTTATTTACCTATTAGAATAATTGTGTTAAAATTAATCTAGTGTAATTATGTTTCCAGCTATTTTTGGAGTTCCATTACCTGCGATTTATTCTGTTGAGCTGAACCAGATTTCAGACCAGATGCTATAATCAATAAGGTTAGCTGGGTGAAAAGTTCCACCAGATTCGTCCGGAAAAGCTCAGATGGTAGAGCATTGGCGGTTTCAGCCAAGAGATCCCTGGTTCGAATACTGGTCCGGACATTTTTTGCCCAGTTGGAAATTTACATCTGATATTTATTTACCAATTAGAATAATTGTGTCAAAATTAATCTAGAATAAAAAAAAAGCTAGTTTATAACAACTGGAAAAGAAATCGATACCTAGAATTTTGAAATATAGCCAATCTAAATTTAGAACTCATTCTGTTACGTAGTTTTTCAGTTAAACTTCAATGATTGCACATATTGTAGTTTTAAAATTATATTAACCTTAAAATTTCAAATTTTTAAATCACCATAATCCCTAAAGTACTTAATAGAATGATTTCCCATTTCGTTTCCACAGGTAAAATGTATAATAAAATCGACGAGGCTGACGAAAAAGAACCTCGGTGCATCTCACTTGTCTTTTTTTACAGACCACTAGAGTGACGTGATACTCTTTTCGTACAACTGCATTGGTGCATTCGACCATCACGTGACTCCATCAGTCTGTAAAAAAAGATACGTTGAGTGAACCGCGGTAGTCTGTCTTTTTCGTTAGCCTCGTAAAATCGAAATATGATGCGAAAGTCATGTCCGTATTAAAAATTTCAGAATTTCTATGAGTAAACTCTCCCACTTCTAACCTTTTATTTATAACATACATTTAAAGAACAGATAATTTCCTGCCGGATGGCTACTTTTATTTTATCTAAGAGAAATTGGAGAATAAAATGTATAAGGTTATTTTTCTTTTATTTTTCTTTCGGTAGACTGTTGTACAGTCAGTCGTTGAAAAAAAGTTGTTTGGTTGATTGGGGTTTTATGGCGCAAAGTTTCTTTAGGGACATGCTGCGCCAAGCCAAAGTCGAAATAAAAAACATATTTATAAACAAGATGTATAGTAAAAAATCACCAACAAAAAAATTAGAAAAACAAACACATTAAATGAAAAGAGTAATATGTATAGTTAAAAACACTTAAAAGAGTCAAAAGAATTAAAAACTGTGGAGTTAAAAAGTAATATAGTTAAAAAAATAAAACAAAGTTTAAGATTATGTACAAAAACTACGTAATAACACGTTTAAAAATCACAGAAGTAAAAAACAATGTAAACTTATTTAGGTACAATTTCTTCAAATACTGTATTATTTTCGTCAGCACTTGAGTCATATGAATCTTTATCCATTGCTTCATCCACATAGTTTTGAAGCTGTTTCGGATCCTTTATATTATTATCTGATGGTTTCAGGCATTTGTTTTTGTCCTTTTTCTTCACAGTTTTCCACTGTGAAGAACCCCGAATTGTCTTTTTCTCTTTCTGCAAGGAAGTTTTTTTGCTTGGTTTGTCAGTTTGACAAGTATCAGGTCTATGTGATGTTTTTGCAGATGCAGTCTTAGTTTTAGATGTAGCCTTAGGCTTAGTTTGGAGATCAGGCGACCTTTTGGATTGACTTGGGGATGTTTGAGACTGATTGATTTGGTATACTATTTTAATAGGTTCTGAGGAGGGTTTCCAGCGCTCTAATAATGGAGTCGCATAGCATTTACTACCACAACAAACATCATGGGTTTCTTTATTTGAAGTGGTTGTTGAATGCGTTTTAGCTGAGTTACTCGGAGGAAAGGAAGTTTCGGTCTGGGTGCTTATGTGTCTTACAGGTTTTGATTGCTCTTTAAGTATACTAGAGTAAGATCCCTCAACAGATGAGATCCTGGATTCCACTAGTTTACGGGCTTCAGAGTAGGACAGTTTTTGAGTAATCTTAACAGCAAGAATTTCCTTTTCACGGATCCAATTACGACAGGAACGAGAGTATGATGTATGATCACCTTTACAATTAGCGCAGCGTTCTGGTTTTTCACAAGTTTTACCGTCATGGCCGCCTTCTGCACAACGTGCACAAGTAACAGTGCCACGACAGGTAGTATTAGTATCTCCCCCCCCATAACGCTGGCACTTAAAACAACGGAGAGGATTAGGGATGTAAGGCCTGACTGGACAGTTTAGATAACCGGCTTTAATTCTAGTAGGTAAAATATGGCTATTGAAAGTTTGAATTATGTGTTTAGTAGGAAGTATTTGTCCATTTCGACGAATAGTGATACGACGTACATCTATGATATTTTGATCGCTTAAATTAGCTAGAAGTTCTTCTTTTGTAGAAAATAAAAGATCTGGTTCAGATATTACACCACGGCAAGTATTAAGTGTTTGATGTGCTTTAACAGAGACAGAAAAGGGACCTATATTATTGCAATTTGACAGAAGTTGTGACTGCTGGCTGAAGAAACCTCAACCAGTAAGTCCCCAGACTGCAATGTTTTGAGTGAGTGACCATCACCAAAAACAGACTGAAATGTTTTAGCTATAAGAAAAGGTGAAGATTTTTTGAAAGAACTATCTGAGAGACTATCAGTGCGTTTAATTACAAAAAAAAAAAAAAAAAAAAAAAAAAAACGAGTGAATAAAGTCTGTACAGCTTTGTTGCTCGCCACTTGGGGGAAAAATAGAAGGAATATTAGTATGTCCATCCATAATTGAAAAACAAATAGAATTCAGACCCCGGCCGCACCACCCACTACCGAGCCCAACAAGGGGATGCACATTCGTTCACCAGTGCTAGCCAGGCCTCTTACGGTCACAAGACACTCCTATGCCAGTCTCCACCCTTAACGAGATGGCTAGTAAGTACTCGCTCACTTGATCCCCAGCCAGTGACACAAGTCAGCTGACCAGCCGATTGATGCATACGGGACCAATATGCACCTCCTGTTTACCTGAAGCAGAGGCCAAAACAGTGTGTTGGTTTCCCTCAACTGCCAGGATCCCCCTTTCCAGGGACACGGGTCGCCACGCACGGCAAACACGTGGGTGGTTTACAATTTCCCACGAGTCGATATACAGGATGATATCGGCTCATACAGAATTGCCCTCACCTCCGAAGAGGAAACCACTACGAGAAGAGAAAAGAAAGACAAGAGAAATAAGAGGAAAAGGAAAGGAGAAAGTTCGCTCAGGTGACCGGGGTTGGGAAGCCCGTGAATACCTAAAGAAGGTATCCCCCTGGGGGAAGTGGAAAAAAGTATACACCGGTACTAACTCTGGTATATATTATTGTAGAAGAAATATACTGATACCAAACGATTGGAATAAAGGTCTACTGTTCAATGATGCATATAAAATTCGTTTAGGGGGTCATATACATATCAAAACAAACCCCAAATTTGTTTTTTTAATAGCAATACCCAAGTTTGACAATATAAATAAATTCTACACGCTTTAATTAGCATAAATGCAAATTTTCATGAAATACGTAAGATTAGTTTCGGAGAAATTAACTATTTTAAAGTTCGGACCTCGATTGTTGAAATGCTACAGAATGACCATGTCACTTCTATTAATGTTTTTTTTTTTTTTTTTTGCCAATAGGACCATTTCACTCGCTTAAAGTTTTTCGAATATTGCCAGTCCAAATATTTCAATGATATGAGTAAAAAATATATTTTTTTCAAATTATGCTTTTCTGCACATTCTTGACGGCCCACAGTGAAACGTTTTGACGATCTAGGCGAGCAAAATTATTTCGTTGAAGTGTAATTAGTTTTTGCTGGTTTTTCAAATGTATTACCAATAAAAAACGCAAACAGTTATACATATTTGGTTTATTTAACAACAATGTCTCAAAATGAAAATATAATGCATTACAAAGAATGCATTAAACATATTTATTTCACTATTAAGTAAAAAACAATTTAATGCAAACGTGTATATTAACCTTTAACTGATGTCACAGAAAATGTCACGTAACTAGTGTGAAGCGGTCTGTGAGACCGCTCCATCGAAAGATGAATATAAGCCGCGATTAACTCATAGGATGTTGTTTTAGTACTGAACTTTTTGTACAGGAGTGTTATAATTAAAATTCACCAATTCAAAAGTCACTGGTGTTAGTACTAAAGTTCCAAACGAAACAAAATTTCAGTAGTTTTTGTAGATAAACTGAAATTTGCAAGTTAAACTATGAAAATTGAAAAAAGCACCGTGTCTGTGAGACCGGTAACATCAATTAAAGGTTAACATTTGTTTCTTTTTCTATTTTTTTCTACTCAGAATTGCTGGAGAATTTTGTGTAGTCCTACTGAATATATATATATATATATAAAATCATATTAAAAAAAAAAAAAAAAAAAAACAAGCTTTTAAATTTTGTGTGACCCTGTGAAAAATATACATACTACCCAAATTATATTCATTTGGTAAAATGTTGTTTTCTAAATAAATAACCAATATAAATATTAATCAATTTGAAATAAAATTTCTGCTTATACACTCTTAAATCAAAAGAACGAATTATTAACTCAACAAAAGAACGAAAAGTTTTACGCGTGTTTTTGTTCTTTCTGAGTATCTGTTTTATCAAAAAGAGACATTTTCCACAAAAAACTGGTTTGCCAAATCATCCTTTTAGGAGTGGCATCCCAGGGCAGCTCATTTCAGATTGGAACAGAAAAATATCTGTAAAAGAGCGGTTTAAGAAGCTTCCCTATTGGTTGAAATCCTGTAACGCGATATATAGTTTGGCAGAGGAAGAACCGTTTTGAAAAGGGAGTCGCTTGTTTATTTCAAGCGTCAAAGCTTAGCGTTACCTACATGATTAAAACAACAATATTACAATTATAATTTGATTGATTTAAAAATGGCATAGAATAAGATAGATGGATTATGCCCACGAAAGCAGGGGGGACTGGAACACAAAGAACTGGATAAATTTCGTTTTTGTTTCCCAGCTAAAACCAAGATGGCTACCGGCGATTCTAGGATTTTACTGATTCTGAAAATTCTAAGGTAAAGTACGTTGTTTTACTTCATCTTTCTTGTAATTCCTTCGCCATTCCTTGTTGTATTTTCACATTGTATATATGATTTTTTGCGTTATTTAACGTTATTACTTTTAAACCGGAAACATGAACTTCTTAAATTACTTTTTTTTCTTTTTTTTAATGCGTCTGTTCCATAATTTTTATAATCAATAAAATGCACTTAGATATGTAGTTTTCTCGTATTCAAATTGTGTAAAATTTTGCTAATTGGTATTTACATTATTAAACATATATCATTTTGTGCTTATATTATTGATTATTAATATACTACTTTGCTCATGACACTCAGAAAAATTTGCGGATCACAACCCATGATTATAAAAATTATTAAATTATTATTAACTTATGATATATGTTCTATTTTTTTTTTATGTTTCAGTAAGTACAAGTATTTAATAAATTGTGTTCATTTAGATAGTTGTCTACATCTACACTTTATTTATTATTTTTTTTAATTGCCACAGTATTATGTAAATAGTACGAAATGTAAAAGATAATTTAAAAAAAGTATCAGAAAATAATAGATTAGTTGGTTGATGGTTGATTAGAGTTTTATGGCACAAAGTCCTCATAGGAACATGCTGCGCCAAGAAAAAGTTAAGGAGTAAAACATAGTTAAGAATTAAAAGTTACATTAAAAGATTGTCAGAGATATAAAAGTGAAAAAACAAAACAAAATGAAGAAAGCAATGTGATGATACAAGTAATTAAAAATAATGCACAATGAAAGCGACAATACACAAGGTTTTAAAAGACAAAAAATAGTTAAAACACTAGAATATTTAAATTAAAAAATTCTAAAATCTCTAAAGTTATGAAAAGTTATATGTTCAAGAAATAAAGCATAAAATGTTATATAATACTGCTTTAAGAACGAAGTTATAATTCAAAATTTTAAAACGATATAAAGCTACGTAGGATGAATAACTTCAAAAACTGTATTATTGTCATCGTTATCAGAGTCATAACTACAAGAGTCCATAGCCTCTTCTGCATAGTTGAGCAGCTGTTTGTGATCTTTAATATTAGTTATTGCTGGGCTAAGACATGATTTATTGCCTTTTCTCTTCACAGTTTTCCACTGTGAAGAGATCTGAGTTGGAGGTTTCTTTCTTTCTTTTTGCGCGAAAGTTTTTTCATTTGCTTTCGGAGTTGGACAAACAATAGGTTTCACTAATTTGCTTTTATCTGTAGCTGGCGTTTTTTTTTGTCTTATGTTCGGTTGATATTTTAGATTTAACTGATGATGTTTGGGGAGAATTAGGTTTCTGTAATGATAGAACTGGAGATGAAGCAACCTTAGTTTCAGTCTGATGATTAGATGACTTTTTGGATCCAACTGGAGATTTCTGTGAATGAGTAAGTTGATATTCTATTGTAACTGGTTCTGAGGATGGTAGCCAACGTTCCAATAATGGGGTACCATAGCATTTACTACCAAGAGAGACGTCCCGGGTTTTTTTAGGTGAAGTATTGGTTGAATGTGTCATAGATGTATTATTTGGTGGAAAAGAGCAGTCGGTCTGGGTACTGATGTGCCTTACGGATTTTGGTTGTTGTTTGAGTATACTGGAGTAAGATACCCCAACAGAGGGGGTCCTAGATTCAACAAGTTTACGGGCTTCAGGGTAGGAAAGTTTTTGAGTAATCTTAACTGCAAGAATTTCCTTTTCACGGATCCAGTTAGGACAAGAGCGAGAGTACGATGTATGGTCACCTTTACAATTAGCGCAGCGTTCTGGTTTTTCGCAAGTTTTACCGTCATGTCCGACTTCTGCACAACGTGGACAAGAGGCAGATCCACGACAGGTAGTATTAGTATGTCCATACCGCTGGCACTTAAAACAACGCAGAGGATTAGGGATATAAGGCCTAAATGGACAGTTTAAATAACCAGCTTTAATTGTAGAAGGTAAAATATGGCTATTGAAAGTTAGAATAATGTGTTTAGTAGGAAGCATTTGCCCATTTCGACGGATAGTGATACGGCGTACATCTATGATATTTTGATCACTTAAATTAGCTAGAAGTTCTTCTTTTGTAGAAAATAAAAGATCTGTTTCAGATATGACACCACGGCAAGTATTAAGAGTTTGATGTGCTTTAACAGAGACAGAAAAAGTACCTATAGTATCGCAATTTGACAGAAGTTGTGACTGCCTGGCTGAAGAAACCTCAACCAGTAAGTCCCCAGACTGCAATTTTTTGATCGAGTGACCATCACCCAAAACAGACTGAAATGTTTTTGCTATTAGAAAAGGTGAAGTTTTTTTGAAAGAACTATCTGAGAGACTATCAGTGCGTTTAATTACAAAAAAACGAGTGAATAACGTCTGTACAGTTTGTTGCTCGCCACTTGGGAGAGAAATAGAAGGAATGTTAGTTTTTCCATCCATAATTGAAAAAAAGAAAAAGAATTCAGACCCCGGCCGCACCACCCACTACCGAGCCCAACAAGGGGATGCACATTCGTGCACCAGTGCTAGCCAGGGCCCATACGGTCACAAGACACTCCTATGCCAGTCTCCACCCTTAGCGAGATGGCTAGTAAGTACTCGCTCACTTGATCCCCAGCCAGTGACACAAGTCAGCTGACCAGCCGATTGATGCATACGGGACCAATATGCACCTCCCGTCTACCTGAAGCAGAGGCCAAAGCAGTGTGTTGGTTACCCTCAACTACCAGGATCCCCCTTTCCAGGGACACGGGTCGCCACGCACGGCAAACACGTGGGTGGTTTACAATTCTCCACAAGACGATATACAGGATGATATCGGCTCATACAGAATTGCCCTCACCTCCGAAGAGGAAACCACAACGAGAGTGAAACATAGAGGAAAGAAAGACAAGAGAAATAAGAGGAAAAGTAAAAGAGAAAGATCGCTCAGGAACCCGGGGTTGCGAAGCCCGTGAATACCTAAAGAAGGTATCCCCCTGGGGGGAATAATAGATTAGTAAAGAATATTATCAATTTATTTTATTTTTATGACACAACTAGCTTGACCTTTTTTTTAAATTATGATTTTGTGAATTTTTATTTTTGTGTTATACTTCACTCTGTTCATATTCAAAAGTTTAACTAAAATAAAGTCTGCAGTTATGTAACACAAGAATTCTATATTCCATAATTATTTATCTGTGTCATAAGCAAAATATATTATTAAGATATAATAATATCAGAAATAATTAAAGAAATCGACATTTCCGGATTAAAACTAATAACGTTAAAATTATATATACAATGTGAAAATATTAAAAAGAATAAAAATTATAATAAGAATGATAAAGTAAACGCAGCGCACTTCAGGATATTGACAAGGTAGAAAATCTTGTCTTGTTATGGCGCGAACTATCTTTTATTATTATTATTATTATTTAATTTATCTTTGGGAAATGAAAAACAAAATTTCTTCTGCATCTAGATTAAAATAAATCAAAATGGAGTTTTAAAAATAATACATTTTGCAAACTGGGGAGTTATATATGTTAAAAAACAAAATAAAAATAAATTCTGAAAATAAGAGGGAAATAATTTATTTTGCATATTAAATTTCACAAAAAAAGGGGTTTTAAAATGACTTGTCAATAATGAGTGCAGTCACTCGTTTTGCCTATTAATTTAGTCGAAAAAAAGAGCGAAAACAGCTTATCAAAAAGGAATGAAAAAATACCACTCCGCAAGATGGATGAAATTCACTCCTATAGGATAAGTGCATTTTCAATACTGAACAGGAGTGAAAATACACTCAGTCGGAGTTAAAATCACTGAATTTTTTTAAGAGAGTAGACGGTAATGTATCTGAATTTTTATGGGGCCCTGTAAAAGAAATATATCTGCTACGCACCTTATTTTCTATTTCAATTTTTTGTAGGCGTTGCTATTGTGTACCTCAATGACCTAAAGTAATTTTGTTGAAATTTAATTAAAATTTCTGCTTATAAGCAACAATCTTTCCCCAATCTTTTGTGTGGCCCTGTAAAAAATGCACAATTGATATGTTCGTCAGATAATAATATAATTAAATTGTCATCGGAGAAACACATGTAAACAAAGTTTCAGCTTAATCAGATAATTGAAAATGGTTTAAAATTGACCTACAAGATTTGAACTGATCTTTCGTTTGGCCCTGTAAAAAATGCGTAAGCTAGGTTCCATAAATTATAATAATATTGCACTGCCATCAGAACTACATATGTAACCAAAATATCAGCTCAATCAGATAATTGAAATTGGTTTAAAAATTAATTTGCAGGTTTTAAACTAAATTTTTGTGTAGACCTGTAGAAACAGTATAATTTCTACGTTCTTCAAATTATAATAATATTGTATTTTCATTGAAACTACACATGTATTCAATGTTCCGGCTCCATAGGATAATTAAAAGTGGTTTAAAATTGACTTGCAAAATTTCAACTAAACATACATACATAGCAAGTTAATATAAAGTTTGTTTATTAAAAAAAAAAAAAAAAAAAAAAAAAAAACTTTATGATTTGTAAACTTTTGCAGGAGTTTTCTTAAGTTTACAATACTTTGGGAATGACACTTTGATTTTAAAAAACGCTCATTTCTGAATAATGCTGAATAATATGTTAAAAATCAAGATGATGTTTGTAAACAATATCATGGATAATCCAGAATCGCAACCTCTAAAAAAGCGGTTAAGGAAGTTTAATGGCGCTTATTTTTAAACAACAATAGGTTAAATATTTCCTTGACGAACCTGTGACAAATTTCCAGCAAACTCGAGCTTTCAAATAAAATAGAACAGTCACCACGTGCTTTCGAACTTTGAGGAATCTATTGCAACCGTTGAAACTCCCTCAAACCAACTGTGCAAATGGCTTTTTTACGGTCATAATTAATCGATACCGGATTGTTTCGACAAAACTCGTTTGGATCTCGACAAAGAAACAATAAGCTACCGGTACACGCGGTTTTGTTAAATTCTGAGATAATCGGAAAAATCAATTTTCTCCACATAGATCATCAAAACGTCCCACTGTGCGGCCTCTTAAACCATCATTTTCATGTTTTTTAAGCATAATTTGAAAAGTATTTGGAAGAAAAATTTGAAATTGACAATTCGTGTAAAGCAAGACATAATAAATATATACCTATAAAAAAAATGTCGGTTGCAATTCACACTTTCTTCAAATATTAGTTTCATAATTCATATCATAAAAATTAAAAAATTACAAATTAAAAGTACATATGTTTGAGATTTTTAGCATTATAAGCTGAAAAATAATTATCACATTAGGATAATAATTTCAGGCGATAATAATAAAAATATGAAAATGAAAGTTAACAGTAGAAGCCTTAAATTTAGAATGTTTATAATTCAAAAAATTATCAACCAAATAACTTAAAATTTCGTTTCTAGACATAGATTGAGCCAAAGATTTAAAGTATAGTGTGAAAAATTGGGTGTTGCAATTGAAAAAAACAAAGTGTGGTCTTTTTTTATTTGTAGATGGCCCCCTAAGTAAATTTCATATACATAATTTAAAAGTAGACTTTATTTCCAATCGTTTGGTACCAGTAACTTTCTTCCATTATTATTAGTTGCAGAATTAGTAGGGGGGGGGGGGTACTTTTTTTCCCAAGGCTGTACAATCATTAAGAAAATTTAACATTAAAAATAATATATTCAACCTCATGTTTCAAGCGGCATGTGTGGAATCGCTGATGACGTGTTTTTCGGAGAAGATTAAGATGACTATAAATGTAATTTTGTGAAAAGAAATCAGCTGAAAATGATATGTAAATAGTTTTTATTTTCAAAAGCATTCAACAATTTTACCTTCAATTGAAACAAGTTATGTTTAGACAGTTATTTATTTGGTGAATTAAGCTACTTAATGACTCTTTTAAAAACCTACTTAACTAAAAACGTATTCAAAAATTTTCAATACAGATTCTTGTATTCTATGTAATGATAAAGGAATTACTAGTATATATAGTTAAAAGTATTATGGATTTCTCATGATTGAATTAACTTCTTCAGGGATGATCTTTTTATGGTGAGAAAAAAATCACCTTTTTTTACGATTTATTTAATTTATATTATAGGAATTAAAAATATGGGGAAAACAATAAAAAAAAATGTCCACATTTGTGGCCGCAGAGCGTTCATGGTGATTTGTGAGTAAAGTAATTTCTTATAAAAAAAAAAAAAAAAAAAAAAAAAAAAAAACTAACAACAGATTTTTTTTCATTTCTACAAATTATTAAAATTTAATATATTTAATATATCTTATATTACAATCAGGAAGATCGGAAATAGCGAACCAAGAATCCATCGGATTGGAATGAAATTTAATACTATTAATGATACAGATGAGAGATTCACTTGATCTCAAAACCAAGCCGATTAAACAAATACAGTTTGTACAATTAGACAAATATAGTGCAACTTCAGCAGCGCGTCGGACCGCCGCCTGCTGCAATACATGCCGCAACGCTGTCCAGCACTGTGTTGATTAGACGTCTGATGTTGTTCTGAGGCAGATGGGACCACAAATCTTGAACAGCTACCCCCAAATCATGTACAGAGTGACACGGCAGCATCTGGCGTTTCAGCTGGTCCCACACGTGCTCTATAGTGGACAAGTCCGGGGAGTGGACCGATTATGGAAGAGTCTGAACATGAGGTAGGAAGGTTTGAGGAACTTCAGCTGTATACGGACAAGCATTATCCTGCTGGAAAATTGCCCCTGGAAGTCCATTTAGGAAAGGTCCCACGTGGGGTCAAAGAATGTCATCAACATACCACTGGCCCATTAACCTTTCCCGTACCACAATTAGATGAGACCTCATCATCATAGGCTATGGCCCCCAAATCATTATGCCTGCTGTGCGGGCGGTGCGTAGTGCGACAACGTTGGTGGACTTGTACCGTTCACCAGCCACCTCCACAGACGTAGGTGGTTATCACCTCTCCACAAAACGAACGCTGATTGGCAAAGTTTGCTGTTTAGGTATAAATTTTGGTTCGTTTTGGGGACAAATAACAACCGCGTACGGGTGAGGAGGTGCCCTGTTGAACGGAACTATTACATTCTCCCTTACGTTGGAATTTCTGAAAAGTTTTGCAGATCTACGTCGACCATGTCCCCTAGAACCCAAAATCACCCCCAGTCCAAAACTTTATGTATGTATATATATATATATATATATCACTTTTTTATGGGCACGATAACTTCCATAATTCTGCATAAATCTCTTCTAAAGTGATACATAAAATCAAAGGGCAGAAAATCTCGCTCACGTTCGTTTATCTACAAAATTGGGCCAAGGGGGGTCAAAATAGACAGGGATTTTGTAAAAAGCAATAAAACCCCATAACGTCTTAATTATAATACGTATCAAATCAGTTTAAAGTTATTATCTCTAGAAAAAGAACCAAAAAATTATGAATGGCAGATTTATGATAAAATGTGCTCAAGCGCGGAAAAATAAGATTTTAAAGAGAGAAATATCATAATTTCGTACATTCTCAAGATATCAAATCCACTTAAATTTATTATAAATCTTCTTAATATTATATACAATTTCAATATTAACAAGTTTTTGATATGACCAAATTTTACAGTAAAAAAAGTAGGCGTTGAATACAAAATTATCGTATTAACATAATTCTTATAAAACCAGCTCTTATAAAAAATGAAATTAAAAACTCGGCAAAAGCGGCCAGATAAAATTGTTAAACTGCGTTTATCTCTAAACTTTTTTTAGTTTTTTTTGGTGACATTACTATGTAACTTCAAAATCCACCTGCGCCTGTAGGCCGAGCCCCTGAGGATTTTTTAAATATATGTATAAATGTTATTAAGTAAATTGTTTTTATTTTCTAATTGTACTGCTAAGACGTAAGATGTATGCAATTTTAAAAAGCATTATGAAATACATTGAAAAAAATAATTGTAGGTAATTGATAAAATCATTTCTTTTTCAATAAAAGAAAATTTTTACAACAAGAAATATTAAATGTTTAAAAGATTTCCTTTTGTTTCTAAATATATTTAAAGGTCTCTGAGAATTTTAGAGTAAGAAACATTAGAGTCAAAGAAACAATCGTATCAAGGAGAACACATTTATTCTACTTTCGTGAGAAATATACGCAATCCGTAAGCTGAATGTGTTTGCATCTGAAAATGAAGAAAAATGTACAAAAAAAGAAAATTGCATTTGTGTCAAGTAACTGTGTGTGGCAGGTTTTTGAGACAGTTTGCCATTTCCTATAAATCATTCAATTCTACAAAGCGAATAAATTACCGAAGTATGTATCTAAATAAAGACAGACGTTTGTTTAGTTTGGAATGGATATTTTTTTTCTGACATATTATTTGATAGCGATCTTTATTTGACTATTTATTATTAAAGATAATTTTATTTTTTCCCTTTATTTATAAAGTTTTCCAAAAAACGAGTATAAAAATATTTATACCTGTGTTAAGTAACTGTGTGTGGCAGGTTTCTGGACAGTTTGCCATTTCTCATAAATCATTCCATTCTACAGAGCGAATAAAATACTGAAGTATGTATCTAAATAATGACAGACAATTGTTTAGTTTCGGATGTAGATTTTTTTTCTGATATATTACTTGATAGTGTTCTTTATTTGATTATTTATTATTAAAGATAATCTCCTTTTCCCCCCTTCTTTATAAAGTATTCCGAAAAACAAGTATAAAAATATTTATACCTGTGTTAAGTAACTGTGTGTGGCAGGTTTCTGAGACAGTTTGCCAATTCCCATAAATCATTCCATTCTATAGAGCGAATAAATTACGGAAGTATGTAATTTCCTTTTTTCCCCCCTTCTTTATAAAGTTTTCCAAAAAACAAGTATAAAAATATTTATAGCTGTGTTAAATAAGTGTGTATGGCAGATTTCTGACACAGTTTGCCAATTCCTATAAATCATTCCATTCTACAGAGCGAATAAATTACCGAAGTATGTATCGAAAATAAAGACAGACGTTTGTTTATTTGGAATGTATTTTTTCTGAAATATTATTTGATAGTAAATTTGATAATTTATTATTAAAGACAATTTTCATTTTTATTCTTCTTTATAATGTTTTCCAAACAACAAGTATAAAAATATTTATACTTGTGTCAAGTAATTGTGTATGGCAGGTTTCTGAGACAGTTTGCCATTTCTTATAAATCATTCTATTCTACAGAGCGAATAAATTACTAAAGTACGTATCTAAATAAAGACAGACGTTTGTTTAGTTTGGAATGTAGATTTTTTTCTGACATATTATTTGATAGTGATCTTTATTTGATTATTTATTATTAAAGATAATTTCCTTTTTTTTCCTTCTTTATAAAGTTTTTCAAAAAACGAGTATAAATATATTTATACTTGTGTCAAGTAACTGTGTATGTCAGGTTTCTGAGACAGTTTGCCATTTCTTATAAATCATTCCATTCTACAGAGCGAATAAATTACCGAAGTACGTATCTAAATAAAGACAGACGTTTGTTTAGTATGGAATGTAGATTTTTGTTCTGACATATTATTTGATAGTTATCTTTATTTGATTATTTTTTATTGAAGATAATTTAATTTTTTTCCTTTTTTATAAAGTTTTCCAAAAAACAACTATAAAAATTTTTATACATTTTTAAAAAATATTTATATATAAAATGCCTTCATTTACGAATAAGCTTTTTTTTTTATATTTCGAGGTTTTTTGTCGTATTAAAAGGTACAATGTCGATAAAATTATTTAAATATTGTTGATAAAATGTACTCTTATATAAAGGAAATTATGTTCTTTTGTGTAAAAAAGTTACGCTATATAATGAAACAATGAATCACAAGATGATATCGTATCCAGAGTAACATGTTCTCAATGTCTGCGCAAAAGTTAAAAAATATAACATTATAAGACCTAAATACATATATATTTTTTTCATTACAACAAAAATTATGTATTTTTATACAGATTTAAACACAGATAAAATAATATTTAGACATAACATAAAAATCCCATGTGACACACTAGGACTAACATACCAAAATATTTTACTTATAATGTTGTATTAATGACGCATATAAACTCTGTAAATTTCAATAGTATTCTTGCCAAGAGATGAGTGGTAAATATACACAATAAAGTAAGCCTAAACAGTAGACAAAGCTAAATGACACAAATATTAAAGAACTTAAAACAATGTGATGTAGTGCATTGGTGCAATAAATATAAATAGTCTTGCCAAAAATTTAGATAAAAAAGCTAATTCAGATACCTGTTAAGCTGTTTCTATCAAAACATCAGGACAATAAAAGTGCAAATATGTGTAGATAAAATATGAATACTAAACTTAAATTAGGAATGCAGAAGAGTGTCTATCAACAATGTATGCAAATAAAATTAAGCCTAATGAATAATCATTCACAATACAAGATGTGTGACAATAAAAAATATGTTTTAACCCATAAAATGTAATAATGAACATTTTAGCAATGAAATAATCTAGGAAATTATTTTTATTTTTAAATATTTATACGTAGGTTTAATGTACCTACTTCATTTTGCAAGAAAATAAATAACTTAAAATGTAGCTACAGAATTCACAAAATGTTGATTATAAATAAGATGATAAAAAATGCATTTATATTTATAATTAAACAAATTACAAATATTTACCAAAACAGTTTGATTAAATAAAATATTTTAACTTAGTGTAAACATTTCATACTCCAGTAAAATTTAAAAAAACATTTACATCAATAAATCACGCTTTGACCTTTTACAACCGGGATTAAAACGCTTTTGTTTTTCAACTTTTCTCTTGTAATTGTGAATGTAATTTTTTTTTTTATTAGATTAGCACCTTCAGTAAATATTAATTTTTTTATCAGTTTCTTTATAGGAGTTCGTTAAAATTTTTAATTTATCCAATGTGATAATGGGGGATTTACATTTTTCAGTCATAGAATTTAATAAAGTAAGTGCTTTATTTCTTTCGTTTTCAGCATTGCATTTTTCATCTGGAACAGCTAATTCCTTTTCTAGAATTTCTTTTTCAAGACCCTTAACCCTAGAATACTAGACGCTCGTAATTATCACGATTATGCTATTCGTTTTATCACGCTATACTGCTATCACTATGCCGGCGAAGTCACTCACGAGCTAATGCTATGGAGAGGGATTTTTCTAATATCTCGTTTGCATTTCAACATTTTTAAATATATATTTTTTTTTGCATTGGATAGCCGAGATCCGTCTCTACATCCCACCTTTTTTACTTTTTTGATTTTGATTGCAGATATATTTTAGAATGACATTTTCATTTTCAGAACAGATTTTGAAAGTGAAAGTAACTTTATAAAAAATATCTGCGGCCAAAATTGAAAAGTAAAAAAAAGGAGCAATGTAGAGACGGACATCGGCTATCCAATAAAACAAAAATTATTTAAAAATTTTGAAATGCAAACGAGATATTAGATAAATCCCTCCCTGTAGGCTTCGCATTAGCTCGTGAGTGTCTTCGGCGGCAGGGACAGGAGCCTAAATACTTTCATCAATAATCAGAATATCTGCACGACTAAAATTATCTTTGAGATATGAGCAAAAGGTGTATAAGTTTACAAATAACAAAAGCGAATTCGAAATCAGGACATGAAAATGTAAATTCATGAATGCATATATCATATTCATCACACCTTATTTCACAATATAACAGGGGTTTTTTCTACTTATTTCATATGTTTTAGAATCTTCTGAATTTACCAATTTCTCAGATGGAACCGTCAGATTCTTGTTTTCTTCTACCTCTATGATATTCTTTACATCTAAATTTTTGCTTTTATTGTGCCGATCAATAATTTCTTGCACTTTTGATGGCGTTTCCCCTTTTTTAGGGAATTTAAGTGAGGATGTAAAGCCTCTTAATGACATTTCGTTGCTCTTTTTCATATTATATCCCTTTAAGACCCGGAACATTTTCATATTTAAATATTACATTCTTCTGGTTATTAACTCTATACTGACCCAAATGACACTTAAAAAAATGATTTAAAAAATTTTCGTCACCCCCTGGAGCGTGGAGAGTAGCCGCACGAACGTGCGGGTTGGGCTTTTTCTGAGAAAGCCACACCCGCACGATCGTACGGGTTGGGCTTTTCCTGTGAAAGCATTACTTATAAGATGATTTGGGAAGTATTGGCTGAAATACTGCAATGGGAATCGTTACTGGCTCTAAAAGCCTAAAAAAGAAGAAAAAAAAGTTAATATTCGAGATGTACTTATCGACTTCAAAAAATTCATATTTTAACTAATTCAAAATGTTTGCCATATTTTTAAAGCTTTTTTATAATATCGGTTTTATTTTTTCTATAAGTCTATAACTTTTTAAAATTAAAATTTAAGAAATGAAAGACATACCTGCGATTGCGTGAAATCTAGCATGAGGTACAGAAATGAACTTCTTAACATCCTACTTGTATTGTTTTTTATTTTTATTTTTTCATTCTATTTGGTTTGGATGTAGAACTTTGGGGAATGAATTCAGAAGACTTTGATGAGGAAGAATGATCCAAAATTCTCATTTCTTTATAAATATTTGTAAATTTTTCTCCATCGAGCTCATCTGAACTTGGCTATCATTCTAATAAATCTGTTTCAAATGTTTTGTCCGCAACGTCGTCATCATACGAGAGATCACTAAATTCGGAGTCTGATTTATTCATCAATTGCAATATTTCTTCTTGTGTAAGAATTCTTTTCGGTTTAGGCATCTGAAAAAGTGTTTTATTTCGCTTTGTTAAAAGTTAACAAATTATTCCATAAAAATAATAGAATGTAATAGAAAATTTTATTAATTGAAAAAAAAAAGTAAAAATTATTTGTAAAACAAAAAAGAAAAAATAATTCATCCATGACAACACCCAAGAAAATAATATGGCATTAATTATATAATAACATACTTCATTTTTATTCTGGTTGTCAGCAAAAATTATTGAAACAGAAATCAAGATGACCATTCAGAAAGCTCATACCTTTGCTGTAGCACTGACTAAGGTAACGCCCAAGTCGCACGATCGTGCGGGTAACGAAATATTGAGTTCTACGAGCAACATAAATAGTGTATAATTAATGTTTTTTATTATATTACACTTACTTAGACATTAAAGCAAAAATATTTATCCAAGCATTTAGAAATCTACTGAGAATTACCTTTTTACGACAGATAAAATGATGAGCTGTATCCGTTGTACTTGTAAACAAAGCTAGTCATACCGGCTAAAAGTAAAACATGTACTACAACTGTCATCTGTTGATAAAAAATGATACTTTATTATTTTTGCAAACCAGAACAATCGTCCGATTCGGTTTTTTATTACATACGACTGTTTCAGAAGCAAAAATTTACATGAATGTCTAACCCGCACGATCGTGCGGGTTGGGTCTTAAAGAGTTATAGCACGATACCACCTCTCAACTTCCACATTGGTGTTGACACATGCATTACGCCGGTAGCAAAATTCCCACTGTTCGGGACTGCTGAAGTAATTTTGTAATAAATATTGAGCAAATTCTTTAATGGTTCCGTCAGCAATTAAGTTTCTTATAAATATATATTGCTTTCCTTTTCAAATTTTAGTCTGTCATTTTCTCGTTCAATCGTTATTAATTTATTTTTGACGGTTTGTGTGACAGTAGAGTCCTTAATTTCAGAATTAAGATCTTGATTCCAAGCTCTTAGAACATGCCATGTACACAAAAAATGAGAAGTATTTAATTGGGTAATTTCACAAAGCATTGAAATACGCTGGATCTAACATGAAATATTTAGTTTCCAGCTTTTGTACTCTTTCCTTGATTGCCTTAAAGAATAGAGTAGGTGGGGGTAAAGATACGCACTTTCCATACATTTTGATTTTTAACACACCATTGGTCTAAACTTATGAAGCGAGTGATTAAAATGTTAGATTAAAACCTTAGGCAAGTGCCACCATCAACCCACATTCTCTCAAATTATAATTCTGTGAGAAATTGCAATTTTCAAAAAACATTACTCTGCGTATCTTTGCCCAATCGGTTGGGGTAAAAGTACACAGTGGTGGGGCAAAGATACGCAGTGCGAATTTTTGCCCCATTACTGCGGGTTTTTGCCCCATTTTCAATAAAACAAACGAGTTATGCAAAAGCATTGGTAAATTTCAATCATATTTATCGTTAAACTGAAAATTGCAAATTAAACCAGGAAAAAAAAAAAAAAAAAAAAAAAAAAGAGAAAAAAAAACAGCGGTCTTTGAGATCGCAAATAGCAGTTAACCTCTAACTACTGTGACAAAAATTGTTGCATAAATACTGTGAGCGGTCCCAAACACCCTTTGATCGTAGAATGAATAAAAGGGCTGACTGACTCATAAATTACTGTTTTTGCGCTAAACTTTATGTAAAGGCCTATTATAATAAAAATTCTCCTCATTTAGAAGTCTTTAACGATGCTACTAAGTTTCCGAACGAATCAAAATTAAACTAACATCAATAGTTAAATTAAAAATTACAAGTTAAGCTATGAAAACTGAATATAGCGGCGGTCTGTGAGACAGTTAACAGGAGTTAAGGGCTAAGACTCAAAATCGTTTTATGAAACAAGAATATTGATTTTTTTAAAAAGGTAGGTAGATACCTACATTCTATATTGAAAAAAACTTAACTTGAAAAAGGAAAAGGTAGTTAAATAGCTCATATTAGTTAAGTAGCTATTATATTTTATGCAGCATAAAAAATAAAACTCTCCACAACGTTATTGTGGAAAGTTTTGCATCTAGCTAAAACGATAGGACAAAGCCCCAAATCTTAAACTTGCGCGTATCTTTGCCCCAAGAAGAATGCGTACTTTTACCCCATTCTGCAGTATTTTACTTAACCGGCTACTAAAAAGTTTAAACAAATGCGATCAAGGAAAACTATACGACATTTAGAAGCTATAGAGCTTCCGTTCTCCACTAAAGTTTTGGATTTGTAAAAGTTCGAAGTATTGTCAGCTAAACAATAAAGCAAAAATTTAAAAATATTAGATCAAAATGCAAAAATTTAAACTGACCTCATTTTCTTGATACGGAGTGCTACTTTTTTCACAAAGTTTGAACACACAACTAGTACACTTGAGACCAAACTACCACCTAGCGGTCATGAGTGTAGTACTGTTTCTTCATATTAAATCAGCCATTGCGTATCTTTGCCCCGTGCGTATCTTTACCCCCACCTACTCTACACTAAAAGCTTCTTTATTAATTTTGCTGGAATATAAACACGCAATAAGAAAACCCTCATTCACTAGCAAGGTAGTAAAAAAGAAAAAAAATCCCCATACTAAATGGATCCATGAGTTGAATCAATCATTACAACGGAATTTCTGTGCAATTCAAGTAATTTTGTTTCTGCAGAACTCACGAAACCAATTAAAATTGGTCACAATCGACACCTGGTAATGAGGAGTGTTTTAAAAACCAATATGCAATTTTGATCTTCTTGTTGCATTTTATCTACGTGGATTTTAACAGATATTTCATCATTTTGATTCAAAACTTCCTCATCTTCAAGACTATATATATATTTTTTATGTTTCCAAATCTTTATAAGTTGTGAGGGAAATTCTTTAGGTTGAATCATACGCCCCAGCAATATCGTTCAATATTTTATTTATGGGTGTACCAAAACTCATTTTAGCTGCTAGAAAATCTTTGTCATCTTTTGACAAAAAATTTTCACCAATTTCACTATCATGTTCGACATGGTGAGACGAATAGCAGACACTGATTTTTACAGCATTATTCTCTTCTTTCTTTAATACCACAGTTGGAGGAGGGCAGTTTTTACAAAATTTAACGGGTTTTTTTCTTTTTAAAGCGACAGTGGACGTTCAAAATCGCAAAAAACATTAAAAAAAAATCAATTTTTTTGTTTTTTGGAAAATAATGTTGTGACAATTTTCTACTTTCAAACAAAAAAAAAAAGATAATTGAAATCGGATAATTTTTTGTAGAGATACAGCTGTTTTTTTTTAAAGTAAACAATCGTTAATCTACACTTAAAATAAAACTTATAATCCAGTTTTCTCAAAATGAGAATTTTCGCCGACTGAGTAAGTTCAAAATGCTCCATGCGCTTTAATTTTATACCAATTTTCGTAATACTTGGTAATATTGTTGTTGATATACATTATTAGAAAACTTGCTATTGATATGTGTACATTATTTCATATAAATATAAAAAAAAATAATATTTTATCATTGAATTTTATCCGAAATAATCCATATCATATGCTAATAATTTTTTTCTGCCAAGATACTTATTATAATTTTAAAATGTATACCAATTTTTGATATCATATCATAAAGCTATCCTAAAAAAATTACAAGTTTCTGAAAGAAAATTTAATGCGCATGGAGCATTTTTAATTTGTATCACTAATTAGCATATTATTAATTAATTACTCATTTGCATATTAATATTTTTTAATGAAATTAAGAAATTTTTTTAATTATTGCACAAATTATATGTGTATTAAATTTCACAACAAATGAGCAAAAACTATCGAAAATGTTTTCGAACGTCCACTGTCGCCTTAATTTCTCTTTAGAACACCCCCCTTCTATCGCAGTAGTAATTAGTCTTCTGCCCCTCATCACATTATTTTTCTCCACAATGTTTCACAAATTGTAAGCATGTTTCCTTTTCAATTTCTGCTTTCCAAAGCACAAAATCTTGAACAGAATAAAATGTCAAATTTTCAAAGTTCATTTTAACAAGCTGAGCAGAAATATGGGCTTGCAGTATCGCAAGTGATGGTAACTTTTATCGAATTTAAACCGAATTTTACTGAGTTTTTCTTCTTAATTTCTCTTTAGAAAACCCGCTTCTATCGCAGTAGTAATCAGTCTTCAGCCCCTCATGACATTCTTTTTCTCCGCGATGTTTCACAAATTGTAAGCATGTTTCCTTATCGATTTCTGCTTTCAAAGCACAAAATCTTGAACAGAATAAAATGTCAAATTTTCAAAGTTTATTTTAACATGCTGAGCAGAAATATGGGATTGCAGAATTGCAAGTGATGGCAACTTTTCGTCACAAATCGAACACACAGCGTTCGCACGATTATAATTAATTTTATCATCGGGTGAAAATGTCTGACGTACGGATAATAATTTTTAGGTACTGGAAAACTAATTTCACATAAAGTACATGATACCTCAATCATTTTAACTTTAAGACCAATGTCAGACGGGCGTCTTTTTTGCTGGCCTTAGCACTGATTCATTAAAACACTAATTTCACAAACACAATCGATTCGAAAAGCACGTTGCAGAAAACTTTAATAAAAGTTATCTAAACAAACCGGACAAGAGGACTCTTAAAAAGGGGAGGAATTGCTCCCGATAGGGTTATTAGGCTATTTGGAGAAATCAGCGCCACAGAATAGCCAAGGAAAAAGTAAGCCAAGCAGCGAGCATGCGCCGTAAATGCTCAGAGAGAGAGTTCATCCTCCTGATAACTTTTACTAATTATATGCACAGTTTTCTCTTTTTTTTTATAAAGAAAAAAATTTGGGGGACCTAGATAACACCGCTTAAAACAGATGAGCATGGAAAATGTGAAATTATTAAAGACTTACCTGCAGGTACTTCAGGATAAAAAAATTTCTTATTTTTGTATAAAACTCTCTTTAATATTTATTTTTGCCACTCAAAACGTATTAACAAACTCTAAATAAATAGGGGTACATTATAAAAGTCCTTACAAACACAAAAGTCCGTGACTTATTTTAATGGTTTGTTGGCACACAGCTTTAGACCTGTGCTACGCCGAAGGCGGTATCGCCCGATTAATCCATCGGACACTGGCACCGGTATGAGATGCATTTTAATATTCAATGAAAAATAAAGTAATTCACTTACGAATGTGCGGTTTTCACGACTTCTCATGATGGAAAGGTTTGTGAAATCCAATATAAAATATAGGGGAGAGGGGGGCACATGTGAACAGTACATATTTCACTCAGTTAATCTGAATTTATAAAATTCAAAAAATTACCAATAGATGGTAGTATTGGTACCATTTTTTTGCCTGAATTTTCAGAACAATGAGACATTATGATTTCTGGTTGTTGTAATTTGTTTGTTTTAGAAGGTGTAAAGTAAAAAATATTCTAAAGATATTGAAGTAAAAATTCATTCCAGACATTTTTTAAAGTAGAATATTAGCATTGCATTCTATAGTGGCATTAATTAGGTAAGTTCACAAAAAGTTTTGTTTCCTTATTTCAATTTAAAATACCTTTTTTTACAAGTTAGGCTCAAGTTGGAAGATGGGGTACTTGTGAACAGAACCTATGGGGGCAGATGTGAACAGTTCACAAGTGCCCCATTTTTCCATTTTAGAGTATGAATGTATTTTTTAATTCTGTGAATGATTTTTTTAGTTTAAAATTTAATTACCCTTGTCAAACATTGAACTATAAATTCAATGTTTTTAGGATTGCTTCACAGTTTTAATTTACTGAAAGTTAGATTACAATTAAAAGTGTTGGCTTTCTGTAAAAATCAATATGTTTATTTGTTAATCTTTAATGATTTCCAGTTTTAAACGTATTTATTATTTTTTAGCCCATATTACAGTATCTGTAAGATATTTTATTTTTTGAAAGTAAAATTTAGTTGGCCAAAAAAAAAGATAAGTAGTACTGTGATAATCACCAATTTTTTATATCACAATTTTACCAATTTTTAAAACCATGATGCATAATTTAGTTATACACATTGCATAACATTTAGAATAAGGTAAAAACACAATAACAGAATTATTCAATGGCTTATTTAAAAGTAACACAGCTTTGATATGCTTGACTAAAAAGGAGTGGGTATATTAGTGGATAATTTTACGAATAATGTCTTGTATCTATGTTGAAACATTTATTGATTTATTCACACAGCTAGAAATAGGGCATCTAATTAGTTTTCATCACAGAGCTGCTTATCATAGTTTATCTGACTAAAAACACTGTGGTGAGCAACGAACAGAGAGTACAATCTGCCGTCTATGATGGAGCCGTGCAGTGAGAACCATTGGTGCCTATTAATTAGCATGGATTTTCTACGAAAACTGCATTAGTCACAATCCATGCCAAAACTCATACCACTCTATCTTTCTTTTCACAACTTTTTTCTTTCCTCCCGTCTTCTCACTGATCTTTCTCACTTCCATATTCTTTTCCTTATGCCTTACTGATATGATCTTATTTAAAATTTAGTTAAAATATATTTGTTATTATTTGTATGCTATTTTAAACCTTTTAGTTGGGAAATCTGTTGACATGTACATGTCTTTCTGGGTTTGGATTTAACAAGTATTGTGGGAACCTAGAAGAGAAAGAACGAAAGGACATTTATTACAGAAAAAAGTGTAGAACATGCTGTACAAGCTGTTGTTAACCTTTAACTGATGTGACTAAAATTTGTCACACAACTAATGTGATCCGGTCTCTCAAACCCCTCGAATAAAATGAATAAAAAAAACTCAAATGGTTGAATTTACTTAAATTTTGTCCTAACAATATCGTTGTACTTCTCTTAGGAGCATGTGAATTAAATTGCATGAAAAAAGTATTTTATTCATATTACTTAATTTCAGTACAGAAAAGTAAAAAGCTGTAAAAGTGTTTACAGCTGGAAGTCGCGAGGTCTGGGAGACCGCGTGACATCAGTTAAAGGTTAAATATAATGAATCTATTAGAAATGCAGAAAAAACATATAATTTGAAACCTATTATGTTTTTTAATTTTCGAAAGATGAACAATGATCTTAATGAAGAAACTGGCCGGGATGGATTAGGGAATACATTCTGTAATAAATATTCAAGTAGACACATATTTACTAATCAGCAAGAAATACTTCTAGAAAAATATCTCAAGAGAAGTTCTAAGATGCAATATGGACTAACTTATAAAGCTGCAAGGCAAATGACATACAGTTACGCAAAATATCTGAAGCGACCATTCCCTAAGTCTTGGGAAAAAGAAAAATCTGCAGGGTTAGATTGGATAAAAGGCTTCATGAAAAGGCATGCAACTTTTTCCTTGAGAAAACCTGAAAATACAAGCATAAATAGAGCCTTGGTATTCAATAAAGAGAATGTCCAAGAGTTTTTTGATAACTATGAGACCCTGTTAAAGAAGTTCAAATTTTCTCCTGCTGGCATATATAATTGTGATGAAACATGAGTGACAACAGTGTTAGAAGCATCCAAAGTAATTGCAGAATGTGGAGACAAAAAAGTTGGATAAACTGTTTCTAATGAAAGAGGAGGACTTGTAACATTTTCGGGAATAGTAAGTGCTATCAGAAACACTGTGCCACCCGTGTTTGTTTTTCCCAGGAAAAGATACAAAGAATTTTTTTTAAAGGAGCACCTTCTGAAAGTTAAGGACTTGCATATCCGACAGGATGGATGACGGCTGATAACTTTTTAGAAGTTATGAAACGTTTTCAGAAATAGGGGAGACCGGGGGAATGGCGACACCTTAAGGGTATTTAATTTTTTTAACCACAAAAAAATATTTATTTTTTAATAGTAAAAATTCTAAAGCTAAATCATGATCTTTAGTATCTGTATAATTTAAACCGTAATCATAACTGTAAAGTAAGCACACTAAAAAAAGTTCTTTCAACCTCTGTACAGTGGCCGGATTACCCAGGATGCTGGGGTAATTCCGCCACTGTATCGGGGTAATGACGCCACTCTTTAATGACATAGTAAATACATAAAATGGATACTAAGAAACACATAACCCACTGAAAATATTTAGAAAGCAATAATTTATCAAAATAATGAATAATTAGAATGTTCCTTAAGCTAGATTTATTAGTGTGTTAAGCTTACAATTTAACTCAAATTGGAAAAGTCACCCTTTGCCATGGTGGCGGCATTACCCCGAGAGGATAATATAGCGTAAATCCCCCAGCAAAGCCGAAAAAAGAGCCGAACTTGTTCAACAAATTGCATCAAAATGTCGGCAAATGCATGTAGATTACGGGTAATATTATGTTAAGTACCTAATATTATAATAAAAGGTGTTTACCTCTACTCATTTGAAGCTCCAAAATAAGAAGCAACTAGATGAAAACTAAATTTTTCACTAGAACAAGCGAACGACGTACAACAAAATCATTCTCACTCTAGGCACTGTTTCTATTGTTGGCCGCTATAGTGCAGGCACATTCACTATATCAAACTGCAATTAGTTTTTAAACTAGGCTGGGTGGCGGTATAACCCCGAGTGGCGCCATTCCCCCGGTCTCCCCTACTCTCGTTGTTGTAAAGAGAATCCTGTTTTACTTCTTTTTGACAATCATGAATGTCATGCAAGTTTAGAAGTAATATTGTTTTGTCGGGAAAAAGGGATACTGCTATTAACCTTCCCACCTCACTATTCACATCGCCTTCAGCCATTACATGTCAGCATTTATGGTCCATTCAAAGCAGCATTGAAAGCTTCATTCAATGACTGGCTAACAAATAACCCGGGCAAAAGAATTACAATTTATGATATTTCACAGCTCTCTTCTCAAGCATACTATAAAGCCATTACAAGCAGCAACATAAAATCAGGTTTCTCTAAACCAGGAATTTAGCTTTTTTCTCGACTTGCTTTTAATGATGATGACTTCATTGCATCTCATGTAACAAGTATAATGCCATGTATTCCAACTACTGATACATCAAGTAATGTAACCATTGAAAAAAATCTGCATTCTTGCAATGATGATCTTGATAATAGTAATATTAGTTCTAAAATGCCAACTGATGAATGTCCTACGCCAGAATGTTTAGGCCATTTCCTGAAGCCCAATTTAGCAATTCAAAAAATCAGAAGCGTAAGAAGGGAAGTTCTCGTATACTGACAGATACTCCTGAGAAAGACAGGATTGCCAGAGCTGCATATGAAAAGGTGAAGAAATCTACAAAAAAGGAAGAAAGAATTTTAAAGAAAAAAAAAAACTACAAAACATGAAAGACATAGAAAATTTAAGTATAGCTCCAATTGTTTTCAGCGATTCGGAGTCTGATTCCACCATTGAAGAAAGAAATTCCCCAGATATAGACTTAACACCAACTGACTTGGCCATTAATGATTTCGTGGTAGTAGAATTTGCTACGAAAAAAACTAAGATACACTATGTTGGATGTACATTTCCAACTGGGCGAAAAATTTCCGGACCAGGATTCGAACCATGGATCTCCTGGCTGAAGCCGCCAGTGCTCTGCCATCTGAGCTATCCCGGACGAATCTGGTGGTGCTTTTTCACCCAGGTAACCTTAATAATTATAGCAACTGGTCTGAAACCTGGTTAAGCTCAACAGAATAAATCACAGGTAATGGAACTCCAGATATCGCTAGATGCGTAAATACACTAGAAACACACTATGTTCGTCGTATCGAGAAATTGGAATTGGATGAGGCATGCGTTAAATTCATAAGGAAACATAGTAATGAAACATTTATTTTCCCTGAAACGGATGATACATCAATGGTACAAAAAGATGATATTGAGCTAAAATTGCCACAACCATCAATTTTAGGTGACACCTATAGAGCTGCTTCTTAACTTTCATTTAGGTAAAACTGAACCAATATAATGTTCGTTAATTTTTTTCTCTATATAAAAATATACTCTTCAATTAAGAAAAGAAAATAGATTTAAATGTCAAATATTCAGTTCATTTATTTGTGCTGAATACAAATATAAATAAAATAAATATGTTAATTTGAAACAAATTATTTTTGTCTTATTTATGCATGTGTTCACATGTGCCCCAGGTATGTTCATAACTACCCCTCCACCGGGCACATGTGAATAAATATAGACAATTTTTAGAATGATGATATAAGTTAGAAATTCTTGATAAATGGATCCAAAAGTTTCACCAAAAGAACAAACAAATATTCATATAAATCCGCTTTTGTGTCAATAGCTAATAACAATTTTGAGAAATAGTCAAAAATGTAAAAATTGTTCACATGTGCCCCCCCCCCCCTCTCCCCTAGTTCAAATGGTCTCTCGTAGATGGCGTCAAACTCACATAGGTCCAGCTAGAAAAAACCTCTCTATATAAGGTGGCAAATGAGTACCATAGATAAACATACAAGATAGGACACTTATGGCAAAATCTGTAATGACAACAGTACCAACTTCACTAGTGAAAAGGGGGAAGATCTAACAAGCTTCCGAAATTCACCTATGTTGATGAAATATGTTTACACTCTCCGTTTCACATATCTATTCTTTCCTAAACGAGGCAGAAGAAGACGATATTGTATGTACTTCATTTATTAAGCATATTTTTTTTACCGTATTTGTATAGTTCACTAGTAACTTACAAGATAATAATAATATAAAAGTAAAACACTAGAAGATTCTGTTTAAAAGGTAAAAATGTAACTTTATGAGACTAAATTGTAGAAAATGAAATGTAGATATTGGGTTAATTTATTCACACAAATAAAATTTTATCAAGTGTAATACCAGTCTCTCTACTTTTGTTAATTTTAGATTTATATAATTCTAAAAATTTGTAAAAAAGTTTATCATCAGAAATTTTATTAGTGTTTATTATACAGGGTGCAATATGTTATCTATCGCCGACCTTTAATTTCTCAACCGTTGGTCGCAGACATATAGTTCCAATTACAAAAACGTTTCAAATGAGGTAAATATTCATGTTGTGGCATTATTTAAAGTAAAAAATCAATTTTATAAAAATTACGAAAACTAACTTCTTATACGGTCCCCCAGTCCGTATAGTTATATTTAGTAAAAGTTTACGCATATCATAACAGATATAATACAAAAAGTTTGACATCTGTACAACAAAAATTGACTCGGTTATTAAATTTCAAAGTTCGAGATTTTTGCACATGATTTTGTCTTTCATTGAGGGATCAGTCAAAAGATAAATTAAAGTAATTCGAGATCAAAATCAGGGTGAAATGTCCTTTTCACGGCGGAACCAACTTTAGCTGGTATCGCCAAATCGGGGAATCACCAAGGAGGACTATTTAATCTAAAAATTTGAGCTTTTATGGGTCGAACAACATTCAAACGTACCGACGATACCGGCTAAAGTTGGTTTCGCCGTAAAAAGGACATTGCACCCTGATTTTGATCTCGAATTACTTTAATTCATCTTTTAACTGATCCCTCAATGAAAGACAAAATCATGTGCAAAAATCTCAAACTTTGAAATTTAATAACTATGTCAATTTATGTAGTACAGATGTCAAACTTTTTGTGTTATATCTGTTATGATATGTGTAAACTTTTACTAAATATAACTATAGGGACTGAGGGACGGTATAAAAAGTTAGTTTTCGTAATTTTTATCAAATTGATTTTTTACTTTAAAAACTGCCACAACATGAATATTTACCTTATTTGAAAGGTTTTTGTAATTGAAACTAAATGTCTACGACTAACGGTTGAGAAATTAAAGGTCGGCGATAGATAACATATTGCACCCTGTATGTTAACATTGTGAATATTATTGACCTGATTGAACGTTATTTATATTAAAAACAATCTATTTATTTTCTCTGTGATAAAGTGAAAATGTGCAAATTTGAAAAGATTATTGTAACGGTTGTTTTAATGCATTAAACTTCATAAATTAATAAAACATCGGCTTTTTCCTACGAAATGGGAACATTTATGAAATTTTTTAGGACTTGTAGAGTGCAGTATTTCGTACTTTTTATATTATACCATTCCTTTATTTTTCTTTAAAACCAATTATATCGTATTTACTTGATATATAGGGGAGACCGGGGGAATCTACATGTTGAAAATCGATTTAATAATATTTTCAGAATGTATTTTATTGGCAACATTAGGCAATACCTTCAATATTATTCTAATAGTATATTAGAGCCTAAATTGGGTATGTTGCCAAAAAGCAACACCAGGCATTTAAGGGTTAAACATGCTTGCTGAACAAGAAAATAATTGCTTGAGATCTCATAGCATTTGAAAAACTGGTTTTCTGGGTAGAAGAACTGATTAACCCATTTTACTCCAAGCATAGAAATTTTATAAAATGTGGTATTACTTTCATGGAAATATGCTGAAATTACATTAGCTAAGACAATAAAAGTTTCGTGCACGAAAAATAATATTTTATTTGAGAAATAAAATGCATTCGGCATTTTCATGCATTCGGTCAATGATGCGCTAACGCACCATTAAATTTAAAATTAATATATTTTTAAAATTTTTTATGACATTTGTTTTATTATTATTTTATTTACAGAACTTGCAACTTGAATCTATTATAAAAACATGTGATTAATCTCAAGTGGAATAATTATACGTTTTCAAAAAGTCGAATTTGTCAATAACCGTTTCAATTAAAAAAACAAAACAAAACAAACAAAACTAGAGTATTTCGAAAATTTCTCAACAGAAAGTGTTTACTCAAATTGAATTACTGATATTTTATAGATGTATCCAGAACCTTTAAAAATAGCTGAAAAATAAAATTACTGAAAGATATTCGTCACAGTGTGAATAAGAAAATATTTATTGAAATGGTGCGTTTACGCACATTTGGCCGAAAATGGGTTAATGCACTATAAAAGTTACTCGGACACGTTTTCGAAAACAATGGGCAGCTAATCAAAATTTATTTTTAAAAATTCTTTTTCAAACTTTAAAGATAAATACAAAACTTACATTTGTGTGAAGTTCTTGCAATGTTTTATCAAACACATGAATTAAAGAACATATCAACACTTGTATGAAGTTTAGTTACATATAATAAATGAGTATAAAATGCTAGAGTAAAATTAATGTGAGTGTGGTGGCATCCCAGTCATGTCTTCCCCTAGTTTAGTGTGAATAGGTGTAGTGTCCTAGTCTTGTGTTCCGTTGAATTTTTACAATTATTTCTAATGGTCAGAAAAAAATTTGGAAGGTTCAAAGAATTTTTTAAGTCAATAAAAAAAATATCATTTTTTTCAATGAATTTCACAGATGTCTTTCCTTAATATTTATAACAGCGAAAAAATGATTTGCAATAAAATATAAAAACTTAAAATTAATGCATCTAAGAAAATATCAAATCAATTGTTAACAGAGTAGCACACTAGAAATTACAAAGTATAGAGCATTTCTTCAAATTTAATACAGAGTAACAGTGGTCAGTGAATAAATAAAAAGAAAAGTGCCCAATTAAACTGATGGCATTGAGCTCACAGGCTATTCACACTAATTGTAAAATATACTCTTATTTCAAAGAATAATGCCCCTCGAAAAATAAATTAAGGTGGGGATTAGTTCTCCCACTGTTTCACATCTTTATACTTAACCAATGAGACTCTTGAATCAAATCGGATAGAAAAATACATTTATCTAAATTAAGGGAGTATTGGCCTCCCGTTCCCCCCTTTAGATTTAAACAATGAACCTTCAAATCTAATCACGGAAGTTTGTAATCAGAATTAACCGGTATACCAAAATTTGAAGAAAATCTGAGAATTCTGCACGAAAAACCCATTTACCTAAGTTAAGGGGGGATTACCCCCCCCCCCCCCTCGTTCCCCCTTTATACTCAACCAATGAACCCACAAAACTTATCAGGGAAGCGCCTGCCTGTGAGCTAAAAAAGCACAGCATAACAGCACCTCCTGTTGAGTATTAAAATTAGATTAACTATTGATTAGATATTGTTAATTATTAATCTCAATCTTAAAATTTAGTTCTTTTGTACTACCCAATAAAAGCTGAAATAAGCTATAATGTTCATCAGAAAAAGCATAGTATGGCAACATTAGGGTTAGCTGGGTGAATTAGTTCTCCAGATTCGCCCGGGATGGCTCAGTAGATAGAGCATTGGCGGCTCTAGCCAAGACATCCCTGGTTCGAATCCTAGCCTGGACTTTTTTCACCCATTTGGAAATTTACAACTGATATGATTTATTTACCAATTGAATAATTGTATTAAAAATTAATCTAATAAAGATAGAGGTTTGTCTATGTGTCTTTGTGCTGACGAGATCGCTGTGCATAGAGCTATAAGATTAGGCAAGAAGGTAGTTGTATGTCTATAGTTATGTACATAGAAGACAATTTTTAGACTTTTTTGAGTAGTTTTTTAAATGTAATTTTTAGCCTTTCTTCATGTTTTATGGATATTTTTCCAAATTTGCAAAAGAAGTCTGGTTTAAATTTTTTAGCAGAATGTAGTAAATTTTGTCCTCTTTACAATAAAGTTAATTTGAATATATACAGTAAAATTTTCCCAATTATTTCATTGTTTATTGGCATTTTGCAGTGATTTTTTTTACGTTTTATAAAAGAGATTCGGTTTCAAACTTTTAACCCTAATGCAGTAAATTTTGTCTTTCCGTGATTGCATCCTCTGGTTTAAATTGTTAGCAATTAAAAAAAAAAAAATTCCCATCCAGCATGGATTCTTCTTCCCCCCATTTGTAAAAAAATTCCGGATACAATGTTTTAGCCCTACTGTGCCTTAAGTACATTTTGACTTCTCTGATTTTCTAAATTTTTAGCAATTTTTATGCAGTGACTTTTTCACACTAGTAAATGGGATACAGTTTCAATTTTTTAGCCCGATTCAGTAAATGTTGTCCTGTTTTCAATAAAGCTTATTACAGAAATTTTGTAAATTTTATGCGATTTTTTGACAGTTATAAAAGGATTCCAGTTTCAATCTTTTCACAGAACTTATTAAATTTTGCCCCCTTTTCAATAAAATTTAATTCCTGTAGCAATTTTTTTATTTTTATTTTTTTTTTTTTTATTTTTTGTTTTTTACATTTTATGACAATTTTTTGAAATTCGGTACGAACTTCTAGCTTAATGTAGTAAAATTTTGTCCTCTAACTTAAATTTTTAGTGATTATTAATGAGATTTTCAATGCATATTTTAACATCTTTTCACATTGTGCGGTAATTTGATGACATTCATGAAAGTATTCCAGTTACAATGCTTTAGCTTGCTACAGTAAAACACTATTTTTGAACTTTTGTGATTCTTAGAGTTTTGCGGCGATTTTTATACATTAGTAAATTTTTTCCAGCCACAAAAAGGGTACTAAGGGGACGAAAATGCATAAAAGGGGACTAAAGAGCGCCATTTTCCAAAAAGGGGACTTTGGGGGGAAAAGGGGGACAATTTGGGAGCCCTGCAAGCAGAAACAAAAACATTTCGAGTCTCTAAAATAACACTCAACTGATGTTTCAACAACTAGTTAAGTATACTTTTATTCAACAATAAAAACTATCCAAGAATGATGCAAATACAAAAAATGAAAGTAGGTTCAAAATTTTTAAGTTCAAGAAGCACTAATTAACATTTGCACAGGGGCTTGGACAGCAACAAAGATTGCACAGGTGCTCTGACAGATTCTGTCTGAGCTCTAGTGTAAAGATTAACACATACAGAAAATATGCTCGATACTTCTGTCTAAATTTAAAGAGAGAAAACTTAGGTCAAAGATACTCTGTAAATGTAAAAGAAATACATACCTTCTTGCCTTTACCTTTACCATAGTTTGGGATAGGTAAAAGTTCTGGTAATAAAACCAAGGCTATTAAATTATCTGCAAAAATAAGAAATTTTTTATGCATGTAAATAGAGGCGGAAAAATGACTGTAAAAAAGTGAATCTCATTTTCTAATGAACAAAGCTTTCAGATAAAGAATATTTTGTCTTAACAAAAATTATGCACCAGAAATGCGTAGTGAAAACTTTATCCATTTCAAATGTATGTTAACATTAGTTTGACGCTTTAACTTGATGAAATCTGCCACTAGATGAGCTATGCATATTAATATTTTCAGGGCTCCTTTTTTCAAAAATTGGATCACATGTTCACAAGGCAACCCTCGCGCACAATTTTTGTTAAGACAAAATATTCTTTATCTGAAAGTTTTGTTCACTAGAAAATGAGCAACACTTTTTTATGCTTTTTTAACTTTTACAAATACACAAAGATTTTAATTGTACTTGGCTGAAATTTACATACACCAAAGACATGTCACAAGACACCAGTACGTGAATTTGGTATTTAAATAAATAAAACATCTCCGTGTGATGTCTACACTTAATCTATACTAATAAAAGAGTTTCGCTCAGTGTGTCTATATGTGTGCGATGGCTAGAGAAATCTATCACACGTAGCTGAAAATTTTTGTGAGGGTTCTCCAAGGCCTCTCTTGGTGCACCTGAGGCTCAGAATTATTATTTTTTTTATTAGTAGCTGAGATATTAATTAAAAATTAAGTTAAATAAAAGATTAGAACACTTCTTACTGGCTCTTTTACCACCAGAAATTAAAAAACCACCAGAAAAAGTACCACCAGAAATATTAATTACCACCAGAAAATATTGTCACCAAAAAATTGGTGACAATAAGTCCTTGTATTCCAATATTTTCTGTTGCTATAATGAGTAGTAATATTTTTAACTGAAATGGAATTCTCAATTTTAAACTATTGGTGATATTTTTTTTTATTTCAGAAGCTTTCTTAAAGGCATATTTTTCATTTTGGATTTTTAAAATACAGAATGTTTTGAATTTATCGCAAGCCTGCTATACGGTGCTGCAGACAGCGGGGGCCTCTGCCAGATGTTCATACAGAACATATTGCGTCCTTAATTTATGAGTAGTGGTTATCATTATTTTCAAATAGTAATTTTAGCAAATTTCAAAGCAAAGTTACAAATAGGTTACATTTAAGTTAAAGTTACATTGCAGTTAAGGTATGGTTACATTATAATTAGGTTACAGTTACGTTGCAATATTATGTTATGGTTAGAGATTTTGCCACTGGATGAACTTTACGCATTTTTGATTGAAAAAATGTACTTAATAATATAATAGCTCTGAAATTTTAAAACTGTATATGAACCTTTTAACTAATGATCGAGTACTGATGTGATTCCCGTATAGTCAGATTTAAGAGTGATATAATCATTTTGAAAAAAAAAAATCCCTAGGATTTTGATGAGAGTGATTTTTACAGTTAAATATCAATATTTTAGCATCAAAATTATTCAGCCATATGAAATATATCACCTGCTTTCCCATTTTCCTATTGCAGTTATTTTGAGTCTTTTTACCACTAAATATCTTTTTTTTTTTTTTTTTTTAATGATATTTAACACAGTGAACGGCCACATATTTCAGACAAAATAGAGTTAAATATATAAATATATACAAATTTCCGGTTCATTTAAGAATATTATCATGGCCCAGGTGGGTCAGTTAGTCCTAAATATAAAATATAATTATACTTTTGTAAAACTTATTCCTTTATTTAAACGTTGAAAATCAACACACAATCATATATCTTTAAATTAATTTACAAAATGGAACAGACTTTTATTCAGTGTTTTTTTTATTAATTACTGATGTCCGGTTGCTTTAAAGAGAGACTAAAAAAGATAAAGAGAATACTAAAAAGGAATAGATAGAATATATTGGGTGTACAATTAAACACTGAGCAATAATAAAATAAAATAAATAAAAATCATATTTAAAATGTTTAAATAATAACACTCTAGATCTAAGGCCGCCTCTAACAGATCTGGTCTGTGAATTTCCAAATATTTAACTATCCGACCAACATACTGGGTAGTAAATTTTGATAAAAATTTTTCATGGTGGGGATAAACCGCACAGTATTCCTTGTCAACCTGAAAACAATCAAAAAGGAATTTAACAATTTTGACATCCTGTCTATCTCAATTTTAACGTATAATGAAATAGGGTTAAAATATTTACTAACCAATTTGCCCTTGAAATCCTTTAATCTAGGATATTTTAGTAGAATATCCTTGATTGTTTTTTTACTTGATTGGATTTCTTTTTGTCGCTTAGCCCGAGTGTTATCTAAGGCACTGATTATTTCTCTTTTGCTGTTGTCATCTGCGACAGTATATTTCATCCAAAGTATCTGTAAAATAAAAAGCTGACTCAAAAATGTTAAGTAAAACAAATCCAAGAAACAAATTAAAAATGACTGCAAAGTCCATTAAATGAGGCAAGTTTATGCCTCAGTGATATACTTACTCTCATGATAATCAAAGATATTAAAATTTTAAATTGTTACTTTGCAACAAACTTAAAACTCATACCTTAAAATTTTACATTTAATTACATGTAGTGAGAAATAATTGAGTGTTACATGCAGGCTGAATAATAATTTATGCATTTTTTAATATAAAATTTATGATTACGAGAGATCTGGGGAATGGCGCCACTCGGGGTTATGCCACCAACCCGCCTATTTTAAAAACTAACAGTAGTTTGGAAAAGTGAATGCGCCTGCACTATAGCGGCGAACAATAGAAACAGTGCCTGGAGCGAGAGCGATATTTTTGTACGTCGTTCGTTTGTTCTAGTAAAAAATTTAGTTTTCATCTAGTTGCTTCTTATTTTGGAGCTTCCAATGAATAGAGGTAAGCACTTTTTATTGTAACATTAGGTACTTAAGATAATATTACCCGTAATCTAGATGCATTTGCCGACATTTTGATACAATTTGTTGAATAAGTTCGGTTCTTCTTTCGGCTTTGCTGGGGGATTTTCGCTATACTGCCCTCTCGGGGTAATGCCTCCACCGTTGCAAAGGGTGACTTTTCCAATTTGAGTTAAATTGTAAGCTTAGCACACTAATAAATCTAGCTTAAGGAACATAGTAACTATTAATTATTTTGCTAAATTATTGCTTTCTAAATATTTTCAGTGAGTTATGTGTTTCCTACTATCCATTTTATGTATTTACTAGGTCATTAAGGAGTGGCGTCATTAACCCGATACAGTGGCGGAATTACCCCCAGTATCCTAGGTAATCCCGCCACTGTACAAAAGTTGAAAGAAAATGTTTTTATGCGTGCTTACTTTACAGTTGTGATTACGGTTAAATTTATACGGATACTAGAGATAACGATTCATCTTTATAATTTTTACTATTGAAAAATAAGCATTTTTTTGAGGTGAAAAAAATCAAATTCCCTTAAGATGTCGCCATTCCCCCGGTCTCCCCTACACCTAAAAAAGTTATGCAAGTGAAATATTAAACTGTTACTGAAGGACTAAAACTTAAAATGATTTAAATAAATAAACAAGAAAATAAAAATACTCTTTCTTGTAGATCTTCAGTTAAAAGATCAACACCGAGACAGAGTTTTTTCGTTGCAGATGTGTCTCCTTCTTTAGTGAAGAGCTGTTTTCTCTTTTTTTATGGGCTTAGGTGCTTTCTGATAGTTTTCAGCCTGTATTCGAGAAATCCCGCTCTTGTGCTGGGATCATAGAAGCTCAACTGAAAAAATTTAAATATAAAATGATATAAAAATTTCAAAAACTTCCACTTTTCTCCAATTTATGTTCCCACGCTATGCATACCCACACAACACACGTTATCTATAAGATGTCAATATATAGTATGAATACATCTATAATCTCCAGAATGTTATTTAGATGTTCATATCATTAAGTAAATAGATGTCTATCTGACATTTCCTACCCACACAACACAGATTCATCCAATTTTCGCCTAAAGTACGTAATTTGGATGAATGGACGTGTCCAGTTGAAGTCTAAAAGTCCTCCGGACTTCAACTAAATTTCGTCAAATTACGTCCAAATGTCACCCCCCTTTACGTAAGAAGTACGTCTTTTGGGCCATGAAATGAGCGTAAAATGAACATAAAATGAACAAAATTCGGATGAGCCAAAATTTGTCCATATTACATCCAAAAAATACCTCCACCCGGACGAAATACACACGAATTTTGGCTGTAATATAGGCGTCCAAAATTTGTCCATATTACATCCGAAAATACCACCCACATTTGGACGAAATATAGACCCCTTTTAGCTTTAATCTGAATGTGTTTATTGATCCAAAATACGTAGTTTGGACCAAAATGAGACGAATCTGTTATCTCCCCTAGGCAAGGATGACGTTATATTAAAAAACTGAAATAACAAAAGTTTTTAATATAAATAATTTTGATAGAAATTTACTTAGAATTTTTCCCCCAAAATCATATTAAATACTTAAATATTTTAAATTAATTCCTTACCAGGACTCATTCATATAAATCAGTAAAAGCATATATATTTTATACATATTGCTAATAAACTTTTTTTTTATGATACTTTTAATTTTCTAAGATCTTTAAAGAAAATATATTAATTCCTAAAGTATATGCTATAGCATGATTTGAAAAACAGAGGCTATACCATACTTTAATCCGCTACATTCGGCCCAAACACAACTACGTTCTTTCACGAAAAAAGAAGAAAATTTTTAGTAATACAATTTTTAATTCATAATACAATGAAATGCTACTTCAGAATGCTTAAACATAAGCCGATCACTTTCATTTACAGAAAAAATGCACAGGTGATGTTAATGAATTCGGTCCCTGTTCCAGGTGCTTGTTTTGTTTGGGCCGAATGAAAGCATTTAAATTTGAACAAAAACCGGTTTCATATAGTAAACAGTTTTTATGGCATATATATATGCCATAAAAATAGTTTACTAATTTCAGAACATTTATTTTAGTAAAAGGAAATGACACATTTTAATGTTTACAATCTTATTTTTCATTATCAGAAACTTTCTATGGATAATAAGGAAATGAAAAATGTAAGATACCTACCAGCATACTGGCTTTTATGTTTTGTGCATTTCTAGATTCTAGAAATCTATGCATTTCTGCTATTTTTACTCTTCACATTTTTATTTTATATACTATTTCTCCTGGAAAAAAAAATATATATATATATATATATATCTTGGTTTTCGTTTACATTTTCATTGGTGATGATAATGCTTCTAAAAAGGTCCTATATTTGCATAGCTGTCAGCTGCTACAATTTTTAGCTAGCACTAATTTTTAATGGAAATCTTCGCTTTACTTAATAACATATATCTGCAATTAAATCAGATGAAGATTTTAAAATCAAATTAGTGATGGCTAGAACTCGTAGAATTTTGCCGTTGTATTTAGAAATTTTATTATATTATTCATTAGCATACAATATCGTCAACTGCAAAGTTTTACATTTTGTGAACAATGGATTTTTTCTTTTATTTTTTTTTCTTTAAATTAATCTGTGCTCTTAATTAAATATCATATATTCAATTAAATCATTTAAATTCTTTGTAAATTCAACTACTCCACTTTTTTTTTTCACTTGAATTAAAAATAGCTCTAACAGGGGATATAATTTTCCTTTTAAGGATGGTTACCCTTAAGAATGGAATGTATCAAAGCAATTGAAAATTTTGAGTTTTTCAAATGCTGCTAATTCATGGAAGAAAATCCGATATTCCCTAACAACTTTTATGTATTGTGAATAAAATTTTACACACTGAAATTTGCATTTGTTGCCAGGTGTGCAAAAAAATTATTTTACATTTTTAATAATAATAACAAACAATATTTTGAAATATCATTAAAGAAATTTAAAATGTAATATGAGCGTAAACTTTGTTTTTCATATGCAGACCTACTTCCTTATGTAAAAAAAAAAAAAAAAAAAAAAAAAAAAAAACATATATATCCCTGGACTGCAAGGTTAACCTTTTAACCTTCCATTACTCATGCATGGATTATTAAAAAAAAAAAAAAAAATAGTTCCATTTCATTTATTTTAGTAATTGACTTTTCACTGATTAATGTAAAAATACATACTGTATATTCTGGTATGTAACAATAACTTTTGATAGAAGAAAAATTATCAAAATTTATAGGTGCACATTATGCATCATTTTTAAAAATAAATTATAAAAAATATGATCATAAGAACTAAGACATTTGATTTAATCAACATGTGATTTATATTTAAAAAATGTTGCTATTAGAGTACATGAAAAATAATAGTATTGTACTTTAAAATAATTTACATCTTATTTTTCACTATGTATCTCATGAAAGTTTTTGCAAACAATCAAACAACAATCTGCACAACATATGGCGATTATAATAAAAAAATACAAAAATTAAATCTAACAGTATACGTATGTGTTACATGCCAGAATACAATATCAGTAAAATGGTTTCATATGCATTATAAATAGTTTTCAAAAAATATATTTTTAATTATATCAATCAGTTTAAGCTAACTTTGTGAAATAGTGTTAGGGAGTTAGTGTTTACAAGACTCACTAAAAGGAAAATTCTTTTGAAAAGCCATTGGGAGAGGGGGGGGGGGTAAATTTAAAATATTATTGCATATTGTTATACACTATATATTATTGTAAAGCAAAGATACGAGTACTAGTACAAAATTTAGTATATCACCAAAACTTATTCATTTAAATACTGATTTTTATTTATGTTATCACCAAACTAAGTCTTAAAAAATTAATCTGTGCTCTTAATTAAATATCATATATTCAATTAAATATTGAATAATCATTTATAAATGAATTTACATTTTGTACAATTAAATATGTAAATTATCAAATGTATTTCAGATTAACCTGATTGAACTGAGTACATATATTATCATTGTTATAAAGGAATATACAATAAAGATGCAAGAAATACTTTCAAAAATGAAGTTTTATTTATTTATTTTCCAATCTGGCTCTTGTTGACAACAATATTTTCTTTTTACAATTCATATATAAAATATATTTTTCATTGAAAGACAAAAAGGATGCTATATTTCATTACTATAAAGGCAGGATGATCCTGAGGCAGGATGATCCTGAGGAAACTGTTTGGGGAAAACTCTGTTCTATGTTAATGCTTCTCAGACTTATTTTCATTATATTTAACAGACAGCAGCTTCAAAGCCTATAAATAAAAAGAATAATAATTCATTAAAATGAAAAGATGGATTGTATTTAATAGCACATATCAATAATTCATAACGTTAGATGCAAATTAAAAATAATTTCATTTTAGTTTTAATTTTTGCTTACAGGTAGCATCATCAGACATCTTGTATTATTTCATAATAAAATGAAGTTTTTTCATCCAGCTTTGAATGATATTAAAAAAAAAACATTTATGTATTTTTAAAAATTACTAGCCAGTGTTTAATTTAATTTATTTGTCAAATTTTTATTATTATTTTTTAAACAAACAACTACTGATGCAATGTTTACAAAATACATAAAAGTCAAGTACTTTATAATGTTCAACTGTGTCCTTTATTTTGAGTATTTAAAGATCTATATTTATATAAAGTAAGGATAAAAAAAGAAAAATCAAATAAAATTTGGTGCTTTCTTGTTATAGCAGCCTCCTCAATTACAATTATGTCAAGGTAGCAGTTTCAAACTTGCTAAAGATCATCACCAAGCTTATATATACATCATACAAACATCATGCACAATATGTATAAGCCAAATGCTCATATATGAGCCAGATAAGTAAATATTTATATCATATATCAGTCATATATATCTTTAAACAAAAACATAATTTGCAGAACAAAAAAAAAAAAATTATTTTACACATTGTTTATGCTCGAGAAGGGATAGATACAGTAGATTCGCTCAAATCCGCGCAGCTTGAGACCAGAGGTTGTGCAGATTTCAGAATTTTGTGGATTTCTGGTTTGTTAACATTTTTTAGACAATAATTTGAATGTAATAATGCAATCAAATGTATAATGGATGTTTGAATTAAAGCAAAATATTAAAATAATTAAGTAAAGTAATAAACTAAAATGATAAAAAGTAATATAATTAAAAAAATAATTAAATTATTAAAGGTAAAGGTCAAATAAATAATTAATAATGTATAATTAAATATGCAATAAAAAATGAGATACATTTTCCTTGAATCATTCAATGACACTTTCCTCATAAAGGTAACCCTATTAATTCACATCAAAGTCAAAAAGTAAGGAAGTTTTATTTCAGGTTTGCCAGTGTTAATAACTATAAAAAAAATTTAATACATATATATATTTGGTTAAAAGGCTGACTAGCAGTGATATCAGCAATATCCTTCTTTTTTTTTTTTTCAGTAATAAATTTTTATTTCCTTCATGAAAAACAACGAGTTTAGTCTCATCATATTATCGAGAATTACATATTAAAATACATACGAAATTATATAAAACTAAAAAATCCTGTTACTTTGCCTCTACAGCTTAACTGAAATTTTCATTGTTTACATCTGCGATGATGTGCGGATTTTAGGCAGTTGCAGATTTGAGGGAGTCCTGTATTATAATTTTTCTTCAGCTGCTTCTACAGTTAATGTCTTGCAAAAAATATGTTTAAACCAAATGAATTTTAAAAAATAAAATTCGAACAATAGGATACTTAAACTATCCTAAAAACTTAAATTACAAAGATACATGGAAAATGCAAACCTTTAAAAAAGTCTCAGCTTTATTTCCATTTCATTTGAATGGAATGTAAGTTTTTAGATTAGTTTAAGTATCATATTGTTCGAATTTTATTTTTATTTCTTTAAGTTCAATTGGTTTAAACATATTTGTGGCAAAACTTTAACATTTACTGTAGAAGCAGTAGAAAAAAAATTCTAATATCTATCCCTTCTTGGGACTATACAATGTATGAAATAAATTTTTTTTTTTTTTTTTTTTTTTTTTTTTTTTTTTTTTTTTGTTCTGCAAATTATGATTTTTTTAATATATCAAGTTTTATAACTACTGCAATTCAGAGGAACTTATTACAAAATTAATAGAGGATGTTATAATTAGGGTTTGATATATAGGGTATTGCATCACAATTTGTGATGTAACTAAAATCCATAATAAAAACAAAAAATTCAAATTTACTTAAATTTAGTTATCCAATTTTCCACTGGTAGTGGTCTCTATGAATGCAAAAGTAAATTGTGTTGCATGTTTGCTGGTTATTTATGCTACTATGAACGGTAATTCAACAACGGCATTGAAACATTTCACCTCTGAACTGGGAAGGCCGGTGAGTGAATAAACTTCTTTTCACCAGTCTCCGACAGAGGAGTTAATTATTGGTAATATTAAAGAAAGTTGAAATCTTTTTGAACTGCTTAAAAAACAAAACAAAAAAAACATAATAAATTTATCTTGTAATCAACACCATTACATTTTAAGTTGTCCTATCAGAGCCTAACACCATTTGTCAGTTTACAGGTGCATAAATGTCAGTTATTGAATACTTGCATTACTAATAATTTAAAACATGAAAAGAGAGACGCATCTGTAGTATGATATTGATATCATATATAAAGTTTAATTAATTTGTTTTTATAATAAATATTAAAGTATTTTTAAAGCATAATTTTTCTTTTTTTTTTTTTTTTTTCGTTGCAAGTAAAGTGTGAAACACTGGCTCATTTTGTGTCAGTTATTGGTTTTTCAAAATGGGGTTATGTCTGTTACTGAAGTTATTCACCATATTTATGAAAAACATTTATTTTTAATAATACAATATATAATTTTTCAAAATTTTGTCAACAGTAATTTTTAAATGTATTTCTACCATCCATTCAAAAAAAAAAAAAAAAAAAAAAAAGGTAGAATGGATTTAAAATTTTGTAATAGTGATTTGAAGAATAATTTTTAATGTGTCAGTTACTGGGGGTTTCACCCTAAATCAAGTAATAAAGAAATTTAAACAGATTATTAATAGAACATAAATTTGTTTTTAATTCTTTTTTCCATTTTAAAATTTTAAACTATGTATGTATATATAATCAAAAGTTATTTTCTTTGTTGGAAAAGAAACTTGGTATTAGGCTGCCGAATATTCAGTATTCGGTTATTTGGCCACATCACTATTTGTCCCATCCCTAATTACAAGTAATTTTGATTCATTACTGTTTATTGATTATTTTTTTTATAAGGCAGGGGGGAGGGGTGTCGTTGGCACATTACAGTTACATAAAATATATTTTTGGGAGCCTTTGGCATGCGAATGTGGAAAGGTTTGCCATCCCTTAACTTTTATAATTGCATTACTTTTAACTATTCACTCTCACAATTTTAAACAATTATTTTTAATATCAACATTTTTATTAGTTTGTGGGCTAAACCTTAAAATTCAGGCACGCTACACCTGCTGAAATCCCAACCCCTAGGCATGTAAAATTGTTTTATGTTTTTAAATTTACGCATCCAAGGACTACATAAAATATTGGCATTAAAATATTATATAAAAATGGAAATGCTTGCAATTTTTTTTTTTTTTTTATACTAACTTCCAATATATTTCAATTTAACCTTAAAAAATATACTGTTTATTCTCCAAACAGAAATTTTTATGAGTTATAAATATATGTTTTCCGAAACTGAGATTATACACTGTGCTGTAAGCGGGTAATGCTGCCCGCCACAAAATTGAATAATTTTAATTTAAATAGTTGTTTCTTTAAGTATCTCCAGGGCTTAATTTGCGCCGGAGCCCACCGGAGCTCAGCTCCGGTACTTCTCTGTTTTTAGTACATATTTAAATATTGGTCGGAATTCACCGGAGCTCATAAATACAGGGCTCCGGAGCCCAATGCAATAGTGCTTCCGAAAAAACGTAGCCTAAAGTATCCTTCCCTTTTCCTCCCATCTCCAAGTTTTTACTTTCTTTTCTATCAAAACACTTATATGTGACATAATGTGTCCCACACGTAGGAGATAGAGATGAAACGGGCTCAATTTTTATACCAGTCTTTGGGCTTAGCAGTGGTGTAGTTGTAAAAAACGCTGAAGGTATGTGCTCTAAGCAGAGGGTATACACTCAAGGCAGAGGGTATACGCTCAAGGCAGAGGGTATACGCTCAAGGCAGAGGGTATATCCTAGAGTGCATATACTGTTGTTTTTTTTTTTTTTTTGAAAAACCGAGGGTATACGGCGTTCCTTAAAAAAAAATCCAGAAGGTATACGCCGTGTACCACCGTATACCCTCCACTACATCCCTGGGGCTTAGGCGGGCTGAAGCTGTCTGTCTTACATTCAAAATTTTATTTATTCGTGTATAGAAAGAAAAGAAATTTTCCGCCTAAAAAATTACGTATTCTATTTCAAATTATTTTAATGCTACTTTGATCAAAAAACAGATCAAAACAGAAATTGTGTTTTTCTTTTCTAGTGATATTTGGAGATTTAGGTATGTCATATCATTACCTTATTTAATTGCCGAATGTTGTGATTAATTAACATTAAAATTAGGCAAAGATTTCTATTCGCAAGGAGTAATAATGTAAAAAGTAAAAAGTGAAACAGTTGATAGTTAAGTATATGCATAAAGATGTTTTTTATTTTTTATTTTACTAAAGAAAAAAAAGGTGCTTTAGATTTTGCAAATAACGTATGAAATTATATAATGAAATATAAATATGTGAATTGGAGTAACGGCGGGGAGGGGGGGGGGGCACGCTACGGTTTTAGTACTGCAGAATATTAGGGCTCCGGTACTTTTTTTGTTAGAAATTAAGCCCTGAGTATCTCAATCAAAAAATTTAAACATAATATCACATTAGAATTTATAGTAGATAGATAGACACATTCACACACAGATGGTGTTATATAGTAACAGAATATAAGAAAAGAGATTAGGGATATAAAAAAAAAATATTTAAACTGAGTTGTAAATAATAAATAAAATAAAACAAAAGATTTTTTTTTCACTCATCATTACAGTTGAAGTACAAAGGTTTAATAAGAAACAATAACACAAACCAAAACATTTTATTTCAATTTCTAATCGTTGTTTCTAATATTTACTATGTGGAAAAAAAAGTTGCTACTGGCAAAGAAAAAACAAATTCTGTTAACATAATTTGCACCTGGCTAACATAAAAGTACCACATTATTAATTTTTTATGCAAGCTGACAATTGTAAAATCAAATACCCACAGACATATAAATTGAAAATTTATTTAATAACAGCATTTATGGACTTTAACTGAAAATTTACCTTATTCAAAGTTAAATCCTGTTTGAAAAGAGTTGAGTCCTGCTGAGTCACCTTTTATTCAATCAATAATGATATGTATCCACAAAACAGTTGTTTTTCCAAAGACAAGAAGCTTGTATCTACTGGGTGAAAAAGAAGGGAAAAAAATGAGTGGATCCAGTATAATCTTATTTTAAAGCAATTTTAAAATGCATGAATTTTGCAAATATTGTGATTACTTTAACTCATACACACACACATAAAAAAAATAACAACATTAGATTAATTTGTTTTCTTCTCTGATCGAGAATCAAGCATAGATCAATTGTCTTGTTCACAAAAGAAATTAGCACCTGATAAATGTGCTTTCCACAACCAATGTTTTATGTGCATTGTACTATAAAAGAACATAGCTACTCAGTAATGTAAAGATAGTGTTGACTCCAGGCCAATTTGGCAGGAGTCGGCAGCCCTTTATGCACCTAGTGGCTCATTTTAATTATTTTATATCTATTGATTATAAGAAATATTAATTTAATTATTTGGTTTCAGGGAAGTAACGTGAAATATATCAGATGCATGAAAAAAAATCAAGATACTCATCCATCGATTTATCGCATAAAAAAAAAAAAAAAACCTTGAGAGTTTTGCCAGTAAGTCAAAGGGAAAAATTCAGAAATTCACCAACTGTTCATGTAAAAGAAAATCATGAAATTTGTGGATTAGTCGCAAGAAAGATCTGCAAACTTCTGCAAAAATTTAAAAAAAAACCTGCGAATTTCACCAATCGGTCATAAGGAAATAAAAAAACCCACAAAATTTGTCAAATGGTGAAATAACAGGTGAAAATTTCATTTACACTTGGTTTGAATGTGAAAAATATCAAAATTACCTTGCACGGTGATATTTTGAAAATAAATATCAATATACAAACTATCAAACATCTTGATATTTTGAAAATAAATGTAAAGAATTTGAAAATATCGAAAATATCAAAAATCTTGATATTTAAAAAAATCGGATATATATCATGATATATATCAACGAACCCTGAATGCTTCATAACATAAAATTACATTATTACACCATTACATTATTCATTATTACAAGAATGAATCACCAATCAACCAGGATTTATCGTGACATTATAAAGCATAATATGACATTAAAATAACATTAAGATGTTTTTAACTATAACATTTTGTGACACATATGGCCCAGTTATAGTCAAATGTGACAGATAATATCAGGGCCGAAACTAAGCTTTTTTTGCCTAGGTCCGCCTAGAGCAAACATGGATTTTGGCGCCCCTCCCTCACCCCTCCTCTTCATGCACAATAAAAATTATCGACCGCAGGTAACCTATGCAAAAAAAAAAAAATCATTTAATAATAATTAAAATGCTAGCAAGATGTATCTAAACAATGCTCCCATAGGATTAACATTAGCTTGAGCATTTAGAGCCTACACTAGTCACACGTAGAAGTTTGGAATGCTAATGTTAAACCTCTGGGAGCGTTCTTTTTAAAATTTCTCACTTGCATATTAATAGTTTTAAATGATTTTTTGCCTTGCTTAGAATAGCTGAGGATTCAATTCTAACCGGGCTAGTGTTTACTTTTTCAATTTTGGTTGTAGATTTTTTATATATATATATATAAAGTTACTTTCACAAATTTGAAAACAATGCTTCCATAAGTTTAACATCAGCTTGCAAGTTTCTTTGTATTTCATATATATGTATATATATACCATCAAAGCAGAATATGCTTATATTGGGAGTACAAATTAATTCGGTCCGTTTTTTTTTCGTTAAAAAAACATTTTATTTATTATCAAAATGAAAAAACATGTTATTCAAAGTATTGTCCATCGGCAGCCACAACCTTTGTCCACCTTTCTGGCAATTTTCGGATTCCATCTCTGAAAAATGAGTCCTCTCTGGACGCAAACCATGAATCGAGCCATTCTTGAATTTCTTCGGAAGAAGTGAAGCGGTGTCCAGCCAAATCGTGATGCATCCGTCGGAACAACCAATAATCAGAAGGAGCAATGTCTGGCGAATACGGCGGGTGGGGTAGGACCTCCCATTTCAACGTTTCCAAGTAATTTTTAACGACAATTGCCACATGGGGCCGAGCATTGCTCGGCTCAAACGCATTAATTGCAGTCGGTAGCGTTGGCCAGTAACTGTTTCGCCAGGTTTTAGCAGCTCATAGTACACTATCCCAGTCTGATCCCACCAAACGCACAGCATTACCTTCAGACCATGAATATTCGACTTTGGCGTTGATGTTGACGTCGATGGCAATGATTCACCAGGCCGAGCATAGTATTTTCTCTGCTTGGGGTTATCGTAGTGTATCCACTTTTCGTCTCCGGTAACAACTCGATGCAAAAAACCTTTCCTTTGTTGTCGTTCGAGCAGCAGTCCACTGATGAAAAATCGCTTTTCAACGTCGCGCGGTTTCAACTCGTATGGGACCCAATTTCCTTGCTTTTGAACCATTCCCATGTTTTTTAAGCGCACGGAAATTGCTTGCTGAGTGACTCCTGACGATCCTGCAAGCTCTTGTTGCGTTTGGCACGGATCTTGATCGAGCAATTCCTCCAATTCGGCGTCTTCGAACTTTTTCGGCTGGCCCGGGTGCTCCTTGTCTTCGACACTAAAATCACCATTTTTGAAGCGTCGAAACCACTCTCTACATGATTTATCAGATGACGCAGATTCACCATATACTTCCACAAGCGATCGATGCGCTTCAGCGGCACTTTCCTTCCAATTAAAAAAGAAAATCAAAACTTCCCGCAAATGTTGTTTATTTAGCACAAAACTCGACATATTGAATGCTCAGAAAACCAATTTTGTTGTATAAAACTCGAAGCTTCGTTGACTGAATATGGTTGACAAAGGTCAAACCTTTCTAACAATGCCAAAAACATCTATCATTATTCAGTAAACAAATCAGCCAGAGCCATCTATTGAAAACGGACCGAATTAATTTGTACTCCCAATAAATGTAATGTACATCGCAAAACATTTCAAATCCTCATTTTCAAGAAAATTCACCATTCAGTCTTACGAAAAATTGTGAAATTTGCACTCAATGGCTGAAAAAAAAAAGAAAAAAAATATATCGCCAAATTCTTCATTTAAAAAGATTGTGAAATGACAACTGGTCATATGAAAAACTCGTGCAATTTGTCAGTTTATCATGGAGAACAAATCATGAAATTCTTCAGCCTGTTGTGGGAAAACACAAAATTCAGCAAACAGTTGCGGGAAAAAAATCCACGATTTTCACCAATCAGTTACAGATAAAAACCTGGAAATTTGTCAGTGCACCAAGGAAGAAAACTGCGAAAAAAACCCCACGATTTTCTCTAATCGATCTCAAGAAAAAGCCTCAAAATTTGCCTATGATACAAGAAAAAAAAAAATCATGAAATTTGCAAATCTGTCGCGGTTTAAAAAATTGTGAAATTCATCAGTAGATCGTCGGAAGAAACTGCGAAATTCATAGATCAGTAGCGGAAAAAATTCATGATTTTCTCTAAGTGGTCTCAAGAAAAAGCCACAAAAATTTGCCTATTGGTTCAAGAAAAATATTGCAAAATTTAAAAATTGGTCACAGGTATAAAAAAAAAATAAATAAATAAAAAAAAAAAATAATAATCAGCGGATTATCAGGAAAAATAGGAAATTCATTGATCAGTTGTGCAACCCCCCCCCCCCCCTTCGAGATTTGGCCGATGAGTCGCAATAAAGCGACGAAGTTTTCCAATCGACGGAAAGAAAATATTGCGGGATTCACTGATCTGTTGTGGGTAGAATGCAAAATTAGTCAATCAGTTGCACAAAAAAAAAAAACGAGATTTTTACCAATCGTTTGCAAGAAAAAGCGGAAAAAATTGCTAATCAGTAGAAAGAAACTATTGTGAAATTCATCAGTGTCTCGTCAGAAAAGCTGCAAAATTCGTTGATCAGTAGCAGAGAAAATGTATGATTTTCTAAAATTGGTTGCAAGAAGCTGCTGCAAAATTTGCTTATCGGTACAAGGAAAATTTTTCAAAATTCCCCAATCTGTCGCGAAAACGGCCTGTGAAAATCATCAAAAATTGTAAATTCATCGACCAGTCATGGAAAAATTCACAATTTTTGCCGATCGGTCGCAAAAAACCCGACAAAGTTTGCTAATAAGTAGAAAGTAAATATCGCAAAAATTGCCCATTGGTCGCAACTAAAAAATTGCAAAATCCTTTAGTTGATCTTTTAAACAAATCGGAAATTCGTTGATTCAATCAGTCGCAAGAAAAAGAGAAAAAAATTGCAAATCGATAAAAAGAAAATATAATGAAATTCGAATGAGTCATGTGTAAAAAAAAAAAAAAATTGTCGGAAAAATCACAAAATTCTTTGATCAGTCATGAAAAAAAACAATGATTGTTTCCAATCTGTAGCAAGAAAAAGTTGAAACATTTGCCAATCAGTTGGTGGTAAAAAACATGAAATTCATGGATCAGTCATGTGAAAAAAAATACGATTTTTACCAAACGGTCAAAGAAAAATATCGCAAAATTCAACCATCAGTTGCAGTTAAAAATCTCAAAATTTGTCAGTGAATTGTAGAAAATATCTCGAAATTCTTCAACCAGTTGTGGGAAAAAAAGTCGCAAAATTTGATGATTGGGTCCGAGAAAAAAACGTCAAATTCGCCAGTTGACAGAGGGAAAATTCTGAAATATTGCGAAAATCAATTGATTGTCGGAAAAAACAGTGAAATTCATCATTTGACCACAGTAAAATCACAAAATTTGCCAATAGTTTTTTTCGGTTGAGTATGTCAGCGTTTTACAAAATGTATTTTGCATTCCTATAAAAGATGCCATTGCACTTCTTCATGTATTAAGAAAAAATCCCTGTGACTTTCTTTTTTTAAATTCCCACAGAACATTTTTGTTCAGACGAAGTTTGCAGCAGAACATTGCAAAGTATTCTGCTTTGGGGATATATACATTTCAGGGATCTGTCCAGACTTTTCTCTCAGGGTCCTGTTTTTGTGAAATTGTGAACAGTTTTTTTTACATTTGTGAAAAATCTAGTCCTAATTTTGTGAATTAAAAATGATCATTATATTCAGGTTCTTTGTTATATGTTTTTAAGAAGATATAGGCATGTAAAATACATATATTTTCTTTATATATGTAAAACTGACAGGCCAGATTTCACTGTTAAATGATTAAATTTGTGAAAGTTTTAGTTTTCAGCTAAAAATTTTGTAAAAGGCCTATTTTTAAGACAAGGAATTTTGTGAAGGGTCCTTTTTTAAGGTGAAAAGTTTTGTGAAGGGTCCTGTTTTGATTTGAAAAATTTTGTGAAGGGTCCTGTTTTGAAATAAAAATTTTGTGAAGGGTCCTTTAAAGGACCCAGTTTCTTCCTAAACAGGTCCCTGCATTTTTGTATGAAACGACAAACAAAATCTTCATTTGGTGCCCCCCCCCCTTCGCCTTTCGTTCTGGCACCCGGAGCACATACCAGGGTTGCCGGCTTTTAGCCAGGCCAAAAAAAGCCGGCCGGCTTTTTTTTTGGTTTTAGCCACTTAAAAAAGCCGGCTTTTATTTTTCAAAAAGGTGGTCTATAAATAATTCATATAAAATTTGGATTAATTTATTTTTAATACATTTATAAATATTTTCTACTAAAAAAATATAAATTTCTATTAAATTTTGTCAAATAAATAAGTCCTTATAACTGCTAGAATGCAACTGTGAAGGCATTATGTCAGAAAAAAAAATTATAAATATTCAGAAGAATATATTAAATTAGACTCCAAAGTATTGGTTTGGAATTCTTTATCATAGTTCTACACATACCACACAGTTTACAGATTATATGAAAGAATAAGAAAATATCACACATCAAAATAGAAATATATTCTTACATACTGATATTTACTTTTAAAATTGATTAAAACTAAATAGCACATATGTATTTAATAACTGAAATTATCTTAATACTTGAGAACAAACACTCAGTAATAAGCAATTGATATTCTAACTTATAAAAATGATATAGTAAAAAGTTTTTCTGCTGTTATATAACTTATTCCAGATATGTCCATACGGACAGATTAAAATCGTAGAATGAACAATGTTGAAAGAGAAATTAGGAAGAATGTAACATTTGAGGAAATTTTAATACATGTAAGTGTGCATAAAATAAAGAGAACAATTAAAAAAATGGAACAGTGTTAAGGTCAGTGTAAACCAGAGAAAACAATTGGTAAGGCATTTTATTCCAATATTAATGTCTTCATTATATTGAAAAATTGGGTTATATTGATTTCTACCTCAATTAAATGCCTTTAAAACTAATTAAAAAACACATAAAAATGTGTCATTTATAATTAAAATGCTTCACTGTATAAAAGCCAATTTTGGCCATAAAAGCCACCGGCATGGCTTTTTTTAATTTTGGCCGCCTTTTTTGCAACCCTGGCACATACCCCCTCTGCTTCTCTGTACTCCCCTAGTTTCAGCCCTATATAATATAAATATGATATAAAATGTATAAATGGCATCCAAGAAGTAAATAATATGCATATAATGATACATATAAGGTACATATATACGAGCATTAGTAGTACTGTTTCTTTTATGACATCATTTAACGGCACAGCACCCTGCTTATTCTAAAATTGGCAAAATGCATCCTGTCCTTTTTAAAAATTGTGAAATGAACCTTCAGTTGTATCTAGAACATACTAGTAAAAATTCCTCATACATTTTTCATGCACACAATAATATAACAATTCATGTTGTTCAGCAAAATAATTCAGACTTTCTTTTAAAATTATTAGTATTAAGTAAATAAGTTCACATTACAATATGATAATGAATGAATAACATTTGAGTAATGATCTTTCATTAGAGCACTAGAAAATTAAAAATATAAAAAGTTTGGTGTCTTAGTAAGAACTCGATATTACATAAATTTAAATCAGTCAAAAAAAGAAGTTGCTATCAAATGGGAAGTTTTTAGAAATTGCGTACTTGCAACACATAATATATTAATTGTCAAAGAATTTTTTTTTTAAATATGCCCCTAAATCAATGTAAAATTCGTTTCAACCCAAAAAATGTTTTTTTTAGTTTTATAAAATTTCATTATGACCGAGAAAAATCATGTAAACAAAGTATTCTTATTTACGTAATCAAACGCTGATCTCTCCAAAAAGTCCAGACTAAAGTCAAAACTATTGATAAATCAAATAAATAACAAAACACAAAATCGTGACAGAAATGTTTTATGTAAAGTATGCACACAAACACAATAAATCTAGAAAACAAAGTCAATTTACTTACCTGCATTCACACTCATTTTCACTATTTCCGCATGGCTTTGATTTCCGCGATGAGATAAACAAATCTTCCACACGTTGATTGATTGATGCGGAGCGTGACTCCACAAAGTGATATTCTGGTAAAAATAAACAATGCATTAAATTCATGAACATAGAATAGGGAAGGACTTCACACGAGCGTGTTAATATTGAAGCGCGATTTTGGAATTAAATCACTTGATGGCAACAGCCGTGGAACAACCGTGCTAAACTAACGCCACCTATAAACAAACAATCCGGAACTTTTACCAAAGGCGTCTCGTTGTGTAGCGAATATTTCATAAATTAAATTTTTAAAAATATTTTTCGTAATACCATCAAGAAATTCTAAACGTTTAGAAAATAATAATTCGGAAAATTAAAGTAATTGGTTCGTTGCGGGTTCGAAAATTAAAATGATTTAATTTTTTAAAACTGATATTGAAATTCGTTATTTTCAATATGTTGAATCTACTTTAGATTATACATATATATATATCTTTAAATCATAAGTATTCTTCACGTTTATTATTAAGTGGTGCATATTTCCTTTGTTTTAAACGTTCTTCATTTTTATTTAATGATGATTATTAGACTTTCGCCTACAAATTCTTTTTCTAACAGCAACTAATTTTGAAAACTTTTATGATTTTCTGTATCTTTGGTAGAGTTTACGTTTTTTTTTTTTCCTCTATTTTTATATTCTTGTACGTTTTTGATGTTTAAAATTGATTTCCTTTAATGGAACACAGAAAAATATCATGCCTTGTATTTGATAAATTGAAATTATTATGTATTATTGCATTTTCCAACCATGATCCTTACTTTTTAGTTTTTCATAATTTTAAATATTGACTTTTTCAAAATTATCTTCTCACATTACATTAGACGAAAAAATAAAATATTTACTTCGATGAAATTTATACACAACATTGAAATGCAGTAGAAGATGGTTACTACAGAATATGTTATGTGTAGCACTTTCAGTACATATACACGGGAACTCAAAAGGATTCAGTTATATTATGATATGTGGAGAAAATTTTTTGTGGCGTATTTTAAATATGTTACTTCAATACAAACAAAACAAAACACATGAATTTCTGAGGTGGCATTAATACATACTTTATGTATGGCACATTCAGTGCCGCCCTGTCACATAAGGTGCTACAGCCCTTTTTTCCCGAGTGGAAACCAGGGTGATTTCATTGCTGAATGGCATGGGGTGGTGCACAGCGGATCTTCATAAGATGATCATTATGAAGATTGGCTGTGGGTGGTGTTACTTGACAAGACAGCAAAACAGTAAACAAATAGGGCTGAGACGTTCATTGATTTTCTGAAATAAACATAGTGTTTTATTTACAATTTACACACCGGATTTAATGCTATGTGGCTAAATTCATGATTAAGATTATCACGATGGAGTTAGTATAGTGTTTTTTAAAATGAAATAATTAAAGGAAAGTGGATTGCCAAATTTATCAAGATAGGATTGCAAATTGCAGGAAATTATCATCTATGACGTTCCGTTGAGGAGTTTTGTGATTCATTGTTTTTACTTTGCACATTTGAGCATGCTGTTATTATCGAATTTCAAAAATGAAAATATTGTTGGTATTGCACTTGTGATTTTCATCTAGTACAGTCAGGATTTTTCTTATACCACAGATAAACTTGTCCCCTGCAGTATGATTTAATAGATGTTTTCTTTTAATTTGAAACTAAATCTACATCTGGGATGCTTTCTTAGCCATAACGTGACATTTGAAATAAGGATTTCTTTTTTCAACTGAAATTCAACTACTTTTAGTAAATGCATCATGGGCAATTCCATGATGTCGGACGTAAAAATCAGACACAAATTTCTTACAACAATCTTATTTTTTGGTGCATAAATTTCAACTAAATGATTTAATTTCTAAATTTCTATACAAGGTACTTACCACATCACACTTTGTCAAAAAGCATGTAAAAAAACATTTCTGAATATTTCAAATCCTGGAAAAAAATATTTAAATAACCGGTGTCGGACGTAAATCACACAAATTAGAAAACTGTGACATACCAAATAAATTCTCAAAATTCTGCTAATTGGTTGATTTTATAATTTTTAAACAAACTATAATCAAAAGTACACATATGAATGCTATATGTTTGACCTTTTTAGATTTATTCAGTTTAATATTAAAGTACATTTTAAAATTTTTTATTCTGGTGTCGGACGTAAACTGTATGAAAATACTGGTGTCAGACGTAAATAAGTTGATCTTAAAAATGACTAAATCCAAGTATAAAGTAATTTATTATGAAAAGTTGTGTTTGTACAAGAATTTCCAAATCCTAATTTCTCCAAACGAAAATTGTCCTCTGTTCCCTGTAGGAATGGGAGGTTGGATTTTTTTCACTACACTGTCTACATCATAGTAAATTTTGTCCTCGTGTTGAGGCCATTTAAAATTTGATTCAGTTGAAGATTGGTGCATCAAACTAACCTCTACTTCATTATCATTTACTTCAGTTATATATTCAGAGAAGTGTTTACTATCATATTTAACCAGGGCTGCAGAGTTGGTGAAAAAAATGGCCAACTCTGACTCCGGAAATTTTAATTCCTCCGACTCTGGCCTGGCTAATATACTAATGTTTTCTATTGGTTAAAATTATGAGGGAACGCAAAAAAAATAAAGCTAAAATTTCACTATTTTGGCATTGATTCTGTTCTTAGGAGTTCGAAAGAATAAAGGGAAAAAATTATATTTTTTGCCTTATTAATTTTACAATTTTGCTTCCCGCAAAATTCAACTATCAAAATCTAAACAACGAAACAAAATGAAAATGTTACTATTTCTGATCCGTAGACTCTGAAAACAAAAGCCAAAATTGCTACAATTTTGTTATTTCATGCCCTCCAGACTCGAAAAATTTCAATGGAAAGGAACAAAAATAAAGATGAAAATTTTACTATTTCAGAAATAATTCGGATTCTGCAGATTAAAAAAAAAAAGGTGAAAATTCTAAATTTCTTGCATTAATTTTACAATTTTGGCTTTATTTCGGGTTCTACAGACATGAAAAATCCGAAAATCACTATATTTTATCCTTATTTTGAGTACCGCTGATTCAGAAAAAAAGAATTATAATTTCACATTATTTTAAGTCTTGCGTACATGAAAATAAAGGGGAAAGGGGTTTACTATTTTGCATTACTTCTGGTCATACAGACTCAAAGAATCTGAGTGAAAAAGGTTACTACTATTTCAAGTTCCTTGCCATTCAAAAATAGCAGAAATTTACAATTTTTGCATTACCTTTGCTTAGAGATCTGAATGGGCAGGCCAAAATTTCCAGTCCTGGACTCTTAAAAGTTCTACCTTGTCCGTTTATATTTTTACAGTTCACACCCTGGCCCATGCAAAAAATCAGTGAAAGTACGCTCGACCCCAGTAAAAATAAATGAATCCGAACCGTCCCGACTCAAATTTTATATTTTAAAAAAAAAATCAGATTTTTATAATATGCAATTAAGATTCTTTTAAAGAACACTTCATACATATTTATTGGAAAATTTTACCGTATGTTTTACTTAGACTCTTACATTCAAATGAAGACAAATCGAAAAAATTAATGTAGTTTAGAATAAAAGAAAAAAAGATAACTTTACAAAAAATCTTGACTTAAATTTATAAAATATAAATATTTATAATAAATGAAAATGGCATTACAGGATTTTTTCTCTTTTCTGCTAGAAAACTTCTTCTGAAAATGGTGTCGGACGTAAAAAAAAATCTTTAGTGTCGGACGTAAAAATTTTTTTTACGTCCGACACCATTTTTTTCCGGATAAATTATTTTTAAAAAATTAATCAGAATAGGTAGTATGAAAGAGGTATATAAATGTGCTTTAAATACAAAATTTCATTTTAAATGGTTTAGGCTAGTTGACTCAGATTAAATTTTAATATTTTTTGGTGTCAGACATAAAATGCCTAACATGCTTTTTAGAAAATCTTTAATATTTCAGAAAATATAATATGTCAGCACAAAGTTTTGTGCTGATCACATTTGTATATGTTGTATAATTAAATATTTATAAAATTTAAAACATAATAATATTTTTTCAAATGAAAATCTAGGTTCAATTTCATAGTGTTTGAAATGGCTTTCAAATACCCATTCATGGCAACACTTACTAAAGAGCCTATATTTCACTTTAAAATAAATTTATCCTTATTCCATTATAAAATTAAGATTCTGAAGTGCTTTAGCTTTAAAATGATACATTATTTGTTAAAAAATGTTAATGTTGAAAAATTGGCTATCTGGTTGACCTTTCTGTGGAATTGCCCACCTGCTAATCTTATGTGTTTCTGAAAAGAAATTAATTCAGAAAGTAGCCCTTTTATATTTGAGGAAAGTCTTAATAAATGACAGAGAAATATTTTCACAACTACTTTTTATTATACAGCTTTCAAAGTTATGGTGTTTTTAACCCTCCTTTTATTATAAACAAAATTAATTTTTTAATGAATTCTTATTTGAATGTTGAAATTTCTAAGAATCAAAGTAATTATTTATGTTGCTATTGTGTATTTTCTGTCTTGCGAACACATAGTAATTTAAAAATTTACTGTAAAATTATTTCATATATATGTATCAAAAATAGGAACAAAGATATATCTCAATTAAAAACACGATTTATTTTCAATTATTCAATGTTATTTATTGTCCTGATATTCTTCAAGGACTAAGACAGAATATGATATTATATATATAATGATATTAAAACTGCAATAAGCAAATATTTTTTTGTTGTTTGTTTTTTACTGTCCTTTCAAGTTTGAGGTTTTGATATATTTTAAATGTTATAACTAATAGATAAGAATATTTATTTCTTTATTTAAATATATTATTACAGACTAGTCCTTTAATATACACAATGAATAACAGATATAATGAAATGAATTTAAGATGCATGTAAACAAAAATTATTTATTGCAGCAATACATGCATGTGTTCTTATTCAGAAACTATGTAATTGAAGGGTGTTATTCATTTTTTGATAAAGGCAATGCATCTTTGAGAAAGTACTGGCAAAGTAAGTGCTTTAAATCAAATTTCCAGAAGCGATTTCTCATTAAAGGGGAAAACCTGCAGTCACGTGACAAGAATCTTATACAGTAGACTCCCTCAAATCCACACAGCTTGGGACCAGAGGTTGTGCAGATTTTAGAATTTTGAGGATTTCTGGTGATTGATTTGTTTACATTTTTGAAACATTAATTTGATTGGTCGTTAAGCAAGGGAAATTATAATGAATGCTTACAATAAAGTGAAACATTAAAATAAGTAAAATATTAAAATAATTTATTAGTTTAAAAGTAAGTAATTATTAAAATAATTATGTAAAATAAAAATTTAGAAAATATTAAATTATTATGAATGAAATCGATTCAATTCGATTCCAAAAGTCCTATGCTGCCATCTAGTGATAGCAAGGAGAACAGTAATGCTATTATCAGTATATATAGCTTATTGCGCTCACTGTAACTTTTTTCATTGTTATTTAGAGTCTTGAATGCTTTGTATGTTTAGAAATAAATTTGTCTATAATTCAAAAAAAAAAAATTCCGCAAACAGTAATTTTAAAATAGCGTTCCGGTTCATGGATTTTTCCATTTCGAACCCTGGAATTTTTTTATATAGATGCTAATTTATATCAAAATCAAATGTAATGTAAATTTATTATTATTTAGTAATAAATCAGCTGTAATAGCTAAAAGAGAATGATTAACAAAAAATTTAGTAAAAAAACATCGTAGTCACTGATTTCGGCACCATTTTGAATTTTGTTCCTGCAACTTAACTGTAAATTTCATTGTTTACATATAAAAAAATACGCGGATTTTAGGGAGTCTACTGTATCTTGATAAATATTTTATTTATCAAAAATGGAAAATGCTATTCGGTTCCAAATCCCTTCAATAATCAGGCCTGTCAATTTTATGCCTTTACAGTTAAAAATGTGTCAGAAAGCTTTGTGTTGTTGAGCAGCGAATTTGGGAGAAACCTTAAGGTGTATTTTCAAAGATTCTGTTAAGAGAAGTTCATTATCGCAATTCTTTTTTTTTTTTTTTTTTTTACAATACATGGTGCCCGCTCTGCACATCCTTTGAAAATGAAGTCCAGTTTCGGCCCGGCTCGACTATATAGAAAAAAAAAAATGAAAATCTGATATTTGCTTGGCACGAGTCTGCTGAAAAAATTAAGCTCGGCTTCAGACACCTTGTAATTGTCTGATGGCAATCTCTACGCTGGACATGTTACATTTCTGTATTGATGTTGTCAAACTAGAATCGGCTCATGACGCAAATTTATATTTATTCTCGTGAAAGTCATGTTCATTAAAAATGACCCATATTTTATCGACTTTGTTTAAATTTTTATATCGGGCTGATAGGCCCATTTAAATTTTTTATCGGCCTGGCCCGTTGAAAATATTTCCTAATTCTGCTGGCATGACCTGTTTGAAAATTTGCCTTTATTTTACCGGACCGGTTATGGGCCCGTGCAGACCTCTAATTTGCTCATCATTAAAACAGAGTCGTCATTGCCATTTCAAAACTTTCTTAATATCAAATGAATTTTCAAATATTTGATACATACATACGAGTGTGAGCCTTAAACCTGCCCGTAAAGACTTTCTAGCAAATTTTGACTTTTATTATTTGTTAATTATTTTAATTTAAAATTTTGGCATAAAAAAGTACATCTACTTTTTCTGTTTTTTTTTTTTTTTTTTTAGAAAGCTTTACTAGCTATAATTAAAAAATATATTTATTTATTTTGCATCAAATTTCGTATTAGAATAAAACTTTTCTAAATACAAAAAAAAAAAAAGATAATATAGAAATAGTCATGGTAGTAGTTAAATGAGAATCAAAAGTAAAATGAATGTGTATGTACAAAAAATGTATACAATAGACGCTCGATTTTACAAACCTCTTTTTTATGAATTATTCGTTTTTACGAACTGATGTACTGGTCCCGACCAGCATCCCATCAAACTAATGTTACTCCCATTTACGAACTTTCGATTTTACGAACACATTATATGAGTCCCATCGAGTTCGTAAATCGAGCGTCTACTGTATTTGTAAGTGTATATGAAAAAAAAAAAAGAGCTATGTTGTAACAATGGTTTAATAAAAATATCTAAACAGTGTGATAGTAAAAATAATTTTCTCCATGAAATTGTAGCTAAAAACATAACTAGGCAAGCAAGAATTTCAAAGTGCTGAGCTAAACGCAAGATTGTAAATAAATAAAAACAATGTTAGCATTAGTTTAAATGCCTTTAGAACTTAATATAAGGTTTCTTGGTTTATCAATCAACAAAATAATTACAATCAACATGCTGTCTTCCAAGTATTACAAAAGCATGAGTATTTGCAAATGTGTTGTTATGGTTATGCAATTTCATTTGCATATAACTAAGATTACTGTTCAGATGTTCAGATAAGTTGATTATTATTAGATTCTGGTGTAAATCATCCTATAGGTGGCGCTGCTATACTGCATTTTGCTGGATTTACACGATTTTAGCGATTGTCATATCTCAAGAACTAATGCACGTAATTTCATCTTTTTAGAATCCTTATGATGATTACAGATTGCCATTTAATTTTGACACAGTGATAACGAATTTTGAGATATTGACATGTATGAGATAGAAGAAAGTTTTGGGATTGATACATCCTACTAGTTTGATTTAACACTATTTTCGAATCATAATCCTTATTTTATTTACTCGCAGAATCCTGCGATTAATTAACATAATAATTAGGCAAAGATTTCTGTTCAGAAGGAGTGATAACTAAAAAGTGGAATAACTGACAGCTAAGTATATGCAGAAATATTTAAAAATTTTATTTTGCTAAAGAAAAAAAAAATGCTTTAAATTTTGAAAATAACGTATTAAATATAAATATGCGAATTAGACCAATGTCAGACGGGCGTCTGTTTTGCTGCTTTTTTGCTTAAGTATTATCCATTCACAATGCTAGCAAAAAAGACGCCCGTCTGACATTGGTCTTAGAGGGACTGTGGAGAGGGGTGGGGGACGCTGTGGTTATTAGTATTAGGGCAAAATATTAGGGCTCCGGTACTTTTTTTGTTAGAAATTAAGCCCTGGTCTGCAATTTCATGTAACAGTTAGTTGGGCAAAGGCCTATCTGTAATATAAACAATTTCGGTTTGTCTGTTACTTTTCTCATCCTAATTAGAAGCGCTTACTTGCAATCTCGGCCCCACCCGTCCGGTAGTGACACCACATTTTTGCGGTAATGTTTATCGCCAAAAGCCTTTGTTCACTTTCACGCAGTCACCAAATGTTTGTAAATTGGCGATTCTGTGCAACGCCAAGATTTCTGAACTCCTAGCGAAAACTTACACTCCTGTTTCAGCTTTCGAGACGTAAAGTTGTCTAAAAAGTAAAGGCGCTTTGGCGTCCCATGTATTATGGGGGTCTCTCTCTCCCATTTTTCTCTAACTGAACCACCTTTTAAAAGATGCTTTTAAATAAAGAGTAGTTCCAGTAAATTTATAGTTGGAGTTTTTTTTAGCATTTAGAAGCCGGTCTTCAATCTATGCTATACGGCTGCCCCGAGATAAGTCGTGGGTAAAGGCACTGTTTCCTCATACCTGTCGCCGGTGAAGTGGTTAATTTGATCTGAGGCATATTTTCTAGAAATTTCAGGACTTCACTTACTTATTTTAATATCAGAGTTACCCAGAATTAATAATTCCAACCAACTTTTTTTACCACAGAAATATAGGTACTTTCTTCATATAGCAATTCCTAAGGGTGAATCGTCAAGTATAATGGCACATTGTTGAATTCAGAAGGTGGCCTCAGGGGCACTCCCACAAGAGCAATGAGATCCCCCCCCCCTTTTCACCCGGACCCATAGACATTCCTCTCAGAGAAAGTGTCTGAATTCAACACTGATGTGGCATATAACGCCGTATTTAGGAGATTGTCGAAACTTTAACTGTGACCGTGGCATAATTATAATAGTGGGGGCTGCTTTAACAAAATACCAAAATCTCTAACAAATGTATTTTAACGAAACATTAATAATGGGTATCTCTAATATGTTAAATAAGATACCTATTTTACATGCAAATTGTCTATGAACACTTATAATTTAAAAAAAAAAAAAAAAAAAAAAAAGGAAAACTACTATCTTATTTAAATTATATTATTTTCGAGAAAAAGGAATTGATGCAGTTTTAAATAGTCAAGTATTATTACCACCATCATTATTCGTACTGCATTCATTTTAATTAAAATATAAACCTTTCTCTCATTTTATGTAAAACACACAACTTTTCTTTAAAATATATGCTTTCATTAACTTTATTTAAAATACAAGAAAGAAATAGCACCACAAATGAGAATATAACACCTTCACATATGAAAACTAAAAGCTACTACTATTGGCGAGAGAAAAGAACATGCTAATGGCAAGATTTGTACCCAGCTAACATAAAAGTACCAGATTTTTATACAAAGCCAATGAAAGCGAGGTGTGAGCAGTGCCCACACCACCCTGAATCTGTGATATCGGATATCATTACCAAAGCTCTGAAGATCGATAAAAATGAAAAAAAATTGCAAAAGGCAATAAATAGTGTTGCTGCAGTTGTTATTATATACTACAAATATAAATGCTGTTTCTCACTCTTTTATTTTGCCTGATGATAAAAGATTGGTCTCCTTTTTATAAAACTTTGAAACAGCTGGACACACTAAATTTATTTGAGCTGCTTGGTCTTTTCATTATGTTGGTTTTCACAAGTCATGTATTTACGGAAATATGATTTTTAATCATGTAAAGCAATGACATTGTTCTTTAATGAGTAATAAGAGGGGCACAGCCAGTATCTTCACAACACATACATGTATTGGCATCCGGCTAACAAAAGAGTACCAAAAATTCTTTTAATTATGGGATTAACAAAAATAATAAATGTAAACACAAGATGATATCTTTACTAGAAATTCTATAACTCATGAGAACACCATCACATGTGAACAACTTTCTTCTTCTTCTGTTTTTTTTTTTTTTTTTTTTTGAAAAAGTATATATTTATATTTTAAATGCATTGAATTTATGGGAACGTCCACTGTTACTCTTGTGACCATTCGTGCGGTTTTTTACAAATACTTGCAATTATTTTACTATAAAATATAATTAAAATAAAAAGTGATATAACCAGTAAAATACTATTGTGCTCCACTCATTTAATATATATCTAATTTGTAACAAAAAGCATTTCCCTTGTCTATATAATCAATCAAAATTTTGTTACTCTTGTGACCAGAGTGTCACAAAAGCCATTTAATATATACATAATTTTTTTTTTTTTTTTTTTTTTATAAATTAGATATATGTTTGTGTGTGGAACAGAGTGGTATTTAGCTGGTTATATAAATTTTTATCTTACTTATATTTTGTAATAAAATAATTGGAATTATATATGAAAATTTGCTCTAATTATCACAAGAGTAACAAATGGATGTTCCCTTATCTTAAAGTAATGAAAGATTGAATAAATACAACTATACTTTGAATATATATGTAAACATAACTAATCAATATGCACTTATGTAGACAACATAAAATTTGAGCTAAGATTACTTACTTAAAACAAACTTTACTTTAAAAAAGTATATGAATAGTAAAAATTGAAGTATTTACTTCTTTAATATAAAATCAGTCTCAGAAGACTTAAAAAGGAAAAAAATCTCAAAGATTTTAATATAAGGAAACTAGTTTGATGCATAAAATTTGCTATTTAGTGATACAGTGAGTTAGAAAAGATAAAACTACAAAAATACTTTCTTGTAATATGCACACATTGTACTTTATTTATTAAACAATGAAAATATTAAACTCATATGAATAACTTGAATTTAATTGCTACAAATAACTCTTACTAATTTTAGAATTCCCAACGAACAACACTTTTCGGATAAAGGTATAAACTAAAAATACACTAGATGAAAATTTTAAACTTTTTAATAGAGTTGTTATTCAAAAAATGTACAAGAAAAATAATTTTGCAAATCCCAAATGAACTTAATAATATTAATTTATTGTGAATGTAGATCCATTGGTGGCACATAAAATGTGTAGGATAAATGAAACCAGGGAAACAGCAAGAGTGGTGTAGATGACATCTAGGCCAACAGCAAGCTCAAAATACTATATTGTTGGTTGGGAAGATCATATTATTTACAAAACTAGCAAGCTACACTCAAAGACAGAATATCGAAATAAACTCCTGCCTCCAAGTGTAGCCAGCTGTCATAAAAATTCTGCACTATATCTTTCTTCCATCCTTCATAATCAGTCCATTGTCTTCCAAAAGTCAACTCATATCTTCAGTGATAACTGTAGTATGTTATACATTTTAAATTAATATTTTGATATTGAAGTTCATTTGAGATTAGGAAAGTTATATTTACTGTACATTTTTAGATAACAACCATATTAAAACATTTTTTATTTTTCAGTAAATAATTTCATTTTATGCCAGTGTCTGAAAAGTTTCATCTATTAGAAACTCGTTAAGTATTCCAAAATAAAACAGAGTCATTGATAACTACTAATTTAAAATGTATTAGTTATTGTAATGAGTAGCATAATATTTCACTTATTAAAAAAAGTTATGAATAGCATTATGAATAATATTTATTTTTGCTGTAAAAACTCTTAGTTTCATATATACATTGAGAGCTACTTGCCTAGAAATACATTTTCAATATTATATCAGTGCTATTGATTTAAATCTGAGCTACATATTGAAATAACTTTAATTCAATCTGAGTAAAGTGTTTATTCAACACAATTTATAATATTTCAGAAGAGATAAATTTATTACAAGAGAAGATAGATTTACATAAGATAAATACTTTGTTTGTAAATATGGAAAAGCAAAAATAATAGGAAGCAAATTTTTTCTACTAATACAAAGATATATTTAATAGGATTATTCAAAATGCATACATAAAATTACTTCATTTATATATTAAAAAATAAACTAGCATAGAAATTTCAAAATAATAATAATAAAATACTTGTACTAGAATATAATATTGCTGAAACAATAATATAGTATTACATAAATATCTATTTCAAAAAGTAACATTTTTGTTAATAATAACATTAAAGATGATCGCTTAGTTGGAATTTTAATGTTTCACAAAAAGAAATTTTTCAAAAAAATATTACTAGGAAACACACTAGTATTAACTTTTGAGATTAACAGCTATCGCGTAAGCAAAACAAAACAAGTGTGAATTTTCATTTTGTGGACCATTAAATAATCTCTCAAATTATTTCGGATATTCTTGAGATTTTATGTTTCTCACTTATTAAAATTAAAGATAAGAAAAATGAATCATGAAATCTGATAATGCAAATGATGGAAATATATATAAAAAGATTACATTACACAAAAAAAATCACATAATGCATTTTCACAATGTTCTTATCACAGTTCGTAATTTTAATTTCCCCATTTTAATTATATGAATATAATAAAATTTTAAATCAAGGAAAATATATATTCTGGTATTAATTGTTAAAAAATAGAAGATTGAGAAAGATTTTATACACTTACGCTTGGCGGTGTAAACAATGAAATATTTCTTCCTTCAGTTTTAGCTTTTTTTTTTTTTTGTTGCCCCTACATCCTGGAATCTACAATATGTGTTTCCACCCATTTCTAGTAAAAAAAAATATATATATACATATATTAATATTAAATTAAAATAACAATAAAATTCGTATGATTATCTTCGAGATTGTCAGTGCAACTATCAAGCAGACGATTTAGAGGGAGCAGACGAACTGTACAACCGTTCTACATAGGCGCCACCTATTTGAAACATTTTCCGCGGAACGGTTTTCTTCTTCCAAAGGCTATTTCGTGTGAAGTCCTTCCCTATTCTATGTTCATGATTAAATTCTTTACTTGTTGAAAGCTGTATAAAAAATTAATAAAACAAACAAAAATAAATAATACAAGTTTCGGTCAATGAGGCCTAAGTCTGTATATGCCGCCATTTTAAGATGGCGGTTGATAGGTTAAGTTTTTGTCCAGATTATGTCCGTACATGACGAGGTCAGGTTTTTGTCCCGGAATTAACGAAAATTAGATTAGTACTGTTTTCATCCAGTTTAAGTTATTAAAACAGAAAATTGGACAAACAGGTGAAGGTTTAGTTTGGGAGTTGACGAAAATTGGATTAGTTGCGTTTTCATCCAATTTATGTTCTTAAACTGGTGTCCATATTTTGTAGTTATTTCGTAGTTACGTCTATGTCAAACATTCAACAAATTCTGAACGTATTTTAGCTGGCTGTATACGTCCAAATTACATATATAGACGTATTTCGGAAATAGTAGATGAAAATTGAATATAATCTGGACGTATGTGTTGTGTGGGTAGTTAGATTTCTGTCAGACGTCTATGACTTGCAATAGACGATCTGTAGCTGTCGTTCTTTCAACATCTAAAGGAAATTCTTTACTCCGTGTCTTATGGAAATACTTTCGCCTGCATCCAATGGATTTGCGAATAACACGCATTATGCATCTCTTATGGAAGAAATACTTCTACTTCAACTGCAAGCGCGTGGGAAGATCGGAAGCCCGGAACCCGTGACAATCACACTTGTTGTTCCTGCTTGCTGATAGCACGTGCTTTTTTACTGCTGTCTTGACCCCGAATTCCTTTTTTCTTTTCATCCTTATCCTGATCCTGTTAATTTCATTTGAAAACAAGGTAAGTAAGTTATTTTTTACTTTGTTAATGAATTTATTTTCCATTATCGTTTATATCTTTATACTATTGAGGGAAGTATTTTTTTGCTTATTTCAAGCGCTAAAATATTCTGAAACGCTTCAGAGCGTTTTGATTCATTTTATATCGCTTAAATTTATCTTAATTTCAATTATTTTAATTACCAATTGTAATATTTACAGGAACTTAACATTTATTTTTTAAATCTATACATGACAAAAAATAAGTTGAAATCGTTTTGAAGTGACATCGAGTTTGAAATAAATTAGCAATTGAAAGTTTACAAAACGGGCCTGCCGTCGCAATTTTTTTTTTTTTTTTTTTTTTTTTTTTTTTTTTTTTTTTTTGTTATGCAGATTCTTTTCTATTGAACCTATATTTTGTTTTATATGATGCTTTATTACTTGATATGCAGAGACTTGGAATTAATATTAATTAAAAAGAATAACTGCATAAAAATACATTATAGGCAAGTGCTTGTTGAGTGTGTTGCAAGTGAACACTTCAGTTGTAAAATATTTAACCTGCAGTTTATTTTTTTCTACTGGGATTGTAACGAAATGTTGTAATGTAATTTTTAATATCTGGAAATTTCATTGAGTCACGATCATTCTAAATTTTTCGTATTTCTAAAATAGGCCAAGTGAGATTTAGATTTTATTAAACACATTATTTTTAAAGTGAAGCTTTGAATCTTTCAAAAGAATTTCTACTTTTGTGTCTTTGCAATAGCAATTCCACCCACGCTTAGCACAATATCCAAAAATCAGTTTTGTTTGCTTCAGTGTCTTAACATTCGGAGTTGCAAGCTTTGGCAGACACTAAACAAAAAGCATGTTATAAAAGACTTTATTTTGTACATCATAAAATGACAAATTGTTAATTGTTTTTTAGCAGCATGCATTTTATACAAAAAACAATTTCCCTAACTTAATTTTATTAATTAAAAAATTATGAATTTAATTTTGTTTTTTTTTTATATATAAATTCCAGAATATAACAATTTTTTTTTTACAAGGTAAAAAATTCTGTGTTAAGAGTTGAAGCATCTCTAAAATCACCTTGATAATTAGTGTGCACAAAACCTGAATAATTTTAAAACAATGTGAAGCTTTAGTGGCAAATAACTCTTTTAAAAATAAAAATTGTGCCAACCAAGAGTGCAAGAAATGGTTTTTTTCATAACATTTCGACCAATCCACATGAAAATTTCCCTGAAATTTTACAACATGTTATAGATTATAGGCTTACATAAATTCTGTATTATGGTAGGTATAGAATTTTTTTTCGAAATTTCTCAACTGGAAATGTATATACAGATACAGCAGATTCAGAGATCGATTTTGTGGATGTCGTCATTAGGGATTGACCGAATAGTTGATTCGGTGGTTTGGCATGTAAACCGAATATTCGGCGCTCAGAAACCTGTTTGAGCATGCCAATAATTATTTTGCTAAAAACATGAAGGATTTTAAAACGTGAAACCTTGGTGGAAAGCCGTTCTGTTGCAAAGTGAATCGTAACAGATAGTTTAAAAAAATCAAAGATATGAGATTTTCTACTTTTTATTTGCTAATTAAAATTTAGTTTTTTCTAATAATGAGGTGAAAAAAATGAATTTTAACATTGAATAATGCGAACCTTTGATGCAATATTTTTTCATCCACTATATGAATGTCTTCATTTATGTTAAACTAATTTTATGATAATCTAAAACTACATAATTATTATTTAGAAATTACAAAAATGATATGAACTGCAAATGAGTAATTTCATTAGTTACTAGTACATAATATGTACATAAAAATTTTATAATTGTGAGAAACTATATTAGATATTTACATTTATTAAATTAATTAAAAACTGCATTTAATATTAAATTGTTAACACTACTTAAAATTAAGGGGCTACTCTACTTCACTCACTCAAAATCACCTGCTTGCTAATGTTAATGCTATGGAAGAATTTTTTTTAAATATTTTTGCATTTCAGTATTTTATTTTAAATTATTTTTTATCTTTTGCATTAGATAGCTGAGGTCTATCTCTGCAAAGAACTTTTTTTACTTTTACGATTTTGATTGCAGGTTTTTTTTTTCTTTGGAGGGGTCTTTGAAAAATCCTAGAAATCCGTTGTGAAATCATCCTAGTAAAAAAAGTCTCTAAACAAAATTGAAAAAGTAAAAAAAAAAGGTCTTTGTGGAGATAAACTGCAGCTATCAAATGCGGTGGGAAAAAAATTAAAATATTGAAATGTGAATGATATATTTTTAAAATTTTCTTCCATAGGATTAAGATTAGCAAGCGGATGTTTTCATGAGTGAAATATCTTCTTGATAATTATTAAACAATACTCTCTGATTAGGAACATTTAATTACTAAAATGATAATAATTTAGTATTCAGTACTGAAAGCAAAAATGGCAGGATGCTAGTTCCAATATGTGTTTAATATCCAATAACGAGAGAAAATGTTGGATTTTTCCTTAAAAAAATCTTAATTAATTTTTTTTTTTTTAATTTTTATTTATTTATTTATTTATTTATTTATTTATTTATTTATTTATTTTTTGAGGAAACAGTTGGTTTAAACTATGGTTCCCTGTATGTCCTAGAGATTGCAACTTGGACGCAAAAGCATGCCAATTTCACAATTTTTTGAAAATGTCCCAAACACAGGGTTGCAAAAAAGCCGGCTAAAATTTAAAAAAAGCCACGCCGGTGGCTTTTATTGGTTTTAACCGGCTTTTTTGGCCAGAATTGGCTTTTATACAGTGAATCATTTTAATTATAAATGACACATTTTTATGTGCTTTTTAATTAGTTTTAAAGATATTTGAGATAGAAATCAATATAACCTTATTTTTTAATAATGAAGACATTGGTATGACCTTTTATTCAAATATCAATCGTTTTCTCTGGTTTACACTGACCTTAACACCCGCTCCCTTTTTGGTTGCTCAGTTATATATTTTATTAACTAATTTTAAGGGATATTAATAATACAACGCTTACTTTATTTTTCAAACATTTAAAATCATTTCTTTCTATTAAAACAGTATTATGAATAACATATGCATTAATTTCTGCAAGAATATTCACTATTTTAAAGAGCAACTAGCTTTTCAAAATTCTAATTCAACAAGTTTTATTTGGAGAATTTTCTTAATTGCTCTTTATTTTATGCACTTACATGTACTAAAATTTCCTCAAATGTTATATCCTTCCTAATTTCTCTTTCAACATTGTTCATCCTAAGATTTTAATCTGTCTATATGGACATATCTGGAATAAATTACATAACAGCTTAGCAGAAAAACTTTTTACATATCATTTTTATAAGTTATCAGAATATGGATTGCTTATTACTGGGTGTTCTCAAATATTATATAAGATAATTTCAGTTATTAAATACATGTAAGCTATTTAGTTTTAATCAATTTTAAAAATAAATATCAGTATGTAAGAAAGTTTTTATTTTAATGTGACATTTTAATGTTCACACATTACACGTTACACATTACACATTATTTAATGTTCTTTCATATAATCTTTAAAATGTGTGGTTGTGGTATGTGTAGAGCTATAATAATTCCAAATAAATACATTAGTCTAATTTAATGTATTCTTCAGAATGTTTATTTTTTTAGACATAATGCCTTCATAGTTGCATTCTAGCACTTAAAAGGTCTTATTTATTTGACAAAATTTAATAGAAGTTTATATATTTTTTAGTAGAAAATATTTATATGAGAATTAAAAATAAATTAATCCAAATTTTATATGAATTATCTATAAACTACCTTTTTGAAAAATAAAAGCCGGCTTTTTTCAATTAAAGCTGGTTTATTTTAAGTGGATAAAACAAAAAACAAAGCCAGCCGGCTTTTTTTGCCCTGGCTAAAAGCCAGCAATCTTGTGCCAAGCTAAATTGTGCATTCAGACATTTCTTTTTAATTGTGTATGAACGGTAAATTTTTTAGATTAGTGTTTTGAGATGTATGAAAGTTTAAAAATTGATCATTTAAACATGTATTTGGAAAATGTTTCAATATATGATCAATTAAGACTTTTTTCTTCTCCATATATATAATAGGAATATATTTTTCAAAATGCCAAAAACAGCCAAAAGTTTATCATGGAGAAAGTATAAGTATATAAATTCTGTTGTGTCCCAGCACAGTGATGAAAAACTTATACAACAAAATGTAGTTTACAACAAAGTATGTAAACAACAAAGTATGACTTTGTCTACTGCACAAGAAACTCCAACTCATTCGAACAACACTACTTTATCGGCAATTAATGCATTTTCGTTTGATAGTGATGATGAAGACATTGCCTATGATAGCGATAATAGTATTGAAAGTGATTTGTCAGATTGTTTAAGTAGTTCTGATGATGAATGGAATAATGAAGAACCAGACTTGAAAAGTAAATTAGAATCTTGGGCAATTGAGGAACAAATAAATCACCAATCCTTAAAAAAATTACTTGGTATATTACGTGAACATCCATGCCATTCAAACTTGCCAACCGATGCCCGTACTTTGTGTAATACACCAAGAACTGTCAATTTATTATCGTTAGCTGGAGGTAATTATTATCATTTTGGAGTTGGAAAGGGGATTCTATGCCTGTTAGAAACAACTGAAAAAATCCCTATAACTGTGGAATTATTGCTTAATGTAGATGGTTTGCCCATTACAAAGAGCACAGCAAGTCAGTTGTGGCCTATATTATGTTCACTTAGCTATACATTAAATGAAGCATCGGTTTTCTCTGTGGGAATTTTTCATGGTAACAAAAAACCAGATGATGTTGCATCATATTTAAGTGATACTGTTAATGAATTGAACTATCTGATAACAAATGGAATTAAAGTAAATGGTGTCATGGTTAAAATTGCACTAAAAGGTGTAATAGCCGATTCTCCTGCTAGGGCATTTGTATTAAATGTAAAAACGCATAGTGGTTATCACAGTTGTTCAAAATGTGTCCAATATATTAATAAAAGGGTGTGTTTCCCAGAAGTTTGAAGTACTCTCCGTACTGATCAACGGTTCAAAGAAATGAGTTATGATGATCATCATGTTGGCAGAAGCCCTTTGCAGGATTTACAAGGGTTTGGGTGTGTTACGCAAGTGCCATATGAATATATGCATTTGGTTTGCTTAGGCGTAATGAGAAAATTGGTATACTTATGGGTTAAAAGCAAAAAATTAAAACGCCAAACGTCTGATATGCAGTTATTAAATTATGGTCGCCTTACACCTCATCAAATTTTTGAAGTTTCAGATTCTTTAGAAAACATGAGAAGTCATATAAGTGAAGAATTCAGTCGCAAACCAAGGAGTCTTATTCATATTGATAGGTGGAAGGCTACAGAGTTCAGACAATTACTGTTGTATACTTGGCCTGTTGTTCTGAAAGATGTTCTTGATAAAAACTCTTATTCCCATTTCCTTGTTTTGCATTTTGCCATACGGATTCTATGTAATTCTGAAAGTCAAGAAGATTTTATTGATTATGCACATTCTTTACTGATGTGTTTCGTAGAAGGTTTTTCTAAATTATATGGCAAAGAATTTGTATCTTATAATGTACATGGGCTATTGCATGTGCGTGATGATGTAAAGCACTTTGGTTCTTTAGACAGTTATAGTGCTTTTCAATTTGAAAACTATATGCAATCAATAAAGAAATTACTGAGAAAAGCAGAGAAACCTCTAGCACAAATTGTGCGCAGAATCTTAGAAATCAGAAGTGTTTCTGAGAGCAAAAATACTTTAAAAGTTTCTATAGACCTTTCACAAGAACATTTTGCTGGACCATTGATTTCAGAATTTAATGTACATCATCAGTATAATAAGTTACACTACAAGAATTTTAGTTTTTCAACAAGGAGGCCAGATAACATATGCAAATTATTTGAAGGCGACATTATAGAAATTGAAAATATCGTTGTGAAAGATGGTGTTTTTGTTATTGGTAAAAAGTTTATAAGAGGACAAGACTTTTTCAAACAGCCTTGTGAATCCTCTAATTTTGGGCATTTGTCTAGTAGAAGAAAAAGAAAACAAATTATCATTCTGGCCATTAAATAGAATATCCAATAAATGTCTCCTTCTGCCATACAAAAGTGGATTTGTTGTTATGCACTTTCTGGAATTAATCAATGAAATTTTGAAAAATTCCAATATAAGAAAGTACTCATGCAAAGTCAGTCATTTTATATATAATTTAATTGAAAGTGCATATTCAGTATATGGTATCTTGTGTACACCCCAACTTTTGGCTCAGTTTTTAACGTTTATTTTCCTTGTGCTGTGACAACCTGACTACACCCCAACTTTTGGCTCAGTTTTTGACATTTATTTTCCTTGTGCTGTGACAACCTGACTACACCCCAACTTTTGGCTCAATTTTTGACATATTTTCCTTGTGCTGTGGCAACCTGACAAACATGTTCTGGCAATCCTGATATTTTCACCCGGACGACTTTGGAACGGCTTCTCTTCATTCCTGAAGTTGGCTGCAGTAAAGTCTCCTGGATTGCCCTGTTTCTGCATGTTATCGTCAGGTTGTATCTTTCTTAGCTTCTAAAAATTTGTTCTTTTATTTTGATTTGATTGCATTTATGTTTATAGTTCTATATTTGTGCTTTTTACCAATTTGATTTAAAATATTTTGTATTGCAGTTTTTTTTGTGTGTTATAACCAGTATACATTGCAATTTAGGTTGTAAATTTAATTAAATTTAGTCCTAGTTTTTTTAAGTACTTGCTTTTTTGCATTGATTCCCCTCAACTTCTAACCCTCCCCCTTGAAAAAAATAATTTAAACCTTTTGCACTGACAATTTGTTGTAAATATAGCATTTTTACTTTAACAAGTAAAATAAAAAAATTTAACTTTGTTGTAAAAATAATTTTCTTTTTTATAATCTTAAATATTTAACTGCAGTATCTTCATGTAGGGTGTCAACAATTTTAATCTGATTTAAAACAGTGTTGGTACTAGATATGCAAAGATTATTCGGCCGTAGCTGAATAATCGGTCTGTCTGCTGAATATTCGGCTTCAGCCGAATATCAAGTCCATTTTTCGGCCTTGGTCGGATAATACTGTAAAAAATTTTATATTTACAGAATAAAATTTTTTAATTTGACAATTTATTCATGTATGATGAAAATTTTATTTGAAATTAACAAACACTTTTCTTTTCTCTAACTTTCAGATCCTGAATGGTTTTTATCTATTCATTTTTATATAAGTCATTTAGGAATCGTGTTAAAACTTTTATGCTGTATTTATAAGTACAAAAAGTATGTGTAATTAGTTAACGTAATCTGTTAAATTTAAAATTAATCTATTCAAAATTTTCCTAACAAAGCCATATTAAGTAAATTCTGTTTTTGTAAAGCATAATAGGAAGTTAAATATTTATCCCTTGCTACAGTAAAAAATCTTTCTTTCACTGATATTTTTAATTAGACCTATAAAGAACATAAATATATACTGTAGATTATGGGTCAAAATTAACATTTTTATCCAATGTCCACTGGCCAGTACTGATTTTTTTCACTGGCCAGATTTTCTGACGAAATTTCGTTTTTTCATGATCTTTTGACGAAATCTGTGTTTTTTTAATCCTTTGACGAAATTTGCAAAATTTTTTGTGATTGTTTGACAAAATTTGAGTTTTTTTTCGCAATCCTTTGAAGAATTTTGTGTGTGCGGGGGGGGGGGGGGGGTCGCGTTTTTTCTGTGATTCTCTGACGGAATTCACGTTGTTTTTTTGCAATTGTTTGACAAAATTTGCGTTTTTTCGCGATCGTTTGACAAAATTTGTACTTTTTTCGCAATCGTTTGAAGAATTTTGTGAGAGGGGTGGGAGAGGGGTCGCGTTTTTTCAGTGATTCTCTGACGAAATTCGCGTTTTTTTTTTTTTTTTTTTTCGATTTTGTGACAAAATTTGCGTTTTTCGCGATCGTTTGACAAAATTTGCATTTTTTTCGCAATCATTTGAAGAATTTTTGTGTGAGGGGGGGGGGGTTCGCATTTTTTCCGTGATTCTTTGACGAAATTAGTGGTTTTTCTTATTTCGATCCATGGACGAAATTAGCTTCTTTCCTCACAAATCTTTGACAAAATAGTGGGTTTTTTTGTTTTTTTGTTTTTGTTTTTTTTTGTGAACGATTAATGAAGTTGATTTTTTTCGGCAACCATTTTGAAATTAGCTATAATTTTTTGTCCTAAATTTCGGACTGATGACAGATTTTTAATTTTCGGAACCGAATAACTTAATTTTTCAGAAAAGAATACACTCCTGCTACTTTCTTTTTTTACGTTCGTGAGAATTGTCGCTCTGGACGCCGTAAATTCCGAACGAATTTCAACCATTTCCACCCTGGCATCGATACATCAGTCAATCATCATGTTTGGCGAGTGAGGACAATAAAGTTAATCGCCAAGTTATAAGTGTTACTCGACGATTGGCGAGTGCTAATTTCATGCTATATTGTAGATTAAATATAGGTGTATTATATGTACAGTTGTCCCTGTTTAAACAAATATTGACAGTTCCAGAAAAAATATTCGATTAAGCAGGGTATTTCATTAAATGGGGAATCATAACTGAAATATTTAATGCGTAATAAAAAGGCAAAATAACCATCTACGGTATATTTAATTAACAGCATAATAAATCGTTAAGAGAATAACATAAACTGAAATAAATACAAATGCTAATATAAAGTAAATACGTATTAATTTAATGTCAGTACATACATTTATATGGTTTACATCACACTTAATGCAGCTCGTTTGAATTTGGTCAAAACTTTACTACTTCTAATTTGTTACTTATACTGCCTTAAAAAAATCGTTTAAAGTGGAATTTTAAAGGAGTAAATATAGTTATTTTTTGAATGAGTGCAAAATATCACAACTACCATCTCGAGTCTTGAAGCAGTGTCGCATTGCCATTAAAGCCTGGTTAACAGCAAGAAGTGATGGTGGGGAGATCAAGGTGGGGACATAATTTGACCATTATACACCTGCCGGCCGAAATCATTGCAGGAAGTACGGATATTTGTTTTCAGCATAAAGGAACCAAAAAAGACAAGGTGGAAGGAAATTCCAGCTGAAACGTGCTTTCTCACCTATTTTCAAACATCGGTCAAACAGTTCTTATCCAAATAAGCAGGGATGTTTGTGAAAGGTATTTGGTTTAAGCGGGGGAAAATAACATGGAACCAATAAGAATAAACTCGGTTCCGGTGGATTCTATTCGAATAAGCGGGGTATTCGATTATCCATGACCCGATTAAGTGGGGAGGACTGTATAACAAAAATATTTAAGTCGTATATGCTGCAATACTTAAGTGTTTTTAGTAAAATGTGCTTAAAAGTAATTTTTTTAAGTGTGTTACTACTTCTTATTAAATAATGAAAGAAATGTAAGCATTAAATTCTTTTAATTAGTATGTATGCATGTTTTACATCACTATTTAATTTAGATTTTCTTTCATCTGAAACTTGAAATTTATGTTGCCTAGTACTTTTAAAATTTTGTGATTTTAAAATGTACCAGCAACAACATACATAATATCTATTAAATTGCGGCAATACAGTACCTAAGATACTGCATAGTCAATATTTTTAAATTTATTTTCCTTACAGATATTTCCTTCCTCTAAATCTGTAAACCTTCATTATACACTTTTCTTAATAGTGACATAGATAAAAAAAAACATGGCCTTTTTGTTAATTGCGAGCTTTATACAGTCTACAGTGATTTATTTCCACCATTTTAGAGGATATTCTTCTATCAGTGATTTTTCTTAAGATATTAAGATTTCTTAGTTTTTATTTTCTTTCATCTGATAGTTGAAATTTATATTTTCTAGTACTTTAAAATTTTGTCATTATTTTAAAATGTAACAACATACATAATGTCTACTAAAATGCAACTGTACAGTACCTGAGAAGAAACTTTTGCTAAGATTTTTTTTTTTCTTTGGGGGGGAGAGGTTGTGCGAATTACTATATTATTGAGGCAATTTTTAGACTGAACATAGCTGAATATTGTTTCAGAATAAAATAATGCTTTAAAAAATTAAATTTGCATATAAATAATTTTTTAAAAAGAAAATAATACATTTTAATTGTGAAATATATACAAACTGTGCGTATGGTGTATACTATATTTTGATTTTAGACAAAAATGAGTTCATTATTCGTCGGCTGATTAATCAGCTATAACTAGGCCGAATAATTGATATTCGGGTATTCGGCCAAACCATTATTCGTTGCATAAAGTTAGTCTGAAACATGTTTTTATATTTTTTGAAAAATAAACTTTTTGCCAGTAACTTAACTCTAATCGCTCTAGAAAATTGATGTTTAATTTCAAACATCTTAAATGTCAAGGAATTTTTTTTCATTTCTTTATTTTTTTTAATTTGACTTGCTCCAGAAAAACTGCATTCCATGCAAGAACTTTTGTATGTTTGTGTATGTGCATCAGGGTTGGCAAGGTTTTTCCCAGCCTCGGTAAATAGCATGGTAAAAACTGGTATTTACCATCCTGGGAAATACTGTTTTTCCCACATGAGAAAAACTGATTATTAAAAACAAATATAAATTCAAAAACTCCTTTAAAAATGTCAAAATTGAGTTCCAAGTAAATAGCTTGAAAGGTAAAAAGAAAAGGAAGATCTACAAAAACAATGGAGTGCATTTATTTATTCACACACCACACAGATTCCCAAACATTTACCGATCATAATCGTATTCATATTCTTTGTCTTCCACATTGGACTTTGGCATCATATAACAAAATACGAATTTAAAGGCTTTTTGTAAACCCAATCTATTTCTAATCTTGTTTTGGATGAAAGAAAAATTAGAAAAAATACTCCAAAGATGCTGATAATGCAGGACATCCCTGAAGATGTTTTATGCAGTAATCCTTATTTATTTATACAGTATCTTTATTGTTAATTATTACTAATTTGTTACATTAGTTCAACTTTATCCCCTTAATTTAGAACTTTAATGAAAAAAATGGTATTATTACTATAAACATTTTTCGAATTGAGTAATATTAATGAATAATTTGGTCCAGGTATAGTTGACCATGTTTATAATGTATGTTTAACAATATGTGGAATAATCAATACTAACCCCTTGAGGGGCAAGAAAAAATGTCTCTAGTATATTTCTGGAATAAAGGTCAATTTGGCGTGCATATATTTAGAATAGATTTTTTTTTTTAAGTAATGTCTTAAACATTCAAATCATTCAAAATAATGCATTTATTAAAAAAAAATTAATCTCTGACTCACATAAGTTCACCAGATAAATTTGGATAGATTTATACTTTTTTATATTTTTATTTAATGAATTTATACTACATTTATTGTATTTATTTATTTTTGTTTCTTTTAATACTTTCTAAGCTACCTTTCTAAGTTACAAATCTTTTTGCGGTAATGTGGAAAAGTTGTGAACTCCCTTCATAAAAAGGTTTGTGGAACCTTAAAACAGTAGGTTAATATCTTCTGTCACCTCAATGGGTCAAAAATTCCAGAAATTGAGCAAAAAATGATAAAAATAAAAAAATTAATAAATGATCATAAATTTCGTTGATCGGTTTGGGATCGTGTTTAAAAGTGACTGTTTCGACAACTACCATAAAATTTTTTTTAGAATTATAGCCTACTATCTTCTGCCGCCTGAGTGTCATCGAATTTTAAGAATTTTGATGCATTTTGGTACTTTTCTGCATAATTATTTATTGCATGCATAATCCATACTTGAGTTCGGCGCTCTGCCAAAAAAGTGGAACACCCTTATTTTTGAAAGATATGGTGTATCCAACAAAGTCACGGCTGATATTGCATCGAGTGTTATGCTGAATTTGGTTTTAATATCAGATACCAGCCTCGTCACAGACAAAAAAATAAAATATGGAGGGGAAAATCTAGAATTTACAAAAATTATTCTCAAAATCAAATCAAATTAAAATCGTTCAACTCTATCTGGCCTTTATGTTGGTGGATGGCATGACAAAACTTTAACATCAGAAACACTCGAAGACAGTTCCAAAGAACAATTGTAGAAGCGCATTACTGTATTGTATCGGAACCTGGTTCTGTGTACATGGGACATGTTACACCTGAAAGGTGGATCTAGTCTTGATATATCTAATAGTATTTACAAATATGTTACGTGTGCTTTATTAGATGATTTTAGCAACCTTATTGTTCTCGGGTGTGACGGAACTGTAGTGAACACAGGTGTGTCTAATGGTGTAATTCGCAGGCTTGAATTAAAACTTCAGAGGCCAGTGCAATGGATTATCTGCTTACTTCATTTCAATGAGTTGCCATTATGACACCTATTTGAGTCTATAGATGGCAAGTCGTCTGGTCCCAATCTTACACCGGAGGAAACCTCAAAGAATGCAAAAAGCTTTCAATAATATTGAAAGAGAGTTGCCAGACATTGATCCTACCATCCTCAGTTCAGATCAGAAATGCTTGTTAGATATTTGCACCGCCATTAGTTCTGATGTTTGTTGTTCAGATCTAGCTAGCATGGAACGGGGAACGTTGAATTTGGCTTGCTGGCTAACAACTGCCAATCGAATACTGAGGTTATACATCTACATCAGACACATCAAATGAGTTGCTAACTTTGGTTGTATTCATTCTAAGTGTCTATACACCCTCATGGTTCCAAATTAAGATTCATCATTCCATAGTGGACGGTGCTAGAAAACTGTGGTATTTAGTCAGCTCACCTCGGTACTTTCCTAAGAAGTATTGTGACGTAATCGATCCAGTTATTTCTCTCAACGCTTACTTACCAGCTCCAGAAAACATGCTATTGGCCATGTTAAATAGAGAGAGGTGCCATATTAGGACTCGGCGGATTATCAATGCAGGAGAAATTAGTCCAGATGGAAATTGTATCTGGAGTTTCATTATTCCAACTGTTAACTTTGGAATTACAGACTATGTAGATCTCATTGACTAGCAAGCTTATGTGAAATTTATCAGAGTTTTTTAATTTTTTCCCATTGTGGCATAGCATCTTACATGATGACAATGAAAAATGTATTTTGACAGCCTCAACATTTTCATACAAAATAATCTAATTACAACAACTTCTTTTCAACTTTAGGTGAGAATTACTGATTCTGCTTGTGGTTGCCACCTTGTTTCTATATCTTTGCTTTTTAAACTTTGTATCTTATCATTTGATATTTTTTTAAAAATCAGCTTAACTAAATCTGTGTACCATTCTCTATATAATAGTATGTTTGTCTACTAATTTATTTTTATTTGCAGAAAATGTTTGCTGTAGTTGAGTTTGGAGACCACTCTGTATCTGCAGTACCAACCTGCTGGTTGAACGGAGAGGTTTGTTCTTGGCCGAACGTAAAGGAGCCTTCAAGATTAGCTAAGGCAAGTGTGGAGCCAAAAGAAGATTGGAAAACATACAAAGTTTTCATCAAATCAATTTATAGTATGTTAGATTTTTATGAATGTTTTAATTTAAAAATAATTTATTGTATATATTTTATAAAATATTATGTTAAAGGAATGAATTTGGCCCTTTAAATTAGGTAGATACTAAATTTGGTATATATATATATACCGTATATACTCGCGTGTAAGTAGAGGAATTTGACACTTTTCGGTAAGCAAATTTGGGGGGGGGGTCGACTTATACGCGAGTCAGTTAAAAAAGCAAAAACAAAACCTTCAAATACTGCAAAATTATGGTTTTTTATGTGTATGAATAAAATAATATATATATAAAACTTACAAATAATAATTTATCATTTGAAAAAATTTCAAATATTTGTTTTTGTTTACTTTCTAGCATTTCGCAATGGCAAGTGAAATCTTTGGTTTGATTTTGCGCAAAATTGAAGTAAAAAGTTAAGGGGTCGACTTATACGCGTGTTTTTGATTTTTTGCAGAATTTGTATTCGAAAGTTAAGGGGTCGACTTATACGCGAGTATATACGGTATATATATATATTTTTTTTCAGTTATCGATTTTCCAATAAATATTTAAATATAAATTGGATATAAATATTTAAATTTCCTTGTGCAACAAAATTTTATCTTATAGCAAGAAGTAATGTGTTCATAAACAGAAAAAAATTAACAAACCAAAACTGAAACTATCATTGTGTTATGTCAATGTTTAAAATAATGAATAATCCTTAAAAAATTGTATATAGCTTTTCTTTAATCTAAGTTATTAAATTGTAAGCCCAGTAGCATAGTGCTCAGCACGTATAGGGCAAAACTGGGAAATTTCATTGGCAGCCACCGGCCGGTACGACTAGTTTTTTTTAAGTGGCCACTTTCTTTAAACTAGTGGCTACTTTTTTATTTAAGAATACTAAACAGTCAAATTTCAATAAATATTAATCTAAAATTAAATAGCCCAAATAAATATGTTAATATAACTATATTGGAATCAAAAGAAGTAGAATCCTTGATGAAATGTGTTATTTAGAACCAGGGTTGCAAAAAGGCCAAGCCGGTGGCTTTTATTGGTTTTAACACTTTTTTTGGCCATAATTGGCTTTTATACAATGAAGCATTGCAATTATAAACTACACATTTTAAAATGTTTTTAATTACTTTTAATGAAATTTAATTGATTTAGATTTTAATAAGTAACTCAATTTCACAATAATGAGGACATTAATGCTGGAATAAAACTTGGATGGTTTTGCCAGTGATTTGTATTCAGAATTGCAAATATGTCTGCTAAATTTTAAAAGAGCCATACCAACTGCCATTTTTTTTCATTTTTACTGCTTTATAAAATTAAAGAAGACAATAGTTACTTAGTTATATGTTTTATTACTTAATTTTAAGAGTTATTAATATACAAGTCTTATTTTATTTCTAGTAAACATTTAAAATTATACATAGTCATATTAATAAACACACCATTTCTCACTATTAAAAACATTATGAATAAAATGCATGAATATGCTTAGCAACGCTTTCAAAAATTTTATTTACAGAATTTTTTTTTCTTGTTTAAATGCTCTATTTTTTTATACACTTATATACCACTCTCCTCAAATATACCCTAATTTCTCTTTTAACATTTAAAACTTAATATCTCCATACGGACAATAAGAATGTTTCCATTTTGATGTGCTACATTTTGTCATTGTTTAAATAAATATAATCTTTAAAATGTGTAGTATATGTGGAGCTATGTAATATAGAATTTCAAAACACCAGTTTGGAGCCTAACTTATATTCTTTTCAATGTTTATAATTATTTTTTGACATAATGCCTTCACAGTTGCCTTCTAAAAGATATAAAGACTTATTTATTTGGCAAAATTTAATAAAAATCTATAATTTTTTTAGTAGCAAATATTTATAAGTGTATTAAAAATTAATTGATCCAAATTTAAAACTAATTAACTGTAAACAAACTTTAAAAAATAAAAACAGACTTTTTTCAATAAAAGCTGGCTTTTCTTAAGTGGTTAAAACCAAAAAAAAAAAGCTGGCCGGCTTTTTTTTGCTCTGGCTTAAAGCCGCCAACCCTGTTTAGAACACTATTGTATGCTTTATCTTCTGCAATTTTTTAATTTTTAGCCTTCGTTCCCTACATTTTTAACATTTCAGGAAAGGAATTAAGTTTTAAAGTTTTAGCTTGATATTCTGAATTTTGACTTCTGCAGTTCTTGAATTTTTAATGAATCTTTTCATTTGTAATTTATGAAATAATTTTGTTAGAATGTTTTAATACTATGTAAATTTTATACTCTGCAATTTTAAAATGTAATTTTTTCCCCCCTCTCTTAAATTAGTTACATTTGATGAAGCCAAGAAAAACGAAAAAAAGTTTGAAACTACATCCAATTTAGAAAACACAGATGATGAGAACTTTGGAAAAGGCAAGAGAGGCCAAAAACAGCTTCATTTTCAAAACAACTCATCAGATGATGATGATGATATAATAAAGGGAAGCCAGTCGCTCCTAAAATTCCCCCCAGTTCCCATTTCTAAGGAAACGGAAGCTGAACCTTCAGTTCCTGCTGAACCTTCTTGTTCATTTACTATTTCACCCGAAATTGTGAATTCAATTCCGGTGAATTATGAAGTTATTGCTGAAAGATCGCGTGTTTCTTCAGTATGTATAGATTTTTTTTGTTATTGACAGTTTTTGCATTGTAAAATATAATTTTTTGCATCAATCTTGAAAGTTAAGTCGTATCTTGATGTTATGCAATTTAGTCATGCTGACGAGATTTTTTGTAGTCTGTATTCATTTTACATATTTACAATGAACACAAGAGTTTTTCTTTGATCAATTCAAGAAATACTTTAAAATATTTATACTGTAAAAGTCTGATTAAAAAAATATATATATATTTATATTCAGGATAATTCTGCAACAAATAATGGTGCTGGTATACAGGAGGAGACTTTAAAAGTTGTATTGCAGAACAGGTTTACTCTGAGAGAACATGGTGAAACGCTAAATACTATTATGAGAAGCTTGAATTTTTTGTTTGGTAAGTATTTTAAAGAAAATAAAAATTTAGTTATTTAAAGTTTATAAACACTGTATTCTTTTCTCTAAAGTAAATAGATTTTTTTTTTTTGTTTTAAGTTCTAGAAACGTATTTTAGATTTTGCTTGAAAAAGATAATTTAAAGTAAGTTAACTTCTGAGGTAAAAATGTTGTAAATAAAAGTATAATCAATTTCACTTTTATCTGTAATATTGAATTTTAGTTGCTATCATTACGGAAATTTTATTAATATTACAAATAATTTGACATATCGAACTAATTTTAAGTTTTGAGAATTATGACTCGCTTGAATCTTTGAATAATTTTTCAATTCATTGATTGTTCATGGAAAATTTGATGTGAAATATTACCTCCTCAGTCCTAAGACAAATATCATGAGGGACCTCAAAAACCAGTGCAAAATATGCAGATGATGATATGCAAGCATTTAAAACATCTAGAATTTTTTCAAAGGGTATTATTTAATGTTTCTTATACACAACACCAGGACTGAGGAGGATAAAACTAAGTTGCTTTTGAAAGTAAGTAAGTATTGAAATCTTGATGAATTGTTATATTGGATGAGTAATTCTTATAGATTTAAGACAATTGATGGTGCAATAAGTCTAACCTGCTCAATGAAGTGAAAGAATTTTAAGTTTATCATCAGAAGTTTAACTAAAAATATTTTTTTATTCAGTTTCTTTTTGAAAAAATTACTTTCTAATATGTTTTTCAATTTTTTTTATCAATAATATCCTAAACTTTGTGCTAATAGTTGTCGACAGAGTTCATTCTAGGATCAAGGGCAGGCAGGGTGCACTTTGCCATAAAAGGGCAGATTAATGTAATGATAAATAATCAATTAACTGTTCTCCCCCCCCGACCCCACCCCCCTAAAAAGTTTTTACTACTACCCTTTTACCCCATTCATGACACTTTGCAGTGCAGGGGTGATTCCGAAAAGAAAAAAAAAATCTGTCATAAATCCGAAAATTTGGACAAACTATATCGCAAATTTTGAGAAATGTTCGCCGGAAAAAACCAATTTCGTTAGAGAATCGCGAAAAAAAACGGCAATTCCGTCAAAGGACCTTTCCGGGTTTTTTTTTTCTTTAATTTGGCTGAATTTTCACGGTAGCAGAGAAACAGGGTATAGAGACAGAGAAATTTATGACTGCGTCGGTGCTGGAATTTTACTGAAAATAGTTGGTGTCTGTATGAGGATGTTGGGGGGAGGGGGGGTGAAAAGGAACAGATTAGGAGCAAAACGGGGCTAGGATGTTATATAATGTTTACAAATAGTTTCGAATTTGCTTGAAATAAGCGATGAAATTAACTTAAAGGTATTTTTCCCTTGGACGATTTTCCGAATAATAGAGCTCGTGGGGTGGATATTTCGATAGTGGGGGCATCGGGGCGTCAAATTTTGTTAAGAAGGGCAGGCAAAGCGGCCCGCCCCACAAAAACGCCTAGAATGGACTCTGGCTGTCGATTTATAATATATATATTTTAATTGAAATTTATTTTACATTTTTGTACATTACCTTCGATACAGGGGTCATACTTGTCCTGATATTCCTTAAATTCCTGAAAAATGAAAAAATGTCCTGAAATTTCGCGAGTTTTGTACCATAGTACAAACAGTCATTTTTCCATGAATATATGTATACTTGTGTTTTTTTTTTTGTTGTTGTTGTTGTTTTTTCGCAGAATTGCACAAAATCTGTACTTTGGAATTAATAGGTGCTAGAGTCCTGCATCGGGTCGGGTTACCTGCTTTTGCCCGAACCCGACCCGAACTGCGGGTCGGATTGGAGCTATATTTTGCGGGCCGGGTCGTGTTGGCTTTAAATTTTTTTGTGCGGGTCGGGTTGGCTTTCAATGTTGCGGGTTCGGGTTGACCCGCTTTTTTAAAAGAATGTGGAAAATATTTTTTCCCGTTAAAAGCCTATAAAACCGCAGATCAAAGTTTCACGAAAGCAAAATGTGTGCCTGTCTGTTTTGTATTTAGTCATCCTTTCACCAGTCTTCGAAATAACGAACTGCATTATATTTTTATCGTATTTTTAAAATACAATACGCAGAAAAACCTAAATGGTCCTTCCTGTCTATCAAGTGAATAATTTAATTGTGATACGTGATGCAGTATGTTAGACGGAAAAATTTTCAAAATAATAACTGCTGATAAACTAAAGGCAGATGGCCACTTGTGTAAAACAAGGGGTATCATTATAAATGGAACTTTTGAAACCGCAACTAATTTTAAAGCATACTTAAAGATTAGATTTTTTGTTTTATACCATTTAGAGTCCAGCATCGGATCGGGCCAAAGGTTTTACTATAGTTGAATATTAAAAATATAGATTTGTTCATTCTGCTCTGTAAAACATAAAAATGATATTAGAGAATTAGAGGTCTGCACGGGCCGGAATCACCAGGCCCGGAAACGGCCCGTCCCGTGTAAAACTTATAAGTTCGGCCCTAGCCCGGCAAGCCCCGTTTATAATTTTATCGGCTTCGTCTAAATATTTATATAGACCGGCTTAATTGTAGCTATCGGCCCGACCTGGCAGGGCCCGTCCCATTGAAAAAACTGTCCTAATACAGTGGCCTGGCCAGTTTAAAATTTTGCTGGCCCCCCTGAGGGCCGGACCGGTGCAGACCTCTATTAGAGATACGTAGATAATTTTTCATAACGGTATTAAAACATGATTTGCTTTCCTTACATTTTGGGTCGGGTGCGGGTTGATATACTTCGGGTTCGGGTCGGGGGTTGCTGAAATTATATTTGCGAGGTCGGGTAAAACCTGTCCTGTGCAGGACTCTAATAGGTGCTTTAGAACGTTTTGTCATCCGATGATGAAAATCTCACAAATTTTGTGAAGTGCCCCCCCCCCCCCCCCAGAAAAAAAAATGGGAATTTGTCAGTCGGAAAGGAAGGAAATTTGCAGTCGTTGAAAAAAAATCGTAATAGTCTTCAACCAATTTCTTAAAAAATTGGAAATGTCGTCAATCATTCACTGAAATTCGGGAATTTCGGCAAATGATTGAGGGAAAAAAACACAAATTTCGGCAAACGATCGCGGGAAAAAAAACACAAATTTCGGCAAATGATTGTGGAAAAAAATCGCAAATTTTGGCAAACGTTTGCTGAAATAAAATCGCAAATTTCGGAAAATGATCGCGGGAAAAAAAACTTGAGTTTCGGCAAACGATGGCAGAAAAAAATCTCTAACTTCGACAAGCGATCGCGGAAAAATACTTGTATGCCGGGTAAATATATCCTGAAATATTGGAAAAAGTATATCCTGAAATATCACCTAGGACCAGTACTACACCTGCTTCGATATCTACAATTTAATAAATAATTTTTTTATAATTGTATGCTTTGCCCCTATATGGCATGTATAGTCAATGGCCCTAGTTTGATTCCAGCCTTAGACACTTTCACTCTGTTGGTTTTATGATTTTTGCAATGAAAATTACTAAATTCAGGTGAAGTGAAATTTCTACAAAAAGTTCCTAAGTTATATATATTCACTTTCATTGATGCTGGATTCCCTTTCATTTTGTTTGCCCTAGGGTTGGTGGCTCACGAACATTATTCCATCGTGTGTTGTTGTTGCAGCCTTGTCAACAGATAAGAGTGTATAGTGTGGACTCTAGAAAAAAAAAGCTGGCGGGTGGGAATTTTTCAAGAAGGAAACACTATTCTAAAAAAATGTACTTTTTTATCAAAAGATCACTATTCTATAAAAAGGGGGAGGGGGGCACACTTGACCTTGTTAAAAAAAAATTTAAACTGGTTTGTTTTAGAGTCCCTAGTATCTTTGATATTTTCCCGGGATCAATTGAATTGTCATTGGACGCATGGGAAGTGTTAAAAAGGACAGGCTGGGTGCATTAGAAGGGTTTAAAGGAGCTGCCGGGTGCAAAAAAGAAATATAAAGGTTCACCGGGCATTGCACCCTGCTAAAGCAGCTTAGTCAACATCAACACTAGACTAAGAAGTGCTAGGTTTGGTATTTGTCCAGCTAGCTTAGTGGCAAAGCATTTGTGTATATAGTCTTTCAGGCTTGAATACTTTCACTTTGAATTTGAAAATTATGAAAATTTTACTTTAGCATTTTAATATATACAGTAGAATTCTGCTAATCCAAAATTCCGGCTAATCCAGACTGAATTTATTTTTAAAAATTATACTTGAACAGATTAACTTACAAAATTTTTTCAGGTTACAAGATGAATGTCGGGAAAAACATGTAGAAAGAATGAAACAAAGGGCATTAAAGCATGTTTTTTATTCTTTAAACAACTTGGAGAAAATTTAAAAGTACTCAATGTAAAAATACAAGACATGTACATGAATATGAAATGAAAACATGCATTATAAGGCCTACTCATAGAAACAATCTTAAAAATATCTCATATCAGTTTGACAGTCACTAAAAACCATAGTGATTGAGCTAATTATAGATTCACGATTTTCAACCATTTGTAATCAATGTAATACTTCATTCTGAAGTTCCATTAGATTATTAAACATCAGGAGTGATTAAACAAGGAATACTATTTTTTTCTGAAAGCCGTGCCAGATTAGCCAGCATGTCTGATTAACGGATGTTTGTTGTACTACTGAGTGCATTTTTTCTATTTATCAGAATTTCGGGTAATCCAAATTCTTTGTAAATCGAACAGGCACTGGTCCCAATTATTTCGGATTTGTGGTGTTCTACTGTATATGGTGATAGATGATGCTGAAAATTAATGAAACTTCTTGTATCTTTTAACAGAAAAACTTCAGACTGGATCTAAAGTTCAGAGTGAAGAAGTAAGTTTGCCTGTCTGTTTGCCCTTAACAAATTTAGATGATTTAAAGGTACTGGAACATTCCTTAAAAGATGAGAACCTGCAAGAATAATTAGTAAGTGTATACTTTTAAAAGAATATTCATATGTAGAAACATGCAAGTTTGCTCTGGGATATTTAAAAATTATGCTACATTTCATCAGATATCTTTCATAAACATTTTAACTCCATTCTGTTGGAAATGAGAGAGAAAGGAGATAATAAATGGCAATTTTAACAATTATCTGAAAATTCCCTATTCCTGATTTTTATTATTTTTTTCCTGTTTATTTATTAGCTTAATAACTGCATTGCTTGGGCCTGAAATAATATTCTTATATGAACCTGAGATTTATATCACAGGTCCATACAGAAGGGTGGTAGAGATGGTTCAAATTAAGTTGTTTTAAGTCAGGGTTCCTGCTAAATCTGTTTTTTGCTTAAGGTCTGCTGTGGTCTGTTTTTTTCATTATTAGTTATGTAAAGTCAGTTTTTTGACACTGTTAACTAACTTTTATTTTAAATTTTACCAATGTTTGACATTTAGACGAACATCACGGGGGGGAAATATGGCTTTTTGCAGACATGTTAGAAAAATATCATTAAATTTTGTTAATCACGGGGGGTGTGGGGGGGTGTGTCAAGTAAATTCAAATGTCAGTAAAATTACGCTTTTTCTTTTCTATGTAATTGAGTCTTAGAAGATTGTACTGTATAGCATTTTTCAGATTTTTAACACTTCAATACATGGAATATGGCTTAACGGTATGGCTTAATGGTAACTGAAACATTTACATTCAAGAAATAACAATTCATTAAAAATATAAATATCACAGCCAGCGGCACTTCTATAAGAATGAAGTTTAGAAACATGAAAAAAAATGTTAACATAAATATTTTTGGTCAGAACTCTCGTATGACACAAATTTGTTACCAAATCGATGTGAAATTGGATGTTTTGTAGAAATTCACTCGGGCTGGGATGGGCTCGGAACTTTTAAACAGCACTTGGGAATGGTTTCTTAATAATGGTGTACATGTAATTCCGTGGTCATCTGCTTCTCCTGATTTGAATCCAATAAAAATGTATGGAATCTACTGTTTAGAGCTGCTTATGCAAATGGAAAACAATATACCACAATTTCAGAATTAAAAGTTCTCATCTTACACTGGAATGAAATCGACCAAAATATATTAAAAATCTTAGTCCATCCTATGACTGATTGTGTTATTACTTTAATGAAAAGATCTGGTGCATACAGTAAGTAGCTATTAATCTATATTTTTGTCAAATGTTCGTATCATTATGAAACACCTCAAAATGGAAAATTGCAGTCTATTTTATATATAAATCAGTTTTAATTATATTTTGTTATAAGATGATTTGTTCTATTTCTAACATTGATTAGACTGCAGTTTGCTTTGTAACATTTTCTTCTTTTTTATGCTTGAAAAAGTGGGTGTTCATATCATTTTGAAACCCAGTGTAAGATTTGAAATGGAAGCATATTTAGTTTATATTGGACTGTTTGATTTTCATGCAGAGGAATTTTTGTTTGCAAGACATTCCCATAAATTGCTTTCTTTTCAAATTCTGATTAATTTTTAAATTTGTTTTGTATTTGATTTTTAATCTGTGTAATCTAATAACTTGAAATCTGAAACAATGCCACATCCTACATATATTTGAACAATCTGATCAATGGAAGTTGCTTCAATGCCCAACCAGTTTTTCTGAATCCATCTGACTTCAGCCATTCTGGATAAATGTTTCTGTACTGTATGTGGATGCATGACTCCTGTTTGACGCTAATACCATGGCATAAGATTAACCTGCCATAATCTTCAATAGTATTGGCATTTTCTGCCCAAAACAATTTGTTTTCTGAACAATAAATTTTATCTGTACATATGTGAAGTAACTTAATTACAATAATCTTTTATCCTTTTCAGTGTGAAAAATTGTCCCAAATCGGAGGCTCAAACCTTGGAAATGGAGTAAGACGAATTCTGTCAAAGTTAATGACCAATGAATTGGCCAAATCTTTTAGCTGGGTCGGCCTCAAAGGAAAAGAGGCTTTTAGTTGTTTGAAGATTACTTCAGTTTTAATTAGTGAGTTTTTAAATTTTTATATAAGACCTCAGATGTAAAATGTTATATTATAACAAATGTCATTTTGTATGTTCAGTGTTTCAGAAACTCAATATATATTTTAAGAACAAAATTCTCTTTAAAATCAATTTCAAAAAATTAAACTGTTAAAATCTCATTTAAAAATAATTAGCAAGTAGCGATAAAAATTTGAAACATTGCAGTTAAAAAGATTTTGGCAACAGCAAAGCAGAGATCTGTTTAGAAAAATTTCTAGTTCTTTAAAAGATCTTTCAGACATTCCCATCTTAAAAACAGGATCCTTCACAATTTATCATCCAAAAACAGGACCCTTCACATATGTTGTCTTAAAAATTTCTATTTTACAAAACTTTCTAAACTTAACCTCTTTTGAGATTGTTGCAAATGTAGAACACTGTGATACAGAAGGTTTATTCGCTACAGAATTCTGATTGTGTAGTTTTTTTAATACATATTTTCAGACCTGTCCTTCATTTTTTTTTCTCTTTTTGTAGGTGCTGTTCGAAGAAACCCAACTTTTAACCAGTCCACTAACAATGATATAGAAACCGTCATTAAGGATTGGTTAAGACATGCAAAAGCCCGTTGCAAGGAATAATTTCCTGCTTATATTGTAATATATAATGCTTATATATAATAATTTCCTCTTAATGTAATAAAAAATTATTCCTCACATGTTTGTCTTTTTTCCTCCCACATGTAGCAGCAGCAAGAAATAATTGAGTCATTGCACAAAGTAAATTTTTCTAAATATCCCCCTCCCCTTTCAGAAGCAGGGTAATTCTCTCAAAAGAAATAGTGAAATTGATTGACACCAGAATTTCTTGAAAAATAAATTTTTCTGGACATTCATTATAAAGGGTGTTTTTTGTGGTACCCAGTGCCGTTTGGAATTTAAAATTAAGTGGCCCTATGACCATTCATTTTAAAAGTATTAAAGGAGCAGTACCATCTTGATTTCATCTTATTTACTAAAAATATTTGGGACACACAAAATAATTTTTCTGTATTTTTGATTTTGTCATTTATGAATAAAAATCCATCTTGAAATTAGCTTAGTTAAAAAGCTGTTATAGATTGTGTAATAAAAATTCCATACGAGTGGTGTGGAAGATAATGAAATTTCTCCTAAGATGAATTAGTCCAAACTTTTACATATATTTTACTTGTGTTAGATTAAACCTGTTTTAGATTGAAAATTACTGTAGTATATTTTCATGTATATTTCATGAAGTATATTCAGCTATTTAGGAAAATTATATTAATAGATATTCACGTACCTATTCCTTTACCAAAAAATTTTGAAAAAAAAAAGTGTACATTATGCACAAATAAATATGGTAATTGGTTTTTAATTCAGTTATAAAATTGTACAAGATTTGTGAACTAGGTGAAAAGGTTCCAAATTGGAATTTCGATATTTTATCAAAAATCTGGAAAAGTCAAGGGATTAAATAAAATTTTTTGGGGGTTGGGAAGTACAAGATTTACCCCATGATGCACTGGTAATTTTCTTTTTCTAATTCCAGTAAGTTTCCTTAAATTTTGCCTACATACTTTTAAATAGTGTGTGAGGATGAGATTAATAAAAGTTAACTGGTGTACTTTATTTTCAGTTTTTTTTTTTTTTTTTTTTTTTTTTAATGACATTTATAACAAGCAAATCATTTCAAACCATAACTCCCACTCTGGAAACAACAACAAAAAAAAATAATAATAAAAGCAATTTAACAAATTACAATGATCATTTAGAAAATGATTTTTTCAAAGGCTAAAATTTAAGACATAAAAAATTGCACGGAGTTGATCATATATTACGTATGCCATGGATTAAACATTAACATTCCTGGACCCATCATGAACAAATTTTAAAAGAAATTTCAGTTTTACAATTTTCGGTACTGTAAATTTTTAAACTTCTATGGAGCTGGTCATACATTACGTATGCCATGGATTAAACATTAATATTCCTAGACCAGTTTTAAATGAAATTTCCTTTTTAAACTTCTAAACATACCACAATATTACTTTTTATATTGTCGTATAGAGAAAAAAAATGCATTTTTAATTGCAATTTGTTTGAAAGCTGTATCTCAATTTGTTTCCGAGTTATAAAATTTTTTTGGTAGTTATTTTTTTGGCATAGTGGCAACAGAAGTATCCATCTCTGTTGAAAGTAAAGGGAAAATACAGATTACTGTATAGACGAATCCGAAAACGAATAAAATGAGGATTCAACCAATAAAACTCTTCAGATATGTTTTTGATTTCCTACCCTGACATTTCTATAAAAGGCATAAGATTTTTTTTTTTAGGAGGGGGGGGGGGGTCCATATATGAATATTCAATCTGTTATCTATAGATAGTTTTAATATTTTTGAGTGGTACAGTATTTTACTCTTAAAGCCTTGTCAGGTTCACACTGTGCCACTATGCAAATTTTCTAAAATATACCTGGAAAAATTATTTTTTTTTCCCCTTGTAAATGAGTAATAACCTTGGATTTTCTAGCATTTTACTCTTCCAAGCTGTTGTGATAATGCAAGCAATTTAGAGATGGGTATCTATTGTATTTATTTATATATATATATATATATAATCTTACCTCGGAAGGTTGATTGTTATTACATGATTTATTGTTTAGATATTTGAATTTTTTTTTATTTACAGAAGTTATTGAACAATTATTTGATGTATAAAAATTTAATCACAGAATACAGTTTAATATTATACAGTATTGAAGAACATAATTCTCCAGTTTCATACTTATTTTCATCACAGTAATTAAAAGTATGCAATGGAATTGGAAATATTAAAACCTTATGGTATTATCAGTATAAAACATCTAGTAGAATTTTTAAATATGTGACAGCAATCAAACTACTTTAATTAAACAATTTCCCAAAATAGGTTTAAAAGAAGTATTAAACTTTTTAAACTTCAAGTTTCATTAATGAAACTTTCATAACATAAGAATTGTTATGCAAGTTAATCAATAAACATGGAAATTAGTATTATTCTTGCTTCAAAATCTTAAACAACTTGTTTTCATTGACGAAATTTATTCTTAAGATTATATATGGGGTGCTCGCAATTATAGTTGCAAACTTTGTCTATATATAGACAAAGTTCATTTTGAAAAAAATACTAAACCATTGATGTATATAATCTGTTTTATTTACTCTCACAGTGGACCAAGTTTATTTTCAAATACTTTCTCATATGTTTACAGACTTGGTTTACTGTGGAGTGGATATATAAAAGATTTTATTCACCTTCTAAAATGGACTCGTAATTTTTCAAAATGGACTTGGTGTGCTATGATTGTGAAACCCTCATAATATAAAATTTTTTAACACATTAAATATTGTGTAAAAAATTTAAAGTATCTTTCAGCATTTCTTAAATTTCCATTGTCGAAAATCAACTTTTGGCACTCTGAAAAATAATTATTCTAAATTTCATATAAGATATGCCAAGACATGCAAGAAAGGCCATTTCATTGGAAATGTAGCTTTGTTCAATAGTATTGAGCACCCTCATACATGTAAGTTATAGTTGAATATAAATATTAACCGATATACAGGATTTTTCTTTTTAAGGTATCTGAAGAAAAAAAGACAACTAGTAATCCTTTTTATGAAGCCATCTTTTCTTTTAGAAAAAAATTATTAATTAGTGTAATTGTATATGCTACTTTACTTAAGTCATGAAAATTAGTTCTAACCATAATATAAAACGCATTTTTTATTAACAAATGTCAAAAATTAAAATATTGCATACAAATAAGTTTTTTTAAACATTAATTTTGTAACTGTTCATTGCTGAAGAGAAATTTCTTAATTTTTCTTTTCCTGTCAGAATTTTTAGGATCTGCATAACACAAAAAAAATTTCAGAAAAGAAAATTAGAAATTTTTAAAAATTCTTTCTTAAAATTGAGTTGTTAGTTTCTTTTTTACAAACTGTAAAGTCCTGAAAAGAAAATTATGAATTAAATATTCATACTAATTTTTACAAATATATTACAAAGGTCTTCAAGGGCTGTATTTCTAATGAAATTTTTTGCATATCTTAAGTATATCTATAAGGAGTACCAGATATCGAAAAATAGTTCTATGTTTAGAGGTCATATAGACTGGTATCAGATGAACACTGATATCTGCAATGAAAGTCTTAAATATATCTATAAGATTGGTTGGTTGTATTTATGTCGGCCAATTATCTGCACGTGGGATATAGGCCCTAAGGGGGGAGCGCCTTCCGTGGAGGTCGTTCTAAGGGATCCTAATCCGTATTTACGCTTGGAGAACCAAGGTTCGAAGAAAACCACGAAAACTCCGAACGATTAGGCCGACGGGCGCGATTGGGATCGAACCCAGCACTTCCCGTCTACCAGCTTCAAGAGCAGAACCTCTCGGCCACTGGTGGGGCATATATATCTATAAGAAGTACTGAATTTAGAAAAAGATCTGCATTTAGAGGCTTTATAGACATGCATCGGATGTCCCTAGATATCTAGAATTAGTCTTAAGTTCATCTATAAGAACTACCCTATATCGAAAAGTGATCTAGGCTTGGAGGTCTTATAGATGTGGTCTCTTAGACTATCTGGATATAATCGACGTCTGAAGGAACTCAAAGACGACACACATGTTATTTCTATTAGATGTGAAAAGAGTGTATCGTGGATATTTTTAGACTACTTATAGATGTGTTGGCTGTCTTGTGTTTACAGCTTGTAGATGACTTATGGATGGTTGTGTGCTGTGTGGGTACCAACTTTGTAAAATCCTCCTCACAACTCAGAAAAAAAGAAGTCATTAAGATTGGTTAATATCAAAGTAACAATAAAACACTGCTTTAAATCTAGCACCATGACAGACATTGAGGTTTGATATTATATGAAAATTGGGATCACTCAATCCGTCAAAAAGTGGGCATTTTATAGAAAATATAAAATTTGTTTTAACTGATAAGTTAAAACAAATTAGTAACAGTTAGAATTTTGAATATAAAATTTGATAACTTTAAATAATTATTTATGACCTATCTAGAAGGTATATTTATATTTTATTAAAAAACACAGCTTATTTAAATATTGCTATTGCTATGTCACACCCACTTCAAAAAAGTGACACACACACACATTATATATACACTGCTCAAAACAATTAAAGGATATTTGAAGTTTTATATAAAATAAAGATATAAACGAAATTTTTTTTGCCGAAAATAGAAGAAGAAAATCACAAATGCAAATTTTTCTGGTTTTCAAACTGTAGAGTATGCAAATTTTGAGTTCGACGTCAAAAACGTCGCTTCAGCGGCAGCGAATGAAATTTGACTTTCAAATGAATAAAAGAGAATGAAGACAAGGATGATCGGCATTCAGTGATTGCTTTGTTTCGATGAGTACGATGTCTCAGCGAAGTCATTTGACAGATTCAGAAGCTTTGAGAATTGTTGGTAGGTTAGAAGGGGGCCAAACTCAAGCCGAAGTAGCGCAAGCCATTGGAGTGTCACAAAGTGTCATTTCCAGGATCTGGAACGGTTTTTTGGAGAGTGGATGTGCAGGCCGAAGACCAGGGCAAGGTCGTAGACGGGCAACAACGCCCAATGAAGAACGGTATTTAGCGTTAACAGCTCGGAGACACCGAACCATGAACGCTACTCTTCTCCAACAACACCTTCGCTCGGCCACAGGCACCACGATTTCAACTCAGACTGTCCGAAACCGGCTCCATGCTGTAGGTCTGAATGCTCGCCGACCGATGGTATGTGTTAGATTAACATCAAGGCATCGTCGCGACCGCAGGGAGTGGGCAACCGAGCATGTCAACTGGAGGAAAAATGAATGGAGCAATTTTCTGTTTTCTGACGAGTCCCGTTTTCCTGTGCATCCGGATAATAGGCGTATTTTCATGTGGAGGGACCGTGGCAGTAGGAATAATCCTGCGTTCGTGCACGAAAGTGTCAGATTTGGCGGTGGAGGAGTGTTGGTGTATGGTGGCATCTCCATTGTCGGGCGCACTGACCTCTACATCATTCGAGATGGAGCTCTGAGTGGTCGCCGATATAGGGATGAGATCCTCAGACCTATTGTAGTCCCTTACGCTGCAGCAATCGGAGATAACTTCATTTTAATGGACGATAACTGCAGGCCACATCGTGCAAACCTGGTGGAGGATTTCCTTTTCGAGGAAGGAATCGTTCGAATGGAATGGCCAGCGTGTTCTCCAGACATGAATCCAATCGAGCACGTTTGGGACGCTCTAGGAAGACGAGTTTCTGGCTTCCAACAACCACCACAAACTCTCCAAGAACTGGAAAGAGCTCTTCTGGAAGAGTGGGGCAGAATACCCCAACTCGTCATTAATAGCCTCAAAGGTGTTCAACGTTGCTGGCCGCCCGTGGAAACCATACCCCCTACTGAAAATCATTTTCTTTGTAGAAAACACCTTTTCTTATTCTTTTTTTCTCATATGCACAATGTGTTTTTTCCTTTAGTACACAAATGCGCAATAAAATGCATTTTTTTCTGCCAAACATGTGTAATTTATTCTCATATAGCATACTATGTCTGTCGACCATGTATCAATCAGCTAAACAGTTTACCAGATACAAAATCCACCTAAAACTGCAATATCCTTTAATTGTTTTGAGCAGTGTATATATATATAGCTTATACTATAATGCGAGCAAAAATTGTGTGTATGTATGTGTGTGTGTGAGAGTGTGAAAATTTTATCTTAAAAACGGCTCTAACGATTTTGGCGAAATTTTGTATTTTACCATTTTCGAGCATGATAAGACATTTGGGCTAGGTCACGTGTTCGAGAAAATTCGATTAGTGGGTCATTTTGGGTCGTAATGGGTCAAGGTCAAGCTAATTCTATCTAAAAAACGGCTCAAGCGATTTTGACCAAATTTCACATCCAACAGTTTTTCGACACGAAGAAACTATTGGGCTAGGTCACATGTGCAAGAAACTTCGATTAGTGGGTCCTTTTTGGGTCACTATGGGTCAAGCCAATTTTATCTAAAAAACAGCTCTAACGATTTTCACCAAACTCTATATTCTACAGTTTTGGATTACGAGAAAACTATTGGGCTAAGTCACATGTTCGGTAAAATTCGATTAGTGGGTCATTTTTGGGTCACCGTGGGTTAAGCTAAGTTTATCTAGATAACTTCTTTAACGATTTTGACGAAATGTTTCACCCTACTGTTTTCGGGCACGAAAAGGCCATTGGGATGTGTCTCGTGTTCGAGAAAATTCTATTAGTGGGTCATTCTGGGCCATAATGGGTCAGGGTCAAGTTAATTATATCTAGAGAACGCTCAATCGATTTTGACTAAATTTTGTATCTAACCATTTTCGGGCACGGAAAGATCATTGGGATGGGTCTCGTGTTCGAGAAAGTTCGATTAGTGAGTCATTTTGGGTCATAATGGGTCAGGGTCAAGCTAATTATATCTAAAGAACGGCTTAATCGATTTTAACTAAATTTTGTATCTAACCATTTTCGGGCACGAAAAGACCATTGGGATGGGTCACGTGTTCGAGATAATTGGATTAGTGGGTCATTTTTGGGTCACTGTGGGTCAAGCTAAGTTTAACTAGATAACGGCTCGAACGATTTTGACGAAATTTTGCACCCTACTGTTTTCGGGCACGAAAAGACCATTGGGATGGGTCTCGTGTTCGAGAAAATTCGATCAGTGGCTCATTTTGTGTCATAATGGGTCTAGGTCAAGCTAATTATATCTAGAGAACGACTCAATGAATTTTGACTAAATTTTGTATCTAGCCATTTTCGGGCAACAAAAAAGCCATTGGGATGGGTAACGTATTCATGAAAATTGGATTAGTGGGTCGTTTTTGGGTCACCGTGGGTCCAGTTAAGTTTATCTAGATAACGGCACTACGATTTGATGAAATTCTGTAATCTATCGTTTTCGGGCACGAAAAGACCATTGGGATGGGTCACGTGTTTGAGAAAATTCAATTAGTGGGTCATTCTGGGTCATAATGGGTCGGGGTCAAGCTAATTATATCTAAAAAAACGGCTCAAGACATTTAAAAAAAAAATTTAATATACGGCCGTTTCTGGTCATGAGCCATTGGGCTAAGTCACATGTTCGAGAAAACATGGGTCACAATGGTCATTTGGGTCACAATGGGCCAGGGTCAAGCTAATTGAATATAAAAACATGCTCAAAACATTTTGACCAAATTTTATATTACGTATACCGCTTCTGGACATGAGAAGAGAATTGGGCTAAGCCACATGTTCGAGAAAATTCGATTAGTGGGTCATTTTGGGTCACATTGGGTCAGGGTCCAGGTAATTGTATTTAAAAAACGGCTTAAACGATTTTGACTAAATTTTGTATTCTATCGTTTTCGGGCTTGAGAAGACCATTGGGCTAGGTCGCATGTTCAAGAAAATTCGATTAGTGGGTCATTTTGGATCACAATGGATCAGGGTCAAGCTAATTGTATTCAAAAAGCGCTTCAAAACATCTTGACATAATTTTGTATAATATTGTTTCCGGGCATGATAAGAGCATTGGGCAGGGCCGCACGTTCAAGAAAATTCAATCAATGTGTCATTTTGGGTCCTAATGGATCAGGATCAAGCTAACTGTATCTAAAAAACCGCTCAAAAGATTTTGACAAAACTTTGTACTACTCCGTTTCTGGACAAGATAAAATCATTGCGCTGGGTCGCATGCTCAAGAAAATTCTATTAGTGAGTCATTTTGGTGATAATGGATCGGGGTCAAGCTAACGGCATCTCAAAAAGGTTCAAACAATTTTGGCAAATTTTTTTATACCGTTTCACAGTACAAAAAGACCATTGAAATGGCTCACATCCGTCGATGAATTTCGGTTAGTGGTTTTTTGAATCAACGTGGATCAAGCTTATTTTACCTAGAAAACGACTAACGATTTTCACTAAATTTTGTATCCCATCGTTTTGAGGCTCGAGAAAAGCATTGTGATAGGTCGCATGTTCGAAAAAATTCGATTAGTGGTTCTTTTGGGTCACTATGTTTCACGGTCAAGCTAATTGCATCTAAAACAGCAAGAATGATTCAGTGGGGAAAATATATCGAGATAAACAGAAAGCTAATTTTGACCGAGCTTAGCTCGGTCATTCCTGCTAGTATATATATATATATATATATATATAACCATTAATTAAACATAACCTACCACCATAAAAACCGTAATATTATGAATTAAAGCTGTAAGTATAAAAAAAGTGCCAAATAATTTATTATAAGAATTATTATGGAAGAAAAAATACCGACAAATACTGGACATCGACAAATAATGGAAAAGCTTATATATTGAATTACGTTTTCAAGGGCACAGAATTCAATGATATAAGCAATATTGTTGTTTTCTGTGAGAAAAATAAGCTAAAGCTAAAAATTATTTTCCTCTGTGCCCGAACAACCATTATAATCAAGTGAATAGATTAAAAATGAAAACAGAATAGAAACAAATAATATGAAATGGAAAAATGAATAAAACCTGTTTAAATATTTATAGGATATAAAATAGAAATAATACACAACATGCCGATTAATATTTCAGTATTTTTCAATATATCCACTCGCACATGGCTACCAAAATATCGTAAATATTAAGGTGAATAAAACAGTTAAGAAATCACAGTAATTGATACCAAAGGATGCAGTTAATACATTTTGAAATGCCATGATAAATGGAATTAATATAATATAAAATAAAATAAATAGAAAGTAATTACATTATTTAAAAAAACTAAAATGCACTATTAAATTAATTAATTACTATTTAACAATATCGTCAAAATTTAGCTAAAAAAATCCACCTGGTGTATGAAATTATAACTAAAAAGGAGCTGCAAAAGACAAAATTTATAACTTATCGTCAAAAGACAAATTTTGGTGCTGCCATCTAGTAGTATTTTTATTATTCAAATGTCACAAGATTAACAATTGAAAGCCTTAGAATGTAAAAAATTTTATTAACAGCAAAACCAAACAAATCCTTATATATAGATAATTATAAACCTAATATAAACCACACTATATATATTTTTTAAAACATTTGTTAATAAAATTTAAAAAAAAGCATTCAAAATATTCTATTATCTTACTCATTTAAACTACACTAAGAATTTAAATAATTCTATAACAATGATAATATATAGCATATAGCTATATGCTACAAAATAAAATAAATTCAATAATAATTAATATAAATATTAAATATAATATAAAAATCGTTAATAATAACTATTATACATAATTATAAAAAAAAGAACAGGAAATAAAAAACATATGGAAGTATATAGAAGATTATCAGATACTTAAATTCCCATTACCTAAAAATCTCAAATATAGTGTGTGGATTATTTTCATACAGCCATAAAAATCTTAAAGTATGAATGTAGGACATTCAAACACATTAAACCGATAATAAATTTTATAATACAAAGTGAAAATAGATCAATATTAAAAAGAATAGAGGAATAATAATAAAAATAATTACCCAATTTTAATACATACAGTATAATTTTATTTATATTAAATATACATATATGTATATTAATCACTATAAAAATGGCATACTATTAGTAATTAATATGATGATGTCCTTAGTAAATTAAAATTTAATAACAAATGATTGTAAATAAGATAAAACTTTAATTACGCTAAATATAATATTAATGAAAGTCACCAATTACATATAAAATATCAAATCAACATCCGTATAAAATACGTATCAAAAATATAGTAATAATACAAAAGCCCCATTTTTTTTAATTAACCATTGCGTATTATCCAGAGAACACCAACCTCCTCCGTACTCTAACATCTACCCACCCATCCAGCCTATAATAATTTTTTTATATTATTTTACAATTTTTAATTTTTATAGATATTTATATATTTTTTATATATTTTTTTGTAATTTTGTTTATGCATGTGATATATATATATATATATATATATATATATATATATATATATTACATTATACAAAAAATATTTCTAGATTTTACGCAGGATTTCATATATAAAATAAGTTTTTGAAGATTCAAGCCAGAATAGAAATGAATAAGAATTCATATAATAAAAACATAAAAAAAAGTGATGCAGGTGTGACGTTTAAGTTTTAAAAATATTTTGCAAGTTTAACATTTTTCTTTTAAAGTATATTTTAAATGTTACAGTTCATAAAACATTCAACTATGCATACTTTCACAAAATTATACTAAAAATTATATTTCCAACTTTATGATATTCAAAATTCAAGGATGTAATTTTTTTTTTTTTCATGAATGATATTCCGGTTTCTAAGTATATTTTTCTAAAATTACAATTAATTATATTGAACTTGCATTAAAATTTCTAAAAATTAAATAGTTGCTACATTTTCAGAGAGTGGGTCTAAGCATTATCACCTTTTATTTTAAACATCAATAAAGGCAAACTTCAATAGAGGCATATTTCGTTTAGGTAGAAATTATATCAAAATTTAAAAATAAACACTCTATAACAAACTTACAATTTAATGCAGGTACCATGAACAGATTTTACAGAATCGGGACCTTTTTCTAATATAGTAGACGCCCTCAAATCTGCACATCATCACGGATGTAAACAATGAAACTCTTGGTTCAGATGTAGTGACAAAATTGCAGAATTTTTTAGTTTTATATCATTCTGTATGTATTTTAATATGTAATTCTAGATAATGTGACTGTGATGTTTCATGAAGGAAAAATAAATTTATTTCTGAAAAAAAAATCAAGATATTGCTTATATCACTGATAATCACAATCTTTTTACCAAATATATTTATGTATTAAACAAGCTTTTTTTTTTTTATTAAGGCTGTCTAAACCTGAAATAAACTTTCCTTACTTTAAGTTTTTGATGTGAATTGATAGAGTGATATGAGGAAAGATTCATGAAATAATTCAAGGAAAATGTATCTCATCTTTATTATGCATATTTAATTATTAATTATTTACTTGACCTTTACTTTTACTAATTTAATTATTTTTAAAGTTCTTACTTCTAATCATTTTAGTTTATTGCTTTGCTTAATTATTTTAATATTTTACTATATTGCAAGCATTCATTGTAATTTTGATTGCATTATTACTTCAAATTACCATTTAAAAAATGTAAACAAAGCAATGATCAGAAATGTGCAAAATTCTAAAATAAACACATCCTCTGGTCCCAAGCTGTGCAGATTTAAGAGAGTTTACTGTATACACTGTTGCCTTAACCTTTTGAGCAGATGAGTGACTTTTCTGTTGTTTTACAAAACTATTCATAAAACACTAATTAATAAAAATATTGATTGGCAAATTGCTGTTAAAATACCAAGCAACTGTCTTCCTTTGAGACACTTACAAAAATAAAGCTATCTTGAAATATATTCAACTACAGTCAACTTAACTCATACTTTAACAACAGAAAGCTATCCCAATTGCTCAGAGAGAAAGTATAAAATTTATTACATTTATCGCCTATTAATTTAGGCATATTGTAATAAACAACTTATCCTATACTCTGTTTATTGGAAAATATTAGTCTAATACTTCCTCTTAATGGCGGATCTTTACATATTTGATGTCAAATGGCATGAGTAATTAACACCAAAACTCAAACTTTGACAAGATATTGCCTCAAAACTTTTAAATTACACATAAATCATTTTTTTAATTTAGTTATAATTGTAATTATATTTAAAATCATTATAAAATACTCATTTTTTAGTCAGTTCAATAAACAAGTTAAAATTGCACATGTTACATCATTCTAAGAAGCTCAGGAAAAACACTGACATAAGATAGAAATATTTAAATATTTTTAGAGTAGCTTAATACTTACGTAACCTTCTACAACGGTTTGTGATTGCAACGAAGGATGCTATGATATTTATGATATTTCATCCTCAATGATTTTTCTTGCTACCATCTCCTTCATTTCAGAAGAAGGATAACTACAAAAATACAAACATTGATACTTCATTAAAAATAATATGCTTCCCCATTCCCTTTTATCATTAAGAGGATTGGATACTTCATTGACGCTGTATACCAACAATGTTAATTTTTCTGACACAAATTTTTCACTACATAATTGCCTTTAGAGCCTTCATTCTTTTGTAAAACCTGATAAGATATGTCTTAAATTGCCCTAAGTACAATAAAAGTGTCAATATTTTCAGAATATTTGTAATCTAATTACGTTTAAAAATATTTGTGAAGATCTTAAGTGTCGCCACATCACAGAGGTGAAATGATTTAATAACAGTTTGATCTCATATATTTAAAAAGTAATTACCGTAATTTCTGGCGTATAATCCGCGGATCAAACAATCATGTTTCGACCCAGAATTTTTTTAAAATAAAAGGTAACTTTTTAGATCGCAGCAAATATATCTCTTCAATTACTGAATACAATTTCTGGGTCAAAACAGAATTTTTTGATCTGCGGATTATACGCAGGATATTACACGTACAAATATTCAGCAAAATATTGACACTTTTAATATACCTTTAGACATATCGTATGAAGTTTTAAAAAATAATGGAAGTTCTAAAAAGCAATTTTATAGTAGAAAATTTGTGTGAGAAAAATTAACGTTGTTAGTATACAACATCAACGAAGTTTCCAATCCTCTTAATGATTTCCATAAAAGTGAACAACTAACATTAGCAATTACAATTTGAAACATTAACAATTTTCAGTTTAGTTTCTAAAAATTGCATTTGGTCATTTAAATGAAAATGTACATCAAAATATTGATTTTTACTTTGAAAATAAGTGTAAAAATGTTAGTAATAAATAAATTTATACTAAAGTTCATATTGATAAATCACTTCAATATTTTGTCTTTTTGTGACAACACTGAACTCGGATTGAGGGGAATCTTTGATTCAATTATTCAACTCTAATCGTTGTTTTTCCCTTGAAAGCAACTAGATTGGTGAGTTGTGAAAATAAAATAATTTTCTTTCTGTAAAAAATGGAGATGACATGTTGATTGAAAAAGCATAAAAATTGTCTGTTTCTACTTAAAAAAAATTTTTTTTTGCTAGTTTTCTAATATACAATATATATATATATAATAATAATAAGCGTTAATTGTTTGCTCACACATGTTTTCAGCAAATAAAAAACATACTGAAAATTTTCTGAAAAGCCATGTCAAGTCACATAAAGAACTGGTCATTAATTAGAATACTGCTTAAAATTTTACGATTGCACTTATACCAAGCAGAGCAAAAAAATGTCAGGTAACAACTGATCATACAGCCTCACAAACAAGCTAAATTCTTTGCAAAAATATAGTATCAATCAAGGTATGTTAGAATATATTCAAGACAGTTCATTAATATATCTGTATATATAAATATACTGATAAATTACTTACGCATTTCCACAAATTGATACCATTTTTGCTACAATGATTCTTACAAGAGCTGCTCGATGAGAAGAGGAATATATTCCTTTCTCAAATACCGGAATCAAATTACGACTGTCAGGATGACACCTGTGCCATTCTTTAACATCTATCAAGTTGACTGATTTATCTAACTCCTGAAAAAATATATTTTTTAATTAATAATAATAATTTAAATTGTCACACTGTACACTTAACAGGAAATTTTAAAAACAGTTTACCTCAGAAATACTCTCATTGCTTCCTTCATATGGTTTTATCTCTTCTCCTATGAATGAACAACTTGCTGAACAGCTTGCTACAGAGCTGATAACTATATCCTTTTCAATAGGATTGTTGTGCACCGATTCTTGCGGTATAACTTCAACCAGGACAGTTTTCTAGAAGAAAAATGTAAATAAAGATAAATCTTAGAAATTTATGGTAACATTGAATAACACCTTCAGATAAAATTTAAAATTATGTCATATTGTAAATGTGAGTATTAATATTTGGATTTAACTTACTTTTTTCATAGCACTGATCAGCTGCATCAATCGTTTTCGAGGCCCCATCTTAATATTTAATTCTTTTAAATCCTCTTCATTTACATCAGTTAGTGTTTGTCCTGTTATTCCTTCACCTAATAAATAAATATGATACACCAGATTACTCCCACTGACTGCACAACATCACACATTCTGAAAAAGTCATAACCTCATATGCGTAAATAATTGTCAGTGATAGAAAGTCGCATAACTAAAATTGTTTTTCAAAAATTAAGTTCATAATATGAAGTAGCAATGATGGAACCCACTGTTGATGATGCTTTATACCAGACATGACAAAACAGAAGGACCTCCAGAAAGTTTATTACAAATCAAGGTTCAAAAGGAAAAACTACCCTGAATGGATGGTGAGTTTCAGATACAGATGACTATGTTATTTTGTTTTGAAAGCTCCGCATCACAAGATCCTGAAGTGAAAGGGTAAACACAAGTTTGTTAAAATCTTTAAAACTCTTTGTAAGAAAGTAAATATGTAGCCTGTATCATTGAGCCTTATAAATGCAACTTAGCCACAAGAAAAACTCAAGTCACAAGTGGTAACAAATGATATCTGAATTTTTTAATTATAACATATTCATGCCTGAACATATTTTATTAATATAGAGAAGCTTCTCAGGTAAATGTACATAAATATAATATGATACTAGCTATAATATGGCAATATAATATGGCAACTAGCTTTACTAATCACCACAGCACACTCAGAAATTTAAAAATGCAGACAATATAACTACCATATCCACAGGGAATTTTCTTCCCTACAGTTGGGCTCTACACATTACAATGAGCTTACATTTCTAGAACTATCTTGTACTGATAAGAGGATAAATATATCAAAACGGCTGCCTGTAAATAGTTTAAAATGTTGATAAGTGCTATTGCATTATCATCACATGTTCAAGAACTAAATCAAAATGATGAGATGACATTCCTTAGTAAATTAACAAAAATTAAAAAATAATAAATAAAATACTGAAAAATCTTCAAAGCAGTGCATGACGAATAACTAAAAATGCTTCTTCATATTTGTAATCCCGCCAAATTGAAATGGGTTTAAAATCAGCAAGACCCTCAGAGTTAATTAAGATGCTTCCTACTCCTTTTTCAACACGATAGGCATTGAGTCTACCATCCAACTACAGCGTTTTCATTTTCAGGCAATATAAGTAGACATCTTGATTTAAAATTATTATTTCTTTGATTTCACCCAATAAGGGATTGCTATTATCACCCATAATACAGCCATGAATGGCAACAAACAAACCTACTCTATATTCTGTGCCATAAACTTCTACTTTGTATGTGTTGAAGACTTTATCAAAATCTGAATAGCCCAAATCAATGAGATGTTCCTTACATATTGAATCTTGAACAAAAATGTTAGAACCACTTGTGCATTTCAGTTTTGTCCTCTGAGGTTCTCCAATGCCCCAAAAAGCACTCAGAGAGCTGGCACAATCTAATCATTGTTTTGGGCAAATTTTTGAAATTCGAACAGATCTGTGCATGCCTTTTAAACATTATGTTTTGCTTCAAAGCGCATACACTATACATGACGCAAAGGTCCGGAGTTCCTAATACATTCAGGATAGTTCAATAGGTGGTGGTGTTTGTTTATAAGATGAATGTCAGGAAATAAATTTCTAAACCGTTCTTCATGTTCTTTGATAAGATCATGAAGATAAGGAAGCATTGACACCTTAAGCCTTGGGCTATAAACTATCTCCACAATCCTGTTCAAAACCAAAATAAGGTTTAAATGCTCATCATCATCTTCTGGAACTACATCAGAAAGTAAAAATGAGAAGAGTCGCAATAAAAGCCAAGACTGCATGGCTCTTTGCTTGAGCTTATGATCTTGAAGATTTTTGAATATGGCCATGGTAAGGTTTGAAGAAGGCCTATTCTTAATTTCAGGAAGACCATATGGAAAGGATTTGACTCTCCCATTAAAAAGATCTAATGTAAAACATTTCTTCACACACATGTAATAATGTAAAACTAGTTTCATTTCCATCGGGCAAATTCCTTCGAGTAAATCATGCATAGGATCAAAAATGAAGTTTGAAGTGCAATGAAAATATTTTGACTTATGAAGGGGGCTGTCATTTCTTACCCAATTTGCTTTTTCTTTAGCTCTATTCAATCTCACTTCATCAACATGTTTATTGTACAATTCTTTTGTTCTCGGAGCTTGATTCATAGGTGCTCCACTTAAAAATTGTTCCCGATCTTCCATGCAAAGACGACAGAAATGGCTTGCCGCAGGGCTTAGAAATCCAAAGAGCTGATGGGCAGCTAACCCATCAGCACAAACACAAGCTATGCTTGCACGTAAAACTACAGGCTTTTCATTAATTATAGTATGCACACCATCACTGCTTTCGAGTTCTGATAAATCTGCTAAAAATGGGGCAAGTATTTTCCCCATTCCATATTTTTCAATATCTAGAGTATTACAAATTGCTAATACATGAATTACACCTAAGAATGAGTTAAAGTATTTCGGTAAATTTTGTATGGTGTAATAAAAAACGCCTAACTTATGCCCTTAAACTTTTGATCCTAGAGGATTATTCACAGTCAAGTCATCATAATACAGCTGTATCCTAAGTGCTTGTGGATATTTCTTTAAAAATTCGCTGTGTCTGCAGAAGTGCCCATCTGAAAATTTCCATAGCCATCCATCAGTATTTGGCAGTTCTGTTGTAACATATTCTTGAATAAAAGGATGTGATAAGATGAGTTTTAAAACATCAATTATAGATTCATAATGAAAGGTTTCATTAACTCCTTGAGGGGCACCGGTATATATTATATACCACCTATGATTAATAAATATTTACACCAGAAAATTTTTATTAAATTTTACTTTACTAACTTTGGTCGAAAAAAGCCGTAAAATTGCTTTTACTTATTTTGAAATAGAATTTTTCAAAGATTCCGGTTTGAGTTCAACATTATAGGAACACAATCACTTGCCCCTCAAGGGGTTAACTAATTTAGGATAAAAAAGACTAGTTTTGGGATTCAAAACGTGTTCCAATCTATCTCCTAGTGGAAGTTCCACAGGGTCTCTAAACACATAGTGTTCTTTTAAAGCCTTTATTTGGTCATCTATACTTTCCATTCCTTTAAAAGGAGTACCAAAATTAAAGTTTTTTAATAATGACTGTGCTTCAAGAGAATTAGCATCGATATCTTTTGATTGAAGGAAACTTGTAACTTTTTCCTTTAAATGATCTATTGTATCAGTAAAAAGGGACTCTGTTTCATGCATAACATGATTTAAAGAAAAACCGCAGTGAAACTGATGTTTGATCTTAAATTAGCAACCATTCTGATAGCAGATGCTGAAGGATTAAATTTCATAACTTCAGTTTTATATGAGGCTTTTGGCAGAATATGTGATGGTGCAGTTGGTCATTCGTAAGGACAGCTAGGCTGTACACATGATACATAATTTTTTTCTGAACTTTCTTTAGACCATAATTCTTTGTCGTATGCCATTAAATAATATTTAAAAGATCTAAACAAAGTGAAGGTCCTTTTACATCCATCTTGTCCACATTCAAAACTTGAGTTTTTTGTCGAAACAGAAATTGCATTAAAATGCCGCAGGTGATAAAGTTTTTTCACACTGTCCATATTTTTACCACATTTGGAACATATTACTGACACCATTATTGAAAAAAGTGAATGCAGGGTAGAACTGTTATTTTCCTAGATAAAAAGTTGTCAAAGACAATAAATAAATAAACAGTAGTAACATGAATAAAATAAAATATATCAGGAATGTTTGTAGTTTTATTTTTTTTTTTAAATGGCATGCCAAATTATACATTTTTTGTTATATCAAATAAAGTCCCAAAAAAGAAAGAAATATCATGCTTCAAGCATAGGTTATGAAACAATTTCCAACACTTCCAGAATACTTTTAAAAATTTTTTCAGTTTAACAGGGTGAAGAAGATATCTAAGTAAATAGCTTAAAAAACATATAACACAAGCAGATTTCAACAATTATAGTACATAGCCAGAAAAGCTGCCCAAATCCAGGGCTGCGGAGTCGGAGTCGGGCCCATTTTTGAGCGAAAGAGTTGGAGTCTGATCTGTTAAATTTTCCGGAGTCGCAATCAGAGATTTTACAATCAGGTCTGTGTTGTCGGAGTTGGCCCATTTTGGAGCAAAAGAGTAGGAATTGGATCTGTTAAAAATATGTTTTAAATGAGGTAAAGAAATATTTAAAAAGCGATTTGGGTCAATAAAAACATTTCTTAAAAAAATTACGAAATTTAAATTTTTATATGCCCTCCCCCAGCCCTATAAGTTATATTTAATAAAATTTTCCTACTACACTGACAAAGACAGACAAAAAAAGTCCCATTCATATAAGACTCAAATTGACCGAGTTATGGAACTTTAAAAAATGCATGACTTATACCACTTTTCTGCATATGAACACTGATGGGTTCCGCCATGCTTTGATGGGTCTTATACCAAGTGCTTAAAGTATTCAAAGCACATATTTCATGTGCATCTGCGACTTGAAAAAACTCATACAAGCATTGAGTTAACTTTTATTAAGTTTCAGATTGACAAAAATCATTGTATTTTAACATATATTTTATTTTGTAAGGATTTGAGACTGTTTCTTTCATGGTTTCTTTTAACAAAAACAATGTTATTTTTATAAGTTTTTATTTAACTTCAGTGATCGTATTGTATGTTTTTCCAGTTCAAAATTTGTACTCGAACTCACTTTCAAATATTCGATCGATCATTAAATTTTACATACTGACGTAAATCCGATGACAATCTAATATTATGATTTTCGCTGGTTACCATTTATACTTATTTTACAGGACAACACAAGACATTTCGGATTTTACCGCCAAGAAATTTAACAACAAGTTTTAGATTAGATAACACAAGATTGCAAATGGTTGTGTTTTTTAACTTTCATGTATTTTTTAGCACTAAATCCGAAAATTACTTTAATTTTTAGCCTCCATGTTAGGATTTTTCGCAAATCATAAATTATCAAAGTTAAAAAATAACAAAAATTGGATACTAAAAAATAGAGGAGATGACTGTATTTTTTAACTTTTTATAATTGATTTTTACGCACTTTTTAGCACTGAATCTGAAAATGACCTTAATTATTAACCATCACGTTAAAATTGTTTTGCAAATCGTAAATGTGAAACTTAAAATATAGCGAAAATCCAATACTATAAAAACGTTTATAATTATTTTTAATTCAATAAATTATTCAATTTTTTGGCTTATACTAGGGGCTCAGCTATACTCAGCTAAACAACTGAGGGATACGATGAGGTGGGGGAAGCGGTTCAAATTTAACTTTGAAATTTACAATTTGCGAAAAATCCTGACATGACGGTTAAAACTGAAGGTCATTTATAGATTCAGCGGTAAAAAATACATAAAAAATCAATTATCAAAAGTTAAAAACACAATAATTACATCTATTTTATAGTATAAAATTTTCGCTATTTTTGTCTTTTTATAACTATAAAATTTACGCTTGGCAAAATATCTTTACATGATGGTACAAAATGAAGATCCATTTCGGATTCAACGGTACAGAATACATAAGAAACAATTATCAAAAGCTAAAACTTAATTTTCATCATTTTATTTAACAAAAATCCTGTTTTTTTTTCCTTCTTATAGGTTTATTACAAATTGTATATTTTGCATTAATATGTCAAACTGATTAAAGATTTCAAATTTATAATGCAACGTTAATTTTACTCTCAACCGTTTCTTTAATATATCTGACGAAATTATATTTCTACTAAATTTGTGAGTGACCCCTAATTTGCAGCAAAAAATATGTTCCAACTTTAATCAGTTATTACTCGGTCAATTTTAATCGTAGAATAACGCGACTTTTTTTGTTTTATTTGTCAGTGTAGCAGGAAAATTTTACTAAATATAACTTATAGGACCAGGGGGCCGTATAAAAATTTTAATTTCGTAATTTTTTAAGAAATGTTTTTATTGACCCAAATTGCTTTTAATATATTTCTTTACCTCATTTAAAACATTTTTGTAATTGGAACTATATATCTGTGACTAACGGTTTAGGTTTTAGCCATTGGATGCGATTGAGAATGGACACCCTGTATACAAAATTCATCTCGGTCATCTGCAAATGTTGCTCTTTCGTTTGATACAACACTTGACCATATTAAAAACATTTGCTTTTGCCCTCCGTATGTTTGGAGGGGGGGGGGGGAATTGAACCTTATCCTCCCATGGTAGCATATAAATAAATTTTATTTTTGTAACCTACAGACTGAGCTTTTTCTTTTCATACCAAACTTGACTACACTAAAAAGTTTTTGTTTTTGCCCCCATCCCACTAGGGAGGGGATTAGGCCCCATACCCCCATGGTGTCAGATCTTAGAGTTCGATGGAATATTATATTATGACAGGATTTTTTTTTTTCAAATTTCAAGTGGTGATGTAAAGTTGAAATGCGATTCTGCCCCCTCTCGGTGGGTAAGTGGCCCCCAAACGCCATGGGGACAGTGTTGACTCTAGAAAAAAGGGTCGCAGAGCGGGAATTTTTCAAGAAAGGAACAGTATTCTAAGAAAGGTACATTTTTCAAAAAGGGAATACTATTCTAAAAAAGGGTAAATTTTTTCAAAAAGGTATGTATTGTTTACGAATGATATTGAGTTATACATACAATACTGGGTACGATATTGATATTGCCGATATACGATACAAATTCTGGTAACTATTAGATTAAAAATTTCCCAGAACTTTTTGCTCAACCTTATATTAAGTGCTTAAATTTGAAACGAAACAGTTTCAAATTTAATAGTTATGGCTTTCCTGATTTTGTAGTAGTATTCTACTTCTTAGAATTTATTATCTTTTAAATGAAAAAATATGCAAAATGTACTTCAAAACAGCATCACAGAAGGAGTCAGTTTAATGGTAATCGGTATACAAAATACGATGATAGAAATATATCCTAAGGTGCTAATTCATCTTATAGAAAACTAAAAAGTAGTCAATTTGATAGTGATTTTTGTTTCAATCGGCAGTTTATAATACAGATTTATTGAGATCTATCCAGAGTTTATTGCAGCAAAATATGTGAATGAGATATAGAAATACGAGAATCCCTATAAAATGGCCTATATTGTACATTAAATAATTTAGTTTTATAAAGCGTGCACATTTAATTCACTTTACAAACCTAAACAAAATTTTAAGTTATATGTTTAAAATTATTTTTTGCAATGGTAAATGCTACATTTTTACAAATTACATCTATTTATTTTTTAAGCATGTTCCTATATTCTGCAGCATTTTACAAATAATTTTACATTTATCATTTTAAACTAGCATCTAATTTTATTTTTAATACATAATACGACATATAATTAGTAGTTTTGTTTCTTTTATTATAGGGGGAACTAGGGATACTTGACCCAAGGCCTTTTTCTCAGAATTGGGAAAGTTTTGAAAGTTAGGAGTGGCATGGCTTCTTATCTTTCAATTAGTAGACCATACGGTAAAAATAACAACTGAATCGCTGCATAAGTTTTCAAATTATCAGACAAAATACATTTTTATGCTCCAAAAGTAATTTTTTTTTGTGCTGTAAACTCTGTTGGTATAATTTTTTTTTGTTTAAAAGGTAGGACTTTTTTAATTGGTCACTTGTCTTGTACATGTTTTTAGCTCTAATAACATGTATAATATTATTAATGTACGTATTAGCAAATGGCTGCATTTTGGAGTTATGTAGTAAATATGCAACTAGGGATACCTGACCCAAGTCGCCTAGGGATACGTGATCCAAGATTAGGATTAGTACTATTCAAATGCATTTAGCATATGTTTTATTTATGAATTTTGTTTTTCTCTTTCCTTATAGATGCCCCAAAAATATAAAAGAAAAGAGGAAGCTAAACCCAGAGAGGCTATTCCTTCTGGTATTTTGGAAAAGCTGTAGAAAAGGTTCTGGATGGTGCCCCATGTCATACAGTATCCAAAGAATTTGGTCTCTGTAGAAACACTTTAAGAAGATATGTCAGAAAAATCCAGTGAGGGCAAACAACAAATTTTGTTCCATCATATAAAGCAAAGCAAGTTTTTAATGAAAAAGAAGAAGAACTGTCTAACTATTTAGAAGCTGTGGCTCGCATGAATCATGGTTTGACCACCAAGTTAACTCCCAAGCTTGCTTATGACATAGCAGTGAAAAATAAAAAAAAGATATCCAGGAAATTGGGAAAAAGAAAAAGCAGCCGGCTATTTTTGGTTGCGAGGTTTCATGAGTAGAAATCCAGAACTGTCTTTAAGGAAACCAGAAGCCACCAGCTTATCTCGTTCTACCAGTTTTAATCGTCACAACGTCTCAACTTTTTTTAATAATTTAAGCGAGGTATTACGTAAATATCAGTTTGGACCTCACAGCATATGGAATGTGGATGAGACCGGAATAACAACAGTTCAAAAATGTCCAAAAGTGATAGCACCCTCGAAATCAAAACAAGTTGGTCTTGTAACTTCAGCCGAGAGGGGACAGTTAGTGGCAGTGTGTAATGGAATTAAAGCCTTGGGGAACAGCATCCCACCATTTTTAATTTTCCCTCGAGTGAAATTAAATCCAGCTTTTTTGTTTGGAGCTCCGACAGGTTCAGGTGCAGCAGCTCATGTTTCTGGTTGGATGACAGAAGAAAATTTTCTTCCATTCTTACACCATTTTGTTAAGTATGTAAGATGCTCAATTGAAAACAAAACTGTTACTGATAGATAATCATGAAAGTCATATATCGTTGGCTGCCATCGATTTTGCACGCGCCAATGGTATTATAATTCTAACATTCCCTCCACACTGTTCTCACAGACTCCAACCACTAGATGTATCAGTTTACTCTCCTTTCAAAAGATATTATAATGTTCATTGGACAAATCGCCTGATAATACACAATCCTGAAGAACCAATTACAAGTTATGATACAGCTCAACTTGTTGGAAAAGCATTTCTACAAGCATTTACACCCTCTAACAAGTGGTTTCAAAGCAACAGGCATTTCAACGATAGTATCTTTGCAGAAGAGGACTTCTTATGTTCAGAAGTAACTGATCGAACTAACCCAGATGATCATCCAGAACCATGCTCTTCCTCTATTTCAACAGAACAGCCTTCAACTTCAAGATGTGAACAAGTTGATACTCCATCAAATTCAAGTTCAGGAGGTTTCAGTGTTAGTCCTGAAAATATTAGTCCTTTTCCAAAGGTGGGGAAAAGAAAAATGACAACTAGAGGTCGCAAAAAAGGCAAGAGCGTGGTTCTGCCAGATTCACCAAATGAAAAATAAATTGAAACTAAACATAGAGCACAGAAAGAGAAGAAGCGAAAGAAAGAAAAAGCAATATCAATAAAACTACTATCATATTTAGGAGCACATAAAAAAGAAATTAAGAACGTTACCAACAAACCAGATACAGACAGCAAAAGTTGCGATCCCGACTTTGGCTTAAAGTCTATTGTCAATTCAGAATCAAAGTTGAGTGAGGAAGATGACAATCTCTGGAGTCGCAAAAGTAAACGACTGGGTTCTCTTCAAATATTGTGGGAAACGGAATATAAGAAGATTTGTTGGAAAGGTTCTGGAAATTAATTCTGACGGGCTTACTATTCAGTTTGCAAGAAGAATGGATGGTACCCAATTTAAATGGACTGAAATGGATGTCATATCAGAAGTTGATACTGACCAAATCGGGGCTATTCTTCATCCACCTGAGTTTTCCATGCAAAATGAAAGAATTACAAGTTTTATGTTTAAATATGACTTTACATTGGAAGTTGAATAAATTATTTTCTTATTCTGGAACTTGTTTAGGTGCAGAATGAACTTTCAGACTGCTAATATTTTTGAACTTTTTACAATAAAAATTAAAATTGGGCATATTAATCTTAGGCCTATGTAATAAAAATTATAAGTATTAACTTGTTTGGCAAAAATAAAAAGTTATTAAGCTTAATGTTAATTTTGTTCTTATGTAAAAGTGTTTTGTTTATAATTTAAAATCATACTCTCAAATCTATGACTTGGGTCAAGTATCCCTATTGGGTGGGTCAAGTATCCCTATATATCGGGATACTTGACAAAATTGAAAGTTTTAAATATTCATATTTTACTACTTTTACAAATAATAATTTCAGAATAATAATAATAAATATTGTGTAATACTTCATTTAGCATGCATAGACTGCATTTACACACCCATAAAGAATGTAAAAAAAAATAATTAAAATTCCAAAACTAACAATTAGGTCAAGTATTCCTAGTTTCCCCTATATTTTATATTTAAAAATTAAAATTTAATCTTTAAACGGCTTTTTCTCAAAACGGCATTTTTTACTCTTGCGCGCATGATTTCTCCAAAACTATACGAAGTAGAGCTTTAAAATTTTTGCCCTGCATAAATATTGATATTATCATGAAAATAAACTAGGATTATAAAGCTGTGTTCAATACAAAAAAAAATTATGCGATTGAATGCATGTAAAAATTCACAGTTTTTCTAATTTTTCTAATTAAATGTTAATTACACTTTATCTAATTAACCGATTACAAATATCCTAGTTCAAATTATAGATCAGAGTGTTATCTTTAATATAAGATAAAATTTATGCAAATACAATGAAATTAGCATGAGATATCGTGCGCGCAGTGAAATGTTATCCACTGTAAAAATTTTAAATAGGACTTTGAAATTGACCCCATGAATTTTTTTAAATTATAATATATCCAAAAAAAAAAAAAAATGTTAAACGTAGTTCAATATCACCAAATTTACTCTAAAAATTTTGTGCTTCTAGAGTGCTTATCTTTTTTATAAAAAAAAATGCTGAACTCATGACAAATTTCGCATGACAGTTTTATGACCGTTAAAAGTGTACTGTCCACTTAAGGGTTAAAAATAACTTTCCGGTTCATTTTTAGCTCCACTGAAAAACGTTAGTTTTCGTAAATTATGTTTTATCTGTTTAAATTTTCACTTCAAAATAAACGATTTATTGAATTATTTACAGTTACTTAAACTTTAAGAAGTCTTAAGAATGAATACTTCAGCATTAATATTGTTAGTCCAACGGGTTGCCTTATCTTAAAACAAAAGCACAAATTTTTAGTTATTCTGTTTTATTTTTCAGTCACCTATAACTAAAGAGAAAACTGTATAAAATGTGGAGTGTAATACATTACACTGCAATTAAAGGCGATACATTGTGTATTAGAATAATTTCTCCCCATGTGATAATATTAAATCATTGGTCAATTAATTGTTTGATGCTTGTGTACTAAATAACTTTGAACATTTAACAACAACTTTTGTTTTTCAGAACGGGTGGAAAAGATTGAATACTAATTAGAGTAGGTGGGGGGTAAAGCTACGCAAGGGGCAAAGATACGCACTGGCTGATTCAATATAAAGAAGCATTTCTACAATCATGACTGCTAGGTGGTAGTTTGGTCTCAAGTGTAGCAGTTGTGTGTTCAAACCTTGTGAAAAAAGTCCCACTCCGTGTCAAGAAAATGAGGCAAGTTTATATTTTCGAATTTTGATCTAATATTTTTTAAATTTCACTTTATTGTTTTGCTGACAATACTTCGAATTTTTACAAATTTAAAAATTCAGTGGAGAACGGAAGCTCTATAGCTCCTAATGCCGTATAGTTTACCTCGATTGCATGTGTTTAAACTTGTAGGTAGCCAGTTAAGTAAAATACTGTAGAATGGGGGTAAAAGTACGCATCCGTCTTGGGGCAAAGATACGCACAAGATGCGGGGTTTTGCCCTATCTTTTAACTAGATGTAAATCTTTCCACAATTACGTTGTGGAAAGATTTATTTTTTTATAAGTTGGTATTGATTAATATATAATAGCTTCTTAACTAATATAAGCTAGTTAACTACCTTTTTCTTTTTCTAGTTAAGTTTTTTTAAATATAGAACGTAGGTATCTAACTACCTACTTTTAAAAATCAATATTCTTGTTTTATATTCGATTCAGTTTAAGTATTAACCCTTATCTCCTATTAATGGTCTCACAGACCGCTGCTGTATTCAGTTTTCATAGCTTAACTTGTACGTTTCAATTTAACTATTGATGTTAGTTTAATTTTGATTCGTTTGGAAACTTAGTAGTATCGCTAAAGACTGCTAAAGCAGGAGAATTTTTATTAGAGGAGACAGGGGGAATGGCAACAGCTTAAGGGAATTTAATTTTTTTTCACCTCAGAAAATATTTATTTTGTAATAGTAAAAATTCTACAGCTAAATAATGATCTTTAGTATCTGTATAAATTTAGCCGTAATTATAACTGTAAAGTAAGCACACATAAAAAAAACTTCCTTTCAACCTCTGTACAGTGGCGGGATTACCCAGAATGCTGGGGTATTCTGCCACTGTTTCGGGGTAATGACGCCACACTTTCATGACATAGTAAATATATAAAATGGATACTAGGAAACACATAACCTACTGAAAATATTTAGAAAGCAATAATTTATCAAAATAATGAATAATTACAATGTCCCATAAGCTAGATTTATTAATGTCTTAAGCTTACAAATGAACTCAAATTGGAAAAGTCACCCTTTGTCTTGGTGGCGGCATTTACCCGAGAGGATAATATAGCGGAAATTCCCCAGCAGAGCCGAAAGAAGAACCGAACCTGTTCAACAAATTGCATCAAAATATCGGCGAATGCATGTAGATTACGTGTAATATTATCTGAAGTACCTAATGTTACAATAAAAGGTGCTTATCTCTACTCATTTGAAGCTCCAAAATATGAAGCAACTACATGAAAACTAAATTTTTCACTAGAACAAGCGAACGACGTACAACAACATCATTCTCACTCTAGGCACTGTTTAGATTGTTGGTTGCTATATTCACTATCTCAAACTGCAGTTAGTTTTTAAGCAAAGCAGGGTGGCGACATAACCCCAAGTGGCGCCATTCACCTGGTCTCTCACATAATAGGCCTTTACATAAAGTTTAGTTAGTTACAAAAACTTATCTTTATCCGGTCAACCGTTTTATTCATTCTACGATCAAGGGATCTTTGGGACCGCTAGCAGTATTTATGCACCAAATTTTTGTCACAATAGTTAGAGGTTAACTGTTATTCGCAATCCCACAGACCGCCTGTTTTTTTTTTTTTTTTTTTTTTTTAATGGTTTCACTTACAATTTTCAGTTTAACTATAAATACTAGTGACATTTACTAATGCTTTTGCGTAATTGTTTCGTTTTATTGGAAATGGGGCTAAAATACGCACTGCGTATCTTTGCCCCAACACTGCGAACTTTTACCCCAACCTATGGGGCAAAGATACGCAGAACAATGTTTTTTAAAAATTGCAATTTCTCCCAGAATTATAATTTGATAGAATGTCGGTTGATTGTATGAAAAGTGCGTATGTTTACCCCCAACTACTCTATATATTTTAAAGACTCTTAGTAATGGATTCTTAAAATATATTTTAACTGAAACAAGAAAGAAAATTCATGCGTCAAGCATAGATTATGAAAGGCATTCCAACCCATTAAGGCAGTAACAAAACCTTTGAAAAGGGCTCATATGTCTACCATCTCTGGGAGACTGGAACCTGATGAACAGGGAAATTTGACCACATCTATGAAAGTGAGAAAAAAATAAGAAATAAAATATTTTGGATGATACAATAATAATAAAATAAAACATATAAACTTAATAATAAGGTGTGAAAAAATAAAGGATTAAAAAAATACCCTATGCATATATCTCACAATTTAAATAAATGATGAGAAAACGGTAATTTTCAGTTTGAGCACATCAAATTCCGGAAATTTTCTATTTTTTTACGTTTGAATGTCCAGTTTTAACTGTATAACACGATCACGTCTGAAATGGGTCATTCAATACCACTAGAGAGGATAAATGTTTGGTTGCTGTTTATTTTGAAATATTATACAAAACTTAAAACAATTACCTTATTTAATTAGTATAAAAAAGCTCACGGAACACAGTGTTAAATTATCGGTTTCAAATTTAACCTTTAAGAGGCCACACTAGTCACGGGAAGAAACAAAAACGCTAATGTTAAGTCTATGGACTAACTCGCTTGCATTTTAATATTTTTATTTATTTTTTGCATAGGATAGCTGAGGCTATCTGAGCTGATTATCCGGGCTAGTTTTTACTTTTTCGATTTTGGTTATAGTTTTTTTGTGAATTCGTAATTTTATAAATACATAGCACCTATACTCGTCATTCTGTCCGCATATAATAGCGCTAAAACTACCCCCATCCGAATTTGGTTTGAAATTAATTTTAATCGTTGCAGAATTTTGTCGAGTCATTTCAAATTTTATTAAAATCGAATATCTCTAGTTCGCGACTGTGACACGTCCTATTTAAGATGAAGTGCTATTATTTCCGTATTACTGAATTTGCAATAAATTTTATATTCATGCATTTTTGCATAAGAGTGCACCAGCTATTAAACCAAGATCCGAATACTTAGAAAACTAGTTAGAGGAAAGTAGGGCAATGGCGCTCACTTAAGGGAAAACATGAATAGGTATACAAATTTAGACAAAAAAATCAATATTTTATTAACGAAGTATAGGGGAGACCGAGGGAATGGCGACACCTTAAGGGAATTTAAATTTTTTACCTCAAAAAAAATGTTTATTTTTTAATAGTAAAAATTCTAAAGCTGAAACATGATCTTTAGTATCTGTATAAATTTAACCGTAATCATAACTGTAAAGTAAGCACACATAAAAAAATTTTCTTTCAACCTCTGTACAATGGCAGGATTACCCAGGACACTGGGGGTAATGACGCCACTCTATAATGACCTAGTAAATACATAAAATGGATACTAGGAAGCACATAACCTACTAAAAATATTTAGAAAGAAATAATTTATCAAAATAATGAATAATTACAATGTTCCTTAAGCTAGATTTATTAATGTGCTAAACTTACAATTTAACTCAAATTGGAAAAGTCACTCTTTGCCATGGTGGCGACATTACCCGGAGAGGACAATATAGTGGAAAACCCCCAGCAAAGCCGAAAGAAGAGCCGAACTTGTTCAGCAAATTGCATCAAAATGTTGGCGAATGCGTATAGATTACGGGTAATATTATCTTAAGTACCTGATGTTACAATAAAAGGCGCTTACCTCTACTCATTTGAAGCTCCAAAATAAGAAGCAACTAGATGAAAACTAAATTTTTCACTAGAACAAGCGAACGACGTACAACAAAACCATTCTCACTCTAGCACTTTTTCGATTGTTGGCCGCTACAGTGCAGGCGCAATCACTATCTCAAACTGCCGTTAGTTTTAAACTAGACGGGGTGGCGGCATAACCCCGAGTGGTGCAATTCCCCCGGTCTCCACCAACTCCAAAGCATAAGAAACAGTTTGCAATCAACCAATTTGCGTAAAAGTTTAAGAAATTTTTTTTATCGTTTTATTTAAATAACCATCAATTGAGCGATAATGCTCGACATGGTAGGGTAATTGCGATTAGAGTTTGAATACAACATTTAAGTAAGACAAAAGTCACATATGTAGTTGTGTGGACTGTTCACACCACTGCAGACTTTTTGCGACCACTTTACATATATTGTGCACACATACTGTGTCACACACATAGTGGGCTACTTTTTTAAAATTTAGGTTTTGATTTTCACCACTTTTTTGAAATCGTAAAATTAACCTAGTTTATTGACATGTTAATTAAGGCGAAACCAGGGGGAATTTTACCATCTCAAAAAAGTGGTGTTAATCAATAAATTTAAAACAAGTTGCCCACTGGCAACACTTCTTCTGGAATTCCACGCGAGCGCCATTAACCGTTATCGCCATGTTGAGTTTTAATGCATTATAATTGGCGTAACAACGCACTACAAAAATAAAAGCATGAAAGTACAGCTAAATGTATATAATTTGTAGACATAACGAGTAAATTAATATTTGAAAATAAGAGTTTACACTTACCTTCAAGTTAGATGTAGAATTTTATAATAAAACAACAGCAAACTAATGACGCGAGGACACAAATATACTTTCCTTCCGACGGTCACTATATCCTTACTGGGAACTTTCGAGTAAGTTCGCTAGGTGCCGGTAACGATCGCCCGTTTTCAATTCTATTCTGTTTAGAGATATTGGGTGAGCGGGATTAAACTTCTGAGCGTCATTATCCTAATTTCCCCTATAGTAGGAACGCACCTCGTTTGCCGTACAATTTCTGGCTTTTTTACATTAAGATATTTTCAATTTCTCAACCGGTTTCGAAAGTTAAAGTAATTTTTTTTAAACAATCTGAAACCAAAATCGAAAAAGTAAGGAGTAGCCCGGTTGCAGATCGTCCTCAACTATGCTATGCAAAAAAATTTCATTTACAAAATTAAAAGCTGCTGTGACAGAATTTGTCGTATAACTTGTGTGAGCTGTCACGGAGTCTTTCTTAATCAAAAGATGAACAAAATGATTTATTAACTCATAGGATACTGTTTCTTTACAAAACTTTATAAACAGGACTATTAGAATTCAAACTGACCTTTTCAAAAGTCTGTATGGATGCGCTGGATCTCCAAACTAAACAAAACTTCACCAGTATCTACAGTTAACCCGTAACTGCAGACGTGAGTCAAAATGACTCCTCGCTGTTCTTTGGCTCTGATTATCACGTGGTTTAAATCCTTGAATAAAATCATCTCCTCAGTACCGTCAAGTAGTTCTTTTGTCATTACATGATTTCCAGAATATATTGCTTTTCCAAAATAAATTTCAAAGCTGTTTACAAAAGACAAAAAAGGAAAAATAACATAGGAGTTTTTGACTCTATGTCTCTGATCGCGTAAGGAAATTACAAGTTAAACACCGAAAATTGAAAACAGCGATGGTTTGTGATACTGCTAACAGCATGTAAGTGTTAGGGAAGACCGGGTGAATGGCGCCACTCGGAGTTATGCCGCCACCCCGCCTATTTTAAAAACTAGCAGTAATTTGAGTAAGTGAATGCCATCTGGTGAATGCGCCTGCACTATAGCGGCCAACTATAGAAACAGTGCCTTAAGTGAGAGTGATTTTGTTGTACGTCGTTCGTTTCTTCTAGTGAAAAATTTAGTTTTCATCTCGCTGCTTCTTATTTTGGAGCTTCAAATGAGTAGAGGTAAGCACCTTTTATTGCAACATTAGATACTTAAGATAATATTACCCGTAATCTACATGCATTCGCCGTGATTTTGATGCAATTTGACGAACAAGTTTGGTTCTTCTTTCGGCTTTGCTAGGGGATTTCCGCTATATTATCCTCTCGGGATAATGCCGACAACATCGCAAAGGGTGACTTTTCCAATTTGAGTTAAATTGTAAGCTTAGCACATTAATAAATCTAGCTAAAGGAATATTGTAATTATTTATTATTTTGCTAAATTATTGCTTTCTAAATATTTTCAGAAGGTTTTGATTTTCCTTGTATCCATTTTATGTATCTACTAGGTCATTAAAGAGTGGGCTCATGACCCCGAAACAGAGGCCGAATTACCCCAGTATCCTGGGTAATCCCGCCATTGTATAGAGGTTGAAATAATTTTTTTTATGCGTGCTTACTTTACAGTTATGATTACGGTTAAATTTATACAGATAGGGGAGACCGGGGGAATGGCGACACCTTAAGGGAATTTAAATTTTTTCACCTCGAAAAAATGTTTATTTTTTAATAGTAAAAATTCTAAAGCTGAATCATGATCTTTAGTATCTGTATAAATTTAACCGTAATCATAACTGTAAAGTAAGCATACATAAAAAAATATTTTTTAAACCTCTGCACAGTGGCGGGATTACCCAGGACACTGGGGTAATTCCGCCACTGTACCGGGGTAATGCCGCCACTCTTTAATGACCTAGTACATGCATCAAATGGATACTAGGAAACACACAACCTACTGAAAATAGTTAGAAAGCAATGTAATTGAGTAGAATAATCGTTAAGCTTACAATTTACTTCATATTGCAAAAGTCACTCTGCTGAATCGGCTCCACTACATTAAAATGAGGCCATTTCTCACCCGATTTGCATGGCGGCGGCATTACCCCGAGAGGACAATATGGCGGAAATCCCCAAGCAAAGCCGAAAGAAGAACCGAACTTGTTCAACACATTGCATCAAAATGTCGGCGAATGCATGTAGATTACGTGTCATATTATCTTAAATACCTAATGTTACAATAAAAGGTGCTTATCTCTACTCATTTGAAGCTCCAAAATAATAAGCAACTTGATGAAAACTATATTTTTCACTAGAACAAACTAACTACGTACAGCAAAGTCACTCTCACTTTAGGCACTGTTTATATTGTTCGCCGCTATAGTGCAGGCACATTCACTATCTCAAACTGCCCTTAGTTTTTAAACTAGATGGGGTGGCGGCATAACCCGGGTTGGCGGCATTCCCCCGGTCTCCCCTACTAAAGATAATGATTCAGCTTTATAATTTTTGCTATTAAAAATTAAACATTCCCTTAAGGTTTCGCCATTACCCCGGCCTCCCCAATAGGAGTATTCTTGAATTAAATAATCTTCAAATAACCCTTTATGCGACGGCGATATTTTAAAGAACCATTAAAATGACTTGTAAAATTCATTTAACCCTTAACCGGAAACGTACGTCTGTGAGATGGTTGCGTCTACATATCTGCCCTTAATATTTTCTCTCTCCGACATTCCAAACTTATTTTTATGCTGTTTTATTAAAAAATTGGTCCTGTTAATGCAATACTATTAAAGATTAAATATTTAAGTTCACTATTTGGTAAATTATTAAGTATTCTGTTTGTGCACGGGATTTTCACGTTTTCACTTAAGGTATTAATACATCGAGTACTAGTAATACAGTTTAGAATGAGTTACATATACTTTATTTTATCTTGTTCCCAAAGCATTACTGGTTGCACAAAACAAATATATTTTTAAAAGGATGATTTTTTTTGCCTTTGCATCTTTTCAGCTTTCTTGACGTTGAAAGTTTGGTTGTGGGAGGGGGGGGGAGTGTCAGTTCGGAAATATTTCTATGATAAGAGTATTACAAGCAGGAATGACCGAGCTAAGTTCGGTCAAAATTAGCCTTGTGTTCAATTCGATATTTCATTCTCACTGTATCATTCTTGCTGTTTAGATACAATTGGCATGATCCTTAGAAAAATTGATCCAAAATGACCCACTAACCGAATTTTTTTAAAACATGCGGTCTAACCAATGCTCTTCTCGAACCCGAAAACGAAACGATAGAATATAAATTTAGTCAAAATAGTTAAATTCGTTTTATAGATAAAATTAGCTTGACCCACGGTAACCCAAAAGGGACCCACTAACCTGAATTTATCGAATATGTGACATATCGCAACGGTCTTCTCGTGCTGGGAAACAATGTAATAAAAACTCTTGGCAAAATTATTTGAGCCGTTTTTAGATACAATTAGCTTGACCAACAGTGACCCAAAAATGACCCACTAATCGAATTTTCTCGAACATGTGACTGAGCCCAGTGGTCTTTCCATTCTCAGAAATGATATAATAATAAATTTTGTCAAAATGTTTTAAGCCTTTTCTTAGAAACAATAAGCTGACCCACAATGACCCAAAAATGTCCCAGTAATAGAATTTTCTTGAACATGTGACTTAGCCCAATCGTCGTCTCATGCTTAGGAACGGTATAATACAAAAATTTTCAAAATTGTTTGAGTCGTTTATTAGATACAATTAGCTTGACCCACAGTGACCCATAAATGACCCACTAATCGAATTTTCTCGAACATGTGGCTTAGTCCAATGGTCTTCTCATGCCCAGAAACGGTATAATACAATATTTTGTCAAAATCGTTTGATTCGTTTTTTAGATACAATTAGATTAACCCACAGTGATCCAAAAAGACCCACTAATCGATTTTTCTCGAACATGTGACATAGTTCAATGGTCATCTCATGCCCAGAAGCGGTATATTACAAAACTTTGTCAAAATGTTTGAGCCTCTTTTTAGATTCAATTATTTTGACACTTGACCCATTGTGACCCAAAATGATCCATTAATCGAATTTTCTTGAACATGCAGCCTATCCCAATCGTATTCTCGTGCGCAAAACAGTAGAACATAAAATTTCGTCAAAATCATTAGAGCCGTTTTCTAGATAAACTTAGCTTGACCCACGGTGACCCAAAAATGACCCACTAATCAAATTTTCTCTAATATGTGACTTAGCCCATTAGTCTTCTCGTAATCCAAAACAGTAGATTACAAAATTTAGTCAAAATCGTTAGAGCCGGTTTTTAGATAAAATTAGCTTGACCCGAAGTGACCCAAAAATGACCCACTAATCGAAATTTCTCGAACATGTGACGTAGCCTAATAGTTTTCTCGTGCCCCAAAACGGTTGGATATAAAATTTAGTCAAAATCGATTGAGCCGTTTTTCAGATATAATTAGCTTGACCCTGATCCATTATGACCCAAAATGACCCACTAATCGAATTTTCTCGAACATGTGATCTAGCCCAATAGTCTTTTCGTGCCTGAAAATGGGAAAATACAAAATTTCGTCAAAATCGTTAGAGCCGTTTTTAAGATAAAATTTACATGCACACACGCATACATACACACACAATTTTTGCTCACATTATAGTATAAGATATTTGTACATTTCCTAATGCTAAAAGATTTGAGTGGAGTTAAAAATATTGCACAAAATTCCTATAAATTCAAATTTAATTTTAATTAGCAAAATTCTTTAAATGATTGTGTAAATCTTCTAATGTAGATTCAAATATTTTCATGAATTCATGATTTGGGACATAAATGGTTAAAATCCTTTGCTCTCTAAGCCCAAAAAGTAAGAGTTATTTAGAGATTTGTTTTCACAATTGTCTATAAATAAAATGAAACGCGATATTTTCTAACTTAACAAATATGTGTCTGTCTATTTTAACATCGTTTTTTCTGTGTACAAAATGCAAAACCTCTGAGAGTAGGGGAGACCAGGGTACAGTGGTCCACTTTTGCAGTTAACATTTTTTTTCTCTTTAACGGAGAGACCAATCTACCTGAAAATATTTTTGAATATTCTTTAAACCCTTTCTACATGCCTCATAATTTTCACAGAACATAATTTCCAATACATTTTTCAATTTTTTTTACATACACTCGTGAAGTGGACCAGTGTACCCCGGAAGTGGGGTACACTGGTCCACTCACTGGGGCACAGCGGTCCACTATTAGTTAATGTATAAAATTCAATATAAATCTATTTATAATTATTCTAATTTTTTTTATTTCCCCTTTACCTCCAAAATAATATAATAATACAAATTTGCAAGTAGCATTTTGAAATAAAAAAACATATAAAACTAAAGAATTATCAAAAAAATTATTATATTTTGAAAATAACAATATAAGAAACAGGAGTGATGGCAAACAAGTTATTAAGTACAAAACAATCAGCAAACATTAAGACAAATATGATGATGAAAAATTTATTAGAAGCTCAAAATAGTCAGGATAAAATCGTTTATAATGAGCTAACCATGTGCTCTGAAGTTATAAATAACCAATCCAGTGAAGTCATCTATTACTTATTAGGCTACAGTTATATTTTTCAACGGCAGTAAATACAAAACAAAATATTTCTTAATATGATAACTGTACAATGCATGATTTTCATTTCTCTCCTCCCCCCCCACCCCCCCAAAAAAACAGCAACAACAAAAAACAAAAAAAAACTGCTACATTGAACAAGAAAACTTATTTTAAAAATCACACGTGAACTGTTATCCATAATTTAGGAGAAAACTAAAGTGTCAGATGGTTACATTATAATCTGAACAACATAACATAAAATTTAAAGTGTGCCAAATGGCTACTCTATGCATTGTAGGGTTAAATAAGTTGTAATTTTTTTGTTTACTTTATTTTATAGTTAAATAACTATTTTAAAACAATATTTCTTTATAGAGAATAAGTAATTATTAAATATTTTGAAAATTCTTCATTACAGGAGCAGTATTCATTGTGGACCACTGTACCCCAGCAGTGGGCGGTCCACTGTGCCCCATGTTAAAGTTCAATACATACACATAAAAATATTATTTAAAGTTTTCTTTTAAGCATATAAGCTTTTAAATTTAATAAAGACCAGTGTTTTACTTTTTCAAAGAAGTTGTTTTATCTTATTTATCCATAACATTTAATTACTTAATAAAGAAAAGTATGATGATGAAAAATTTTACTTTTAGTAGATCAAAACAACCAGTCATGATAAAAGGGTTCATTCTGAGCTAACGATGTGTTCTGATGACTATAAGTAATCAATCCAATGCTGTTATCAATTAGCCTAAAAGAAAACTTCAGAAATTTAAAAATAAGTAAAATATAAGGGGTGGTCCACTGTGTAGGGGAGACCGGGGGAATGCCGCAAACCCGGGTTATGCCGGCACCCCACCTAGTTTTAAAACGAATGGCAGTTTGAGATAGTGAATGCGCCTGCACTATAGCGGCCAACAATAGAAACAGTGCCTAAAGTGAGAGTGACTTTGTTGTACGTCGTTCGTTTGTTCTAGTGAAAAATGTAGTTTTCATCTAGTTGCTTATTATTTTGGAGCTTCAAATGAGTAGAGATAAGCACTTTTTATTGTAAAATTAGGTACTTAAAATAATATGACCCCTAATCTACATGCATTGACTGACATTTTGATGCAATGTGTTGAACAAGTTCGGTTCTTCTTTCGGCTTTGCTTAGGGATTTCCGCCATATTGCCTTCTGGGGGTAATGCCGCCACCATGAAAATCGGGTGTGAAATGGCCTCATTTTAATGTAGTGGAGCCAATTCAAAAGAGTGACTTTTGCAATATGAAGTAAATTGTAAGCTTAGCCATTATTCTGCTCAATTACATTGCTTTCTAACTATTTTCTGTAGGTTGTGAGTTTCCTAGTATCCATTTGATGCATGTACTAGGTCATTAAAGAGTGGCGGAATTACCCCAGTATCCTGGGTAATCCCGCCACTGTGCAGAGGTTTAAAAAATATTTTTTTTTATGTATGCTTACTTTACAGTTATGATTACGGTTAAATTTATACAGATACTAAAGATCATGATTCAGCTTTAAATTTTTTACTATTAAAAAATAAACATTTTTTCGAGGTGAAAAAATTTAAATTCCCTTTTGGTGTCGCCATTCCCCGGTCTCCCCTACTTAGGTCCACTGTACCCTGGTCCCCCCTATACTTTTCAAAGACGTATAGTTGTACTCTGTATGATAGTGCGCAAAGCAGTCTCGTACTTCATGAATTCATCGGAAACACGAAAACAGTACAGGTTATGAAAGCTAATTAAGTGTGCGATAACAAAAACCTAGTTTTATCGAAATTGAGCCGCAGAAAAAAAAAAAAATGTTCTTGCTTGAAAATCGACTGACAGATTTCACAATTTTTCAAATTTAAAATCTTGAAAATTATATTTAAAAGCTATTTTTTAAATTTTAAATAGGTTTTGCCCCATCAAAAAAAGGCTACTGTTGAAATACCAATGATTTGATAATCGATAAATTTATTTGAACGCTAAGGCTGGACCCCGTATTCTGAAACATAATTTTATGAAGAACGCGTGAAATAACATCAAGGCTTTTGAGCGATTCCGTTTAAATGTCTGTAACTTGGTAAATAAATTCGGTAATCTAAATTCGCTCGAGGCGCATATTCAATTTCATTCAGAAAGTAACATAATGTAAAAAAAAAAAATTGTAATCAAAGAACAGTGTGCAATCCTCATAACTCTCATCTGCTATCAGCGGTCTCACAGACCGCGGAGTTTTTCACTTTTTCACAGTATATCTTGTAATTTTCAGTTTAACTATATAGACTGCTTAAATTTTGTTGCATTTAGAGCCCTATTACTATCACTAGAGAATATTGAATTGCTGAATTTTAATTATAATAGTCCTGTAGGGGAAAGTAGGGGAATGGCGCTCACTTACGGGAAAACATGAATAGCCAGTGAAATTTACACAAAAAATCAATATTTTAATAATGAAGTATAACTCTGAAGCATAAGAAACAGTTTTCAATCACCTAATCTGCATAAAAGTTTTAGAAAAATTTTTAATCGTTTTATTTAAATAACAATGGATGGAGCGGTAATGTCCGACATGGTAAGGTAATTGCGCTCAAAATTTGAATACAATATTTAAGTTGGACCTATTTATAGTTGGCGTAATAACGCACTACAAAAGTAAATAAATGAATGAACGTACAGCTAAATGTATATATTTTTTAGAAATAATGAGTAAATCATCATTTGAAAATAAGAGTGTACACTTACCTTCAAGTTAGATGTTGTAGAATTTTATTCTAAAACAACTTCAAACTTATAACGTGGAGACACAAAAATACTTTCCTCTCGACGGGCACTATATCCTTACTAGGAACTTAGGATGAAATTCGCTAGTTGCCGGTACCGATCGCACGTTTTCAATTCTATTCTGTTTAGAGATATTTGGGTGAGCGGGATTGCCCGCTGAGCTTCATTACCCTACGTTCCCCTACATAAACTTTAACGCACAAAATATTATTTCCGTACTAATGTATCATTTTATTCATATTTAGATTAAGCGGTCTGACAGACTGCTCACAGTAGTTATGCGACAATTTTGTCACACCTCTTAAGCGTTAAATTAAATATTTTCATTAAAAAAAATGTTGGTAAATTATGTACGCAGTATATGTTTGTAAATTAGTTTTTCAACGCTACCATATTTGCAAATGTGGACATGCTTCAGACTGATAAATTTGCTAGATATTATTAATATATAAGAATATGTTCGAGTATAAAATTCTCTAAACATGTAATAATCGAATCGTAGTTCTATATTTGTCCTTCAAGAATTTTAATCAAATTTCAAAATATGTCATCGTAAATCTTTGTCATAAGTAATAAAACAAAAATTGTACAAAAAATATATTTTTTATCTTTAACTTAATAACATCAAAGCATCTATTCATAATAAATGATGAGATGCTTTATATTTAATGGCTGAACCAATCCATTAGCTGGCAATAGGTCCACAAAAAATTTGAATGTCTAAACATTTAATTATTTTATCATGACAAAGCATCCATGCAAATATTTTTAAAGCGAGAAAGAACAGCAAGTAAACATGCATACATCTTTTAACTTAAAAACTGAAAAATAAACTTAAATAATGAGGATTTTAAGTGATAAATAACTGTCGAAGGAGTAAAAGTGATGATGAACACTATTTTATGTAAATGGATTTCATACACTCAAGACATCGATTTGGGATAGAAAGTATTTGGAAAGCAGCCAAAAATGATTTGATAACTTTAAAGAATAATGCGACAAAAGGTTAAAGAAGTTTTTATTTTCCATGCTTTTTTATTATTTTTAAGAAACAATAAACAATTTTCTAGATGTGACATTGTTATTTGTTCAAAAATGTCTTTTCAGTAATATTTATAATAACTCTTCTTTTAGCTATATTTAAAATCCTTGTTAATGCATAATTGCACATCATTTAAATAAAATTTCAAACAATTGAATTTAAAATATCAGAATTTAAGTATTAAGGTGCAGAAACTTGTAGAAAAAAATTCAGTAATAAAATATGTGTTATCGAACTCGTTTATTCAAATATTATTCAAGTTTATTAAAGTAGGGGAGACCGGGGGAATGCCGCCAACCCACCTAGTTTAAAAACTAAGGGCAGTTTGAGATAGTGAATGCGCCTGCACTATAGCGGCCAACAATATGAACAGTGCCTAAAGTGAGAGTGACTCTGCTGTACGTCGTTCGTTTGTTCTAGTGAAAAATGTAGTTTTCATCTAGTTACTTATTATTTTGGAGCTTCAAATGAGTAGAGATAAGCACCTTTTATTGTAACATTAGGTATTTAAGATAATATGACCCGTAATCTACATGTATTCGCCGACATTTTGATGCAATACGTTGAACATGTTCCGTTCTTCTTTCGGCTTTGCTTGGGGATTTCCGCCATATTGTCCTCTCGGGGTAATGCCGCCGCCATGCAAATCGGGTGAGAAATGGCCTCATTTGAATATAGTGTAGCCGATTCAGCAGAGTGACTTTTGCAATATGAAGTAAATTGTAAGCTTAACCATTATTCTGCTCAATTACATTGCTTTCTAACTATTTTCAGTAGGTTGTGTGTTTCCTAGTATCCATTTGATGCATGTACTAGGTCATTAAAGAGTGGCGGCATTACCCGGGTACGGTGGCGGAATTACTCCAGTGTCCTGGGTAATCCCGCCATTGTGCAGAGGTTTAAAAAATATTTTTTTATGTATGCTTACTATACAGTTATGATTACTGTTAAATTTATACAGATACTAAAGATGATGATTCAGGTTTAGAATTTTTACTATTAAAAATTAAACATTTTTTCGAGGTGAAAAAAATTTAAATTCCCTTAAGGTGTCGCCATTCCTCCGGTCTCCCCTATTACTCTAATATGAAATGGAGATTTAAATTTTTCTAAAATATGTTTAAATTTAATATCGTTCGTATATAAGGACCGAATTAATATTTAAATTTGAAATAAAAAGGATGATTAGATGATATTAACGATTTTTTTAAAAGATTCGACTGTTATTGCAGGAGATGTCGTAAATATGAAGGCCAATGGCAATTAATGTTTTTCTTCATTTATTCTTAAGCACATTTGGCTTCATAATTAAAAGATATAATTTTTATATTTTTATATATTTAACACAATTTGAATTTCAGAAATGTAAGATGTGATTTATCATTTTGAAGGGAGGTGGTATATATAAAATTTTGCTTTTATAAGAATCTGAAAACTAGCACTTTTTTTTTAAATTTTCAAATAAATTTCTTTGGAATTCTTGTCAGATTTAACCTTTAACTGATTTGTCACACAACTGATGTGATCCGGTCTCTCAGACCCCTCGAATAAAATGAATAAGAAAAAAGTAACTCAAGTGGTTGAATTTACTTAAATTTTGTCCTAACAATATCGTTGTACTTCTCTTAGGAGCATCTGAATTAAATTGCATGAAAAAAGTATTTTATTCATATTATTTAACTTCAGTACAGAAAAGTAAAAAGCTGTAAAAGTGTTTACAGCTGGGAGTCGCGGGGTCTGGGAGACCGCGTGACATCAGTTAAAGGTTAATATGCAAAACTGATGCAACAGAAACACTTTCCACTTAAAAGTGCCTTAGCGCAGCGTGTTCCAAAAGGGACTTTGCGCCTAGAAACATCGTTATTCGAAGTCTTTACGAGTGGTTGACTGGAGTTTGCGTAATCATGACCATCGTATTGACAGCGGAAAAAGCGGAAAAAATTCTATAAATAATCTGCGCTATTAAAATCCGTGCGCATATCTATCTATGGAACCTCAAAAACTCGGAAACCACAGGGCGCAGGTATAAGAAATTTGGCACACGGGTTGCTGGTATGCAGCCTAACGATTGGGGCAAAAAATTCGAAAATTTTAAATAGATTTCGTATAAAATACTACCTATTGGCGTCGTTCCTATGTTGGAATTTCTGAAAAATTTTAGCAGATCTACACCGATCATGACCCATACAGCCCAAAAACCACTCTCAGTAAAAAACTTTATCTATCTATCTATCTATGAATGTATCTATCTATATATATCACTTTCTTCTGGACACGATAACTTCCACAATTCTGCACCAATCTCTTCCAAGCTGATACATAAAATCAAGGGGCATAAAATCTCGGTCAAGTTCGTTAATGGGCAAAATCGGACCAAGGGGATGGAAATAGGGAGGGGTTTTGTGAAAACCGAAAAAAAACCCATAACTTCTTAAATTTTGTACATATCGAATCAGTTTAAAGTTTTTATTACTTCTAAAAATAGGGCCAAAAAGTTATGTATCACAGATTTTTGATAAAGTTAAATATGGGTTCATGGGGCGCAAAAATAGGGTTTTTGGGAGAAAAAAATTCATAACTTCGTCAGTTCTCAAGATATCAAATCCAATTAATTTTATCATGAATCTCTTTAACATTATCTACAACTTTTATATTCACAAGTTTTTGATAGAACCAATTCGTACCGCAAAAAAAAAAAAAAATAAAAACGAAAACAAAAAGGGCGTTTGAAGAAGAAACAAATCCATAACTCCGTCAATTCAAAAGATATAAAATCCCCATGAATTTATCATATATTTTCTTAATATTGTCTACAACATCTATATAGACAAGTTTTGGATAGGACCAATCCTTACAGCAAAAACAAATTAAAAATTCATAGAGGTTGAAGAAAAAAATCATCTTAGTAAGGGTGTATTCAAATCCAAACTGCTTATTTTCTGACTCATTTTATAATTCATTTTTACTCTCAAAGGCCTCCAATTGGTACCTTTTCTGACTCAGAAACTATATAATGTACCGTAATGGTCAATTTGTTTGATAGAGGCAGAATATATTTTAAAACATGCTGTCAAAGTGGACCTTTTGAACCGAATTTCCCGAAGCGGATTGTGTTGGAAAAATCATCGTATTAAGGGAGTATTCAAATCCAAACTGTTTATTTTCTGACTCATTTTTAAATTCATTTTTGCTCTCAAACGGATCCAATTGGTAGATTCGCTTATTCAGAAACTATATAATGTACCGTAATGATGTATTTTTTAATAGAGGCAGAATATATTTTAAAAAATGATGTCAAAGTGGGTATTTTGAACAGAATTTCTCGAAGCGATTGTGTTAGAAACGAAAAATATTGTCCTACTGAAAAAATAATTGTTCATAAATCAAGTTTTAATTTATTGAACGAAAAATAAAAACGCAGGTCACTTATAAATCTCTTCAAAAATCCCTTCAGGAAGTTTCATTTTTTTTCTACTAAAAATTAATATGAAAATGTGCCAGAAAATTTCGAGTTGTTGAGCATGGAAAGTATTTTTTGAATACCACCTTAACATGATTCTGATAAAACCAGCTCTTATTTAAAAATGAAATAAAAACTCGTCAAAAGTGGCCAGATAAAATTGTTAAAGTGGGTTTATCTCTAATCATGATTTAGTTTTTGTTGGTGAAATTAGCATACTTAACTCCCATATCTACCTCAGCCTGTTGACCTGGGCCGGTAGGGATTTCTTTTCTTTATTTTATTTTATTTTATTTTTTTTTTTTTTTTAGATTTCAAAACAACGCTAAAAATGCAGTAAAAAGTGTTTAAAAACTGACAGATATGGCTTAAATTAAATAAATTTGGACACTTTTATCTCTTTTTGAGCCACTTTCAATCCTTGTCTTCATTAGCAACACTGTTTGAGATTTGGAAAGATTTCTGTTATCGATTTGATGCACAGCATGTGGCCAAAGGAATGAAATGGAACATTTAGAAACATTTTAATAGATACTTAATTTATATAGTTAATTTGCATTTTGTAACATATTTATACAAATATTATATTAAATTTAATAAAGTTCCTTGAAGTCGAATAAAGCGATATTTGAAATCCTTTATTTCCAAACAGCACTGTAAAAAATCTGCGTAATGCTCCTGACGTTTACTGTGTAACATTCCTGGGTTTTCTCGGATTATTTCTGCTGATCCGAGAATACCGAGAAATATGGTGTAACGAGATGTATGTATGGATGGTGTACGGTAGACAACGGCTCTAATGATTTTGACGAAATTTTGTGTTCTATCGTTTTCGGGCACGAGAATACCATTGGGATTGGCTGCATTTTAAGAAAATTCGACTAGTGGATCATTTTGGGTCACAAATCGTCTGGTGTCAATCTAATTGTATCTAAAATACGAATCAAACGATTTTGACAAAATTTTGTATTATACCTTTTCTGGGCATGAGAAGACCATTGGGTTAAGTCACATGATCGAGAAAAGTTGATTTGTGGGCGGGTCATTTTTGGGTCACTGTGGGTCAAGGTAATCTTATCTAAAAAACGACTCAAACAATTTTGACAAAATTTTGTATTTATATAATGTACAGTAATGATCGATTTTTTGACAGAGGCAGAATATATTTCAAAAAATGATGTCAAAGTGGGCATTTTGAACGGAATTTCCCGAGGCGATTGTGTTAGAAACGAAAATTATTGTCTTACTGAGAAAATAATTGTTTATATATCTAGTTTTAATTAATTGAACGAAAATTAAAACCACAGGTCGCTTATAAATCTCTTCAAAAATCACGTCAACAAGTTTCATGTTTTTCCTATTAAAAATGAATTTGGAGTTATGCCGGAAAATTTCGAGTTGTTGAGCATGGAAAAGTATTTTTTTTTTAATACCGCCTTAACATGATTCTGATAAAACCAGTTATTATATAAAAATGAAATAAAAACTCGTCAAAAGCGGCCAAATAAAATTGTTAAAGTGGGTTTATCTCTAATCATGATTTAGTTTTTGTTTGTGAAATTGGTATACTTAACTTCGAAATCTACCTCCGCCTGTAGGCCGGGCCGGCAGGGATTTTTTTTTATGTTTTTGACGAATTTTTGCCTTTATGTTCAACGCGTAATCGCGAGAGTTCTAACCAGTTTTAAATGTTTTCTGCAATGTGAGATCCACATATTACTTACGCCACGCTTCAATACCAAGAAGCTGTAGAGGATATTACGAGAATTCTTTTACCACGCATGCAAATAATTAGAGAACATTTAATTGCGCTTAATTATTACCTTAAAAAAAAAATCAACAAAACTTTTAATTATATTTATTCCTTTATTCCAAATAGATCGTTTTTTCGTCTGTTGCCATAGCAAAATGATAAATTAAATTTTATTGAAAAAAAATGCACAGTAGTAGAAAGTACTGTGCATTTCACAAATTTAATTCGGTTGTGTAAATACTTACTTTTATTTATTTTTTAAGACATAACTGATTTTTTGTGTACATATTTGTTTCACATTGTTTGTGTTTAAATACTGATTTTTAATAGACATAGCAAATTTTTATATTCATAGTTTGGTTGTACTGATTTTTATTTTTGGTTTTAGAATTAAATTTATGATCTACCGTGCGTAGAACAGGTTAAACAGCTAGTTTATATTAACTTGTGTCTTGAAAGACAGTAGCAATAAAATCGACCTTTAAATGTCCATTATAAAAATAACGTTAACTTTTAGGTATGTTGCAGATATGCAACACGGCGATACAAAGGGTATAGGTAAATTTAATTCAGTGTAGATATTAGAGAAACATCCATTTTATTCAGCACGAAAATAATTTAAATTAGAACTTTAAATACCTATTAGTTTCTTACATTTTAAGCACCTAATACCAGCATAATATATCTATTATGCGCAAAAAGTGTTTTCCGATTATTTATTAGATACCGCAGTAAACGATGGTGTTATCTTTAGTCCTTTCTGTAAAGCAAACGGACCGTTCCATTGCTCCTCTTCCAATACTTGATGCAATAAATTTAATTGGAGCAGGTATGAATTTTTCTCAGCGGCGAAAAGTTGTATATCCTCTTCCGGTTTTATGGCGAGATTTTTTTGGCGAAAAATGTTTCGATGTGGTTGTTGCGATCGGCATCATTTAGTGTTGCTTCTTTATTACTTTAATTCTACTGGTGGAAAATTAATAATTTTGAATAATTTTCTTATAATTAATTTTTTATAGTTTATAATTTTCCTGGATTTTTTTAAACGATGTTTTCTATAGATGTAATACTATGCAAAGATATGTTTTTGTGAATTTTTATATGTTTTCAGATGTATATAAATTTAACGTTTGTAATACAATGCCATGTTTTAAATTCGCATGTATAATAAATATATAAAATCTGAAACAGATAAAATTATAAAAATATATATAATAGTAGGGGAGACCAGGGTACAGTGGATCTAAGTACACAGTGGACCACCCCTTATATTTTATTTATTTTTAAATTTTTAAAGCTTTTCTTTTAGGCTAATTGATAACAGCACTGGATTGATTACTTATAGTCTTCAGAACACATCGTTAGCTCAGAATGAACCCCTTTATCCTGACTGGTTGTTTTGAGCTCCTAAAAGTAAAATTTTTCATCATCATACTTTTCTTCATTGAGTAATTAAAGGTTATGGATAAATAAGATAAAACAACTTTTTTGAAACGGTAAGACACTGATCTTTATTTAATTTAAAAGTTTATATGCTTAAAAGAAAACTTTAAATAATATTTTTATAAGTATGTATTGAACTTCAACATGGGGTACAGTGGACCGCCCACTGCTGGGGTACAGTGGTTCGCAATGAATACTGCTCCTGTAATGAAGAATTTTCAAAATATATAATAATTTCTTATTCTCTATACAGAAATACTGTTTTAAAATAGTTATTTAACAATAAAATAAAGTAAACAAAGAAAAATGATAATTTATTTAACCCTACAATGCATAGAGTAGCCATTTGGCACTCTTTAAATTTCAGGTTATATGTTGCTCAGATTATAATTTAGCCATCTGACACTTTAGTTTTCTCCTAAATTATGGATAACAGTTCACTTGTGATTTTAAAAATAAGTTTTCTTGCTCAATAAAGCAGTTTTTTTTGTTTTTTTTCTTTTTTTTGGGGGGGGGGGGGGAGGAGAGAAATGAAAATCATGCATTGTAGAGTTAACATATTCAGAAATATTTTGTTTTGCATTTACTGCCTTTGAAAAATATAACTGTAGCCTAATAAGTAATAGATGACCTCACTGGATTGGTTATTTATAGCTTCAGAGCACATGGTTAGCTCATAATAAACTATTTTATCCTGACTATTTTAAGCTTATAATAAATTTTTCATCATCATATTTGTCTTAATGTTTGCTGATTTTTCTGTACTTAATTAATAACTTGTTTGTCATCACTCCTGTATCTTATATTGTTATTTTCAAAATATAATAATTTTTTGAATAATTCTTTAGTTTTATGTTTTTTGTTTCAAAATGCAACTTACAAATTTGTATTATTATATTATTTTGGAGGTAAAGGGACTGTAAGCTACCAACCTCGCGCCATATCAGATTACCAGGGCTCGCAGCGTTCCTAAAATTTTCACACTTTACTACCACAATTTTAATACGATAATATTTGTTGTAGAATTCTATTGCAGAAATTAAAAGAAACTACCAGGAAGATTTTTGATTTAAAATACTGGTAGCAAAATGCGAAAATTTTAGGAACGCTGCGAGCCCTGGATTACGTCTGCAATCAGACGATAGACTGAATCTACTCTCATCCGAGAAGAGCATTGTAGACCAGTCGTCATCAGTCCAGTTGCGATGCATACGGCACCACTCTAAACGGGCGCTACGTTGGCGTCACAATAGGTCTTCGGGCGTATAGTCGACCCTTTTTTAAACGTCTCGCAACAGTTTTCCGCGATATATTAGTTCCTGTGGTAGCACAAAGTTTATTTGCTAATTGACCAGCTGTGCTGCGTCGGTTCCATTTTGCCGAAATAACTTTTTGGAACGTTGTACTGCTAGGACGACCTCCTCACGTGTGCCTAATATGTATATTCCGCTCTTTTGGAATGCCGCCCATAGCCTAGAAACAATACTGCGCGCGATGCTAATTTCATGGGCAACATCTCTCATTTTGCGTCATTCTTCCAACTTTCCGATTATTCTACCACGAGTAATATCATGTAAATTATGCCTCGAAGACATGTTCAAAATTTCAATGTTCAAGCTTCACTCCATCTTCAACATTTTTACATCTAATGACAACTCCCAGCATCCGTCGATTACCCGAAATATCTTATCTCTGCTGTCACGTGATCGACAAATGGGGAAGTACAAAATTTGCATAAGTTTCACAAAACAGAGTACATCCCCATTTCATGCAAATTTACACATGCTGCTGCGGATTTGTTTCTAACTGTAATCGTTAAAATAACAGTGGTTCTTAAGTTTTGTCCACCAGTGTATGTTTTTAGGCCAATGTGGCTTTGACTACGGTTTTAAGAATGGCATTTAAGAAATGAGAATGAAATGCTTTTATATGATAGATACAATAAACCAAGGAATAAGCATTATATCAATTTCACACGTATCGGAAAAGACAGCTAATCGCAAATTTAAATATTTTGCTAAAAACTTAGTAGAGTTTTTAAATAAGTACTTTAAGGATCATGAAAACGCAAAAATTGATAAAGAATATGAAGAACGAGTTTGTAAATAAGTAAAAAATATATATAATGGTATTGTATTAAAAATATTTTTCACAGGAAGGAAGGAAGCATTCAAATTATGGGATGTTTGATTAAGTGAAGTGTAATGAAACTCTCTTTATGTAATGTTAGTAATATCATAAATTATGCATTACTTACTAAGTTTTTTTTTAATTTCCTTCATAGTGATGAAATGTTAAAATTTGCTAAATATTACGTTTAAGAATTAAATTAGTAATACTATTCCTGTTTTTATCTCGGTATTTTAAACTCAAGGTAACTAATGCGCAACATGTGTAAAGCATTCTTTTCTTTGCTTTAAATATAAAATTATACGACTGTTAGCGAAATTGAAAGGTTTCATTTTTCAATATAAATGCAAATCTTTTTACATTTTTTTGTTTGTGTGTGAAAAAAAGTTAACTAATACATTTTGAATTGCAAACATATGTCAGTTTTAACACTTTATATGCTGACATTACTTTAAAGTACCATTAAAATAACTTGTTATAAAATTCATGTAATACATCGATTAGTAGTAATACAGTTTAGAAGATGTTACACATACATTACTTCATCTTGTTCCTAAAGGATTATTACTTACACAAAACAAAAATATTTTTAAAAGGATGTTTTCTTTTGGCTTTGCATCTTTTCAGCTTTCTTGACGTTGAAGGATTGGGGGGGGGGGGGGATTTTTCAGTTCGAAAATATTTCTATATTTCTTTCTATACTGCAAGAACATTATATTTGTACTATTTCTAATTCTACAAAGTACTAAAAAAATATTTTAAATAAAATATTTGAGTGGAGTTATAAATAGTGCACAAAATCCCTATAAATTCAAAATTAATTAATTTTAAATGGCAAAATCCTTCTAAAATTTATTAAATTATTATAGGGGAAAGCAGGCTAGTGCCGCTCATCGGGTAATCACGCTCACTCAAATATTTCTAAATAGAGTAAAATTGAAAACGTGCGATCGGTACCGGCACCTAGCAAACTTCATCGTAAGTTCACAGTAAGGATATAGTCATCGTCAGAAGGAAAGTATTTTTGTGCCCTCGCGTTATTAGTTTGTAGTTCTTTTATTATAAAATTGTACAGCATCTAACTTGAAAGTAAGTGTACACTCTTATTTTCAAATATTAATTTACTCATTATGTCTACAAAATATATACATTTAGTTGTACTTTCATGCTTTTATTTGTTTTTGTAGTGCGTTGTTACGCCAGTTATAATGCATTAAAACCCACTATGGCGATAACGGGTAATGGCGCTCGCGTGGAATTCCAGAAGAAGGGTTGCCAGTGGGCACCTTTTTTTAAATTCAAATTTATTGATTAACACCACTTTTTTGAAATGGTAAAATTCCCCTGTTTTCGCCTTAATTAATGTGTAATTAAACAAGGAGAATTTTACGATTTAAAAAAGTAGCCCACTATATGTGTAACACATTATGTGTGCACAATATATGTAATTTCAGAACGTGGAATTCCAGAAGCAGTTTTTCCAGTATGCTACATTAATTAATTGAAATTTCTTGATTGACACCACTTTTTAAAAATGGTAAAATTCCCTTGTTTTCGTCTTATTTAATATGTCATTAAATAAGGCGAATTTTACGATTTCAAAAAAGTGGTGACAATAAAAAAAACCTGAATTAAAAAAAATAGCCCATTGGCAACACTGTCCAGAAGTGCTACAGGATGATAACCACAGACAAATGCATAGCTCTTTAATCCTTTGCGGCATGATGGATCGTGGTTTTGCTACACAATATGTGGAAAGTTGTCGCATAATGTCTTTTGTGGTCGGAATAGCCCACACAACTACATGTGACTTTTCTTGTACTTAAATATTGTATTCAAATTTTGAGCGCCATTTCCCTGCCATATCGGGCATCACCGCTCAATTGATGTTTAATTAAATAAAACGATAAAAAAATTCCTAAAACTATTATGCAAATTAGTTGATTACAATTTTTTCCTTATGCTTCGGACTTACACTGCGTTAATAAAATATTGATTTTGTGTAAATTGGACTAGCTATTCCTGTTTTCCCTTAAGTGTGCGGCATTACCCTACTTTTCCCTATAAATCTCCTAATGTTATTCCAAAAATTCACGAAAAATACTTTAGAAGATGAAATTTTCATGAATTCATAATTCATGATATAAAGGTTTGATCAATTACTCATTATAGGTATAATTTCTTTCTTCAAATCTATATTATTTATGTTAATTTGAAAACTAATCATGTGAATATAAAACAGCCACAGTTAAGGTATTCAGAACTTCCACTTTTACTCTCGTTATTAGTTAAGTATATACAGTTACAGATCTATATTTTGGGGGACCTGAAGCTTGAAATATTAGGTTACAAGACATTAGATAAAAGCCCAGTAGCAGAAAAATTTCCAAGTGTCTGCTAAAGATACTTCAGTAGCAGAAAATGTACACATAAAATATTTTAACAATTGAAGCGTTAATAAATCTGTATTTTTTATGCATTTTATTCACTTTTATTAATAATAATCGTAAGTTTTTGCAGTAATTAATAAACAGCTAATCATAATATAAAGCAAAATAAAAGTTCAGTGGAAAAAGAATCTGCAAAAGAGAAAAGAAAATCTGTAATGGCCGTCTCTCACCTTGAATTTTCTGCTACCGTGGCTAAGTTGGGTCGGGAGTTCTGTGTCCTTCTTCGAATTTTTTCAGATAACTATTATTACATTTACTGTATATTAAGTACACTAGAAAATGTAATTCCTCCTCTCGGTTTTTTAAAAGGGGTGTAGGTTAAGTGGGTGGGGGGAATATTGTAATATAGCGGGTAACGCCAAACAATGTATCCTGCTTTTCTTGTAAAAGACCGAGATAATGGAAAAGAGTATTAGAGTGAAGCCTGTGAAAATTGTAGATACAGTGAGCAAAAAAAGTATCTGCACGCAGACGATTTTTTGCATAAGTAACCATAGAAAGCAAATTTGATACTATTCTCTTAATTATTCATTTATTTAAATAAGAAGAAAATAAAAGTAACTACCCATTTTCCTTAAACAGTGATATTACACATTTTAAAAAATAAATTAATATTTTCTCATACCTAAAAAGTATTTGGACAAGAAGCATTGACTGTTAAAAAAGGTGAACATTATGCAAATGTTTAGCATATCAGTAGGTCACAACATCTTTAATATCCATCATCCTCCGTTTCCCTTAGAATCACAATTTTGAGATATTTTTTAAGTCTCTGCTAGGGAAAGGGGGTACAGTCTTTTCCAAGCATCTCATTGTTTGTTGTTGAACTTCACCCCTTGAATCTCTTATCAGTGTGACAGCATGTGATATATTACATTTCTTCCAAAAGTCTTCAAAAAAGTTCAAAGTGCGTCATAATTAAGGACATTCTTTTTCCAGGCGAGTCGACGTAAATGCGGGGTGACGTAAGTCGAGGGGACGTAATTCGGGGTACTAATGTACAGTGTGGCCATAATTAAACTGCAAGTGTTCAAGGGGTGATGGAGGGAAAACTACCGGGGATATTCCAGTGAAATTTGGTATCTACACGTTTCAGAACATGCGCAAGTCAAATATGCAAAAAAATCGCCATTTTCACCCGATAGATGGCGCTATACCGTGTTTCAATGCTTATCGACGGCATATATGCAAATTTTAAGCCCACCGAACAGTATAAAAACATCAATACATTGAGTAAAGGCCAGTCATGACTCTGAATAAGAAGGAACGTGCATTGTTAGTGAAGATATTCTATCAGAATGGTAGCAATTATTCAGCTACTCTGAAAGAATACCGGCGTATGAAACGATTAAGAAGAGGTCCAATGAGTGTCAATGGATTGAGAAATATGATTTTAAAATTTGATGAATCAGGAGAATTGGGCGTTATTCTAGGCACAAGAGGGCGACGTCCCGTAAACCCGGAAAGAGTGCAACAAATTGATGACGCCATTGCGACTACGAGTAGCAGTTCAGGAGCCAGTATGCTACAACAAGTGAGCGCAAGAAGTGTGGCTCGGACATTATCTCTTCCCTGGTCAACTGTGCGTAAAGTGTTGCGCCACATTCTTCGGCGTTATCCATATAAAATTAAAATTGTTCAAGAATTGAAACCTCATGATGACACCCTAAGATTTGATTTTGCAAACCTTGTCCTGTTGAAAATCAGTGAAGATGACACTTGGATACAGAGAATATTGTGGACAGAAGAGGTGCATTTTACACTATCAGGTAGTGTAAATGCGCATAACTGCAAGATAAGGGGAAGGAACAAACAATACGCTAAACGATAAGAACCCCTCCATTCCGATTATGTAACTGTATGGTGTGGAATGACTTGTGATTTTCTTGTGGGCCCATATTTCTTTGAGACCCCAACTCCAAGTGGTCCCAAACGCTGTAGTGCTGCAGGGGCTAGCTACGGTGCGATATTGGGACAACAATTGATTCCAGCATTGCAAGAGAGGCATTGTTTAGAAACCACGGTATTTATGCAGGACGGAGCACCCCCTCACATCGCTAAAGATGTTTAAAAAAATGCTGCATGATACCTTTGGTGCGGACCAAGTCATAAGCAGAGGTTTCGACAACGCTTGGCCCCCACGTTCACCGGACCTTAATCCTTGCGATTTATATCTGTGGGGACATCTGAAAGATACGGCTTATAGAGAACGACATGCTTCTGTTGCTGAATTGAAATCTAGCATAACGAGACACGTGAGGTGTGTTACACCACATATTTAAATGCGACGGTGGACCATGTTGTTTTACGTTTTCAGCATGTGGTTGCATCTGGTGGTTCACATATTGAGCATATCATGTAATAATTTCATTGAATAAATAGTGGCTTGTTTTCCAAAGCGTCTTTATGGATTGTTTAATTTCTGTTCTTATTTACGCTAATTTTTATAACATGATACTGTAAAAATTTAATTACTGAAGCGAAATGTATGGAATTTTGATAGACTGTAAATGATATTTTATATTGTTTATATGCCTCTTAGAATGTCATTATGTTCTGTCTATCAATTTTGAAGGTTGAATATGCCACCGGTGAACGTTTAAATACGGTACAGCGCCATCTACCAGGTGAAAATGGCAATTTTTTGCATACTTGACTTGCGCATGTTCTGAAACGTGTAGATACCAAACTTCACTGGAATATACCCGGTAGTTTTCTCTCCAGCACCCCTTGAACACTTGCAGTTTAATTATGGCCACCCTGTACATATTTGGGTAACTGCTTTTTTTTTTCATTCTAATTGTTTTATGAAAATTATTAAAATGCTTATAAAAAAATAACTACTACATTTCATATTATGATCTGTGCAATTTTACTTTATCAAAGTCTTGCCCAGAGTTGGATCCTCATTAAAACGAATGAAGCTTAAGTTTCAGGATCTCCGATCCTCAACCGTCACCAAAGTAAGTAGCATTAAACTCTTTTAGGCTTTGCAACATACGGGAAAGTAGATCAATGACGCTCAATTAAGGGAAAACATGAATAGATAGTAAAATTTACACAAAAAATCAATATTTTATTAATGAAGTATAACTCCAAAAGCATAAAGAACAGTTTGAAATCAACTAATCAGCATAAAAGTTTTAGAAAATTTCTTTATCGTTTTATTTAATTAACAATCGATTGAGAGCTAATGCCCGACATGGTAGGGTAATTCGTTTTCAATTCTATTCTGTTTAGAAATATTTGGATGAGCGGGATTGCCTGCTGAGGGTCATTGCCCTATATTTCCCTATAGGTTTATAAATGTTAATTCTAATGGTGCTCGAAAATGTAGGTCCACCACTGTACTCTCTTATTAATATTTTTTATGCTGTATATTATAGTTTATATTGAAAGCATAAGAAAAGTTACTAATTTTATTAATTTTTAATAATTTAAACCGCTGATAATGGCAATATGGATGGCATTTTTTTTAGTGGTTGTGATACCGCCATTAGCAGAAGCAAGCTTTGTGAAATAATCCAAGCTAGTTATATTCGCAAATTCGTGATCGGAAAATAAAATCTTGTTTTATATCATTCTCTAGTCGCACAACGTTTAAGCCACATTTAAAAATAGATGATATTATCATTGCGCAGAGAAAAATTTATACATACAAAACACAGTCATGTTGAAGAAATATTCACATAAAGTTCCAAAATTATTATTACTCATAGTAGCCACGCAATGATGTCGTACAAATGTGTGCTACTGAACATAGCTAAAATATGCTCAATTGCATACTGTAGTTAACAAGATATCGGTGAATTGATAAATAATTACAGAAATGTGGAATACTCCCCGTCCCAAAACATATATTTTCGCTTTAATATGGAATCGCATTGAATATTGATTAAGTGCAGTAATAAATTCTAAATAGACCGGGAGTAGGCAGCACAGATAGACAATCATCTCATGCAGTTCACGGCTGAAATTTCAGAATTAGTTAAAATTCGATTCGCCTATTAAAACCCAATCGGTCCGCCAAGCCATATCTTGGTGGAAAACACATGAAAACTCGATTTTAGCGGTTGACTCGTAGGTTTACCATTGTGTTTCCCTGAACCCAAAGGTATAAAAACAACAAGGACTGGGAACAGGAAATACAATGGTAAACCTACGAGTCAACCGCTAAAATCAAATTTTCAGGTGTTCACCTCCAAAATGCGACTTGGCAGACCGATTGCGTTTTAATATGCGAATCGACTTTTAACTCAATCTGGAATTCCAACCGTGAACTCGATGAGGTGATTGTCGGCACTGCCGCCTCCCTGTCTAAAACAACAATTTTAGCATTAGAGGCAAAGAAATAGATTAATTTTTCCCTCATTAAAAAAGTCACTTTATTATGGTTTTTGGCCTAATATTGTCGCCTGATGCTAAAAATAGCAGCTTTTAGTCGCAAGTGCTGCCACTGGACATGAAATCCTGGGTCTCTGGGACTCGCACACTTTTTAAAAACTGGGTCATTCGTTTTAAATAAGACACATTCTATATATTTAATAGAAAATATGTCACTTTTACAATCTTTCAAAGGGGAAATTACGCGTCGTAAAGGACCTAACGGAACTTTTTTTTATGCATCTCTTCTCTAATTTTTTGCTTAACCCTTAAATAATTGAATTATTCATGAATTATTCTTTTAGAATTGTGTTTTTTATTTTCATATTAAGGATTTGACACCAGAAATCTTAAGATAGATTTTTAACTTTATTTAGTAGCATATTTTTGCAATTTTTACAGGATTAATATTTCTATATAAATATAGTGGTTGTGAGAACTTATGTATTAAAAATTAAATAAAAAGGTGATGGAAATTTACATCACTATGCAATTAAGGGTTAATACGTTGAGTGTCAGGGTGACTGACACCGAAGCTGAAAAATGTACAATGTTTTAAGTAATTTTTAGAATGTATAATCCTGTAATAAATAAAAGTTAACTAAATTTTAAATAAATTTTCAGTAATTGCTTAAGACAACATATATTTGTTTTAGTTTTATATCATATTTTAGACCGTCAGTCATCGGTGAATGACGTGTCCTAAACGGAAAGTTTGGTGTCAGTCACTGGTGACTGACATGGCGCGTAACGTGTTAAATGATGCAGTACAGCTCATCCTTGGCATCACTGCCAATACAAAAAAAAAAATATTTAAAATAAGGAAATGCAAATGAGATATTTGAAAAGAACCTTCCCATAGGTTTAGCATTACCTGGCTAGTGAATTCAACCTTCGCCTGACAGGACGGGAGCCTTAAGCTAATTTAATTAAAGGCTATTAAAATTAAAGCTAAAGTCAAATTTATAATTAAGATTTCTAAAGATGTAAGGACAAAATTTATGCTGCTGAGATATTTAAAATTAACATATCACAGGAAATATAAAATATTTTCCCCCAGACTTATTTTCAAACACAAAATATGATAAATAATGGGGTGCTTTTCTTTTTTTCCTGGGTAATAATGTTGATTTTGGAGCTGAACCAACATTATACACATGCTCAGGAGTATAACTTATTTTTTGTGCTCTGTCTGCTTACATACGTGGGTGGTTCAATAATTATTGTCCCTAGTGTATACAAAATATTTGTACTGCGATGGTACATGTGGAATACCAAATCCTAATCTCTTAAATGCCTATATGCTCCATTTCAGAACCGTAGCTGCTATATTAACATAGTTTTGGAGGGAGGGGTGAAGTTTTAAAGACCTATTTTTGAGGGAGTTTTAAGAAGGGGGGTGAGGGTAAAATGCTGTTTTGAAGCTTATGAGGTTACATTTGCGACAGTGGATGAGATGTGGCTACATCACTATGATCCCGAGTCCAAACGACAGTAGTTACGTCTCATCCACTGTCACAAAATTAGCCCCATAAGCTAAAAATCAGCCTTTTACCCCCACTCTGTTCCTTTCACTCCTCCCGCGTAAACTATGTCAATATAGCAGCTACGGTTCTGAAATTGAGCATATAGATATCTAAGACATTAGGCTTCGATATTCCACAACAATCGTCGAAGTACAAATATTTTATATACTCTAGGAACAATAATTATTGAACCACCCAATACATTGCCGTCCAGTAGAAGTCTTCCTTCGTACCATTGCAGTTGACTGCACACCAGTTTTTTTACATGAAACTAATTTGTTTTTCTCAAAAAGCCTGTAAATTTCCCAAATGTGCTTAGTGCTGAAATTAGTTTTGATTATGTGCAAATATCAAAAGAATTGATAAATTTCTCAGCAGCTATCAGAACATCTGGGCTATTTTCAGCCTTTACTTTAATTGTATTAATTTCTATGTCTAATTTGCTTAATGTAGTTTCTTCTTTAAAGTGTCATCAAATTCACTCTTTTATGCTGCATTAATGTTATGTAAAATTTCATCACTTGTACTTGCAGCAAAATTATCAATTATTCCTGACAAATCAGATGTACTTGCAGAAGGTACCAAAAATTTTCAGTGTTCTTTACTGTGATAGCAATTTCAGGTAGCTGTAAGGCTTCGACCCAATCTGCTGTAACATTTTTTCCTGTTCCTACATAAAACAGATTTTTTAGATTCTCAGCATCGGAGGGAGTAATAATATGAAGAGGAACATTGTATTTTGCATGAATAAATTTTCTGGTGTTTGCATGGAGCACCAGACTGCCCAACTGTGCAGGAAGATACACCAATGTATATCTAAACAAAATATTCTTTTTTGTTGCTCAGATTACTAACTTTGTACATCGCCGTGCCTCATTCCTCAGCAAATAAGTTTTTAAATTCTAAAAAAGACAATATATTCTTTTTCAAATGCTGTGCAGCTCGACCATTTGCTATATCCAAAATTCTATTTTGATAATAATTCTGCAATTCAACTGCTAGGATGTGAAATAACTACACAACAGAATGTTTTTGTTCTATGTAGAATGTTACTTTTTAGAACTTTAATAGCTGCTTCTCAAATGTTATTTGTGTTCTGTCCTCTGGTGAGCATATTTTCACGAAATGCAAGTGCCCATTCTTCCTTACGCTGCTACAATTTTTGTACATAGTTAACTAATCGTGGATACAATGCCACATCTGATGAACTGGTAAATGTTTGATAGCATTATTCCAAATCTTCTGCTGTTTCTGCATACACCATACACTTACTTAAAAAGTACATTTCTTGCCTTTTAGCAAGAGGAATGCAATTTTAACTGTTGCATACAAACCTCCATGCAGCTTTCAGCACATGGAAAATGCACAACACTAAGTGTGAATTTGGGATAACTGCACGGAAGCTGTTCCTCTCATAATTATTGCAGGACCTCTAATTCCTCGACCATTAAAGCTTTTTTCGGACAGAAATTTAGAGTACAATTCTATAGCACTTGTTAAAATTGATTCTGATGAAGTTATAACACATCGTACAGGTAGACCACCACAACAACTATTAACCATAAGCATGAACACTTTGCACCCATACCGATCAACATTTCCAGATGAATCTTCAAATAAAACTTCCGATGCTGTTGGAATGTATTCTAAAACACGAATTTATACAATAAAGACATCAGAGGTGAGACAATTACAAACACAAATAGTTTTCTCCTAAAGAAGAAAATTCTGCACACCTTTCAGAACGTTCTTGGTTATAATTTTCAATTAAATCTTTAAGATAATCAAACACTGACTGTACATAAACAGCACTAAACTCTTTTTTGCACTTCACATAATAAATGTAGAACACCCACTGAATGTCTGGGCAAATTTATCTGTCTGCTGAAACTGTAAAATAATCATCACCAAGCTCAGTTTTTAAACTGCTTAGGTATTTGGCTAAAGCTCTAGATGGAGTATAACGTTCATGAAAAAAAAATTAGAAACATTTCTTTAATCTTTTCATTTGGCGATGTAACAGCGTCAGCAATGTCTATTCTGTGATTGCGATCATGTCTGAAAATGACCACAGTTAGCATGACAGGAAGATGGCAAACTTTGATCCTAAAAAAAAAAATCACAAAAATGTATAATATATAATCCTAATACAAAAAAAATATTTAATATGAACAAAAAATCCTAAGCTGATGCATTATATTTTACATCATATGTAATGCTGAAAGGAGATGATTCAAAAGTATGGAATCAATAATCCATTTACTCAGATGCCGTTACTAAACAAAATTTCATAGCAAAGGGCTGGGGAAACATGACCAAATAACAGGGAAGCAAAAATAATCACGAAATTTTCTGTCGATCTTGGGAAAAAATTCACAAAATTTGCTTATTAGGCATGAAAGTGAGAAATGGGTAAAAAGTACAAAACTTTACCATTTATACAAGGGCGTCAGACTTGTATAATTTAAACACGTTTTAGGGGAAAGTAGGGGAATGGCGCTCGCTTAAGGGAACACATGAATAGTTAGTAAAATTTGGACAAAAAAATCCATATTTTATTAAGGAAGTATAACTCCAAAGCATAAGGAATAGTTTGCAATCAACTAATTTGCATAAAAGTTAAGGAATTTTTTTTATCGTTTTATTTAAATAACCATCGATTGAGCGATAATGCCCGACATGGTAGGGTAATTGCGCTCAGAGTTTGAATACAACATTTAAGTAAGACAAAAGTCACATATGTACTTGTGTGGGCTGTTCACACCACTGCAGACTTTTTGCGACCACTTTACACCTATTGTGCACACATACTGTGTTACACATATAGTGGGCTACTTTTTAAAATTTAGGTTATTTGATTTTAACCACTTTTTTGAAATCGTATGACATATTAGTTAAGGCGAAAACAGGGGAATTTTACCATTTCAAAAAAGTGGTGTTAATCAATAAATTTGAATTTAAAAAAAGGTGCCCACTGGCAACCCTTCTTCTGGAATTCCACGCGAGCGCCATTACCCGTCATCGCCATGTTGGGTTTTATTGCATTATAATTGGCGTAACAACGCAGTACAAAAATAAAAGCATGAAAGTACAGCTAAATGTATATATTTTGTAAACATGATGAGTAAATTAATATTTGAAAATAAGAGTGTACACTTGCCTTCAAGTTAGATGTTGTAGAAATTTTTAATAAAACAACTGCAAACTAATAATAGTCCAGGCAATAGAGACCGTATAGGGACTCTACCTAGCAAAATTCATGGTAGTTCTGAAAAAAGGCTTACTACATGTTTTCGGGTCGCTGAATCCGAATTTTTAACTTCCCACCAAAATTTCCCCCGGCAAGCCCCGCCCCCCAAATTTTGCTAAAATGCCCCCCAAAAAGGTTTTTATTAAAAAATATACAATATGAAGTAAACTGTAAGCTTAACCATTATTCTGCTCAATTACATTGCTTTCTAACTATTTTCAGAAAGTTATGTGTTCCCTAGTATCCATTCGATGCATGTACTAGGTCTTTAAAGAGTGGCGGAATTACCCCCATTATCCTGGGTAATCCCGCCAGCGTGCAGAGATTTAAAAAATATTTTTTTATGTATGTTTACTTTACAGTTATAATTATGGTTAAATTTATACAGATACTATAGATCATGATTCAGCTTTAGAATTTTTACTATTAAAAAAAATAAGGCCTTTTTTTTGAGGTGAAAAAAAAATTAAATTCTCTTAAGTTGTCTCCATTCCCCCGTTTCCCCAACCTTAATGTAAATTTGGGAACCCACTATTATATAGATTATTCCTTAGTCCATCGGTGCTACAGGTGACGATTGCAATGAGTGTACATCTACAAGACGAACCATGATTAACTTGGCTACGTTAACGGTATGCTTAAGCAAATGTTAACCCGGGAGAACTCGCTGCATGAGATCTTCTCTCGCAGTCGTACTTTTTTAAGACTCTTATTTAAATCATTTTTCATTTTAATTAAAATTTCAAAATGTTTTTCAATTACTTTACCTATTTTGTGAATAAAAGTACTAAGCCAACCAAAAAAAAGTTGATATTATATGAATGTAGAGTGAAAGAGAAGAAATTGGGCATTCTCACTAGCGAGTTCTCCCGGGTTAATAAAACATAGGTTATAGAAAACGCAAAAAATGACATGAATTAAACTAATAAAAATATGGTGTTGCCATTCACGAATGTGTGAATTCCCACCCACGAAGAAAGTGTATGCACTCATTTAAGATTTTAATGGTGTAAATGTCTCCCAATATCCTAATGCTAAAGATGCTTTTGTGCAGACCAAAATTAGGTTATTTCTCAGCAAATCTGAATAAAATTCTGGTTTCTTCTACGAATGTGTGCATTCTCCCTAAGGACTTGTATATAGTTATTGAATATTATAATCTTTGGTATATTTTTTTCATCTTAACACCAAAGGATAGCGTAGCCAAATTACAATGGTATTATTCAATTAGACAAAAGTCGTACATAAAGCTTGAACCAAAGAATAAAGGTCATTTATAGTCCAGGCAATAGAGACCGTATAGGGGCTCTACCTAGCAAAATTCATGGTAGTTCTGGAAAAAGGTTTACTTCCCACCAAAATTTCCCCCGGCAACACCCCCCCTCAAATTTTGGTAAAATGCCCCCCAAAAAAGGTTATTATAAAATCTTTTTTATTATTTTAGGGGAAAAGTATCTAGATATTCAGAAAGTAGACAAAATTTGAAACAAATTAGATATACGACATTGTGACTTAGGATGAAGGAGGAGGGAGGATCTGCCTCGGAACATGCGCGTGGTGCTGCGTGAACTAAGTTGCGCAATTCCACTTAACCACTCAAACGTTTAAATTCGCCCTCCCATCTTCCCTCCGAACTTTCTCTATAAGGTTTACTTTAAGTTTTTTGGGTCGCTGAATCCGAATTTTTAACTTACCCCCAAAATTTTCCTCCCTGAACCCCCCCCCCCCCCCCCCAAATAGTTGTTTTTAACTTACATTTCTTATTGTTTTAGGGGAAAAGCATTACGAAATTCAGAAACTAGACAAAATTTGCAACAAATAGGATACATAGCATTATGACGTAGGATGAACGGGGGCTGCCTCTGAACATGCACTGCGGCACTACGTGCACTAAGTTATGAAGTCCTGACAATAGGGGATTTTATCTGGAAAAAATAATACTAGTTCTGGATTTCGACTCACTTTATGTATTTTGGGTCGCTGAATCCGAATTGGTAACTTCCCACCAACATTTCACCCGGCAACAACCCAAAAAATTGATTTTTTGAAAAAATTTGGTTTTTGAGAAAAGCGCGCGGGGAATGTTCCGAGGCAGCCCCCCTCTCTCCCCGTTTATCTTACGTCATAATGTCATACATCCTATTTGTTGCAAATTTTGTCTAGTTTCTGAATTTCGGAATTCTTTTCCTCTAAAACAATAAGAAATTTAAGTTAATAACAACTATTTGGGGGGTTTTCGGGGGGAAATTTTGGGAGCAAGTTAAAAATTCGGATTCAGCGACCCAAAAAACTTACAGTAAACCTTATAAGGAAAGTTCGGACGGGAGATGGGAGGGCGAATGTAAACTTGGGATTGGTTAAGTGGAATTGCGCAACTTAGTCCACGTAGCACCGCGCGCATGTTCCGAGGCAGATCCCCGCTTCTCCTTCATCCTATGTCATAATGTCATATATCTAATTTGTTGCAAATTTTATCTACTTTTTGAATTTCTAGATACTTTTCCCCTAAAACAATAAATTGATTTTTTAAATAAAAACCTTTTTGGGGGGCTTTTTACCAAAATTTGGGGGGTTGCCGGGGGAAATTTTGGTGGGAAGTTAAAAATTCGGATTCAGCGACCCAAAAAACATAAAGTAAGCCGATTTCCAGAACTACCATTAATTTTTCTAGGTAAAATTCACTGTTCTCTGGACTATAATGTGAGGATTTCCTTCTGACGGTCACCATATCCTTACTGGGAACTTACGATAAAGTTCGCTAGGTGCCTGTACCGATTGCACGTTTTCAATTCTATTCTGTTTAGAGATATTGGGTGAGCGAGATTGCCCTTCTGAGAGTCATTACCCAACTTTCCCTAATAGTTATTTATATACAATAAAATTAAATACAACCGTACATATGATAGTCAATTTTTGTAGCTTGGAAAAAAATAAACTAACAATAAGTGTATAGGTTCAATAAATCAAAAAAGAAAATTAGAGACAATTTGCTGAAGGTATAAATTCAAATATATCTAATGAACGTAAATACAGTGATTATTTTTTATGAATAAATATTATTTTGAACGATTTGGCTGTTTAAGATTTTTCCATTCTTTCAAAAATTGCTAAATATATGCATGTCAAATTGATCTTTGCTCCAGAAATACATACCCCCAGGGGGATACCTCTTAATGTACCTCCCTGCAACCTCGGGTACCTGAGTAATCTTTCTCCTTTCCTTTTCCTCTCATTTCTCTTGCCTTTCTTTCCTCTTTGTTTCATTCTCGTTGTGGTTTCCTCTTTGAGGGTGAACGCAATTCTGCATAAGCTGATATCATCCTGTCTATATCAACTTATGGAGAATTGTAAACCACCCACGTGTTTGCCATGCGTGGCGACCCATGTCCCTGGAAAGAGGGATCCTGGCTGTTGAGGGAAACAAACACACTGATTTGGCCTCTGCTTCGGGTAGAACGGGAGGTGCACATTGTTCCCGTATACACCAGTCGGCTGGTCAGCTGAATTTTGTCACTGGCTAAGGGATCAAGTGAGCAGGCAATTACTAATCATCTCGTTAAGGGTGGAGAGGGACATTGGATTGTCTTGTGACCGTATGGGACTTCATCTGTTTTTATGTATGCGTTTATCATGTTTTTTCATTAAACTGTTTCTTTCACTCATGTTGTTGTATGACATGCTTTATATTAAATTTTAAACTTCAATTTTTAATTATATTTTTTCTAACCTTTCTCTTGGCGCAGCATGTCCCATATGGGACTTTGCGCCATTAAACCCCAACCCACCAACCAACTAGAAATACATCTCCAGAAATACATCGCTGAAAGTACCCAAATACGTTGTATAAATAGGACAAAATATTGTATTCCAAATAGAATCTTATGGCAACATCTTTCCCCTTCTAAGACACTTTAAAGTTTTGGTTACGAGACTGGGACATATGTCGTCATAGACTAAAGAACTTCATTTACATGATTTTTGGATGCCTATAAGAAAAACTTGCCTTTGATTTGTCTTTGAATTGCTGTGGAGAAGAGCCATCGAACTCCAAGGATTTGAGTACAGACTTTTAGATTTTCTAGAACCGTCTCTCTATACGCTTTCAATATTTTCTTTACATTTTGTATCAGTCCAGTGACTATCCAAAATTACTTTCAAAAAGGTGTAATTCCACCTTTAGGAGGAACTTTCATATATGGCTTCATTTTTTCATGAAGAAAAAAAAGAAAGAAATTGGTTAGTTGGTCAGAGGAGAAAAAGGTATTGCGAAATTAATCTATGGGTTGCATGATAGCTCACGGCTTGATCCAAGAAAAAATTAATTAAATCAGGACCTGTGTAGCTTGACTACTTCTTCAATTTTTCTCTTTTTCTTAATTTTACAGTATATTTTTGATTACTATGAAAATTAACAAAAGCAGCATTAATGGCAATTTTAATTACCATGTCAGATTACATTAGTTATAAATCAATTATAGTTCAATCAGATATAATAATCAGTTACATATCAATTTCTTGACCAAAAAAATGCTTATCTGATACAGATATTAATAACACACTTTTATTTTCTAGAAAAAAATTCTGTTCATCACACTTAGGCTCATTTGTGCTGGGCAATTAGTATGTTTTATTGATGGGTTCTTGACTTTTTCAACAGATATGATGAGTATTATGGGGACAATGCATATATACCTGAAAAATAACCAAAAATTTTAATGCATTCTTTAAATTTATTTACATAAGGGAAAGTAGGGTAATTCCGTTCACTTAAGGGAAAACATGAATAGCTAGTCAAATTTATACAAAAAAACAATATTTTATTAACTCAGTGTAAGTCCAAAGCATAAGTAACAATTTTCAATCAACTAATTTGTATAATAACCTTTTGTATCGTTTTATATAATTAACCATGCATTGAGCGGTAATGCCCGACATGGTACGGTAATGGCGCTCAAAATTTGAATACAATACTTAAGTACGAAAAAAGTCACAGATGTAGTTTTGTGGGCTATTCACACCACAGCAGACAATCTACGGCCACTTTCTACATATTGTGAAACGAAACCACGTTTTGTTATCTCTCCCGAATTCTCCGCAAAACCAGTAGATTTCTGTCTCCAAATTTTTTTAATTCAGGTTTTTTGATTGTCACCACTTTTTTGAAATCGTAATATTAACATTGTTTAATGAATAATAATTAAAGCGAAAACAAGGCTAATTTTACCATTTAAAAAAAGTGGTGTCAATAAAGAAATATTAATTTTAAGGAACTAGCTCGCTGGCAAAGTTGGTTCGAATTGCACGTGCACGCCATTGTCCTTCATAACCATGTTGGATTTTAATGCATTACAGTTGGCGTTACAACGCACTACAAAAATAAATAAAAGCATGTAAGTACAGCTAAATGTATATGTTTTGTAGACATGAGTGAATTAACATTTGAAAATAAGAATGTGCACTTACCTTCAAGTTAGATGATGTAGAATTTTATAATAAAACACCTGCAGAATAATAACGTGAGGACACAAAAATACTTTCCTTCCGACGGTTTCTACAGTAAAACGCCGGTTATCCGAAAAGCATGGGACCAAAGCATTTTCGGATAACCGGGACGCTTATAGTGAAAACTTGTTTGAGGAAAAACTGTGATCGTAATTTAGAACATCGTTGTAATAAAAATGATATCGTACAGTATTCAAAGCATGAGAAACCAAAATTAAAAGTCACTCCAACAGCAAGGCGATAACTTATTGACTGGAACGAATCGAAGGTCAGCGCCGATAGTGGCGTAGCACTAGTTCGCTTATTTATTTCGTAAAGAACATGCTTTTTTAACACTATTTCTACCAGTGTCCAATAACACCTTTCAAAATTTTGATTTTTACTTATTTTGCTTCTAATTTTTGAAGCTAATAAGTATTAAAACAACTCTTCAATGTGTAAAAAATGATTCGGAATCGTTTTGATCTGAAACTTACTAATAAAATATTAATCATAAATCAAATAAGTTGAAAGGTGTCATTTGACACCTGTAAAAATAGTATTGACAATAAAATTTTTCACATGAAAAAAGGAATTTAAGAAATTTTAAGGTCTTTCTGTTAAGCCGATTTTCGGATAACCGGTGTTCTACTGCATATCCTTACTTTGAAGTTACGATGAAGTTCACTAGCTGCCGGTACCACGTATTCAATTCCATTCCCTTTAGATATATTGGAGTGAGCGAGAGTACCGGCTGAGCGGCATTACCCTAATTTCCCCTACAACATAAAAATATACCAAATTCCAATATTGCTCAGATGATTTTTATAACATGGCTTTCTTTCGAAATAATTATTTCACAATGTAATACAAACTTTAATGTGGATACTTTGGAGATCAAGCACTCTTAAGAATTTTTATGTGGGTACGGGAGACCGGGGGAATGGCGCCACTCGGGGTTATGCCACTACCCCGCCTAGTTCAAAAAGTAACTGTAGTTTGAGATAGTGAATGCGCCTGCATTATAGCGGCCAACAATAGAAACAGTGCCTATAGTGAGAATGATTTTGTTGTACGCCGTTAGCTGGTTCTAGTGAAAAATTTAGTTTTCATCTAGTTGCTTCTTATTTTGGAGCTTCAAATGAGTAGAGGTAAACACCTTTTATTATAACATTCGTAATTAACATAGGGGAGACCGGGGGAATGCCGCCAACCCGGGTTATGCCGCCACCCCACCTAGTTTAAGAACTAATGGCAGTTTGAGATAGTGAATGTGCCTGCACTATAGCGGCCAACAATATAAACAGTGCCTAAAGTGAGAGTGACTTTGCTGTACATCGTTCGTTTGTTCTAGTGAAAGATGTAGTTTTCATGTAGTTGCTTATTATTTTGGAGCTTAAAATGAGTAGAGATAAGCACCTTTTATTGTAACATTAGGTATTTAGGATAATATGACCCATAATCTACATGCATTCACCGACATTTTGATGCAATGTGTTGAATAAGTTCGGTTCTTCTTTCGGCTTTGCTTGGGGATTTCCGCTATATTGTCCTCTCGGGGTAATGCCGCCGCCATGCAAATCGAATGAGAAATGGCCTCATTTCACGTTAGTGGAGCCGATTCAGCAGAGTGACTTTTGCAATACGAAGTAAATTGTAAGCTTAACCATTATTCTGCTCAATTGCATTGCTTTCTAACTATTTTCAGTAGGTTGTGTGTTTCCTAGTATCCATTTGATGCATGTACTAGGTCATTAAAGAGTGGCGGCATTACCCCAGTACAGTGGCGGAATTACCCCAGTGTCCTGGGTAATCCCGCCACTGTGCAGAGGTTTAAAAAATATTTTTTTATGTATGCTTACTTTACAGTTATGATTACAGTTAAATTTATACAGATACTAAAGATCATGATTCAGCTTTAGAATTTTTACTATTAAAAAATAAACATTTTTTCGAGGTGAAAAAATTTAAATTTCCTTAAGGTGTCGCCATTCCCCCGGTCTCCCCTAATATTACCCGCAATCTACATGCATTCGCCGACATTTTGATGCAATTTGTTGAACAAGTTCAGTTCTTCTTTTAGCTTTGCTGGGGGATTTCCGCTATATTATCCTCTCGGGATAATGCCGACAACATGGCAAAGGGTGACTTTTCCAATTTGAGTTAAATTGCAAGCTTAACACATTAATAAATCTAGCTTAAGGAACATTGTAATTATTCATTATTTTGATAAATTATTGCTTTCTAAATATTTTCAGTAGGTTATGCGTTTCCTAGTATCCATTTTATGTATTTAGTAGGTCATTAACACTAGAACCGCCTCAAATTTTGCTCAAGTGTTATAAAACTATTTCACACCAGAATTTTTATTTAAAACTATTTAACATATTTATCTTATTTCCACGTGGTACATATTTAACTTATTTTAGGAAATAAATTCTGGTTCCAATCGATATATTTTCATTTTTCCGGTCAAAATGACCGCTATGGCGGTTCTAGTGTTAAAAATTGGCGTCATGACCCCGATACAGTGGCGGAATTACCCCAGCATCCTGTGTAATTCCGCCACTGTATACGGTTGAAAGAAAGTTTTTTTTATGTGTGCTTACTTTACATTTATGATTACGGTTAAATTTATACAGATACTAAAGATCATGATTTAGCTTTAGAATTTTACTATTAAAAAATAAATATTTTTTTGAAGTGAAAAAACTTAAATTCCCTTAAGGTGTCGCCATTCCCCCGGTCTCCCCTACTCAGCACACACATATTCAAAAACAAACTTGCTTCTGCAGTTTTTTAAGGAAAACTATTTTTTCTATTTCTGAAATTAAATGAAACAGTAAAAATTTTTTAACTCCAAAAGTCCTTGAAACAAACTTGTCCACTCAAAATATGAACAATTCGAGCAGCACAGATTGTTTCACTCCATTATAAAACCATTTTCTAAATTTGTATGAAAATTTCGACTTATTTGCAATGTTCCGTGCTATTTGCGATGTAGTTTTACGGTAATATAAGCCAACCTCCAGTTCCAATACTTTAAACAGTGTTTTTTAATATTTTTCATACTTTTTTCTCAAAATTAGCATTTTATTTCGCTCATATATCCCACGGTGAATGTAAAATTAACGTTTTGTTATTTATACACTGCTCAAAACAATTAAAGGATATTGCAGTTTTAGGTGGATTTTGTATCTGCTAAACTGTTTCGCTGATTGATACATGGTCGACAGACATAGTAGGTTATATGAGAATAAATTACACATGTTAGAAAGAAAAAATGCATTTTATTGCGCATTTGTGTACTAAAGGAAAAAAACACAATTTGTGCATATGAGAAAAAAAGAATAAGAAAAGGTGTTTTCTTCAAAGAAAATCATTTTCAGTAGGGGGTATGGTTTCCACGGGCGGCCAGCAACGTTGAACACCTTTGAGGCATGGACTCAATGAGGCTATTAATGACGAGTTGGGGTATTCTGCCCCACTCTTCCAGAAGAGCTCTTTCCATTTCTTGGAGAGTTTGTGGGGGTTGTTGGCGGCCAGAAACGCGTCTTCCTAGAGCGTCCGAAACGTGCTCGATTGGATTCATGTCTGGAGAACACGCTGGCCATTCCATTCGAACGATTCCTTACTCGAAAAGGAAATCCTCCACCAGGTTTGCACGATGTGGCCTACAGTTATCTTCCATTAAAATGAAGTTATCTCCGATTGCTGCAGCGTAAGGGACTACAATAGGTCTGAGGATCTCATCCCTATAGCGGCGACCAGTCAGAGCTCCATCTCGAATGATGTAGAGGTCAGTGCGCCCGTCAATGGAGATGCCACCATACACCAACACTCCTCCAGCGCCAAATCTGACACTTACGTGCACGAACGCAGGATTATTCCTACTGCCACGGTCCCTCCAGATGAAAATACGCCTATTATCCGGATGCACAGAAAAACGGGACTCGTCAGAAAACAGAATATTGCTCCATTCATTTCTCCTCCAGTTGACATGCTCGGTTGCCCACTCCCTGCGGTCGCGACGTTTCCTTGATGTTAATCTAACACATACCATCGGTCGGCGAGCATACAGACCTACAGCATGGAGCCGGTTTCGGACAGTCTGCGTTGAAATCGTGGTGCCTGTAGCCGAGCGAATGTGTTGTTGGAGAAGAGTAGCGTTCATGGTTCGGTGTCTCCGAGCTGTTAACGCTAAATACCGATCTTCATTGGGCGTTGTTGCCCGTCTACGTCCTTGCCCTGGTCTTCGGCCTGCACATCCTCTCTCCAAAAAACGGTTCCAGATCCTGGAAATGACACTTTGTGACACTCCAATGGCTTGCGCTACTTCGGCTTGAGTTTGGCCCCCTTCTAACCTACCAACAATTCTCAAAGCTTCTGAATCTGTCAAATGACTTCGCTGAGACATCGTACTCATCGAAACAAAGCAATCACTGAATGCCGATCATTCTTGTCTTCATTCTCTTTTATCCAGTTGAAAGTCAAATTTCATTCGCTGCAGCTGAAACGACGTTTTTGACGTCGAACTCAAAATTTGCATACTCCACAGTTTGAAAACCAGAAAAATTTGCATTTGTGATTCTCTTCTCCTATTTTCGGCAAAAAAAATTTCGTTTATATCTTTATTTTATATAAAACTTCAAATATCCTTTAATTATTTTGAGCAGTGTAGTTGTTTGAATTAAAGAATGTACTATTTTAGCAAAAATAAATAAGAATTTAAGGCATGTTTTTAAAATAAAGTAGTTTTTATTCTAAAAATCTAATAAACCACAGCTTTTCAATATATTTTCAACAATATACAATTTAATTTGCATCTGTGTATCTAAAATAATTACTAATTTATTAAAAAAAGTGCTTAAAATTTATTAAAAGCATTCCATTGCATATAGGGAAAAGGGTAATCCCGCTCACTCAAATATCTCAAAATGGAATGGAATTGAAACGTGCGATCGGTACCGGTACCTAGCGAACTTCATAGCATGTTCCCAGTAAGAATACAGTAACCGTCGGAAGGAAAGTGTTTTTGTATCCCCACGTTATTAGTTTGCAGTTGTTTTATTATAACATTCTACAACATCTAACTTGAAGGTAAGTATACATTATTATTTTCAAATGTTAATTCACTCATTAGAGTAGGTGGGGGTAAAGATACGCACTGACTGATTTAATATGAAGAAACATTTCTACAATCATCACCGCTAGGAGGTAGTTAGGTCTTAAGTGTAGTAGCTGTGTGTTCAAACCTTGTGGAAAAAGTGGAAATCCAAAAACTCAGTGTAGAACGGAATCTCTACAGCTTCTAAATGCCGTATAGTTTACCTCCATCACATTTGTTTAAACTTTTCGATAGCCGGTTAAGTAAAATACTGCAGAATGGATTAAAAGTACGCATCCGTCTTGGGGCAAAGATACGCACAAGTTTAAGATTCGGGGCTTTGCCCTATCGTTTTAGCAAGATGCAAGGCTTTCCACAATTAAGTTGTGGAAAGTTTTATCTTTTATACGTTAGTGTTGTATAAATGTAATAACTACTTAATATAAGACAGGTTAACTACTTTTCCTTTTTCTAGTTAAGTTTTTTCCAATATAGAACGTAGGTATCTACCTACCTACTATTAAAAATCAATATTCTTGCTTCATAAAACGATTTTGTTTTAAGTTTTAACCCTTAACTTCTGTTAACGGTCTCACAAACCGCTGCTATATTCAGTTTCCATAGCTTAACTTGTATTTTTCAATTTAATTATTGACGTTAGTTTAATTTTGATTCGTTTGGAAAATTAGTAGTATCGCTAAAGAATTCTAAATGGGGAGAATTTTTATTATTATTGGCCTTTACATAAAGTTTAGCGCAAAAACAGTATTTTATGAGTCAGTCAACACTGTTATTCATTCTACGATAAGTGGTCTTTGAGACCGCTCATAGTATTTATGCAACAATTTTTGTCACAGTAGTTACAGGTTAGCTGCTATTAGCGATCTCACAAACCACTGTTTTTTTAAATTATTTGAAAACAACGTTTAAACACAAAATAAAAGAAGCAGATTTGACCATACGTATACGTTTCGTGAGTACTAGGACTCACATCCTCAGTGTAAAAACTTTAAAAACTATATCCCCCCAACTGCATGTACGGTGAAAAAAACCCAAATGTCAAAACATAATACCAAAAAACCATCAAGTTCTAACAGCCAATGAAATTAATGCGGAAGTGAAGTGTCGTGACACAACAAATCCATCCAGAAAGTTGAGATGTATGATGTAGGGGAGACCGGGAGAATGGCGACACCTTAAGGGAATTTAAATTTTTTCATCTCGAAAAAATGTTTATTTTTTAATAGTAAAAATTCCAAAGCTGAATCATGATCTTTAGTATCTGTATAAATTTAACCGTAATCATAACTGTAAAGTAAGCATACATAAAAAAAATATTTTTTAAACCTCTGCACAGTGGCGGGATTACCCAGGACACTGGGGTAATTTCGCCACTGTACCGGGGTAATGCCGCCAGTCTTTAATGACCTAGTACATGCATCAAATGGATACTAGGAAACACACAACCTACTGAAAATAGTTAGAAAGCAATGTAATTGAGCAGAATAATGGTTAAGCTTACAATTTACTTCATATTGCAAAAGTCACTCTGCTGAATCGGCTCCACTACATTAAAATGAGGCCATTTCTCACCCGATTTGCATGGCGGCGGCATTACCCCGAGAGGACAATATGGCGGAAATCCCCAAGCAAAGCCGAAAGAAGAACCGAACTTGTTCGACACATTGCATCAAAATGTTGGCGAATGCATGTAGATTACGGGTCATATTATCTTAAATACCTAATGTTACAATAAAAGGTGCTTATCTCTACTCATTTGAAGCTCCAAAATAATAAGCAACTAGATGAAAACTACATTTTTCACTAGAACAGACGAAAGACGTACAGCAAAGTCATTCCCACTTTAGGCACTGTTTATATTGTTGGCCGCTATAGTGCAGGCACATTCACTATCTCAAACTGCCCGTAGTTTTTAAACTAGGTGGGGTGGCGGCATAACCCGGGTTTGCGGCATTCCCCCGGTCTCCCCTACTAGATAAATCATTAACCAAGGAGACTTTAAATTTATGGATATGAATAGCCTCAAAAAAGTCTAAATCCAGAGGAGTAATGCATTTCTTGATAATGGTAGCTGAGTCAAAATTAAAATTATGTCCCTCCCCCCAGTAATGAGAGGCAATAGAGGATTTCTGTAATTCTTTTTTCTTTACATAGTTTCTGTGTTCATTGATTCTGTAACGGAGTTTTCGTTTAGTTTGTCCAATGTAGGACAAACCACATTGGCATTGAATGTTGTAAATGCCCCAATAATTATGTGGAGGAATTTGGTCCTTAAGTTGCGAAAAAAGATAATTTATTAACCGGTTTAAAAACCACATTAAAATCATAATGTCTCAAGATATTAGCCATCTTAAAGCTAATGCTATTATAAAATGGTAAAATGATAAGGTTGGAAATGGAAACCGTAGTAGGGCTAATCCATGAAATCATGGACACACATTGAAAAAAAATAATATTTATGAATGTGCATTTATTACTTTTTTTTTAGAAACAAAAATGTTCAAAGTTATTTTTCCATGCAAAATAAAAATTGGCAACAGTGTTTTCATTTCAAAATGGCTACCATTAATCAACCATGTGCTTCGTGATTTTCGGAGATCGCAATATTATGGATTTTTGAACTTCGTCCTCTGCTATAATTGGTAAGTTTGAAACATTTTACTATGTTTATACCTTTTTCATATCTAATAGTTACATAATGAATACCTTTTTAAAGTAACAGCTTGCTTTATTGTAAATCAAATCGCTACATGAATATATCTTTGTTACACATGTAACGTTAGTCACAAAAACATGCATTTTTCATCTCTACTGAAAATATACTGAATGTATTTACGTATAATTTCATACTTTCCTTCTGTGATATGCTAACAATTAATATATAATCCTAAAAATAAATTATAAGCTTTAAATATATAGAATAAACACTAATTCATTTGGTAATGTGAGTCACATGTAACGTGAGTCACATCCATGTAATGAGTTACTTTGGAAAAAAAGTTAATACTGTATTTTATTTTTTAAATATTGCTATTAAGTTGCATAGAAAATCTTTTTTATATATTCGACCTGTTTTTAACACTTTCCAACAAAGTTGAAAATTGTTTATGCATTCGGTTTGTCTGTCCGTCTGTCCACGCTCTAACTCTCGTAAATAGACTCGGATTTTCATGCAATTGATAAAGGTTATTTAGGGTCACCAAAGCATGTTTGTTATTGTATATGAAGTATGTAGGATTAATCGTTCATTTACAGGGGCACTCAAAAGTAGTCTATTATATTATTTTATGGGGGGGGGGGAAATCGTTTGCAGAATATTTTAAAAACATTACGCTATTTCAAATGTATTGAAACTGATATAAATCAATAAATTTCACTACGATCACGTTAGAACAGGGCATTCATAGTATTTTTCATTCATTTACAGGGACACACAAAATAAATCAGTTACAGTACAGTATTGTCTTTGAGTAATAATTGGTGGAGTGTACGGTTTAAAATTCGGTATGCGCTTTTAAATTTATTTTATTTTTTTTTTTTTTGCATCTTACTCGTTATATATAAATTCTATACCTCAAATACAGGGCTGTACAAAAGTATTCACGTACTTTTTAGTATTCACTCTTTATTAGAGGAAATTGCTGAAGGTAAATTTTCAACTGAAGTATATGTATTTCTTAAGTGAACTAAATTTTGGCATGCATGTAGTTAATAGATTCAAATCTATATATCCTATACAGGGCTGCTAAAAAAATTCATATAATTTTCCGATTGTGGATGGGAACAGCTGAAATTGGGTTTTGAAATGTGTTATGCGTTTCCATATGTTTGCATTAGACGTAATATTTAAATTTTTTAAACGGTGCAGCTTTGTTACATTTTTCTGAATGTGTTGGAAAATGTTTCATAATCTATGCTTGACGCATGATTTTTTTTTCAAATGCAAATCAAATTTTAATTTAATTGCTTAAAAGGCTCAAAGGCCAACCTAGTGAAAAAGATTCAATAACGGGACTCGAACCCGGGCCATCAGTATAGCGCACCGACATTCTACCGACTAAACCACATGGCGTGAGTCCCGGCACAACACCCCGGGTTCGAGATCCGGCATGGCATCTTTTTCACAAGGTTGGCCTTTGCGCCTTTTAAGCAATTAATTTGAAATTTGATTTTCATTTGAAATATTGTATGCAAGGCGAATGTTTTTCTCTGGAAAAAAATTTCAAGTATTAACCTATTTTTTTATCTTCTGATTTCAGATTTATTAAATGGAGTCTAAAAATAATCATAAGCGTATGACTGCTGCTGAACGTCAACGAAAGAGATGTCAGAAGCTGAAGAATGAGGGTACATATGAGGAATACAAAAAAAAGCATCTAGAAGAGGTTAGAAGATGTAGAAAAAAACAAAAAGAAGAGCTACTTAAACTTCCAAAATCTAAGCAAAACAAAATACTTAAAGAAAAAAGATTGGCTGTTAAAAACAGAGTTACAGCATTGAGGGCAAGAAAAAGAGAAGCTTCAAATGCTAAAGCGTCGATGTCACATACTCCTCCCGCTGATATATATTACTCACCAAGTGCTTTAGGAAAGGCAACTGCTAGAGCTCGTCGTAATTTACCATCAAGCCCAAGAAGAAGAAACGCAGTAATTAGAAGACTATATTTTTTAAATTCTTGCCAAAAAAATTCATCTGCAGAATCTGAAGCTTTCCCATCCACTGCGAATTCACATTCGTCATGCATTCAGGCTGAAACTGTTGAACTTGTAAAAGAGTTTTTCCAAACAGATGATATAAGCAGGCAAGCCCCTTTAAGAAAAGATGCAATCACCGTGAAGGAGAATGGTGTTAAATTCAAAGTTCACGTCCGGCATCTTCTGTACTCTATTACTGAAACATTCAAACTGTTTCAAGAAGATCATCCGGAATCTAACATTGGACGAAGTAAATTTGCTGAATTTAGGCCCCAACATGTGCTACTGAGTAATAAATTGCCTCACAACGTGCGTCTCTGTAAATATCATGAAAATTTTATTAGTGCTCTTTCTTCATTACATCAAGCTTTTCCAACTGTTTTCCCTGTCTATTCAAATGCATTTCCAGAAACTGTAATTTGCAAAACACCAAAAGAGGACTGTTGGTACAACCGTTGCAGTGAGTGTAAGGAAGGGTTAGGTTTTAAAAAAAGATACATTGAGAATACAGATATTGACATTTTGAAGTATGTGAAATGGTATGAATGGAAAAAAGATAGTGAAACCCATATTCAAAAGATAATGGAGGAAGGAACAGCTGAAGAACTCATTTCACACATCTCTAATCTCACACCGACATTTTTGGAACACTTATGTGAAAAGGCATCAGGCAGAGGAGTACCAAAAACAACGTAATTCTGTTACCACATCCATTAAAAGAGCTCTGATACAAGTTGACTTCGCAGAAAATTATACATGCAGCTTTCAAGATGAAATACAGAGTGCACATTGGCAACAAAGTCAGGTGAGCTTATTTACAGCTGCCATCTGGCATTCTGGCACACTTCATCCTTTGGTGCTGGCTTCTGATAATACCATACATTCAAAGGAAACTGTCGTAGCTTATATTGATAAAATTCTAGAGTGTCTCCCCAGAGATTTAGTGGAAGTGGATATTTGGTCAGATGGACCATCATCACAATTCAAAAACCGCTTCATTGCAGTAGCTCTCCGTGCATTACACAAAAAATAAAATTTCATAATAAAATGGAATTTCTTTGCTACTTCGCATGGCAAAGGGCCAGTGGATGGAATTGGAGGATCAGTTAAAAGACAGGTTTGGGGAGCTGTATGTAGCAGACAGTACATTGTGATAAATGCTGCAAGTTTTGTTGCAGCTTTTAATAATACATCATCTAAGAATATTACTGTTCTTGAGATAACTTGCGCCGAAATTCAAAAGCGAAACAAATCTCTGGAATTGGAAGATCTATTTAACAATGCACAACCAATTCCAAATATCTCAAAAATCCATCACTTAGTGGCGAGGGATGGTAATGTTATAACAAATAGACTAACAAATGCAATTCCACAAGATGTTGAAGATCCCCAAGTTGGTGAATGGAAAGTGATAAGAAGCAAGAATAATTGCTTAACAATTAAAAAAATTGTTTAAATTTCTGTATATAATGTCTCAATTGTGTTTTTTAACATTATTATTGATAACTAACAACTATTGTATTCAAGTAAATCGGCAGAAAAATGATAATGAATGCTATGAAAGAGATGTAACACGAGTCACATTTTCTGTGTAACGTGAGTCACAGCATTTTTGTTTCTTTACAGCTTAAATAATTCCTTCATTTCTAATCTACTCTATCATTAAAATATTTCAATATATATATATATAAAAGGTTCCATCATCCTATAATTTTGTATCCATGAGGGTTTGGAAGAAATTTAAATTTTAAATGTCTATTTACATTCCATGTCATTTTTACTGTAACGTGAGTCACACATCTGTTTTTACCTGAAATACTCATTTAAACATAAAATATTTTTTGAGCTACCTATGAAACAAATCCATATACATAGTCAATATGAAAAACGAAAAAAGTAAAACAATTGAATCTAAAATGTATACAGAGCAATTTATTTTGATTTAAATATTCTTTCCACTTGTAACGTGAGTCACGCTGGATTAGCCCAGTAACTTTTTTTCTTTTTTTTCATGGTTTAAATTACAATTTTCAGTTCAACTATAAATACTAGTAAAATTTACTAATGCTTTTGCATAAGTCATTCGTTTTAATAGAAATGAGGCAAAATCCCATAGTAATGGGGGAAAATACGCGCTGCGTACCTTTGCCCAACCACTGCGTACTTTTACCCCAACCGATGGGGCAAAGATACGCAGAACAATGTTTTTTGAAAATTGCAATAACTCACAGAATTATAATTTGACAGAATGTCGTCGGTTGATGGTGACACTTGCCTAAGGTTCTAATCTAACATTTTAATCACTCATTATATAAGTTTAGACCAACGTGTGCGTTAAAAATAAAAATGTATTGAAAGTGCGTATCTTTACCCCCCACCTACTCTATCTCTACAAAATATAAAGAGTATGTGGGGGTAAAGATACGCACGGGGCAAAGATACGCACTGGCTGATTTAATATGAAGAAACATTTCTACAATCATGAACATTAGGGTGTAGTTTGGTCTTTAGTGTAGTAGTTGAGTGTTCAAACCTTTGAAAAAAGTAGCACCAAGAAAATGAGGTAAGTTTAAATTTTTATCTAATATTTTTAAATTTTCACTTTATTGTTTAGCTGACAATACTTCGAATTTTTACAAATCCTAAAATTCACCTGAGAACGAAAGCTCTATAGCTTCTAAATGCCGATCGCATTTGTTTAAACTTGTCAGTAGCCGGTCAAGTAAAATACTGCAAAATGGGGTAAAAGTACGCATCCGTCTTGGGGCAAAAATACGCACAAGTTTAAGATTCGGGACTTTGTCCTATCGTTTTAGTTAGATGCAAAGCTTTCCACAATTACGTTGTGGAAAGTTTTATTTTTTATATTGTATAAAATATAATAGCTACTTGACTAATATAAGCTAGTTAACTACCTTTTCCTTTTTATAGTTACATAGGTATCTACCTACTTACTTTTAAAAATCAATATACTTGTTTCATAAAATGATTTTAAGTCTTAGCCCTTAATTCCTGTTAACGGTCTTACAGACCGCAGCTATATATTCAGTTTTCATAGCTTAACCCTTAATTTTCAATTTAACTATTGATGCTAGTTTAATTTGGATTCGTTTGGAAACAGTAGTATCGATAAAGACTTCTAAATGAGGATAATTTTTATTATAATGGGTCTTTACATAAAGTTTAGCGCAAAAACAGTATCTTATGAGTCAGTCAACCATTTTATTCATTCTACGATCATGGGGTCTTTGGGACCGCTGACAGCAACAATTTCTGTCACAGTAGTTAGAGGTTCACTGCTATTTGCGATCTCACAGACCGCTGTTTTTATTTTTTTTTTTTTCGTAGTTTAACTTACAATTTACAGTTTAACTATAAATAGTTGTGAAGTTTACTAATGCTTGCATAACTCATTCGTTTTATTGTAAATGGGGCAAAACCCCACAGTAATTGATCAAAAATAGGCACTGCGTATATTTGCCTCACGACTGCGTACTTTTACCCCGACCGATTTGGAAAAGATACGCAGAGCAATGTTTTTTAAAAATTATAATTTCTCGCAGAATTATAATTTCACAGAATGTCGGTTGATGGTGGCACTTGCCTAAGGTTCTTATCTAATATTTTAATCACTCATTACATATGTTCAGACCAATGTGTGCGTTAAAAATCAAAATGTAAGGTAAGTGCGTATCTTTACCTCCAACTACTCTACATTTAGCTATACGTTCATGATTTTATTTATTTTTGTAGTGCGTTGTTACGCCAAATATAATGCATTAAAATCCAGCATGGCTATGAAGGGTAATGGCGCTCACGTGGAATTCCAGAAGCAGTTTTTCTAGTATGCTACTTTTTTTAAATTCAAATTTCTTGATTGACATCACTTTTTTAAAAGAGTGAAATTCCCGTTGTTTTCGCCCTAATTAATATGTCATTAAAAAAAGCGAATTTTACGATTTCAAAAAGTGGTGACTATAAAAGAAACTGCATTTAAAAAAGTAGCTTACTGGAAACATAGTCCAGAAGAACCACGAACAACTGCTTAGATCTTTAACACTTTCCGGCATGGTGGTTCGTGGTTTCGCTGAACAATATGTGGAAAGTGGTCGCATAAAATCTGCTGTGGTGTGAATTAGTGCTCGCGATTATACGTATACGTAGAGAACCGCTTTTACCATACTATACCTATCCAAAATTCCGAATCGGTATAATTTGTTTTATACGTGTACGTATAATCGCGAGCACTAGTGTTAATAGCCCACACAACTACATATGTGACGTTTCTCGTTCTAAAATGTTGTATTCAAATTTTTAGCGCCATTACCCTATTGTTCCGGGGCACTATCGCTCAATCGATGGTTAATTAAATGAAACGATTAAAAAAAATTCGTAAAACTTATGCAAATTAGGTGATTGCAAACTGTTTCTTATGGTTTGGACTTACACTGAGTTAATAAAATATTTATTGTTTTGTGAATTTGACTTGCTATTCATTTTTTCCCTTAAGTGAGCTGCATTACCCTACTTTCCCCTAAACTGGTCTTAACCCTCCGACTGTCTTGGAAAAGGGCAAAATTGTAATGTTGTTTTCTCTGCATTTTGTTTCAAAATGTTCACAAAATGATTCTTTGAACATTTTATAAAAAAACTTAATAACGAATATGAATGCAATCCTTAAAAGTATTAATCATTGTTCAATGTATTATAAATACATTAAATCAATAGAATTATATTACTTTAAATATTGCTTGTATTGCAGTGAAACCTGGAGCTTAGTGAACGTATTAACACGGGCTTGTCAGTGAGGGGGAAACTTAAGACCATTGATGTTAAAAACATATGTAAAAATAGTACATTTAAGTAAGACAAAAGTCACATACGTAGTTGTTGTGAGCTGTTCACACCACTGCAGACTTTTTGCGACCACTTTACACATATTGTGCAAACATATTCTGTTACACATATAGTGGGGTACTTTTTTTAAATTCATGTTTTTTGATTTTCACAACTTTTTTGAAATCGCAAAATTCTCCTTGTTTAATGACATATTAATTAGGCGAAAACAGGGGAATTTTACCATTTCAAAAAAAGTGGTGTTAATGAACAAATTTGAATTTAAAAAATGTTGCCCGCTGGCAACACTTCTTCTGGAATTCCATGCGAGCGCCATTACCCGTCATCTCCATGTTGGGTTTTATTGCATTATAATTGACGTAACAACGCACTACAAAAGTAAATAAAAGCATGAAAGTACAGCTAAATGTATATATTTTGTAGACATAATGAGTAAATTAATATTTGAAAATAAGAGTGTACACTTACCTTCAAGTTAGATGTTGTAAAATTTTATAATAAAACAACTGCAAACTAATAACGTGAGGACACAAAAATACTTTTCTGTCAACGGTCACTATATCCTTACTGGGAACTTACCATGAAGTTCGCTAGGTGCCGGTACGGATCACACGTTTTCAATTCTATTCTGTTTAGAGATATTGGGTGAGCGGTATTACCATTCTGAGCGTCATTACCCTACTTTATCCTAATACAAGGAAAATAAAACATATGTAAAATGTTGTCTTCATACTGTGATAATATCCTGGTCTGTCTTTTCGCAACTAATACCAAACACATGGCAGACATTTTTATCGCAATTATTTTTAAGGTTTATCTGCGTTATCGAATACAAGAATAATTTGTATTTTAACCCTTAACTGCAGTGACAAAAATTGTTGCATAGCTACTATAAACGGTCTGTGAGACCGCTTAATCTAAAGATTAATAAAAGGCTACATTAACTCAAAAAATAATTTTATGTATTAAACTTTATGTACAAGACTATTATACTTAAAATTCACATATTCCGTAGTCTCTAGTAATACTACTAGAGTCTGAAAGAAACAAAATTTAACCAACATCCATAGTTAAACTGAAAATTACAAGTTAAACTGTGACAATTGAAAAAAGCAGCAGTCTGTGAGACACCCTAATAGCAGTTAAGGATTAAAATTAAGTTCAAATAGCCTTATTACGGGAAACCGAGAGCTGCCAATGTTCAACTGTATCCACGTTTGCATTATTTTGCTTCGATTTCATCGAAGAAAACTACGTCATTTGGGAAAATTTTGCATAATTTTCTTAATGCCCTGAATGATGTGGAATGCTTCAGAGATCTAACGCTGAACACAGTCTTGCATTTCCACATCGACGAAATATGTTGGTTGTTAGGCAACTGGTGAAGTAAAATAGTAAACATTGAAAAGTTAAAATGATTTATATTTTTCTAATATAAAAAAATTACATCAAAAATATATAATAATTTAAGTCTTATACCATTTGACTAGATTTCAATTTAATCGGTACCTCCCCCCCCCTATTGGGAAATATTGTATTTATATCATTTATCCCTATGCGTCATTTGATTTTCAATGAAGGGAAAAAAAAATTTAAAACCGTCTGCATTGTCATAAAACGCATTATCGGATAAAAGAAAATGTTCTACCTGTTTTTGAAAGAATTAAATAAAACTGAAAAAGTATTTTGCTTGTAGTGCAGTTAAAAAAACCATCTCATTTTCTAATGAAAGTTTTAAACAGCGACTTAACATACTTAAAATTCGAAAAACTAAAAGGTTTTAACTATGCTGACTGTGAATTTTCGTAGAACAACAGTGAAATATATCGGTATCGGAGAAATTGTTATACTTTTAAAACTTTAAAAAAGGAAGATAGAAGTGGATATATATGAATGCTTCATAACCAGAGTGTCGGGAAGACCGGGAGAATACCGCCAACCCGGGTTATGCCGCTACCCCACCTAGTTTAAAAACTAAGGGCAGTTTGAGATGGTGAATGTGCCTCCACTATAACGGCCAACAATAGGAACAGTGCCTAAAGTGAGAGTGACTTTGCTGTACGTCGTTCGTTTGTTGTAGTGAAAAATGTAGTTTTCATCTAGTTGCTTATTATTTTGGAGCTTCAAATGAGTAGAGATAAGCACCTTTTATTGTAACATTAGGTATTTAAGATAATATGACTCGTAATCTACATGCATTCGCCGACATTTTGATGCAATGTATTGAACAAGTTCGGTCTTCTTTCGGCTTTCTTCTGGGATTTCCGGCATATTGTCCTCTTGGGGTAATGCCGCCGCCATGCAAACCGGGTGAGAAATGGCCTCATTTTAATGTAGTGGAGCCGATTCAGCAGATTGACTTTTCAAATATGAAGTAAATTGTAAGCTTAACCATTATTCTGCTCAATTACATTGCTTTCTAACTATTTTCAGTAGGTTGTGTGTTTCCTAGTATCCAGTTGATGCATGTACTAGGTCATTAAAGAGTGGCGGCATTACCTCGGTACAGTGGCGGAATTACCCCAGTGTCCTGGGTAATCCCGCCACTGTGCAGAGGTTTAAAAAATATTTTTTTATGTATGCTTACTTTACAGTTATGATTACGGTTTAAATTATACAGATACTAAAGATCATGATTCAGCTTTAGAAGTTTTACTATTAAAAAATAAATATTTTAGGAGGTGAAAAAAATTAAATTCCCTTAAGGTGTCGTCATTAACCCCGGTCTCCCCTAAGTATAGAAATTTTAATTTTTTAATTGAGAAATTTTCATTTCAGGTATTGTTAAAATAAGTCGTATTTATGTTACAGAAGAATGTTTAAAATGTATCAAATGGTGTAAGTATAACATGCATCTGTTCTACCAATTTATTACAGACATTAGGAGAAAGTAGGGTAATGAGGCTCAGAAGGGTAATCCCACTCGCCAAATATCTCTAAAGAGAATAGAATTGAAAACATGAGATCGGTACCGGCACATAGCGAACATCATCCTAAGTTCCCAGTAAGCATTTAGTGCCCGTCGGGAGGAAAGTATTTTTGTGGCCTCAAGTTTTTAGTTTGAAGTAGTTTTATTATAAAATTCTACAACATCTAACTTGAAGGTAAGTGTACACTCTTATTTTCAAATATTAATTTACTCATTATGTCTACAAAATATATACATTTAGCTGTGCTTTCATGCTTTTATTTATTTTTGTAGTGTGTTGTTACGCCAATTATAATGCAATAAAACCAAACATGGCGATTGCGGGTAATGGCGCTTGTGGAATTCCAGAAGAAGTGTTGCCAGTGAGCAACTTTTTAAAAATTCAAATTTGTTGATTGACACTACGTTTTTGAAATGGTAAAATTTCCCTGTTTTCGCCATTATTAATATGTCATTAAACAAGGAAAATTTTACGATTTCAAAAAAGTGGTGAAAAAAAAAAGAAGTAGCCTACTATATGTCTGACACAATATGTGTAAAGTGGTTGTAAAAAGTCTGCAGTGGTATGAACAGCCCACACAACTACATAGGACTTTTGTCTTACTTAAATGCTGTAGGGGAGACCGGGGGAATGGCGGCACCTTAAGGGAATATAATTTTTTTCACCTCAAAAAAAAAAAATGTTTATTTTTTAATAGTAAAAATTCGAAAGCTGAATCATTATCTTTTGTATCTGTATAAATTTAACCGTAATCATAACTGTAAAGTAAGCACACATAAAAAAATTTCTTTCAGCCTTTGTACAGTGGCAGGATTACCCATGATACTGGGGTAATTCCGACACTGTATCGGGTAATGACGCCACTCTATAATGACCTAGTAAGTACATAAAATGGATACTAGGAAACACATAACCTACTAAAAATGTTTAGAAAGCGATACTTTATCAACATAATAATTAATTGCAATGTTCCTTAAGCTAGATTTATTAATGTGCTAAGCTTACAATTTAACTCAAATTGGAAAAGTGAGCCTTTGCCATGGTGGCGGCATTACCCCGAGAGGACAATATAGTGGAAAACCCCCATCAAAACCGAAGGAAGAACCGAACTTGTTCAACAAATTGCATCAAAATGTCGGCGAATGCATGCAGATTACGTGTAATATTATCTTTAGTACCTAATGTTTCAATAAAAGTTGTTTACCTCTGCTCATTTGAAGCTCCAAAATAAGAAGCAACTACATGAAAACTAAATTTTTCACTAGAACAAGCGAACGACGTAGGGGAGACCAGGGGAATGGCGACACCTTAAGGGAATATAATTTTTGTCACCTCAAAAATATGTTTATTTTTTAATAGTAAATATTGTAAAGCTGAATTATGATCTTTAGTATCTGTATAAGTCCCCTCCTCGAAATATCACACCCTGTTGTTGCAAAATTTTGAGCTCTGACGACAAAGTTTTTTAATTTTGTAAATTAAACTTCAGTTCTGCTTATTTATGCATAATCCTATTCCTATTACTTATATTTATATCTGATATACTTTTTATTTGATTTTTTTTAAGTATTTTTCTATTAAAATAAACTTAAAGATTTCTTTAACGTTTCTCGCGTGTCATTTTTGACGCGCCATTTTTAGAGTTTTCTATTTATATTAATTATATCTATTTAAACATATTCAACTGTTTGTTATTTAATACATTACAATTCTACTTACTTCGGCTTTCTTTAGATATACTTTTTCAGTTCAATACCTATCTCATTTCTGTAGTTATCCATTTTCAAAGTTTTTATACTAGTGGGATTTCATATTGTGGTCTTCATGTTTTGGAGGCCATTTTGTGATTCTGTTGAGTTGAGTTGTTTATAAGTTTCTGCATTGTGTTTATATTTTTATTGTTGTGATCTAAGTGTTTGCGATTTGCGTTCTTTTAGAGTGACTTTATATTTGTTTGATATCTGTGTTGTTGCTAGGGTAACATTTAGTTTATGTTCTTAGTTTTGGTGCGCGGCCATCTTGGTGGTATACTTTGTTTATATAGTGTTGTCATGGTTACAAGTTGTTAGTGAATCTTTTATAGTATAGCCATCTTGGAGGTTCTTTTAGTGTTTACATTCGTAGTCATAGTTGCCGTTATTGATGTCTTTGCTGTTATTTAGTCACTAGGCTTGCTTTGTGGTATTATTTTCTAAACTGTGTCGTCTTATTGTTGTATGGTTGTATATATAATTTGGTCTTTGGATAAGGTGATAAAGGGTCTTTGTGGATCTTCTTGTACTTATATAACTGCAAGTATAACTGAAGAAGTGGATAAATGGATCAAAGAAATGGAAGGTAAACCATTGAATGTAATGGTTAGCGAAATGGCATCAAAAACGTACGACCTTTGTGAATATAAAGGGAAAAAGTAACAGCTGCGATGGTTTCAACATTGAAAAAGGCTTTGGACTATATAATTTTACAGGTGACAGAAATCCATACGGAGAACAAGGTAATGAGAGCACGTTTGGAGGATCGAACTGAATATTCTAAAATGATGGAAGACTTGGCACGAAAAATATCAAGATCTTCAGTGAGCTCAGTTGAGGAGGCCCCGCAGAGAGCTGGAGAAATACAGCAGAAAAAGAGGGAGGATTATACAGTGATTGTGACAACGAAGACAGCTGAACAGGATGTATCTGAGGTTAAGGATAAGATCAAGGAACTGTGTAAAACGAAAGAGAGTTTTCCAGCGCCCTCTGACGTCGTCATCACAAAAGCTAAGCAGGTCATAATGAGATATAAAAGCAGATCGGAGGTTGAGAAGGCCAGATATAGTATGGTTGAGTCTGACGAGATAAAGGATTTGATTAAGGTTAATATTCCGGTGAGGAGACGTGAGAGGATTTTATTGCTGAGTGTTGATCCGCGTGTTGGGGAAGATGTAGTGAAGAGTGAGTTGGAGTCGCAGATTGGTGAGGGTGGAGTAGGTGATACTTATGCAGGTTTTACTGATAAAATGGAAACTATGAATATAGAAGCTGCAACTCGTATCATTCTGGAGGGACTGCTGAAGAAGCCATCAAGTGAAGTGAGAATAATTCGAAAAATTAAAACAAGACAAGGTAAAAACAACTGGTTGATAGATGTCGACATGGAGAGCAAGAGTATGCTTTTGGAAAAGAAACGAATATGCATAGACTCTGAGAGGTACCGCGTGGTAGAATTCATTTCTATCATGCGGTGCTTCAAATGTCAAAAATTTGGCCACGTAGCTAACAATTGCTCTGGAGAAATTCACTGCTCTAAATGTGCTGAAGCACATAACATAAAGGATTGTAAATCTGATACCGAGAACTGCTCAAACTGCTACTTCGAAAATGCGGATGGTTATTGTGCTCAGAGCGGATAGTTCGATGTGTCCTATGTCGTGAGTCTTTAATTCCCAAACGAAGCTAAGGGCACTCCTGCTGGTTCAGTTTTCGATGGTGGTATTGAGGTACTTCAAATTAATTTACATCATTGTGAAGACGCTAATGATGCTTTGTGTACTTATGTGGTTCGCAATAAAATAGCTCTGGTTATGTGTCAGGACCCATACGTAGTGGATGGAGTTATTTCGGGTGTTCCTACTGATTGGCCTTTTTTCTTATCCTCTAATAACAATGCTGCGATTTTGCTCACTAACAAGGATTATGCAGCTATAAGTAGTCTGAAACTTGATAATAGTGTAATTATATCTCTTAATGTCTGTGGCGATATAATCTATCTTTGTTCCCAATACTCTACACCTACTGGTAATATTGACAACGATTTCTCAGATCTTGGAGATCATTTTCAGCAGTTTAATAAAGTTCTGATTGCTGGAGACTTTAATGTGCCTTTACTGCACTTCGGATACACTCGACAAACTGAACGGTCAGATGTGTTTTTAGAACATATAATGGATAAGGACTTGAGAATTTTAAACGATCCTGATGCCACACATACATTCGTTCAAGGATCTCTGAGGGGTCGTCCTGATCTGACTCTGGGTGGAATTGAAATCTGTGCGAAGATAGATAACTGGACTGTGGATGATAAAAACTTCTCTTTCAGCGACCATTTATACATTACATTTAAATTAAATTATACACCAGAAAGGAAACAAAATATAAGATATAAAACAAAGAGGAAGAGCTTTCAATCGTTTAATAAAAAGATCAAAGAAATAGAAAAGAATATGCTGGATGATCTATTAAAGGTAAGAACTACAGATGAATTGCATAACCATGTCAACAACTATATGAAGAAAGTAACGGATATTTGTAACTCATGTTTTAGAGAAGGTCCTTTGTCCTACAAGCCGACGATTCGATGGTTTACAGATACATTAAGAATTGAACGAAACAAGGTGGCAGCAAGTTACAAGCGTTATAAAAATGATCCAACTAATGCTAATTTACATGATATATACAAAACATATAGAAATAATTAGAAAAAGCATATTAAGCAAGCGAAAAGAGAAAGCTGGTTGAATTTTTGTAACAGAACAAATGAGACCTATGGTAGCCTGTATTCTTATATTTCAAGAAAGAAATTGAGTAACACGGATTTAATTTTTACAAGATTAGACGGATCTGAAGCTTTTGATTCTTATAATGAAGTTGCAGATTCTTTAATGAAAGAGCATTTTAGTACTGACGTTGTCCCTAATAACATCTTTGAATATAACTCACATAATTTGGTATATAATGATGGAAGCTGTAGAGAAGTCAGTTCCAGAGAACTAAACTATGCATTAAGCAAACAAGATGTAAATAAAGCTCCGGGCTCAGATTTGTTTGACGGCTTAATTGTTAAAGGTGTATGTAAAACAAGTAAGATATATATTAAAAGATTACTAACAACATGTTTACGTTTTGGGCATTTTCCAGTTATTTGGAAAAATGGTTTGGTTATATTCTTTAGGAAGCGTAACAAAGAAGGAAAAATACCTAGATCTTATCGACCGATAACATTATTGAGCATTTTTGGGAAGATTTTGGAAAGAATAGTAAAAATCAGACTTGTCCCAAACCTTGAAGCTGCTAATTTTTGGAACGAGGCTCAGCATGGCACGATCACAGCTATGAATTTTCTGAGGAACAATATTAAAAATAAGTTAAAGAGATATAAATATGTAGCAATCGCATTCATAGATATACAAGCTGCATTTGATGCTGTTGCCTGGGAAATTTTAGATAATTTGATAGATCATTTACCTATTCCTCTGTATATAAAATGTATCTTGAAAAATTATATAAGTAACAGAAAAATTGGGCTTAGTTACACGTATGGAATCAAATGGTTTCAACTTTTTAAGGGGTGTCCTCAAGGCAGTTGCCTTGGACCTCTGTTATGGCTAATTATTGCAGATCACTTGATTAAGAGATTTACTTTAAACTTTGAAGATATTTTGTCCTATGCTGACGAGTTTATCGTTATTGCCTATGGGAATACTCGTAACGATTTGGAACATAATATGAATGGCAAGCTCCAATTGATGAATTTGATCTGTCAGGACTTGAGATTAACTATAAGTGAAGAAAATTGTGTTAGCATGTTGTTTGGAAGATTTACATTAGATAATCGACACCCGATTTTTAAGATAGACAGGGTTACCGTACCGGTGAAGGATAATATTATATATTTAGGATTTCATCTAGATGGTAAATTTAACTGGATCGGCCATTTTGAAAGAATAAGAGAAAAGATTCGCTACTTTACATCAAATGTTCGCAAGACGAAGTGTAGAGATAAGGGACAGCACGCTAATTTTCGGAAAACTTGATATAATCAAGTAATTGAAAAACAGATCTGCTATGGCTTCGAAATCTGGTTCCCTGATCTACACGTTCATGCATTAACCCTCACTTACACAGGTGGCGCACTGAGTGCGCCAGTCCTTGAAAAATGCTTCATGAATTCCTAGAAAATCACGTGATTAACACCTGCTCTCAACCTAACCTCTTTTCATTTGTTCCTTTCAGAAAGTGCATTGGTTAAAAGTTGAAGGTCACAGTTTTCCGGGTTAATTTTCAAGATTATTTTCAGTTAGTCTCTTTTGGCGCACTGGGTGCTACAGCTGTGTGACAATGTAAGTATTTTTCATTTCGCTCTTTTCGGTTTGCTATTTTATTTTTGCATGATTATAAGTCGTTTTAATATTTACAGTATTTTTTAAGTAATTAATTTGCTAATATTAAAAATTATATATATATATATATAAATTAGATATAAGTATAAGCCCGAAATAAGTTGACATTTTTGTATATATTTCAGGAGTGCTAGAAAAAGAAATATAGTTCATCCTGATGATTATGCGAGACTTCTTCAAGAGTTATCAGATGAAGATTTAAGCGATTTGAATGACAAAGATTTCGATTGTGACAGTGAAGAGCAGGTAAACGAGAGTGATCATGATTCTGAATCTGAAATAGAGGTATATTCTGATACAGAAATTACAGAATCAGATTCAGAGAAAGATGAAAACTGTTTTACTAAAACAATATATGAAAGTATAAAAGGAAAAGGAAAAAAAAAAGTGAAATCTACAAATGGAAAAAATCTCCTGTCATAAGTAAATATTCGAAAGTACGACAGAAAAATATTCTAAAGAAGATATTGCCATTTGTAAAACAAAATGATAATATTATAGATGAAATTTCAGCCTTTTTCAAAATTATTGATATAGGGATGATTGATCTAATAGTTTGTAATACAAACTTAAATATTGAGAGTAGACGTAAGAATGGAAATGACAAAGAATATTATAAATTCGTCGGAAAATATACCAGTAGAGAAGAAATTATGGCTGTATTGGAATTTTATACCTGATAGGTTTGAAAAAAGCTAGCAAGATAAATCTACGTGAATTGTGGGCAAATGATGGCACAGGTATAGAGCTATTACGTGGTGTTATGTCTCAAAATAGATTCCAGTTTCTTCTCAGTGCTATTCGATTTGATGATAAAAGTACGAGAAAGATAAGAAGAGAAAAAGACAAGTTAGCCCAATAAGAGATTTTTTGGATTCTTTTGTACAACGGTGTAAAGAATCTTATTCACCAGGGGAATACACCACTATTGACGAAAAGATTGAGCTATTTCGTGGTAGATGTTCCTTCATTCAGTATATCGCCAAGAAACCAGCGAAATATGGGATAAAAATATTTGCACTAGTTGATGCAAAGACTCTTTCTACAAACAATCTGGAAGTATATTGCGGAAAGCAGCCTGATGGGCCATATTTTGTTTCAAATAAACCTTTTGATATCGTTAACAGACTAATTGCCCATTTAAAAGGATCAGGAAGAAATTTAACAACCGATAACTGGTATACCAGTTATCCTTTAGCAAAGTCATTGCTAAATGATAATATCACTTTGTTAGGAACAATGCGATCGAACAAAAAGGAAATTCCTCGTGAATTTCTTCCTTCAAAATCAAGACAAGTTGGTTCTACTCTGTTTGGATTTCAAAACGATATAAGCATTACTTCATATGTACCGAAAAGAAATAAAGCTGTTATTCTCTTAAGTACAATGCATGACGATGCAATTATTGACAAAGAAACAGGAAAGCCATGTGTCATACAGGATTATAATCAAACAAAATGTGGCGTTGATGTAGTTGATCAGCTGGGAGGAAATTATACTGTCTCAAGGAAAACATATAGATGGCCAATGTCAATTTTTTATGCATTGTTGAACATAGCTGGGATAAACAGCCAGATAATTTTGGCTTCAGCGCCAAATACAGCTTCACTGAAAAGAAGATATTTCTTGAAGAATTTATCTTTAGCACTTATCAAGCCACATTTAGAAAGCCGAAGTTCTATTATGAATTTGCCCATCAAAAGTAGAGAGATAATCAAGAGACATATCGCTGAAAAAGAGACAACGAAAGCTGAAGAACCACCGAAGAAAAAAGGCCGATGCATCCCTTGTGGTCATGCGAAGAACAACAACACTACTTTAATTTGTTCACGTTGTAATAATATCACTTGTAAAAATCATATGTATAATATTGAATACACTTCTATAAAATGTATTAACCAGGAAATTAATGAAGATCATGATCTTTCTGAATAAAGAATTTGTAAAGTAAGTATTCCTTTTTATGAACTCTATTCTTATTCCAATGATTTCATTTAGTTGAATTTTAAGTATTTTACAAAATATAAAACTAAAATTGAGAAATATATACATTATTACATATTTTATGATATATGTTAATCCATTAAATAGTTTATTTATTGAATAATATAAAAAGCGATGCCTTTATAGCTTGAAAATTGGCTGGCGCACAATGTGCGCCACCTGTGTAACAAAGTAACTTTCTACACCTGTGTAACAAAGGGTTAAGAAAATTATCTTCATGTCAACGCCTTGGACTATTATCTATTATTTCAACGTACAAAACGGTATCTACTGATGCTTTATGTACTCTGACAGGAATTCCACCAATCCATATTAAACTTAAACATGAATTTAGAAAATATGAAACTATGTTTAGTAATGCAAGCATACAAGTAGGGGATTGTATTATTAACTCTACTAATATTATGAGAAATCTTACAACAAGTGACTTTCCAAGTTATAATGATATAAATAATCTGAATTTTACAGAGAAATCCTATTTATACTTTGTTGATCTGGGACTTCCAGAGATATATACGGACTGTTCTAAAATGGAATCTGGCGTTGGTGCAGCATTTACGACTTTTCATAGTGGATCTTTTATTTATGACTTTAAAATATCATTGGATAAGCACAATTCAATATATCAAGTGGAATTATCTGCGTTAAAGTATGCAATAGATTGGTCATTACATTCTGACTTTCAAAAAATTTGGATATTTACGGATAGTAAGGCTTCATTTCCTGTTCTTCAGAAAACTTTCCCATCTAATACCTTGGTTAAAGAAATTTTTGAATTATTAATCAGCGATCCCTTAAAAATAGTTACAATAGGCTGGACTAAAGCCCACGTTTGGAATATCGGAAATGAGAAAGCAGACGAATTAGCAAAGCAAGCAACTATCGAAGAAAATGCGGACATTGTGGCTGCTTTGGACTTTCCTATTTCTCTTATTAAACGGGTAACTCGGGAAAATACATGTGCTGAATGGCAAAGATACTTGAATTCAAGCGGTAAAGGAAGGGATACATATGGCGTTATCAGGAAGATAAACTTTAACTACATTTGCTCAAACCAGGTAGTACAGTACTTTATAACTGGACATGGCAGCTTTCCATCTTTTTTAAGTAAAATTGGGAAGAGAAGTTCAACAAAATGTGACTGCGGTAAGGAAGGCAATGTTACTCATTATTTATTTGGAAGGTGTCCATTAGTTCCTTTTTTCTTTCATTTTGATACCTCTGCAAGCGTCAGATACAACATTAGAAGAATTTTATTTGATAATCACAACTATAGGAATTTATGTGATATTTATAATGCTTTGAATGCTAATTACTCATTCATAAGGTATAAATTTTGAGTCTTTTATGTAATTTAACTGTATTTAACATTTTGGCTTATATTTGAAGCCTCCGTTATTGTGGGCTGTTAAGCAACTAGACTATGTGAATTAAGATCTCACAAGGTACGAGATGATTCAAATATTTTACTTATCTGTTCTAATGCTGGTGCATTATTATCAGTTTCATTGCCTGTTGACTAATGTTCAGAAATGAAGAAGTATATTGGATGTATCGAATAGTGTTACATTATCTCATTTTCGTAATTTCCATTTCTACCTTGTGTTCAAGAGTAATTCTTGCATATGGACATATTAAAATTTATTTTATTTACTATAAGCCATCTCTTGGGATATAAACATTGTGTTTTATTTGCATTTATATCAGTATATTAATATTCGCACTTATGACATTAACATTCTATCGTAATAGTTGTGATTTAGAGTGGTGGACTGACCATTAGTTTGTGTGTACTGTGTGTGACACTACATAGTTTGATTGCCCATTGCCACTTCATATTATTCTACAAGTTATCATTTATGTTTTATTTTATGCAACTACCAGAATCACTTGATGAACTCAGTATTGGTTAATTTTCCACTATCATCAATTGAGAAGCTGTTTGGTTTGGATCTTTTTCCGATTGGTTATGAAGAGCGAGGATTGCAGCTGAAATATATAGTGGAACAATTTAGAACTTGCTCTAAAGAATTACATTTAATCTTGCAGACTTTTAATTGCATCATTCTTCATTATATTTGGTTACAGGTAACCCATAAACCTGTGCTTTTGTAGTATCATTGTTTAGTATTTTGGTCTATTTATTGGTTGAGGGTTACCCATAAACCTTCATGTTATGTTATTTTTAATTTTCTTATTTTGGTTGTGGGTTACCCATAAACCCTTTTTCTTGTACTGTGTATTTTCAGTTGTATGTTAACTTGAACATACGTTTGTGTTGACATAGCGAGTTGCTATGAGCATATAGGTTATGCGATTTGTTATTTTATTTAGTTATATATTCGCCCACTGGTTTAGCCCGTTTCTGCGGTAAGGTGTAACTGAGTGGAGGAGGGATTTACCTGCCAGGCCATTTGTCCATTAGCCTTGCGGTTGGCGTCCTGGCTGGGTGTCTAAGTATCTGCATAAATTTAACCATAATCATAACTGTAAAGTAATCACACATAAAAATACATTTTTTAAACTTCTGTACAGTGGCGGGATTACCCAGGATTCTGGGGTAATTCCACCATTGTATCGGGGTAATAACACCATTCTTTAATGACCTAGTAAATACATAAAATGGATATTAGGAAACACATAACCTACTGAAAATATTTAGAAAGCACTAATTTAGCAGAGTAATGAAAAACTACAATGTTCCTTAAGCTAGATTTATTAATGTGCTAAGCTTACAATTTAACTCAAATTGGAAAAGTCACCCTTTGCCATGGTGGCCGAATTACCCCGAGACGACAATATAGCGGAAATCCCCCAGAAACGCCGAAAGAAGAACCGGAATTTTTCAACAAATTGCATCAAAATGTCGACGAATGCATGTAGATTACGGGTAATATTATCTTAAGTGCCTAATGTTACAATAAAAGGTGTTTACCTCTACTCATTTGAAGCTCCAAAATAAGAACGAACTACATGAAAACTATATTTTTCACTAGAATAAGCGAACGACGTACAACAAAATCATTTTCACTCTAGGCACTGTTTCTATTGTTGACCGCTATAGTGCAGGCGCATTCACTATCTCAAACTACCGTTAGTTTTTAAGCTAGGCGGGGTGGCGCCATACCCCCGGTCTCCCCAACAACAAAAACATTCTAACTCTAGGCAGTGTTTCTACTGTTGGCCGCTACAGTGCAGGCGGAATCACAATCTCAAACTGCCATTAGCTTTTAAACTAAACGGTGTGGCGGCATAACCCCGAGTTGCGCCATTCCCCCGGTCTCCCCTATTGAAACTCTGAGCGCAATTACCCTACCATGTTGGGCATCACCGATCAATCGATGGTCATTTAAATAAAACGATACAAAAAAATATCCTAAAACGTCTGTGAAAATTAGTTGATTGGAAACTGTTCCTCATGCTTTGGAGTTATACTTCGTTAATAAAATATTGATTTTTTTGCCCAAATTGTCTAGCTATTCATGTTTTCCCTTAAGTGAGCGACATTCCAATACTTTCCCCTATATGAAGGGTTCACAACCATAGTAGATAAAGTCCATTTTGAAAAAAAAAAATGAGATAGTCTTATTAGAAGGTGCAAAAAATTTGTTTTATTTACTCTTACAGTGAACCAGGCCTGTTTTCACACACTTTCTCATATATGGCATCTGTTTACAGGCTTGGTGCACCGTGTGAGTGAATAAAACAGATTTTATGCACCTTCAAAATGTACTAGGGAAAAGTAGGGTAATGACGCTCACTTTAGGGAAAACAAAAATAGCTAATCAAATTTACACAAAAAATCAATATTTTATTAATGAAATATAACTCCAAAGCATAAGGAACAGTTTGCCAACAACTAACTTGCGTAAAAGATTTAAGATTTTTTTTATCGTTTAATTTAATTAACAATGGATTGAGGGGTAATGCCCGACATGGTAGGGTAATGGCGATCAAAATTTGAATGCAAGATTTAAGTTGGCGTTATTTATAGTTGCGTAACAAAGCACTACAATAATAAATAAAAACATGAACGTACAGCTAAATGTATATATTTTGTAGAAATAATGAGTAAATGAACATTTGAAAATAAGAGTGTACACTTACCTTCAAGTTAGATGTTGTAGAATTTTATTTATAAAACAACTTCAAACTAATAACGTGAAGACAGGAAAATACTTTCCTACCGATGGTCACTATATCCTTACAAGGAACTTACGATGGAGTTCGCTAGTTGCCAGTACCGATCGCACGTTTTCAATTCCATTCTGTTTAGATATATTTGGGTGAGCGGGATTGCGCGCTGAGCGTCATTACCCTAATTTTCCCTACTATATCATTTCTTTTTCTAAATTGACTTGGTCGACTATGGTTAAGAGCCCCTCATATATCATTAAGATATGTTCAGCTACACTAATTTAGTATTAATTGCAACATTGAATGAAAATGTCTCAATAAGAGAGGTGAAAATATTTCTGAATCATTTTACATTTGTACAGACATTTTATTTACGCTTTACAGTATGTATAGTTTTTAACTTTTTGACATCTACAGTGGTGGTCAGAATTATAAGAACAATTGAAAATTGCGCAGAAAAAATTTATTTCTGAACTAAATAAAGTGAAATTAATACATAAAATGCTTTTGTATGCTAGAAATCATTATAGAATGCAAAACATCGGAAAATGCAAAATATGAATGATTTGCAATAATTAATAAAATACGTCATTGTAAAAATTGGACAAAATTATAAGGACAATGAATGTTTTTGCCTGAAACACACTAATAATTAATAATCTCCCCCTTCTTCTCAATTACTTTGATCAGTCTTGACGTCATGGAGTTTGACAGTTCCTTAAGAACGTTTCGGAAATTTTTGACCAGGCCTTTTCGATGGAGGACATGAGTTCTTGCTTGTTTTCATATTGTATACCATTTTTGTATACTTCGTGTGCAAGAATACCTCACAGATTTTCCATTGGATTCAGATCAGGTCTTCTGACCGGCCAATGAAGTAGATTCACGAAATTAGCATCAAACCACGATTTTGAAGTTTGGGAAACATGTACTGAGGCATAGTCCAGCTGGGAAAAATAGTCTCCACTCGTTATTAACAGTGCTTCAGGTAAAAGATTATCGCCCAATACATCTACATAACTCTCAGAATTTATTCTACCCTGCACAAAAACTATTGGAGTTGTTCCACTAGTTGCGAAACCTCCCCAAACCATTATTAAGTCACCGCCAAATGCTCGCTTTGAGAAAATTTCTTTTTCTCTACGGAGATCATACCAGAAGTAGCGAAAAACATCTGGTTCAACCAAATTAAGCTTTTTCTCACCTGAAAAGACAACATATTCCCACTTTTTTCCCATAATAATGCATTTTTTTTTGGCAAACTCCATCCTCAGTCTCTTATGAACTTTTATAAGAGGCGGTAATGACATATGTTTACCATAGCGAACCTTTTTTTCTTTTTGTAAAACACGTCGAACAGTTCGAGCACTGCATTCTAAGTTCAATTCACGTTTTATTTCTGTTGACGTTTGTGTTTTGGAGCAAGCTCGCCTTTATCATCCTTTTCTCCCGTATAGAAACAGAAGATGACCTACCTGTATGTCTTTGCCGTCCATATTTACCGGGATTTTTAGGGATAATTGTAAATAACCGTACTTGATCTATTGAGCTTTGTTGCAATTTGGCGTACAGAAAGTCCTGAACTTTTAAATGCATCCACTTTCCCTTTCTCAAACTCCGAAAGCTTTGTACCTAGCGGCATGACTGAAAAACCGAATATGACGATTCCAAACGCTTACTACGCATTTATATCGTCGCTGAATTTCGTGTGCAGAGCAAAAAACATGCAAATTTTACTTTTTAGAACACACAAATACAGTTGTTCTTATAATTTTGTCCATATCAGATGGCTGTATAAATCCATAATACATTTTATGAATAGGAATTTTCCATATATTTCCATAAAAACTTCTTTAGTTTCTTCTTTTCTTCTTTAAACTTCTTTTTCTTTTAGTTTCTATCCATAAAATTTGCATAAGTTTCCGGCCAAATGTAGCCAAGATTTGGCGATTTTTCCCTTGTCCTTATAATTTTGACCACCACTGTACACTAATTTTTATCGCATTTTAAATTACTGTAGTTGAGTATATTTTAATACCACATAATGTCTGTAATAAATTAGTAGAACAGATGAATCTTATGACTAATAGTGCGACTACATCAGTAGTTGATACCCTTCCGGTAGTTCATCAAATGTTTGAAATATTGCGCCATTTCAGGCGGAAATGAGTTTTACACATGGCACTACACATAATATTTTTGTTTGAATGTTGAAGCACCTGTTGTCACATTGTTGTCAGCTTCCTGCTGTAAGAGAGACAATTTTATGAAATTTTTTTCATTAGAAAATGTAAAAATTTAGTTTTTGATTAGTTGGAATAAGTTACGGTAAGTTAAAATAATCCACTTCCATCTTGCTTATTTCAAATAATAGTTTTATATGATTTATTGTTAATCACGGACCAAGCATGATATTTTAAAGATTAATATTTAAATTTTCGTCTGATTTCTTCAATTGATCAACTATTAGGAAAATGGCAATTAAAGAAACTATTTATTGTTAATTTTGTTGCTATTTAATTTTAGCAGATTTCATTTTTGCGCATTATAGGACAGTCATTATGGGAGGTAGCAATCATGTTAGTTTACTTCTAAAACTTAAAAGGAAGGAAATATAGGGGAGACCGTGGGAATGGTGCCAATCGGGTTTATGCCGCCACCCCGCCTAGATTAACCCGGGAGAACTCGCTAGTGAGAATGCCCAATTGCTTTTCTTTTATTTTACATTCATAGAATATCAACTTTTTTTGGTTGGCTTAGTACTTTTATTCACAAAAAAGGTAAAATAATTGTAAAACATTTAGAAATTTTAATTAAAATGAAAAATGATTTAAATAAGAGTCTTTAAAAAGTACGACTCTGAGAGAAAATCTCATGCAGCGAGTTCTCCCGGGTTAAAAACTAACAGCAATTTGAAATAGTGAATGTGCCTGCACTATAGCGGCCAACAATATAAACAGTGCGTAGAGTGAGAATGATTTTGTTGTACGTCGTTTGTTTGTTCTAGTGAAAAATTTAGTTTTCATCTAGTTGCTTCTTATTTTGGAGCGTCAAATGAATAGAGGTAAACACCTTTTGTTGTAGCATTGGGTACTTAAGCTAATATTACACTTAATCTACATGCATTCGTCGTATATTTGATGCAATTTGCTGAACAAGTTCGGTTCTTCTTTCAGTTTTGCAGGCGGATTTCCGTTATATTGTCCTCTTGGGGTAATGCCGCCACCATGGCAAAGGATGACTTTTGTAATTTGAGTTAAATTGTAAGCTTTGCACATTAATAAATCTGGCTTAACGAACATTGTACATATTCATAATTCTGCTAAATTACACTACTTTCTAAATATTTTCAGTAGGTTATATGTTTCCTAGTATCCATTTTATGTATTTACTATGTCATTAAAATGTGGGGGAATTACCCCATTATCCTGGGTAATCCTGCCACTGTAAAGAGGTTGAAAAAAATTTATTTTATGTGCTTACAGTTGCGATTACGGTTAAATTTATAGAGATACTAAAGATCATGATTCAGCTTTAGAATTTCTACTATTAAAAAATAAACATTTTCTTGAGAAGAAAAATTTTAAATTCCCTTAAGGTGTAGCCACTCCCCCGGTCTCCCCTAATAAAAAACCCGTAGCACTAACCTTATTTGATCAAGTACTGGCTGGGTAACCCTATATGACCTTATAAAAGAATACATTTATAAAAATATATAAAATGGTGTAAGTTTTATCGGGTAACATAATTTTCTCTGCTACATGGTATGTTTTATTTTCCTCTACAATTTCCAATAGAAAATTTTGCTTTTATTATTTGTCTTCTTTAATTGTGTTTTCTTAGCTTCATGTTATTTTGCGTAAGTACATTTTATAAACATTGTCCGGATGTTAAATCTTCTGCTATTTTGGTGATTGTGCTCAGTAACAAAAACGCAAATGGACATGTCTTGTTCCAAAGGTTTTTCATTCTGACTTTCAGAAATGTTCTTTTAAATCTTGGAAAGTTAAATAAATCTGAGCGTGTTTTACTTTTCTGTGTTTCTTTGTTCACTTTCTCAAAAATTTATTAAAGAAATAAGTTAGCTTACAAATTAATGCAGTTAAGTATTATTTAATTTTTTTGTACTTTGTAATTAATAAAGACAAACTTTACAGAGATATTATAATTAAATTGGTGTACCAAAATAAAACAAGTCGGAAATTGTATGTCAAACACGACAAATGACGTGCGTTCGTACTATAACTAGTTTTATAAATATTCAGATCTTGGTGCAATAGTTATTGCACTCTTTTGCAAAAATACATGAATACAAAATTTACTACTATTCTATATATTAAATTCAGTAATGCGGAAATAACAGAACTCCATCTTAAATACGACGTTATCACCATGCAACCTAGAATCATTACCCATCATGGTATATCATTGAAATAATTACGTATAGGATTTAATAGAATGAAGAAAACTTTTATTAATATCTTTTTAAGTTTTAATTCGATTTTTTTTTATTTGAAATGACCCGACAAAATTCTGCAACAATTATATAGATTGAATTTCAAACCATTCGATTGGATAGTTTTCTCGATGTTATATGCGGATTGACAGACACACAGTTGGATGGACCAGATAACGACTATAGGTGCTACGTATTTATATTATTACAAACGCACCTTAAAAGCATGATTTAGCGATGGAATTTTGAGAATTTAAAATTTTAAATCAATAACTCTTATCAATTTTATTTACATATAACACTATGAACTGATAAAAAAAAATACTTCATATAAGTAGTATTTTTTTCATCTGGGCGAAAATGTGTTCAGGCAGGGACTCAATCCCAGAATATTTAGCCTTAATTGGCAATGTTCTTCCAAATGAGCTATCTGGACAACATCTCAGCTAACACAATATTTTATCAGAACAACCATTTTGTATTGGGTTGTTGTGATACTTTTAACTAGATTACTATGAGACGTAAACCTCTTTTATGCCGACACTTTCCCTTTCAGATATATTATGTTCCGTATTTCCTCGTGAAACTACTCGAGGGTTTTTGAACAAAACGTCAGAGCACATATAAAGTATTAGAATGTAAATCCAATTAACCATATCTACTATCTACTAGAATGTTACACTCCAGTGTTTAGAGCTCCTATTTACGAACAATAGCTTTTTTTACTGGAGAGCTTCGTCTCCGCAGACCTCTGTCTTCAATGGCTGCCTCCTCCCAACTCTCTACTCTAACTGTCTAACTCAGGTTCAAGGAGAGAAACGCGGCTGACAATGTCCTTGACCTCACTTATATGTTTCAGTTGTTCTGAGTGAATATTGTGTGGTTTAGGATGTCGTCCAGATAGCTCAATTTTCTTTTATTTTAAAGCAGTAAGTAGGGGAGAGTGGGGAGGAATGGGTCACTTTTTACAAAAATAAGAAAATCAACTTTGTTTCACACAAACAAAAATTTCAATTTATAGAATACAAGATGAAGCACTTTATGTCTTTGAACAATATAGAAACATAGCATGCAAAAAAAATATAATTAAGGAAATTGTAAGTTTCAAAATGTATGGGACAGCTATAAAACAAAGTAGGGTAAGGCACAAATAGTCTAGTGTTGGCTACATATACAGTCTAACCAAGATGGTAGGCTGATAAATCTATTTGCAATGCAAATGGTAGCCAGACTGTTTGACCAATCATTTGTGAAGCTGGACATTTTAAGAGGAATGTCAGCTTCTCATTTTTGCTTTCTTTCCTTGTTTATTTTATGTCTCTGGTTTAAGTTTTAAAATATTTTTTGTTCGATCTTTCAGTTATTTCTATTTAAATTTAACCCTTTTTATTAAAATATTTGCAAATTATTAGTAATTTACATTTATCTTACACAAAAGAAGGAATTGGACTTGTCCCATTCCCACTACCTTCTTTTAGGTTAAACTACTTGTATAAATAAAAGTATTGCCTTTAAGCTTAGTTTAAATTATGGATAATATACAGTATAATGTTCTATAAATATGGAAACTATTACAACTACACATAAATATGTCATTAATATACAGCAAGCATAAAATGTATATGAAGCAAATTTACTTTTGATACTTAAGTTTACAATTGTATAAAGAAAAAGATTATTTTATGTGGATAAGCAAATTTTCAACAGAAGGTTGGGCTACCACAGCTTCATCTAGTGTGTAAGTGATGAAACGTTCAGAATGATTTTTAACCCGGGAGAACTCTCTGCATGAGATTTTCTCTCACAGTCGTACTTTTTAAAAACTCTTATTTAAATCATTTTTCATTTTAATTAAAATTTCAAAATGTTTTACAATTATTTTACCTATTTTGTAAATAAAAGTACTAAACCAACCAAAAAAGTTGATATTATATGAATGTAAAGTAAAAGAAAAGCAATTGGGCATTCTCGCTAGCGAGTTATCCCGGGTTAACGAGAACACCTACTGTCCCATTTCACCCCACTCTTCCCTAATCCTTTTAAAGTTTTTCTTTGTACTTTTAGATTACTAAAGACGGACTTCAGATAATTATTATAAATGAATTCTTGTTTCAAAATAATAAAGCATATTAAAACGATGGCATTATTAGGTTTTCGAAATTTAGAATCAATGACTTTTATTAAATTTGCTCTTTTAAATGCATGACATTAACCCTTTGTTGCATACGTCAAAACTAGTAAATACCCAACGTTAAACTTGTTATTTCCTAAGTTACCCGGCTTGTATTGTTATCTCAATTTTTCTATTGAAAGCATAGATGTAACAGAATAGCATAAGCTTTGAATAAGAACTGTAAATGAATTAGTTTACATAGGAGAAAAATTAATATTTTTGTCCACTGTAGTGGACGGTATGCAACGAAGGGTTAAATAATTCATATTTACAATAATAAATTTATTTTGTCTACAGTATGATAAGTATCGTAAATAGCAGTCCGTTATTTTATCTACTGGGAAACATAATTTATAAAGAGAAGAGTTGGAAAATAATATCTTGAATAAATCCACAATAATAGACAAATAAAATAATTCTGTTTAATTTGCGACCAAGTAACAAAACCTTGTTTCGTGAACACAAAAAAGAAAAACAAAAAAAAATGTGCACAGAAAGAAAATAGGGAAACCTTAACTCAATCCATTTCGTAGAGGAAAACGCAGAAGAAAATTAACTGATCAAGTGCGAGTGTTACTGTTGTACAGAAGGTTCCGTACAATAAATATATGAATTAGTAACTGGACATAGCATTACACAAATAAATCATTAACCCTCTAATGCCCACGGTAGCATTTATGCTACCGTAAGTTAAGCTCTAATTTTTAGCACAAAATTTCTTAAATAATGTATATTTTAAGTCATTACAGCTATAATTGCACCTTTAGGTAATATTAGTTATGAATTTTGAATGCAGATTGAGCACTAAATAAGAAAAAATGAGTTTGAAGCAACATGTCTAACAAGAATTTCAAAGTGGAATTTACAGTGGTAAGTTTTTGCTCGGTTTTTCAAATGTTTAATTGAAATAAAACTAAGTACATACATACGATATACAGGTTTAAAAAGAGTAACTTCTATTATCTGCACAAAAAGGTTCAATGTTATTTATTAATGGTAAAATGAGTAATTAAAATCAAGGTAGCCAATCTGCTACAGGAGCATTTTTACAACCATATTATTTTGAAAGGAAATTTGTACTTATTAGTGTTCCATTTGCACTTAAGATACTGGTTTAACTTTTAATTCACTTTCTAATATTATTGGATGAATCCAAATAAATTTGATGATATTTATAGTTTGCATATACAAAAAAATAAAATTATTTTTGTGTGTAGGGGAGACCGGGGGAATGGCGACACCTTAAGGGAATTTAAATTTTTTCACCTCGAAAAAAATGTTTATTTTTTAATAGTAAAACTACTAAAGCTGAATCATGATCTTTAGTATCAGTATAAATTTAACCGTAATCATAACTGTAAACTAAGCATACATAAAAAAATATTTTTTAAACCTCTGCACAGTGGCGGGATTACCCAGGACACTGGGGTAATGCCGCCACTCTTTAATGACTTAGTACATGCATCAAATGGATACTAGGAAACACACTACCTACTGAAAATAGTTAGAAAGCAATATAATTGAGCAGAATAATGGTTAAGCTTACAATTTACTTCATTTTGCAAAAGTCACTCTGCTAAATCGACTCCACTACATTAAAATGAGGCCATTTCTTACCCGATTTGCATGGCGGCGGCATTACCCCGAGAGGACAATATGGCGGAAATCCACAAGCAAAGCCGAAAGTAGAACCGAACTTGTTCAACACATTGCATCAAAATGTCGGCGAATGCATGTAGATAACGGGTCATATTATCTTAAATACATAATGTTACAATAAAAGGTGCTTATCTCGACTCATTTGAAGCTCCAAAATAACAAGCAACTAGATGAAAACTACATTTTTCACTAGAACAAACGAACGACGTACAGCAAAGTCACCCTCACTTTAGGCACTGTTTATATTGCTGGCCACTATAGTGCTGGCACATTCACTATCTCAAACTGCCCTTAGTTTTTAAACTAGGTGGGGTGGCGGCATAACACGGGTTGACGGCATTCCCCCGGTCTCCCCTAAATTTTTAAACAAAATATTGAAATTCGTTTTTAAAATATATATAGAGAAAATTATGAAGTAAATCCGAATTATTATTTTGAACTTTATAGTTCTAAGTATAAATATAAACATAAATTCTAAGTATAAAGCGTTTTTATTGAGGAGTATCACTCAAGTTAGTATTTTCCTTCTGTGTGGTATAGGGGAGACCGGGGGAATGCCGCCACTTGGGTTAATGCCGCCACCCCGTCTAGTTTAAAAACTAACGGCAGTTTGAGATCGTGAATGCGCCTGCAGTATAGCGGCTAACAATAGAAACAGTGCCTAGAGTGCGTCGTTCTCTTGATCTAGTGAAAAATTTAGTTTTCATCTAGTGCTTCTTATTTTGGAGCTTCAAATGAGTAGAAGGAAACACCTTTTGTTGCAACATTAAGTACTTCAGATAATATTACCCGTAATCTACACGCATTCGCCGACATTTTGATGCAATTTTTTGAACAAGTTCGGTTCTTCTTTCGGCTTTGCTGGGGGATTTCCGCTATATTGTCCTCTCGGGTAATGCCGCCACCATGGCAAAGGGTGAATTTTTGAAATTTGAGTTAAATTGTAAACTTAGCACATTAATAAATTTAGCTTAAGGAACATTGTAATTATTCATTATTTTGATAAATTTATTGCTTTCTAAATATTTTCAGTAGGTTATCTGTTTCCTAGTATCCATTTTATGTATTTACTAGGTCATTAAATAGTGGCATCATTACCCGGATAAAGTAGCGGAATTACCCCAGTACCCTAGGTAATTCCGCCACTGTACAGAGGTTGAAAAAAAGTGTTTTTTATGTGTGCTTACTTTACACTTATGATTACGGTTAAATTTATACAGATTCTAAAGATCATGATTCAGCTTTAGAATTTTTACTATTAAAAAAATAAACTTTTTGATTTGAAAAAATTTAAATTTCCTTAGGCAATTTTAGGCAAAAATTTCCTTCCAAGGCATTTCTGCACAAAAAATGTTCAAATAATTAATTCACACCGCAATTGACAAACAAATTTATTTGAAAATAATCAAAAGCTTTTATTCACGTTTATTATGAGATCGAAATTGTACCAAAAAATTACTGGTGCCATTTGGCAATTTAGGCATTAAAACTAACCGTTTGCAGACTGCAAACGGCGCCCCTCAAAGGGTTAAGGTATTACACTAGCCTGATCCCATACAGATCAACTGCACTGTAAATATATTTTTAATTAATTGCTGCATTTATTGTGCATTAAATTTTAAATTTTATAGTGCGTTTTGAACTTTTGACAATAAAAAATAGGAAATCTTACAGGAAATGGTTGTTATCTTGTTCAATTTTTTAAATTAAAAATGATCTATAATTTATTTAGAATCTGGATTGCTTTTTTTCCCTCCGCTATATTTTAATACGCCTGTATGTAAAATTTCACAGTACTAGTTTCTTAATTGTGTATAATTTTAGAAAGATAGATAGAGCTAGAAAAATAACCTTTTTTCCGCTACATACTACATTACTGCTATAGGGGAAAGTAGGGTAATGCCGCTCACTTAAGGGAAAACATGAATAGCTAGTCAAATTTACACAAAAAATCAATGTTTTATTAACGCAGTATAAGTCCAAAGCATATGGAACAGTTTGGAATCAACTAATTTGCATAAAAGTTTTAGAATTTTTTTTTATCGTTTTATTTAAGTAACCATAGATTGAGCGGTAATGCCTGGCATGGTAGGGTAATTGCGCTATAAATTCAAATACAACATTTAAGTACGAGAAATGTCACATATGTGGTTGAGTGGGCACCACGGCAGACTTTATGTGACCACTTTCCCCATATTATCCAGGGAAATTGCGACCCACCATGCCAGAAAGGGTTAAAGATCTAAGCATTGGTTCGTGGTTTTCATCCTTTAACTTTTAGCACTTTTGGGCACTGTTGACAGTGGACTACTTTTTTAAAATTAGGGTTTTTTGTCACCACTTTTTTGAAATCATAAAATTCGACTTGTTTAATGACATATTAATTAAGTCGAAAACAGGGGGAATTTTACCATTTCAAAAAAGTGGTGTCGGTCAAGAAATTTGATTTTAAAAAAAGTAGCACACTGGCGAAACTGCTTCTGGAAATCCCGGTGAGCGCCATTACCCTTCATAGCCATGTTGGATTTTAATGCATTATATTTGGCGTAACAACGCATTACAAAAGTAAATAAAAGCATGAAATTCCAGCTAAATGTATATATTTTTCGTCGATATAATGAGTGAATTAACATTTGAAAATAAGAATGTACACTTACAAGTTAGATGTTGTAGAATTTTATAATAAAAACAACTGCAAACTAATAATGTGAGGGCACAAAAATACTTTCCTTCCGGCGGTTACTATATCCTTACTGGGAACTTAAGATGAAGTTCGCTAGGTACCGGTACCAATCGCTTGTTTTCAATTCTATTCTGTTTAGAGATATTTGAGTTAGCGGGATCACCAGCTGAGCGTCATTACCCTACTTTCCCCTATATATATATATAAGTGTACATAAAATCAAAAAGTAAAATGATTTTTTTTTATTATCGTTGTTGTGTAACATTGAATAAATGGGGGAAAAATAAAATTATATGAAAAAATTGGATATATATATATATATAGAGAGAGAGAGAGATAAGGAGTGGGAGATAAATAAAGAAATTGTTTTAGATCATACCACATGTACAGTTATAATTATTTTCACAAAATAAGATACTTTCATACATGGTAAATCCAGTGGCGTGGCGTGAAAATTTTTGGTGGTCATCGCAATTATTTAAGTTTGTGGTGAAAAATTATTAACTCTAAAATTCAATGGTTGAATGTTCAAAAAAGAAACTTTAAATCTTACCTTCACTTATACATGAACTCCAAATGTTCTGCTAAAACTGGATCGTAGAGTTTTAAAAGCTTATTAAGAGTTTTAAAATATTGCTTGGTCATCGCCGCATCCAGCAATGACCGGACGCCACGCCACTGGGTAAATCCTCAACATTTCATCTTAATCTCCCCATGGTAGCATATATGCCACCATACACAAATCCTTTAAAATATAATAAAATTTCCTTTTTTTCATATTTTTGCTTTATTTGTCCCACAATTGCATAAATAAGACAATTTGTTTCCCAATAGGAATTTCTTGTTGTGGGTATTCGAGGGTTAAGAGTTGTTACCTTGGCTTTAAAAGCCGATGGCACATAGAGTATGCCGCCCGTGTGTTTATGTACGTCGAAACCGTCCGTGTCTTTTAGGGTTGATATCTCAGCTAATTATCGACATTGTTTTTCGAAAATCATTATCAACAATCTTTTTATACTTCTTTTAGTCTATTTAGTTTGGCGCAGCATGTCCCTTAAAAGATTTTGCGCCATAAAACCTTATACAACAAACCAACCAGCCTTTTTATACTTCTGCGATGATAGGTACCCTCCAGCAACTCTCGACTCCCTTGCTGACCGACCGCAAAGTGAAATTTGTGTGTAAGGGGAAAATGCAATATTCTCAAATCTATGTAACCTCGGGTAATCGCTATAGTTTTTCTATAAGGTTTAAATAAACTTCTACTGCTCCTAATAATTTCATAATTTTAGTTTGAGTAGATTCGGAAATAGACGAGGAGGGGTACATGTTTGTGCATTACATTTTCGACGATATTGCTGAAAATATAATGTCTAAAATTAAGGCAATGATGTTTCGGATTCGGCGTTACGAAAGCTTTCACACGATATATATATATAAAGATTTTTATTTTGATGTAACTTAATTAGCCCCTTGCATTTTTCCTAAACATGTTTGTGAATGGTTAATAATTTATAAGTATGTGGTTTATTTACCTTTATAACTTATGCCAAATTTGAACTTACCACGTTTCATAGTTTACGAGAAAAACGGCTGTGACCGACGGACAGACAGACAGACACACGAATGATCTTATAAGGGTTCCGTTTTTACTTTAAGTACGGAGCCCTAAAAAGGGTACTGAATCCTTTTTAAGTTTAAAAAATGTATTCAAAAAAGGAGTACTTGAATATTTAACACGTGATTTATCACATTGCTAACTGAGCGTAGAACCAACAGAGTGAAAAATGTCCAAGCCGGGAATCGAACCCGGAACCCTTGGTATAACGCTCAAAGTGCTCTACCATTTAAGCTACAAAGACGATACCCAGATTAGCATCTCTCACTCATATATGTTGGTAAGGCTGCAACTGCAGCACAAGATGGAACAGTCTTCATGAACACACAATCCTGCAGCGAAACATGAGACACAAATAAACCCAGCATCGGTGAACAGTTCCATCTTGTTCTGCAGTTGCAGCCTTACCAACATATATGAGTGAGAGATGCTAAGCTGGGTATCGTCCTCGTAGCTTAAATGGTACAGCACTTGGAGCGCTATTCTAAGGGTTTCGGGTTCGATTCCCGGCTTGGACATTTTTTACTCTGTTGGTTCTACGATTAGTTATCAATGTGATAAATCACGTATTAAATATTCAAGAATTTCAAGCGTCATTTCACTTCTGAAAATTAATTGAAAAATTAATTAAAATTATAAGGAATACTTGTTTTACAATTAAAAATATTTGTAATTTGGAATATTTTTCTTGTAAAGAAAAGCATTTACAGCAAGTAAATAAAGAATTTAAAGGAGAATTTTAAAACATCTTGCAAACTTTTTCTTCTTAAAGTTCTTAACTTGTAAACATGAAGTTCTTCGCATAAAAAGCATTTTAAGTTGTCGCGTAAATTCTAATGTTCTTGCATGACATAATTTCAAAAATTCTCTCTTGAGTAGCTTAGGCAAATGAATAACTTAAAAAAAAAAAAAGTAATTTTTTTACCATTTACAAAATAAATGAACGACATCGTAAACTCTTTTGAAACCTTTTAGCATAGTGATTAATTAAAATTAAAATGTATTATGCCACTTCTTTCAAGATTAACATTTTTCGACATGATTATAAATACATTTCTATTAGGTAATTAAAATAAGATTAGCAGATATTACAGAGTTGTGAAATAGTACTTCAAATTAAAAAAACAAGTTTTATTGAAAAACTGCGAATTTTTATTTTTCGTTTTGGTGAACAATATGCAAATTTCCTCTCAAAATAATAAAAGGAAAAAAAGCGAAAGTAAAGAAAATGTGTCACAATTTCTAAAATTCAATTTAATACGAAAATTAACAACTCTACTTATTACAGGAACAATAATCACATAAAGATGCTATGCCATTCGTCTAATTTAGCTTTAAAAGACACAATATAGGAAATATAGACCATAATTCTTCAGAATAGGGGAGACCGGGAGAAAGTCGCCACTCGGTGTTATTCCGCCACCCCGCCTAGTTTAAAAACTAATGGCAGTTTGAGATAGTGAATTCGCCAGGACTATAGCGGCCCACAATAGAAACAGTGCCTAGAGTGAGAATGATTTTGTTGTACATCGTTCGCTTGTTCTAGTGAAAAATTTAGTTTTCACCTAGTTGCTTCTTATTTTGGAGCTTCAAATGAGTAGAGGTAAACACCTTTTATTGTAACATGAGGTACTTCAGATAATATTACCCGTAATCTACATGCATTCGCCGACATTTTGATGCAATTTGTTGAACAAGTTCGGTTCTTTTTTTTGGCTTTTCTTGGGGATTTCCGCTATTTTGTCCTCTCGGGGTAATGCCACCACCATGGCAAAGGGTAGCTTTTCAAATTTCAGTTAAATTGTAAGCTTAGCACATTAATAAATCTAGCTTAAGGAACTTTGTAATTATTCATTATTTTGATAAATTATTGCTTTCTAAATATTTTCAGTAGGTAATGTGTTTCCTAGTATCCATTTTATGTAATTACTAGGTCATTAAAGAGTGGCGTCATTACCTCGATACAGTGGCGGAATTACCCCAGTATCCTGGGTAATCCCGCCACTGTACAGAGGTGAAAGAAATTTTTTTATACAATGAATTGTCCAACAAGGATGAAGCAGGAATTTTGAACTTAAAAGAGAAAGAAATTTCTAATCTCCACCTATACCCAGTCCCAAAAAAGATCACAAGGAGGACTCCCTTCAATAAGAGAAATGGTGATAGATGAATCTATATTTCAAGATATCAACCAAAAATTACATTCAATTGAAGTAAATACAGAATTCTTAAAAAATTCGTTTCAAAGCCCATTAGAAAAAATCCCAACGGTCAGCCAACAACATTCACTATCATCAAAACCTCTGTATTCAGAGAAAATCAGTGCGGTTTATAAAAATCCAAAAACCACCTCTGAATCCGCCATACATTTAAAGAAGACACAGGCAACAAAAACTTCACTCCACACAATTAGAAATCTTCTTAATACGGAGACAAAGAACATTCCGGACCTCCCTAAAATCTACTGTGAAACAGCTCGTGATCGAAACACCTTAATTATAAGATCCAACAGTGAAGAAAATACTGAAAAAACCCTCCGAATAATAGAAGGAATTGAAAGAAAGATATCACTGAATTAACGTACAAAACTATAAATTTTAAGAAGATAATTGTTCTTGGAATACCTTTATTTACTCAACCAGAAGAAGTCACAGAGAAAATCTTGAAAGATTATGATCGAGAAATCACAATAGCGATACATAAAAAAAATTCACCGAGAAAAATCACAAATTTTCCATTTGGTCCTGGATTTAGATATCAATTACGCCCGTCATCTGACGAAGCAAGGCCGTATCCTGATTGGATTTAATTCCTGTAAAGTTGCGGATTATCGCCCAATAATCCGCTGCTCGCAATGCCAATGATATGGCCATACAGGTAACAACTGTAGATTTGAAGCTGCCTGTGCTATTTGTGCGTATAATCACACAACAACAACTTGCCCAAATAAAGAAGATCCTAAGAAAATATGCTGCATCAATTGTCTGAACACAAAACATGATTTCCCACACAGAGCGGATTCAAATGAATGTCCATTATTTAAACTTCGATTTCAATCGAGGAAAACCTTCATAAATGTATCTGCTCCACATTCAACCAACTAAACAATACAAAAATCGTTTCATCAAATACAAACAAAAACTCAAACTCACCTTCAATTCCAAATTCTACTCAAATTTCTCATCTCTCGGACTCAAACTCTTCTCCGCAAGGACAACATCAAAACATGCAAGTACTTTCAACAACTAATCAAATATCATCATCCTTTAAAATAGCACAGATTAATCTTCAAAAGAATAAAAGTGCAACAGCTTCACTCCTTCAATTCTTAATTCAAGAAGACTACAAAATAGCATGCATACAGGACTCCAATATAGTCAAAGGAAGACCACATGGCCTTCCCTTAGGACTTCCTTGCTACTCTTCAAAAAAAAAAGAATTGCCAAATAATAATCATAGATACATCGTTACAACATATAAGAGTTGAACAAAATGATAACTCAGTCTTCGTGAATATCTCCTCAACAGAAGGGCAAATAACTATAGGCAGTCAGTATTCCGCACCATCGGCTAATTTAAAAGAAGATCTACAAGATTGGGCGAACACGTCGGGTATGAGTTCAAAACTTCTGTTGCTGGGTGATTTGAATGCTCATAGTGTCCTGTGGGGGTATGAGAATGATAACGAATAAGGACAACACCTCATCAATCATCTCAATATGATGCACTTATTAGTCCTAAATGATCCTTTCTCAAAACCAACATTTGAAAGGTTGGCCAGATGTATCACTAGCATCCTTCCCACTGTTCCCAAAAGTTTCCTTATGGACTGTTGAGAATGATATGCACTACGGTGACCACAGGCTGATAACCTTGTATATGGATATCCAAACCCCGAAGCTTCCAAAGCGTAGATATCGGACAAAGAATGTCTCATTGAAAAAATTCAATAGATAATTATCTAAATCATTGCAAGAAAATAATATAACTTTCCAGGATATAAAAACGACGGGGGCATTCGAAAAAGAGTACGACAACTTTATAAATATAATAACACAAACCTGTGACCATACTTTAAAGAAAAAAAACTCCACATTTAAACCAACAGTTTCTTGGTGGACAGCGGAACTTAGGAAAATGAGAAGCTTTGTTAAAGCACTTTATAGGAAAACAAAACTTTTGTCTGCATCAGAGGAAGACATGATCAAATTAAAAAAGTATAGAGCACTCTATAAAAAGAAAATTCTGGAAGCAAAGAAAACAGCGTGGAGTTCTTTTTGCTCAAATACCAAAGACCCCTTTGGGAAACTAAAAAAGACGGCATTTAGAGATTTTTACAGACAGGAAGTCTACGCTCTTTCTGATTCCACTACAGCAACCCACTCAAGACAAGCTTTTTATGCAGAAATTGCCAATTCAATATTTGGTCCTTCGGACTTGCAACCGCATCAAATTCATCCGCGCTCAACCCAGCCAGTTTATCCATTTATACTCCAAGAACTAAAAGCTGCCATCTTCTCGTTCAATCGGAATAAAGCACCAGGTCCTGATAATGTTGACCATCTGATTGTACGAAATATTTACCACTCACATTCATCTCTATTACTGAATCTTTACAATACTCTATTAAACTTAAATTACTTCCCAAAAAGTTGGAAAATTGGAGAACTAGTCTTTTTTCTAAAGGCAGGTAGGGACCCACAATCTGCTCAGTCATACAGACCAATAACTCTACTCCCAATTCTGGGGAAAATTTTTGAAAAATTATTAAAACGAATAAATTATCATTTTCGAAATTCAACAGTTCTACAGAGTTCTCAACGCGGATTCTTAGAGGGTAAATCGGCTGAATCAGCGATACAAGAAGTTCTCTCAACAATTGACTTACTTCAACAAGAAAACAACTACATTTCATTAATATTATTAGACATCCAAAATGCTTTTGACAACTTACATTGGGACGCAACAATCCAAGAACTGGAATTTTTGGGGTTGGAGGAGCCATATGTTAATATCCTGAAATCCTTTTTATCTCACAGAGGAGCGAAACCAAATTGGCTAGCACAAGAAATTCATTTGTTTAGGAAGGGGTGCCCACAAGGTTCATGCTTTGGGCCCTTCCTATGGAGAATCTTCCTAAACGCTATCTTACGCCATTTAAAATCGTTAGGTTACATAATAATAGCTTATGCAGATGACATTTTAATTATATTAAATGGTAAAACAAGGCGAGAATTAGAAGAATTAGGAAAGGGCATCTGAGATTATATTAGTAGGTGGATGTCAAATCACAACATGAAAATATCTTACAATAAATGTAAAGTTCTCCACCTTAGAAGACCAAAATTTTTGAAAAGAGCTCCAACACTCAAAATTGACAACCATTCATTAAAAAGTGAGCCAACTTTAGAATACTTAGGTATCGTTCTGGATAGTACGTTGTCGTTTCTTCCCCATTTACGAAAGAAAAGGCAGGAAATTACACAACTTTCGCAAGACCTATTGAAGTTTGCCTCAGCTTACGGAGGGGTAAACAAATTAATTCTGAAGATTTGGTACAATAGTATCTTGGAGAAGAAAATCACGTATGCTGCAGCAACTTGGTTTCACCGGATAAGCAAAGCCCATGGGCTTCGTCTGATCTCATCAATACAATACCAATGCCTGTTATTAGTTTCACGTGCCTACAGAAAAACTTCGGCGGATGCCCTTTGTGTTTTAACAGGTATTCCGCCCTTGACACTTCAACTTGAATATATAGCAACAACAGGAAGAGTCTTACGTCTTGGAATCCCGACAGGAAATCAAGAACCAATATTTTACCAACCAAAAATGAAGTCAGATCAAGTTGAACCATTTAAAGAATATTTCTTTCAAATAGATCCAGAAAATACTCCACATGTAGAAATAAACATTTATACGGATGGTTCCAAGATGGAAGATGAAACGGCTTATGCCTTCTGTGTGTATCAGAGAGGAGAGTTAATCCACGAGGATCAAACTAAGTTAAGTAAAGAAAATACTGTTTTTCAGGCAGAACTCCTGGCCATAGAAGAGGCTGTGCTGTGGATTAGGAACTCCCCTCATAAAGAAGTATTAATACACTCGGACAGTCTCTCAAGTCTCTTAGCAATAGAAGATGTTTTTTCAAAAAATCTCATCGCAGTACAAATTATCAAACTACTCCAAGAAACAAGAAAAAAGATCTTCCTTAAATGGGTCCGTGGACATGTGGGTAATGTGGGGAATGAGCAAGCAGATTCTTTGGCAAAAGAAGCAACCAAAGCCACATCACATGCCAAATACAAATTCTTTCCCAACCCTCCTTCTTACTTGAAGAAGCTTCTAAAATCATCTCTACACGAACAATGGCAGACTCGCTGGGACTATGGTACCACAGGACGGTACACATACGCTTTAGCCCCAAAAGTCTCGGAAAAGAGAATCCTGCTGCATAGAAATCTTTTTCTGTTTGCCAATAACCACGGCCCATTTTCATCATATCTTTATAAATTTGACAGGGTTCCTTCTGCATTATGTGTATGCGGTCAGCGAGCTACATCATTGCATTATATCTTTAACTGTACCCTTACATCATATTACCATATAAGAAAATCTCCAAAAATTTCTTTGTCTCAGTGGTTCTCAGTGGTTTTGTCAAATCCATCATTTTGGCAAAAGATAATTGAATGTATGAAAGTTTTAGAAAACAACCATTATTTGTTTCAAAATGTTTTGCCTTTTATAGATGATGATGAGAACGTATCTTAACAAATAGACAGATACCACCAATTCAAAATAAACTCTTAGCCACAAACAACACGATTGAACTATAATTGAACTGTTGCAAGAACAATAGACTTTTGAACTTTTGTGTGTGTATATAATTATATAATATTCATCATAATTATTCACTATTTTACCTATTTTTTATATTCTACATTTTTTTTTAAATTATGAATCTCTTTCTAATTTAGTATACATATACGTAGCTTTTATTGTATTTTTGCAGAACGCCCAGCTTTGCAGAGTAATTGAGCTTTTGCCGCTCCAACAAGTTTAAAAATCCTATTATCTATTATCTCATGATCTTATTAATTACAAATATCTAAATTTCTCTCGTAAACGCCCAGTAAAAATTGGGCTTTCCATCGTGTATATATTGTACTTATATTGTATTTAATCTTAATATTCTCAATTGGCTTTCCTGTAGGTCCCTTCGGGCCTTTTATTTATTATTATTATTATTATTATTATTATTATTTTTATTTTTTTTGTGTGTGTGTGTGTGTGTGTGGTGACGGCGGTAGTAGATGGAAACCGCTGGGTGGGGCTTGTGAGTGCTTAAGCCATTTGGTAGGCCTCCCCACCTAGCTGACCCTTGCGCTTACTTTACAGTTATGATTACGGTTAAATTTATACAGATACTAAAGATCATGATTCAGCTTTAGAATTTTTACTATTAAAAGATAAACATTTTTTGAGGTGAAAAAATTTAAATTCCCTTAAGGTGTCGCCATTCCCCGGGTCTCCTCTATACGAAATTTAATATATAACATATTCTGTTTCCAAGCAATATGATCAGATATGGGTCAATCAAGGAATTCATTATATCAGAGACAATCTGTGGGTTTTTTTAAATACTATATAAGTAATTAATTCAAAATTTTCTTTGGCATTTATATTAGATTCATAAATGGGGTTTTACATAGGGGAGAGTGGCTCCTCTTGGTACACGTTACACCTCGGGACAGCTTTATTTTTTGCTCTGGATTTTAAATTAACTCTTAGATCTTTCAGATGCAGATTGATAGGAACACAATCTAACTTTCAGACTCGTTTTGATTCCATTGATGAAGCAGGCAAGAATTTATTACCGCTTTTATTTTGCTAAAATGTCTAGTAACTTTCATGTAAAAGTTTGATAAGTTGCAAAGTATAATTATATTGAAAATATTTTGAAATAAAAGATAATATAATGAAATTTAAAGCTTTTTCTATAAAACTGATGTATAATCATAGTTCTAATGCTAAGCCTAACAGCATGAGATTCTAAAATTTCATAGAGTGTATATGTTGCCCCTTGGGACAGGTGAAGGTGGGCACCTTGGAACACATTTTATATGCCTCGCTAACTTTTATTCGAAATATTTTAACAAAAAAATAAGGTTAGTTGGGTCAACTGGACCATGATTTCACAATGTGACTCTGGAGCTTCCGACAATTCAGCTTCGAAAAGCTAATGTTCATTTGAATTAAAGTCTAAACTTCTGTAAATGTGTTCAGTTCGGTTCCCTCTATCAGACAGAAATGTACCTTATAGACGTGAATTAAAATTAATATTCAATAATTTTCAAGCGTAATTTCACTGCTGAAAAGTAGTTGAAAAATTAATTAAAAAATGTTGATGAATGCAGTTTGTCTGTCTGTTCTCTAACTCGAGTAAATATAGTCAGATCGCAATGAAATTGACATATGTTATTAGTGTTTACTGTGGCATATTAGGCATTGAAAATGAAGTGTGTAGCATTTATGGTTCATTTACAGGGCACTCAAAAGTATTAGGAAAATCGTTTGGGTTGTATTTTAATAATTTTGCACTATTTTGAATAAGGGGTGTTTCTAAATGAATATCGGGGTTTTAACGCTTAGTAGTATTTATTACATAAAACTTAAAATTATAATTAATACATAAAATGGAAGAACAACTCAAACAGTTTTACCTACAAGCATTCAATGTAAGCACCTTTCGTCATACGGTACACTTGAAGTCTATAGCTGAGTTCTTCCCAAACGTTGATTAGTGTTTGTGGGATCATTGTTGCAACAGATGCAATGGTCAGCTGGCAGTGGAGGCACGTACACACAATCCTTTATGAACACCACTGGTAAAATCACATGGCGTCAGATCGAGTGAGCGTCTGAACAGAACTTCCTTGTTAATCAACGTTTGGCAAAAACTGAGCTACAGACTTGATGTGTGCCGTGTGTCGAAAAGTGCTCACATTGAACACTTGTAAGCTTGTAGGTAAAACTGTTTGAGTTTTTCTTTCATTTTATGTATTAATTATAATTTTAACTTTTATGTAATAAATAGTAACAAGCGTCAAAACTCCGATATTCATTTAGAAATACCCCGTACATTGAAATTTGTATATCCTCCTGAGACCTGGCATCCATTTAAATGTATGTTTTTCTTTCTCTTTCTATTGCGTTAAATTTCATTGTAGCTATCTAAAACCAGTTTGGCATGGTCATGTATGAATCAAAAATCAACATTCAGCTTTTGGATTTTGGCAACGGTAACTACTTTGTTTACAAAATGGCGTAATAAATGAGTCAAGTTGGAATTCTACGTTCTGCTGGTAAGTTTCGTTTTTATGTTATTCTAATTTCTTTAAATTATTTTTTTTCCAATTTTAATAGCAGATGCTAATACTTGCCTTATATGTTCTTTATAATAAATTCTTTTCTTTCCCATACTTTTAGCATTTTTAAAATTATTTTAAAGCGAGTTATGGCCCGAGCATCCATTTAGATGGATGTGCTGCAAAACGAAATTGAAAAATCGAAATTTATTAATTTCTTTAAAAACATCATTTTTTAGGCCTATTTGTTGAAAAAAACTCGTATTAAAAAAATGTATTCATTATATTTTGCTTGGGTCTCAGGAGGTTATATCATTGATTTGCATTACAAAACGCTTGCTGTAGAATCTGTTGTGCATATAATTTATCGTTCATTCACAGGGACACACTAAAGTATTTGGCTACAGTAATGTCTATGAAAAATAATTTCTGGAAATGCATTCTGCCTGTCTGTCTGTCCGTCCGTCTGTTCGTTCGTACTTTACTTCACTTAAATATAGTCCGATTGCGATGAAATTGATATATGTGATTGAGGTTTACTGCGGCATGTTCGATATTGAAAGTTAAGTGTGTAGCATTTACGGCTCATTTACAAGGACACACAAAAGAATTCCGTTACTTTACGGTCTATGGGGAATAATCGCTTGATGTGTATTTTAAACGCATTGGAATTGATATATGGGGCATTCTCACAATCTTTTGACTTTCAGGAGTAAAAATCGGGGGAAATTAAACTTGCTAAAATCATTTTAAACTTATAGACGAATGCCTTAATGATTCAACATAAGGGGAAAATGGTTAGCAGCGGAAATATTTTTATTTAACTGAGGTTTAAGTTAAACTTGCGAGTTTGATTTTCCTTACCATTTTACCACTATAACTTTTTATTTTCTTCTAAATTTTTACTTATAATGAATTTGCATAGTACCCACAGGACATTCAAGTAAGAAATAATAACAATGCTGTATTTTTAGTACACAATTTTGGTATAGCATTGCCTTAAAGGGGTGTTAAAGAAGGTAAAGAAAAGAAAAGGTGTCGGTATAGGAAAAAATGGATGGTAAGGATGAGACGGTAAGGAAAATTACCACCAATTTTTAGAAGATGTTATTTACATTGCATTAAATAAAAAATAATAATAATTTACCTCGAAAAGTGCAGGAATAAACCTTGGGGACGGTAAGACTACCAATAAAAACACGATGCTTGAAATTGATATTTCAATGCTCATTTAAATTCTGCAGTAAATTTCCTGTCAAAGAATTCTAGCCATTCTTTCTCTAGCATACTCCTACAGGAGAAAAAACTAGAAAAAAAAAATCTGTGGCTGTATCTGAAGTGATTTTCTGTATAATTTTAGCAAGAGGGACGGTAAGGACAGAGGGCAGAGTTTTAAAAAAATAACAACCGTAAAAATGTGTGCAGGTTAATTTTTTGCTAAATATTTATATAAAACAATAGTCTCAGTTTCGGAAAAAAATTACATCGAATTACTTTTATTGAAACATTTTTATACAGCAGCTCCAAACTTAAAAAATCAGCATCTTGGAGACGGAACTGTATAGGAATTTCCTGGTATATTTCGACCCCCCAACATCGTCCAAAACTTATTTATCTCGTTAATATTGTCATAGAGTCATCCATTGGTATGTTCCCCAGTATATGAAATAAAAAAAACGCAAGGATATGTACTATAATAAAAATTATTAGTCAGGGACTTAAAAGTCAAAAGATTGTGAGATTGTAGAACGTAATGAGCATAGAATTTATCGTTTATTTACAGGGATACACAGATGAATTTCCCTACAGAAGAAAATGAACAGTAATTGAATTATTGAAGCCTAACAAACAATAATTGGTCACAATGGGTCAGGTGTCAAATTAACTGAATCTTAAAAATGCTCAAAACATTTTGACAAAATTTTGTAACATACCGCTTCTGGGCATGAGATGACCATTGGACTAAGTCAAATGTTCGAGAAAAATCGATTAGTAGGTCATGTCACTGTGGGTGAAGCTAATTCTGACTAAAAAACGAATCAAACGATTTTGACAAAATTTTGTATTATACCGTTTCTGGGCATGAACATACGTGTGGGCTAAGTCACATGTTCGAGAACATTCGATTACTGAGTCATTTGTGGGTCATTGTGTGTCAAGCTAATTGTATCTAAAAAACGGCTCAAAACATTTTCAAATTTTTTTGTATTATATTGTTTCTGAGCATGAGAAGACCACTGGGCTAAGTCACATGTTCGATAAATTTAGATTAGTGGGCCACTTTTGGGTTACTTTGGGTAAACTTAATTCTATCTATAAAACGACTTTAACGATTTTGACTAAATTTTGTATTCTGTCGTTTTTGGGTTCCAGAAGATTATTGGTTAGGTCACATGTTCGAAAAAATTCGGTTAGTGGGTCCTTTTGGGTCACTATGTCTCAGGATCATGCGAATTGTATCTAAACAGCAAGAATGATACAGTGAGAATAAAATATCAAATTGAACACAAAGCTAATTTTGACCGAGCTTAGCTCGGTCATCCCTGCTAGTAATAGCATGGTAATCCACATCGGTCAGAATGACCGCTTCGGCTATTATAGGTATTCGTTTTAGCCGGCGGTTCAAGTGTTAATCAATGAATGTTTGTTATTATATTAGGCGATTGCAAAATTTCGTGCCTGATTTCCGATGCGTCGAGTTTCGAAGTGTACCCAAGTTGTTTTAAATGGCGAAATGCAGTCGAATTGATAACGTTTAGTCTCTCAGCAATCTCTTCAGGAGTAATCCGTTGATTATTATTCACAAAATCACTAAATTAAGTCATTACCAATGCCTGAAGCTCACCCTGAGCGAATTTTACCGTTAAGATTGAAATCACCATTTCGAAGTCCACAAATCAACTTTTTAACTGTCCTAAGAGCGAGAGCACAATTCAGTTAAACGCCTTTAATATTTTTTGTAGCACGTCCAAAACGCACTCCTTTTTACGGTTCCGTACTTAAAAAGTTCAAATGGAACTATTATACGATCACTCCTGTGTCTGTCTGTCCATCTGTCACATCCATTTTACTCGTAAGCTATGGAACGTGGAAAATTCAAATTGACTGAATTAATAAAGGCTATATTTATGATTGTTAACCATTCAGAAGTATATTTAAGAAAATTGTAGAGGGGCTAATTAAGTTACTTGAAAAAAATTTTATCTTTATATATCGTGTGCTTTATATATCTTGGGAAAGCGTTCGTAACGCCGAATTTAAAAATACACTTCTTTTAATTCAGGTATATTTTCACAGATATCGTCGAAAATGTAATGCAAAAATACTTTCCCTACCCTCTATTTTCGAATCTACTGAAACTAAAATTATGAAAAAATTAGGGGAAGTAGAAGTTAATTTAAACCTTGCAGGAAAACTATGGAGATTACCCTAGGTCACATAGTTTTCAAGAAAACCGCGTTTTTCCGTTACGCACAAATTTCAATTTGCGGGCATTCAGCGAAGGAGTATAGTTGCTCTGGCGGTACCTAACGTCTCAGAAGTATAAAAGATTGTTGAAAATAATTTTCGAAAGAATTGTCGGTAATTAGCCGAGATATTAACCCTTAAGGAAAATAATTATTCTCATTAGACACCAATTTTGATAGATTAGTTTCTGCATCTAGCCATTTAAAAAAGGAAAAATCTAAACAATTTATTAACGCCTGCAAAATGTAATTAAACCTACATAATTTTAATGATTACAAATAATTCACCCTTAATTGCGCGATTTTTTATTTTATTTCGAAAAAAATATATATGATTCTCTGAAAGGTTTATTACACTGGAAACATAATTAAAAAATTCAGAGATACATTTTTCATATAATACATAAATCTTTTTTTCTGTTGCACATCTGCAATACAAGTAAAAAGTACTCTCGTGTGGCTGTTTTAAGCTAAAATATTGCAAATTAGTAAATATTTTAAGAAGTATGTCTCCAAATACCTTATTTTAAATAATTATTTATTTTATAAAACTTAACTTTTAACCCTTTAATTCCCATGATGGAATACGTTCTAGAAATTACGTAGTTCAGAGAATCTGAGTTTACACGTTTCAATGGTTAATTTCGCTTTATTTAAATACGAAATGTCTGTTATTAATTAAAGAAAATATTTCTAGTTTAATTTTCTGGTGTGAATTAGGTACAAACGAATAAAAAATATCTATTAAATTCAAAACACTGTTCTTTGCACATATGCAAAGCTGCGCCCTAAAAAGTTAAGGATTTATTAACTGCTCATCTTTTCATGCATTTTTCATGCATCATCATGCATCTTTTCTGCTTCATGCATTTTTCAAATAATTAAAAAAAATCATCCAACAATATATTTGCAGTTTACCATTTCATATGCAAACAAGTTTCAAGAATATATTTTTGCAGTTTGTATCTCACACTTTTAAAGTATTTATGCAGTTTTATTAGGAATTTATTGATTAAAGTCTATCTAACTCTGCTACATAATTCTTTTTATTTTATTTTATTAAATCTAGGTTTTTGACACTTTGACTTTTTTGACCTAAAAATTTTTGACGCGATGGTTTAAACCAGGGTTAAAATCGGTTTAAACAGTCGCATGTTAAACCTTTATGCACTGAATTATGAATTCGTGAAAATATTATCTTCTAAAGCATTTTTCGTGGATTGTTTAAATTACATTAGAAGATTTTCATAATCATTTAATAAATTTTAGAAGGATTTTAGAAGGATTGAAGGATTTAGAAGGGTTAATTAAATTTGAATTTATAGGGTTTTTGTGCATTATTTTTAACCCCACTCAAAACTTTAATTTTAAATATTTTTCTTAGTATTTTGTAGAATTAGTAAATGTACAAATATAATGGTTCTTACAATAGAAATATAGAAATATTTCCGAATTGAAAATTCCCCCCTCCCCCCCCCCCAAACGCCAAGAAAGCTGAAAAGATGCAAAGGCAAAAGAAACCATCCTTTTAAAAATATTTTTGTTTTGTGTAACCAATAATGCTTTTTGAACAAGATAAAGTAATGTATCTATATCTCATTCTAAACTGTATTACAACTAATCGATGTATTGAATGAATTTTATAACAAGTTATTTTAATGGTACTTATAAGTACCGTCAGTAGATAAAGGATTAAAAACTTGCCAACCCTGATCCCATGATAGGTAATGATTCTAGGTTGTCATGGTGATGACGTCTTATTTAAGATGGAGTCCTATTATTTAGGTATTACTGAATTTAATATATATAATCGTAATAAATTTTGTATTCAAGTAGGTCAACTCTGTGAAATCCGCTGATGTATAATCCACAATCGTCTCTTATCCGCACAACGTGTTGGAATTTAAACAATGAAAATTGTCATTCTAACCGTTAAACTTATAACCGCTAAATTTGGTATATATTTTTTTCAGTTATCGATTTTCCAAGGGATATGTATTTAAATATAAATTGGATATAAATATTAAATTTCCTTGAGTAACAAAATTTTATCTTGGAGCAAGAAGTAATGAATGTTCAAAGACTACATAAAAACATTACTGACAATAAACCAAAACTACCATTATGTTGTGTCAGTGTGTAGAATTTGTGTTGTATATAATTCAATTTAAATTTTCTTTAATCTTAGTTATTAAACATATTTAACCAATGTTGCATTGTGTTTTTCTTTTCCATTGTAATTATAATTTTTGTGCAGTTGTTCTTAATTTATAGTCAGACTTTAAAAAATAAAATGTAAACAAAGGGATGATCTCTAATCTGCAAAAATGTATAATCCACAAAGCCCTTGGTCCCTATGTGTGCGGATTTCACAGAGTTAACTGTAGTTTTAACTAAGAGTACAACAGCTACTGCCAAAGATCTGAATATTTATAAACTAGTTATAGTACGAACGCACCTCATTTACCACGTTTGGCGTACAATTTCCGACTTGTTTTACATTGTTAGTTTTGCTTATTTGATGACAGGTTAAATATGGCGATTATTAGCATTTCAAAAAGTGGTAGCTTATGAAGGAATATGAATAATTAGAAAAAAGAATGAATAAATAATTCGAGGAAGAAATGGGTTAAGAAAAAATCACTTGTAAGGTATTTTTTTTCCTAAAAAATATTCGTGCAAAAGGTCATAGAAATAGATGTTATATTTTTGTCAAAAAGGAACAAAAATAAATTTGAAACATTTTAATGGATGGTATCTTTTTTGATAAATAAAATCCCAGATAAAAAATATAGCTAATAAAACAGTTTCCTTTTATAAAAAATATATTTGTGTACTGTAATACTTTCTCAAATTTGTTTACATTGCGTTTATTTAAACACTCATATATCACTCGAAAATTTCTGTTTTGATATTTCCTAATAAATAACATAAATCGATTTTATTCATTTTTACAAGTTTCGAAAGACCAAAAAATGTAGCACATGGATTTGTTTTATTACACGGATGAATGCATTTTATAGTGAGGCCAATTTCGATATTCGTCTCTAGAGAATCGTTGGTCTGAGTAGCCATATCTTTCAATAAATTTCTTATAATCACTTGATGTTTCTCTGTTATTGTTGAAACATATTGTATCTTTTTTAGATCTATTTCATCCTTCACAAGGGATTCAAACCATTATTGGATTGCTTTTCAGTGTTATTTATCGTCTATGTCAATATTTTCTTATTCATGCTTATCCATTTCTTTTAGGTTTTAGAAACAATAATGAAATTGTGTGAAAGAAAAACTTAAGTGATCGCAGACAATTTGTAATCGATTGATAAATATCTGTCTCCAGCATTTTATTTCCCAAATTGCTTGGAGGATTTTTCTTCGCGTTATGAAATTTTATTTTTCGAGATGTATTTCATCCTCACAAGGGATTCAACCCACTATTGGATTTTTTTTTCAGAGTTATTTATCGTCTGCGTAAATATTTTACTTATTCTTGCCTGTCCATTTCTTTTAGGTTTTGGAAACAGCAATTAAATTGCGTGAAATTTAAGTGAAAAAAAAAAAACTTAAGTGATAGCATGACAATTTATATTCGATTGATAAATATATATCTACAGGATTTTCCCCCAAAATTGCTTGGAAATTTTTTCTTTGTGTTATGAATTTTTATTTTCTGAATGTAAAAATCCAAGATACTTTATTTATATTACCTCTCTAGAGATGCGTTTTCTGAGTAGCCATACCTTTCAATGAATTTCTTGTAATCGGTTGATGTTATTGTTGAAACATATTGTATCTTTGTGAGATATATTTCATCCTTCACAAGGGATTCAACCCATTATTGGATTGCTTTTCAGTGTTATTTATCGTCTGTGTCAATATATTACTTATTCATGCCTATCCATTTCTTTTAGGTTTTAGAAACAATAATGAAATTGCGGGAAAGAAAAACTTAAGTGATAGCAGGCAATTTGTAATCGATTGATAAATATCGGTCTCCAGGATTTTATTTCCCAAATTGCTTGGAGGATTTTACTTCGCGTTATGAAATTTTATTTTTTGAGATGTAAAAATCTGATCGTAATTTACATAAATAATAAATTGAAAAGCTAACTCTTTAAGAAAATAATTTAAACTACAAGGCTTTTTTAAATCTTTAACTAAAAAAAAAAATAATACTTAGAAAAATTATGCAAATTAGTTAATAATTATCAAAGAAAAACAGTTTCCTTTTATATAAAATATTTCTGTACAATAATACTTTCTCATTTTTTTTTTTACATTTCGTTAACTTAAACACAGATATATCGCTCCAAAATGTCCGTTGTTATATTCCCTAAAAAATAACATAAATCGATTTCATTCATTTTTACAAGTTTGGAAAGACCAAAAAACGTGTCACATAGGTTTTGACATTTGAAGTCCACCGAAGTGGAGAATGCTTTGGGGCTTATAGCTACAATGGCTGTCGCCTCGAATGATCCTTATTATACAGAAACAACAACAGGTAACAACAAATTTTATTTTCCATTACATATATTATATAACTATAATGGGACATTCACAATTACATCCATGCCTTACCCAGGGACTCGAACCCGGGCCCTCGGGGTGACAGCAGCCTCCGCTTACTGACCACGCCAGCGGGCGACGTCACATAGGTTTTTTTTTTTTTTTTTTTTTTTTTTAACATGGATGAATGCTCTTTATAGTGAGGACCAATTTCGATATTCCTCTCTAGAGAATCATTGGTCTGACAAGGGAACCACTTATGGTGCTGCTCGCACCTAGCATCGAGACCTGGTGCATTTTGTAGCCCTATACATAAAAGTTACAGAACCGGCAAAATTTCTCTGTTAAAATCATATTTTATATACATTTAATTTTTTATTATTACACGCCAAAAGTGTGTTAAGTCGCCAAATATGGTGCTACAATTATTCCGCCCGCTTTATCCGAGGAGTAAATGTACAGTACATATTATCAGATTGCGATTTGCTTGATAATTGATAGCATAAGAAACAAGAATTAGCTTTTTTCTTTTTTTCCTATGCTGACGATAAATATATGGATAGTAAATATATTTCTATGAAAGCTTTCAAGATCAAACTAGCTTTTAGTGAAATACAAAGTAAGCAAACTATTTTCTTTTGAAATCGAATGGAATAAAGTTTCGAATGTTTAAAATGAAATGTTGCTGTATTAAATGGTCCTTTGGCAAAAGTAATCATAAAGTAAATTAATACTGTTACACAGTTTAGAAAAATTACTGTGAGGTTGGACATTACAATTTCTACTGAAGTCGAAACCTCTCCTCACTCAAGGCAAACAGTTATGACATTTGGCTAGGATTGCCGGAAAGCTCTACTTTTGAAAAAAAAAAAAAAAAACGCCTACATTTTCCTCGCCAAAAATGTGAATATAATGTTGCAATTTTTCAAAATCAAATTCGTGGGTTCTTGAAGGTATTTAAATTTTTTTTTCAATATTTTATACTTATTATTAACAAATTTTTATTTTTAAATGCTTTTCTTTAAAAAACTTAAATGTTAATAGTTCGATAAGTGGTCTCGAAAATTGCATTTTCAGAAAGTTATGCTGCTGTAAAATCAAGAAATATTATTTTAATAGAAAAAAATTATCGATTCTCAAACTTCGTAATATTAAAATGCACCAGGTCTCAATGCTAGGTGTGAGAAGCACCAAAAGTGGTTCCCTTGTGAGTAGCCATATCTTTCCCATAAATTTATTGTAATCGGTTATGTTTCTGTGTTGTTGAAATATATTGTATCTTTTTGAAAGGTATTTCATCCTCACAAGGGATTCAACCCATTATTGGATTGCTTTTCAGTGTTATTTATCGTCTGCGTCAATATTTTACTTATTTTTTCCCTAACCAATTTGTTTTAGGTTTTGGAAACAGCAATAAAATTTAAGTTAAAAAAAAACTGAGGTGATAGCAGGGCAATTTATATTCGATTGAAAAATATCTATCTACAGGATTTTTTCCCCAAATTGCTTGGAAGTTTTTTCTTCGTGTTATGAATTTTTATTTTCTGAATGTAGAAATCCGGGATAATTTATTTATATTACTTCCCTAGAGAGTCGTTGGTCTGAGTAGACATATCTTTCAATAAATTTCTTATAATCGGTTTATGTTTCTGTGTTATTGTTGAAACATATTGTATCTGATCCTCACAAGGGATTCAACCCATTATTGGATTGCTTTTCAGTGTTATTTATCGTCTGTGTCAATATTTTACTTATTCTTGTCTATTCATTTCTTTTAGATTTTGGAAACAACAATGAAATTGCACGAAGCTTAAGCTATAAGAAAAACTTAAGTGATAGCATGACAATTTATATTCGATTGATAAATATCTGTCTACAGGCTTTTCCCTCCAAATTGCTTGGAAGTTTTTTCTTCGTGTTATGAATTTCTATTTTCTGAATGTAGAAATCCGGGATAATTTATTTATATTACCTCTCTAGAGAATCATTGGTCTGAGTAGCCATATCTTTCCCATAAATTTATTGTAATCGGTTATGTGTGTGTTTTATTGTTGAAACATATTGTATCTTTTGAGATGTATTTCATCCTCACAAGGGATTCAACCCATTATTGGATTGCTTTTCAGAGTTATTTATTGTCTGCGTCCATATTTTACTTATTCTTGCCTATCCATTTCTTTTTTGGTTTTGGAAACAGAAATTTAAGTGCAAATTTGCATGAAATTTAAGTGAAAAAAAAAACTTAAGTGATAGCATGACAATTTATATTCGATTGATAAATATCTATCTATAGGATTTTTTCCCCAAATTACTTGGAAGTTTTTTCTTCGTGTTATGAATTTTTGTTTTCTGAATGTAGAAATCCAAGATAATTTATTTATAATTCCTCTCTAGAGAATCGTTGGTCTGACAAGGGAAGAATTTTTGGTGGTGCTCGCAGCTAGCATCGAGACCTGGTGGATTTTGTAGCACTATAAATAAAAGTTAGAGAACAGATAAAATTTCTCTGTTAAAATCATATTTATATACTTTCATTTTTTTATTATTACATTTTTGTTTGTTTATTTCACGCCAAAAGTGAGTTAAGTCGCCAAATATGGCGCTAGAATTTTTCGGCCCGCTTTATCCAGGGAGTGAATGTACTGTAGAAGGTGGGGGTAAAGATATGCACTTTTCATACATTTTTTATTTTTAACGCACATATTGGTCTACACTTATGTAATGAGGGATTAAAATGTTAGACTAGAACCTTAGACAAATGCCACCATCAACCGACATTCTGTCAAATTATAATTCTGTGAGAAATTACAATTTTTAAAAAACATTGCTCTGCCTATCTTTGCCCCATCGGTTGTGGTAAAAGTACGCAGTACGTATTGGAAAACCCACTTTGGAAAATTCTAATTAAAGGCAACGCGGAACACGACACGAACCACGGGGTATACGATCCCGCTAAAAGTTCGGTCTGGTTTGGGTAAAATCAAGGTACCTTACCAGATACAGAAATTTAATTTACATCATCCAAATAAGACTTCATTCGAAATATACACATTAGTGGTTATATCGCTCATTTTTACGCACAGTAGCTCAAATCTTTTGGATTGTTACTGCTTAACACTATCTACTGTCGGTGCTTATAAGTACCATTAAAATAACTTGTTATAACATACATTTAATACATCGATTAGTTGTAATACAGTTTAGAATGAATTATAGATACATTGCTTTATCTTGTTCCAAAAGCATTATGGGTTACACAAAACAAAAATATTTTTAAAAGGACGATTCCTTTTTTTTCAAATGAAAATGAAATTTCAAAGTAATTGCTTAAGAGGCGCAAAGGCCAACATAGTGAAAAAGATTCCATGCCGCGACTCGAACCCGGGCATCAGTATAGCGCACTGCCGTTCTACCGACTAAACCACATAGAACGATACTCAGCTTGGAAAATTTCTCACTATTATATGTTGGCAAGGCTAAGATAGAATATTTATCGCGAGCCACCGACCTGGGGCGAACATGAAACTTAATTAAATCCAGCATCGATAGAAACTATATTAATACATGGAAATTATTCCAGAGAGAAACATTCGCCTTGCATACAATATTTCAAATGAATATCAAATTTCGAAGTAATTGCTTAAGAGGCGCAAAGGTTAACATAGTGAAAAAGATTCCATGCCGGGAATCTTGTGCTACGTTTGTAGCCTTGCCAACATATAATAGTGAGAAATTTTCCAGGCTGGGTATCTTTCCATATGGTTTAGTCGGTAGAACGTCAGTGCCCTATACTGATGGCCCGGGTTCGAGTCCCGGCATGGAATCTTTTTCACTATGTTGACCTTTGCGCTTCTTAAGCAATTACTTTGAAAGTTGATTTTCATTTGAAATATGGGAGACCGAGGGAATGGCGACACCTTAAGGGAATTTAAATTTTTTCACCTCGAAATTTTTTTTTATTTTTTAATAGTAAAAATTCTAAAGCTGAATCATGATCTTTAGTATCTGTATAAATTTAACCGTAATCATAACGGTAAAGTAAGCATACATAAAAAAATATTTTTTAAACCTCTGCACAGTGGCGGGATTACCCAGGACACTGGGGTAATTCCGCCACTGTACCGGTGTAATGCCGCCACTCTTTAATGACCTAGTACATGCATCAAATGTATACTAGGAAACACACAACCTACTGAAAATAATTAGAAATCAATGTAATTGAGTAGAATAATGGTTAACCCATTAAGGACCAGCACTTTTTACAGGAATTTTATTCAGTTCACATCACTTTTTGTTAAACACTTATTTTTACTTTATAAATCATTAAAATGCGTTAATTAAATAAGGATAATTTTACTTCTCTCTTTTACTGGTATCAAAAAAATTTTAATAATCCCAAATATAATGTTGCGAAAACGCAACGTCAGTCTTTCATGGGTTAAGGTTACTATTTACTTCATATTGGAAAAGTCACTCTGCTGAATTGGCTCCACTACATTAAAATGAGGCCATTTCTCACACAATTTGCATGGCGGCGGCATTACCCCGAGAGGACAATAGGGCGGAAATCCCCAAGCAAAACCGAAAGAAGAACCGAACTTGTTCAACACATTGCATCAAAATGTTGGCGAATGCATGTAGATTACGAGTCATATTATTTTAAATACCTAATGTTACAATAAAAGGTGCTTATCTCTACTCATTTGAAGCTCCAAAATAATAAGCAACTAGATGAAAACCACATTTTTCACTAGAACAAACGAACGACGTACAACAAAGTCACTTCACTTTAGGCACTGTTTATATTGTGGGCCGCTATAGTACAGGCACATTCACTATCTCAAACTGCCCTTAGTTTTTAAACAAGTTGATGTGGCGGCATAACCAGGGTTGGCGGCATTCCCCCGGTCTCCCCTATTGTATGCAAGGCGAATGTTTCTCTCTGGAATAATTTCCATGTATTAATATGATTTCTTTTGCCTTTGCATCTTTTTAGATTTTTTGCGTTGGGGAGAGGCGATTTACAATTCAGAAGCATTTCTATATTTCTATTGTAAGAACATTATATTTAAACATTTCCTAATTCTACAAAATATTAAGAAAATTTTTTAAAACAAAAGATTTCAGTAGGGTTATAAATATTGCACAAAATCCCTAAAAATTCAAATTTAATGAATCCCTCTAAATCCTTCAATCCTTCTAAAATTTATTAAATGATTACGTAACTCTTCTAATGTAGTTTAAACAATTCACGAAAAATGCTTTAGAAGATAAATTTTTCATAAATTCATAATTCAGTGCATAAAGGGTTAAAGAAAGCTATACACGGTACGGCGATTATTAAAGAAATTCATAGTACTTTTGTGCTTGAAAATTATACACGAAATTCGTGACAATTGTTCAAATATTTTTATTAAAGATAATAACGTAAAAAAAGACGAGAAAACAGACAGAAAAACACATATATCATTTTAAAATTCTCATGAAGCTACAATGAGACCACCAGCAGAACGAGATATTTTCAAAGACAACAAAAAAAAGTAAATGAAAGCGTCTTCTTGCTTAACCCTTAAATGCCTGATTTTCCAAAAATCATTGTAATAATTTTTTTCGGCTTTCATTTTTTAAATAAATCATGGGAAAAATGCTTAAACTATACTTAAAACAAAATTATTTTTTTAAGTCTAAAAACTGTTTGTTACTAATCGACAATACTGGTGTTTAATTGAAAAAAATAATTTACCTTGATAAAATTCTATAATATTAAACACACAAGAATTGTAGGAACTATAATAAGAAATAAATTTTACTTGCTCACTGCAGAACAAAATAGGGTATTTTGCAAGCTTCCAAACAAAACAAAAAGAACACGTAGCAACATTTGAAAAAATAAATCTACCTTTATTCTTAAACAGCATAAGTGTTGCCATCTACATGTTGAAAATCGATTTAATAATATTTTCAGAATGTATTTTATTGGCAAAATTAGACATTATAGCTTCAATATTATTCTAATAGTATTTTAGAGCCTAAATTGAGTATGTTGCCGAAAAGCAACACCAGGCATTTAAGGGTTAAATAAAATTTCTTGTCGTTGGCCAACATCTAATTCTTTAACCGTCAGTTTTAGAGTTATAGTTTTATTTTCAAAAAATTTTAATTGTTGTTCTTTTTCATATGAAAATTCGTTTAAGTCAAAATAGTTTTTTTTTAATTGTAAATTTCAAAATTTTAATACGGTCCAGACAACTTATACGTTTTTAATTAGAAAAGTTTTTTCCATGATGTAAAAAGTAAATCCGTTTTCTGCCACAAAAAACGGAGTAACGCTTTCTTGCTTCAAAGTACAGAAAATGAATGGAATTCAAAGTATCAAAACTCGAGTTTGGCCGATTAAGAATGTAGGGTAGGTGTGGGTCAAGATACGCACTGCTCATTTAATATGAAGCAAAATTTCTACAATCCTGACTTTTAGGTAGAAGTTTGGTTTCAAGTGTAGTAGTTGTGTGTTCAAACCTTGTGAAGAAAGTAGCACTTCATGGCAAGAAAATGAAGTTAGTTTCAATTTTCAAATTTTGATTTAATATTTTTTAACATTTAATTTATTGTTTAGTTGACAATACTTCAAATTCCTACAAATCCAAAAATTCAGTGGAGAACGGAAACTCTGTAGCTTCTAAATGCCGCTTGGTTTACCTCCATCGCATGTGTTTAAACTTGCAGGTAATTCAAAATACTGCAGAATGGGATAAAAACCCGCATCCGCTTGGGGTAAAGATACGCCAAATTGAAGATGCGAGGCTTTGTCCCATCGTTTAGTTTGATGCAATGCTTTCCATAATTACGTTTGGAAAGCATTATATTTTTTTTCGAAGTTAGCATTGTATGAAGTATAATAGATAGTTAACCCGGGAGACCTCGCTAGTGAGAATGCCCAATTGCTTTTCTTTTACTTTACATTCATATAATATCAACTTTTTTTGGTTGGCTTAGTACTTTTATTCACAAAATAGGTAAAACAATTGAAAAACATTTTGAAATTTTAATTAAAATGAAAAATGACTTAAATAAGAGTCTTAAAAAGGTACGACTGTGAGAGAAAATCTCATGCAGCGAGTTCTTCCTGGTTAACTATCTTTTAACTTTTCTAGTTAAGTTTTTTTAATATATAGAACGTAGATATCCACCTACCTACTTTTATAAATGAAAATTCTTGTTTCATGAAACGCTTTTGTTTTAAGCCTTAACCCTTAACTCCTGTTAACGACCTAACAGACTATGCTATGGAGTTATAATGTCCATATGCCTTCTCTTAGTATTGGATGGATCAGGTCTGATGCTGGTTCCTCATACTGTTTTTTTTTCGCGATCACGTTCTGCAGCTTCTTTTCCATCGTCTACATTTGAGCTATCCGTAGAAGACCAAAGAACTGCTATTGCTGTTTCTTTCTCATGTCAATATTTCATTTTTTCTAATCTTTTCTCAGAACATTCTTCTTTTTATCAGCAATCAATTCTTTCAGCAAGAGATTTATGTCAACACTAATCACTGATCCTAGTTTTCCATCTTCTCGCTTACCAGCAAGAAATATCTATCTTGAGCTATTTTAATTATGTTTAATGCATCAACATGAACAATATCAAACATGTTAACTTATTTTGAAGACAATCCATGCTCTTTGGCTTGGTGATTAGGTGTTTTACGTCCTTTTTCTTCTTTAACTGACTCTATTCTTGAAATAATTCCTTTGTTTTTTTCTAACAGTGCTAGAGATCCCGAATAATAATCCTGGCCTACACCCAAAATTTTGTTATTTCTGCTACACTCACTGCCAAAAATTAAGCACCCAGCGGTAAAATGCGAAAGAATCGACAAGTACTACTTGACTTGATGATGAAATGAGGCAGGCAAGTAGACACTGTGTTTATGCATAAAGCAAAACAGAGATTTTTTATACATTGATGAAAACAATATTGAATTTACAATGGTTATCAGATGAAGTCATATTACAGTCTGTAACAAAAACATGTTTAAAGCGAAAAGAAACAAACAAAACAGGAATTAATAGAGTATATGAGCACACCTCGCCTGCATACAATATTTACAGACTGTAATCATGCTTTCTATGAAGAGATCATCTACACTGTTAAAAATCTGTAGATTTTGCTGCATAGTCCCTCCACCGTGTTTATTGAAGAAGATTGCTTGACTATAATATGGAACAGGTCAGAATGGAGATATTCTGTAAAAGCGGTGGAGTGACTATGCAGCTAAATCTGCAGATTTTTGACAGTGTAATGTAGAAACAAGTAATCGCCATTCCTTTTGTAGAGTAGTTTGCAACTCTGTAAGAGTGGCTTGGAGTGGTAAATGAGTACACACATGAAGGCCGAGGGCATCCCAAAGATTTTCAATGGTATTAAGATGGGTTGAATATGTCGGCCACCCCATACGCGCATTCTCCTCGTTCTCCAGGTAGTCTTCGGCGAGGACGGTTCTATAGGGACGTGCTTTATCATCCATTAAAACGAACGTAGGAGCAACTGATACAGCATACAATATCACAGCAGGGTCTAGAACTTCATCCCGATACCGGGCAGCCATCATACAACCTCGTCCAAAGATGTGCAGGTCGGTGCGATATCGTAACAAAATCCCTGCCCTAACTATGATGCTTTGCCATCGGAATGCGTCATGTTCGGTTATGTTCTGGGGCCGTTTGCGTGTGCGTACTTCTATCCAGATCCTTCCACGCTTGTCATCTAGTTGCATGGAAAATATAGACTCATCCGTGAATTTAACGTCACCGAATCTGACACACTCCAATTGATATGTTGCCGATACCACTTTGATCGAGTCCCTCTCGACTTGGAAACGCAAACTCGGGGTACCCGGGAGTACAGTCCATTTATGTGTAGCCTTCGGTCAACAGTAATGGCAGATATCGTCTTACCAACGAGAGCTGCAACCATAGATGTCACATGTGTGGAGGTCGTTCTTCGATTTCGCTTGGCTACAACAGCAATATATCTTAAAAAGAGACAACCAACGTTACAAAACACAAATATAAATAAGATTAAAACGCATATAGCTATTTCGAATCCTGCAAGACGTCATCATCGGTGCTTAAAATAAAATAAAATAAAATTCGAACTGTGGATTAAAGGTGGGAAACATAGAGCCAGAGCGGCGTGGCGTACCTCACATCGTCGGTACCATGTCAAACTATCCAATGTGAAAATAGCCACTTTTCAGGAGGGCGAAAAAACTGTTTTAATTGTGGATTCAAAATCAGCGCCAAGCAGCAGTAAACAATTATTATATTTTTCGGGTGTTGTTTTATATCCTATTTAAGCATGCTATTGAGATAAATCATTTGAATAATTTTACTCGCCGAAAAATCACATTGGATAGTTTGATAGGGTATGATTATTTGTACTTTTTCAGCTTCGTTGAACTTTTTCAGCTCCAATCTGTCCAATATGCCACATTGGATAGTTTGACTTGTAAAAATTATGTGCTTTTCCCAGGTTCGCAATTCCATAGTAGCGGATATGCCATATTGGATAGTTTGACTTGTAAAAATTTTGTGCTTTTCCCAGATTCGCCGTTTCATAGTAGCAAATGTGTCGTATTCAATAGATTAATTTGTAAAAATTTTGGCATTTACATATTCAATATTCTTAAGATTCATTCTCTGAAGATTTTTCTTTAATAATTTTAATAACGAACATACAGTAAATTAATAAAGATGAAAGCTGATTTTTAAACATTCTGTTAATTTTATAAAACATAAGATAACAAAAATATCTCAAATAATGGGGTGGGCAACAACAGGCACTTCATACCCGTAATTATGAATAGTAATCTTTGCGCTATTAATTCTAAGAAACTCGTGGGCCGCTTTCTACCATTATTTTCGAATATAAATCTTTGATTTATTTAATCTCCCATTAACCCATTCCGGTTTGTGGTTTAGTTTAATTATATTACACTATTTCAAACATAATTAAATTTATATACATTATTGAGTTGCACAGAAACATGCTTATGTTAGAATTGAGGTCTACAACAGTTATCGTTCATTTACAGCGATACGCAAAAGATTTCTGTTAAAGTACAATCTATTAGCGATAATTGCTGGAAATGCGATTTACTTTATGGAATGCGTTTTAAAACTATGTGCATACTACGCGCTATGTATAAATTCTGTAGATTGTATACAGGACTACCTAAAATAATTAGTTAGTATTAATTAGTATGATTCTGAACTGCTTAAACGTAGTTTTTAATTGTGTTATACATTTCAAAACTAAACTATTATTAGTACATGAGATGTTTGTGGAACATAAGTTAAATCATAGATAAGGCCAAAATCATATACAGGATCAAAAAACTAGAAATATGGACAGTTATGGATGATAATTCCTGGAAGTATTATTTTTGTGGTTTTAAGTGTATTTTAGCTTGCATTAAATTTTTATCTCATTATGCGGCAAGTATAAAAATCTGTAGGTAATATACAGGGTTGTACAAAGCAATTCAGTTATGCTCGTCTATTGGTAGAAATTACTCAATGTGAATTTTCAACCTATTATACTTTTTAACACATTACATCAAGGTTGAAAAGTGTTTATGAATTCGGTTTGTCTGTCCACGCTCTAACTCACGTAAATATACTCGGATTTTCATGCAATTAAAAAATGTTAATGTTGCTTACAATGGCATGTTCAATTGCATATGAAATGTGTAACATTAATAGTTCATTTACAGGGGCACTCAAAAGATTTCTATTACATTATGTTATATTCGGGGAAAATCATTTGGGGAGTATTTTAATGACATTACGCAATATCACTGAATTTCATTACAAGAAGATTACGACAGAATAGGGCATGCATTCGTAGCATTTGTCATTCATTTACAGGGACACACAAAAGGAATGGGTTAAGGTACTGTCTTTGAGCAATAATTGCTGGAAATGCGTTTTTGAATTTTTGTATGCGCTTTTAAATATAACTATTTTTTTGCATGTTGTATAAAAATTCTATATCTCGTATACAGGGCTGCACAAAAGAATTCACTAAAAAACAATTACTGTCATTAGACAGAAAAAGTACTCGAATCAGTTTGTGAAGCCCTGTAAATGATCTATAGATTTTTATATAATCTAGATAATATGCGACAATTTAGTTTAGTTAGGAAACGCGTAACGCAATTTACACTTTCCAACTTTAGAAATTCCCGCCAATAAACGAAAATATACCCGACCTTCTGGTACGGCCTTGTATATTATTTACAGATTTTTATACATGTTACGTAATAAGGTAAAATTTAATTCAGGCAAAAAATTGTTATAAACATACTTCCAGAAATTGCCAGTCATAATCGGCAATGTTTTCAGTTCTTTGCGTAGCCCTGCATATTAGGAAATTCTTCTAACATATTTTAGTATAGTAAAAAGAAATAAAAGATTAAAATTGTACAACTCAATTAAAAATTCACGCCCATACAAAGTAATGCTTACAAATTCTTTTGTATAGCCCTGTATATGATCTATACAATTTATACGCACCACGTAATATTCAAATAGTTAAAAACTTGTGCTACAATTGAAAACGCACTTCAAACAACTATCGCTAATACACAGCAGTGTAGCAGAAATTTTGTGTGTCCCTGTAAATTAACGATAACAATCGCACATGTCATATTCTACAGTAAGCAGCTTGTAATGTAAATCAATTACGGATGACAATTTCACTTGGTTTGGAATATTTTAACATTACTAACATATGCTTCAAACATTTTTTTAAACTATAAATCCTTATACAACAAAATTCTTTCGTATGAAGCTGTAAATAATAATAAATGTAAATAATAACACACCATATTCTGCATAAAGCATGTTTTAATACATATGATAATTCCATATTAATTTAATTATGTTTTAAATATCGTAACGCCATTAAAAGACATCACTCTTTTTCCCTATTAAGTGTAATATAATGGTATTCTTTTAAGTGACCCCAAAAATGAACTAAAAATTATCACATTCCATTAACATTAGAAAACATGTGCTATAGTAAACATCAAAAACATATGTCAATTGCGTGAAATTTCAATACATAAATAAAACAGTTTTTGTCTTCCTGATAAAAAGACTATTTTCATATTGGATAGTTTGACTTGGTACAGATGCTTAGAAAAAGAAAAATATTCAAACATTTGCGGCAAAGGATCAAATATGCCATATTGGACAGTTTGATATTGTAAATATGAGAAAAAAGTGCATATTGGATACTTTGAAACAGTCATTATCTAAGTTTCTAAGCAAGCTAGAGACGTGCCGATTTTGCTTAGTACGTATCACTCACAGTACAATAAAATGGCACAAAATTTGAAAAATGCATTTTTTCACATTGGATAGTTTGACATGGTAGCGACGACATCTCGACCGTCAACAGCGAAATGAAATTACTTGTTGACAAACAACTGCGGTGTCGATCTCCTGCGCATACAGGGAGACCAATCAAAATTGCCCAGATGCTCCGGGTGAGTTCTAACAAAGAGGAGAAAAAAGGTCGGGGGGGGGGGGAAGAGGACAAATTAACCCCTTGGGGACGAGCGACACGTATACGTGCCGGATGAAGCGCTCAGAATCCTTGTTTTTCCTCACCAGTAAAATTTTACTGTAAAATTTGCCAGCGCAATTATCATTAATCAGCGCATTTTCTCGATTCAAGAAGACACAAATTTCTGCTTTTAAAAAACGGTGACAAAAGATTAAAAATTTCGTAAATTGCTCTCGTCCCGAAGGGGTTAAAGAAATTCAAACCATATCCCCCCCCTTTTTTTCCTCGTTGTTTGAACTCTCCCGGAGCATCTGGGCAATTTTGAGACCAATCAAAATCTCCCTGTGTGCGCGTGAGATCAATTCCGCAGTTGGTTGTCAACAAGTGAATTTCGTTTCGCCGTTGACGGTCGAGATGTGAGGTACGCCTCTCTGGCTCTCTGTCTCCCTCCCCTTTTAATCCACAGTTTGAATTTTATTTTATTTTTAAGCACTGATGATGAAGCCTTAGAGGCTTCGAAATAGCAATATGCGTTTTAATCTTATTTATATTTATGTTTTGTAACGTTGGTTCTCTCTTTTTAATATATTGGCACAAAGTGCAATCCTCCCCCTTTCAAGCAATATATCTATCATACCTGGGGATCGAAATCGTTGGAACATTATAAGATCACTCCTGTGTCTGTCAGTCCGTCTGTCTGTCACAGCCATTTTACTCGTAAACTATGGAACGTGGAAAGTTCAAATTCGGGGAAGTAATAAAGACCATTGACCCACATATTTTCAGATTAATAAACATTCATAAATATATTTAGTAAAAAAGTAGAGGGGCTAATTATGCTACTTGAAAAAAAATCTCTTCTTTGTATATCATGTGGAGTATCCCGTGAAAGCTTTTGTAACGCTGAACTCAAAAATACATTCCTTTTAATTTTAGGTATTATATTTTCAAAGATATTGTTGAAAATGTAGCGCAAAAATATGTCCCCCCCCCACACCTAATTCCGAATCTACTGAAATTAAATTATGAAAAAATTAGAGGTAGTAGACGTTAATATAAACCTTGCCGGAAAATTATAGCGATTACCCTAGGTCACATAGTTTTTGAGTAATTAGCATTTTTCTGTTATACACAAATTTCGATTTACGGGCATTCAGAAAAATTGTTGAGCATCGCCGAATATACCTATCGTTTTTGAAGAATAAAAGCATTGTTGATAATGACTTTCGAAAAAAATCATTGGTAATTAGCCGAGATATTAACCCTTAAAGGTACGGTCAGTTTGGACATACACAAGGACAGGGGCGGCGTACTCTATGCCTAGTTAACAACTTTTAATGATATATATGTGTAATGTCCAGTAACAGTATAAAAGCAATAAACGTCAAATTGTTAAAAAACATACTAATTTAAGGGGTCTCGGGGAGCTAAAAAATGGAAAAAATGATAAAAAAGACCATTTTCAACGTTTGCCTTAAAATGTATATGAATTTAAAACACCTTGTTAATTGGGATGAAAGATATAAGTATATTCTTTCATTTCATGTATTTAAAAAATTGCAAGATACAGATTTGGTATTTAGAGGGGGCTCGAAACTGTTAGACATTTGTCGAACAAAAAATTGGCATAACAGTTTACGAACAAGATTACAAAATAAATATTGCAACTAGAAAGAAAATTTTGGTGCTTACTTATACTTCAGATTGTAATAATTTCCCTGAACTTAAATAAATTTGTGTTTAAAGCATTTTTATATTTTTAATGCAATGTTGGATTTAGCTAATACAAAATTTTGAAAATTTCAACTGTAAAATCACCTAAAAAATATTTTTTTGAACAATAAAAAGGAAATTTTATGTTCAGTTTATACAGACTAACACGAAATATGTTTTGAAAAATTCATGAAAAAATATTCAGAAGTTTTTGTGGTATCCTGCGCGTTATGCTCAAAAAACGGCATTTGGAAAATAAGGACTTTAAAGTTTCGGAAACGTCGCTTCAGCTATTGAGCGGGTATAATTCTAAAGCCAAAATTTCTGTTCTAATGGGAATTTCAAGGAAACAATTATTCAGAAAAGATAGGAGTTTAATATCTAAAAAAATTTTAATTTCTTAAATTTTGAAGCTTTAAGAGTCCTGCGACCACTTAATTCTTTCCGGCATGGAATAACTCTACTTCTAAACTTATGAAATAATGAACTGACACCAGAATTTATAAACAAATTTATTAGAAAATGCGAACTTGCTTATTTTCACGTACATGATAAAAGGAAAATTTTAATTAGATATTCTTTGTGCCGTTTGTCTGTTTTGGAATTAAAATTGGATGTCCTTTTTTAACTCATTTGTGCCTGAATTTGAGTTTTCTCAAATGTTTTGATAAAATCACTGTAAAATATTGCAAAATGAACTGGAAAAATACTAAAAAAAATTACACTTAAAATTTTTTGTATTTATTTAATAAAATGTGAAAAAACTTCATATGAGTATTTCTAGTAGAATAATATGCATAATTATATGTTTTGTCTATATTTATATTTAAAAAGTTTTTAAATTGTATATTATGTACTATAATTAGTATTTTTATGAACTATAAAAAAAAATATATTTATTTCTTTACAGAGACTAATAACGTTATAACTATTATTATTAATAATAAAATAAGAATAATCATTTTGCTGACATAAAAACAATTTATTTCATAAATATGTTTAAAAGGAGATTACATAAATAACTGTTTCCTAAATGTCCAACAAAAATATGTGCCCATTTGTGCGTAGAACCCTATATTTTAGACGTTACAAAATTTCATAAAAAATAGGCTTGAACATTTAATTTCGCAATTTAAAAACATACGTATTTAAAAAAAAGTCTACAAGCTAAGATTATGTCTTGCGATTGTGGATCCTTCATAGAAAAAATACAAATAAACTTACTTTTTTCATTTCGTCATCTTGAAAAATTAAAAATTTATAAACACCGAAAAAAGCCTTCATTTAAACAAATAAATATCCACCTTAAGCTGTCATCTCTCGGTAATAGATAAAGACATTTATAATTAATTATTTCATACAATTTTCATGTTATAAAGGAGAAGAAAAAATATACTTATTCGTGAAAATTTGAAACGTCCCAGAAATGGGACGCTAGGCACAAATGGGTTAAGGACACCGCGCCGGAAAGGGTTAATTAGAATGAATCGCATAAATACTGTGGGATTCGCGATAGTTTGCATTGATTATATCTCTCAATACGCCTCGAGTGACTTTAAAAGTTAATTAAACACCTATCTGGAAAAACGGGGCACTGACCAAGGCGGCGTTGCAACTTTGAGACCTCAATTCGAAGCGCGCTTAGCACAATACCAAATTTAAAATTCCCCCCAGGAGAATACCTTCTTTAGGTATTTACGGGTTTCGCGACCCCGGGTTTCCGAGCGATCTTTCTTCTTTTCTGCTTTCTTCTCTTTTCAGTTGTCTATCCTTTTTCTTTGTTTCACACTTTTTAATCTTCTTTTTTCAGTTTCTTATCCCCCTTTGTTCTTGTTCATGTTTTTTACTGACCATTTTGTTCAAATTGTTATTTGTTCTACTAACATTGTTCTTGTTCTTTTGTTTAAAAAAAAAAGGAAAAAAAATTTAAAATATTGAAAAAAGACAAAAAATACACCTTGTTTCTAAGTTCTCACCCACATCACTTTTTCTTTTTTACAATAGTGGATTTTTTTATTTTCACGTGAGACACTCTGGGTGTTGAGGTTTTTTAATCTCATCGCCTCGTTTCTACCTCTTTAGGCTGATCTCGAGTCCCAGAGTGCAGGGCATCTCCGAATTCCGGTTCCGTGATCGGTGGGCGCCATACTTGTATGGCGGTGGTTAGGAATGCACTGGGCGACTGGTGTCCTTTCGACGTAAGGGCGATGTAGGTTGGACAGAGCTGTAAAGGCTTACCTACGACAACCGAGTTCCACTGTGAAAGAACTAGAGTTTGGAGATGCTATCGAGTTTAATCCAACGTTCGAAAAACGTGGAAGTTTGTTGATAGTTTTCACCCTTTTGAGACCTGCGCCTAAAGTAACGGTAAGAAGAAGGGTCGGTGACCAGGCCCGATGCCTGGCGTTTTAAACATTATCTCTCAAATATGGCTACAATATCAGACAATAAGACAAGCGATGTGGAGGCCCCAGAAGCTAATAAAGAGAATTTTGATGCATCAAGCTCTAGCTCAAAGGCTACTGTCAATCAAGGCAATAAATTATCATGGAGTGAGAGAGTCGAGGATTATGTTTCCACAACGGAATCTAAAAATCCCAACTATCATGAAAGTAATACTGAAGAAAGGTTCTTTGTTGTCAAACGCCAAGAAGGGAGTTTCGATAAAACATCGCCCTTTTTGATTAATAAATCTATCCAAGGAATGGTTGACGAACCCAAAACAATAAAAAAACTCCGTACAGGTGAACTGCTAATTGAAGTAAGCACTAATCAACAGGCATTAAACTTAAAAAAATGTACTCACTTTGCAAACATTGCTGTCATCATATCACCACATAGAACCTTAAACTCATCTCGCGGAGTGATATCAGAATATGACCTCTTGCATGTAACCGAAGATGAAATAGTGGAAAACTTGAGGGAACAAAATGTCATAGGAGCTAGACGAATAAAAATCAACCACAAAGATGAACAAATTCCAGCTAACCAAGTACAAATACCTACCAAGCATATTATACTGACCTTTAACACTCCCACCTTGCCCAAATATATAAAAGCTGGATATTTATCATGATCTGTCAGACCGTACATCCCAAACCCACTGCGTTGCTTTAACTGTCAACGCTTTGGGCACTCAAAAACATCATGCCGAGGTAAAGAAACCTGTGGTCGGTGCAGTACAGTTGGCCACGAAAGTGGGCAATGCAATGCTCCACCTTGTTGTGTCAACTGCAAAAAAGATCATCCATCCTATGCTAAATCGTGTGAAATGTGGAAAATAGAAAAAGAAATACAGACAATACGCACAAGACAAAATATATCATTCCCTGAAGCGCAGGAAGATAGTCGAATCCAGAACGCCTAAAGTTGGTGTATCATATGCTGCTACCTTATCTAAAACCGTCCATAAAACTTATAAATCTATGGCAACTCAAACTGAACTCCCAACTAAACCTAATTGCCAACCTAATCAAAAAGAAAACAACCTGTCTAATAATTCAGGTAAGACAAATAGATCAACGCAATCTGCTCCTCCTAATTCACAAAACTCTGTTCCTCCTAAATCATCTACAAATGCTTCTTCAAAATTGTCACAATCTTTTATTTCGAAACCTCCACTCCATAATAGAGGCTCTCAAAATACAACTAAAACACCATCTGTGAAACCAAACCGTAAATCTGATGCAGAAAAATTTAACCTACCAACAATTAAAGCCACTAGTTCATCTGAAAATACAGCAAAAAGGAAAAAGAGTAAAACATCCAAAAATAAAACCCAATCAATACAGAATGATAAAATGGAAGAAGATGATGCTTTAGCTCTTCACCCAGAACCGGGTGAAGAATTTAACGAGGGAGATAGTATGTCCACTACCTCCGAATAAAATACCGCAGATAAACTTCTTAAAAAAAACAATTTAATCATGTCTAATATTATCTCATGGAACTGCCGTGGCTATCATAATAAACTTGACGAAATCCGTAATATTCTATCCGACCATCAGCCTTTATGTTTAGCTCTGCAGGAAACCCATCTAAAACTTACTGACAAAGCGAAATTACGCAACTATGCTACCTACAGAAAAGATTTTATAGGCAATGAAAGAGCTACTGGTGGAGTGGCTCTTTTCATCTCTCGCAGTTTACCTCACTCTCATGTTTTACTAAACGCAAACTTACAAGCTGTTGCAGTCCGTGTTCATGTAAAACGTCTCATTACAATCTGTTCTATTTATTTACCACCCCATCAAATTATTCAGTCAGCACTACTTCAGGATCTAGTTCTCCAACTCCCCACTCCTTTCATCATCATTGGGGATTTTAATGCTCATAGCCAACTTTGGGGGAATTCTGACTCTAATCAACGTGGTGACATAATAGAAAAATTAATTTCCGACAATGGCTTATGCCTACTCAATAATGGTGATCACACATATTTTCATGAACCGACTCGCACCTTTCATGCCATAGATCTCACTATTTGCTCCCCATCTATATATCCGTATTGGACCTTCTGGGTCTCTAATGACCTGTACGGCAGTGACCACTTTCCCACTTTTATCTCACAGACAACTCCCCACACGGTTTATAATAATTGCTTTAAACGCTACGTCTATGACAGAGCCAATTGGCGAACTTTCACGGACCTTGCAAAAATTACAAGTGAAATGATAGAAGGTGATATCGACGATGCGCTTGATAATATCACCCAATGTATTATCAATGCTGCAGATATTAGCATTCCAAAATAACTTTCTACCCTAAAGCACAGGAAACCATGGTGGAATGATGACTTCAAAAAGGCAAAAAAAAAATCAACAGAAGGCTTGGGGTATCTTCCGGAGGTATCCCAATAATACTAATTATATTATGTACAAAAAAGCAAAGGCTGATGCTAGAAGAGTGCGGCGTAAAAGCCAACGTGAATCCTGGATGCAATACGTCTCCAATATAAACAGTAACACCTCAAGTAAAGTTCTATGGAAAAAAGTAAAAAATTGTATGGGATTATATTCTGAAAATCATATCTCAATCTTAAAATACAACGTCCAAACATTAGCGTCTCCCAAAAATATAGCTGAGACAATGGCTAGTACCCTCGCTTCCAATTCTAGCTCTGACTCTTACCCAGAACCTTTTTTATCATACAAAAGACAAACAGAAAATACCAGCATCAATTTTAACTCTCTCCATTCTCATGATTACAATCTCCCATTTACTATTCCAGAACTCTTAAGTTGCTTGCAAAAGAGCCGGTTATCTGCCCCAGGACATGATGGCATCACATATACCATGCTAAAACATCTTTCTTCCACCTCTCTCAATAACTTACTTATTTTTTTCAATAGAATCTGGATTGAACAAACTTTCCCTAATGCCTGGTCTAAAGCCATTATCATTCCTTTTCCTAAGCCAGGGAAAGACTCCAGTGACCCAAACAATTACAGGCCTATCGCACTCTCTAGCAGCCTCTGCAAACTTTTAGAAAAAATAGTTAATTGTCGCCTGGTGCATGTTCTTGAATCAAATAATTGCCTCGCAGCCTTCCAGAGCGGATTTCGGCGTGGTAGGTCCACTATCGATAACCTCATTCTTTTAGAAACCCATATACGGACTGCTTTTTTAAAACGCAACCATCTGGTCACTGTTTTTTTCGACATGATGAAAGCCTATGACAAGACATGGAGGTATGGTATCCTTCGCGACCTTTTTAACCTGGACTTTCGTAGGAACCTCCCGATTTTTATTAAGAACTTTCTCGCCATTCGAATTTTTCAAGTTCGAATTGGGGGGATACTCTCCAGTTTTTATGTACAAGAAGAGGGTGTACCACAGGGCAGTGTTCTGAGTGTCACCCTCTTTGCAATCAAGATAAATAATATACTGCAACAATTACCCCCTTGTGTGCAGGGTACACTACATGTTGACGATTTTAAAATTTTATGTAAAGGACAACATATGCGTTTTATTGAGAGACAATTACAAATTGCTATCAACCGTATTATTCAATGGACATATAAAAATGGTTTTATTATTTCCCAAGACAAAACTTCTTGTGTGCATTTCTGTAGGCGTAGGGATCTGCATCCAGATCCTGAAATTTATATTAGACAATCTCAAATTGCTGTTACTGATTGCATTCGCTTTCTCGGCCTATATTTTGATAAAAAACTCACTTTCTTGCCACATATTCTGCAGTTACGTAAAAAGGGCGAGCAATCACTTAATTTAATTAAGGTGCTTTCAAACACTTCTTGGGGAGCAGACCGTGGTTCTCTCTTGAAAATTTATCGCTCTATAATCCGCTCCAAAATTGATTATGCCTGCCAGGTCTATGGTTCTGCACGTAATTCTGTTCTTAAAAAACTTGACACAGTGCACCATAGCGCACTCCGTGTTTGCTCTGGTGCATTTCGTACCTCTCCAGTTTTAAGTCTTTATGTTGACTGCAATGAACCAGCATTACACCACATTCGTGAAAAGCTTTCTTTAGAACTGTATTACCGTCTCCTTTCACATCCTGGCCATCCTCTTCATACATACATTTTAAACACCGACAATGATATTCTTTATCAGCATCGACCATCTTGCATCCCATCTTTTGGTGTCAGAATTAGAAAAATTACTGATAATAGCCCACTGAGTAATATAAGGGTGAGTCCATGTCCATTGCACATACTCCCTCCTTGGAACCCTCCTGATATTACATCGCTCCATCACTTTAAAGGATATGATAAAAACGACTTGGCCCCTGCAGTTTTTCAACAGTTATTTGCCGCACACCGAGCAAATTTTAATGGCTATACTGACATTTATACAGATGGATCTAAGAGTGGTAATACTGTTGGTTGTGGTGTATTTTGTAACAACACTTCATTAAGCTATCGTCTTCATCCTTCTATCTCTGTCTTTACATCTGAACTGATTGCAATAGAGAGAGCCATGGTGCACATATCTCATCATCATAGCTCATCCTTCATTATACATACAGACTCAAATAGTTCTATTGACGCAATTAAATCTTTTAACAAGCATCCTCTTGTCTCATCCATCCTAGATTTTTATAACAAATTGACAAGGCGTGGTCATAATATTTTATTCTGCTGGGTACCTGGACACATGGGTATTCCTGGCAATGAGAAAGCAGATGAGGCGACAAAACGTGCTCTTAATCCGTTACACCATGATGTTCCTTTCTCAGACGTTAAACTACTTATAAATACTTTTAATCGGAATAAATGGCAAGAAAGTTGGGATCTAGAAAACAATAATAAACTGCACCATATCAAACCTCTAATAATGACCTGGCCTCCGAGTTATCCAAGAAAAACAGATGTTCTACTTACTCGTCTGAGAATTGGACATTCAAGGATCACTCATAAACATCTTTTACTTCGGGAGGATGCTCCCATGTGTCCACATTGTCATTTTGATTACCTGACCATTCATCATGTTTTAACTGACTGTCCGGGTCTCCGGCATTTATATAGAATTTATTTTAAGTCATCATCACCATTCTTGACAAACCTTATTGGGGATACACCTCATAGGGCACTATTCACTTTTTCAAAACATGCTGGATTTTACTTTGAAATTTAATTTTTTTTTTGGTTTAACGATTAAGTTTCTGTTTACACCTTTGTGATATCTGGAAGGGAACCCCTTCCAGACTGCACTTTTTATTGACTTACTTTTATGTTTTTACTCTACTGTTTTTTAGTATTTAAAAGTTAGTCTTTTCTACACTTGTTCGACTACATCTGGATGGGATACCCCATCCAGATTGCTCTTCTCATTGTTCCTTTATTTTGTCATTTTTCTATCTCTCATTTTTTTATGTTTTGGTCCTACTTTTTTGGCGCAGCATGTCTCTTAAGGGATTTTGCGCCATAAAACCCCATACAACCAACCAACCAACCAAATTTAAAATTTGAACAAAGGTTTAGTTTTAGCTAGACTGTAGAAATAAAGGTTATTACTACGCTGAATTTAGTTTCATGAAATGCCAAATGAAGTTTAACTAAGCACTGCTTTTATTGTCAGTACCGAATTAAGTTCATCATAAACAGATTAGAATAATATTAAAAAAGAGTTATACGAATAGCTATATTTGATATTATTTAGGTTCTATATCTCTTTGAACTTTCCTGTTATACCCGATTACTCTTTTGTAGTACATACAGTTATACCCAACCATACGTTGTATAGTTTTTACAAAGTCTTAGTATTCTTTTTGTAACTTTTTTTTTTTTATAATACAATTAAAAATTCATATATTTATTCTACGGAACTCTCTGTGCGCGAGTAATGCTCGCACTTGACCGTTTATTTATCAATTTATTCAACTTTTGAACAAAAAACTTAATTTTAACGATTAATTAATCAAATAAAAAATATACGAAACACAAGACAAATTCAAAAGTAAGAAGATAGCAGTTTAAGTTATATATAAGAATTTAGAATAAGGAGATTAATTGTTGCTGGTTACAGTTAAGACTAAATTAATGATATAGCTATAACTAAACTAATTCAATAAAAGTTTAATACTGACAGTAAAATTGTACAATTTAAAAAGGAAAATATATTTAACAATATTATTAGCTTATCTAATAAAACAAAACAATTAGCAAAATAATGAACAAATAATAATTTTTAGTTGATTCTCTGTTGCTGGTGTTGGCATCTATGAGAGGCGACAGTTATTTATCATCTTTATATCAATGAAATTATCTTTAGATAAGTAACTTAATATTATATTTACAAATGTTTGTATGGATTTTATAGTGTAGATAAGTGACTTTTTAATACATTGAAATATCTTTTATTAATATTAGGATTAGATATTTTTTCAAGTAAAAGGAGAAGAAAACAACAAAATGACCTAAAATTATGGAATTTATGCTTCCTAAAGCTACCTTCCCCCAGGGGAATACCTTCTTTAGGTATTTACGGGTTTCGCGACCCCGGGTTCCCGAGCGATGTTTCTCCTTTCCTGTTTTCTTCTCTTTTTAGTTGTCTTTCCTTTTTTCTTTGTTTCACACTTTATAATCTTCTTTTTTCAGTTTCTTATCCCTCTTTGTTCTTGTTCATGTTTTTTACTGACCATTTTGTTCAAATTGTTATTTGTTCTACTAACATTGTTCGTGTTCTTTTGTTTAAAAAAAAAAGGGAAAAAAGTTTAAAATATTGAAAAAAGACAAAAAATACACCTTGTTTCTAAGTTCTCACCCACATCACTTTTTATTTTTTACAATAGTGGATTTTTTTATTTTCACGTGAGACACGCTGGGTGTTGAGGTTTTTTAATCTCATCGCCTCGTTTCTACCTCTTTAGGCTGATCTCGAGTCCCAGAGTGCAGGGCATCTCCGAATTCCGGTTCCGTGATCGGTGGGCGCCATACTTGTATGGCGGTGGTTAGGAATCCACTGGGCGACTGGTGTTCCTTGGAAGTAAGGGCGATGTAGGTTGGACAGAGCTGTAAAGACTTGCCTACGACAACCGAGTTCCACTGTGAAAGAACTAGAATTCGGAGACGCTATCGAGTTTAATCCAACGTTCGAAAAACGTGGAAGTTTGTTGTGAATAGTTTTCACCCTTTTGAGACCTGCGCCTAAAGTAACGGTAAGAAGAAGGGTCGGTGACCAGCCCGATGTCTGGCGTTTCATAAAATCTCTCTCTAGCCCTCCGAGCGTCTTGCAAAAGGGTAAAATTGTAATGTTGTTTTCTTTGCATTTTGTTTTAAATGCTAATAAAATATGAGTCTTTCAACATTATAAAAAAAGCTCAATTACAAATATGAATGCAATCCTTAAGAGTATTAATAATTCTTCAATGTATTTAAAATTCCATAAATCTATAGAATTATATTACCTTAAATATTGCTTGTATTGCTGTGAAACCTGGAGCTTAGTGAACGGAATAATACGCCCCAAACACTTAGAGGGCTAGAATATGGCTACAATATCAGGAATTAAGACATGCGATGTGGAGGCCCCACAAATTAATAAAGATAATAGTGATGCATTGAGTTCTAGCTCAAAGGCTACTAATAATCAGGATAATAAAGAATCATGGGGTAAGAGAGTCGAAGATTTTGTTTCCAATACGGAAACTAAAAATCCCGACTCTCATGAAAGTAAAACAGAAGAAAGATTCTTCATCGTTAAACGCCAAGAAGGGGGTATTGATAAAACATCTCCCTTTTTGATTAATAAATCTATCCAAGGACAGGTTGGCCAACCCAAAACAATAAAAAAACTCCGTACAGGTGAACTACTAATTGAAGTAACCAACAAACAACAAGCGCTGAACTTAAAAAAAATGTACTCGCTTCGCTAACATTGCTGTCACCATATCGCCACATAGAACATTAAATTCGTCTCGTGGAGTGATCTCGGAATCTGACCTCCTGCATGTAACTGAAGATGAAATAGTGGAAAATTTAAGAGAACAAAATGTCATAGGAGCTAGACGTATAAAAATAAACCGTAAAGATGAACAAATACCAGCTAACCAAGTACAAATACCTACCAAGCATATTATACTGACCTTTAACACACCCAACTTACCCAAATATATAAAATCAGGGTATTTATCATGTTCTGTCAGACCATACATCCCAAACCCACTGCGTTGCTTTAATTGTCAACGCTTTGGGCACTCAAAAACATCATGCCGAGGTAAAACCACATGTGGTCGGTGTAGTGCAGTTGGCCACGAAAGTGTACAATGCAATGCACCACCTTCTTGTGTAAATTGCAAAAAAGACCACCCATCTTATGCTAAATCGTGCGATCAGTGGAAAAAGGAAAAAGAGATACAGACCATACGCACAAAAGAAAATATATCATACCCCGAAGCAAGAAAAATCGTTGAATCCAGGACACCCAAAGATGGTGTTTCATATGCTACGGCATTATCTAAAACTGCGAATAAAACCTATCAAACCATTGCAACTCAAACTGAACTCCCCACTAAACTTAATTGCCAACCTAGTCAAAAAGATAACTACCTGTCTAATAATTCTGGTAAGACAAATAGGTCAACGCAATCTGCCCCTCCTAAGTCACCTAAATCTGCTCCTCCTAATTTACCAAAATCTGGTCTTTCTAAACCAGCTCAAAATGCCTCTTTAAAATCATCACAATCTGTTATTACTAAACTTCCACTCCATAATAGAGGTTCTCAAAATACAACTAAAACATCATCTGTGAAACCAAACCATAAATCTGATGCAGAAAAATTTAACCTTCCAGCAATTAAAGCCACTGTGTCATCTGAAAATACAGCCAAAAGGAAAAAGAGCAGAACATCCAAAAATAAAACCCATTCAATGCAGAATGATAAAATGGAGGAAGATGATGCTCTAGCTCTTCACCCAGAACCGGATGAAATATTTAACGACGGAAATAGTATGTCTACTGTCTCCGATTAATATAACGCAGATTTATTACTTAAAAAAAATCTTTCATGTCTAATATTATTTCGTGGAACTGCCGTGGTTACCACAATAAACATGACAAAATCCGTAACATTCTATCCGTCCACCAACCATTATGCTTAGCTCTACAGGAAACCCATTTAAAACCCAATGACAAAGCCAAATTACGCAGCTATTCAACCTATAGAAAAGATTTTATCGGTGGTGGAGTGGCTCTATTCATCTCCAATAGTTTACCCCATACACATATTGCTTTAACTACAAACCTACAAGCTGTTGCTGTCCGTGTGCATATTAATCAACTCATAACTATATGTACGATTTATTTACCTCCAAACAAAAATATTCATTCAGCAGATCTGGATAATCTCCTTCTCCAACTCCCTGCTCCATATATCATTCTTGGTAATTTTAATGCACATAGCCAACTCTGGGGAAACAGTGATTCTAATCCACGTGGTGATATTATAGAAAAGCTTATTTCTGACAACGGCTTATGCCTGCTCAATAACGGTGATCATACCTATTTTCACGACCCAACACGCACATTCCATGCAATAGATCTTATAATCTGCTCCCCATTTCTCTATCCTTTCTGGAACTTTTGGGTTTCAAATGACTTACACGGCAGTGATCATTTTCCTACTTTTATATCATTGACAACTAGTGGAGGTTCTAATAACTATCCGAAGAGATATGTTTACGACAGAGCCAATTGGCCAACGTTTACTGCACTTGCAGACATTACTGATAGCATGATAGAGACTAACATAGATATTGACAAAGCGCTTGATAATATAATTCATTGTATTATCAATGCTGCTGACGCTAGCATACCTAAAACGTCATCTGCTCCTAAACACAGAAAACCATGGTGCAACAATGATTGCCAAATAGCAAAGAAAAAACAACAAAAGGCTTGGGTTTTATTTCGTAGATATCCAAATAACATTAACTATATGGCATACAAAAAAGCAAAGGCTGAAGCTAGAAGAGTGCGACGCAAAAGCCAACGGGAGTCCTGGATTAACTATATTTCGAGCATTGACTCTAACACCTCAAGTAAAGAACTCTGGCAAAAAGTCAAAAAATGTATGGGCCTGTACTCTGAAAATAATATTTCCATTTTAAATATGAATGGTCAAACCATCACTTCTCCCAAAAACATAGCTGAGACGATAGGTAGCACCCTAGCATCATGTTCTAAATCAGACGCATATCCAGAACCCTTTTTAACTTACAAAAGACAAACTGAAATGACCAGGATTAATTTTAACTCTCATAATTCATTTTCATACAATCAACCATTTATCATATCAGAGCTATTAAAGTGCTTGCAAGACAGTCATTTATCTGCCCCAAGTCACGATGGCATTACATATATTATGCTTAAGCACCTCTCACCACTTTCTCTTAACAATATCCTTTCCTTTTTCAACAGAATATGGACAGAACAGAAATTCCCCAACGCTTGGTGTAGAGCTATTGTTATTCTTTTTCCTAAACCAGGAAAAGATGCTAGCAATCCTAATAATTACAGGCCAATCGCACTCTCTAGCTGCCTTTGCAAGTTACTTGAAAAAATGGTCAACCGCCGCCTCGTGCATGTTTTAGAAACTAACAATTGCCTTGCGGCATTTCAAAGTGGATTTCGACGAGGTAGGTCTACTATCGATAACCTGATCCATCTTGAACATTACATTCGGACAGCTTTTCTTAAACGCAACCATTTGGTCTCAGTATTTTTTGACATGGCGAAAGCCTATGACAGAACATGGCGTTATGGGATTCTTCGTGACCTTTTTAACTTGGACTTTCGTGGGAACCTCCCAATTTTTATTAAAAACTTCCTCGCAATTCGAATTTTTCAAGTTCGAATTGGGGGGATTTTATCCAGTTACTATGTACAAGAAGAGGGTGTACCTCAAGGCAGTGTCCTGAGTGTCACTCTCTTTGCTATTAAAATAAATGACATCCTTAATCAACTACCACCTTCTGTTAAGGGAGATCTTTACGTTGATGACTTCCGCATTATGTGTATGGGACAGGATATTCGTTTTATTGAGAGACAACTGCAAATAGCAATAAATAGTATCCTTAGCTGGACTAACAAAAACGGTTTTTTAATTTCTATTGAAAAAACTTCATGTGTTCATTTCTGTAGACGAAGGGATCTACATCCAGATCCTGAAATTTTTATTGGGACATCTCAAATTCCTGCTGTGGACAACGTTCGTTATCTAGGCCTATACATTGACAAAAAACTTACTTTTTTACCACATGTTTTACAATTACGGACAAAATGTGAAAAATCGCTTAATTTACTTAAAGTGCTTTCAAATACTTCTTGGGGAGCAGACCGTACATCTCTCCTTAAGATATATCGTGCTGTAATTCGTTCTAAAATTGACTATGCCTGCCAGGTCTACGGCTCTGCCCGTAATTCTGTTCTTAAAAAACTTGACACTGTGCACCATAGCGCACTCCGTGTTTGCTCTGGTGCATTTCGTACCTCTCCAGTTTTAAATCTTTATGTTGACTGCAATGAACCAGCATTACACCATATTCGTGAAAAACTGTCATTAGAATTGTATTACCGTGTCCTCTCTCATCCTGGCCATCCTCTTCACACTTACATTTTAAATACCAACAATGATATTCTTTATCAGCATCGACCATCTTGCATCCCATGTTTTGGAGCCAGAATGAGAAACATTATTAATAATGGCCCTGTGAATGGGATCAAGGTGAGTCCATGTCCCTCACATGTGCTCCCTCCTTGGAATCCTCCTAATATTACCTGTCTCCATCCTTTTAAAGGATATAATCAAAACAACTTGGCTCCTGTTGTTTTCCAGAACTTGTTTGCTTCACATCAAGCTAATTTTAAGAACTACACTGAGATTTTTACAGATGGCTCTAAAAGAGGTGATATTGTTGGTTGTGGAATTTTTTGTGAGAGCACTTCATTAAGCTATCGCCTTCATTCTTGTACTTCTGTCTTTACAGCCGAACTAATTGCAATAGAGAGAGCCATGTTCCACATTTCTCATCATCATAACTCATCGTTCATCATTTATACTGACTCAAATAGTTCTATTGACGCAATTAAATCATTTAAAAAGCATCCTTATGTCTCATCCATCCTTGATTTTTATAATAAATTGACAAGACGTGGCTATAATATATTATTTTGCTGGGTACCTGGACACATGGGTATTCCCGGAAATGAGAAAGCGGATGAGGCGGCAAAACGTCCTCTTAATCCATTACACCATAATGTTCCATTCTCAGACATTAAACTACTTATCAAACACTCTATTCATAATAAATGGCAAGAAAGTTGGGATTTAGAATATGATAATAAACTGCACCATGTTAAACCAAGAATCATGTCCTGGCCTCCGAATTATCCAAGGAAAACTGATGTTCTCTTAACTCGTCTGAGGGTGGGACATTCTAGGATCACTCATAAACATCTTTTGCTTCGGGAGGTTGCACCCATGTGTCCACATTGTCATTTTGATTGCCTGACCATTCATCATGTTTTAACTGACTCTCCGGGCTCCGGCACTTATACAAAATTTATTTTAACTCATCATCACCAATCTTGACAAACCTCATTGGGGATACACCTCATGGGGCACTCTTCACTTTTTTAAAGCATGCTGGATTCTATTTTGAAATATAGTCTTTATTTCTTTTGGTTTAACAACAACTTGATGTTTTCTATACTCTTCTCACATCTGGATGGGCGCCCATCCAGACTGCACTTTGCATTTCTGTATTTGAAATCTTTTATACTCTGATATTTTAGCTTTTAAATTTCCTTATTCATCTTCACTTGTCTGACTGCATCTGGATGGGACCCCCCATCCAGATTGCTTTTCTCTTTGTTCTTCATATTTTTTTATTTATGTGTTTAGTCTCTTCTTTTTTTTTGGCGCAGCATGTCCCTTAAGGGATTTTGTGCCATTAAACATCATTCAACCAACCAACCAACCAACCTAAAGCTACCTATAAATATTATTTGTTAGTGATTAAATGTTACAAGAATTATTTTTAGATATAATGGAAAACATTTAGAGGGTGATAGCGATAATTTTAAAATATTAAAAAATAGGGACCAACCTACTACACCGGGGGCCGGCAGCACAGACAGTCACCTCTTTGAGTCACGGATAATATTCTAGGATTAGTTAAATCTCGATTTGTATATTAAAACGCAATTGGTCTGACAAGTCCTATCTTGGAGGAAAACACCTGAAAACCCGATTTTAGCGGCTGACTCGTAGGTTTGCCATTGTTTTCCTTCTCCCAGTTCTCCATGTTTTCGAACCTTTTGGTGCAGAAAAACACAATGGTAAACCTACGAGTCAACCGCTAAAATCGGGTTTTCAGGTGTTTTCCACCAAGATATGACTAGGCAGAGGGATTGTGTTAAAATATGCAAATCGAGATTTAACTAATCCTAAAATTTCATCCTTGAACTCGATGAGGTGATTGTCTGTGTTGCCGGCTATCGGTCTATACCCTTCAGCTGCATGAATTGAATTTATACATTAAATAGAAACATCTTAATATTTATTTTAATGTTAATTTATACCGATTGTCTGTAAAACATGTTTTTTGAACCTAAAAGCGTTTACTTGAGAATAGAGAGCATCTCAAAAAGTTATACTCTGTATTCAGAAAAATAAATAGTTCACTATAACAGCTACTCGGAATCGTGTTTTGGAAAACGCGTTGCAGTAAAAGAAACTATTTTTTTTATATAAATTATTATTTACATATGGAGACTATTGGGTGACTGCAAAAGTTGTGACCGATCTCCGATGCATCGTGTTTCGAAGTGCACCCAAGTTGATTTAAATGGCAAAATGCAGTCGAATTGTCAACATTGAGCCTCTCAGTAATCTCTTCATAGTAATCCGTGGATTATTATTCACTAAATCACGGACTAAGTCATTACCGATGCCAGAAGCTCGCCCAGAGCGAATTTTACCGATTAGATTGAAACCATCATTTCGAAGTCGACAAAACAACTTTTTAACTCTCCTAAGAGCGAAAGCACAATCCAATTAAATATCTTGAATATTTTTTTGTAGAACTTCCAAAACTCGCTCCTTTTTAGGATTCCGTACTTAAAAAGTACAAACGGAACTATTATAAGATCACTCCTGTGTTTGTCTGTCTGTCACAGCCATTTTAATCGTAAGCTATGGAACTTGGAAAATTCAAATTGGCTGAAGTAACAAAGGCTATTAACCCACTTCATAATGATGACTCTATCCTGAGTCAGAGTATTTTAGCAAAAATCCATCAAGATATGGAATTTTTGTAATTCTGGGGTTCCCAGTATCGCATATGGCAAGTATGACCTTACTAGGTATAAGGTGCTATTTTGCTTGATATTCCTTATTTGGAGGGGCATTTGAATTTTTTCAGAAATCTGGACTTGTCCCTGGGTTTTGTTAACACTAAGGGGATGGCAACTTTGAATAGACGTCATATCCAGAGCTGTAGCTAGATTTTCTGGAATGAGGGACCATTCCAGAAATTGTTAACCATTCTGAAATATATTTAGGGAAAATGTAGAGGGGCTAATTAAGTTACTTGAAAAAAAAAATTCTTTGTATATCGTGCGGGGTATCGTGGGAAAGCGTTCGTAACGCCGAATTTAAAAATACACTTCTTTTAATTTAAAGTATTATATTTCAATATTATATTTAATGTAGAATTTTAATAAAACATAATTAAAATATCTGCAGTACAAAAAAAGTTACACTTACAAAAAATAAGATTTATCTCTGATTTCATTGTATTTTAAAGTTACACTTACACATTCAATATTTAGTAGGATTTATTTTGTTTTTTTACAGCTTCACAGCACGTTTTCATTCAGATAACCAGTGTTTGGAGTTCATCCTTTTAAACCCCTCTCGCTGCGTAATTGCTTTATCAAAATAGCTTCGCGACGAGTGTCTTTAAAATTTTTTTATTCTTTTGTCACCGGTTTTTCAAAACAAAAATTTTTGTATAATTTAAATGGGAAAATGCTCCGATTAACCCGGGAGAACTCGCTGCATGAGATTTTCTCTAACAGTCGTACTTTTTTAAGACTCTTATTTAAATCATTTTTCATTTTAATTAAAATTTCAAAATGTTTTTTCAATTATGTTACCTATTTTGTGAATAAAAGTACTAAGCCAACCAAAAAAAGTTGATATTATATGAATGTAAAGTAAAAGAAAAGCAATTGGGCATTCTCACTAGCGAGTTCTCCCGAGTTAAATAAGGCAAAATTTACAAAAAAAAATAACTGGTGGGAATAATCAAGGAGGGTTAATTAGACGAAAAAATGCATCCCCGAGAAAATCTTGGGTTGCGCAGCGAGAGAGTTAATCACTTGATGCCAAGAATCAATTATAGCTTCAATAAGTTGCGTTTTATTAGATGGGCGCTTTTTTTGTATTAGGATTTTCAAACGTCGCCACAAATTTTCTATAGGATTCAGATCAGGACTGTTTCCTGGCCAGGTAAACAATTGATTTTTTTTTATTTTTAAACCATTTTTTGCATATTTTTGCCGTATGGAATGGGGCTGAATCCTGCCGAAAGATAAATGGTGCTTTATTGGGGAAGAGATCCCTTATGAAAGATATCAATGTTGTTTCCAGGAGAGTTTCGATGTATTTTTTTTCCATTCAGAATGCTAACAATCACTTGAATGCGGACCACACCATCTACAGCCATACAGGCCCAAATCATGACATTTGTTGGGTTATTTATAGTTCTTTCAATGCAATCAGGATGCAGCTCTTCCCCTACACTACGCCTCGCATATTTTCGTCCATCACTACCAAAGAGCTGCCATCACTCCAGGATATTTGCTTCCACTGATTTTCTGTCCAATTAGTGTGTTCTTTTGCCCACTGAACTCGTTTCTTGCGTTGCTGATGATTTGAAATTGGTTTCTTCCTCGGAATTCTGCCTTTCAATCCAAATTCTGCTGATCTTCTCCTTATTGTTCTTGAACTAACTGAAATACCCATTGCATTTATTTCACATCTATCAGCATCTGATGAAATTCTTTTATCTTTGTGGCATATCATTTTTATCTTTCTATCGTCAGAAGCACATGGACATATTTTCTGCCTGATCTTACCTTATTTATCTCTGATTTAGTTTCTTCGTAACGTAAGGCCAACTTTCGTACGCCATATCAAGTAACAGATCCACCGACCGGTGTTGCAATTTCAGCATAAGAGAAACCATTTTCTCTCAATATGACAATTCTTCTCCTTTTTATAGGTGTCCAATCAGTTCTTGTTGTTGATGACATTGTTTTAAATTATTTCCATTAAGAAAAATAGCAATATTTAAAAAAAAAAAAAAAAAAAAAAAAAAAAAAAAATTCTATTTAGTTACACTAGTATTCACCCTTCTGCAAAATTCATTCCAGCAAAATACCGCTTTTACAGATCCAAACATATTACAGTTTAGTTACTGATATTTGATTGGTTCTCAGAACAGTCATTGTGATTGGCTAGGAATCTTTTATTACAATACACTTCAGTATTCATTACTAATTGTGTTTGTATTTTAGTTTAAAGTAAGTGTAACTTTTTTTTGTAATGCAGATATTATAATTCTGTTTTTTTAATTAAATTCTACATTAAATTTCCTTGAATTTGACATAGAAACATTTGTATGTATGTGAAAATTAATATATTCTATAAGCACAGAAAATTATAAAACATGAAAATTTCAAAAAAATGTCCACAATTTTGGTCACCAATGTATGTGCTACGTATTTATATAATTACTTTGATTAATTAGTTTTAGAGGCGACCTCACTTTGTAAGACATAAAAGTAGGCTTTTTCAAAGAATTCTTTCTTAATGAGGGATCAATATACGGGAAAACAGTTATGTGTTTGCCTATTATGACTTTTATGTACCGTCAACCTACGTACTTTGGTCCATCCCATAAAAAAAAAGGTTTTATTCTTTGTGCTGAAGAAACAATACAAGAAAATTTGCAGTTTTTGACATTGAAAAATATTTCATACCCTACTATAGGGTTTTTGAATAGTTTTGGGGAAATTTAAATTATTTTAGTGGCAACACTGGATGCGTTTCTAGACAACCTTTTTCGTGTATAAATTTTAACTCTCCAAACTTGCTATACGGAAACAATCTGAATAAGATCTACAAATAAAGTAAGTGTCAAAATATTACCTTTAGTAACCTGTAACCCATGTTTGATCATGGTTTTTCTTTAACTTTTTATTTTGACAGGAAATGTTAACGTTTTCATAAAGCTAACATGAAAACTAGTATTTCGGGGCTACTTTGTGCCAGGCCTTTTTTGGTCCAAAAATAGCCCCAGTTACTTAGAAATGCCTTTTACACAACCAAATCTGTTAAAACATGTTTTAAGTAACATTTTTTTTCAAATGTTACTGTAGCAAAATGTCACATTAATTGTTTTTGTTGCAGTAGCTGAGGATAACATGAGGAAAACTGTTTTTCGTTTCTTTAATACACTGCTCAAAACAATTAAAGGATATTTAAAGTTTTATATAAAATAAAGATATAAACGAAATTTTTTTTGCCGAAAATAGAAGAAGAGAATCACAAATGCAAATTTTTCTGGTTTTCAAACTGTGGAGTATGCAAATTTTGAGTTCGATGTCAAAAACGTCGCTTCAGCGGCAGCGAATGAAATTTGACTTTCAACTGGATAAAAGAGAATGATGACAAGGATGATCGGCATTCAGTGATTGCTTTGTTTCGATGAGTACGATGTCTCAGCGAAGTCATTTGACAGATTCAGAAGCTTTGAGAATTGTTGGTAGGTTAGAAAGGGGCCAAACTCAAGCCGAAGTAGCGCAAGCCATTGGAGTGTCACAAAGTGTCATTTCCAGGATCTGGAACCGTTTTTTGGAGAGTGTATGTGCAGGCCGAAGACCAGGGTAAGGTCGTAGACGGGCAACAACGCCCAATGAAGATCGGCATTTAGCGTTAACAGCTCGGAGACACCGAACCATGAACGCTACTCTTCTCCAACAACACCTTCGCTCGGCTACAGGCACCACGATTTCAACTCAGACTGTCCGAAACCGGCTCCATGCTGTAGGTCTGTATGCTCGCCGACCGATGGTATGTGTTAGATTAACATCAAGGCATCGTCGCGACCGCAGGGAGTGGGCAACCGAGCATGTCAACTGGAGGAGAAATGAATGGAGCAATATTCTGTTTTCTGACGAATCCCGTTTTTCTGTGCATCCGGATAACAGGCGTATTTTCATCTGGAGGGACCGTGGCAGTAGGAATAATCCTGCGTTCGTGCACGAAAGTGTCAGATTTGGCGGTGGAGGAGTGTTGGTGTATGGTGGCATCTCCATTGACGGGCGCACTGACCTCTACATCATTCGAGATGGAGCTCTGACTGGTCGCCGATATAGGGATGAGATCCTCAGACCTATTGTAGTCCCTTACGCTGCAGCAATCGGAGATAACTTCATTTTAATGGACGATAACTGCAGGCCACATCGTGCAAACCTGGTGGAGGATTTCCTTTTCGAGGAAGGAATCGTTCGAATGGAATGGCCAGCGTGTTCTCCAGACATGAATCCAATCGAGCACGTTTGGGACGCTCTAGGAAGACGAGTTTCTGGCCGCCATCAACCCCCACAAACTCTCCAAGAACTGGAAAGAGCTCTTCTGGAAGAGTGGGGCAGAATACCCCAACTCGTCATTAATAGCCTAATTGAGTCCATGCCTCAAAGGTGTTCAACGTTGCTGGCCGCCCGTGGAAACCATACCCCTACTGAAAATGATTTTCTTTGAAGAAAACACCTTTTCTTATTCTTTTTTTCTCATGTGCATAAATTGTGTTTTTTTCCTTTAGTACACAAATGCGCAATAAAATGCATTTTTTTCTGCCAAACATGTGTAATGTATTCTCATATAACCTACTATGTCTGTCGACCATGTATCAATCAGCTAAACAGTTTACCAGATACAAAATCCACCTAAAACTGCAATATCCTTTAATTGTTTTGAGCAGTGTATTAACAATTATTTTATTATGTTTAAATGTTAAGAAAAATACATTTGTTTATCAAGTTTGCATTGTTAATTTATTAGCAAATGTTGTTCCAAGGGGAATTAAAAAAAATCTATTCATTTACATATGAAATGCGTTCATTTTATCTGAAACTAATTGAATGGACCAAAAAAGCCCCCAGCAGGGACTACTTTTTTCCGATACTTTAAAAATACTTAAAAAAAGAAAAGAAAAATCCTCTTAAAAACCATACAGTTTGCTTCATTGTTTCATGTTAATTTTTTACAACTCCATTTCGACGTTGAAAAATCATATATAATATTTTTAACAATGGTGAGTGTAACCAGGGAAAATTGACCCAAAGTATAAGGGTTGACGGTATGTAAAAAAATTAAAATTTGGTGTCGGTATCCTTGTGTACGCTATCCAATTATTTTCTCAATGAAGGACCAATAAAAGGAGAACAGATATTTTGCACACTAAAAAGTATATATTTATCTTAAAAAGAATTGTGCAAAAAATATAAAATCGTATTGCAATATACTTGTGTGCCATATCCAATTGTCTTCTCAATGAAAGACCAATAAACGGAAGACCGATATTTTTCGCACTAAATGAGTATATTATACAGGGTTATTACAAATGAATTATCGGGTTTTGATACGTTACTACGTGCGAAGTAGGAAGCGTGTATGTTTCCATGACAACTCAAACGAGAGGGCGTTAACTACAGTTTCGTGCTGCGTATTTGCCATGCGCGTGTGGTTGCGATGGTTGCTGCGCGAACCTCATATTCAAAATGGCGACTGGACAGCAGAAATTTTCCCCACAGTTGGCTGTGGAATGGAAAGTTGGTGGCTAGCGCGATTTGTTGATTTCTTGGGACTCGGATGATACTCTAACTCGGTTCACTGTTTCTTCAGTAACGCTTGGTCGGCCGGAACTTTTGCCTTTACACAAACAACCGGTTTCTTTGAACTGCCGATACCAGCGCAGAATGTTTTGTTGGATTGGTGGTTTGTATATGTATGCCGTACGGAATGCTCTCTGAACGGTTATAAACGATTCACACTTTGAAAATTCTAGTACACAAAACGCTTTCCGCTGTCCAATCGCCATTTTGAATATGACGTTCGCGCAGCAACCATGGCAACCACACGCGCATGACACATACGCGGTGCGAAACTGTAGTTAACGCCCTCTCGTTTGAGTTGTCATGGAAACATATACGTCTCCTAGTTCGCACGTAGTAACGTACCAAAACCCGATGATTCATTTCTAATAACCCTGTACATGGCTATTACAAAATTTTCTGTGTTTCAAAAATATAAAATCTGATGGCAGAATCCTTGTGTGCGGTACCAATAGTTTTTCAATGAAGGATCCATAAACGGAAAAAGATTTTTCCCTACGAAAGAAGTATATTTTTGTTTACATGACATTTTTTGTGTGTGAAAAATATATAATCTGGTGGAAGTGTCCTTATTTTAAAACGCGTGAACGCACTGAACAAGTCTTTCAAAGGTGCAAGATTGAACCTCAGAGATTAAACTGAAGAACAAAGATGATAAATGGGTCATGAAATCCAAATAAATTTGCGAGGTTTCAATTTATTTTCAGACCTATAAAAAATAAAACGGCACTTGTTTGAAAATCAACTTACGGATTTCGCATTTCTTTTTTTTAATTTAACCCCTTAATTCTCGCTCCCATCAATATCACGGGCTGAGGTGCCGTTCGTTATTTCTCGTGCTCATCATATTTCCGGGCTGGAGATTTATTGCTGGGAAAAACTTCTGAAACCAGAAAAATTTAACTAGCATTTCCGTGTGAAGTCTTTGAATATTAGCATTTGGATTTGGTTTTTTGCGCTGATCGTGATGTTGGACTTTGTATTACATGTTTCGAAATATATCGCACTCAAAAAAATTATTAATAATCAAAATTTAGTGTATATTATTTTATTTCAAATATTATTTGTAAAAATTTGTTTGATGATAAATAAAGATCTAGCATGTGAAAAATTAGGGCTTACTCGCATTAATTTGTATGGTGTAAAACAAACATTAAAACACAGAATTCTCGCATGATAGCTTTTCCACAAATTTGAATTTGTTCTATAACATCTTTTAGTTTTCGCTTACAAAAAAAAAAAAAAAAAAAAAAAAAAAAAAAAAAAAAAAAAAAAAACTAATTGCATATTTTATGTAGAAACCTTACAATTATTCAATTTCAGTAATAAAAAAATAGGTACCTTTTTATGGTTTTTCCAAATATTAAGCGACCGTTAAGGGGTTAAATCTTGAAATAAATTATAATTTATTTTATGTTTAAACATATTCAAGGCTCTTCAAAAGATAGATTACACTACCCAACAAAAAAAAATATTTTTGTCAGTTTCCTGGTTCTAGATAGTCAATTCTTACTAATTTTGGGTTGAAAAAAACGAATATCTAAATGAAATTTTTTTATTAGCTCTTGTTTTCAAGATACAATGCAGCCCACTGCAGAAAGGCACACAATATCCCACACATCGATTTAAAAGGAAATTGAAGAAGAAAAAAATTCATATGTAATAAATACAATACAATAGGGATGTTTGATTAAACAATGTTCATTTTTCAGAAAGCAGTGATTGTTTTTAGCCTATTCTTGCAAACGTTTCCTTTTGAATTGCCTCTTGTATGTCAACGCCGGAGCATCTCTTGTAACAGTCCAGCAGTAGTCGGCCAGCATTGACTCTTCCCAACGACCCTGATATCTGCATTCCATTACAGAGATACCTTTGTGAAACCTTTCACCGTGCTCATCGCTTACAGCTCCACCGTTTTTAGGGGAAAAAAGCAAGATAGGAGTGGAGGAAATGAAGTTTCAGAGATATGTTGCATCCAAGGTCATGGTACTTTTGTAGGAGTTGTTTCACCAACTGTTGATCGTTCTCGGCTTTTCTGTTGCCTAGAAATCCTCGTACCACACCTTTTAAGGCTTCCCAGGCTGCTTTCTCTTTCCCTTCCAAAACTTTATCAAAAGCAGGGTAATTCATTATTGTGCGTATTTGAGGGCCCACAAAGATTCCCTCTTTAACCTTTGATTCAGTCAGTCTTGGAAATTTCGCTCTAAGGTACTGGAAAGCCTCTCCATCCTTGTTCGTGACTTTCACGAAGTTCTTCATCAATCCCAGCTTAATGTGCAGGGCTGGAAGCAGAATGTTTTTTGGATCAACTAGAGGCTCATTTTCGTCATTTCTCTTCCCGGGATTTAGATTTCTTGAAGGCCATTTATCTTTTATGCAGTGAGAGTTTCTATCGCGACTGTCCCAAAAACACAGAGAACAGCAGTATTTGGTATAGCCTAATTGCATTCCCAGGAGTAATTACTTTACCAATTACTTTCAAGTCACCACAAATCTGCCATTTATGATCCTCGTATTTGATTGACTCTAAGTAATTTCACGTTCCCGTAAGTTTCCTGCTTGTGAACGGAATGTCCAATGGGAAGGGAAGGAATAACGTTGCCGTTGTGTAATAAGACTGCTTTTAAACTAAGTTTGGAAGAGTCTACAAATAACCTCCACTTCCGTGGATCATGCGTTATGTCCATGGAATTCATCAAACCATTAACATCAGTACCAGCAAACCCATGTTCTTTCTTCTCAAAGAAATGAAGAAGATTCTTATGACGAGTCCTGTATTCTGTGATCTTGACTTCTGGTTGGAGTAGGTGCCATTGCTTCAGTCTTGATTACAGAAGCTCTGCTTTCTCCTTTGGCAAGTCAAGACCTCTTACGAGATTATTCAGTTCTGTCTGATTTAGTCTGTGAGGCTCATTCACATCTTCTGCCTCGAAATATAGGTCATGGGAAGTCCCAGGTCTAGTGACTTCTTCTTCTACAGCATCATCCTCTTCAATCTCATAATTTTGAGGTGGTTCAGGAATTGCAGATTAGCCGAGTGAGGAACGGGCCGAATGGCTGATGTAACACTGGGATACTGTACCGATTCCTTCTTCTTTTTTGTCCAACCTCGATTCATGGATGGCGTCATGCAGAAATAACAATTGTCAACGTGGTTTCTTGGCTCACGCCAAATCACGGGTATAACAAACTTCATTTTTCGTTTCTTCCCATTCAGTCACTCTCGCAGTCTAGCTGAGCAAGAATTACAGCAAACATGTGGGGCCCAAGATTTCTCCTGGTCACCTACCTTCATACCGAAGTAATGGAAGTAAGCTGTCTTTACAACTGGGCTAATGGTTCGCTTCTGGGCTTCAAAAGTTATTTCACTACAGATGTAATAAAAGTTGTTGACCTTTAGTTGTAAGGCGAATAGCAGAGAATGTCACTTGAATCGTGCACTGTTATCTTTTTTCATTCTACTGACGCTCGCACCGGTTCAAAAGACGGTCAGTCCCAGGGAAGGTGCTTCCATCTGCTGAGGAAAAAGAACGTTAAAAGATTCCAAACAGAGAATGCAGTTGAAAGGAATTACAGCTATTAGGAGTACCAACTTCCGAACATTCAATTTCCCATAAAACAGCCATAGTGAAATTTCTCAAGTTGGTTCCTATCTTGATAACAAGAGCTAATCTCAACTTTTTATGTTGATTTTCGTGTTTAGAGAGACAAAATATTTCGGAAATAACTATTTTCGAGCCCGAACATTTTTTATGTTGGGTAGTGTTATCTTTCAACCACAGCTAATTTTTTGATTATCAGTTGATATGTTTGATAGCTATGTTACACTGTGAAAACCTCATATGAATAACAATTTTGTGAATATTAAATACGTTCATAGCGTTCAAAAACGATTAGTTTTCAAAATTATAATAGCTTGATCGGTTCGAACGCAATTTTGTACCGTGTGCTGAAAATATCATTTTGAGAAAAACGCGTACATTAAAACGAACTACCTGATTTTAATCAGACGCAAGTTTCCTTGAAAAAGTTGTAAAATCGTAAATAATGTGCATAATCCCCAATCGTTTCAGGCATATATTCTATACCCTTCAAGGATGCACATTTTAAGACTAAGTCCGTTTTTTTAAACGCAAGAAAGTAGAATATGCCCCTAAGCATTTCCGTCATTTATGTACTAATTCAAGTTGTCAATATTTTACCACAGTTACTGGTATTAAAATATCAATGTAAAATAGTGCAGTAAAATCCATTTTTAAAAATTATTATTGACATTATAAATTAATTATATTGAAATTCAGAAACGAGATTAGTGAATAATTTGTTTTTCGAATAATGTTATACATTCAGACTCTTTCTCTTATTTTTGCTTTTCAGATATATCTTTGTGATGTAAAGGGAATTTTTCCCGAATCTAATATATTTAATTTTATTTTTCTGGTTTATATGTTCGAATAAAATTTATATTCTTACATTCTCTGCCTATGTGGTTATATTCTATTTTCGAAACAAGAGCTTTTAAAATTTCTTTCAGAAACTGATGAAATGATAATATAAACCTTTAACCATTTCGATTTTTACAGCGTAAAAATATTTATAATAGATCGGTTCTTTTAAAATACTGTTCAGTAGTTGAAATGTGTTAAATATTTCGAAACAAAAGGTTATTATCTATCAATCCGACAATAATCACTGATGCTTGTATTTCGTATATTTACTTATTGCAGGATTTTTTAAGAATTATTCTATTATTCATTTGTTTTAAATAAAAGTTTCATTACATAATGAACCATCCACTTATTTATCTTTGAATCGAAATCTAATATTGTTTTGAAATAGATCAAGCTGAATTATATGGACTTTTCATAAAATGAATTTCTCTGAATAGTTTTTGGAAAACGAATAGCTTCACTAAATTAAAACAAGTCAAAGTTTGTGTGTACGCTGCTTAATCAAACAAATTTAAATTATCATAATTCTATTCAATTTTAAATTAAAAATCCCTTTTACAAATTTAAAAATGTTTTTACAACTGTACACCAAGAAAAAATAGTTTTACTATCGCATCGCGTGTTCTTTGAAACGTTATTAATTAATGCGACACGGTAAGCATATATTATTATTTTAATCACTTTAAACTTAATTATAATATTTATGTTTTTATGCCAATTTAGTTTAGAAAAAAAATTATACAATAAAAATTTTTAAGCCTTTTTAGTTCTGGTTAAAAACGTACCGCCCCATACTATTTTTTTTTCACCAGTTTGTCACAGAGAGGTGCTAGAGTTAGGGGAGACCGGGGAAATTTAACCAATCGGGGTTATGCCGCCCCGCCTTGTTTAAAAACTAACGGCAGTTTGAGATAGTGAATGGGCCTGCAATATAGCGGCTAACAATAGAAACAGTGCCTAGAGTGAGAGTGATTTTCTAGTGCGTCGTTCGTTTGTTTTAGTGAAAAATGTAGTTTTCATCTAGTTGCTTCTTATTTTGGAGCTTCAAATGAGTAGAGGTAAGTACCTTTTATTGTAACATTAGGTACTTAAGATAATATTACCCGTAATCTACATGCATTCGCCGACATTTTTATGCAATTTGTGGAACAAGTTCGGTTCTTCTTTTAGTTTTGCTGGGAGATTTCCGCTATATTGCCCTCTCGGGGTAATGCTGCCACCATGGCAAAGAGCGACTTTTTCAATTTGAGTTAAATTGTAAGCTTAGCACATTAACAAATCTATTTTAAGAAACATTGTAATTATTCATTATTTTGCTAAATTATCACTGCAAATAGAGGCATCTTAAATTAAGACACACATGTGACTGAAAAAGTTATTCAGATACTTAAGTGTCTAAATTTGAAATTTCAGACATCACAGGTGTCTAAATTTAAGACACATAAGTGTCTTACTATGATCATGGCATAAATAAACTGATAAAAATGTCTGAAAAATGGCGATATGTCTGAAATTAAGACATTTAGAAATTTAGACACTTAAGTGTCTAAATGCGATACAATTGTATCATATGTGTGATGACTGTATGGATAACCGTATTGCAATATGTATGCCAGAAAGACCAGAAAATTGTTTTCGAATAGATAACAGATGTTTAAAATATTTTTATCCATTAAATTTGGTATTTTATATTTAAAAAAAAGTAATTTGTTTAGATTATGGGACGTCTGGAAAATTGAAATAGCTTACTAAAGTTTTGGGACTTTGTTATTTTTGGCGCAATAAATAAATCAGTAATTGCTTTTCATAAAAAATATTTATTTTCAAAAATTACTCGCAATCATGGCACGTATGTCCAAGGAAGAGCCACACCCTCCCCTTAAATACTAAGAGATGTACCGGTGGAAAGATATTTAGGGAGGGACAAGATTTTGGAACAGTTGTGTCCGGGGTCAACAGCGTAATCCGCTTTTCTAAAATGCAGAACATAAACATGAAATAGGCAAACTAAGAATATTTTGACAGAACTCCTCGGGCAAGAAATTTTTAAAGATACAAACATAAAAATAAATATAAAAATTAATCGTTCAATAATAAGTTTCAAACGACATTTTTGAAAATAGAACTTTTTTTTTCATCAATGTACCCCCCCCCCCCCCACCCCGACACACACACACCGTTTTGAGATAAATTTGAAATATATCAATATCAAAAGAAGAAATGAATAAAATTTGTCTTCTACGAAGTGTTCAAAATAAGGTGGGTTTCTCTGAAGTAAAATTCTTAGTAACATTTTCCCTTAACGTAAAATTATTCTATAGCCATTTATAAGAAAAGAAATATCATATATTTTTAATTATCAGACATCAAGAAAGCATAATTGATTAAATTTCACTATACTGGGAGGGAGAATGTATCTTCTGGAATGTATACACCAGGGGGCACTGTCAGTTGCGCATGCGTTTTAGATGTCTTTCGTTGGAACGTACGTTGTAACTGAAAGTTTGTTTTATGTACGCGTATTTCCTTTTTTTTTTGCGAAATTTGGAGTTCTGTGATTTTAAGTCGTATTCACTTAGTTTATTTATGTATTGAATATATACATCTGACTTACGTGCTTGACACCCAATGTCTCTTATAAGCTGTCGTCGATATAATTCGGGATAGAGACAACACTTGAAGATTACATCCGGGAACTCTACAAAGTGTGTGGCAAGGTATGTGTGGTGTGGAACGTACTTAGTGTTAATTTGTATCAAGATTTAGTGTTATTGGGCTTCGTCTTTATCAAAGCTGGTAAAAAAGAACTTTTGTCTGGCGGGGTATATTTTGAAGATGAAGCATTTCATTCTTTAAGTATGCTTAGCCGGATGTATTAAGGTATTCCCTTCTAAAAAGATGCAAGTCTTTGTTCCTCACTGTAATAGTTTTTAAAATTTCAAATCGAGGAATTTATCTTACTTCTTGCAACAGGATTAAAGTAAGTGTCAAAATTTTTCTTTTTAGTATTAAAATTAGTGTTTTTTTTATGATTTTCTAAATAGCACTTATCAAAATCTTGCATAAAATGGTATTAGTTTTGAATCTGTTTGCAAAAAGCCCGCTAATTCTAGATGTATATATATTTAAACTTATGGCGTTGCCTTTTATTACAAATTATATATTTTAAATTCTCATATTTTTCCCCTAATTTAAAGTAATAATATCACATTTTAAGTTAAATTCATTCTCTTGTTTTCCATGGGAGTTCTTAGTTTCAATTCTTATCTGTTTCAATTCTAATTCTTATCTCGCACTAAACGACCACAATGATAGGAAATCTTTCAAAGCTTTTTTTTTTCTTTATAATGCTTTCTTAAATCCTACATAGGGATTACAATCCCGTATCCTGGGATTCCGGGATCCCGCTCTATTTTTAATTCCGAAAATCCCGGGATTTTTTCTGTCAAATCCCGGGATTTTCGGAGTTGTCTTTCTTTTTAACAGAACAATATTCAACTGAAATCAAAAAATATATTTATAGACTTTTGCTTTTGGAATAAAAATCAATATGTATGCATAATTGAAAAAGAATATATATCTCGAGTATTTTTTACATATATTTATAAGCGATTAAATATTTTAACGTGTAAATCTATTGACCTGCAAACAGACGTCACAACGATGAGTCAGGAAAAACGAAATCATTTGTTTATTTCGATTTCGTTGCATGAGTAGAAAGATCTTCATTCCGTAAGTCATTATGAAATTAACATTTACTGATAAGCGTTTGTTTCTTTTCGTGCTTTTATATTTATTTTGCTTTAAAGATATCTAAAGAGAAGGTTTTTCTATCGTAGAATTGTAATCTTTAATTACATGGTTATGAGAATAATGTAAAATTTAATTTGTCATAATAATTACTTTTTAATATAGTAAATATTTAGTCATTCAAAAACTTGTTTAACAGGAAATAAAAGGAAGTATGTAGAAGATAAAACATAAACTTATACGAAAAATACAAAAATGACAGATGTTAAGATATATATTTAAGATAAAAGTTTGGAGAATATAAGTTATTTTTTTTCATGTTATTAATATAGAATATTTATTTATTTATTTTTATTTATAGTTGAATAGCTTTTGTGATTACCCTCTGATCTACATAAACACTTGCCCATGTGGAAATATAAATTTTTTTAATCTAATTTTTAAATGATAAGGATTTTAATTTTTTTTTTCGGGGAGGGGGGTCGGAATTTGTATGAAATTTTCGTAAAGCTGATACCTTAAATCTTGCACTGATTATAATGAAAGTTTTGAAGTTTTAGAGTAGGACAAAGTTAAAAACCCAATATATATTTAATAAAATACAGAAGTAATTTTTTTCTCAAAGTTATTAAAGTAGAATATTTATTTTTTTTATTCATAGTTAAATAGCTGTTGTGAATATCATCTGATACATATGTAAAATTGTCTATGTGGCAATATAATTTTTAAAAAATCTAATTTTAAAATTATGAATTTTCATTTTTTTTTTCTTGGGGGGGGGGGGGTGGAATTTACTTGTAATTTTCTTACATCTGATATTTTAAATGTTTTTCGACATTCAACCGCCGAGTATATTAAATATTTTGAACTTTTAGAGTGGGACAAGATTATAAAATATATATGCATATATTTATCCGTGTACCTTAATAGGGACACTGCGGCGCAGCGGAATTTGCCCGATAATCGAAGATGTCTGCTTTTGTGAGGTAAAAAATATACAAGTATCTATGCCTTGCGGATTAAAAAAGTATTCGCTATGTAGAGGTGTTCGCTATTCGGGAATGTCTGTTAACATCCACAACGGATACTCCCGAATACCGGACATGTCAATTTAGATAACCATAATGCAAGGTTGCATTTTTTTCAAAAGAACTTCTTGATTAAAGCATGGGCATACTGGGCAGTGCCCCCCCCCCCCCTACGATTTTAGTGCCACCAAATTTGATGTGCAATATTTGTAAAGCTTATATTTTAAATCTGTTTCGAAATTGTACTGATTATAATCAATATTTTGATCTTTCAAAGTAAAATAAGATAAAAAAAAATCTTAATATTTAAATAAATATTTTTTGTTTTTAATTTTGTTCTACTCCTGAAGTTCAAAATATTGATTATAATAAATACAATGTCGTAAAAGATTTAAATTATCATCTTAACGAAAATTGCATACCAAAATTGGGAGCACCGAAAAAAATCGGGCTGTATGGGGGTGGAGGGGGCAGGACCACAGCTAAATATTTTTTCAGGATTCAACGTGGTCAAACATGGCTACGTATGATGCTTACAAAAATTGCGATTCAGATGTTTGAAGTGTCTGAAATTCAGACGCAAAAAGTGTCTGAAAAAATTCGGACATTTTAAAATGTCTGAAAATTGAACACTCCGTTTCAGACACTTAAGTGTCTGAATTTCAGACATTTTAATTTGTAGTGATTGCATTCTAAATATTTTCATTAGGTTATGTGTCTCCTAGTATCCATATTATGTATTTACTAAGTCATTAAAGAGTGGCGGAATTACCCGAGTGTCCTGGGCAATCCCGCCACTGTACAGAGGTTAAAAGAATTTTTTTTATGTGTGCTTACTTTACAGTTATGTTTACGGTTAAATTTATACAGATACTAAAGATAATGATTCAGCATTGGAATTTTTACTATTAAAAAATAAACATTTTTTGGGGGTGAAAAAATTTAAAATCTCTTAAGGTGTCGCCATTCCCCTGGTCTCCCCTACCATTCGACAGGAAATACTGTCTACATTTGGAACATGACTACAGTTTTAGAAATAGAGGTCGAATACATATACTATATTGAACCAAATTTAATTTTAGCTACTCTGAGTTCTTTGGAACAATGCAGTCAGGAAAAGAATATAGTTTGTGTACTTTTACTTAAATTTTCATTGAGTTAAAAAAGAAAATGTCTTACCGGTTTATTCATAAATTCCAAAAACAAAATCACGATACAAAAAGTTTAACACCGAAATACTCAGTTACCAAAAAATTTATACTGAAATTTTAAATATAAAATTAACTTTATACAAAAAGAAAATTCTTTGGATTTTCGCTGATTTCTAAGATTTTATTTTCTGTGGATTCCAATGATAATAGTAGGCGGTCAAAAAATAATATTTCTAGATGTATCATAAAAACTAATGATAGGAGTGCACTATAAAAGCACATGGACATGTTTCAAAGATACATTTTCTTAAGTACAAATAATAGTAGATCCTAACTCATAAATTTTAAAATTAATTTATTATTGATTTTCATAATAAAAAATGTTTCTGAAACGAAAAAAATCCTGAAATATGTTTCGAATAATCTAAATTTACACAGAAATACAAATATGTGTATCATCATTACTTAAAAGGTGCGTACAACACTATATAAAAAAATCATTTAAAATCAATACGTTTTCAACCGAACTTACTCGGTCGTCATCAGTGAGAACTAAAAGTTGTCTTTTTGCGCCTTCTAGATTCGCCCGGGACAGCCCATTCTACTTCAAGGGTGGTATGGAATATAATGTGGCAAAATTAGCACAAACTCAACCTATAAAGGTAGATTCCAATAGATCCCAAACTACATTCTCTACAAGTAATTACCAAGAATCTATCATAAGAAAATCTCTGGAAATAATATCTAATAAAGAAATAGCTTGTAATGATATATTATCATATGATACCACGCAGTCGGGAAGGAATTATTACATAATAGATAAAACCTGCGTTTGTTTGAAATGTTGAATACTTTTTCCATGCCACCTTATATTCCATACCACCCTCGACGTAGAATGGTCTGTCCCGCGCAAAGAGACAACAACCTTTAGTTCTCACTGATAACGACCGAGTAAGTTCGGTTGAAAACGTTTTGATTTTAAAGGACTTGAAAGTATTTTAAATGTTTTTGTTTTTATATTGTGTTGTACGCACCCTTAAATAATGATGATACATTTATTTGTATTTTACTATAAATTTTAATTACTTATCAAGATGAAATTTGCACTGAAAATTTTAACTTTTTATTGAATAATTCATAATGTTCGTAGGGTACAAACTTTAGCTTCTTCAACATTTGACCTCTTCTAAATCTATGAAGATTTAAGGAAGGTACACAAACTGTAATTTCTCCAGACTGCGTTCATCTAAGGAACCGAAATAAAGTTCCAAGAGTGTGTGTTAGCCTTCGAAAATTTAAAGTACCTCTCGTTTCTATCTTCAACAATTTCGTGACAAAATAGAAATTTTAGTGATAATTATTGTTTCGTATATCGCCACTCTCTTATAAAGGTAGCTAAATCCATAGATTATCCACATAGGAAATTTTTTTTTTTTAATGTGTGTCTGTATCGATACTAGCGTCACTAATAACCAGAGAGCAAAAAAAAATTAGCACCCGAAATTCGCCAATGTATGTTAAATTTGTGAATGCTCTCTACTATTAATTGTGTTTCATAAAAGAGGGCAAAATTTTAATAGGTGATAGTACACATCCGAACAAACAACTTTCATCAAAAAATGCATGGTCGGAAATAAAACGCAAATGTACTGCCGCATTTGTAAACCTGGTCCATGCAAAGGTAGATATCTTCAAATTGGAATTTTTTTTTTAAATATGATTTTTGAAGGTTTCTACAATTTTAACTGATACGTATATTTTATAGAAATAAAAACTATAGATTTTATTTAAATGCATTGCAAATTTTTAAAAAGAAAATTTTAGGTAAACTCAACAATAAAAAAAAAAAAATAAAAAAAAAAAATAAATATTACTCATGAAAATCTCAAAATGGTATAGAAATAACCAAAATTGCGAAAAAAGGCTTCTAATATTAAACAAATGCAGGACTCATTAATTGCGCGCATTTAAAGTGTGATGCGGTCGCGTATGGAAGTGAATCGGTAAGTTAGCACTCCGTACTATCATGGAGCTCAGTGCTAATTATAAAATAGATTATTTCATTCTATTGTAGTCTTTTGAAGTCGGATTATTCTCTCTAAATTTACAGTTAGTGCGTTGTTTAAGTGTCTTGTTATTATATATATTTTTTTATTAATATAGTAACAGTTCATTTCAGAACTTTTTAAAATTTTAAAATATGTCAGGATGAATGTTGTCTGGATACGAATCGGAATTACGAGGGTGATTCAATAATTATTGTCCTTACTGTATGTAAAATATTTGTACTGCGATGGTTGTTGTGGAATATCGAAGCGTAATGACTTAGATGCCTATATGCTCAATTTCAGAACCGTAGCTGATATATTCACATAGTTTTGGAGGGAGGAGTGAAAGGGGGGAGTGGGGGTGAAAGGCTGATTTTTAGCTTATGGGGCTAGATTTGTGACAGTGGATGAAACGTAACTACTGTCGTTTGGACTCGGGATCATAGTAATGTAGCCACATCCCATCCGCTGTCACAAATGCAGCCTCAAAAGCTCCTAACTAACATTTCACCCTCGCACCCCTCATTAAAAACTCCCTCAAAAATAGTCCTTTTAAACTTCACCCCTCCCTCCAAAACTATGTTAATATAGCAGCTACGGTTCTGAAATTGAGCATATAGGCATTTAAGAGATTAGGCTTCGATATGTCACATCAACCATTGCAGTACAAATATTTTATGTACATTAGGGACAATAATTATTGAACTACCCACGTACAAACTTTCTATTTTTCACTTTTCCAACAAATAACGCAAAATAGTAAGTTTTTCGACAAGTTTCAACAACTATTATTCGCATGCTTCATATTAATGCAAAATATTAATTTACATGGCACACAATTGATTTTATAAGTTTTTGGTTAGCATAATGTTCATTTAAAAAGTCTGATATGGAATGAAACAAATAATTAAATATTTATGAAGATAACATGTGAAAATTTTAATATCCGTTGGCTGTGAAAATTTCCGAAAGTTCATATGATTCTAAAGCAAAAAACTGACTACTTAAACAAAAAATTACTTATTTATCAAAATAATTGAATATTGTTTCGTGAGTGCAACATGAAAATAGCCATTTTCTCCCACAAAAAATAATTTTTTTCTTTAGTTGCATTAAACACAAACTTTTTATTTTTCTGTATAAAAAAACTTCATTTTTTTAAAAATTGTTGTGAAAAATATTTTAATACCAGTTGGCCACAATTAAAACTCCACTACTCCGGCATCCCACACAGGACTGCCACTGGCGACTATTTTTCTATTCTATTCACACCACCATTTTTAGAAAAGAAATTTTGTAGTATATTTCTCTTGCAAATGTTGTCAAAAGGTATGTCAAAGATTTTTGTTTTGAGGAAGTCGTACTAAGTAGAAATAAAAAATACTTTCTTGTTGTAGTCCTACTAACTACTCAGTGTGGCGTTAAAATTTGTGTACATACTATTCAAGAAATGGGGAAACGGATTAGCAAAAATAAAAAAATAAAAATTAGTTCCCGGAACACCGAAAATAACAATAGAAAATAGACAAAAATAGTAATTAAAAAAACAAACACATGGAAAGTAAACTTTTTCCGTTTTAATTTATATTGCCCTAACGGGAAAAAAGTAAATAAGCTTAAACTTCCATTGTAACTGCAATTTCAGTTTGCAAGCACAAAAATTTCCATAAACCAATTTTTTGTAGCCCTGTTCTGGGTATAAAATAGGATAAAAACTGGGTAGAATGCTATTTGTTCTGTAACATTTCAATATTTGACTAAGCAACCAGTGGGTTTCTAAAAACCTAGCGATTTTGTTCTCCGTATCTTAATCCGTGTGATTTTTTGCTGTGGCGACACTTAAAAAATCTTGTTTACGGCGAACTTCTATTAACTTTGGCATACCTGAAAGAAGGCATCACCCTACTTGTGAGAAGCATCTTATGCTCGTATTCACCATCTACCTCGACGTAGAAAACCTCAGTCGAACGCTCAAATGAAATTCACGATAACATTTGATTTGACATTATCAAGGAGACGTCCAATCAGGATTAAAGGTGCATAGCGTTTGAGCGTTCGACCAAGGTTATCGGCATAACTAGGAGTCGAAGTAGTTGGTGAATACGAGCGTCAGGCGACTCGTTATGATCTGTAGTTGGACAAGCTGTCCACAGACTACATATTTTACATCTTCATGAAGGAAACCCTATTGAGCAGCATTCCGTGCGTATATAAGGCCCTTGTCACGTGAACATTCGGTGCGTTAAAATAAACTTTGTATAGATGCAGCTTTATGAAACTATGATCAGTCGTACAGCATCATCTATCGGTTGTTTCAGAAACTAATTTTTTCGTGTAATTCATTTCACAATATCTTGAGTAGCATTCGCACAAAATTTGAAGGCCATAAACCGAGTAGTTCAATATATGGAGAGGTTGAAGTAGGGGTATTTTAATTATGACCACCCTGTATTTTAAGCTTCATAAATTAACAAAACATGGGCTCCGAAGTTTTTCCTACCGGATGGGAATGTCTATTTATGAAATTTCTGATTTTGAATCTGTACTTTCACAGTAACATAAAGAATAATAAATTTTCTGGGACTTGTAGAGAACATTATTTTATATATTTGTATAGTATAACATTGATGCATGTACGTTTTAACTTAGATTATATCTTATTTACTTCATTAACAACATTTAAAAAGATTTTTCAATTACTATTATCATTTTAAATTTATATCGTTAACCCACAATTTACACTGGCACAAAACAATTAAGCTTTTGTTGAGAAAGTCAGCATATATAATTTTTTAAAAAGTATGAACGTAAAAATACACCGATCGAAAGTACCCCTACGTGTAAACTGTCAAAAAAAAAAAAAAATACGTACTTGCAGTGTTTTGGGTTGCACTACACAGACGGACCTGGATGGTTGTGTTCAAACTTCCGGGCTCTCTTTTTACTTAAGATTTTTTTCTATACTTACTAATTAAAAAATTATTTATCAGTTGCTTTCTATTTTTCGTGATAAATATAATCTCTTTTTTCAGATTTTTTATTTATTTAAAAATGATTTATCAGTTACATTAGTTTTGTGATAAATATATTACTTTTAATAAACCAAGATTTTGTTATCAACATGTTATGAGATTTATAAATAAAATCTTTGTTAAAATTTAATAGGAAGTAATTTTTAACATTTCATTATAATATCTTTTTCACGAACGACATTGATGAAACATCAATATCTAATAAGTACAATAAATTTCTAAAAATAATTTTTCTTGAATTTAATCTTTTCATGTAAATTGCATTATATATTAAATTTATTTTTTTATGATTGTATATTTTAATTATGTGCGGATAAGAAGACATCATAAAACAAGAAAAACAAACGGTACTCAAAATCATGTTAGTATATGCAAAATACTTATAAATTTAGTAGAAAATTTATAAACATTCTACTCATTACGAAACTAGACCATAAACCAGGAATATTTTATCTCTATAAAAAAATATGTGGTGATATTTCCAGTTAAAATAACGTATATCAATTATATTTTATTTTTATAATATTTTCGACATTGACTTTCACATAGTAAAATATGCTTTGCATTCTCTTCTTAGTAAAAAATTCACTGTTAAAGTACGCCACATTAAATTCTTAGAGAAATTCTCCTACGTGCAAACGTATATTTTCGCACATAATGTTTCGTTTGCTAAAAAAAAACATTAACGCGTTTTATAATATTGCATCGAAAAGAAAAATTAAATATTAAACGGCGTAAAATTGTACGGTAAAATGAAATTTTAATCATGAAATAGCTGATTTTATCGTATCATACTTTCATTATAAAATAATTCTTTGTAGTTCATGTTATGTTTTATTTAAATATTTCTGTTTATATATTTATATATTTTAGGAATTATAAGTAATTTTTTTTTTAATATTCTAATGCAGTATTGAAATATTGGGTATATAAAGTTAGGATACATTTACGTTACTGTAGCGGAAAAATGAAATGCATTTAGATATATTTTAGTGATCTAGGATTTAACGAATTCTATGCATTTTAGATACCGTTACATAACGAATTTCATGCATTCGGTGACGTTATTTGTTCGGACATCGGTATGTTATCGGGGTTTTAACGAATTTAATAAATTTTACAGAGTGCTGCACAACCAATTGCATGCATCCGTTGATTTTTCCGGTTTAATGTACGCGTAACGCTCATACACTGGTTATGATTAGGTATTTAATACATTTTAGCGACTGCTGCACATGAATTTGGCTGATTGACGAAAGATTGGTTGACGACATTTTGAGGATCAGTGGTGCCTGGCTAACAGAATAGTGCCTTACGCAAACTTATATAAATTCAATTTTGTTTTTTAGACAGTGTTGGGCATTAATAAAATTTTAAATCAAATAAACAACTGCTAGATACAATTATTTAATCCTTTCCCACAATATTGTTTCTCAAGTTATATTAACAAATATATATAATAATGAATGCACTAGTTTTAATAGCTTGAATCTTTAATATATACAAGCAAAAAAGCCCCTTTTTATGTAGAATTTAGGGGGAAAAAGGAACTACACCATATTAAAAACGTGTTCCGAAACAATTTCTGAGTACTCTTTATTAACAACTAGTAGGGATGAACGAGCTAAGCTCGGTCAAAGTTAGCCTTGTGTTCAATTCGATATTTTATTCTCACTGTATCATTCATGCTGTTTAGATACAATTCGCATGATCATGCGACATGGTGACCCAAAATAACCCACTAACCGAATTTTTTCGAACGTACTACCTAACCAATACACTTCTCGAACCCGAAAACGATAGAATAGAAAATTTAGTCAAAATCGTTAAAGCCGTTTTATAGATAGAATTAACTTGACCCACGGTAATCCAAAAGTGACCCACTAATCTAAATTTATCGAACATGTGACCTATCTCAATGGTCTTCTCGTGCTGGGAAACAATGTAATAAAACATTTTGTCAAAATCGTTTGAGCCGTTTTTTATATACAATTAGCTTGACTCACAGTGACCCAAAAATAACCCACTAATCAAATTTTCTCGAACATGTGACTTAGACCAATGGTCTTCTCATGCTTAGAAACGGTATAATAAAAAAATTGTCAATGTTTTGAGCCGTTTTTTCAGATACAATTAGTTTGACTCGCAGTGAACCAGAAATGATCCAATAATCGGATTTTCTCGAAGCTGCGACTTAACCCAATGGTCATCTCATGCCCAGAATCGGCATATTATTAAAATTTTATCAAAATATTGAGAGCCATTTTTAGCTTCAGTTAGCTTGACACCTGACTCATTGTGACCCAAAATGACCCACTAATCGAATTTTCTTGAACATGGGACCTAGCCCAGTGGCATTCTCGTTCCCGAAAACAATAGAAAGGAAAATTTCGTCAAAATCGTTAGAGATGTTTTCTAGATAAACTTAGCTTGTCCCACAGTGACCCAAAAATGACCCACTAATCTAAATTTCTCGAATATGTTACCTAGCCCAATAGCTTTCCCGTGCCCCAAAGCGGTTGGATATAAAATTTAGTCAAAATCGATTGAACCGTTTTTAGATATAATTAGCTTGACCATGACCCATTATGACCCAAAATGACCCACTAATCGTATTTTCTATAACATGTGACCTAGCCCAATGGTCTTCTAGGGCCCGAAAATGGTAAAAAACAAAATTTAGTCAAGATCATTACAGCCGTTTTTAAGATAAAGCTTAAATACACACACACACAAAATTTTTACTCGTATTAGTATGAGATATAAATAAAAAATATACCAAACGAAACTATTTAGTCCCCCTAGTGCATCTTTCTAGTGCAAAAATATAAAGGAAGTAAAACAAAGCAATTTAAAATCTATTTTAAAATAGTAAAAATCTTTTTTAATCACTTTACTTTAACGATACAGTAATTTGTTTATTTTTCAGTCGCAAACTTATAGCAATAAAAATCACGTAACTATTGTAGTCACATGATCATTATGCTAGTTTCACTTTAGGGTTACCAAAGCACTCTCCACTCCATCTCTTCTCTATTTTTGCCACGCTATTTCTTCTAGACACCATACTACAATCGTGTGCAACAATTTAAGACCAGCAGCCGAAGTTTGGTATTTTAACACAAAGCTTCATTAAAGCCTATTATTACGCAATCTAATTAGTTGATTGCATCAGGCTTATTTGCCTGCTATAAATAACTTTCCCCTTCTGATTCTTCACCAATTGTTTTGTGGATTTAACCGTATACGCTGCTGTTTTTTAATCTTTGTAATGGGTAAAAAAACCGTCACTTTCAGTTGCATAAAGTGCAGAAATAGTTGCCTTGCATAAATTTGGCTTTTATGAACGTGAAATAGCTAAGAGAGTACTACAGCGCCTAGAAGATACAGTGTGGAAAACGGCTATTCCTATAATGCTTTAAAAAGTGCTAAAAACTTGTATCCCATAAATCTCCAACAATGCTCAGCGGCAATATGCTGATACGATCGCCATCTCGTAACTCTTTTCAATATAAACACTGTGTTTTCAAAAATTATAGAATGTTAAATATCGGAAACTATAAATATAAGATATTTTGGTCTGTTATAAGCTAATTTAGTTAAGGAATGACGTGAAATAGGTTAAAGAGTCTCTTTTAGAATGACTGTCGTTTTTAAATCACTACGATGGCGCTACGATCGACATATTGTTATTCAGCATCGTTGTACATTTATGGGATTCAATTTTTTAGCACTATTTTGTAGCCGTTTTCCACACTGTATCTTCTAGGCGCTGTAGAGAGTACATGTGAGCCAGACTGCTGTTCATCAAGCTGCCAGTAAATTTAATATTTGGGGAAAGTACACTGACCTAAAGAGAAGCGGTCGGCGAAGAAAAACTAGTGCTCGCGATGATCATGCGATCCGAAGGATGGTAATGCGATCTCCAGCATCCTCCTGCAAGAAGATTAACCTTTAACTGATATCACAGAAATTGTCACATAACTGGTGTGAAGCGGTCTGTGAGACCGCTCCATCGAAAGATGAATATAATGAGCGGTTAAGTCATAAGATGGTATTTTTGTACTAAACTTTTTTGATATAATTAAAATTCACCTGTTCAAAAGTCTCTGGTGATAGTACTAAAGTTCCAAACGGAACAAAATTTCGATAGTGTTTGTAGTTAAATTGAAAATTGCAAGTTAAACTATAAAAATTGAAAATAGTCGCGATCTGAGAGACCGGTAATATCAGTTAAATGCTAAACATACTCTGGCTGCAAAGGGTACTGACGTCAGTTTGAGCACTATTTCAAGATGTTTGACAAAAGATTTTGATTTATCATCCTACAAACCTGCTAGGAAACAACTGACTTTCGCCCGAAAAATTAGAACTGGACAGTACAACGGTAGAGTGTCATGTTATTTTCTGATGGGTCAAGTATTCAGCAATTTTCTGCTCGTGTTAGAAGTGTTCGCCGCCCTAAGGGAAAGAGATATTAAGAAAGATGTACAAGTCCAACAGTGAAACATCCTCCAAGCCGGATGATATGGCGTGCAATGTCTGAGACTGGTACTGCTACTCTGTATTTCCTGTCGCCTAAAACAGCTATGAATGAGAGTCGTTACCTTAATTTGTTACGTGATAAGTTGAAACTTCACGCGCAAGTTCACCGATGTTCCATTTCCATGCATGATGGGGCTCCGTGTCACAGGTCAAAGGGTGTTAGGAAATTTCTGATGGCGGAGCAAATTCAGGTGCTTGACTGTCCAGGAAACAGCCCAGATTTGAACCCAATAGAGAATCTGTAGTGTAATTTGAAAAATAAAGTGGCTGAAAAGCAACCATCAAGTGCTATGGAACTTGTTCAAGCCATAAATATTGTCTGGGGTACAGAGATTTCTCAAGCCAGACACTGATCTCTAGTATGCCCAACAGGAGTTCAGTAGAGATTAAAAAGAAAGGAGGTGCTATAAAGTACCTAGTTTAATTTCAATTCTCCAATAAAAATACTTGTAAGTCAATTTTGCTATTTTTTAAATAGCTTTTATTCGAGATTTCCATTAAATCTAACATTTGTATGGGTGGTGTTAAACTTTTTCAAACGATTGTATAGACATTGACATTGAAGTCCACCGTAGTGGAGATTGCTTTGGGGCCTATAGCAACTATGGCTGTTCGCCTCGAATGATCCTTATTATACACAGACACAAACCACAATTTTTTACTTCCTTTTTACCATTACATACAAGGACGAGATAAGGAAATTTACAAACTACATTCTACAAGGAAATTTACAAACATCAGAGAAATACAACCGGGAGCTCCACAAAGAGTGTACATCGGAGCCAGCGGGAGTCAAAACGGCAGTCCTCCTACGCTCTCAAGCGATTAGCGGCGTGGTGCCATAACCACTCGGCCACGGAGGCCTCAATGACTATATAACATCATTTAACAGCGATTAACAAAATACACGGCCGGTTCATAACTTTTAAAACGTCACACGGAGTGGATAATCTTATACACGGCTATTAGCAGAAAACGATGGGCTCGCCGTCGCTTTTTACCAATCGCCGTGTAACGATAATTCACTTCGAGGCTAACCAAAATGACAGGCTGCCACGGTACCTTTCACCTTAGACCGTTACTGACACGTGATGCTCTTTTGTACAACGGCATTGGTGGATTTGAGCATCACGTGACTGAGGCAGTTTGGAAAAAGAGACACGTGTAAGGTACCGCGGTAGCCTGTCTTTTTCGTTACCCTCGATCCACTCAGTGGAAGTTTTAAACGTCATGAACCGGCCGTGTGTTTCGTTGATCGCGATCTAGATCTTCTAAGCAGAACCCTGTAATTTAGAGTGCCTCTATATGAAAATAGTGACATACGGGATATAAAATTTGATTGGTTGAGATTACTTTAGACAAAAACGAATCTCCAAGCATCTTGGAGAACTTGCCATTGACGCCAAGTTATTGTTTATTAACGCATTTCCAGTGAGCACAATAATATTACGGAGATTTAACTCACCGGACCACTTTCTGCCGCGACCGCATCACACTTGCAAATGCACGCAAGTAAGGATTCCTGCATTTTTATCAATATTAGAGGTATCTTTTCAACTTTTTGCGCATACCTTTTATCAATTATGGTTATTTCTACACCTTTTTAATATTTTATACTTAACAAATAACTTAGCAATACATAACAAATTTGTTATTGTTTTTTGTTGAGCTTAGATAAACTTTCTTTTTAAATAATTTTAAATTAAATATTTGAAATAAAATTAAATGCAATTTGTAGCCATTTCAATAAAAGATATTTATCAGTGAAAATCGATGCAACTTCGTCATATTTCAAAAATAAAATCCAATTTGAAAATATCTATCCCGTACGGAGATTGGGAGGAAATTAGCATTTGACCATAAATGTTTCTCCGAAATTCTATGTTATTGTATTCATGGGCGGATCGCTGAATTCAATGCAACAAAGTAGGAATTTAGACAGACCTCCGTTACAGCGTCTAGAAGATAAAATGTGGAAACCGACTATTCCACTAATTCCTTAAAAAGCACTAAAAAATTGTATCCCGTAAATGTGGAACGATGTTGAAGGACAAATATCGATTGCAGCGACATCTGCAAGTTCTACACTTGCTTAAACACATTCTCAATTGAGTTCTTGTGCAATGTTTACGTTTGAACTACCAGATGTTGCTGCGTTCATCATTTATCGTCCTGCATCGTTCAACATTTATGGGATGTAATTTTTTTTGGTTGGCCGATTTTTACACAGCTTCTATACACTATATCTCCGTTATAGCGTCGAGAATGTACACGGTTATTTTAAAAGATGGACCCATTTTCAAAAAATTATATTTATTAAAGTACACATCCAAAATGAACAATCTTTATACCAATGAAAAGAGGAAGTTTCAAAGTTTTTTTAAGACATTATAAATGTTCAATGTGTCCAACGTTTGCTGCACTGCAGAAATCTACGCGATAGCCAAACTCGTCCCACACACGAGAAAGTGCATCTGCTGTTAATGAGTGCAAGGCTTTCAAAGCGGTGATGATTCAGAAGCGGCCGGTAGAGGCAATAGGCCGCGATTTCGTTTCATTGCCAGTTGTGAGTGAGATGGCTACTGTAGAGCACAAGGTTTTCTGCGTTCTTGAGTTCGCAAGAAGTAAGTCGCAAATTGCAGTGCAGCGGTCATTTCGTACCAAATTCGGTATTAACGGTGGACACACTGAATATTTATAATGTCTTAAAGAAAACTTTGAAACTTCCTCTTTTCATTGGTATAAAGATTGTTCATTTTGGATTCGTACTTTAATAAATACATTTTTTTTTGAAAATGGGGCCATAATTTAGAATAAACCTGTATAATGTGGAAATATGCTATCCAAATAGCGCTAAAAAGTTGTTATCCCTTAAATGTGTAATGATGTTGAAATCCAGCGAGCCGATTGCAGCAACATCTGCGATACATTTTCAAATTTCAAAGTAAACATCGTACTATCACAGGGTCTAGATCAAATCGTCTTAGAGTTTTAGAAAATGTCATGCAGATATCGCTGTGATCGACTCATTGGATTTCACCATCATTTGACATTTAAGGTATCCAATATTTTAGCACTTTTTAACTCACAGGCTATCAAAGCCTGAGAGCTAATGTGCCCGCAGATTCTGTATGTACGTACGTATCGCGATAACTCTTGATAGAAATATCCGATTTGCGTCAATTTTATTTCTAGGTTCATTCTGATAAAGTGCTTCCCTGATTAGTTTTGTGGGTCCATTGGTTAAGTATAAAGGGGGGAACGGGCGCTAACCCCCCCCCCTTAATTTAAATAAGTTGGTTTTTCAGGCAGAATTTTCCGATTTGCATCAAATTTTGTAAATAGGTTCATTCTGATAAGGCTCTTCTTTGATTACTTTTGGGGGGTTCATTGGTTACGTATAAATGAGGAACTAGGGGCTAACCCCCCCCTCCCCCTTAATTTAGATAAATGGGTTTTTCAGTCAGAATTATCCGATTTGCATCAAAATTTGTAAATAGGTTAATTCTGATAAGGCGGTTGCCTGATTACTTATGGGGTTTCATTGATTAAGTATAAAGGGGGGATCGGAGGGTAATCCCCCCTTAATTTAGATAAATTGGTTTATTCGGCAGAATTATCCGATTTGCCTCACATTTTGCAAATAGGGTCATTCTGATAAGGTACTTTACTAGTTTTGGGGATTCATTGGTTAAGTATAAAGGGGAACGGGGGGCTACCCCCCCCCCCGCCTTAATTTAGGTAAATGGGTTTTTCTGTCCGATTTCCTTGAAATTTAGTATACCGATTTATTCTGATAAGGCGCTTCCCTGATGATATTTGGGGGCTCACTGGTTAAGTATAAACATGGGAAACAGGGGGGGTGGGGCTAATCCCCTTTAATATATTTTTCGGGAGCATTGTTCTTTGAAATAAGACGATAATACACAATTAGTGTGAATAGCATGTGAGCTCAATGGCATCAGTTTAACTGGGCACTTTTCAATTTATTTAAGTATTACTGGGATAGCCGATTTTAACACTATATATTCTAGACGCTGTACCTCCTTACTATTTTGGAGCTCCGTGCGTTTTCCTCTCATTCAAGTTCGGGAGCTTAGATATGGATGCTGCGATATACGTGGTATAACATTTGATTTTTTGAGACGATTCTCGACAAAATCGAATTACCAAGTATCTTGGAGAGCCTGTCATTATCACCAAACTAATGCTTACTCTTATAATCAAACTTGTACAGCCAAGTATCGTCATGTTCAGGCATAGAAAATTCCTACACTGTTAAAAATATCATGAAAAATTACCTCTGTTTTTAATGGCTCTCTATTTCCTGTCCAATGATAACTTTACATAAACACCTATGAAGCGTTCTCATTGGTCAGAAAATAGATAGCCTTGAAAAACAGAGGTAAGTTTTCACGATATTTTTAACAGTGTAGGTCTTCCAGTATGAGTATGATATGTCGCCACTCTCATATCGACGGTCGATAGTAAACTAGTGATCCTAGATGTAAGAGAAGCGTCATATTAAGATCAGATTGTATTTAAACAGACGCGTTTGTCCAAACTGTTTCAAACCTAGGCATTTTCGATTTCAGAAATTGGCGATACACACCTGGAAGAGTTCGATTATTCGCGTGAATCAATTTAACAGGCATTAGCTTGGCGATAATAGCCGGCTCTGCAAGATACTTGGCGGTTTGAATTTGTCCGGAATCGTCTCGACCAATCAAATATTATATCCCGTATGTCATCTCTTTCATATCTAGCCTCCTTTTAGTCCAGGTGAAAATATGGAAGTTCTGGAATGTACCTTTACCATAATTTGGACAAATACTTGAAAACAGTCTGAGCACGTGCCTTGTGCTTATGTCGTTACGTTTTGTAATGTGATTTGGACAAAGTTTAAATTCGAATGCGTGCTTATGTCGCTATTCCGAAAATACAGTTTCTCTACTCGTGCTGTCACCGACATTAATGCTATTATTCGACATCGGAGCCATCTCGACATTACTTTAAATCCGTTTTCGAACGATCATGTATCAACCCAAACTGCCTGATTCTGAACGCTATTATTATTTATTGCAAATTCGAAAAACTATTTGTTTCCATGACAACAGTGCGCTCAGAATCAGACGCAAATTACATAAACTCGTAACTTGTACGTTGATGAATGTGATATCGCTAGGAAATATCGGACAGAACGTGTATTGAGATTCTTCCTCAGAATGGAGGATATTCCAAATATGGGTTCGAGGCTGAAAAAAGTCACGTGGTACCGGTAATTTACACAAAAAACTTCTAACTGATAAGACGGGAAACGGGAAACTACTATTGCTTTCCCCCATGAACTGTTTCATTCGCTGGTGGGGATTTACATTACATCTACGGAGCCTTCCCTTCTTTACGCTAGACGTTTTTGCCATGACCACGTGATCATGACGTAGATGAAATATCCTCCATTAGATGACGGTGTTTAATCGGTAGGAAAATACATGGAGGAAAAAGATAGATGGAGATGCAGTAAGGTGGGTGGGGGTGACGCCAAAACAGTAATCATAAAATCCGTTAGAGTAGGCCAAAACACAAGTACGTTCTTTCAGCGGAAAAAAGAAAACGTTTAGTATACAGTTTTAGTTCATAATACAATGGAATGTTGCTTCAGAAGGCTTAAAAATGAGCAGATTACTTTCATTTTGAGAAAGAAATGCACGGTTGATGTCAAAGAATTGGGTCCCTATTCCAGGTGTTTGCTTAGTTTGGGCCTAGTGAGAGCATTTAAATTTGAGTGATAACGCGCATCATATTGCAAACCGTGTTTACGGCATACTGCATCTCCATATACCTCTTTCTTCCATGGGATAGATATAAGAGAAGCGACATACGAGGTATAACATTTGATTGGTTTTGACGATTCTGGACAATAGCGAAATCGCCAAGCATCTTAGCAAGCCTGTCATTAACGCCGAGCTAATTGCTCGTTAACTTAAGTCACTCGAATAATCGAATTCGTCCAGTTAAGTATCGTCAAGTTCTGGAATAGAAAATACCTAAGTTTGCACTAGTTTGGGCAAACCAGTCTGCCTAAGAACAGTCTGAATATCGTATGCCGCCATTCACATATCGAGACACGCTGTGTTTTAAGAGTGAGCGTTAGTAATCGTAAAACTGCTGAAACTGGAAAATGTTAGTTTAGATTTAGAAACGACACAGAGTTCTGTATCTAAGGGAGGATATTCTATCTACGTAATGATCACGTGGTCAAGACAAAAACCTCTAGCATAAAGAAGGGAAAGCACCGTAGTCGCAAAATAAATCCCACGCGCCAGCCAGTGAAACAGTAGATGGGTAAAGCAGTAGTAGCTTCCCTTCTTATCAGTTAGAAGTTCTTGGGTAAATTACTGGTACCACGTGACTTTTTTCAGCCTCGAACCCAGATTTGGAATATAGTCCATTGATACAATGCCTAGAATACCTAGTTACAGCGCCTAGAATATACAGTGTGGAAAACGGCTATTCCTATAATGCTTTAAAAAGTGCTAAAAACTTGTATCCCATAAATCTCCAACAATGCTCAGCGGCAATATGCTGATACGAGCGCCATCTCGTAACTCTTTTCAATATAAACCCTGTGTTTTAAAATATTATAGAATGTTAAATATCGGAAACTATAAATATAAGATATTTTAGTCTGTTATAAGCTAATTTAGTTAAGGAATGACGTGAAATAGGTTAAAGAGTATCTTTTAGAATGACTATCGTTTTTAAATCACTACGATGGCGCTACGATCGACATCTTGTTATTCAGCATCGTTATACATTTATGGGATTCAATTTTTTAGCACTATTTTGTAGCCGTTTTCCACACTGTATCTTCTAGGCGCTGTAACCTAGTGCTATCCAAACAGTGCTAAAAATTTTTATCCCTTAAATGTGCGACGATACTGCTAAAATCCCTACTGTCGATCGCAGCGACATCTGCGGAATTTTCGTATTACATTGTATAGACTAGCAATATCTTGCAGTTGTAGAAAATATCCTGCAGATGTCGCTTCGATCTTCATATTTCAGCAGTATCATTACACATTTAAGGATACAATATTTTAGCGGTTTTTTTAAGTATTACAGGGACAGCCGATTTCCACACTATGTATTCTAGGCGCTATACCATTGATCTACTGGCTGAATGATTTCTAATGGCTCAGAGAGTGTTGCAGGGATTTAGATATATTTGTCGATATCTTTGAGTGTGTTCAGAAGTGCAGTTCGCGCCGCGCGCGCTCAGAAGTTTATGCCATGGAGTAGGTCTTATCGAAGAAAGGAATTTTAAAATAATTCAATTATTTCATTATTTTTATGGTTCAAAAAAGGTAAAACCAACGACTATATTTCTTTATCCTTCCAAAAGATGGTTTTCGTAACAGAAATACATGCCTATGTTCACTCAGATAAAATCTAAAATAGTCGGGAAAAACATCACGTGACCTTCTTTATCTACTTCAGCCCATTTAGAATTTAAAATTAGTTAACCAACCGCACACAAACTCCGCGCGAGCTGCTAAAAAAATTGTGTGGGCGATTTGACCACGTGATTGTGCGTTTTGTGCTTATGTTTTATTGGCTAAGCTTTGTTTGGTAGGTTGATTGATACAATTTAAGAATTCAACTGGTGATCTAAATATTTTAACAATTTTCTTTTTTTTTTTATTTAAAAATGATTTATCAGTTGATTTATATCTTCCGTGGTAAATAGAATGCTGTTAGTAAAACAAGATTGTGATATCAACATATGAGATTTGTTTGTAATCTACTGTACTGGGTGGATTTCAATGGAATTTGCACTGTTAGTTAGACAGTTTTTCAGAGAAGGTTTTAATATGTATAATTCTTATTATATGATTGCATATTTTAATATCGTGTGGATAACAGACCAAAATACATTATAAAACATGTGAAGTAAATGGCATTCAAAATTCTGTTAGTATAAGCAAAATACTTACTTATACTTTCAGTAGAAAATTTATAAACATTCTAATCATACTTTATTCACTACAAAACTAGACAGCAAACCTATATATTTTATCTCTTTAAAAAATATATGTACAGATATTTTTAGTTAAAATAATCTACAACTATTACATTTTATTTTTATAATGTTCAAAGTAAAATATGATTTCCAGCCTAGTCTCGATAATAATTCACTCCTAAAGTACTCAAAAAAAAAGAAGAAAAAGAAAATCAAGGAATTATCCTACGCGCAAAAGGATATTTTCGCACAACATATATTATTTTTCATTTGGATTTGCTTAATGTTTATATCATTATACATATACATACTACATATATAATCACTTAGAAACGAAACTTTGAATATTTAAAAGGCGTTCAGATGTAAAACTTTCATCTCGAAATACCTCATTTTCTCACATTTTAAATAAGTATTTTATTATTATAATAAAAATACACCTGCCTCTGTATAATAAAAATAAAAATATAACTTCATCAAAAATATCTTATTCATTATGAAAAATATAAAACAACCAATAAACAAAACAAAAAATATTACTACACAATGTGGGACTGGAAGGATTCGAACCCAGAATCCCTAGTCTCGGGTTCACTGCCTTATCCATTCAGCCATCTAGCACACGTTCCTTTTGCAACAAAATATCTTTATAATTAGCACCATAATTACAGCGCCTAGAAGATACAGTGTGGAAAACGGCTACAAAATAGTGCTAAAAAATTGAATCCCATAAATGTATAACGATGCTGAATAACAAGATGTCGATCGTAGCGCCATCGTAGTGATTTAAAAACGACAGTCATTCTAAAAGAGACTCTTTAACCTATTTCACGTCATTCCTTAACTAAATTAGCTTATAACAGACTAAAATATCTTATATTTATAGTTTCCGATATTTAACATTCTATAATTTTTGAAAACACAGGGTTTATATTGAAAAGAGTTACGAGATGACGCTCGTATCAGCATACTGCCGCTGAGCATTGTTGGAGGTTTATGGGATACAAGTTTTTAGCACTTTTTAAAGCATTATAGAATAGCCGTTTTCCACACTGTATCTTCTAGGCGCTGTACCATAATTAATCAAATCCGTGATCTGTTCCTGAACAGACTACGTGTTATTCCATCCATGATATTGACCCACTCCATGTACCTATCTCCTGAGCTCGCGCGCTTAGCGCGCGTGCATCTTGAACACACCCATTGAAACGAGACTGACCAATTAAAAGCATGTATTTTTAGAGGTTTCGTAAAATAGCGAACGTTTCGCGAAAGATCTGAGGTTCTTTTTGTTGCGAAAATCTACCTGGATATCTATGAATTGTTTTCTTAATAGCATTTTAAAAACGCTCCACGTTTCATCGTTTCTCAACTACATTCTTTAATATGAGAAGTTATCTTTTTCATGTGACGAGTGTAGCGTGATTTTTGTTTAGTATGACTTTCATTTAAATGAAATTTTCAAGTTATCATTTTCAAATTAAATTAATGTATTGAATGATTTGGTTTGATTTGAACAATGCAATGATCATTACTTTTAGCGAGTGAATTTGCATTAAATCGTTTTAAAATACAATGAAGCTCGCACTTACCTTAAGAAAAAAATTATGGTGCAGCTTCTTTACAATGATGTATAATTAAACTTTTAGGACTCAAGTATATCTAATTTGTCAGCTGTGTGTTGTCACAGTGATCGATAATCTGTCGTGAAAATTTTTGTGCCCAGCTGAATGACTGTTTGCCATTGAGATGAATTACTATTTGTTGTAATAAAATTTCGGATGAACTTGGACGATGGCTGTCTACTTAATCAGAGCTTCTTCCGTCGCTTAAAACTTCAAGACTGAAGGTCTGTGAGTATTTTTTATTTTATTTCTTATATATATTTATGTATATATATAATACGAGTTTTTTGAAAAGATAACTACCGAATTCAACATCTAATATTTAGTTATCTTCTGTGGATTTGACTTTATTACATATAGTTGACTTTACCATATTTAACCACTTGGGGACAAGCAACCGGTATACGTGCAGCGTAAAGTGCTCGAAATCCGTCATTATTCTCGCAAGTAAATTTTTATTGTAAATTTTGCCTGATTTAGACAGAGCATTTTTCCGATTAAAAGAAGCAAAAATTTCTGGTATTGAAAAACCTTAGATAAAAGATTAAAAATTCCGTCAAAGGCACTAGTCCTGAAGGAGTTAAACAGGTTAATGGACTTCACCAGGTCCTTTAAAATTAAACTTAATAATAGGCATAGTGCATTTACAAAACTATATTGGTAATAATAAACAAATTGCTTTCATGTAGCTGTTTCTCAGTTTTAAGTTTATATTTTTTGTATAGATGTATTACATTCGCAATATAATTTTAGTTTTAATTTTCTGTTAAAAAAAAGTAACTTCGGGTGCTACCATTTATTTTAGCTACAATTCGTGGCTGTTTAAGTCTGTTGTGTAGCGTATAATTTTCTAAATAAGAGCATTACTTTTATTTTCACGTTTCCTTTTTAAAAAATATTTTTTAATCTTTTAAATAACCGGATGTGTATTTTTACCCATAATTGCAGAATAATATTTTGATAATAGTAAGGATTTCTTAATGGGCACAATTGTAGTAAAAAATAAAAGGAATTTTTATGTTGAAGCATTTGGTTAAAAAAGGATTTTGACGGTACAAATAAGTACCATTAAAATAACTATAAAAATTATTTAATACATCGAATAGTTGTAATGCAGTTTAGAATGAGTTATAGCTACATTACTTTATCTTATTCCAAAAGCATTATTGATTACACAAATCAAAGATATTTTTAAAAGGATTTTTGTCTTTGCATCTTTGCAGCTTTCTTGGCGCTGGGGGGGGGGGGGGGGATTTTTCAATTCGAAAATATTTCTAGTGTAAGAACATTATATTTGTAGATTTCCTAATTCTACAAAATACTAAGAAAAATATTTAAAATAAATGATTTGAGTGGGGTTATAAATACTGCACAAAATCCCTATAAATTAAAATTTAATCTTTCAAAATCCTTCTAAAATCTATTAAATGATTATATAAATTTTGTAACGTAGTTCTAACAATTCACGAAAAATGCTTTAGAAGATAAAATTTTCATGAATTCATAATTCAGTACATAAAGTGTTAAAAAATCGCGAAGAAATAATTTATGTAAGTTTAATGGTTTCAAAGACTAAGTTAATTGGCGTTAATTATGTATTTTAGTAATCTGAAGACCCGCGAACATAAAAATATGCATATTCTGGGAGCAATAAATGAGAATCACTTTTTACATAAATTGAAAGCAAGAATGAACAAGTGAAATTTCTCAAGCTGGAAACGAAAAATCAAATGGGAGTAATCGATCTGACTAAGCACGATTAAATTTTTTTCAAATAAAGGGAAAGCTAAAAACATTTACTCAACACAATATCACAATACAAATTAATGTGCATCACATTGTAGATTATTCTACATTTAATAGTAATATTTTTAATAGCTAATATATAAACATGTATGACGCCTCTAACTTTTCTGTTTTTAGATTTTTTGTTTCTGTATAGGAAATTTTAATTTTCAGGAGCGGTTTCAAAAGTGAAACTTGCTTCAAGGAAAGAATTGTATAATAAGCTTATACTTCTGTTTTTCTTATACTGCATACCACGTCTTTCGATCATCTAAACAATTCTCCAGCCGCGAGATTTATCCAAAGTCCTATCTTCTCCATGTTAAATTCCTCAACTTTATGTACCTTTTCTCAGGAATTGTGAAAGATGGGTCTAGATTTTTTACATTAGATAGAATAACATGATTTACGTATTTTAAGACTATTTTCTTTTTAAGTGAAGCTCAAAATTTATTTATCGAAAGTCATTTTTAAATTGGCTTTTTCGGTAAGATTTCACTGCCTAAAATAAATTCTCAACAAATCATTAAATCCCTGTGTTAAACTATACAATATAACATAAGTAGTAAAAAAAAATATCTGAGTTCATAAGTTTAATAGATATTGAAAAAAGGAACATACACATGAAAAATCAGTTTTGAGATTTAAATTAAAGATTTAGGCCAATTAAAGATTTAAATATCCTTTGAGCTGTGAAGTACTCTTAGAAAAGAATGAACAATTTCAACACTTATTTTTTTAAATATAAACATGTGTGACACATCGTTTGAAAGATAAGTTTAAACTATTTAATGATGTAAAAATAAATTTTTTGGTTGAATTTTACTTTCCCGGTCCCCTTAAGCAACTTAAATGCTGGGTCTTAAGAGGCCACACTAGTCACGGCTTGAAGTTCGAACGCTAATGATAAGTCTATGGCAACAATGTTTTCAAATATCTTGCTTGATTTTTAATATTTTTAAATGATTTTTTTTGCACAGGATAGCTGAGGACTATCTGTTTACGGGCTATTTTTTACTTTTCCGATTTTCGTTGTAGTTTAATTCTCAGGATCCTGTCAATTTAGGATCCAGTGAAATTCGAGGTATTGTGTCCTTTTTAGTCTTATAACATTCATATCAGCAAAATTCAGGAAAATTTTTTTAATAACAACGAAAATATAGAGTTTAAGCTTTCCAATAACATGCTTTCAATAGTTCTACTACAATTAGGCTGAGCAAAATATGCAAAGATTTTGATGAAAAATGTGTCAAAAATGGCCTCGTAATGTTATGCTCTCCGCCTCTACCAAGACGATTAAAACCACGCCTATTAAAAATATGATTGGCTAGTATCCAAACATTTTAGCAAATGGAAACGATTTAATTGTGATTGGATTATTGTATCGTGTTAAAATAGATCACTCCTATTTCAAACCTTCGATTTATTTTTTTCTAAAATTATTGTTTAATTTCAACAAAAGACTCTTGAAAGAATGAAATATTTTAAATTCTATATTTCTATGAATAACGAAAGAAATTATACATTTCGTTTATATAAACAATTTCAGAACCACACAGAGGGAGTTACAACATATAGAAGTTATTAAGGAATCAAATTTCAGTCCTAGTTTATTAAGTAAAATGGTAAAAAAATAGACGAGTATTTTTTAAATTATTTTTTAAGTTAAAATAGTTAACAAATAATTACGAAGTCATAATTTGTTAGAACATATTTGTGGCCTGGCCAGGAGACTGGTTTTCAAGCCTCCTATTCTTGTATATGTATAAAATATTCGACAATTTAACATTTTACGTTCGAAAAAGTTTTTTTAATTAAAAATCAGCAGAATTTAAAGTTAATAAGTTTTAAAGATTGTTAACTTTAAAATTGTAAATCAACTTGTTCAAAATTTTAAAGAAATATTTTTATAGTTCATTACTTTAATATTTATTATTTTTAAGGGGACAGTACACCTTTAACAGTCGGAGAACGAAATTTGTCCTGTGTAACAGATATATTTTTTAAAGTGCCCACTTCAGACACGGAGAGAAAGTAAAACGAAGTCTGTGGGGGCGTTAATTTAAAATTTCTCGCTTTGTTTTAATATGTTTTTTACATAGGATAGCTGAGCACGATCTTCAACCAGGCTAGATTTTACTTTTTAGATTTTTATTTTATATATATATATATATATATATATATATATATATATATATATATATATATATATATATATATATATATATATATATATATATATATATATATATGTATATATATGTATATGTATATATACATATATATATATATATATATAATGTATATATATATATATGTATATGTATATATACATATACATATACATATATATATATATATGTATATGTATATGTATATGTATATATATATGTATATGTATATATATATATATATTGAATGTTTTCCATTGAATGTTTTCTTTTCGTTCATGGTTTTGTTAGTAAGTTTTTTCCATGGTTATTTTGTTAATTTTCTCTGTAGTTCAGTAGTTTTGGGATTGGATGAGTAGTGTGTGTTTTTTGGTATATATATATATATAAAGCCCAGTGGTGTAGTAGTCAGGGCATCTGACTGCCGCACCGCAGGTCGAGAGTTCGACTCCCGACTGGGCAAGGTTCACTCAGCCTTTCATCCCTTTGGGGTCGATAAAATGAGTACCAAGCTTGCTTGGGAACTAAACACCGAGGGTCTCGCGTTAGGCTGACCACCTGGCCGGGACGCATGCTGTATAGCACCTCGGGCCTAGGGTCAAGAAAACAGAGATGGCCACTGTCGGCCCTGATCCTCATGGATTGTATAGCCGCAGAGTTTAGTTTAGTATATATATATATATATTAGGAAAGTTTCAATTTCAGAAACGATTCACCCCTGTTCCGAAATTAAAAGTATTTTTTTTAAATATCTGAAACCAAAATCGAAAGAGTAAAAACTAGCCCGGTTGTAGATCGTCTTCAGCTATCCTATACAAAAAAAAAATCATTTTAAAATGTTAAAAAGGAAGTGAGATAAAAAGGAAGTGAGATTTGAAAATAACGCTCCCATATATTTAACATTAGCGTTTACATTTTTTCCCCGTAACCTGCGTGGGTTCTCAAATGTAACGCAAAGATATTTTTTTTGCAACGGTTAGGAAACGCGAAAATTTATCATTAACTTTAATAATGTAAAACTAAAAGTTATGAAACTGTAAGATAAAATATAGCATTTTATAAAAATATACTAGCTAGCAATTTTTTTTTTCTAATACGTATTACCTTTTAATATTTTATACTTCACTTACATGGACATTCAAAAGTATTTTATATTATGGTCTATGTGGGAAAATACATTTGCGTGTATTTTAATGACATAAAACAATTTTAAACATACAATTTATTCGCATTATTGAAGAGCATAGGTACTTGTACAGGGGAATTAAAAAGTATATTTCGTTACATTATGGACTACGAAGAAAAAACGTTTGCGGGGTATTTTAATAACGTTTTCTGTTACAACATAATGAAATTGATATGAATTTATGAGGCGCAGTAAAACATGCTTTCTGAAGGGATAGCAAAGCATTTATCATTCATTTACAGGGTCACAGAAAAGGGTTCAGTTTTATTACAGAAAAAACTGCTTGCAAAGTGTGTTTTAGTTATGTTTCACGATTTCAAACAAGATGGAATTCATATACGTTACTGAGGTTTACAATATTCGATGCTTACATTATAATATGATGTGCATCACATTTTATTTAATTTACAGGGGCACATAAAAGATATTGGATACAATATTGCATATGAAGTATTGTCTATTAGGGATGATTGCTGAAAGTGAGATTTCAGCTATGATATACGTTTTTAACTAAATTTCTGCATACTAGATTATATATATAAATTCGATAGACTACGTATAGGGCTACGCAAAAGAACTAGGAAGAATTGTTGAGAAATTGATTAATTTTATTTTCAAATTCAACTACATTTAGAAAGATATGTTTGGAAAATAAAAATATAATAATATACAAGGCTATTCAAAGAATTGGATGCATGCACGCCTATTTCAGACACGGGAAGGAATGAAAACGCTAATTTTAAGTCTATGGGGGGGGGGGGGGGTCATTTTCATATTTCTCGCTTTGATTTTAATATTTTTGAATGATTTTTTCTTTTTCTTTTTTTTTCTTTTTTTTGCATAGGATATCTGGTGACTATCGACAGTGAGGCTAGCTTTTACTTTTCGATTTTGGCTATAGTTTTTTTTTTTTATATATAATAGGATAGTTTAAATTTTAGAGCGGATATGAAAGTAAAAGTAATTTTAAAGACAAATATCTGAAACAAAAATCGAAAAAGTAATAACTAGCCCGGTTATAGAGCGTCCTCAGCTATCCTAACAGTTTCTTAGCAACAACGAATGATAGCTTAACACTGTCATGATCGGTAAGGTCAAGTAAAGACTATAAACTAAAAGCACTGCTAATTTACCAAATTCCGATATAGGACACAGATTGGTAAAGGATATTACGGCAACTCCTCCTGATTATTAACTGGGAAGTAGAGGAAGAAGATGGAGAATCTCTGGAGATATTTGACTGTGAGCTTTCAACTGACAAGGTAAAAAAAAAATCTCTATCAGCAATGCGGGGAAAATAAAATTGTAACTTAGTCTAAAGATAAAGATGCAGAAAAATAAATTTATTTTCACTGATTTCTGATAAAGAAAAAGAATGCTTTGGTAAAATTGGAAGAAATTCGAAATATTGCTTTGAAATGGAATTCTATGAAATTCATTATCAGAATTGCATATCAATGTAATGAAAAATCCAAGCAGTTTTCAGAGAAAATAAAAACAGTCTTTCTCAAACAATTGTAAAAAAAAAAAAAAAAAAAAAAAAAAAAAAAAAAAAAAAAATACAGCTGTATTTGTTACAAAAATCTCCAAATTCAGAGTAATGAATTAAAAAGGGTTTTTATACACAATCTAGGTATAAAAACACAGATAGGATGTTTTTGTGCCTGTCCACAGATTCCTAAAGAGTGATACAAGATTTCACAGGAAGGGATTTGTTCGACGGGTGGCAATTGCACAGACCATCAGCTCATCAAGTTGAAGGCTGAAATTTTAGGATTAGATAGAACTCAATTAGCATATTAAAATGCAAATGGTCTGCTAAGTCATATCTTGATAGAAAACACCTGCACGCCGGAGTTTAGTTTTTGATCGATTGGTTTATCATTGTATTTTGCAGCACCCAAATGTATGAAAATATTGAAGTTTGGGTGCATGAAAACACAATGGTAAACCTGCGGATCAACCACTAAATTGATGTTCTGCAGATGGTTTCCACCAAGATACGACTTGGCAGACCAATGCATATAGCTTGTATATAAAATAAACGGTCAAGTACGAGTATTACTCGCGCTCAGAGAGTTCCGTACAATAAATATATGAATTATTAACTGTATTATTTAAAAGAATAATGAAACTTTGTAAAAACCTATACAACGTAGAGTTGGGTATAGCTGTATATATTAGAAAAGTATGATTGAGTATACCACAAAGGTTCAAAGAGATATGAAGCCGAAATAAAATTAAATATTGCTATTTTGTATAATTCTTTTTTTAAACGTATCTTAATCTGGATATGGTGAACTTAATTTGGTACTAACAATAAAAGTACTGCATATTTAAATTTCATTTGGCATTTCATAAAACTAAATTCAACATAGAAATATTTTTCTTTTTACAGTGTAGATGAAATAAAATCCTTGTTCAAAGTTTAAACTTGGCGTTGTACTACGCGCGTTTCGAAAGGAGGTCGCAAAGATGCAACTCGACTTTGTCCGTGCCGCGTTTTTTCAAATAGGTCTTTAATTATCATTTAAAGACACGGGAGGCGTATTGAGAGATCCACTCAACGCAAACTAGTCGCGAATCCCATAGTATTTATGCGATTAATTATAATTAAATAGGTCTGTTTTTAACAATTTGATGTTTACTGCTTTTATGCTGCTACTGGGTATTGCATTACACATATATATCATTAAAAGTTGTTATCTAGTATTTAAAAACCGATGGTATATAGAGTACGCCGCCTCTGCCATTATGTATGTCCAAACCAACCGTGTCTTTAAGGGTTAAGGCTCCTGCCCCTGCCAGCGAAGACAATCACGAGCTAGTGCTAATCGTATAGGGAAGGATTTTTCTAATATCTATTTTGTATTTCGATATTTTAAATTTTTTTTTTTGGCATTATATAGCCGAGATCCGTCTCTACATCGCACCTTTCTTTACTTTTTCCTCCCCATCGGATTAGCATTAGCTCGTTAGTGTCTTCACCGGCAGAGACAGGAGTCTTAATATCTCGGCGAATTACCGACGATTTTTTTTCGAAAATCATTATAAACAATGCTTTTATACTTTTGATACGATAGGTACCTTTAGCGCTCTTCGATACCTTTGCTGAATGCCCGCAAATAGAAATCTGTATGTAACAGAAAAATGCGATTTTATGAAAAACTATGCCACCTAGGGCAATCGCTATAATTTTCCTGCGAGTATTAAATTAACCTCTACTACCTCTAATTTTTTTCATAATTTTAGTTTCAGTAGATTTAAAAATAGATTGGGGGGGGGTTGGGGGGGGCACATTTTTGCACTACATTTTCGACGATATCTCTGAAAATATAATATCTAAAATTAAAAGAAATGTATTTTTGAGTTATGCGTTACGGAATCTTTTAACCGATACCCCAAACGATACACAAAGAAAATATATTTCTTCTTTAAATAACCTAATTATCCCCTCTACGTTTTTCCCACATATATTTGTGAATGTTTAATAATCTGTAAATATGTGGGTCAATAGTCTTTATTACATCTCCCAATTTGAACTTCCCACGTTCCGTAGTTTACGAGTAAAATGGCTGTGACAGACAGACACAGGAGTGATCTTATAATGATTCCGTTTTTACTTTTTAAGTACGGAACCCTAAAAATCATGATTATTGCAACTGAGAAATACAAAAACATAAGAAGATGAATTATTGAAAATAAATAAAACAAGAAAGGAAAACCATGTGTCAAGTATGGATTATGAACCCTTTCCTACATTTTTAGTTCAGTTAGAAAAACACATAACACATTTGAATATACACATTTATTAATTCCTAACAATAGACGGAAACGTACTTCAATTGTTTTGTGAAGCTCTGTATGTTCCTTATAAATTTTTATACACGCCACATACTGAGCTGAAATTTAATTCAGAAATAAATACGCTGAAAATTACTGATATCACACTTCTAAGGCTAACATTAGCTTAAGAATTGCTATCCATGGACGGCCATGTATCCAGTTTTTTGTCATAACCCTATTTATTTATATGCTACAATGTCACTTAGCCGACGGGACATTTAGCAGACAGCAATTAGACGACAGGATGTTTAGCCGACAGCGACTGTTAGCCAACAAGACAGTTAGCCAACAGAGGACAATTATTCGACATGGACATTCATCCGACAGGATATTCATCCGACTTAACTGTAACGTAACTGTAACCTGATCTTAACCTAATTATAACCTAAGCATAAACTAACTGTAGCGTAACTGTAACCTAACCAATACCAAACTGTAACGTAACTATAATCTATCTGTAACCTAAACGTAACCTAAGTGTAAGATAACCGTAACCTAACTGAAACCTAACAGTAACCTAATTGTAGCCTAAATGTAACCTAACTGAAACCTAACAGTAACCTAATTGTAGCCTAAATGTAACCTAACTGGGACGTAACCGTAATCTAACTGTAACTAACGTTTACCTAGTTATAACCTAATCGTATGCTAACTGTAATGTAACTGAAACATAACTTTACCATGACCAAGCTCTAACCTAAGCGTATTCTAATTATCACCTAAACGTAACCTAACAGTTATTTAACCGTAATCTAAACGTAACCTAACGGTAACCTAATTATAAAGTAACCGTAACCTAATTGAAACCTAACAGTAACCTAATTGTAGCCTAAATATAATCTAACTGGGACGTAACCGTAATCTAACTGTAACAAACGTTTATCTAATTATAACCTAATCGTATGCTAGCAGTAATGTAACTGTAACACAACTTTACCATGACCAAGCTGTAACCTAAGCGTAATCTAATTATCACCTAAACGTAACCTAATTATAACCGAACAGTTACCTAACCATAATCTAAACGTAACCTAAGTGTAACCTAATTATGAAGTAACCGTAACCAAACTAAAACCTAACAGTAACCTAATTGTAGCCTAAATGTAACCTAACTGGGAATTAACCATAATCTAACTGTAAATAACGTTTACCTAGTTATAACCTAATCATATGCTAAATGTTATGTAACTGTAACATAAATTTACCATGACCAAGCTGTAACTTAAGTGTAATCTAATTATCACCTAAACGTAACTTAATTATAACCTAACCGTAATCTAAGAGTAACTAATCGCAATTGTAACCAAACTGCAAATTAACTGCAACCTAGCGGGAGGTGCATAATATGAAAGAGTGATCAAAGGGCTGCCCAGTCCAATGATATATCACTTGAGGGATGTCGGAAAAGTCAGAAAAATGCTCTCGGTGATACAAATTGGGGGAGGGGGAACGGGAGGTACATAATATGAAAGAGTGATCAAAGGGCTCCAATGCGATGTATCTCATGAGGGGTGTCGAAAAATGTTAGAAAAGTACCGGCTAATTATACTATCAGCTAAATGTCCTGTCGGTTAATCGCCTTTTCGGCTAAATGTCCTCCCGGATAATTGCCACGTTCGGCCAGTTGCCTGTCGGTCAATTGTCTGTATTGCTAAAATTATTACTATATGTCCGTTTCGATCAATTGTCCTGTATGCTGTATGTAAATTTCAGCTAATTGTGTTGTCGGCTATATGTACGTATCGGCTAAATGCACGTCTCAGCTAACTGCAATCTGCTAAATGTCTTGAAGGCTATTTGGTTGTCGGCTAAATGTCTGCGACCGGCTACGGGTCAAACATCTATACTAAAAGTAGTTGAGCTTGAAAATGCATAAATCAAATTAAAAAACATCTTTAAGTAATTCATAGTCATTCTCGGTACTACTGATGAAATCTTTTGTGTAGTGTCTATGCAACGGAATAGCAATAATTTCAGCAATACAGACAATTGGCCGACAGACAACTGGCCGAACGTGGCAATTAGCCGGGAGGACATTTAGCCGAAAAGACGATTAGCCGACAGGACATTTAGCTGATAGTATAATATGCCGGTACTTTTCTAACATTTTTCGACAACCCTCATGAGATACATCACATTGGAGCCCTTTGATCACTCTTTATATTCTATGCAATTCATAATACACCACCTATGTGCCTGTGCAAAAATATTAGTTTAACTTAACTTATACCATAACTTATCATAAATCAAACATATCATAATTTAAAACTCACTATCAGCAATCATCCCTAATGTTTCCCTGTAAATGAACAATAAATTCGATGCACACCATATTCTTATCCAAACATCTTGCACTCTTTGTCTCCCCTTCTTCCGAAATTTCGTTTCCCGTTTTGCTCCCCTTACAGTATCAAGGTTTAAAATCTTTAAAATTCCTTAATATTTTCTTTAATTTTCTGTTTTATTTGTTACTTTAAACTAACAATAAATAGTCAGTCATAAATTTCGTTATCAATTTATTTCACCATATTCATTTCATTAAAAGTTCTTGTAAATTGCCTCCATCGAAAATGTCATTTCTCCCTTTTGCTCCCTCATCCACGGTACCCATATTTTAAAATAAAAACCCTTTAAAACGCTATAATTTTTTTAAATCTTTTCTGCTCAATTTGCCACTTTATTTTAACAATAAACAAACGATCATAAAAATTTCTCCTCCCCTCAACCCCAACTGAAATTGGTATTTCCTCCTCGCCTCTCCCTCTTACCAAGCATCTGAAATTTAAAGTCCTTAATTTTTTTTCGTTTATTATTTTTTTTAATTTATTTGTAAATATTTTCTAAGGTAAGTAAATAATAAGTCGCCGATAAACTTCCGCCCCCCCCCCGCAAAAAAAGAACTAATTCTGCTTATTCCTCTTTTTTTTCCCTCAGATCACAAAATTTTAACCTCAAAAGTCATTGCTTTTTTAAAAACATTTTGTACTCTATTTCAAATGAAAATCAAATTTCAAATTTCAAAGTAATTGCTTAAAAGGCGCAAAGGCCAACATAGTGAAAAAGATTCCAAGCCGGGACTCGAACCCGGGCCATCAGTATAGCGCACTGACGTTCTACCGACTAAACCACTTGGAACGATACCTAGCTCGGAAAATTTCTCACTATTATATGTTGGAAAGGCTACAAACGCAGCACAAGATGGAATATTTATCGTGAGTCACCGACCTGGGACAAACACGAAACATAATTAAATCCAGCATCGATAGAAATTATATTAATACATGGAAATTATTCCAGAGAGAAACATTCGCCTTGCATACAATATTTCACCGACCTGGGACAAACACGAAACACAATTAAATCCAGCATCGATAGAAATTATATTAATACATGGAAATTATTCCAGAGAGAAACATTCGCCTTGCATACAATATTTGGAAATTAATATAATTTCTATCGATGCTGGATTTAATTATGTTTCGTGTTTGTCCCAGGTCGGTGACTCACGATAAATATTCCATCTTGTGCTGCGTTTGTAGCCTTTCCAACATATAATAGTGAGAAATTTTCCGAGCTAGGTATCGTTCCAAGTGGTTTAGTCGGTAGAACGTCAGTGCGCTATACTGATGGCCCGGGTTCGAGTCCCGGCTTGGATTGGTTGATTTTTTGACGGCCGATTATCTACACGAGGGATATAGGCCCGGGGGGGAGTGCCCTCCGTGGGGGTCTTTCTAAGGGAACCTAATCCATATTTACACATGGAAAATCCACGGCTCGAAGAAAACCACGAAAACTCCGAACGATTAGGCCGACGGGCGCGATTGGGATCGAACCCAGCACTTCCCGTCTACCAGCTTCGAACGCAGAACCTCTCGGCCACTGGTGGGGCCCCGGCTTGGAAACTTTTTCACTATGTTGGCCTTTGCGCCTTTTAAGCAATTATTTTGATATTTGAAATTTGATTTTCATTTGAAATATTGTATGCAAGGCGAATGTTTCTCTCTGGAATAATTTCCATGTATTAATATAATTTCTATCGATGCTGGATTTAATTATGTTTCGTGTTTGTCTCAGGTCGGTGACTCACGATAAATATTCCATCTTGTGCTGCGTTTGTAGCCTTTCCAACATATAATAGTGAGAAATTTTCCGAGCTAGGTATCGTTCCAAGTGGTTTAGTCGGTAGAACGTCAGTGCGCTATACTGATGGCCCGGGTTCGAGTCCCGGCTTGGATTGGTTGATTTTTTGACGGCCGATTATCTACACGAGGGATATAGGCCCGGGGGGGAGTGCCCTCCGTGGGGGTCTTTCTAAGGGAACCTAATCCATATTTACACATGGAAAATCCACGGCTCGAAGAAAACCACGAAAACTCCGAACGATTAGGCCGACGGGCGCGATTGGGATCGAACCCAGCACTTCCCGTCTACCAGCTTCGAACGCAGAACCTCTCGGCCACTGGTGGGGCCCCGGCTTGGAAACTTTTTCACTATGTTGACCTTTGCGCCTTTTAAGCAATTACTTTGAAATTTGAAATTTGATTTTCATTTGAAATATTGTATGCAAGGCGAATGTTTCTCTCTGGAATAATTTCCATGTATTAATATAATTTCTATTGATGCTGGATTTAATTATGTTTCGTGTTTGTCTCAGGTCGGTGACTCACGATAAATATTCCATCTTGTGCTGCGTTTGTAGCCTTTCCAACATATAATAGTGAGAAATTTTCCGAGCTAGGTATCGTTCCAAGGGGTTTAGTCGGTAGAACGTCAGTGCGCTATACTGATGGCCCGGGTTCGAGTCCCGGCTTGGAATCTTTTTCACTATGTTGGCCTTTGCGCCTTTTAAGCAATTACTTTGAAATTTGAAATTTGATTTTCATTTGAAATATTGTATGCAAGGCGAATGTTTCTCTCTGGAATAATTTCCATGTATTAATATAATTTTGTACTCTATCTGTTAATTTATTGTAATCATAAATAATCATATAACTATACTCCTCCCCCACAAAAATTGACGCTTGCTCTGACTCTACCCTTACCAAGAACACAAAATTTAGTCTTTTTTTGTCCTATTTCTTATTCTTTAGTAAGGTAAATAAATAAGTCATCAAATAAAATCCCCCCCCTTTTTTTTTCTTTCCCTTATTTAAGTTTAAAATCTTTGAAAGTCTTTTTTTAATACATTTTCAGCTTTATCTGTTTCATATTGAACAATAATTAATCGATTATATAATTTCTTCCACCCCATATAAAATTGACGTTTTCTTTTCTCCCCCCATTATTTCCATGCTCATAAAATTTAAAGTCTCTAAAACTCCTAATTGCAATGTTTTTGCCCTATTTGTAAATCTTTAACAAGTTACATAATCGGTCATCTATTAAATCCCCCCCCCCCCCCCGCCAAAAAAAAAAAAAAATCTGTTTCTTGATTTGTCTTACCCTCAACTCATGAAGCTAAAAAATCTAATTTACAGTCTTTAAAACTTTTTAATTTTTACTTTTTTTTCGTCCTAATTATAAATCTTTATTATCTATAATATTAACTAAATCATTTCACCTATGTACGAAAGTGTTAACAATAAAGCGATAGGTGTACATTTAATTGTGCATAAAAAACATTTTAACTGTATTTTTCAAAGGAAAATGTCTTTAGAGAGATATTTGTAAGGAAAATATTGTGGTTTCTCGTCAACGTGCAAGTAAATTCTCAAACCTTTCGAAATCATTTTATTCCGACTAGCTCAGAAAGAACCATCAAACGTAGATACCAAAGGTGCCTGAGTAATCGACTGAACCGAGTATGTCCATAAAGAAAAAAGAAAAATCATGCGTCTACGTCGATACTTTCCAACACTTACAGAACACTGTAACAAAACTTCGCCGTTTAATAAAGTAAAGAATATATCTAACTAAACATTTGTAATACCTATGACACGTTTGAAAAGCAGATTTCAACAATTGCACCCATAACCTGGAAGGTACTCAAATTCTTTTGTGCAGCTCATATGATATATGCAGCTCATATGAGGCAGTGTATATGATATATTTGTACTGCATATATTTGTACGGATTCTACATACTATGTTAAAATTTAGTTTTGTAAGAAAATACATAAAACAGTTGAAAATTCACCCTCGGCAATTTCTACTTATAGACGGAAACATACTTGAATTCTTTTGTGCATTTCTGTATATAGAAATTTTTATACACGTCAAACAGTATTAAGCTGAAATCTAATTCATGCAAAATCATGCTCAAAATTACTGAAATCACACTTGCAGGAATTATTTTCTATCGGCGGCCCATGTATCCAGTTTTTTGAATATCCCTGTATAGGATTTTATTTGTATGATACAAACATCTCTAAGCATATTAAATGTAGTTGAGCTTGTACATTTATAACTAAAAAAAACCTAACACCTTTAAGAAATTCATACTCATTCTCAGCAATGGTTACGAATTCTTTTGTGTGGTCCTGTATAGGGTTTGTAAAATATGTGCACACCACGTAGTGCGCAAAAATTTAGTTAAACTTAAAAACGCATTCTGTAATTGAAAATGTACTTTCAGCATTAATTTTTAATAGCTATATCGGATACAGTATTGTATCAAAATATTTTATGTTTCCCTGTAAATGAACGCTAAATGAAATGCAGACCATATTCGAATGTAAGCATCTTGTAGTAAATCAAAGTAATGTGTATCTATTTCGTCATGTTTGAAATAGTGTAACGTGATCAAAATACGCTACAAACAGTTTTTCTCGTAGACCATATTGAACCAAGTTCTTTTGTCTGACACCGTAAATAATTGTTAAATGCTCATGTTGTACAGAAAGTAGGCTTAGGACACCTCAGAAATTCATATCAATTTCATTATCTTTGTGAGAGAGTAATATCAATCAAATACGCCGCAAACGATATTTCTTCACATAACGGAATACTTTTGAGTCCCCTATACTCGTACTTTAAGCATTACACATAACATAGTCTATAGTAACAATTTTAAAGTGTGTCTCAATGTACATAAATTTAACTGTGTTTAACATTGTGTAACACTATTAAAATACATCCTAAATAATCCCCCCCCCCCACATAGACCATAATGTAGCGAATACTTTTGAGTGCATCTGTAAATGAACCATGAATGGTGCACCGAACATACCATGATGATTTTCAATATCGTATATCAATTACATGGCAATCCGACTATATTTACGCTAGTTAGAGCACGGATAGACAGACAGACGGACGGACAAACTCAATCCATAAACACTTTTCAACTTTCTTGGGAAGTGTTAAAAATGGAAAAATGTAATGAAAATAAAAGTATTTTAGTGTTATTTAGATTACGAACCGCTACAAAAAACATTCTTATTTGACCGCATCATTTAAAAAATATTTAGTGCTCAGAAATCCCCCCCCCCCCACACACACACCTGAATTTACTCCTGTGCACTTAAAATTTCAAATTGTTAAAACTCCTTTATGTTTTATAACATTCTTGTAAAAATAATCCATAATCTAAATTTTCTTCTGCCTGAAAATTTCACTAAAATTTTTGCCATCCTTCTTTCTGCTAACATCACACAAAGTTTTTAATATTTGGAAAACTTTATTTTTTCTGTCGCATATTTTAGTGCTAACAACAATAAATTGTGTACTATATCTGTAAATGACTACGCTGGGATTTAGATTTATACCCCCTCTACAGATGTACAGTACAAAATATATACAGTTTATTTGTTTAACTTTTCCTCTCCTAATTTTATGAACATCTTATTTTTAACCTTCAATGTTATTTAGATTTTATAAATCTCATAAATTTTATGTTCTAAAAAGAATTCGCACAAAAGATAGTTATTTTAGAATATTTGTACCTGATATATTTCCCCCCTCATTCAATATCTCCCCCTTGATTTTAAATGTAATTGCCTTATGTGAAATAAAATAGTTTTTATACTGCACTAATTTCAATTTTATGTTTGTAAAAGCTGTAAAATAAACCTTAAAAAAAAAAAAAAATTGAAAGTCAAATCGTTTTAATTTTTGCACTTTTATCATAAACAGATTAAAATTCTTTTTACGACTTTTACTGTTATCGAGTCTCCACAAAACAGTGGGCTTTGATCTACGCTTGTAAAGCGAAGACAATTGAAAAAAAAATCCTTCACACCTGAAACCTACTGGAAATTATCACATGTAGCGCTCAGCCGAAGTGGGGTGGGGGTTGGAATCGTGCCAGATAATTGGCCATTTGCTGATTGGAAGAGCTCGCTTGTCAATCATTTGAATTTAGACCATCCTTTCAATTCAGCTAAAATGCCAGCGGCCATCTTTATTTCTTTTTATCTGTGACTGCAGTGAGCTCTTAATGCTAGCCAGTTAGTTTTGACAATGCAAAGAAACAGGAATTTGAGTCACAGTATATAGTAATTTTTGAAAATTGCACCTTTCGCATCTATTTTTTTTTTTTTTTTTTTTTTTTTTTTTTTTTTGTAAATACGATCAATTTTCCCCTCTCCTTTTCACGATGATTATAAAGGGGTAGGGGCATTTGAGGACGAAGGAGACATGACCCGACGCATATTTTCAGTTTTTTCGTAAAGAAGCACGGTCAAAAATCTAATAGATATTACCAATTTATCTCACAAAATTGGAAAAACTGAGTTTCGCAGTGATGCTTAATTTATATAGAAACGAACGTCTTTTAACGTGGCCAAAAGCAATTTTTTGTTTGTTCGTCTTATTAGGTGCGTTCGTAATTATATAAATACGTAGCACCTATAGTCGTCGTTCAGTCCGTCCGTCCGTCTGTCTGTCCGTCCGCATATAACAGAGCAAAAACTACCCGACCGAATGATCTGAAATTTTTAATATATAATTACTGCAAAATTTTGTCGAGCCATTTCCAATCTTATGAAAATCGGATGTATAGTTTAATTACAGGGACAGTCAAAATTTTTTCTTTACATTACGGCCAATGGGAAAAATTATTGCAAGTGAATTTTAATGATGTTACAGACTTCCGAATGGTCTGAAATTTGTAATATATAATTGCTGCAAAATTTTGTCGAGCCGTTTCCAATTTTATGAAAATCGGATGTATAGTTTAATTACAGGGACACCCAAAATTTTTCCGTTACATTACGGCCAATGGGAAAAAATTATAGCAAATGCATTTTAATGATTTTACAGCCTTCCGAATGGTCTGAAATTTTAAATATATAATTGCTGCAAAATTTTGTCGAGCCATTTCAAATTTTATGAAAATCGAAGGTATAGTTTAATTACAAGGACAGTCAAAAGTTTTCCTTTACATTACGGGGAATGGGGAAAAAATTATTGTAAGTGCATTTTAATGATGTTACAGACTATGCACTTATGAAGCGCAAAAAAATATACATTCAGTACAATATGGGGTGCAAAAAATAATTATAAAACTAGTTATAGTACGAACGCACCTCATTTGCCACGTTTGACGAGCAATTTCCAACTTGTATTTAAATTATGGGGAGGAATTAACTAATATTTCAACTGTATATTTTAAACCTTAACTGCTGAGGTGGGGTGTTTTGCACCCCAGAGAAATTTAAATTCTGAAATATTGCTATTTTGCATTACTAGATGTACGCTTACCCGTGTTTCTGCACATAACGTACATTTGAGCTGTTTTTACACAAGTAAATGAATAATTCTCAAGAAATTTGAGGTTTAATTTGCTAAATTTTGTGGAGTGCACAAGAATTAAAATTTTGGTGTTTAACATCCCACCTCATCACTTACGTTCTAAAAAAAAAAAAAAATCACCTCCCCACTTGAGGGTAAATTGCTTTGATATTGTTTCATGACTTTTCAATAATTTTATCACATTTGATAATATTTAACAATTTATTACTTAAACGTCAAAACATCGAAATTTTTGTGAAATCGCTGTTATATTACTTCATGAAGTGGTAATCGTTTTTTTAGAGGGGGGGGGGGAGTCAGCAGAGAAGGAAAGAACTATTTCTTTTGAGTGTTTATCCTATTGCCGTACTGACCGGCGTTGAAAAGTATACTAGTGTTTTATTTAGAGCATATGTAGTTAATATGCTTTTGTTTATTAAATGAAATTTTGAAACGCCAATTCTTTATCCACAAGATTGTCGTTTGGGGACTGAAGTGAAACTTTAATCATTTTGTATTTTTCAATTTTTGAGCTTATTTATTGGCAATATAATTTTGTTACAAGTTTAAAAAAAGATTTTTCAGAAATTTTAGCATGGATGCCTTGAGTTGTTACAAATTCATTGGAATGAGAATTTTACAAAAATTTTAATTGCAACAGATGTTACAACTAAATATCTTGTATAGCTGTTATTCTGTAAATACTTTGAAGCCTTTTTTTTTTTCTTTAAAGCGCATTTATCTTTGTGCGCAATCTCATTTGAAAACTAATTATTAGACACTAGAAAAGTTGCATATTAATAATTTTCTTGTATACTCTTATAACCTAAATTTAGATTGATTTTTGTCGTAAAAAATTCTCTTGTAAAATTTAAATTTTGATAAATTTAGTAAATGATTATAAAATCCATTATGTTAATGATTTTTAACGTTTAGGGGAAAGTAGGGTAATTACTCTCAGAAGGGTAATCCCGCTAACCCAATATCTCTAAACAGAATAGAATTAAAAACGTGCGATCGGTACCGGCACTTAGCGAACTTCATCCTAAGTTCCCAATAAGGATATAGTGACCGTCTAAAGAAAAGTATTTTTGTGTCCTCACGTTATTAGTTTGCAGTTGTTTAATTATAAAATTCTACAACATCTAACTTGAAGGTAATTGTACACTCTCATTTTCAAATATTAATTTACTCATTATGTCTACAAAATATATACATTTAGCTGTACTTACATGCTTTTATTTATTTTTGTAGTGCGTTGTTACGCCAATTATAATGCATTAAAATCCAACATGGCGATAACAGGTAATGGCTCTCGCGTGGAATTCCAGAAGAACTGTTGCCAGTGGGAACTTTTTAAAATTCAAATTTATTAACACCACTTTATTGAAATTGTAAAATTCCCCTGTTTACGCCTTAACTAATATGTCATTAAACAAGGAGAATTTTAAGAGTTCAAAAAAAGTGTGGGAAATCAAAAAACCTTAATTTAAAAGTTGTCCACTATATGTGTAACGAATTATGTGTAAAGTAGTCCCAAAAAGCCTGCTGTGTTGTGAACAGCCCACACAACTACATATGTGACTTTTGTCTTACTTAAATGTTGTATTCAAACTCTGAGCGCCATTACCCTACCATGTCGGGCATTACCGCTCAATCGATGGTTATTTAAATAAAACGATAAAAAAAAATCCTATAACTTTTATTCAAATTAGTTGATTGCAAATTGTTCCTTATGCATTGGAGTTATACTTCGTTAGTAAAATATTGATTTTTTGTTTGTCTAAATTTGACTAGCTATTTGTGTTTTCCCTTAAGTGAGCGCCATTCCCCTACTTTCCCGTAAATGCGTGTAATGTTAAAATTGTTGTATAAGCAAAAATAAATAAAATTATAAGTAGAATATTTAAAATCTTACGCGCAAAAATGCATAGTTTTAATATTCATATTTTCAAAAAGCCATTTTTGTCGTTATAATTTTAATTCTGATATATATACATACATTTGAATGCCTGTTTCAAGCCATAAGAAAGTAAGAAAAAATTGTTTCATCCATTGGTTTTGAAACTTCAATTTTTACCTTACTAGTTTGATTTTTAGGCTGCTCAACATGGATTTCCCCCCTTTCATAAGCGCCTAATAATAAATTTTAAAGATATATTTTATTTAAGCAGTTTATTTTCAAATGTTTTTTCAGATATGAAATATTCAGCCGTTGAATGTTTTTTCTGAGTAGAATAATTTTAAAATCTGGATATCGCCTTTTGGGGCAGTTTTATTGTCCCTGTAGGAATTCAAACACAGCTTTTTTATAAGCTTTTTCAATAGCAATTTAAAAAATGTTTTTGAGAGGGTCTTACCTTATATTTTCTTCGATAATTAAAGATGGCGAAAGATCAGTTTTGATGACTGAATGTAGCGACAAGTCGTGAGGGTTTATTGCGTTGCCGGTTTAAAGGACGGTAGTCTAATTTCTCTTCAATCGTATTTTCTTGAGTATTATGATAGTTTTTGAGTCTTATATTTCTACACTAAATTCTGTCTGGATAATGTAGCCTTTTTACTATTTTATTTTTGCGCCCTAAATTCAGGTTTTGTAATTTTGTTTATTTATTTTTTTTAAAATCTGGTGTACTTTTCTTTCATATAGATATCTCCGAAAATAATATATATATATTTTTTTTGGTTAGCTAATTTCCTTAATTTTTGAGTTTACTACGCAACGAGGTTGCTTCATCCAGAGTTTTTCTTTTCGTGGGCACGAAGCATACATGCGTTTTTAAATTTCATTGCAAGTTCAAAGATGTTAGAAATTCCTACTCAAATGTTGCTGCGACCAGTGATTTGCTTTTTAAGAGCGTGAAGCTCACGTACACGAGTTTTCATGAACGCGTCATTGCAAAATTCCACACATGTTCATGATTCTTATGCATTAAGGTTGCTGCACTCAGCGGTTCCATCGGTGTGAGGCGTTATACATTCGTTTTAGTGTTTGTGGCATTAGGGTGGAGTGGTTTGATTATTGACCACTTTTCATAAAGGTCCATGTATCTCAACTGAAACAAATTTTTATTGAAAGAATATTTATACAATTGCTAAAACAGTGTACAATGGGAAAAATATATACAACATTTAAAATCTACATGACATTTAAAATATGACATTTTAAATACCAAAACTACATTAAACGATCAAATTTTTAATACACGGAGAATCCCTAACAATCTTAGTTTTATTGTTTAAAAATTATATTAATAAAATTCAAAATTATGTGATCAATAATCACCCTGGAAACGGGGTATTTTTGGTCAGAGGTGGGGGCGATTTATCGTTATTTTGTGATCAAATAAATATTAAACACAAACTTTAAATGAATGAATGAAACATTCTGTGAATAAATTTATTACATATTGTCTGTAAATATAAACAGTTAGGAAAGAAGTTAAACAATAAAGAACATAACTAAAATGATTCTAACTTGAAATAGATTTCACTAATTTATGTATAAGACATTTGTATTTAAGGTATGTAGCTTGCATTTCATCTTCCTGAATCTGCAATGGCCCTGTCTAAATGACGCACAACGTACAAATTAGCGCTTCACAGGTGGAAGATGAGTTTCCTTTGAAAAGCTATAATTTCTTGCAGAATCTTGCAAAAATTTGCAAGACAAAAGGTCAACCTCAATAGTCATAACATGGACTCTGTATAGCACCTGTTCATAGTAGACAGCTTAGTAAATCGTTACATATAGGGATAATTGTATTTTGCTTAATTTATATTTGGCAGAATCAAGTGTTTTTCAGATGCGAAATTGGGTTCGTCGCAGTTGAGTTGGCCCCAGTTTTCGTCTCAGTTGAGTTGGCCCCGGTTTTCGTCTCAGTTGAGTTGGCCCCGGTTTTCGTCTCAGTTGAGTTGGCCCCGGTTTTCGTCTCAGTTGAGTTGGCCCCGGTTTTCGTCTCAGTTGAGTTGGCCCCGGTTTTCGTCTCAGTTGAGTTGGCCCCGGTTTTCGTCTCAGTTGAGTTGGCCCCGGATTTCGTCTCAGTTGAGTTGGCCCCGGATTTCGTCTCAGTTGAGTTGGCCCCGGATTTCGTCTCAGTTGAGTTGGCCCCGGATTTCGTCTCAGTTGAGTTGGCCCCGGATTTCGTCTCAGTTGAGTTGGCCCCGGATTTCGTCTCAGTTGAGTTGGCCCCGGATTTCGTCTCAGTTGAGTTGGCCCCGGATTTCGTCTCAGTTGAGTTGGCCCCGGATTTCGTCTCAGTTGAGTTGGCCCCGGTTTTCGTCTCAGTTGAGTTGGCCCCGGTTTTCGTCTCAGTTGAGTTGGCCCCGGTTTTCGTCTCAGTTGAGTTGGCCCCGGTTTTCGTCTCAGTTGAGTTGGCCCCGGTTTTCGTCTCAGTTGAGTTGGCCCCGGTTTTCGTCTCAGTTGAGTTGGCCCCGGTTTTCGTCTCAGTTGAGTTGGCCCCGGTTTTCGTCTCAGTTGAGTTGGCCCCGGTTTTCGTCTCAGTTGAGTTGGCCCCGGTTTTCGTCTCAGTTGAGTTGGCCCCGGTTTTCGTCTCAGTTGAGTTGGCCCCGGTTTTCGTCTCAGTTGAGTTGGCCCCGGTTTTCGTCTCAGTTGAGTTGGCCCCGGTTTTCGTCTCAGTTGAGTTGGCCCCGGTTTTCGTCTCAGTTGAGTTGGCCCCGGTTTTCGTCTCAGTTGAGTTGGCCCCGGTTTTCGTCTCAGTTGAGTTGGCCCCGGTTTTCGTCTCAGTTGAGTTGGCCCCGGTTTTCGTCTCAGTTGAGTTGGCCCCGGTTTTCGTCTCAGTTGAGTTGGCCCCGGTTTTCGTCTCAGTTGAGTTGGCCCCGGTTTTCGTCTCAGTTGAGTTGGCCCCGGTTTTCGTCTCAGTTGAGTTGGCCCCGGTTTTCGTCTCAGTTGAGTTGGCCCCGGTTTTCGTCTCAGTTGAGTTGGCCCCGGTTTTCGTCTCAGTTGAGTTGGCCCCGGTTTTCGTCTCAGTTGAGTTGGCCCCGGTTTTCGTCTCAGTTGAGTTGGCCCCGGTTTTCGTCTCAGTTGAGTTGGCCCCCGTTTTCGTCTCAGTTGAGTTGGCCCCCGTTTTCGTCTCAGTTGAGTTGGCCCCCGTTTTCGTCGCAGTTGAGTTGGCCCCAGTTTCAGATAGTGCACTGAAAATCCATCCACCAGGTAGCAATTGTTTGCGAGATGGCCACTGACCCTACCACAGGCGGAAAGTTGTACACATTTCCTGAAACACTGATTTTTTGGTTTAACACTTTTGAAGGAAGAGTGTGATATGTCCTTGGTATTGTTATATTTTTGCCTCAAAATAAAAATGATCATAAATTTAGAACATGTTGTAAAAGTGTTGATATAAATATCTTGATCAGGCTTCCCAGCAAATGAAATTGCTGGCCAGCAGCAAGATAGGTGCTGGCAATGATGGAGAAATGCTGCCTAATGTTCTACCACTGCCGAACAGCTTCAGTCAACTTTGCTGTTGGAAATCAGATAAAATTTTGAAGGGCCTCCGATTTATCTGTTGCGCTGGCTTACCACACCATGGAAGTGCACACATGTTTGCTGTATTATCGCTGGGAACACTTACGCTAGGTGGCGTAATTCATCTAAGTTAAAAAAAATTCACTAATTCTAATTTTTCTTCAAATATTTTAATCTGAAGTGTAAAAATATTTAAACAATTATGTTTCAAGTTTAATAATTTATTAGACTTTTAAATATTTTATCAAGTCTATATTTAAAGTAAGTTATTTGTATCAACCCGCGGCAGATTAATGAATTTGAACACAAATCTGAAATGAATATCCTAACACAATTTGAGCTGTCAAGCTATTTTTTGTTTGAAACTGTGAATGATATAGCACCACTGCCACCAACAAAATAAGTAAATGAATAAATTCTTTATCAAGGCACTTTTTTTTCTTAAATCTGGTTTTACTAAATTACAAAGGATTTCCGTTTTCGTAATTTACACAGTTGAGAATCTATCAACTTATAAAATATATGATTTCTATACAATACAATAATTACTCTAAAAGTTTAATGATTGGGGACGCAAATCCCAAAAGAAACAAACTTGAGATAGTTTAATGAGAACGTCAAAACAGCGAGGTATCGTAGAATACATTGAAAGTACTTGTTCATGTCCAGTCACGAAAACCAAACAGCACCAGCGCGGTTTGTACTTGGGAGGGTGACCACATGGAAACAGCTGTAAGTTCAGACATTTCTATAATCTGTTGGTGAATCTAGCTCATAGAAAAACGGGGCGTTATTCTATAATACATTTTCTGTAAGTTTTTTTTATAGAATTCTAAAAGAAATTTTTGTAAGGGAAAGTGCTGGGCCAGCAAAGGAATAGCAGTAGGTAGGGGCTGGCACTGCAGGAAAAGTGCCGGATTGAAGTAAAATGTTGGCATACCAGTGGTGGCCTGCTGTTGGCCATCACTGATGGGCCAGCTGCATTCCGCACGCACACTTTTGTACTGTTTTAAGTGACGACACCATTGCACTTTACCGCTAATGGTAGGTGCTGGCTGCCATCTTTGTTCCAGCTTATGGCCCGCTATTTCTTTCTTTGCTGGGTTAGTCTAAACATATGTTCATTTAACGTGTTTTTTAACGTTTTGAGCGCCAGTGTGATACTCATGTTCAAAATTAAGACTTTTGAGATTTGGTCGATTATCTCCAGATCTATTGGACCGATTTCATTAAGTATGTACATAGTTTTATATAATGGAAAAAATAACCATTCAAGAGTTATAATACACACGCATGATCATGCGCAATGCTCATCAGCGTTGGAAAGTATAAAAACGCTTACAATACTGAACGATATTGGTTTAACCCCCTCACTGACAAGCCCGTGTTAATACGTTCACTAAGCTCCAGGTTTCACTGCAATACAAGCAATATTTAAAGTAATATAATTCTATTGATTTAATGTATTTTTAATACATTGAACAATGATTAATACCTCCAAGGATTGCATTCATATTCGTTATTAAGTTTTTTTTTAAATGTTCAAAGAATCATTTCTTTTAGCATTTAAAACAAAATTCAGAGAAAACAACATTACAATTTTGCCCTTTTCCAAGACAGTCGGAGGGTTAATAGGGGTTATGGTCGCCTCTTACGGTTATACAGCTCTCACAACGTGACCTCATACTAGAAATCTTGCTGTTTACGGGTCCCTGTGGCAGTTGGTCTGATTCCTCCAGCAAAGCTGATATCAAGTCTTGGGCAATTCTTGGTAGCGGAAAGGGTTGCAATTGCGCTCCTAGAGCGTGTTTTAGACATGTTTAGGTATGGAGATCTGGCTGGCTAATATATCCGTGACTAATCCCCTCTTTCCAGAAATTCCCAGATGAGCTCTGTGGGCACGTTATTCATCCAGTAAAACGAAAGTAGGGACAGCTGCAACCTAAAAATGCAAATAGAGGGGTCCACGATCTCATCCCCTATACCTCACGCCAGTCAGAGCTTCATCGAAACACATGGATGTGTGTGCGTTCCTCCAACATGCTTCCCCAGTCCACCAAGCTTCCGCTTCCATAGTGGTCTCTTTCTCGGACGTTGGAGGGCAGGTAGTGAGACCTTGGTTCTGTCCAGATGAAAGTACATTGAGAATTAGTATTTAGTCTGAACCCACACTAATTAGTGACAAGAACGGTTGAAAATTCATCCATCGAGGAACTCTGTAGCATACTAAATGGCATTAGTGTATGCGGAAGTCAGCAGAACACAAACAGGTCTTGCAAAAACGGCCTTATACCATGTAGCATTCTGTAAATAGTAATATTTGAAATTCTGCTTCGTGTGCCAGCAAAAATGTCACACGAAAGCTGATGATCTTTAGCGCTGCTGTTACGCCAGGTTATAGCGCTCTTCATGGGCGGTCCTTGCTATTCGATGATCTTGCCCAAGCTTAATTTCTATGTATCCACTATCCTTAAATGGTTTATTAGTTGGACACGATGTTGGGTGTTAAACTGAATTCTATCGACATTGTAGCCCTGCGAATTGTTCCTGGCCTGCCTAGGAGTTTCTGTAAGATTCCCCTCTCATTCCATCATAACGTTGATGGTTACTCATTTTTACTGCTTGTTTTGCCATTCTTGTAAAAAAAAAACCAAACTCGTAGATAATCTGCGAGGTGTGCGAACGAACGAAACGCGGAAATTGCCACGTGCTCTCATAAAGCCTTCCTCTACTCACTACGCTCATACACGCGCGTGCTCGCTTATGTATTTGAAACTAAAAATTTGCATCTTTGTTTGGAAGCCTTAGTTTTACTTTTCGTTCAGTACTTTTCATGAAATTGGACAAAATATGAAAACTATCAATTTTGAACATTAGTGTATATCCCACTTATTTTTACAGAAGATTTGCACCAGAATTTTTAAACACCATTTTGTTTTTTTTTACTTTGGCAACAAAGTCCTAAGATTGCATTTTCTTATTTTCAAATGTTTCGAGAAGTCCGGTATGAAATCAGCATTACTTAAACACAAATACTGGACCCTGAAACGGTTAATGTAGTTTCCATACATAAATCGAAATAAACAATGTTAATTATCTGAATATAAATGTTAAATTTCAAACTCACCCCGGTATTTCAAGAAATGTATAGACAAAGGTCATTTCTAATTTATCAAATTTGTTTTATGAGTTGCTGAAAAAAACAATGGTCCACTCTTAGTGCTGCCATATGAATTTGAAAAGTTTTGCATGCAGGTGTCGCCGTCTAAAATCCTCAAATAGTAAACATTTCTTCACTTTTTGCGAGTTTTTAAATGCTCATTTATTACATCACAAAAATTTGCCTCATGCTCATAAATGTTAACCTCATCTGATTAGGAATGACCCCTTGTATAAAGGGTTATGTTTAGCCCTCTTTACATAATTTATATACTCGTACAGTATCCATATATGAATAGATGTATATTCTATGCATATTTATCTTTCTACAGGGTCCATCAAAAGGAATAGTACTCGGGTTTTGATCATTTTTCTACTGTTTTATATACAAAATTTTAATGTCAAATGAATCTTAGAATATGCATAATATAAAAGTGGTTCGATATGTTCCTCTCATTTAAACAACTATTTCAGCCCTTTTCAACGATTCTCTTTGAACCTCTAGTAACCTCGAGAATGGCTGGTGGAAAAATTGAACACTTGCATCAAAAATGCCAATTTCTTCACCAAGCTGGAGCTTAAGACATGGAGCTTCATTAAGACCTTAATGCAGTTGCTAGATATTTTCAGCGATTCTCTCGCATCTGTCTTCCAGTTAAATTTGCTGTATGATAGCCGACACTTCGTCTCCTTCAATTTGGCAATGGAATTGCTTATCTTTCGACTTGTTGGTGCACTGTCTTCTATAAGTTCTTTCCTAAAGAGTTATACCCCCAGCGGATACTTTTTTGGGGTATTCACGGGCTTCGCAACTCCGGGCACCTGAACGATCTTTCTCTTTTTCTTCACTTATTTCTCTTGTCTTTCTTTCCTCTTTGTTTCACTCTCATTGTTGTTTCCTCTTTGGAGGTGAGTAATTCTGCATAAGCTGATATTATCCTGTTTTTATATACTTAAGTAGAATCTTAAAAAAAACACTCGTTTTCCATGTCCCTGGAAAGGGGATACTGGCAGTTGAGGGAAACCAACAAGCTGCTTTGGGCTCTGCTTCAAGTAGAACACATGTGCATATTAGTCGCGTGTGCATCAATCTTTTGGTCAGCTAACTTGTCACTGGCTGGGGATAAAGTGAGCGGTCAGTTACAAGTCATTTTGTTGACAGACATAGGAGTGGCAAGTGAACAAATAGGTTCTGGATAGCGCTGGTGTATGCACGTGCATCCCTTCTTGGTCTCACTAGTAGGTTGTGCTTCCTGGTTCTCAATTGTACAGAGTGGTTAAAATTAAACTGAAGGTGCGCGGCGGTTATAGCTCCGCTTCTACTTAACGGATCCGAATGAAACTTCAAATATGTTGTGCAAATCATTCGGCCGAGGTTTTCGTAAAAAGTTAGACAATTCGACACCAGGTGGCGCTTTAACGACGTAAATAGAAAGATAAAATGTTCCGTTATTCTCTGATTTTTAAACTGTTATTTACACACCTGTGTGCTCTGTGTGCATACCTCTCCAGTCAACAATATTCTGTAAGCGTTCGACTGAGTTAACGTTAGCACGCAACATATCTGTGGGAATGAGGAAGACATGGCGTACGATGCTAGCTTTCAAGTCCACTTCCTTTTGTTAAGTCTTTTATAAACACGACCTTTGAGAAAACCCCACAGCCAAAAGTTACAAGGATTCAGATCTGGTGAATTTGATGGCCGGGCATTCGGGAAAGTACACGCGATACCATGTTAATCAGGGAAGTTAGCCTGAATCGCGTTCTTTGCACGCCTCACCGTATGAGCAGTTGCCCCATTTTGCGTGAACGTTGTCGTTGCCAAACAGCCTCTTTGTCTTAACGCCGAAACAATATTTTCAGGAGACTCCCGTATTGGTCACTTGTTATTGTACACTGTAAAAACCATTTTATTGCGATTTCCTCGAAGAATTACGGGCGAAAATGAAATTCACTGTGAATCCAGACCATGCCCTGAAGTATGATAATGTAGCAGCTGTTGTTGCCACATTCCACCAATCCTCATACCATGCAGTTCTATGTGTTCAAAGCACCATCTAAGTGGAAATAAGGCTTGTCTGCCCATAATATATGCGATGGCCAGTACTCATCTATTTCCATTCTCACTAGAAAACTCAAGGCAAAATTAAGACAGAAAGAGTGATAAGGCGGTTTCAAATGTTACGCGAAATGCATTTTCAAGGGAAGAGAAACAGAAATTTGCGTAACATGCGCATGGTTACCCACGTAATTGCTTGTGCTATTGAGCGGTCACTTAAATTTGTAGCATTTGAAGATGCTTGCAGATGCTTCAGCTGTTGTAATTGCAACTTCCTCAGTAATCACATGCTCAGTTGCACGTCGTCTCCTTCCCAGTGGAACACCCAGAGAAGCGGTTTCGTCAAACTTACGAATCATACCTTTAACTGCACTTACGAACAAGTATCCTCTCCTTAAGTTTTTCATCCGCCGATAAACAGTGATGCCGAAGCATTTGCCTCATTCTTATAGTTTTAGAATCAATATGCGTTCATTCCTGTTCAGTCTTGGCGCAGCATATCCCTAAAGGAACTTTGAGCCATTAATACGCAACCAATCATTCTTGCTCAGCGGTATGTTCGTTGTGGACGAATGATTACTTTGAACGATACGTATGTATTTTACAGCGAAATTACATTAGCACATGGTTTTAGCTGTTCAGCGTCATCTGGTGAAATTTCAAAATTTTGAGATCATTCGCCGCGTGATCTGCATAACAAAATTGCAGTTTCATTCGAATCCGTTCAGTAGAACCGGAGCTATAAGACTCGGAGTATCGTCAATTTAATTTTAACCATCTGTACTTACTTTTTACTGTGGATGGAATTACTTAACTTTCTTCTATTTCTCTTCTACGTAAAGAGCAACAAATTGTACAGAAAACTTCATTCTATTTGTGATTAAACCCACGGGCAGACTATAAAAGACTTATTTTAAGAAAACTTCACAGTTTATCTAACATTCAAGTTTATTTTCGGATGTTATTCACTTACAATGCCGTTTTCAGATATGCTTGTTGAGGTTCCTTCAGTCATCCTTTATCAACATCCTCTACAAACATTGAAATAAGTTGTTTCTGCCCCGGTACGTCACACTAAATACAAACCGTAGTACAATATGCGAACCAGAACACACCCCATGGTAATCTTTTTTAAAGCATGCAGGATATAATTTTAAATTCTGCTTCATTTAACCTTTCAAAGTATTCTTTTACACTTTTGACATCTGGATAGGAATGCCGTCCACATTTTCTCATTGTACCTTTTTTTTTATACTACGACACAGTTGATTCCCCTTTTTGTTTTTATTTTGGCGTAGCAGGTCCCCGATGCTATTTTGTGCCATAAAGCCTCATACAACCAACCAACCAACCAACCAAAGAAGAATATTAATTCTCCACAAAGAAATAACTTTTACAAAATTTATAATAACAAAATATCATAGATGCACGCTGTATTTTTATTTATCGGAATGGGCAAGTACTTCCTTCGAAGCACCTTATTCTCACTGACAGCCTACTTTTCCAACTGGAGTTACAGCTTCCTAACTGAGCTGTTCTTTTCGACCTTATATTCCAAACCCTCTGATTTAAATGCATCCATAAAACTACCTATCGTGTTTCCGTTACCTGCGCTCACACAGGGGGAAACCTTCTGTTATTCATGGTCTTCGCAACCTCTGGCACCTGAACCTTCTTTATAGTTTCCTCTCCTTTCTCTTGTCTTTCCTTTCCTCTTTGCTTCACCCTCGTTGTGGTTTAGTCTTTGAAGATGAGAGCAATTCTGTATAGGCCGATAACATCCTGTCTATATAGACATAACTATAAATTGCCCATCTGTTTACCGTGCGTGGCGACCCGTGTCCCTGGAAAGGGGAACTAGGCAGTTGAGAGAAACCAACACACTGCTTTGGCCTCTGTTTCATGTAGACAGGAGTTTCATATTGGTGCCGTACGCATCAATCAGCTGGTCAGCTGACTTGTCACTGGTTAGATATCAAGTGAGTGGGTAATTGCTAGTCATCTCGTTAAGGATTGTCTTGTGAACGTAAGGGCCCTAGTTAGCACTGTTGCGCGATTGTGCATACCCTTGTTGGACACTGTAGTAGAGGGTGCGGCCGGGATCTGAATTATTTTTTTCTAATATGGATGGAAGAACTTCATTTCCTCCTATCACTCTCCAATGTAGAGAGCAGCAAAGTGTACAGAAGATTTAATTCATTCGATTTTTAGGTGCGTTCGTAATTATATAAATACGTAGCACCTATAGTCGTCGTTCAGTCCGTCTGTCCGCATGTAACAGAGCAAAAACTACCCAACCGAATGGTCTGAAATTTTAAATATGATTTTTTCAAAATTTTGTCGAGCCATTTCAAATTTAATGAAAATCGGATGTATAGTTTAATTACAGGGACAGTCAAAAGTTTTTCTTTACATTACGGCCAATGGGAAATATTATTGCAAGTGCATTTTAATGATATTACAGCCTTCCGAATGGTCTGAAATTTTAAAGATATAATTGTTGCAAAATTTTGTTGAGCTATTTCAAATTTTAGGAAAATCGGATGTATAGTTTAATTACAGGGACAGTCAAAAGTGTTCCGTTACATTACGGGGAATGGGAAAAAAATATTGGAAGTGCATTTTAATGATGTATCAGACTATGCGCTTTATGAAGTGCAAAAAATTATACATTCAGTACAATATGGGGTGCAAAAAATAATTATAAAACTAGTTATAGTACGAACGCACCTCATTTGCCACGTTTGACGAGCAATTTCCAACTTGTTTATTAAACGTAATGAGTCTTTCAGATAGTTCATTTAAAAGAACTTCATCGTTTCTTTTTGGTATAACATTCCAGTCGGTTCTTGAATATGGCTATTCGCTTAAAAAACACAGCCTGGAGATGCACTGTTGGTCTCACAATTTGTCTTTAATTCCACAATAGGCTCCTTTTCTGTTTCTGTACAAGAACATCAAACTTTAAATACAACCATTGGTGTAACTTCTGAACCAGAAATTTTTTCTCTTAAAGGAATAACTTCTAGAAAAATTTAAAATCAATAGCATAGATGTTCATTTACACGGATTGTAATTCGGCGTGCAAGTGCTTCCTACAAGACATTCTCAATTTAAATGGACCTACTCTACCAAATAGAATTAAAGTTGGATATTAAATAATTTATTATTACCATTAAGTGAGATTACAAAATGGCAACAGTTGCCGAGAACAACGAAAAGGTAAGATTACAAAATAACAAGAGTAGTAAAATCACAAAGGCAATGACTGAGTCTAAACAGTAGATTTATAGTAGTAATGAAAGGCCGATAATATCCGACAATGGCCTTGGAAGCAAGAAAGGGGAGGTCATGCCTCCGAATGACACCGTCATTTACTAATTGATTGAAGGACTTGTTGACAAGACCTTTGTACAAATGGTGAAGGTCAGGACTTTGACCTCGTCGACATAGTGCAGGTCCTTAACGGCACGAATAAAGTCAGGATGATCGCCTTAGTAACTGACTTTCTGACGGTTGAAGTCATTAATTTCGATCGTATCCGGTGACCTGCACGTCAACGACGGTCGCAGCACTGTCCTCAATGAGATCGGGCTTCCGAAGACCACGGTCGGTTACAATACGTGGTTCGATGAGAGACCTTTTGAATTCATTGTTAACATTAGCTATGTAGTGTACCAGTCGGTCATGACGACGGATTCTCCATCCGTGCGTCCGTGGACACTGTTGTATGGTATGGTGTGGTACGTGGTCTCTGTCAAGCCACACCCGTGGCGACACATTCGACTTTCCTGAGACCGAATGCCACGGGTGAGGCGAACCCTGGATGGCAGAGCGTTTATTCTAAGTTTGATCAAGTTGATTAAGTCTCTACCAGTAAGAAAATTATTAGGTCGAAATTATGAGCCATTTTGACCAGCAACCAGGCTGGCCAAATCTAAATCGCGGCCATCATTGGAGAGATAGTTCTTGAAAAATTCACCAATGGCTTTAGAAGATGTAAAATGCCGACCAGAAAGGTACGTACTACTTAAGGTATCCACTCCGCGCTTTTATCCCCAACTCCTCTCCGTAGTTTTAAATGCCAGCGTAAGGGTCATACTAACACTACCTGCCATAGCTCTGTTACCTGTTCACGTAGTTCAGAAATCGGGCATGACGGTGAACCTTGCGAAAAACCTGGATGCTGCACTAACTGTAAAGGTGATCATATAGCATATTCTCGCATATGTCCTAATTCTGATCCTTGAAAAGGTAGTTATTGCTATCAAAATTACCCCTAAAATTTCTTACCCTGATGTTCGCAAACTTGTTGAAAACATAACGCGATCTGTTGCAGTTTTCTTACTCTGGTTTACTAAAGTAACAACCCAAATCTGAAACACACTTAATCTCCCATACTAAGTATTCCTTTCCACGAAGAAATTCACCAATGACAAGAACCACTCAGCTGCCCAAACTCTTCATGTCTGTTGTGAAAATAAATGATATGCTTCAACATAATTAGAACGCTGACCACCATCATCAGAACCTGTTAAAATAGGATACAAATTTAGTTACACATTTTTAGTAATCCAAAAAGTCGTCATCCTGAGGAATTTCATGAAACCTGGTGTTTGTCCAACTAAAAAATTTAACGACCCTCAAGGGGATATATCCTCTAGGTATTCACGGGATTTTCAACCCCAGGCACCTGAGCGATCTTTCGCTATTTACTCTTGTCTATACTTTGCTCTTTAAGTCTTTGAGGTTTCATTTTTAGAGGTAAGGGAAATTCTGCGTAAGCAGATATCATTCTATCTATATCGACTCATGGAGAATCCTAAACAAACCATGTGTTTGCCGTGCATGGCGACCCGTGTCCCTAGAAAGGGGGATCCTGGCAGTTGAGGGAAACCAACACACTGCTTTGGCCTCTGCTTCAGGTAGACGGGAGGTGCATATTGGTCCCGTATGAATCAATGCTCATCTGACTTGTCACTGGCTAAAGGAAGAAGTGAGCGGGGAATTACTAGTCATCTGGTTAAGGGTGGAGACTGACATAGGATTGTCTTGTGCCCATAAAGGCCCTGGTCAGCACATCTGCATGAATGTGGTAACCTTGTTGTGCTCGGCAGTGGATGGTGTGGCTGGGGGTCTGAATTATTTTTTTTACTATGGATGGAAATACCGCACTTCCTTGTATTTCTCTCGCACGTAGAGCAACAAAATGTACAGAAAAATTAATTCACTCACTTTTTTGTAATTACTCTGATAGTATTTTCAGGAGTACTTTGAAATGTTTTTGCGATAAGAACGGTAGTCTGTTTTAGATGTTAATTTACTTATAGTGGAGTCTCAGGATTTCTGGTGGAGGTATATTCCAAACAATCGATATCTCTCAAATTGCTCTACTACAATACGACTTTTTCAGTCTCCGTTTAGGCTCATAAATCTCTAAATATAAGTCATCGTGTAAAATCCCAACCGGAACTTTTATTTTGTACAAAAGAACTTTTAGAAATTTAAAACAATAAAATGTCAGATGTACGCCGTATAACAATTCGTCGGAATGAGATAGTGTTGCCCGCAAATCGCATCATTCTGACATTCAGTAGCCCTACTACCTACGAGAATAAAAGCTGCATATCTGAGCTGTCCTGTCCGATCTTATATTCCTAACTCCCTCCGTTTCTTTAAATGCCAGCGTTATGGACATACAAACACTACCTGCCGTGGCTTTTACCTATGCACGTTGTGCGAAAGTAGACCACGACAGTAATCTTAATATAATTCTGAACGCTGTGTAAACAGTAAGGCTGACCATGCAGTATACTCACGCTCTTACCCAAACTGGATCTATAAAAAAACTTTAGCAGCAAAAATAACGCAAAAACTTTCTTACCCTGAAGCTCGTAAACTTATTGAATCTAGGACCCCATCTGTTCGGGTATCTTATTCCAGTATACTAAAACAATTAAAATCTGAGGCACATAAGCACCTAGATCGAATCCTTCTTTCCACCAAGTAATTTACTTGGGACACAATCCATCACTAAAAATTAAAAACATCCGTAGTGTGAAATTTACCCCTAATACAATACCTATACTAAAACTTTTGCCATCATAATCAGAACAGGTTAAAATAAAATATAATGATCCTGCTGTTCATATTGCATACCTTTTTGGTTTTCGAATCGCAAACTCTAAGTCACTCTAAAAAGCAAACTGAACAGAAACCTGGGCAAACATTGCACAAACCTATTTGTTCAACTCAGAAACCAAACCAGAAATCTTGTGCACAGAAAGGTAGAAAGAAATCCTCAAGTCATGCCCTTCACAGTGGAAAACTGTTAGAGAAAGGAATAAGAAACCCCAAACAGTCACTAATATAAAAGATTCCAAACAGCTACTCCAATAATGAAGAGGCTATGGAATCGGATTCATATAGTTCAATAGAGGGCCGATGAAGAAAATACTGTGCTTAAAGAATTCGACCCTATATGATTTACATAGTTTTTTAAAAACATGTTTTGCAAACTTTTTTTTATACTTTAATATTGCAGTAATTTATACTTTGTTTCTTTGTAACTCTTTCATTTTTAATGCACCTTGCAGCCGATGTTAAAAGCTATCCACAAGCAAAGGAGTCGATTAGACGAAATATTCTTAAACATGGAAGGTCCTCTGGCCTCGTGTTATATTCTCTGATGAGAAAAAAATTAATTAGGATGGCGCAGATGACCTTGTTTTCTATTGACATGTCATGAGGAAATTTTCATTAAAAGACAGCAACGTGAAGGCTCATTTATGGTACCTGGAGGCTTCAGATGTGTTGGTAAACATTGGTTTTCCAAGGTTAACCAGGTGTTTTTTAACCCGGGCCGTATGAAGGCTACGAATTACCAAGAAATTTTTAAAAAAACCCATTTACTGTCACTTGCAGAGAGACTTGGTGGCCTAAGTTTGATTTTCCAGAAGGACAATGCCGAATCACGTTGCAATTTCTTCCTGGGAATGGTTTTTGGATAATGGCGTGCATGCCTGCCCTTTCTTCTCATCTGAATTCATAAGAATATGTGTGTGGGGGGGGTGGGGGGTATCCTCAGTAGGGTTGTATATGCCAATGGCGGAGAGTTTAGGTGTGTGGTAGAATTGAAGGCTGCCATCTTAAAACCTGGGATAATGTTGATGCTACTGACAGCAGGGGTTGGTAAATGGTATGCCACACCATATATTCTAAGTCATATGAAAGCATGGCGGATATATTGGCTATTAATACTAGTGACTTTATTTCGGCAGGACACTTTACCCCATCTTTACACATTTTTTTCCCTCCCCAGTAGGACCATTGCGTGAGTTACTCCTTGTAAATATATATTTGTATATAGATTTTCTTAATATTTGTTTCGTTCTTATTGGTTTTCGTGTCCAGTTCCGGCACACAATCACGGTAGCTTTATGCCACCGTGATTGAATATTGCAGCACCCCAGCAGCAGTTTCAAAACTAGCCTTCTCTCAAAATTTGATTTTATGGATATCTCGAAGAACCGCTAAATACGACCCCGTGCATTGAATATCGCAATTCGTTTTACACTTATAACTAGTTGCGCTGTGATACTACTGTTAAAGTGAAAAATCCACTTTTAATTAAATTAATTGGAAAAAAGGTTCGGATAAGAACAGTTATGTTAACAAACTATGGATACGAAGAGTTTTGATGCCAATTTCTTTAAAATATACATCGTTAACAAGTTAGCTGAAAGAAATAGTTTCTATTTTTAATCATATATTTTCGATTAAATTCTGTATTAAGTTTTATTATGAAAAAGCAAACTTACAAACAATAAAATAAAATTTATCAAATATTTTATGATTGTTTTATGAATAAGATATAATTAAGATAACTTATTTATCTTTAAAAAAAAGAATGTAATATAATGTAATCTATATAGCGTATTATTTATATAACATGTCATATTATACATATCTCTCTATATAATATAATTTTCTTAAAGATTTTAAAAATATATGTAAAAATAACCGATAGTTCTTCTGCAATATAGTCTTCTCGAATATTTCCTCCTGTTTTGGTTTTTTGACATATCTTTATAGAAAGTAAGGTCCTCCTATTCTGACTGATTTTCACCACAATGTTTCTTTAACAATTCGTCGACATCCTTAAGTTTCTCTTGCTTGAATGGGACAGATCATGACAGATGCTCGAGATTCATGAATCTTGAACGCCCCCTCCCTCTTGGTCTATGGTTTGAAACAGTTTACTTTTATTTTGTAGTGGGGCTCAACTTTAAGGAGGACAACTCCTCTCTCCTTCAAGAATGTGAAACGCTTTGGAGGTGCAAACTGGAAATGTAGCTGTCCGGGGAAGTTTTATGTTAGCAGCACCGTTGATTTTGAAATCATAAATGGGAACTGTTTGGCTTGCATTCCTTACCCTATAACATTGCTTTTAGATGAATGCGATACAAAGACAATACTATAAAAGCTAGAATACAAAAATTATAACTATTAATTGAAAAAGTCGGCTTTCGGAAAATGTTTTAAATTGGCATTTGGCTTAGCAAAAATCCAGTAGCATCAGCATCTACACTATGAAAAGGTGAGTTCCCTGAAATATTTTTTTTCCAACTACAGCACTGATTATACGCAAGACACACGGTAAATCATATTTAACTTTTATAAATACAACTGATAAACTTAAAATGAAAATAGCAATAGGTCTCAAAGAAATGCCGGACAATTACTGTGATAGTTAAGCTCGCTGTGCGCTGGTCTACGCATGCGCAAGGATAAAGCTAGTTTTGTTTCCAACTCCCTGGCGGATGAGGCGAGTTTTGAAAGTAAACCAAGATTTTACAAAGCCAAAAATACAGGATAAAAGTACATTTTCGCAGACTGTAGTAATTTTTCGATGCAGATTTACCAATAGAATATTCATAAGGAAAACTCGATTTTTTTAAAATTTTGGATAAAGCGAGTTTCGAAACTCCCGTCCTCATTTCTTCATTTGTGTTTTCATGTTTTAATGACAAAGTTTTAGATAACTTTTTAAGCATTTGTTGTTTTTTGAACAATTTCCTAACGCAGCATATGCGTAAATGTTCCTTGTACCACAAAACTATAACTAATTGTAAAGAGTACACAATTAAGGATATCTTAAATCATCGTATTTTATGACTATAAAAATTAGTTCCTTGAGCGTCAGCCTTTGTAGGCACTTTCAGTAATTTATCAGACTGATCTAAATTGAATAGCAATTTAATCCTATCTTTAAGCTAAAAAAAAAATCTAGTTTTCTGATAGCCTAAAATTTTCAGCTATAATTTGACATGAAAAAAAAAAATCAAACTTGCGTTAAACACTGTAGGGTGATTCAATTTATAATCTTGTTTTTGCCACACAAAATTTGTAAAAATCGCTATTGAAAAGTAACTATTTTGCTTCATTTACTTACGCATACTTCGAATTTCCGTTTAAATTGAATGCGTAAATATGGGTTAGGTTCCCTTAGAAAGACCACCACGGAGGGCACTCTCCCTAGGGCCTATATCCCTCGAGTTGATAATCGGCCGTCAAAAATCAACCCAACCCGTTTAAATTGAAGTCTCTCGTACCGCTCTAGTATCAGTGCATGCGCACAAAAAGGGAGATTTTTAGCTGTCACTCTATATAACCCTTCCAGATCATCATAGCTAAATTTCATATTAGTAATCTTATGCGGGGGAAAAGGGATTCTATTATCTAATTCTTGATCAAGAATTATAATTGTGTAGTTAAAATTTCTTTTAGTCGAATTATGCTTTAAACCAATATTTAGTTTGTGATCTTTGAATAAACAGGAATATATCTATCATCCGGTAATTTTCTTTTGATTCTGTCTATTAGAATTAATAAAAATTAAATTGAAAAAGAATCGTCCATGTTGCGAGTGACCAAAGATCACCCCTCTTTACCCTAACGAATTTAACATTTATGATATCCTTACGCAAGGAAGCTGCTGCATCAAGAGGTTTAGTTTATGTTAAAAATATAACATCATCCATACATGAAATTCTAGGGTTATATCCTCCCTGAGACTTGACATCCATTAATATGGATATTTTACAATGTATGAATTTCCTTCGCTCAGGTCTCAGGAGGTTATTCACCATCATTCATACTGCTTTACTTGTTAATTAAATGCCATATATTTCTTTAAATTAAACCTTTTTTAGCTAGGCTGGTCCTCTTCCATCTTTGTTGTTCGTTTACAGCCTAAATAAATCCTTCTATCACTTCATTTCGTTGCCGGTATTAGCAGCTACCTGTTCTTCTGGCATCGATCGGCTTTACCGCGTGCGAACCGCAATTTAGGGGATAGTCTCTTAGCGTCGACAGTTGTGATGTTAGTTGGTATTTGCCATCTTTCAACACCAGATGGACTTCAGCCATATGAAAATCTACCCATGACGTATGAGTAGCTCTCTATGTGGGTCGACGGCAGATATACTGCTTTGGCACAGAGCGGAGCCGTCAGTTTCGAAAGTTCTTCGAAGGATGTTACGTGAGTAACGCATCGCATTGTTTTAGTATAAGTTCGTTAGAAAAACGACTTTTATTTTAAGCGTATAAAGCATGGCCGTGTCAAGGCATGCAGAGATTACCTCTGTTTAAAGAGATATAGCTGGAGTTTGTTTTATATAAACAAGCTAACTTTTTTTTTTCAATGACCTGCGGACATTGACTATTAGTATTGCAGAGTGGTGGCGTGAAATGTTTATCGTGGAGTCGGCAGCATTTAACCTTTGGCTTTATAAAGTGTTTGCAAATTATAAGAGTGAGGTTAAAATCCCCCCTCTAGCTGTTTTAGTCTGCGTCAAATGTCTCCGTCAGTGTTGAAATGTTACGGAAGATAAATATTGCGTTCACTGTGGTCTACATACTACTCCCAGTTGTTTAAAAGGGTTGTTTAGGAAAACTATTACTTTCGGAATGGTCGGAGGATATAAATTGAAGGGTTTTTTTACTAGTTTTCGAGCCGAGTCGCCATTGAAGCAGCAAGTTCATAAATGATTCTTTTCCATATAACGACGTGCTGTAATGGTTTTGTTCTTTTGTTTTAATTTCTCTTGTAGTTTAATAGTAACTTGAATAAGAGAAATGTAGTTAAATTAAAATTTTTTAATGAAGTTTACGAGTTTAATATATTAGTTGTAATTGGTTAAAAGCCAACTTCTCTAAATTAATATCTTTGCTGTTTTAAACATGTTTAAATGAATGTTTTAAAACAAGATTAGCTTTTCTTTTTCTTTGAGCATTTAACAGTTGCACATTTAACCCTCCGTGTTCCAGCATCAACTTAGCCGAGTACGGCTGTTACGTTAATTGTCTTAATGCTTAATACAAATTGGTCTGTTTTTTCACAAACCTGTTGAAATATTAAAGCAGGGTTTGTTGTTACAACTGAGACAGTTATCTAGTTGATATTTTATAGTTTTTTTCTTAAATATGTTAACCCTTAACCGAAAACGTGAAAATCCCGTGCACAAACAGAAGACTTAATAATTTTCCAAATAGTGAACTTAAACATTTAATCTTTAATAGTAATGCATGAACAGGACCAATTTTTTAATGTAACAGCATAAAAATAAGTTTGGAATGTCAGAGAAAATATTAAGGGCAGTTATGTAGTCGCAACCATGTCACAGATGTAGTTTCCAGTTAAGGGTTAATACCCTTTCTTGTTTTCATCTTTTGTCATCTATGTCACACTTTTTTGCACGTTTCTCTTTAGCCGTTTATTCATTCCATTTTTCTTAACATATTTACTTATAGATTTTTTACCTTAAAATTTTTAGACCTTTAAATTACAACCCTTCCAGTTGCGTGTTTCCATAACTATACAATATTTTTCAGACCCCGGCTTAACTTAATTCCCGGGACAAGTTTCCATGTACGCGAAGAGGGCATACGTGCGATTTAATGAACACAGGGAATTTCATGCATTTTTGATATCCCTATCAGCGAGGTTGCTTAATCTAGGGCTTTTTTCCATTGTTACGAAGTGCATTTAAATGCGGTTTAGTGACAGCTGCATTACCGAACTTAAGGCGTTTTTGCGATTCCTGCGCAAGCGATTTATGCATCCAGTGACTTTTTCTTACCATTGGCACGACGCCCCCATATATTTGCGCTTTAGGGGAGACCAGGTGAATGGCGACACCTTAAGGAAATTTAATTTTTTTACCTCAAAGAAATATTTAATTTTTAATAGTAAAAATTCTAAAGCTAAAAAGAGATCTTTAGTATCTAAATTTAAACGTAATCATAACTGTAAAGTAAGGACACATAAGAATTCTTTCAACCTCTGTTCAGTGGCGGGATTACCCCGGATATTGGGTAATTCCGCCATTGTATCGGGATAACGACTCCACTCTTTGACCTAAGAAATACATAAAATGGATACTATGAAACACATAACCCACTGAAAAATATTTAGAAAGCAATGTAATTTAGAAGAATAATGAAGAATTACAATGTCCCTTAAGCTATATTAATGTGCTAAGCTTACAATTTAACTCTCATTGGAAAAGTCACCATTTGCCATGGTGGCGGCATTACCTCGGGAGGACAATATAGTGGAAATCCCCCAGCAAAGCCGAAAGATGAACCGAACTTGTTCAACAAATTGCATCAAAATGTCGGCGAATGCATGTAGATTACTGGTAATATTACCTTAAGTACCTAATGTTACAATAAAAGGTGTTTACCTCTACTCATTTGAAGCTCCAAAATAAGACCCTAGATGAAAACTAAATTTTTCACTAGAACAAGCGAACGACGTACAACAAAATCATTCTCACTCTAGGCACTGTTTCTATTGTTGGCCCCTATAGTGTAGGCGTTTACTATCTCAAACTGCAGTTAGTTTTTAAACTAGGCGGGATGGCGGCATAACCCAGAGTGGCGCCATTTCCCCGGTCTCTTCTAATGTTAGCGGCATTACCAAATTTTGCACATGGTGTGATTCTTGCACAACGAAGTGTCAGCATCTAGGGATTTTCTCATGGGTGCGAAGAGCATATACTTGCGTTTTAGTGATTCACGGCTATAAAAAATTTAACGAGTTTCTGATATTTCTACACAAAGAGGTTGCTGCATGCCAAGATTTTTTTTTCATGGGAGTAAACCAGATACATTAAAAAAAAATTGTTTTGAAAGTATTATAAATATATTTCAAATTTCCATATGCAAGTTCTTACCTAGGAGCTATTGAAAAGTGTTTCAAACTTTTAAAATCTGAAAATACGTTAAAGAAAAGTAATTCACAAATCCTGTAAAAAAAACCCTTTCTGTCTAAAGAATTTCTCAAATATATTTAATTTCTATTAACCACTTCGCTACTGAGTAGTAATATATTATTTATTGCGGAATTATTTCTTCACATTTATTTCATTGCCTTCTTTCGAATATAGGACATCGAAGCATATCATTGAGGTTGAAATTAGTTTTGTTTGAATGTAACTTATAAGGACTGCTCCCCTCACTTAGGCAGTGAAGAGGCTGTTTTCGTATGTTTAAGTCGTATGTAATGTGTTTTCATACATTTACGAGAATATCGGAAATTTTCTTCAAACTAGCTGGGCCCACGTCTAATTTACAATACTTTTATAATAATTGCATTTCCACTGTGTAATTTTGAGATTGAATCCTTATTAACGTTTCTTATTAGTTGCGTTACTTTGTACAATTTGAGGAACATTGCTTAAATTTGGATGTAACTCGGCTACATCGTTTACAATTATTCCTTATCGTCTGTTACTACTTCCATATTAACAAAATTGAATTAATCTGAGGATACAATATCAATGTTAAAGAAAATGTCCCTGCCGGCTCGGCCTATGGGCGCAGGTAGATTTCGAAGTTAAGTGCTAATTTCAACAACAAAAACTAAAATCATGATTGGAGATAAACCCACTTTAACAATTTTATCTGACCGCTTTTGACGAATTTTTAATTTGATCTTTATATAAGAGCTGGTTTTATCAGAATCATGTTAAGACGGTATTCAAATATATTTTTTCATGCCCAAGAACTCTAAATTTTCCAGATTCATTTTTAGAAGAAACTTGGTGACGTGATTTTTGAAGATTTAAAAGCGACGCGTTCTTTATTTTTCCTTCAATTAAATAGAATTTGATTTATAAAAAAATATTTTTTCAGTAGGACATGTTTTTCGTTAATACAATCGCTTCGGGAAATTCAGTTCAAAATGGCCACTTTAACATTTAAAAATATATTCTACCTCTATCAAAATATCGACCATTACCATACATTATATTGTTTCTGAATAAGAACCTCCCAATTGAATGCGTTTGAGAGCAAAAAGGAATTTAAAAAATGAGTCGGGAAAATAAGCAGTTTTGATTTGAGTGCACCATTAATACGATGATTTTTCTTCAACCGCTATGTATTTAATTGGTTTAGGCTGTAAGAATTGGCCCTATATAAAACTTGTCAATATAAAAGTAATATCTTAATATTATCTACAATAAATTATGCACATTGCATATCTTGTGAATTGACGAAGTTATGGGTATTTTTCAACTCGGAGCTATCCCCTTCCCCTCTTTTTTTGCGGTACGAATGACTTCTATCAATAATTTGTCAATATAAAAAGTTGTAGATAATGTTAATATGTAAAATATATTTAATTTGATTTAATATCTTAATAATTGACGAAGTTGTGAATTTTTTCTCCTCAAAACCCTATTCTTTTCGCTTCTTGAGCCCATTTTTTATGAAATCTGACATACATAAAATTTTGGCTCCTTTTTTTGAATAGAATATTAAACTGAGTCTATATATTATTACCCCCTTGCACGCCGGCGTCTCTTACGCAAATTTTATTCGGTCGGCACTTCTTTTTAAAAAGTTTACTTCAAGAACACAATTTTAAAACTGCTCCGATTAAATAAGAAATTTATTTTACTTTATTACTGGTGCCAAAAACAAGGTTTGCAAAGAAAGATGTCGCAGCCGCCGCAGCGAAGACAACGGAGTGCAAAGTGTTATTGATTTCTTTCGCTTTTAACAAAACCCTACCCTGTTTCGACCCCCTTGATCCGATTTCCTATTAAAGATCTTGATCGAGATTTTGGGCCCCCTGATTTTATGTATCAGTTTGGAAGAGATTCGTGCATAATTATGGAATTGGCCGTGTCCATAAAAAAAAAGGTTATATATATATATATATATATTTTATTGATAGTGGTTTTGTGTTCTAGGGGTCATGATTGATGTAGATCTACAAAGTATTTTTAGAAGTTCAATTATAGGGGAGATCGCAATTGGTAGTATTTCATACGAAATCTACCCAACAGTAATAGTAGGAAAGCTGTTCCTCACGTGATATGGAGCAACAGGTTTAAAAATATCCAATTTTAAATCCTACACCTAAGTAATCTGCCCGTTTCAGACCATTCCATGACAAAGTATCCTGCGTGCGACATTTCCATAAAAACCTATATCTATTGGCTTATAAGTTAAAAAAATACTCTAGATTTTCATATTAGCATGGTTGTTTTTAAGGATATAACACTGTTAAAATAGCAAAAATAGCAGCTGTCCCATACGTGACATGGAATGACCCTTCTGAATTTGATTTCCCAAGCTTTAAATTGGCGTAAATCCTTTGGCATGTTAATAGAATTAGGCGAAGAATAAACGGTGCTGTACTATAACAATTTGGTTTCCTTTTTTCTATTTTACTTTTCATTTTAAAAATCAAAAATCGGGAAGTTCTTCTGGGTAGGACATTTTGAACAACTTTCTTAAGATTTGGACAGTGGTTCACATATGTTTACACATGTTGGACATTTTTTATAAATTTTATTTGCTTTGACTTTCTAATCTAACAGTAAAGTACCATAAACAGAAAATCTTCTAAAAAGCAACAAATACCCCATGCGTGGAAATTGACGGGATACGGGTGTCAATAAAAAGGAAGTATAGGGAAAAGATTTCTTTTTAGAATTAAACTGTGCAGTTTTTAAATAGGCATGTGTATTTTTCACAATTGAAAATTTATGACGTTTGCAGGCTATTTATGGTACGGTTATATATCCCGGTCGGATGGTATATCGCATTAAATAAGCAAATATGAGGCATTTTCGAACTTTCCAAATGGAAAGCGTATTATATGAGCCGTTCAGTGCACAAATCGATTAACTCCATCCAATGAAAATGGTCAATATAAACAGTTATTGTAACTGTAAAAATATTGTATTTATATAATTTATTTCTCGGGATATTTTGAACTAATTCATTTTCTTTTAATCAAGGGTAACTTTTTATTGCTGTATAAATATATTGAAAATATTCAATATTCCTTTGTTGAACAAAAGCCACTTAATGTGGAGTTAGTCAGATTCGACCTCTGAATGCCTCATATTTTATTTAATAAATCGCGCGTTTTTATTGTACAGAAAAGTAACCGTTCGAACATATAAATATGAGTTTCTGTACCAGTGGCAAGGATGGCATTACATCTACATGCTGGAAATATTTATCTAAGATGGGGGGTTAATTGGGGAGGATGAGGATTTTTTTGGAGGGGGGGGGGTATATCTTTGTCTGGCATGCAATTTTCGGAAATTGAAATTTTTCTGAGTATTTCAGTTCGAGGGGTTTTTTGTTTCGCATGTTCGATTATAAATATGGGACTTTAAAATTTCGAGATTTTCTTAAAGGGGCATTTTAGATTTGGTTTTTGCATGTTCGGTTGTAATTGTAAATACTATTTACATGATTTTGAAATAATTTCGAGATACTTTTTTAGCGGTAATTTTCGGTGACTAAAATTTTGGTGTGTTAGAGATCGACTTTAAGTTTAAACATTAATAAAATGGAATTTGGAGAATTTTTTTAAGGGGGAATTTTTGAAGATGAATATTTTTAAAGGTGTTAGAGGTGAAATTTTTACTGTGATAATTTAAGTATTAGCGATGAAAAGTTTAACGAGGAACTTTTTCGAGGTAATTTTTTTCTTTACCGGGATTTTAAGATGGGAAAGAAATAGCAATTTTAAATGTTTTAACGACAGCACTTTACAATACTTTACTGAACCGGTGGACGATTTGCTGGAATTATATAAAAATATAAATGTTTAAAAATAATAAATGAATGAGACTAATGAATTCTGGTAGGAAAAAATATATTGGTTGAGCATTTGTCTCCAAATGAAATGGAATAAATATTTTTTTCCGATGTCAATGCTTAATCGAACTTACTGAAGAAACTACCCCGCTAAATGTGGAAGGATTTTCAGAGGTGAATGAGTCCTTTGAAGAATTCATACAAAAGGGATCAGTCAGGAAACTGGGAAACATTCACCATTTAGAATTCAAGATTGCACCCTATTACTGAAATTTCATTTCATTCGAGTCCCCCAAGGGGATACCTTCTTTAGGTATTTACGGGCTTCACAACCCCGGGCACCCTAACGATCGAATTTCCTTTTCCTTATTTCTCTTGTCTTTCTTTCCTCTTTGTTTCCCTCCCACTGTGGTTTCCTCTTCGGAGGTGAGAGCAATTCTGCATGAGCCGATCATCCTGTCTATATCGATTCATGGAGAATTGTGAACCCACCCACGTGTTCGCCGTGCATGGCGACACCTGTCCCTGGAAAGGGGGATCCTGGCAGTTGAGGGATACAGACACACTGCTTTGGCCTCTGCTTCAGGTAGACGGGAGGCGCATATTGGTCCCGTATGCATCAATCAGCTAGTCCTCCGGCTTGTCACTGGCTGGGGATCAAGGGAGCGAGTACTTGCTAGCCATCTCCTTGAGGGTGGAGACTGGCATAGGAATATCTTGTGACCGTATGGGCCCCGGTTAGCACTGGTGCACGAATGTGTATCCTCTTGTTGGGCTCGGTACAGCGTGGTGCCGCCGGCGTCTGAATTCTTTTTTTCAAATATTGATGGAATTGATTCACTTCCTGTATCATTCCCGTGTGGAGAGCAACAAAGTATACAGAATGTTTTATTCACTCAATGTTTCATGATTAAATGCACTGATAGCTTGTTTGATAGTTCTTAAAAAAATCTTCATAATTATTGCCAAAACATTCCGTTCTGTTTTTGGTGATGGCCCTCGCTCAAAAAATAGCAGCTGCTTGAAAGTTTACTTGTTGAAGTTCCTTCATCCAGACAGTCACAATTCTAGTAAATTGCAGTACAAAAGGATTTATTTCTGTTCATCATACTCTAAATACTTGCCGTGGTGTAATGAGAACCAGACCTTTTACTTTTCACAAAAGAAATTCTAACAAATTTAAAAGCTCAAAATGTCATAGTTGATCCCCATATCACCATCCGTCGGAACGGTCAAGCACTTCCTACAAAACACGTTATTGTAACGTTAAATAGCCCAATTTTACCAACCAGACTTAAAGCTGCTTACTAATGCTGTCCTGCCCAGCCTTATATCCCTAAAACTCTCCGTTTTAAATGACAGCGTTATGGCCGTACAAAATACTACTTGTCGTGGCTCTGTTACCTGCGCACGTTCTGCAGAAGTCGTCAAAGACTGTAAATCTTAAAATTTGTACTGCGTTCCAAATTATTGCAAGGGAGACCGTACTGCCATGCTCTTGTCCAGACTGGATCCGTGAAGAAAAATTCTTTGGTATTACTATAACACATTTTCTTACCCTGAAGCTTTTAAACTTACTGAATATATGAACCCGTCGTTCGGGGTCTCTTATTCTAGTTTACTCAAACCACAATCGAAATCCGTAAGAAACATAAGCACCCGGACTGAAACCTCATTTTCCCCAAGTAATTCACCTATGACACACTATCTTTCGGCATTTAAAGGGAATAATCTGTGATGTTTCCTCTGCCACTACCGGGAAACTTGCACCTAAACTAGAACTTTGGTCACCATATCCGAAAATGTTAAAATAGAGTACCTAACTAGTGAATCGCAGAAATCTTCAACTCAAATACGTCAACCCAACATGAGACTGAAAAAACCAGTGTTTCATCGGCATTTAATTTGCAGAAAACTCATACTAGGTAAACTGAGCCTAAATACATGCATACAGAAAGGGAAAAAGACAATTCGGGGTTCTTAACAGTGGAAAACTGTGAAAAAAAATAGAGGAAATATGTCATGGCCCAACTTGTACTAATTTCAAGGATCCTAGCAGCTGCAAAATTACGTTGAAGAGGCTATGAAGTCAGAATCTTTTCACTCGAGTGCAGATGATGATAATGCTTTTTAGGAGATTTTGTCTAAATTTTACATTATTTTAAAATTCTCTGCTATTTTTAAACTTGCCTTTTACATATCTTATACTTTGTCCTTTTCTTTACAATTACTGCTTTATAACTTTTACAGTTGATTTTACTTATAATTTAACTTTTTTCTTTTTAAAATGATCTTAATTACATACATCATTAATGTTTTTCATTTAATTAGTTGGTTTTTATAGTCTTATTGTTATTTTTACTTTATTTCTTACCTACTGTCTTGGCGCAGCATGGCCCAAAAGGGACTTTGGTTGGTTGATTTGATTTTAATATCACAAGCATAAATTTTTTTGCGTTGGTTTTTAACCCGCGGACTCCGGGTCTAAACCCTCGTTATATGGTTAATACAGTAAAGACTGTGCTCACCGCGCCCTAATTTCTAGCTTCCTTTTGAATTCCATGTTTTACAGTTACCTGAATTTCTAGCTAAGTGTTGAGGGTCACCGATTTTTATGACATCCTTATTTTTTTTAGTTATCAGTGTTTTTTAAAATGAATAATTTTAAAAACGCCCACGTATTTTATATATATAATATAATAATCTTTAATAAAATCTCATTTTTACTCTAAGATGTGTAAAAATTTACTAGGCAGAATTTATATTTAAACACATTGTAAAATACATTTTATTAAAGCATTACCCCAGAATGAAATTTTTAATAGGAGGAATAGCTTTAAATTTGTATAATATTTATCCCTTTTCATTAACATTTACGAATAAAAGAAACCATGCGCAATTCTACCTTAATATTAAGATCATTTATTTGAAATATTTAAGATGCCTGCTTACTTTCGGAAGGGATTATTTTTAATATTTGAAAAATCGCCTACTTATGTGAATTATATTATAGAATATAGCCTTAATTATGAATAAAATGTAAAAATATGTATAATTTAGAGTTTTAGGTTTTTAGGCATAAAACATACATACAAATCGCTATAAAATGGCACTTTTTGCAAAACATACTCAAATATAAAAGAAGATATTTTTATTCTGTAATTTATATTATGATTAATGAAACTTTCTTGAGGTACTGAAGCATTTTCTTAATTATAAGTATGTTATTAAAAATATATACACGTTAGCGTTTTTATGCTAAGAAAAATCAAGAAAATATGACAATTCGTAACTTGTATCAACTAAAATAACTACAATCTCAGTAGAGGCACATTACCTACATTAAACTCATTTAGAGTATTTTTGCGAAGTTTCATAACGTTACAATTATACTTTTTTGAGTTGTGATGTTTTGCGATAAAGCAAACTGTTAAAAATCTCATTTTGAGAAAAAGCAGAAAAAAGGGGAACTTTAGATTTCAAAAACATGCGACTGACTAATATTTTCCTGTAACTCAAGTTCTAAGCAAGATAGAAACAAAATTCAAACTGATTTAGGAAGCTAAAGTATCACGCTGTAATATTAAACCAAATATGGAAAATGGGATTTTAGGCCGAAATTTGCATTTTAAAGGTAGGAATTACCTTACACATGACGTTCAAGAACTTAATGCATGATACACTTTTAATTATCCAAATTTTAACTTTGTTTAGACTTCCCTATCAATATATTTAAGTGTGCTTTATAGAAACATATCTTCACAGTCAAATATGTGAACATTTATTGGTTTGAAATTGAAAATATTCAACACAAAATCTTGGACAAGACTAATTTTTCTTAAATGAATAAGGTAGGTTATTCTGCGCGAGTTCAACAAATAATAATTTATTACACTTTTAAATATTTTGTCAATTCTATATTAAAATGAGTTATTTTTATCACCCCGCGGCAATTGTTTACAATTTTTTGACTAACAAAAGAGCAATTTGTTCTTTCAAAACTTCCGATATTATTGCCATTTATTACATACCTCCAGAAAACTCAATTATAACAGAAGCATACAAATATAAAACCATAAAAAAGGAATTTTAATGAAAATAGCTTTATCCTGCAACTTAGGATGGGAGTTATGCATACTATGTTTTAACTTTTTGGCAGGACACCTTTCCAGGGAAACCAACACACTGCTTTGGTCTTTGCTTCAGGTAGATGGGAGGTGCATATTGGTCCCGTATGCATCAATGGTTGGTCAGGTGACTTGTCACTGGCTAGGGATCAAGTGAGCGAGCATTTACTAGCCATCTCTTAAAGGTTGGAGACTGGCTTACGAGTTTCTTGTGACCGTACAGGCCCTGGTTAGCACTGTTGCACTTATCTGCATCCCCTTGTTGGACTCGGCAGTGGGTGGTACGGTCGGGTTCTGAATTGTATTTATTTTCTAATATGGATAGAAAAACTTCACTTCCTTCTATATCTCATCTGGATAGGAAACCCATCCAGATTGCACTTTTTATTTAAAATCTTCAATACTCTGATGGTTTAGTTTTTAAATTTTCTTATTCACCTACACTTGTCTAACTGCATCTGCATGGGATCCCCCATCCAGATTGATTTTCTCATTGCTATTTTTTATGGTTTGTCTTTTTGACGAAGCATGTCCGTAAAGGGATTTTGTGCCATTAAACATCATACAACCAACCGACCTTCTATATCTCTCCCATGTGGAGAGCAACAAGCTGTACAGAACGATTCATTCACATGTTTTTCATAATTAAACGTACTGACAGTATTCCAGATAGTTCATTTAACCATTGACCGGAAGCTGGAAAATCCCGTGCACAAACAGAACACTTAAATTACCAAATACTGAACTTAATGCATTGCAAATAAAGATTAAATGTTTAACAGGACCAACTTTACAAACTTATTTTTATGCTGTTATATTATAATGTCGGAGATAGAAAATATTAAGGGCAGATATGTAAATGCAAACATCTCACAGATGTACGTTTCCGGTTAAGGGTTAAAAGAACTTCATTTCTTATTGGTAAAACATTCCAGTCAGTCTTTGGAGATGGCTATTCGCTGAAAAAAATGCAGTCTGGAGATTTGTTGTTGGTTTCTTCAGCCAAGCACTCACAACGTCTCTTGAATTGTACAACAATATGCTTCTTTTTCTGTTTCTGTCAAAGCACATCAAATTTTAAATACAGCCCGTGGAGCGATATCTGATCCAGAACATTTATTCTCTACAAAGGAAGAACTTCCAGAAAACTTAGAAGTTAAGAATGTCATAGATGTACGTCGCATCACAATCCATCGAAATGGGAAAGTTCTTCCTTCAAAGCACGTTATTCTAACTTTAAATAGCCCGAATTTACCAACCAGAATTAAAGCGGCTTTCTTAAGCTGTCTTGTCCGCCCTTATATCCCTAACCCTTTGCGTGCCTTAAATGCCAGGGCTATGGCCATACAAACACTACCTGTCGTGGCTCTGTTACCTGTGCACGTTGTGCAGAATAGAAGCGTAAAAATACAACGTTAAAAACACATTTAAATTTTAAGCATACCGGTTTCGGTAGCATATAGCATACCTTCCTCAGTGCTAAGGATGGCGGAAATTTGCTCACATATATAGGAGAGATGGGGATTCAAGTTAAAGGTTTATTGACCAATAGGAACACAGAGGATTGTAGGTAATAGCCAATAGGAAAATATATGGGAAATAGAACCGAAGTAGAGAGGGGGAAAAATATTAAAAATAAAATTAAGAGACAGAAGTTTTTATGTAATATTTCCAACAATCTGATAAAGGGGGAATAGCGAATTCACAATTAACAATATTTTTTAAATTTTTATAAATATGAAATTCTTTAAGGAAGTTAAGTTTATGTATAGAAGTAGGTTTAGAGATTATTTTAACCGAATTGAAGTCAAAAGTATGATTCATCTCCCAGCAATGTTTTGCAATAGAGGATTTATAGATTTCTTGTTTTTTAATGTATTGTTGATGTTCTTTGATACGAAATTTTAAGCAGCGTTTGGTTTGTCCAATATAGGAAAGGCCACACTGGCAATTAATACGGTAGATACCCCATGAATTGGATAATTCAATTGGGTCTTTGATTTTGGAGAGGGTGAGTTTATTAGTAGGGGCAAAAATTATTTTGAAGTCATATTGTCTAAGGATTTTAGCAATGGGAAAGCTTGATTTAGCAAAGAAGGGTAACACAATGCTAATATTGGAAAGAGTAGAAGACTGAGGAGAGTTTGAGGAACGAGGATGCTGAAGTTTAAATAGAGCAGTATCAATTATAGACGGGTTGTAACCTCTGTCAATCGCAATGGCTTTAATGTATTGAATTTCACTATTAAATGACTAAGTATCGGAGCAAACATGTGTGGCATGATTTATAAAGGCACAAAAGGCGACCTTTTTTTTTGGCTTGCGGGATGACAAGAACGAGCATGGGGTGGCAAAGAAACAGTGAAGCTTTTGCGATAGACTGATGTAGTGAAACCGGTTACAGTACGAGTGACAAGGGTATCCCAAAAATGGGAGAGAACTATTATTTTCAGTTTCATAAGTGAATTGAATATTGCTATCAATAGAGTTCAGAATCAGTTGTTAAGAATATTGTCAATATTGTGAATAGAGGTATCAATTAAGATGAATGTGTCATCAACATAGCGAATCGAGAAAGAGAAAGATAATTTATTGAAAAGGGAGCATGAAAAATAATGCATATAGGTGTCTGCGAGGAAGGGTGACAGGGGGAGCCCATGGCTAAACCGTCAGATTGTTTGTAAAAATTTCTTTGGAATGAAAATGTAGTTTGATATAGACATATGCGAGTAAGGGATACAAGCTCTTGGATTTCAAAATATGAATAATGAAATTCACGAAGTCTCTGTTCAAGACGAGAGGGCACCATTTATCGGGACATCCGTGAAAAGTGATTTGACGTCAAAGGAGACCATAGTAAATTTAGTCGGGGATAAATTCAGAATTCATTTTAGCAAAGGTGATTGAATTCTTACGTGTATAAATTTTCGGACAGGAGAGGAGAAAATATAGTTATATTTCACTAGGCGGGAAGAGGCCGTTCCAATATTTGAAACAATGGGACGAAAAGGTATATTGAGTTTATGAACTTTCGGAAGAGCATAACATCTTGAGCAGTTAGCGACTGATGGGGGTATATAGGTATGTATAGTCTTAGGTAGACGCGGGCAAGACTTGATGGGTTTAATTTGTGATAATTCTTTTTCGGAAGGGTCCCGAGATAGTTCATATGGACCGTTTTTAATAAGATTTTCCACTCCGTCAATATATTGCTTTTTATCAAGGATGACAATCTGGCCCCCCTTATCAGCTTTCGTGATTACAATATTGTCATTTCATTTAAGATCTTTAAGGCAGTTTTTTCAAGCTAGGTGAGATTAGATTCAGTATTTGAATTAAAATTAACATTGGCCATAATGAAATGTCGTAAATTTTCTGTTTGTATTTCAGTTAGATGACTATTTTTGAATTCTTTTTCAACCGGAGCAATTAGCTCAGGGAAAGAAGCTTTTTTAGAAATTGCAAAATTAGAATTAAGCTTAAGAACTGAATATTGTGTTTCCGAAATATCTGTACTAGAAAGGTTGGTGACAGCATTCTGATTGACAATAGGAATATCAGTTGGTGGCAATGAAACTGATGAATCAAGCAGGCGGGTAAATTTTACGCGCTGTATTACTATATGTCGGAATGATCAAGTACTTCCTTCGAAGTACATTATTCTCACTGACAGCCCTACTTTTCCAACTGGAGTTAAAGCTCCCTAACTGAGCTGTTCTATTCTGCCTTATAATCCAAACCCTTTGATTTAAATGCATCCATACAACTACCTATCATGTTTCCGTTACCTGCGCTCCCCCAAGGGGAAACTTTCAGTTATTCATGGGCTACGCAACCCCAGATACTTGAACCTTAATTTTATTTTCCTCTTCTTTCACATTTCTTTCCTTTTTGTTTCACTCTCGTTGTGATTTCGTCTTTGAAGATGAGCGCAATTCTGTATAGGCCAATATCCTGTCTATATATACATAGGAACTATAAATCGCCCACGTCTTTACCGTGCGTAGCGACCCGTGTCCCTGGAAAGGGGAACCAGGTAGTTGAGGGAAACCAACACACTGCTTTGGTCTCTGCTTCAGGTAAACGGGGGTGAATATTCGTGCCGTATGCATCAACCGACTGGCCAGCTGAGTTGTCACCGGCTAGGGATCAAGTGAGTGCCCCCCCCCCAGGGGGATACCTTCTTTAGGTATTAACGGGCTTCGCAACCCCGGGTTCCTGAGCGATCTTTCTTTTTTCCTTTTCCTCTTATTTGTCTTATCCTTCTTTCCTCTATGTTTCACTCTCGTTGTGGTTTTCTCTTCGGAGGTGAGGGCAATTCTGTATGAGCCGATATCATCCTGCATATAGACTCATGGAGAATTGTAAATCACCCACGTGTTTGCCGTGCATGGCAACCCGTGTCCCTGGAAAGGGGGATCCAGGCAGTTGAGGGAAACCAACACACTGCTTTGGCCTCTGCTTCAGGTAGACAGGAGGTGCATATTGGTCCCGTATGCATCAATCGGCTGGTCAGCAGACTTCTGTCACTGGCTGGGGATCAAGTGATCGGACACTTACTAGCCATCTTGTTAAGGGTGGAGACTGGCATAGTAGTGTTTTGTGACCGTATAGGCCCTGGTTAGCACTGGTGCAAGATGTGCATCCCCTTGTTGGGCTCGGTAGTGGGTGGTGCGGCCGGGGTCTGAATTCTTATTTTTTTCTAATATGGATGCAAATAATTCACTTACTTCCATTTCTCTCCCACGAGGAGAGCAACAAATTGCACAGAATTCCTCATACTCGTTTTTTTGTCAGTAAACGTACTGATAGTCTCTGATAGCTCTTTCAAAAAAACTTTACCATTTCTCATTGCAAAAACATTCCAGTCTGTCTTGGGGGATGGTCATTCTCTCAAAAAATTACAATCTGGTGATTTGTTTGTTGAGGTTTCTTCAGCCAAACAATCACATCTTGTCTCAAATTGCTCTACAATAGGCTCTTTCTCAGTTTCTACTCAAGTACATAAAACTCTAAATACAAGCCGTGGTGTAATATCCGAGCCAGACCTTTTATTCTCTACTAAAGACGAACTTTTACAAAATTTAAAAGACCAAGATATCATAGATGTACGTCGTACAAGTATCCGTCGAAATGGACAAGTGTTTCTTACAAAACACACTCTCACTTTCAATAGATCTACTCTACCAAATAGAATTAAAGGTGGCTACCTAAGGTGCCCACTCCGCACTTTTACTCCCACCCCCTTTCGGTTGTTTTAAATTCCAGCGTCATTGCTATACTGATACTACCTGCCGTGGCTCTGTTACCTGTTCATGTTCTTAAGAAGTCGGGCATGACGGTGAACCTTGCGAAAACCTGGATGCTGCACTAACTGTAAAGGTGATATTATAGCAAATTCTCGCTTATGTCCTAATTTTTATCCTTCAAAAAGTAGTTATTGCTATCAAAATTACCCATAAAATTTCTTGCCCTTGTGTTCGCAAACTTTTTGACACCATAACGCGATCTGTTGGAGTTTTCTTACTCTAGTTTACTCAAGTAACAATCCAAATCCGAAAGACACATAAGATGCCACACTAAATATTGTTTCCACGATGAAATTTACCAATGACAAGAACCACCCAGCTGCCCAAACTCTTCATGTCTGTTGTGAAAATAAATGATATGCTTCACCATAATTAGAACGCTGACCACCATCATCAGAACCTGTTAAAATAGGATACAAATTTAGTCACACATTTTTAGTAATCCAAAAAGTCGTCATCCTGAGGAATTTCATGAAACCTGGTGTTTGTCCAACTAAAAAATTTAACGACCCTCAAGGGGATATATCCTCTAGGTATTCACGGGATTTGCAACCCCAGGCACCTGAGCGATCTTTCGCTATTTACTCTTGTCTATACTTTGCTCTTTAAGTCTTTGAGGTTTCATTTTTAGAGGTAAGGGAAATTCTGCGTAAGCAGATAACATTCTATCTATATCGACTCATGGAGAATCCTAAACAAACCATGTGCTTGCCGTGCATGGCGACACGTGTCCCTGGAAAGGGGGATCCTGGCAGTTGAGGGAAACCAACACACTGCTTTGGCCTCTGCTTCAGATAGACGGGGAGGGGCATATTGGTCCCTTATGCATCAATGCTCATCTGACTTGTCACTGGCTAAAGGAAGAAGTGAGCGGGGAATTACTAGTCATCTGGTTAAGGGTGGAGACTGACATAGGATTGTCTTGTGACCATATAGGCCCTGGTTAGCACATCTGCATGAATGTGATACCCTTGTTGCGCTCGGCAGTGGATGGTGTGGTTGGGGGTCTGAATTATTTTTTTTTTCTATGGATGGAATTGCCGCACTTCCTTGTATTTCTCTTGAACGTAGAGCAACAAAATGTACAGAAAAAATAATTCATTCACTCACATTTTTGTAATTACTCTGATGGTATTTTCAGGAGTACTTTACCGTTCGTAACCCAAAAACATTTCAGTCTGTTTTAGATGTTAATTTACTTATAGTGGAGTCTCAGGATTTCTGGTGGAGGTATATTCCAAACAATCGATATCTCTCAAATTGCTCTACTACAATACGACTTTTTCAGTCTCCGTTTAGGCTCATAAATCTCTAAATATAAGTCATCGTGTAAAATCCCAACCGGAACTTTTATTTTGTACAAAAGAACTTTTAGAAATTTAAAACAATAAAATATCAGATGTACGCCGTATAACAATTCGTCGGAATGAGATAGTCTTGCCCACAAATCACATCATTCTGACATTCAATAGCCCTACTGCCTACGAGAATAAAGGCTGCACATCTAAGCTGTCCTGTCCGACCTTATATTCCTAACTCCCTCCGTTGCTTTAAATGCTAGCGTTATGGACATACAAAACACTACCTGCCGGGGCTTTTACCTATTCATGTTGTGCGGAAGTAGACCTCAACAGTTATCTTAATATAATTCTGAACTCTGTATAAACAGTAAGGCTGACCATGCAGTATACTCACGCTCTTGCCCAAACGATCGATAAAAAAACTTTTGCAGCAAAAATAACGCAAACTTTCTCACCCTGAAGCTCGTAAACTTATTGAATCTAGGACCCCATCTGTTGGGGTATCTTATTCCAGTATACTAAAACAATCAAAATCTCTGAGGCACATAAGCACCTAGACCGAATCCTTCATTTCACCAAGTAATTTACCTGGGACTCAATCCATCTCTAAAAATTAAAAAGAAAAGTGTGAAATTTACTCAATACTATACCAAAACTACTGCCACCGTAATCGGAACAGATTAAAATAAAATATTATGATCCTGCTGTTCATATTGCATACCTTTTTGGTTTTCGAATCTCAAACACGAAGTCGCTCTAAAAAGCAAACAGAACAGAAACCTGGGCAAACATTGCACAAACCTATTTCTTCAACTCAGAAACGAAACCAAAAATCTTGTGTAAAAATGTTGAAAGAAATCCTCAAGTCATACCCCTTCACACTGGGAAACTGTTGGAAAAAGGAAAAAGAAACCCCCAAGAGTCCGTAATATATAAGATTCCAAAAAGCTTCTCCAATATGAAGAGAAGGCTATGGAATCTGATTCATATAGTTGAGTAGATGCCGATGAAGAAAATACTGTGCTTGAAGAATTCGACCCTACATGATTTACATAGTTTTTTTAAAACATGTTTTGCAAACTTTTTTTTTATAAATATTGCAGTAATTTATACTTTGTTTCTTTGTAACTCTTTCATTTTTAATGCACCTTGCAGCCCATGTTAAAAGCTATCCACAAGCAAAGCAGTCGATTAGACCAAATAATGTTAAACATGGAAGGTCCTCTGGCCTCGTGTTATATTCTCTGATGAGAAAAAAATTAATTAGGATGGCGCAGATGACCTTGTTTTCTATTGACATGTCATGAGGAAATTTTCATTAAAAGACAGCAACGTGAAGGCTCATTTATGGTACCTGGAGGCTTCAGATGTGTTGGTAAACATTGGTTTTCCAAGGTTAACCAGGTGTTTTTTAACCCGGGCCGTATGAAGGCTACGAATTACCAAGAAATTTTAAAAATCTATTTACTGTCAGTTGAAGACAGAATTGGTGGCCTAAGTTTGATTTTCCAGGAGGACAATGCCCCGATTCACGTTGCAATTTCCTCCTGGGAATGGTTTTTGGATAATGGGGTGCATGGCATGGAATGGCCTGCCCTCTCTTCTGATCTGAATTCTTAAGAATGTGTGTGGAGTGCACCCTCAGTAGGTTTGTATATGGCAATGGCGGAGAGTTTCGGTGTGTGGTAGAATTGAAGGCTGCCATCATTGAAGCTTGAGATAATGTTGATGCTACTGTCCTCAGGGGATTGCTAAATGATATGCCACATCATATATTCCAAGTCATATGAAAGCATGGCGGATATATTGGCTATTAATACTAGTGGCTTTATATCGGCAGGACACTTTACACCCTCTTTTACACATTTTTTCGGTCCCCAGTAGGACCATTGCGTGAGTTGATCCTTGTAAATATAGATTTGTATATAGATTTTCTTAATATTTGTTTCGTTCTTATTGGTTTTTGTGTCCAGTTCCGGCACACAATCACGGTGACTTTATGCCACTGTGATTGAAGTATTGCAGCTCCCCTTATATGTGAGGACGTAAGTTTCAAACTAGCCTTACCCATAAAATCATTTTGAGAAATCGCGAAGAACCTCTAAATACGACCCCGTGCATCGAATATCCGCAATTTGTTTTACGCTTTAACAGTAGTATCACAGCGCAACTAGTTATAAGTGAAAAATCCACTTTTAATTAAATTAATCGGAAAAAGGTTCGGATAAGAACAGTTTTGTTGCCAAACTATGAATATGAAGAGTTTTGATGCCAATTTCTTTAAAATATACATCGTTAACAAGTTAGCTGAAAGAAAGTTTCTATTTTTAATCATAGGATATTTTTGATTTAATGCGGCATTAAGTTTTATGAAAAAGCAAACTTATAAACAATAAAATAAAATTTATCAAATATTTTGATTGTTTTAAGAATAAGATATAATTAAGATATTTTTTTAAAAGATGAATAAGTTAATATAATGTAGTCTATATAACGTATAATTTATCACATGTCATATTATACATCTCTCTATATAATAATTTTCTTAAAGATTTTAATAATATATAAAATTAACTAATCGAGTTCTTCTGGAATATGGTATCCTTCTCGAATATTTCCTCCTGTTTTCGTTTTTTAGACATATCTTTATAGTAAGGTCCTCCTATTCTGACTGGTTTTCACCACAATGTTTCTTTATCAATTTGTCGACATCCTTAGGTTTCTCTTGCTTGACTGGGATAGAACATGACAGATGCTCGAGATTCATGAATCTTTTCCCCCTCTTGGTGAATGGTTTGAAAAAGCTTGCTTCTATTTTGTAGTGGGGCTCAACTTTAATGAGGACAACTCCTCTCTCCTTCAACAGGGTGAAACGGTTTGGAGGAGCAAACTGGAAATGTAGCTGTCCGGTGAAGTTTTAGGTTTGCAGCACCGCTGATTTTGAAATCATAAATGGGAACTTTTTGGCTTGCATTCCGTACCCAATAACATTGCTTTTAGATGAATACGATACAATACTATAAAAGCTGGAATACAATAATTATAACTGTTAATTAAAAAAGTCGGCTTTCGGAAAATGTTTTAAATTGGCATTTGGCTTAGCAAAAATCCAGTAGCATCAGCATCTACACTATGAAAAGGTGAGTTCCCTGAAATATTTTTTTCCAACTACAGCACTGATTATACGCAAGACACACGGTAAATCATATTTAACTTTTATGAATACAGCTGATAAACTTAAAATGAAAATAGCAATAGTTCTCAAAGAAATGCCGGACAATTACTGTGATAGTTAAGCTCGCTGTGCGCTGGTGTACGCATGCGCAAGGATAAAGCTAGTTTTGTTTCCAACTCCCTGGCGGATGAGGCGAGTTTTGAAAGTAAACCAAGATTTTACAAAGCTAGAAATACAGGATATAAGTACTTTTTCGCAGACTGTAGTATTTTTTCGATGCAGATTTACCAATAGAATATTCATAGGGAAAACTCGATTTTTTTAAAATTTTGGATAAAGCGAGTTTCGAAACTCCCGTCCTCTTTTCTTCATTTAATTGTGTTTTTCATGTTTTTATGTCAAAGTTCTAGATAACTTTTTAAGCATTTGTGGTTTGTTCAACATTTTCCTAGCGCAGCATATGCCTAAATGTTCCTTGTACCACAAAACTCAAACTAATGGTAAAGAGTACACAATTAATGATATCCTAAATCCTCGTATTTTATGACTATAAAAATTAGTTCCTTGAGCGTCAGCCTTTGTAGGCACTTTTAGTAATTTATCAGACTGATCTAAATTGAACAGCAATTTAATCCTATCTTTAACCCCTTAACGCTCGAATTAAATTACGGTTAAAAAATTCAAAATGCTTATTGGCATCAGTTTTATGAAAAGATATTCACGTTATTTAATGACAGGTAAAACGATACTAAAATATTGCCAATTTCACTATTTTATGAAACTGGTAGGAATCAAACAATCTGAGTAAAAGATACAGCCCGTGAATATGACGGGACCGAGAATTAAGGGGTTAAGCTAAAATAAATATCTAGTTTTCTGATAGCCTAAAATTTTCAGCTTTAATTTGACATGAAAAAAAATCAAACTTGCGTTACACACTGTAGGGTGATTCAATTTAAGATCTTGTTTTTGCAACACAAAACTTGTAAAAATCGCAATTGAAAAGCAACCATTTTGCTTCCTTCACTTACGCATACTTTGAATTTCCGTTTAAATTGAACAGTCTCTCGTACCGCTCTAGTATCAGTGCATGCGCAGAAAAAGGGAGATTCCTTTTAACTGACACTGTCTATAACCCTTCCAAATCATCATAGCTAAATTTCATATTAGTAATCTTATGCCGGGAAAAAAGGATTCTATTATCTAATATTCTTGATAAATAATTATAATTGTCTAGTTAAAATTTCTTTCAGTCAAATTCTGCTTTACACCGATATTTAGTTTTTAATCTTTGAATAATCAGGAATATGTCTATCATCCGGTAATTTTCTTTTGATTCTGTCTATTAGAATTGATGAAAATTTAATTGAAAAAGAATCGTCCATGTTGCGAGTGACCAAAGATCACCCCTCTTTACCCTAACAAATTTAACATTTATGATATCCTTACGCAAGGAAGCTGCTGCATCAAGAGGTTTAGTTTATGTTAAAAATATAACATCATCCATACATGAAATTCTAGGGTTATATCCTCCCTGAGACTTGACATCATTAAAATGGATATTTTACGATGTATTTTACTTTGCTCAGGTCGCAGGAGGTTATTCACCGTCTTTTGATACTGCTTTACTTGTTAATTAAATGCCATATATTTCTTTAAATTATCCTTCTTTAGCTAGGCTGGTCCTCTTCCATCTTTGTTGTTCGTTTACAGCCTAAATAAATCCTTCTATCACTTCATTTCGTTGCCGGTATTAGCAGCTACCTGTTCTTCTGGCATCGATCGGCTTTACCGCGTGCGAACCGCAATTTAGGGGATAGTCTCTTAGCGTCGACAGTTGTCAGGTTAGTTGGTATTTGCCATCTTTCAACACCATATGGACTTAAGCCATATGCAAATCTACCCATGACGTATGAGTAGCTCTCTATGTGGGTCGACGGTAGATATACTGCTTTGGCACAGAGCGGAGCCGTCAGTTTCGAAAGTTCTTCGAAGGATGTTACGTGAGTAACGCATCGCATTGTTTTAGTATAAGTTCGTTAGAAAAACGACTTTTATTTTAAGCGTATAAAGCATGGCCGTGTCAAGGCATGCAGAGATTACCTCTGTTTAAAGAGATATAGCTGGAGTTTGTTTTATATAAACAAGCTAACTTTTTTTTTTTTCAATGACCTGCGGACATTGACTATTAGTATTGCAGAGTGGTGGCGTGAAATGTTTATCGTGGAGTCGGCAGCATTTAACCTTTGGCTTTATAAAGTGTTTGCAAATTATAAGAGTGAGGTTAAAATTCCCCTCTTGGTGTTTTAGTATGCGTCAAATGTCCCCGTCAGTGTTGAAATGTTACGGAAGATAAATATTGAGTTGACTCTGGTCTACATGGTACTCCCAGTTGTTTAAAAGGGTTGTTTAGGAAAACTGTATTACTTTCGGAGTGGTCAGAGGATATAAATTAAGGGTTTTTTTAAAATTGGTTTTCGAGCCGAGTCGCCATTGAAGCAGTAAGTTTACAAATTATTCTTTTCCATATAACGACGTGCTGGAATGGTTTTGTTTTTTTGTTTTAATTTCTCTTGTATTTTAATAGAGTAACTTGATTAAGAGAAATGTAGTTAATATATTTTAATGAAGTTTACGACTTTAATATATTAGTTGTAATTGGTTAGAAGCCAACTTCTCTAAATTAATATCTTTGTTGTTTTAAACATGTTTAAATGAATGTTTTAAAACAAGATTAGCTTTTCTTTTTCTTTGAGCATTTAACAGTTGCACATTTAACCCTCCGTGTTCCAGCATCAACTTAGCCGAGTACGGCTGTTACGTTAATTGTCTTAATGCTTAATACAAATTGGTCTGTTTTTTCACAAACCTGTTGAAATATTAAAGCAGGGTTTGTTGTTACAACTGAGACAGTTATCTAGTTGATATTTTATAGTTTTTTTCTTAAATATGTTAACCCTTAACCGAAAACTTGAAAATCCCGTGCACAAACAGAAGACATAATAATTTTCCAAATAGTGAACTTAAACATTTAATCTTTAATATTAATGCATGAACAGGACCAATTTTTTAATGTAACAGCATAAAAATAAGTTTGGAATGTCACAGAAAATATTAACGGCAGTTATGTAGACGCAACCATGTCACAGATGTAGTTTCCAGTTAAGGGTTAATAACCTTTCTTGTTTTCATCTTTTGTCATCTATGTCACACTTTTTTGCACGTTTCTCTTTAGCCGTTTATTCATTCCATTTTTCTTAACATATTTACTTATAGATTTTTTACCTTAAAATTTTTAGACCTTCAAATTTCAACCCTTCCAGTTGCGTGTTTCCATAACTATACAATATTTTTCAGACCCCGGCTTAACTTAATTCCCGGGACAAGTTTCCATGTACGCGAAGAGGGCATACGTGCGATTTAATGAACACAGGGAATTTCATGCATTTTTGATATCCCTATCAGCGAGGTTGCTTAATCTAGGGCTTTTTTCCATTGTTACGAAGTACATTTAAATGCGGTTTAGTGACAGCTGCATTACCGAACTTAAGGCGTTTTTGCGATTCCTGCGCAAGCGATTTATGCATCCAGTGACTTTTTCTTACCATTGGCACGGCGCCCCCATATATTTGCGCTTTAGGGGAGACCAGGTGAATGGCGACACCTTAAGGAAATTTAATTTTTTGACCTCAAAGAAATATTTAATTTTTAATAGTAAAAATTCTAAAGCTAAAAAGAGATCTTCAGTATCTAAATTTAAACTTAATCATAACTGTAAAGTAAGGACACATAAAAATTCTTTCAACCTCTGTTCAGTGGCGGGATTACCCCGGATATTGGGTAATTCCGCCATTGTATCGGGATAACGACTCCACTCTTTAATGACCTAAGAAATACATAAAATGGATACTATGAAACACATAACCCACTGAAAAATATTTAGAAAGCAATGTAATTTAGAAGAATAATGAAGAATTACAATGTCCCTTAAGCTATATTAATGTGCTAAGCTTACAATTTAACTCTCATTGGAAAAGTCACCATTTGCCATGGTGGCGGCATTACCTCGGGAGGACAATATAGTGGAAATCCCCCAGCAAAGCCGAAAGAAGAACCGAACTTGTTCAACAAATTGCATCAAAATGTCGGCGAATGCATGTAGATTACTGGTAATATTACCTTAAGTACCTAATGTTACAATAAAAGTTGTTTACCTCTACACATTTGAAGCTCCAAAATAAGACCCTAGATGAAAACTAAATTTTTCACTAGAACAAGCGAACGACGTACAACAAAATCATTCTCACTCTAGGCACTGTTTCTATTGTTGGCCGCTATAGTGTAGACGCATTCACTATCTCAAACTGCAGTTTTTAAACTAGGCGGGATGGCGGCATAACCCAGAGTGGCGCCATTTCCCCGGTCTCTTCTAATGTTAGCGGCATTACCAAATTTTGCACATGGTGTGATTCTTGCACAACGAAGTGTCAGCATCTAGGGATTTTCTCATGGGTGCGAAGAGCATATACTTGCGTTTTAGTGATTCACGGCTATAAAAAATTTAACGAGTTTCTGATATTTCTACACAAAGAGGTTGCTGCATGCCAAGATTTTTTTTTCATGGGAGTAAACCAGATACATTAAAAAAAAATTGTTTTGAAAGTATTATAAATATATTTCAAATTTCCATATGCAAGTTCTTACCTAGGAGCTATTGAAAAGTGTTTCAAACTTTTAAAATCTGAAAATACGTTAAAGAAAATTAATTCACAAATCCTGTAAAAAAACCCCTTGCTGTCTAAAGAATTTCTCAAATATATTTAATTTCTATTAACCACTTCGCTACTGAGTAGTAATATATTATTTATTACGGAATTATTTCTTCACATTTATTTCATTGCCTTCTTTCGAATATAGGACATCGAAGCATATCATTGAGGTTGAAATTAGTTTTGTTTGAATGTAACTTATAAGGACTGCTCCCCTCACTTAGGCAGTGAAGAGGCTGTTTTCGTATGTTTAAGTCGTATGTAATGTGTTTTCATACATTTACGAGAATATCGGAAATTGTCTTCAAACTAGCTGGGCCCACGTCTAATTTACAATACTTTTATAATAATTACATTTCCACTGTGTAATTTTGAGATTGAATCCTTATTAACGTTTCTTATTAGTTACGTTACTTTGTACAATTTGAGGAACATTGCTTAAATTTGGATGTAACTCGGCTACATCGTTTACAATTATTCCTTATCGTCTGTTACTACTTCCATATTAACAAAATTGAATTAATCTGAGGATACAATATCAATGTTAAAGAAAATGTCCCTGCCGGCTCGGCCTATGGGCGCAGGTAGATTTCGAAGTTAAGTGCTAATTTCAACAACAAAAACTAAAATCATGATTGGAGATAAACCCACTTTAACAATTTTATCTGACCGCTTTTGACGAATTTTTAATTTGATCTTTATATAAGAGCTGGTTTTATCAGAATCATGTTAAGACGGTATTCAAATATATTTTTTCATGCTCAAGAACTCTAAATTTTCCAGATTCATTTTTAGAAGAAACTTGGTGACGTGATTTTTGAAGATTTAAAAGCGACGTGTTCTTTATTTTTCCTTCAATTAAATAGAATTTGATTTATAAAAAAATATTTTTTCAGTAGGACATGTTTTTCGTTAATACAATCGCTTCGGGAAATTCAGTTCAAAATGGCCACTTTAACATTTAAAAATATATTCTACCTCTATCAAAATATCGACCATTACCATACATTATATTGTTTCTGAATAAGAAAACCTCCCAATCGGATGCGTTTGAGAGCAAAAAAGAATTTAAAAAATCAGTCGTGAAAATAAGCAGTTTGGATTTGAGTGCACCATTAATACGATGATTTTTTTCTTAAACCGCTATGTATTTAATTGGTTTAGGCTGTAAGAATTGGCCCTATATAAAACTTGTCAATATAAAAGTAATATCTTAATATTATCTACAATAAATTATGCGCATTGTATATCTTGTGAATTGACGAAGTTATGGGTATTTTCAACTCGGAGCTATCCCCCTCCCCTCTTTTTTTGCGGTACGAATGACTCCTATCAATAATTTGTCAATATAAAAAGTTGTAGATAATGTTAATATGTAAAATATATTTAATTTGATTTAATATCTTAATAATTGACGAAGTTGTGAATTTTTTCTCCTCAAAACCCTATTTTTTTCGCTCCTTGAGCCCATTTTTTATCAAATCTGACATACATAAAATTTTGGCTCCTTTTTTTTAATAGAATATTAAACTGAGTCTATATATTATTACCCCCTTGCACGCCGGCGTCTCTTACGCAAATTTTATTCGGTCGGCACCCCTTTTTAAAAAGTTTACTTCAAGAACACAATTTTAAAACTGCTCCGATTAAATAAGAAATTTATTTTACTTTATTACTGATGCCAAAAACAAGGTTTGCAAAGAAAGATGTCGCCGCCGCCACAGCGAAGACAACGGAGTGCAAAGTGTTAAGAAGTTATTGATTTCTTTCGCTTTTAACAAAACCCTACCCTGTTTCGACCCCCTTGATCCGATTTTGCCCATTAAAGGACTTGATCGAGATTTTGGGCCCCCTGATTTTATGTATCGGTTTGGAAGAGATTCGTGCATAATTATGGAATTTGCCGTGTCCATAAAAAAAAGGTTATATATATTTTTATTGATAGTGGTTTTGTGTTCTAGGGGTCATGATTGATGTAGATCTACAAAATATTTTTAGAAGTTCAATTATAGGGGAGATCGCAATAGGTAGTATTTAATACGAAATCTACCCAACAGTAATAGTAGGAAAGCTGTTCCACATATGATATAGAGCAACAGGTTTAAAAATACCCGATTTTAAATCCTACACCTAAGTAATCTGCCCGTTTCAGGACCATTCCATGACAAAATATCCTGAGTGCGACATTTCCATAAAAACCTATATCTATTGGCTTATAAGTTAAAAAATACTCTAGATTTTCATATTAGCATGGTTGTTTTTAAGGATATAACACTGTTAAAATAGCAAAAATAGCAGCTGTCCCATACGTGACATGGAATGACCCTTCTGAATTTGATTTCCCAAGCTTTAAATTATCGTAAATCCTTTGGCATGTTACTAGAATTAGGCGAAGAATAAACGGTGCAGTACTATAACAAATCGGTTTCCTTTTTTCTATTTTACTTTTCATTTTAAAAATCAAAAATCGGGAAGTTCTTCTGGGTAGGACATTTTGAACAACTTTCTTAAGATTTGGACAGTGGTTCACATATGTTTACACATGTTGGACATTTTTTATAAATTTTATTTGCTTTGACTTTCTAATCTAACAGTAAAGTACCATAAACAGAAAATCTTCTAAAAAGCAACAAATACCCCATGCGTGGAAATTGACGGGATACGGGTGTCAATAAAAAGGAAGTATAGGGAAAAGATTTCTTTTTAGAATTAAACTGTGCAGTTTTTAAATAGGCATGTGTATTTTTCACAATTGAAAATTTATGACGTTTGCAGGCTATTTATGGTACGGTTATATATCCCGGTCGGATGGTATATCGCATTAAATAAGCAAATATGAGGCATTTTCGAACTTTCCAAATGGAAAGCGTATTATATGAGCCGTTCAGTGCACAAATCGATTAACTCCATCCAATGAAAATGGTCAATATAAACAGTTATTGTAACTGTAAAAATATTGTATTTATATAATTTATTTCTCGGGATATTTTGAACTAATTCATTTTCTTTTAATCAAGGGTAACTTTTTATTGCTGTATAAATATATTGAAAATATTCAATATTCCTTTGTTGAACAAAAGCCACTTAATGTGGAGTTAGTCAGATTCGACCTCTGAATGCCTCATATTTTATTTAATAAATCGCGCGTTTTTATTGTACAGAAAAGTAACCGTTCGAACATATAAATATGAGTTTCTGTACCAGTGGCAAGGATGGCATTACATCTACATGCTGGAAATATTTATCTAAGATGGGGGGTTAATTGGGGAGGATGAGGATTTTTTTGGAGGGGGGGGGGTATATCTTTGTCTGGCATGCAATTTTCGGAAATTGAAATTTTTCTGAGTATTTCAGTTCGAGGGGTTTTTTGTTTCCCATGTTCGATTATAAATATGGGACTTTAAAATTTCGAGATTTCCTTAAAGAGGCATTTTAGATTTGGTTTTCGCAAGTTCGGTTGTAATTGTAAATACTATTTACATGATTTTGAAATAATTTCGAGATACCTTTTTAGCGGTAATTTTCGGTGACTAAAATTTGTGTTACAGATCGACTTTAAGTTTAAACATTAATAAAATCGGAATTAGGAGAAATTTTTTTAAGGGGGAATTTTTGAAGATGAATATTTTTGAAGGTGTTAGAGGTGAAACTTTTACTGTGATAATTTAAGTATTAGCGATGAAAACTTTAACGAGGAACTTTTTCGAGGTAATTTTTTTCTTTACCGGGATTTTAAGATGGGAAAGAAATAGCAATTTTAAATGTTAAATTTTAACGACAGCACTTTACAATACTTTACTGAACCGGTGGACGATTTGCTGGAATTATATAAAAATATAAATGTTTAAAAATAATAAATGAATGAGACTAATGAATTCTGGTAGGAAAAAATATATTGGTTGAGCATTTGTCTCCAAATGAAATGGAATAAATATTTTTTTCCGATGTCAATGCATAATCGAACTTACTGAAGAAACTACCCCACTACATGTGGAAGGATTTTCAGAGGTGAATGAGTCCTTTGAAGAATTCATACGAAAGGGATCAGTCAGGAAACTGGGAAACATTCACAATTTAGAATTCAAGATTGCACCCTATTAATGAAATTTCATTTCATTCGACTCCCCCAAGGGGATACCTTCTTTAAGTATTTACGGTCTTCACAACCCCGGGCACCCGAGCGATCGAATTTCCTTTTCCTTATTTCTCTTGTCTTTCTTTCCTCTTTGTTTCACTCCCACTGTGGTTTCCTCTTCGGAGGTGACAGCAATTCTGCATGAGCCGATATCATCCTGTCGATATAGATTCATGGAGAATTGTGAACCACCCACGTGTTCGCCGTGCATGGCGACCCCTGTCCCTGGAAAGGGGGATCCTGGCAGTTGAGGGAAACCGACACACTGCTTTGGCCTCTGCTTGAGGTAGACGGAAGGCGCATATTGGTCGCGTATGCATCAATCAGCTAGTCATCCGGCTTGTCACTGGCTGGGGATCAAGGGAGCGAGTACTTGCTAGCCATCTCGTTAAGGGTGGAGACTGGAATAGGAATATCTTGCGACCATATGGGCCCTGGTTAGCACTGGTGCACGAATGTGGAGCTTCTTGTTGGGCTCGGTACAGCGTGGTGCCGCCGGGGTCTGAATTGTTTTTTTCAAATATTGATGGAAATGATTCACTTCCTGTATCATTCCCGTGTGGAGAGCAACAAAGTATTCACAATGTTTTATTCACTCAATGTTTCATGATTAAATGCACTGATAGCTTTTTTGATAGTTCTTAAAAAAAAAAAAAACTTCATAATTATTGCCAGAACATTCCGTTCTGTTTTTGGTGATGGTCCCTCGCTCAAAAAATAGCAGCTTGAAAGTTTACTTGTTGAAGTTCCTTCATCCAGACAGTCACAATTCTATTTAAATTTCAATACAAAAGGATTTATTTCTGTTCATCATACTCTAAATACTTGCCGTGGTGTAATGAGAACCAGACCTTTTACTTTTCACAAAAGAAATTCTAACAAATTAAAAAGATAAAAATGTCATAGTTGCGCGCCGTATCACCATCCGTCGGAACGGTCAAGCACTTCCTACAAAACACGTTATTGTAACTTTAAATATCCCAATTTTACCAACCAGACTTAAAGCTGCTTACTTATGCTGTCCTGTCCGGCCCTATATCCCCAAAACTCTCCGTTTTAAATGACAGCGTTATGGCCGTACAAAATACTACTTGTCGTGGCTCTGTTACCTGTGCACGTTCTGCAGAAGTCGTCCAAGACTGTAAATCTTACAATTTGTACAGCGTTCAAAATTATTGCAAGGGTGACCGTACCGCATGCTCTTGTCCAGACTGGATCCGTGAAGAAAAATTCTTTGGTATTAATATAACACAAACTTTCTTACCCTGAAGCTTTTAAACTTACTGAATATAGGACCCCCGTCGTTCTGGGTCTCTTATTCTAGTTTACTCAAACCGCAATCGAAATCCGTAAGAAACATAAGCACCCGGACTGAAACCTCATTTTCCCCAAGTAATTCACCTATGACACACTATCTTTCGGCATTTAAAGGAAATAATCTGTGATGTTTCCTCTGCCACTACCGGGAAACTTACACCTAAACTAGAACTTTGGTCACCATCATCCGAAAATGTTAAAATCGATTACCTAACTAGTGAATCGCAGAAATCTTCAAATCAAATACGTCAACCCAACATGAGACAAAAGACCTCTGTTTCATCGGCATTTAATATGCAGAAACCTCACACTAGGTAAACTGAGCCCAAAAACTTGCATACAGAAAGGGAAAATACAATTCGGGGTTCTTAACAGTGGAAAACTGAAAAAAAAAAGAGAATATGTCATGGCCTAACTTGTACTAATTTCAAGGATCCTAGCAGCTGCAAAATTACGTTGAAGAGGCTATGAAGTCAGAATCTTTTGACTCGAGTGCAGATGATGATAGTGCTTTTTAGATTTTTTCTGAAATTTACATTATTTTAAAATTCTCTGCTATTTTTAAACTTGCCTTTTACATATCTTATACTTTGTCCTTTTCTTTACAATTACTGCTTTATAACTTTTACAGTTGCTTTTACTTATAATTCAACTTTTGTCTTTTAAAATGATTTTAATTACATACAACATTAATGTTTTTCATTTAATTAGTTGGTTTTTATCGTCTTATTTTTACTTTTTTATTTCTTACCTACTGTCTTGGCCCAAAAGGGAGTTTGTGATATTAAAATTAAATCAACCAACTAAGCATCAATTTTTTGCGTTGGTTTTTAACTCGCGGACTCCGGGTCTAAACCCTCGTTATATGGTTAATACAGTAAAGACTGCGCTCACCGCGCCCTAATTTCTAGCTTCCTTTTGTATTCCATGTTTTACAGTTACCTGAATTTCTAGGTAGGAGTTGAGGGTCACCCATTTTTATAACATCCTTATTTTTTTTTAGTTATCAGTGTTTTTTCAAATGAATAATTTTAAAAACGCCCACATATTTTATATATATAATAATCTTTAATGGGTCAGGTCACCTTTGAGCACATTAAGTAGACTAAAAATTGACCTCTACATAAATTGCAGTAACTCTGTAACTAATTGACTTTTAATTTAAAAAATTAAAATACATAATAAGGAAGGTCCATTTTATCAATTGCAGTTTTCAAAAAAAGTATACAAATATATAAAGATTTTTAATTTAAAATATAACGTAATTTTTATGAAAGAATTATTTTTACATGCATTGCGCGCATGATTTTTCACATGTGAATTGCTAAAACCATCCAATTTTTTTTGTTTGTACAGATATGTGTTCTCAAAATGACCTACAATAAATAAAATAAGTAGGTCCTGAAATTTTTTTTTTTAAGAAACTTCAAATATCGATGTTTTTTTAACACAAAAGTAGTCATAAAATCTAAACTTCTCACTTGAAACATAATAATAGGTCATTTTGTGCCTCTATACATTTAGTACATTCACCTAAAATTTCATGAAATTCTAGCTAACCGTTTTCCAGAAATATTGCGCGTAATAACACCAAAATCATCGTTTCGGGAAAACCGAAGTTAAAGGTAAATTTATCTTTTAATCATGCAAACTCACTTATATTTCACAATTAAAATAATCATTGTTTGAAAACACACTTTATTACATAAAAAATATCCCTTGATAAAATATTACTAAGAAATTATGATTAATTTCATTAAAAATGAAAAACGATGGATTTTCAGATAACGGTGAAAAAATGTGCTTTTTATTTTCACATGGGAAATTTGATATTGCAACTGATATTATTTATATAATACTTAAATAAATAAAATAAATGAATGTTGAATATAGTTTTATGCATACAACTAAAAATAATCAAATAAAAATTTATAAAACATGATTAAACAACAATGCATTTCACGAAGACTTAAAAATGTCGAGTTTATTTTTCCGAAAGTATCAAAAATCGAATTATTCCCTTCAACTCCTCAAACAGTTACTTATTCAAACATTTAGATTTTACGTTTGGGTATAAAATAACACAAAAATACTATTAAACCAAAAAATGCACATGAAATAAGTGAAAATTTAACATACCTGACTAATAATTTTTATAGTTATCCCACAAAACTACTGAACAACGGCATTCTACACATGACAAACATATAATTAAAAACTACCCACAGCATAAGTTTGTCCTTCCTGTGCCAGTAAATTTGCTGCAATAACTTTTTCATTCTTTCTTTTCATTTGACGCATTTCTTTTGTATTCTGGAAGAACCGCAATTCACGTCTTTACTCGTTCTTCATCTAATTTTCTAAAAGTCTTGAGCATAATTATCCACTTTTAGCCCCAATTCTTGCATTAGCTTTATTTTCCCTACATTGCCATCATTAAACAATATAATAGCTTCATTTGTAGCTATTTCAGCTATTCGCTTTCCTGTACCTAAAGTTTTGGGACACAATTTCCAAATTAGTGAGTTTAAAGATTCATTATTGTTTTGCCCCCAAGGCATCTTTGTAGCAGTTTTGGATGAGACAAATCATTAAAAATAGGTTTGATAGCATCCATCACACATGCTGGAACTGTTGTCTTATGTTTAAAATCATGTATAGTATTACTAGTAACAGCTTGCTGATAAGTACACCATGAATCGATACCAGCAGGGCAAAAAGTATGTAACGGTTCGTAATCAGTTGATCGTGTATGAAAGTAAATTGCCCATACAGATTTCCGCATATCAGACAAATTATTTTTGTTTTCTCTTATGACATTGCCATAATAATTAATTTTTTAATCCGGTTATCTGTGAGGCGGCCTTTTCCTCCAATAGATTTTCTGTCACTGCATTTCACACCACTTTGTTTTAACTTTCTCAAACGAGCACCCATTCGTTTCTGAATATGACCAACACATTCAATTTTGGTTACTGGGATATTTTCTCCATATGGGCATGACTCAGTTATTGCTAGAAAAGTTTTGGAATCGCCATCACCTATGTATCCTACATACTTCGCATTGTTTTGTTTTTCTGATCGTTTAAAAATTTGTATCGTGTCACTGCTTTCCATTTTTCCAGCCGAGCCAGAATGATTATTCAAACTTTTTCATGATTGCTTTTCCACTCTGAATATTTTGCGGTACCTTCTTGTGACTTCCAAAATTCACATGATTTACAATATGAAGATAATACTTCTGCATCGATAACTTTCCCAGTCTTGTCTCCAATGATTGTGCATACCCCTACCCTTGAGTTATGTCCTCTTGTTTTCCAAGTACCGTCCCCACTAACAATAATGTTATCGGAATTGGTAAGTTCGATTTCTTCTTTAGCTGCACATTTCTTCGAATTTTGTGCAACTGTATTTGCAGACATTGACAATACTTTAATAACTGAATTGTACGAGTTTTTGGAAATAGGTTTTGGAAGGTCCATAGCTCCATAGAAAGTATTCATGGCTGCATAACATTTTCCAATGGTTCTCATAGCATACACAAGCCTGCGATTAATTTCAGCAGCATTATTTTTTAATCCAGTCATTGCAGAATATCTAAAGGTACACAATTCATTAGTTTTCACATTCTATTGAAATTTGTGAAGAAAGTCAATAAACAACTGTTTCTTTCAACTTCCCTTCACCTCCACATTTTTTGCAGTTTTAAAAAAGTTTCAATAAAATAAAACATTGAATTCAAATCAATAATTGAGTATCCTTTGAAAACATTATCGATCTCATTATTTATTTCTTCACAGCAAGTACCAAGTTTCTTTCCAGAAGCACTATGATTAAGGCCTGCTTCTACATCAGAGATTTAGATGAAGTAAATCTATTCCCAGTAAATTTACGTTTTCGGCTTCTTTTTCCCGAAGCCCTTTTGGGATGCAAATCACCCTCTGTATTATCCATATTAATGTAATACGAAAAACAATTACTATCGTAAAATAAATATTGAAAATGAAATCAAAATTGCTTTGAAAAAAGCAGTTGAGAATAGCGAGCAATGTGAAAATTTACCGCGTGGATTGTAGCAAACACTCTAAACACTGAACAAACCTTTGCAGATTGAAGTAGAAGTTAATAAAATGCAGTCTTCACGTAATAGTAAAAATATAAAACCATGGGGTATATCATTTAAGAGTTAGTTTCATTTCCTTTTCGCCTGTATTCTGACATTACACTCACCAGCAGCTGATTCAAAAAAGGTAAACAATGTCGCCCTTTAAACGCTACGAAACACGAAAAGTGCTTAAATTGTTTTGGCCACAACTTCACTTCTAAAGGGAATTTTTGCATGGGGTTTGTTTTAAAATGTTCCTAAAGAATATTTAATTATAAGCTATTTAAAAAAAAACATTTTTGGACAGGTTAAAGGTTACCTGACCCCTTAAAAAAATCTCATTTTTACTCTAAGATGTGTAAAAAAATTTACTATGCAGAATTTATATTTAAACACATTGTAAAATACATTTTATTAAAGCATTACCCCAGAATGAAATTTTTAATAGGAGGAATAGCTTTAAATTTGTATAATATTTATCCCTTTTCATTAACATTTAGGAATAAAAGAAACCATGCGCAATTCTACCTTAATATTAATTTAAGATCATTTATTTGAAATATTTAAGATGCCTGCTTACTTTCGGAAGGGATTATTTTTAATATTTGAAAAATCGCCTACTTATGTGAATTATATTATAGAATATAGCCTTAAATTATGAATAACATGTAAAAATATGTATAATTTCAAGTTTTAGGTTTTTATGTTTAAAACATAAACATCGCTATAAAATGGCCCTTTTTGCAAAACACACTCAAATTTAAAAAGATTTTTATTCTGTAATTTTTATTATGATTAATGGAACTGTCTTGAGGTACTGAAGCATTTTCTTAACTATAAGTATGTTATTAAAAATATGTACAAGTTGTCATATTTTCTTGATTTTTCTTAGCATAAAAATGCTAATTCGTAACTTGTATCAACTAAAATTAACTACAATCTCAGTAGAGGCACATTACCTACATTAAACTCATTTAGAGTATTTTTGCGAAGTTTCATAACGTTACAATTATACTTTTTTGAGTTGTGATGTTTTGCAATAAAGCAAAATGTTAAAAATCTCATTTTGAGAAAAAGCAGAAAAAAGGGAAACTTTAGATTTCAAAAACATGCGACTGACTAATATTTTCCTGTAACGCAAGTTCTAAGCAAGATAGAAACAAAATTCAAACTGATATAGGAAGCTAAAGTATCACGCTGTAATATTAAACCAAATATGGAAAATGGGATTTTAGACCGAAATTTGCATTTTAAAGGTAGGAATTACCTTACACATGACGTTCAAGAACTTAATGCATGATACACTTTTAATTATCCAAATTTTAACTTTGTTTAGACTTCCCTATCAATATATTTAAGTGTGCTTTATAGAAACATATCTTCACAGTCAAATATGTGAACATTTATTGGTTTGAAATTGAAAATATTCAACACAAAATCTTGGACAAGACTAATTTTTCTTAAAGGAATAAGGTAGGTTATTCTGCGCGTATTTCCCGATAAGGCATAATCGGGTTACATAGGATTTCAGTTATAGATATGATTCGGGAATTCTCCAAAGCTATGAATTAATCGATATTGGTTCTCAAATACTATTTCTGAAATTCCATATGGGATCTAATTAATATCAATATAAATATGTTTTTTAAATAGATTTGTCTGTCTTAAAATAGAATTGGAATATATATTCAAAAACACATTTAGGGTAAGATTATCAAATGAGATTTCGTAACTTTTTCATGTAATTAAGATTATCGAATGAAATTTCATTATTTGTAATTAAAACCCATTTAAAATTCAGGCTTTTTTCCCCCATTGGTTTCCACGGGTGTAGAACTAGGGTCATCCCCAGCGGCATGAATGCATTCTGTTTCACTGTTGCAAAATTTGTCTTCTCTATTTATTTCTTCTATAGCATCATGTATTGTAAGCCACCAGGGGTGCTAACCCGTGTACCCCTTTAGCGTTATCCGGAGCTTGCTCTATTCCATAGACCCGAAGGCACTATGCGTAGGCAACGGGGGTACTTGCAGCCGGGAGTCCACTAACACCTGTAAGATACTCCTTCCAGGTGGTCCGAAGGGTCAACATAATCTGAAGGAAAAAAGAACACTGAAGCAAGGAATTCCCGAGCTGCAAAATCCCCAAGCCCCCACCAATCTAAGCTTCCACAACCAACCAGTTTAATGAATAAGGAGTGCCTCTAAGCGTCTCTTCCCTTCTACGAAAGATGGTCCATTCCCAAACACGGTCCTAGCTAACTCGAGTTAGATGAACACCGCCGCTTACAATTACTACACGGGCGGATCAGTTTAGAGGCCAGGAGCCTCTAACCCTTTCATAAAATCGAAACAGCAGGGAGACAACCTATGTATTCGCACATTTCTGCGCAGTGATCACGCAGGCAACCATCCACGCCCTGAATCAAATCGACCACAGAGGGCTCCCACACCTGGACTGATTCACCGAACACCGGAAGTGCCCTGCTGCAGCCTACTGGGTGGAAGCCGCATGCAGATGAACAATCTGTAATGATGAGGCTATAAAAAAATCACTGTGTGGAACAGCTCTCTATAAGGCGAGAGTGCTCTCACTTCCTAATTATGGGCTTGCTCTAGGCTGGGTAAAACCCGGAGCAACCGTAACAGATCCTCCGAAGTGGGTCATAGTTACTCCCACAGAACCGCAACCTAAGGAATTCTAGTTACGCCCGTTACTGTTTTCAACACTTGTTCTTCCTGACGTTTAATTATATGTGACTGAATGAATGTCTTTTTAAGTAATCGTTGGGGGGCGGTAATAGAACTTTGTGTACCTTGTCTTATAAATATTTGATTCTTTCAATAAGCCACTAGCAAAGAAAGAAAAACGAATAGTGAAACAGCTAATTTTTAGATATGTAATATACCAAAATCGGATGCTTACTGTTGGATTCAGCTGCTAATTGATACTGCATGTGACACCAGTTCAACAGTTTCAGCATTAGAATTATCCCCTGAGAATGTAATGATATTCCTTGCACATACTGGTCTCTTTTATTAAATGCGACAATAGGAATATCATTGGTGTATATAAGGAACTCGAACAGCTGACATTTAGTAACACTTAGTGCGACGAGTTGGAGAGAGAGATTTTTGGCGTCTAGATAAGGTGGTAAAATTGAATATTTGGCATATTTATTTTAACGTCATGAAGTACGACATTCATCACTTCCCGATGGATCATCATTCCTCGTTAAATGCTACTTCAAATGTAGCCCACGGCCGAGCATCATCCTGCAAAACTGAGAAAATCCTGCGCTTGTTCTTCTTTGGACTCGCACTTAATACTTCTGTTTGGGTGTTAAGCCTGTGATAGTATATTCATTTCCGGTCTTTAGAGCCGGCAGTATGAGAAGTCTGCATATGCCATATTTTTCGGTGTTCAAGTGTTGAATGATATTAGTTTCCAAAACTATTGCCAGGCGAAATCTGTGGGGGTACATATACAACGGGTACATGTATGTAAAATATATATTCAAAAAGTATGTTATACTTTCCTAAAAGTACTGAACTGATCCAAATTTAAATAAAATAAACAGAACAAAATGAGAACATCGTAATTTAAAAACAAACCCAGCATCCCTTAACACCTAACCAGTAAATTTTATAAAATACTTCATAACGTAAATAATTTAATTAAACCATTGGAGACTGGTGGCATGGCTTGTGACATGCTCTGCTGGGTTGAACTAGTTTTGCGTGTACAATGCTCCCCCATACAGGTCGAGACCAAATGGGGGAAAAACACTATGCTGTTCAAATAACGAAATCGACAAACGTGTACTTGCCTCTAAACAGCTGAACAGTTTACACATGTCTTCAGTAGATTAAATTCTTTATCACTGCGATAACTCTTGTACTTCGCGAAGTTATACAAAAATCCATTTGAAAATTTCCGCCATAGAAAATCCATGACTGATGCACAAATTAAAGTTTCATTGAGGATTATAGATTTTAAAAAATACTAGAGTAGGTGGATGTAAAGATACGCACTTTCCATACATTTTAATTTTTAACGCACACATTGGTCTAAACTTATGTAATGAGTGATTAAAATTTTAGATTAGAACCTTAGGCAAGTGCCACCATCAACCGACATTCTGTCAAATTATAATTCTGTGAGAAATTGCAATTTTTAAAAAACATTGCTCTGCGTATCTTTGCTCCCTCGGTTGGGGCAAAAGTACGCAGTGCTGGGGCAAAGATACGCAGTGCGTATTTTTGCCCCATTACTGTGGGTTTTTGTCTTATTTCCAATAAAACGAATGAGTTAAGCAAAATCATTAGTAATTTTCACTAGTATTTATAGTTAAACTGAAAATTGCAAGTCAAACCATGAAGAAAAAGAGAACAGCGGTCTGTGAGATCGCAAATTGCAGTCAACTTCTAACTTCTCACATAAAAATTGTTGCATAAATACTGTGAGCGGTCCCAAAGACCCCTTGATCGTAAAATGAATAAAAGGGTTGACTGACTCATAAGATACTGTTTTTGCGCTAAACATTATCTAAAGACCGATTATAATAAGAATTATCATCATTTAGAAGTCTTCGAGTTTCCCGACTATTGAGTTTCCAAACTAATCAAAATTAAACTAACGTCAATAGTTAAACTGAAAATTACAAGTTAAGTTATAAAAACTGAATATACCCGTCTGTGAGACCGTTAACAGGAGTTAAGGACTAAGACTTAAAACAAAATCGTTTTATGAAACAAGAATATTGATTTTTTAAAAGTAGGTAGTTGTATACATACGATCTATATTTAAAAAACTTATAAGCTAGTTAACTACCTTTACCTTTTTATTAGTGAAGTAGCTATTATATTTTATACAATATAAAAAATAACTTTCCACAATCTAATTGTGGAAATCTTTGCATCTAGCTAAAACGATAGGACAAAGCCCCGAATCTTAAACTAGAGCGTATCTGTGCCCCAAAACGGATGCGTACTTTTACCCAATTTTGCAGTATTATACTGAACCGGTGACTGACAAGTTTAAACAAATGCGCTGGAGGTAAACTGTACTGCATTTAGGAGCTATAGAACTTCCGTTCTCCACTAAATTTTTGTATTTGTAAAAATTCGAAGTATTGTCAGCTAAACAATAAAGTGAAAATTTAAAAACTTACCTCATTTTCTTGGCACAGAGTGCTACGTTTTTCCCCAAGGTTTGAACACACAACTACAACACTTGAGACGAAACTACCACCTAGCGGTCATGATTGTAGAAATGTTTCTTCATATTAAATCAGCCACTGCGTATCTTTGCGTCGTGCGTATCTTCACCCCCACCTACTCCATTACTGAAGAGACTATATGGAGAGGAATCTTGAAATGAATAAAAATAGTTATAATCATTTTTAAGCTATTTCAATAGGCGCACATAGTCCTGCAGAAGAAAGCCTCCTAATAGAAAAGGGGGTGTTGTTTATGACGGCCTGTTACCTACAAGAGGGATGTGGGCACGAAAGAGGGGGTGCCCTCCATTGGAGTATCTCTAAGGGATCCTAACCTGTATTTACACAAACTAAGGTTCGAAGTAAACCACGAAATCTCCGAACGATTAGGCCGACAGGCGCGATTGGGTTCGAACTCGGCACCTCCCGTCTACCAGCTTTGAGAGCAGAACCTCTAGGGCACTGGTGGGTATGGATGGAAAAAACTCAACATTTATCTTTCTGTGCATTATTTAATATTCATAATTTTAAATTATCAAATTTTAAATAAAAATTCATTCTGTACGGCAAGATAAACAATTTTACTTTGACCTTTTTGTGCAATTACATTTTTTAAGTTCTTGTACGTGGTAATAAATTTTAATGAATACACAAATTAATAAAAGATCATTTATACAATTACCTGAATGGTCTTAGGGGGGGGGGGGGGAAAGGGGTGATAACGTACAAAAGGAACTCTATAATTAATGGAGTGAAAACTGAGGAAGTTTGAGGAAAACTTTAATTTAGATATCATTTTATTTGAGAAAAAAATGATTCCTTTAAATTAGATTTTTTTATACAAATAAAGCGAAAATAAATCAAAGGGAATTAATAGAATGGAGGAATAAAAAAAATACATAGAAAAATTGCCAGCATAGTAAATTAAACTACATGCATTCCAGTTACTTACGCTGTTATTACTCCTTGAAACATAAACTGTTTCTCTTCTTGGGGGGTGTGGAGGAGGGGGCCTTAGATCTAAACCTCTCCCAGTGGCTGACATCTGGCGTCGGGCTGCGGACCACCCACGATTTTCCAAGGACACAACACTATTCACCTTATTTTTGCGGTAAACTTACAACTGACTATTCAGGACTTCAGCTTAGAACAGACTCTCTGAAGGATCACCATCTCTCTAATGTCCCGGGCATTTCTTTTCGTCCCCTTGCTACGCTGGGCATTGTTTTGTCCTCTTGCTACGTGGAGCTTGGTTGAATATGCCACGTTATCATGTAATGTCTCGTCCTGGTGAGCCTAAAAATTTGCTTACGTTATCTGGGCTGCCACCCACGAAGAAGTCGCCAATTCTCTTGTAAATAAGACGTCTGCATTGTGATAAACTGAAATAGTGCATCTTATTGTAGACAGTTGTCGCCTTCGATTTGGGTGATCTAATTTACTAAACATGGTTGGCCAGATAATTAAATTTGAAATTAGTAAAGAGTTAATGATATTTGAATAGTTATTTTAAGAGCTTCAGTAAAATACTAAGGATCATAACGAAATTTTGAAAATTAAGCAAATGGGGCTTAAGTTTTACATTAAAGGTTTTAAGAAACACATTAAAATGACAAAGGAAATGTTTGCCTTTGAATTGCAACAATCTCAGGAACGTTTTTCCCCTTTTTGCGTCTAATAGAATGGATATACTTTTTTTACGCACTCGCTTTTTATTTTTTTTTTGTATAATGTATTTTAAAATGCCAAAATTAAAGAAAATATTTAGTCACTAAAGTTATATAAAGAATCGTTTCATTTTAAAAACTCAATACATTTATAGGAAGTTTTTCTCCTAAATTAAGAGATGTTACTGAAGTTCTAATGTAGAACAATTTTAAATTCACACGATAGTACATTCTATTATATTTTTAATGATGTATAGTCAATCTTTAATGTGTTTCTCTAAAAAAATGTTAATTGCGGTCGTCTAATACAATAGTATCCTATACTCTGGAAAATAAGGTAAAATGAAACTAAACGTGATGCGCAGTTACATTACCCTGATAACTTATCCATTGGTAGCTCATTACGCTGAACATGCTAGGTCCTAAGACTTTAAATTGATAACGTTAGATTCAGTGAAATAAGACAGACATCTTGTAGTCATAGGATTAGATGGATTACATATGATTTCCACTGAAATTATAATTTAGTATTGGATTTTAGAAGACATTTTAAAGACGTTTGGAAAATGTCTGATCACAACCAAATTAAACAAACATGAAACATTTAATAGTATCTTTTATCACAAATTATTAATTCGAAAAAATGTCCCTATTTAAATTTAAAGAGTGGAATGTAAGTTTAAATTAAACGCCAACGGTTTACTAATAATTAATGAAAATTTTACTATTATTATTAAATGGTGAAACATAAGCTAAGCCATAATAGTAAATGTATTGACATATGCTATCACTATTAGGTGCTGGTATTAACAAAAATAATTTTCTTCTTTTCAAATATTGCAATTCGAAGTAGGAGCCTCATATGAGGCTCAGGGTGACGAGAGGGTTAAGTTACGTACTGAAATAATTGAGAGAAGAAACTTTTTGTTTAAAAATTTATTCTCTTTAGTGGTTTGTGTAAGCGAATTTCAAGAAAGCGTATATAGTAAATGTTATGCTTTTTTGTTGAGATTCATACTTTCATGCGATTCGTATTCATACCACCATTGGGTCACTCCATGGTTACGGACGTAAGAGACATTAAAGCTTCATAAATAATCTTAAAAAAATACTTATTACATGGATTATTTTATATTTATGGTCAGTCCAAGGATTGTAAATAGAATATTAAATTTTGAAATCTGAAAAATGTTACCATAATTTTTGAAAAAATAAAATCTAGGTGTTACGGACGTAATTCACAAAACAGTCAAAATTGCATATGGTTGCAGTTATTGTCATATTCCTGTGAATTTTAAGGAATAACATTTAACTTTTTCTTCAATAATTGATTATTAGGCTATTAGCTGTTTGAAACTGCAATTTTGAAAACATTAAAATAATTAATACATGGGATAAGTAAATTGTTACACACGTAACATTTGCCTGTTACGGACGTAACAATTATATGCATCAAAATTTATTTATGAATTCTAATTCATTTATAATCCCCAATTTCTTTTTATATATTTTAAAAATAGGCTAGTTTTTGTATTTGAATATTCTAATTATAACTTTTACAAATAATGTTTGAAATGACAATAACTTGTTAAACTTCAGCATAATTTAAGTGAAATGTTCTCAGTCTCATCACTCTCACATTTTTAGAGCTAATACTTTTATTTAATTTACTTTTTATACTGAAACTGCATGTTTTCAGAAAATTCATACTCTAAGCTATAAAAAAATGTATTAAATGACTTCATAAATTAAATATTTGTTTTATAAATTAAAAAAAAATAGTACTTTGGTTTCACTTTTCATGGAATGACCCCATTTCTTTGTTATACTAGTAGAGCCAGAATGATAGTCTACAAATATATTAGGAATGTCAAAAGCTATAGAATACAAGCGGTTATTTGGACAGCACTAAGGTTCCCATACCGGGCCATAAATAGTGCGATTAATTCGTAATTATCTCTGCCCACCGTCACTTTCATAAATTCTGAAAATACGTATCTCTATATATAGACTTAGCGTCATAATACAAATACAAGCACTATGTACGATGAGCTTAATTTTGTAATATTTAAGACAAATTTATTTCAGAAAAATTACAATATTTTACATTTATTTCTAAGAAAATTCAAAGGAATTTAAAGAATTTTTTGAAAGCGCTTAAAAAAAAATTGCAAAATTAAGGATATTTTTGGTTTCCTTCACATCTGGAAATACTTCATTTTTGGAGGAGTTAGCAGAAATTTTAGTACCGCTGATATTGAACTACAAATTAACAAATAAGTCAGAAATTGAAAACAATTTAGACTTTGAAAGGTGTACCGCGAGGGACAAGCTGAACTTTTGATGGAACGGGATAGTTTAAAAAAACCCTGCGTACAGAGAGCTTTCCATTTATTTAAAAAAAGCATATTTTTAAAAGTACTGTTTTCGTAAAAAAAAGAAGAAATTAGTTGTACACTGATAAAATTGACCAATTGCTTGCAAAGAAAACTATTAGCAATTCGGGTAAAATCACCTATCATGGCCCATATACCAGTAATGGCCCATTTAATATTCCTACGACGCTAGACGCGAAATGACCAACATTTGAACTTAGCGTCAATGAGAAGTGATAAAATGGTCTCTCGACTGTCGCATTATGATTTTGTTTTGGTAAATCAACGCACGTCACGTGAATAGTGGCTGCTCCTACCGAGGCTTCATTTTTTTCTTGTTTCTGCTGTGGTTTCTTCAAGATTTTTAGTGAGAAGTTGGATTTCGGGCTGTGCACGAAATTTTTAAGAATAAACCAAAAAAGTAAGTTTTAATAACTTATATAAATTTTAAGGAATATGTAAACATATTCGTGTTATCAAAATAAGCTTATTAAACCAGTTATTGGGGTGGACGACTACTGATGCTGTTTTTTCATGGTTGCAGTAGTGATGACCCACACTTTTATATTTTATGGCTATGTGTTGTCGTTAAAGTTTTTAATACATATTTCTTTCAAACATTTAAAGCAAAGTGTTTGATAACAAATTTATATTAGTTTATTCCTCTTTTTTATGTCTACTTTATTCTATACTTTTTGTACTCGCGACAAGTCTTTGTAAATGACATAATTGAATACTCTTTTAGGCTAGAATCTACACCCTAACTGCCGAACTTTGGTATCAAAACAAATGTCTATAGACAGCGATGAATATTTAAAATTTTAGCTTTAGGCTTTCTAGGGTGCAAGGTACATCAGTAGGTATCACGTTTGCTCGAGGGATTCATATCTAGACCGGGCTTCGTATCTAGACCGAGCTTCGTATCTAGTGGGCAAAAATCTTTCAAATATCGACCATTACCGTACATTATATTGTTTCTGAATAAAACCTCCCAATTGGATGCGTTTCATAGCAAAAAGGAATTTAAAAAATGAGTCTGGAAAATAAGCAGTTTGGATTTGAGTGCAACACTAATAAGATTTTTTCTTCAACCGCTATATATTTAATTGTTTTAGGCTGTAAGAATTGTCACTATAAAAAAAACTTGTCAATATAAAAGTTATATCTTCTTAATATTATCTACAATTAATTCATGCGCATTGTATGTCTTGTGAATTGACGAAGTTATGGGCTTTTTTGAACTCTGAGCTCTCTCTCTCCCCCCTTTTTTGATTTCGTTTTTTTTCCTTGAGGTACGAATGACTCCAATCAAACATTAACAATATAAAAAGTTGTAGATAATGTTAATAATTAAAATATATTTAATTGGATATTAATATCTTAATAATTGGCGAAGTTGTGAAATTTTTCTCCCCAAAACCTTATTTTTTCGCTTCTTGAGACCTTTATTTATCACATCTGTCATACATAAATTTTTGGCAATTTTTGCCCCCCCCCCCTTTTTTGGAGAACATTAATAATACATATCGACTCAGTTTAAACATTTGCACTTCGGCGTCTCTTACGCAAATTTTATTCGGTCGGCATCACTTTTAAAAAAAGTATACTTCAAGTACACAATTTCATAAATGATCTGATTAAATAAAATACATTTTATTTTCCTTTATTACTGGTGCCAAAAACAAGGTTTGCAAAGAAAGATGTCGCCGCAGCCGCGACAACGGAGTGCAAAGTGTTAGGAAGTTACTGGTTTTTTTCGGTTTTAACAAAACCCCACACTATTTCGACCCCCTTGATCCGATTATGGAATTTGCCGTGTCCGTGAAAAAAGTGATATATATTTTACTGATGCTGGTTTTGGGGTCTAGGGGTCATGTTTGATGTAGATCTACAAAATATTTTCAGACATTTCAACGTAGGGGAGATCGCAATAGGTAGTATTTCATACGAAATCTACCCAACAGTAATAATAGGAAAGCTGTACTACGCTTGCTTATAGAATGGTTCTTTTAACAGGTTTAAAAATATCCCCATTTTAAATCTTACACCTACGTAATCTGCCCGTTTCAGGGCCATTCCATGACAAAATATCCTGCGTGAGACACTTCCATAAAAACCCATATCTATTGCCTTATAAGTTGTTAAAACATACTCTAGATTTTCATATTAGCATGGTTGTTTTTGAGGATATAACATTGTTAAAATGGCAAAAATAGCAGCTGTCCCATACGTGACATGGAATGACCCTTCTGCCTTTTATTTCAATAGCTTTAACTTTTTTCCAGGTAATGTTTTTCATTAACGGGATTTTAAGATGGGAAAGAAATAGAAATTTTAAATGTTAAATTTTAACGACCGCACTTTACAATACATTACTGACGGTGGACGATTTGCTGGAATTATATAAAAATATAAATGTTTAAAAATAATAAATGAATGAGTCTAATGAATTCTGGTAGAAAAAAATATATTGATTGAGCATTTGTTTCCAAATGATATGAAATAAATCTTTTTTTCCGATGTCAATGCTTAATCGAACTTACTGAAGAAACTACCCCGCTAAATATGGGACGATTTTCAGCGGTGAATGATTCTTTTGAAAAATTCATACGAAAGGGATCAGTCAGGAAACCGAGAAACATTCACCATTTAGAATCCAAGATTGCACCCTATTACTGAAATTTCATTTCATTCGAGTCCCCCAAGGAGATACCTTCTTTAGGTATTTACGGGCTTCACAACCCCGGGCACCCGAGCGATCAAATTTCCTTTTTATTATTTCTCTTGTCTTTCATTCCTCTTTGTTTCATTCCCACTGTGGTTTTCTCTTCGGAGGTGGGGGCAAATCTGCATGAGCCGATATCATCCTGTCTATATCGACTAATGGAGAATTGTAAACAACCCACGTGTTTGCCGGCCGTGCATCGCTACCCCTGTACCTGGAAAGGGAGATCCTGGCAGTTGAGGAAAACACACTGCTTTGGCCTCTGCTTCAGGTAGACGGGAGGTGCATATTGGTCCCGTATGCATCAATCGGCTGGTCATCTGACTTTCACTGGCTGGGGATCAAGCGAGCTAGTACTTACTAGCCATCTTGTTAATGGTGGAGACTGGCATAGGAGTGTCTTATGACCGTATGGGCCGTGGTTAGCACAGGTTCACGAATATGGAACCCCTTGTTGGGTTCGGTAGAGCGTGGTGCCGCCGGGGTCTGAATTGTTTTTTCAAATATGGATGGAATTGATTCACTTCCTTTATCTCTCCCTGGTGGAGTCAACCAAGTGTATAGAATGTTTTATTCACTATATGTTTCATGATTAAATGTACTTATAGCCTGTCTATAGTTCTTTAAAAAAAACTTCATAATTTTTTATTGACAAAACATACCGTTCTGTTTTTGGTGATGGTCACTCGCTGAAAAAATAGCAGCCTGACAGTTTATTTGGTGAAGTTTATTAAACCAGACAGTCACAATTCTATTAAATTGCAATACAGAAGGATGTTTTACTGTTCACCAAACTCTAAATACATGCCGTGATGCAATATCAGAACCAGGCCTTTTTACCATTCACAGAAGAACTTCTAACAAATTTAAAAGATCAAAATGTCATAGGTGCACGCCTATTATCACCATCCGTCGGAATAATCAAGCACTTACTACAAAACGCGTCATTGTAACTTTCAATAGCCCAATTTTACCACCCCCTAGGGGTATACCTTCTTTTGGTATTCACGGGTTTCGCAACCCCGGGTTCCTGAGCGATCTTTATTTTTTCCTTTTCCTCTTATTTCTCTCCTCTGTTTCACTCTCGTTATGGTTTCCTCTTCGGAGGTGAGGGCAATTCTGTATGAGCCGATATCATCCTGTATATCGACTCATGGAGAATTGTAAACCACCGACGTGTTTGCCGTACGTGGCGACCCGTGTCCCTGGAAAGGGGGATCCTTGCAGTTGAGGGTAACCAACACACTGCTTTGGTTTCTGCTTCAGGTAGACGGGAGGTGCATATTGGTCCCGTATGCATCAATCGGCTGCTCAGCTGACTTCTGTCACTGCCTGGGGATTAAGTGATCGGACACTTACTAGCCATCTTGTTAAGGGTGGAGACTGGCATAGGAGTGTTTTGTGACCGTATAGGCCCTGGTTAGCACTGGTGTACAACTCTGCATCCCCTTGTTGGGCTCCGTAGTGGGTGGTGCGGCCGGGGTCTGAATTCTTTTTTTTCTGATATGGATGGAAATAATTCACATACTTCCATTTCTCTCCCATGTGGAGAGCAACAAATTGCACAGAACTCTTCATACACTCGTTCTTTTGTCATTAAACGTACCGATAGTCTCTCTGACAGCTCTTTCAAAAAAACTTCACCATTTCTCATTGCAAAAACATTCCAGTCTGTCTTGGGGGATGGTCATTCTCTCAAAAAATTACAATCTGGGGATTTGCTTGTTGAGGTTTCTTCAGCCAAACAATCACATCTTCTCTCAAATTGCTCTACAATAGGCTCTTTCTCAGTTTCTGTTCAAGTACATAAAACTGTAAATACAAGCCGTGGTGTAATATCCGAGCCAGATCTTTTATTCTCTACTAAATACGAACTATTACAAAATTTAAAAGACCAAGATATCATAGATGTACGTCGTACAACTATCCGTCGGAATGGGCAGGTGCTTCCCACGAAGCACATCATTCTGACTTTTAATAGCCCTAATTTACCATCAAGAATTAAACCTGCTTACTTGAACTGTCCAGTCCGGCCTTACATTCCTAATCCCCTCCGCTGATTTAAATGCCAGCGTTATGGTCACACCACAACTACCTGTCGAGGTTCCGTTACCTGTGCACGCTGCGCAAAAGTTTTCCACGACGGTAATTCATGTCAAAACTCTGAACACTGCATAAACTGCAAGGGTGATCATACAGCGTATTCCCGTTCCTGTCCAAACTGGATACGTGAGAAGGAAATCCTTGCTGTCAAAGTAACTCAAAATCTCTCCTACCCTGAAGCCCGCAAAGTAGTTGAATCCAGGACTCCGTCAGTCGGAGTCTCCTACTCTAGTCTACGCAAGCATAAACAAAATTCTGTAAGGCACATAAGCACCCAGACCGACACCTTTTTTCCACCAAGTAACTCAGCTAAAGAACAATCAACAACCACTTCAAATAGAGAAACCCGTGATGTTATTTGTGGTAGTAAATGCTATTTAACCCCGCTATTAGAACGCTGGCAACCTTCATCAGAACCTTTTAATATAGTATACCAAATCAATCAGTCTCAAAAATCCCCAAGTCAATCCAAAATGTCATCTGAACTTCAGACTATGGGTGTTACATCTGCAAAAACACCACACAGACCTGATACTAGTAAAACTGACAAACTAAGCAAAAAACTTGTATACAAAAAAAGACGATCCGGGGTTCTTCAGTTTTCCACTGTGAAGAAAAAGAACAATAACAAAAGCCTAATCCCATCAGTTAGTAATTTAAAGGATCGGAAACAACTGAAAACTTGGATGAAGAAATGGAATCGGACTATATGAATCAAATGCTGATTAGGAAAATGTAGTTTTTGAGGAATTTGTACCTAATTAATTTTATATCTGTTATTTATTTCTGTGATTATATATTTTTTTTTAGGTAGTATTTGTACGTCATCTCGGACTTTGTTTATATTCTAACGGTTATTGCTTTTTAACTTCAGTTTTTAATCAGAATACTTTGATCTTTTAACTATCAACATTTGACTTTTCTAAATGGTTTTAAATATGCATATTAGTGTTCTCATTTATTGTTTTTCTCATCTTTTTGTTAGTCTTTTGCTCAAATTTGGGCGATTTATAATTTTTACAATTTTACTTTGTCTTGGCGCAGCATGTCCCTATAGGGACTTTGCGCCATAAAATCCCAATCAACCAACCAACCCAATTTTACCAACCAGACTTGAAACTGCTTACTTATGCAGTCCTGTCCGGCCCTATATCCCTAAAGCTCTCCGTTTTAAATGCCAGCGTTATGGCCATACAAAATACTACTTATCGTGAGTCTGTTACCTGTGCACGTTGTGCAGAAGTCGTCCAAGACAGTAAATTTTCCAATAATTCTGAAGTAAATCTTACAATAATTCTGAACGTTGTGCAAATTGTAAGGGTGACCGTACCGCATGCTCTTGGCCTGACTGGATCCGTGGAAAAAAAATTCTTGCTATTAATATAACACTTTCTTACCCTGAAGCTTTTAAACTTGTTGAATATAGGACCCCGTCATTCGGGGTCTCTTACTCTAGTTTACTCAAACGACAATAAAAATCTGTAAGAAACATAAGCATCCAGACCGAAACCTCATTTCCCCCAAGTAATTCACCAATGACACTATCTTCCATCACTTAAAAGAAAAAATCCTGTGATGTCTCCTCTGCCACTACCGGGAAACTTGCACCTAAACTAGAACTTCGGTCACCATCATCCGAAAATGTTAAAATAGTGGACCTAACTAGTCAATCGCAGAAATCTTCAAATCAAATACGTCAACCCGACATGAGCCTGAAAAACCCCCTGTTTCATTTGCATTTAATTTGCAGAAACCTCATACTAGGTAAACTGAAACTGAGCCCAAAAACTTGCATAGAAAAAGGGAAAAAGACAATTCGGGGCTCTTTACAGTGGAAAACTGTGAAGAAAAAAGAGAGGAAATCATGCCAACTTATACTAAGCTGCAAATTTATAGCTGCAAAGTTACGTTGTTGAGGCTATGATGTAAATCTTTTGACTCGAGTGCAGATGACGATGATAGTGCTTTTTAGATTTTGTCTAAATAATTTTACGTTGTTTTTAAATTCTCTGCGATTTTTAAGCTTGTCTTTTACACATCTTATAAAGCAGTAATTGGAAAAAAAATGTATAAAGTATAACTTTTACAGATTTTAATGATAATAATTTAACTTTTGTCTTTTAAAAGGATTTTAATTATATACATCATTAATATTTTTCATTTAATTAGTTTTTATCATCTTATTGTTATTTTTACTCTGACGTTTTGAGATTTTTAGTTCTTAGCTATTGTCTTGGCGCAGCATGGCCTAAAAGGGATTTTGTGATATTAAAAATCAATCAACTAACAAAGCATTTCGTTTGTGCTGGTTTTTAACCCGAGTCGAACCCCTCGTTATATGGTTGATACACTAACCACTGCGCCCTGATTTTCTAGCATCCTTTTGAATTCCATCTTTTACAGTTTTCTGAATTTTTAGATAAGAGTTGAGGGTCCCCGATTTTTGTAACATCCTTATTTTTTTGAGTTTTCAGTGTTTTTTTATAATGAATAATTTAAAAAATGTCCACATTTATTATATATATAATACAATAATCTTAAAAAAAAGTCATCGCATTTTTGAGCAATAAGAAATGAGGTGTGTCTAAAAATAAACTATGAAGAACTTAAGTTTAAACACATTGTAAAATACTTTTTATTAAACATTACCCCAGACCGATATTTTTAATAGTAGGAATAGCTTTAAATTTGAATAAATATTTATCCCTTTTCATTAACATTTAGGAATAAAAAAACGATGCGCACTTCTGCAATAATATTAATTCAAGATCATCTAAAATATTTAAGGTGCCTGCTTACTTTCGGAAGGGATTACTTTTAATATTTAAAAAATCGCGTACTAATGTGCATTATAATATAGAATATAGCCAAAAAGTATGAATATCATGTAAAAATATGTATAATATGTAGTTTTTGGTTTTTTAGTCTTAAAACATGCTATTAAATGGCACTTTTGGCAAAACAAACTCAAATTTAATATATTTTTATGCTGTAATTTTTATTAAGATTAATGAAACTTTCTTGAGGTACTGAAGTATTTTCTTAACTATAAGTATGTTATTAAAAATATATACAAGTTAGCGTTTTTATGCTAAGAAAAATCAAGAAAATGACAATTCGTAACTTGTATCAACTAAAATTAACTACAATCGTAGTAGAGGCACATTACCTACATTAAACTCATTTAGAGTATTTTTACGAAGTTTCATAACGTTACAATTATACTTTTTTGAGTTGTGATGTTTTGCAATAAAGCAAAATGTTAAAAATCTCATTTTGAGAAAAAGCAGAAAAAAGGGAAACTTCAGATTTCAAAACCATGCGACTGGCTAATATTTGCCTGTAACTCAAGTTCTAAGCAAGATAGAAACAAAATTCAAACTGATTTAGGAAGCTAAAGTGTCACGCTGTAATATTAAACCAAATATGGAAAATGGGATTTTTGGCCGAAATTTGCATTTTAAAGGTAGGCATTACCTTACACATGACACTCAAGATCTTAATACATGATACACTTTTGATTATCCAAATTTTAACTTTGTTTAGACTTCCCTATAAATATATTTAAGTGTGCTTTATAGAAACATATCTTCACAGTCAAATATGTGAACATTTATTGGTTTGAAATTGAAAATATTCAACACAAAATCTTGGACAAGACTAATTTTTCTTAAAGGAATAAGGTAGGTTATTCTGCGCGTATTTCCCAATAAGGCATAATTGGGTTACATAGGATTCAGTTATAGATAAAATTTGGGATTTCTCCAAAGCTATGAATCAATCGATATTAGTTCTCAAATACTATTTTCTGAAATTCTATATAGGATCTAATTAATATCAATATAAATTTGTCTTTTAAATAGATTTGTCCGTCTTAAAATAGAATTGGAGTATATATTCAAAAACACTTTTAAAGAAAATTATCTAATGAGATAATCTAATTAACTTTTTAGGGTAAGATTATCGAATGAAATTTCATAATTTGTAATTAAAACGCATTTAAAATTGAGGCCTTTTTTTTCCATGGGTTTCCACGGGTGTATAACTGTGGACATCCCCAGCAGCATGAATGCATTCTGTGTCACTGCCGCTAAATCGTCTTCTCTATTTGTTTCTTCTATATCATCATGTATTGTAAGCCACCAGCGGTGCTAACTCGCGTACCCCTTTAGCGTTATCTGGAGCTTCGTGTATTCCGTAGACCTGAAGGCCCTATGAGTAGGCAGCGGGGGTACTTGCAGCCGGGAGTCCACTAACACCTGTAACATCCTCCTTCCAGGTGGTCCGAAGGGTCAAATTAATCTGAAGGAAAAAAGAACACGGAAGCAAGGAATTCCTGAGCCCCAAAATCCCCAAGCCCCCACTAATCTAAGCTTTCCCGACCAACCAGTTTAATGAACAAGGAGCGCCTCTCGGGGTCTCGTCCCTTCTACGAAAGATGATCCATTCCAAACACGGTCCTAGCTAACTCGAGAGATAGATGCACACTGCCGCTTACTTACTACACGAGCGGATTAGTTTAGAGGCCAGGAACCTCTAACCCTGTCATAAGATCGAAACAGCAGGGAGACAACCTATGACACGTATTCGCACACTTCAGCGCAGTGCCCACACAGGCGACCATCCACGCCCTGAATCAAATCTAACACAGATGACTGCCACACTTGTACAGATTCACAGAACACCGAAAGTGCTGTGCTGCAGCCTACTGGAGGGAAACCGCATGCAGATGAACAATCCGTAAGGATGAGGCTATAAAAAAACCCCTCACTCTCCTGAACATTCCTCCATAAGGTGAGAGTGCTCTCACTTCCCAATTATGGGTTTACTCTAAACAGGGTATAATCCGGAGCAACCATAACAGACCCTCCGAAGAGTCAGTTATTCCTGCCGTACACCAACCTAAGGAGTTCTAGTTAACGCCTGTTACACTGCTTGCAGCACTTGTCTAAATGTCTTCCTGACGTTTAATTATATGTGACAAAATTTAAATGTCTTGTAATCGTTGGGGGACGGTAATAGAACTTTGTGTACCTTGTTTTATAAATATTTGTTTCATTCACTCAGCCCCTAGCAAAGAAAGAATAACGAATAGTGAAACAGATAATTTTTAGGTATGTAATATACCAAAATCTGATGCTTTCTGTTGGATTCAGATGCTAATTGATACTGTATGTGTCAACAGTTTCAGCATTAGAATTATCCCCTGAGAATGTAATGATGTTCCTTGCACATACTGGTCGCTTTTACTAAATGCGACCATAGAAATATCATTAGTATATACAAGAAACTCTAATAGCCGATATTTAGTAACACTGCGTGCGACGTGTTGAAGAGAAAGATTTTTGGAGTCTAGATAAGGTGGTAAAATTGGATGATATTTGGCATATTTATTTCAGCGTAATGAAGTACGGCATTCATCACTCCCCGTTAACTGCTACTTCCAATGTAGCCCACGGCCGGGCATCATCTGGCCTAACTGAGAAAATCCTGTGCTTGATCGACTTTGGATTCGCACTTAATACTTCTGTTTGGGTGTTAAGCCTGTGATAGTATATTCATTTCCGGTCTTTGGAGCCGGCAGTATGAGAAGTCTGCACGTGCCATATTTTTCGGTGTTCAAGTGTTAAACGATATTGAACTTTCAAAAACTATTTCCAGAAGAAATTTGTGGAGGTACATTAAAAAAGGTTACATGTATGTAATTATATATATATATATATATATATATATATATATTCAAAAACTTTATTATACTTTAAAAACTACTGAATGGATCCAAATTTAAGTAAAATAAACGGAACAGAATGACACACTTAAACAGAGCATCCATTAACACAAACCATTAAACTTTATAAAATATCTTAAAATGTATATAAATTAAACCATTGGAGACAGGTGGCGTAGATTGTGACATGTTCTGCTGGGTTGAAGTAGTTTTGCGTGCACAACACTCCCCAATACGTATCGAGACCTAAATGGTAAAACAAACTAAGCTATTCAAATAATGAAAACAACAAATCGAAAAACCTCCATTAAACGTTCACTTGCCTCTAAACAGTTACAGTTTACGCATCCCTTCGCTTCAATAAATTCTTTATCATTGCGATAACTCTTGTACTTTGCGAAGTTATACAGCAATCCATTTGAAAATTTCCACCGTAGGAAACCCATGACTGATGCGCAAATTAAAGGTTCAATGAGGATTATATAGATTTTACAAAATTATATTAGTGAACACCACATGGAGAGGAATCTTGAAATGAATAAATAGTTTTAAGCATTTATAAACTATTTGAATAGGCGCACATAGTCCTGCAGAAGAAAGTGAAAACATAACACCATTACACTTCTTGGGGGGGGGAGGGGGAGGTATTAGATCTAAAGCTCTCCCAGTGGATGGCATTTTGGGTCGGGGATGCGGACCATCGGCGATTTTTCAAGGACACAACTCCGTTTCACCGTATTTTTACGGAAAATTTCAAACTGACTATCCAGGACGTCAGCTTAGAACAAACTCTCTGAAAGATCACCACATAATTTCCTGGGCATGTTTTCGCCCCCTTGCTACGCTGGGCATTTTTTGTACCTTTGCTACGTGGAGTGTGGTTGAATATGCCTCGTGCTATGATGTAATGTATCATCCTGGTCACTTCTCTAGGTGACCTTGAAAATTTGCATCCGTTACCGGGCCCATGAGATGTGCCCATGAAGAAGTCTTCAGTTCGCTTGCAAATAAGACAACTGCATTTTGATAAACTGAAAAGTGCATCTTACTGTAGATAGTTGTCGCCTTCGATGTGGGTGATCTAATTTACTAAACATGGTTGGTCAGATAAAATAATTAACTTTCAAATTAACTTAGTAAATGATATTTGAGTAGTTTTTTAAGAGCTTCAGTAAGATAATAAGAATCGTAAAGGAATTTTGAATGTTAAGCAAATTAAGTATAAAAATAAAGGTAGAAGTATGAATGCTTAAGTTGCATTAAATATATTAACACGCTTAAATGACAAGTTCGCCTTTCAATTGCAACAATCGCAAGAACTTTTTGCTTTGTGCGTCTTATAGAATGGATATACTCTTTTTACGCACTCGCTTTCATATTTGTTTATATAATGGGTTTTAAAATGCCAAAATTAAAGAAAAAAATATTTAGTTACTGAAGTAATTTATATAAAGAATAATTTAATTAAACTTGAATACATTTATAGGAAGTTTTTCTACTAAATTAGGAGATGTTACTGAAGTTCTAATATAAAACAATTTTAAATTCACGTAATACATATATATATATATTATTGAGGTATAGTCATTCTTTAACTGTAATGTATTTTTCAAAAAAAATGTTAATTGCTGTAGTCTAATACAAAAGTATCCCATACACTAGAAAATAAGGTAAAATGAATGTAAAGGCAGTGTTCACTTACATAACCCCGATAACTTATCCATTGGTAGCTCATTACACTGAATATGCAAGGTTCTAAAACTTTTAATTGATAATGTTAGATTCAGTGAAATACGAGACATCGTGTAGTCATAGTATTAAATGGATTGCATCTTATGATTTACCACTGAAAATATAATTTAGAATTAATTTTAAGCCGCCAATTAAGAGGCTTGCATTTATTAAAACGAAATTATTTTCTGTCCCTCTATTGGTGGGTCCGTAATGCACCGTATAAGCTTAAATAAGAGATAACTAGGGTTTTTTTTTTTGGGGGGGGGGGGGTCACTATTTGATATAGTATCTGCCTTCTACTGCATGGAAGGTTGTGGCTGATCAATAGATTCATGTATTTAGAGGGAAGTGGGGGGGCTCGTGTTCTTTTTTTCCCAAGCTGTCTCGCACCACACAAGAATTTGAGTGCGATGCAATTGGAGTATTCCCTGTCTTCGATTTAATCCTAGTGCGCATGCAAACTGCTTCCAATTTTTATATCTTTTCTTATACAGATTTTTATCAGACATTATTTGTACCATAATGAAGTGTCATGGATGTCTGTGGTATACTTGTTTAACAATCATAATATACTTAGAAAAATTCAATATTCAAAAACATAATTGTTTTGTAGAAAAACGTCATTTCACATTTTACTTGTAAAAACCGTACTTTTGTGTTTAATAAAAAACAATATTTCCAAAAACACAACTCCTCCTATATTCATCTATGCTAAAAAATTCGTATGATTATATTCTGAAATTATCTTCAATGGTCATTAAAAAAAATTATCGGTGTCCTTTAAAAACTATATTTCAATTTAAAAAAAACAAAGCCAAAGTTGTTTAGTTGATGCTTGTATTATAAGTTTACATTTATATCTTTAAAAATGTAAATGAATAATAAAGGCATTAACTGAACTACTATTGTTTATTATTTGAAGTGCTTACTATGTTTCAACCTATAGATAAGTCACAATTATTAATATCTCACATAATTAAATCTTAGCAAAAGAAATCGCTAGACGGGGAGGATTTAATTGTAAGACTGATATTTAAGAACAAATTACCATATAGGTAAGAAATTGAGAACAATTGATACTTTAAATTGTGGGCTGAGAAACAAGCTAAAATTTTTGATGGAAAACACTATTTAAAAAACCCTGCGTACAGAGAGATTTCTATTTATTTAAAAAAGTTTTTATTTTTTAAACAAATACATTTATAAAATTGACCATGTGATCGCAAAGCCATCTGTTATCAATTACCTACAGGCGAAAATTAAGAAAATAAAATTTGGTTTTTACAATATTCTGTTTACGATTTGTGTAAACGAATTTCAAGAAAGCGTATATAGTAAATGATATGCTTTGTTGTTGCGATTTATGTATTCATATCGACATTTCTTTATTATACTAGTAGGGTCAGAATGATAGCTTTCAAATATATTAGGAATGTCAAAAGCTCTAGGATACAAGCGATTAATTGGACAGGACTGACGTTCCCATACCGGGTCATAAATATTACAACTAGTTCGCAATTATTGCGAGAATCTCTGCCCACCGTTAAATTCTGAAAATACGTATCTCGATGTAAAGATAGTGCCTCATAATATATTTACGTTAATTGGAGCCCTATTTATACGATGACCTTAATTATGTAATATTTAAACCAATTTTTTTTTTCTAAAAAATTATAAGGAATTTCCAGAATTTTTTGAAATCGCTTAAAAAAACAAAAAAAAAGCTGCACAACTTAAGATATTTTTGCTTTTCTTTTTTCCACGTGTAGAAATACCTCATTTTTTGTGGGGGAAGCAGAAGTTTTAGTGACGGGAAGGGTTTAATTATAAGACTGATATTCCAAAAAAATGGTCAGAAATTGAAAGAAAATGAAGAGTTTAAATTGTTTGCCGAGCAAAAAACTGAACTTTTTATGGAAGGGGATAGTTAAAACCTGCGTACAGTGATACTTTCATTTATTCAGAAAAGCTTATATTTTTAAAACACACTTATAAAATTGACAGTTTGGTTGCAAAGCAATCTGTTATCAATTACCTACTGAAATAATTGGGAGAATTAGTTCAGTAAGTGAATATTGAATCTTTTTGTTTTTAAAAATATTTTTGCTGCTCTGTAAACGAATTTCAAGAAAGCTTACATAGTAAAAACGTTTTTCTGTTTAATTAATACCTTACGCGATTCATAGTCATACCACCATTTCTTTGGTATACGACATATGTGATTGATGATATTCTACAAGTATATTGGAAATGTCAAAAGCTCTAGAATACAAGATATTAATTGGACAGGACTAAAATTCCCATACACAGTCATAAATATTGCGATTAGCTCACAAATATCGCGGGATTCTCTGCCCACCGTCACTTATATAAATTATGAAAATATGTATATCGATGCAAAGATTTTTGCATCATAACAAATATGAGCACACTAAGTAGTATGAGCTTAATTTTGTAATATTTAAAACAATTTGATTTAAAAAAAAAATTAATTTTCTTATTTCTAAAAAACAATACAGGGGAATTTAAGAATTTTTTGAAATCTCTTATAAAATAAAAAGCAAACTAAAAATAAATTTTTGGCTTTTCCTCATCCGCCTCACCTAGACACATTTCATTTTTGGGGGGAGAGTTAGCAGAAATTTCAGAGACTAAGAGGATTTAATTTTAAGACTGGTAATTAAGTACAAATTAACAAATAAATCAGAAATTGAAAAAAATGGAGAATTTTTAAATTCTATGCTGAGAGCAAGCTGAAATTTTGATGGAAGAAGTTAGTTTAAACCTGCGTGCAGCAAGATTTCCATTTATTCAACAAAAGCTATATTTTTAAATAAAATAAATTTATATAATTGTCCGTTTAATCGCAATCTATAATATTATCAATTTCCTACTAACATAATGGAGAGAATAATAATCTTTTTGTCTTCAATATTTTTGCTGCTTTGTTGTCAAGAAAGCGTATATAGGGTCATTCCATGAAGAGTGAAACCAAAATACTATTTTTTTTATTATTTATAAAACAAATATTTAATTTATAAAGTCATGTAATACATTTTTTAGATCTTAGATTGTGAATTTCCTGAAAACATGCTGTTTTAAGTATAAAAAGTAAATTAAATAAAAGTACTAGCACTAAAAAGCTGAGAGTGATGAGAATGAGAACATTTCACTTAAATGATGGTAAAGTTTAACAAGTTATTGTCATTTCAAAAATTATTTGTAAAAGTTGCAATTAGGCTAGTTTTTGTATTTGAATATTCGATTTTTAAAATTTATAAAATAAACTAGGTAATATATTATAAATGAATTAGAATTCATAAATAAATTTTGATGCGTTGAATTGTTACGTCTGTAACAATTTAATTATCCCATGTATTAATTATTTTAATGTTTTCAAAATTGCAGTTTCCAACAGCTAATACCCTAATAATGAATTATTGAAGAAAAAGTTAAATGGTCTTCCTTAAAATTCACAGGATTATGACAATAACTGCAACTATATGCAATTTTGACTGTTTTGTGAATTACGTCCGTAACACCTAGATTTTATTTTTTCAAAAATTATGGGAACATTTTTCAGATTTCAAAAGTTAATATTCTATTTACAATCCTTGGACCGACATTAAATATAAAATAATCCATGTAATAAGTATTTTTTTTACATTATTTATGAAGCTTTAAAGTTTGTTTTTTTACGCCCGTAACCATGGAATGACCCTATAGTAAAAAATATACTTTGATGCGATTATCTACATTCATAACGCATTTCTTTGTTATACTAGTAGAGCCAGAATATCCTAAAAATTTTAGAAATTTCAAAAAGCTGTGGAATGAAAGCTATAAATTAGACATGAATAATATTCCCTTATACTTCCACAAATATTGCAATTAGTTCGCAATTATCGCGGGATCCTCTGCTCATAGTCACTTTCATTAGCTCTGAAAGTCGTATCTCGATGTAAAGATTTTGCATCATGATATAAATTCGAGAACACTATATGCGATATGCTTAATTTTGTAATATTTAAAACACATTTGAAAGTAATTATTATTTTCATTTATAAAAATGCAAAATGAATTTAAAGAATTTTTTTAAGATCACTTAAAAAAAAACTGCACTGCTAAATATTTTTTTCTTTTCTACTTCGCCTCTACATCTAGAAATACCTCATTTGTCGGTGCGATACCAGAAATTTTTGAGACGGGGAGTATTTAATTGTATACCGATACTTAACAAATAAGTAAAAAAAAAAAAAAAATGGAAACTTTAAATTATGTACCGAGGACAAACTGAAATCTTAATGGGAGGGGATAGTTTAAAAAAAGCTCTGCGTACAGCAAGATTTCCATTTATTTAAAGACTTAAATTTTTAAAACAAATATATTTATAAAATCGCAAAGCAATACATGAAGTATATCCTCCTGGGACCTGCGCAAAATAAAATACATTATAAAACATCCATTTTATTCGATGTCCGATCTCAGGAGGTTATATAATAGTAGAGCCAGAATGATAGCCTACACATATTAGGAATATCAAAAGCTCTAGAATAAAAGCGATTAATTGGGCAGGACCAACGTTCCCATACTGGGACATAAATATTGAGATTATTTCGCAATTATTGCGGAATCCTCTACCCACCGTTAATTTCATAAATTCTGAAAAATACGTATCTCGATGTAAAGAGTTTGCATCATAATATTTTAACATAAATTAAAGCTCTATTATACGATGAGCTTAAATTTTGTAATATTTACAATTTGAAAAAAATTACTAATTTTCACATTTTTATTACTAAAATTACAAAGGAATTAAGTGATTTCTTTGAAATTGCTTAAAAAAAAAAAAAAAAAAAAAAAAAAAAACCCTGTACAACTGAATATTTCTTTGCTTTTCCTTTTCTTCCACTACTAGAAATACCTTAAACGGAGAGGATTTAATACAGTTTAGACAATGATAGATTACGCTTCTGTACTGAGAAATATGAAATTGTTGTAACTGAACTGTCATGTATTACTATGACTTATCCTCTATCAACAAACAATAAATTTTAAATTGTACACTTTACATAATATATAATGACAAAAAATTAATATTGTGGCTAAAGTATAGTCTATATTTACAGAAAAAGTAATAAAAATCGAACTGCACTACATTGTTTGCACTTAGTTTCTTAGGTGGAAAGTCACATTTTTGAACTAAATCCTGCATCATTAAAGGTTTTATTTCGTGCCAAAGCGTTCAACAGCAGCTCGAAGTACATTTACAGAAGACTATTGTCAAAAATCTGCGTAAACGTTACGAGATATGGTGCACAAAGCTTTTCGATTGGGGTCAAATCAGAGCTACACGCCGGCCAATCGAGAAGAGTAATATTGTGAGAGATAAACCAAGTTTTTTGTTTTGTAAGCAACATGAATGGGCGCATTATCTTTCTCAGGTAGATACTTTGGACCATCTAAAAGTCCTCCAAATGGCTGTAAATTGTTCTCCAATCTATGTATATAGTCTTCCGCTGTTTGGCTAACATTGAGGAAGTCCAGAGATAGTTGAGCATTAAAGCAAATGGATGCCCAAATCATTAGTCACCACTTTGTTGTAGATTTAAGAAAGTCCAAGGCGCTTTACGCAAGTCGTGCCCACCCATCTGGACCATCCAAATTCTGTTTTTTTCTTGCCATTGAATATTATAGTACACCACTGGGGTCCATATGACATGTTTGCAATCCCCACTGCATTCTCGTCAATTTGTAGTGTGATTTCAAAGTTGGTTGATTTATAATTTTCATGTAAACTAATTTACCTTTTCCTTTAATTCGTCTACGAATCGTGTCCGCTGACGCAGAAAATCTGGCTCACTTTTAATGTGTCTAGCAGTCATCATTTGTGTAGATGCCAGTTTATGGATACTTCTTACATCTCATTTTCTGGTTACACGAGGCCTTCCAGATTTATGTTTTGCTTGGAAGAAGTCACTCTTGGACAATACTTGATAGACTTCTTTGGACGATTTAAAGTATTAGGAACGTTCAAAAAGTAACGAGCCGGAAGCCTAGGAACAGAAACTAATACATGTATTTCAGTTCAGAAGTATTGGCCCTGGCTGTCGAAGCACTATTTATACATTTTTTCAACTAGAAATACGACTTTTTTATTGATAGATAATGATACCTATCTTTTTTATCATGTAAAATATTTTTGAGGAATACATTACACTCCATTTAAAAAGTAGTTGTATGTTTAGCAGAAAAACTCTTCTTCGATTTATAAATTCCTTCTGTTAGCAGGAAAGTAAGGATTTTATGCATTTACAAAAAGAATGTCTTTTTATTGCTATATCAATTAAGGAACTATCTATCATTATTAAAAAGAACAAGCGTGTCTGTGCGTAACATTGACGTCATTTTGACGGTGGCACCAGCTGACTATTAATTTTAACTTTTATTGCATTTTTTTAAAACAGCTTTTAAATATCGCACATTTTTAATTTTTGTATCGTCGAATAGGAAAAAAAACTTTAAAAAGCAGCTTGTGAATTAAACACAAAATTTTTACAAATGGATAGTGAAAATATTCCTGATTGGAAATTTTACCCTGCGAGGACCGTATAAAATTCTTTCTTTTGTGTTTTCTTAAATAGAATCCCGATGGAGTTGGCAAATTATTTCATTAAATTTTGCATCTTTATGAATTTCTAACTGGAAGTATGGTTCTAGGAGCAATATATAAGGAAATGGGCTATTATTTCTTTCTGTATGAATCACATTGTATGTTTTTCTCACAAAAAAAGTTAGATAGCCGGCATTAAGAGGAGGTTTACCCGGAATACTACCAAAATATAGGAACTAACAGTTAAACACAACTTAAAAGTCATCAATACAAGTAAATAAATTAAAAAATAGGTAAGTAATATAAACAAGTAATAAAAAAAAATTAAGTCAATTCCTACTTATCTCAATAAGAGAATTTTTTTCTCCAATTCTTCTTTCCTTTTGAGTGGTGCTTAAAATGCCTTGATCAAGCAGGCGGCTCTCTCGATTATTGAAAATTAAATTTAATCAATATTTGAAAAAAACTGGATTAACATCAAGTGTCATCCACTACAAGTTTTAAAAAATTTATTTATAGTGCCTCAATTTGGCAATGTATAAATGAACAAATGTATACTGAGACACAAGGTGGTGAATTGCTGTCTCGTAAAATTCCTGGGGCTGCGATGAGAACCAGTTCCGCACGTACTGCTTGACGTCGTCGTCCGAGGTGAATCATTTGCCCCTCAGAGCCTTTTTTAGGGGACTAAAAATGGCATAATCGCAGGCAGAGAGGGAGGTCAGGACTGTATGGAGGGTGACAGAGAACTTCCCACTTGAATTTCTGCCCGAGTAGCGTAATCGTGTTGGCCGTATGAGACCTTGCATTGTCGAGGAGCAGAATGACCCCATGGGTGAGCTTGCCTGGTCGTTTAGATTTCATCGCGTGGCAAAGGGTGATCAAGGTTTTCGAGTAACACTGGGCATTCTCTGTTGTCCCGTGCTGCAGGAAGTCGATCCGAAGGACGCCGTCTTGGTCAAGGAACGTTAGCATAAAATTTCTTGCACTTGTGTGGATGGCCTTGGATTTTTATGGTGGTGGTGACCATCGATGTTTCCACTAGAGACTTGGTCATTTCGATTCTGGCTCGAAGTGATGACACAAAGACGCATCTCCAGTAGCTACAGGTGCCAGAAACTCATTCCCATCCGTGGCATATAGTCCAGGCAATAGACCGTATAGGGGCTCTACCTAGCAAAATTCATGGTACTTCTGGAAAAAGGCTTACTATATGTTTTTGGGGTCGGTGAATCCGAATTTTCAACTTCCCACCAATATTTCCATCGGCAACCCCCCAAAGTTTGGTATAATGCCGCCCAAAAAAATTTTTACTTAAAAAAAAAATCAATTTTTTTATTCTTTTAGGGGGAAAATATCTAGAAATTAAGAAAGTAGACAAAATTTGCATCAAATTAGATAGATGGCATTATGACTTAGGATGAAGGGGAAGGGGGGATCTGACTCGTAACATGCACGCGGTGCTGCGTGAACTAAGTTGCGCAATTCCACTTAACCACTCACACGTTGACATTCGCCATCCCATCTCCCCTCCGAACTCTTTCTATAAGGTTTACATTAAGTTTTTTATGTCGCTGAATTCGAATTTTTAACTTACCCCCCAAAATCCTCCCCCCCCCCGAATACCCCACAAAATAGTTATTAACTTAAATTTTTTATTACTTTTGGGGAAAAGCATTACGAAATTCAGAAACTAGACAAAATTTGGAACAAATAGGATATGACATTTTGACGTAGGATAAATGAGAGAGAGGGGGCTGCTTCAGAACATTCCCCGCGCGCTTTTCCAAAGCCTTAAAAGAAAGCATTAAATATTCATTTCAATTTTAGGGATGAACAAAGAATTCAGTATAATAAACCACTTCTAATTTGGAGAGGTACAGTGCATGTCTAGTCGTTTGCAAATGACACGCAGCCGATGGCGCCATCCCATAAAGTTCCTTTCTAAGATGTTAAACAACTTATCAATCATTTTATTCAGGATATTTGGCAAGAAGGTTGGGATTTGGAAAGCAACAATAAACTGCATCATATTAAACCAACAATCATCACCCGGCTTCCGATTTATCCAAGAAAAACTGATGTTATTCTGACTTGTCTGAGAATTGGACACTCTAGAATCGCCCATAAACACCTTTTACTCCGAGAAGATGCGACCATGTGTCCTCCATGTGTCATTTTGAGTACCTGAACATTCATCATGTTTTAACAGACTGTCCGGGCCTCCGGCATTTGTATAGAATTTATTTTAACACATCGCCAATCTTGACAAACATCATTGGAGAAACACCTCATGGGGCACTCTTCACTTTAAAACATGCTGGTTTTTATTTTTAGATATAGTTTTTATATGCTTCATAAGATTGATTCCCTATGACATCTCGATGGAAACTCCATCCAGATGTCATTTTTACTTTGTTTTAATGGATTTTTATTTTACATTGTTTTGTACCCTTGTTTGACGGCTACAGCTGGATGGGTACCCCATCCAGATGGCTTTTCTATTTCCATTCTAGCTCCTTTCATTTTTTCTTGATGTCATTTGCTTAACTCACGTTTTTTGGTATTATACTCTTTGTTTGGCGCAGCATTTCCCTAAAGGGATTTTGCGCCATAAAACCCAATAGAACCAACCAACCAAACAACCAATGACACCATCTCTTTAGAAACCCTTAGCCGTTTATTGCTATTTTACTCTAATCTTTGACACATTCTTCTACGTGATTGCTTTCATATTCTTTAATCCCCCGAAAATTAGTCTTGTTACAATCTTTATAAAATTGTAAATGCCCTATAATTTTACACCTAAGTATGTAAAATTGCAAGTATAATTTCTGATTTTTATTTAAGGGAAGGGAAAAGATTCAGGGAAAGGAAAAATTAAATCCATCTGCTTACAAATTAGCAAGCCTAAAATTTTCCGCATGCCTCTTGATACAGTAAAGTATGTTTTATGTAATGCAGGGTATTTTCAGTTAAAATATTTAATATTTCTGAACTTTAAATCGTGAGGTTCTAAAAGGGAGCAAACACAATTAAAAATTATGGTAGTTAGGGGTATGATATACGCCGTACCACGGAGATGAGAAATGTCATAAGTTGTTCTTGTTAAATGAATTAAGTCTAAGTATAGGCATGTATATATAAAGAATGCAAATGACTTAGCCATGATTGAAAAATGCAAAATTTCCTTTCTGTCAATTTTTTTATTTCTCCCTTGAGTGGGAAACTGGGAAAATCTGGATTTTATCTCCTCTTCCTGAAGGAGTTGCCGGATTTCAGAAATTTTAAACTTCCATTCATTCGGAAGATGCTTACAAGGAATGTCTTATTTTTTAGTTGTTTTAGTACCCTTACTCAGGACGTACTAAAGTTAATTATGCTAAAGTGTGTACGCTGTTAATATGGGGAAACAACCAGAATATCTGAATATCAGTAAATCAAATCAATCAAAAAATATAGTCAGGTACATAGTCCAATTTGTTTACATATTTACCAAGAAATTTTCAAATTACAGGTTTACCCACAATAACAATGCGATACATCAAAATCAAATATTTTTGTGGTCATAAGGGATCATACTGACTAAAATACCAAAGATCTCTTAAACCTTTACGAAATGTTTTCGGCGAAATACTTTCCTCTAAAACTATACTCTCCCTTCCTATCTACTGCATTATTCTTCTTGGTCGACACACGTTTTATAGCAAAATCATCTTTCAATAGGCAAATGTGTTACCTCGATACAGGCTATATTACGCGGGTAACTTAAATGTTCGGAGCAGATAGGGGGTGGGCTGTTTAAGATTCAGCCAATGCTGAAACTGACTACGGAGAAGGTGGACAATGTAGGCAGAAATATACAATCTGAGGGTCTTTCAGCTGGAGTTTACACTAAAAGTAGCACTGTTACTGGTGGTGTTGCAGTAGTAATTGTCCTCAGATGCCAATTGAAGACTTTGTTGAGATTGAAGCCATGGGAGACATTGATGTATGGGTTGCTAGTGGTGCCATCGAAGTTATGGGTGGTGAAACGGGTGATGTACTGGATTAGGTGTTAATGCTATAGATGTTGGTACTTCCGAATATGAAGAGTGACGCCCATTAGATGGTGTTATAATCATCTTAAGGATTGGATGACCTTTTGGCAGGTAAAAGGCTCTTAATCAGGCCTAAGGTGTCCTTTGACGACCATGTTTTTTGTGACCTATATAAACGTATTCTAAGCAGTCATATAGTTTAGATTTTTAGAGATAATGCTAAATTTGATAGGACGTAGCAGATAAAATGTCTGTTTTGTTGAAGTTATTCAAAAGATGCTTTTGAACAATGTGCCAGTTGTCCATTCTTATTCTAACTTATTCTAAGCCATCATATAGTTCATATTTTACCAAGATAATCCTCAGCACGAGCCTTGGATAAGAATCACCGCAGACCACCAGCCATGTCCATTTAAAGAAAATGAAAAAAAAATGGGAGAGGGAAAACTGTGCCACTCTCGAGGTCCATGGTATTGCGAAGGACTTTACAAATAATTATAACTTGCATATTATATTTTGAAACAGTTTATACAAGATATGTATTTAATGTAACGCTTAATTATACATTGAAAAATTGATTTTCAAATCTTAATGCATCATATGGGGCGGGAGGCTTCGTAAACGCGTCTGCGAGGTTAGACTTACTACGGATAAAATTGAATATAAATTCTTCTCTACATACCTCTATATCTCTAGCAAAATAAAACTTCGATATGCTTTATCTATGGTTCTCAAATGGAGACTTAACGAAATCCATGACTGCCCGATTGTCTACGCAAAGTTTAACGTCTCTCCTTTTGACAGATTGATCTGCTTATCCATGCATTCCTGTAGAATCCGATCGTACCAAACCAGTTTTTTGGTAGCTTCGGTCATTGCGCCGAACTCTGTTTCCATCCTCAATACACTGACTCACTTTTCTTTAAAAGTATGCCAGTCGACCGGAGAGTTCTCTAGCATGACTATTTGACCCCCCCCCCCTATCGAGGTTCGGTCATCGCAATTTGCAACGAAGTCAGCATCGAAATAAGCGACAAAGTTATCCAAGCTACAATGTAACTAAAGACGGTATTGCCTTGTATACTTAACATAACTAAGCAGCAGTAGAAGATCGCCAAAATGAGTTGAACCTCGATTTACCTGAAACTCGCTCAAAATATTAACCGCGTATGAAATGTCTGGCCTTGTGCGATTAGCTAAAAATGATAAACGACCTAAAATACTACGATATGTTAATTTTGACATGAAATCAATGTCAAATTGGGAAAGAGGTCAATCCACTTTTGAGAAAAATGTACTCTGCTGTTATGGAGAGATGAAATAAGAATTTTGTTCCTTAAGCCTTTCACATACCTCATGCATATAATGCGATTGATGAATTTCTAAGGAACCACATTCTTAATTCTAGACCGAACTGCTTTCTAGCTTTACCCAAAATTTTAAGATCAAAATGATTGCCCAATAGTTTTAAGACTTTAAATGACCTTTTTGTTTCTGCAAAAATCACAATATCCTCTACGTAAAGAAGTAAAACAGTATCAAAATTATAACTAGAAAAACAATTAGAAGCTTAAAATTTAACAATCCATTTCTAAAAGAGCAAGTACATCAAAATCCCATACGCAACTCTGAAAGACTGTACAACGCTCGATACAGCTTACAAAAAGATGCGTTTTTCCAGGAAATGTGAAACCGGGAGATTTTGTCATCAATATAAACTGATGCAAGCGACATTTTCATGAATGCGTATTATCTAAATATTGAAAAGAATCGCTGATATTATTTTAATACTTTGATCGGCAGAAAAAGTAATGATGAATACAAATGAATAATGAAGGGAAATAAAGAATTTGCTTTGGAAATGGTTATTTTAACCGCTTCGCGACGAACTCAAGTAAACACTTTTTCCCTCGCCACTTTTCCAAAAATTTTCTTTCTGCGATTTATAGAGTTGCAAAAATCCCGCAGATTTTTGGAGACTGGAATAAACTGGGGAATTTTGTGAAATAAACACGGAATTTTGGGGAATGTTGGAAAATTTGAAGGAGTTTTGAAGTAAAAAAATCGGATATTTTTCAATTTTTGAAAAGTTTATTCTTAAGAAATGTCACTCTCTTCTGAAAAGTTTAAACTAGTTTTTTTTTATTAAGAATTATCAAATTTTATAATCGGGGGCTCTAAGTTTTTATAATTTGTTAAAAATCATTAATTTTAAAAGAATAGCGGCTGCGAATTAGTGACGATTTGAATGTTTCTTTAGAAATTTAAATTATTTAATTTCTGTCAGCTGGCATATCTACTACTGAGACATACTCTATATTAATTTTCTAGGGAGTTGCATTGTATTTTTTTAATTTGAGTTTTATTCATTTTTTTGTTTACACTGACTCATTTGGAGAACAATGGTGATGTTTATATTCGTGTTAGTTAAGATGATTCTGTCATCTACCTCTCTCGCATTTTACTTATCGACGATTAAAATATAAAATTATTTATATTTCAATTTAATATTTCAACAATTTAAGTTTATATTTCTCTAGTTTTCATGAAAACGGTGCTATTTTTCTATATCTGTTATTGGTGGTGTTAACATTTGTGAAAATATTTTGTTTTATAATGACAAAAATTGAAATCATTAAAAAAAATTACAAATAATAAATTAAGATTTCCATGCCTAAAACTTTCTGAAAACCCCTGGTAATGTTCAAATTTTCCTTCCCAAAAAACTCCACCCTTTGCAACTTTAGTGATTCATATAGATATAAGTAAGGGTTACATCATTTTGTGACACCATCTGCAACACGATACGAAGAGAAAGAATAACCAGATTACGTCATAACTTACAACATGGCTGAATGTTTCGTCAAATGACTCGACCTTCACTTGCTAAAAGCCCTGTGCTACTAATCGCGCTTTATATCGAGCAATCCTTCCGGATTCATATCTCTGGATCGCGTATACCCACCTACCGCCCACTGGATTTTTGTTGGCAGGTATTGGTACCAAATGCCAGCATACTTCTGATTTCATCATTCATCTTTGCCCGCAACATCTCGCATTACACAGACTTCATGGATTGATTATAAGTTTTAGGTAAAATTACTTGATTATATTGTCATGCACTAGGTTTTAAGATTTGAATCGGGACTATCTGAATCCTCACCTTCCGAGTGTAAGGTAAGGAACAGGACCAGAATATAAATTAGAACCTTTTAAAATCAAATAGAGCAGGATTAATCTGGATTTTTACAATACCTTTCGGTTTCTACCAGATATCTGAGACCATGTTTTTTTCATAATAAATATAGACTCGTTTCACTGTTTGTGTGGGTACAAGTTTCTGTAACCAACTTTTTTCATAAAGAGGAAATAGTTGGGGACTGACAATTGTCACTGTACTCTGAATTTCTGTCCTCACTAAACTTAATAGATTAAGCATTAGTAAAATGTTCAGTCGCCCGAGAATCAAATAACAATTTAGCACTTATATATCTACATTATTTACGTTAGCTTGATATAAATAAAATGACTTACATGAGGCCACCATAGTTTTCATCTCCGTGGTTCCCATCGCAGTATTCAGCAGCGTTTTCATGGAAATGTCTCTTTCGGAAATTTCGTGGTGAATGTTGAGGCCTGCCCCTTCGCTGTCGAGGTCTCGAGAAACGAGCACTATCGGACGCACGACTATCCCGAAGGCGAGCGTGCCACGACGCACATCAGGAAATCCTTCTGCCGATGAAATTCCATTGAAGCGGCAATTTCTTTGAAGATGGCCAATTTTAACGCAACTCCAACATTTGTCTTTTAACCTTCCTGATATTAGGTTTTTTATCTGTATTCACTTGTGGTAAACTTTTAGGGCGATAGAAGTTCCGCACTCTTAGACGAGACTTGTTTGTTCATCAACGATCTTATAGAAAATACGAAATCGGCCTTTTTCCATCTTGGTATACTTTGTGCCTTTCCGTAGAACTTTTCTCGGTAAGTACGTCAAAATTTTAAAATAACCCTAATCTTAAAAATTTTCATCTATTTTTTTATATCGTTGAAAATTCTTAGAGACAAAAACAGATTAATAGTTTAGTTTGCTCCTATTTTACGCTCTATTAGATCCGAAAATATTCATATTTTGTGAACCCGAGTCCGGGAAATAATCTGCTTTTACTCGATTCAATGCTGATATTGGATTAATGGAATCTTCTATAATCCTTTTATAGTCCTATATTTAAATAGATCGAACCGAGCGTTTTCCATCATATGATTCTATAGGACTCGTCTTCCACATCGTTAGTTCCATCTGGGTTTTTAGCTGGAGCCTTCTCGCTTTCTTCGATACCCCAAATATCCCTTTCTAGTAAAACATATTATACATATATACATCATACAAACATATATACATTTCTAGTAAACATATTTTATATCAGCTGACCAAATAGGGTAATTTCATAAATTGAGCTCCTGGGTATTGATTCAAGCTATTTCCAAAAGAAATAAAATAAATTGAAAGCTTTTCCTTAAAATAATTCCTATCAACATTTCCTCTAGCGTAAATCTTGTTTTCATTTTATCTTAACTTATGACGGCATCGCATCTTTTTATCTCGTAGGGGTTTGCTGTAGTTGAAATTTTCCAGCTGACAAATTTTCTTAAATATCAACTTTATTTTTTTTAAATGCTTCAGTTATGAGCAACAGGTGCCCGTAACTCTTTGATGTGTATAACAGGGTTAGCTGTCTGCACTTTAAACCTATTATCTAAGAATTAGAATTATAGAATATTCACTGAATGAAAACTATTGTTGGAAATTTCTCACCTTTATAAATAGATATCTTGAAGCAAAAGAATTCTAATTAAAAATAAGATTTCAGAAATGTAAAAATGACTGATTTAGTACGTAAGCTGTGTTTCTTGAATGCTGAAAAAATATTTGAAAATGTGAAGTCCTTAATTTATTAAAAACATAAATTGTACAAACTTGATAAATAGGCTCTTTTCAGCAAGAAATATTCATTATATATTCAAAATATATTCAGAAAATAAAATATATACAGTGTGCGGCAAGTATTTGAGAACAAAATAACGCTTGCTTTTATACTTAATAGACACTAGAGATGGAGCATTTTTAACGTTCCGTAGAAGTGACCACATACACAATGGACGGCACCATGCACTCGAACCGGACTGAGCCGCAATAGCAGCCCCAACCAACTGCAGGCAATAATTAGATGTTTCTTGGGAACATTTGCCATTGAATACAAACGGCTGCCTTATAAGCTTCTCAACACTGTTGTGTGGATGCCTATTGGAGTCCCTCTGAAACACGCCACATACTTAATAGCCCTTCGGAATTATACCTGGGGTGAACAAGTTGATGGTGACATGTTCATGAATGTTTTTGGCCAATCCAGTATTGGATTGTATGGGATGGTGCTGACTCTTTCTGAAAAACGTACATCCCTTCACGTGTAATAGAAGTATTACAGAGCTTTAACACTTCTGTATAAATGACGGCGTTGACTCTGAACCTTAAAGAAAGGCATGAGGAGGCATCAGGCCCTCTTCGCTGCTCATGATTCCCAGAATCATGAGTGAGGCTGTACATTTTCTGCATGACGGTTGGAACCTCTTCGGGGATTTTATACAGGTACCGGTCTTTTTGCGGTTCACTTCCTGCATCTGGACTATGTTTCTAATAGTCTATAAAAACCTGCGTATTGTAAAGCGAGCTTTCCAATTATTTAAAAAAGCGTATAGTTTAAATACAAATACATACATAAAATTAGCTAATTGACGCAAATCAAACTACTAGAAATTAACTACTGCAATAATTGCTCAGAAAATAACTTTAGTTTTAAAAATACTCGTTTGCGGTTTGAAAAATGTAATTCATGAAAGCGTATATAGTAAATCGTATACTTCATTTTTGCGATTATTATCTATATTCATAACGCCATTTCATTGTTTTACTAGTAGAGATAGAGCCTACGATTACACAGGAACTGCCCAAGTTATGAGTTCAAACGATTAATTGGAAAGTATGAATGTATCAATACAAGGCTATAAATATTTCAATCCCATTCATATTTTCATACAGGCAGTTTTCAAGATACATTTTTCTAGGCGATGCAATTGTTTTAACCGCCACCGTATAACATTGTAAACAAAGGTTTTTGTGCATTAGTCATAATTAATAAACATTTTTCTTACATTCTTTTTCAAATCGCCCATGAAAATTGTTAAGCGCTCTTCTTTCCTGAGTTATTGCCAATGTATTTAAATAGCAAGTTTAGCTATATTTTCAATTATCTTAAAATCAGTTACCAAACTTCTAAATGCTCGTGTCAAATTAAATGCATTTGATTGCACAGAAAAATTCCTATAGTGAATGTTTTTTTCCTTTATGCTACGCAAGTCGAGATCTGATATTATGAAATTTCCTATGAATTGATCTCAATATAGTATCATTTCTGAATTCTACGATCTGGACGAGATTTAAGAAAGTTTAACAATACCCTGTAAATTAAAAAAAGCTTATTAGTAATAATTTTAGCAGTTTTGCTGCAGTGAAACAGTTTGTTTTTATTCGGCATTTCATAATGGATCGCCTTGTTTTATCTTCTTCACGGCCCATTTTTAAACAATTTGTCATTTACATACATGTGACCTCGATAGAGTATAATTTCTAAATTGTACATTCAATCTGGACCAAACTGAATGTTTAACAATAAGCTGTAAATAAAAAAAATCTTAATTATAGCAGTTTTGCTTCAATGAAAGTTTGTTTTAATGCGGCATTTCATAATGGGTCACCTTGTGTTTGAATACTTGGGATAAAAGAGCTTGGCATAGTGGGAGTTCTTACTAAAGACAAAAAATAACAATTATATTCAATATGTACAAAAATGATACAAATATTTAATTGTAACACCACAAATGACTAAACGTATTTTATTTTTGCATTAAAATATTGCTAAATAAAATGCATTTAGAAAAATTTTAATATCACATTGCAGAATAAATCATTTTTTTCTCTTAAGTATTTGGGACGAAGATATACATGAAATAATACTTTTCAAAAGCTATTACTTTTGATTGGCTTTTAAATATTAGCTTCAACATCAAAGGCAATCTTTTCCCTCAATTAGAAAATGTTACAAGTCATGAAAAAGAGAGAAATTTATAATAAAATGATTAACAATACTCATTTTTATTTATTGTAACAAAACAAACTTTGACAAATGTTGCCTGCAATTTTAGAATAATCTTAAAAAATAAACTAACAACAATATTCAGATCAACTGAAATGTTATTCTCCTAGATGATTAAAAAGTATTTCACAATGTTTCATCACAAATTAAAACAAAATATAGCTAAGATGCACTTTTGGTGATTTACTGATAAAAACTCGTAACTTCTATTTCAATCTAATAAATCTGCACAATACGACATAGTTTTCCACTCTTTTGTCTTTTAAATAAAGCTTCTAAATATAAAAACGCATAAAAACCTATTCTCAAAACATCGGTTCAAAAATGATGGGAGAACTTAAAACATAAATCAAACCTCCATGGCTAAAATTTAAACAAAGATGTGGTAAAAAAATATGAGCACACTTAATCCCACTTATGATTCCTGTACAAAATGGCTTCGAAATTTCTTCTGTATTTAAAATGTCAACGTTACGTTTTAATTAGAAGCACTAGAAATACCCTAGAATAAAAGCTGTCCACAATTTATATTCATAAGGACACCTTTTAATACTCTCAGGTAAATCACTCTTATTTCCTTTTTTTGGCAGTGCAAGAATTGCAAAACAACAAACAATTGCCTATAAATAAATTATAGAGATAATATTAGTGTTTCTTTCATAAGCCAAAGGATGCTGTCTTAAATGTCCAAGAGCTGCAGAATCTGCCTTAAGTTGTTGGAAACGATCAGTGTCTAGAGATATGGGGCTGTGCTTTTTCTCTTTGAGCACTGCTTAAAAGAGTTATCTGTAAGTCCTCCTTTCCATTTGCTCGATTCTTCCCTGTTGCATAAAGGTGGATTCGGACAGTGTCAGTAACGCCAATATTACTCAGAATAACAGATTTATGATGAATACTCGCCTAACTTCAGTGATGGTCTCGAAAGAATTATTATTGATTTTCACAAAATTTATTTTACATACTTTCAAATGCCCTATGTTTTTATTTCAAACATGTTGAATTTACAATATATACAAATACTCAAAATAAATATGTGATTTACCGTGAAGATGGATCACCGCTCCCTATTTCATCAAAAGATGACCCTAATATGTATGCTCTCTGGGTTACTTTAATATTCGCCATATTAATTCAGCAAATGGACGAAGATTCTCAACTTTTATAGCCACAGACCACAGAGAACAAATTTTAAAGAACTTCATTTTGAACTCTCTTAAATAACAGATGCCAACTTTTATTTCCTAAATTTTTGATCTCTTCTCTTGAGATAAAATAAATGTTACAAAGGGAATCAAGTAGCACCTTCTTGTGCTTCCGGTCAGAGACCCAAGAGAAGACCAAGGACTTTGAGGTATTCACAGCAAGACCAGTAGGAGGGTGGAGAGTCTCTAGCAGGTTTAGCAAGGTTTGCAGGCAGCTTGCATCTCTGAGTAGGACATAGTCAGCGTCGCTATCACGGAGACTCGGCGTCCGTCTTTTTCAAGCAGAGTACCGTAGGTTGCCGGGATCAATCCTATCTAATGGCTGAAAGCAAAATTGTTGAGCAGATATGGAAACAGAAGACAAGTCTTTGAGTATTTTATGAAAATGGCTAATAAAATACAGAGGAAATAGAAATAGGGCGAAGGCTGGCAGGATCTTGCACATTAGATACCTTAGGGATAAATATGGTCAGTGAATCTATGAGGAATTCAGGCACACATCCCAGCAAATGTCAAACAGTATGAAGTTTGCCAACACTCTCACTGGAAACTTATTGAGGGTCCGCATCTCGATTGTGTCCTGGCCAGCAAATGTCTTAATTGGCAGTCGGTTGAATATTACCTGTTCGACTGTTATAAATACTAACAACTTTGACAATTTTTCTTCTCTTTAAGAGTCATAGTTACTCCCGCCATTAACCAGCCTTAAATTTTGTCCTGCACGAAATCCGAATTATAATATTGATGACTAAATGCAAAACTGGTCAAAGGTCGTATTTCCTGCATGTAAAGTTTTGGATAATTTATTTCTAAAAATTTTGATCTAATAAAATGTTCTCATTTTTTAAGAATATGACGCATCTTTTGATTTCCCAACAAAGCTTTTATAAATGGATCAATATTTTTTCAGGAGCGGACACAATTTAAAATGTAACCTTGCATGTCTCACTTTCGAAAATATGGATATATATATTGTGGGTACATGACCCAAAACTGGTGAATCTGTTTCAGTGTGCGAATAAAAATTAGCGTCCTTAAGCCATTTTATCTCATTTGTGATTTTCTCCTTTATCATACTGCCATAAACGTTTCCTCCATACAGTTTAGACATTTAAAAAAAATGGATTTACACGGATAGGTTTTAGTGGCAGATTTGTCTTCATTAACCCTTTCCAGTTCGGAGTAAGTCTGTGAAATGATGAAATAATGGACTGACACAAGAATTTACAAACGAATTTCTTAGAAAATAAAAACATGCTTATTTTCCCATACTTTATAAAAGAAAAATTTTAATTAAATATCCTTAGTGTCGTTTTTATGTTTTTTAATTAAAATTGTCATTTTTTGTGGACACAGCCCACTTAAGGGTTACTAAAGGGCATTCTTTGCTTAGCATGCGGTTCATAAAGAGATGAAAACACCAGTTTAGTTCAGAAAATCTTTAAACTAGACATGATATTACTTTACTTCAGATGCTGTTTACATTTTCATCCAATGTTAACGATCTTGGGCTCATTTAGGTTCAGCAGTAAAAACAGGGATATTTAACCTTTAACTGATGTCACAGAAATTGTCACATAACTAGTGTGAAGCGGTCTGTAAGACCGCTCCATCGAAAGATGAATAAAAGGCAAGATTAACTCATCGGATGGTGTTTTTGTACTAAACTTTTTGTACAGGACTCTTATAATTAAAATTCACCTTTTCGAAAGTATTTGGTGATAGTACTAAAGTTCCAAACGAAACAATTATCAGCAGTGTTTGTAGTTAAACTGAAAATTGCAAGTTAAACAATAAAAGCCGCGGTCTGAGAGACCCGTAAAATCAGTTAAAGTTAATCTAATTCGATTAATAAAGCCTTTACAATCGCACTACCCTTAAAAACAATCTCTGTAACGTATCTACAAACCAAAACTGAGTACAAGCTTCGAAATTTGGCAGGACAGACGCCACCGATTTTACCGAGGGTGTAATTTTTCTCGGAGTCGTTTAATGTCGCCTATCTTAAATGCAAATTTAATAGAATGGCCAGTTAGAAAAGCAATCGGTTTTTTCTATGAGCTTTGAGGTGACAGTGTCATCTGTTAGCTTTCTAGGTTTAATAACCTTACTTATGTTTATTTATTCTTAGTACGTATGTCAATTATAGATCGAGAAAAAAATGGAATTAATGGCCTAATCCTCGGCAAAGATCTAAAAATGTATAGTTTAACTATCCATAAGTTAATTTAATATTTTAGAATCTCTTTTCACACTTATGTTGTGTCAATTTATTTGTCGATTGCAAAGTTATCAACACATGTCCCTGGAACCCAACGACGTGGATCATAGGTTAACCTCAAAAGAAAATACGTTAATTCTTAAAATGTGCCATTGGGTATGTAAAGAGATAAATTGTGAATTTTATTTTTAAAAAATGGTTTAAGCACTGCTGATTATCTGCCGTGAAGGAGCACTTCCTGTTAAACATGGATAGACTATTTTTCCATTGCACGATAAGTTAGCAATAGTATCGTATTTCTGGAACAAAAATGGTTCTTTATCCCTATGCATTGTAGATCCACAAAATGTTGGTTCTGGTCTCCATATCGCAGAAAATGAGCAAATCTAATTTTGACAAATTTGAGCGATTTCTGGTGGTTTTCTAAAATCCTAAAGTAATCCTGAAAGTAGAAATCCTCAACTGTTGATTCGCAAGACATCAAATATTAGTATAAATAAAACCTAATATAATGACAAAGTTTGATATTAAGTAAGACAAAAATTTCCTTTCGGAATTTGTTCTGGAAAACGAAGTCCATGCAAAACAAAGTAAGATTTACCTAAATGACCTTTATTCTTTGGGTTCAATCTGTATGTGCGACTTATTTCTATTTGCATAACGTTGTCCCCGTAACTTGGCTAAGTAATAGCTTGATGACATTTTCACGGTATCTTTTGGCGTCAAGATGAAGAGATATCTCAAAGATTATAATATTCAATAACTATATACAAGTCCTTAGGGAGAATACACAGATTCGTTGAAGAAAACAAAATATTTATTCTGAAAATTTTGTTACTTCATAGTTTTTCCCTATAAGACGCTCTATTTTGTAATCTTTCGCTTTGACATGCTGTTAATGATAACAAAATAATGCGGAATCACAATGTATATTGTCAAAGTTAATAATCATCATCATCCTAAACAACAATGAGCTGAGAAATAACCCAATTTTGTCTTCGCAAAGGCATCTAGCATTAGGGTATTCGGAGATTAGGGTATTATCTTTACTTACAACCAAATTTTAAATGAGAACATACTTTCTTTGGGGGTTGGTGATTAACACATTCATGGATGATACCATATTTTTAATTTTAATTCATGTCATTTTTGATTTTCCTATAACCTGCATTTTACTTACTGTCTCTTTCGCACACCGTTTGATTAGTATCAATTTGCTTTTTGATTAATATCAACATAATGGTTGTTAGTCTTGTAGATGTACACTCATTGCAATCGTCATCTGGAGCACTGGTGGGTTAAGGAATAATCTATATAATAGCGTCTTCTAAAAACCCCAAATTTGCATTAATGTATTAGTAAACATTCACCATTATTACAACCTTTGTTAGCCAGATGGAAGTTTTGTGAAAAATATACATATGCCGAAGGAAATAGATTTTTTGTTGAAGATTGTTTTGCTTGAATTCTTTTAATCTTTTTAAGAGGCTATGTTTTGCAAATGTTTAGCCTTTTGATACCGTTAATGGTGGTAACATATGATGCGTCCTGTGGATCTCCTATTTTCACAATGACCTTCCTTAAAATCGACGTATTGCGATATAAACAGCAGTGAAAGAAAGATTGATAATTTCACGCCTGTTTGCCTTCGCGAGGAGTAAAGGTTCTACTAATTATTAAAAGGCCGTGTGCTAATAGCAGGCTCAAAGACAGCCGAGATACTGTTTGTTTTCAGATAGCCGAACCCTCCGTGCATCAAGTCTTCTTTGATTTTGTCAAAATAGGGGTGATCGGTGTTGGTTTAGCTGCGATTGGCTGAGCGCCAATCCTAGTGACAACCAACAAATGAACAACTTCGGAAAATACCCACCTCAGCATGACACCCCTTTGGTTAGTAGAATCGTCCCAGAGTGCTAGGCGCGGCTTTTGTAAACGAACAGCAACTTAAGCATGTCTGTCCTAAATGGATATTTACGAAGATTCCTTAGATATTAAAGTATTCTGAGGCGTCCTCCACCATTACAATATTCAAAAATCATTCACATGTTTTCTGAGAAATTCACACATTCATATGTCAAAGCTTATGTTGGTTATTGTATTTTCTTTTATTACAATAGGCTTTATTTTGTTTTTTACTTCGGTATACTGTTATTGGTAACAATATAATCATACATAATCATGTAGGGTAAAGGCGCTTGCTTAAGGGAAAATATAAATAGCTAGTCAAATTTACACAAAAAAAATCAATTTTTTTAATGTATAAATCAAAAGCATAAAGAAAAGTTTGTAATCAACTAATCAGCATAAAATTTTAGAAATTTTTTTTTTATCGTTTTATTTAATGCCCGACATGGTAGGGTAATTGCGCTCAAAATTTGAATACAACATTTAAGTTGGAGTTATTTATAGTTGGCGAAACAAAGCATTACAAAATTAAATAAAAGAATGAACGTACAGCTAAATGTATATATTTTGTAGACATAATGAGTAAATTAAATTACTATTTGAAAATAAGAGTGTACACTTCGTTAGATGTTGTAGAATTTTATAATGAAACAACTTAAACAAATAACGCGAGGGCACAAAAATACTTTCCTCCCGACGGGCACTGTATCCTAACTGGGAACACAGGATAAAGTTCTCTATTTGCAGGTACTGATCGGATGTTTTAAATTTTATTCCGTTTAGAGATATTGGGTGAGCGGTATTGCCCACTGAGCGTCATTACCCTAGTTTCCTCTACATAGTCACTCATGGTAATCATCTACGAAAACACCGACTGGCTGAAGTATAATCGTATTATATCTGTACAAAGACATCCTTTTGACGTTAATGTATTCAGAGAGATACTCATCATTACCATATTTAATATTATACCAGTTCTAAGGTACATCCACTCATTTGTAAAATGCAATAACTCTCATAGTAAAGCATTGTTAATGTTGGGTAGTTTTCTTTTCTTGTAAAAAGTTGTGTTTTGTTAATTTTTTGCTTTGGCATACAGTTCATTAGAACAACATAATTTTGGTTTGCCTCTTACATTGTTACTCTCGGCAATTTCCATCTTGAGCAGCGATCCACATAATAAACTGACAAAATAATGATAATAATAATGAAGTTCAAGGAAGTCGTAGGAAGTATTTAGTTTATCAGCTTCTTTACGAGCGTCATAATTTGATACATATGCCGTATGATGCCAGCCCAATATAATGTACGCACTGCCAGTATTTTAGTGTCTTGCTTCGATAGGATACGGAAACTCGAGAGGAACTTCGCCAAATTTGCAGACAGTGCACCTTTCCAGTTGATAGTTACTGAACTGAAGTAAACACCATTCGGTCGCCTCCGGTTGAGTTGTTCTTTTAAAAGCTGATATTTTTTTTTGATCAGCCTCCATTAAGAACTTATAATTCATAACTTGCATGTCTATCACAAGTACCTTGTCAGGACTAAACGCCACCAAATATTGTTTTAATTTCCCTTCTTTCGATACGTACGTTCGTTCTTTTAAAACAGGGTAACCCTTTTGGTCAAGAGACCGAGCTACGTAGTTCGTCAACGCATGTCTTTTGATCCTCTAGCCGTGTGTAGTAAAATAATTCTGAATATGATCCAAAGTTTCTGGTACGTGGCAACAATTAAAGAATTTTCTATCCACATTTCGTCCTCTTGTTGCCATTGATTTATTATAAAGGATGTTATATTTAGAGTGGATTAACATGATAAACTCTCTTCCTGACATCAGAGCCTTACCATCACTGATCCACGTATTGCATGAGGAGACCTGAACACACCCCTTTAGACCGGCTCCATCCAAACGGCTGTAAAGTATTTCTCTGACTTTTAAGATATTCTTCATTTCTATTTTTGGTGTTATTTCCTTGGCTATCTGGGGCAATACACAGATATTTCAAGCGCTCCGTATTTATCACGGGCTTCGCAACCCCGGGTTCCTGAGCGATCTTTCTCTTTTCCTTTTCCTCTTATTTCTCTTGTCTTTCTTTCCTCTATGTTTCACTCTCGTTGTGGTTTCCTCTTCGGAGGTGAGGGCAATTCTGTATGAGCCGATATCATCCTGTATATCGACTTGTGGAGAATTGTAAACCACCCACGTGTTTGCCGTGCGTGGCGACCCGTGTCCCTGGAAAGGGGGATCCTGGTAGTTGAGGGTAACCAACACACTGCTTTGGCCTCTGCTTCAGGTAGACGGGAGGTGCATATTGGTCCCGTATGCATCAATCGGCTGGTCAGCTGACTTGTGTCACTGGCTGGGGATCAAGTGAGCGAGTACTTACTAGCCATCTCGCTAAGGGTGGAGACTGGCATAGGAGTGTCTTGTGACCGTTGGGCCCTGGCTAGCACTGGTGCACGAATGTGCATCCCCTTGTTGGGCTCGGTAGAGGGTGGTGCGGCCGGGGTCTGAATTCTTTTTCTTTTTTTCAATTATGGATGGAAAAACTAACATTACTTCTATTTCTCTCCCAAGTGGCGAGCAACAAACTGTACAGACGTTATTCACTCGTTTTTTTGTAATTAAACGCACTGATAGTCTCTCAGATAGTTCTTTCAAAAAAACTTCACCTTTTCTAATAGCAAAAACATTTCAGTCTGTTTTGGGTGATGGTCACTCGCTCAAAAAATTGCAGTCTGGGGACTTACTGGTTGAGGTTTCTTCAGCCAGGCAGTCACAACTTCTGTCAAATTGCGATACTATAGGTACTTTTTCTGTCTCTGTTAAAGCACATCAAACTCTTAATACTTGCCGTGGTGTCATATCTGAACCAGATCTTTTATTTTCTACAAAAGAAGAACTTCTAGCTAATTTAAGTGATCAAAATATCATAGATGTACGCCGTATCACTATCCGTCGAAATGGGCAAATGCTTCCTACTAAACACATTATTCTAACTCACAATAGCCATATTTTACCTTCTACAATTAAAGCTGGGTATTTAAACTGTCCAGTTAGGCCTTATATCCCTAATCCTCTGCGTTGTTTTAAGTGCCAGCGGTATGGGCATACTAATACTACCTGTCGTGGATCTGCTACTTGTCCACGTTGTGCAGAAGTCGGCCATGACGGTAAAACTTGCGAAAAACCAGAACGCTGCGATAATTGTAAAGGTGACCATACATCGTACTCTCGCTCTTGCCCTAACTGGATCCGTGAAAAGGAAATTCTTGCAGTTAAGATTACTCAAAAACTTTCCTACCCTGAAGCCCGTAAACTTGTTGAATCTAGGACCCCCTCTGTTGGGGTATCTTACTCCAGTATACTCAAACAACAACCAAAATCCGTAAGGCACATCAGTACCCAGACCGACTGCTCTTTTCCACCAAATAATACATCTATGACACATTCAACCAATACTTCACCTAAAAAAACCCGGGACGTCTCTCTTGGTAGTAAATTCTATGGTACCCCATTATTGGAACGTTGGCTACCATCCTCAGAACCGGTTACAATAGAATATCAACTTACTCATTCACAGAAATCTCCAGTTGGATCCAAAAAGTCATCTAATCATCAGACTGAAACTAAGGTTGCTTCATCTCCAGTTCTATCATTACAGAAACCTAATTCTCCCCAAACATCATCAGTTAAATCAAAAATATCAACCGAACATAAGACAAAAAAAACGCCAGCTACAGATAAAAGCAAATTAGTGAAACCTATTGTTTGTCCAACTCCGAAAGCAAATGAAAAAACATTCGCGCAAAAAGAAAGAAAGAAACCTCCAACTCCAATCTCTTCACACTGGAAAACTGTGAAGAGAAAAGGCAATAAATCATGTCTTAGCCCAGCAATAACTAATATTAAAGATCACAAACAGCTGCTCAACTATGCAGAAGAGGCTATGGACTCTTGTAGTTATGACTCTGATAACGATGACAATAATACAGTTTTTGAAGTTATTCATCCTACGTAGCTTTATATCGTTTTAAAATTTTGAATTATAACTTCGTTCTTAAAGCAGTATTATATAACATTTTATGCTTTATTTCTTGAACATATGACTTTTCATAACTTTAGAGATTTTAGAATTTTTTAATTTAAATATTCTAGTGTTTTAACTATTTTTTGTCTTTTAAAACCTTGTGAATTGTCGCTTTCATTGGGCATTATTTTTAATTACTTGTATCATCACATTGCTTTCTTCATTTTGTTTTGTTTGTTCACTTTTATATCTCTGACAATCTTTTAATGTAACTTTTAATTTTTAACTATGTTTTTACTCCTTAACTTTTTCTTGGCGCAGCATGTCCCTATGAGGACTTTGTCCCATAAAACTCTAATCAACCTAATGATATGCAGCGGCGTGCATTTTTCTTCGATGTAAGCTTAGGCCCACCTTCTTTTTGAACGGTTTAAGACAATCCGGACACACATGGACAGCAGCGGTGGGGCCCTTAAGAGAGTCACAGTTACTCCCGCCATTAACCAGCCTTAACATTTGTCCTGCACGCAATCCAAATTATAATATTTATGATTAAATGAAAAACTGGTTAACGCTCCTATTTCCTGCATGTAACGTTTTGGATAACTTATTTCTAACAATTTTGATCTAATAATATTTTCACTTTTTAAAAAAATGACGCATCTTTTTGATTTCCCAACAAAGCTTTTGTAAATGTGCTTATATTTTCTCAGGAGCGGACAAAATGTTAAATGTAACCTAGCATGTCTCACTTTAGAAATTATGGATATGTATTGTGGGTACAAGAATAAAACTCAACACTGGTGTAATCAGTTTCAGTGTGCAAATAAAAATTAGCGTCATTCAGCTATATGATCTCATTTTTAGATTTTCTCCTTTATCATACTGCCCAAAAAGTTTCCTGCATACAATTTAGACATACAGAGAAACGGGAGTTTACATAGAAAGGTTTTAGTAGCAGATTTTTCTTCATTAACCCTTTCCGGCGCGGAGCAAGTCTGTTTGTGAAATGATGGACTGACACATGAATCTACAAACGAATTTATTAAAAAATAAAAACATGGCTTGTTTTCTCGTACTTTATAAAAGGAAAATTTTAATTAAATATTCTTGGTGCCGTTTGTCAGTTTTTCAATTAAAATTAGGTGTCACTTTTTGTGGACACCGCCAGCTAAAGGGTTAATAAGAGCGCAAAGAATGCCCTTTAACTAACTTAAAGCGTTCAACCTATGCGATTCTTAGAGATAAAAAAACCCACTTAAATTCTTTAAATTATATATGATATTACTTTACTTCCGATACTGTACTAAGCTTTAAAAACTTATAAAAATTTGTCTAACTTTCCCAGTCATTTCCGATATCTGGCACTTATGTGTAAAGTCGTAATGACGTCATGCTCGTTTTCCAAAATGAAATATAAAAATTTCGAAAACGCAATGAGTTTTATCTTGGAATATTTTGCATTTTTTGTTTTTGTTATTTTCGTACTAGGAAATAACCCTTTTGATTGTAATGATTTGGGTAGATACGTATTGATTTTTGGACCCTCGTTAAGGACACTAAATTTATTTATAAGATATGTTAATTATTCTAATGGAATTAAGACTACCTATTTAGTGCCTCCCAGACTCAATTTTGTATGAAGATTGTTTAAGTTGGCTATACAAGATCAGAAACATACAGGGGAAGGTAGGGGAATGACGTTTACTTAAGGGAAAACATGAATAGCTAGTCAAATTTACACTAAAAACAATATTTTATTAATGAAGTATATAACGTGGTAATTAACAATGGATTGAGCGGTAATGCCCGACATGGTAGGGTAATTGCGCTCAAAATTAGTATACAACGTTTGAGTCTGAGTTATTTATAGTTGGCGTAACAAATCACTACAAAAAAATAAAATAATGAACATACAGCTTAACCCGGGAGAAATCGTTAGTGAGAATGGCCAATTGCTTTTCTTTTACTTTACATTCATATAATATCAACTTTTTTTGGTTGGCTTAATACTTTTATTCACAAAATAGGTAAAATAATTGCAAAACATTTTGAAATTTTAATTAAAATGAAAAATGATTTAAATAAGAGTCTTAAAAAAGTACGACTGTGAGAGAAAATCTCATGCAGCGAGTTCTCCCGGGTTAATGTATATATGTTTTAGAAATAATGAGTAAATTAACATTCCAAAATAAGAGTGTACACTTACCTTCAAGTTAGATGTTGTAGTTCAAACTAATAACGTGAGGACACAAATATACTTTCCTACCGACGAACACTATATCCTTACTAGGAACTTAGGATGAAGTTCGCTAGATGCCGGTACCGATCGCACGTTTTGAATTATATTCTGTTTAGATATATTGGGTGAGCGGGATTACTCATCTGAGCGTCATTACCCTACTTTTCCCTAATTAGTTATAAGGTTCTGAAGCATTTAAGGTGTTACATACGTTCTCGGCGGAGACAAATTTGTGTATTTTGGTACTTTTTTTTAAGGAAAGGAATAAAATTAACTTAAAAACTAAATTCCGTGGTGTTCTTTATTGCTTCAAGTATTTTAAAATTATTATTTCTGTTAAATTTGATCACATATTACGTCGGAAACCTACAACTCCGTTGGACTCTACGAAAATAGGCTCAAGGGCAGTATCCTATCTTCCTTTAAAAACAACAAACAAAAAATTAGGATGTTTCTCTTTAGAAAATAAGGTTGTAGCTAAGAACGATGTGCTGATTTATTTTAATTTTGGGAAAATAAGAAAATTGCGTTTTTTTAAAAAACAAAAATCTTTTTTCATCTGAAGTTTAAAACATTAAACTGATTGTAAAAATATTAAAGTTTTCAAGGAATGGTTCGATGGCTCTTACTTATGCGCTGACAATTATTTATTTTGCAAATTTTATCAGAAAATGTTAAATTGTTCATTTTATCATGCCGCCCATATTGAAAAAATGTAGTTTACAGAAAATCGATGAAAATACGCATTTTCAACCCAAACGCTACAGCAGGCTTTATATCGTTCGGCGAGGTCTGTTTTTATCGATCATGCTCGTGCAGACTTATGTTCATACCTCCCTTAACCCTTTAATTCCCATGACAGAATACGTTCTACAAATTACGTAGTTCACAGAATCTGACATTGCCTCATCAAGTTTCAATCTTAAATTTCGCTTTATTTAAATACGGAATGTCTGTTATTAAGGCTAATATTGCTATTTTAATTTTCTGGTGGGAGTTGGGTATATACGAATGAAAAAAATCTCAAATTCAAAACACTGTTGTTTCTATATATGCAAAGCTGCGCACTAACGGGTTAGGAAGTGAGGTGATTTTTTTTAATATATATAACGCAAGTCGTAATGCGTGATATATATATCCCCAAAATTTGATTTCTTGTGCATCTTTTTGCCAATAATTGTGCAGACTATAAGGATTTAATTTTCGCCAAAAAAAAAAAAATTCATTTTTGAAAGTTGTGAACGTATTTTAATCCTTTAACCCTCCGTCGGTTGTACATCCGGTGCTTCTTGGTTCGGCCTTAGTACACCTGCGAGTCGACTGTTAGAAAATCGTCATTAGCACCTGATTAAGTAAATTCTAAAGTTCTTAAAGTGATAAGTGACATTCAATAAGACGAACAAAAAGAATATATTTGAGATCTGACCTCAAAAAAATTTTTTTCAACCTCAACGCAAGCAAAACAAAAAATACTGAAATTTATGTCACGCCTGAAGTTATCAGTGACCTTACTGGCGCTTAGAGAGACTATTTTAAATCTTATTCAAAAGAAGTCAATAGTTTATTAAGCCGAAAGCAAGTCAAACAAATAATACAGAAATTACTTCAAGCCTGTCACGCCAGATACACCCAATTAATGATTAAATGATTTTGTCCTTCAGAATAACCACTGATATCTTCGTCGTAGTTTCTTGCATGTTAAAATATGTATAATAATGTAAATCATACACATGAAGTAAGATTATCTTCACACCGCTTTATACCAAAAAAAAGAAAAAAACTGAACTGTTATCTGATTGAAATGCATTAAAATTTGAGTAATGACTCTCCATTTTGCATCTTGTATGCGACCAGCCAATTAACAGAAAAATAAAAATGAATCATAGAGGCTGCAAATATACATGCTAAAATACTATATTGAAACAAGTCTGAAATTGTACGACAACTGTGGCAAGTGAGGTGAATTCGTACTATAACTAGTTTTATAAATAGTCAGATCTTGGCGCAATAGTTGTTGCACTTTAGTGGAAAAATGATTGAATACAAAATTAATTGCGATTCTATATATTAAATTCAGTAATACGGAAATAGGACTCCATCTTAAATAGGACGAAATAACAGTGGCAACCTAAAATCATGACCTATCATGGGATATCATTGAATTAATGACGTATGACAGGATTTAATGGAATGAAGAAAACTTTTATTAATGTATTTTTTTTTTTAATTTTTGATTAGATTTTCAAAAAATTAGAAACGACACGACAAAATTCTGTGACGATTATACACTGCTCAAAAAAATTAAAGGATAATTGAAGTTTTATATAAAATAATATATAAACGAAATTTTTTTTGCCGAATATAGAAGGGAATCACAAATGCAAATTTTTCTGGTTTTCAAACTGTGGAGTATGCAAATTTTGAGTTCGACGTCAAAAACGTCTTCTCAGCGGCAGCGAATGAAATTTGACTTTCAACTGGATAAAAGAGAATGAAGACAAGGATGATCGGCATTCAGTGATTGCTTTGTTTCGATAAGTACGATGTCTCAGCGAAGTCATTTGACAGATTCAGAAGCTTTGAGAATTGCTGGTAGGTTAGAAGGGGGCCAAACTCAAGCCGAAGTAGCGCAAGCCATTGGAGTGTCACAAAGTGTCATTTCCAGGATCTGGAACCGTTTTTTGGAGAGTGGATGTGTAGGCCGAAGACCAGGGCAAGGTCGTAGACGGGCAACAACGCCCAATGAAGATCGGTATTTAGCGTTAACAGCTCGGAGACACCGAACCATGAACGCTACTCTTCTCCAACAACACCTTCGCTCGGCTACAGGCACCACGATTTCAACTCAGACTGTCCGAAACCGGCTCCACTGTAAGTCTGTATGCTCGCCGACCGATGGTATGTGTTAGATTAACATCAAGTCATCGTCGCGACCGCAGGGAGTGGGCAACCGAGCATGTCAACTGGAGGAGAAATGAATGGAGCAATATTCTGTTTTCTGACGAGTCCCGTTTTTCTGTGCATCCGGATAATAGGCGTATTTTCATCTGGAGGGACCGTGGCAGTAGGAATAATCCTGCGTTCGTGCACGAAAGTGTCAGATATGGCGGTGGAGGAGTGTTGGTGTATGGTGGCATCTCCATTGACGGGCGCACGGACCTCTACATCATTCGAGATGGAGCTCTGACTGGTCGCTGATATCGGGATGAGATCCTCAGACCTATTGTAGTCCCTTACGCTGCAGCAATCGGAGATAACTTCATTTTAATGGACGATAACTGCAGGCCACATCGTGCAAACCTGGTGGAGGATTTCCTTTTCGAGGAAGGAATCGTTCGAATGGAATGGCCAGCGTGTTCTCCAGACATGAATCCAATCGAGCACGTTTGGGACGCTCTAGGAAGACTAGTTTCTGGCCGCCAACAACCCCCACAAACTCTCCAAGAACTGGAAAGAGCTCTTCTGGAAGAGTGGGGCAGAATACCCCAACTCGTCATTAATAGCCTCATTGAGTCCATGCCTGAAAGGTGTTCAACGTTGCTGGCCGCCCGTGGAAACCATACCCCCTACTGAAAATGATTTTCTTTGAAGAAAACACCTTTTCTTATTCTTTTTTTCTCATATGCACAAATTGCGTTTTTTTCCTTTTGTACACAAATGCGCAATAAAATGCATTTTTTTCTGCCAAACATGTGTAATTTATTCTCATATAACCTACTATGTATGTCGACCATGTATCAATCAGCTAAACAGTTTACCAGATACAAAATCCCCCTAAAACTGCAATATCCTTTAATTGTTTTGAGCAGTGTATTAAGACAGGAAGATTTTTGGTAGAAATGAATTGTATTGGTGGTTTCCCCTAATTAATAGGATCATATTTGATTGAAAAATATACCCGATGTCCGGTTATGCCAATCTGGATGGGACACCATCCAGAATGCACTTTTAGTTGAATTACTTTTATGTTTTAACTCTGTTTTTAGGATTTTAAATGTTGTATTTCTACACTTGTTTGGCTACATCTGGATTGGATAATCCATCCAGATTGTTCTTCTCATTGCTCTTTTATTTTGAAATTGTCTCTTTTTCACCTTTTTGATGTTTTAGTTTACTATTTTGGCGCAGCATGTTCCTTGGTGGATTTTGCGCCGTAAAACCACATACAACCAACCGGTTATGCTAAGAGAGGATCCACGGAATTCTGTTGGTGCAGGCACGACTTAAAATCGCACAAAAAGAGGAAAATAATTCTTTGTTTTTCTTTAGGATCACCTACACAATTGGGTAGGTCAGTTCTTAAAGGGATAAATATATTAAATTTCAAACCGTTCGTTTGGATAGTTTTTGCGCTGTTATATGTGGGCAGACGGACTGACTAGTCAACGACTATAGCTGCTTCCTATTTATATAATTAAGAACGCTCCTAAAAAGTAAATTATCATCAGTGGTCTAGAATCATTATTTATCTATGTATTTTGAATTTCAATTTGTCTGCCAAAAATATACAACCCTGCGTTTTTGTCGCAAGTGTATTTTTGTGATACAAGCCGCTATTTTCCTCTTGTAAGTTTTCAACGAAATACATTGTAATTTGTGGCTTCCTCTACATTTATACCACCGATATCCATTTTTAACATGCGGCAGTTGCTCTCCATCCGGTTTATGCATTCATAAATTACGCGAAGAATATGGCGGCTTATATGACACAGATACACATGCGACTGACGCAGACAAAATTAATTTTTATTGTAAGCATGTCAACTTTCAGTAACATAAATAAACTTAAGATAATTCACGGAGACATTCTGAAAAAAAATTGTGCGATACGGCTAGACACATTTAAAATTCATTTTATAGATGTGTAAAGCATAATTGTATAATCGGCTCATACGAAAGACATTAAGCGGTTTTATAATAACGCAATCGAAGATTTATCAGTTAAAATATCTTCATTCTAATGCTATATTAATAAATCATCCCTTTCAGCATACTCCCATAATTACTCTACCGCAGAAAACTTTATCTAAGAATCGTATGATTTATTTTATGCAAGAATATAGCCATTAAATTTTCCCACTAATGAAAGTGTCTCGGCCGCAATCTTTATCGAAATGACACATTCTCCAAGATCTCAGAACTTTCCTTGGAAAATGAATTTAACATTTGCAGCGACAATTATTTGTAAAAGTTTTTTTCGGGAAACATTTTAACAGTAAAGGCATATTATAAACAACAAAATGTTATTGATTATACAATTATTAAACTGGTGTAGAATGTTTTAACCCTTTCAGGGGCAAAGCACTTCCATTGCGAAAATGTAGAAATGAATGAATGGAGCCGGAATTTACGTACAAATTTATTCGGAAATAAGAAAAAGCTGTTTTTCACACAACGGAAAAAAAAATATACAAAATTTCGGGTGGCATTTGGAATTAAAATCAAGTGGTTTCATAAACATACCATCACAACTTGAAACGGTTAATAAAAAGAATATGGTTGTTATTGAGTTTTCCTATTGCCATTGCCTATGCCTTCCTATTCCCTTTGCTTATTTTTCTAAAACCGGTAAAGTATCAATGAATGTGTTTAATGCTTAACCCTTACTCTGCCGACGAAATCTTACGCGATATCCAGTGCCTTACATAAATCGCGCATTTCTACAATTTAAGAAATATTAGTTTTCTAGTATATTAGTTTTCTGAAATAACAATAAGAAAATGCACATTTTATACTGTTATATACCAGGTGGTGAAAATTGTCTCGCTATAATTGGAATTCGCCATCTCTGTATTAGATGCATGTATTTTTTTGGCATATTAAGGGGCAGTTAAGGGGAACAGTTTACCTTTTCAATAAGTTTGTTCATTTTAAAAATATGGTTCAGTTGGTACTCGCTATATTTCCATTCTCAACTAAAAGTAAATTTTGAAAAAAAATTAACTGCATATTTAATTAAAATTTTAAAAAGTTAATAAAAATTGAATTTTTTAAAACCCCTACTTTTTCAAATATTGATATTTTGGCCATTTAAGATTTTCAAATGTGTATTACACAAGACTGCGCATGGATTTTTAGATACATCTAATATTACATTTAATATAGTTTTTTACTGATAGAGGAGATGGGGGATGAATGGGTCATTTTTGCAAAAATATTTATTTTTAATACTTTAAAGTTATTATCAATATTATATATCACATTACATACATCAGGTAATTTACTACATCTATGCACAATATTTCGCCTAGATTATTATTATATAGTAAAATATTATAAAATTAAAACTATACTATTATTTAATATAAACATATACTATTTTTAATATTTTATCTATTTTGTTGATGTTTCAATAGCAATTTTTCGATAAAATATTTAACCTTTATTACAATACAATAATTAAGATTCAATATAATTTTTAATAATAAACAATCCATATAATACGGGTACTGTTTAATACTAATAATTAACATAAATCATTAATTTATAAACCTATATTATATCTTTTAGTTAATAAATAAATATTTTAATATCTCTAGGGATGAATGAAACTGTCCCATTCATCCCCATTTTGAAATTTCCCAATCATCCCTATGATACATAGATTCAATTGTCTGCCATTTTGTCTCAGAAATTATTTTTTCACATTGGTTATTGTTCATTCATTTTAATTACCAATATTGAGCCTTCAAATAAATAACTACAACATATCATATTTGTTTATATTGTATAAAATATTTAACAACTTCAAATGTAAAAAAAAGTTACTTTTTAAGCAGAGTCTCAGAAAATGTAACTTTGCCAAAAAAAAATAAGAACAGCCATGTGGTTTTGCTTTTTGTTCTAAATCACATTATGGTAGGGCTATATATGAGAATGGAAATAAACTTAAAAAAACATTCATTGCATGAAATATTGAGAATGTCCCATCCATCCCTTGTCCCATTCATACCCCAGGTCCCCTCTATACAGTGAAAAACTATTAAATCTAACACATCTTAATATACTTTAAAAGAAAAATAACAAATATCCTGAAGGCTAATTCCATTCGCAGATTTATCACATGTGGGTCATTCCATGGTTACGGACGTAACAAACTGAGAATTTAAAGCTTAATAAATAATGTAAAAAAATACTTATTACATGGATTATTTTATATTTAAGGTCGGTCCAAGGATTGTAAATAGAATATTAAGTTTTAAAATCTGAAAAATGTTCCCATAATTTTTGAAAAAATAAAATGTAGGTGTTACGGACGTAATTCACAAAACAGTCAAAATTGCATATAGTTGCAGTTATTGTCATAATCCTGTGAATTTTAAGGAAGAACATTAAACTTTTTTCTTCAATAATTCATTATCAGGGTATTAGCTGTTGGAAAATGCAGTTTTGAAAACATTAAAATAATTAATACATGGGATAATTAAATTGTTACAGACGTAACATTTGCCTGTTACGGACGTAACAATTCAACGCATCAAAATTTATTTATGAATTCTAATTCATTTATAATATATTCCCTAATTTCTTTTATAAATTTTAAAAATAGGCTAGTTTTTGTATTTGAATATTCTAATTACAACTTTTACAAATAATTTTTGAAATGACAATAACTTGTTAAACTTTACCATAATTGAAGTGAAATGTTCTCGATAATCACTCTCAACTTTTTAGTGCTAATAATTTTAATTTACTTTTTATACTGAAACTGCATGTTTTCAGAAAATTCACACTCTAAGCTATAAAAAAATGTATTACATGACTTTATAAATTAAATATTTGTTTTATAACTTAAAAAAAAATTGTACTTTGGTTTCACTTTTCATGGAATGACCATGTATAATAAAGAACATATACAAAATAGTTTAAATCTCTATCTTAAATACAAAAAAAAATTAGTATTTATAGAACAGGAAAGTGACAAAAATATCAACATGGACAAAAAGCCATTTAAATTTTTTTTATTTCTGTGGGTAATTGCTCTGGGTGTATTGACAAAATTTATAATATCTCGCTATATAATTATCATATGGGTAAAAATGAGATATCAAAATATTGACAATTAAATAAGCTTTTATTTAATATTAAAAAAAGAAAATCGATTTATAATTAACCGTTTATGTAGCAATTTCAGACATTATTTTATATTTTAAATACAATTTTAAATCTCTGTAATATATACAGGTCTGTTTCTATAAAATATACTTGATGTAACATTTAAAAATGTTAGACGCCACATTAAAAAAAAAATATATATATATAGTTCATCTCAATAAAGTTTTCGTTCATAATAGAACATCTTCCGTTGGTTGGTTGACAGAAAGTCCTTCATTTCTCCTGTTTATGTTGATTTGAAATCAGCTAATTCCCTCCCCTTTCTTCCCTTTTTCTTCCTTAACTATCTTCATCCATCGAGAGTCAATAAGCACGTGCGTCATATCGTTAGTTTTTCCTTAGAAGTTTGGATCTCTATTTCTTCACGTTGTAGCGCATTATGCATATTTTCTTATCGATCCTGCGCTATCTTCTTAACGTATGATACTTAACGACAGCGTCATGTCTCTTGATGCGGACAAAATTTGTTGAAAAGCAGCCCTGAAGGATATGGTTCAGTCTCAATCTGACTGCACCTGCGCCGGCAGGACTTGTTCTTTCTCTCCCGTCTACGGCACACCTGCTTCTATTGTAGAGGACACCGTATCTGATTTGGATACACTTAATCTAATCTTTACCGCTCGAAAACGATGACTCATCAGTGGGCACTTGGACATTTAAACGCTTCGGCGAGACCCTTCCCATGAGCACTTTTACACAGTTTATTATTAAAATAGCGTGCTATCTGGTCTGTATTAGTAAAAGTTCTATTTTCGATTTGGAGGATGTTTGCATGAGGTTTATTATAGTGAAGTCTATTATTAGCGATGATAGGTGTACCAGCTCTCCGTTATCTTATCCCAAAGGCCCCCGTCATCCACCTTCGCATGGAAGGCAGCCTTCGGGAGGTCATGGGGTAGGTGGAGGATCCGGCGAACTATTTTCCTTATAATGATATCTGTTTTATTTAGGTACTTTGCGTATAACTTCGAGAAAATATAGCTGTGGTAAAATGAGGGCAGCAGGAAGTTTTTAAACATAGTATTTGTTGCGTCTTGATGACTTAAACAAAATATCTATTTTCTCTTGAAGCGTGGAAGGGTCCAGACAAGTTCACTCTGCGTAAACTTAGCACTTAAATAGGTGAACTCAGAATCAACTGTAATGATTTTAAATGGCTGGTTGTTGCAAGTTAACAAGGTTCTATTGCCCTAGATTATTTTATTTTTGATCTACACAAAAGCAAATGATATTTGAAGTTTGATGTTAAGTCCCACCTTTTCGAGGCCGACTTGCAGAATATTCAAAAGATGTTGGAGGTGTCCAATAGAATTGGCCATAAGGACGAGGACGTACGCATATGCCATATGAATGATTAGGAGGTTGTCGAAAAAGAAGCCGATGTCTGTTGGAAGCAGATCAAGAATTAGGTTAAATACCATTAGAAACAGAGTAGGTGAAAGGAAGTTACCTTGGCGAACCCCCTTCACCGGGTGAAAGTGGTCACTATCGTCACCTTTTAAACTTTAATCAGGTTTTTGAAAACAGATAGATGAACTTAACCCTCCGTCTACCAGACGGGTCCATTGGACCCGACAGGTACATACAAAATATTCATTCAAACCAGAAATTTCTTTAAAATAAACTAAGTATATAAACCAGACAAAAATAAGGTAAATAAATAAGTTAAATAGTTTTAAATAAAAATTCTGGTGTAGAACGTTTTATTAAAACTTGAATAAAATTCCCGGTAGATCTAGGGTTAAGATATGTTTTTAAACCTGTAGTAATTTCAAGACGGTATATTACTTAAAACATTGCAGTACGGGCTATTGAATCAAAAGCTTTTTTGGAGATTTAGAACAGCTATTGCTATAGGTTTCAGTTCAGTATGTAAATTTCTAAGGATAGCTTGCAGTTTATCAATTCCTTTGGCAACACCGTCGATTTTCTGGAATCCAAACAGGTTTGGACTAAAATTAACTTTATCAGATATCCTATTGCAGATACTTTTATGTCTGTCTAGTGATGTTGGACGAAATGGACATAGGTCTGAGACTTGTTGGATCTGCTGTATTGTTCTTTTGAGGAATAAAAATCGTTAACTACTTAAAAGAAATTCGGGAATCCAATGAAGTAACAGGAAATTGAGAACTTTTGATGCGGTCGTTGATACGTAACCTATCGTAGACTGTAAGGCCGTCTAGTCCCGCTGACGATTTTCCCTTAGGGTTGTTATGCCTGAACTCTTCAGGATAGACTAGAACATCTGGATCAAACAGGATTGGAGTATCGACAAACTTCAACTTGCTTTGGGTCAGGTTCATTTACAGATGTGGAGCAAAGCAGGTGTTGCCAGAAATCAAAAACTGCATTTGAGTGAAGATTATTAGATAGGCTATTGTTGTTGTATAAGCTGTCAAATGCTGTTTTACGATTCTTCTTATAAAATTTCTGAAATATGTTGTACTTCATTCTCGCAAGTTTCCTATTACAGTGCGTCTCATAAGTATATGGACAAGCGATTTTTTGAAATAGCAGCTCAAAATATGAAGCCATAATCACGAAAAAAATAATGAGCATATGGAATCATAATATGTTTGTTACAATAACGAAATACTGTATAGGTCTCATAGAATTTTTGTAAAAAAATAAAATTAAAAATAAGCTGGCCCAAAAATATATGGAGAAATGAGGAGAATTGCATTTATTTCCACCGTATCAAAAAAATTAGCATTTTCTGCGTTCTGTGCATATGAATTACCCACTGCTAAATATAAAATCACTGCTCATTCTTCAATTATCGAACAGTGGGGAAATGCCTCGCAACGTTCAATTCTCTGTTGCTGATACAGCTAAAATTTGGCATTTAAAGACTCAAACGTTAAAATTTCTGATATTGCTAAACCAATAAGAGTAACAGATCCGGAATTTATGAAATTTTATCAAAAAGTGACAATGCGATTGCAAAACAACGTTCAGATCGACCAGAAAAAAGCAACTCTGCGACAAGGCAGAGAGATTTTTCGAGTAGTTTCAGCCCAAAAGAAATTTGTTCGAAAAATTTCGAAGAATGTAGTGTTTCCTATTGCGAGATCTACTGTTCACCGTTGCATTACATGCAAGTAAAATTCATAAATATCGCAGAATGTGCGCGGAATCTATGCTGAAAATGCACCATAGAAAAGCACGCGTTCTTTGGACTAAAAAACACACACCTTGGGAAGATGAGTTGTTAAGTGTTTCTTCAGTGACGAAAACAAAACCAATTTGGATGGCCCTGATGGCTGGGCATACCATCGGCATGATCTGCGACGAGAATCTAGTGAGTTCTTAGTCAACAAGGAGGGGATTCTCTCATGGTGTGGGCGCGATTTGTTTCAATGGAACAACGGATTTTGCTTCTCTTCATGGTCAGCAGTTCTCTGAGGATTATTAAAATGTCCTTTAAAAGCAATCTACTTCCATTTGGAAACATTTTTGTAAGGGATAACTGAAAATTCCAAGAGGACAATGTGTCAATTCACATCCGTCATTCAACAACAGCTTGGTTTCCGCAGAATCAAGTGACTGTTATAGACTGCCCAGCTATCAGCCCAGACCTCAATCTAATTGATAATCTTTGGTGTGTACTTGCACGAGATGTATATGCTCATGGTCGTCCGTTTTCTACTATTCAGGAATTAAAGCAAAACGTAGAGCATAATTGGTTCTCTTTACACCCACACATTCTCCAAACACTAGCTTGAAGCTTACTTGATACGGTTTCCAAGATAATTCAAAGGAATGGATCCAAAATTTGAATTTAAATGTAAAAAACTCAAAGTCCATATATTTTTGAGACAGCGTATTTTGATTTTTATTTTTTTACAAAACCTATACTGTATTTCTTTGTTGCCATAAACTTGTATTATAATTCCATATGCTTATTTTTTTCGTGATCATGGCTTCATTTTTTGAACTGTTACTTCAAAAAAAATGCCTGTCCATATACTTTTGAGACGCACTATAGAAAGCTTCCGTTCGACAGGCCTCCCACTTGGTCTTTTCATCCTCACTGCAGCTGGCTTTATCAGTGTAAGAACATATGTGGTAACAAGTCTCTTACTTTTAAACGGATCTGTGAGGTTGTAGTAAGCTGCATCATGTAAATTTGTTTCGTCATCTGACGGAGGTCTCCGAATTCTCCGGTCAGAATTAAGTGTATGGAGGCAAATCCCTGGGATAGAGTATACCTCCGGTGTCATCCAGCATATAATCATGATCATCTTGTTGGCGGTGATGGTGAGTGAGAAGGACCGGCTGTGACGGGCGGAGTTAAATGATCTTCAATACTCCTATTTTCATCAGATGTTGAACTTGATCCACCAATCTCCGGGGCAAGACTGACTATCGGATTTTGCACCAATTTCTTATATGTTTCCGGACTTCTTCTGCCTTTAATTGATTCAACTGATCTTTCTGTGACTATCTCATGCAAGAGCTGATTGATCCTCTCGGACGGGCCCAGCTCGAGATAGATTTCAGCTTCGGCTCTTGCTAAATTATTTACTTCCTCAACAGTCCAACACTTCATTACTTCTTTTTTCGACTTCACCTCTTCTAGGGCTCTTTGATGGTATTCCTGGGGATGTTTAGCTCGTGAATGCACCGCCAGCCTTCATTTCTTTCCGAACTCTTTGGCATTTAGGGCAGATAAATATCTCAGCGGTTGTGGGTCCCTGAGATCTCCAGCGGCGGTTTCTTCGACAGTCCTCGATTCACGAGGTCCGCTTTTTTCCTTTTCTCTTTCCATATCAATCCAAAGAAACTCCGCAGTAGGGGTGCTGGCCCGACCGCAGATATTGGCATTAGCGGGAGCTCCCATGTACTCCATGCCCTTCCCCTACCCGAAGGTAAGAGGACGTACATGAGTAGGCAGCGGGGGCTAAAAATAATATTTATCGACGTTAATTTACAAATATTACATTTGCACTTGCAAAATGCTCACAAAATAAAAATATAACAAAATATTTTTAATTCAAGGGACGCTCCGGGTTGAAAGACAGTCTTTCTTTGTCGGGTTGCGACAAGTCATTTGACGGTGGGCCCTCCAAAGTCGGTGTGTCCAAGAGAGTGTTCGGGCCGCTTGAACGTTAAAGTCACCGGAACGCGGTAGGTGACATGATGTAAAAATTTGGTGGCTACTCCTTGAAAAGATTCCGCGTCAGTTAACGGTCAGAGAATAGCTCCTCGTGGTCTCAATGGATCGAGCTGTGGGCGAAGGATTTCATATTTTTCGGTCTTTGTGGTATGCGCTTGCTCCAAGTCATACTGGTTATTCATCACCTGCAAATCAATTAAAAGAACTTTGATAAGTTCCGTAAGCAACAATATCCAGATTCATATACGTCCCACCAGGGACATCAAACAGGTGTCTCTGTGTGAACCGTGAACCCCTTTTGGGTCAAAGAGAGGCTTACAGACTTGGCAAGATCATCGTGCCCCTTAATCCTTAAACCATGCGTGCTGTAACAAGTCTGCACGATGTGATTTAAAGTTTCGGGCTGCGCGCAGCCTCTGAAACAGAGATTTTTCTCTTTCCTGCCTCTGGTCTGACGTGAGAGGCAAAACAGACAGTTGTAGCGAGCCTGTATGGCCGCTACGTATTCAGCCCCTCTCATAAAGCTCGAACCGTTGGAAACCCAGCTATGGGCGGAAGGAAAATCAGAGGACCGCGAGCCCGACCCCATCACACCGGGCATGCAAGTCTCTCTTGAAGTATGTATCAATACGATTCTGTGAAGTCATAAGGACTCCGTTAGGGGCACGGAGATTTTTAAGCCGTGCCTTATTAGATGCTAACCTGTGATAGGGGAGCATAGGAACTGTCCACCTAAGACACGACAGCTCCAAGCCGCCATCTCGCACTTTTGTGTAAAAGGCACTGTTGGGGATGTCGTGCGGGAGGTGGAGAACCTCTCTCACAAAGCGTTTGATTCGAAGATCGTACTTCCTTATAAACCCCGCGTGAAACCTCCCTAACATCAAGTTATGGAGGTACCTCGGGATAAGCATCGTGCGAAGGAAGAAAAGTCTTTCTTGCAGCTTGCTAGGTGACCTGTGGAGGGTGTCAAGATCACACTGTATGTCAAACCTCTCAAAGGTCCGACCATTTGGCGTGAAGGTCACACCAAGATATTTAAGAGGAGCAAAAAGGCATTGCAGAAAGAGGAAAGTTATTAAGTACAAGCCTCTTTTTATCATCAGAAAGAACTTTTTTCTTATTAGCAAACCATACAAAGGTGAAACTATTTTTTACATTAATTTCAAGGCCAGTTTTCTCAAGAGCCCTGGCAAAGGTATCGAGTAACTTCTGTGAACAGACGGCGGCCTGCGCAAGGAGGAGAACGTCGTCTGCATAGGAAATAAAACAGATCCTCGACATATTCGGCAGCTGAGTCCAAATTAGGAATTGAGAGACCTCAAAACAAAATCGCACACCAACAGAAAGTGAGAGGAAGAGAGGGGGTCACCTTGACGGAACCCCTGTCTCGGATGGATGGAGTCGGAATAGACACTGTTAAAAGACAAGTATGTCCTGGCATTCGTATAAACATAATAGATATAAATAATAAAAGATTGAGGAATCCCAATGATCCTCAACGCTTCAAAGATTGCTTCAAAGGAGAGGGAATGGAATGCCTTACTGAGATCTATAAACGCTGCTGCAAAGCAATTGTGCCGTTATTTAAAATGAGAAAAGACAGACTCAAGAAGCTCGACGGCATGGGCTATACCGTTGAGCGGCTGAAAACCAAACTGAAATGGCGAAAAACTTAAGCATTTAATTTGTCGAGAATTCAATATGTTATGGAAGTGCCGAAGAAGTATTGAGGCTACACAAATTGGCCGAAGTCCCACAGCGGAACTTATATCGGCCTTTTTCGGGATGAACGTAGATCTCGAGTCCAGGAAGTACTGTGGAACCCAGCACAACCTGGACCAAAGAGTGAAACGCTTCGCAAGAGTCCGAAGTGGTATTTTTTTTCTTATTTCACTCGCAGACCATCTACACTAGATGCAGTGATTGAACCGCAGCCTTCACCTCGCTAACAGAAACGCACTCTGTCAGTATACCCAACGCATCCTCCATACTCTGGTCTTTAACGTAATTACGAGGGAGACCCCCACTACGAAAGGTCTCCCTCTTAAGAAAGTGTGTCCAGTAGTTGAATACGTCTGTATGGGTGAGTTCGGTGTAACAAGATGTTATATTATAAAGAGACTTAAAAGCTCTACAGCGATTCTTCTTGTAGGTCTTCTGAAACATTGCATATTTTTCCCTTTTCAGTTTTCTCTTGCTTTTGGTAGGGCAATGGTTCCTTCTACGAGGTTTTACATTAGAAGGAAGTTTCTGAATCTTTTTCGTAAAATCAGTTTCAAATGTCTGTGAGATGAACGAGTGACATAAATTTTTGGCAAGCTCGGGATCTATAGAAGAGACCATAAGAGCAGTATCGAGGAGATCTCTCTCAAGCCCCGATGGTCTGGGCCTGAGAGACCTATCTGTGTTAAGGTCATCTACGTATTATTCAATGGTCCCATAAATTAAAGTATCTTCAAGGACGTTCTTGCCATGATTCATGGGTACGTGCTCACTGACCAAGCGAGTGACACCAACGGCTCCTCCCGAAGGACTTCGCGTGCTTCCCCTACTGGTGGTAGACCGACCCTGGCCGCTATCAATTGTAGGGCCGCTTACTGGATCATTGCCACCAACGCTCTCCCCAAGGGACAAGCGCCGGCGTCTGAAGCAACTAAGTTGTCGACTGGTGGTATGTCAACATTAATGGGGTCGGTCTGAGCTGAGGAGGAGTTAAGTTCAAGAACTAACCTCTTATACTCCGGACTCTTGCGCTTCCCTTTTATGGACTCCAAAGATCTTGATGGTAACATTGGAAGCAGCGCCTTATTAATGAATCTTTCTTTTCTATTTATCAGGTCGACCTCTAATCTCGCCATTTTGGCGATTTCGAGGCCTGTCCACCGCTGTTCAGTGGATTCACTGACGTCTTTAAGCTTTGTCTCAAAATACTAGTCCGGAAGTGCTTTACGTTGGTGTTGACGGCAGCCCGCATCATTTTTAAATTTTCTTCTGCACCACCGACATGCAAAGGGGTCGTCCCGCCCCTCGATTGCGGTCATCCCCTGAGCATTAGACGGTCCTGCAGCGTCGCTGCCTAGCCCTATTCTTTCTTGACTTGACGTTGCGAGGTTAATGAACCCCTCGTCGGCTTCCAGGGCCGAAGAGAGAAGCCTTTCCATGGGGAAAGGTTCGCCAGCTAGCATTCTGTACATGTGATGGAGTTACCCCACCCACTGACGGTGCCACTTTGGAGGCGCCAGATCTGACTTGAGTTGGAGAGGCTAGGTCTCGTCCTACGTCAGCGACTAAAAGGCGAGACTGTATTACGCTTCACGACACCTGTAACTACCAAAGTCCCACGTCAGGAACACAGGAACTGGGTCAAACCCGAAGGCAAAACCCAGCCCCCGCACTCTGGACTAGGAGAGCTCTGTTAGACTATTAAATATTTTATTATCACTACTTGGTGAGATACAAAATGGCAACAGCTGCCAAGAACAGCAAAAGGGTAAAATGACATAAGTAACAAAAGAGTAAATTATGCACAAAGGCCATGATTGAGTCTAAACTGTAGACTTATTAAAATAGTGAAAGGCAGACAATGATCCGACCATGGCCTAGGAAGCGAGAAATTGAAGGTCATGCCTCCGAATGACAGTCATTCACTTACTGATAAAGGAGGACTTATTGACAAGACCGTTATACGAGATAGTAAAGGCCTGGATTTTGACCTCGTCAACATTGTGCAGGTCCTTAACAGCACGGATAAAGCCAGCGTGATCGCCGTAATAGCTGACTTTTCTACGGTTAAAATCGTTTAAGTAGTTGCGATCGTACCCGGTGACCTGCACGTAGACGACAGTCGCAGCCCTGTCCTCCATAATTAAGAGATCGGGCTTCCGGAGACCACGGTCGGTTACAATCCGAGGTTCAGTAAGACACTTTTTAAATTCATTGTTATTAATAAATCTTATACTATAATGCGAGCAAAAATTGTGTGTATGTAAATTTAATCTTGGAAACGGCGCTAACGATTTTGATTAAATTTTGCACCCTACCGTTTTCTGGCACGAAAAGACCATTGGGATGGGTCTCGTATTCGAGAAAATTCGATTAGTGGGTCATTTTGGGTCATAATGGGTGAGGGTCATGCTAATTATATCTAAAGAACGGCTCAATCGATTTTGACTAAATTTTGTATCTTACCACTTTCGGACACGAAAAGACCATTCGGTTGGGTCACGTGTTTCGAGAAAATTCGATTAGTGGGTCATTTTTGGGTCACTGTCTGTAGAGCTATTTTTATCTAAAAAACGGCTCTAACGATTTTCCATAAACTTTATATTCGACAGTTTTGGATTACGAGAAGACCATTGGGCTAAGTCACAAGTTCGAGAAAATTCGATTAGTGGTTCATTTTTCGGTCACCGTGGGTCAAGCTAAGTTTATCTTGATAACGGCTCTTCGATTTTGACGATATTCTGTAATCTATCGTTTTCGGGCACGAAGAGACCATTGAGATGGGTCACGTGTTCGAGAAAATTCGATTAGTGGGTCATTATGTGTCAGGGTCAAGCTAATTATATCTAAAAAACGGCTAGAGACATTTTCACAAAATTTTTTAATATACGTCCGTTTCTGGTCATGAGATGACCATTGGGCTAAGTCACATGTTCGAGAAAATTTTATTAGTGGGCTGTTTTGGGTTACATTGGGCCAGGGTCAAGCTAATTGAATCTAAAAACATGCTCGAAACATTTTGGCCAAATTTTATATTATACCGTTTCTGGGCATGAGAAGAAAATTGGGCTAAGTCACATGTTCGATAAAATTCGATTAGTGGGTCATTTTGGGTCACAATGGGTCAGGGTACAGCTAATTGTATCTAAAAAACGGCGTAAACAATTTTGATTAAATTTTGTATTCTATAGTTTTCGGGCTCGAGAAGACCATTGGGCTAGGTCGCATGTTCAAGAAAATTAGATTAGTGTGTCATTTTGGGTCACAATGGGTCAGGGTCAAGCTAATTGTATTTAAAAAGAGCTTCTAAACATTTTGACAAAATTTTGTATAATACCGTTTCTGGGCATAAGACCATTGGGCAGGATCGCATGTTCAAGAAAATTCAATCAATGGGTCATTTTGGGTCTTAATGGATCAGGATCAAGTTGACTGTATCTAAAAAACAGCTCAAAAGATTTTGACAAAACTTTGTACTACACCGTTTCTGGACAAGATAAAACCATTGGGCTGGGTTGCATGCTCAAGAAAATTCTATTAGTGGGTTATTTTGGTGATAATGGGACGGGGTCAAGCTAAGGGCATCTCAAAAAGGTTCAAACAATTTTGACTTTTGGTTATACCGTTTTGCAGTACAAAAAGACCATTGAAATAGCTCAAATGTTCGATAAATTTTGGTTAGTTGGTTTTTGAATCAACGTCGGTCAAGCTTATTTTATCTAGAACACGACTAACGATTTTCACTAAATTTTGTAGTCCATCGTTTTCAGGCTTGAGAAGAGCATTGTGTTAGGTCACATGTTTGAAAAATTTCGTTTAGTGGGTCATTTTGGTCACTATGTCTCAGGGTCAAGCTAATTGCATCTAAAACAGCAAGAATGATTCAGTGGGAATAATATATAGAGATAAACACAAAGTTAATTTTGATCGAGCTTAGCTCGGTCATTCCTGCTAGTATACTATAATGTGAGCAAAAATTGTGTGTGTATGTAAATTTAATCTTAAAAAAGGCTCTGATTTTGACGAAATTTTGTATTTTACCATTTTCGGGCATAAGATCATTGGGCTGGGTCACGTGTTCGAGAAAATTCGATTAGTGTGTCATTTTGGGTCATAATGGGTGAAGGTCAAGTTAATTATATCTAAAAAACGGTTCTATCGATTTTGACCAAATTCTATATCCAAACGTTTTTCTGCACGAGAAAACTATCCGGCTAGGTCACATGTTCGAGAAACTTCGATTAGTGGGTCATTTTTGGGTCACTATGGGTCAAGCTAATTTTATCTAAAAAACGGCTCTAACGATTTTGACTAAATATTGTATTCCGTCGTTTTGGATTACGAGAAGACCAATGGTATTAGTCACATATTAGTGAAAATTCGATTAGTGGGTCATTTTTGGGTCACTGTGGGTCAATCAAAGTTTAGTCAAAATCGTTTGAGCTATTTTCTAGATAAATTTTGCATTTTACGATTTTCAGGCACGAAAAGACAATTGGGCCAGGTCTCGTGTTCGAGAAAATCCTATTAGTGGGTCATTTTTCATCACTATGGGTCAAGGTTTAGCTAATTATACCTAAATAACGGCTCAATCGATTTTGACTAAATTTTATATCCAACCATTCTTCGGCACGAGAAAACTATTGGGCTAGGTCGCATGTTCAAGAAACTTCGATTAGTGGCTCATTTTTGGTCACTATGGGTCAAGCCAATTTTATCTAAAAAACGGCTCTAACGATTTTAATTAAATTTTGTATTTTGTCATTTTCGATTACGAGAAGACCAATGGGATAGGGGCTTAGGATCATACCGATTTTATCTATACAGTGAGAATGAAATATCGAATAGAACACAAGGCTCATTTTGACCGAGCTTAGCTCGGTCATGCCCGCTAGTTGTATTAATATTAGCAATATAATGCACCAGCCGATCATGACGACGGACTCTCCACCCGTGTGTCCGTGGACACTGCTGTATGGTATGATACGTGGTCTCAGTCAAGCCGCACCCATGGCGACACATCCGACTCTTCTGAGACTGAATGCCACGGGTGAGGCGAACCCTGGATGGCAAGACGTTAATTCTGAGTTTGATAAAATTTATAAAGTCTCTACCAGAGAGAAAGTTATTTGGACGAAACTTCCAGCCAATTTGGCCGGTAACACGGCTGGCCAAATCCAAATCACGATCATCGTTGGAGAGATAAAGTGAGCTTTTAAAGAATTCACCGATGGCCTTAGAAGTAGTAAAGTACCGACCAGGTTCGTATTCAATGTGTTAATATATGGAGTTAGTCGAATCAGCAATGTCTCGAGCTCGGAGAGACCACCTAAGTTCTGAGCAAAAAGATTTAACTTGTTATATTTTAGCAGAGGGGCCTTCCAACGAGCACTAAAGAGGCCCTAACTCCCATCTGCAATTGAAGTATGAAAGAAGGAATTCGAAACATCATGTGGCAAATGGAGAATATGCTTAACAAATTTCCGAACAGAGATATAAAAATCATTATATGAACGGATAAAAAGAGAAACTGTACTGAAAACGAGAGAGCAGGACATCCCGGAGAATGTACAACTTCTGCTGTGGCTTGGCGGATAAATCCTTCAACCTTTTAAGGTACAGAGAGAGGGAAATTTTAAAGTCCTCAGGGACGATGCCACTGGGGTTAAAGTTGAGCCCCATATACGTAATTGGAGACTCATAAGATACGTAATTGGAGACTCATAAGATACAAAATCGAGAGCCGTCTCATCGCTTTTGAGAGAAGGACGGTAAGGAATTACCTTCTGTTCCTTCTCGATGGCCCGAAAAGCCAAGACTCTGGTCTTACCAATATTGACCTTCAGACCGGCCTTAGCGGCGAGGTCTTTGAATTTATTGAGTTGGAGTTGTAAACCAAAAGACGTGGCCGAGCGAGGTTTATGTCGTCGGCAAGATGCGAGAGCCGGACGTCAGGTAAATCGAAACAAATCTCCGAATCGAGATCCTTCAGGATGGACTCGATGACTATGTTAAAGAGGGTGGAGGACAAAGGGTCACCCTGCCGTAACCCCCTCCCAGGAAAGAGGCTGGCAAGGGACCTGCCCTTCCAAATCAAAAATGTGCCAGTGGAGTTATAGAAACGAGTAATATAGTCAAGGAAGCTGGATGGAAGCCCCTTATTTGCACAGGCCCTCTAAAGATATTCATGGTCCACGGAGTCAAAAGACTTCCGAAGATCAACGAAGGCCATGTGCAAACTCTTACAATTTCTCCTGGCGTACTTGATCAGGAAGTCGGTGAGAGAGGCGCACGCACCAGTCCCATCAAAGTCACGAAAACCAAATTGAAAAGAATAGTTATTGGCCGAAGAAATGCAATTAGCGAGAATCCGGTGGAAGAGCCGATGAAGAAGAGAAGACATACTGATAGGCCGGAGCTCACCGGGTGTAGAAGCACTAGATGTTTTAGGAATAAAAAGTGTTTTTGCTTCTGCAAGAAAACTTGGAACCCGGCGAGCAATCATAAAAGAGTTGAGAATACGGCAGATACGGGCACGGGGAGCATTAACCAGTTTACGGGCAGTGCGGTCGTCAGGACCCACTGCAGAGGAAAGGTGAGGAAGATTCTTTGAGAGCTCTTCCACCGATATTGGGGCCCAGGGGATAGCATCATAATTTTAAAGGTATTGTGGATGCGCTAGGAATGTGAGAAGGGCCAGAATAAGGAGCATCAGTGCGAGCACCCGTAACTTCGGTCCAGAAATCCCTAATATCATGAGGATTAATGTCACCCGCACTGTTCAACCGTCAAGTGCTTGACGTGAGGCCAGAGAACGGTTTTTCCTGAAGAGAAATTGAAAGTTTGAGTAGCACAGGCGTTTCGTCTGTCTTTTCGACATGGATGAAAAGTCAATTTCAGAGTCTTTTTGTGGTTATAGTCAAAAGTCTTGAGTTGCTTAAAGTCTGGTTTACCATTATGATCAAAGTCTATGTTGAGTTTAAGATATTTAACAATAAAGTCAGGGCTGTGTTAAAGTCAGATGAAGAATAATTACCGGCAAAATTAATCAATAAATTATCAAAGGTTTCAAAAGACTTAGTGGCTGCACCAGAAGGTAAATTGGTAATATAGTTGAAAATGTCCAGTTCTATTGAATTCGGAGATAAGTCCGAGTCTTTCGCTCGAGAGTCCGGTGAATAAGTGGGTGCATCACATGTATGCTGAAAGTTAGTGTTCACTGTCACTGAAGGCTCGCAAGTAGATGGAGGTGACACTGGAAGATCAACCACAACGCGCTCAGGGACGAAACGAACTGGAGAAGGAACCGAGTCGAAGACGGAGGCTCCAGGTCCCGGCGAAGAGGGATCATTGGGTCCCTGAGCAAGAGCCGACGCAGGTGAATCACAAAGAGTGGCAATCATTCTCGAACTGGCAATTGGAGAAAAAGCGTGAGACAAGTCCGACATATGAGGAACTTGAGATGTGCCCGGAGAGCTGATAGTAATACTCGGGGTCTCCGAAAAGTCACTTGGGATCAACTTGTGAGATGAGGGGGAGTTGATATCCACATCACCTGCAAAAACAGAAAAAAACATTAGAGGAGGGTGTGGGGGAAGTGGGAGAATCAAGATATGCCAAAAGGCGTTTCTGATGATCTTTAACAGAAGAGGTACATAAAGATGGAGCAGGAGAGACCAAAACGGCGGGGGAGGGAGGAGAAAAACCAGAATTAGAAAATTCAAAGATAAAATTCTCTTTCAAAACCTTGTAATGTCGTGACTTCCCGATCTCTGTTATTTGGGAATGCGTCCTATGGGGGAGGAGTATGGCAAGTTCAATATGTATGAACTTGACTCACTCACGCAACAAGTCCTGTTGATAAAGAGAACAGGACGCGGAGTTCGTCCTCCTACCACGGATGATTACGACGATGTAAAAAACGATGTTCGATCTCCAAGAGATATTCTTCAAGATGCCTCGCATTCTTATGTTGACTAAGGCCAATGTTTGTGGGGAAAGAACGGTCACAAAAAGGCAGGTAAACTGATCCCGAACAGAAGCGTTCTTTGAGGTATTAACAAAAGAGACAATAGAGGAATCGAGATTTTCTTTAAACAGGGCACTTAACCCGGAGATTTCACTCGGCAGATCAGCAACCTATCCGGCAAAGTCGTCGAATTCATCATTAATGGTAATGACATCGGTAGAGATCTCCAGAGTATCAAGGTGGCCACTGCCATGTACATTAGGCCCCGGAGCTGGAATCCCGGGCGATAGCGAGATTCTCACGGTAAGACTTCGAGTCCTTATACCGCTTGATCCGAAGAGGGTCACAGTCGAAACACTCGACAACATGGATGTTAATTCTCCGCTTACCAAGAGGATAATGATTCTCAATAAGCAGGACAAGTTTTGCCACACACAGCCCCTCCTTCACCACAACAACCAGCAAAGGAGTACGAGGGGAGGTGTTACGATGAAATGAAATTTAAAACAATCAGTCAGAAAAAGGAGGGCAGGCACAAAAAGGGCACTGCAGACTGTTACAAGCCCCAGGATATATGTCCTTAGACATGGCGAGATCAAAAGCAAGTTAATATAAAAGTACTCGGGGAAACCCCAACAGCAAGCTAAAAGGGACGGAGTACCAAATATAACGTAAAGGCCGGCGAGATACTCCTGATGTGAGAGTGAAAAGAAAACTATCAATATCCTCACACCAATCAGGCCTTTGCAAAACAGAGAGGAATAGATAAAACAACAATTTAGAAAAGTACTTAAAATTGCTAAAACTGGAATAGTAAAGACTAAAAACAGTAAATACTATAAAATCGTTAAAAAATAACATAAAAATATAACAAAACAAAGGAAAAAACAGAACACATGGAACACAAAGATTGGCACAAGAATCACGAGCTACTCCAAGATTCAGGTGGATTTGGCGGACAACTCATCGTTCACACAAGCCCCACGATGAGGTACCACCAGGCCCCGCTTAACAGTATCAAGTCAAAAGGCAAACCAAAAATTACTGAAAATCACAAATCCACTAACTAATATACGCATAAAGGATACCACAAGCAAGCATTAAAAGAGCCTTGCTGGGAACAAGAGAGATAGTCATAGTTACTCCCGCCATTAACCAGACTTAACATTTGCCCTGCACGCAATCCTAATTATAATATTGATGATTAAATGCAAAACTGGTTAACGCTCCTATTGCCTGCATGTAACGTTTTGGATAACTTATTTCTAAGAATTTCGATTTAATATTTTCACTTAAAAAAAAAAAAAATGTGACTCATCCTTTGATTTCACAACAAAGCTTTTGTAAATGTGCTTATATTTTTTCGGGAGCGGACAAAATGTTAAATGTAACCTAGCATGTCTCACTTTAGAAATTATGGATATGTATTGTGGTTACAAGAATAAAACACAACACTGGTGTAATCAGTTTCAGTTGCGAATAAAAATTAGCGTCATTCAGCTATTTGATCTCATTTTTAGATTTTCTCCTTTATCATATTGCCAAAAAAGTTTCCTGCATACAGTTAAGATATACAGAGAAACGGAGGTTTTAGTAGCAGATTTTCTTCATTAACCCTTTCCGGCGCGGAGTAAGTCTGTTTGTGAAATGATGGACTGACACATGAATTTACAAACGAATTTATTAGAAAATAAAAACTTTGCTCTTTTTCTCGTACTTTATAAAAGGAAAATTTTAATTAAATATTCTTGGTGCCGTTTGTCAGTTTTTCAATTAAAATTAGGTGTCAGTTTTTGTGGACACCGACAGCTAAAGGGTTAGTTAAGACCGCAAAGAATGCTCTTTATTAACTTAAAGCGTTCAACCTATGCGATTCTTAGAGATAAAAAAAACCCACTTAAATTCTTTAAATTATATATGATATTACTTTACTTCCGATACTGTACTAAGCTTTAAAAACTTATAAAAATTTGTCTAACTTTCCCAGTCATTTCCGATATCTGGCACTTATGTGTAAAGTCGTAATGACGTCATGCTCGTTTTCCAAAATGAAATATTAAAATTTCGAAAACTCATTGAGTTTTATCTTGGAATATTTTGCATTTTTTGTTTTTGTTATTTTCGGTACTAGGAAATAACCCTTTTGATTGTAATGATTTGGGTAGATACGTATTGATTTTTGGACCCTCATTAAGGACACTAAATTTATTTATAAGATATGTTAATTATTCTAATGGAATTAAGACTACCTATTTAGTGCCTCCCAGACTCAATTTTGTATGAAGATTGTTTAAGTTGGCTATACAAGATCAGAAACATACAGGGGAAGGTAGGGCAATGACGTTTACTTAAGGGAAAACATGAATAGCTAGTCAAATTTACACAAAAAACAATATTTTATTAATGAAGTATAACTCCAAAGCATAAAGAACATTTTAGTATCATCTAATCTGCATAAAACTTTTAAATTTTTTTTGTCATTTTATTTAACACGTTGACTGCCGACTACGAGATAACTCGTAGATTGTGTTATTTTCCAGGACACCACGTAGTTATCTCGTAGTAATATAATGTGATTAAAAGAAATTGTCATTTTAGGCTAGATTTCTGAAAATTGCCGTGGCAGTAAACGTGTTAATTAACAATGGATTGAGCGGTAATGCCCGACATGGTAGGGTTATTGCACTGAAAATTAGAATACAACGTTTGAGTTGGAGTTATTTATAGTTGGCGTAACAAAGCACTACAAAAATAAATAAAATAATGAACGTACAGCTTAATGTATATATTTTTTAGAAATAATGAGTAAATTAACAGTTGGAAATAAGTGCACACTTACCTTGAAGTTAGATGCTATAGACTTTTATTCTAAAACAAGTTCAAATTAATAACGTGAGGACACAAATATATTTTCCTACCGACGGGTACAATATCCTTACTAGAATCTTAGGATGAAGTTCGCTAAGTGCCGGTACCAATCTCACGCTTTCAATTCTATTCTGTTTAGAGATATTTGGGTGAGCGGGATTGCCCGCTGAGCGTCATTACCCTACTTTTCCCTAATTAGTTATAAGGTTCTAATGCATTTAAGGTGTTACATACTTCTCGGCGGACAAAAATTTACTTATTTTGGTAATTTCTTTTTAAAGGAAAGGAATAAAGTTAATTTCAAAATTAAATTCTGTGGTGTTCGTTATTGCTTCAAGTATTTAATAATATTATTTCTGTTAAATTTGATCACATATTACGTCGGAAACCTACAACCCTGTTGGACTCTACGAAAATAGGCTCAAGAGCAGCACCCCAACTTACTGTAAAAACAAACAATAAAGAATTAGAATGTTTCTCTTTAGAAAATAAGGTTGCAGCTAAGAACCATGTGCTGATTTATTTTAATTTTGGGAAAATAAGAAAATTGCGTTTTTTTTAAAAACAAAATTATTTTTTCATCTAAAGCTGAACCATTAAACTGATTGTAAAAATATTAATGTTTTCAAAGAATGGCTCGATGGCTCTTACTTATGCGCTGACAATTATTTATTTTGCAAATTTTATCAGAAAATGTTAAATTGTTCATTTTATCATGCTGCCCATATTAAAAAAATGTAGTTTCCAGAAAATCGACGAAAATACGCATTTTCAACCCAAACGCTACAGCAGGCTTTATAATGTTCGGCGAGGTCTGTTTTTATCGATCATGCTCGCGCAGACTTATGTTCATACCTTTCTTAACACTTTAATTCCTATGACAGAATACGTTCTAGAAATTACGTAGTTTAGAGAATCTGACATTGCACCATAAAGTTTCAATCTTAAATTTCGCTTTACTTAAGTACGGAATGTCTGTTATTAAGGCAAATATCGCTATTTTAATTTTCTGGTGTGAATTAGGTATATACGAATCAAAAAATCTATGAAATTCAAAAGACTATTGTTTGCATATATGCAAAGCTGCACACTATAGGTTTAAGATGTGGGGTGATTTTTTTTTTTTTTTTAATAACGTAAGTCGTAATCCCCAAAATTTGATTTCTTGTGCGTTTCACAAAATTTAGCAAGTTAAAATAAGAAAATTTTCTGTGAATTTTGCATTTTCACTTATTTAAAAAAACTGAAAGTACTGTAAGTGTACATACATATGTAAGTCCACAGTCCATCTAGTAATGTTAAATGGCAATATTTCAGAATTTAAATTTCTCTAGGGTGAAAAACACCTAACCCGTTAAGGGTTAATAATTGATATATCACTTAAAATCATATCGCCCATAATTGTGCAATCTATAAGGATTTAATTTTCGTCAAAAAAATTCATTTTTGAAAGTTGTAAACGTATGTTAATTCCTTAACCCTCCGTCGGTTGCACATCCGGTGCTTCTTGGTTAGGCCTTATTACACCTGCCCGTCGACTGTTAGAAAACCGTCATTAACACTTATTCAGTTAATTCTAATATTCTTAAAATGATAAGTGACCTTCATTAAGACGAACAAAAAGAATATATTTGAGATCGTACTCAAAAAACCTTTTTTTTAAACATCAACGCAAGTAAAACTCAAAATACTGAAATTTATGTCACGACTGAAGTTATCAGCGACCTTCACTGGAACTTAGAGAGACCATTTTAAATCTTATTCAAAAGAAGTCATTTATTAACCCGAAAGCAAGTAAAACAAAAAATAATGAAATTTACTTCAATCCTGTCACGCCAGATGCACCCAATTAAGTTAAATGATTTTGTCTTTCGGGATATAGCACTGATATCTTCGTCGTAGTTTTATGTATGTTAATATATGTATAATAAAGTAAATCATACACATGAAGTAAGATTACCTTTTAACCGCTTTAGGGGAACTTCACTTTGTTAAACACCAACAAGAACAAGAGGGGTGACGGGATCTCCCTGCCTCACCCCCTTGACCGGGTGAAAGAGCCTGCTTTTACTATTTTTTAAAAGTCAGCTGTGTTTTAGAGTGTTTATAGACGAAGTGGGGGTAGTATACCTGTGACTTTGGTATATCGAGTCGATCTAATGACTCAAAGATCGCATCATGTCAAATGCTTTTTCCAAATCTATAACAGCCATAGAAATTGGCCGAAGGTCCTCTTGAACCGACCGAAGGATGGCGTCGACGAGGTCAATCACTTTCGCGACACTCAACTCAAATTCCTGTTGTGGACAGTGTCCGTTTTCTGGGCCTTCACTTTGATAAAAGCCCCCCAGGGGAATACCTTCTTTAGGTATTTACGGGTTTCGCGACCCCGGGTTCCCGAGCGATCTTTCTCCTTTCCTGTTTGCTTCTCTTTTTAGTTGTCTATCCTTTTTTCTTTGTTTCACACTTTTTAATCTCCTTTTTTCAGTTTCTTATCCCTCTTTGTTCTTGTTTATGTTTTTTACTGACCATTTTGTTCAAATTGTTATTTGTTCTACTAACATTGTTCTTGTTCTTTTGTTTAAAAAAAAAAAGAAAAAAAAGTTTAAAATATTGAAAAAAGACAAAAAATAAACCTTGTTTCTAAGTTCTCACCCACATCACTTCTTCTTTTTTACAATAGTGGATTTTTTTATTTTCACGTGAGACACTCTGGGTGTTGAGGTTTTTTAATCTCATCGCCTCGTTTCTACCTCTTTAGGCTGATCTCGAGTCCCAGAGTGCAGGGCATCTCCGAATTCCGGTTCCGTGATCGGTGGGCGCCGTACTTGTATGGCGGTGGTTAGGAATGCACTGGGCGACTGGTGTCCTTTCGACGTAAGGGCGTTGTAGGTTGGACAGAGCTGTAAAGGCTTACCTACGACAACCGAGTTCCACTGTGAAAGAACTAGAGTTTGGAGATGCTATCGAGTTTAATCCAACGTTCGAAAAACGTGGAAGTTTGTTGATAGTTTTCACCCTTTTGAGACCTGCGCCTAAAGTAACGGTAAGAAGAAGGGTCGGTGACCAGGCCCGATGCCTGGCGTTTTTAACATTATCTCTCAAATATGGCTACAATATCAGACAATAAGACAAGCGATGTGGAGGCCCCACAAGCTAATAAAGAGAATTTTGATGCATCGAGCTCTAGCTCAAAGGCTACTGAAAATCAAGGCAATAAATTATCATGGAGTGAGAGAGTCGAGGATTATGTTTCCACAACGGAATCTAACAATCCGAACTCTCATGAAAATAAAACTGAAGAAAGATTCTTTGTCGTCAAACGCCAAGAAGGGAGTTTTGATAAAACATCCCCCTTTCTAATTAATAAATCTATCCAAGGACTGGTTGGCGAACCCAAAACAATCAAAAAACTCCGTACAGGTGAACTCCTAATTGAAGTAAGCAATAACCAACAAGCATTAAACTTAAAAAAATGTACTCACTTTGCAAACATTGCTGTCATCATATCACCACATAGAACCTTAAACTCATCTCGCGGAGTGATATCTGAATATGACCTCTTGCATGTAACCGAAGATGAAATAGTGGAAAACTTAAGGGAACAAAATGTCATAGCAGCTAGACGTATAAAAATAAACCGCAAAGATGAACAAATTCCAGCTAACCAAGTACAAATACCTACCAAGCATATTATTCTGACGTTTAATACTCCCAACTTACCCAAATATATAAAAGCTGGATATCTATCATGCTCTGTCAGACCGTACATCCCAAACCCACTGCGTTGCTTTAACTGTCAGCGCTTTGGGCACTCAAAAATATCATGCCGAGGTAAAGAAACCTGTGGTCGGTGCAGTGCAATTGGCCACGAAAGTGGGCAATGCAATGCTCCACCTTGTTGCGTCAACTGCAAAAAAGATCATCCATCCTATGCCAAATCGTGTGAAATGTGGAAAATAGAAAAAGAAATACAGACAATACGCACAAGACAAAATATATCATACCCTGAAGCCAGGAAAATAGTCGAATCCAGAACGCCCAAAGTTGGTGTATCATATGCTGCTGCCTTAACAAAAACCGTTCATAAAACTTATAAAACTATCGCAACTCAAACTGAATTCCCAACTAGACCTAATTGCCAACCTAATCAAAAAGAAAACAACCTGTCTAATAATTCAGGTAAGACAAATAGATCAACGCAATCTGCTCCTCCTAATTCACAAAACTCTGTTCCTCCTAAATCATCTACAAATGCTTCTTCAAAATTGTCACAATCTTTTATTTCGAAACCTCCACTCCATAATAGAGGCTCTCAAAATACAACTAAAACACATTCTGTGAAACCAAACCATAAATCTGATGCAGACAAATTTAACCTACCAACAATTAAAGCCACTAGTTCATCTGAAAATACAGCCAAAAGGAAAAAAAGTAAAACATCCAAATATAAAACTCAATCAATACAGAATGATAAAATGGAAGAAGATGATGCTTTAGCTCTTCACCCAGAACCGGGTGAAGAATTTAACGAGGGAGATAGTATGTCCACTACCTCCGAATAAAATACCGCAGCTAAACTTCTTAAAAAAACAATTTAATCATGTCTAATATTATCTCATGGAACTGCCGTGGCTATCATAATAAACTTGACGAAATCCGTAATATTCTATCCGACCATCAGCCTCTATGTTTAGCTCTGCAGGAAACCCATCTAAAACCTACTGACAAAGCGAAATTACGCAACTATGCTACCTACAGAAAAGATTTTACAGGCAATGAAAGAGCTACTGGTGGAGTGGCTCTTTTCATCTCTCGCAGTTTACCTCACTCTCATGTTTTACTAAACACAAACTTACAAGCTGTTGCAGTCCGTGTTCATGTAAAACGTCTCATTACAATCTGTTCTATTTATTTACCACCCCATCAAATTATTCAGTCAGCACTACTTCAGGATCTAGTTCTCCAACTCCCCGCTCCTTTCATCATCATTGGGGATTTTAATGCTCATAGCCAACTCTGGGGGAATTCTGACTCTAATCAACGTGGTGACATAATAGAAAAATTAATTTCCGACAATGGCCTATGCCTACTCAATAATGGTGATCACACATATTTTCATGAACCGACTCGCACCTTTCATGCCATAGATCTCACTATTTGTCCCCATCTATATATCCGTATTGGACCTTCTGGGTCTCTAATGACCTGTACGGCAGTGACCACTTTCCCACTTTTATCTCGCAGACAACTCCTCACACGGATTCTAATAATTGCTTTAAACGCTACGTCTATGACAGAGCCAATTGGCGAACTTTCACAGACCTTGCAAAAATTACAAGTGAAATAATAGAAGGTGATATCGACGATGCGCTTGATAATATCACCCAATGTATTATCAATGCTGCAGATATTAGCATTCCAAAATTACTTTCTACCCCAAAGCACAGGAAACCATGGTGGAATGATGACTGCAAAAAGGCAAAAAAAAATCAACAGAAGGCTTGGGGTATCTTCCGGAGGTATCCCAATAATACTAATTATATTATGTACAAAAAAGCAAAGGCTGATGCTAGAAGAGTGCGGCGTAAAAGCCAACGTGAATCCTGGATGCAATACGTCTCCAATATAAACAGTAACACCTCAAGTAAAGTTCTTTGGAAAAAAGTAAAAAATTGTATGGGACTATATTCTGAAAATCATATCTCAATCTTAAAACACAACGGCCAAACAATAGCGTCTCCCAAAAATATAGCTGAGACAATAGCTAGTACCCTCGCTTCCAATTCTAGCTCTGACTCTTACCCAGAACCTTTTTTATCATACAAAAGACAAACGGAAAATAACAGCATCAATTTTAACTCTCGCCATTCTCATGATTACAATCTCCCATTTACTATTCCAGAACTCTTAAGGTGCTTGCAAAAGAGCCGGTTATCTGCCCCAGGACATGATGGCATCACATATACCATGCTAAAACATCTTTCTTCCACCTCTCTCAATAACTTACTTATTTTTTTCAATAGAATCTGGATTGAACAAACTTTCCCTAATGCCTGGTCTAAAGCCATTATCATTCCTTTTCCTAAGCCAGGGAAAGACTCCAGTGACCCAAACAATTACAGACCTATCGCACTCTCTAGCAGCCTCTGCAAACTTTTAGAAAAAATGGTTAATTGCCGCCTGGTGCATGTTCTTGAATCAAATAATTCCCTTCAGCCTTCCAAAGCGGATTTCGGCGTGGTAGGTCCACTATCGATAACCTCATTCTTTTAGAAACCCATATACGGACTGCTTTTTTAAAACACAACCATCTGGTCACTGTTTTTTTCGACATGATGAAAGCATATGACAAGACATGGAGGTATGGTATCCTTCGCGACCTTTTTAACCTGGACTTTCGTGGGAACCTCCCGATTTTTATTAAGAACTTCCTCGCCATTCGAATTTTTCAAGTTCGAATTGGGGGGATTCTCTCCAGTTTTTATGTACAAGAAGAGGGTGTACCACAGGGCAGTGTTCTGAGTGTCACCCTCTTTGCAATCAAGATAAATGATATACTGCAACAATTACCCCCTTGTGTGCAGGGTACACTTTATGTTGACGATTTTAAAATTTTATGTAAAGGACAAGATATGCGTTTTATTGAGAGACAATTACAAATTGCTATCAACCGTATTATTCAATGGACAAATAAAAATGGTTTTATTATTTCCCAAGACAAAACCTCTTGTGTGCATTTCTGTAGACGAAGGGATCTGCATCCAGATCCTGAAATTTATATTGGAGCATCTCAAGTTGCTGTTACTGATTGCATTCGCTTTCTTGGCTTATATTTTGATAAAAAACTCACTTTCTTGCCACATGTTTTGCAGTTACGTAAAAAGTGCGAGCAATCACTTAATCTAATTAAGGTGCTTTCAAACACTTCTTGGGGAGCAGACCGTGGTTCTCTCTTGAAAATTTATCGCTCTATAATCCGCTCCAAAATTGATTATGCCTGCCAGGTCTATGGTTCTGCACGTAATTCTGTTCTTAAAAAACTTGACACAGTGCACCATAGCGCACTCCGTGTTTGCTCTGGTGCATTTCGTACCTCTCCAGTTTTAAGTCTTTATGTTGACTGCAATGAACCATCATTACACCACATTCGTGAAAAGCTTTCTTTAGAACTGTATTACCGTCTCCTTTCACATCCTGGCCATCCTCTTCATACATACATTTTAAACACCGACAATGGTATTCTTTATCAGCATCGACCATCTTGCATCCCATCTTTTGGTGTCAGAATTAGAAAAATTACTGATAATAGCCCACTGAGTAATATCAGGGTAAGTCCATGTCCATTGCATGTACTCCCTCCTTGGAACCCTCCTGATATTACATCGCTCCATCCCTTTAAAGGATATGATAAAAACAACTTGGCCCCTGCAGTTTTTCAACAGTTATTTGCCGCACACCGAGCAAATTTTAATGGCTATACTGACATTTATACAGATGGATCTAAGAGTGGTAATACTGTTGGTTGTGGTGTATTTTGTGACAACACTTCATTAAGCTATCGTCTCCATCCTTCTATCTCTGTCTTTACATCTGAACTGATTGCAATAGAGAGAGCCATGGTGCACATATCTCATCATCATAGCTCATCCTTCATTATCTATACAGACTCAAATAGTTCTATTGACGCAATTAAATCTTTTAACAAGCATCCTCTTGTCTCATCCATCCTAGATATTTATAACAAATTGACAAGGCGTGGTCATAATATTTTATTCTGCTGGGTACCTGGACACATGGGTATTCCTGGCAATGAGAAAGCAGATGAGGCGGCAAAACGTGCTCTTAATCCGTTACACCATGATGTTCCTTTCTCAGACATTAAACTACTTATAAATATTTTTATTCAGAATAAATGGCAAGAAAGTTGGGATCTGGAAAACAATAATAAACTGCACCATATCAAACCTCTTATAATGACCTGGCCTCCGAGTTATCCAAGAAAAACAGATGTTCTACTTACTCGTCTGAGAATTGGACATTCAAGGATCACTCATAAACATCTTTTACTTCGGGAGGATGCTCCCATGTGTCCACATTGTCATTTTGATTACCTGACCATTCATCATGTTTTAACTGACTGTCCGGGCCTCCGGCACTTATATAGAATTTATTTTAAGTCATCATCACCACTCTTGACAAACCTTATTGGGGATAAACCTCATAGGGCACTATTTACTTTTTTAAAACATGCTGGATTTTACTTTGAAATTTAATTTGTATATCTTTGGTTTAACGGTTAAATTTTCTGTTTACACCTTTGTGATATCTGGAAGGGAACCCCTTCCAGACTGCACTTTTTATTGACTTATTCTTTTGTTTCACTCTACTGTTTTATAGTATTTAAAAGTTAGTTTTTTCTACTCTTGTTCGACCACATCTGGATGGGATACCCCATCCAGGTTGCTCTTCTCATTGTTCCTTTATTTTTTCATTTTTCTATCTCTCACTTTTTTTATGTTTTAGTCTACTTTTTTGGCGCAGCATGTCCTTTAAGGGATTTTGCGCCATAAAACCCCATACAACCAACCAACCACTTTGATAAAAGTTAACCTTTTTACCACATATCTTACAGTTACGCACAAAATGTGAAAAATCTCTTAATCTTTTAAAGGTGCTTTCAAATACCTCTTGGGGAGCAGATCGTACTTCTCCCCTTAAAATCTATCGTCCATGATCCGGTCTAAAATTGACTATGCCTGCCAGGTCTATGGTTCAGCCAGAAAATCTGCTCTAAAAAAACTTGACACTGTGCACCATAGCGCACTCCGGGTTTGCTCTGGTGCATTTCATACGTCTCCAATTTTAAGCCTTTATGTTGACTGTAACGAACCAGCATTACATCATATTCGTGATAAACTCTCATTAGAGTTGTATTACCGTATCCTTTCATATCCTAGCCATCCCCTTCATACCCACATTTTAAATACAGACAATGATATCCTTTATCAGCATAGACCATCTTGCATACCATCTTTTTCAGCCAGAATACGTAGAATTATTGATGATAGTGCTCTAATCAATATTGAAGCGAACCCTTGTCCAATGTACAAGTTCCCTCCCTGGAAACCTCCTGATATTACCACCCTCCATCCTTTTAAAGGTTACAATAAAAATAATCTAACTCCTCTTGCATTTCAACAACTATTTGCTGCACATCGTGCAAACTTTAATAATTACACATATCTATACGGATGGTTCTAAGAGTGGGGATATTGTTGGATGCGGGATTTTTTGTAATGACACTACCTTGAGTTATCGTCTGCACCCTTCAATTTCTGTCTTTACATCCGAATTGATTGCAATAGAGAGAGCCATGTCGCACATCTCTCATCATCATATCTCACCCTTCATCATTTATACTGACTCAAATAGTTCTATTGACGCTATAAAATGACTTAAAAAGAAACCCTTTGTTTCGTCCATCTTAGAGTTTTATGATAAATTGACAAGACGCGGCTATAATATTTTATTTTGCTGGGTATCTGACCATTCATCATGTTTTAACTGACTGTGTGGGCCTTCGGCACTTATATAGAATTTATTTTAACACTTCATTACCAGCAATGACAAACCTCATCGGGGAAACACCTCATGGGGCACTCTTTACGTTTTTAAAACACGCAGGATTTTATTTTGATATCTAATCTTTTATTTATTTCGTTGGTTTTATGACTAATTTTTGGTTTTAATATCTGGATGGGATACCCCATCCAGATACCTTTTCTACGTTATTTATTTTCTTTCATATTTACCTATATTTTAGCTACTTTATTTGACTTCATCCATTTTTAGTCTAATTATTTTTTTGGCGCAGCATGTCCCTCATGGGACTTTGTGCCATAAAACCCATATACATCCAACCAACCCTTTCGCGACACCATCAATCGGCCGGAACCCAAACTGATAGCTGCGTAGACTCACTTTGGATGAAAGTTTGTTTACAAGGATTTTATGGAACTGACGGCGCATGTTGGGCGCTATTGGTATATGTCTCAAATGTGCCTATGCTATTATATCTTTCTTATTAGGGATAAACATGATGTAAGAATTAAGTAGAATATCGGGAACTCAACTAAGAACAAGAAATATTGAGTAGAGTTTTGCCCGCACCCTCACATTGAATTTTTTTAGTTCGATGACCGAAAGGCCATCAAGCCCTGCAGCGGACTTTTTGGTTGCTTTTACGGCAACTACATCCTTTGGATAGATGAGGATCTCGGGAACAAATTTTTTAGGCTCCTAAGCGATGTGGGCGGAGTGGAGATCTGTTGTGTTTCTTTTTCATCGGAAAACACAACAGATCTCCACCCTGTTCTCCAATGAGCTCTGTCTTGACAGCAATGGCGTCGCAAACGGCAATGTCTTGGAGTCAGTAGAATGCACGCTAGAATGCGCCTAGCTCTGAGCTGTCCTTGAAGTAACCGATTTCTAACAGTTCGTTGTGCCACTGTGGTACCAACTACAGCTCGAATTTCTGCCGCAGACGCACAGGCGTGCGCCGAAAACGGCGATTTTCCCTTTCAGGAGTGTCACGTGGTCACCTGGAACCCGGTCTTCTTGAGGCAGTACCGTCCCTTGACCACTGCTTCCAACAATCATACACAGTGGATACATTCCAGCTAAGTCTTTCTGCAATATCGCGGAAAGAAAATCCACCTTCTCGTAGCCCGAATAAGCAACCTCGTTCCAATTCGGTGAGCTGTTGACAGTGGCTTCTTCCTCTTGTTAAAGGCATTCTTGGTTAACATCAACTCAATACGTCACATTTCGAAGATAAATAACGCCCACGAACTTTACAGCACGCATTTAAAGTAAACCTGATCTGCAAGTTCCGAGTTTCGCTACTAGCGCCACATCTATGCGCGAAGCGCGACATTTCAATCAATGTCATCTTTCAGATGTATAAACACGCCTACCAAATTTCATTTATCTAACACAAGTCTTTCTTGGTGTTGGGATTTTTTTTCCGTCAGTGTAGTTGGCATAACAATGCACTACAAAAATAAATAAAAGCATGAAAGTACGGCCAAATGTATATATTGTATATATTTTGTAGACATAATGAGTAAATTAATATTTGAAAATAAGAATGTACACTTACCTTCAAGTTAGATGTTGTAGAATTTTATAATAAAACAACTGCAAACTAATAACGTGAGGACACGACAATACTTTCCTTCCGATGGCCACTATATCATTAGAGGAAACTTTAGATGAAGTTCGCTAGATGCTGGTAACGATCGCATGTTTCCAATTCTATTTTGCTTAGAGATATTTGAGTGTGCGGGATTGCCCGCTGAGCGTCAGTACCCTACTTTAACCTAACCCTTCATAGTAAAAATGTTTTCTTTCTGATCCATAACAAGGTTACACGTTTCGGAAGCATTTAATGGTGCGTGTTTTAGGAGGTTGTATATGATACATTGTCGATCGATCGGCAAAGGATTTGCTTTATTTTAAATCTGATTTTACAATTTATTTTGCAAAATGGTGGAATGCGTCATCTAAAAAGTGGTAAAATTTTGTAATTGATTTATCATTGTTCTCGTATATGATAAAAAAAAAATCCGGTCAAAAGTTTCATTAAATCACAACTATTTCAATCGTTTTTCTACAGTATTAATATGTCTCATTAGTCAGTATGACTTACAATAACTAAATAAAATTTATACAACGAAGAAATACAAATTTGGCTGGAACCCCTAAAGTAAGATATTCCGTGTTGCTTCCCACATTTTGAATTTGTCGGAACTTCGCAAAGTGGTTGTAAAAGTAAGCGGTTCTATAGAATTTTTCCTAATTAAAAGAAAAACTAGATAATTGCATCCATTGATTTTAAAATGTGAATTGTGAGATAATGTGTCTAGTGAGCTTTTATATATATTATCTCATTTATTATATCCTCCTCACCTGACATCAATTAAAATGGATATTTTTAGAAATATATTTTTCTCAGGTCTAAGGAGGATGTCATGTAATTCTAACTTTTCAATTTAATTAATAGAAAAATCCCTCAAGATTTCTTAGTTCTATTTTAAAATATTCGTTTTAGCTTTAAAATGCAACTGTCTGAAAATTCATTAGGATATTAATGATAATGATTTTTTAGAAGTTTTTTAAATTTTCTTTTCTTTTTAGAATCATAGCCCTACGCAGAATCAGTAATTAAGAAATATTCATGAAAAACTTGATTTTCAATATTTGATTGCTCTTCTGTTAAAGGTTTTTGTAAGCGTTTTATACTTGTCTTTCTTTTATAACTTAATAGATCGGGAGCCGGCAGCACAGACAATAACCTCATCGAGTTCACGGATGAAATTCTAGGATTAGTTAAATCTTGCTTTGCATATTAAAACGCAATCGGTCTGTCGAGTCATATCTTGGTGAAAACACTATTTCAGATGCTGACTCGTAGGTTTATCATTGCGTTTTCCTGCACCAAAAGGTATGAAAACAGGAAGGACTGGGACGTAAAAGAGAGAGAAAGACAGTTCAGGGTTCTTCACAATGGAAAACTGTCAAGAAAAAAAAAAACAGGAAATCATCTCGGAGTCCATCACTGTCTAATATAAAGCATCCAAAATAACTGCAAAACTATGGATGAAGCAATGGAATCTGAATAATATGTCTCAAGTGCTGATAAAGATAAGTTTTCGAAGAATTTGTACCTAATTAATTTTACATTGTTTTTTACTTCTGTGATTTTTAAACTTGTTATTATGTAGTTTGTACGAGGGTGAATCAAATATAAACCGGAAATTTTCTTTTTCAATTTATTGGGACAAGATACGAAGTAGAAAGTTACATACTATTTTTCTATATAAGCTCCTGATTTCAAAACACATTTTCCACAACAGATCGGACGGTTCTTGATGCCGTAATCATTGAAAGATGAGGGGTGTGTTTCCAGATAATTGCGCACGAAGGCTTCAACAGCAGTGTCGTCGCCGAATCTTTCAGCTCCTAATCTTTGAAAGAAAAGGCCCAAACATGTAATAATCACAGGGGGAATGTAGGGAGGGTGTCTCAGTGTTGGCCAACCCCCCAGGGGGATACCTTCTTTAGGTGTATTCACGGGCTTTGCATCCCCGGGCACCTGAGCGATCTTTCTCTTTTCCTTTTCCTCTTATTTCTCTTGTCTTTCTTTCACTCAAATTGTGGTTTCCTCTTCGGAGGTGAGGGCAATTCTGTATGAGCCGATATCATCCTGTATATCGACTGGTGGAAAATTGTAAACCACCCACGTGTTTGCCGTGCGTGGCGACCAGTGTCCCTGGAAAGGGGAATCCTGGTAGTTGAGGGTAACCAACACACTGCTTTGGCCTCTGCTTCAGGTAGACGGGAGGTGCATATTGGTCCCGTATGCATCAATCGGCTGGTCAGCTGACTTGTCACTGGCTGGGGAACAAGTGAGCGAGTACTTACTAGGAATCTCGTTAAGGGTGGAGACTGGCATAGGAGTGTCTTGTGACCGTATGGGCCCTGGCTAGCACTGGTGCACGAATGTGCATCCCCTTGTTGGGATCGGCAGTGGGTGGTGCGGCTGGGGTCTGAATTCTATTTCTTTTTTTCAATTATGGATGGACATTCTAATATTCCTTCTATTTCTGTCCCAAGTGGAGAGCAACAAAGTGTACAGACTTTATTCACTCGTTTTTTGTAATTAAACGCACTGATAGTCTCTCAGATAGTTCTTTAAAAAAAACTTCACCTTTTCTTACAGCAAAAACATTTCAGTCTGTTTTGGATGATGGTCACTCGCTCAAAAAATTGCTGTCTGGAGACTTACTGGTTGAGGTTTCTTCAGCCAGGCAGTCACAACTTCTGTCAAATTGCAATACTATAGGTACTTTTTCTGTCTCTGTTAAAGCACATCAAACTCTTAATACTTGCCGTGGTGTAATATCCGAACCAGATCTTTTATTTTCTACAAAAGAAGAACTTCTAGCTAATTTAAGTGATCAAAATATCTTAGATGTACGCCGTATCACTATCCGTCGAAATGGGCAAATACTTCCTGCTAAACACATTATTCTAACTTTCAATAGCCATATTTTACTTTCTGCAATTAAAGCTGGTTATCTAAACTGTCCAGTTAGGCCTTATATCCCTAATCCTCTGCGTTGTTTAAGTGCTAGCGGTATGGGCATACTAATACTACGTGTCGTGGATCTATTACTTGTGCACGTTGTGCTGAAGTCGGCCATGACGGTAAAACTTGCGAAAAACCAGAACGCTGCGCTAATTGTAAAGGTGACCATACATCGTACTCTCGCTCTTGTCCTAATTGGATCTGTGAAAAGGAAATTCTTGCAGTTAAGATTACTCAAAAACTTTCCTACCCTGAAGCCCGTAAACTTGTTGAATCCAGGACCCCATCTGTTGGGGTATCTTACTCCCCATACTTAAAGAACAATCAAAACCTGTAAGGCACACAAGCACCCAGACTGACAACTCCTTTCCTCCAACTAACTCAGCTAAAACGCAATCAACAACCACTTCAAATAAAGAAACCCGTGATGTCAGCTGTGGTTCTAAATGCTATGCTACCCCACTATTAGAACGTTGGCTACCATCCTCAAAACCTGTTAAAATAGTATACCAAATCAATCAGTCTCAAAACTCTTCGCATCTACCAAAAAAGTCGTCCGATCATCAGACTGAACAAACTACTATACCATCTGCATGCAATTTCCAGAAACCTAATATTTCGCAGATTGAGAAACCGGGCCAAAAATCCTGTATTTACAAAGGCAGAAGTGATTCCAAAAAGGCTTCCGCGCTGCAGTCTAAGACTAAGCCTGCTACATCTGTAAAAACACCACATAGACCTGATACTAGTCAAACTGACAATCCAAGCAAAAAAACTTGCATACAAAAAAACTTGCATACAAAAACATAAAAAGATAATTCGGGGTTCTTCACAGTGGAAAACGGTGAAGAAAAAGGGCAAGGACAAATGTCAAAACAACCGTTCAGTTAATAATATAAAGGATCCAAAAAACCTTCAAAATTATGTAGATGAAGCAATGGATTCTGAATCATATGACTCAAGTGATGACGAAGATAATGTAGTTTTCGATGAATTTTTACCTAATTAAATTTACATTGTTTTTTACTTTTGTGATTTTTAAACTTGTTTTTACGTGGTATTTGTACATAATCTTAAACTTTGTTTATATTTTAATGATATTACTTTTTAACTTCACAGTTTTTAATTATAATACTTGACTCTTTTAATTGTTTTTAAACTATACATATTACTCTTTTCAATTAATACTTCTGGTTTTCTTATATTTTTGTTAGTGTTTTTTTACTAAACTATTTGGTTATAAATATGTTTTTGATGTTGGCATTGTATTGGCGCAGCATGTCGCTAAAGGGACTTTGCGCCATAAAACCCCAACCAACCAACCAACCATCATTAAATACGACCCCATCCAGACTGCACTTCTCCACTTTTTACCTAAAATCTTTTATAGTCCGTTTGTTTAGTTTTTAATTTTCTTCCCTATCTACACTTTTCTGACTGCATCTGGATGGGACCCCCATCCAGATTGCTTTTCTGATGCTCTTTGTTTTTGTTTTTAGTCTATTCTTGTTTGGCGCAGCATGTCCCTTATGGGATTTTGTGCATTAAACAATATACAACCAACCAATCATTAAATACATTTTACGAATATCAAAAAGTCAAATTCTATAATTTATAAACATTATCTTTATAAATTTTTATGCATTTTAGCTATTTAAGATTAAACAATAACGAAGAACTATTTTTCAAGGCGGTATGTTAGATTCTCTACCTTTCACAATGGGGCCAAGTTCAGGTGAAATAGAGTGTAGACATGAAATACTCCTGACTGTGTTCGGACAATAAGTTGTGTAAATATATTGAAACTTGAAATAAAAGACAGTCTTTACAGCCTAATATCATACTATGATTCCATTTGGCAATGACTATCAATTTGTATTAATAATATAATATTAGATTACAAAATATGTCAATTTTTAATTAAAAAAAAAATTCAAACCTTGGTAGCGACCCCTAAAAAATGTTTTAAAATTTTGAAATTTTTGTGGAGGTCTTTATTTTATACATAGAACAAAATAGGAGGGTGCCCCATAGAAATTTTAAAAGTTAATTTTTTAAGGACCACCCTAGCCCGTACTCTGAAAATCATATTTCCATTTTAAAACATAACGGTCAAATCATCAAATCTCCTAAAAATATATCTGAGACAATGGGGAATACCCTAGCATCTATTTTAAAATCAGATGCATACCCAGAAACATTTTTATCTTACAAAAGACAAACTAAAATGACCAGGATTAATTTTAGTTCACATAACTCATTTTCCTAGAATCGCCCATTTATTAAATAGAGCTTTTAAATTGTTTTCAAGACAGTCACTTGTCTGCTCCAGGTCACGATGTCGTCACTTGCACGAAGCTCAAGTACTCTCCCCACTCGCCCTTAACAATTTGCTTTCTTTTTTTAACAGGTTATGGACAGAGCAGATTTTCCCCTGAGATTGGGGCTGAGCTATCGTTATTCCTTTTCCTAAAACGAGAAAACATGCTAGCAAGCCTAATAATTACAGGCCAATCGCACTTTCGAGCTGCCTTTGTAAACTGCTTCAATATATGGTCAATTGCCGACTTGTTGAAGTTTTAGAAATTAACAATTGCCTAGCCGCATTTCAAAGAGGATTTAGACGTGGTAGGTCTACTGTCGATAACCTGATCCATCCTCGACATTACATTCGGACAACATTTCTTAAACGTAAGCATTTGATCTCAGTATTTTTTTTTTTTTGACATGGCGAAACCTTATGATAGAACATGGCGTTATGGGGTTCCCCGTGACCTTTTTAACACGGACTTATGTGGGAACCTCCCAATTTCTATCAAAAACTTCCTCACAATTCGAATTTTTAAAGTTCGAATTGTGGGAATTCTTTCAAGTTTTTATGTACAAGAACAGGGTGTACCTCAAGGTAGAGTCCTGAGTGTTGCCCTCTTTGCTATCAAAATAAATAACATCGTTAACCAACTACCCCCTTCTGTGAAGTGAGATCTCTGTGTTGATGATTTTCGTATAATGTGTATGGGGCAGGATATTCGTTTTATTGAAAGATAACTGCAAATTGCAATCAAAAGTATTCTTAGCTGGACTAACAAAGTTTTTTTTTTTATTTTCTTAAGACAAAACTTCTTGTGTGCATTTCTGTAGACGAAGGGATCTGGATCCAGATCCTGAAATTTTTATATGTTCATCTGAAATTCCTTTGTGGATAACTTTCATTATTTAGGCCTATATTTGACAATAAACTTTCATTTTTACCACTTGTTTTACAATTACGGGCAAAATGTGAAAAATCACTTGATTTACTAAATGTGCTTTCAAATATTTCTGGGGGAACAGACCGTACTTCTTTCCTTAAAATCTATCTAGCCGTGATCCGTTCCAAAGTTGAATATCCCTGACAGATCTATGGTTCAGCACGTATTTCTGTTATTAAAAAACTTGACACTGTACACCATAGCGTACTCCGTGTTTGCTTGGCGCATTTCGTACCTCTCCAGTTTTAAGTTTTTATGTTGATGCAATGAACCAGCATTACACCACATACGTGATGAGCTTTCTTTACAACTTTATTACCATTTCCTTTCAAATCCTGGCCATCCTCTTCATTTATACATTATAAATAAAGACAATGATAGCCTTTATCGGCATCGACCATCTCGCGTCTCTTCTTTTGGTGCCCCCCAGGGGAATACCTTCTTTAGGTATTTACGGGTTTCGCGACCCCGGGCTCCCGAGCGATCTTTCTCCTTTCCTGTCTTCTTCTCTTTTTAGTTGTCTATCCTTTTTGTTTCACACTTTTTAATCTTCTTTTTTCAGTTTGTTTATCCCTCTTTGTTCTTGTTCATGTTTGATTTTTTTACTAACCATTTTGTTCAAATTGTTCTTTGTTCTAATAACGTTGTTTTTGTTCTTTTGTTTAACAACAAAAAAAAAAAAATCGTTTAAAATGTTGGAAAAAGACAAATACACCTTGTTTCTAAGTTTTCACCCACATTACTTTTTTACAACAGTAGTTTTTTTTTTTATTTTCACGTGAGACACTCTGGGTGTTGAGGTTTTTTAATCTCATCGACTCGTTTCTACCTCTTTAGGCTGATCTCGAGTCCCAGAGTGCAGGGCATTTCCGAAATTCGGTTCCGTGATCGGAGGACGCCATACTTGTATGGTGGCTGTTAGGACCAACACCGTGAGACTGGTGTCTTTCGGCGAAAGGGGCTGTAGGTTGGACAGAGCTGTAAAGGCTTACCTACTGGCTTCCTGATTCCAAAGTAAAAGTACTACAGATTAAGAAATGCTATCGAGTTTAATCCAATGTTCGAAAAACGTGCAAGTTTGTTGGGGATAGTTTTCACCCTTTTGAGACCTGCGCCTAAAGTAGGGGTCGAAAGTTTAAAGAAGGAGGATCGGTGACCAGGCCCGATGCCTGGCGGTTTTCTATAATTCTCTTAAATATGGATACACCTAAGGAAAATATAGTATGCGATGTGGAGGCCCCACAACCAAATGAAGGGAGAAATGATAATTCGAGCTCAGCCTCAAAAAATACTTCTAATCAGGACAACAAAAAATCATGGTGTGAAAGAGTTGAGGATTCTGCTTCCAATATTGAATACAAAAATGTCAACTCTAGTGGAATAGTAGGGGAGAGATTTTTCATTGTGAAGCATTAAGAAGGGAGTTTTGATAAAACATCCCCCTTTTTGAAAAATAAAGCTATCCAAGGTTTGGTTGGTGAAACAAAGACTATAAAAAAACTGAGATCTGGTGAAATTGTAATAGAAGTGAATAGTAGCCAACAAGCAATAAACTTAAAGAAATGTACTCATTTTGCGAATATTCCTGTCTCTGTGAGTCCACATAGAAGTCTCAGTACATCCCGTGGAGTTATTTCTGGATCTCACCTTTTACATGTCTCTGAAGAAGAAATAGTTGAAAACCTTAAGGAACAAGAAGTGACCCAAGCTAGAAGAATAAAAATTACCGCCGTGATTCTCGAATACCATCTAATCAAGTTCAAATACCCACTAAACACATAATACTTACATTTAACGCTCCCAATCTACCCAAATATATAAAAGCCGGATATTTATCTTGTTCTGTCAGACCATATATTCAAAATCCACTGCGCTGTTTTAAATGTCAACGGTTTGGACATTCAAAAACGGCGTGTTGTGGTAATCTGACCTGTGGTCGGTGCAGTGCAGTAGGCCATGAAAGTGAAGACTGCAATGCCACACCTTGTTGTGTAAATTGCAAAAAAGACCACCCATCTTATGCTAAATCATGTGAACAATAGAAAATAGAAAAGGAAATACAGATAATACGCACAAAAGAAAATTTATCGTACCCTGAAGCCAGAAAAATAGTTCAATCCAGGACACCCAAAGTTGGTGTGTCATATGCTGCTGCGGTATATAAAACCGTCCTAAAAACTTATCAAACTATTTCAGCTCAAACCGAATTCCCGACTAAAACTAATTACCAGCCTAATCAAAAAGAAAATATGTCAAATAATTCTGGTAAGACAAATAGATCAACTCAATCTGCTTCTCCTAAGTCACCAAAATCTGCTCCTCCTAAATCATCAACAAATTCTTCTTCAAAATCATCACAATCTTTTATCTCAAAACTTCCACTCCATAAAAGAGGTTCTCAAAAAACAAGTAAACCACCATCTGAGAAACCAAACCGTAAATCTGATTGTGAAAAATTTAACCTAATAACAATTAAAGCCACTAGTTCATCTGAAAATACAACAAAAAAGAAAAAGAATAAAACTTCCAAGAATGAAAACAATCCAAAACAGACTGATAAAATGGAGGAGGATGACGCTGTAGCTCTTCACCCAGATTCGGATGAAGAATTTAACGATGGAGATAGTATGACTACTCTCTCCGAATAATTTGACTAAGTTAAATTTAAAAAAAAGTACCTCAATCATGACTAATATTATTTCGTGGAACTGCCGTGGTTATCACAATAAACATGACGAAATCCGTAACATTCTATCTGACCATCAACCTTTATGTTTAGCTCTGCAGGAAACCCATTTAAAACCCAATAACAAAGCTAAATTACGCAGCTATGCAACCTACAGAAAAGATTTTACAGGTAATGACAGGGCGACCGGTGGAGTGGCTCTTTTTGTCTCTCGCAGTTTGCCCCATTATCATATCAATTTAAATAGAAATCTCTAAACAGTTGCTGTCCGTGTACATATAAATAGACTAATTAATATCTTTTTTATTTGCTTCCAAATCAACCTATACAGTCTGCAAATCTTGATAATCTCCTTCTCCAACTTCCACCTTCTTACATCCTTGTTGGAGAATTCAATGCACACAGTCAACTGTGGGGTAACAATGACTCTAATCAACGCGGTGATATAATTGAGAAAATGATATCTGACAATGGCTTATGTCTGCTTAATAATGGAGATCACACATATTTTCATGAACCAACCCACACCTTTCATGAAATACATCTTACTATCTGCCCCCATCACTCTATCCCTCTTGGAACTTTTGGGTTTCAAAAGACTTACATGGCAGTGACCACTTTCCTACTTTTATTTCATTGACTACTCCTAGTGGAGATTCTAATAACTATCCAAAAAGATATGTATATGACAGAGCCAATTGGCCAACTTGTACTACACTTGCAAACATTACAAATAGTATGATTGAGGATAATATTGACAAAGCACTTGATAATATAACTCAATGTATTACCAGTGCTGCTGATTCTAGCTGCTGCTGCTCATAAACACAGAAAACCATGGTGGAATAATGATTGCCAAGCAGCAAAGAAAAAACAACAAAGGGCTTGGGGTCTTTTTCGTAGGTACCCAAATAATAATAACTATATAGCATATAAAAAATTAAAGGCAGAAGCTAGAAGAGTGCGACGCAAAAGCCAACGAGAGTCCTGGGTTAATTATATCTGAAGCATAAATTCTAACACCTCAAGTAAAGAACTCTGGCAAAAAGCGAAAAAATGTATGGGCCTGTACTCTGAAAATCATATTTCTATTTTAAATCATAACCGTCAAACCATCACTTCTCACAGAAACATTGCTGAGACATAGGTAGTACCCTAGCATCAATTTCAAAATCAGACGCATATCCAGAACCTTTTTTAACTTGCAAAAGACAAACTGAAATGACCAGGATTAATTTCAACTCTCATAATTCATTTTCATACAATCAACCATTTATCATATAAGCTTATTAAAGTGTTTGCGAGACAGTCATTTATCGGCACCAGGTCATGATGGCATTACATATGTTATGATCAAGCACCTTTCACCACACTCCCTTAACCCAGGAGAACTCGCTGCAAGAGATTTTCTCTCACGGTCTTACTTTTTTAACTCTCATTTAAGTCGTTTTTCATTTTAATTAAAATTTCAAAATGTTTTTCAATTATTTTACCTATTTTGTGAATAAAAGTACTGAGCCAACCAAAACAAGTTGATATTATATGAATGTAAAGTAAAAGAAAATCAACTGGGCATTCTCACTAGCGAGTCCTCCCGGGTTACGAATATTCTTTCCTTTTTCAACAGGATTTGGTTGGAACATATTTTCCCCGTGCCTGGAGCAGAGCTGTTGTTATTCCTTTTCCTAAACCAGGTAAAGATGCTAGCAATGCAAATAATTACAGGCCGATCGCACTTTCTAGCTGCCTTTGCAAAATTCTAGAAAAAATGGTCAATTGCCGCCTTGTGCATATTTTAGAAACTAACAACTGCCTTGCCGCATTTCAAAGTGGATTTCGACGTGGTAGGTCTACTATCGATAACCTGATCCATCTTGAACATTACATTCGGACTGCCTTTCATAAACGCAACCATTTGTTGTCAGTATTCTTTAACATGGCAAAAGCTTATGACAGAACATGGCGGTATGGGATTCTTCGTGATCTTTTTAACCTGGACTTTCGCGGAAACCTCCCAATTTTTATTCAGAACTTCCTTGCCATTCGAATTTTTCAAATTCGAATTGGGGGGATACTTTCAAGTTTCTATGTACAAGAAGAGGGTGTACCACAGGGTCGTGTTCTGAGTGTCACCCTCTTTGCAATAAAAATAAATGACATACTTAACCAACTTCCCCCTTCTGTAAAGGTGATTTATATGTTGACGATTTCCCAATCATGTGTATGGGACAGGATATGCGTTTTATTGAAAGACAACTGCAAATTGCAATCAAAAATATTCTTAATTGGACAAATAAAACTGGTTTTATAATTTCTCATGACAAAACTTCCTGTGTGCATTTTTGTAGATGTAGGGGTCTGCATCCAGATCCTGAAATCTATATTGGTTCATCTAAAATTCCTGTTGTGGACATTGATTTCTACCCTTGTTTAACGACTACATCTGGATGGGTAACCCATCCAGATGGCTTTTCTATTTTAACTCATATTTTTTTTTCCTCGGTGTCATTTGTTTACTCACTTCTTTTTTTCGCCTTTGTTTGGCGCAGCATGTCCCGTTGGGGATTTTGCGCCATAATACCCAATACAACCAACCAACCTGTTGTGGACAATGTTCGTTACCTTGGCCTTTATTTTGATAATAAACTGACTTTTTTACCACATGTTTTACATCTACGGACAGAATGTGAAAAATCGCTTAATTTACTTAAACTGCTTTCAAATACTTCTTGGGGACAGACCGTACATCTCTCCCTAAGATATATCGTGCTGTAATGCGTTCTAAAATTGACTATGCCTGCCAGGTCTACGGTTCCGCATGTAATTCTGTTCTTAAAAAACATGACACCCTGCACCATAGCGCACTTTGTGTTTGCTCTGGTGCATTTCGTACATCCCCAGTTTTAAGCTTGTATGTTGATTATAGTGAACCGTCACTCTATCATATTCGAGAAAAACTCTCATTGATTCTGTATTACAGTCTCCTTTCGTATCATGATCATCCACTTCATTCCTTCATATTAAATACAGACAATGACATGCTTTATCAGCATCGCCCATCTTGCATTCCATCTTTTGGTTTAAGAATAAGAAACTTTATTGACAATAGCCCTTTGAGTAATATCGAGGTGTGCTCATGTCACCCACATGTGATACCTCCTTGGAAACCTCCTAATATTACTTCTCTCCATCCTTTCAAAGGATATGATAAAAATAACTTGCCTCCTGCTATCTTTCAACAGTTGTTTGCTGCACATAGATCAATTTTCAATACTTACACAGACATTTATACAGATGGTTCTAAAAGTGGAGATATTGTTGGTTGTGGAGTTTTTTGCGAAAACACTTCTCTAAGCTACCGGCTTCATTCATCTACTTCTGTGTTTACAGCTGAACTGATCGCGATAGAGAGAGCCATGTTGCACATTTCTCATCATCATAACACATACTTTATCATTTATACTGACTCAAATACTTCTATTGACGCAATAAAATCTTTTTAAAAGCATCCTTGTGTCTCATCCATCTTAGATTTTTATAATAAATTGACAAGACGTGGCTATAATATTTTATTCTGCTGGGTACCTGGGCACATAGGCATTCCTGGTAATGAGAAATCAGATCAGGCGGCAAAACGTGCTCTTAATCCATTACACCATGATGTTCCTTTCTCAGACGTTAAACTACTTATAAGTAATTTTATTCAGAATAATTGGCAAGAGTGTTTGGATTTAGAAAGCAATAATAGACTGCACCACATCAAACCTACCATCATGACCTGGCCTCCTATTTATCCAAGAAAAACTGATGTTATTCTGACTCGTCTGAGAATTGGACATTCTAGAATCACTCATAAACACCTTTTATTTCGGGAAGATGCACCCATGCGTTCACATTGTCATTTTAATTACCTGACCATTCATCATGTAGTAAATGACTGTCTTGGCCTCTGGTACTTGTATAAAATTTATTTTAACACATCATCACCAGCCGTGACAAACCTCATTGGGGAAACACCTCATGGGGCACCCTTTACCTTTTTAAAGCATGCTGGATTTTACTTTGTAATTTAACTCTTATTGCTTTCAGCGGTTTAACGACCCAATTTACCATTTACACCATGTGTCATCTGGATGGGAGCGCCATCCAGACTTCACTTATTTTAATACTTTTACTGTTTTGCTCTACCGTTTTTAGATTTTAAAAATTTGTTTTCTTCTACACTTCTCTGAGTACTTCTGGATGGGGTACCCCATCCAGATTGCTCTTTTTTAATTTCATCGGTATTGTCTTGCTTTTGTGTTTTTAATCTTTATTTTGGCGCAGCATGTCCCCTAAAGGATTTTGTGCCACAAAACTTCATACAACCAAACCTCTTCTTTTGGTGTCAGAAAAAGGAACATTACTGATTGTAGCCCATTGAGTAATATCGAGGTGAGCCCATGTCCATTGCATGCAATCCCTCCTTGGAATCCTCCTAATAGTACATAGCTCCATTCCTTTAACCCGGGAGAACTCGCTAGTGAGAATGCCCAATTGCTTTTCTTTTACTTTACATTCATATAATATCAACTTTTTTTGGTTGGCTTAGTACTTTTATTCACAAAATAGGTAAAATAATTGTAAAACATTTTGAAATTTTAATTAAAATGAAAAATGATTTAAATAACTCTTAAAAATGTACGACTGTGAGAGAAAATCTCATGCAGCGAGTTCTCCCGGGTTAAAGAATACGATAAAAACAACTTGGCTCGTGTTTTTTTCAACAGTCATTTGCTGTACACAGATCAAATTTTAAAGAATAGACTGACATTTACACAGATGGCTCCAAGAGTGGAGATACTGTTGGGTGTAGGGTATTTTGTGAAAACACTTTAAGCTATCTTCATTTATTTAGCGGAATGGCGCTCATTTAAGGGAAACCATGAATAGCTAGTTAAATTTAGAGAAAAAAAATCAATACTTTATTAATGAAGTGTAACTCCAAAGCATAAGAAACCGTTTACAATCAACTAATTTTCATAAAAAAATTAGGAAATTTTTTTATCGTTTTATTTAAATTACCATCGATTGAGCGGTAATGCCCGACATGGTAGGGTAATTGCGCTCAGTTTCAATACAACATTTAAGTAAGACAAAAGTTGCATATGTAGTTGTGTGGGCTGTTGACACCACTGCAGTCTTTTTGCAACCACTTTATACATACCGTGCACACATATTGTGTTAGATATATAGTGGGCTATTTTTTATATTTAGGTTTTTTGATTTTCACCACTTTTTAGAAACTGTAAAATTCTCTTTGTTTAATGACATATTAATAAAGGCGAAAATAGGGAAATTTTACCATTTCAAAATAGTGGTGTCAATCAAGAAATTTGAATTTAAGAAAAGTTCCCACTGGCAGCAATTCTTCTGGAATTCCACGCGTGTGCCATAACCCGTTATCGCCATGTTGGGTTTTATTGCATTATACTTGGCGTAACAACGCACTACAAAAATAAATAAAATCCTGAAAGTACAGCTAAATGCATATATTTTGTAGATATAATGAGTAATTTAATATTTGAAAATTAGAGTGTACACTTACCTTCAAGTTAGATGTTGTATAATTTTATAATAAAACAACTGCGAACTAATAACGTGAGGATACAAATACTTTCCTCCTGACGGGCACTAAATCCTTACTGGGAACTTAGGATGAATTTTGCTAGGTGCCAGTACCGCTCCCACGTTTTCAATTCTATTCTGTTTAGAGATAATTGGTGAGCGGGAATATCCTTCTGAGCATCATTACTCTACATTTCCCTACTTCTGTCTTTACAGCCGAACTGATTGCAATAGAAAGAGCCATGTTCCACATTTCTCATCATTATAGCTCATCCTTCATCATTTATACTTACTCAAATAGCTTTATTGACGCAATTAAATCATTTAAAAAGCATCCTTATGTCTCATCAATCCTTGATGTTTATAATGAATTGACAAGACGTGGCTATAATATTGATTTTGCTGGGTATGGGAGACCGAGGGAATGGCGACACCTTAAGGGAATTAAAATTTTTTTACCTCAATTTTTTTTATATTTTTTAATAGTAAAAATTCCAAAGCTGAATTATTCTCTTTAGTATCTGCCGTTTAAGTCGAGAAATTTTGGGCAAAAAAAATACTTTAAAGTTGGGAGGATCGACTTATGCGAGTATTCTTCATTTTTAATTTTTTTTTACCTGAAGTCAAAAATGCCCTTCTGAAAGCCAATTGCTCTCTTTTCCAGGCATGAAAGTGGGAAATGGCAAAAAAAGGTGGAAAATCTTTTCGATCTATAGAATTACTCCAACTCTTATAACTTAGGCACATTTAAGTTATTTATAGAATAAAATGAAATAGAACTGTACGTATGATAGTTATTTTCCTTTTGTAACTTAGAAAGTATTAAAAACTTATTTAAACTTATAAATCAAAAGTGTTGTCTAAATAGGACAAAACATTCTATTCCAAAAAGAACCTTATGGAAACCTCCTATCTCTTTTAAACACTGAAAAAATGTTTCACTCCGGAAAGATAGTTTTTAATAACTCTTTCACATACTTTTAAGATCACTTTTGATTTGATAGCTCCTTTTGCACAGCAATTCAGATAGAAACTCGAAGGATTTGAGTAGACAAAATGTTTGATTATTAAATTTTCGAGGACTCCCCATCCCAAACCCGATATGCTTCCAATATTTTTGTTGCATTTTTGCATCAATCCAGGGATTGACTAAAATTGTTTTAAAAAAGGTGGAATTCCTCCTTTAGGAGGAACACTTTTATGCCTGGTTTTCGCATTCCATAACAAAATGACGTCGTTTACTGTCGATTGTGACCGGTTTACTGTGACCGGTTGGTGCTGGCGATGAAGGTACGCCTACTACCCCTCCTCCCTCCCTCTGAGAGATCATTAGATAACATTCCTAGAATGTATCACCCCTATATACAATTGAATCGTCCGCGAGTTTCTAGAAACATGCGACTCTCTAGAAACACGTGACCTGCGTTATATCTTGCGTGTATCACACCTATTCATTATTTCTTCGTTTATCTTACTGAACTTTTTCTCCTTGTTTCTACTGATATCTTTGATTTAGTTATTAGAAAACAGAAACGCAATTCATACCCAGCGGGATTTAACTTATTTATTTTGCGGAAGAGGCTAACAACTGTGCTGCATCTCGTCAGTTTGGGTTCATGAACAATTAATTTGTGATTGGCGGAAGATTAAGGCAAAGCTAGAAAACATCCCAAAATCAAATAAGGCTTTGCGGCATGGAAAATAGCCCTTTCCAAAACTCGAAAATGTATTGCATGACTGGGTTGTAGAGTGCAAGCGGAATGGTTTTATTGTCACTAGAACGTCCATACGTTTACGAGCAATGAAGCTTGCAAAAGAAGAAAAGTAGGGTGCTCCAAACACGTTTCTTGCATCAGAACATTGGTGCACTAGATTTATGAATCATGATGGTTTGACGTTACGCTAGCGCACTATACTGGCACAAAAATTACCTTCCGACTTAGAAGCAAAGATTATGGAATTTCAAAAATACGTCACCGATCAAAGAAAAATGAAATCTTTTGAGCTTTGGCATATAGGAAATATGGATGAAACACCCATGTGTTTTGACCTACCAGAAAATAAAACAGTGAACTGCAAGGGGAAAAAAGTATTTTGGTAAAAACAACTGGGCACGAAAAAACCCGTTTTACGGTCGTTCTTTCCTGTTTATAAGATGGTAGTAAGCTTCATCCTTTGATTATTTTTAAAAGAAAAACCTAACTTAACCTATTAACCTAACGGTTGGCGTACTGGCTGGGTATCCTTAGTATCTGTATAAATTTAACCGCAGTCATAACTATAAAGTAAGCACACATAAAAAAAAAAATCTTTCAACCTCTGTACAGTGGCGGGATTACCCGGGACACTGGGGTAATTCCGCCACTGTATCGGGGTTATGACGCCATTCTTTTATGACCTATTAAATACATAAAATGGATACTTGGAGAGACATAACCTACTGAAAATATTTAGAATGCATCAATTTAGCAAAATAAGGAATTATTACAATGTTCCTTAAACTAGATTTATTAATGTGTTAAGCTTACAATTTAATTCAAATGGGAAATGTCGCTTTTTGCAATGGAGGCGGCGTTACCCCAAGAGGACAATATAGTGGAAATCACCCAGCTAAGCTAAAAGTGAACCGACTTTGTTCAACACATTGCATCAAAATGTCGGCGAATGCATGTAGATTGCGGGTAATATTATCTTAAGTACCTAATGTTACAATAAAAGGTACTTACCTCTTCTCATTTGAATCTCCAAAATTAGAAGCAACTAGATGAAAACTACATTTTTCACTAGAACAAACGAACGACGTACAACAAAATCACTCTCATTCTAGGCACTGTTTCTATTGTTGGCTGCTATAGTGCAGGTGCATTCACTATCGCAAACTATCGTTAGTTTTTAAAGTAGGTGGGGTGGCGGCATAACCCCGAGTGGCGCCATTCTCCCGGTCTCCTTTACCTGGACACATGGGTATTCCTGGAAATGAGAAAGCGGATAAGGCGGCAAAACGTGCTCTTAATCCGTTGTGCCATAAACTACTTATGGAACACTTTATTCATAATAAATGGCAAGAGAGTTGGAATTTAGAATGCAATAATAAACTATACCACATCAAACCTACCATCATGATTTGGCCTCCTATTTATCCTCGAAAATCCGATGTTCCTCTGACTTGTCTGAGAATTCTAGAGTCACTCATAAACATCTCTTACTTCGGGAGGATGAACCCACGTGTCCACATTGTTATTTTGATCATCTGACCATTTATCGTGTTTTAACTGACTGTCCGGGCCTCCGGCTCTTGTATAGAACTTATTTTAATTCATCATCGCCAATCATGACAAACCTCATTGGGGAAATACCTCATGGGGCTCTCTTTACTCTATTAAAACATGCAGCACTTTATTTTGAAATATAAATTTTCGGTTCTTTCTTTGATTTCAAATCTCAGATTTATATTTTTCACTTCTGTGACATCTGAATGGGACCCCATCCAGATTGCATTTCTTTGAATTACTTTTATGTTTTAACTCTGTTTTTGGGATTTTAAATTTTGTATCATTCTACACTTGTTTGACTACATCTGGATTGGAAAATCCATCCAGATTGTTCTTCTCATTGCTCTTTTATTTTTACATTGTTTCTTTTTCACTTTTTGATGTTTGTCTATTTTTTGGCGCAACATGTCCCTTAAGGGATTTTGCGTCATAAAACACATCAACCAACCAACCATCATATATATTGTGCTATAAGTTTTCAAAGAAGTGCACGTCTCAAATTCAAAGATGTAATAAAAAGAGTTTTTTTCCCAATAGAATCTGTATTTCATCTGATAGGAATGGAGCACATTGATAACAAAATGTTATCTTTTTTATTTCTGTTGAAATTCTTTTTTTTTCCATCATGAAATCCACTTTGTATGTTTGTGATTCTTGAATTGCTATAGGGGAGAATAGCCGAATTTCTACCACTTCACATATTTTCAGGTGTAACTCACTTCATTTTTTGGAATATCTCCAAAATATCGCTACACGTGTATAATAAATTCATCTACTAACTAAAAGAATCTTTAGAACAATTCTGTTTTTGAAAATTTAAGTTTTATTTAATTTTTAAAAAATTGTCAAAATTGGTCCAAATTCAGCGACTGGTCGCCTAAGTTGGACGTCTAGTCTCCTAAACCGGACCAAAGAATATTAGGCTGATTTAATGATTAGGTAATTAATTTCATTAAAAGCAAATTTTTCAATTAATGAAACTATCAAACATACAGCAGCAATGAAATATTAGGTGAGTGCAAAAGTTCTACCCGTTTTGAGCATACGGAAATGCCGAGGAGTACGGACGTCACAGCTGATGTTTCGAGGATAGGAAAGTGGCCGATCGTGCGTGGAGCAGTAGATTTTACTGCTCACCCGCAAGAAAAGTGACACATCTCGCAAAAATTCATTTTGCGTTTTATTCCACTAAAAGGTTTGTCATAGGTTTTTTTTGCTATACAATAAGTTTCATAAGCGTAGTTGTACGGAAAAACACTTTATTGCGCTAAATGTCCATTTGTGACCAAAGAGGAGAGGTGGGTTGTGTGGGGAGAAAATTACCCAACCCTCCAAACCTCATCCTACGTCTTCATTCTTACGGGCTCAACGATTTTGTGCACTTTTTTATTCCTCCATGCAGAGCTAACTGCTATAATTTCAAGTTACAGTAAAATCATACAAGTTTTCTTTTTTAATCTCCTTTTAAATTTACTTTTGTCAAGATGAGTCACTTTTCTTGCGGGTGAGCGATATGTAGGCACAATGTTTGTCAGAAGACCTCATGTGGAACGAAAACAACATGGCAAGCGAGAAAGACCACATAAGACGTCGTTTTATTCTACAAGTAAGGATAAAAACGTTCCAGCAGCCGTAGCTTGCCGTACCATTTGTCAAGTGTATGGGAAAGATGCCGTGGACGATAGTACCTGCCGCTACTGTTTTAGGAAATTCTGGGACGGATACAGGCACTGTAAAGGTCATGCCCGTTCTCGACACCCACCAGTTGTTTCTGACGAGGATATGGACAACGCCATAACAAATTCCCAACATTCAACCGTCGAAGAATTAGCGGAAAGGTTCTCGGTAAACAGAACAACAGTCGAAAGACGGATGCATGCGCTTGCCTTTATTCCGATCGGTTGGTACCATACAAGCTTACAGCAAGAAAAGAGAGACAGCAGCTGCGTTTCTTTGCTTTCCCGTAACAGTCGAGAACCCTTTTTGAACTGAATTGCGACGTGTGATGAGAAGCACGAAGTGCACTTTAATGTGAATTGTCGAACTACCGTGTGCCGAGTTGCTGATGGTACTCCATCGATCTGAACTGGAGGACTCCATCCCGAAAATGTTTAGCTGAATGTATGGTGGGATGCCAAGGGAATAATCCACAGGGAGGTCCTCTCAAGGAACCAAAAGATCAATGCAGACTTCAGCTGCCAACAATTGGCCGGACTACGAGCACAACTCGCATTTCACATCTTCACTCCCATGACGTGCGCTGCGTACGTCCTCCCAGGCTTAACCACTTCACTCCCAGGTTTAATATTTTTAAGTGTACAGCACTCAACCATCGCAGGTGGATTCTCTTTCATCACGCTAACGCCATGTCTCATGCACCTTCGAGCTATCACCTTTCCCGATCGTTATACTACGCCTTCCCTAGCCAAACCTTCAATTATGTGGAAGTTGTAAAAACGACGTTACAGCAGTTTTTTTATTCTAAAACAGAGATTTTATCGGCGTGGCATTCACTTACTGCCAGACAGATGGCTAAAGAGAATACATAGCGATAGCACTTACATGAATTCATTAAGTGCTTAACTTTATTTGTTCTCCGCATTTCTGTTTTCGCCAAAAAACGGTTAGAACTTTCGCACTCACCCAATATAATAAAATCAAATGTCCGAAAGTAAGAGATTGTTTTAAATCAAAATGAAATCAAATTGATATCAAAGTTATAAGTAATTAAGAATAGAAGTTATGGAACTAATTGCCAATTACTTGAATATCATGTAAGAAGTGATGCACAGCTCACGCATGAATTTGTTCATTTTTTATGCCAGCGCACACAACGTGGAACCATATTTGGCAATCTGAACATGAATCATTTCTTCTATTTTATTTTTCTTACAAATTAGGCAAAACCAATCATCACTGTCTTTTTTTTAGATTCTGAATCATTAGATTTTTTTTTTTTTTTTGCAACAGAAGTTTTCTTTCCTTATGTCTGTAGTCCCTTCCATCATTTTCTTTCCAATTGAATTACACCTATTTTTTAAAACTTGATGTTTCATTTGCTTTTGTTCTTTGAGAACTTCCTTTCTGTCGTTTTTGTTTTAATTTCAAGGTTTACTTTATATGGCGAAGATGTTTTAACAATTGTTTTTTGGCTCCCCCTGTACTGCTAAGCTATGGTATCTTGGCAGACGGCCTTGGAAGAATCTATTTGTGACCGGGAGTTTCAGGGTCAAAGGTTGCCACGTACAAGTGCGTAATTGGCGAGCGGTCAGTTCGCCAATTCCCGGAAATAGGGGTTTGCATATGCAGTACTAGTTTAGTACAGGTTTACTCTTATCTGTTATCTCTGAGTTTAGTATTTCAGGTCGAAGCGCATGCTTGCATTTGAAGCTGATCTCTCCTCTTTCTTTTTAGATTATTATTATTATTATCGATTATCGTCTTGGCAAAATGGAAGAGAAAAAAAAATATTCATTCCAAGGAGCGAAATGTTATTTTTAAAGTTTTGAAATTTTTTGAGGAGGAAGCAAAGTTGGAAAATCCAAAGATTCCTATTAAACAGGCTCAGAAGAGAGCGGCTGCTGGAACTGGGGTGTCATTGCGAACAATTGCACGAATTAAGAAAGAGGCTATGCTTTTCCCATTCTACAATCCCCTGGTAAACGAAGGAGACCTAAAAAAATCTTATCATTAAATATAGATGATTTTGATCTTTGTGTTATTCGACAAACGGTAAATGAGTTTTATAAAAATAATAGGATGCCTTATCTGGATGCTCTATTGCTCGCTATAAGAGAAAAAATAAAATTTCCTTGGAAAAGAGAAGCCTTGCGAAGAATACTGCATAAAATCGGATTTCGGTGGAAACGTTGTCAAGACAAAAGAAAAATAAGTATTGAAAGGCAAGATATTGTACACTGGAGAATTAAATATTTACGTGAAATAAGGCAACATAGGAATAATAAGAGGCCGATTATATATATAGACGAAACATGGATTGATAGTAACATGAGTTTTGGAAAATGCGGAGCATATATTAAAAAAATGCAGGAAGCCGGTTAATCGTAGTACATGCCGGTAACGAAGATGGTTTTATACCAGGCGCAAGCTTGGTATTCAGATCTGGAACCGTTTCAGGCGATTACCACGGGCAAATGAATTTTGATAATATTTCAAAGTGGTTGAAGGAAAAATTGCTCCCGAACATCCCAGCTAATAGTGTTATTTGTATGGACAATGCTCCTTACTATACAAAAATTCTGAACAAAACACCATCAAAGTATGCCACAAAAAAGGAACTATCTTTATGGTTAACAGAAAACCAAATTCCACACACTATTACAATGAGAAAAGTAGACCTATATGACTTGGTAGTCGCAAATGCACACCCCACAAAAAGGTACTGTGTCGATGAATTTTTAAAAGAGAGAGGACACTATGTATTGAGAAAACCACCATATCATTGCGATTTAAATGCCATTGAATTTGCATGGGCTGATATAAAACGCTACATCAAAAACAGAAATGTCCCCCAGGGGAATACCTTCTTTAGGTATTTACGGGTTTCGCGACCCCGGATTCCCGAGCGATCTTTCTCCTTTCCTGTTTTCTTCTATTTTTAGTTGTCTATCCTTTTTCTTTGTTTCACACTTTTTAATCTTCTTATTTCAGTTTCTTATCCCTCTTTGTTCTTGTTCATGTTTTTTACTGACCATTTTGTACTAATTGTTATTTGTTCTACTAACATTGTTCTTGTTCTTTTGCTTAAAAAAAAGGAAAAAAAGTTTAAAATATTGAAAAAAGACAAAAAATACACCTTGTTTCTAACTTCTCACCCACATCACTTTTTCTTTTTTACAATAGTGGATTTTTTTATTTTCACGTGAGACACTCTGGGTGTTGAGGTTTTTTAATCTCATCGCCTCGTTTCTACCTCTTTAGGCTGATCTCGAGTCCCAGAGTGCAGGGCATCTCCGAATTCCGGTTCCGTGATCTCCCCCAGGGGAATACCTTCTTTAGGTATTTACGGGTTTCGCGACCCCGGGTTCCCGAGCGATCTTTCTCCTTTCCTGTTTTCTTCTCTTTTTAGTTGTCTATCCTTTTTTCTTTGTTTCACACTTTTTAATCTTCGTTTTTTAGTTTCTTATCCCTCTTTGTTCTTGTTCATGTTTTTTACTGACCAATTTGTTCAAATTGTTATTTGTTCTACTAACATTGTTCTTGTTCTTTTGTTTAAAAAAAAAAAAAAAAGGGAAAAAAAAAGTTTTAAAAGTTTTAAAAAAGACAAAAAATACACCTTTTTTCTAAGTTCTCTCTCACATTACTTTTTTTTTTTACAATAGTGGATTTTTTTATTTTCACGTGAGACACTCTGGGAGTTGAGGTTTTTTAATCTCATCGCCTCGTTTCTACCTTTTTAGGCTGATCTCGAGTCCCAGAGTGCAGGGCATCTCCGAATTCCGGTTCCGTGATCGGTGGGCGCCATACTTGTGTGGCGGTGGTTAGGAATGCACTGGGCGACTGGTGTCCTTTCGACGTAAGGGCGATGTAGGTTGGACAGAGCTGTAAAGGCTTACCTACGACAACCGAGTTCCACTGTGAAAGAACTAGAGTTTGGAGATGCTATCGAGTTTAATCCAACGTTCGAAAAACGTGGAAGTTTGTTGATAGTTTTCACCCTTTTGAGACCTGCGCCTAAAGTAACGGTAAGAAGAAGGGTCGGTGACCAGGCCCGATGCCTGGCGTTTTAAACATTATCTCTCAAATATGGCTACACTATCAGACAATAAGACAAGCGATGTGGAGGCCCCACAACCCCATATTTCATCCAATGCTCAACTTGAGACTGCTACGCCTCAAAAGATATCTAAGGAGAAACTGACTGCATCGGCCTCAGGCCTTCAAGTAGATATAAATAAGAGCCAAACCAAATCTTGGGCTGATAGAACTGATGATACATGTGCTGAAAGATTCTTTCTTGTTAAAAGGGTAGAAGGCAGCTTCGACAAGACCTCTCCCTTCTTGATTAACAAATCTATTCAAGGATTGATAGGTGAACCAAAAACCATTAAAAAAATTCGATCTGGTGAACTTCTTATTGAAGTAAACAATGGCAAACAAGCCATTAGTTTAAAAAAATGTACAAATTTTGCAAATATCCCGATCTCCGTAAGTCCACATAGAACCCTCAACACATCTCGTGGGGTGATATCTGAATCTGACCTGCTGTATGTTACAGAAACTGAAATAGTGGATAATCTAAAAGAACAAAATGTAATTGAAGCTAGACGAATAAAAATTTACCGTAAAGACGAACAAATACCAGCCAATCAAATACAAATCCCTACCAAGCACATCATACTCACCTTTAACTCACCAAACTTACCCAAATATGTTAAAGCTGGATATCTGTCATGTTCTGTCAGACCGTACATTCCAAACCCACTGCGTTGCTTTAATTGTCAACGCTTTGGGCATTCAAAAACAAATTGCCGTGGTAAGGAAACATGTGGTCGGTGCAGTGCAGTTGGCCACGAAAGTGCGCAATGCAACGCTCCACCTTGTTGTGTCAACTGTAAAAAAGATCATCCATCTTACGCCAAATCGTGTGAACAGTGGAAAAGAGAAAAGGAGATACAGACCATACGCACTAAAGATAACATTTCGTACCCAGAAGCCAGAAAAATCGTTGAGTCCAGGACACCTAGAGTTGGTGTTTCATATGCTGCTGCTTTATCCAAAACGGCCCATAAAACTTATCAAAGCATTGCCACCCAAACCGAATTCCCCACTGATAATAATTGCCAACCAAAACAAAAAGAAATCAACCTGTCTACTTATTCTGGTAAAACAAATAGTTCAACGCAGTCTGACTTTACTAAGTCACCAAACTCTCTTCCTCCTAGATCACCAAACTCTGTTCCTCCTAAACCATCACAAAATTCCTCTACAAAATCTTCCCAATCTCATATTCCTAAGAGAGGCTCTCAAAATACCACCAAAAGAGGAATTCAAAAAACAAACCATAGATCTGATTCAGAAAAATTTAATCTACCAACAATTAAAACCACTGTGTCATCTGAAAATCCAGCCAAAAAGATAAAAAATAAAACATCCAAAAAGGAAATCCATCTAAAAATGAAAGAAAAAATGGAGGAGGATGATGCCGTTGCTCTTCATCCAGAACCGGGTGAAGAATTTAACGATGGAGATAGTATGTCCACTATCTCCGGATAATAGGGTGCAGATAAATTTATTAAAATAAAACTCACTCATGACTAATATTATTTCATGGAACTGCCGAGGCTACCATAATAAATATGACGAAATCCGAAGTATTCTTCATGACCATCAACCACTATGTTTAGCTTTACAAGAAACCCATCTTAAACCCAATGACAAAGCAAAACTGCGCACCTATGCTACATACAGAAAAGATTTTACTGGTTGTGATAGGGCCACTGGTGGAGTGGCTCTTTTCATCTCTCGCAATTTACCCCATACTCATATTAACCTAAACACAAACTTACAAGCCGTTGCCGTCAGTGTACACATAAAACGTCTCATTACAGTCTGTACCATTTATTTACCACCCCACCAAATTATTCAGTCAGCACTCCTTGATGATCTCCTTCTTCAACTCCCCACTCCTTTCATCATCGTTGGGGATTTTAATGCTCATAGCCAGTTGTGGGGGAATTCAGACACTAATCAACGTGGTGATATCATAGAAAAATTAATCTCTGACAATGGCTTATGCCTACTCAATAATGGTGATCATACATATTTTCATGAACCGACGCGCACCTTTCATGCCATAGATCTCACTATCTGCTCTCCATCTGTCTATCCGTATTGGAATTTCTGGATTTCAAATGACCTGCACGGCAGTGACCATTTTCCCACTTTCATTTCACAGAACACTCCTATCAGAGATTCTAATAATTATTTTAAACGCTATAACTATGACAGAGCCAATTGGCCAACTTTCACAAATCATGCTAAAATCACAAATCATATGGTAGAAGGTGACATAGACGATGCAGTCGATAATATCACCCAGTGTATTATTAATGCTGCAGATGTTAGCATACCAAACTCATCATCTACAATGAGACACAGGAAGCCATGGTGGAACAGTAACTGTCAAGCTGCAAAAAAATATCAACAGAAAGCTTGGGGCATATTTCGACGTTATCCCAATAATACTAACTATCTTGCCTACAAAAAAGCAAAGGCTGAAGCTAGAAGAGTGCGCCGTAAAAGCCAACGTGAATCCTGGATTCAATATGTATCTAATATTAACCCAAATACTTCTAGTAAAGTCCTCTGGAAAAAAGTAAAAAATTGTATGGGTCTTTATTCTGAAAACCACATCACAATCTTAAATCATAACGGACAAACAATAGCTTCTCCTAAGAATATTGCTGAAACCATAGCAAATAAATTTGCATCTAACTCTGCCTCTGACTCATACCCGGAAACTTTTTTATCATACAAAAGACAAACAGAAACTACCCACCTCAATTTTTATTCCCGTAACTTTTATGACTACAATCTCCCTTTTAACCTCTCAGAGCTCATAAAATGTTTGCAAAATAGCCATCTATCAGCTCCAGGTCACGATGGCATCACCTATACCATGCTTAAACATCTCTGCACAACCTCTCTCAATAATTTACTTGCATTTTATAACAGAATTTGGATGGAACAGGTCTTTCCTCAAGCCTGGTGTAACTCTATTATCATTCCTTTTCCTAAACCAGGGAAAGATGCTAGCAATCCCAATAATTACAGGCCAATCGCACTCTCTAGCAGTCTTTGCAAATTACTTGAAAAAATGATCAATAGTCGTCTTGTGCATATTTTAGAAAATAACAATTGCCTTGCTGCGTTTCAAAGTGGGTTTCGACGAGGTAGGTCAACTATCGATAACCTGATCAATCTTGAAAATCACATACGGACAGCCTTTCTAAAACGCAACCATTTGGTGTCAGTATTTTTTGACATGGCAAAAGCCTACGACAGAACATGGCGATACGGGATCCTTCGTGATCTTTTTAACCTAGGCTTTCGCGGGAATCTCCCTATTTTTATTAAGAACTTCCTCGCCATTCGACTTTTTCAAGTCCGAATCGGTGGGGTACTCTCTAGTTTTTATGTACAAGAAGAGGGTGTACCCCAGGGCAGTGTCCTGAGTGTCACCCTCTTTGCTATAAAAATAAATGACATTCTTAGTCAACTGCCCCCTTCTGTGAAAGGTGATTTATATGTTGATGACTTCCGAATTATGTGTATGGGACAGGATATTCGTTTTATTGAAAGACAGTTGCAAATTGCAATCACCCATATTCTTAATTGGACTAATAAGAATGGATTTATAATTTCTCATGACAAAACCTCTTGTGTTCACTTCTGTAGACGTAGGGATCTGCATCCAGATCCTGAAATTTTTATTGGACCAACTCAGATTCCTGTTGTGGACAGTGTCCGTTTTCTCGGCCTCCAATTTGATAGTAAGCTAACCTTTTTACCACATATTTTACAATTACGGACAAAATGTGAAAAATCGCTTAACCTACTAAAGGTGCTTTCAAATACTTCCTGGGGAGCAGACTGTACTTCTCTCCTTAAAATCTATCGAGCCGTGATCCGTTCCAAAATTGACTATGCCTGCCAGGTCTATGGTTCCGCACGTAACTCTGTTCTTAAAAAACTTGACACTGTGCATCATAGCGCACTCCGTGTTTGCTCTGGTGCATTTCGTACCTCTCCAGTTTTAAGCCTTTATGTTGACTGCAATGAACCAGCATTACACCACATTCGTGAAAAGCCTTCTTTAGAACTTTATTACCGTATCCTTTCACATCCTGGCCACCCTCTTCATTCATACATTCTAAATACAGACAACGATATGCTTTATCAGCACCGACCATCTTGCATCCCATCTTTTGGTGTCAGAATTAGGAACATTATTGATAATACCCCTCTGTGTAGTATCGAGGTGAGTCCATGTCCAAATCATGTACACCCTCCTTGGAAACCTCGTAATGTTACATTGCTCCACCCTTTTAAAGGATATGATAAAAATAACTTGGCTCCAATTATTTTCCAACAATTATTTGCTGCACATAGATCAAATTTCAATAGTTACACTGACATCTATACAGACGGTTCCAAAACTGGAGATATTGTTGGTTGCGGTGTTTTTTGTGAAAATACTTCTCTCAGCTACCGGCTGCATTCGTCTACTTCTGTGTTTACAGCTGAACTTATCGCGATAGAGAGAGCCCTGTTGCACATTTCTCATCATCATAACACTTCCTTCATCATATATACCGACTCAAATAGCTCTATTGACGCAATCAAATCTTTTAAAAAGCATCCTTATGTCTCATCAATCCTTGATTTTTATAATAAGTTGACAAGACGTGGCCATAATATTTTATTTTGCTGGGTACCTGGACACATGGGTATTCCTGGCAATGAGAAAGCGGATGAGGCTGCAAAGCGTGCTCTTAATCTGTTGTGCCATAAAGTTCCATTCTCAGACGTTAAACTACTTATCAAACACTTTATTCATAATAACTGGCAAGAAAGTTGGAATTTAGAATGCAATAATAAACTGCACCACATCAAACCTACCATCATGACTTGGCCTCCGTGTTATCCAAGGAAAACAGATGTTCTTCTGACTCGTCTGAGAATTGGACATTCTAGAATCACTCACAAACATCTTTTACTTCGGGAGGATGCACCCATGTGTCCGCATTGTCATTTTGACCATCTCACCATTCATCATGTTTTAACTGACTGTCCGGGTCTCCGTCACTTATATAGAAGGTATTTTAACACATCCTCACCACTCTTGACAAACCTCATTGGGGAGGCACCTCATGGGGCACTATTCACTTTTTTAAAACACGCTGGTTTTTATTTTGAGATTTAGTTTTTATATGCTTCATAAGTCTGACTCTCTTTTTGACATCTGGATGGAAACCTCATCCAGCTATCTTTGCCTCATCTTTGCTTAACATCCATTTACTTTGCTTCACTGGGTTTCTATTTTACATTGTTTTTTACCCTTGTTTGACGTTTACATCTGGATGGGTACCCCATCCAGATGGCTTTTTTATTTCCATTGTATCTCATCTCATCAGTTCTTCTTGACTCGCTTTTTGTTTGGCGCAGCATGTCCCTAAAGGGATTTTGCGCCATAAAACTCAATACAACCAACCAATACAACCAACCGGTTCCGTGATCGGTGGGCGCCGTACTTGTATGGCGGTGGTTAGGAATGCACTGGGCGACTGGTGTCCTTTCGACGTAAGGGCGATGTAGGTTGGGAGAGCTGTAAAGGCTTACCTACGACAACCGAGTTCCACTGTGAAAGAACTAGTTTGGAGATGCTATCGAGTTTAATCCAACGTTCGAAAAACGTGGAAGTTTGTTGATAGTTTTCACCCTTTTGAGACCCGCGCCTAAAGTAACGGTAAGAAGGGTCGGTGACCAGGCCCGATGCCTGGCGTTTTAAACATTATCTCTCAAATATGCCTACAATATCAGACAATAAGACAAGCGATGTGGAGGCCCCACAAGCTAATAAAGAGAATTTTGATGCATCGAGCTCTATCTCAAAGGCTACTGTCAATCAAGGCAATAAATTATCATGGAGTGAGAGAGTCGAGGATTATGTTTCCACAACGGAATCTAAAAATCCCAACTCTCATGAAAGTAATACTGAAGAAAGATTCTTTGTTGTCAAACGCCAAGAAGGGAGTTTCGATAAAACATCGCCCTTTTAGATTAATAAATCTATCCAAGGACTGGTTGGCGAACCCAAAACAATAAAAAAACTCCGTACAGGTGAACTGCTAATTGAAGTAAGCAGTAACCAACAGGCATTAAACTTAAAAAAATGTACTCTCTTTGCAAACATTGCTGTCATCATATCACCACATAGAACCTTAAACTCATCTCGCGGAGTGATATCAGAATATGACCTCTTGCATGTAACCGAAGATGAAATAGTGGAAAACTTAAGGGAACAAAATGTCATAGGAGCTAGACGAATAAAAATCAACCGCAAATATGAACAAATTCCAGCTAACCAAGTACAAATACCTACCAAGCATATTATACTGACCTTTAACACTCCCACCTTGCCCAAATATATAAAAGCTGGATATTTATCATGCTCTGTCAGACCGTACATCCCAAACCCACTGCGTTGCTTTAACTGTCAACGCTTTGGGCACTCAAAAACATCATGCCGAGGTAAAGAAACCTGTGGTCGGTGCAGTACAGTTGGCCACGAAAGTGGGCAATGCAATGCGCCACCTTGTTGTGTCAACTGCAAAAAAGATCATCCATCCTATTCTAAATCGTGTGAAATGTGGAAAATTGAAAAAGAAATACAGACAATACGCACAAGACAAAATATATCATACCCTGAATCCAGAAAAATAGTTGAATCCAGAACTCCCAAAGTTGGTGTATCATATGCTGATACCTTATCTAAAACCGTCCATAAAACTTATAAACCTATGGCAACTCAAACTGAACTCACAACTAAACCTAATTGCCAACCTAATCAAAAAGAAAACAACCTGTCTAATAATTCAGGTAAGACAAATAGATCAACGCAATCTGCTCCTCCTAATTCACAAAACTCTGTTCCTCCTAAATCATCTACAAATGCTTCTTCAAAATTGTCACAATCTTTTATTTCGAAACCTCCACTCCATAATAGAGGCTCTCAAAATACAACTAAAACACCATCTGTGAAACCAAACCGTAAATCTGATGCAGAATAATTTAACCTACCAACAATTAAAGCCACTAGTTCATCTGAAAATACAGCCAAAAGGAAAAAGAGTAAAACATTCAAATATAAAACCTAATCAATACAGAATGATAAAATGGAAGAAGATGATGCTTTAGCTCTTCACCCAGAACCGGGTGAAGAATTTAACGAGGGAGATAGTATGTCCACTACCTCCGAATAAAATACCGCAGATAAACTTCTTAAAAAAAACAATTTAATCATGTCTAATATTATCTCATGGAACTGCCGTGGCTATCATAATAAACTTGACGAAATCCGTAATATTCTATCCGACCATCAGCCTTTATGTTTAGCTCTGCAGGAAACCCATCTAAAACCTACTGACAAGCGAAATTACGCAACTATGCTACCTACAGAAAAGATTTTACAGGCAATGAAAGAGCTACTGGTGGAGTGGCTCTTTTCATCTCTCGCAGTTTACCTCACTCTCATGTTTTACTAAACACAAACTTACAAGCTGTTGCAGTCCGTGTTCATGTAAAACGTCTCATTACAATCTGTTTTATTTATTTACCACCCCATCAAATTATTCAGTCAGCACTACTTCAGGATCTAGTTCTCCAACTCCCCACTCCTTTCATCATCATTGGGGATTTTAATGCTCATAGCCAACTCTGGGGGAATTCTGACTCTAATCAACGTGGTGACATAATAGAAAAATTAATTTCCGACAATGGCTTATGCCTACTCAATAATGGTGATCACACATATTTTCATGAACCGAATCGCACCTTTCATGCCATAGATCTCACTATTTGCTCCCCATCTATATATCCGTATTGGACCTTCTGGGTCTCTAATGACCTGTACGGCAGTGACCACTTTCCCACTTTTATCTCGCAGACAACTCCTCACACGGATTCTAATAATTGCTAAACGCTACGTCTATGACAGAGCCAACTGGCGAACTTTCACAGACCTTGCAAAAATTACAAGTGAAATGATATAAGGTGATATCGACGATGCGCTTGATAATATCACCCAATGTATTATCAATGCTGCAGATATTAGCATTCCAAAATCACTTTCTACCCCAAAGCACAGGAAACCATGGTGGAATGATGACTGCAAAAAGGCAAAAAAAAAAAATCAACAGAAGGCTTGCGGTATCTTCCGGAGGTATCCCAATAATACTAATTATATTATGTACAAAAAAGCAAAGGCTGATGCTAGAAGAGTGCGGCGTAAAAGCCAACGTGAATCCTGAATGCAACACGTCTCCAATATAAACAGTAACACCTCAAGTAAAGTTCATTGGAAAAAAGTAAAAAATTGTATGGGATTATATTCTGAAAATCATATCTCAATCTTAAAACACAACGGCCAAACAATAGCGTCTCCCAAAAATATAGCTGAGACAATAGCTAGTACCCTCGCTTCCAATTCTAGCTCTGACTCTTACCCAGAACCTTTTTTATCATACAAAAGGCAAACGGAAAATACCAGCATGAATTTTAACTCTCGCCATTCTCATGATTACAATCTCCCATTTACTATTCCAGAACTCTTAAGCTGCTTGCAAAAGAGCCGGTTATCTGCCCCAGGACATGATGGCATCACATATACCATGCTAAAACATCTTTCTTCCACCTCTCTCAATAACTTACTTATTTTTTTCAATAGAATCTGGATTGAACAAACTTTCCCTAATGTCTGGTCTAAACCCATTATCATTCCTTTTCCTAAGCCAGGGAAAGACTCCAGTGACCAAAACAATTACAGGCCTATCGCACTCTCTAGCAGCCTCTGCAAACTTATAGAAAAAATGGTTAATTGCCGCCTGGTGCATGTTCTTGAATCAAATAATTGCCTTGCAGCCTTCCAAAGCGGATTTCGGCGTGGTAGGTCCACTATCGATAACCTCATTCTTTTAGAAACCTATATACGGACTGCTTTTTTAAAACGACACCATCTGGTCTCTGTTTTTTTCGACATGATGAAAGCCTATGACAATACATGGAGGTATGGTAACCTTCGCGACCTTTTTAACCTGGACTTTCGTGGGAACCTCCCGATTTTTATTAAGAACTTCCTCGCCATTCGAATTTTTCAAGTTCGAATTGGGGGGATTCTCTCCAGTTTTTATGTACAAGAAGAGGGTGTACCGCAGGGCAGTGTTCTGAGTGTCACCCTCTTTGCAATTAAGATAAATGATATACTGCAACAATTACCCCCTTGTGTGCAGGGTACACTATATGTTGACGATTTTAAAACTTTATGTAAAGGACAAGATATGCGTTTTATTGACAGACAATTACAAATTGCTATCAACCGTATTATTCAATGGACAAATAAAAATCGTTTTATTATTTCCCAAGACAAAACTTCTTGTGTGCATTTCTGTAGACGGAGGGATCTGCATCCAGATCCTGAAATTTATATTGGAGCATCTCAAATTGCTGTTACTGATTGCATTCGGTTTCTTGGCTTATATTTTCATAAAAAATTCACTTTCTTGCCACATGTTTTGCAGTTACGTAAAAAGTGCGAGCAATCACTTAATTTAATTAAGGTGCTTTCAAACACTTCTTGGGGAGCAGACCGTGGTTCTCTCTTGAAAATTTATCGCTCTATAATCCGCTCCAAAATTGATTATGCCTGCCAGGTTTATGGTTCCGCACGTAATTCTGTTCTTTAAAAACTTGACACAGTGCACCATAGCGCACTCCGTGTTTGCTCTGGTGCATTTCGTACCTCTCCAGTTTTAAGTCTTTATGTTAACTGCAATGAACCAGCACTACACCACATTCGTGAAAAGCTTTCTTTAGAACTGTTTACCGTCTCCTTTCACATCCTGGCCATCCTCTTCATATATACATTTTAAACACCGACATTGATATTCTTTATCAGCATCGACCATCTTGCATCCCATCTTTTGATGTCAGAATTAGAAAAATTACTGATAATAGCCCACTGAGTAATATCAGGGTGAGTCCATGTCCATTGCATGTACTCCCTCCTTGGAACCCTCCAGATATTACATCGTTCCATCCCTTTAAAGGATATGATAAAAACAACTTGGCCCCTGCAGTTTTTCAACAGTTATTTGCTGCACACCGAGCAAATTTTAATGGCTATACTGACATTTATACAGATGGATCTAAGAGTGGTAATACTGTTGCTTGTGGTGTATTATGTGACAACACTTCATTAAGCTATCGTCTTCATCCTTCTATCTCTGTCTTTACATCTGAACTGATTGCAATAGAGAGAGCCATAGTGCACATATCTCATCATCATAGCTCATCCTTCATTATATATACAGACTCAAATAGTTCTATTGACGCTATTAAATCTTTTAACATTGATCCTCTTGTCTCATCTTACTAGATTTTTATAACAAATTGACAAGGCGTGGTCATAATATTTTATTCTGCTGGGTACCTGGACACATGGGTATTCCTGGCAATGAGAAAGCAGATGAGGCGGCAAAACGTGCTCTTAATCCGTTACACCATGATGTTCCTTTCTCAGACGTTAAACTACTTATAAATATTTTTATTCAGAATAAATAGCTAGAAAGTTGGGATCTAGAAAACAATAATAAACTGCACCATATCAAACCTCTAATAATGACCTGGCCTCCGAGTTATCCAAGAAAAACAAATGTTATTCTGACTCGTCTGAGAATTGGACATTCAAGGATCACTCATAAACATCTTTTACTTCGGGAGGATGCTCCCATGTGTCCACATTGTCATTTTGATTACCTGACCATTCATCATGTTTTAACTGACTGTCTGGGTCTCCGGCACTTATACTGAATTTATTTTAACTCATCATCACCAATCTTGACAAAACTCATTGGGGATACTCCTCATGGGGCACTCTTCACTTTTTTAAAACATGCTGGATTTTATTTTGAAATATAATTTTTATATCTTTCTTTGGTTTAACTACAACTAGAAATGTTTTCTACACTTTTCTGACATCTGGATGGGAGCCCATCTAGACTGCACTTTTGCATTTTTTTTATTTAAAATCTTTGTACTCTGATAGTTTAGATTTCCTTATTCATCTATACTTGTCTGATTGCATCTGGATGGGCCCCTTCCAGAATGCTTTTCTCATTGCTCTTCAAATTTATGTGTTTAATCTATTCTTTTTTTGCGCAGCATGTCCCTTAAGGGATTTTGTGCCTTTAAACATCATTCAACCAACCAACTGATAGTTGTATCTTTTGTTTGGCTTGTTTTTTTTTAATATAAAGTAGGTAATATTTAATCAAACTTGTGCAATTCTGAAGCCCTGAAAAATTTTGCCTTCCCTGTAGAAAATGTCAAAGTTGAAAGTCTTAAATACCATTTTTCATAAAATGTGAAATGCGAGTATGTTCAGGGTGTTATATTTTGAAAGCGACAACATTCCAAAATTTTGTTTTCACAAAGTGGTAACATAACAATATCTGCTTAATAGAATTAACTAGTTTCCATGGGGCACTGTTGCTTTCCAGTGTTATGTTGCCACAAAATGCAAGCGAAATGATGTTTTTGCCCGTTTTGTGCACTTATTATGTTTAATCAACAATACTTCCAAATGTTTCTTATTGAACATGAAATTTTACTATTTGGGGAAGCTAACGAATACAGAAATTAATTGGGATATTAATGCTGTTGGTAGATATAATTAGTTCATAAGTTGCGAAATCTGCAACTTTACAGTTAGGCCTGTCTTAAAAATGAATCGGAGCAGAGGAAAACAAAATGTATCATGTAGTAGTGGTAAATATGTACTAGTACATAGAAGAGAAAAAAAGTGGGGTTTCATACCATTTTCAGAAAAAAGGACAAAAACAAAATTGCGAACAATGTAATTTTGTAAATTAGTACATGGGAAAACTGTTGTTAAACTTCACATAATAATAATAATAATAAAACATTCTGTAAATCAGAACACCTATTACTTGTTTATTCCTTGAAGCAATTTGCATTCAGTTTTAAAATCTGTTTTAGAAAGACCAAAAGAGTGCACATTCAATGGAATTGGGGCACATATTTTGGCACAAGATTTCTTCATCCTTATACAAGTAATGATCTTCTCCAGTGAGTGTATTTTTTCCATGCTTCTTTATACACTTCACCTTGATTTCATTATTCTTAATTTCAGTAATTTTTTGTGGATACCACATGTTATTAAATAAAACTGTAACCCAGTCTGTGACGTTCTACTGACATCCATTGTACTGTAAAATGGATTTCGATACTTCCCGTACAGAAATATCTGCTTTATCTTCGTTAGCTTCATGAACATGCTGATATTCAGTATTATTTGATATAGAAAATTAACTGACCACATTATGACCAGAAAAAAATTCTGTTCTTTCACTTCAGGGCGTAAGGCAATATCTTTCGCAAAGCGAATACCGAAGTAAGGTACATGTATTTACTTTATATGGACACCCTAAGGAAAATTGATTTTTTTCACCCCCGTGTACACGTCATAGGGCTCCAAAAATATATGACCAATATCCCCGGACTGTTAACTATCATTATTAAAATTAGCGACCATGTAATTATTCTGGTTTAATTTTAATGATTAAAACAAAAATGTTTAAGGGGGTCTATATAAGGAACCAGGTGTCCCTATTACGGACATGCATGTTCATATTAGGGACAGGTGGCTCCTTATTGACCTACTACACAGAGTGTATGTGAGATACACTCTTCCAAGGGATTTTAGAGGAGAGGGGATAAAATAAATATATCTTAAAGTATTGCGGGGGAAGGGGGGCACAGTAAATATCTTCAGAACATGCACTTTAGAAAGGCGGGGGAGGGGGTTGTCATTTTCGCTTGTGGCTCTTCGAAGAACTATGCAAAGTACCTCAGTTACTACAAAATATTATGAAATAATATAGTTGGTTTTGCTTAGCTTTATTGCATCTGTCTGCAGAATTTACATGTGTTATTACTCAGTCCTCACAGGATGGACAAATAAAAACTTCTTCATCATGGGCAGTAAGTCCCACACAGTCCTCATGGACGTATCTGCCGCATGTGATGCACATCCGCATGTCTGCAACAGCATCAATACTGCATAAGAAGCAGTACCAGTTCTCCTTTGTTGAGGAAGTCATATCGCTGGTACTTGCGATTTCGCCAAGAGATACCCTACTGAGAGTAGGCTTCCTTTGATTTTTCTGCAAAGGCTTTTTGGAGGATTTTTTCTTGGAGGAAATTTATCGGGGGATTGTTCAGATGACATTAAACAGATATTTTACATTTTTGTGAATTTGAAGATTCACTTGCTGTAGTTCCAATGTGGACATAAGGTCTCCACATTGGGAATCGGGCATAGTTTTACTAAATCTTGTAATAAATAAAAAAATATTTTAAAGCAATATATGCAATAGCAATCGAAAATACGTTTAATCAGCTTTCTAAAACACTCCATTTTCACGACCTTATGTCACTGTAGTTCCAATGTGGACATAAGGTCTCCATATTGGGAATCGGGCATAGCTTTACTAAATCTTGTAATAAATAAAAAAATATTTTAAAGCAATATATGCAATAGCAATCGAAAATACGTTTAATCAGCTTTCTAAAACACTCCATTTTCAATATTTAAACCAATTTTACCATATATAATTAGTATTTGAACTTACCTGTAATTACGATCAGCACACCACGAAGCAATAAATTTCCTTGCAAATGGCGAACAGCGCGCTTTTTTGCGCTTTGCAGGCTTAATTATCTTTTTAACTGCTTTTCTTCACGGACATGTAGCTCCATCTCTCGATCAAAATTGTTATTTTAAAAGATATTAGGGGTGTTCATATTGTGAGCACTGTCCATATTGGGTACAAGTAACTTACTGCCACACTTTGAATCCAGTTTTTGTGGCTTCTGCAGAATGATGTGCACTAATATTCTCAATTTTCTGATTTTTATAACGGCTGTTTGAATCATTCATTTCAATCATAGACACCTTGGAGTTTCGGATACCACTCATGTACAGTAAGATATTCTTTAGCTTTTGTGCATTGCTCATTCTTACCAGAATTTAAGTAGACAGTACAACAGTGCTGTGCATTTGCAGCTTCACGATCACACTGATCCTTTCCACGTTGAGGCTCGTTTTAATCATGCCGCATTAATTTTAATGTATACGTTTGTAGTACTGTAATTTCTAACGGAATATGTCCATTTCTACTGTCGCAACCAGCCTTATCCGGTTTCATATAAATGACGAATGGCCAGAAGAGACTGTCTTCAAATATCTTTTAAATATTTTGTTGTGCATCACAAAAGGTGAGCAAGTACTATGTTCATCGAACTTGGTACTGCATTATGAATGCATTGTAAATCATACCACAATTCTACCTAAAAGATTTCATTTTTAATGGCTATAACTTTATTTTTAATGACATGTTATGGCATGGCAAAGATATCGATATATTCTGGGCAGATTGAAGTATGACTGTTAAAATTTTCACAAACCTGATTCAAGTTGACATCATTCGGATCAATCACTGATGCATTAGATTAATTTTAATACAATTATTCTAATTGGTACATAAATCATATTGGATGTAAATTTCCTTCTGGGGAAAGATGTCCGGACCAGGATTCGAACCAGGGATCTCTTGGCTGAAGCCGCCAATGCTCTACCATCTGAGCTATCCCGGACGAATCTGGTGGAACATTTTCACCCAGATAACCTTACTGATTATAGCATCTGGTTTGAAATCTGGTTCGTAGCAGCTGCGATCATCCGTGATGCGCAATCGCACCCCAGGGAATAACTCTGCGTGTTCTTCCACTATGACTTTCGATAATGTATCCCGGAAGGTAGCTTTCACTGGCATAGCGTCTAACAAAATCACAGCTACCATAGTACCTCAAATTAAAGCGGGATTCGTCTGAATAAACGACTTGTTGCCAATCTGAATGCCGCTCTCTATGTTCATGAGCACATTGTAAGCGTACGCGTCGATGGTTTTGCGTGAGGGAGATCCTCTATAAAGAAGTACTTGCACGCTGTCTACGGTGCAGCAGACGGCGACGAATTGACGAAGCAGACAGCGATACACCCGTAGCAATTGACCAGTATATTGCCAACTGTCAAGATGAAGCTCTACGGTTCGTCGCCGCTATGCGAACCATGTGTCTATCATCGCGCGTTGACGTCGCCGTTCGAAGTCCCATATTTCCGAGTTGTCCGATTCTCGTCGGTCCACTGTTTACAAACCCGGATCACTCTGCTGCTGTTACGCCGCACACAAGCTACTATTGCACGATAGGAAAATCCTTCTTCACGAAGGCCGATGATTCATCCCCGTTCATATTCCTTCAGTTGTTGAAATTTCGTCCTCTTACGTCAAAGAGGCATGGTTACGTCTCACCCGACGTTTACCGTTAGCAGATAACCATAGACAAATTTCAACGTCCCGCTACAGGCCTCTATTTAGTCGGTTTCAGCAGCAGTCCAGAGGGCACTACTCAGCCCACGCATACGTGGTGACTCTGAAATTTGAATCTTTTGCATAACACACTATGCATTCTCTGAAAGTTTCAGCTCTATCCGGTCATTCCTTCATGGTGTTGTAATTTCCACAATCATGATTGTATGACCTACTTCAACATAAAAAGAAATCAAGCCAATCAAAAATATAACTATCACACTTAGGTGCCAATAATTTGAAAAACAGACAAACTTCAAAATATTTTAACAGATATTACCAAAAATCCATTACTATGAAGACTTGTTAGTCATTTTAAAGATAGCAGTGCGTTGCAATTAGTGTTGCAATGTGTCCTGCTTAAATAAGGGCTCCAGATGCTCTGGACACCACTAATTTCTTAGTTTATTTTGACATCTTTAATCGCAAATAATTCTGCTATTAGATAAGGCGAAGAAAATTACTTTAAAATACTGGTGTGGTGAGCATTGGGATCACCGATTTACGTGGGACACCTAGCAACAATAGTTCCCAGTGTTACGAGCGAAAATGTCTATTTTTAGTTGACTGTGAAAAAAATATTGAATGTAAAGATCACATCATTATATCCAATATATAGATAAAATAAAAACGGGTAAGGGTGATAAAATAGAAAATTATATGGATTAACATCCAGTATTCTACACAACATAAATCAGCAACATCATTCAATTCATTGTAAAATTTTTATGTTACAAATAGGGTAGGGGAGCACACAGTGAGACATGGTACACAGTGAGACAACAGCCATTTTGACATATAGTTATAACTTTTTCTCCTAGTTGGAACACACACTGAACCACCTCATCTTATGCCACACGTGGATGTAGTTTCAGCACTTCAATTACTTGTCCGACAAGATAGTAAATAATTCTTTATTTTATAGTGGTTAAAGTTACATAAACGTCTATTTTGGAGTGTATTTCCTTCAATATGACATATATTTAATTAACCAAACTTAGCTAAATCTAATAATACACTTACTTCGGCAAAACGACAAATATTTTAAAGCGATGAAATTGATGTAATAGATGTGGCATCCATTTTGTTACAACATAACGAAAGTACACAGTGAGACACAGTTGTGGTACACAGTGAGACACCGTTGTGGTACACAGTGAGACGTGCATCATTGTGTATCTACTATGCGGTTCTGATGTAAAAAAATTTATTTATTAATAAAAGAAGGTTTCTATCTCTCTGTACATATGTGTGGGGGGGAGGAGGGGTGGATTGCGATGGCTATTGAAATCTACTAAACGTAAGAGGCTGAAAATTTGCATGAAGGTAGCCCAATGTCTGCCATTGTCCACACGAGGCTCATAGTTCTAAATTTTTTTTTTAGGTTCGGAGGTGAGGGCAATTCTGCATCAACCGATAGCATCCCGTCTGTATCGACTCATGGAGAATTGTAAACCACCCACGTGTTTGCCGTGCGTGGCGACCCGTGTCCCTGGAAAGGGGGATCCTGGCAGTTGAGGAAAACCAACACACTGCTTTGGCCTCTGCTTCAGGTAGACGGGAGGTGCATATTGGTCCCTTATGCATCAATCGGCTGGTCAGCTGACTTGTCACTGGCTGGGGATCAAGCGAGCGAGTACTTACTAGCCATCTCATTAAGGGTGGAGACTGGCATAGGGATGTCTTGTGACCGTATAGGCCCTGGTTAGCACTGGTGCACAAATGTGCATCCCCTTGTAAGGCTCGGTAGTGGATGGTGCGGCCGGGGTCTGAATTCTATTTCTTTTCAATTATGGATGGAAATACTAACATTCCTTCTATTTCTCTCCCAAGTGGCGAGCAACAAAGTGTACATACTTTATTCACTCGTTTTTTTTTTGTAATTAAATGCACTGATAGTCTCTCAGATAGTTCTTTCAAAAAAACTTCACCTTTTCTTATAGCAAAAACATTTGTCTGTTTTAGGTGATGGTCACTCGCTCAAAAAATTGCAGTCTGGGGACTTACTGGTTGAAGTTTCTTCAGCCAGGCAGTCACAACTTCTGTCAAATTGCAATACTTTAGGTACTTTTTCTGTCTCTGTTAAAGCACATCAAACTCTTAATACTTGCCGTGATGTAATATCTGAACCAGATCTTTTATTTTCTACAAAAGAACTTCTAGCTAATTTAAGCGATCAAAATATCATAGATGTACGCCGTATCACTATCCGTCGAAATGTGCAAATACTTCCTACTAAACACATTATTCTAACTTTCAATAGCCATATTTTACCTACTACAATTAAAGCTGGTTATCTAAACTGTCCAGTTAGGCCTTATATCCCTAATCCTCTGCCTTGTTTAAGTGCCAGCGTTATGGGCATACTAATACTACCTGTCGTGGATCTGTTACTTGTGCACGCTGTGCAGAAGTCGGCCATGACGGTAAAACTTGTGAAAAACCAGAACGCTGCGCTAATTGTAAAGGTGACCAAACATCGTACCCTCGTTCTTGTCCTAACTGGATCCGTGAAAAGGAAATTCTTGCAGTTAAGATTACTCAAACTTTCCTACCCTGAAGCCCGTAAAATACTTCAATCCAGGACCCCCTCTGTTGGGGTATCTTACTCCAGTATACTTAAAGAGCAATCAAAACCTGTAAGGCACATACGCACCCAGACTGACACCTCCCATCCTCCAACTAACTCAGCTAAAACGCAATCAAGAACCACTTCAAATAAAGAAACCGGTGATGTCAGTTGCGGTTCTAAATGCTATGCTACCCCACTATTAGAACGTTGGCTACCATCGTCAAAACCTGTTATAATAGAATAGAAATCTAGTCAGTCACAAAAATCTGCGGTTCAACCGAAAAAGTCATCCGAACGTCAGGTTAAGACTAAGTCTGTTAAATCTAAAAAAAAAACACCACAGAAAACCAATACTCGTCAAACTGTGAAACCGAGCAAAAAAACTTGCGTTCAGAAAGAAACCAAGTCAATCCGGGGTTCTTCACAGTGGAACAATGAAGAAAAAGAACAAGAATGGGCTAAATCCATCTGTTACTAATGTAAAGGATCCGAAGCAGTTGCAGAAATATGTGGACGAATCAATGGAAATGGAATCGGATGACTCAAGTGTTGATGATGAAAATAGTTTTTGAGGAATTTCTACCTAAGTGATTTTACACTGTTTTTTACTCATGTTATTTTTAAACTCTTCTTTGTATGTAGTATTTGTACATCATTTTAAGCTTTGTGTATATTTTAAGTTATTACTTTATAACTCCGCAGTTTTTAATACACTTGACTTTTAACTGTAAACTTTTGATTCTTTTAAATCGTTTTACTTACACATGTTACTATTTCCATTAATTTGTTTTGTTCACCTTTTTTTTAATTGTTTTTTTTTACTCAAATTTTTGAGTTATATATATTTTCTCATTATAACTTTGTCTTGGCGCAGCATGTCCCTAATGGGACTTTGTGCCATAAAACCTCACACAACCAACCAACCATAAACTTCAGAAAATTATTGATAATGTAAAAATGTATGATTTATGAAAATATATACATTGTCTCACTGTGTAGGGGAGACCGGGGGAATGGCGACACCTTAAGGGAATTTAAATTTTTTCACCTCGAAAAAATGTTTATTTTTTAATAGTAAAAATTCTAAAGCTGAATCATGATCTTTAGTATCTGTGTAAATTTAACCGTAATCGTAACTGTAAAGTAAGCATACATAAAAAAAATATTTTTTAAACCTCTGCACAGTGGCGGGATTACCCAGGACACTGGGGTAATTCCGCCACTGTACCGGGGTAATGCCGCCACTCTTTAATGACCTAGTACATGCATCAAATGGATACTAGGAAACACACAACTTACTGAAAATATCTAGAAAGCAATGTAATTGAGCAAAATAATGGTTAAGCTTACAATTTACTTCATATTGCAAAAGTCACTCTGCTGAATCGGCTCCACAACATTAAAATGAGGCCATTTCTCACCCGATTTGCATGGCGGCGGCATTACCCCGAGAGGACAATATGGCGGAAATCCTCAAGCAAAGCCGAAACAAGAACCGAACTTGTTCAACACATTACATCAAAATGTCGGCGAATGAATATAGTTTACGGGTCATATTATCTTAAAAATACCTAATGTTACAATAAAAGGTGCTTATCTCTACTCATTTGAAGCTCCAAAATAATAAGCAACTAAAAGAAAACTACATTTTTCACTAGAAAAAACGAACGACATACAACAAAGTCACTCTCACTTTAGGCACTGTTTATATTGTTGGCCGCCATAGTGCAGGCAAATTCACTATCTCAAACTGCCCTTAGTTTCTAAACTAGGTGGGGTGGCGGCATAACCCGGGTTGGCGGCATTCCCCCGGTCTCTCCTACCACTTGTGGTACACAGTGAGACAATTTTCGATACTCCGTTATGCTGCTTCTTTGCTTTTATAAATAACTTTTTTAAAACCATTTATACATTAATGTGTAGCGTATATGTGTAGCAAAAATTTTTTCAAAAGAATAAAACTCGTTGTCATTCGTTAAGTAATAATAATTTTCGTCTCACTGTGTACTACCCTCCCCTATTTTCCGAAACAAACCTCAGGCCTTTGGATTTTATTGTTACGAACATGTACGTATTATAATAGACAAATATTAGAAAGAATTGGGTTATGTTACTGTGCAATTTATGCTAAAGAGGGAGATCACCTTGAAACTTCCCCCCCCCCCAGAGGGGATACCTTCTTTCGTATTCACTGGCTTAGCAACATGAGCGATCTTTCTCTTTTCCTTTTCCTAGCCATTCTCTTGGCTTTCTTTCCTCTTTGTTTCACTCTCATTGTGGTTTACTCTTCGGAGGTGAGGACAATTCTGCATACGCCTGTCTATAATCCTGTCATATAATCCTGTCTACATCGAGCTCTGAAGAAATAAACACCGCCCCCATGTTTGCCGTTCGTGGTGACCCGTGGCCCTGGAAATGGGAATCCTGGCAGTTGAGGGAAACCAACACATTTTTTGGCCTCTGCTTCAGGTAGACGGGAGGTGTATATTGTCCTATATGCATCAATCGGCTGGTCAGGCTTTGATAGCCTGTGAGCTAAAAATATTACTTTCAAGTCGAGGATATACACAGAAATCGTACGCTTCTGTAGTGGAACCAGCTTAAATGCACACAAAACTGAGACAAGAAATAGGAGCACTATCACACTCTCCGCTATTTTAGCATGAAACAAGTGTAGTGCTATAGCGTTTTCCTGAATTTTGGCACATAACAAGAGGAATGCTATCGCGCTCCTCCGCACTCAAACGGTTAACCCGGGAGAAGATGCGCAGTGTATGGCGTAACCCAACATTTACAAAAACTATCATCGCCTTTTTAACCTCTTCAGGGACGATTTTTTTATGGTGAGAAAAAATTACTTTTTTAAGATTTTCATTTTAAATTAATAGGAAAAAAAAGCAAAAAAAGGGAAAGACAATACAAATAAAAAAAATAGCGTCCACTTTGTGGTTGTTGAGCGTTAATTGTAATTTATGGGTGAAATGATTTCTTATTAGGGGAAAGTTGGGTAATGACGCTCGGCGGGCAATCCAGCTCACCCTGATATCTCTAAACAGAATAGAATTGAAAACGTACAATCGGTACCTGTACCGGCACCTAGCGAACTTAATCGTAAGTTGCCAGTATGGATATAGTGACAGTCGGAAGGAAAGAATTTTTGTGTTCTCACGTTATTAGTTTCCCCCAGGGGGATACCTTCTTTAGGTATTCACGGGCTTCGCAACCCCGGGTTCCTGAGCGATCTTTCTCTTTTCCTTTTCCTCTTATTTCTCTTGTGTTTCTTTCCTCTATGTTTCACTCTCGTTGTGGTTTCCTCTTCGGAGGTGAGGGCAATTCTGTATGAGCCGATATCATCCTGTATATCGACTTGTGGAGAATTGTAAACCACCCACGTGTTTGCCGTGCGTGGCGACCCGTGTCCCTGGAAAGGGGGATCCTGGTAGTTGAGGGTAACCAACACACTGCTTTGGCCTCTGCTTCAGGTAGACGGGAGGTGCATATTGGTCCCGTATGCATCAATCGGCTGGTCAGCTGACTTGTGTCACTGGCTGGGGATCAAGTGAGCGAGTACTTACTAGCCATCTCGCTAAGGGTGGAGACTGGCATAGGAGTGTCTTGTGACCGTATGGGCCCTGGCTAGCACTGGTGCACGAGTGTGCATCCCCTTGTTGGGCTCGGTAGTGGGTGGTGCGGCCGGGGTCTGAATTCTTTTTCTTTTTTTCAATTATGGATGGAAAAACTAACATTCCTTCTATTTCTCTCCCAAGTGGCGAGCAACAAACTGTGCAGACGTTATTCACTCGTTTTTTTGTAATTAAACGCACTGATAGTCTCTAGGATAGTTCTTTCAAAAAAACTTCACCTTTTCTAATAGCAAAAACATTTCAGTCTGTTTTGGGTGATGGTCACTCGCTCAAAAAATTGCAGTCTGGGGACTTACAGGTTGAGGTTTCTTCAGCCAGGCAGTCACAACTTCTGTCAAATTGCGATACTATAGGTACTTTTTCTGTCTCTGTTAAAGCACATCAAACTCTTAATACTTGCCGTGGTGTCATATCTGAACCAGATCTTTTATTTTCTACAAAAGAAGAACTTCTAGCTAATTTAAGTGTTAAAAATATCATAGATGTACGCCGTATCACTATCCGTCGAAATGGGCAAATGCTTCCTACTAAACACATTATTCTAACTTTCAATAGTCATATTTTACCTTCTATAATTAAAGCTGGTTATTTAAACTGTCCAGTTAGGCCTTATATCCCTAATCCTCTGCGTTGTTTTAAGTGCCAGCGGTATGGGCATACTAATACTACCTGTTGTGGATCTGCTACTTGTCCACGTTGTGCAGAAGTCGGCCATGACGGTAAAACTTGCGAAAAACCAGAACGCTGCGCTAATTGTAAAGGTGACCATACATCGTACTCTCGCTCTTGTCCTAACTGGATCCGTGAAAAGGAAATTCTTGCAGTTAAGATTACTCAAAAACTTTCCTACCCTGAAGCCCGTAAACTTGTTGAATCTAGGACCCCCTCTGTTGGGGTATCTTACTCCAGTAAACTCAAACAACAACCAAAATCCGTAAGGCACATCAGTACCCAGACCGACTGCTCTTTTCCACCAAATAATACATCTATGACACATTCAACCAATACTTCACCTAAAAAAACCCGGGACGTCTCTCTTGGTTGTAAATGCTATGGTACCCCATTATTGGAACGTTGGCTACCATCCTCAGAACCAGTTACAATAGAATATCAACTTACTCATTCACAGAAATCTCCAGTTGGATCCAAAAAGTCATCTAATCATCAGACTGAAACTAAGGTTGCTTCATCTCCAGTTCTATCATTACAGAAACCTAATTCTCCCCAAACATCATCAGTTAAATCAAAAATATCAACCGAACATAAGACAAAAAAAACGCCAGCTACAGATAAAAGCAAATTAGTGAAACCTATTGTTTGTCCAACTCCGAAAGCAAATGAAAAAACTTTCGCACAAAAAGAAAGAAAGAAACCTCCAACTCAAATCTCTTCACAGTGGAAAACTGTGAAGAGAAAAGGCAATAAATCATGTCTTAGCCCAGCAATAACTAATATTAAAGATCACAAACAGCTGCTCAACTATGCAGAAGAGGCTATGGACTCTTGTAGTTATGACTGATAACGATGACAATAATACAGTTTTTGAAGTTATTCATCCTACGTAGCTTTATATTGTTTTAAAATTTTGAATTATAACTTCGTTCTTAAAGCAGTATTATATAACATTTTATGCTTTATTTCTTGAACATATAACTTTTCATAACTTTAGAGATATTAGAATTTTTTAATTTAAATATTATAGTGTTTTAACTATTTTTTGTCTTTTAATACCTTGTGTATTGTCGCTTTCATTGTGCATTATTTTTAATTACTTGTATCATCACATTGCTTTCTTCATTTTGCTTTGTTTTTTCACTTTTATATCTCTGACAATCTTTTAATGTAACTTTTAATTTTGAACTATGTTTTACTCCTTAAATTTTTCTTGGCGCAGCATGTCCCTATGAGGACTTTGTGCCATAAAACTCTAATCAACCAACCAACCACGTTATTAGTTTGCAGTTGTTTTATTATAAAATTCTGCAACATCGAACTTGAAAATAAGTGTACACTGTTATTTTCAAATGTTAATTTACTCATTATGTCTACAAAATATATACATTTAGCTGTACATTCATTCTTTCATTTTTTGTGGTCCTTTGTTATGCCAATGCTGCTGATTCCAGCATTCCAAAAACATCATCTAACTACAAGAACAGAAAACCTTGGTGGAATAGCGATTGCCAAAGTGCAAAGAAAAAACAACAGAGGCCTTGGGGTCTCTTTCGGAGATACCCAAATAATACTAACTATATAGCATTTAAAAAAGCAAAGGCAGAAGCTAGACGAGTGCGACGCAAAAGCCAACGGGAGTCCTGGATTAACTATGTATCAAGCATAAACTCCAATACTTCAAGCAAAGAACTCTGGGTAAAAGTAAAAAAATGTTTGGGCCTTTACTCTGAAAATCATATTTCTATTTTAAAGCATAATGTTCACACCATCACTTCTCCTAAGAACATTGCTGAGACAATATGTAGTAACCTAGCATCTATTTCAAAATCAGACGCATATCCGGAGCCTTTTTTATCTTACAAACCACAGACGGAAATGACCAGAATTAATTTTAATACTCATAACTCATTTTCATACAATCAACCATTTATTATCTCAGATCTTTTAAATTGTTTACAAGACAGTCACTTATCTGCTCCAGGTCACGATGGCATCACTTACATCATGCTCAATCATCTCTCACATACTTCACTTAACAATCTGCTTTCTTTTTGTAACAGGATTTGGACAGAGCAGCTTTTTCCCAATGCTTGGTGCAGGGCTATCGTTATTCCTTTTCCTAAGCCAGGAAAAGATGCTACTAATCCAAATAATTATAGGCCGATCGCACTTACTAGCAGCATTTGCAAATTGCTTGAAAAAATGGTCAACTGCCGCCTTGTTCATGTTTTAGAAACCAACAATTGCCTTGCCGCTTTTCAAAGTGGATTTCGACGTGGTAGGTCTACTATCGATAACCTAATTCATTTGGAACATCACATCCGGACAGCCTTTTTAAAACGCAACCATTTGGTGTCAGTATTTTTTGATATGGCGAAAGCTTATGACAGAACCTGGCGTTATGGGATCCTTCGTGACCTTTTTAACTTGCTCTTTCGTGGGAACCTTCCAATTTTCATCAAAAACTTCCTCACAATTCGACTTTTTCAAGTTCGAATTGGTGGAATTTTATCTAGTTTTTATGAACAAGAAGAGGGTGTACCTCAGGGCAGTGTCCTGAGTGCCACCCTCTTTGCAATCAAAATAAATAACATCCTGAATCAACTACCCCCTTCTGTGAAGGGAGATTTATACGTTGATGACTTCAGGATTATGTGTATGGGACAGGATATGCGTTTTATTGAGAGATAAGAATATTTTTGATTGCAATTTCCAGTTAACTGGACAAATAAAAATGGGTTTATTATTTCTCATGACAAAACTTCCTGTGTGCACTTCTGTAGATGTAGGGGTCTGCATCCAGATCCCGAAATCTTTATTGGCTCTTCTCAAATCCCCGTTGTAGACAATGCTCGTTATCTAGGCCTTTATTTTGATAATAAACTGACTTTTTTACCACATGTTTTACAACTAAGGACAAAATGTGAAAAATCGCTTAATTTACTTAAAGTGCTCTCAAATACTTCATGGGGAGCAGACCGTACATCTCTCCTCAAAATTTACCGTTCTGTAATCCGTTCAAAAATTGACTATGCCTGCCAGGTCTACGGTTCAGCACGTAATTCTGTTCTTAATAAACTTGACACTGTGCACCATAGCGCACTTCGTGTTTGCTCTGGTGCATTTCGTACATCCCCAGTTTTAAGCTTGTATGTTGATTGTAGTGAACCGTCACTCCATCATATTCGAGAAAAACTCTCATTGATTCTGTATTACCGTCTCCTTTCGAATCATGGTCATCCACTTCATTCCTACATTTTAAATACTGACAATGACGTGCTTTATCAGCATCGCCCATCTTGCATCTCATCTTTTGGTTTAAGAATAAGAAACTTTATTGACAATAGCCCTCTGAGTAATATCGAGGTGAACTCATGTCACCCACATGTGCTACCTCCTTGGAAACCTCCTAATATTACTTCTCTCTATCCTTTTAAAGGATATGATAAAAATAACTTGGCTCCAACTATTTTCCAACAATTATTTGCTGCACATTGATCAAATTTCAATAGTTACACTGACATTTATACAGACGTTTCCAAAATTGGAGATATTGTTGGTTGCGGTGTTTTTTGTGAAAATACTTCTCTCAGCTACCAGCTTCATTCGTCTACTTCTGTGTTTACAGCTGAACTGATCGCGATAGAGAGAGTCATGCTGCACATTTCTCATCATCATAGCTCATCCTTCATTATATATACAGACTCAAATAGTTCTATTGACGCAATTAAATCTTTTAACAAGCATCCTCTTGTCTCATCCATACTAGATTTTTATAACAAATTGACAAGACGTGGTTATAATATTTTATTCTGCTGGGTACCTGGACACATGGGTATTCCTGGCAATGAAAAAGCAGATGAGGCGGCAAAACGTGCTCTTAATCCGTTACATCATAATGTTCCTTTCTCAGACGTCAAACTACTTATAAAACACTTTATTCAGAATAATTGGCAAGAGAGTTGGGATTTAGAAAACAATAATAAACTGCATCGTATTAAACCAACAATCATAACCTGGCTTCCGATTTATCCAAGAAAATCTGATGTTATTCTGACTCGTCTGAGAATTGGACATTCAAGAATCACTCATAAACATCTTTGACTTCGGGAGGATGCACCCATGTGTCCACATTGTCATTTTGATTACCTGACCATTCATCATGTTTTAACTGATTGTCCGGGCCTCCGGCACTTATATAGATTTTATTTTAATACATCTTCACCAATCTTGACAAACCTCATGGGGCACTCTTTACTTTTTTAAAACACATTGGTTTTTATTTTGAGATATAGTTTTTTTTATTGGCTTCATATGTGGGACTTTCTTATCGACATCTGGATGGAGGGCCCATCCAGATAACTTGTTTACTTGGTTTTACTGGATTTCTTTTTTACATTGATTTCTATCCTTGTTTAACGACTACATCTGGATGGGTTACCCCATCCAGATGGCTTTTCTATTTTAACTCATATTTTTTTTTTTTTTTTTTTTCGGTGTCATTTGTTTACTCACTTCTTTTTTTTCGCCTTTGTTTGGCGCAGCATGTCCCGTTGAGGATTTTGCGCCATAAAACCCAATACAACCAACCAACCAACCAGAGAACCTCCAAATCTAATCAGGTAAGCTCCTTATCATAATAAACCGGTATACCAAATTTGGAGCAAATCAAATAATTCTGCAAAAAAAAAAAAAAAAAAAAAAAAAATTCTAAATTAAGGTGGTGGACTAGCCCCCCTTTCCTCCTTAACAAATGAATCCCCAAAACGAATCAGGGAAGCTCCTTAACATAATTTATCGGTAACCAAATTTGGAGCAAAGCGAATAATTCTGCATGAAAAACCCGTTTATATAAATTAAGGGGGGTGGACTAGCCCCCCTTTATCCTTAACCAATGAACGCCCAAAACTAATGAGGGAAGTTCCTTAACATAATAAACCGGTATACCAAATTCGGAGCAAATTGAATCATTCTGCATGAAAAACCCATTTATCTGAATTAAAAGGGGTGGACTTAACCCCCCCCTTTTCCACCCTTTATCCTTAACCAATGAACTCCCAAAACTAATCAGGGAAGCGCCTTATCACAATCAACCTAGAAAAAGTTTTTTGAAGCAAATCGGATGTTTCTATCAAGAGTTATCGCGTTACGTACATACATACATACATACAGAACGGGCGGGCACATTAGCTCTCAGGCTTTGATAGCCTGTGAGCTAATAAAAGCCGTGATTAACTCATAGGATGTTGTTTTTGTACTAAACGTTTTTTACAGGAGTGATATAATAAAAATTCACGTATTCAAAAGTCTCTGGTGTTAGTACTAAAGTTCCAAACGAAACAAAATTTCAGTACTGTTTGTAGAAAAACTGAAATTTGCAAGTTAAACTATGAAAATTGAAAAAGCACCGGTCTGTGAGACCGGTAACATCAGTTAAAGGTTAATAAAATATTCATGTTTTGAGTAAAATTTGACTAGCTATTAAAGTTTTCCCTTAAGTGAACGCCATTCCCCTACTTTCCAGTAAATGAAAAATCTAACAGTAAATTTTTTACTTACATTTCTACAAATTATGGAAATTTAATATTTTTGATATTCTTTTCATCTAATATTTACAATTGTTTCAAATAATCCAACAATAATGACTGCCGAAAAATGACCTCACGCTTTATCTCTAACTGTACATCGGAAATAACATTATCATTGCAGCCAAACTATAAACTGTATTACTTCTCTTGTTGGGGGATTCTGAAGTGAATAAGTTATAAAATTTTTGTTCTTTTTATTATTGGCAGAAATTATAAGACACTAAAACGTCTGCATATCTAGAGCGTGAAGAGATTAGATTCTAGACAATTGTTAGAAAATCTGCGATAAAATAAGTTAAAAATTACTTTTCATAATACGGTGGTTACATAGGTAAAAACCGTAACGTATGGAAATAATGCCATACTGCTCGTGTGCTCCAGAATTAAAGGTTCTATTAAAACATTTAAAAAGAGAGAATTCAAAGCAAAGAAAAAATGACTTTATCATTCTTATTTTATATTATTTATACTTGCTTTTGTTCTTGTTAAAAATTCTTATGTGCTAAAACAAGTTAAACTAAAAGTTTCTTTCGAATAAATTTAAGGTAACTCAATGATTGATCATTTTCACTTGAAAGGAATGTTTTACGAAAAATAAATAAGATAAAGTGTGAATATCGGAAGGCAAAAAAACATGCTTCCTACATAAATATTGATCAACTTTTTTGAAATATTTAACGGAATAAGTATATGTAAATAGATATTTAAATTTGATTTTTTGCAGAGAATTTCCTTTTTTTTTATTGTTTATGTTATTTGTATCTTTTGATGTAAATTCGTCAGTTGTTTATTTTTGTGGTGCTCATTTATGTGTTTTACCATATGCCATTTTTAAAGACAAGTAGCCTAAAGTAAACACTGTTTAAATATTTTTGTTATCACTCCATTTACATTTGAATCGATAACACAGCATTTTATGTTTTAAGTAATGAAAGGAATTGTTTACATATTGTTGTGTGTTGTCGTACAATGAAGTCTGGGTGGAAAATCGAAAAATTTCGCACTAAAGATCAAGAGAACTAGAAGTCCAACAATTCAAAATTCGCTATCACAATGCCAAAATTAAATGACAATTTATGCCCATGATGAGGAATGTAAAGGTATATAGGAATATACACCCAAGTCTAATAAAGATCTATTTACGTGAAAATGTAACAGAATATTAAGTTTGATTAAATTCCGTGTGAGATAGGGTAAAGTGCCCATATTTCGTACCCTCTACTAATTTCGTCCCCCTTAACTTCTCCGCTTCTGCAAAAGTGGCGCCACTTACGACGCAAGGTATAGGAGACGGAAGGTAAAAGGGATCAGTGCTGAAAATTTCTTTCGGCTAGGCGCGCACATAAATTAAAGACGGCGAATTTCCTATTTTTAGAAGACCAGAGTTCTTATTACGTCGTTTGTAGAACGTTATTTACAGTACTGTAAGTATTTATTTCTTAGTCATTGCATGTATTTTACGTTCGTAAGAAGCTGACAGTAGCATAGAGTGAGTTTTAGGACGCTCAGTTCATCTTACGGGAACTGAAGATCCGTAATATCGAGAAGTAGCGTGGTCCCAGTTTCGTCCCCCTTGCAGTTTAATTTTCGTCCCGGGGGCGAAATTAGGAATGCTTTTTCATGACATTTTTTTTCAATTGTTTGGATGGCTAATGCATAGTTGCTAACCTCCTGATTTTTTGGATACCAGTAAAATCTTACAAAAATGTTTTCTTTATTTAATTGCGTTAAAACTGCGATTGTATAAAGCAAGTATTTCTGCATAAAAATATTGGTATGAAAAAAACTGGCATGTTGGCAACTATGCTAATATTTCGTTATTCTGCGACTAATAATTAGTACATTTCTTTGTGAATTACTTTAATGTAAATTAAATTACTTACTCATTTAGAAATAAATTTTGATTTAGTTATAAGTTAAGGCTCGGCGCGTATTTGATTTTTTCGGGGGACGTTATTGGGACCATTTTTTTTTCTTTTGCATTTTTTAGATACTTTTGAAAAAACAATTTTTCGCATTGTTAAAATTTTTTTGTGCGATATTTGCCTATGTTTCTATGTGCGTGGGTAGTTAGTCTATCTAAAATCCAAATTTGGTTGATTTTCACTGAAAATTACAACTTCCAAGGGCCTAAAAGTGACTGGGGGACGATAATAGGGCACATTACCCTATAGCTTTTTCCAAGAATCAGGAAAAATTCATCATAGCAGTGACACTTGTTGTGCGATTTACATCAAAACCTAATAAGCAACAACATTAGTCAACTTGTAACTGAATCAGAAATTTGAGGAAAATCCGTGCGTTAGTTCTTGACAGAGCTTTTGCGAAAATGGAGAAAAATGCAGCACAGCAGCGCCACCTGCTGAGCGATTTACACCAAAAACTAATCAGCACCAGTTTATATCAAAATCTAACAGAATCTAAAGTTTTGTAAAATTCCGTGCATTAGTTCTTGAGATAGAGGGCCACAAAATTTTCTCTCAGACTCGCAGGCAGAGTGACATTTACTAAAAATCAACGTGTTTGGGAGCTTCTAAAACGTATAAATCGATCGAAAACGGGAAGTTGAAATTTTTCAAGAATCGAACACATTCTTCTTGTATACATAGAATTAAGTAAAAATAGAAAATTTTTATACTTGAGCAATGACTAGATTTCTTTAACAATACATAGGGGAAAGTAGGGGAATGGCGCTCACTTAACCCGGGAGAACTCGCTAGTGAGAATGCCCAATTGCTTTTCTTTTATTTTACATTCATATAATATCAACTTTTTTGGTTGGCTTAGTATTTTCATTCACAAAAGAGGTAAAATAACTGAAATAACATTTTGAAATTTTAATTAAAATGAAAAATGGTTTAAATAAGTATCTTAAAAAAGTGCGACTGTGAGAGAAAATCTCATGCAGCGAGTTCTCCCGGGTTAAGAGAAAACATGAATAGCTAGTTAAATTTAGACAAAAAAAATTCAATATTTTATTAATGAAGCGTAATTCCAAAGCATAAAAAACAGTTTGCAATCAACTAATCTGTATAAAAGTTTAAGAATTTTTTTTATCGTTTTATTTAAATAACCTCCGATTGAGCGGTAATGCCAGACATGGTAGGGTAATTGCGCTCAGTTTCAATACAACATTTAAGTAAGACAAACGTCACATATGTAGTTGCGTGGGCTGTTCACACCACTGCAGACTTTTTACGACCACTTTACACATATTGTGACCACATATTGTGTTGCACATATAGTGCGCTACATTTTTTAATTTAGGTTTTTTGATTTTCACCACTTTTTTGAAATCGTAAAATTCTCCTTGTTTAATGACATATTAATTAAGGCGAAAACAGGGGAATTTTGCCATTTCAAAAAAGTGGTGTCAATCAATAAATTTGAATTTAAAGAGTTGCCCACTGGCAACATTTCTTCTGGAATTCCACGTGAGCTCCATTACCCGTTATCGCCATGTTGGGTTTTAATGCATTATAATTGGCGTAACAACGCACTACAAAAATAAATAAAAGCATGAAAGTACAGCTAAATGTATATATTTTGTACACATAACGCGTAAATTAATATTTGAAAATAAGAGTGGACACTTACCTTCAAGTTAGATGTTGTAGAATTTTATAATAAAACCACTGCAAACTAATAACCTGAGGTCACAAAAATACTTTCCTTCCGACGCACAGTGGAGTACTTGACCCAAAAACCTGGCCAAAAATGCAAAAATTAAAATTTCGTCAACAATTGTAAAAATCATATTTTTTAATAGGTAACTAATTGGTGCATCGAACTATGTCTACTTTAGGAACCCGAGTTATATCCGGTGGCTCCTGGCTTCAGCAGAAGAGGAAATTTCTTTATGAGAAGACGTGTTTTTTTTGTTGTTTTGTGGCATTGTTGTTATGCTTAATTATAATTTTTTTGTGGCTCAATGAATTGTTGAATTGAAACTAAACAGGGCTTACGTGTTTAACAATGGTCAGAGCTTAGTGTTAAACTATGTGTTAAATAGTTTCGTTTTTAATGTAATAAAAAAAACATTAAATGTGTAAAAGGGTTATTTTTAAAGCGTTTTTGGCTCTGATTTATACATATCGAAAGCTTTTTAAATGTGCCGCGCTTTCCCCAGCCATGTTTGAAATATATTCGTATTAGTTATAGTCTTGATTGTCAATTTCTGCAAAAAAATCTTCCGCATATTGTTGCCATTTTTTTATAATTTTTTTTTTCGGGATGACTATTTAAATGCTCTGTTTTGCGGCCACCGAATTGAAGAGATAAGAACTATATATTTACTGTCGTATTACAGGTTTTTAGCTCACAGGATATTACCGGAGATCTTTTGCACCTATATATTCTGTCTGTATATATGTACGTACGTACATATGTACGTATGTAGGTACGTACATACGCGTGCAACTCTATATCTTTTGATAGAAATATCCGATCGCCTACAAGTTGTATATACTTATTTACTGAAAAAGGGTTCCCTAATTAGTTCTTGGGGCTCATGTGTCTAACATAAGGAGAGAAAGGAGGGAATTAACCCTTTCGAGGGCGGTGTCCTTAAAAAAGAACACCTAATTTTAATTCTAAAACTGACAAACGGCACCAAAAAAATTTAATTAAAAATTTCCTTTTGTAATGTACAGTCGTGGGTAAAAAAAAGTAAACACCCCCTACTAACTCCTCAACAAATTATCGTAGAAGAAAGTTGCTGGTACCGAACGATTAGAAATAAAGTCTACTTTTAAATGATATAGATAAAATTTGCTTAGGGGGCCATCTACATATTAAAACGAGCCATAACTTTGTTTTTTCAATAGCAGTACACAATTCTGACAGCATAAATGAACTCTACACCCTTCAATTAGCCCAAAAACGAATTTTTATGCAATTCGTACCATAAGTTTCTAAGAAATTATTTTAAAATGAGCGTGTTTTAAGGGCTGTATCCAAACTGAAGTTCGGAACTCGAGTGTTAACCGAGAGAGCCCTCATCTTGATCAAGCACCTTAAGAAGTCAATGAAGCCTGCTAGATTACACGACAGCAAAAGAAATTTCAAAATATCTAGTCACTCCTATTATAGACGGCCCCTTAAACGATCATTTTGCCGTTTTTAAGCATAATTTGAAAACTACTTGGAAGAAAAATGTGAAATTTTGGATTTCCATAAAGCAGGGCTTAATAAATCTAATTGCATCAAAAAATTTGCAGGTTGCAATTGATAATTTTTTCTTGAATGTGAAGTTATGGTTCGTTTTAATATGTAGATGGCCTGTAAGCAAATTTTATATACATCAGTTAAAAGTAGACTTTATTTCCAATCGTTCGGTACCAGTAACTTTCTTCTTACGATAATTTGTTGAGGAGATAGTAGGGGGTGTTTACTTTTTTTTTCCCACGACTGTACATGAAAATAAACGGAGTTATTAGAAAATATGCAGTTGCTTATCAACTAAAAAGAGCAAGCCATACAGTAGCGAGACCCTACAACTTTTTCTTCCAGTAATGTCTGATGGTAGTCCCGATAAAATCCAAGAAGAGAGTGATAAATAAGTGTTCTGAAGAATCATTTTGAAACTGGTAATATATTAAATGCATTCAAAAACTAGCAATCTATACTATATAGACTCCACTTTACTGAACCTACTATTAAATATAACACTGTTGAGCAATAATTATTATTAATTGTAATAAGCATTTTTAAATGTAAATAAGTTTCATATATAGTAAAATTAAATACATTTAATTAAACATTAATAGTGAATAAGACAAACCTATCAACAGTTACTTTCCTCTTAAAAACAGTAAATAATTAAGGTTACAAGTCGCTGAACTTCCAAACTCCTTTCGGTAATGTTAAGTCAATGGACATGTGATTTATTCGTATTTTTAAAATATCTACTTAGTAAATTAACATTTTAACTTCTTTCTTTGTGCTCTTCTTAAATGATGACTCTTTCTTTTCTTAATTGTCAAAATATTTATAAAATGCATATTTATTATTATGTGAAGTGTTAAAATCTTACAATTCGTCAGCTTTTAAGATATAAAATATTAAACTAAGCTGTGGATTTGTATGTATACTTCATGGTACGCTAAATGTTAGTTCAGTGAAACGCATAGCACAGTTAAAAAGGTCCATTCAGCCATTTCCGTCAATAAACGGAAATGTACTTGAGAACTTTTGTGCAGCCCTTTATTGGATCTATAGAATGTATCCACACCAAGTAATATTAAAAAAAATTGTTCTATTTTAAAACGCCTATCACAACTACAAACGCACTTCCAGCAATTATTGGTCATAGACTCCAATAGTTAAATTTATTCTTCAGCCATATTCTTTTCATGTGTCCCTGTAAATGAACGATATATTCTATGCACACCATATTCTACAATAAGTGCCTTAGTACACCTTACTGATGTTCATAAATTTCAGCACGTTTAAAAGTGTGATATCATTAAAATACAGAGCAAACAATTTTTCCCCATAGACCATAATATAAGGGAATTCTTTTGGGTGTCTCTGTAAATGAACCGTAAGGGCTATAGACTTCATTTACAATACCAAACATGCCATAGTGATACCCAATAACATCTAACACTTTCAAGGCAATCAGACTATATTTACATAGAAAAATATTTTTGACCAGGATTTCGGGTCAAATACTCCACTGTGCGCCGGACCATGGGGACCGGCATTGATCTTTCCGTTTAGGCGACGCCGGTCCCTAGGGACCGACTGTATAAAATTATAAAAAAAAAATATTATACAATATTAAAAACATTTTTCACTTTTTAATGTTTTTATTAAAACATTTCAAGCATGAAAAGGGTTTTCCTTCAAAAGAATTACAAATTTTATTCACTAATTTTGTACAAATATATATATATATATATATATATATATATATATATATATATATATATATATATATATATATATATATATATACACAATTTCTGTGTATTGTGTCGCTTAAACGGAAATTAAAGTAAAATTAGTGTCGCGTTTAACGTGTTAACTTCTAAAGAATTAACAAGGTCAGTAATGACACAAGAAATTTTAAAAAGTGCTAGAAATAATTTACATATGTTTCCATAAATAATATGAGTATAAAACTACTTATACATCCATGGAGTTGCGAAAAACAGTGTGATAATGTTGAATTAGATTAAATACAGTTCTGGCCACCATTATTAGATCAGATATAGCGCTGCTCTCTATCATTACATAATTCAATAAAAGATTACTGCCATTATATTATATAGCAAAACAATTTAAATAATAATAATTTTTATTATTATATGTGGATTAATCTTTAAAACAGTAACATTAATTTAATATCAATGTTGAGAAAAAATTAATATTTGATATGGATAAATTATTTAATTTTGATTCAAATTTAAATAGATGCATAAATAAGTGCATGATATTATAGAAGACTAATAAATTTAAGTAAAGTAATATTTAATTATAATTTCCACAACAATGTAGAATCATAAAAATAATAAATTTAGTTGGCGTATTTTTGGTATGGCGTATGGTAAATTTAAAATATTGAATATAAATAAATAACAAAGTACCTGTAAACCTGCATAAGAATAAAAATACGTATTTTAATATTATGTAATAATTTAATAATAATTTTTATTATTATATGTGGATTATTCTTTAAAACAGAAACTTCATTAATTTAATATAATTGATGAATTTAAAGTAAAAAATAAATATTTGATATGAGTAGTTATTTAATTTTGATTCAATTTAGATAGACGTATAAATAAATTCATTATGTTATAGCAGAATAACAAATTTAAATAAAGTAATGTTTAATTAGAATTTTCATACCAATGGAAAATCTTAAAAATAATAATTTAAGATAGTGTATAAAACTAAATTAGAAATTATGAATATAAATAAATAACAAAGTGTCTGTTATAATAGTGGGAAGTTCCAGGATGGGTATCGTTCCATGTGGTTTAGTCGGTAGAACGTCAGTGCGCTATACTAATGGCCCGGTTTCGAGTCCCGGCTTGGAATCTTTTTCAATTTGCGCCTTTTAAAAAATTTGAAAAATTTGATTTTCATTTGAAATACTAAATGGCTCTCTATAACTCCCTTAGAATACCTATCGAATGCCACTCTCAAAATTCAAGATTTTAATCATCACCATTCTATAACTTATCGTGTAAATAAATAGTAAAGTAAATATACTAGAACAGCTTGTTTGCAGTCGTCGTTAGCCGTTTTGCCATGGATGGATTGCATTATAAGGTTTCTTCATTAATTAGAGAACAGAATAATCCGCTCGAAAACACTTTTATTACAGGTCACTTGAGTAGAATATAATTATAAGTATACGCCACAGTTCCATAAAATATTTAGATATTTTCACTACAAAAATTCTAGCAGTTAGTCATGCCATCATGAACTACATTTTCTAAATGATGTTGCGTTATAAACTTCTAAACGGAGGGATTTTCACTGCACTGGAGATGAATAGATTAGCCAATAACATCCCGAATAGGAACAGAACTATAGTGTGGATAAAAAAGAAAGCTAGACGGTCTTCCCGGAAAAGCGTGCTAAACGACTTTGGGAATAATTGAAACAAGTGGGTAAGTGTGATTTCAGATCCACACAGAGGGTTTCGTTTACACCCTCTGGTTCGTTTTAACCCTTTCCGGCGTGGTGTCATTAAAAAGGACACCTGATTTTAATTCCAAAACTGACAAACGGCACCAAGAATATTTAACTAAAATTTTCCATTTATAATGTACATGAAAATAAGCAAGTTCGTATTTTCTAATAAATTCGTTTATATATTGCGGTGGGAGTTCATTATTTCATCAGTTTTTAAACAGAATTACTCCGCGCCGGTAAGGGTTAAAACACATTATCCTTAAATTAATAGATCGTAATTGTTAATTTATGATCATTAAAATCTTACATAAATGGCAATAACATTATTTTTAATTTTGAAGTAATTTAAAAAATATATTTTAATCAAATTAAAAATATTGATGTAAAATTATTTAAATAAAATTAAAAAATCTGAATTAATGTATTTAAAATAATTAAAAAATATTTTTTGACCAAATTGAAAATATTCAAGAAAAATTATTTAAATAAAATTAAAAAGTCCGAATATTTTAAAGTTCACAATTTCAAAAATTTAGCGAAGGTATAAATAAAATATACATATTTTAAAAGAAAAAATGTATAAAACATATTTAAAATGCTGAAATAATTCAAAAAAACCCATATTAATTCATTTTCCAAACACTCACTAGTTGGCGCCAGAAAAAGGATGTTAACATTTATTAAAATTCCAAAAAACACGTAAAAGGGCTAAAAAGAGCAAATTATTTTAATTAAATCCATTGGACAATTAAACGTAAAAAAATAAAAATTCCAACTTCCGCTGACCACCTTCGAACATGTGACCTTTAAGTCAGAAATAACACATTCTAAAGGATTACCGAGTTCACGAAAAGATGGCTGAAATTAAGATCGTTCTTCGAAATCGCAAAAATAGTTGGATGCCATTTCATTAATTTTTTTAATTAACATAACATTTTTCAAAATCTTATGATTTTTGGGTATGGGGAGGGATATTCAGCTATATGTGAAAAAAATAAAGTCTGTAAATCAAATAGTTTCAGGGTACGAGCGCTGTGACGGCCAGGCGGCCAGATCGAAAAACAAGACTATAAGGGTTTCGTGAGATGAACGAAATTCTAAAAAAGTGGTGGCAAGCGAATAAATTATGTTAAGAATGCCAATGCCGCTTATATAATGGCATTGGTCTGTTAAGGGGTAAAATTCATCCAATTTTTACCCGACTGCCAAGAAGGGTTGTGTGTTTCACGCGTATCTGGGTATGTGGATTTCTTTATAGCCCGAAACTTCCAAATTGCAGGATAGAATTTAATGAATGAGGTCTCTATCGTTTCGTCTTAACCGTCCGATGTTATAGGCTAGGTTTTGTTTTTATAAGTTCAAAATGGCTGCGGTAAAATACAAAATGGCGGTAGAGACGGAAATTTTTTTACACACCCTATTGAATGGCATATCATTGGATAGGTTGGTTGATTGAATTTTAGTGGCACAAGGTCCCTATAGTGACATGCTGCGCCGAGACAAAGTCAGAAAAAAACAAAAAAGTTAGGATAAAAATAACTAAAAGGATTATAAAAATTACTTAATTAAATAGAAGCAATAACGATATACATAATTAGAATCACCTTAAAAGTCAAATGACAACAGTTAAAAGACACAAAATCGACAATAGTTATAAGACACAAAATTGTTATAATTAAAAACATCTGTAAAAGATGTACAGTGAAGTAATAAGTGTTAAAAAAATATGTCTTAGTATAGTTAAAATAGCAAGGCATAAGATGTTGTATACAAGACAATTTTAAAAAAAATTGAGTTTAAAAACATTGTAAAATTAATTAGGCACAAACTCTTCAAAGAGAGTATTATTGTCATCTGCACTCGAGTCATAAGAATTAGACTCCATAGCCTCTTGAACATAATTCTGCAGCTGTTTCTGATCTTTTATATTGGAAAAAGTTGGGTTAGGAGATGATTTCCTGCTTTTTTTCTTCACAGTTTGCCTTTGAAGAGCCCCGAATTGTCTTCCTATCTCTCTGTACGCAAGTTTTTTGGTTCTGTTTCGCAGTTTGACTAGTATCAGATTTTTTTCAGTTTAAGTGCAGATGAAACAGGGGTTTTTTCAGTCTCATGTTGGGATGACTTTTTTACATGGTTGGTTGGTTGAATGAAGTTTAATGGCACAAAATCCCTTAAGGGACATGCTGCGCCAAAAAAAGAATAGACTAAACACATAAAAAAACCATGAAGAGCAAAGAGAAAAGCAGTCTGGATGGGGGGTCCCATCCAGATGCAGTCAGAGAAGTGTAGATGAATAAGGAAATTTAAAAGCTAAAATATCAGAGTATAAAAGATTTCAAATAAAAAAATGCAAAGTGCAGTCCGGATGGGCTTCCATCCAGATGTCAGAAGAGTATAGAAATCATTTCAAGTTGTTGTTAAACCAAAAGAAATAAAAATTATATTTCAAAGTAAAATCCAGCATGTTTTAAAAAAGTGAAGAGTGCCCCATGAGGTGTATCCCCAATGAGGTTTGTCAAGATTGGTGATAATGAGTTAAAATAAATTCTGTATAAGTGCGGGAGCCCCGGACAGTCAGTTAAAACATGATGAATGGTCAGGTAATCAAAATGACAATGTGGATACATGGGTGCAACCTCCCGAAGCAAAAGATGTTTGAGTGATCTAGAATGTCCAATTCTCCGACGAGTTACGAGAACATCAGTTTTCCTTCGATACTTCGGAGGACAGGTCATGATTCTTGGTTTAAACGTATCACTATGTCCTGGGGTCCACGCGGACCCCAAGCACTTTCAACAAGTTGTCAAGAAATATCTATCCCTCACTGAGTAGTTTCAGCCGGTGACATCTCATATCATAATGTTTCTAACACACGGTAAAAATTAAACAGAACAAATATAAGTGGTACTTGGTATTTTTTTAATTTGAAAAATAGATAGCATATTTCTGTGTCCTGGGGTCCGCGTGGACCCCAAGCTAAAAAAATTAATAGAATATTACAGAAAATAAAAATATTTTAGAACAGCAAATACTTATTGCATGGTTCTGAAAATTTTGTTTCACAGATTGTTACTCCCAAAATCTGATAGATGGCGCTAGTTGTCCGCAAATGTGTTCGTTTCTTTCTTTATTGTTCTCCTGTATGAAGGAAATTGTCACTTGACTGCGCTTTTCAATTGAGACTTATGCTTTGATGCATCAAATTGTCACGAAAACGGATTTCGGTAGATGACCCTTTGCGTATGATACAAGAAATTGATAGTGATGACGATGTAGATATAGATAGCTTCGGTGAGTCATCTGAGTTTGAAAAGAGTGACGAAGATAGTATTCAAGATCCGAACTTTGAAACCGATAGTGAACAGGAAAGTGATGATTCTAGAGACTCATCATTTTCCTTGTAAACGAGCTCGTTACACCAATTTGCTAAATCAATCACAAATTTTTGAATCGCAATCAGGACGTAAGTGGACGACAAAACACCCTAATTCAGCCCAAACATTGTCAGCAAATATTTTACGAGAGACACGTGGATTAGCAGGCAATGCTAAGAATGTAACTAATAAATTTGATTCCCTAAAACTGTTTATAACGCCTGATATAATCAATGTTATTGCCCGAGAAACTAACAGAAGGGCAAAAAAGGTGATAAAATGTTGGAATCAAGAAAATCCGACAAAAAAAGAAGATTTGGAAAGAAACCGATGAAACAAAACTCTATGCTTTTATTGGCTTACTCTTACTCAGTGGTGTCTACAAATCTGCGAATGAAAGTTTGGAGGAAATGTGGTCCACGGACAGTGGAAGGCAAAATATTTCGTGCTACTATGTCAATGCAGCGTTTTCAAAATCTGCTTCGATTTTGTAGATTTGACAATGATGCAACGAGAAAACAAAGATTGCAGTTAGACAAATTAGCTGCCGTTTGTGACGTTTGGTAAATGCTGCTCGAAAATCTGGCAAAATATTACAAACCTGGAACAGATCTAACAGTCGATGAAAAATTAGTGACAACACGTGGTCGATGCAGTTTTCGACAATACATACCGAGTAAGCCCGGAACGTGTGGGATAAAAATATTTTGGTGTTGTGATTCAACTACCTCGTTTCCTTTGAAAGAGAAGTGTATGTCGGACGACAACCTGGTGTTGCATTTGGAGCAAATAATATTTCGGAAACCGTCAAACGATTAGTTGACCCTTGGAAGAACAAAGGTCGCAACGTTACCACGGACAATTACTTCACCAACGCGCAGTTAGCAGAGGATTTGCTATTTGCAAAAACTACTGTAGTTGGAACAATTCGAAAAAATCGAAAGGAAGTTCCTAAAGAATTGCTGCAAAATCGTCAGCGTGATGAGAAGTCTATATTTTGTTTTGATAAAGAACTCACTCTAGTTAGCTATACTCCAAAGAAAGGGAAGGCAGTCATTTTACTATCATCCATACATCATGACAAGATGATAATTGAAGAGGAAGATAATAAGCCAGAAATTATTACTCATTACAATGCAACAAAATCTGGAGTTGACAACTTTGATCATTTATGCAGATTCTATACTTGCAAGTGAAAGATACGCCGTTCGTCTATGGTCTTCTGGTTTAATATGATCGACAGTGCAGCTGTTGCTGGGTTCATTATTTGGATTTCAAAGTACTCAGATTGGGAATTTGGAAAGCGCCATCATAGACGCTTATACCTGAAAGATCTCGAGAGAGAATTAGTAAATGATCAAATTCAGAGAAGACTGCAGAATTTTCAAACGCTGCAATCTGGAGTTCGCCTTTCACTCAAATCATTAGGGATCGAAATTCCGAAACTGCATACTGAAACTACGGGATCTGGAATTCAAGAACCTAATAAAAAGGCTAGGTGCCAGCTATGTCCACGTTCTATGGATAGAAACGTGAAGACCCGCTGTTTTAGTTGCCATATCTCTTGTTTCCCGGAACACCAGAAGACAGTTTGTGAGGTATGCTCAGCCAATATTTAGAATATATTAAATTTAATGTAAATTTAATATTTTTGGGTATAAAAAATAAAGTTTATTATGAAAACATCAGAATAAGCGTTAATTTTTTTTAAATTTAACTAAATAAATGAAAAAAGTACTTTATAAGATATTTAAACCATATTAAACATGTGTAGTATAGTATGGTGTCCTTGAGGACCCCAGGTCACAACAGGGCATATTTCGATAGGACATAGTGATAGGGTTAACATGGTGCAGTTTATTATCATATTCTAAATCCCAACTTTCTTGCCATTTATTATGAATAAAGTGTTTAATAAGTAGTTTAACGGCTAAGAAAGGAGCATTATGGTGTTATGGATTAACACCGCGTTTTGCCGCCTCATCCGCTTTCTCATTTCCGGGAATACCCATGCGTCCAGGTACCCAGCTAAATAAAATATTATAGCCTCGTCTTGTCAAATTGTTGTAAAAATCAAGGATGGATGAGACATAAGGATGCTTTTTAAATGATTTAATTGCGTCAATAGAACTATTTGAGTCGGTATAAATGATGAAGGATGAGCTATGATGATGAGAGATGTAGAACATGGCTCTCTCTACTGCAATCAGTTCGGCTGTAAAGACAGAAGTAGATGAATGAAGGCGATAGCTTAAAGAGTTGTTTTCACAAAATATCCCACACCCAACAGTATCTCCACTCTTAGAGCCATCTGTGTAAATGTCAGTGTAATCATTAAAGTTTGATCTGTGTGCAGCAAATATCTGTTGAAAAACAACAGGATCTAAGGTGTTTCTATCGTATCCTTTAAAAGGATGGAGCGATGTAATACTAGGAGGTTTCCAAGGAGGGAGTACATGCAATGGACATGGACTCACCTCGATACTACTCAGTGGGCTATTATCAGTAATGTTCCTAATTCTGACACCAAAAGGTGGGATGCAAGATGGCCGATGCTGATAAAGCATATCGTTGTCTGTATTTAGAATGTATGAATGAAGAGGATGGCCTGGATGTGAAAGGATACGGTAATACAATTCTAATGAAAGGCTTCTACGAGTATGGTATAATGCTGGTTCATTACAGTCAACATAAAGACTTAAAATTGGAGAAGTACGAAATGCACCAGAGCAAACACAGAGTGCGCTATGGTGCACAGTGTCAAGTTTTTTAAGAACAGAATTACTGGCAGAGCCATAGACCTGGCTGGCATAGTCAATTTTGGAACGAATTACAGCACGATATATCTTAAGGAGAGATGTACGGTCCGCTCCCCAAGAGGTGTTTGAAAGTTCTTTAAGTAAATTAAGCGATTTTTCACATTTTGTCCGTAATTGTAAAACATGTGGTAAAAAAGTAAGTTTTTTGTCAAAGTATAGGCCTAGATAACGAACGTTGTCCACAGCATGAATTTGAGATGTCCGAATAAAAATTTCATGATCTGGATGCAGATCCCTTCGTCTACAGAAATGAACACATGAAGTTTTTTCCATATAAATTAAAAAACCGTTTTTGTTAGTCCAGCTAAGAATAGTATTTATTGCTATTTGCAGTTGTCTCTCAATAAAACTAATATCCTGTCCCATACACATAATGCGGAAGTCGTCAACGTATAGATATCTTTTAACAGAAGGTGGTAGTTAATTAAGGATGTCATTTATTTTAATAGCAAAGAGAGTGACACTCGGAACACTGCCTTGAGGTACACCCTCTTCTTGTACATAGAAACTGGATAAAAATCACCCGAATTTGAAATTGAAAAATTTGAATTACAAGGAAGTTTTTAATAAAAATTGGGACGTTCCCACGAATTTCCAGGTTAAAAAGATCACGAAGAATCCCGTAACGCCATGTTCTGTCATAGGCTTTCGCCATGTCTAAAAATACTGAAACCAAATGGTTGCGTTTAAGAAAAGCTGTCCTAATGTAATGTTCCAGATGGATAAGGTTATCGATAGTAGACCTACCACGTCAAAATCCACTTTGAAATGCGGCAAGGCAGTTGTTAGTTTCTAAAACATGCACGAGGCGGCAATTTACAATTTTTTCAAGTAACTTGCAAAGGCAGCTAGAGTGCGATTGGCCTGTAATTATTAGGATTGCTAGCATCTATTCCTGGTTTAGGAAAAGGAATAACGACAGCTCTGCACCAAGCGTTGGGGAATTTTTTTTGTCCATATTCTGTTGAAAAAGGAAAGGATATTGTTAAGAGAATGAGGTGAGAGGTGCTTAATCATAACATATGTAATGCCATCGTGACCTGGGGCAGATAAGTGACTGTCTTGCAAACACTTTAATAGCTCTGATATTATAAATGGTTGATTGTATGAAAATGAATTATGAGAGTTAAAATTAATCCTGGTCATTTCAGTTTGTCTTTTGTAATTTAAAAATGGTTCTGAATATGAGTGTGATTTAGAAATTGATGCTATGGTACTACCTATCGTCTCAGCTATGTTTTTGGTAGAAGTGATGGTTTGACCGTTCATATTTAAAATGGAAATATTATTTTCAGTGTACAGGCCCATACATTTTCTCACTTTTTTCCAGAGTTCTTTACTTGAGGTGTTAGTCAATGCTCGAAATATAGTTAATCCAGGACTCCCGTTGGCTTCTGCGTCGCACTCTTCTAGCTTCAGACTTTACTTTTTTATATGCCATATAGTTAATATTGTTTGGATATCTACGAAATAGACCCCAAGCCTTTTTATTTTTTTTCTTTGCTACTTGGCAATCACTGTTCACCATGGTTTCCTGTGTTTATGAGCATATGAAGTTTTAGGTATGCTAGCATCAGCAGCATTGATAATACAATGAATTATATTATCAAGCGCCTTGTCAATATCTATGTTAGTCTCTATTATGCTGTCAGTAATGTCTGCAAGTGCAGTAAAAGTTGTCCAATTGGCTCTGTCGTAAACATATCTCTTCGGATAATTATTAGAACCTCCACTAGTAGTCAATGATATAAAAGTAGGAAAATGATCTCTGCCGTGTAAGTCATTTGAAACCCAAAAGTTCCAGAAAGGATAGAGAAATGGGGAGCAGATTATAAGATCTATTGCATGGAATTTGCGTGTTGGCTCGTGAAAATAGGTATGATCACCGTTATTGAGCAGGCATAAGCCGTTGTCAGAAATAAGTTTTTCTATAATATCACCACGGGGATTAGAATCACTGTTTCCCCAGAGTTGGTTATGTGCATTAAAATCACCAAGAATGATATATGGAACGGTGAGTTGGAGAAGGAGATTATCCAGATCTGCTGAATGAATATTTTTGTTCGGAGGTAAATAAATCGTACATAATTATTAGTTGATTAATATGCACACGGACAGCAACAGCTTGTAGGTTTGTAGTTGAAGCAATATGTGTATGGGGTAAATTATTGGAGATGAAAAGAGCTACTGCACTAATAGCCCTATCACTGCCGATAAAATCTTTTCTGTAAGTTGAATAGCTGCGTAATTTGGCTTTGTCATTGGGTTTTAAATGGGTTTTCTGTAGAGCTAAGCATAATGGTTGGTGGTCGGATAGAATGTTACGGATCTCATCATTTTTATTGTGATAACCACGGCAGTTCCACGAGATATTAGACATGAATGATTTTCTTTTAGGTAATAAATCTGCGTTATTTTAATCGGAAACAGTAGACATACTATCTCCATCGTTAAATATTTCATCCGGTTCGCATATAAGTATACCATACTGGAATTCATGTACAGAGGGAAATAGAGCTCTACTATTGGCTAATCTGTAATCTGACGTCCAAAACTCCGCCCCTTGCTTCGCTGTCGATCGCACCTTGCTCAGTCGAGCCCAGTGTTTTGGCCACGTGTCGTGACAAGCGCTTGCTTACTTATTAGAAAAATTTTTACTGACGATTTGTTATTTTTCGACATGGATCGACTAATACTTTCTGTTGATAAGTTATCTCATTCTTTTAAGAATGAGATTGTTGAAGTTACTGATGATAGAACAGTAATAAGATCAAGTTTAAATTGTATGGAGGATATTAACAAATGGATTCAAGAATTCGGATTGGAAACGAATACTAATTGGAACGTGAGAGACTCTCAACCAAGTGGAAAAAAATTCGTTTGCTGGTAATATAACATTTTTATAATGTATTCTAATTAGGGTTTTTCTTCTTTTGAGTTGCAGTTCATATTATTTTTAATAAAAATTCTTTCTTAAATCAACATAAAATATTAAACCTTACTGCTTTTTATTTTAAGTATTTTCCCCTCAACCATTGTTGATGTCAGTATTATTGAATTATATTGAACTGTGTGTGATGCTTTTCGATTGTTTACTTTGCGAAAAACTTTGTGATCAGATATAAGACTAATTAGTTATAAATATTTTCTATCTCGCCAAAATGTTGTATTGACAATTTAATGCTGCCCAAATTGTTCATGTTTATGTTTAAAGCATATTTTCGCCTTAAATTCGTGAAATATCTTGCAACTATTCCTGTTAAATTTGTTTTACTTTACTTGCAATAAGACATGGCTACTTATCAAATTGTTGCAAGTGCCCACGTGTTCATAATAAAGTCATCGATAGTCTGCGTTAGGTTCGACACATCCAAATTATTGAAAATTTAGATAATCTCAGGAAAAATAGTATGGTACCTACACTTCAATAAATTGAATAGAAAAAAGTCAGTGTCCTTTACAATAATTATTTTATTGAAAAGTTAAACGTAAGAGAATTTTTCTCCTGGAAATCTTGTGTTCTTCATATGCAATTATCTTGGATTTCTGATGCAATTTTCACATGTAATTTTTTTTTATCAATGCTCTGAACAATAATACAACTCTTCCTTACATGCAGCTGTCATATAACCAGTAGCTTTTCTGTAAATAGCAAAATCTTGCTCTGCTGTTATTGTTTGCTTTATCCTTAATTATTTAAATTCCTATTTAAAATCACTAGATAGTACCCGTCAAGATTTGACAGTAAATAACTTTAATGTGTCATTAGAAAAATTGTTGAATTTTTAATTAGTTGCTTTTAAATAAATTATTGAAATTGTGACAAATTTCTATTATTGCAAAAGTGATTCTTATTTCTATTATTGCAAAAGTGATTCTTATTTCTGTAAGGCAATAGATTGTGTTGTCAGTTTAATCTTTTCAATGAAGTGAAAGAATTTCAACTTTATAATTTACAACAAACTATGCTTGATTTTTTTTATCAGAAATTTACCTTAAAATATTTGGTAGAGCATTTTTTGGCACAGATGTCATGTTGGCGTGATTTTTTTTTCTGACGCCAATGTCATACAGGTCCAACAATGTCCAAACAGGTACTTAACTGCCGCCAAAGTGTCGTTATTTTGCTTGATATGGTAACCCAAATGTTGTTTATGCTGTTGATGTTTTCGCCAAATTGGTGTCGAGAAAAAATCGTGCCAATATGACACTGTGCCCCACCCCTTTTTTTTATTTGCTACGGTCTCATTAATACATACATATATTTTAACTGCATCCATTAAGAGATGGCATGAATTTTACTTTTATCAGCCTCATTCTCTAAAAGCTTAAATTTGAAACTTTGATGCAACTAACGATGTATAATACATATTTTTTATTACTTGCATTTTGTTTTACATTTTTTATTATTTTGTACATTCATATTAAACCATAAATATCAAGGTAATTTATTTAATGTTCTTATAAAAATATTTTTCTTTGTTTTATTTATTTTTGTAAAGAATAGCAAACTTTTCTTTCTGACACACAGACATAATTTTTGATAAGTCAGAAACTATAACAAAAATTATAGATCAGCTCAATTTATTTTTTAAATGTTGTTGAATATTAAATTTTATTTAATTACAAAACATTCATATAAAAGTTAATTATAACTCACTGGACTTGCACTTGTCTTCTACAAACATTCAAAGTTTTAAAATTCTTTAGACCGTTACGCCAGCGGGAACTCGTTTGACTTTCCTCTTAATTGAAATGGATCGAAAGAAAGTTGAAGCATGCACAAATGTGTCAATTTTCATTTTACTTACAGAATTAGCTTTGAATCATAATATATGATTGTAATTCTTTGTAAAAGTATTTTATTGTAAGAGTATAGTTATGATTTTCTTAATAAATTTGTCAGGCAGGTCATTTTCAAAATTTGCTTACATATTCTGTCCCTGAGGAAAAAGAAGAAAATTCAAAATACATTAATATTTAAAGTTTAATTTGAGCTATGCATTATATGAAGACTATATTAAATACTATTTGTAGGATTAAAAAAAAATTAATAAATTTTTTCAGATGTTAAATCATTGTAAACAGACTAGTTAAATCCATTACCAAATGTAAAATCTGTTACTGCAAATTTTGGTACTTGTTAGTTATCCCGTCGACCAAATTACTGTCGCCAAATTGTTAGATAAAATGCCAGAAATGGTTGATCGTAAATGTCACATTCACTTGACAACACGTGTTTACGTCATCAAGTGATTTTTATTTCGACGTTTTATTTGTATTTTTATTAATATTATACTAATTTATTTGTTCTTTCGTTATTTAAAATAAAAATTATGTTAATTTGTATAATTTGGCGAGTGGTTTGGCGATTTATATTATTTGGCGAAATAGGTCGACGGGATAACTAACAAGTACCCAAATTTTTTAAATGTATTTTAATATTATCTTTTTCGGCCATGGTACCAAATATTCAGTTAGGCCGAATATCAAACTGTTTGGTTTGCTGAATAACCGATCTTTGAAAATCATTGCAAACTTCATACACTGATCTGGAATATGAAAAGTTATTATTGCTGAGTTCCCACCATTTGAATAGGTTGTATTATTTTATTTTAGTCTCTTCCTGACAAATAAACAGTAGGTACATGACCCTGTAAAGTTTTTCACAAATTCTCTTTGAATTTAAAATGTTTGTTTTAGAATTTAAGAAAATATTTGTTTTAATAACAATTGAAGCCATGAAATTTGAAATTTTATTAATTAAAATATTTGCTATGCTGCTGGTGGCCATTTTTTTCCCAATTTAATTTTTTTCATTTTGATTTATTTACTTTTGTTGTTTTTTAAAATGATACTTCATGGTATAAAACCAGTCTTGAATTCAGGGAGGGTTCATTCCCCCCCCCCCCAGAACAATGAGATGTCCCCCCTCTCCCAGTTTTGAGATTTTGTGTTTTCAATGGTCAAAAAGTGCAATTTTCGCCCAGAACCCTATAATGTCGTTTCCCCACCCCACGGCCACAGGAATCCCTCCCGAAGAAAAGTGTCTTAATTCAACACTGTATAAAACTATGATACAATTATAAGGATATTTGTATGTATCATAATATCAACAAAATAACCAAGTCTTTTAGTCAATAATCGGCAATCAACTCATAGATTTTTTTTTCAAAACATGGATATTTACATGATTGTTTAAGAAAATGTGTGTGTGTATATTGCCCTGGTAAAGATTAGGCTTTAACTATTATAGTATTTATCATTCCACCCCCCCCCTCCAATCTCTTTTTGTACACACAACTATACCACAACATAAGAATCAATATTATGATTTATTTTTTATAAAAACACCATCCTGTTTAAGAATTTTTTCCCTCAAATTATTTATGCATAAACTGATATGTTATTGATGTAAACACAATTTTAAAAATGGATAAAACTGTGCAAAGCTGTCCTTTTATAAAAATAGTTACCGAAATAATTCAAAGGCATACATTTTTTCCCCCTCTTAATGGAAGATTTTGTGATACTGTTATGTTAGCTGGGTGTACGTCTTGTCAAAAGCAATTTTTATTTTTCGCATGTGTAAATGAGAAAAAAACTGCTTTAATTTTTCAAATAAAATATTTTGGTTTATGGTATTTTTGATTGTATGCAATTTAAGCCTAACTTGTAAAAAAAAAAAAAAAAAAAAAAAAAAGCCTTTATTAAAATAAAGAAAAAAACTTTTTTTAGACTTACCTAATTAATGTTACTATAGCGTGCAATGCTGATATTCTACTTTAAAAACTATCTTTAATATATTTTTTCTTCAATAACTTTAGAAGACTTTGTTAATACTTTCTAAACAAACAAATTACAACAACCAGAAATCAAAATGGCTCTTAGCTCTACAAATGTAAACAAAGAATTGTACCAGTGCTGTCATCTGTTGGGTTTTTTTTTTTTTTTTTGGTCATTTCTTTGTTTCAGATTAACTGAGTGTGAAATGTGTATTGTTCATATACATGCCTCCATCTGCCTTCTCCAGTATTTATTTCTATATTTTAAATAAAAGGAATGGAAGGTTTATATTTCATTAAATAAATGCATTATGAACAATTTAAGTGGTAACAATATTATTTGGCGATTCATTACCCAACAAACATAAAATTTACCATTTTTAACTAAATGACTTGATATTTTTTTAGCTTAAAACATCAGAAATACGAAATTGGGTTCTAATTAATTTCTGTCTAAGAAAATACTAGGTAAAACTTCCATAACAGACATTCCCAAATTGCAGACACCTCTATTTCACGAACAGTTTTCTAATCCCCACTCCCAAAACCTAAATTTTTGTATGTTTAACATCTGAATAACGGACATTCCAAATAGCGGACAGTAATTTTGGTGATAAAGGGTGAAAAATTATTTTTTAAAGAGAGAAAAAAAAGTAAAAAGCCTCTAAATTTATCAGGGCAATGTGTCAAAAATTTTGTGATCACAGATAAATGAAGGGGGTGGGCTGGGAAAAATCTCCCTCCCATGTGCCCACATCTGACAAAGAAAACATCCTTCCTTCTTGGAAGATTTGGAATTTTCTGCTGATAACCTTCTCGCTGCAGAACCCGAGGTTTCCTCAGGCAACATAAAAGTAACAAAATTGCACAACCCGAGATTTTCTCGGGGATACATTTTTTTCCGTCTAATTAACCCTCCTTGATTATTCCCATCAGTTATTTTTTTATTGTAAATTTTGCCATATTTAATTGGAACATTTTCCCGATTAAATTCGACAAAAATTTTTGTTTTGAAAACCCGGTGACAAAAGAATAAAAATTCTTAAGACGCTTGTTGCGAAGGGGTTAAATACACAATTTTTGAAGCTATTTTGATAAAAACAATTACATAGCGAGAGGGTTAATGTACAAATTTCTTGATCCGCACAATTGCATTACATACATCTTTTCGGTGTTATTGCTTAAAAAAAAAAATTAATTTCTGATTAATCATGTAATAGAGGTTTTAGGACATGTAAAAGTCAATTAATGAAACATTAAGCATTTCTTAGCAATTTTTGAATCTGAGGTTCTCCCAATGGCGGACAATTTCCGCACCCCCGAGGTGTCTGTTATTTAGAAGTTTTACTGTATAATACACCAGATTTACATCACTTACAAAAAGTTTTAAGCGTTCGGATGGGTAGAAATATTTTGTACAAAATAAAATGTGTGAAAATTTATACGAAATCAGTAAAAACATGGGTGTTTCGTTCGCTTTCAGTATGCATAGACTTCAAAGATAAAAATATGCAGAAAATAAAATACCAAATAGGATATGCTTTCAATTCAATATCTTTTCACGATTTGTTCATTTAAAAATATAAATTTCGACAAAATGGACTTGGAATTTATTTTCGAAGTAACTTGGTAAACTATTGAATTTTAGCTAAGTTACAAATTAACTATTAATTTAAATTTTTTATGCATTCAGTTTTAATTATGTACGGTCGTGGAAAAGAAAAATGTTACGCCCCTTACTTACTCCTCAACAAATTATCGTAGAAAAAAGTTACTGGTACCGAACTATTGGAAATAAAGTCTACTTTTAAATTATGTATATAAAATTTGCTTAGGAGGCCATCTACATATTAAAGTTTGTTTTTTCAATAGCAATACACAATTCTGATAGCATATATGAACTCTACACCCTTCAATTATCCTAAAAACAAATTTTGGTGCAATTTGTACACTGTTTCCGAGAAATTATTTTAAAACGAGCGTATTTTAAGGGCTGTATCCAAATTGAAGTTCAGTACTCGAATGCTAACCGAGAGAGCCCCCTACCTGATCAAGGCACCTTAAGCACCACTCAAGCAGTCAGTGAAGTCTGTTAGATAACAGGACAGCGGAAAAAATTTCGAAATGTCTACTCACTTCTATCATAGACCATCTTAAACCATCATTTTACCGTTTTTTAAGCATAATTTGAAAACTATTTCGAAAGAAAAACATAAAATTTTGGATTTTCAAAAAGCAGGACTTAATAAATCTAAATCCATAAAAAAAATTGTAAGTTGCAATTCATAAGTTTTTCGAATATTAATTTCATAATTCATATCATAAAATTATAAAAATTGCAAATTCAGCGTATTTATGTTTGGGCTCATTAATATTATTGCTGCACATTAGGAGCATAATTTTAGGAGATATAAATAAAAATATGAAAATTTAACATTAGAAGCACTAAATTTTTAATGTTTATACTTCAAAAACTTATCATTCAAATGACTTGAAATTTGGTGTCTAGGGATTGTTTGAACCGAAGTTTTGAAATATATCGTTAAAATTGGGTATTGCCATTTAAAAAAGTGAGGTTTGGGTTGGTTTTAATATGTAGATGGCCCCCTAAGCAAATTTTATGTACAGCATTTAAAAGTACACTTTATTTCCAATCGTTCGGCACCAGTAACTTCCGCCTACAATAATTTATTGAAGAGTTAGGGGGTGTTTACTTTTTTTTCCACAACTGTACAAATACTTTATTGTGCTACTTTCAGGAGGAAAATTATTATTGTTTGATTTTTTTTCTCCTGGAAGATACATTTAGGTACTCTTCTAACTGTCATTCTTTTTCAGGAAATAATTTGTTCGTCATCACAATGCGTTTCAGAAGGCTACAGCATCTTCAAGAAAAAGCAAATGTACAGACTGTAAAGCATCAATATTAGTGAAGATCAAATTAAATACTGTCAGAGTTAAAAATCTTGATCCACAATAAAAAGTAAGTAATTATAATTTGCTTTATCTACATGCAAAAAATGTAAATTTCGTCAAAGAACCGCGAAAAAAAACTAATTTCGTCAAAGGATCGACTAAAAAATGCGTAATTCGTCAAAACGCCGCGAAAAAAGCGTGAATTTCGTCAAAGGATAGGCAAAAAAAGCACATTTTGTCAAAAAAAATGTGAAAAAAGCGCGATTTTCGTCAAAGAATTGCGAAAAAACCCGCAAATTTCGTCAAAAACGCGGAAAAAACGAAAATTTCGCCAAATGATCTCGAAAAAAAACGAGAATTTCGTCAAAGGGCCGCAATAAAAACTTATCGGTCTCTTTAATACCTGTGAATGGACCTCTCCTTACAAAATGTGATTCAGTTGTTTCAGAAGCAATGTCCATTATTTCGGTGAACAGAGTGACTGGCATTTTGTGAGAAGGGGTCACAATATTAAGGATTGGGCTGTTTCGAAATGTATTGACAAAATAACTGATAAGAATTCACCCTTCTTATCACGGATTTTTAGCTTTATTATTTTTTTAGTCAGCATAATTATTCTGTAATTAATATTAATTACTTTTTAATTTAAATGGTAATTATTTTAAAACTACTGTTTTTAATTCATACCGCCAAAGTAATATAACATGTTATTTTATTAAACATTAAATTAATTTGCAGAAAGTTTTTGATCAAATATTTATGTGCGCAGAAAGTTTTTGGTTTTATACAAGTCTGCTATCCACCTTAGCAAATAGTTAAAATTTTTAATACTCATTATTACTACAGATTTTAAAACTTTTTCAAGTAATGATAAGCAATTATCACAATCCTACGTCTCGCCACTAGAATGTCTGCTTCTGCTCCCTTTTCACCTCCTTCTGAAATTAAAGTTTATCTGAACATTAATGATTTTGCAATGCAGTTAACTAAATGGTGGTTGGTTGGTTGATTAGAGTTCTATGGCACAAAGTCCTCATAGGGACATGCTGCGCCAAGAAAAAGTTAAGGAGTAAAACATAGTTAAAAATTAAAAGTTACATTAAAAGATTGTCAGAGATATAAAAGTGAAAAAACAAAACAAAATGAAGAAAGCAATGTGATGATAAAAGTAATTAAAAATAATGCACAATGAAAGCGACAATACACAAGGTTTTAAAAGACAAAAAATAGTTAAAACACTAGAATATTTAAATTAAAAAATTCTAAATTCTAAAATCTCTAAAGTTATGAAAATTATAATTAGTCAAAAACAAAATTAAAGCATAAAATGTTATATAATACTGCTTTAAAAACAAAGTTAGAATTCAAAACTTAAAAATGATATAAAGTCACGTAGGATTAATAACTTCGAAAACAGTATTATTGTCGTCATTATCAGAGTCACAGCTACAAGAGTCCATAGCCTCTTCCGCATAGTTGAGGAGCTGTTTGTGATCTTTTATATTACTGATTTCTGGGCTAAGACATGATTTATTGCCTTTTCTCTTCACAGTTTTCCACCGTGAAGAGATTTGAGTTGGAGGTTTCTTTCTTTCTTTTTGCGCGAAAGTTTTTTCATTTGCTTTCGGAGTTGGACAAACAATAGGTTTCACTAATTTGTTTTTATCTGTAGCTGGCGTTTTTTTTGTCTTATGTTCGGTTGATATTTTTGATTTAACTGATGATGTTTGGTGAGAATTAGGTTTCTGTAATGATAGAACTGGAGATGAAGCAGCCTTAGTTTCAGTCTGATGATTAGATGACTTTTTGGATCCAACTGGAGATTTCTGTGACTGAGTAAGTTGATATTCTATTGTAACTGGTTCTGAGGATGGTAGCCAACGTTCCAATAATGGGGTACCATAGCATTTACTACCAAGAGAGACGTCCCGCGTTTTTTTAGGTGAAGTATTGGTTGAATGTGTCATAGATGTATTATTTGGTGGAAAAGAGCAGTCAGTCAGGTTACTGATGTGCCTTACGGATTTTGGTTGTTGTTTGAGTATACTGGAGTATGATGCCCCAACAGATGGGGTCCTGATTTCAACACATTTACGAGCTTCAGGGTAGGAGAGATTTTGGGTTATTTTAACAGCAAGAATTTCCTTTTCACGGATCCAATTAGGACAAGAGCGAGAATATGATGTGTGATCACCCTTGCAGTTTGCACAGAGTTCGGGTTTTTCACAAGTTTTACCATCATGCCCGACCTCAGCACAGCTTGCACAGGTAACATTGCTACGACAGGTTGTATTAGTATGGCCATAACGTTGGAATTTGAAACAGCGGAGAGGATTAGGTATATAAGGTCTGACTGGACAGTTTAGATGCCAGCTTTGATTCTAGTAGGTAAAATATGGCTGTTGAAGGTGAGAATAATGTGTTTTGTAGGAAGAATTTGCCCATTTCGACGGATAGTGATACGACGAACATCTATTATGTTTTGATCGCTTAAATTAAATAGAAGTTCTTCTTTAGTGGAAAATAAAAGATCGGGTTCAGATATTCCCTCATAGCATGCATGGTCACGGTGACGTCGCTGTGACGTCACTGCAAGTCACTGTGGTCACGTCACATCTGTGACCGAAATGCCACCATTCAGTGATGTCACATTGTGACTGAAATTTGAACTTCTTAGAAAACTTTAAAAACTTACGAAAATTCTTCAAAACATGTTACTTTTTGTAAAATTATATTTTTCTGGCAATTAAAAAAAAATTGTGACGCCACTGTTATGTCACTCGTCACGTCACATATGTGACAAAAAAACCAGCATATTGTAAGTCACAGTGTGACAAAAAATATGAACCTCAAAAATCTTTGCAAATGAAGAGAAATATTTTAAACAGCCATGAGTTACAGCGGTATAAGGAATGAAAATATATTAGTGGATAGCAAATGGTAAATTCCGTCACTAAAGGGGAGGGGGGGCATAATAAATAAAGTGCACGATACAAGCATTAATAAACTAAATTTTTAGGCTATATTTTATCAATTTGATATCTAAGACAGTGAATGTATACTTTTTCATGATTTCAATTTTATCTAGCATTTGGATAATATATTTACAATTACGAATATTAAATTTATACACTTTACATATTTAGTTTGCTGGGAGGAAATTTCTCTCTTTCTTTCTTTTTTTACCGACCAGAATTATTCGAAACACTTCTGTGGTTTCAAACTAAAAATTTTCTATTACAGTTAAATCTGCACCTTTTAATAAGCATGTAGAAAGAGTCTTCAGTGTTTAGTCATCTATGCATTTCTTGCTTTAGAATATTTTTATAATTTGTATTCAAGTCATAAATTCTACTTCTTTCAGACTTTTAAAATAAAATTAGCATTTTCCGAAAAAAAAAAAGGAAATATACAAAATTTGTGCAAAACAAACTTTACTTTAAAAAAATAGAAAAAAAAGGGGGGGGGGTTGTCGTTATTACATTAAATTTACCGGGTGTCCCAAAAAGGACTGACTGATTTTAAAATTCAATAACTTGCAAACGGTGACAGATATTTAAAAAATTCTTGCAGGAGGGTTATGCATAAGATCAAAAGTTTTATTACAGTGATTTTCGATTTTAGTTCGAATTACAAACAATATATGGCGCTGTAAACAATAGTCGCTAAATACAGGCTCGATTTCTGGTCCTTTCTCTTGTTCCATGTTGAAAAAGGAGATGGAAATGTATTATCCGGGCCACGAAGTACCAAAAATCGAGCCTGAATTCAGCGTCTATTGATCGCAGCGCCATCTATTGTTTGTAATTCGAACTAAAATTGAAAATCACTGTAAAAAAAATTGACCTTATGCATAACCCTCCTTCAAGAATTTTTTAAATATCTGTCACCGTTTGCAAGTTATTGAATTTTAAAATCAGTCAGTCCTTTTAGGGACACCCGGTATTTTTGCACCTTTTAAAAATTTAAACAATGTTTTATCTAATAAACTCTAATTATGAATATTATTATAATTATTTAGAAAAAAGGAACTTTACAATACATTTTAACTTGAATTATTTGGTACTGATAAAAAGAAAAGATTAAATACATTGGACATTTCTTCAAATACAAAATTTTAATGAATGATACTTTCAGAAAAACTCTGCGCGTTCAAATTCCATATTTCTTGCATACAAAAACAAACAATCTGTAACAAACCATCTGCTCGAAAATCGTCTGCCCACAGAAAAATAAATATGAGAATACGCGGGAAATAGTTCACTTGTTTTAGAACAACACGTCTACAACACTTTAAGATAAGGAAATGACCATTTTAGGATACACGGATATTAATGGAACGTGCATGTAAGTTTTATTTAATTTAAATATTTTATTCCTGGTTGTATATTATGAGTTAAATAGTTATGTTTGTAAGAGACTGATCTTTAACTGTCAGAGATGATATTTTCCAATTTTATAACCGTAAAGAAAAATATTTTAATCTGCCATCGCTTGAAAAAAAAAAAAAAAAAAAACTGCGCAGAGACATTCATGCCTACATTTATACTGGAATTAATATAAACATTAATTTACTCTTACTTGAGATTGAAAATGTATGGAACGACAATGATTTGGAATTATTTTATCGGCTTCTTACTATTTTTTGATTACTAACACTTATAGTTATTATTATTTTGGGGTTAAATATGATGTTCGATTATCATGAGATTACGAAACTGTTTCAGATTATAAATTAACATTATACTGGGAAAATATATTTTTAATATATTACAGTAGTGAAACATTTGAAAGAATTTTCTTTTAGTGCTAATAATATTTTAAATTATCTTTTAAAATCCTAAATCTTCAAACCAATGTTTTCAGATTTAACATTTGCCAAAATTATAAAATAACAGGAATTCCTTATACCATATGGAAATATTTTTGAGATATTGATAAATCTAATAATGCATTTAATTTATCTATTGTAGTTTGCTGTTGTTTAACAGTACAATTATAAATACTAATTATTATTTTTAGTGTTTTTCAAATTGGTATATTTATTTTTTAAAATTGTATGTAAGCATTTTTTTTTGTTTGTGATTTTAATCAAACATTTAATTATAGACATTCTGAATCGGTTATTAAATTTTCTTCTATTGTAAATTAATTTTCTACGTGTATGATTCGGGTAATTATTGGCACTAAAAAGTAAAATATGATATTTAAGCATTGAAATAAAGTGTTTTTCATGTCTGATGGGAAGTTATAGATTAAACTGCTTTAGTATATATTTTTAAAAAGTTCATATAATACAGGATACATAATGTAGGACACAAGTTGAAAAGTGCTTATGACTTCGGTTTGTCTCTCCGTCTGTCCGTCTAGCAGTCTGTGTGCACTCTAACTCTCGAAAATATACTCGGATTGCCCTGAAATTTTTGGATGGTATTGACGTTTACCATCGCACGGTACCTATTTGTAATGAAGTTTGTAGTATGCTTTGTTCATTTACAGGGACAGCCAAAAGTTTTCCGTTACATTACGGCCTATGGGAAAAAGTCGTTTCAAATGATTTTTTATGATTTTACGCACGCTTTTAAACAGAATAAAATTTATATGCATTTATGAAGTACAGTAAAATATGCATTCTGTTGACTATGCGATGCAAAGAATAGTTATTGTTCATTTACAGAACTAAAAAAGGAATTCAAATACATAATGATATAGAGGTGGAGGGAATTGTTTGCGGCATACTTTAATTATGTTAATCTATTCCATATATAATGAAATTGATGTATGTCGCTGAGGTTTACATACTATAAATCATTTCATGTATAATACGACTAATACGTATATAGCATTTACAGGGACACACAAAATCTTTCAGATACCATATTGTATCCGAAGTACTGTTCATTAGAGATGATTGCTGGAAATATATTTTTAATTATGATATGCACTTTTATGATTCACTATATTTATGCATAGTGTATGATGTATATAAAGGCTATAATTCCTATACAAGGCTACACAAAAGTATTCGTAAGGATTACTGGGTATGGGCGCAAATTGCTTAAAGGTGGTTTTTAAATGAGTTATGCTTTTTTTCGCTGAACTGCTTTTAATTTACCAAGAAATATTTGTAGAATATAGATAAAATGATATACAGGGTCACGTAAAGAATTGAATACATGGCCGTCTATATATTATAATTTCTGGAAATGTGATTTCAGCAGTTTTAAGAGTGTCTTAGTTTGAATTAAATTTTAACTAAATAGTGGCGTGTAATAAAGATTTTAGGTTAACTACAGGGTTGTACAAAAGTATTCAAGTATGTTTCCATACATTAGTATAAATTGCTGAAAATGAATTTCAACCTGTTGGGCGTTTTCTTGCTAAACTAAATTTTCCCATTATATAGTATATATACACTTAAAAAAATGGGTACTCAAAATTGAGTAAAAAGTACTCAATTTTAAATGCGTCACATGCACAAAATAGCTCCGATCCAAATGTACTCAAAGTTGAGAAACACATGTACTCATTTTTTATTCCATGGCTGTGACCAAATATGAATCGTTATGTACTGCCCCCCCCCCCCCCCAAAAAAAAAAACCCTAAAATGTAAAGTAAAAATGTACTGACATTTATTTCCTGTTCAAAGTTCTTAACAAGAAATGTTTAATTGATTATTTATCAAGAAAAATAGCAAACTTCTTAACAAGATACTCAAATCGAATATTTTTATGACAAGAACATTATTTCCAAGCAATTATTTTTAAAATGCTGTGCATAATTTAATATTTGCATTAATAAACATCATTTATGCCGCCATAAATGAAATGAACCATTACAGGTTACAAAACTATTCGTTTGTATGGGTTTGATAACATGTGATGCTTAAAAATAGAGAAAGCATAGGTTCATTTTTGATCCAAAAATATTCAATTCAATATGAGTACGTCGGTTTGCTCATTTTTGAGTACTTCATTTTTTTCAGTGTATCAACCTACAGATCAAATAAGGGCTGTTCAAAAGAATTGGAAAACATATTTGGCTATGGACCGTAACTGCTGAAATCAGTTTTTCAAATGTTTTATGCGTTTTCTAAAATGTTTACTTAGTTATCTTATTTACGTCATTTCCCTAAATTTCGATGTCTTGTTAAAGCATTCAGAAAGTGTTGGAAAGTATATTTTAATCTATGCTTAACGCATGATTTTTCTTACTCGTTTTTTTTTTCTATTTCCCAGATCAGTCTTTTCCTATAAAACATACCAAATCTATTTAGCTCATATTCACAAAGTACAATATACACGGGAATAAAAAATTTAAATAAATATCGCTTATCATGCCGCTCTATAAATAATAGTTGTATTAATATCCGTTAGTTTCCATGTTCGTATTTAATAAAGCAATGACAAATCAGTACAAATTAAAAAACTTACACATTCTAAATATCAAGCATAGAACTTAATAAAAAAATATGTCAGTTGACAAGCATTGTTTTTTAAGTGGAAAAATGTAAAATGTTTTAGAAGAATAGGACTCCAAAGTAGCGATATTTTGCTAAAAAGTACGGTAAAAAGATAAGATTTTATATTTACAGCAAAATTTTATTTTAAAATTCATCGCTGTATTAATACTTAGAAATTTTTCCAGAGAGAATCATTCGCCTTATATACAATTCAAATGAAAATCAAATGTCAAATTAATTGCTTAAAAGGCGCAAAGGCCAACATTGTGAAAAAGATTCCATGCCGGGACTCGAACCCGGGTCATCAGTGTAGCACACTGACATTCTACCGACTAAACCATATGGAACGACGCACAGCTTGTAAAATTTCTCACTATTACATGTTCGCACAGCTACAAACGCAGCATAAGATGGAATATTTAGCGTGAGCCACCGACATGGGGTAAATACGAAACTTAATTAAATCCAGCATCGATTGAAACTATATTAATAATTGGAAATTTTTCCAGGGAGAAACATTCGCCCTGCATACAACATTTCAAATTAAAATTGCCTTTTAAGCAATTATTTTGAAATTTGACTTTCATTTGAAATATTGTATGCAAGGCGAATGGTTCTCTCTGGAAAAATTTCCAAGTATTAATATAATTTCAATCAATGCTGGATTTAATTAAGTTTCGTGTTTGCATCATGTGGGTGGTTCACGCTAAATATTCCATCTTTTGCTGCGTTTGTAGCCTTGCCAACATGTAATAGTGAGAAATTTTACAGCCTGGGTATCGTTCCATGTGATTTAGTCGATAGAATGTCAGTGTGCTGTACTGATGGCCCGGGTTCGAGTCCCAGCATGGAATCTTTTTCACTATTTGCGTCTTTTAAGCAATTAATTTGAAATTTGATTTTCATTTGAAATCACAGTGTTTATGACAAGTTCGTCACAAATGACACATATTTCACAAATTGGTCACAATGTGACTTCAAAGCATTGTCGCTTTCGTCACAGGTTCGTCACAAAGTTAATGCCAAAATAGTCACAAATGACACACTTTTCACAAATTTGTCACACTGTGACTTCACAGAGTGGTCACAATGTGACGTCACAAACGTCCTCTAAAACGGCCATAACGACCTCGCATTCTAGTCAGTGTGACGTCACATCGACGTCACGTGACGTCACATCGACGGTCACAAAATCACAGTGTGACTTCACAACGACGTCGCCGTGACGTCACCATGCCTTACGGGTTACACCACGGCAAATATTCAGAGTTTGATGTGCTTTAACAGAAACAGAAAAAGTACCCATATCATTGGAATTTGACAAAAGTTCAGACTGCCTGGCTGAAGAAACCTCAACCAGTAAATCCCCCGATTGTAATTTTTTTAGACAATGACCATCCCCCAAGAGAGACTGGAAAGTTTTTGCTATAAGAAATGGTGAAGTTTTTTTGAAAGAAATATCAGAGAGACTATCAGTACGTTTAATAACAAAAAAACGAGTAAATAAAGACTGTACACTTTGTTGCTCTCCACATGGAAGAGAAGTAGAAGGAACATTAGTATTTCCATCCATATTTGAAAAAAAATAGTTCAGACCCCGGCCGCACCACCCACTACCGAGCCCAACAAAGGGACGCACATTCGTGCACCAGTGCTAACCAGGGTCCATACGGTCACAAGACACTCCTATGGTAGTCTCCACCCTTAACGAGATGGCTAGTAAGTACTCGCTCACTTGATCCCCAGCCAGTGACAAGTCAGCTGACCAGCCGATTGATGCATACGAGACAAATATGCACCTCCCGTCTACCTGAAACGAGACCAAAGCAATGTGTTGGTGTCCCTCAACTGCCAGGATCCCCCTTTCCAGGGACACGGGTCGCCACGCACGGCAAACACGTGGGTGGTTTACAATTCCCCATGAGTCGATATACAGGATGATATCGGCTCATGCAGAATTGCCCTCGCCTTCGAAAAGGAAACTACAACGAGAGTGAAACAAAGAGAAAAGAAAGACAAGAGAAAAAAGAGGAAAAGGAAAAGAGAAAGATTGCTCAGGTGCCCGGGGTTGCGAAGCCCGTGAATACCTAAAGAAGGTATCCCCCTGGGGGGGTTAAGTAAATGAATGATGACTCAGTGCATAAGTATTGTGTAGCAAGTTTGTGCGGTTTGTAGGAAACTTTATTTGAAAGCTTGTAATTGTCATAAATTATTAACGAGAGCAATTCCAATTGTAAACCTCAACGTAAAGTTATTGTTTTAGTAGGAGAATTGGGATAAAGAACTTTGATTTTTAGCAACTTTATTCAGGAAATTTTAGCATTTTTTGAGTGATATAACATTTGTTTTACCTTCGGCATCTGCACTATGCACTACATCGCTAGACTAGAATTTCCTTGAAATATACCTGGAAAAGTCAGGGAATTTCATTCTGCCATATGAGTAGCAACCATGCAGAGTCCATGTGCTAGTGTGTATAATGGAAATTTCTACTACTTTTGTTTGTTATCACTTTTACAGCAAAGGGGAACATATCTGTAAAGTTTAATTATAATATATTTTAGTTTTCTGCAAGTATTACTGATAAGCGAAGTTCAGTATAACAACCTTCATTTTTTACGGTTCCTTACTTAAAATGTAAAAACGGAACCATTGTAAGATCCCTCCTGTGCCTGTCAGTCATTTTACTCGTAAACTATGGAACGTGGAAAGTTCAAATTGGGGGAAGTAATAAAGACTATTGACCCACATATTTACAGATTATTAAACATTCACAAATATATTTAGGAAAAATGTAAAGAGGCTAATTAAGTTACTTGTAAAAAAAAAAAAAACTTTTCTTTGTATATTGTGCAAAAGCTTTAACACAACTCAAAAATACATTTTTTTAATTTTAAGTATTACATTTTCAGAGAGATCGACGAAAATGTTGTGCAAAAATAAGCCCCCCCCTCTATTTCCGAGTCTTCTTAAACTAAAATTATGAAAAAATAGAGGTCATAGATGTTAATTTAAACCTTGCAGGAAAACTATAGCGATTACCCTAGGTCACACAGTTTTTGAGAAAAGCACATTTTTCCATTACAGACAAATTTTGATTTGCAGCCATTCAGCAAAAGTGTTGAGGAGCGCTGGAGGTATCTCTCTTAGCAGAAGTATAAAAACATTGTTGATAATGATTTACGAAAAAAATCGTCGGTAATTAGCCGAGATATTAACCCTTAAAGAAACGGACGATTTGGGCATACATAATGACAGGTGCGGCTGGCGTACTCTATGTACCACCGTCTGTTAAGCCTAGATAACAACTTTTACTGATATACAGTGGAACCTCGTTATCCCGACACACTAATGACCAGAAAAAAGTGTCGTCATAAGCGGAGTGTTTGCAGTAACCAGAGTTAAAGAAAAATGTGTTTATAAAAAAAGCTGTATTTTAGATTAATTTAAGACAATTTTAAATTCATAGCTGTTATTGTAGTTTTAAGCAAGAATATTACTATTAAATAAAATAAACACTAAAACAAAATTGAAAAGAATATAAATGAGATTTATGATGACTTGTTTTTGTATTGTTACATGAAATATTGATGATTTATGGTTTGCTTATCCCTCGATGTGCTTCCTATAATTCTTTTTTCATTATTATACAATGAATTGTAATCAATATTCGTTGTTTCAGAAATAGAGGTCAAATAATTTGATAGTTTCAATGCAATGCAATGCTTTGGTTTTAGTCGGATGAAAAACGCCATGTAACAAAAAAAGTGACGCCTGACCAGAACAAAAAGACTGTGAGTAGACTGATATGTCTATCTGGAGCTTAAGTGTGTCATTCGTAGTGTGTGGGTTTATTTATTCAGATAAAGGATTGAAGTAAAATTTCTCATTCATCTCAATGGGTATTTTAGACACTTTTGTGAAAAGTTTGTCTAAGACATTTCTTAACGGTTAATTTCCGTGCTGATAAGATGGATTGACAATTTTTCTAAACCGTCGGGATAACGAGGTCTGACTGTATTTGTGTAATGCAATGCCCAGTAGCAGTATTAAAGCAATTATTGTCAAATTGTTAAAAACAGGCTAATTTAATTAGAATTAATCACATAAAAACTATGGTTTCGTGACTAGATTGCACTGAATGGATCTCTCAATACACCTCCCATGTCTTTAAAAATTAAATAAAAACACAGCATGGACTAAGGTGGCGTTGAAACTTTCCGACCTCTTTTCGAACCGTATTTAGTACAATGCCAAGTTTAAATTTTGAACAAGGGTTTTGTTTTAGCTACACTGTAAAAAAAAAATTACTAGACTGAATTTAGTGTTATGAAATGCCAAATGAAGTTTGAATATATACTACTTTTATTGTCAGTACTGAATTAAGTTAATCAGAAACAGGTAGATTAAAAAAAAAGAGTTATAAAGAATAGCAATATTTGATATTATTTAGGCTTCATATCTCTTTGAACTTTTATGGTTTACCCATTCATACTTTTCTAGTATATATTACAACTATACCCAACCCTATGTTGTATAGTTTTTACAGAGTCTTGCTATTCTTTTAGCAATGATTTTTTTTAATAATTCATATATATTGTATGGAACCCTCTGAGCACGAGTAATACTCACACTTGACCATTTATTATTAAATAAGTGGTTTGTGACACCATATTCTATTGCATCTTGATGTCTGCTAACAACCCTCTGATTTTCTAGGATGAATATATGAACACCCTATATATATTTGCTTTTATGTTTTGAGAACTGGGCGATTTAATAAATGGTAATTTAATTGATAATGAAATATTTTGATATTATCAGTTGAATATAAGGTATTATTTATAAAATTGACATTCCATTCCCCTTTAACCCTTTTTTTTAAGCTTGGATTATGTGCTGTAATAACAGTACAGAACATTCACTCGCACACCCTAGTAACTGCAGAAACTCTGCGTTTCCTTCCTGCTACTGAAGATGCAAAAGAGAAATTTTTTGAATACTTCGATTTTGGAATGGCAATTGCTGAAAGCTGTCATTACCATGAAAGTGTTCTGGAGTTACAAGAAGGAATAACCGAAGTAGAGTTAAGTTGTGGAAGCATCAATCCAACTGAGAGGACAGCAAGATATTGGTATGACCAATGGCGACTTTTAAATTTAGGACCAAGGAATGGCGTGGGCTTAATAGAGGTGTGTATAATTTTGTGTGCACTGGATAGTGGCAGTTTTATGTTTATTTTGTGTTGCATCTGATCTTGGATTTTATAAAATATGCTTAATTGTTTAATACTTGATTATTTAATTTTACTTCAGCTTAATGTATTGTTCATAAACCTAATGTTTTCAAAATTTTATCTAGTTTATTGTAACGTTCTCATAGTACTTATTCATGGTTTAAAAATTGACATAGTCATATGACTATTTATTTCCCAAGGCTTGAAATGTACTGGAGCAAACTAGAATTAAGAACTGGTTCCTAAAATTATGATAAATATTGCTGTGGTCTGCACAATATTTTTGAAATGACATTTTTCTTCGTGGTAGTTTCAATTTAAATGCTGTTGTTTATTAAAACATATAGTTTAATTTTAAATTCTATTGTTATGATATTTAAAAATTTAGTTAAGTCTTCAATCTATTGATCTATCATGTAATAATTTAACATCATTCTCCCTTTAGCTTAATTTTACTAACTACAGCTTCAAGAGTAGTAGTCAATTTAGTAACTTCTTTTATCAGGTGAAAATGAGAGTGCATTTTCTTAGAAAGAAAACTTTGGTGAAAATTACATCCCATATAAAACGATACATTTCAAATGTGTTATTTAAAAGAACTTTCTTATAGGGCTGTTAAAAAACCGAGAGACAAAGACTGTTTACTTAATTCATTTTACATCAGCTTATTTTAAAATTTTTAAAAAAAATTTTGTTAACCAAAGGCGAAAACAGCCATTGTAACTCACAAACACAGATTTCGCCTTAAAAATCTTCAATCAAAGGAATTTGAATGGAAACCTGTTAACAGGGAGATGTCACTGTTTTTTTTTAAATTATAATTCAATTTTTAAGCCAATCCAGCCTGCTTTAAGAATCTGGGGTGTCGGAGCAGGGTTTGACGAGCATAGCTCGTAGGGGGCAGAGCCCTCTAGTATGTATAAAATAAAAGAATTGCAAAGATGCAAAGAGTTATTTTTATTGTTATTACTAAATGCCAAAACATAAATGAAATGAAGTCATAATAAGAAATGCATAGCCATATACTATCATTACAATAGATATAGTAACAAAAGTAATTGTTAAGACAAAATAATACTCGATGAAAAGACATGTACTATTAATAGTACACCAGACCTGAAAGGGTTAATCCACTTGCATTTGCATTCGGTGAGAAAAAAGGAATAAATTATTTGAAATGCATGTGGAATTTTATAGCTTTTTCCTAAAAACACGAAGTCGATAGACTTGATTTCTCACAAACTATTGCACCGATCTTTTTGAAATTATGTGCACTTCTTCGAAATAGTATTGACTAGTGTCTAAACAAAGGGTTTTTTATTTTTTTTCAATTACAACTAATTTTACAAGGTTATAAGTAGTATAAATTGTACCAAAAGTTGTACTTTTATGCATACAACTCTGCCAAAAATTCGAATTTCAATTTTTGTTTTAAATCCTTTGTTCAAACATGAGCTATACTTAACTACTAACAGGAAAAATTAGGTTTCTTTATTTCGGATAAAGCTATCATGAGTTATCTTGACCACCACGGGGCATTTTTTTGTGAGGCATTTCCAGAAACCAGTTTCCACTGGCTATTAAATATATCTTTGTTTATATTAGTAGAAAGAATTTGCTTCTTTTTTATTTGTACAAACAAAATACTAATTTTATCTAAATTTATCTTTAATAAATAAATAATAGGTTTTACTTTTCTAAATTATTCATTTAAATGTATATTGGTATCTTGAAAGTAAATGAGATATGGAAAATTTTATTTTTAAGACATCTTTTGTAAATTTGCGTAATAATTGAAACAGACTGCTGTCATTTGCATGAGAAGTTAAATAGAACAGAAGAAAATAAATTTGTATTTAATCTTAATGCAGTCTTTGGTGTATATAAGATATTCAATTTTAAATATGAATGATACATATTTAAATTAAATGCCAGAAATATATTTTTTAATAATTAAACTTAGCAAGTAATTTTTCATGGCTAACATTTTTGAAATTCTAGTGCAGCTCGTTTAATTTTTTATAAATATCTAATTTTTATTTATTTATTACAGAAACTGCAAGAGAAACAGGCAATTTATGCAGCCAAAGGTATAATTGTCAAATTTAAAAAAGATCCTTTTGCTGTAGTGGTTGTTACTCCATTGATGGAACGAGCACACCAGCTACTATCAGCGAAAAATATAGTGTTTGTTGACAACACAAGTGCTTGTGATGCAGAGCATCACACAATAACATTTGTGCTTTGCACTTGTGGAGCTGGAGCTGCACCTTTAGGTGTGATTATAACAAAAGGAATGACTTTTGAATCATATGTTGCAGGATTTGATCTATTTCAGAATGCCGTAGAAAATTCTTTTTCTAATCAAAGATATCCCACCATCTTCATTACAGACGATTCCTCAGCTGAAATCAATGCAATCAAACAAGTGTGGCCTAAAAGCAAAACATATTTGTGCATTTTTCATGTGTGCCAAGCTGTATGGAGATGGTTGTGGGATAAAAAGAATGACATTCTGAAAGAAGATAGATCCTGCCTCATGACTGGTTTTCAAAACATCCTTTATTCAAATACACATGAACAGGCGTCAGATGCCTATGCAGATCTTTGCCGATCCTCTGAGAAATATCCAAACTTCCACAAATATATTTTCAATTACTGGAAAATTAGAGAGCAATGGTGTTTGACATGGCGTGATGCATCCTTCAGACGACATCACACCAATAATTTCTCAAAGGTATCGGTAAGGATATTTAAGGATGTCGTTCTATCACGGTTTAAAGCCTATAACGTCGTAGCTTTAGTGGATTTTTGCTGCACAAAGCTGGAAGAGTATTATTGTCGAAAGTTTCGGCAATTTGCAAACAGCAGGAATGTCTCATCCAGGTTGTTTTTGAGATCCCTAATGAAAACCGTAAATTATTTAAAACCAGAAGACATTATCTCTAATGGGGATGAATATTTTGTCCCCAGTGAAAAAAATACTGAATTTCATGTAGTCAATGTGAAAATCGGATCATGTTCCTGTGCTAATGGGCTATATGGAAAGTTTTGTAAGCACCAATGTGCTACATACAAATATTTTGATATTGTTACACAACTTTCCTGCTGTGACACCTGAAGACCGATACAGTGTGGCTTTTCTAGCTCTCGGTGACAAAACTTCTGAACCATCGTTTTACCAACCGTGCTATCCTTTAGTACAATTAGAAGAGAGCTTAGAAAGAAAAACCATATTTGAAGAATCACCTGCAATGTAAATCCAAGAGGCTTCAACATCTGGAATGACCCCCAAAGCAGATGTATGAAGGTGATGCAACAGAGACCGCTGTATCTTAAAACCAAAAAGGAGATGTAGAAGAAGTAGTTTCCTTACTTCAGCAGCATGATCAAAACTTCAGTTCTTCCTGTTCAGGAATAAAAAGATTAAAACAGAGGTTGCAAAGAATTAAAGCACCTGGACAGTGGGAAACATTTTTGCATACAGCTGGCTGTACAGTTCCTCTTCGGAGAAGAGAAAGAGCTGCAATCCATGTTCAGTCAACCTCAATTGCAAGAAGTGCACATGTCACCAGGGGATCGAAACGTCTGCCTTCTGGTAGACCTCCAAATTCAGAAGACTCCAAAAACAGGGTAAAAAGAAAGGGGAATTTACAAGTAAACATTAAAGCATGCCAACCAAATGCCAAGTCACATGCGATAAGCCACTAAGTTATTATAGGCTAATTTTATAATAAAACTTTCTTCCACTTTTAAATATTCTCTTGCTCAAATGTGATTTAATTTAAACTTTATAAATTATTTTGTTTATTTATTTTACTCCATTAATTATTTATGCAGTGCAGCCAATTACTATACGTTTGTAAAAATTTTTTTAACTAGAAATACTTTTATCTCGTCATGCTTCTAATTTGTTTTTTCCAAAATGTATTAATTTCCTAATATAAATTTCCCTATGATTTAAAATGTATCATGAAATATTTTAAGTGCAAATAATGACATTTTTGTCTAAATTTCTATCTTGTTGAATAAAAATGAAAAGTTTATTCAGCGTAATGATTTTAAATTAATATAATAATGCAGATATGTATGTTAGTACAGTATAGGATTTGGAATCCTTGGGACCTGTGGCATTCCGGATAAGATGTTTTTCCGTAATTTGGAACACTACCACAAATATTTTCTAATGTACATAAATATGACATACTGGTTAGCATAAATAATATTAAAACTACTGTGTTACACTTGTTGAATTAATTCAATAAAACACAATTAAGGAAAAGTTTAATTTTTATTTACAAAAAAAAAAAGGTTAAGTAATAATTTTAAATTATAATAAAACTTACAAATGAACAAGATCCAAAAATAAAATTTAGTTTTGGGGTTCAGATGCAGATGCTTGGGAATTAGTTTTTTGGAAAAATCCTTTTAAAGTTGGCTGCTTGTAACGTTTCTCTTTTACAAGCTGGTCTTGAATTTTATATAAGGACGTTATTTGTTGTTCATAGAAATAACTTCTTTGTTCCTTGCCTTGAATTAATTGTTGAGTGTAAAATATCATTTGTTCATTAGATATTTTTTCTACCTCCTCATTCTTGTCATCATCACTGCGATCATCAGATTCATCTTTAGTCATTATTTCACAAATTTCACTGTATGTCATCTGATAACTAAGTGGAGCATTATTCGGCGATTCCATGCGGAGAGTCACACACGTAACGCAGGCTTTAATTTGCATTTATTCAATTATTTATTATATTTTAATGTTAATTCTGAGTTTAGGTGGTATGGTAAATAAGTTAACATATTTTTTAGTTTAAATGTGTGTAAGTAAAACTCAGAAATATATCATTTAATTTCATACTCAAAATGTGCTTTTTTTCTGAAGTAGAAAAAAAGCTCATTTTGAGTAATGAAATTAAATGATATACTTCTGTGAGTTTTACTTACACACATTTAAACTAAAAAATATCTTAACTTATTTACCATACCACCTAAAATCAGAATTAACATTAAAATATAATAAATAATTGAATAAATGCAAATTAAAGCCTGCGTTACGTGTGTGACACTCTCCACGGAATCGCCCTATTGTCTATATTGAAACAAACTTGAACTGCATCTTCATCCAATAATTGGGGAGGGAGGGAGAGGAATATATTGAAAGTCGACTTTTTATTTATTTTTGTTTTGTTTACGAATTTGACGAATAGAAAGCGGACAGAAAAATACAAGCGGCAAAATTATCAACACTTAAAATGCAGATTTCTGCAAATTTGTGGAGATAAATAAATGCATAATTACTGTTAATATTCCATTAACCCACCCTCCCCTATTTTGTAAACAAATTTGACATTTAAAAAGAATCCCATGAAAGCACCCCCCCCCCCCCTTTCCGAAAGAAAAAATAATGAGAAGCGGCGTACCACCTTTCTGTCTTATCCGATTCCGAATCTCTGCTTTTCTACTGTTCGATGGACGCAGCTGAAAACGGTAAAACGAACGTTTCTCTCATTCTCCTAATTGGCCGAATTGTAGGTGCGCCTTTTAGATGTTGTCAAAGGTCGGAGCTTGCCAACAGATTTTCGATCGCGGAAAACTCATTCAAATTCTAAGTGATGTTTCGAAAATATTTTTTTTTCAAAAGGTTAAAATTAAAATTTTTTATAATGGATTTTAGCGTTTGTAACAAAACAATATGAAATTTAAGAATATGTAGTTAGTTTTCCCATATTTCTAAAGGTTACTCCGATGCGAAGTCATAAAAATGATCAAAAAGAGAACTTATGTCCGATGATTGCATACATTCAATTCTTATCTTTCACGGGAGCGCCATAAGTGGGATCGTAGGGAGAGCGCGCTTTTTAAGTTCTGTTTTTAAATTATCTCAGTTAACAAAAAAAGAAAAATCTGAATATCAGGACAGGCTTTGGGCTATTCTTATAAACATTTTCGGATTTCAACAGGCGGTAATTTCGATAGCCATTTTTAATCCCTGTAAGCGGCCTCTCTGATTACTTTATAATTTTTTGCTGAGTTTGGGGGGGGGGGCGGGGGGAGAGATTAATGGGATATTACGGTACCTTGAGGTGTATGAGAAAAAGTTTAAAATATTCAAAATATCGATTTATAAAGCATGTTAACACTTCAATAAAATATGGAAAAAATGCAAATTTTTATGAAATGAAAGCTTTCACTAAGTTTCGGTTTCGGATCGTTTAGCGTTCCGAATATCGGGACGCCGGATAATAGATCCTATACTGTACTTAAAAAGTTTGGCACCCCTGTTGTAAGACATTGCTTTCTAAATATTGTAGAAAGAACAGAAAATTCATTGGTTTTGTTTGTGTAAATGCTTGTTAAATTTAATACTAAGATTCTATTACTGTTTCTGCATTGAAGAATTCACCGTATATTTTATTAAAAATAATTGTTCTAGCATTGTGTATCAAAGATTTTTTTCTTGTTGCTATTACTGTTTCTACATTCAAAAATTCACAGTACATTTTATTTAAAATAATTGTTCTAGCATTGTGTATCAAAGATTTTTTTTTGTTGCTATTACTGTTTCTACATTCAAAAATTCACAGTACATTTTATTTAAAATAATTGTTCTAGCATTGTGTATCATTCATTTTTTTTCTATTCACTATTACCTTTTCCACATTCAAAAATTTGCCATATATTTTATTTAAAATAATTGTTTCAGCTTTGTGTAATACATTTTTTCTTGTCGCTATTACTGTTTCTGCATTCAAAAATTCATCTTATATTTTATTTAAAATAATTGTTCTAGCATTATGTATCATACATTTTATTCACTATTACTGTTTCTGCATTCAAAAATTAATCTTATATTTTATTTAAAATAATTGCTCTACCATTATGTATCATACATTTTTTTTTTATTTATGAACTATAACTGTTTCTGCATTCAAAGATTCAGCGTATATTTTATTTAAATTAATTGTTCTAGCATCGTGTATTGTACATTTTTTTTCTTGTTGCTATTACTGTTTCTGCTTTCAAAAATTACTGTATATTTTATTTAAAATAGTTGTTCTAGCATTGTGTATCGTGCATTTTTTTCTATTCACTATTACTGTTTCTGCATTCAAAATTCATCATTTATTTTATTTTAAATATTGATTCACTATTACTGTTTTTGCATTCAAAAATTCAGCATATATTTTATTTAAATTAATTGTTCTAGCATTGTGTATCATACATTTTTTTTCTAGTCACTATTACTGTTTCTGCATTCAAAAATTCACCTATATTTTATTTAAAATAATTGTTCTGGCATCATGTATGGTACTTTTTTTTTCTTGTCGCTATTACTGTTTGTGCTTTCAAAAATTCACCGTATACTTTGTTTAAAATAATTGTTCTAGTATTGTGTATCATTCATTTTTTTCTATTCACTATTACTGTTTCTGCATCCAAAAATTCACCATATATATTTAAAATAATTGTTCCAGCTTTGTGCAATACATTTTTTTCCTTGCCGTTATTGCTGTTTCTGCATTCAAAAATTCAATGTATATTTTATTTAAAATAACTGTTCTGGCATCATGTATTGTATAACATTTATTCTTCTTGCCACTATTATTGTTTCTGCATTAAAAAATTCACTGTGTGTATATTTTACTTTAAATAATTCTCCCAGAATTGTGTGTCATACAACTAATTTAAATTACAGCCTTTTTAATAATATATATAATTTAAGTAAAATAACCAGTAACTAAAATAGTTCCTAAATAATTGTCGTTATAGTATTTTTTTTTTCAATAGAATGATGAATTATAAATTTGCAATCTTGTTATATTGTTTGATATTGTAATGACAAGTCCAATATCAATTGGTTATAGTTAAGTTTAATTGCTTTTGATTCAAATTTCATGTTCCTGTGTTTTATATTGATTAGCAAAAAGGTCTATTTTTTATAAAAACCTGCAGTTCCATTTATTTTAACTTATTAGTGTGAATAAATTTTTCTTTCAGGAAATGCATATTCAGTAGAGTTGTATAATTATTTTAACTACCGAAAATTGTTAAAATACTTTTTGGCAAAGCAGCAATGTAGTTTAAGTTGTAGATTTTCCTCAATACATCATTATACACAGTACTTTTTAAGAATGTAGTTCATATTAATTGCATATATGTTAATAAACGGAGTGGCGTGTACCACAACCCAACTAACTAAAATGCCTTGTAATGTCTTTTTGTCTGACTTTTAAATCGCCGTATCAAACTATTAAATGTGAAAAAATGCATTTTTCATCACTTTTAAGAATAGGTCAATTGTCGCCTTTAAATTTGTATTCTTCAAATAAAATTTATTAATATTGTTACTAGGTGAAGAAATGTAATGAAAAATGAATTCCCCCCCCCCCCTCATTCGATAATTTGATATTATAAAAATATTGATAATATATATATATATATATATAATATGATCTGTAAAATATTATCTTCAAAAAATTTTTTGAAATCAGCATTCAGTTTAATTAAAGAAAAATACCAGCATGTTGTCAGATTGAGTGGCCTTGCAAATCTTTTACATTCAGTATTTTCTGCTATTTTAAGATAGCAGTCAATTAAGCATTTTTTGAACAAATGTAATTGATACAGTGAGAACCATCAAATGAAGTAATTTACATGCAATGTTCAGTCAAAGTTAAGATGAAAACAACAAAGAAAAAAATTTCTTTGAAATTGCCATGAACTATATGGAGAAGTTATCTTAGCCTTAAACTTTTAATGCTCAAGCTATTTTAAAGTTTGTTTTTAATCTAAATTGTTTTTCTAAGTATTTACATAAAACAGAGCTTCTGAATTTGTCTCGTAATAACAAAGAAAGACATTTCTTAAATGCATAACGAAAAAGAAGGTAACGCAACATGTTTAAAAAATTTCTTCATCAGTCGCAGAAAGGCTGACCTACGAACCATTCTAGGTACAAGAGCAGAAGAAAGTTTACTTTCTTGTATTTGTAGTATGTAATACGAGTAGGATGTGCATCATATAAATTGTAGCACTTTGTAAGGAGAAACAGCAGTTTACTCCAAAAAGATAGTAGACAAAATACTAGACTTATACCATTACGCAGCAGTATGAAGCAATGATTAATAATGCTGGGATACATTTATGTACACAAAAGAACCAGTAAGATGCATTAACCCTTTAGAAAGCAATAATGAAAAAATTAACCTATGGTGGAAAACTATTATCCCAAAGAAGTACAAAGGGTTAAAAGCATAAAAGATAATACGTTTTTATAACAAATTACGACAATTAATGAAGCTTATCAAATAAAGAAAAAACTTTTAGAGGATGTTTTAGATTTGTATTAAAAAACACTGTTTTTTAAACCAGTTGTAGAACTAATTTAATAATTTGAATCAAATGAATGCATAGAAAAGGAAAAAAAAATATTCAAGAACATATACAAAAGAAAAAAAAATCATTAGCGCTTTCTTCACCTTGGCAATAGATATTTTATATCTAATGATGCAAGGAGGTACAGTTGGCCAAAAAAGCATTTTAACCAACTAATTGCTACAGGGAAAAAAATAGAAATAGCCATTCAATTGCAAATTATGACTTTTACAAATTTTGTTTATTAAAAAAAAAGAAGGGTAATTTTCATACTAAAACTGAAATTTTCGATACCAGCTCCTAATTTTGACTTTTTCTGGGGGGGGGGGGGGGGCGTCATAGTTAAAAAGTAAAACAGAACCATTGTAAGATCGCTCCTGTGTCTTGTCTATCACAGCCATTTTATTCATAAACTATGGATCCCCCAGGGGGATACCTTCTTTAGGTATTCACGGGCTTCGCAACCCCGGGTTCCTGAGCGATCTGTCTCTTTTCCTTTTCCTCTTATTTCTCTCGTGTTTCTTTCCTCTTTGTTTCTCTCTCGTTGTGGTTTCCTCTTCGGAGGTGAGGGCAATTCTGTATGAGCCGATATCATCCTGTATATCGACTCATAGAGAATTGTAAACCACCCACGTGTTAGCCGTGCGTGGCGACCCGTGTCCCTGGAAAGGGGGATCCTGGCAGTTGAGGGAAACCAACACACTGCTTTGGCCTCTGCTTCAGGTAGACGGGAGGTGCATATTGGTCCCGTATGCATCAATCGGCTGGTCAGCTGACTTCTGTCACTGGCTGGGGATCAAGTGAGCGAGTACTTACTAGCCATCTCGTTAAGGGTAGAGACTGGCATAGGAGTGTCTTGTGACCGTATGGGCCCTGGTTAGCACTGGTGCACGAATGTGCATCCCCTTGTTGGGCTCGGTAGTGGGTGGTGCGGCCGGGGTCTGAATACTAATTTTTTCAATTATGGATGGACATACTAAAGTTCCTTCTACTTCTCTCCCATGTGGAGAGCAACAAGATGTACAGTCCTTATTTACTCGTTTTTTTGTTATTAAACGCACTGATAGTCTCTCTGATAGTTCTTTCAAAAAAACTTCACCATTTCTTATAGCAAAAACTTTCCAGTCTGTCTTGGGGGATGGTCATTCTCTAAAAAAATTGCAATCTGGTGATTTACTGGTTGAGGTTTCTTCAGCCAGGCAGTCTGAACTTTTGTCAAATCCCAATAATATAAGTACTTTTTCTGTTTCTGTTAAAGCACATCATACTCTGAATACATGCCGTGGTGTAATATCTGAACCAGATCTTTTATTTTCCACAAAAGAAGAACTTCTATCTAATTTAAGCGATCAAAATATAATAGATGTTCGTCGTATCACTATCCGTAGAAATGGGCAAATTCTTCCTACAAAACACATTATTCTCACATTCAATACCCATAGTTTACCGACTAGAATTAAAGCCGGTTATCTAAACTGTCCAGTCAGGCCTTATATACCTAATCCTCTCCGCTGTTTTAAATGCCAACGTTATGGCCATACTAATACAACCTGTCGTAGCAATGTTACCTGTGCACGTTGTGCAGAGGTCGGACATGATGGTAAAACTTGTGAAAAACCCGAACGCTGTGCAAACTGTAAGGGTGATCACACATCATATTCTCGCTCTTGTCCGAATTGGATCCGTGAAAAGGAAATTCTTGCTGTTAAAATAACCCAAAAAATCTCCTACCCTGAAGCTCGTAAACTTGTTGACATCAGGACCCCATCTGTTGGGGCATCATACTCCAGTATACTCAAACAACAATCAAAATCCGTAAGGCACATAAGTACCCAGACCGACTGCTCTATTCCACCAAATAATTCAAGTATTATACAATCAACTAAAGAAACCCGTGACGTGTCTCTTGGTAGTAAATGCTATGGTACCCCATTATTGGAACGTTGGCTACCATCCTCAGAACCAGTTACAATAGAATATCAACTTACTCAGTCACAGAAATCTCCAGTTGGATCCAAAAAGTCATCTAATCATCAGACTGAAACTAAGGCTGCTTCATCTCCAATACCATTACAGAAACCTAATTCTCTCCGAACATCATCAGCTCAATCAAAAATACCAACCGAACATAAGACTAAACAAACGCCAGCTCCAGATAAAAGCAAATTGGTGAAACCAATTCGCCCAACTCAGAAACCTAATGAAAAAACTTGTGCGCAAAAAGAACGGAAGAAACCTCCAACGCAAGTCTCTTCACAGTGGAAAACTGTGAAGAGAAAAGATAAGAAATCATGCCTGAGCCCAGCAATCACAAATGTAAAGGATACCAAACAGTTACTGAACTATGCAGAAGAGGCTATGGAATCTTACAGTTATGACTCTGATGACGATGAAAATGTTGTTTTCGAAAAATTTAATCCTACATGATTTTTTTTTTGAGTTTTTTAAATTTTGAATTATAACTTTGTTTTTAGGCAGTATTACTATACTGTGTTATGCTTTGTTTTTTGGGTTAATTTTAACTTTTCATAACCTTAGAGCTTTTAGAGATTTTTAATTTAAATATTTGCTTTGTCTTTTAATTACATTTTGTATTTTTAAAGCTTGTGTATTGTTAGTTTCATTGTACATTATTTTATTACATGTATCATCACATTTCTTTCTTCAGTTTACTTTGTTTATAACTTATATATCTCATACAGTCTTTTAATGTAACTTTTAAATTTTAACCATGTTTTACACCTTACTTTTTTCTTGGCGCAGCATGTCCCTGAAGGGACCTTGTGCCATAAAACTCCAAACAACCAACCAACCATAAACTATGGAACATGGAAAGTTTAAATTGGGAGAAGTAATAAATACCATGACCCACATATATACAGATTATTAAACATTACAAATATATTTAGGAAAAATGTAGAGGGGCTAATTAAGCTACTTGAAAAAAATCTTCTTTGTATATCGTGTGAAAGCTTTTGTAATGCTGAACTCAAAAATACATTTCTTTTAATTTTGTGTATTATTATAGTTGCAGAGATATCGTTGAAAATGTAGTGCAAAAATCTGTTCCCCCTGCCTCTATTTCCGAATCTTCTGAAACTAAAATTATGAAAAAATTACAGGTAGTAGACATTAATTTAAACCTTGCATGAAAATTATAGAGATTACTCTAGGCAACATAGCTTTTGAGAAAAGCGCATTTTTCCGTTATACACAAATTTTGATTTGTGGGCATTCAGCAAAAGTGTTGAGGAATGATGATGGTAACTTTCGTAGCAGAAGAATAAAAGCATTTTTGATAATGATTTTCGAAAAAAAACCCGGTAAGATATTAACCCTTAGAGACACAGACTGTTTGGACATACATGTCAGGGGTGGGTATTCTATGTACCTTCCGCTTTTAAAGCGTAGGAAACTTTTAATGATGCATTTGTGTAATGTAAACAAACTCATTTAATTAGAATTAATCATATAAATACTATGGGATTCTTGATTAGTTTGCATTGGGTGGATCTTTCAATACGCCTCCCATGTCTTTAAAAGTTAATTAAAAATCTATCTGGAAAAACGTGGCATGGACCGAGGCGGCTTTGCAACCTTCTTTTGAAGCGCGCTTAGCACAATGTCACGTTTAAACTTTCAATAAAGGTTTTGTTTCAGATACACTGTAAAAAGAAAAGATTATTACTACACTGAATTTAGTTTTATGAAATGCCAAACGAACTTTAAATATGCGCTACTTTTATTGTCAGTACCAAATTAAGTCTGTCATAAACAGATTAGGATAAGATTTTAAAAAAGTTATAAAAATAACAATATTTGATATTATTTAGGCTTCATATATCTTTGAACTTTTATTGTATACCCATTCATACTGTTATACTATATACAGCTATACTGAACCCTACGTTGTATAGTTTTTAGCTCACAGGCTGTCAAAGCCTGAGAGTTTGTGTGCCCGCCGGTTTTGTACGTATGTACGTACGTACGTAACGCGATAACTCTTGATAGAAACATCCTATTTGCTTCAAATTTTTTTTCTAGTTTTTTTCTGATAAGGCACTTCCCTGATTATCCTTAACCAATGTACCCCCAAAACTAAAGGGGGGGTTAGTCCAACCCCCCCCCCCTTAATTCAGATAAATGGGTTTTTCATGCAGAATTATTCGATTTGCTCCGAAGTTGGTATACCGGTTTATTATGTTAATGAACTTCCCTGATTAGTTTTGGGGATTCATTGGTTAAGGATAAAGGGGGGTTAGGCCACCCCCCTTAATTTAGATAAATGGGTTTTTCATGCAGAATTATTTGATTTGCTCCAAATTTGGTATACCGGTTTATTATGTTAAGGAGCTTCCCTGATTAGTTTTGGGGATTCATTGGTTAAGGATAAAGGGGGCTAATCCCCCTTCACTTATTTTTTGAGGGGCATTATTCTTTAAAATAAGAGTATAATATACAATTAGTGCGAATAGCCTGTGAGCTCAATGCCATCAGTTTAGCTGGGTACTTTTCTTTTTTATTTACAAAGTCTTATTCTTTTAGCAACATTCACATATTTAGTGTACGGAAACCTCAGAGTGCGAGTAATATTGGCACTTGACCATTTATTTTTTGTAAATTTTACCTTAGAATACCAAATGGGAAACCATTTGAGAGAAATAGCTTAGTAATTAAGAAGATTTAAAATTTGGAACTCCTAATGTTAAATTCATTTCGAATTGTTGAAAAATAGATTACAATGCAAGTAGTTTTTTAAGCATAACTCAAGGAGCTGTAATTTTAATAACATCATACTCAAAACTTCCAAAAATCAATTTCTGTTTTTAAAAAAATTATTAGTTACAGTTCGTTTTCTTTTTTTGAAAAGTAATTTTTTTTTTTTGAAAAATTTATGAATTGTAACCTATGAATATTTTTAACGAAAAGATTTATAAAGACTTCAAGCTTTAAATAGTTGAATTATAAAGTTATAGTTTATTCTGCAATGTACTTATGGAATTACACTTAAACTATCCGTATTGCAAATATTGATTAAAAATAATTTAACATTAGGTGTTCTAAATTTCAAACCTTCATAATTCCTAACTACTTACTGTTTGGTTTCCTAAAGCAAAATTTAATGACAAAGCCACATATGATGTCAAAGTTGTTGTGTTTGTATTGAAAATATCAGACTTTGTTACACTTTCAGTATGAAGACGAGCATTAAGCTTTTTTGTTTATATATAACATGAAAGAATACATAATGTCCTGTTTCCTGGGAAATTTTGGTGAGTGAAATGCATAGGGTCATTTTTATCCTTTGGCCGACCGCACCTTAAAACCGCCATATATTACATGTTATTTATTTATGAAATTAGATAGCTCCCACCAATATGGATGTAGTTATTTGAAGAGAAAAATAGTGTATTAGGGAAAGAAAAGTCTAGTGAAGAAAAATTAGAGAATGTGTCCCCTTTATTGGAGCATTTACCACCGTCATATATTACCATGGTAGCGATTAGGGTAACCTATGTAGTACAGTAGCCTCCTTCAAATCCGCATAGCTTGGGACCAGAGGTTGTGTGGATTTTAGAATTTTGTGGATTTCTGGTCATTGCTTTGTTTACATTTAACAGTCATTTGAATATAAAAATGCAATCAAAATTATAATGAATGATTGCAATATAGTAAAATATTAAAAGTAATGAATTAAAATGATAAAAAGCAAAATAATTTTTAAAATGATTAAAAGTAAAGTTCAAGTAACTAATTAATAATAATAATTAAATATGCATAATAAAGATGAGATACATTTTTCTTGAATTATTCAATGAAACTTTCCTCATAAAGGTACCCTATTATTTCCTATCAAAATTATAAAGTAAGGAAGTTTTATTTCAGGTTTAGTCAGTCCTAATGAAGTCCAAAAGCTTAATACATAAATATATTTGGTAAAAAGATTGTGATTACCTGTGATATCAGAACTATCTTGATTTTTTTAAGAAATAAATTTATACTTTCTTCATGAAAAACCACGACTTCAGTCGTATTATCAAGAATTAGAGATTAAAATACATATAGATTAGGGTGGGCCGAAAAAAACTTTTTTTTGATTTTCGATGATGGGTAGTGCGGAAAAGTGGCCACTAGTGGCACCAAGTTCACACAAAAAATTTGAGATTTTTAGGACAATTCGTATATTTGCCGCTTTTGGCTTGAAGTTTTGCTAAAATGCTGATTTTTGAACTTTTTGAGAAAATTTTTAAAAAATGTTAAATTAAATTTATTTTAATCGTATTTTCTTGAAAAGGCATATTTAATGTGTCAAATGTATAAATAAGCTCTGATAATGTATTATTTAATTGCTATGTGTATTTTAAATTAGACGATTTTTATAGCCTTTTCGCGTATAAGTGAGCAAAAGTTGCATGTATTGTTTGAATCTTTCAACGGTTTCTCTCTTTTGTCTTGTTTATGTCCCTTGGTCTTCCTTATTTTTTTCGATGCTTTAAGGGTCATACATTTAGGTGACGGGCAGCAGAATCTCCCAAAACCCCTCAAATTGAAAGACTTGCAATTGCCTACTTATGCTGACATCATGTGTCACTACTATTGGTTGCGAAGCGATATAGAAGAAAATCGAGATATTTATCTTCAACCAGTGGATGATATTATTAAAATGCTAGGTGAAAAGTTTCCAAAATCTGGATAAAGGCTTACATACCAATGGTTTCCCAATGAACAATTAACGGAAAAATTAAAAACTATTACAATAAGTGTAGATCATTGGAGAAATCCTGTAATCATACGGTCGTTAAAGGCAAGACGATCCGCGAAGATTTCGTACGAAATGTGGAAACCTCTCTTTTTGACATTGCAGCTTGTAAGTGTAGAGACTTGAACAATTGTAGCTGTGACATCAGGCGTAAAGTTCCACATCGAGAGGTGAACTTCTTGAAGGATCAAAGGACTTTTCGAAAAATGTTTATCGGAAATATTGATTTAAAAACAAGCAAAACTCTTGTAAATAAAATATCATGGAAAATGAATAGGGGTACAGTTTCAACGAGGAATAGTAGTTCTGCGACAAAGCCTTCAACGAGTGGAGTTAGATGCAGATGGAAGACATATATTGTTGGAAGATTCAAGTAGTGGGAGCTTTCAAGCAATCAGTTCAACTGAATCTGAATTTTAACCAGGCCCTTCAAAGCCAGACACTCCTAAACGTATATCCCTGTCTCACACAGCGCCCACCACTGGTGTATCAGAGAGGGAAGTTGCATTAATAGCTTCATCCGTGCTTCAAGATGCAGTAATTGTGACAGAAAAAGATAAGAATCTCGTCATCGATAAAAACAAGGTCAGAAGAGAGAAACATAAACTTGGACAGAAGATACGGGAGGATGAAGTTCTTGAAGGAAGGAAAATTAAAAGCATATTCTTTGATGGTAGAAAGGATAAAATGATCGTGATAGAAAAAAAAGGGAACAAGCGACACCGTCGAGAGAAAAGCGAGGAACATATCACCGTGTTGTTTGAACCTGGTTCGGAATATTTGGGTCACTTGACACCTCGTTCCTTCCGCGGAAAAGAAATAGTAAAATCCTTATATAATTTTCTATGTCAGAACAAAGTGGACATTTTTGAACTGATAGCACTCGGGTGTGATGGCACCGCTGTTAATACAGGAAAACGCAATGGTGTTATTGCCTGTCTTGAAAAAAATTTAAGAAGAGAGCTGCAACATTTGATATGTATTCTTCATACGAAGGAATTTCCACTCCGACATCTACTGTCTAAACTTGATGGTGGAACCACGGGACCTAAGTCCTTTGCCAGCCTAATCGGTTCTAGGCTAACAGGGTGCGAAAATCTACGTGTCACTTTGTTCGAACCTATTGCTGTTTCATGGACATCAGAAATGGAAAAGACTGAAGATCTGAGTACTGATCAAAAAGATTTATTTGATATTTGTGCAGCAGTTTCAAGCGGACAGTGTCCTCGAGGGCTTGAAAACAGAAAACCTGGACCAATTGTGCAACCGAGATGGATCACAACTGCCTGCAGAATTTTACGCTTGTACGTTAGTAGTTCAAATCCTGGTGAAGCGCTTAAATATCTCGCGCAGTACGTGATAAAAGTTTATGCACCAGTGTGGTTTTCTGTAAGGAAAAGGCCAGGTTGCGCGGACGGGCCTAGACATCTGTGGAAGATTATTCAACTTTCGACGTTTCTACCAAATGAGCTAAAAGAGACAGTCCATTCAGTCGTACAGACAAATGGATACTATGACCATCCCGAGAATTTACTGATAGCAATGGCAACCGATGATAGCATAGAAATTAGAAGAATGGCATGGGAAAGAATAAAAAAATGCCGCAATTTAAAAGGTAAAAATCAACAAAATGCGAGAATTTCAGATTCCAAAGCTGAACTTTAAAGCAACGGAATACTATGATTCCATCGACTGGGTAGCCACCGAAATCAGCGAGCCTCCTATAACAAAAAATTTTTCATTAGAAGAAATTAAAGGAAATATAATTTCAGGATCCATGTTGAATAAAGCATTAATCTGCTTTCCAAGTCACTCCCAGGCTGTGGAAAGAGTCGTTAAAATTGTGATAGAAGCTGCATCAAAGAAATGTGCGAGTGAAGGAAGAGATGCCTTCATTAGAGTAAAACTGCAAGCGCAGAAAAAGATGCCAAAATTCATTTCTAAGAAGGACTTCATAACCTAAAAAGCTATGCACTTTGAATATAATATTCTGTGAGTAGGAGGGCGGGTGGAACTCGCAGTACAGATACCTCCTCGCGGTGAGTTCCGCGTAGTTTCGCGTTGGTACCGAACGCAAAACAAGCTAAAAGCTGCACATTTTAAAAGCACGTAGCACAAAAATAGTGCATAATCAGAGCATATTTAAACATTTGGCACATTAAATATGCCTTTTCAAGTAAATACAATTAAAATAAATTTAACATTTTTTTTTTAATTTTTGCTAAAAAAGTTCAAAAATCAGCATTTTAGCAAAACTTCAAGCCAAAAGCGGCAAATATAGGAATTGTCCTAAAAATCTCAAATTTTTTGTGTGAACTTAGTCCCACTAGTGGCCACTTTTCTGCACTACCCATCATCGAAATTCGGAAAAAAGTTTTTTTCGGCCCATCCTAATATAGATTGGTAAAAAACTTAAAATTTGTGTGTAATACTTCCTCTACATCTGAACTGAGTTTCATTGTTTACATCCGCGATAATGTGCAGATTTCAGGTGTTTGTGGATTTGAGGGAGTCTACTAATACATTAGCTGAGGCAATAATGCACATATGTGTAACAGTTACACAAATTTAATTATATTAATCTTTTTAATGAAATTTTACTGGAATAATACTTTTTTTTGTTCTCTTCATTATAATTAAAAAAGAAACCATTTAAATTCAATATTTGAATCTAAAACGTCGAGTTTCTTTAAAATTTAAAGAGTTGTAGAAAGTCTAATGTTCTCAATTTTTCATTCATTTTCAGCAATCCATCATAACTAATAGCATTATAAGATTTTTCACAGCTATATTTAACAGAAGAATAAATACCCTAAATGAGTATATACCCTTGAAAATAAATACACCAAAAATAAAAATTGATACTAGATGTATAACGGAAGACTACATTTGCTATAATTTCATTACAATATGCTTTTTTCTTTTTTCTATTTTGGGTTTGTGTTGAAGCCTGTCTGTTTTTGGTGGAAGCTGATCGGGTTCAAGTTAATTATTTTTTAAAACTGTTTCAGGTTGACTGGATATAGAATTTTTAGGTTTAGTTCAACCCGATGAATGCAAGACTCTGCGATCTTAAAATAATCTGTGAATTTAAAAATATAATCTAACAAAGCAGTGGTGAGAACAGAAAAAAAAAACTCATTTATTCAGTTTTTATTTTTTTTAATCTATTTCTGTTTAAAGCTGTTGATCTGCTTAAACATATAGCTAGATGTCCAAGATTTTACTCAGATCATTGTTAGGAGTATTTGTAAGATTTTTAAAAGAAAAGTTGGTCATTCACAGTGTTTTATCAAATAAACTTTCACATGATTAGCCAACATATTCCAGCTTTTATTTATTTCTTTAAAGAAACAAGCAAAACAAATGTTTTATCATTCATTTTTCTCCACTAATAAAAGAAGAATTTACCATGATATTACCTGTGGAAAAATATTCTCGCCCGGCACGACCTGGAAAAAATAAAATAGTCTTGTGCTGGCCTGATTCTACAGAAAAATGCCCTGCACCCATCCCCAAAAGAAAGAAGTTCAGTCTCACAAGAGTAAAGAGAAAGGATAGATGAAGTGTGGTGGCCAAAAACGTAACTCTGAAATCCACTACATACAGCTTAAATACTATCGCATGCTCTTGCGAAAAGAAACTTAAGGCGATGTCAAAGAATTTGGTTGTTGTCGCATGTGCTTGTTTTGTTTGGGCTGAATAAGGCATTTAAATTTGAGCAATAACTGAATTCATATTGCAAACCATTTTTACAGCATACTGCATCTCTATTCTTTCTCTTTACTCTGTGATTAAGTCCCTGTTCAACTTTTCAAAAGATAAAATTTAGCCGGAGTGTAATTGAATGTTTTTTTTTACTGAGGTTGTGCTCAGGGACAAGTGCCAGAGCTTCTAAAGTAGAATATGCAGGGGTGTAAAAATCTAGGTGCCAGCAGTCAGTCTCTCACCACTAAATTTTATGAGTTTTAATATGTACAGTAGAACCCCACTAATCCGAACAGATTTCGTTTTCGAAAATTATACTTGGACAGATTAACTTACGAAATCTTCCAGATTACGGGATGAATGTCAGGAAAAATGTATAGAAGTTAGAATTAAACAAAAGATGGCAGCAAAGTGTGTTTTTTATTCTTTAAACATCTTGACAAGAATAAAAAAATTACTCAATAATGTAAAAGTACGACATATGTTCACGAATATAAATTAAAAACGTGTACTGTAGGCCTACTCATAGAAACCATCTTAAAAAAATCTCGAATATCAGTTTGTTTGCCATAGTCACTATAAATTCTTTTCTGAAATACAAAAAGTATTTAATTCAGATAATAAAAATTATTTTTGCTTTCAACGGTTTGATTTCGTAAATTATTCACAGATTAAGAAGGAGTGATAACTAAAAAGTGGAATAGTTGACAGCTAAGTATATGCTGTTAGATATATCTAAATTTTTTATTTTGCTAAAGCAAAAAAAAAAAAAAAAAAATGCTTTAAATTTTGCAAATGATGTACGAAATATAAATATACAGATTGGAGAGGCTGAGAAGGAGGCGGAGCGGTATAGTTGTTGTACTGGTACCGCAGAATGTTAGGGCTCTGTTACTTTTTTTGTTAGCAATCAAGCCCTGGCTGAGATACATATTTTTTTTTCCTAACAAAGTTTTGCCATCTCATAACCTGATTGGCTAGAGTTTTCGTCGTCAAAATGACATATACCTGGAATCATGCTTGAACAAAACAATCAGAATCTGTTATTTCCATAGCAAAAGTGATTTATATGCTTATGCCATAAAAATTAAATTAGCTTTGTATTTGTAATTTTTTTATCTAGTCAATAAATGTTAAATACTAACCTGCGTTTTAAAAATCTTTTAAGAGGCTACTTCAGTCAAGCAAAAAGACCCGTTCGCTAATGCTAATCCTACATAAGAAATTTATAATGATATCTCTGTCTCATTTCAATATTTTTAAATGTTTTTTTTTTTTTTTGCATTGGATAACTGAAGTTGATCTGTACAAAGGCCGTTTCTTACTTTTTCGATTTTGTGTACACATATTTTTAATGAGGACACTTTCACTTTTGGAGCCGGTTTTGAAAGTGAAAGTATTCTCTTGAAAAAAATCTGCAAACAAAATCGAACAAGTAATATAAAAATTTTGTTTTTAAAGTCAATTCCTACTTAGGTCATCAAAGAAAAATTTAATATAATCCCTTAAGCTAATATTAATTTTTGTTGCATTAAAATATCTCAATTTGTTGATTTTCTATAAGCAAGTAGGTTTATAATGGAAAGTCTATGGAAATTTGGTGAAATATTAGAGATATCGCCAAGTTGGCGTCACTTTTAGTGACTCATTTTGGTTGCCAAGTTGGCGACAAACTTGGCAGTATTTGGCGACAGAACAGGGTCCCCCCCTTATAGATATGAAGATGCATTAAATGCTTCAATGGCCGCCATTTTGTCTCCCATGTAAAACTAAAACTAAAATTAATTTTTATTTATTTATTGAATTAATGTTTGAAAAACTGTATTAACATCAATTGTCATCCAGTACAAGTTTTAAAAAATTTATTTCAATTTGATAGGATGAATAATAAGTATTTTATTAACGATTGAAAATTTGAACGATATATATATATATAAATAAATATAGGGAGAGTGTGAACCAATAGTAGGAATTGAAAAAGTAAAAAAACGGCCTTTGTACAGATCGATCTCAGCTATCCAATGCAAAAAAAAAAAAAGAATTATTTAAAAATTCTGAAAACAACTTATCTATCTATTTATATATCTTTATAAATTTTTTCCATATGATTAGAATTAGCGAACGGGTCTTTTCGCTTGACTGAAGTAGCCTCTTAACCCCTTCACGGTCGCTTAATATTTGGAAAAAACATCCAAAAAGTACCTATTTATTTTATTAAAGAAATTGAATAATTCATATTTGTAGAAAAGCCATCATGCGAGTGTCTTTTTACACCGCACAAATTAATGCGAATAAAACTTTTATTTTTCACATCTTAGATCTTTATTTATCATCATCACACACATTTTACAAAGAATATTTGAAATAATACATATGCATTAAATTTTGATTATTAATAATTTTTTTAGTGTTGCATATTTCGAAACATGCAATACGAAGTTTTTGCAGTCAGCGCAAAAGCCAAACCCAAACGGCAATATTCAAAAACTTCACAGCGAAATGACAGTTAAATTTTTCTGGTTTCAGAAGTTTTTTCCAGCAATAAATCTCCAGCCCGGAAATATGACGGGAGCGAGAAATAACGAATGACACCTCAGCCCGTGATATTGACGGGAGCGAGAATTAAGGGGTTAATGTGCAAATATGCTCTTCCCATCCCAAACAGAAAAAGATAATCACCATTTGGGGAAGTGGTTATTTTGCATTTCGATTATTTCTGCGGTTTCTTTTTTTTTTTTTTTTTTTTTCTTAAATCATTTAAATCGCGGACGGATGGGAGTGTATAGGATTTTTGTTAATTATTACTATAGAATAACATATAGAACAAAATATGTAAAAAATACATGGGTGCCTGAAAAGTTTGGAAACTATCAAATAACTTCTGTCACTGGCTGGGGATCAATTGATCGGACACTTACTAGCCATCTTGTTAAGGGTGGAGACTGGCATAGGAGTGTCTTGTGACCGTATAGGCCCTGGTTAGCACTGGTGCACGATGTGCATCCCCTTGTTGGGTTCGGTAGTGGGTGTTGCACCCGGTGTCTGAATTCTTATTTTTTTCTAATATGGATGCAAATAATTTACTTACTTCCATTTCCCTCCCACGTGGAGAGCAACAAATTGCACAGAATTCCTCATACACTCGTTTTTTTGTCATTAAACGTACTGATAGTCTCTCTGATAGCTCTTTCAAAAAAACTTCACCATTTCTCATTGCAAAAACATTCCAGTCTGTCTTGGGGGATGGTCATTCTCTCAAAAAATTATAATCTGGTGATTTGCTTGTTGAGGTTTCTTCAGCCAAACAATCACATCTTCTCTCAAATTGCTCTACAATAGGCTCTTTCTCAGTTTCTACTCAAGTACATAAAACTCTAAATACAAGCCGTGGTGTAATATCAGAGCCAGATCTTTTATTCTCTACTAAAGACGAACTTTTACAAAATTTAAAAGACCAAGATATCATAGATGTACGTCGTATAACTGTCCGTCGGAATGGGCAGGTGCTTCCCTACGAAGCGCATCATTCTGACTTTTAATAGCCCTAATTTACCATCAAGAATTAAAGCTGCTTACTTGAACTGTCCTGTTCGTCCTTACATACCTAATCCCCTCCGTTGCTTTAAATGCCAGCGTTATGGTCACACCACAACTACCTGTCGAGGTTCCGTTACCTGTGCACGCTGCGTAGAAGTTGGCCACGACGGTAATTCATGTCAAAACTCTGAACGCTGCATAAACTGCAAGGGTGATCATACAGCATATTCCCATTCCTGTCCAAATTGGATACGTGAGAAGGAAATCCTTGCTGTTAAAGTAACTCAAAATCTCTCCTACTCTGAAGCCCGCAAAATTGTTGAATCCAGGACTCCGTCAGTCGAAGTCTCCTACTCTAGTCTACTCAAGCAACAATAAAATTCTGTAAGGCACATAAGCACCCAGACTGACACCTCCTTTCCACCAAGTAACTCAGCTAAAGCACAATCAACAACCACTTCAAATAGAGAAACCCGTGATGTTAGTTGTGATAGTAAATGCTATGCAACCCCACTATTAGAGCGCTAGCAACCTTCCTCAGAACCTGTTAAAATATTATACCAAATCAATCAGTCTCAAAAATTCCCAAGTCAATCCAAAAAGTCACCTGAACTTCAGACTAAGGCTGTTACATCTGCAAAAACACCACATAGACCTGATACTAGTAAAACTGACAAACCAAGAAAAAAATCTTGTATACAGAAAGAGAAAAAAACAATCCAGGGTTCTTCACAGTTTTCCACTGTGAAGAAAAAGATCCCATCAGTTAATAATTTAAAGAATCGGAAACAACTGCAAAACTTGGATGAAGAAATGGAATCGGAATCAAGTGCCGATTAGGAAAATGTAGCTTTTGAGGAATATGTTCCTTATTAATTTTATGTTTGTTATATATATCTGTGATTTTAAATTTGTTTTTAGGTAGTATTTGTACGTCATCTTGGACGTTGTTTATATTTTAACGGATATTGCTTTTTAACTACACAGTTTTTAATCGGAATACTTAGGTCTTTTAATTATCAACCTTTGACTCTCTTAAATGGTTTTAAATATACATATTAGTGTTCTCATTCATTGGTTTTCTCACCTTGTTGTTAGTTTTGCTCAAATTTTTGGGTAATATATAATTTTTACATTATGACATTGTCTTGGCGCAGCATGTCCCTAAAGGGACTTTGCGCCATAAAATCCCAATCAACCAACCAACCAACATAGATATAAAAAAAGGCAGGGTGCTGCTAGTGGGAAAAGGACACTTAGAGACAATTTTTTAATGTCTTGGGAGAATTTTGTTCATTTTTAAAAGGCAATTTTAATATTTAAAAGTCAGGAAACTCTTTTCAAGATATGATTCATATACGGTACACTCCCTCAAATATGCACAGCTTGGGACCAGAGGTTGTGCAGATTTCTGGTCATTGTTTTGCTTACATTTTTTAAATAGTAATTTGAATGTAACAATGCATTCAAAATAATAATGAATGCTTGCAATATAGTAAAATATTAAAATAATTATTAAAAGTCAAATAAATAATTAATGTATAATTAAATATGCATAATAAAAATGAGATCCATTTTTCTTGAATTATTCAATGAAACTTTCCTCATAAAGATATCCTATTAATTCATAAAGTAAGGAAGTTTTATTTTAGGTTTAGTCAGTCTTAATAACCAAAAAAACTTGATTAATACATAAATATATTTGGCAAAAAGATTGTTATTACCAGTTATAACAGCATATATCTTGATTTTTTTTCAGAAATAAATTTATACTTTCTTCATGGAAAACTACAAGTTCAGTCATATTACCGATAATTACATATTAAGATACATATGGAATGATATGAAACTAAAAAATTCTGCAATTTTGTCCCCATATCTGAACTGAAAGTTTCATTGTTTACATCTGTGATGATGTGTGGTTTTAAGGGAGTCTACTGTACAAACAAATTTTTTAACAGAAGACAAGGGCACAGTTTTTTATTTTTCTTTTAACCAAGGGTCAGAAGAATGCAATTTTTTTGACTGAAAGACAAAAAAGGGTGTTTTTTTTTTAGGGGCAAGGGTGCTATATTTTGAATCAAAGGGCAGTAAGGATGCAGCACCCTCCTGAAACTCTGGCAACACTCTTCATTTTCAATAGAGATCATGCTATAGAAAACTTCAATAACATATTTATTTACTACATTGCAATCAGAACCTACTTACGACAGAGCATGTATAGACAGATCAGGGATCTCTCCAGACTTTTCTCACAGGGTCCTGTTTTTGGGAAACTGTGAAGTTTTTCTTATTTTTGTGAAACTTCTACTCATAATTTTGTGAATTTTAAATTATCTATGTCTTCATGTTCTATCCTTCATGTATAAAAAGCTAAGTAATAAGCTCTTTGGTGAGTTCAACTGCTTACTTACAGGCCAGATTTTATTTTTAAATGACTAAATTTGTGAAAAGTTCAATTTGAAAGTGAAAACATTCTATGAAATCTCTATTTAAGAGACAAATAATTTTGTGAAGGGTCCTGTTTTGGGATAAAATGTTTTGTGAAGGTTCCTGATTAGGGATAAATAATTTTGTGAAGGGTCCTGTTTTAAGATAAATAATTTTGTGAAGGGTCCTGTTTTAAGATAAATAATTTTGTGAAGGGCCCTTTAAAGGACCTAAAATTTTCCTAAACATATCTCTGTAGATAAACCAAAATCATAAACACTTTTCAACTAAGCTTTTCAACAAAGTGTTAAAAAGTATGTTATGCAGCAAGATTGAATAAGTTTTACTGCCCATCGATTAAAATAAGATATCCTCAGATGTATATTAACATGTCATAGTATGTTATTAAATTTAAGATTAATATTTTAAAATCAATCTTTACTTCTTGAAGGTAAACTTGCCCGTAAATCTTGAAATAATTATCAAAATTCAAACATACTAGGTACAAACTGCAGTATAAAACTACTAGGCAAGAAAGAAACTACCACCACTTATATGGTAATTTATATTTTTATTAAATTTAACATCTCATTTATGAAAATTTTTGTATGTAGAAATGACATTTTATTAGGTTTTTGACACAATAATAAAAACCGTGATTTATTTATTTACAATTACTACAAAGTAATAAACAAAGGGGGAAAAAAAAGTCAAAAATTTTAAATTTTGTGTGTTAAGACTGGAAAAAATGCAAACATTTGGAAGGATTAAAATATATAGTTATATAAAGAAAACCATGTGTTACCAAGTAATTACTGGTAATTATTAAACATTACTTATTAAAGAGAAAATAATCAAATATATTCCAAAAGTTTTAAACAAAACAAAGATAATACTATAATTCTTGAGGTTTTGAATAATCTAAATTTTATAGATGCTTATACATAACAAAAATTAAAGTGGTTAATACTTAAAATTAGGCAGAAAAAGTTTACTACAATTCCAGTTATTTATACTATACCTTTGAACAAGATGAGCAACTGTGAAAGAAAACAATTTATTATTATATATAAAACAAATTCTTTAAAAATAAAATCCTGATACACTGAACAAACAAATGTAAACAACAGGATAAAATTATAAACATAAACATTGTTTAAACAGCGGCCTCTGGTGCTGTTTTAAAACAAGAATCATACAAGTGCCATCTGTTGATAAAATGATGAAACACAGTTAGAATGGTTTAAAGATAGATTTTAAACCATTAATATGGACTTAAATAAGTTTTACAATTTTTGGGGTAAAAAATTTGTTTCAAACTCATAAATGCAAAAATTAGACAGTGGTAAAAATTTACTTTTATTTATTTTTTTTTAAATATAAATGTTATATGCTATGTATTTTTTAATCTAATATACACTGAAATATTCATTATATGAGAATATTAGATTTTATTAATTTTTCTGATTAATAACATTATCTCATTACCTCCATATTAAAGTCAATAAAAACAATTTATTAAATAAAAAGTTTTCAGATTATAGTTACATCAGGTTGTTTAAAATTTAAACTTTTTGCTACATAAAGAGAAAAAAATGACACATACATATATTAGCCTAGTGGTTTGGGAGAAGGGGAGGGGGTGTGAATTCTGAATTAATTAGGGTAAAGCTGGAAATTTTTCGATTAATTTCGTTTAGATCTATGATGAACATGCTAAGTTTTGCCTTTTGTACTAAGTGAGCTTTAACAGCTATGAAGAGATTTCTGGACAAAAAACACGTTTTTTTAAAATTCACATAACAATATCTCAAAACAAACAACTTTATTAAAAACACTGTCTATATAAATGTCAAAAATCGCTTAGCTATCGTATTTTACTTTTTATATATTTATTTCTTTCAGAAACGATAAACATATATTAATCACGGAAAAAACAAACACATGTCATAAAGTTTTGATCGCTTATGGACAGGGGTGGGAGAATGCATCATTTTACCTGCCACTGGCGAGTGAATTTTTAGGTAGTCTTTGAAAACAGCAAACTGTAGAGATAGGCGGAAACTTTAGGTTTATTTAGTAGTTAGCTATATTTTTCAACTTTCCTAATTACTGCGATGTCAACATGGTACTAAGTTCTATTTTATGATAAACTTTCATCTCTTGTTTATATTTCTTAATTTTACAGGGGAAAAAAAAATATGAAAATGCATTATAATACTAGAAACCAACTATTTTTGAGTTTCGTAAATTTTGTCATTAAAAGTTTCTACTGTACATTGCATTTTACTGGCTGGTGAAATAAATCCTTGGCTTGTAAGATTTTCTAGAACCCCTGCTTATGGAGATCTTAAATCCAGACACATTATTCAACAAAGCATACTTCTGTAAATTTAAAATCAGCAATAAAGCTCTTTTTCTTTAATATAAAAAATAAATTTAATTTTAAAATATTAGGAATCAGGGCCGAAACTAGCCTTTTTTATGCCTGGCCCTTTGGCGTCCCCCACCCCCTCCTCATGCACAATTAAAGTTATTGACCTCAGGTACCCTATGCAATAAAATAAATTTAAAAAAATCATTTAATAATAATTAAAATTAGAGCAAAAAATATGTAAAACATGCTCCCATAGGATTAACAGTAACTTGAGCATTAAAAGCCCACACTAGTTACGCGAAGAAACTGGAACACTAATGTTAAACCTATAGGGGCATTCTTTTTAAAATTTCTCTTAAGAAAAAAATAATTTTAAAATATTAAAATTCAAGCGAGAAATTTGAAAAGAACGCTCCCATAATTTAACATTATTTTGCGAGTTTATTTGTTTTTCATATTTGGCCCCCCCTTTGCCTTTCGTTCTGGCTCCTCTACACTCCCCTAGTTTCAACCTTGTGAGGAATTAAAAGTGTTAAGAAATCTAATATTTATTTGCATTTATCATATAAGATAAATAACAAGGAAATAGCTAGCTTTGAGTCACAAAAACAAACAAAACTATTTTTAGTGTTCGAGAAAATTTTTTCGACACGTGGTTTTATTTGTATGGAATTTCGCTAACTTGTACTATCTCATATTCTTCGGTGATAAATTGTTAACTTTTCTGACAGTTTCTATGGAAATAGTTGGAAGGAAGTAGCTAAAAATATGTTGGGTTGAAAATAATGTATGTATATAGCTATAAAGTTGAATTCTCATAACTGAAAACTTTAAAGGAAAAAAAAATCTAAGGAATTCCCATGCATAAAAATATCAGTAATAAATTAAAGAAAATTGAAGATATGAAAGTCAATGTAAGCAAAACATCACACTTTTTTGTATCATTTTTTTTAATTACAACTATTATCTTTAAAAAAATGTCTGTCATCTCATTAAATATACACTTTCTTTCAATTTTCTTATCTCTTCTACCAAAAGACAGTATTGTGGGAAAAATGTTTGTTAACAATAAATAAAGTAAAAATTGTGAATATTTTTCTTTAATATTTGTTTAATCTTTTAAAATCATATTTGCTGTTTCCATAATACAGTGGAACTCCAGTTATACGTTTTGACGTACAACTCAATTAATGGTCTACCAGAACCATTTTTAAAAATATATCATGAAAATTTACCTTTTATATCGAAAACGGAAGTTTTGTAAGTATTACTGCATCCATGACATAAATTCGCGGAAATGTAACAGGGTAAAAAATAAAGGTACATAAGAAAACTTCATTTTATCATAAAATCTTTATTTAAAATATTTTTAACACATGTAGAGTACTCAAAAGAAATCACTGGAATCACTTTGGCAAGTAAATCTTTTATCAAAAGACATTTCATCAGTTTCCTAAATTTTATTGAAATAATCACTAATCTTGTATTTGTTTCTTTTCTCCAGAACTGACACTGAACAGTAAACTTTGCATTTCTGTTAATAATGCAGTCGCTTTATACTTATTGCTTGTACTCCTGATGAACCGCTTAACTATGTCAAAAGCGCTCAGAGCAGAATGATCGTTATGAGAGGGATCGCCCAGGGCTATCTTAACACGTTAAGCGCCACGTCAGTCACCGGTGACAGACACTGAACGTTCCCTTTAAAACGCATCATTCACCAATGACTGACGCCTAAAATATGATATAAAGCTAAATATATATATATTGTTTTAAGTAATTACGGAAAATTTATTTAAAATTTACCTACCTTTTATTTATTACAGGATTATATTTTCTAAAAAATTACTTAAAACATTGCAAATTTTTCAGCGCTTCAGTGCCGGTCACCGTGGCACTCAACGTGTTAATAATATCAAGATGGCCTTGGATCATCACAATCAGACACGTCGTCCGTCGGGAAAGACGGAAAGGCAAGGCGTAGCAAAAATTCTGAAATTACTTTCAGCAAAACGTAAAAATGAGACAATTTCATCTGAAAACGCAAAAACATAACGTATAACTGAGGGAAACATAACTCAAAAACATATAACTTAGCTAATTTTTAATAGCAAATGACCGAAACCGCAGAGTTGAAACGTATAACTGAGAAAAACGCACAACTCAGGTAATGTATATGTGGAATTTCATTGTATATTGAAGCTTATAATCCTGATAATTAAATGACCTTTAGTTCCCATTAGAAACAAGATTCCTGCATACTCATTTGTTCATTCTCCCACACCTCCCAATCCTGCCAGCTTTATCTCCATCTTCTTAATTCTAAAATGTAGTACTATACTTGAAATAATACTACTACGTCATATTAAATATTACTGCATATTTCAAATATCAGAAATAACAAACTATTTTTCCCATCTCATACGAATCAATTTTAAGGGCTACACTCCAGTCATGCAAAAAGACCTGATCGCTAATGCTAATCCTATAGAAGAAATTTTTAAAGATATCTTGTTTGTATTTCAATATTTTTAAATGACTTTTTTTTGCATTGGATAGCTGAGATCGATCAGTACCGTTTGCTACATTTTCGATTTTGTTTGCAGGCTTTTTTTTTTATTTTTTTTTTATGGGGACGCTTTAACTTTCTGAACCGGAGTCTGGCCATTTTCTACTTTTTCATTTCGTTTCCAATGTAGAGATCGATCTCAGCTATCCAATGCAAAAGAAAAAAAAATTAAACTATTGAAGCATTAAAAAATTTCTCCCATTGGATTAACATTTCTTAACGAGTGTTTTCGCCTTAGTAGTCTCGTTAATATGCTTAAAATCATGAAAAAATGTATTTTTAAGTTATTAATTTGCTTGTAGTTCTAAAATAAATATAAAAATGCAGTGAAGGTCTCAAAACATTTTAAAAATATAGATGCATATAAAAATTGGAGGCAGGGTGGACTGATAACTATGTCTGTTCTGGCTTCAAGCTCTTGATTAGCGATGCAAGCAAAACTTTGAAATAGTGTTATGAACTTAATATTCAACAAAAATATTAAGTGTGGGTACTCACTTCACTCAGAATTTTAAAATGTACATCACTTGTACAGATAATATCTTTGATAGAGTAGGTTATTTTGATATATTGTTATGATAATAAAAAAAAGGATTTTCCATCTGTAAATCTGTTCATAGCGGTTAAAGAATACCTAGTAAGGTAAAACTTAGTAAGTTCATTACAGACCTAAAGCCATGCTGAGCTGATCCGGCATGACAGATAATCAGCCTCGACCCTTTTCCCGTCGGTACTTTAAGACCACCAGCATTTTTTTAATCTTGCCATACATGACTCTTTGAGTGATTTTAATTCACCCAAGTTTCATCTAAATACATAACTGGATGCAGTGGAGACTCTTTTCTGACATTTTGCATTTTTCTGAGAAATTTAATGCATGCAGCTACGATGTCGTTTCTCTCCATCAAAATTTTTCTGCCGTCATATTTCTGCCGTTTTTATATTTGTAGCCCATATATGTTAATATAGTCCACACAGACTTTGCACATCCACAGAAATCTATTTTTTGTTCCAAAACTTCTTTTAAATTATCGCGAGTTGGATAATTTCTGCTATCATAATACTCTTTAACTGTGTGACCAGGGTTGTAGTGGGCAGCTGCCCGGGTACCCGTCCGGGCTGGTTTTTTTTATAAAAAACCCATTTAAAAAGCCCGGGTTTCTTAAATATATTTCTGGAAAGAAACAAATGATGTATTTGTTGTTTATGGTTATTCTGTTTTATTTATGATTCTTAGAAAATATATTTGTACTAATTTACTTGCACGTTTAGATTGGGAACCCTATAATTTTAAAACTTTTTAACTTTTAATTTAAAACGTAAATTTAAGCGTTTCAGTTAGCTTCAAGAGTATTATATTTACTAAACTTATTATATTTATTAAATTATTTTATGTACTTTTTGCAGTTGAATCCGAAAATGACCTTCATTTTTAACCATCATGTAAGGAAAATTAAATAAAAAAAGTTTTACATCTGTTTTATAGTATCATTTTTTACTGCTGAATCTGAAAATAACCTTCATTTTTAACCATCATGTTAGGAAAATTAAATAAAGTTTTACATCTGTTTTATAGTGTAAGATTTTTGCTATATTTTAACTTTGACATTTACGATTTGCAAAAAAATTTATAACACGATGGTTAAAAATGAAGGTCATTTTCAGATTCAGCGCTAAAAATTACATAAAAATCAATTATCAAAAGTTAAAAAACTCAGCCGTCTCCTCTATTTTATAGTATTTGATTTTTGTTATTTTTTAACTTTGACAATTTATGATTTGCAAAACATCCTAAGATGATGGTTAAAAATCAGTGTTGGGCACGTTCATAAAAAAAACGAACTAATTCAAACTCAAACTCAGTTTCTCAAAAATGAGTCAAGTTCACGCTCAAATTCAAAAATTTTCAAACGAACTCGTTCAACTCAAACTCACTTATGAAAGTGAACGAAGTTCACTAAAAACTCGTTTTTTTTTTTTTTTTTTTTTTTTTTTTCTTTTCTTTTCCCTTCATGTTTTCTTTTTTTAATATACTAGAACTTCATCGTCAAAATTTACAAAATTTTGTGAACTAATCTTTTGGTTATTCGATGTAAGGGTCTTCATGGGGCCGGCCTAATTTTTCTTCTGGACACTGGGCTCGAACTTCGTTTGGGGTTTTCTATTTTCTAGGGGTTCGGACCGAGATGAGCCAGGACTACATTTATTTCCCGGCCCAAGTCGGGGTTGGACTGCATGCATTCTTCTTGAGGTCTGAACAAGCAGAAATTTTCAGTTCCGCTTCCAACTCAGCTCATATGAAAATCATTGGACCTGCAAGAATCTGGTCTGCCTCGTAAAAATATCAATAAATTTGGACAGGCACAACATTTTTTTTTTTTCAAAAAATACATGTTTTTTTAAATCGCTGTTATTCCCCAATTAAAATTGATATAATTTGTTTTTATTATTTTTTAGGATGGGTAGATGCATTTCTAGGCAATAAAATTAACGTATGACAAAACCAGTGGAAAAAGAACGGATATGACGGAATCCCGTGTTTAAGAAAAAAAATTGTTGATCTATGTAAATTAAGAATAACACTACTTGCGAAAAGAATATAATGCATTTACAACAGACGATGAACCTGTTCATGGGGGAGCCTGCCCATAACGGATTTTTTTTCTTTCCTATGCAATTCCGTCTTAAAAGATTATATTGTATAGAATTTTTTAAATTTTTAATTCTCCAAGCCATAGAATGATGTGGATTTATATTAATGATAACTGTGACATTTACATATAATCCGATGCATTTAAAAAACTTTTTTAACACTTTTTTAAAAATGAAGAATATAAACATGAAATTAAACGATAAAATATGTATTTTTTATTAGAACTTCTCGTACAAGACAATTTTAACCTTAGGTTAATTTTTAAACTTTTAGGTGTAAAAAATACATGTTCAGCTTGGTCGGGCCGAGTCGATTAATTTTTTGTGCAGGTTGAGCCAAACTTTTAGCTTTTATTCAATAATTGGATCAATAATTTTTATTCAATAGCTAGGTCAATAATTTTTTTGAACGGGCCAAGCTCGGCTCGGAGCAGTTCTGGCCGAACTTTAAACTTTTATACCGAGCTAAAAGAAAAATTGTCTACTGATCGCACTTGGCTTGAAAATTTCTTTCCGCCCGCAGAGACTTCTATTTCTATTTTTTAATGAACTAATTGTATATAAAAAGAAAGAAAAATAAAATTTAAATCTAACGAGCACAGGAGATATATTTTCAAACGCTCAGTGGTATTAAGAATTTATTTTTATCATTTCGTTTTTTTTTAATATTTTTTCATTCTTACAGAATGGCGATGGTGTAATACCCGGTAGCAGAAACTTCAAGACGGGAGATGGGCGTCGCAGATTTGCTTTTCTATTTTGCGGATTAACTTTCCATCGAACATTTGTTTCCCTTTCTATTAGTACTTAACCCGGGAGAACTCGCTACATGAGATTTTCTCTCACCGTCGTACTTTTTTTAAGACTCTTATTTAAACCGTTTTTCATTTTAATTAAAATTTAAAAATGTTATTTCAATTATTTTACCTATTTGTGAGTAAAAGTACTAAGCAAAGCAAAAAAAAATTATATTAAGCGAATGTAAAGTAAAAGAAAAGCAATTGGGCACCGTGAGAGAAATTCTCACTAGCGAATTCTCCCGGGTTAATACAAAAACTTAAGATTATTATTAATAAAAATGAATAAAATGCATAAAGACATCACAGGTCAGTGATTGTTTGATTAATTAAAACTTCAATTGTAAATTATTTTACCTGCCGATTATTTTTTGCCTCTGAAGTATCTGTGGCAGTCACTTGGGGGAATATTCTGCTACTATAGTGTAATAATTAGTTTTCATTTATTATTTTATGTGTACAAATAAGTAGTATTTTATATGTACAAACACCGTCTCGGAGGGATCATGCCGGCCATCTTTATTTTGAAATTCAATTACATTTTATTTGTCACTAATTTTGAAAAAAAAAGTAATTTAACAAATTACAACGACCATTTGGAAAATGATTTTTTCAAAGACTAAAATTTAAGACATAAAATATCGCACGGAGTTGATCATACATTACGTACGCCATGAATTAAACATTAATAGTGTTATGACACGTAAAAATTGCTAGCGACAAAAATCGCCTGCGGCTCGTCAGATTTCCTGAAACTTACGTATTATCCACCTGAAACTTACGTATTATCCAAGCATTTCATTGGCTGTTCGGGAAAAGGCCTTTCCATCGTAGAAATCTGACAACCAATTTTAAATGAAATTTCATTCTTAAACTTCTGAACATCCCACAATATTACTTTTTACACCGTCGTATAGAGAAAAAAATGTACTTTTAAATGCAATTTGTTTGAAAGCTGTACCTCAATTTGTTTCTGAGTTATTATTTTTTTTTTGTAGTTTTTATTACTTTTTTGTCATAGTGGCAACAGAAGTATCCATCTCTGTTGAAAGTAAAGGGAAATACAGATTACTGTATAGACCAATCAGAAAACGAATAAAATGCGGATTCAACCAATAAAACTCTTCAGATATGTTTTTGATTTCCTACCCTGACAGAGAACAATAACCATTTTTCCAAATGGTTAAAAAAAAGGTAATTTTATTCACCTTAAATAACTTAAAATATTTAAACACAACGAGAAAGAATAGTAAAAAATTTTTCTGTCATGATATCTCTACTTCTCAGCCTATCCCTTAATCCCCTAAAAGAAAAATTTTATTTATTTATTTGAGTTCGTGCATTTCAAATTTATATTAAATGGTAAGACGAAAAAAAAAATGAAAACTGTACAATTTATTGCTGTCTTAACTAGAATTATGCAAACTTTTTGAATTTATAAATGAAAATGAATTAAACATAGGTTGAAAAATTATGTATTATTTTAGAAGTTAAATTCTTTTTAAAAACAATAATTTATTTTTAACTTATAAAACTTCCTATTTCGAATTAAAGAAAAAAATTGTCAAAACTAGCAATTTGTGATGGCCCCATGGCTTGCCCTCAGATAAATCGGGACCTATGCATCATTTTCTTAAAGCCAGGCCTCTTTCCTTTTGAATCCAAAAAGTTACACATTTGTATGCATTGTAAAAAAAATCCGGAAGGTTCCGGCAAAAAGAGGTGGCATTAAGATGCCACGGCTTTTTGCTGTTACGTTTACATTCCAATTTTTCAGAAACATTCCATAATATATACTCCGAAACCTTTCATATGAAAATATTAAAATATTTTGATATGAAAGTTTTCGGAGTATTTATTATGGATTTTTCATTACTTTGTTGTGAAACATAACAGCAAAAAGCTGTGGCATTTTAATGTCACCACTTTTTTTCCGGAACCTTCCTTAAAATTCAGATACGAATACATAATAAACATTTAGATCAATCTATTTTTTATTTCTTATTCTACTCCAAAAGAATACAATATTGATTGTAATCAGTAGAAATTTTTACAATACATTAAAAATATTTAAAAACTTTTACAAATATTGCATACCAAATGCCCCCCCCCACCCCCACCCCACCGGAAAAAAAATTGAAGGATCCAGCCCATGTTTTAATTAATTAAAAAATTCGGACTTTGATCTTTTTCCATTGGCATCAAAAAATTACAAAATTTGCATTTTGATCTTTTTTTATTTTCATACATTTATGATAATATTTTGCAGTTTTCACAATAACAATACACATTTTTATTCCTAATAAATTCGTGAATGACTCGTATTTCACAGCAAAAAAGATGCTTCAACTTTAAACTTACTATTACAGTTTTAATAGTAGAAAAATGAAACTTTTTTTTTGTCTTACTTCTTAGGATATTTTTACTAAATATAAATTATAGGACCGGAGGGGGGGGGAGGGAACCATATAAAAATTTTAATTTCATATTATTTTAAGATATGTTTTTATTGAACCAAATCACTTTTAAAATACTTCTGTATCTCATTTAAGACTGTTCTCAAGTCCAAGAGGGCAACTTTATGACACAAGTTTTAATTTATTTTTATTCGGAAATGCATGAAACTAGCAGGTGTTGTTGTTCAAAAACTAGGTCATCGAGCTGTTTCTTTTCGTATTTTTTTTGTAAACGCAAATAGATCTTTCAGAAAGTGGTGTCAAAGTGGACGTTTAGAACCAAATTTCCGCGCGAAAATAGAATACCTCTCAAGAAAGGGCGAAAAAACGTGTTTGTGACGTGATCAAAATCGCTTATAACTCAATAGGTAACTTATTGATAAAAAAAATTGGAAAACACAGTTCGATTCGAAATCGCTTCAATGGTCAGGTTTTACCAATTTTATATCTTTGCGTTAAAAAATGAATTTGTAAATGTGTCAAAATGTTTTGCACTTGTTGAGCAGAGCAGTTCAGAACAGCCTTAAAACATTTTTGTAATTGGAACTATATGTCTATGCCTTACGCTTAGGAATTAACTATGGCAAACAGTTGAGAGTGGACACCCTGTATAGTGAAACCTCCGAATAGCGGACACCTCGGTACCCATGAATTCGGCTGTCATTCGGAGGGGCCTTTATTTAGAAATAAAAACTAAAGCATACAAATATATAGAGTTGTTATGGGATTGAAAAGGTGTTCGCTAAATAGAAGTGTCGAGGTAAAGAAGAAAATGAAATAAAGGAATGTTTTATTGTTTTTGTTTATAAAAAACAAACATACAAACAAAGTCTCGGAATCTGCATAAAAAAATCTAAGGCCCGGGGCCGGTCCAACACGGAAAAAATTAAATCTAAGCCCTATTCGAATCTTCGGAACAATTATGCCCAGCCCTGTCACAAATCAAATGATAGAAAATTAGCACAAATTCGTGCTTCGTGTCCATTCAGACGTCCACCCTTTTCCTCTTCTCAGAATTAAGAAATATCCGAAAGGAAATGAATATTTATTTCATATTAGAAATTTTCTAAAATCAATATGATTGCAAAATATTTCTGAAAAGGTACATATAGGATAATTGAAAGACAAGCGTTCACAAACTGAGTAAATAATAATACGTAAAACTGAAAGTCATAGACATATTGCTAAATAGATATACCGGAATTACTGATAACTTAGCATCTCCCCTCTCCCCCTCCCCATGGAAATATCATCGAAACAATAAAACTGTTTTCCTTTCTGTAAAATAAAATCTAAATTTTTTATTAATAAAAATAAATATACTTTCGAATGTTACTTACTCTCTCATACATAATCAGTCTTTGTACAAGAGAATGTTAAACAAAGCAAAATGCTGTATCAGATAATGTCTTTGAGAGGAGACAGAGATATATAGCTTCCTAGAATCTATTTTAAAGATTTCTACCGCAAAGGATCAGACAAAAAATGCAATTGCCTCAGAATATTTCCTTTTCGCGCTTCAGGCATTATCCAGACTTTACAGGATCCGAAATACCCCTTAAACAGACCATAAAAGAATCAATCTCACTTCTGACATGTTTTTAGCAGGCACCCTCCCACACCCCTAAGTGGCATAGTACACTTTAGGTAAAGATGAGATAACATTACTTAATAGTACTGAATAGCCAACGTCCGGTTCTTTATTTTCTTTATTTTCTTCTTCTGTTCCTTTTCAAAAAGGGCCATAAAAATGCGACCAAAACGGATTGCGATGGGATAAAAGTTGCATTTTTTTTTTCTAATCTTGATTCGGTATCAGGTCGAAACTAGGGGAAGGGGAAGAGGAGGCACGCACCCCAGGCGCCTGCGGAAGGCGAGGCTCCAAATAAAAATTTTGTTTGACGGTTTTCTCACGTCTGTGTCTGTTTAACACGATTGTTAAAATTGTCCTTTCTGGGGTACATCAAAGAATAGAAAAATCCAAGAATGATATGGGATAAGGATCCTGTATAAAGCGGATTTTTTTTTTTCAGTTCCTTTCGATTCCGTTTTCAAGGTTTTAATGAATCAATATTTGAGATAACTGATTACGTAGTTCAGCTTTGCGTATTTTATGATTACTTATTTTAAATTTTAAAATAAATTGGATATTAGAAACAGTAAAATTCTCTTTGAAAAAAGCTTAGCGGAAGTGTCTGTAGCGGCAAAATGCCTGTTTGCCCCGGTCGTAAAAAAGGCTAGTTTCAGCCCTGTCTTTATAGTATTATTGCTCTTTAATTAATTCTTTTAAAATTAGTCATATTTTAACTAATAAAATATTTCTTAGGTGTGCAGTCCGAAATCTGGGGGGTTCATTATCCCCCCCCCCCTGGACTCCCCTTCCTGCGCCCAAGCCCATGTAACACACATGTGTGTGTGCATAAATTATCACAAATACGATACATGTGTGTGTATCAAAAATGAAATGCTGGCAATATTTTTCATATTCCGAGAGAAGAAAAAAAAAGTTCTTAACTGTACAGTAAAGAAAAAATAATCTATGATCACATTTCTTACACATTTTATTTCTCATGTTGTAATTTGAATATATATTCATTGATACTCAAAAACGTATTTATTTTCATCTGAAACATAGTTGTGCTCAAACTTTTTTGTGAAAATCCAAACAACCCGACTTTGAAAATAAACCAACTATGGAAAGAAAATTAAAATCATTAAGACCGAAAACAGACGGTAGCCGATAGGTTCTTCTCTCAAAGCTGGTAGACGGAAGGTGCTGGTTTCGAACCCAATCGCGCCCGTTGGCCTAATCGTTCAGAGTTTTCCGTGGTTTTCGAACTTTGGATTTCCTTGCGTAAATACGGGTTAGATTCCCTTAGAAAGACGCCCCCGGAGGTCACCCCCCCTTTCCGGCTCATATCCCCGTGTAGATAATCGGCCGTCGTAAATAACACGAACACCACCGAAAACAGAAATTTATGGACAACCTGATCCGATGAATTCTATTCAATGATCCCGAGGTGTCCACTATACAAAGGTTTTACTATACTTGAATATTAAAGAATGAATTTTATGAATATTTGAATAATAAAGACTTGTTTGTTTTTTTTTATAAAAAAAAATTGTATTAACGACATAATTGTAGATTACTTTTCATAATTGGATTAAAACATAGTTTACTTTCCTTTCATTTCGAGCTCGGGTAGTGTTGCGAGTGGAGCTTATTCTTTTCGTCGGGTTCGGTTCGGGTTTTGGGTTGAATTCAAATGGAATTTCGGATTCGGTTCGAGCTGTACCTGACCCGCGCATGACTATCTCTATACATATGAAAAAATAGTAAACGTTATTCGTCGTAAGTGACGCAAAAATGTTAAACACCGAGAAAACCAAGAATGTGAAGTTTTCGACATGCTTTACACTCTGAGCACCCCATGGAAGACAATTTTTATTTGTGTTTTTCTTTTTGCGTTTATCCGTTCGAAATTTATTTTAAATATTCATTTCAGGAGGCCAAGTACAGTTCTGAGCAAATCGAGTTGTACCCGGCCCGAACCCGAAAATTCCATTTGAAGTCAATCATCAAGCCTACCCGAATCCGGAAAAAAAAAATTCTTCGTATCACAACACGACAAAAAAATTTTCGATAACTCACAACACGACATATTTCAATCCGCCATTAATCCATTAATCCATTGATTAGAAACCGAAATACTTCAACCCGCAACCCGAACAGAACCCGAAATGAAAGGAGAGTAAATCATGTTTTACAATCATCTAATACAAATTTTATCCTTTATATAAAAAATGTTCATATCTATTTTCCTTAATATTCAAATATAGTGAAACCTATGAATAGCAGACACCTCGGGATAGTTGAATAGAGTGACTGTGGATTGGGCTCATTCTTCAATAATTCTTATCGGTCAAATTTAAATTGTTTACTAATCGGGTTGTTGAGATCTTCAAAAAATTGGAGCAGAGTTATGTTCTAGAAGAAAATTGAGAATATATTCAATTTAGTGTTTGAGAAATAAAATGTATATAAGAAATGAAATCATAGATTATTCTTTCTTTACGGTACAGTTAAGAACAAATTTTCCTTTATATAAAAAATATCATTAACAATTTTTTTCGACACACACAAAACACATATATAATGTTTGTGATAGTTTCTGCACAGGTAGACATATTATGTATGTAGATTGTAAGATGTCCAGCCCAGTATTCAGCGGTAAAAGCAGTACAAAGTAAATATATAATTGTGCACTGCAAATAGAAGCGTCTTAAATTTAGACACATATGTGACTGAAAAAGAATTTTAGACACTTAAGTGTCTTAATCTGAAAATTAAGACACTATAGATGTCTTAATTTAAGATACATAAGCGTCTTACTATGACCATGGTGTAAACGAACAGAGAATAATGTCTAAAATATCCGCAAACGTCTTATTTTAAGACACTTCATTGCTTTAAACGTGTCTTAATTTAAGACGTTTTGATTCTTCCGACGCAATAACCACCAGGGGGCACTAGCACTCCCAGTTGCGCATGCGTTTTAGATGTCTTCGTTCGAAGTGGTATACGTTGTAATTCAAACAAAGTTTGTTTTTATGTACGCGTGTATTTTAATTCGTTTTTTGCGAAATGTGAAGTACTGTGATTTTAATTCGTATTAACTTGGAGTATTTATTTATTGAATACATACATCTGGCGTGTGTGCTCGACATCAAATGTCTCCTAGAAGCTGTCGTCGATACAAGGGCGGGATAGACACAGAACAGAAGTAGACGACGGTTGAAGATTACACCCGGAAATTCTACAAAGCGTGTGCAATGGGCTTAGTGTTAACTCGTATCAATTTATATCAATAATATTGTGTTATTCATCTTCGTCCTGTCGAAGCTGGCAAAAAAAAAGAAACTTTTGTCTGGCGGGTCCTGTTTTTAGGATGAAACATCTCATTCTTTAAATATGGCTAGTCGGATGTATTATGGGATTACCTTTTAAACTGATGAAAGTCTTCACTGTGGTTGTGGTAGTTTTTAAAATTTCAAATCGAGGAATATTTCTTATCTCTTGCAGCAACTCAAGTAAGTTTCTTTATAGTAGTAAAATTAGTGTATTTTATGATTTTATTTATTGTACTAAACAAAATCCTGCATGAAATTTAATTAGTTTTGAATCTGTTCGCAGAAAACCCCACTAATTCTAGAAGTATATATTAGGTAGCTTTCATTACAAAAAGCTACCTATTGCAGCCGTTCGGAGGAAAGCGATTTCAAAAAATTTTGGTATATTTTCATCGATCATGACCCCCAGACCCCGAAACCACCCTCCGTTCAAAAGTTGATATATATATATATATATCTGACCTTTGTCATACTGTAACTCTCGAATTTATGAACCGATTTGGATGTAATTCGGTATGTACATAGTACATACCAATATCTCGACCGAGTTCGTTGGCCAGCTTCATCCGCCATTTTGTTTCAAAATGGCGGCCATTTAAAATTTTCTTAAAAATTTGAAATTTGAAATGTGGTACCAAAGAATTGAAAATGGAAAAATATTTTTTTCTTATGTATTTGACCTTTATACAAAGAATCCGGAGCAGTTTTTGTTTCGTCTATATCTTTAAAAATGGCTGAGTTATAGCATTTTGAATTTCTAGCATGGCTGACATTTTGAAACGTCCTGAAATTTGTCACGCGATAAAAGGCGTATTTATGAACCGATTTGGATGTAACTTCGTTTGTACATAGTACATACCAATGTCTCGACCGAGTTCGTTGGCCAGCTTCATCCGCCATCTTGTTTAAAAATGGTAGCCATTTAAATTTTTAAGAAAAATTTAAATTTGAAATGTGGTACCAAAAAATTGAAAATTGAAAAAATATTTTTTTTTATGTATTTGACCTTGATACAAAGATTCGGAAGCAGTTTTCGTTTCGTCTATATCTCAAAAAATGGCTGAGTTATAGCATTTTGAATTTCTAGCGTGGCTGACATTTTGAAACGTCCTGATATTTGTCACGTGATAACAGGCGTATTTATGATCCGATTTGGATGTATTTTGGTGTGTACATAGTACATGCAAATATCTCGACCGAGTTCGTTGGCCAGCTTCATCCGCCATCTTGTTTCAAAATGGCGGCCATTTAAAAAATTTTAAAAAATTTAAAATTTAAAATGAGATACCAAAATATTAGAAAATGAAAAAGATTTTTTGTGTATGTGTTTGACCTTAATACAAAGATCTCAGAACAGTTTTTGTTTCGTCTATATCTAAAAAAATGGCTGAGTTATAGCGTTTTGAATTTCTATTGTGGCTGACATTTTAAAACGACCTGATTTTTGTCACGCGATAACAAGCGTATTTATGAACCGATTTGGATGTTACTTGGTCTGTACATAGTACATACCAATGTCTCGACCGAGTTCGTTGGCCAGCTTTATTCGCTATCTTGTTTCAAAAGGGTTGACATTTAAAAAAAATTAAATTTAAAATTTAAAATGAGGTATTAAAAAATTGGAAAATGAAAAAAGATTTTTTTATGTGTTTGGCCTCGATACAAAGATTCCGGAGCAGATTTTGTTTCTGAAAATTTGTTCTTTTGTTTATATCTTAAAAAATGGTTGAATTATAGTACTTTGAATTTCTAGTATGGCTAACATTTTGAAACGATCTTGTATTTGTCACGCGATAACACACGTATTCGCCTATTTCCACGTGAGAAAGCATGTGGATAGTATACATCAACATCTCAGCCAAATATAAGTTACTTTAAATAAAAGCAGCTTGGATAAAGCTGACTAATTTCGTGCAATTCTCATTCATAATGATTTAGTATTGATAAAAATTAGTAAGTGAATCTCCTATATTCGGTTTCCACTAAATTGAGCTTCGTGTGTTTGAATAATATAAGTTGGCTTTTTTAAAATAAGGTATTTGAAAGCTACCTCTTCCTCCCGGCACTGGCCGGAAGGACTTTTTTTAAACTTATGACGTTCTTTTTTATTACGAATTATATATTCAATGTCAGTTCTTAGTTTCAATGGATAATTTTTATCTCGCAGTAAATGACGGCCACAAGGAAGTAAAGAAAAAAAAACTTTGAAAGATGACCTAATGCTTTCTTACTTCCTGGCATAAAACCGCAGATTAAAAAAGATAAATAAAGTAAATGAGACTGGTCTATTATATGAAGCTGCCTGTAAAAATATACATATGTATTTGATTTGCAATCAACTCTAATACTGATTTTTTTATTATTTTTAATAAAAAAGTAATTTGAAATTTATAATGGGAAAAAGTAAAAACCTCTAACTAGATTTCGTATTTAAAATTGTGGTAACTTTATTTATATGCACTTATACGAAAAATACAAAAATGACACATGTTACTGTATATATTTAAGACGAAAGAAGTTTGGAAATCATAAGTTATTTTTTCCTCATGTTTTTAATATAGAATATGTACTTATTTGTTTTTATTGATAGTTGAATAGCTTTTGTGAGTACCCTCTGATCTACATAAAAACTTGCCCATGTGGAAATATAAATTTTTTAAAAACATAATTTTTAAATAAGTATTTTCATTTTTTTTTTTTTGGGGGGGGGGGGGATTTTGCATGAATTTTTGTAAAGCTGATATCTTAAATCTTGCACTGATTATAATGAAAGTTTCGAACTTTTGGAGTAGGACAAGTTTAAAAACGCAAATATATTTAACAAAATACCAAAGTCATTTTTTCCCCAATGTTATTAAAGTAGAATATTTATTTATTTATTTTCATTATTCATAATTAAATGGCTGTTGTGATTATCAAGTGATGTATATGTAAAATTGCCTATGTGGCAATATATTTTTTTATATTTTCATTTTTTTTGGGGGGGGGGATTTTTGCAATTTTCGTACATCTGATATTTTAAATCTTTTTCCACATTCAACCGAGTATAATAAATATTTTGAACTTTTAGAGTAGGACAAGATTATAAAATATATATATATATTTATCTATGTACCTTAAAAGCCCTTAATAGCGAACACTTCGGGACCGCGGAATTTGTCCGATAATTGGAGATGTCTACTTTTTTGAGGTAAAAATATACAAATATGTATGTCTGCTGATTAAAAAAGTATTCGTTAAATAGAGGTGTTCGCTATTCGAGAATGTCCATTAACCTCCACAATGGATACTCCCGAATACCGGACATCTCAATTTAGACAACTATAATGCAGGGTTGCGTTTTTTGCAAAAGTACTTCTTGATTAAAGGAAGGGCAAACTGGGAAGTGCCCCGTCCCCCTACGACTGTAGTGCCCCCAAATTTGATGTGCAATATTTGTAAAGCTTATATTTTAAATCTGTTTCGAAATTGTACTGATTATAATCAATATTTTGAACTTATAAAGTAAAATAAGGTTAAAAACAAAATAAATTTTAAAAAATCTAATATTTAGATAAATATTTTTTGTTTTTTAATCTTGTTCTACTCCTGAAGTTCAAGATATTGATTATAATCAGTACAATGTCGTAAAAGATTTAAATTATCAACGTAACGAAAATTGTATACCAAAACTGAGAGCACCAAAAAAATCAGGCTGTATTGGGGGGGGGGGGAGGGGCAGGACCACAGCCAAATATTTTTCCAGGATTCAACGTGGTCAAACATGGCTACGTATGATGCTTACAAAAAAATGGATGCGATTCAGACGTTTGAAGTGTCTGAAATTCAGACGCAAAAAGTGTCTGAAAAAATTCAGACATTTTAAAATGTCTGAAAATTGAACACTCCATTTCAGACACTTAAGTGTCTGAATTTCAGACATTTTAATTTAGAGTGTGTTAAAAAATTGAAAATTGTTTGCTAAATAGTAGTCTCCGCTAGCCTTTTTAACCACTATACAGGTCAAAAACAGTGTTGCTAAATCTGGCGGATTTTTTACTCAAAAAATTCGAGTTAGCACCATAAAATTTTTAATACTAATTTTCTTTCATTTTATTCACGAAATATACTTATAATAATCAAAAAGTTCTATTTAAACTTTTTGGGAAGAATTTGGAATTTCATAATGATAGTTTTTATAAATAACGCATAAAATGCATCAACAGACTGTGTAGTGTTAATTTTTCTGTACAGATATTTATTTTTAAGTCGATATGTTGAAAATTTTGTCTTGTGCTAGAAGTTCTGACAAAAAAAAAAAAAAAAAAAAAAAAAAAAAATTACAGTCTATTTTCCATGTTTATATTTTTCATTTTAAATAAAAGTGCCATAGACTGCATAGTACAGGACCTCCGTTCCAAAATACTGTTTCTCCTACATTTCTTTTTATCTATCCTATTGTAAACCATGTTGATTTTTTAATTAATCACTATTTGTATGTAAATATATCTGATTATTATTAATACCATTAATCCATTTGCATTGCTTGGAGACTTAAAAATCTGAAAAATTCTATATCGAAAAACCTTCTATGACGGAATCACATAGGAGATAAAAAATCCTTATAGTTAAGTTCCTTTTATACCAAGTCTGTCGTCTCTTTCGAATGTATTATTTATTTTCAAACGGATTATTATATCCATTTTGCACCGATGAAGAAATTTTTCCGCTTAAAACAGGCTTCCGTCATACACACATTCTTGTAACAGGTTTTACAGTACTGTATCACCCCCACCCTAAAAGTGTACTATTATTCTGTAAGTGTATTATTATTTTAAGGATAATTTTAATTGTAGAATAATGGTAATTTAAAAATAAAAGCATTTTCGGCAAAAATTGCTGACCTAAGGAGGTTGTTCCTTAAACAGATTTTTGGGATTTTAGGGACGGGTCAATGATTTTCATACAAGTAGAGTTGTGACCGAACCAGAAATTTTCGGTTTTCTTTCGGTCAGAAAATTTGCAAACTTCTATGAAGCACAGGCCCAGAAATAAGTCCAGTTCGGCCTGGTCCGAGCTTCCAGCGAAAGCAAGACCCAGACACGACCCAGAAAACTAATGATCAGACTCGACCCGTCCCGAGTTTGTGTAGACCTCTGAATAGAGGTGTTGCAAACCGCATGTATTCGTTACTGAGTAACGGGTATTCTCTCTGATACGAACTACCGAATCGTTAGTTCGGAATATGAGTCGTTAGTCGTTACTGAAGAACTAAGAAACTAACTTCAAACGTTACTTTCATTTCGTAACGGAGCCGCATTGTCTGATGCGGAAAGATGCTAATTTGTGCTCGGTCTTTCGACTCGGAAATCAGTTGTTCCCGTATTTTAGTATCACATACGGGTATACATATACATTTATAGTCGTTTCGTTACTTCAGCACTCGTTCATTCGCCAAAAATGTCCGTGCGAATACTTTTGGAAGGAAGATTTTGAAGTCACGTGGTCAATAGCAAAACAAACTGCTTTTAGAAGAACGATTACTGTGAGATCGTTTATTCTTTCAGGGATTTTACTTTTTATTTCACAGATATGAATGTGCTTTTTTCAAACATGGAGAGAATAATTGATTTTATTTATTTATTTTTTCGATCAGGCGGTTCTATGAATGCATTTTAAAGAAGGAAGCATGGATCCAAGTAATAAAGAGACAAGATGTGTTTATCATTTAATATTTTAATTAGATTAATTTCGTATTAAATATGCATTTGATCTATTAAGATTGCTCATAATTTTACTGTAAAAAGAACTGAAGCTTATAATAGAATAAAATATTCCTTGTAGCTATATTTAAGGAATGATAAAGTTTTTATGAAATATATTATGAAAATTTTATGAAATATAACTTTTTAAATCATTGATTTTTACCCATACTCGCATAAAATCCGTAGGCGCTTTTTATCAGAAATTAAGAAATGGATTAGCGTCTCTCTTTTTCCTTTAAATTCAAAAGATTTGTTTGACGATACTATGAAAATGGGTGTTTTGAACCAAATTTCTGGGCGCGACAGTAATTGAAGGGCAGTCATATAAAAGCATTTGATTATAGATTGAACTACAATAAACTTATCGAAAAATGTAAAACGCTATTCGATTCCATAGCATTCCCATGACTGCCAATTTTATGATTTTATGCATTAGACTGAGTATATGAATGTGTCAAAATTTTGCGATCTTGAGCGGAGGTAAATATGTTTTTGAGAACCCGTTTAATGATAGTTTCCGTTATAGACAGGTTCCATTGTCGCATGTTTTACTGGTTTCAGTAAGCAGTGGACATTTCTATTAAGATACTCAATTACTATTTTTTTTATTTAATACATACAGTAATACTTGCAGAGACGGAATCGCGAGAAATCGCGCACAAAGGAATTCCGTTTTAGAGAGATTTTTTATATTAGCAGATGGAATTTCATTGTATTATTTTCATGGGAATCGATATTGGAATATTTCAATTCAATGTACAATTCCACTTTTACAGGTTGCATTTATTTATTCATTGTTATATTGTGAATTTTTCCACTTTTACGCTGATTTCTGTTACATACAGGTTTCGTACAAAATTTTATTATGGGTCTATGTAACGGTAACGAATTTTTGAAAAGACCTCACGTGCGCTATATAATTATAATTACTGTAGTCTTGTGACCATATATTTCTCATGCAGCATTTTGAACGCCTAGTTTTATCTATACTTTATGAAATATTAAATTAGTGCAAGCGTCCAGATAGATTTTATCTTTTATTTTAAGGAACAGTTAAAACTAATAATAATCGAAAAAAACACTCAGAAAATTAGAAAATACACCGAATATATGTGTACTAGTACTTATCATGATTTTTAATATCCGTTTTCTAAAGAGTAACGAAAGTAACGAGTAACGAATATTTTCTAACGGGTAGTGCGTTTGAAAGTAACGAATACATACGGATGTCCATTTAGTCGTTACTTTTACAGCACTACCTCTGAATTGCATTTGAATGGAAAAAACGTGTTCTTAACGGCTGGAAAAAATTTAAATAAAATATGAAAAAAATTGAGCTTGAGTTGGAAATTTCGTTCAAACTCACGGATTTTTTGAACTTTCGTTCAGCTCACGTTCGTTTATCAAAAATTGAATCAAGTTCAACTCAAAGTTCACAGAAAGTGAACTAAGTTCGTGAACTTTCGTTCAGTGAACGCGTTCATACCCAACACTGTTAAAAATTAAGGTAATTCTCGGATTCAGTGCTAAAAAAATACATAAAAGTTAAAAAACAACCATCGCAGTCTTGTGTTATCTAAAACTTTTTCTTAAACTTCTTGGCAGTAATCTATCCGAAATTTTTTGTGTTATCCTGTAAAATAAGTATGAATAATGATAAAATAATAATATCAGACTGAAATAATAATATCAGATTGTTATCGGATTCACATCAGTATACATGTAAAATTTAATCTCGATCAGATATTTGAAAGTGAGTTAAATTTTGATCTAGGAAAACACACATACGATCGTTGAAGTTAAATAAAATAACATAATATTTGTTAAAAGAAATCATGAAAAGAAAATCTCAAATCCTTACAAAATAAAACATATGTTAAAATACATTAATTTTACCCAATCTGAAACTTAATAAACGTTAACTCAAATGTAACACTTGTACTATTTTTTTCAAAGTGCAGATACACGTGAAAAGTTCTTTGAATACTTTAAGCACTTAGGATATGACCCCTCAAAGCAAGGCCAAACTCATTTGTGTTCAGATGCAGAAAAGTGGTATAAGTCATGCATTTTTAAAGTTTCATAACTCAGTCAATTTTATACCTCAGCCGTTATACGAACGGGACTTTTTTTGTGTGTCTTGTCAGTGTAATAGGAAAATTTTACTAAATATAACTTATAGGGCTGGGGGCCGTATAAAAACTTAAATTTTGTAATTTTTTAAGAAATGTTTTTATTGACCCAAATCACTTTTAAAATCCTCAAATTAAAACATTTTTGTAATTTGAACTATATGTCTATGACGAACGGTTTAGGAATTAGCCATTGGACACCGATGAGAGTGGACACCCTGTATATACATATAAGAAAAAAAAAATTGTGAAATATTTTTTATCAACATTTTCTAATCTTATGATAATTTCAAAGGAGCAAGTTTCTTTTTAAAGTTATATTTATATATTATTATTAAATAACACACAACTGATAGCTTTGCAATTTAAAATTTGTTTGTCATTTAAATTAAGGGGATCATACATACATATTTTAAGAACAGAGAAAAATATTAAGATCCTTATTAAGACTATGAAGTCATTCCCATCTATTTGACTATGAAGTGTTCACAAAGATTGTATTTGAGATCAGGATTGCCACTTATTTCGGCAATCAAATTTCTTCCGATTTCCTAAGCAAAAAATTAAATTTTCCTTGAGTAATTCCTCAGATAATTTTGAAAAGTACCAAAATTTAGTAACATTTCTTGTTTTTAATATTCATTTTTAAATTCCCTCACTTTTCCATTTTTTCCTATACAGTGGCAACCCTGAAGATTGTTATTTGGGAGGAAGGTGGAATTATATTCCACATTTTGGCATTTTAACCCAATTTACCCGGGAAAAATTGCCTATTTAACCCAGGTTTTTTAATAAAACCCGCCCGGGCTGAGTTTTTTGCAACCCTGTATGCGACTAGAGATGAGAATGCTCGAAAAAAAAACGGAAAAACTGGGAAAAAAAACTTTTTTTTTTTGGTTTTTTTCCCCGAAGGGCTATTTTTTCATTTTTCCAAATTGGAAAAATTGAAATTTCATTTACAAAATAATATAATCAAAATAATATAATCAAAATTTTATAATTGTAATAGCTACAGTCTGATACTTTTTATTATATTTATTTTTATGTTAAGTGTCCCATATGAAAACATTATTGTGGAAGATCTGATCTCAAAGCAAAAATCTGTTTAAGAAAATCCAAGTCCTGTAAAGGAATCTTCACAACTTTTTCACCTTAAAACACAAGACAATTCACAAAATGTTTTCTCTTAAAAAAAATAAATAAATAAATAAAAATCAGAAATTTTTTCAATTTCCAAACTGAACCATCCCAATCGCACTCGGCCTAATGGTTCGGAGATTTTGTGGTTTTCTTTGGGCCTTGGTTTTCCAGGCTTAAATACGGGTTAGGTTCCCTTAGAAAGACCACCACGGAGGGCACTTCCCCCAATTGCCCCCCCCCCAGGGGAATACCTTCTTAAGGTATTTACGGGTTTCGCGACCCTCGGGTTCCCGAGCGATCTTTCTCCTTTCCTGTTTTCTTCTCTTTTTAGTTGTCTATCCTTTTTCCTTTGTTTCACACTTTTTAATCTTCTTTTTTCAGTTTCTTATCCCTCTTTGTTCTTGTTCATTACTGACCATTTTGTTCAACTTGTTATTTGTTCTACTAACATTGTTCTTGTTCTTTTGTTTAAAAAAAAAAAGGGGGGAAAAAAGTTTAAAATATTGAAAAAAGACAAAAAATACACCTTGTTTCTAAGTTCTCACCCACATCACTTTTTCTTTTTTACAATAGTGGATTTTTATATTTTCACGTGAGACACTCTGGGTGTTGAGGTTTTTTAATCTCATCGCCTCGATTCTACCTCTTTAGGCTGATCTCGCGTCCCAGAGTGCAGGGCATCTCCGAATACCGGTTCCGTGATCGGTGGGCGCCGTACTTGTATGGCGGTGGTTAGGAATGCACTGGGCGACTGGTGTCCTTTCGACGTAAGGGCGATGTAGGTTGGACAGAGATGTAAAGGCTTACCTACGACAACCGAGTTCCACTGTGAAAGAACTAGAGTTTGGAGATGCTATCGAGTTTAATACAACGTTCGAAAAACGTGGATGTTTGTTGATAGTTTTCACCCTTTTGAGACCTGCGCCTAAAGTAACAGTAAGAAGAAGGGTCGGTGACCAGGCCCGATGCCTGGCGTTTTAAACATTATCTCTCAAATATGGCTACAATATGAGACAATAAGACAAGCGATGTGGAGGCCCCACAAGCTAATAAAGAGAATTTTGATGCATCGAGCTCTAGCTCAAAGGCTACTGTCAATCAAGGCAATAAATTATCATGGAGTGAGAGAGTCGAGGATTATGTTTCCACAACGGAATCTAAAAATCCCAACTCTCATGAAAGTAAAACTGAAGAAAGATTCTTTGTTGTCAAACGCCAAGAAGGGAGTTTCGATAAAACATCGCACTTTTTTATTAATAAATCTATCCAAGGACTGGTTGGCGAACCCAAAACAATAAATAAACTCCGTACAGGTGAACTGCTAATTGAAGTAAGCACTAACCAACAGGCATTAAACTTAAAAAAATGTACTCACTTTGCAAACATTGCTGTCATCATATCGCCACATAGAACCTTAAACTCATCTCGCGGAGTGATATCAGAATATGACCTCTTGCATGTAACCGAAGATGAAATAGTGGAAAACTTAAGGAAACAAAATGCCATAGGAGCTAGACGAATAAAAATCAACCGCAAATATGAACAAATTCCAGCTAACACAGTACAAATACCTTCCAAGCATATTGTACTGACCTTTAACAGTCCCACCTTGCCAAAATATATAAAAGCTGGATATTTATCATGCTCTGTCAGACCGTACATCCCAAACCCACTGCGTTGCTTTAACTGTCAACGCTTTGGGCACTCAAAAACATCATGCCGAGGTAAAGAAACCTGTGGTCGGTGCAGTACAGTTGGCCACGAAAGTGGGCAATGCAATGCTCCACCTTGTTGTGTCAACTGCAAAAAAGATCATCCATCCTATGCTAAATCGTGTGAAATGTGGAAAATAGAAAAAGAAATACAGACAATACGCACAAGACAAAATATATCATACCCTGAAGCCAGAAAGATAGTCGAATCCAGAACGCCTAAAGTTGGTGTATTATATGCTGCTACCTTATCTAAAACTGTCCATAAAACTTATAAATCTATGGCAACTCAAACTGAACTCCCAACTAAACCTAATTGCCAACCTAATCAAAAAGAAAACAACATGTCTAATAATTCAGGTAAGACGAATAGATCAACGCAATCTGCTCCTCCTAATTCACAAAACTCTGATCCTCCTAAATCACCTACAAATGCTTCTTCAAAATTGTCACAATCTTTTATTTCGAACCCTCCACTCCATAGTAGAGGCTCTCAAAATACAACTAAAACACCATCTGTGAAACCAAACCGTAAATCTGATGCAGAAAAATTTAACCTACCAACAATTAAAGCCACTAGTTCATCTGAAAATACAGCCAAAAGGAAAAAGAGTAAAACATCCAAAAATAAAATCCAATCAATACAGAATGAAAAAATGGAAGAAGATGATGCTTTAGCTCTTCACCCAGAACCGGGGGAAGAATTTAACGAGGGAGATAGTATGTCCACTACCTCCGAATAAAGTACCGCAGATAAACTTCTTAAAAAAAACAATTTAATCATGTCTAATATTATCTCATGGAACTGCCGTGGCTATCATAATAAACTTGACGAAATCCGTAATATTCTATCCGACCATCAGCCTTTATGTTTAGCTCTGCAGGAAACCCATCTAAAACCTACTGACAAAGCGAAATTACGCAACTATGCTACCTACAGAAAAGATTTTACAGGCAATGAAAGAGCTACTGGTGGAGTGGCTCTTTTCATTTCTCGCAGTTTACCTCACTCTCATCTTTTACTAAACACAAACTTACAAGCTGTTGCAGTCCGTGTTCATGAAAACGTCTCATTACAATATGTTCTATTTATTTACCACCCCATCAAATTATTCAGTCAGCACAATTCAGGATCTAGTTCTCCAACTCCCCACTCCTTTCATCATCATTGGGGATTTTAATGCTCATAGCCAACTTTGGGGGAATTCTGACTCTAATCAACGTGGTGACATAATAGAAAAATTAATTTCCGACAATGGCTTATGCCTACTCAATAATGGTGATCATACATATTTTCATGAACCGACTCGTACCTTTCATGCCATAGATCTCACTATCTGCTCCCCATCTATATATCCGCATTGGACCTTCTGGGTCTCTAATGACCTATACGGCAGTGACCACTTTCCAACTTTTATCTCGCAGACAACTCCTCACACGGATTCTAATATTTGCTTTAATCGCTACGTCTATGACAGAGCCAATTGGCGAACTTTCACAGACCTTGCAAAAATTACAAGTGAAATGATAGAAGGTGATGTCGACGATGCGCTTGATAATATCACCCAATGTATTATCAATGCTGCAGATATTAGCATTCCAAAATCACATTCTACCCCAAAGCACAGGAAACCATGGTGGAATGATGACTGCAAAAAGGCAAAAAAAAAATCAACAGAAGGCTTGGGGTATCTTCCGGAGGTATCCCAATAATATTAATTATATTATGTACAAAAAATCAAAGGCTGATGCTAGAAGAGTGCGGCGTAAAAGCCAACGTGAATCCCGGATGCAATACGTCTCCAATATAAACAGTAACACCTCAAGTAAAGTTCTTTGGAAAAAAGTAAAAAATTGTATGGGATTATATTCTGAAAATCATATTTCAATCTTAAAACACAACGGCCAAACAATAGCGTCTCCCAAAAATATAGCTGAGACAATAGCTAGTACCCTCGCTTCCAATTCTAGCTGTGACTCTTACCCAGAACCTTTTTTATCATACAAAAGACAAACGGAAAATACCAGCATCAATTTTAACTCTCGCCATTCTCATTATTACAATCTCCCATTTACTGTTCCAGAACTCTTAAGTTGCTTGCAAAAGAGCCGGTTATCTGCCCCAGGACACGATGGCATCACATATACCATGCAAAAACATCTTTCTTCCACCTCTCTCAATAACTTACTTATTTTTTTCAATAGAATCTGGATTGAACAAACTTTCCCTAATGCCTGGTCTAAAGCCATTATCATTCCTTTTCCTAAGCCAGGGAGAGACTCCAGTGACCCAAACAATTACAGGCCTATCGCACTCTCTAGCAGCCTCTGCAAACTTTTAGAAAAAATGGTTAATTGTCGCCTGGTGCATGTTCTTGAAACAAATAATTGCCTTGCAGCCTTACAAAGCGGATTTCGGCGTGGTAGGTCCACTATCGATAACCTCATTTTTTTAGAAACCCATATACGGACTGCTTTTTTAAAACGCAACCATCTGGTCACTGTTTTTTTCGACATGATGAAAGTCTATGACAAGACATGGAGGTATGGTATCCTTCGCGACCTTTTTAACCTGGACTTTCGTGGGAACCTCCCGATTTTTATTAAGAACTTCCTCGCCATTCGAATTTTTCAAGTTCGAATTGGGGGGATTCTCTCCAGTTTTTATGTACAAGAAGAGGGTGTACCACAGGGCAGTGTTCTGAGTGTCACCCTCTTAGCAATCAAGATAAATGATATACTGCAACAATTACACCCTTGTGTGCAGGGTACACTATATGTTGACGATTTTAAAATTTTATGTAAAGGACAAGATATGCGTTTTATTGACAGACAATTACAAATTGCTATCAACCGTATTATTCAATGGACAAATAAAAATGGTTTTATTATTTCCCAAGACAAAACTTCTTGTGTGCATTTCTGTAGACGTAGGGATCTGCATCCAGATCCTGAAATTTATATTAGAGCATCTCAAATTGTTGTTACTGATTGCATTCGCTTTCTCGGCTTATATTTTGATAAAAAACTCACTTTCTTGCCACATGTTTTGCAGTTACGTAAAAAGTGCGAGCAATCACTTAATTTAATTAAGGTGCTTTCAAACACTTCTTGGGGAGCAGACCGTGGTTCTCTCTTGAAAATTTATCGCTCTATAATCCGTTCCAAAATTGATTATGCCTGCCAGGTCTATGGTTCCGCACGTAATTGTGTTCTTAAAAAACTTGACACAGTGCACCATAGCGCACTCCGTGTTTGCTCTGGTGCATTTCGTACCTCTCCAGTTTTAAGTCTTCATGTTGACTGCAATGAACCATCATTACACCACATTCGTGAAAAGCTTTCTTTAGAACTGTATTACCGTCTCCTTTCACATCCTGGCCATCCTCTTCATACATACATTTTAAACACCGACAATGATATTCTTTATCAGCATCGACCATCTTGCATCCCATCTTTTGGTGTCAGAATTAGAAAAATTACTGATAATAGCCCACTGAGTAATATCAGGGTAAGTCCATGTCCATTGCATGTACTCCCTCCTTGGAACCCTCCTGATATTACATCGCTCCATCCCTTTAAAGGATATGATAAAAACAACTTGGCCCCTGCAGTTTTTCAACAGTTTTTTGCCGCACACCGAGCAAATTTTAATGGCTATACTGACATTTATACAGATGGATCTAAGAGTGGTAATACTGTTGGTTGTGGTGTATTTTGTGACAACACTTCATTAAGCTATCGTCTGCATCCTTCTATCTCTGTCTTTACATCTGAACTGATTGCAATAGAGAGAGCCATGGTGCACATATCTCATCATCATAGCTCATCCTCATTATATATACAGACTCAAATAGTTCTATTGACGCAATTAAATCTTTTAACAAGCATCCTCTTGTCTCATCCATCCTAGATTTTTATAACAAATTGACAAGGCGTGGTCATAATATTTTATTCTGCTGGGTACCTGGACACATGGGTATTCCTGGCAATGAGAAAGCAGATGAGGTGGCAAAACGTGCTCTTAATCCGTTACACCATGATGTTCCTTTCTCAGACGTTAAACTACTTATAAATATTTTTATTCAGAATAAATGGCAAGAAAGTTAGGATCTAGAAAAGAATAATAAACTGCACCATATCAAACCTCTAATAATGACCTGGCCTCCGAGTTATCCAAGAAAAACAGATGTTCTACTTACTCGTCTGAGAATTGGACATTCAAGGATCACTCATAAACATATTTTACTTCGGGAGGATGCTCCCATGTGTCCACATTGTCATTTTGATTACCTGACCATTCATCATGTTTTAACTGACTGTCCGGGTCTCCGGCACTTATATAGAATTTATTTTAAGTCATCATCACCATTCTTGACAAACCTTATTGGGGATACACCTCATAGGGCACTCTTCACTTTTTTAAAACATGCTGGATTTTACTTTGAAATTTAATTTTTATATCTTTGGTTTAACGATTAAGTTTTCTGTTTACACCTTTGTGATATCTGGAAGGGAAACCCTTGCAGACTGCACTTTTTATTGACTTACTCTTATGTTTTTACTCTACTGTTTTATAGTATTTAAAAGTTAGTCTTTTCTACACTTGTTGGACTACTTCTGGATGGGATACCCCATCCAGATTGCTCTTCTAATTGTTCCTTTATTTTGTCATTTTTCTATCTCTCACTTTTTTGATGTTTTAGTCTACTTTTTTGGCGCAGCATGTCCCTTAAGGGATTTTGCGCCATAAAACCCCATACAACCAATCAGCCATCTATTTCCCTCTGTACATGAATTCCAGTATGGTATGCTTATATTCATCCGGTTCTGGGTAAAGAGCTACAGCATCATCGTCCTCCATTTTATCATTCTGTTTTGGATGGGTTTTATTTTAGGATGTTTTACCCTTTTTTTTTAACATATTTTCAGATGACACAGTGGCTTTAATTGTTGGAAGGTTAAATTCTTCTGCATCAGATTTACGGTTTGGTTTCACAGATGATGTTTTAAGTGTATTTTGAGAACCTGTATTAGGAGCGGAAGTTTAGAAATAACAGATTGTGATGATTTTAAAGAGGCATTTTGAGCTGGTTTAAAAAGACCAGCCTTTGGTAAATTCGGAGGAGCAGATTGCGTTGATCTATTTGTCTTACCAGAATTATTAGACATGTTGTTTTCTTTTTGACTAGGTTGGCAATTAAGTTTAGTGGGGAGTTCAGTTTGAGTTGCAATAGTTTGATAGGTTTTATTGGCAGTTTTAGATAACGCCGTAGCATATGAAACACCAACTTTGGGTGTCCTGGATTCAACGATTTTTCTTGCTTCGGGGTATGATTTTTTTTCTTTTGTGCGTATGATCTGCATCTCTTTTTCCTTTTTCCACTGATCGCACGATTTAGCATATGATGAGTGGTCTATTTTACAATTTACACAAGAAGGTGGTGCATTGCATTGTACACTTTCGTGGTCAACTACACTATACCGACCACATGTTGTTTTACCTCGGCATGATGTTTTTGAGTGCCCAAAGCGTTCACAATTAAAGCAAAGCAGTGGGTTTGGGATGTATGGTCTGACAGAACATGATAAATAACCTGCTTTTATATATTTGGGTAAGTTGTGTGCGTTAAATGTCAGTATAATATGCTTGGTAGGCCTGATTAATAATATCATTTGAGCTAGAACTCAATGAATCATTATTCTCTTTGATAATTTGTGGGGCCTCCACATCGCATGTCTTAATTCCTGATATTGTAGCCATATTCTAGAGAGAGATTTTGTGAAACGCCAGACATCGGGCTGGTCACCGACCCTTCTTCATACCGTTACTTTAGGCGCTGGTCTCAAAAGGGTGAAAACTATTCACAACAAACTTCCACGTTTTTCGAACGTTGGATTAAACTCGATAGCATATCCAAATCTAGTTCTTTCACAGTGGAACTCGGTATTAGTAGGTAAGCCTTTACAGCTCTGTCCAACCTACAACCCCCTTACGCCGAAAGGACACCAGTCGCCCAGTGGATTCCTAACCGCCGCCATACAAGTATGGCGCCCACCGATCACGGAACCGGAATTCGGAGATGCCCTACACTCTGGGACTAGAGATCAGCCTAAAAAGGTAGAAACGAGGCGATGATATTAAAAAACCTCAACACCCAGAGTGTCTCACGTGAAAATAAAAAAATCCACTGTTGTAAAAAAGAAAAAGTAATGTGAGAGAGAACTTAGAAAAAAGGTGTATTTTTTGTCTTTTTTAAACTTTTTAAACTTTTTTTTCTTTTTTTTTGTTACCAACAGAACGAAACCAATGTTAGTAGAACAAAGAACAAGTTGAACAAATATGTTAGCAAAAAACTAGAACAAGAGCTAGAAAAAAGAGGGATAACAAACTAAAGAGAGAAGATTAAAAAGTGTGAAACAAAGCAGAAAGGATAGACAACTAAAAAGAGATGAAGACAGGAAAGGAGAAATATCGCTCGGGAATCCGGGGTCGCGAAACCCGTAAATACCTAAAGAAATGTATTCCCCTGGGGGAGACTTTTTTACTTGATTTGAGGATTTCTGCGACTGACTATTTAGGTACTCTATTTTGACAGGTTTGGAAGATGGTGACTAAAGTTCTAGTTTTGGTGTAAGTTTTAGAGTGGTGGCAGAGGAGGCATCACAGGTTTTTTTCTTTGAAGTGCTGGAAGATGGTATCACGGGTGAATTACTTGGGTGATGTGAGGTTTCAGTCTGGGTACTAATGTGCCTTACTGATTGTGATTGTTGCTTCACTAAACTAGAGAAAGAAACTTCCACGGAAGGGGTTCTTGATTCAACAACTTTGCGAGCTTCTGGGTATGAAAGTTTTTGGGTAATTTTAACTGCAAGGATTTCTTTTTCACGTATCCAATTTGGACAAGAACGAGAGTAGGCTGTATAGTCATCTTTACAATTTACACAGCGTTCAGAATTACTGCAAGATTTACTGTCGTGGCCGACTTCTGCACAACGTGCGCAGGTAACAGAGCCACGACAGGTAGTGTTTGTATCGCCATAACTCTGTCATTTAAAGCAATGGAGGGGGTTAGGTATATAGGGTCGAACAGGACAGCTTAAGTAGGCAGCTTTAATTCTGGTTGGTAAATTTTGGCTATTAAAAGTGAGAATAACGTGCTTTGTAGGGAGTACTTGCCAATTTCGACGGATTATGATACGACGTGCATCTATGATGTTTTGATCTTTTAAGTTTTCTAGTACCTCTTCCTTTGTAGAGAACAGAAGTTCTGGTTCAGATATAACACCATGGGTTGTATTTAAAGTTTGATGTGCTTGAACAGAAAAGGAGCCTATTGATGTGCAGTTCAAGAGAAGTTGCGAGTGCTTGGCTGAAGAGATCTCCAACAACAAATCTCTAGACTGCATTTTTTTTTAGCGAATAGCCATCTCCGAAAACTGACTGGAATGTTTTACCAATAAGAAACGGTGAAGTTCTTTTAAATGAACTATCTGAAATACTGCCAGTACGTTTAATAACGAAAAAACGTGAGAATGAATTGCTCTGTGCAGTTTGTTGCTCTCCACAGGGGAGAGATATAGAAGTAAGTGAAGTTTCTCCATCCATGTTAGAAAAAAAACAATTCAGACCCCGGTCGCACCACCCACTACCGCGCCCAACAAGCGGGTGCACTTTGTGAACCAGTGCTAACCAGGGCCTATACGGTCACAGGACACTCCTATGTCAGTCTCCACCCTTAACAAGATGACTAGTAATTGTCTGATCACTTGATCCCCAGCCAGTGACAGAAGTCAGCTGACCAGCCGATTGATGCATACGGGACCAATATGCACCTCCCGTCTACCTGAAGCAGAGGCCAAAGCAGTGTGTTGGTTACCCTCAACTGCCAGGATCCCCCTTTCCAGGGACACGGGTCGCCACGCACGGCAAACACGTGGTTGGTTTACAATTCGCCATGAGTCTATATACAGGATGATATCGGCTCATACAGAATTGCCCTCACCTTCGAAGAGAAAACCACAACGAGAGTGAAACAAAGAGGAAAGAAAGGCAAGAGAAATCAAAGGAAAAGAGAAAGGTCGCTCAGGAACCCGGGGTTGCGAAGCCCGTGAATACCTAAAGAAGGTAACCCCTGGGGGGATCATTGGATAGGTCTTTCAAAATGAAGACAATGTTTCATTGCCTATTTTACAGTCAGAAGATCCGTTTAAATATTACACAACTTGGAACTTGTCTAGGCAGGATCTCTAGCTTTACTGCAACCCTACCTTCATAGACAGCTATAGGCCTCATCAAAACAGGGTTTATAGATAGGAACCAACAATTAAACACAACTTAAAGGTCATCAATACAAGTAAATTAAAAAAATAGGTAAATAATATAAAAAAATAGTTGCACGTTGATGAAAAACAATTAGTTCGCTTTATACGCAGTCGAGTTTTTGGATTTTTTAAATTTAATTTACTTTTATTCCCAATCTATTACAGAATAAGAAATCTTACATTAGGTCAAACGCATTAGCCCCTTTTTCTGCAAAAAGCCTGATAAACACAACTTTGCCCTTTTATATAAATAATGTAATTTATATAAATTTTGTTTTCAAAAGTAGTGATTTTATCATAATTTAAATTACATTCACACACACAGTCGGAAAATGCAGTGTCTCATAAATTTCTTGGTATTGTTTTATTTTATAAAATGCATGAAGAAATTTAAAAGTAGAAAACATCAGACACGATCTAAATCAATAAGATTTGTTTATAGCCAACAAAACAAAAATGCACAATGTGATGTGCAGCGATTCCATAAACTAAAAAGGTGAAATATTTTCAAAAGTGCATTTTCTTCGTTTTTCGTCTCATTCTTCAGAATATTCCGGTAACACATTTTAGAGCATGGTTTTATATTGCATAATAAATGTCACTGTAGATGAAAATAAATACAATATGGCCAAAAATATCCTTATATTACAGATCTTTATTAAAGCATCGGCAATTTATTAAAACAACTGCTTATAAAGTGTGACTCAACATAAAACGAACTCATTTGAAAACATGCATAAAAATATATCATACAATAGTCATCACATTACTGAAACTGATCAGAGAAATCTAAAACTTGAAAATACCGAATCAATCTACATTTTATAAAAACGGCTTTAATCGGAGGAATGTTTTTAATAATAAATGCATTAAATTTTCTGCTATAGCAAAAGTGTTTTGAATAAAATAAAATAAAATAATAATTTGATTTACTGTATGTGTCTGTTACAAAGTACTTTCTCATTCATGTACTTTTAGACACAGATACATAAACAATCACCGATGTGCACATATACTTGCATACAAGCACAAACACACGTTTCAGACGTGCATACATAAGCATACACGTGCGCTTCCACACACATAAATGTAGATTTTAACAAACCTACACATATACACAGCTGTATAGTAACTTATACAAAAGCATGCATAAGGGCAAATATTTCAAAACACACGTAACGCATTTATACCTACAATTATGTTTATATTCGTTAGCGCGCTCATAGACACATACAGTTACAGACACAAACTGTTATAACTAGATAAACAGATATAGCATATCCTAAAAATGACGAGTGTATTTGAAAAATGAAATAAAGGAAAATGGAAATCAATAGAAAATTCATAATTTGCTGTATTCTCTTGGGAAACTCTAAAAATTTTAGTCGCACAGAATTTTAAAGTTAGCTACGAAGTCTGCCAACAGACGGCGCTGATTAGTGAAAAAGTAAAAAAACTTCATGAATTTACGAAGAAGCCTGTAAAAAAAAAAAAAAAAAATACGCAATACTTTTATCGTATAAAATATAACTTAATATGCTTTGCAGGAAAAATTTCAAAGTTGAATTTCATAACAAAAAAAAAAAAAAAAAAAAAAAGCAAAGTAAAGCTGTATCAGGCACTTCAAGACAATTAGATTAGCCACGAAGTTTGCCAACAGATGGCACTGTTAAGTTGGAAAATTAAAAAAGAATGCATAATTATTTTACGAAGTCTGTAAAAACTAAATTACGCAATAATTTCATTTTATAAATTGAAACTTTTCCTGCAAATCATATAAAATTATAAAGTTGAATTTCATAAAAAAAAAAAAAAAAAAAAAAAAAAAAAATGCAAATTAAAGCTGAATCAGGTATTTCAAGACATAGTGGTCTCTCATAAAAGAAACTGACTAATTATCATAAAAGAAATTCGGAATCGTTCGTTTTAATAACTAAGAAAAAATTATGTTTCTTGTAGAAAAACATTCTTCGATTAAAGGTAATTTACAGTTAAAAAAAGAAATTTTGGATTACTAAATAAATTTTAATAAAGGAAATGAAATTAATTTTAATGTTCTCTTGATATTTTACAAGTATTCGCTTTATTCATTTAAAATATGCCTGTTCCTGAATATTTAATTCAAAATAAATTTAATAGTTTGTTGTTAAAATGACAGATTTTATAGATGTGTATTTAAAGGATTATGAATTATCAAGAAAGACCGGAACATGTGTCCTCAGAAGCTAAACTATGTCTTAGGAAACCTTTAATTTTGCTAAGCGTGTTGCAGATAGAATTATGTTATGTGGATAATAATTTGATTAAAATTATTTCGTCTCAAATGAGGACGTGAGTTTCAAAACCCACCTTATCAAAAATTAAAAAAGTACTTTTTCTATCAATCTATTCTTTTCCATTGGTAAACCTGCTCCGAAAAAACACAAGAATCTGCAAGAAAAAACAAGTTTTATCCTGTATTTCTGGTATTGTAAAATCTTGGTTAATAATGAAAACAAATGGACGCAGCTAGAGGATTTTCGCGATTTTCCAAAATTTGATTTTCTGGATAAGGCAAGATTTGAAACTATTTTAATTTGGTTAGAAGTATTTAAAAAGGATGATTTAGTTTAAGTAAAAGTTATAAAGGCAGAAATAAACAAAGAAATTTAACCAACTCGTTTTGTTAAATAGAAGTCCGCTTGTTTGAAAAAATGAAAATAGGGCAGATACAAATATATGAAGTAGTTAAAATTCTATAATATTTGGCCTTCTTGAAATCATAATTGGACATGTGATTTGCAGAAATATTGACCATTTTCTGTATTTCTACAAGAAATATAACTACAGTTGACAAAAAAAAAGTATTTCAACAATGTGAAATTTGTAATATCAAGGTAATAAAATGAAATGGCGAAATCAATTTATATATAATAGTATTTTTTTACAGAGTATTCAATAAGTAATCAAAAATTATTTTTTTAAACTAAATATATTATTTTTATAAATGAAAAAAAACGAGATTAGCACCGCAAAAAAGTATTAGAACAAAATAAAAACCAACATGCAAATTATAATGTTACGCTGTTAAATTTTCAAAGTTATTCTCGCACGTGTCAAGGTCACGTCAAGGAGGCTTACTTCATTTGCTGACAATTAGTTCAACATAGTTTACGTGCAAGTTTTTTGTCATGGCACCCAAAACAAGACAGATTCCACTTGCAAAAAGATAGCAAATTGTTTATCTGCATCATAGTGGAAAAACATTCCGGGAAATTTCAAGTATGTTAAATGTGTCATTGTGTGCAATTCATAATATTCTTAAAACGGAAAAAGAGAGTGGTGTTGTGGATAACAAAGAAAGATTAGGGAGACCAAACAAGCTGACTGTCAGAGAAAGACGACAAGTGATTAAAGATGCTCTAAAAACTCCAACTGGAAGTGCAAGGATGTTGGCCGCAAGTATCGAATCAATATCAGGAAAGGTTGTATCACTACAGACTGCAAGAAATGTTTTGCATAGTGCTGCTATAAAATGAAGACGGCCAAGAAAGAAAACGTTTATTTCAGAAATCAATAGAAAAAAAGTCTAGAATTTGCCAAAAAATATAAAAGATAAACATTAGATTTCTGGAAAAGTGTAATTTTCTCCGACGAAAGCAAGTTCGAAATGTTTAAACCAAAACACGTACTCACTGTTTGGAGAAAAAAAGGTGCTGCTTTAGAATATCAAAATTTGCAGAAGACGGTAAAGCATTCATGGGGGAATGTCATGGTCTGGGGGTGCATGGCTTACAATGGAGTTGGAAATATCCAGTTTATTCATGGGGAAAATAACAGCTTTGTCATACATTAATGTATTACAGCATAATTTGAAGGACAGTGCAAGAAAATTAGGATTAGAGAAGACATTCTTCTTTCAACAAGATCAAGACCCCAAACCCACAGCCTATAAAACCAAAGAGTGGCTTTTATATATAGTCCAGGCAATAGGGAATTTTACCTAGCAAAATTAATGGTAGTACTGAAAATCGGCTTTTTAGATGTTTTTTGGGTCGCTGAATCCGAATTTGTAACTTCCCACCAAAATTTCACCCGGCAACCCCCCAAATTTTGTTAAAAAGCCCCCCCAAAAAGGTTTTTATTAAAAAAATCAATTTTTTTTATTGTTTTAGAGAAAAAGTATCTAGAAAATCAGAAAGTAGACAAAATTTCCAACAAATTAGATATATGACATTATGGCTTAGGATGAAGGGGAAGGGGGGATCTGCCTCGGAACATGCGCGCTAGGGTGGTGCGAAAAAAGTCAAGTTGATATTTCCGAGTCGCTATAGTGCGGAAAGGTTGCGATTGGTAAATACGAGAAAGACAAAAAAAAATTCTTCAAATCGGACTTTATCTTCCGATCCCGCAAACCGCCTAAAAATTCCAAAAAATTGAAAATTTCCGATTTTTTCAGAATTTTTCTTTTTTTTTACGTTTATATATTTTTTATCGCTATAGGAAAAAATATTTGCAGTTTATACTGTTTAATAATAATAATAATTTTGTTTAGAGAATATCTTCGATCGCGCAAGCTCAATAAAAATCGGCAAAAATTCAATTTTGAGTGATTTTCATGCATTAAGAATATAATCAACTGAGGTCAGTTTGCAGTCTCAGGTTAAGATTTTAATGTTAATTGATACTATTGAGCATATTAAGTTATTTTTAAACAACCTAGAACTTACCACGAAGAGTTCGTTTCAGGTCTGAAAAGTTTAGTAGTGCACCCAACTGCCGTTAGCCACGTTGGAAAACAGCGCTGAAGTCGGCGTACGCGCTCCCACCTAGTCTCACCTAACTCCATGAAATTTACAGAAAAGTCAACTGGATTCAGATGAACTACATGGCATATAGTATTTTGACGGAAGAAAGGACGATACCCCAGTTAAAGAAAGTATTGCATCTAAACAGGTTCGTCGAACTATTAAAGAGGAACACTTTCCTGTCATAAAAGAACGTGACTCAGTTTATTTAGGCCATGTGCCTCCAAACTCCGGGCCTGCTAAGGACATTGTAGCTTTCATAGTATCATGTCTTACTGAACAAGGCGTTTCACTAGAATACTTAGATTTGGTAGGCTGTGGTGGTACAAATACCAATACTGGATAGAAAGGTGGTGCTATCAGAAAGCTTGAAGTTTATCTCTGACGACCACTGCAGTGGGTTGTTTGTTTATTCCATTTTGTTGAATTACCTTCCCGCCATCTTTTCTGGCCCAAGATCATTTAATACACCATTTGGACACAATATCATTGTTGTGTAAAGCTCGCGGTGATAAATTTTCAATTGACTGATTGTGAAATTCCAGAAATAGACAGGCAACTGTTGAGCAAGGACCAAAGATATCTTCTTGGCGTAAGTCAAACAATTAACAGTTACAACTTTCCAAATGACTTAGTAAAGTGTGACTCCGGTCCAATTTCACATGCCAGATTGCTCACTTGTGCAAATAGAGCCCTTCGACTTTACGCGAGCGTGGAAAACCCATCGGATGTCTTAAAGCCATATTGACATTTATTTTAAAATCTTACTTTCCAGTTTGTTTTGAAATAAAATGCTGTAAATACATTACAGACGGGCCTATTCATCTGTACAGAGCAATTGAAACATCTCGATACTTTCGTGACAACCTGAAGAAAGTGCAGTCTTTGAAACTGAATGAAACTCGTTCTTTGCTCACCCGGAAAACCTACTGATGGGAATAGTCTTTTATAAAAGGAGGCACATAAGAGAGCTAGGGCTGTTAAAAGTCAGGCAGAATGTTTTAAAGGGTAAAGGCATCTGAATCTTTATCACTCCTACAATCCAAAATTAATTGATTGTAATGTAGCAAAATTAACATTTCCACCGCTTTTTCGGAGATTAACCCATGAAGAAATACATTTCTTCGTTCAATCAGGTCATATCTCAGTCTAGGATGATAAAAAGTTTTTCAACCACACGTAAGATGTCCAGCGGTGCATTAAATCGGTAACGGAAGCATCATTTAAGGTATGTGTGGCCCCAATCTAGAGAGCATCAGGGCCACACTGAAATCAATGTCCGTAATACCAGACATTACCTCCAAATCGCAGTACAAAGTTGCGTCTAAAAGTCAGACTTAAACAGATGACATAACAAATTGTATATCTTATACTGTCACGACACTAGTTTTTTAATACAGTGTTTTGATTCTATTATAACAAATTATGTATTTAAGTAATGTAAATAGCAAACACCCTCATTGGTTGGATGGAGGATAGGGTGTGGTTTGAACTCGAAGTGCAGCTACCTTCCCGTAGTGAGTTCTGGTTTGTTTAAACATTATCAAATATCTAAACAAGCAAAGAGTTGTACATTGTACAATTTATATGCAAATGTTAATATTGGAACACAAACTGATCTCAGGTGATTATTTTCTTTATTAATCAAAATCACTGAAAATTGAATTTTTGCCGATTTTTATTGAGCTTGCGTGATCGGAAGCTATTCTTTAAACGCAACTGTTTATTTTTATTATTGTTAAACATTACAATCTGCAAATATTTTTCACTATAGGGATAAAACATATATATACGTAAAAAAAGAAAAAAAAATCTGGAAAAATTGGAAATTTTAAATTTTTTTAAATTTTTAGGCGGTTTGCGGGATCGGAAGATAAAGTCCGATTTAAATATTTTTTTTTTGTTTTTCTTGTATTTACCAATCGCAACTTTTCTGCACTATAGCAACTCGGAAATATCAACTTGACTTTTTTCGCACCACCCTAATGCGCGCGGTGCTGCGTAAACTAAGTTGCGCAATTCCACTTAACCACTCACACGTTTACATTTGCCCTCCCATCTCCCCTCCGAACTTTCTCTATAAGGCTTACTTTAAGATTTTTGGGTCGCTGAATCCGAATTTTTAACTTACCCCCAAAATTCCCCCCCCCCAAAAAAAAACCCCAAATAGTTGTTTTTAACTTAAATTTCTTATTGTTTTAGGGGAAAAGCAATACGAAATTCAGAAACTAGACAAAATTTGCAACAAATAGGATATATGACATTATGAATTAGGATGAACGGGGATGGTGAGGGCTTCCTCGGAACATGCACTGCGGCGCTACGTGTACTAAAATGTTGAAGTCCAGGCAATAGGGGATTTTATCTGGTAAAGTGAATGGTAGTACTGGAAATCGGCATTCTAGATGTTTTTTGGGTCGCTGAATCCGAATTTGTAACTTCCCACCAAAATTTCACCCGACAACCCCCCAAAAAATTGATTGTTTGAAAAAATTTGGTTTTTGAGAAAAGCGCGCAGGGAATGTTCCGAGGCAGCCTCCTCTCTCTCGTTTATCCTACGTCATAATGTCATATATCCTATTTGTTGCAAATTTTGTCTAGTTTCTGAATTTTGTAATGCTTTTCCCCTAAAACAATAAGAAATTTAAGTTAAAAACAACAATTTGGGGGGGGGGGAATTTGGGGGTAAGTTAAGAATTCGGATTCAGCGACTCAAAAATCTTAAAGTAAACCTTATAGAGAAAGTTCGGAGGGGAGATGGGAGGGCGAATGTAAACGTGTGAGTGGTTAAGTGGAATTGCGCAACTTAGTTTACGCAGCACCGCGCGCATGTTCAGAGGCAGATCCCCCCTTCATCCTAAGTCATAATGTCATATATCTAATTTGTTTGAAATTTTGTCTACTTTCTGAATTTCTAGATACTTTTTCTCTAAAACAATAAAAAAAATTGATTTTTTTAATAAAAACCTTTTTTGGGGGGCTTTTTAACAAAATTTGGGGGGTTGCCGGGGGAAATTTTGGTGAGAAGTTACAAATTCGGATTCAGCGACCCAAAAAACATCTAGAAAGCCGATTTCCAGTACTACCATTAATTTTGCTAGGTAGAGTCTCCTATACGGTATCTATTGCCTGGACTAATAATGCTCCCGAAGATTAGTAACTCCACCACAATCATCAGACTTGAACCCTATTGAATATCTATGGCATCTACTTGATGAGAAAATAAGAAAAAGCTCAATAACAAGCAAATCAAGTTTGAAACAAGCATTGTAAAATGCATGGAACACCATGTCCCCAAACGTCACCAATGGTTTAATACAATCTATGCCGAGACGTTTAGATGCGGTAATTGCAGCAAAAGGACTGCATACCAAGTATTAACTTCATATTTCAGTCTTCAATTATCTTATTTTTAATATGATTCAACATTCAAATCATGTTCTAATAATTATTTTGCAATGCAAATTTTGTAAATTTTATTTTATTTTATGTTCTGTTAATTTTTAATATGTATTTGTTACAAAATGGGATATTTTTGTAAAAACGTTTCATAATGTAAATCTTTTATACCAATTAAATCGTTTTATTACTTCAAAAACTACAAATTTCACACTGTTCTAATTCTTTTTTTCGTCAACTGTATCTTTGCAATCAGATTTCAATATTATGCAGTAAAGTCATGTATTTTGATGATCCGTATGTCAAAAAACCTAGACAGTGTTTCATGATACGACTAGCATAAACCCAGCGATCCGACCGCCTCACCTGTATATATAGAACACAACATAGCACATGCTTGTTTATATCGTTTATTTACAAAGAAAAATATCAAAAACTTTTACACAAAAAAAAAAAAATAAAGCGTTTCGGTTAATCGTTATAGGCATGTTTAAAAAAGTGCAGTAATCTTCATTTGTATCCTGTGGTGATCATCTGAATTTGACTTTGACATATTCTAAATACTCTAACATTTTCAAACACAATATTCACACTGATAAGCGATGGGCTGCAGTTATTGCCAGAAGATTTGTGATACCAGCTTTTTGTTTTGCAGGGCGCGTACTGATTCGTTTTTAGAATATCACTGTTTTCAATGAAAACATTTTATGGTAGGTTTTTACATTTACAATAGCAATATGGGAAGAACGTATAAAGTGGCCGTGAGGCAAAGCGGGCATTTCAGTTTTTTCCGCTGTACAGTGCCCAGTGAGGCAAGATGGTTGGTTGGTTGATTAGAGTTTAATGGCGCAAGGTCCCATTTGGGACGTGCTGCGCCAAGAAAAAGGTTAGAATAAACATAATTAAAATTTAAAATTTAATATTGAGCATGTCATCGCAAGATGAGTGAAAAGCAACTGAATTTATGTAGAAGTAATGTGATAGAATGTAAAGTTAAAATCAGTTTAAAAAGTCAAAATTTTTTATACGCAAAAAATTTACAGTTAAAATCTATAAGGTACAAAAGGACGTCTAAAATGACATAAAAATTATTACTGCTGAAAAGCAGGCTTAAAAACAAAACAATAATTTATAAGAAAAACAAATTAAAACAACGTAGGTACGAACTCTTCCAAAACGGTATTTTCGTCATCAGCAGTTGCGCCATAAGACTCAGATTCTATAACTTCATCCACGTAATTTTGCAGCTGTTTTGGATCTTTAATATTGGTAAGTGATGGTTTTATACATTTGTTGTTCTTTTTCTTCACAGTTTTTGACTGTGAGGAGGCTCTAGTTGAGGATTTTTTTCTGTCTTTCTGAATACAAGGATTTTTGATTGGTTTCTCAGTTTGGGAAATATTAGGTTTCTGCAAATTGCATGCATATGGAATAGAAGTTTGTTCAGTCTGATGATCGGATGACTTTTTTGGTAGACTTGAAGATTTTTGAGGCTGATTAATTAGGTATACTCTTTTAACAGGTTCTGAGGAGGGTTGCCAGCGTTCTAATTTTGGGGTCGCATAGCATTTACTACCACAACAGACGTCACGGGTTTCTTTAGTTGAAGTCGTTGGTTGATTGTGTCATAGCTGTATTACTTGGTGGAAAAGAGGAGTCGGTCTGGGTGCTTATTTGCCTTACGGTTTTTGATTGTTGTTTGAGTATACTAGAGTAAGATGCCCCAACAGATGGGGTCCTGATTTCAACAAGTTTAAGAGCTTCAGGATAGGAGAGATTCTGGGTTATTTTAACAGCAAGAATTTCTTTTTCACGGATCCAATTAGGTCAAGAGCGAGAATATGATGTGTGATCATCCTTATAGTTTGCACAGCGTTCTGGTTTTTCGTAAGTTTGACCGTCATGACCCACTTCTGCATAACGTGCACAGGTAACAGTGCCACTATAAGTAGTATTAGTATGCCCATAACGCTGGCACTTAAAACAACGGAGAGGATTAGGGATATAAGGCCTAACTGGACAGTTTAGATAACCAGCTTTAATTGTAGTAGGTAAAATATGGCTATTGAAAGAGAGAATAATGTGTTTTGTGGGAAGAATTTGAACATTTCGACGGATAGTGATACGACGAACTACTATATTTTGATCTTTTAAATTAAATAGAAGTTTTTTTGTGGAAAATAAAAGATCTGGTTCAGATATTACACCACGGTAAGTATTAAGAGTTTGATGTGCTTTAACAGAGACAGAAAAAGTACCTATATTATTGGAATTTGACAAAAATTCAGACTGCCTGGCTGAAGAAACCTCAACCAGTAAATCCCCATATTGTAATTTTTTTAGAGAATGACCATCCCCGAGACAGACTGGAAGGTTTTTGCAATAATAAATGGCGAAGGTTTTTTGAAAGAACTACCAGCGAGACTATCAGTGCGCTTAGTTAAAAAACGAATAAATAAAGACTGTATTCTTTGTTGCTTTCCACATGGGAGAGAAATAGAAGGAACATTAGTATTTCCATCCATATTTGAGAAGAAAATTAATTCAGACCCAGGCCGCACCACCCACTACCAAGCCCAAGAAGGGGATGCACATTCGTGCACCAGTGCTAACCACGGCCAAAAGACACTCCTATGCCAGTCTCCACCCTTATCGAGATGGCTAGTAAATGCTTTCTAACTTTATCCTCAGCCAGTAACAAGTCAACTGACCAGCCGATTGATGCATACGGGACCAATATGTACTCCCCGTCTACCTGAAGCAGAGCCCAAAGCAGTGTGTTGGTTTTTCTCAACTGCCAGGATCCCCCTTTCCAGGTACTCGGGTCGCTACGCGTGGCAAACACGTGGGTGGTTTACAATTCTACATGAGTCGATACAAACAGGATGATATCGGCTCATTCAGAATTGCGCTCACCTCCGAAGAGGAAACCACAACGAGAGTGAAACAAAGAGGAAAGAAAGACGAGGGGGAAAAGGAAAAGAGAAAGATCGCTCAGGTGCCCGGGGTTTGCGAAGCCCATGAATACTTAAAGAAAATAAAAAAACCTAAATATAAAAAAGTAGCCCACTATATGTCTAACACAATATGTGTGCACAATATGTGTAAAATGGTCGCAGAAAGTTTGCAGTGGTGTGAACAGCCCACACAACTACATATGTGACTTTTGTCTTACTTAAATGTTGTATCCAAACTCTGAGCGCAATGATCCTACCATGTCGGGCATTACCGGTCAATCGATGGTCATATAAATAAAACGATAAAAAAAATTCCTAAAACTTTTATGAAAACTAGTTGTTTGCAAACTGTTTCTTATGCTTTGGAGTTATACTTCGTTTATAAAATATTGATTTTTTTGGTCTCTGGTGTTAGTACTGAAGTTCCAAACGAAACAAAATTTCAGTACTGTTTGTAGAAAAACTGAAATTTGCAAGTTAAACTATGAAAATTGAAAAAAGCACCGGTCTGTGAGACGGGTAACATCAGTTAAAGGTTAATAAAATATTCATGTTTTGTGTAAATTTGACTAGCTATTCATGTTTTCCCTTAAGTGGGCTCCATTCCCCTACTTTTCCCTATATATTTGACAGTACTTTGGATTTTGATGAAAAATCTTCTGTTTTACCATGTGTGCCAGAAGTATGTTTTAGAAATTGTCGAGTTCCTTATTCAAAGATTGATTCCTTCGTAAGAATGTGTCCACGTCTCATTAAAATCATTGTAGGAAGACCCTCTAAAAGAAGAAGACAATTGGGACTGTACGACTACCGCAGATGCCTTTTTGAAAGGCGCTTTTTATTCGTTAAACTGGTATTTACCTTCATTATTAAGAATAATTTTTTTTATTTTTTGACGAGGCAATTTTGCTTTTAGTATTTCAGTTACAGTGCATATTTATATATACATATATTGTGATTTTTATCAGTTATATATTGTGATTTAACAGAGAAAACGTGTTATTTTACTAGAAAAATCTGTATTTTCTACAATTATTGTAAAATTTACTGAAATAAACAGTAATTTTGACAGGGAAAACCTGTAAATCATATGGAACAAATCTGTTTTTTCAATTGAAAAATGCTGTTATAGTTACAGGAAAAAATTGCTATTTTTACAGTTGTATATCGTGATTTTAACAGAGAAAACTCGTTAAATTTATTAAAAAAATTATGTGTTTTTTACAATTGTTATATTTATAGAAATAAACTGCAATTTTGACAGAAAAAAATCTGTAAATCATACAAAGAAATTCTGTTATTTTAACCACCATATATCGTGATTTTAACAGTCAATGTCTGTAAATTTTAAAATAAAAATTTGTATCATTAACAAACTTTCTCTGCTTTTTTAACAGTAAAATTCTGTATTTCATTGTTATTTTAAGAGACTGTCTAAATTTTTCAAGGAAAATTTGTATATTTTACTAACCTGTATTACATAGTAATATAACTTGTCTTACTAATCTGTATATTTTACAACTTTCTTCTTTTTAAACTGTTAACTTATATTACACTTACAAGCAATACATTGCTATTATAACAAATACTTTCAAGCACACACATCGCTATTTTCACGAAAACATTCAGTACTCCTATGAGTCTTTAAATTTGAATACCACTACAATCTTTAGGTTATTTCGATAGGTCTCTGGATGAGTGAAAATGTTCTCTTTTTAAAACCAGGGAAAGACACCATTTCTCCAATGACATTCGCTCCAACTAATGCTGAGAGTTCAACTGTTGCGGAAAACATCCTCTTCCTATATGTTATGAGCGGTTTCGATATAAAGTCCGCGCTGTTTATGCAAGGGAAAATGGAGATCCTCAAAAATTTTGTGAAAAATCCACATCTTGCCGACATTGTTAAAGTATTCAATGACTTGAACGCTACTCAGGAGATGATTGCAGTTGCTGGGGAACGTTTCCTTGTCTCAATGCATGGTTATAGTAGGACAAATGTGGCTTCACTAAACCAGAGTTATGAGTAAAAGAGAAGTTATGTCAAACAGTTTGAGCTCTTTTTTATATGGTAAAGGGGTAATTTGACCTTCGAAGTAGATTTTCGCAAAAGGTCGATTTTGGTCATTGCACGGCAAAGTTCTGAAAAAGGGTTAACAAGAATTTCATGAAATTTTGACCGAATGTGTTAAATGTAAATTGATATAAATGACCTATTATTATGTTTCTCGAGTTAGAAGTGCAGAACTCACGACTACTTTTGTATAAAGATAAAAATTCGATATCTTGAGTAAGTTTTAAAAAAATCTCCTCAGGATGTACACTTTTTTTTTTTTTTACTGCGACTCATTTCGACAACCTGGTATATCTGTACTTATTACAAATACCTTGGCTGGATTTTTCAATTCAAATCTGAAAAATCATGACCGCAATGCATCCAAGAATAACTCTTTCGTAAAAAGTGTATTATATTTATAATTAAATTTAAAACTATATATGTGTGTATACTTTTTTGAGAACTTCCAATGATAAAATAAATCTTTCTAAATATGTGTTTTAAATTTTATAATAAAAGTATATTAGTTATAGAGTGACTGCTGTTCTTATAAAGGTCGGTTCTTCATGTATTTTGTGAATTCAAAGCGTAATTGAGCCCCTAAATATGGAATGCTTTTTGTTCGCATATATTTCTAGATACATCTTAAAATAAAATGCACTTATCAAATCCTTTCATGTTAAAACTAAAATCGCTTTATGTATATAATATTTTGCTAAGAATATTTAAATTTAAATAAATCAATTTACTATGTTTTAAGTAATGGAATGTTGTTTTGGATTTCAATAATTACATTACATCGCATACATATTTTTTCTTTATTAAAAAAAGGCTTCTATGACAAACAAAACTTCTCGCTAAGAAAGGATCTTGTATAAAGCGTCTTGTACAAAGATAGATTATTGGTATATTACTTTTTATTTCTTGTTTTAAATGCTTCCGAAGGGATATAATGGGAACCTAGTAAATATAATTGCCTAAACCTGCAAAAATTGAAAGGAAAAATAGTATTGAAACAAGAAAAGGGACAACCATTCCAAGTAGTTCTCATGAAAAAACCATCTTCTTAACATAGTTTAGCCAAATTTTCTTTTTTTTTTTTTACTTTTATGTTTACATAGACGAGTAATAATCGATCATTAGCAGTGACAATTCCTACTACCCAATCTAGGCATGATCTTTCCCACCAATTTATCTCTCTTCCTTTTTGTCGTGGATTTTCAGAGATGATTTTGCATATTTTGAAACCACTTTCACACGTCCTTCATCCCACAAAAACTACTTAAGCATCTTTTAAGCAATTTGAAACATATATATCCTAGCTTACAGTTTAAAGACGCTATTTATGGAATTCCTTGCAAACAGTGTAACGCAGTCTATATAGGAAATCCAGCCGTGGAACTTGAAATAAGACTTGAGGAGCTTAAACGTTCTTTTTGGAATAAAAATTTAAATTCCAAGATTGTTGACCATGCTATGAAAACAGATCATTTTCCGAGAGATCTTTTATAATAATATCCAACTGCAGCATTTATGCAAGTCGAATTTTTTTGGAAGTTTGGTACAGTAAATCTACTGATTTATTTGGCAATTAACAAGGCTGCATCTGCACCAGCAGAATATTCAGTTTTGTTTTAACTATAATTTTCACTTTGACAACTTGATGCAATGTTTCTCTGTTTGTTGAATTTTAACACATTAGTACGACTTTTACGTTAGGAATTAGCTGTTGAGGGATTCAGAATGAACCCGATACGTCCTTTTATATTGTTTTTAGTTCTTTTATCTTTTTAATTTAGTGTAATGTCTGTAATTGATAATTTTTTTAATAAATAAAATGTATTCAGGAGTAGTTCTTTTGTTTATATCAAAGATATCGACAGCATTATTGTTTTTTTATATCAAAATCGCCTATATTTTCTACATAAATAAGCTCTAAAATTTAAAATTGCAAATTCATGCGGTATCAGGAAGTTTTCGAGTGCAGTACTACAATGTGAAATGTATAGCAGCTCGATTGTAACAACATGCGACATGTGTGGAATGCATGAAATTTGTTTGATACAAACAATGGGTGATCGTTTACTACAATGTTTTTGATCATTTATACATAATTTATCTTCAGAAAGTTTAACTAATTTAGACTAAATACAGAGTTTTAGAATTAAAATACTAGCCTAAGGCGCCCTTTACTTATAATACTTTTTCTCAATTTAAGGATACATCTATAAAATAACTTAATAACTTGTTCTTATGTTTTTATTTTCTGAATACCTAGTATAAAAAATGTAATCATTTGTGTTTGAGTGTGTGGGAGAGGGAGAGAGTGAACATGGTAACTCACAAACCATTAAAAATATTTAATTATAATCTAAAGAAATATGGAAAACATGATATACATGCATTTCTGTAAGATAGAAGCCACGCACTTAATGATATTTTTTAAATGAAAACGAGAATTCTCGTTTCCAGTCGTGAATGTATAAGTTTATATACATACATTGTTTTTACTATACAATATTCAAATATTCAGGTATGATCCACCTATAGTGCACGCCGTCTATAGCATAGTAGAGAGTGACCCACGGGTAGTACACGCCTTCTATGGAACAACCGAGTATGACGTACCAGTGATGCACGCCGCACAGTGGAGTATTTGACCCGAAATCCTGGTCAAAAATATTTTTCGATGTAAATATAGTCCGATTGGCTTGAAATTCTTAGATCTTATTGGGTATCACTATGGCATGTTTGGTATTGTAAATGAAGTCTATAGCCCTTACGGTTCATTTACAGAGACACCCAAAAGAATTCCCTTACATTATGGTCTATGGGGAAAAATCGTTTGCTCTGTATTTTAATGATATCACACTTTTAAACGTGCTGAAATTTATGAACATCACTAAGGTGTACTAAGGCACTTATTGTAGAATATGGTGTGCATAGAATATATCGTTCATTTACAGGGCCACACAAAAGAATATGGCTGAAGAATAAATTTAACTATTGGAGTCTATGACCAATAATTGCTGGAAGTGCGTTTGTAGTTGTGATAGGCGTTTTAAAATAGAACAATTTTTTTTAAATATTACTTGGTGTGGATACATTCTATAGATCATATACAGGGCTGCACAAAAGTTCTTAAATACATTTCCGTTTATTCACGGAAATGACTGAATGGCCATTTTTAACTGTGCGTTTCACTGAACTAACTTTTAGCATACCATAAAGTATACATACAAATCCATAGCCTAGTTTAATAGTTTATATCTTAAAAGCTGACGAAGTGTAAGATTTTAACACTTCACATAATAATAAATATACATTTTATAAATATTTTGACAATTAAGAAAAGAAAGAGTCATCATTTAAGAAAAGCACAAAGAAAGAAGTTAAAATGTTAATTTACTAAGTATATATTTTAAAAATACGAATAAATCACATGTTCATTGTCCTAACATTACCAAAGTGAGTTTGGAAGTTGAGAGACTTGTAACCTTAACTATTTACTGTTTTTAAGAGGAAAGTAATTGTTGATAGGTTTGTCTTATTCGCTATTAATATTTAATTAAATGTATTTAATTTTACTATATATAAAACTTATTATTTACATTTAATAATGCTTATTACATTTAAAATACATTTAATCATTGCATTTAATTTATGTTTAATAATGTTATATTTAATAGTAGGTTCAGTAAATTGGAGTCTATATAGTATAGATTGCTAGTTTTTGAATGTATTTAATATATTACCAGTTTCAAAATTACTCTTCCGAACTCTTCATCTTGTTCATCACTCCCTTCTTTGCTTTTATCGGGACTACCATCAGACCTTGCTGAAAGAAGTTGTACGGTCTCGCTACTGTATGGCTTGCTCTTTCTAGTTGATAAACGGAGTTATTAGAAAATATGAAGTTGCTTATTTTCACGTACATTATAAAAGGAAATTTTTAATTAAATTTTCTTGGTGTCGCTTTTCAGTTTTGGAATTAAAATTATGTGTCGCTTTTTAAGGACACCGCCCGCGAAAGGGTTAATTCCCTCCTTTCTCTTCTTAAGTTACACACATGAGCTCCAAGAACTAATTATGGAACCATTTTTCAATAAATAAGTATATGCAATTTGAAGGCGATCTGATATTTCTATCAAAAGATATCGAGTTGCGTGCGTATGTACGTACGTACAGACATGAAGACAGGAAATGTAGGTGCAAAATCTCTCCGGTAATATCCTGTGAGCTAAAATCTTGCAATACGACAGCAAATATATAGTTTTTATCTCTTCAATTCGGTGGCCGCAAAACAGAACATTTAAATAGTCATCCCGAAAAAAAAAATTATAAAAAAATGGCAACAATATGCGGAAATTTTTTTGCAGAAATTGACACTCAAGATTATAACTAATACGATTATAATTCAAACATGTCTGGGCACATCGCGGCACATATTTAAAAAGCTTTCGATATGTATGAATCAGAGCCAAAAACGCTTTAAAAATACCTTTTACATATTTAATGTTTTTTATTGCATTAAAAACGAAACTATTTAACACTAAGCTCTGACCTTTGTTAAACATGTAAGCCCTGTTTAGTTTCAATTCAACAATTCATTGAGCCACAAAAAAATTATATTTAAACATAACAACAATGCCAAAAAACAACAAAAAAACACGTCTTCTCAGAAAGAAACTTCCACTTCAGCTGAGGCCAGGAGCCACCGGATATAACTCAGGCTCCAAAAATAGACATAGATCGATGCACCAATTAGTTACCTATTAAAAAATATGATTTTTACAATTGTTGGCGAAATTATAATTTTTGTATTTTTGGCCAGGTTTTGGGGTCAAATACTCCACTGTGCGGCGTTGCGTTTAACGTGTTAAATGATTTCTTCAATCCATTTTATTTTTTTATCTCTTGTTATTTCTGGCTTCTTGTTTTCTGTATTTACTGTGTACGATAGCCTAGATTTTACATTTTTAGCTTGTTATGGCTAACGGAAGCCTGGTGTAGTAAGTACATGCTATTTGTGGAATTTAAGGTAATTTGGGCAAGGCGATTCTGCCTTGGTTCCACAAATATTTCCAATTTTTCCAATATTTCGAATATTTTAATGATGTATACATCTTTACTGTATTTTTAATTCTTTGTATCGATTAATATAATAATACATTTTCGAATTTGTTTTATAAACGATATAACTTAATTACCATATTCACAACTGTAAATGATCATTTGTTTTGATTTATAATGGTTTTATGTATACATAATATAGTCATGTATATAGGTATATCTAATTTTTATCGTGCTGTAACTATCGTATTTATGAACCAATTTGGGTGTGACCGGTCATATACCCAGAACATACGAGATTCTACCGGGTTCACTGGCCAGATTCATCACCCATCATGTTTCTAAAGTCTCAAATTTCTTGGTTAGCTGATTTTCCATAATCAGATTTCATTTATGAGCTTTCGGAAACGTGGTTTCTTGCAAGATTACTTTATTTGTTATAACCATTGTTCTTACTCTCACACGCTTAAAATTACACGGTCATATCCATCAGCGTCAAATTCTCGAAAAGTTTCGTGGTACTTGGGCGAATTATCACCAAATTTCGGGACCAAAATTAAATCGCCATAAATGAATCAAACCTGGAGCTAGCTGGCTAATTTAGAGAAATTCAAATTCAGTGAACGAAAATTGTGATAGAATCTTCTATATTCGGGTTCCTGGAAATTTGGCTGTGTATTTTTCAGTAAAATAAGCTGAATTTTTTAAAACAAGGAATTTGGAAGCTACATTTTCCACCCGTCCAGATGGTTTCTTAAATTTGCATTCAGTTCTAAATGCTCAAGGCAACTTTTTTCTAATATACTATTTAATATCATGAACACAAAGCATGTCAAACTATATTTTACACAGATGATGAATCCACATTTTGATTATACAGAATAATATAGCGATATGTATGTATGTATACATCTGTATTTTGAATACGTATATTCAAAGATTATTTCATTATTCACATATTGAGGGTTTGTGCAAACTAGCTAGCTATCGCTCAATTCAATGCAATGGATCTCTGATTAATATAGCGAAGGTATCAGAAGCGGAATAAACATAATACTGAGAGATGATGTCAATACCTATGCCTAAATTACTCCCTCATTCACATGCTACTAGTATTGAAACATTGATCAGCTTGTTTTGTTAAGCGTTGAGTGCAATTAAAACAGTTAATGGGTAAATTTTTACACGTAACATGGTAACCTTAAATTAACATAAAAATGCAATTTTAGGAAAAATTCTTCCCAAAATTAATACTTCTATAAATTTCTTTAAATTTTCAAAAAAAAAAAAAAAATACAAAAGCTAAATGGGAAAGTGTTACGTAACATGGTTTTGAAAAAATGGAAAATTTATTGAAAAACCAAAATATCCGAGTTTTTCAAAATTTAACAGTTGATAATAAAAGAGAAACACGATCTCTGGTTTCTATTTATTTTCTAACCCAGAAGAAGAGCAAATATTATTTCTTTTTTTTTTCCGTCGTGTATGAAATAAATTTCCCCACTTTTTACATATGATTTCATGTTTCATGATATCGTTATAGATATACTTGAGAGAATCTATAAAACATAAGAGCACTTAGATGAGAGAATGTCTAGGAATTTTCTTTGATACAGTGGTATTTTTTTATCAATTTATTTAATGACGTAAGAGTTTTAAAGAAATGAAATTTTAAATCCTCTTAAAGGCATCCTCCCTTCAATTTATATCACCTGATATAAGAATATATTGAATTAAATATAATTAATAAAGTTCCTCTTTTTTAAGGTGCGTTCGTAATTGCATAAATACGTAGTCGTCTGGTTCGTCCGTTTGTTTGCATATAACAGCGCAAAAACTATCCAGCCGCATGGTTTGAAATTTAATGTATATGATTGATTCAGGATTTTGTCGAGTCGTTTCATATTTTATGAAAATTGGATGAAAACTTTAAAGGATATGAATAAAAGTTTTCTTCACTGTATTTTATCTTGTAGGGGAAAGTAGAGAAATGGCGCTCACTTAAGGGAAAAACATGAATAGCTAGTCAAATTTAGACAAAAAAATCAATATTTTATTAACGAAGTATAACTCCAAAGCATAAGGAGTTTGCAATCAACTAATTTGCATAAAAGTTTAAGGATTTTTTTTTTATATTTTTATTTAAATAACCATCGATTGAGCGGTAAGGCCCGACATGGTAGGTAATTGCGCTCAGAGTTTGAATACAACATTTAAGTAAGACAAAAATGTCGCATATGTAGTTGTGTGGGCTGTTGACACCACTGCAGACTTTTTGCGACCACTTTACACATATTGTGTTACACATATAGCGGGATACTGTTTTTAAATTTAGGTTTTTTGATTTTCACCACTTTATTTAAATCGTAAAATTCTCCTTCTTTAATGATATATTCATTATGGCGAAAACAGGGGAATTTTACCATTTCAAAAAAGTGGTGTTATTCAATAAATTTGAATTTAAAAATAGTTGCCCACTGGCAACACTTTTTCTGGAATTCCACGCGAACGCCATTACCCGCTATCACCATGTTGGGTTTTAATGCATTATAATTGGCGTAACAATGAACTACAAAAATAAATAAAATCATGAAATTACAGCTAAATGTATATATTTTGTGAACATAATGAGTAAAGTAATATTTGAAAATAAGAGTGTACTCTTACCTTCAAGTTAGATGTTGTAGAATTTTATAATAAAACATCTACAAACTAATAACGTGAGGGCATTAAAATACTTTCCTGGCGACTTTCACTATATCCTTACTGGGAACTTAGGATGAAGTTCGCTAGGTGCCGGTACCGATCACACATTTTAAATTCTATTCTGCTTAGAGATATTGGGTGAGCAGGATTACCCGCCTGAGCGTCATTACCCTACTTTCCCCTAATACGTAATCAGTTTCATGATATCCCGTGATAGGTAATGATTCTAGGTTGCCATGGTGATTACGTCCTATTTAAGATGGAATCCTATTATTTCCATATTAATTAATTTAATATATATAATCGAAAAATATTTTGTATTCATGCATTTTTGAATACGAGTGTAACGCTACTGCTCTAAGATCTGAATATTTATAAAACTAATTATGGTACGAAATTATTTGCCACATTTAACGTACAATTTCCGACTTGTTTAATTTTAAATTGTAGGTCAACACAGTGATTTTACCCTGTAAAGCCTTTTTTGGGAATTATTTTTAAAGGAATGCAAAGTGTTTTATAAAAATCGTTTTAAATTAATTTATTATACACATGTTAGAGTAGAAAATGGATTATTTCTAGTAGATGTGTTAAAACATGGTAGATTGATAAATGATTGGAGGGAAAGCTTTAAAAATACAATTGAAGATGAGGACGCGTAGGTCTCACCGTAGAGTTAGAACAAACAAACAAAAAAAAATATTTTTCAATACAAAGGTTACTGAAGTACTCAGCCATTCTTAAAAATATGATTTTTTAGTGAATTTACATCAATTTGTAACATATTTTGAACCGAATATTTATTTCCTTAAAGTTAAAGAAAAACAAGATATCCATGAAACAAAAATAAGAATTCAACGGAATTTACTAGAAATTGTGACTGTTAATATTTAAAAGAAGTTTATTGATTGAAAATTTGCGGACGTATAACGTACACCGATTTTGAAAATTCTGTTTACTCGCTGCGTCGTTTTTCAAAATTTCCTTTTTGATTACTAATAAAATATTTATTTTATGTATATAAATAATACTTTAAGAAATAAAAAAAAATCTTTGAATCCATCCATGACATAATGATTCAGACATAATGATATATATATATATGTAAAATTTTCTGTACTGCTGGATGATGAAAAATGACGATTGAATGCCTAAGTGGAGCCGGGTCGCCAAATCTCGAGTGTCTAGTGTAGACCCTAAGTCACTCCACCCGGGGGTTTAAAAAAAGTGGGACACCAGAGCCGACTGCCCCCAAAATGGGAAAAGGTTGTGGCAGCCATAGCCAACTGTCCCAAAAAATGGAAAAGGTTGGGGCAGCCAGAGCCGACTGCCTCAAAAAATGAAAAAGGGTGGGGCAGCTAAAGCCGACATCCCCAGAAAAATGAAGATTGTCATAATCAAGAAGGTTCGCTGGGTGAGAAAGTTCCGTCAGATTTGTCCAAGATAGCAAAACTGGTACAGCATTGGCAGCTTACTCCAAAAGTTCCTTGTTCGAATCCTGGACTGGACATTTTTTCATTCAGTTGGAAAATTATGTGTGTGACCCCAATCATTGAACGTAATACTATTGAAAAATATTAAACCTGTTTTTCTTGAATATATATCTAAGTATGCGATCATTTTCTTCGAGAACTATTCGACTGATTTCCTTACTGTAATCATTTGAGAAATAATGAGAAATGTCATAATGAGAAATGTAATCATTTTTGCTGGATCTCATACCACCGCATAGTTACAATTTTTATTAATTAATAATTTTTTCGAGATCACAAGAAGGAAAAACAAACTCGGAAACTTTTTTGTTGAAATGATCGTCATTTTGTCCAAAATCAACTTTTAATACTAAATAATATTTAAAGCTGCAGAGAATTTAATGCACTCTCGTAATATGGCAACCAATTTTTTTCAGATGCTTCTTACCAGAGAAGAACCTTCATCCGATCGTAAGTTCAAGACGTGAACCTTCCGGTACTCGGACTGTAAATAGATGCGCCTTAAATTGAGACTCTTAAGTGTCTGAAACGGGTTACGTTTGATAATGAAAAATATCATTATTTTAACATTACTAGCAGGATATATAAAGGGATTTTCTTTTTAAAAGATGCAAGTATTTCTCCCTCATATTCAGTATGGCAATTTTTTTTAAACTTCAAATCGAGGAATTCTCCATATTGATTGCGACTGTGTTCAAGTAAGTGTGATCGTTTCGTTGAAAATTTGTTTACAGTACTATATAAAATATTGCATAAACTGTAATTTAGTTTTAAATCTGTTTGCGAAAATACCGCTAATTCTAGAAATATAAAATTCTTAAATTCATGTGATTGTGTGCTGTTAATCTAACTTTAAAAATGCATGTAAAAGTATAGACATCTATCTTTGATTTGAAATCAAGTTTTATATTGGATGTTTTTATTATTTTTAGAAAAAATTTAATTTGAAATTTAAAATGGGTATAAGTAAAAAACTAGAATTTTATATATACTTATAAGAATATTATATTTTATACATAACTAGATTTTGCAATCAAAATTGCGGTTTTTATAACTTTATTAATATGAACTTACATGAGAAATATATAAAAATGACAATTAGATGTTAATACCTCATTATGGAAGAAAATTGCCAACTGTTATATACACCGCTCAAAAAAATTAGGGGAGCAAGCAATAAAGTGAAGAGAACAGAGCAAGTCAGCCATGTATGGGCATACAATGGATAGTACAGGTGTATCAAAGCGCAATACAGAAAAAAAGACGAAAAAAAATTTGTAATGGAGCATTTATTTTTTGAAAAGATGGAAAGAACATACAAATATGGTTTAGGGCAAGAATTTGGTTGCATGTAAATGATAAAAAAAAGTATTGTTGAGAAATTATGCAAGATTTTTAATATGGCGTGTAGTCTCCTCGAATAGCTAAGACTGCTGCACACGTGTTTTCCATGGATGCGATGAGGTTATCGATCAGGCTTTGGGGAATACTGTTCCACTGCTCAAGAATTGTAATCTCCATGTCCCGTACAGTAAAAGGAGGCCTTGGTTTCGCAGCAATGCGTCGTCTGAATATGTCCGAAATACGCTCGATCGGATTCAGGTCAGGAGAGCATGCTGGTCGTTCTATACTCTGTACTGTTTCAACTTCAAACATGTTTTCCACAAGACGAGTTGTATGAGGTCTGGCATTATCATGCATGGAAAAAAGGAAATCGCTAAATGCTGCGACATAAAATACGACATGCGATCTCAGTATCTCGTCTGTATAACTTCGGACCTACAAAGTGCTATTCCGAATGATATGCAGGTCAGTACTCCTACCTATTTTGATTCCAGCCAATAGCATCAACCCACCTCGTCTATAATGTGATCTTTCACGAACGAATGTGGAATTATTTTGAGTGCCTCTTTCTTTCCATGCCAAAATACATCAGATGTCACATCCAGACTGAATCGGGACTCGTCTGTAAACATAATTTGACTCCAACAACGTTGCCTCCAATCTCGATGTTCAGTTGCCCACCTTCTTTGGGCCGCACAGTTGCTTGAGATCAGTGGAATACAGACCACTGGCTTACGTGCATAGACACCACCCTGATGAAGCCTATTTCGAACTGTTTGGCTGGACACCCTTCGTTCTGTGGCCAAGAACATCTGTGTTTGTAGCAGAGTAGCACTGCCCGTTCCATATCGACGAGCTGTTAACAGGATATATCGCTCATTATTTTCTGAGCTAACACATGGCCGACCTTGCCTTTGTCGATGTCTACCATTCCATGTCTCTTGGAATCGATTCCACAGCCTTGCATTGACACTTCTTTTGACTCCAACAGCGTCCGCTACACCTCGTTGTGTTTCCCCATATGCAACTGTCCCGATAACACGCCAACCCATGGATTCCAGTAAATCACATTGTTGTGACATTTTCAAGTCACCTTTTCTCAAAACACAAGCTGAGCAATTGGATTTTTTAACGGAGACCGTGAAACTGACGTTTCTGCAAAATCCTGATTTCTGCACTTATCTGCTTTTTTTAGTTTTTGACGTCATAAACATTAATTTGCATGTGAAGTTTTTTTTTATCTGTTTTCTCCCCAATAAAAATAATCTTAAGATTATCTGAAGAAACCTCCCCTTTCTCCAGAAATTCTCCAGAAATCTGAAGAAAATTTGCATATTTAGCTTTACCTTAAAAATATCTGCAGAATATTTATAGATATTCTGCAAAATATCTGCAGAAATGGGCCAATTACCTACCGAATTTAGGGCCAATTGCCTACATATTTTTTTTAGTGGGACTTTTACCCTTTAAATTATGTATATATTATTTTACGTTATTTATCAATGTAAATATTTGCGTAATTTTGTTAAAACTATGTGCTCCCCTAATTGTTTTGAGCAGTGTATTTTTAAAATTACTCTATGTAAGAATTCTCAAATCTCATTGTAAATTTAAAATTTCATTTCTGTGTAATTTTTTTCAATACTTCAAAATTTAAGGAAATTTAACAAAGTATTTTTCGTGTATACTCTGCAAACTGAACTGTTTGTGTATTCAATCTTTGAAGGTATACTGTGTATAATTGTTATTTTTATATGTATTACACTTACGATGAAACATTCAATAAATGTCATTTAGAAAGGATATTTAAATATAATATTTATTAATCTACTCGCTATCAAAGAATAATAACATGAAAAATCATACTAAATTTTTATTCTTTACTTTTCAAACTCAATCTTCTTTAGATAATATAATTAATAAAAATGAATTAAATTTATTCTCATTAAAATTTCAATATTTGTTTAATTTTATTGCAAATATATACATATCTTTAGAAGAAGTCATATTAGATTTGTTCGCATATACATTGTTATACTTTGAAAAAAAATGTATAAACCTTTGAAAATAATGACTTGCATAATAATTTACATTTATCACTATTCTGCGAAAAATATTTACTACCAGTTATTTGTAAATGCTCGCAAAAAAATATTCGCACTGAAAACATATTTTGTTTGTTTCAAAGAAACTTTATTGTGCGTGACAACATATTTATTTGCATTTTGATTATTTTACTTGTATTTTTGAAGACATGGAATATATTGAATCTCTTGTGAAATGCATATAATGTAGAAATATAAGAATTAAATGTTTGAAATTTTTTATGCTAATTTTTGTAAACATTTCATTGAGATGAAAGAATATTTTAAAATTTGATTGAATTAAATTAAGAAATATATCGTGTGCAGTCTAATGGATTTATCATGACATTTAACGTGGTTTTATGAATAAAAATTTCCTGTCATTATAAATGTAAAATTGGATTGTGTCTCCTAGAGTGAAAATTAAAAGCATTTCTCATCCATGCTATTCATTCATATATAAATCTAGAAAATCTAAAACATTTACATAACTGTTTTATGTTACTTGTATTTGTATTAAAGCTATACTGTGTAAACGGCATTATAAATTTAGTTTTATCACTGTATTAGAAGTATTCACGCTACACTAAATATTTATGAGGAAACATTTTAATGCAGAATGTTATTCAAAACCAGTCTCCGGAGAATTAAAAATTTTGAGAAAGTATTGTTATCACTTGCATGTGTACATCTATTTTGTGAATTGAAAATAATATTAAAATTAAGCAGTATTGGAAAATGACAACAACTTGCACAGATGATCATAATACATACATGTATTTTACTGCAGATATTTTATTTCTAAAATTTCGTGAATAAATTTGTCTGAAACCAATTTCGTTCCACTCCAAACATAAGCCAAAATGTTTCATAAATGTTATAATTGATGTATTTACGGTACTCTTAACCCTTTATATCCTGAATTTGGGCCCCACCAGTGGCTGAGAGGTTCTGCTCTCGAAGCTGGTTGACGGGAGGTGCTGGGTTCGATCCCAATCGCGCCAGCCGGCCTAATCGTTCGGAGTTTTCGTGGTTTTCTTTGAACCTTGGATTTCCAAGCGTTAATACGGGTTAGGTTCCCTTATGTAAAAATGTAAAGTGCCCCACGAAGGGCACTCCCCCCTGGGCGTATATCCCTCGTGCAGATAATTGGCCGTCATAAATACAACCAACCTGAATTTGGAATTTAAAAAATGCTTCACCTGAATCATTGCTTATGTTAATGTCTAAGATATCCAGAAAAACAAAAGGGAAAGTAGGCGTATGACGCTCACTTAAGAGAAAACATGAATAGCTAGTCAAATTTACACAATAAATCAATATTTTATTAATGAAGTATAACTCCAAAGTATAAAAAACTGTTTGCAATTAACTAATCTGCATAAAAGTTTTAGAAATATTTTTATCGTTTTATTTAATTAACAATGGATTGAGCGATAATGCCCGACATGGTAGGGCAATTGCGCTCAAAATTTGATTACAACATTTAAGTTGGAGTTATTTATAGTTGCCGTAACAAAGTACTACAAAAATAAATAAAAGAATGAACGTACAGATAAAAGTATATATTTTTAAAAATGAGTAAATTAACGTTTGAAAATAAGAGTATACACTTACCTTCAAGTTAGATGTTGTAGAATTTTATTCTAAAACAACTTCAAACAAATAACATGAGGACACAAAAATACTTTCTTCCCGACGGGCACTCAATCCTTACTGGGAACATATGATGAAGTTCGCTCGGTGCCGGTGCCGATCGCACGTTTTCAATTCTATTCTGTTTAGCGATATTTGGGTGAGCGTGATAGCCCGCTCAGCGTCATTACCCTACTTTCCCCTATATATTAATTTGATTTTTAGATAACTTTTTAAATTAAAACTGATTTAATAAATTGCTAGTTAGAACACTTTTTGCAAAATATTTGCAAGAAAAATTACATTAATTAACAAAAGATACTCTTATGAAAATCTCGCAATTCTTATAAGAACAGTGTCAATATATGTTTTGCGATCCTATCTGTAACAGAGAAGTTTTTTTTTTTTGTAGTTGTGAGTTGTTCGTACAACATTTTTTTAATACGATAAAAGCTACACGTAGGTTGAGATATAGTTTCCAAAAATATGTCAGATGATAACCTCATTAAAAAATATTTAGCTTCGACAGTTTCACTGTGCTTTCTAAATAGGATTGAGCAAATTATTTTGTATGAAAAGTAGGGGAGACCGGGGGAATTGCGCCACTCGGGGTTATGACGCCACCCCTTTAATTTTAAATACTAACAGTAGTTTGAGAAAGTGAATGCGCCTGCACTATAGCGGCCAACAATAGAAACAGTGTTAGAGTGAGAGTGATTTTGTTCTAGTGAAAAATTTAGTTTTTATCCAGTTGCTTCTTATTTTGGAGCTTCAAATGAGTAAATGTAAACACCTTTTATTAAAACATTGGGTACTTAAGATAATATTACCCGTAATCTACATGCATTTGCCGACATTTTGATACAATTTGTTGAACAAGTTCTGTTCTTCTTTTGGCTTTGCTGAGGGATTTCCGCTATATTGCCCTCACGGGTAATGCCGCCACCATTGCAAAGGATGACTTTTCCAATTTGAGTTAAATTGTAAGCTTAGCACATTAACAAATCTAGTTTAAGGACCATTGTAACTATTCATTATTTTGCTGAATTATTGCTTTCTAAATATTTTCAGTAGGTTATGTGTTTCCTACTGTCCATTTTATGTATTTAATAGATCGTTTAAAAGTGGCGTAATTACCCCGATACAGTGGCGGGATTACCCCAGTATCCTGGGTAATCCCGCCGCCCAGGGGAATACCTTCTCTAGGTATTTACGGGTTTCGCGACCCCGGGTTCCCGAGCGATCTTTCCCCTTTCCTGTTTTCTTCTCTTTTTAGTTGTCTATCCTTTTTTCTTTGTTTCACACTTTTTAATCTTCGTTTTTTAGTTTCTTATCCCTCTTTGTTCTTGTTCATGTTTTTTACTGACCATTTTGTTCAAATTGTTATTTGTTCTACTAACATTGTTCTTGTTCTTTTGTTTAAAAAAAAAAAAAAGGAAAAAAAAAAAGTTTTAAAAGTTTAAAAAAAAAGACAAAAAATACACCTTTTTTCTAAGTTCTCTCTCACATTACTTTTTTTTTTACAATAGTGGATTTTTTTATTTTCACGTGAGACACTCTGGGTGTTGAGGTTTTTTAATCATCGCCTCGTTTCTACCTTTTTAGGCTGATCTCGAGTCCCAGAGTGCAGGGCATCTCCGAATTCCGGTTCCGTGATCGGTGGGCGCCATACTTGTGTGGCGGTGGTTAGGAATGCACTGGGCGATGTAGGTTGGACAGAGCTGTAAAGGCTTACCTACGACAACCGAGTTCCACTGTGAAAGAACTAGAGTTTGGAGATGCTATCGAGTTTAATCCAACGTTCGAAAAACGTGGAAGTTTGTTGATAGTTTTCACCCTTTTGAGACCTGCGCCTAAAGTAACGGTAAGAAGAAGGGTCGGTGACCAGGCCCGATGCCTGGCGTTTTTTCAATTCTATCTTTAATATGGCTACAATATCAGACAATAAGACAAGCGATGTGGAGGCCCCACAACCCCATATTTCATCCAATGCTCAACCGGAGTCTGCTACGCCTCAAAATACATCTAAGGAGAAACTGACTGCATCGGCCTCAGGCCTTCAAGTAGATATAAATCAGAGCCAAACCAAATCTTGGGCTGATAGAACTGATGATACATGTGCTGAAAGATTCTTTCTTGTTAAAAGGGTAGAAGGCAGCTTCGACAAGACCTCTCCCTTCTTGATTAACAAATCCATCCAAGGATTGATAGGTGAACCAAAAACCATTAAAAAAATTCGATCTGGTGAACTTCTTATTGAAGTAAACAATGGCAAACAAGCCATTAGTTTAAAAAAATGTACAAATTTTGCAAATATCCCGATCTCCGTAAGTCCACATAGAACCCTCAACACATCTCGTGGGGTGATATCTGAATCTGACCTGCTGTATGTTACAGAAACTGAAATAGTTGATAATCTAAAAGAACAAAATGTAATTGAAGCTAGACGAATCAAAATTTACCGTAAAGACGAACAAATCCCAGCCAATCAAATACCTACCAAGCACATCATACTCACCTTTAACTCACCAAACTTACCCAAATATGTAAAAGCTGGATATCTGTCATGTTCTGTCAGACCGTACATTCCAAACCCACTGCGTTGCTTTAATTGTCAACGCTTTGGGCATTCAAAAACAAATTGCCGTGGTAAGGAAACATGTGGTCGGTGCAGTGCAGTTGGCCACGAAAGTGCGCAATGCAACGCTCCACCTTGTTGTGTCAACTGTAAAAAAGATCATCCATCTTACGCCAAATCGTGTGAACAGTGGAAAAGAGAAAAGGAGATACAGACCATACGCACTAAAGATAACATTTCGTACCCAGAAGCCAGAAAAATAGTTGAGTCCAGGACACCTAGAGTTGGTGTTTCATATGCTGCTGCTTTATCCAAAACGGCCCATAAAACTTATCAAAGCATTGCCACCCAAACCGAATTCTCCACTGATAATAATTGCCATCCAAAACAAAAAGAAATCAACCTGTCTACTTATTCTGGTAAAACAAATAGTTCAACGCAGTCTGACATTCCTAAGCCACGGAAATCTATTCCTCCTAAGTCACCAAACTCTCTTCCTCCTAGGTCACCAAACTCTGTTCCTCCTAAATCATCACAAAATTCCTCTACAAAATCTTCCCAATCTCATATTCCTAAGAGAGGCTCTCAAAATACCACCAAACGAGGAATTCAAAAAACAAACCATAGATCTGATTCAGAAAAATTTAATCTACCAACAATTAAAACCACTGTGTCATCTGAAAATCCAGCCAAAAAGATAAAAAATAAAACATCCAAAAAGGAAATCCATCTAAAAATGAAAGAAAAAATGGAGGAGGATGATGCCGTTGCTCTTCATCCAGAACCGGGTGAAGAATTTAACGATGGAGATAGTATGTCTACTATCTCCGGATAATAGGGTGCAGATAAATTTATTAAAAAAAAAACTCACTCATGACTAATATTATTTCATGGAACTGTCGAGGCTACCATAACAAATATGACGAAATCCGAAGTATTCTTCATGACCATCAACCACTATATTTAGCTTTACAAGAAACCCATCTTAAACCCAATGACAAAGCAAAACTGCGCACCTATGCTGCATACAGAAAAGATTTTACTGGTTGTGATAGGGCCACTGGTGGAGTGGCTCTTTTCATCTCTCGCAATTTACCCCATACTCATATTAACCTAAACACAAACTTACAAGCCGTTGCAGTCCGTGTACATATAAAACGTCTCATTACAGTCTGTACCATTTATTTACCACCCCACCAAATTATTCAGTCAGCACTCCTTGATGATCTCCTTCTTCAACTCCCCACTCCTTTCATCATCGTTGGGGATTTTAATGCTCATAGCCAGTTGTGGGGGAATTCAGACACTAATCAACGTGGTGATATCATAGAAAAAATAATCTCTGACAATGGCTTATGCCTACTCAATAATGGTGATCATACATATTTTCATGAACCGACGCGCACCTTTCATGCCATAGATCTCACTATCTGCTCTCCATCTGTCTATCCGTATTGGAATTTCTGGATTTCAAATGACCTGCACGGCAGTGACCATTTTCCCACTTTCATTTCACAGAACACTCCTATCAGAGATTCTAATAATTATTTTAAACGTTATAACTATGACAGAGCCAATTGGCCAACTTTCACAAATCATGCTAAAATCACAAATCATATGGTAGAAGGTGACATAGACGATGCAGTTGATAATATCACCCAGTGTATTATCAATGCTGCAGATGTTAGCATACCAAACTCATCATCTACAATGAGACACGGGAAGCCATGGTGGAACAGTAACTGTCAAGCTGCAAAAAAATATCAACAGAAAGCTTGGGGTATATTTCGACGCTATCCCAATAATACTAACTATCTTGCCTACAAAAAAGCAAAGGCTGAAGCTAGAAGAGTGCGCCGTAAAAGCCAACGTGAATCCTGGATTCAATATGTATCTAATATTAACCCAAATACTTCTAGTAAAGTCCTCTGGAAAAAAGTAAAAAATTGTATGGGTCTTTATTCTGAAAACCACATCACAATCTTAAATCATAACGGACAAACAATAGCTTCTCCTAAGAATATTGCTGAAACCATAGCAAATACATTTGCATCTAACTCTGCCTCTGAATCATACCCGGAACCTTTTTTATCATACAAAAGACAAACAGAAACTACCCACCTCAATTTTAATTCCCGTAACTTTTATGACTACAATCTCCCTTTTACTCTCTCAGAGCTCATAAAATGTTTGCAAAACAGCCATCTATCAGCTCCAGGTCACGATGGCATCACCTATACCATGCTTAAACATCTCTGCACAACCTCTCTCAATAATTTACTTGCATTTTATAACAGAATTTGGATAGAACAGGTCTTTCCTCAAGCCTGGTGTAACTCTATTATCATTCCTTTTCCTAAACCAGGGAAAGATGCTAGCAATCCCAATAATTACAGGCCAATCGCACTCTCTAGCAGTCTTTGCAAATTACTTGAAAAAATGATCAATTTTCGTCTTGTGCATATTTTAGAAAATAACAATTGCCTTGCTGCGTTTCAAAGTGGGTTTCGACGAGGTAGGTCAACTATCGATAACCTGATCAATCTTGAAAATCACATACGGACAGCCTTTCTAAAACGCAACCATTTGGTGTCAGTATTTTTTGACATGGCAAAAGCCTACGACAGAACATGGCGATACGGGATCCATCGTGATCTTTTTAACCTAGGCTTTCGCGGGTATCTCCCTATTTTTATTAAGAACTTCCTCGCCATTCGACTTTTTCAAGTCCGAATCGGTGGGGTACTCTCTAGTTTTTATGTACAAGAAGAGGGTGTACCCCAGGGCAGTGTCCTGAGTGTCACCCTCTTTGCTATAAAAATAAATGACATTCTTAGTCAACTGCCCCCTTCTGTGAAAGGTGATTTATATGTTGATGACTTCCAAATTATGTGTATGGGACAGGATATTCGTTTTATTGAAAGACAGTTGCAAATTGCAATCACCCATATTCTTAATTGGACTAATAAGAATGGATTTATAATTTCTCATGACAAAACTTCTTGTGTTAACTTCTGTAGACGTAGGGATCTGCATCCAGATCCTGAAATTTTTATTGGACCAACTCAGATTCCTGTTGTGGACAGTGTCCGTTTTCTCGGCCTCCAATTTGATAGTAAGCTAACCTTTTTACCACATATTTTACAATTACGGACAAAATGTGAAAAATCGCTTAACCTACTAAAGGTGCTTTCAAACACTTCCTGGGAAGCAGACCGTACTTCTCTCCTTAAAATCTATCGAGCCGTGATCCGTTCCAAAATTGACTATGCCTGCCAGGTCTATGGTTCCGCACGTAACTCTGTTCTTAAAAAACTTGACACTGTGCATCATAGCGCACTCCGTGTTTGCTCTGGTGCATTTCATACCTCTCCAGTTTTAAGCCTTTATGTTGACTGCAATGAACCAGCATTACACCACATTCGTGAAAAGCTTTCTTTAGAACTTTATTACCGTATCCTTTCACATCCTGGCCACCCTCTTCATTCATACATTCTAAATACAGACAACGATATGCTTTATCAGCATCGACCATCTTGCATCCCATCTTTTGGTGTCAGAATTAGGAACATTATTGATAATAGCCCTCTGTGTAGTATCGAGGTGAGTCCATGTCCAAATCATGTACACCCTCCTTGGAAACCTCCTAATGTTACATTGCTCCACCCTTTTAAAGGATATGATAAAAATAACTTGGCTCCAATTATTTTCCAACAATTATTTGCTGCACATAGATCAAATTTCAATAGTTACACTGACATCTATACAGACGGTTCCAAAACTGGAGATATTGTTGGTTGCGGTGTTTTTTGTGAAAATACTTCTCTCAGCTACCGGCTGCATTCGTCTACTTCTGTGTTTACAGCTGAACTTATCGCGATTGAGAGAGCCATGTTGCACATTTCTCATCAACATAACACTTCCTTCATCATATATACCGACTCAAATAGCTCTATTGACGCAATCAAATCTTTTAAAAAGCATCCTTATGTCTCATAAATCCTTGATTTTTATAATAAACTGACAAGACATGGCTATAATATCTTATTTTGCTGGGTACCTGGACACATGGGTATTCCTGGCAATGAGAAAGCGGATGAGGCTGCAAAGCGTGCTCTTAATCCGTTGTGCCATAAAGTTCCATTCTCAGACGTTAAACTACTTATCAAACACTTTATTCATAATAAATGGCAAGAAAGTTGGAATTTAGAATGCAATAATAAACTGCACCACATCAAACCTACCATCATGACTTGGCCTCCGTGTTATCCAAGGAAAACAGTTGTTCTTCTGACTCGTCTGAGAATTGGACATTCTAGAATCACTCACAAACATCTTTTAATTCGGGAGGATGCACCCATGTGTCCACATTGTCATTTTGACCATCTCACCATTCATCATGTTTTAACTGACTGTCCGGGTCTCCGTCACTTATATAGAAGGTATTTTAACACATCCTCACCACTCTTGACAAACCTCATTGGGGAGGCACCTCATGGGGCACTATTTACATTTTTAAAACACGCTGGTTTTTATTTTGAGATTTAGTTTTTATATGCTTCATAAGTCTGGATGGAAACCTCATCCAGCTATCTTTGCCTCATCTTTGCTTAACATCCATTTACTTTGCTTCACTGGGTTTCTGTGTTACATTGTTTTTTACCCTTGTTTGACGATTACATCTGGATGGGTACCCCATCCAGATGGCTTTTTTATTTCCATTGTATCTCATCTCATCAGTTCTTCTTGAATCGCTTTTTGTTTGGCGCAGCATGTCCCTGAAGGGATTTTGCGCCATAAAACTCAATACAACCAACCAACCAACCAACCTGGGTAATCCCGCCACTGTGCAAAAGTTGAAAGAAATTTTTTTTATGCGTGCTTACTTTACAGTTATGATTACGGTTAAATTTATACAGATACTGGAGATAATGATTCATCTTTATAATTTTTACTATTAAAAAATAAAAATTTTTTTGAGGTGAAAAAAATCAAATACCCTTCAGATGTCGCCATTCCCCCCGGTCTCCCCCACAATCTACATTTATTAAAATACGAATTAAATAAATTTTGCACTAAATTTTCTTTAATGGTACTCAAAAGTACCTTCAGGTAATAAAGGGTTAAATAGCGATAGAGTAGAGAAGATCAATATCATCTGTACTGGTCAATATTTCTCTTTCTGTAATAATAAAGTATTTTTGCTGTAATCTAATGTAGAACTTACTTTCCCTGTATTTTTAAATATTATGTATTATTGAGAATAATGAACTGTCAATAAGCAGGACCAAAAGCAGAATAATTCTAATATTGTAAATTCTTATATCGAAATACTTCTGTTATGAATGTTTTTAACCCGGGAGAACTGTCTAGTGAGAATTTCTCTCACGGTACTCAATTGCTTTTCTTTTACTTAACAGTCGGTTAATATAATTTTTTTGGCTAGGCTTAGTACTTTTACTCACAAATAAGTAAAATAATTGAAATAACATTTTAAAATTTGAATTAAAATGAAAAATGGTTTAAATAAGTCTTAAAAAAAGTACGATTGTGAGAGAAAATCTCATGCAGCGAGTTCTATTGGGTTAACAAATGTTTAACTTTGATCAGAAAAACTAAAATAATTTCATTATTTTAATTTAATCAACTGATTAAGTACAAATCATACAATTTATATTATCTTATTTTTTTCCAACTGAGTGAAAATGTGACCAGGCAGTGGGCCCGAATCTAAATCTTTCGGCTTTAGTTAACAACGCTCTACCAACTGCGGTAGGGGAGACCGGGGGAATGGCGACATCTTAAGGGAACTTAAATTTTTTCACCTAAAAAAAAATGTTTATTTTTTTTATTATAATTTTGTATAAATTTAATCGTAATCATAACTGTAAAGTAAGCACGTATAAAAACTTTTTTTTAACCTATGTACAGTGGCGGGATTACCCAGGACACTGGGGTAATGACGCCATTTTTTAATGATCTAGTAAATACATAAAATGGATACTAGGAGACACATAACCTACTGAAAATATTTAGAAAGCAATAATTTAGCAAAATTAGGTATGACTACAATGTTCCTTAAACTAGATATATTAATGTGCTAAGCTTACAATTTAACTCTAATTGGAAAAGTCGCTCTTTGCCATGGTGGCGGCATTACCCCGAGAGGACAATATAGCGGAAATCCCACAGCAAAGCTAAAAAAAGAACCGAACTTGTTCCACAAACTGCATCAAAATGTCGGCGAATGCATGTGGATTACGGGTAATATTATCTTAAGTACATAATGTTTCAATAAAAGGCGTTTACCTCTACTCATTTGAAGCTCCAAAATAAGAAGCAACTAGATGAAAACTACATTTTTTACTAGAGCAAACTAACGACGTACAACAAAATCACTCTCTCTCTAGGCACTGTTTCTATTGTTGGCCACTATAGTGCAGGCGCATTCACTATCTCAAACTGCCGTTAGTTTTTAAACTAGGCGCGATGGCGGCATAACCCCGAGTAGCGCCATTCCCCCCGTTGCCCCTATACTGGACAAATCTGGCAAACATAATCCATTTGCACAACCTTAGGTATTATCATTCGGTCTGCGATGAAATATCTTTGGTTCGAGTTTGAAGACATTGTTACTCGTTTGTTAGAAAAAAAAATAAATTGTACGATTTCTTATTAATCAGCTGATTCTGTTTAAATAATTCAATAGCATTATGTAGGGGAAACCAGGGGAATGCCGCCAACCCGGGTTATGCCGCCACCCCGCCTAGTTTAAAAACTAAGAGCAGTTTGAGATAGTGAATGTGCCTGCACTATAGCGGCCAACAATATAAACAGTGCCTAAAGTGAGAGTGACTTTGCTGTACGTCGTTCGTTTGTTCTAGTGAAAAATGTAGTTTTCATCTAGTTGCTTATTATTTTGGAGCTTCAAATGAGTAGAGATAAGCACCTTTTATTGTAACATTAGGTATTTAAGATAATATGACCCGTAATCTATATGCATTCGCCGACATTTTGATGCAATGTGTTGAACAAGTTCGGTTCTTCTTTCGGCTTTGTTGGGGATTTCCGCCATATTGTCCTCTCGGGGTAATGCTGCCGCCATGCAAATCGGGTGAGAAAGGGCCTCATTTTAATGTAGTGGAGCCGATTCAGCAGAGTGACTTTTGCAATATGAAGTAAATTGTAAACTTAACCATTATTCTGCTCAATTATATTGCTTTCTAACTATTTTCAGTAGGTTGTGTGTTTCCTACTATCCATTTGATGCATGTACTAGGTCATTAAAGAGTGGCGGCATTACCCCGGTGTCCTGGGTAATCCCGCCACTGTGGAGAGGTTTAAAAAATATTTTTTTATGTATGCTTACTTTACAGTTATGATTACGGTTAAATTTATACAGATACTAAAGATCATGATTCAGCTTTAGAATTTTTACTTTTAAAAAATAAATATTTTTTCGAGGTGAAAAAATTTAAATTCCCTTAAGGTGTCGCCATTCCCCCGGTCTCCGCTATCCATCGGTAATAAGGAGTTCCATTTCCCGAGGTTTTTTCTGTTGAACTGCGTCATTTATAGGATGCTAATCCCTAAAGGTTGGCTGAGTTCATTGTGTCTTGCTGGATTTGTCCAGGATTGTTTAATTAGTATAAGTTAGGCGTATAAAGAGAGAAGAGCCTGGATTCGAGTCTCAGCCTGGATACATTTTAACTCAGTTGGGTAATATCAATTTAGTTAAATACAAATGAAGCTTTCCTCCTAATATAAATTTATTTATTCATAATGTAATTAACTACTTATAATTATAGCAAACTATACAATATTAACTTTTCACTATGATAACTGGATACTAATGGAATTATTACATCGTATTCTATTTTTGAATTTTAAAATATAATTTAAGGAAATTTTAGAAAATATTTCAATTTATTCATTACACCGTGCTAAATTATTAAAAGCTGTATGGTTATAAATGAAGGATTTTATAAGTTCATAAATGAATATGCAATTAATTAATTAAGGTTAAAATACTAATGACACATAATTAAAATTGATTAATAAACATTTGAAATGACCATTTGAAAATAACTTTTTAAAATTATTGAATATTAAAGACGCGAATTATCACATTGCTAACTAAGCGAAAACCAACAGTGTGAAAAATGTCCAAGCCGGGAATCGAAACCGGGCCCTTGGAATAGCGCTCCAGTGCTCTACCACTAAGCCACGAGGACGATGCCCAGCTTGGCATCTCTCACTCACATAAGTCGGTAAGACTGCTACCGCAGCTACTAGATGGAAAAGTCTTCTTGAAATAAGAACCTGCATTTCTTAATATTTTGTTTTAATGACTTCAGGAGGAGTCTTATGAGAATGAAAATTCGAAAGATAAATGCTTATTTTTTTTACCCGACTGCCAAGAAGGGTTATGTGTTTCACGCGTATCTGGGTATGTGGATTTCTTTATACCCTCTAAACATCCCAACGGTTGGATGGATTTTAATGAATGAGGTCTCTATCGATTTGTCTTAACCATCCGATGGTTATAGGTTAGGTTTTGTTTTCATAAATTCAAAATTGCGGCCGTAAAATACAAAATGGCGGTCGACACGAGAAAAACATTTTTTGTCACCCTATTGAGTGGCCTATCATTGGATAAGTTTTTCAAAATGAAGAGGATGTTTCATTGACTATTTTACAGTCAGAAGCTCCGTTTAAATGTTACACAACCTGGAAGTTGTGTAGGTAGGATCTCTAGCTTTACTGCAACTCTAACCATCATAGACATCTATAGACCTCATCAAAACAGTGTTTATAGATAGGAACTAACAATTAAACAAAACTTAAAAGTCATCAATACAAGTAAATAAAAAATATAGGTATGTAATATAAAAAGTAGTTTCACATTAATGAGAAATAATTAATTAGTTCGCTTTTTACGCAGTCGGGTTTTTTGATTTTTTTTAATTTAAACTTGTTCTGTGCGTGTGATTAATATTATCGTCATGTTCAACTTTATTCATATCTTCAGTTTTTATATCAAGTAAAATAGTTTTTTGAAAGATAACACCTTCCTGATTAAGATCAAAATAGTAAGTGATATTACATACATTGTTAGAACCGAAACGGTACAGAAATTTATAATTTTAAGATTTAACTAGTAAGAAAAAAAGGAAAAGTAAGAAATAGTCAAATATAGAAAAAGGGAGATATGAAGATGGACATCACATTGCGAAGAGAGCCACATTCTTCAAAGTCATTATATATTAAGCATTTTATACTGGGGCCATTCCATGAAAAACGGACAAAATGTCCTCTACGTGATGCTTACATAAATACCCATATCTAGTAACTTATAAGTTGTTAAAATATAAACTATACATTAAAAACATAGGTTTTCATATTAGCATAGCTGTATTAATTTGAAGATACAATAGCATTGTTAAAACAGCAGTAATGTGTAGAAAAGCAACCCCACACAAGATATGATATGGCGCTTTAATAGGTTTAAAAATATCCAAATTTTTACCACAGACATAAGTAATCCGAACGATTTTAATGTTCTCAAGACTCTTAAGCCGGGAGAACTCGCTAGTGATAATGCCCAATTGTTTTTCTTTTACTTTACATTAATATAATATCATTTTTTTTGGTTGGCTTAGTACTTTTATTCACAAAATAGGTAAAATAATTGTAAAACATTTTGAAATTTTAATTAAAATGAAAAATGATTTAAATAAGAGCCTTAAAAATGTACGACTGTGAGAGAAAATCTCATGCAGCGAGTTCTCCCGGGTTAAAGCTTCGAAAAAAAAATTGATGTTAAACTACTATCATTCCTGAACATTTTGATATAATTGTTTCTTTGAAATGCCCATTAAAACAGAGGTTATGGCTTTTAAAATTACATCCGCTCAATGGCTGAAGCGGCGTTTCCGAAATTTTGAAGTCATTTTTTCTCTAAATGACGTTTTTGGGCATAACACGCTGGATATCTCAAACTTCTGAATATTTTTTCACGAAATTTTCAAAACATATGTTTCATGTTAGTCTGTATAAAATTCCCTTTTTATTGCTAAAAAAAAATTATGTGATTTTTCTGTTGAAATTTAAATAATTTTGTATTAGCTAAATACAAATTTGTATTAAAAATATAAAAATGCTTTAAATGAAAATTTAATTTAGCTCAGGGTAATTACTACAATCTGTAGTATAAGTACGCACCAAAATTTTCATTCTACACTGCTCAGAACAATTAGGGGAGAACATGGTTTTAACAAAATTACGCAAATATTTACACCGATAAGTAACGTAAAACAAAACATCCATAATTTAAAGCGTATTAGAAAACATATAAAGATAACATCACATGCAAATTAGATTATGACGTCAAAAACTAGAAAAAGCATATAAGAATAGAAATAGAGATTTAGCAGAAACGTCTGTTTCACTGTCTCACTTGTAAAATTCCATTGTTCAGCTTGTGTTTTGAGAAAGGGTGACTTGAAAATGTCACAACAATGTGATTTAACGAAATCCATGGTTTGGTGTGTTATGGGGACAGGTGAATCAGAGGAAACACAACGAAGTGCAGCGGACGCTGTTAGAGTCGCAAGAAGTGTCAATGCAAGGTTGTGGAATCGATTCTAAGACACTTGGAATGGTAGATATCGACAAAGGTAAGGTCGGCCATTTGCTACCACAGAACCGGATGACCGACATATCTTGTTAACAGCTCGTCGAGACGAAAAGGACAATGCTACTCAGCTCCGAACACAGTTGTTTTTGACCCTAAAACGAATGTGTCCAACCAAAAAGTCCGAAATAGGCTTCATCAGAGTGGGCTCTCTGCACGTAAGCCAATGATCTGTATTCTTTTGACCTCAAGGAACGGTGCGGCCCAAAGAAGGTGGGCAACTAACGTTGTTGGAGTCAAATTCTGTTTACAGACGAGTCCCGATTCAGTCTGGATGTGACATCTGCTGTATTTTGGCATGGAAAGAAAGGGGCACTCAAAATAATCCCACATTCGTTCGTGAAAGATCACATTACAGACGATGTGGTTTGATCTATGGGCTGGAATCAACAAAGGTGGACGTACGATCCTGCATATCATTCGGAATGGCACTTTCGTGGTCCAAATTTATACAGGCGAGATACTGAGACCTCAAGTCTTATTTTATGTTGCAGCAATTTTTTCTTTTTTCCATGCGAGACAATGCCAGACCTCGTACAGATCGTCTTGTGGAGAACATTCTTAAAGTTGAAACAATACAGCATATAGAATAGCCAACATGCTCTTCTGACCTAAATCCGATCGAGCATGTGTGGGAAACACTCGGATGACGCATTGCAGCGAGACTGAGGCCTACTTTTATTGTCTGGGACTTGGAGATTGCAATTCTTAGGAATTTAAAAGGCCCACACGCCATATTAAATACCTTGCATCATTCCTTAAAAGTACTTTTTTGTCATTTACATGTAACCAAATTGTTAACCATCTTTTCACATTCTACCCATCGTTTCAAAGAATTATAGCTCTCTTGAAAAATTTTGTGCGACTTTTTTCTGTATTGCGCATTGATACACATGTTACTCTCAATTTTATGCCCATGCATGGCTGTCTTGTACTGTTCTCTTCACTTTTTTGCTTGCTCCCCTATTTTTTTTTTTTTTTTTTGTAATCCTGCGCGTAAGCTATTATGCCATTTTTCTGCTCCTCGAATATCTGACAGCTTGGATCACCCTATAAATGGTAATTCTGCATCTTGCAATTTTTTAAACACATGAAATGAAAGAACATACTTATAACTTTCGTCCCCAAAAAATTGTGTTTTAAAACCATCTACATTTTAAGAATCTAAATGTTGGAAAGGGTCTTTTTATCTTTTTTCCAATTTTAAGAGTAATGAGACCCCTTAATAGGTTTAAAAATCTCTACATTTTAAACCCTAGACCTCGGTAATTTATCCGTTTTTAGGGCCATTTCATGAAACACGTGAAAAAATGTCCTGGACGTAACACCTACAATAAATACCTATATTTATTATCTTATCAGATGTTAAAATATAAACTATACATTCAAAATATCTATATTTTCATATTAGCATAGTTGATTTAATTTCAGGGTAATAACATTGTTAAAAAATCAATAATGTGTAGAAAAGCTTTCCTACACGTGACATGGAGTGGCCCGTTGGCGCATCGTGAGTATTTTTATTAAATCACTAAAAAAAGGTGTAAAAAAGATTATCGCCTAAAAACTAAAAAATGTATGATGTAATACAGCTCATATTCAAAATATTAGAATAATTGAGAAAAAGTAATAAGATAAAGTTATTTTTCATTTATTTATTTTTGATACTAAGTAAATGCAATTAAATGTCTTATAAATTAAATTTGGGATGTTTAGATAAGATTTTAACACTAGAAAGCCCGCGAGCAGTCATTTTGACTGCTACCAAATGAATATATCTCGGTTCGAACCAGAAATTGTTTTATAAAACTAGTTTAAAAGAAACAATGAAAAAAACTAGTTAAATGCATAAGTTAATAATTTAAAATAAAAATTCTGGAGTGAAATTTTTTTCTAAAATTTAAGTAACATTCTCGGTTTTTCTAGTGTTAACATTTACAAAATGTAAAATACAGTACAATAAATTAGGTGTACAGCTTTCTGAAACACATCAAAATATTAGAATAAATTTTAGTTTGGTTCAAAATATTAGAATATTTTATTTTACGCAACAATATTACCTTACGAATATGAAGTAATTGGTAGTTAATATTTTGTAGCATCCCCTTTAGCTTTCATAACAGCGTACAATCGATCTTGCATACTATATACAAGGTGTTTACAAACGTTTCTATCAATATTAGCCCAAATAGACTTATATACGTGCCACTAACACAGTTTTACTTGAAGAAGGATTTTCTTGGACTTTTTTCTTAATTATACACCGTAAGTTCTCGCTGGCATTAAGGTCTGGTGAGTTTGGTGGCCAAGGAAGTTTTTTAATTTTGCGTTGGCGGAACCAATTCTTAGTTGACACCGAGGTATGCGGTGACGCTAAATCTTGTTGAAAGATGAAATCATCTTAAAACAAATCTTCTGATGATGGAATCATATAATATTACAAAAGTTCTTGATATATCTGAGAGATAACCTTTTAGTAGACATCGTCGATTTCGTCTATGCATAACTTTCCAGGTCCTTCTGCAATCATGTAACCCCAAACCGTGACACTAGCAGCAAATTTTACGGAACGTTTAAGGGATTCTTTATCAAATGCCTCTTGCTTCATTCTCCAAACTCGAATATCTTGATTACCATATGAAACACAAAACATACTTTCATCACTAAATAATATATTTTTCCAATCTTCGTCGCTCCATAAACGTAAATTCAATCTTATACGCTTTTGTTTTGCAGTCATGAGAGGTTTTGTTTTTTGTACTCGAGATTCAAATTTAAATTTATGGAGACGTCTTAATGCTGTCGATGTAAAAACTCAACTCCTTCTTCTTTCCATTCTCGGTTTAAGAATCGCACACTTTTAAGCAGTTTTTCTTAACTATACGCTTCAGTTTCCTGTCATTTCTAGCAGATGTTTTCGGTTTTCGGCCGCCATTTCGAAAATTTCCATTTTTGAATATTGGGTTAGTATTTTACTAACGCTTGTTTGAGAACAATGTAAATAATTTGCTATATAACATTTATTTTTACCATGCCGATACAAATCAACCATATGAAGTTTAATACATTTAGGATTATCACTCACACTTCCCATTTTAAGACGAAAAAGCAAACAAACTGCAAAAAGAATACTAATTTTAAATGAAATCGTCTGAATTTAATCAATGATGCCACCAGTTATAAATTGGTGATAATTAAATGAGAATTAATGTGAAATATCCTAATATGTTGAACTACTTCAATAAATATTCTAATATTTTGACTTTTCAAATTAATTTTTTTTTAATTAACCTTTTCAAAAATGATATTAATTTTAAAATAATAAATAAGTTTAATCAACAATAAGTTCTTAATAAAAATATCGTTTGCATATTTGTATTAAAAGCCATTAAATAACCAAACGATATTTTCAATTTGTAAAAACAATGTAATTATTCTAATATTTTGAATATGAGCTGTATAAAGATATAAAACAAAAGTAATTTTAACTTGGTTAATGATAGATTGAAATAGACACTATAAAAATAAAATCTCGAAAACCACACAAATATCCATCATTCAAAACAAATTTTACCCCAAGAATATTTTTTATTTTCGTCTTTCAGAACCTGTAGGGAAAAGTAGGGTAATGAGTCTCAGCGGGAAATCCCGCTCACCCAAATATCTCTGAACACAATAGAATTGAAAACGCGCGATCGGTACCGGCAACTAGCGAACTTCATACTAAGTTTCCAGTAAGGATAAAGTGCCCGTAGGGAGTCAATTATTTTTGAGTCCTCACGTTATTACCCATATAGCACATTTGCCTCCCAGGGATATCCTGGGGAGTATTGACAATCCACTATCCTCATCCCCAAGGCATCCCTGAGGATGCTGAAAATTGTCATCAGGAGGTCCTCAGGAACCGTAAATGTCCGCCTTATAGCATCCTGGAGAGCTCCCCAGGACCTCCCTAACGTTCCTCCCCAGGAGGATCTGAGGAAGATTTGAGGATTTGAAATTGGGAGGACTTTAGGAGACTTCAAGGTCACACAAGTGTATGCTTTAAAACCCTCCTCAGGAAGTGTATGGGAAGCAATTTAGGAGGAATTTGGGATATTTCAAGGTCATAAAAACTCCCCGGGAAGTTTATGGGATGTATCACAGGGAAGATTTTGGGATACTTCAAGGTTATAAACCTGCGAATCGTTCACAGGAGGATTTCAGGATGAATATGGGAGGCAGCAAAGAAGAAATTTGGAATATTTAATTGTGGTAGGCTGATATAAGCCTATCTGCAATTAAATATAGTATGCAAGATTTAAAAAAAAAAAAAAAAAACTCTTTTAAAAGTGCAAAAAAAGATGTGCTACTTTGGGCTAGGAAAAGTTTTTTCAAACGGTCTTATGCATTTTTTATTTAATTTTTTTTTTTTTTACTTTAATGTATTGTTATTGCAGAATAACAAATTTAACACAAAAAAGTTTTTATTTTACATTTTGAGGAAGGAGAAGGTTATATATTACATTATATGCATTTTTTTAAACTGAATTTTCAGTCTTGCATATTTCTCAGAGCTCACTATAATAGAAAATTTCTGTATAAGAAAAAAAGGGTAATTTATTTAGAAAGAAATACAGGATGTTACACTCTTTATAATGTTAAAACTTTCAGTTGACTAACCTTGTTGCTTAAAAAAGAAAAATTTAATTAAAAAAACCCTCACTTTCAGAAAGATCTTTTGTGTTTGTTTTCTTTTTATTCTAATTATGCCAGAGGCAGAGTGGCATCACCCAATTTTAGTTGCCAGTACAGCAAGCTTGTATAACACACATATCAAAACTAAATGTGAAACACAAATATCAAACTAAATGCTAAAATTTTTGCATATTTTATCAGAATTGATTTAATAGAATCAGAACATAAATTAATTGCAATACACTACCTAATCCCGCCTTTTTTTTTTTTTTCTTTTTATAAAAGTTAATTTTATAATTTTCGCTCTTAATAGCACATACGAGACATTTAAAGACCAAGTGGTACATGTCACATTTTCTTAAATGCTCTAAAATGAAAATCTAGAGAAGTTGCCCTTTAAAAAAAGCACTACAATGCTTTCTAAAGGGATGTTTTTGTTTTGATGGCAAATTTACTTACCATCATATACTAATATTCCTTTGTATCTGACAAACTGACACCCCTCCATGCACACAAAATTAGCTACTTTCACCGATCTGGTTTTAAATCTTGCATATGTTCATACAATTTCAGAAAACATTAAAACACATAATTAGTATATTAAGATCTGTACTAGAGTGTCGTAGTATATTTTTAGGAATTCCATTAAAAATTACTTCCCTTTGCACCTCCTTTATGTCCTAGTGAAAACTTGGTACACAATGCTGCATTACAATCAAAACATAATGCAATTTTAAAACAAAATTTAAGTTTTGCTTTCAAGTTTTCTAGAAATGTTATTTTCTGCTATAAAATACTATACCAGCTTCTGCAAATCCTTTAAAAAAAGTGCTTTTTGAATTAGACAAAAAAGATTCTTTAACTTTAATTTAAATAGCAACTTTACCATATTACTTGTTTCAAACTAAAAGTTCTGGGGAAAGGATGGAAGGGAAGAGAAAGGGCTAAGATGGTTCGAGTGCATTCCAACATATTTTGGATAACTGAGGTTGATTTCTACAAAGGAACTTTTTTACATTTTTGATTTTGGTTGCACATTTTTTCTTTCTTTTAAATGAGGATATTTCCTTTTGGAGGTAGGTTAAGTGATTTTTTTTTTCAAAATACTGAAATGCAAACATTTTTAAATAATGCTCACCACAATATTAATAGCAGCATGCAAATGCAGTAGGTTCTTAAGATGTTATTTTTCTTGACACATTCCCTCCCCTCTTTTTTATGTCAGATTAGTGACATTAAAAAAGTGCTAGTTACATAATTAATATGAAATACTACAAGCATTTTTTAAGAAATTTTTAGTGGTGGCGAGTTCACTGTGCATGCTGGTGGTAAAATAAATATTGCATTATTCAAAAATACTAAAATGTGCATTGCAGTTTTAAAACTGTAGAGGTGAGTATGGCAAACGTAGGAATTTCTGGATGAGGGTGATTTAAACGAAATATCATCATCTAGAAAAAAGCTTGCACTTATTTGATGATCACCATGAAATATTAAATTTTACAACAGATTTTGGACAAAATATTGAAGATAAGCAATTTTCTAAAGTCCCAAGACTTGTCCAGGTGATGTAGAAACTCTACTGCAGTTCAGTCTACGTTGTACATACTTTTAACTTTATGTCTCATGTGGTATGTCATGACAAATAAAATAAATCAGCACTTTCGTGATCTGTATGAATTTAAACATAGTTGCCAACTTTTGTTATGACATGATTTCTTAATAGTAATTCATGCTTTATGAAATTGTCTTGAAATATACTATTTGGAAGTAAAAAAAAAAAAAAGTACTTAATTTGCTATTTATATGGAAATTTTAGTATAGTTACCGAAATTTCCGGTGTATAAGCCACGGCTCAGAGAATTCCGTTTTCTACCAGAATTGTTTTTAAATAAAATGTATCTTGCTTCTGCTTAACAATTATTTGACTACCTTTTTTAAATAAAATTTCCGGTTTGAAACAGACTTAAATTACCCGCGGCTTATACACTGGAAATTACAGTAATATAGAAGCATGTATGTAAGTGAATATTTTTATGCAAGATACATAATTTTGTTCCAGTTGAAATCTAAATTAAAAGTAAAATTTGCTTTTAGTTTTATCTTGTCTTCAGACATGAAAGTGGGAAATACGGAAAAAAAAAAGGAAATTTTTTTGGAGCTAAACTCGTAAATTTATACTTACTTTAAGTTATTTATACAATAAAATTAAATATAACTGTACATACGAGTGTTAATTTCTTTTTGCAACTTAGAAAGTATTAAAAACAAATAAACTAACCATAAATGAATAGGTTCATTAAATCAAAACAGAATTGAAGACAGTTTGCTAAGTTATACGATTATCCAACTATATCTAATGAACTTACATGAAGTACAATGATTAATTTTTCAAGATAAATATTATTTTGAATGGTTTGGCTATTATCTGCATAAATTATAAAAATTTTAATGCTAATATCGAGATTTTACTTTAATCTGCTGAATTTCTCTTTGTATTAAGAAAAAAGAGTTACTGAAGAACCGAAGTTCTTTTCTTCATTTACATAAAGAAAAAAGGAAAAAAAAAAAAAAGTACACTACACATGTAAGGTGAACAAATCTATTTTCTTACATTGATTGAAAAAAATTTTTGAACCACGTTATATTTAGAAAATCTAAAAAAGAATTAGTAAGTACCAAGCAATTTAAATTTATAAAATTTATTTAAAAAAATAATAAATGTACAACAATTCAACTTTCGGCACTCTTCCTCTTTTGCAGCCTCTTTTTGCAATGCCATAGCCATGTCTGTATGGGTTCCTTAAGGTCTTCATTCGTAGCAGTGGGAAAAAATAAGCTAACAACATCTAGGAGAAAAAAAAAAATACAAGATTAAATTTCCATTATACTTGCATGATAATACTACAATAGAGTCCAGTTGAACATTTATGATATACAGGATGTTGTTGAATTCGACAGACAAAATCAAAGAGGAGACAAGAGGAAGAAAAATTACCATAGAATATGGGATTGCAAACAATGTTTAGCCAGTGACAATCACAAAAATAGATGCCGATCAATCTTTTCTATTTTTTCATTTGGAACCATCTGAAATTGGTTGTTTATCAGACAGATGTGGTGTGGATGACCTGGACGATCTGACAACACAAATTATTATCGCTTCAGCAGTGATCACCAGCACACCAAGTATATGCATCCAGCAATTCTTCATCTGTCAGTGTCGGCCTCAATGACATTTGTGACTGCAACTTGGAAAAACTCCTATAAAAAGTCTCACCATCACCTTTCTGACATTGAACTGTAATGCCACTGTAATCCTGCTTTACATCAATTTTTTTTTCTACTAATTACTGGCCTTTTTCATTCCCCTCAATGTTACATCCTTCATAACTATGCTTGCTATTTTCTCCCACTTAAAAATTTTTTGTGATCCATTGTTCTATGACAATTTTTCATCCTCTTGATGTCTACTATCACCCTTCTGAATATGTAGGTCGAATTCAGCAACACCCTATATAATGACCAGATGTATTTAGAGAAAACTAAAGCTGTGTTTTCATTCATTGACTTTATTTTGGAAAGTCTGTGTACCTTTAGATTGCTACAATGTAATAAGGACAAAGATTATCTCCTGGACAGTTTCAGGGAGAGGTGGCTGCAGACTGTCTGCGCTTTGGTTAAGAAATAGCACCCTTCTAGCCCTTCATCACAAAAACAGCAACCTCCCTGATTTTTCCATGATTTCCCTGACTATCTTTTTCAGAATTCCCCGATTTTCATTATTGGTATTTTTTCATGTATGACGATTCCTCGTATAACACACTTATCGAGCTTGCTAATATCTCATTTGGGAGAAAAAACAAGATAAAAACATAAAAAAATCCAAATATTCATTAAGTATTATTGGTTGACAGTTTTTTAAATCTGAACTCAAAATTTAGTCTAACAACTTCATACTGTGGCCAATAGATATTGTGTGACCAGAAAATTTCCTCATTTTCTGAAAAATATTAAATTCTAAGATTTATCTACATCTGACGGAATAGCTAATTGGATTCAGCTGGCCACCTGGTCAGGTTATGCTAATTGATCATTTAAATTTTTTTAAATGGGTAATTCGCCTTCAATATACGCACTATCTACAGAAAATAAGGACATTTCGCCTGATCATGAAGACACCATAATTTGTGTTAAATATAAAAAAAACTCATACCATGTGCATCTTTTAAAAAATATTGGGAAAGACTAATTAGCATGCGAAAAATATGTATATAAAATAGACAAATCAGTTTCGTTGCCAAGGTGAAAATGCAAATATTTTTGCATATAGACCACCCAGTTTCCTGAGCTCATTAACCTATATATAAATATAGCAATAAAAACGTGAATTAACATTAATGATACTAATTAATTACAGAAGCTTATTAAACTAGTATATCCGCAGAAAAGGTAATCAATGTCAAGCCGGGAATTGAACCCGGGTCCCTGGAATAGATCTCCAGTGCTCTACCACTAAACCACAAGGACGATGTCCAGCTTGGTTTACGCTTTGTAGCAATGTGATAATTCACATCATTAATATTCAATAATTTCAAGCGTAATTTCACTGCTGAAATGTAGTTGAAAAATTAATTAAAATTGTATATTCACCGATGCTGGGTTTATTTGCGTCTCATGTTACGCCGCTAGAATGTGTGCTCATGAAGACTTCTCCATCTTGTGCTGCAGTAGCAGCCTTACCGACATATATAAGTGAGAAATGCCAAGCTGGACATCGTCCTTGTGGTTTAGTGGTAGAGCACTGGAGATCTATTCCAGGGACCCGGGTTCGATTCCCGGCTTGGACATTTTTCACTAAGTTGGTTTACGCTTTGTAGCAATGTGATAATTCACATCATTAATATTCAAAAATAAAGATAATTTATAAAAAACATTCTATAATTTTTAACAGCAAGTTTAAATAAAAGAGGGGGGGGGGGATAAACTTTCAAACTATATCGAAAGTTGTTAAAATAATCAGTTTTACAGAAAATTTCAAACTAATTAAACTATGGCATCTTGTGAAAATTTTTCAAATCACTTAAAATATTAACCATAAAACCTTGTTGAAATATAAAGATTAAAAATATACTGACCAAAATACTCCTGAAATTCTCATCTGCTATATATTCATCTAAGGTTGGGGAAAACCTTAGTTGTCAATGGAGATTATACTACAGAGGAGTGTAAGCCCGTGACAAATAGTTCTGTACTGAATCTGAAAGAAATGGCATATTAAATCTCTTTTTTTCCCACATTTTCATATGAAAAATGATAGACTCATTAATCAAAATCGATTGAGCTTAACATATATTTATTTTTATGATAAATATCTAATAATAATCAAGGAAATGTATTTATTTGCAAGGAAGGATTCTGGCGAGAATTTGGTGCAGTGCAAGCAAATGGCTAGTGACCTTAGACCCCCAACAGAGATCTGCGGGGTGATGGTCAATAGATATAGCCTCCTCTTATTATCAGAGATAGTAGATTTTTGATATCCAATCAAAAGTTTCTTTTTTTAAACTATTAAATATAGAGAAAAGTTTTCGGTGGATTTGAATTTTTCGGAAAATTTCACCACAAGTACACACCCAACATATGGCTGAGACATTTAAAATAACAAAGAAAAATTTCTTTTGCAAATTAAAACGAATAAAAGAAACTCTTTATTTTAAGACTTCTCATAAAACTATTTTTTTCCGCCCAAGAACCGAAAACTTTCTATTTTAGGGCTTGTTTTTAAACGTAAAAACAGGAAACTTGCAGGCATGATATTTGATATGAGTTTCATGAGTTTTTCTTAGTTTCTGGTAAATTAATTACAAGCAATTGTTATCTAAGAATGTATTTTTATTTCTTTAATTTACTGGACAATCGCATTGGATAGAAAATTTTGATGGATTAGACAATCAGACTTAGATAAACTGTTTGCAAACTCAAATAATTTCTTAAAAATTTTCTGCAGAAAAACCCCACGCCCCTACTGAGTCCTATATCGCCGCTAACTTCAGCAAAAAGTCCTCTTTCCAATCCCTCGCATTATGTTACATGCACTCAATCCCCCCACCCCCCCCTCCAGTTTTCTGAATTAGACTTTATTGAAAAGAGGATAATGTTTACTAAGATATTAAAACCGAATTCCCTTTTCGAATGTAAAAAACATTTACTTTTTACACAAAATTTATTTTTAATCTGTTAAATTAATCTGCAGCACTGCTTCGGTGCTGCACTGTTTCTGCTACCGGCCCTGGCAAAAAGAAAAGAAAAAAAGCATTGTACATGCTGTTCCGGCATAAGCGTCGCACTTCCATTATTTTTAAGTTTTTCATCTCAAGTATATATGAAGCACATGGAAAGAATATGTAAAATAACAAGAATTTTCTTTATTGTGTAAATTAATTTTTTTTCCTTTTAATGCGGTTTTTCTTAAGTACATTCACAATATAATTTCTATCCTTCTGCAAACAGAAGTTTAAACTATTCTTATTTTACTTAGAAAGAACTAATCAGCAGTTAAATTAATTTGTCTTTTAAAAATAATATAAATTCAATATTTTAACAATATTTTAGACACAAAAAACAAGAAAAAATTCACCAGTTATTCATAATGCATCCTACAGTTTTATGCATAAATGTAAGTTAATTTGGTTTGATAATTAAAATTATAATTTAATTTGACAAACCAATCAGGCCCGTGTGAAATGGGGGGGGGGGGGGCAGTCGTCCCAGGCACAGAGATTGAGGGGTGTGACTACCAACACAAACCTCTTATTTTGGTTGTTACGAGAAATTATATTTATACATAGAGAATGTTTTTTCAAAATGAAAGTACATACATTTTTCGTTTCAAAGTTTCCTCATCCCTTAACCCATACCCGAATACAAATTTCTTCCTTTTAAAAACTTGTTTCGACATTTTTAATTTTTTGCATTGGATAGCTGAAGTTTATCTCTACACCTCTCCTTTTTTTACTTTTTTTATTTTGATTGCAGATATTTTTTTAGAACGACACTTTCATTTTCGGAACCGGTTTCGAAAGTGAAAGTAACTGAATAAAAAATATCTGCAACCAAAATCGAAAAAGAAAAAAAAAAGATCAATGTAGAGATCGACCTAAGTTATCCAATGCAAAAAAATATTTAAAAATTCCTAGTTGCAAACGAGATATTAGAAAATAACCTCCCCATAGGGTTAGCATTAGTTCACGAGTGTCTTCGCTTGTAGGGACAGGAGCCTTACACGTGAGCTAATGTTAAACCAATGGGAAGGTTCTTTTCTAATATCTCGTTTGCATTTGCACATTTTTAAATATTTATTTTTGTTGTTGGATGGCTGAGGTCCATGGCTACATTCGCCCGCTGCAGAATGTAAGTATGAAATAAGCTAAATTAAAAAAATTTGACAGAATTCTCCATTTAAGACAATTTTTAAACATACTCAGAAGCAATAAAATAATACAACAATTAAAAAATAGTAACTATTCAAAAATATATTTCTACAAACATTTAACAAAATTGACAATTCAAAAAAAAAAAAAAAAAATTCCCGCCACAGGGTTTTTGATCCCTTTTGGATAAATTAAAAACACGTGAATGTAAAAAGAAAATTTAAAGAAAAAGTATTAAAAATTCTTTGCCATGGTAGGGGTTGAGGAAGGCAAGGCAGTTTTTTATCTTTCATTTTTAACAATCAGAAATGAAAAAAGTTTCGTTTAAAATTAATTTTCAAAATCCAGAGAGAGGCGGTGGCCTTCCCTGGCCCCTCCCCAGCCGGCATCCCTAAATTTTTCGTTTAATTTGGGGGATTTTTCGTTTTTTTATAAAATAATTTTATTCTAAATGTATTTTGGCTGTCTATCATCAACCGGAATTCTTTCAGGAATATAAAAAAAAAAAAAAATCTGCATGGAACGGAAATAAATTGGTAAATTCAACTCGCGCAAATTTATTCCTCCAAACAACGATAAACAGCCTGGCGATCCAAGAATATACTTCAGCAGTAAACAAATAATATAAATTAAATCCGAAAAAGGATTTTCTGTGCACCAAACTCATCGCTATATCTCCCAGTATGGAAATCCTACAACGCCAGAGTCGGTAAAAAGGCTCGCTCAGTATAATCACCATTGTCAACTAAGGTCTTCCCCAAGTATAATTCTTCTACAGCTTCAGGGGTCTCCAGAGGAAACTGAGGAAGTCTATGCTCACTGGCAATAGTGTCAATCGAAATTATCTGTTGCTCACTGAATTTTTCCATAAATAGATCTAATGTTGATGTTGACTGTAATTTATCAACTTTGAATTCAAATTTTGCAACCATCTTTATTAATTTTGTAGATTTTGTTTCCTTTCTCCCTACCTAAATAAAAAGTCACAAAGCAATTAAGTCAAATAAAAATCTGCACATATCAAATGCAAGCCTAGAAATGACTCTTCAAAAATATTATAGGATAATGATATATAGGATTTTTTTCAGGAAAGTAAAGGAATTTTATTTATATGTAAATACAGCTACACATGTTTTAGTAAGAAATATCACAGACATCAACATTGCAAAAACTATATCAAGAGTAAATTATTTAAAGTTCTCTTCTGACTATTTCAAGAATTTTGAACACATGTCAGGAATAAAATATTAGCATTTCAGAAGTTGTACTTAATTTTGTTTTTTTAAGCTATATTTTTTTACACTTAATACTTCTGCAACTAACTGACGAAATCAGATTTTTTTTTTTTTTTTTTAAACTGGGAGTGACTGCCGAAAATATGATTTTTATTAATGGACAATCGACAAATTTCACGATATAATGAACTAGTGACGAAATTAGTGACTAAAATGCTGCTAATGTTATAATGCCAAAATTTATGATTTTTATCTATAAACGATGGATATAGTACAACGACCAATTGATGTAATCAACGTATTTGTAACGCGACTTACTAAAATTTGTGATCTTTTGCTGCACCTTCTAGTTGCTGTCTCATTCATATACACTTAGGATCGTGCGTTCATAAAATTCACATCACGGTAGACTTCTAAAAATTCCCAGTCGGTGACACGATACCTTCTAATACAAAAAGAACATGCAGCAATAAAAAAGAATTGGCTAAAAGAGGGGGAGGGAAATACAGGAAAAATAATTTTGTCTTCACAAACCAGGGGTAATTATGTTCAGTTTTTTAAATATAGGAAAATTTTTAACAGGTCATCAGTCAGAAAAATCAGGCATAAAAAGTATCACTAGTTTCCACAAATGGTAGTTGAAAAAAACAAAACAAGCACACTGTTCATAAAAAGGCCTTATTTTAAAACATTTTTAAATGGTTTGTTTAGAATCTCCTTTTACAGGTATAATTGTGATATTTTCCTGGGACCTATTAAAGAATGTTTCAATATTTTCCTGCAAAATACATACATACCTGATTAACACATAAATATATTTGATAAAAAGCTTGCAATTATTACTGACAATATCTTGATTTTTTTCAGAAATTAATTTATACTTCCTTCATAAAAAACTACAAATTCAGTCATATTATTGAGAATTACATATTGAAATACATACAGAATGATACAAAACTACAAGTTTCTGTAATTTTGCTTTTCTACATTTGAACTGTAAGTTTCAGAAGGACAGATTTAAGGGAGTGTACTGTACAACCAATTTTTATATTTTTGTATGCAGCAGTTTTCTTAATATTCATGAAGAAAGACAAAAACTCGTTAACGTCGGTGGTGACAGCATTAGTTGATTTGCATTTTAATTATTAGAGATTTACATTTTAATTATTAACTACCTGAAGGTGTTGTTGAAATCGAAGACAGATCAGGTGTTTTTGAAGCTGAAGGTTGTCCTAAATCAGGTGTTTCTGGGAAAGGCTCCCTATGTAAAAATCTTTCATCTTCAGATTCCTCTGAGCTTGATATGGTCCCAAACTTTTTTGAAGGTTCCAAACTTTGGGGCCTTATAAGGTTGCTTGTAGTCTCTGACAGGTATTGAGAAAGGTTCCTCATGTATTCAGAACTATTTTATGACTCTGACTGAGATATGTCCCTGTTAATCAAGCGGCGGACATGTCGTTTTGAATATGTTATTTTCTTTCTCTTGAACATTTCTGCCAATATCCTATTTAACAGAAATATTTATCAAAACATACTATTAATGAATAATAAATTGAATCATTAAAGAATAGTATTAGTCAGGGTTTAAAATACAGTAATCCCTTAACATTCGCGAGTTTTGATTATTCTAACTGCTGTGTTGCATTGTATAGCCTAAGTTCTGTGAATGTGAACTTAACTTAAATCCTTGTATTGAAGGAAAATATAGATCAGCAATTCAAAGAAGCCCGAAACATTGATGCTAAATCTAAAAAATCCTAAAATTCAAAATTTTCAATGAAACAGAAAATTTTTCTGCAAAATGTATGGAAAATTTTAAAACTTCAACAACTCGTTGAGAAAGAAATAGAATGCAATCTTCAACTGGTGAGGAGTATCAAACTTAAAAGAAAAATCAACACTGCAACTTTTTCTTATATGGAAATTCATTAAAAAAGGATCGGCCAAAAAAAAAAAAAAAAATGCAATGCCAATTTTTTAGCTTTAACTAAGCATGATATACACAATTCCATTTTATAAAAAGTAATAAGGGTTTGTGTACACATTTCTTTAAATAAAAACCAAGGACATTTTACACCTTTGAAGAACCAAAACCAAACAATTATGGATCTATAAACAAATTATAATGTGCATTTTTTAAAACGGGCTTTTATTTTGTATTTCTTATGGCAGAATGTGAAAATCTAATTACAGAATAATAGAAAATGAAGAATATATTTTTAAATACTATCCAAATATGTGAAAATTTAATTTTTCATCATAAGACTATTAAGTATACAAATTAAAATTCAATGAATTTGGAATTTAAGAATTAAATTTTACCTTTTCTTTTCAATTTTCAAACATATATCTTGATACTTTCTAAAATCTCAAACTCAATAATGTTTACAAAAAATAAATTTAAAAAAAAAACCATTTTTTTCTTAAATCTGAGATCATTGAGGCTTGCAATGTTTGCTTAAATCAATTTAAGACCAATGATCAAATTGGATTTTCAATGTTAGCTTTTAACAGATTTAAAAGCCAGGCACAGTTAAAAATAAGTAATTGTTACAATGAGTTGTAAAAGTGAAATTTAAAAAGTGTAATCAATCGCCACCCCTGTGTTGTCACTTTTTAGTTTCATATGATGCGATTTTTTTCCTGTGACAAATTGACAAAATTCACAATGTTTTTTGGAGGTGACGTATAAAAAAAAAAAAAAAAAAAAAAATTACGATCACGATCTTTTAAAGAAATTTGCGTTTTCTCGCAGTTCTTGAAGAAATTAGCGTTTTTTTTTTCGCGATCCTTTGACGAAATTTGCATTATTTCTGCGATCCTGTGATGAAATTCTCATTATTTCAATGTCCCTTAGACAAAATTTGCATTTTTTTGTGATCATTCGACTAAACTTTCTTTTTTTCAATGGCCTTTAGACGAAATTTGCGTTCTTCCCGTGATCATTTCTCGAAATGTGTTTCATAGGCAATTCTTTGACGGCGTTTCTTTATGTGAATCTTTGCAAACTTCCCGTTTTCTCAGCGATATTTTGACGAATGTGTATTTTTTCTGTGATCATTTGAAGTAATTCGCATTTCACCGCGATCCTTCGACGAAATTCGCATTTCACCGCGATCCTTCGACGAAATTCGCATTTCACCGCGATCCTTCGACGAAATTCGCATTTCACCGCGATCCTTCGACGAAATTCGCATTTCACCGCGATCCTTCGACGAAATTCACATTTCACCGCGATCCTTCGACGAAATTCACATTTCACCGCGATCCTTCGACGAAATTCGAGTTTCATCGCGATCCTTCGACGAAATTAGCGTTTTACCGCGATCCTTCGACGAAATTAGCGTTTTACCGCGATCCTTCGACGAAATTCGCATTTCACCGCGATCCTTCGACGAAATTCACATTTCACCGCGATCCTTCGACGAAATTCACATTTCACCGCGATCCTTCGACGAAATTCACATTTCACCGCGATCCTTCGACGAAATTCACATTTCACCGCGATCCTTCGACGAAATTCACATTTCACCGCGATCCTTCGACGAAATTCACATTTCACCGTGATCTTTCGACGAAATTCACATTTCACCGTGATCCTTCGACGAAATTAGCGTTTTACCGCGATCCTTCGACGAAATTAGCGTTTTACCGCGATCCTTTGACGAAATTCATATTTTACTGCGATCCTTTGACGAAATTAGTGTTTTACCGCGATCCTTTGCCAAAATCCACCTTTTCTGCTGTGGTTTGCTGCAATCCGCGTTCTTCCGCAATCATATACCAAAATTACCCTTTTTCCCCCGCGATCATTTGGTGAAATTGGCGATTTTTTCTGCAAACGATTGACGAAAAAAGCTTTTTTTCTTCTTCCCAATCACTTGTCATAATTTGCGATATTTTTCAGTGATTTCTTTTTTATTTCCAAATGTTTGGACCGATGAGATTTTTAATTTTCAGACCGTTCTCACTTAGCAAACGCTTTCATCCCGGTTTTTTTTCTTCTGCTGTGTATTATATGTTTTTGGTCTGCAGGAGCCTTGAAACGTCTGCGACGCTCGTCGCGCACATTCTGCTACGGGAAGTCAGGTCAGCTAAATTTTAAAATTGCCATACCAACTGCTTTATCTGGTTTACACTGACCATTTACCCCTTTCACCCCCCCTTTTTTTAATACTTTATAAAATTAAAGAGGACAATGGTTACTTAGTTACATGTTTTATTATTAACTAATTTTAAGAATTAATATAAAAGTCCTATTTTATTTCTCATAAACATTTAAAATCATATATAGTCACAATAAAAACACCATTTCTCACTAAAAGCAATATTATGAACAGCATATGCATTAATATGCATAGAAACATGCTTTTCAAAATTTTATTTAGAAAATTTTAGTTGTGTTTATTTAAATTTAATTGCTCTTTATTTTACACACTTATGTACCAAACTTTCCTCAAATATTATATCCTCTCTAATTTCTCTTTTAGCATTTGCAACTTAATCTCTCCATATGGCCACATAAGAATTTTTCCATTTTGATGTGTTACATTTTGTCACTGTTTAATTAAATATAATCTTTAAAATAATGTGGAGCTATGTAATATAAAATTTCAAAACACCAGTTTGAAGAGTAACTTCTATTCTTTTCAATATTTATAATTTTTTTTTCCGGACACAATTCCTTCACAGTTGCCTTCTAGCAGTTACAAAGACTTATTTATTTTGCAAAATTTGATAGAAATTTATAATATTTTTAGTAGAAAATATTTAAGTGTACTGAAAATTAATTGATCCAAATTTAATATAAATTAGCTGTAAACCAACTTTTAAAAATAAAATCTGCCTTTTTTCAATAAAAGCTTTTTTTTTTTTTTTTTTTTAAGTGGTTATAACGAGGCCTGGCTAAAAGCCGGCAACCCTGCTGATGATACTCACAAAAATTTTCCCTGCAATAAATTGATGAAATTCACAAATTTTCCTGCATCAGATCGATAAATTTGATTTTCTAATGACTAATTAATGAAATTCACTTTTTTTTGCGACATACGAGCAAAAACTGCAATTTTTTTGCACTATTCATTGATGAAATCACAGGCCACACATTGTGCATCCCTAATACACATTGTTGGAATTTTTATTAACCCGGCAGGACAGGTACTTGACACCCCACGTCAGAAAATATTCGTCTGCTGTCGGTGAGTGCTTTTAATTTATTGTTTATTATTATTTTTAAATTAACGATAATTTAACATTTTAGCTATCATTTTTCACGAGAAAGAGTGTACTTATCATGAATTTCACTAACAGACAGAATTCTAAAGTTTTTTTCATATTTATGCCTATTTAATATGTTTGGGGTGTGCTGACACCCCATGCCCGTTCCCGTGTTACGTTTCACAGCGCGCGTCCTGCCAGGTTAACTTATTTTTTATATAAAGAACGCAAATAAATTTGATTAATGTGTGTTTATGAACATATACAAATAATCCATAAATATGTTCTTAAAAAAAAAAAAAAAAAAATTATGTGATAATAGGCTTTCTGATCTTAAGGAAATTTTCCTTATTCCCGATTCCTGTCATGAACCGTTGGACGGTATAAAATATTCAGATTTATAGAAAAATAAGTTTATATACAATTATGGTTTATTTAGATGTCAAGAAAGTTTGATACATTATAGTTGGACACTTTAAAAAGTGGCCACTAATAAAACAGTCTACTGGCCACTGGCTACTAACCCAATTTCTGATCCCCCCCCCCCTTCCATTTACAAGTTAATAACTAGAGCCGTACTGAGTACTTGGTAAATACTCGGCAATATTTTGGCAGAGTACTCGGCTAATACCGAATAGTTGGAAGAATTTCATTTTTTAAGCATATGAATTTAAAACTGATCTATAAAAAGTTATTCGAATGTCAATGTATAATATATGCAATAATTCATAAAACTATTTACTCGGTATTTAACAATATGTCTACAAAATATAGAAAAAGTTAAGAACAAAAACCCTCATAAAATAATTCCAGATTAAAATTTAGTTTCACATTTATACAAATAAGTTCGTTTTAAATATATAGGAAAACAGAAAAGACTACTATTTTGGATAAAGTAACTGAAAATACAATAAATGTAATAAAAAAATTAATAGTTAAATTTATTATATTTCAAATTATGGTGCAAAAACACCAAACGTTCTACATTATCAGTGGACAGGGCATTTCTTTTACTACTATAAATTTGGCCTGAATCTGAAAATATACGTTCAGAATAAACCAGTGGTTGAAGGTGCACATAAGAATTTTTTTGCAAGGTTGCACATAATCGGAAAAGTTCCCTCCTCCCCCCTACCATGCAAATGGAGTGTCAGTTTTACATAAGTCTTCTGTTAAGAAAGTCTGCATCTCTTTTTGTACCTCTCTTTTATTTTTAATCAAAAGAAAATAATGTACAGTTACAAAATAAATACGAAATGTTTTGCATTATTCAATGAATTGTTACAGTAACAAATAAACATTCTTATTTTTGATAGACAGATTTCAGGTATCAGAATAAATTGGAGGGTTGAAGAATGTTTTATTTTATATTGGTTAATAATTGTACTTTTGTTATGTGTCAATTCTCCTTTTTTTGCTACTGTTTTGAATTGTCAAAAATTGTCTTTAAAAGGTACACAAATAAATTTCAAATTTAATTAGTTAATTTATATATACTATATATGTATATTATATATATGTACACAGGTATATTTATATATATGTACACCTAAGCTCACATTATGTGCACATCGGTGTGTTTTTTTCCCTTATTACACAACTACTCAGTATTCGGTACTCGGCCGAGTACTCGGTATTCGGCCAAAGTACTACTCGGTACACCACTATTAATAACCAGTGACCCGGAGCTGAACGATTTTTGATGCTCCGGCTCTAGCTCCGCTCCGACCTTTTGAGTTGCAGATTTTAATTTACACATTTAATTTTTTGCTCACAAATTCTTTCTTCCTTTACCTTCATTAAAGATCCGACAAAATGCATTTTTCTTCTCATGAAACTTGAAATGCTTGTTCAGACAACATGACATCTTTTAGCTTTTACTTTTAAAATAGAAAGTTTGGTGGAATTTTAAACACAAAAATCTTAAATTTCTTCTACACTTTTCAAACAACCAAAATTGTACAACTACACATGTAAACAACAGGCGGCCATATTTGTTTTCAAATAGTTTTGTCATTTAGCTCAAGTAGAAAGTAAAAGTAAAGTTACCATGTTTTGAAAAGATTTTCATCTCTAATAAAAAAAAAAAAAAAAAAAAAAAAAACCTAAAAAATGATATAATTAGAATACTGAAAAATGATGTAATTAAAATATTTTAAGCCTGGAAACTTAAAAGACGGAAAAAAAAAAGATTTAAAAGAATATTAAAAACTAAAGGAGCCCTGGAGCAGGGGGAAATTTAGAGCTCCAGCTCCAGGGAAAACATAGCTACGGAGCGCTCCGGCTCCGGGTCTCTGTTAATAACCATGAGATTAAACTTATTTCCAAAGTTATAAAAGTTGCTCTGTGTTTGTTAAAAGTGTACCTTGTGAAAGCAGCTTTAGCACAGAAAATCAGATAAAATCTAAATTTACGACCCAATTGTCAATTGACATTGGATGAAAGTTGAAAAATAGATATGGGGATAAAGCTTGATTTTGTTCTTTTATTTTAATTAAAATAAACATTTCGGTTAATTATTCGAAATTGTTGATTTATAGTATTTTGTTATGTCAGTATTACCATAATTATTTAGGTGACACAAAGAATAACTGGGTTATCTCCCCCCCCCTCCTCCTCCTCCTCCACGAACAGTTGAACTCGCCTCCATTTATAAAATGTTGGGAGGAAGATCCATATTCTGGGGAAAAGTTGAATTTCAAGCCCTGAACTCAGTCAGCAGAGCAGAAAAGTTAAAAAAGGTTAACTTCGTGAGTTGAGGGAGCAAAAAAGAATTTATTTTTTGGAGGGGGGAGGGAGGAAGGGAGTTTTTTTAGATGAATTATTAATCATATATTAAAGATTTACAAAATACAATCGGTCCCCAATTTAATGAATTTCTCGATTTAGTGCATTTTTTAATGCTCCTGACGAAAATGGAACAAAAAATTTTGATTTAACGAATTGATAATCCCAATTTAACAAATAACAGGCCTATTTACAAAATTTAAATTCTTTTTAATGAAATAGGTTCCTTCATAAAATTCCCCTTAAAATAGTTCCCTTCACAAAATTATCACTACTTTTTGTTTTGTTAGGCTTTAAAATGTAATTTGCAATCAAAACATGCTTACCAGAAAGGAAAAAATTAGCAGAAGATATGATTAATAAATACTTGGCTCGAATTTGAGTAACATTTGAGTAACAATGAGGATTTCATCTTTCGTTACAAAATATACAGTGGCTCACATTTGTTTTTGGACACTTGTGTTTTTGAAACTTACTTATAAAAAACATCTAAATATTAAAGGATCTAGTTATATTTTCATATGAACTTTATTTTCCGTATAATAAAACCTACATATTGTAATGAAAATATATTAAAAACTTTTTCCAAAAAATTAATTTACCGAGAAAGTGTTAAAAACAATCTCACATAAGTAATTGGACACTTGAAAGCTTTACTAAATTTTTTGACAGACGATATTTTTTGTTATTTATTTTTTATTATAAATGGAAATACATATCAAATATTATCGTCTGCACTTTGAAATTACTACTAATTCGTGTAAATTTGTTTACATTTCTATATTTGAAGCGAACATGGCCGGACGCTACAACGTTACATCAAATTCCATTCGTAATTTAATCATAGAACATTTTAAAGATGGTAAAAGCATCAAAACTATCGCAAAACTTGTTAAAGTGAATCATTCAACTGTTTTTGCTATTATAAAACGATGGAAACTACGTGAAACTGTTGAAAAAGCACTAAAATCAGGAGCTTCTCACAAGCTAACTCTCAGGAATCTAAGGTTTATTATGCATAAAATCAAGAAAAAACTACGAATTTGTGCAGTGAAACTTACAACAGAATTAGAAAACAGATTTGCAATAAAAATAAACCCTGAAACTGTTAGACAAGTTATCAGATCATATGGATACAACAGTAGAGTTGCCAGAAGAAAAAAATTTATTAATGAAAGAGCAAGAAAGTTACGTTTGGATTTTGCAAAATCCATGGTAGACAAGGATGTATCGTTTTATAAAAACGTGATATTTGTGGATGAATCAAAATTTAACATATTTGGGTCTGATGGTCGAATAACTGTGTGGAGAAAGCCCAACGAAGAGGTCAATCTGAAAAATGTATTGTCAACTGTCAAACATGGATATGGAAGCATAATGGTTTGGGGATGTTTTGCTACTTCTGGTACGTGAAATTTAGTTTCCATTGGAAATAATATGGACCAATATTATAAGTATATAAATATCCTGAAAGAAAGCTTGAAAATATCTGCCCAAAAACTTGGAATTCAAAACGCATGCAACTTGTATCAAGATAATGATCCCAAACATACAGCCCTAAATGTTTGCTTATGGCTGCTGTACAACTGTTCCAAAGTTATCAAGACTCCCACTCCACCATATTCTCCAGATTTAAACTCAATTGAAAATGTGCGCCATGAACTGGAGAAAAGAACTAGAAAACATGGATATTTCTTCGAAAGAACAACTTAAAACAGTATTAATAGAGAAATGGAACAAAATTGAACATTCTTACACAAAAAACTAGTTGCATTCATGCCAAAACATTTTAAAAGTATGATTTTAGCTAAAGGATACCCAACAAAGTATTAAAATGTTTGATTATTTGCATATTTTTGTTTACATTTGTTGAAACTTTAAAGTGTCCAATTACTTATGTGAGATTGTTTTTAGCCCTTTCTCAGTAGACTAATTTTTTGAAAAAAAAGTTTTGAATTTATTTTCATTACAATATATGTTTTATTATAGAGAAAATAAAGTTCGTATGAAAAATTTTTTAAGTAGATCCTTTAATATTTAGATGATGTTTTTTATAAGTAAGTTTCAAAAACGCAAGTGTCCGAAAACAAATGTGAGCCACTGTATTTTTCACAAAAATAACTTGCGAAATGGACACCATAAAAAAAAAAAAAAAAAAAAAAAAAACTGCATAGACTGCCCTAATGAAATTTTAATTACTATTTTTAAAATCTTTACAGTACCACAAATTATATTAGACTATGAAATAAAAACAATGAAAAATTTTCCGAAAATAAATGAATTGCCTCATTAAAAACTAAACTTTGCTGTTTTTTCCAATTGCATAGGATTCTTTTCCCCCCAAGGATTTTCCCTGGTAATTTCGCATTTTTTCTGATTTCCTAAATAATTGGAATCTAAAATTATATTTGCAATCAATATAAGACCTCAAGACCCAAATAAACGTACAAATGATCATATTTCCAAGTGACTGTATTACACGTGTGGAAATGAGTATACTACTATTTTACTGCGCAATCACGATATCAAATGACAATTTACATATTACATAAATACTACACTATGAAAAATTAAAATAAACTTTACTTACCTCTTAAATTAAAAAAAGTAAGAGTCGGACTTTATCAGCAAAAACTAGCGTTTATCGAAGGCAACAGGAAATAGGAAATGCAAGCATCTAGTCAAGCATCGACAAGCATCTAGCGATCACACTTTTTCATTTTGATCCTGTGATCCTGCAAGATCAGCGTGTTCCGCGCATATCGTTCCGCGCATATCGTTCCGCGCATGACGTAAATTGTGTAAAGTAACATTCTAAGCCGAATTCGTAAGGGAACTTTGCGGTATAGTGGTATGACGTTCAACTTCACATTAGATGGCATGGGTTCGATTCCTTACGGGGCTGAATGAAAATGAATGTCAAGATTGCTTTAAAAAAATTAAAATTTTTTGAAGATAAAAATTGAAAATTTATATTTTTAAATATTTGTACCACTATTAACAATTTTTTTTTTTATTGTGAATTTTCCAAATATTTGATATGGTGATCGTAATTTTAACAGATTTAATGCCTCTAGTATCGCCATCTAGTGGTGTAAAGATAAGCAAATCATAAAGAATGTTTTAAGCTTAATAATAATTAAATATTTTTTCATAATTTTAAATTTAAAAATTCTAACTTTTATCATCATTTTAAAAGAACTTTTAATTTTGAATAAATAATAACTGTTAATATTTTTTTCATAATTTTAAATTCAAGGCACTCTAAATTCTGAATATAATAAATTTTTGTTTGTTTCTAGTAATTTTATGTTTAATAATTTAAATTTAATATTTTTTCATAATGTTTAAATTCTATTTTTCAAAATTTTGAATTTAATAATTTCTGTTTTTTAAATTACAATTTCATAATTTTTTCGTCCTTTTAAAATAATTTTAGAGTTTAATTAATTTGAATCAAAATAAAATACTTATAACTTAAAAACTAACTATGTGGCATTAAATCTGAAAACTAGATCACCAGATTAAATATTTCGAAAATTCAATATAAAAAAAAATTGTTAATAGTGGTACAAATATTGTAAAATATAAATTTTCAATTTTTCTCTTCAAAAAAATTTTAGTTTTTTAAAGCAATCTTGACATTCATTTTCATTCAGCCCCGTAAGGAATCGAACCCATGCCATCTAATCTGAAGGTGAACGTCATACCACTACACCAGAAGGTTCCTTACAAAATTTTGCTTAGAATATTATTTTACACAAACATCGCTACGTCATGCGCGGAACAATATGCGCGGAGCACGCTGATCCTGCAGGATCACAGGATCAAAATGAAAAAGTGTGATCGCTAGACGCTTGTCGTTAGCTCGCTGATATGAAACTTCAAAAGCTTAAATCAAGTTGAAGTGTGCGAAGTGCTGATGCGAATGGATAGATATTTTCGAAGATTACAGTTTAAAAAAAAACTGCTTCAATGGAAAAATGCATATTTCCATTCGGAGTTATTAAAATTATATCTTTAGAAAAACTTTCTTTAAAATATAAATGTATATTGTATTACCATGTTTAATAAGATGATTGTTCCATTGCTCACATTGTTTATTTTATAGTTTATTGGATAACATGTTTGGTTTGCGTCTTTCCACGTTATTATTCTCAACCACACATATCTTATATTATATTTCAGAGTCAAATTATAAATATATATTTGTTATTTTTAACAAAAATCTATTGAATACCAAATAAATGACTTCCTAGGGATGTCCCCAAGAGGGTCTTCCCAGGGATGTCCCCAGGAAAGTCTTCCTAGAAGGTGGCCTCCTAGGTACATCCCCAGGAATGTTGTCCCGGGGAGGTTGCTCCTCGGGAATCTCTCAGGACGTTACTCCTCAGGATATCCTTAAATTAGCTTCCTCAGGAGAGCCTGCATTTGTCATTTTAATTTTGGGAGCAATTTGGGATGAGTTGGAGCTCCCGGGGAGGAATCTGGGAGCTCCTGTGCTATATGGGTAGTTTGAAGTTGTTTACGAATAAAATTCTACAACATCTAACTTGAAGGTAAGTGTACACTCTTATTTTCTAATGTTAATTTACTCATTATTTCTAAAAATATATATATTTAGCTGTACGTTCATTCTTTTATTTATATTTTGTAATGCTTTGTTTCTCCAACTGTAAATAACTCCAACTTAAATGTTGTATTCTAATTTTGAGCGCAATTGCCTTACCGTGTCGGGCATTACCGGTCAATCCATTGTTAATTAAATAAAACGATAGAAAAAAATTCTAAAGCTTTTATCCAGATAAGTTGATTGCAAACTGTTTTTTATGCTGTGGAGTTATACTTCATTAATAAAATATTGATTTTTTGTGTAAATTTGAGTAGCTATTCATGTTTTCCCTTAAGTGAGCGTCATTCCCCTACTGCTAAACATAATGCAGCGAGCTACGAAATTTAATATTTTTAAAATCGCATCAAATGCTTATGAGTCTACACTAGTCACGCAAATAAACAAGAACCCTAATTTTAACCCGTAACTGGACACATGAATTTTCTTACGCGTTCAGAGATATGTTATTTCCTTTTTTGTCTTTTGTAAACAGCATTGCAATTTTTTTTAGAAACGCAATATATTCTGTAAACCATGTAATGATAAACGAACTATTTGTCGGTACTTTGGAATGATTTTATTAGAGTAAAAAAAAAAAACACATGATAATCAGAGCCAAAGAACAACGCGGGGTCATTCTGACTCCCGTCTCCAGTTACGAGTTAATCTTATGGGGGAGGGCGCTATATTCAACTTCTCGCTTGGATTTCAATATTTTTGAATGATTTTTTTTTTAAACATAGAATAGCTGAGGACGATATAATTCAGCTAGTTTTTAATTTCGCCATTTTGACTGGTACTGAATAAAAATATTTCGATTCACACCAGAAATTTCTTTCTAAAATGTGTTAAATATGTACCACAGGTAAATAAGTTAAATTGCTTTAAATAAAATTTCTGGTGTAAAATATTTTTATAAAACTTGAGTAAATTTTCCGGCAGTTCTAGTGTTAAAAAAAATTACTTTCACTTTCGTAACCGGTTGGAACGTGGTCTGAAATTGAATCTATCTTCATGTAAAAGAAAACTGTAACCAAAATCGAAAAAGTAAAAACTAGCCCCGTTATAGACAGATATCAGCTATCCTATGCAAGAAAATCATTTAAAAATATTATAATGCAAGCTAGATTAAAAAAAAAAAAAAAACGTTCCCATAGGCTTAACATTGCGGTTTCGTTTCTTCCCGGGCCAAGTGTCAGCACTTAAGCATTCTGTATGGTGCATTGAGTCTTTTTGTATTAAATAAAAAAAAAAAAAAAAAAATGTATGAAAAATATTGTCGCCTAGAACTAAAATATGTATAAAGATGATTAAAAGATATAATACAAAAAGTTGTTTAACGTAGTTAATGACAGACATTATAAAAATGAAATCTCAGAAAGCACACAAATATACATCATTCAAAACAAATTTTCTCCAAGAATATTTTTTTTCTTTTTGCCTTTCAGAACATGTACTACTAAACGTAATGCAGCGAGTTCCTAAATTTAATATTTATAAAATCACACCGAATGCTTAAGGGAAAGTAAAGTGCAGGGAAAAAAGGATGCACATTTTGAAATCTTCACAAACCTACTTATCATCTCTTCCTTTCAAAAAATGCCGCCGAAGAATTATTCAAAAAATATTAAATTTTACCCCTGGATATGTCAGTAATATTAAGTTTAGAAGCAGATATCGTGACAAGCACGTCGAAATAGCTCTTTCTTCCTTTTACCTAACAGAAATCTCTATTATAGTATTTACCGACAATTCCGATAACTTTTTGTGAAATGTGTGTATGATTTAACCCTTTATCTACTGACGGTACTTGTAAGTATCATGAAAATAACTTGTTATAAAATTCATTTAGTACATCGATTAGTTGGAATGCAGTTTAGAATGAGTTATTGATACATTATTTTATCTTGTTCTAAAAGCATTATTGGTTACAAAAAAAGAAAATATTTTTAAAGGGATGACTTTTTTTGCCTCCGAATCTTATCAGCTTTCATGGCGTTGGGGGGGGGGGGTCAATTCGGATATATTTCTATATTTTTATTGTAAGAATATTATATTTGTGCATTTCCTAATTCTACTAAATACAAAGAAAAATTTTTAAAATAAAAGATTTGAGTGGGGCTATAAATTTTGCACAAAATCCGTATACGCTGGTGTCTAAAATTAAGGACCAGTAACGAAATGCTAATTTTTAAGTAAGCGAATACTCAAAAGGAAATAATATAATTCAAATAATTACTATCCCTACAGCACAGCTAGTCCATATAGCATCTCCTTCTTGTCACACATGGTCACAAGTGTCACAGTCACTACGGTGAAACAAAAAATAGGAAATTCCACACGTTTCATTATGAGTCTCAAATGATCACTATTTGTGACTCCGCTGAGACGTCAATGTGACTGCTGCTGTGTGACGAGTCACCAGGTGACTTTACAATGTAGTTACATTGTGACTTTCATGCGACTGCCATTTTTAGACTCAATTTCAAAGTCATCATGAACGTTGCATTATGATAAGTCTCCTAATAATATCACATTATAGTTACATGGTCATTTTTCGCAAAAGAGCGCAATGGTGACTTCACAGTAGTCTCTCTGTCACCTGAAAGTCATCATGTGATTTTTATGTGACATTATTTGGTAACTTATTACAACGCAGCGTTCACGATGACTTTGAAATTGAGTCTACAGAGGAGTCACATGAGAGTCACAATGTAACTACATTGTAAAGTCACGTGGAGACTCGTCACAAAGCAGCAGTCTCAGAGACGCCTTAGTGGAGTCGCATGTAGTGATCATTTGAGACCCATAATGAGAGTTTCCTATTTTTTTGCTTCACCGTAGTGACTGTGACACTTGTGGCCATGTCTAACATGAATGAGATGTTATATGGACTAGCTGTGCTGTAGAGATAGTAATTATTCGAATTACATTATTTCCTTTTGAGTAAGCGCGTACTTGAAAATTAGTATTTGAGATTCATGTCTAATTTTGGACACCAGTGTAAATTCAAGTTTAATGAATCCTTCAGTCCTTCTAAAATCCTTCTAAAATGTATTAAATGATTATGTAAATCTTCTAATATAGTTCAAACAATTCACGAAAGATGCTTTAGAAGATAAAATGTTCATGAATTCATAATTCAGTACATAAAGTGTTAAATACTTTTAACAATTTGTATACAGGGTGACCATAATTAAACGACCCTATTTTTAAATTCTCTACAGACGGAAAATATTGTTCAGATTGTTGTGAAGTTTTTTGGAGGACATAACAAAGGTATGGGAAGTTGTTTGAGTGGAAAAAAATAGTTCAAAACTTCTCTGTCAGAGGGCGTTTTTAAGGAATTACACATTTAGCAGACATTTATGATAGTTTAAAAATTTTATTACAATCGAGCATGTCCCACATGACGGTCACCATTTTCAGGTACCATCTGTAATCCTAAGATAGTTCCATAGTTGACCGCACTGTTTTCTGGGAAATTCTAAGAACATGTCGTGAATATGTGTGTATTTGAGATTAGGTAAAGGTAATCTAAACTATCGTAAATGTACGTTAAATGTGCAATTCATTAAAAAAAGCACTCTGGTGGCGAAATTTTGAATTAATTTTTTTAAAGAAATTCCCAACCCTTTATTTCGTCTTTCGAAAAACTTCAAAATTTTATGAACAATAGTTTCGATTGTAGAAAACTTTAAAGTAGAATCGTGTAGGGGAGTCCGGGGGAATGGCACCACTCGGGGTTATGCCGCCACCCCGCCTAGTTTAAAAACTAACGGCAATTTGCTATAGCGTATGCACCTACACTATAGCGGCCAACAATAGAAAAAGTGCCTAGAGTGAGAGTGATTTTGGTCTACGTCGTTCGTTCGTTCTAGTGAAAAATTTAGTTTTCATCTAGTTGCTTCATATTTTGGAGTTTCAAATGAGTAGAGGTAAGCACCTTTTATTGTAACATTAGATACTTAAGATAATATTACCTGTAATCTACATGCATTCGTCGACATTTTGATGCAATTTTTTTAACAAGTTCGGTTCTTCTTTCAGCTTTGCTGGGGGATTTCCGCTACATTTTCCTCTCGAGGAAATGCCGCAACCATGGCAAAGGGTGACTTTTCCAATTTGAGTTCAATTGTAAGCTTAGCACATTAATAAATCTAGCTTAAGGAACATTGTAATTATTCATTATTTTACTAAATTATTGCTTTCTAAATATTTTCATTAGGGTATGTGTTTCCTAGTATCCATTTTATGTATTTACCAAGTGATAAAAGAGTGGCGTCATTGCTCCGATACAGGTGGCGTAATTACCCCAGTATCCTGGGTAATCCTGCCACTGTACAGAGGTTGAAAGAAAAATTTTTAATGTGTGCTTACTTTACAGTTATGATTACGGTTAAATTTATACAGATACTAAAGATAATGATTCAGCTTTAGAATTTTAACTATTTAAAAATAAACATTTTTTTGAGGTGAAAAAAATTAAATTCCCTTAAGGTGTCGCCATTCCCCCGGTCTCCCCTAATTGTGGAAACCCTGTATAAACGATGATGTAGCATCTCATTTCTGTAACACTCGTAATATTTGAAAATAAAAAATAAAGTTTAATTATTTCAATTAAATATTGTTTCTTATGTTATTAAAAACCAGTGGTCTAGTGCAAGGCTTTTGCACTGTAAGTTTGAGATTATTTGCTGTTTTTATTTTTGCCTTAATACACTGGTGTGCAATAATTAAGGACGAGATTTTTTTTTAATTTAACGTCGAGCAAAACTTTTCCACATTGACTGCAATCATACCATAAGATTTCCAAGATGTGAAAGCATGCTACTAGTGATGAAAAACATGAAAACAGCCCGTTCTGTTGCCTCGTTCGGCTTTTATGCTAATTTATCAGCTTCGTCCTTAATTTTTGCACATCAGTGTATTTAATTAAGTAAAATTTTTAATCAAAGAACGTGTTCGAACGAAATGTTACTGTACTGTGTCAAAAGTATGTTTAACTATTAAATGCATGACTTTTTTTTTCGAAAAGATTATATATGATTCTCAGAAAGGTTTATTATTACCACATTGCTTTCTTTTCATTATAACCTTGCTACTTTTACAGATGTTACTTGTATTTTTAGTCAAGATATATTGACTCTTTTAATATGTGGTTTTAATAATATCATATCATATCACTAGCGTTTCACACTAAGCTGTTTTTCTTATCATATTCTTATGACCATATTTTAACTTTTTAAAATATTGTTTTTGTGTTTTAACCATGTCTTGGCGCAGCATGTACCTAAAGGGACATTGTGCAATAAAAATTCAACCAACCAACCAACCAACCAGAAAGGTTTATTACACAGGAAAAATAATGAAAAAAATATCAGAGATATTTTTCACATAATACGTCAAACTTTTCTTACGCTACACATCTGCAATACAAGTAAAAACTATTGTGATAACTAAAATATTGGAAAATAGTAAATATTTTAATAAGTATGAAACTAAATACCCTATTTTATATGCTTTTTTATTTTGTATAACTTAACCGATGCCGAACTAATGCACGAATTAATTATTTACAATTGTTTTTTATTTTTATAATAAAGATTACACAACAGACATTTCAATATAGATTTTTAACTTTATTTTGTAGCATATTTTTTTAATTTTACCGGATTAATATTTCTATATAATTATAGTAGTAGCTAAGAGTTAAATAAAAAGTGAAGCAGATATGGGAGACTGGGGAATGGCGCCACTCGGTGTTATGCCGCCACCCCGCCTAGTTTAAAAACTAATGGCAGTTTGAGATAATGAATGCGCCAGGACTATAGCGGTGAGCAATAGAAACAGTGCCCAGGTTGAAAGTGATTTTGTTGTACGTCGTTCGTTTGCTCTAGTGAAAAATTTTGTTTTCATGTAGTTGCTTCTTATTTTGAAGCTTCAAATGAGTAGAGGTAAACACCTTTTATTGAAGCATTAGGTATTTAAGACAATATGACCCGTAATCTACATGCATTCGCCGACATTTAGATGCAATTTGTTGAACAAGTTCGGTTTTTCTTTTAGCTTTGCTGGGGTATTTACGCCATATTGTCCTTTCGCGGTCATGCCGCTACCATGGCAAAGGTTAACTTTTGCAATTTGAGTTAAATTGTAACACTAGCACATCAATAAATCTAGCTTAGGGAAAATTATAATTATTCATAATTCCGCTAAATTACATTCCTTTCTAAATATTTTCAGTAGGTTATGTGTTTCCTAGTAGGCGAAAGTAGGGTAATGACGATCAGAAGGGTAATAACGCTCACCAAATATATCTAAACAGAATATAATCGAAAACGTGCGATCGGTACCGGCACCTGTGACGCGGATTCAGTGGGGTTCGTTTACTTAAATGAAAAAACTCAAACCATATTACAGGAACTATGAAAATTTATTTAACATTTTTAAATTTAAAGTTACAAAAGAAATCATACACATAATTAATTAAGAGAGAGAGAGAGAGAGAGAGAGAGAGAGAGAGAGAGTCCGTGTTTAAAAGGTACGCCTTGGCGTGACACACAGACAACGAAGGTCTTACATCTTTTTTGATGGAGATAACAAGTTGAAGAGATCGTGATTTCATAAGAATCATATAACACTAGTCACTCCAACATCGCCAAATTCAAACATTGGCACACCGAACGAACTGTAGACGAGAGTTTTATTCGCGAGCCAAATGATTACGCACCAAAAATCCAGCAACCCCGATGAAAACAATGAAACGCTTGATGCAAAATGGTTGCCAGAATTAACGGTTCTACATATGAATTTCTCAGAGACTCCACAAATCCTGGGAATCATTATCTAACCGAAATGATTGCTACATATAATTAAAAATACAAAGAAAGGCATCTGGTAAAACAACTGACAAATAGACTTAACATACATGAAAAGTGATTTTAAAGATCGCATCTAATTTCGATGAGACAGGTGGCAGAAAAACATATGGGAGGTGTTTATAATACAGACCGGCATTCGCTCAAACAAGTGTTACTTAAAATTACATACTGCAGGCAGATGGATGGGAAAGATGCAGTGATCAAGGCATCTGGTTTATAATTCGACTATTATTCACGATAACGTAGATGAATCGCATAAAATACATCCCTTTCACTTTTGTTGTTAATAGATATTCAACGGTTCCATACTAGCAGTGATAAAGAATGCTTTACACTGCGGTGGGCAAAATCCGATGTAATTAAATGAAGAGATATTGTTACTAGCAGCCGCGCCTTATAATTTTTATTTATTTCTTTTTGATTAAATGAAATGGGAAAAGAAATTGAATATCTAAGCGCAATGAATCAAAGATGTTTCAGAAATGAGGAAAACAGTTTAATAAAAAAACCAGAAAAGGAATTTAATTATCTTTATCAGTATGAAAGAAAAGGGGTTGGGGGTGAATGACATGTTTAAAAGTAATAAAGTTAGGTTTTAAATTAATTTCGAATAAAAAAGAAATATGTGAGAGAAATCTGTCACAGCACCTAGCGAACTTCATCCTAAGTTCCCAGTAAGGATTTAGTGCCCGTCGGGAGGAAAGAATTTTTGTGTCCTCGAGTTATTAGTTTGAAGTTGTTTTATTATAAAATTCTACAACATCTAACTTGAAGGTAAGTGTGCATTCTTATTTTCAAATATTAATTTACTCATTATGTCTACAAAATATATACATTTAGCTGTACTTCCATGCATTTATTTATTTTTGTTGTGCGCTGTTACGCCAATTATAATGCAAAAACCCCACACGGCGATGACGAGTAATGGCGTTCGCGTGGAATTCCAGAAGAAGTGTTGCCAGTGGGCAACTTTTTTTAAATTCAAATTTGTTGATTGACACCACTTTTTTGAAATGGCAAATTTCCCTATTTTCGCCTTTATTAATATGTCATCAAACAAGGAGAATTTTACGATTTCAAAAAAGTGGTGAAAATGTGGTAAAAGTGGCAAAAAACCTAAATTAAAAAAAAGTAGCCCACTCTATGTGTAACACAATATGTGTAAACTGGTTGCAAAAAGTCTGCAGTGGAGTGAACAGCCCACACTACTACATATGTGACTTTTGTCTTATTTAAACGTTGTATTTAAACTCTGAGCGCAATTACCCTACCATGTCGGGAATTACCGCTGAGTCGATAGTCATTTAAATAAAACGATTAAAAAAAATTCTAAAACGTTTATGAAAATTAGTTGATTGCAAACTGTTCCTTAAGCTTTGGAGTTATACATAGTTAATAAAATATTCATTTTTTTTGTCCAAATTTGACTAGCTATTCATGATTTCTCTTAATTGAACGCCATTTCTCTACTTTCCCCTATCCATTTTATGTATTTACGAGGTCATGAAAGAGTGACGTCATTACCCCGGTATCCTGGATTTTTTTTCTGTGTGCTTACTTTACAGTTATGATTACGGTTAAATTTATACAGATACTAAAGATGATGAATCAGCTTTAGAATTTTTACTATTAAAAAATAAAATAAAAAGTTGAGGCGAAAAAATTAAAACTCCCTTAAGATATCGCCATTCCCCCGGTCTCCCCTATCCATCACTATGCATTTAAGGATTAAAACCTTTCGTATGATTCCTCATTCATTGTTGTCCGTTTTGAATGTGCGTAGAATAATTATCTAATATGTTATTTCTTATGCTAATATAACAGGTTTTAAAAACTGACCTTTTGTTTAACCCGGGAGAACTCGCTGCATGAGATTTTCTCTCACAGTCGTACTTTTTTAAGACTCTTATTTAACTCATTTTTCATTTTAATTAAAATTTCAAAATGTTTTACAATTATTTTACCTATTTTGTGAATAAAAGTACTAAGCCAAACAAAAATGTTGATATTATATGAATGTAAAGTAAAAGAAAAGCAATTGGGCTTTCTCACTAGCGAGTTCTCCCGGGTTAATATTCTAAATAAAAACACAGAGAAACTAAATAAATCTTCTGTATAAAAACACAGTCTGTCTCAAAAAGATTGAAAAGAATTTTCTTTTTAACATGTTAGTTACATAACAATGCTAACTTTAAAAAAAATTAAAGGATGAATGAAGATTATATTGGTCCTGTAAATAATTTTCAAAAATTGCAGCTTTAAGGTTTTATACGGCTTCTGGGCATATAATTTATACTTAGAAAACATTTCTCCAAGCTTAGTACCTCCCCTCCCCCACCAACTTTTTGAATTTATAAATTCCACAATATAGTTTAACAAGAAAATGTATATACAGGGTGTTCATAAAACAGTGTCCCAGTATAATTGTAAGCGTTGTTGGTTGATTGGTTGGTTGTTTGAATTTTATGGCACAAAGTCCCCATAGGGACATGCTGCGCCAAGAATAATTTAAGGAGTAAAACATGGTTAAAAATTAAAAGACTATCAGAGATATAGGAGTGAAAAAACAAAGTAAAATGAAGAAAGCAATATGATGATACATGTAATTAAAATAATGCACAAGAAAAGCGACAATACACAAGGTTTTTAAAGTCAAAAAATAGTTACAAGACAATAATATTTAAATCAAAAAATTCTAAAAGCTCTAAAATTATGAAAAGTTATAATTAGTCCAAGAAATAAAGCATAAAATGTTATATAATACTTCATTAAAAACAAAGTTAGAATCAAAATTTTAAAACGATATAAAGTTTAACTTCGAAAACAGTATTATTGTCGTCATTATCCGAGTCATAACTACAAGAGTCAATAGCCTCTTCTGCATAGTTGAGCAGCTGTTTGTGATCTTTAATATTAGTGATAGCTGGGCTAAGACATGATTTATTGCCTTTTCTCTTCACAGTTTTCCACTGTGAAGAGATTTGAGTTGGAGGTGTCTTTCTTTCTTTTTGCGCACAAGTTTCTTCATTTTCTTTCTGAACAATAGGTTTCACACATTTGCTTTTATCTGGAGCTGGCGTTTGTTTAGTCTTATGTTCGCTTGATATTTTTGATTGAACTGATGATGTTCGGCGAGAATTTAGTTTCTGTAATGGTATTGGAGATGAAGAAGCCTTAGTTTCAGTCTGATGATTAGATGAATTTTTGTATCCAACTGGAGATTTTTGTGACTGAGTAAGTCGATATTCTATTGTAGCAGGTTCTGAGGATGGTAGCCAACATTCTAATAATGCGGTAGCATAGCATTTACTACCACAACAGACATCACGAGTTTCTCTATTTGAAGTGCTGATTGATTGTGTAGTAGCGGAATTAATTGGCGGAAAAGGAGAGTCTGTCTGGGTGCTTATGTGCCTTATGGGTTTCGATTGTTGTCTCAGTAAACTAGAGTAAGAAACCCCGACAGACGGGGTTCTAGACTCAACAAGTTTACGAACTTCAGGATAGGAAATTTTTGGGGTTATTTTAATTGCAAGTATTTTTTTTTCACGGATCCAGTTTGGATATGAACGGGAGTATGCTGGATGATCATCCTTACAATTTATGCAGCGTTCGGATTTTTCCTAGGATTTACCGTCGTGGTCGGCTTCTGGACAACGAGGGCAGGTAACAGTACCACGACACGTATTATCGGTATGTCCATATCGAAGATATTTGAAACAGCGGAGAGGATTTGAGATATAAGGCCGGACAGGACAGCTTAGGTAAGCTGCTTTAATTCTAGTAGGTAGAGTAGAAGTATTGAAAGTCACAATGATGTGCTTTGTGGGAAGCACTTTCTCATTCCGACGAATTTTTATACGGCGTACATCGATGACAGATTGATCTTTTACATTTTCTAAAAGTTCTTCTTTTGTAGACATTAAAAGGTCAGGTTCCGATATTACACCACGGCAAGTATTCAGAGTTTATGTGCTTCAACAGAAACATAGAAAAGTCCTATTGTATTAGAGTTTGAAAGAAATTGAGATTGGCTGGCTGAAGAGACCTCAACAAGCATTTCTCCAGAATGCAGTTTTTTAAGTGAACAATTGTCACCAAATACAGAATTCAATGTTTTTGCAATAAGAAAAAGTGAAGTTCTCTTAAAAGAACTATGATAGAGGCTATCAGTATGCTTAATAATAAAAAATCGATTGAATGAAATATTCTTTACATTTTGTTGCTCTCCACATGGGAGAGATTTAGTAGGAAATGAAATTATTCCATCCATATTAGAAAAGATAATAATTCAGACCCCGGCAGCACCACCCCCTACCGAGCCCAACAAGTGGATGCACAGTTGTGCACCAGTGCTAACCAGGGCCCATACGGTCACAAGACATTCCTATGCCAGTCTCCACCCTTAACAAGATGGCTAGTAAATGCACGCTCACTTGATCCCCAGCCAGTGACAAGTCAGCTGACCAGCCGATTGATGCATACAGGACCAATATGCACCTCCCATCTACCAGAAGCAGAGGGCAAAGCAGTGTGTTGGTTTCCCTCAACTGCCAGGATCCCCCTTTTCCAGGGACATGGGTCGCCATGTGGGTGGTTTAAAATTCTCCATGAGTCGACATAGATTATGATATCGACTCATACAGAATTGCCCTCACCTCCGAAGAGGAAACCACAACGAGAGTGAAACAAAGAGAAATAAGAGGAAGAAGGAAAAGAGAAAGATCGCTCAGGTGCCCGGGGTTGCGATGCCCGTCAATACCTAAATAAGGTATCCCCTGGGGGATGTAAGCATTGTAGTGTGTTGGTTCAAGCTCACAAATAAAGAGTAACTCAGAGTTTTAGATAAGCACATGCGCGAGTACTGCTTTGTTATTGACTCGCTTGCGGTGCCCCATACGCAAAATGGCGACTTCTGAGCGGAAAGCGTTTTTGCTGGGCTAATGTTTTAAAAGCCATTAGAGCCATGCGATTTTTTAATTTGGGACTTTATAAAAGACCGTGTATACGTTCCGCTGCTACCTAATGATTTGCCAGAGTAGAGACACAGAATGGAAGAGGCTATTGCTTCCCTGACTCCGGACTTTTAACCGAACTATAGGAAGAATTGTACTTTAGGTCGGATGTGTGGAGTATAAATAAATTTACACTTATTTAACATTTGTAAGAAAACCTAGGTCAGTTTATCTTCAATGTAATGTATGATTTGTTGTAAATAGTCTAAATTAAACTGTTATAATATACTATTAAACTGGGACTTTTTTTATAGACACTCAATATTTGCACATGAATGAGTACACAGGTATATTCTCAATTCTATATAAAAAAAAATATTGATACTATAATTATAATAAGACTTTATCTTAATTGCACTGAAATGTGAAAAAATATTCTTTTATTTTGGGTTTCGGAAAGAATACGTTGTTATCGGGTCAAATAGAATTTTCGACATCGGATCTTGGTTCTCTTATGCATAACAATACAGAATTCTCACATCTGAAACAATCCCTTGAAGTTTGTTTTATTATTTTATATTTATTAACTTGTTAAAAAGTAATTGCAATTAAATAACTGTTTAATGGCAATAAATTGTTGTTACCGAACAATAGAATAAAAAAAAACTAAATAATAAAAATGTTTACATATAAATAATGAATGCACAGTCAACTGATAAATTATGTCTGTAGCCATTCAGTCTTTATTTGTGCTACTTAGGGGAAAGTAGGGTAATGACGCTCAGAAAAGTAATCCTGCTCACCCAATATCTCTAAACAGAATAGAATTGAAAACTTGCGATCTGTACCGGCACCTAGCGATCTTCATCGTAAGTTCCCAATAAGGATATAGTGACCGTCAGAATGAAAGTATTTTTGTGTCCTCACGTTATTAGTTTGCAGTTGTTTTATTATAAAATTCTACAACATCTAACTTAAAGGTAAATGTATATATTTATTTTCAAATGTTTATTCACTCATTATGTCTACAAAATATATACATTTAGCTGTACTTTCATGCTTTTATTTATTTATCTAGTGCGTTATTATGCCAACTATAATGCATTAAAATCCAACATGGCTATGAAAGACAATGGCACTCACGTGGAATACGAAGCAGTTTTGCCAGTGGGCTACTTTTTTAAAATTCAAATTTCTTTATTTCCACAACTTTTTTGAAATGGTAAAATTGCCCTTGTTTTCGCCTTAATTATTATGTCATTAAACAAGGTCCATTTTACGATTTCAAAAAATTGGTGACAATCAAAAAACCTGAAATAAAAAATATATGGAGACATAAATCTGCTGTTTTTGCGGAGAATTCGGGTGAGATAACGAAACGTGGTTACGCTGCGCACTATGTGAAAAATGGTCTCATAAAATCTGATGTGGAGTGAAATTGCCCACACAACTACGTATGTGACTTTTATCATACTTAAATGTTGTAATCAAATTTGAGCCTCATTACTCTACCATGTCGGGCATTACCGCTCAATGCATGGTTAATTATGTAAAACGATAAAAAAAATTATGCAAATTAGTTGATTGCAAATTGTCCCTTGTGCTTTGGAGTTATACTTCATGAAGAAAATATTGATTTTTTGTATAAATTTTACTAGCTATTCTTGTTTTCCCTTAAGTGAGTGGCATTACACTACTTTCCCCTACTGGGATTGTAAATTTCTTTCATAGTGCACTATTGCACTATCACTGCTTTATAAGGCAAATCTCATTTTCAATTTCAAAGTGTAATCTTGTTTATTTATAATTTTTTTGATAAAACCTATTTTCAGATAATAATGTGCTTTGTCCGTGTACAGAAAATAAATAACTTTTATATTCAAGATACAGGAGCGGAAAAAACTTTAGTGTGAACTTCTTAGCCATTGAGAACGTAGTAATACAGTACAAATGCTGTCTTTATAAAATATATATTTTTTAATAACTGTGAAATAATGATGAACGTAAAGATCACAGCTTTAGATTCGTAGACATTATACGGTAGACCGGGGGAATGCCGCCACCTTAAGGGAATTTAATTTTTTCACTTTTTAAAAATGTTTATTTTTAAAAGGTAAAAATTCTAAAGCTGAATCATGATATTTAGTATCTGTATAAATTTAATTATAACTGTAACACAAGCACACATAATAAATTCTTTCAACCTCTGCACAGTGGCGGGATTACTCAGGATACAGGAATAATTCCGACACTGTATCGGGGTAATGATGCCACTCTTTAATGAACTAGTAAATACATCAAATGGATACTAGGAAACACATAACCTACTAAAAATATTTAGAAAGGAATGTAATTTAGCAGTATAATAAATCTATCTTAAAGAACATTGTAATTATACATTAATGTTAAGTTAACAATTTAACTCAAATCGAAAAAGTCACAAATATAAATCTCTGGTGACTCAGATCCAGTACATTCAAATGAGCTTATTTCTTAGTCGATTTGCATCTAAACCAATGTTCGTTTCAACCATTTTAACAACAAATACGTCACCCAACGTCTTTTGAACGGATGTCAAACGTATAATCATATTCGTAGTCATCACAAATATTTTGATCGTCGTTAGCATCATCAGATATTCTTTGAAGGCTGCATTTTCTTAGCTGCACCCTCCCTTTTTTCTGCATCACTTTATCCTTTTTTTGAACTTTTTTTTTATTGATTCATGCTCAAAAGTTTTGAAGCAGCTTTTAGCTGTGCTTGTTTATTTTTTGATTTATTTTCCTTGCTTTTAGCGGTTGATTTTTCTTCATTGGAATTCCTGTTAGTATTGTAGAGTGGCTGTTTCTGGTTACATTTTGCCACCTTGGCCATGGTGGCGAGATTACCCCGGGAGGACTATGTGGCGAAAATCTCCAAGCAAAGCCGAAAGAAAAACAAACTTGTTCAACACATTGCATCAAAATGTCGGCGAATGCATGTACAGGGTGTCCATAATCAAACGACCCCACTTTAAAGTTGTCTACAGAATAAACTATTGGTCAGAAAGTTGTGAAATTTTGTGAAAGACATTATAAAGGGATGGGAATTTGTTAATGCGAAAAAAATGTAGTTCAAAATTTCGCCTCCAGAGGGTGGTTTTTAATGAATTACACATTTACCCACCGTCCACTTAATACTAGGCATGAGCTCTCACAAAAAATGGATGCTGTAGTAGGTGGATTTTTTTCTGAGTTTGTACGATCTATTCAGTTCGAACACCAATAATTTTTTAAATTATTTACGCTTTATTTTCTCAGATTAAATGAGACAAAGATACAGACCCCCCCCCCCTGAAATATATTCAGGGGGCGGTGACTTAGCATCATTTACAATAGTTTACAAATTATATTACAACAAAACATTTTCAACAGAACATTTTTTACTAATTCAAAAATTTTGAATTCACGCCAGGAAATTTTAGTATTTCTTTTTGCTTTTTTAATTTAGGATATTACGCGATTATATAAAGCAAAAATTATTCTTTCAGAATTTCAAGTTAGAATTATAAATTTCTGAATTTAAAAAAGTCCAAACTGACAATTGTATCTGGAATCGTCTGGTAAAATATCGCCGAAAGAATGTGAAATCTTACAATATAAAAATGCAAATAAATTTCTGTCGACGTCTCGCAGCAGCTGTTATAAAATTTAGAAACTTACGCGGAGATTTTGTTTTCAATGTGCCTGCTATTGGTAATCAGAATACTGTTACGTTTACCAAACCGAGCTTTGATAGTAAAATTGTTTTTCCAAAACGGTAATTCCGCATTAGTTGCTCTATGGAAATCTCAAACTTTGAAGGGGATGCGGAAAGGTCCATTGACTGTTAAAAATCTTCGATTAATGGTAGCCAAATTTAAAGAAAGAGGATCGTTGAATGTTCGTTCTGGAAGAGGAAGAAAACCTGTATCCTCAGAAGAAATAGAGAGAGCTGCGCTTCAGGTGGAACAGAACAAAGCTTCCAACGTACAGGCTAGTACCAGTGTCCGTCATGTGGCAGAAGCATTGGATATGCCTCGTTCGACTGTCCAAAAGATCATACTGATTATCCTCCGGTATTATCCGTACAAGCTTCAATTTGTGTAAGAGTTGCTTCCACATGATTTCAGGACTCGACACCGATTCTCACTTCAGTTTCTTGCTCACATTAAGGTTGATTCAGAATGGCCATGGAATATCCTCTCGACAGAAGAAGCGCATTTTCATTTGGACGGTTCAGTGAATACTCGCAATTGCCTAATTTGGGAACCAGAAAATATGCGTTCAGTCTTACAAGTTCCGTTGCATTCACCAAAATTGACGGTGTGGTCAAGGTTTTCTGCATCGTTTATTGTCAGCCCATATTTCTTCGAGAAATTAAGTGATAGAGGTCCAATAACATTCTCGATCACCGTAACAGAGGTCCCCCCAGGGGAATACCTTCTTTAGGTATTTACGGGCTTCGCGACCCCGGGTTCCCGAGCGATCTTTCTCCTCTTCTGTTTTCTTCTCTTTTTAGTTGCCTATCCCTTTTTCTTTGTTTCACACTTTTTAATCTTCTTTTTTCAGTTTCTTATCCCTCTTTGTTCTTGTTCATGTTTTTTACTGACCATTTTGTTCAAATTGTTATTTGTTCTACTAACATTGTTCTTGTTCTTTTGTTTAAAAAAAAAAAAGGAAAAAAAAATTTAAATATTGAAAAAAGACAAAAAATACACCTTGTTTCTAAGTTCTCACCCACATCACTTTTTCTTTTTTACAATAGTGGATTTTTTTATTTTCACGTGAGACACTCTGGGTGTTGAGGTTTTTTAATCTCATCGCCTCGTTTCTACCTCTTTAGGCTGATCTCGAGTCCCAGAGTGCAGGGCATCTCCGAATTCCGGTTCCGTGATCGGTGGGCGCCGTACTTGTATGGCGGTGGTTAGGAATGCACTGGGCGACTGGTGTCCTTTCGACGTAAGGGCGATGTAGGTTGGACAGAGCTGTAAAGGCTTACCTACGACAACCGAGTTCCACTGTGAAAGAACTAGAGTTTGGAGATGCTATCGAGTTTAATCCAACGTTCGAAAAACGTGGAAGTTTGTTGATAGTTTTCACCCTTTTGAGACCTGCGCCTAAAGTAACGGTAAGAAGAAGGGTCGGTGACCAGGCCCGATGCCTGGCGTTTCATATATTTAACTCTCATTATGGCTACAATTATAGGGAAAAAAACAAGCGATGTGGAAGCCCCACAAATAACTAATGTGATGAGTACCTCGTTAGCTTCTTGTTCAGAAGCTAATAATCAGAGCCAAACTAAATTGGTGCAAAATTCTTGGGCAGATAGAGCAGAAGCTGCCACTGGAAAAATAGAAGAATCAAATGTCTCCTGCAATGCTAATAAATCTTGCAAAGCAGATGAAAAGTTTTTTGTAGTTCAACGACAAGAAGGGAGTTTTGATCACACATCTCCCTTCTTGATACATAAATCTATCCACGGTTTGGTTGGTGAACCAAAAAATATAAAAAAACTACGATCTGGTGAACTTCTTGTGGAGGTTAATAATAGCCAACAAGCAGCCAATTTAAGAAAATGCACACATTTTGCAAATATTCCTATCTCTGTATCTCCTCACAGAACGCTAAATACATCTCGGGGAGTGATATCAGAATCTGATCTCTTGCATCTTTCTGAAGATGAAATACTGGAAAACTTAGGGGAACAAAGCGTCATAGAAGTTAGACGAATAAAAATTTATCGTAAAGACGAACAAATGCCGGCTAACCAAGTACAAATACCTACCAAGCACATTATACTTACCTTCAACACGCCCAACTTACCAAAATATATAAAAGCCGGATATTTATCATGTTTCGTCAGACCATATGTACCAAACCCACTGCGTTGTTTTAATTGTCAACGCTTTGGGCACTCAAAAACCTCATGCCGAGGTAAGGCCACCTGTGGTCGGTGCAGTGCAGTTGGCCACGACAGTGCGCAATGTAATGCTCCACCGTGTTGTGTCAACTGCAAGAAAGATCATCCATCTTACGCTAAATCTTGTGAAAAATGGAAAAAAGATAAAGAGATACAGACCATACGCACAAAGGACAACATATCGTACCCTGAAGCCAGAAAAATTGTTGAATCAAGGACACCGACAGTTGGTGTGTCATACGCTGCTGCCTTGTCTAAAACTGTCCATAAAACTTATCAATCTATTGCAACTCAAACAGAACTCGTCACTAAACCTAATTGCCAACATAATCAAAAAGATAACTACCTGTCTAATAATTCTGGTAAGACGAATAGATCAACACAATCTCCTCCTCCTAAGTCACCTAAGTCTGATCCTCCTAAACCACCACAAAATGTCTCTGTAAAATCATCATAATCTGTTATTTCTAAACTTCCACTCCATAAAAGAGGTTCTCAAAATGCAACTAAAACACCATCTGTGAAACCAAGCCGTAAATCTGATGCCGAAAAATGTAACCTACCAACAATTAAAGCCACCTTGTCATCTGAAAATTCAGGTAAAAAGAAAAAGAATAAAACATCCAAAAATGAAACTCAATCAAAACAAAATGATAAAATGGAGGATGATGATTCTCTAGCTCTTCACCCAGAACCGGATGAAGAATTTAACGATGGAGATAGTATGACTATCTCCGAATAAAATTACGCAGGTAGTAAAAAAAAAAAGAAACTCACTCATGTCTAATATTATCTCTTGGAACTGCCGTGGTTATCATAATAAACATGACGAAATCCGTAATATTCTATCCGACCATCAACCTTTATGTTTAGCTCTGCAGGAAACCCATCTAAAACCCACTGACAAAGCAAAATTGCGCACCTATGCTACATGCAGAAAAGATTTTACAGGTAATGATAGGGACACTGGTGGAGTGGCTCTTTTCATCTCTCGCAATTTACCCCATACTCATATTAACTTAAAAACAAACTTACAAGCTGTTGCAGTCCGTGTATATGTAAAACGTCTCATTACAATCTGTACTGTTTATTTACCACCCCACCAAATAATTCAGTCAGCACTACTTGATGATCTCCTTCTCCAACTCCCCACTCCTTTCATCATTGTTGGAGATTTTAATGCTCATAGCCAACAGTGGGGTAGTTGTGACACTAATCAACGTGGTGATATTATAGAGAAATTAATTTCCGACAATGGCTTATGCCTACTCAATAATGGTGATCATACTTATTTCCATGAACCAACCCGCACCTTTCATGCAATAGATCTCACTATCTGCTCTGCATCTATCTATCCTTATTGGAACTTCTGGGTCTCTAATGACCTACACGGCAGTGACCATTTTCCAACATTTATCTCACAGACTACTCCTCACAGGGATTCTAATAATTGCTTTCATCGCTATGTCTATGACAGAGCCAATTGGCCAACTTTTACAGACCTTGCTAAAATCACTAGGGATATGATAGAAGGTGATATTGACGATGCGCTTGATAATATCACCCATTGTATTATCAATGCTGCAGATATTAGCATTCCTAAATCACTTTCTACCCCAAAACACAGGAAACCATGGTGGAATGATCATTGTCAAAAGGCAAAAAAAAGTCAACAGAAGGCATGGGGCATCTTCCGGAGGTATCCCAATAATGCTAATTATATTGCATACAAAAAAGCAAAGGCTGATGCTAGAAGAGTGCGCCGCAAAAGCCAACGTGAATCCTGGATGCAATACATCTCCACAATAAATTGTAATACCTCAAGTAAAGTTCTTTGGAAAAAAGTGAAAAATTGTATGGGTTCATATTCTGAAAACCACATCTCAATTTTAAAACACAATGGCCAAACCATAGCATCTCCAAAAAACATTTCTGAAACAATAGCAAGTACCCTCGCATCTAATTCTAGTTCTGATTCTTACCCAGAACCTTTTTTATCATACAAAAGGCAAATGGAAACTACGAACATCAATTTTAATTCATGCCACTCTTATGATTACAACCTTCCTTTCACTATTTCAGAACTCTTAAAATGTTTACAAAACAGTCATTTATCTGCTCCAGGTCATGATGGCATCACATATACCATGCTGAAACATCTCTGCAGGACTTCTCTAAATAACCTTCTGGCTTATTACAATAGAATCTGGATGGAACAAGCTTTTCCCAATGCCTGGCGTAAAGCCATTGTTATCCCTTTTCCAAAACCAGGGAAGGATTGCAGCGATCCAAATAATTACAGACCAATCGCACTCTCTAGTTGCCTTTGCAAACTTTTAGAAAAAATGATTAATTGCCGTCTGGTCCATATTTTAGAATCAAATAATTTCCTTGCAGCTTTCCAAAGCGGATTTCGACGAGGTAGGTCCACTATTGATAACCTCATTCTCTTAGAATCTCATATACGGACTGCTTTTTTAAAGAGAAACCATCTGGTCGCAGTGTTTTTTGACATGCTGAAAGCATATGACAAGACATGGAGGTACGGTATCCTTCGCGATCTTTTTAACTTGGACTTTCGTGGTAACCTCCCGATTTTTATTAAGAATTTCCTCGCCATTCGTATTTTTCAAGTTCGAATTGGCGGGATGCTCTCCAGTTTTTATATACAAGAAGAGGGTGTACCTCAGGGTAGTGTTCTGAGTGTCACCCTCTTTGCTATCAAGATAAATGGCATCCTTGACCAGTTCCCCCCATGTGTTCAGGGGCCCCTATGTTGATGATTTTAAAATTTTATGTAAAGGACAGGACATGCGTTTTATTGAGAGGCAATTACAGTTAGCTATCAACCGTATTATTCAATGGACAAATAAAAATGGTTTTATTATATCTCAGGAAAAAACTTCTTGTGTACATTTCTGTAGACGTAGGGATCTGCATCCAGACCCTGAAATTTTTATTGGTTCTTATCAAATTTGTGTTGTTGACTGCGTCCGTTTTTTGGGCGTGTATTTTGACAAAAAACTTACTTTCTTACCACATATTTTACAGTTGCGGAAAAAATGTGAACAATCCCTTAATTTAATTAAGGTGCTTTCGAACACATCTTGGGGAGCAGACCGTGGTTCTCTCCTTAAAATTTATCGTTCTATTATACGTTCCAAAATTGACTATGCTTGCCAGGTCTATGGTTCGTCCTGCATTTCCAATCTTAAAAAACTTGACACTGTGCACCATAGCGCACTCCGTGTCTGCTCTGGTGCATTTCGTACATCGCCAGTTTTAAGTCTGTATGTTGACTGTAATGAGCCAGCATTGCATCATATTCGGGAAAAGCTTTCATTAGAATTGTACTATCGTATTCTTTCACACAATGATCATCCACTTCATACAGATATTTTAAATACAGACAATGATATGCTTTATCAGCACCGACCATCCTGCATACCATCATTTGGAGTCAGAGTGAGAAACGCTATTAACAATAGCAATCTAAGCAATATCGAGGTGAGCCCATGCCCATTGCACAAGTTCCCACCTTGGAAAACTCATAATATTACAACCCTCCATCCTTTTAAAGATTATGACAAAAAGAACTTAGCACCTACTGTCTTTCAACAGTTATTTGCTGGACACCGCTCTAATTACAATAACTATACTGATATTTATACTGATGGATCAAAGTGTAGAGATAATGTTGGTTGTGGTGTTTTCTTTGATAATACCACTTTCAGTTATCAGCTGCACCCTTCTATTTCTGTGTTTACGGCCGAATTAATAGCAATTGAGAGAGCCATGTTGCACATTTCTCATCATCATAAGACTTTTTTCATCATTTATACTGACTCCAAAAGCTCTATTGAGGCAATAAAATCATTTAATAAGCACCCCTTTGTCTCAGCCATCTTGGATCTTTATAATAAACTGATAAGACGTGGTTTTAACATTTTATTTTGCTGGGTACCTGGGCACATGGGTATCCCTGGAAATGAGAAGGCTGATGAGGCAGCAAAACGTGCTCTGAATCCGTTACAACATAAAATTCCATTCTCAGACGTTAAACTACTCATAAAACACTTTATTCATAATAATTGGCAAGAAAGTTGGGATTCAGAATGTAATAATAAACTGCACCACATTAAACCAACAATCACGACCTGGGCTTCGAGTTATCCAAGGAAAGCAGATGTTCTTCTTACCCGTCTGAGAATTGGACATTCAAGGATCACTCATAAACATCTTTTACTTCGGGAGGATCCACCCATGTGTCCACATTGTCATTTTGATTACCTGACCATTCATCATGTTTTAACTGACTGTCCGGGCCTACGGCACCTGTATAGAATTTACTTTAATTCATCATCACCAATCTTGACAAACCTCATTGGGGAAACACCTCATGGGGCACTCTTTACCTTTTTAAAACATGCGAGATTTTATTTTGAAATATGATTTTTATTGTTTCATTGGTTACACGACCTAGTTTTATCTTTTACACTTTGGGGACATCTGGATGGGAACCCCATCCAGGATGCTCTTGCGTTGAATCACTTTTAACTTTTTTACGCTACTATTTTTAATTAAAAAAAATTTTTTTTTACTCTTCTACACGTCTATGTCTACATCTGGATGGGTGTCCCATCCAGAGTGCTCTTCTGATTTCTGCCTTTTACTTACATTGTGTTTTTTTTAGTCTGTTTTTTTTTGGCGCAGCATGTCCTCTAAGGGATTTTGCGCCATAAAACCCTATACAACCAACCAACCAACCGTAACAGAGGTAGGAACATAGTATACGTTTACATAATGTAAACGTTTAGTTTTCATTAAATAGTTTCTACGATCTGGGAGAAAGCTAGTATGATGCTATTTAAGTTCAAAGACATATGAAAAGATATCTTTTACTATTACCACATAAGTAAAAGACAGTCTTTCCAATATAGCTCTATATCAGTGGCGTGGCGTGAAAATTTTCGGTGGTCATCGCAAGTATTTTTAAGTTTGTGGTGAAAAATTATTAACTCTAAAATTCAATGGTTGAATGTTCAATAAAGAAACTTTAAATCTTACCTTCACTTATACATGAACTCCAAATGTTCTGCTAAAACTGGATCGTAGAGTTTTAAAAGCTTATTAAGAGTTTTAAAATATTGCTTGGTCATCGCGCATCCAGCGATGACCGGACGCCACGCCACTGCTCTATATATTAGTGAAAGTATATACAAAACTTGCAACAGTAATTTTTTCTTTACTACATGATAGGCATTTCCTGATTAAATAAACAAAGATGAACATATTGCAACGCTGGTAGTTTTTAAAACATAATTCAAAAACCACTTAGCGGAATTAGTTGTAATTTTAGATATTTAAATCGTCTAGAAATCGATTTCTGTTTTAAAAAATCATAGGTATTCACGGACTTATCCCCGGGTACCCGAGCGATCTTTCTCTTTTCCTTTTCCTCTTATTTCTCTTGACTTTCTTTATTCTTTGCTTCACTCTCATTGTGGTTTCCTCTTTGGAGGTGAGGGAAATTCTGCATGAACCGATATCACCCTGTCTATATTGACCTATGGAGAATTGTAAACCACTCACGTGTTTGCCGTGCGTGGCGACCCGTGTCCCTGGAAAGGAGGATCCTGGCAGTTGAGGAAAACCAACACACTGCTTTGGCCTCTGCTTCAGGCAGACGGGAGGTGCATATTGGTCCCGTATGCATCAATCGGCTGGTCAGCTGACTTGTCATTGGCTGGGGATCAAGTGAGCGAGTACTTACTAGCCATCCCGTTAAGGGTGGAGACTGACATATGATTATCTTGTGACCGTATTGGCCCTGGTTAGAACTGATGAAAGAACGTGCATCCCCTTGTTGGGCTCGGTAGTGGGTGGTTCGCCCGGGGTCTGAATTCTAGAAGGAGCATTCTTCGGGGAATCAAACAAGCCACAAACTTAATGAAATGTACACATTTTGCAAATATTCCCATCTCTGTAAGCCCGCATAGAACACTCAATACATCTCGTGGAGTTATTTCTGAACCCGACCTCTTGCATGTTACAGAATCAGAAATAGTAGATAATTTAAAAGAACAAAATGTTATTGCAGCCAGACGAATAAAATTCTTCCGCCGAGACGAACAAATACCAGCAAATCAAGTACAAATACCCACCAAGCACATTAAACTCACGTTTAACTCACCCAACTTACCCAAGTCAATAAAAGCAGGATATCTATCATGTTCTGTTAGACCGTACGTCCCAAATCCTCTACGCTGCTTTCAATGTCAACGTTTTGGGCATTCCAAAACAAATTGCCGTGGTAAAATCACATGTGGCCGGTTCAGTACAGTTGGCCATGAAAGTGTTGACTGTAAGGCACAGCCTGATTGCGTAAATTGTAAAAAAGAACACCCATCCTATTCTAAATCCTGTGAACAATGGAAAATGGAAAAAGAAATACAGACAATACGCACAAAAGAAAATATGTCGTACCCTGAAGCAAGAAAAATAGTTGAATCCAGGGCACCTAAAGTCGGTCTTTCATATGCAGCTGCTTTAACTAAAACTGTGAATAAAACTTATCAAAGTATTGGAAACCAAACAGATTCCCCTACTGAAAATAATTGCCAACCAAAACAAAAGGGAATTAACCCGTCTAATAATACTGGTAAGGTAAATAGTTCAACGCAATCTGTTCTTCCTAAGCCACCGAAATCAGTTTCTTCTAAGCCATCGAATACTGTTCCTTCTAAATCACCGCAACCAGAAACTGTCTCTTCTAAGTCAGCACAACCTAATTTTTGGAAACTTCCACTCCATAAAAGAGGCTCTCAAAATATCACTAAACCAACATCTTTAAAACCGGGTCATAGAACTGATGCAGAAAAACATAAACTACCAATAGGTAAATCCAGTGTCTCATCTGATAATACCACCAAAAAGAAAAAAAGTAAAACTTCCCATAATCAAACCCATACAAAACAACATGATAAAATGGAAGAGGATGATGCTTTAGCTCTTCACCCAGAACCGGATGAAAACTTTAACGATGGGGATAGTATGTCCACTGTCTCCGAGTAATATAACGCAGTTAATTTTATATAAGAAAAAAAATGACTAATATTATTTCGTGGAACTGCCGTGGATATCATAATAAACATAACGAGATCCGTAATATTCTCTCTGACCATCATCCATTATGTTTAGCACTTCAGGAAACTCATTTAAAACCCAATGACAATGCAAAATTACGTAATTTTGCTAGCTACCGTAAAGATTTTACTGGAAATGAAAGGGACACTGGTGGAGTGGCTCTTTTCATCCTTCGCAATTTACCCCATACTCATATTAATTTAAACACAAACTTACAAGCTATTGCAGTCCGTGTACATATAAAACAACTCATAACAATATGTACAATTTATTTACCTCCTAACCAAACTATTCAGTCAGCACATCTTGATAATCTCCTTCTCCAACTCCCTGCTCCATATGTCATTGTTGGAGATTTTAATGCACACAGCCAACTCTGGGGCAACCGTGATTCTAATCTACGTGGTGATACTACTGAAAAACTTATATCTGACAACGGCTTATGTCTGCTCAATAATGGTGATCACACTTATTTTCACGAGCCGACTCGTACTTTCCATGCAATAGATCTTGCAATTTGCTCACCATATCTTTATCCTTTCTGGAACTTCTGGGTCTCAAGTGACTTACATGGCAGTGACCACTTTCCCACTTTTATTACACTGACTACTCCTGTTGCGGATTGTAATAACTATACAAAACATTACATATATGACAGAGCCAACTGGTCATCATCATCTAACGTGATTGCGGGGAATATTAACAATGCACTTGATCATATAACTCAATGTATTATCAATGCTGCTGATTCCAGCATTTCAAAAACATCATCTAACCATAAAAACAGAAAACCATGGAGGAATAGCGATTGCCAAAGTGCAAAGAAAAAACAACAGAGGGCTTGGTGTCTCTTTCGGAGATACCTAAATAATAATAACTATATAGCATTTAAAAAAGCAAAGGCAGAAGCTAGACGAGTGCGACGCAAAAGCCAACGGGAGTCCTGGATTAATTATGCATCAAGCATAAACTCCAATACTTCAAGCAAAGAACTTTGGGTAAAAGTAAAAAAATGTAAGGGCCTTTACTCTGAAAATCATATTTCTATTTTAAAACATAACGGTCATACCATCACTTCTCCTAAGAACATTGCTGAGACAATAGGTAGTACCCTAGCATCTATTTCTAAATCAGACGCATATCCGGAGCCTTTTTTATCTTACAAAAGACAGACTGAAATGACCAGAATTAATTTTAATTCTCATAACTCATTTTCATACAATCAGCCATTTGTTATTTCAGAGCTTTTAAATTGTTTACAAGACAGTCACTTATCTTCTCCAGGTCACGATGGCATCACATACATCATGCTCAAACATCTCTCACATACTTCACTTAACAATCTGCTTTCTTTTTATAACAGGATTTGGACAGAACAGCTTTTTCCCAATGCTTGGTGCAGGGCTATCGTTATTCCTTTTCCTAAGCCAGGAAAAGATGCTACCAATCCAAATAATTACAGGCCGATCGCACTTACTAGCAGTCTTTTCAAATTGCTTGAAAAAATGGTCAACTGCCGCCTTGTTCCTGTTTTAGAAACCAACAATTGCCTTGCCGATTTTCAAAGTGGATTTCAACGTGGTAGGTCTACTATCGATAATTTGATTCATTTGGAAGATCACATCCGGACAGCGTTTTTAAAACGCAACCATTTGGTGTCAGTATTTTTTGATATGGCGAAAGCTTATGACAGAACCTGGCGTTATGGAATCCTTCGAGACCTTTTTAACTTGCTCTTTCGTGGGAACCTTCCAATTTTTATCAAAAACTTCCTAGCAATTCGACTTTTTCAAGTTCGGATTGGTGGAATTTTATCTAGTTTTTATGAACAAGAAGAGGGTGTACCTCAGGGCAGTGTCCTGCGTGTCACTCTCTTTGCAATCAAAATAAATAACATCCTGAATCAACTACCCCCTTCTGTGAAGGGAGATTTATACGTTGATGACTTCAGAATTATGTGTATGGGACAGGACACGCGTTTTATTGAGAGACAACTGCAAATTGCAATCAAAAATATTCTTAACTGAACAAATAAAAATGGTTTTATTATTTCCCATGACGAAACTTCCTGTGTGCATTTCTGTAGATGTAGGGGTCTGCATCCAGATCCCGAAATCTTTATTGGCTCTTCTCAAATCCCCGTTGTAGTCAATGTTCGTTATGTAGGCCTTTATTTTGATAACAAACTGACTTTTTTACCGCATGTTTTACAACTAAGGACAAAATGTGAAAAATCGCTTAATTTACTTAAAGTGCTTTCAAATACTTCTTGGAGAGCAGACCGTACATCTCTCCTCAAAATTTATCGTTCTGTAATCCGTTCAAAAATTGACTATGCTTGCCAGGTCTACGGTTCAACACGTAATTCTGTTCTTAATAGTCTTGACACTGTGCACCGTAGTGCCCTTCGTGTTTGCTCTGGTTCATTTCGTACATCACCAGTTTTAAGCTTGTATGTAGATTGTAATGAACCGTCACTCTATCAGATTCGCGAAAAACTCTCATTGATTCTGTATTACCGTCTCCTTTCGCATCATGTCCCCCAGGGGGATACCTTCTTTAGGTATTCACGGGCTTCGCAACCCCGGGTTCCTGAGCGATCTTTCTCTTTTCTTTTTCCTCTTTTTTCTCTTGCCTTTCTTTCCTCTTTGTTTCACTCTCATTGTGGTTTCCTCTTTGGAGGTGAGGGCAATTCTGCATGAGCCGATATCATCCTGTATATCGACTCATGGAGAATTGTAAACCACCCACGTGTTTGCCGTGCGTGGCGTCCCGTGTCCCTGGAAAGGGGGAACCTGGCAGTTGAGGGAAACCAACACACTGCTTTGGCCTCTTTTTCAGGTAGACGGGAGGTGCATATTGGTCCCGAATGCATCAATCGGCTGGTCAGCTGACTTGTCACTGGCTGGGGATCAAGTGAGCGAGCATTTACTAGCCATCTTGTTAAGGGTGGAGACTGGCATAGGAATGTCTTGTGACCGTATGGGCCCTGGTTAGCACTGGTGCACAATTGTGCATCCCCTTGTTGGGCTCGGTAGTGGGTGGTGCGGCCGGGGTCTGAATCATTATTTTTTTCTAACATGGATGGAAAAAACTCATTTTCTTCTAACTCTCTCCCATGTGGAGAGCAGCAAAATGAACCGAATTCTTCATTCACTCGTTTTTTTGTAATTAAACGCACTGATAGTCTCTCTGATAGTTCTTTTAAGAGAACTTCACCTTTTCTTATTGCAAAAACATTTCATTCTGTATTTGGTGACAACTGTTCACTTAAAAAACTGCGTTCTGGAGATTTGCTTGTTGAGGTCTCTTCAGCCAGCCAATCTCAGCTTCTTTCAAATGCTAATACAATAGGACCTTTCTATGTTTCTGTTACAGCACATCAAACTCTGAATACTTGCCGTGGTGTAATATCGGAACCAGACCTTTTACTGTCTACAAAAGAAGAACTTTTAGAAAATTTAAAAGACCAAAATGTCATCGATGTACGCCGTATAACAATTCGTCGGAATGAGAAAGTGCTTCCCACAAAGCACATCATTCTGACTTTCAATAGTCCTAATTTACCTACTAGAATTAAAGCAGCCTATCTAAGCTGTCCTGTCCAGCCTTATATTCCAATTCCTCTCCGTTGTTTCAAATGTCAACGATATGGTCATACCAACACTACTTGTCGTGGTACTGTTACCTGCCCTCGTTGTGCAGAAGTAGGCCACGACGGTAAATCTTGTAAAAAATCCGAACGCTGCATAAATTGTAAGGGTGATCATCCAGCATACTCCCGTTCTTGTCCTAACTGGATCCGTGAAAAAGAAATAATTGCTATTAAAATAACTGAAAAAATTTCCTATCCCAAAGCTCGTAAACTTGTTGAGTCTAGAACCCCGACTATCGGGGTTTCTTACTCTAGTATACTCAAACAACAACCAAAATCCGTAAGGCACATCAGTACCCAGACCGACTGCTCTTTTCCACCAAATAATACATCTATGACACATTCAACCAATACTTCACCTACAAAAACCCGGGACGTCTCTCTTGGTAGTAAATGCTATGGTACCCCATTATTGGAACGTTGGCTACCATCCTCAGAACCAGTTACAATAGAATATCAACTTACTCAGTCACAGAAATCTCCAGTTGGATCCAAAAAGTCATCTAATCATCAGACTGAAACTAAGGCTGCTTCATCTCCAGTTCTATCATTACAGAAACCTAATTCTCCCCGAACATCATCAGTTAAATCAAAAATATCTGCCGAACATAAGACTAAACAAACGCCAGCTCCAGATAAAAGCAAATCTGTGAAACCTATTGTTCGTCCAACTCCGAAAGCAAATGAAAAAACTTGTGCGCAAAAAGAAAGAAAGAAACCTCCAACTCAAATCTCTTCACAGTGGAAAACTGTGAAGAGAAAAGGCAATAAATCATGTCTCAGCCCAGCAATAACTAATATTAAAGATCACAAACAGCTGCTCAACTATGCAGAAGAGGCTATGGACTCTTGTAGTTATGACTCTGATAACGATGACAATAATACAGTTTTTTAAGTTATTCATCCTACGTAGCTTTATATCGTTTTAAAATTTTGAATTATAATTTCGTTCTTAAAGCAGTACTATATAACATTTTATGCTTTATTTCTTGAACATATAACTTTTCATTACTTTAGAGCTTTTAGAAATTTTTAATTTAAATATTCTTGTTTTTAACTATGTTTTAACTTTTAAAACCTTGTGTATTGTCGCTTTCCTTGTGCATTATTTTAATTACATGTATCATCACATCGCTTTCTTCATTTTACTTTGTTTTTTCACTTTTATATTTCTGACAGTATTTCGCTGTAACTTTTAATTTTTAACTATGTTTTACTCAACTTTTTCTTGGCGCAGCATGTCCCTACAGGGACTTTGTGCCATAAAACTCCAACCAACCAACCAACCAACCAACCTTTCGCATCATGGTCATCCACTTCATTCCCACTTGTTAAATACTGACAATGCCATGCTTTATCAGCATCGTCCATCTTGCATCCCATCTTTTGGTTTAAGAATAAGAAACGTTATTGACAATAGCCCTCTGAGTAATATCGAGGTGAGCTCATGTTACCCACATGTGCTACCTCCTTGGAAACCTCTTAATATTACTTCTCTCCACCCTTTTAAAGGATATGATAAAAATAATTTGGCTCCAATTATTTTCCAACAACTATTTGCTGCACATAGATCAAATTTCAACAGTTACACTGACATTTATACAGACGGTTCCAAAATGGGAGATAATGTTGGTTGCGGTGTTTTTTGTGAAAATACTTCTCTCAGCTACCGGCTGTATTCATCTACTTCTGTGTTTACAGCTGAACTGACCGCGATAGAGAGAGCCATGTTGCACATTTCTCGTCACCATAACACATCCTTCATCATTTTTACTGACTCAAATATTTCTATTGACGCAATAAAATCTTTTAAAAAACATCCTTTTGTCTCATCCATCTTAGATTTTTATAATAAATTGACAAGACGCGGCTATAATATTTTATTTTGCTGGGTAACTGGACACATGGGTATTCCTGGTAATGAGAAAGCAGATGAGGCGGCAAAACGTGCTCTTAATCCGCAACACCATAAAGTTCCTTTCTCAGACGTTAAACTACTTATAAAACACTTTATTCAGAATAATTGGCAAGAGAGTTGGGATTTAGAAAACAATAATAAACTGCATCGTATTAAACCAACAATCATAACCTGGCTTCCGATTTATCCAAGAAAAACTGATGTTATTCTGACTCGTCTGAGAATTCGACATTCAAGAATTACTCATAAACATCTATTACTTCGGGAGGACGCACCCATGTGTCCACATTGTCATTTTGATAACCTGACCGTCCATCATGTTTTATCTGACTGTCCGGGCCTCCGGCACTTATATAGATTTTATTTTAGCACATCATCACCAATCATGACAAACCTCCTTGGGGAAACACCTCATGGGGCACTCTTTACTTTTTTCAAACGCATTGGTTTTTATTTTGATATAGTTTTTTTATAGGCTTCATGTGTGGGACTTTCTTATCGACATCTGGATGGAGGGCCCATCCAGATAACTTGTTTACTTGGTTTTACTGGATTTCTTTTTTACATTTATTTCTACCCTTGTTTAACGACTACATCTGGATCGGTTACTCCATCCAGATGGCTTTTCTATTTTAACTCATATTTTTTTTTTCTCGGTGTCATTTGTTTACTCACTTCTTTTTTTTCGCCTTTGTTTGGCGCAGCATGTCCCGTTGGGGATTTTGCGCCATAAAACCCAATACAACCAACCAACCAACCGAATGGCTGTTTCCGTTTTTCATGGCACGGTTTTGTTTTAAAAATGTATTTAAGAATAATAATATACAGTGAAATACGCTTAACACGAAACTAGGGGGAGCGAAAAAATTTTCGTGTTAAAAGAATTTCGCGTTAAGAGATCCGTAAAAAAAGAACAAAACGTACAGTAGTGGAAAAAAAAGTAAACACCCCCTACTAACTCCTCAACAAATTATCGTAGACGAAAGTTACTGGTACCTGACGATTGGAAATAAAGTCTACTTTTAAATGACGTATATAAAATTTGCTTAGGGTGGCATCTACATATTAAAACGAATCCAAACTTCATTTTTTTCAATGGCAATACCCAATTTTAAGGAGATATTTCAAATCTTCCGTTCAAACTATGCCTAGACACCCAAATTTCAAGTCATTTGAATGATAAGTTTTTGAATTATAAACATTCAAAATTTAGTGCTTCTAATGTTAAATTATATTTCCATATTTTTATTTATAACTTCTGAAATTATGCTACTAATACTTTAATTTTTTGTGTAGCAATAACACTAATATACCCAAACATAAATATGTTGAATTTGCAATTTTTATAATTTTCTGATATGAATTGTGAATTATGAAATTAGTATTAAAAAAATTATGAATTGCAACCTACAATTTTTTTGATGGATTCAGATTTATTAAGTCTTGCTTTATGGAAATCCAAATTTTCACATTTTTCTTCCAAGTAGTTTTCAAATTATGCTTAAAAAACGGCAAAATGATGGTTTAAGGGGCCGTCTTTGATAGAAGTGACTAAATATTTTGAAATTTCTTATGCTATCCTGTAATCAAACAGGCGTAATTGACTGCTTAAGGTGCCTTGATCAAGAAGTGACTTTTCACGGTTAACAATCCAGTACCGAACTTCAATTTGGATACAGCCCTTAAAATACGCTCATTTAAAAATAATTAATTTCGCGGAAACCTTTGGTACGAATTGCATAAAAATTTGTTTTTAGACTAATTGAAGGGTGTTGAGTTCATTTAGGGGAGACCGGGGGAATGGCGACACCTTAAGAGAATTTAAATTTTTTCACCTCGAAAAAATGTTTTTTTTTAATAGTAAAAATTCTAAAGCTGAACCATCATCTTAAGTATCTGTATAAATTTAACCGTAATCATAACTGTAAAGTAAGCATACATAAAAAAAATATTTTTTAAACCTCTGCACAGTGGCGGGATTACCCAGGACACTGGGGTAATTCCGCCACTGTACCGGGGTAATGCCGCCACTCTTTAATGACCTAGTACATGCATCAAATGGATACTAGGAAACACAGAACCTACTGAAAATAGTTAGAAAGCAATGTAATTGAGCAAAATAATTGTTAAGCTTACAATTTACTTCATATTGCAAAAGTCACTCTGCTGAATCGGCTCCACTACTTTAAAATGAGGCCATTTCTCACCCGATTTGCATGGCGGCGGCATTACCCCGAAAGGACAATATGGCGGAAATCCCCAAGCAAAGCCGAAAGAAGAACCGAACTTGTTCAACACATTGCCTCAAAATGTCGGCGAATGCATGTAGATTACGGGTCATATTATCTTAAATACCTAATGTTACAATAAAAGGTGCTTATCTCTACTCATTTGAAGCTCCAAAATAATAAGCAACTAGATAAAAACTACATTTTTCACTAGAACAAACGAACGACGTACAGCAAAGTCACTCTCACTTTAGGCACTGTTTATATTGTTGGCCGCTATAGTGCAGGCACATTCACTATCTCAAACTGCCCTTAGTTTTTAAACTAGGTGGGGTGGCGCCATAACCCAGGTTGGCGGCATTCCCCCGGTCTCCCCTATGCTGTCAGAATTGTGTACTGCCAGTGAAAAAAACAAAGTTATGGTTCGTTTTAATATGTAGATAATAATTAGTGATTTAATATGTAGATCCCTAAGCAAATTTTATATACATTATTTAAAAGTAGACTTTATTTCCAATCGTTCGGTACCAGTAACTTTCTTCTACGATAATTTGTTGAGGAGTTAGTAGAAGGTGTTTACTTTTTTTTTTTCCACGACTGTACAAATATTTTCGACGTCGTCAAATTTTATTTCTATTTTCTGTTAAACTGCTAGTAATTTGCATTCATTAGGATAAAAAGCAAGTAAATAAATTGTTTTTTTGGGGAAAAGTCAGATATCTTTTCTTAACCCGGGAGAACTCGCTGCATGAGATTTTCTCTCACAGGCGTACTTTTTTAAGACTCTTATTTAAATCATTTTTCATTTTAATTAAAATTTCAAAATTTTTTTCAATTATTTTACCTATTTTGTGAATAAAAGTACTAAGCAAACCAAAAAAAGTTGATATTATATGAATGTAAATTAAAAGAAAAGCAATTGGGCATTCTCACTGGCGAGTTCTCCCGGGTTAAGTGTCTTTTTCAGCATTCAGATGTCTAGCTTGTTTGAACCAAATAAGCAAAGCTGTCTCTAAATCTTCGTGCTTAGCAGTACTCATACTTTTTTCTCTGGCCTTTAACATACTGTGCTCAAACCTTAACGTAGTGGGATCCTTGTTTTTTATTATTATGTATAAAGTAGAATTGACAATGCCAAACTCTTTGCAGATTTCTGTTTTCGTCCTTCTTTATCATCAGCTGCATTAAGCAGCTTTATCTTCATTTGAAGCGAAATAGCAGTTTGTTTTCGCACCAATTTCTTAGCCATTGAGCTAATAAAACATAAGCTAATTTACGAAAAACACGAATTCACTGATTTTCACTAAAATTCCTTCGTTTTAAAACAAAAATCACCAATTTCAACTCAAACTAACTAGTTCGAGAGTGAATTTTTTTCGTGTTAAACGATTTTTTTTTCGTGTTAAAAGACAAAAATGCATTAAATTGCATAGTATACTGTCCGGACAGCTGTATCATTTCGTGTTAAACGATTTTTTTTCATGTTAACGTTTTCGTGTTAAACGTATTTCACTGTAATAACAATAGACTGACGGGAAAAAATCCCAACACCCAGAAAGACTAGTGTTAGATAAATAAAATTTGGTAGACCTGTTTATACATCTGAAATTTGACATCTATTCAAATTTCGAGCTTCGCGCATAAGAGTGGCGCTGGTAGCGCCACTCAGAACTTGCAAGTCAGGTTTGCTTTAAATGCGTGCTGTAAAGTTCGTGAGCGTTATTTATCTTTGAAATTTGACGTATTGAGTTGATGCTAGCCAAAAATCCTTTTAAGACGACGAAGACGGCATTATCTATAGCTCACCGAGTTGCAACAAGGTCTTATAATAGGGCTACGGGAAGGTGGATTTTCTTTCCGCGATATTGCAGAAAGACTTGGCCGGAATGTAACCACTGTGCATGATTGTTGGGAGCAGTGGTCAAGAGATGAATCTGCCTCAAGAAAACCGGGTTCCGGGCGGCCACGTGGCGATACTGGGAGGGAAAACCGCCGTATTCGACGTACGGCTGTGGCGCATCGTACTGCGTCTGCGGAAGAAATTCGAGCTGCAGTTGGTACCACAGTGACACAAGGAACTGTTAGAAACCGGTTACTTCAAGGACAGCTCCGAGCCAGATGTCCTGTAGCGTGCATTCCACTGAGTCCAAGCCATTGCCGTTTCCGACGTCACTGGTGTCAAGTCAAAGCTTATTGCTGGACGGATAGTCCGAGTGCTACACGACCAAAATAAGGTGAAAACTGCAATTAGTGATAAGAATATACCGCTTGGTGAGTATCTACTTTATGTTAATTCAATGCATTTCAGACGGGGAGGCATCCCGAAAAGTCGCGGGTATTCAAGATGGCGACTGCACTGCAAATAGAAGCGTCTTAAATTTAGACACATATGGGACTGAAAAAGAATTTTAGGTGTCTTAATCTGAAAATTCAGACATTATAGATGTCTTAATTTAAGATACATAAGTGTCTTACTATGACCATGGTGTAAACGAACTGAGAATAATGTCTAAAATATCCGCAAACGTCTTATTTTAAGACACTTCATTGCTTTAAACGTGTCTTAATTTAAGACGGTTTGATTCTTCCGACGCTATAACCACCAGGGGGCACTAGCACTCCCAGTTGCGCATGCGTTTTAGATGTCTTCGTTCGAAGTGGTATACGTTGTAATTCAAACAAAGTTTGTTTTTATGTACGCGTGTATTTTAATTCGTTTTTTGCGAAATGTGAAGTACTGTGATTTTAATTCGTATTAACTTGGATTATTTATTTATTGAATAGGGGAGACCGGGGGAATGCCGCCAACCCGGGTTATGCCGCCACCCCACCTAGTTTAAAAACTAAGGGCAGTTTGAGATAGTGAATGTGCCTGCACTATAGCGGCCAAAAATATAAACAGTGCCTAAAGTGAGAGTGACTTTGCTGTACGTCGTTCGTTTGTTCTAGTGAAAAATGTAATTTTCATCTAGTTGCTTATTATTTTGGAGCTTCAAATGAGTAGAGATAAGCACCTTTTATTGTAAAATTAGGTATTTAAGATAATATGACCCGTAATCTACATGCATTCGCCGACATTTTGATGCAATGTGTTGAACAAGTTTGGTTTTTCTTTCGGCTTTGCTTGGGGATTTCCGCCATATTGTCCTCTCGGGGTAATGCCGCCGCCATGCAAATCGGGTGAGAAATGGCCTCATTTTAATGTAGTGGAGCCGATTCAGCAGAGTGACTTTTTCAATATGAAGTAAATTGTAAGCTTAACAATTATTTTGCTCAATTACATTGCTTTCTAACTATTTTCAGTAGGTTGTGTGTTTCCTAGTATCCATTTGATGCATGTACTAGGTCATTAAAGAGTGGCGGCATTACCCCGGTACACTGGCGGAATTACCCCAGTGTCCTGGGTAATCCCGGCACCGTGCAAAGGTTTATAAAAATATTTTTTATGTATGCTTACTTTACAGTTATGATTACGGTTAAATTTATACAGATACTAAAGATGATGATTCAGCTTTAGAATTTTTACTATTAAAAAATAAACATTTTTTCGAGGTGAAAAAATTTAAATTCCCTTAAGGTGTCGCCATTCCCCCGGTCTCCCCTACATACATCTGACGTGTGTGCTCGCCATCAAATGTCTCTTAGAAGCTGTCGTCGATACAAGGGCGGGATAGACACACAACAGAAGTAGACGACGGTTGAAGATTACACCCGGAAATTCTACAAAGCGTGTGCAATGGGCTTAGTGTTAACTCGTATCAATTTATATCAATAATATTGTGTTATTCATCTTCGTCCTGTCGAAGCTGGCAAAAAAAAGAAACTTTTGTCTGGCGGGTCCTGTTTTTAGGATGAAACATCTCATTCTTTAAATATCGCTAGTCGGATGTATTATGGGATTACCTTTTAAACTGATGAAAGTCTTTCCCCCTCACTGTGGTTGTGGTAGTTTTTAAAATTTCAAATCGAGGAATATTTCTTACCTCTTGCAAACAGCGATTGAAGTAAGTGTTATAATTTCTTTATAGTACTAAAATTAGTGTCTTTTATGATTTTATTTATTGTACTAAACAAAATCTTACATGAAATTTAATTAGTTTTGAATCTTTTTGCAAAAATAAAACACTAATTCTAGAAGTATATATTTTTAAATTTATGACGTTGTCTTTTATTACAAATTATGTATTATTTATACTCATCTTTTTTCTCAAATTTAAAGTAATAACATCACTAAAAAACAGACATATTTAAAAGTTAAATTCATTCTCTTGTTTTGTTTTCAATATGGCAGTTCTTAGTTTCAATTTCAATGGCTAATGCTTATCTCATACTCGACCACAAGGAAATAGAAAAAAAAAACTTTGAAAGATCTTCTAAAGTTTTCTTACTTCCTAGCTAGGGATTACAATCCGGGATTGAGATCCCGGGATCCCGCTTTAATTTTAACCCCGAAAATCCCGGAATTTTTACTGGAAAATTCCGGGATTTTTGGGATTGCCTTTTTTTTTTCCATTGAACAATATTCAGCTGAAATTAAAAAATATATTTATAAACTTTCGCTTTGGGGAAAAAAAAATAAATTGATTTTCATGAAATTTATATATAATTGAAAATGAATGTTTATCTCTAGTATTTCTTAGATATATTTCTAAAGCTATTAAATCTTTTAATGTGTGAAAACTTTTGATTTCGAAACATAGAAGTAAGCCATCCAGGAAAAAGGAAATCATTTGTTTATTTAGATTTCGCTGCATGCGTGGATTCGAAGGTCATTTTCCAATTAGACTTTACTGATAAGCATTTCAAGTTTGTATCATAGTGATATCATGTGCTAACTTTTTTTTTTTGGCTTTATTTTGCTTTAAAGATGTCTTGTTTAGTACCTCATAGGAATGATAACAATAAGCCCATGTGGCAATATAAATTTTTAAAAAATCTAATTTTTAAATTATAAGAATTTTTATTTTTTTTTCGGGGAGGGGGGTGGGGGATTTTGTATGAAATTTTCGTAAAGTTGATACCTTAAATCTTGCACTGATTATAATGAAAGTTTTGAACTTTTAGAGTAGGACAAGATTAAAAAACACAAAATATAAATAAACAAAATACCGAAGTAATTTTTTTCTCAATATTAACCCTTTGCACTCGAGGACTCCGGAGCGGAGCCATTTAAAATTTGTCTTCAAACTCGAGCTCTCCCCTACGGAGACAATGCAAATAATTTTGTGATACCATGTAATCTTGGCTTTTCTAGACAGGTATCACAAAAGTATTTGCATTGTCTCCGTAGCGGAGCCCTCGAGTTTGAAGACAAATTTTAAATGGCTCCGTTCCGGAGCCCTCGAGTGCAAAGGGTAAAGTAGAATATTTATTTATTTATCCATAGTTAAATAGCTGTTGTGATTATCATCTGATATATATGTAAAATTGGCTATGTGGCAATATAAATTTTTAAAAAATCTATTTTTAAATTATATGAAGTAGACTAGGACAAGATTATAAGAAATATATATATTTATCCATGTACGTTAAAAGCCCTCAATAGCCCTTGCCGCTGAATTTGTCCGATAATCGGAGATGTCTGCTTTTGTGAGGTAAAAATATACAAATATGTATGCCATGCGGATTAAAAAAGTATTCGCTAAATAGATGTTTCAGAATAGCTATTCGGGAATGTCCATTAACCTCCACAACGGATACTCCCGAATACCGGACATCTCAATTAAGATAACAATAATGCAGGGTTGCATTTTTTGCAAAAGAACTTCTTGATTAAAGAATGGGCATACTGGGCCGTGCCCCGCCCACCCTACGATTTTAGTGCCCACAAATTTGATGTGCAATATTTGTAAAGATAATATTTTAAATCTTTTTCGAAATTCCACTGATTATAATCAATATTTTGAACTTTTAAAGTAAAATAAGATTAAAAATAAAACAAATTAAAAACATCTAATATTTAGATAAATATTTTTTGTTTTAATCTTGTTCTACTCCTGAAGTTCAAAATATTGATTATAATCAGTAAAATGTCGTAAAAGATTTAAATTATCAGCTTAACAAAAATTGCGTTCCAAAATTGGGAGCACCAGAAAAATCAGGTTATATGGGGGGGGGGGGAGCCAAATATTTTTCCAGGATTCAACGTGGTCAAACATGGCTACGTATGATGCTTACAAAAAAAATGGATGCTATTAAGACGTTTGAAGTGTCTGAAATTCAGACATTTTAAAATGTCTGAAAACTGAACACTCCGTTTCAGACACTTAAGTGTTTGAATTTCAGACATTTTAATTTACAGTGTGTTATTCAAAATGGCGTCATTTTCTGAAGTTTCTTACTATACATCATATGAATGTGTGTTTCAGGTCGATTTTGATGGTTTAAACGTCAAAAATATCTTTTTAACACTTTCTGTCATAGTTGAATGAGTTTATGAATTCAGTTTGTCTGTTTGTTTGTCTGTCTGTCTGCTTGCCGTTCCATGCTTAAACTCCCTTAAATATCGCTACTCGCTTAAATTTACTCAGATTGTTATGTAATTTATGTGTGTTATTGAAGTTTAGAATAACATGTTCCGAATAAAAATTGAAGTGTATAACTTTTATAGTCCGTTTACAGGGCCCTCAAAGATTTCCATTACGTTATTGTCTAAACGTGCAGGAAACTACATAGCGTGAGAAGATAATACTGATTGGTGAGTATCTACTTTATATTAATACAATCCATATAAGATGGGGAGGAATCGCGTCAAGTCGTAGGAATTCAAGATTGCGGTTGTTATTCAAAATTGCGTCATTTTCTGGAATTCTTGTAATTTTCATACTATTCATCGTATAAAAGTATGTTTGATGTAGAATGTATGTGCAAAATCTGTAAAACTAAGTGTGGCTGTAGAAAGGTTAGACTTTCTTGCACATTATTGTGCAAATTCGAAAACGAATGTGAGAAATATAATGATACAAAGTGGAGTTTTTATATTCTCTAACTTTAAGTGTAACATGCAATATTTTCAATATCTTGTATAATTAAGGTATTAATAAAAATGTAGTTGTTTATTTATTTATTCCTTTCATTTTCCTCACTATAAAATACAAAAACACTTTAATAATTGTCCTATTTTTAAGCGTATTTCTGATATTAAAAAGGGAATTTTTGCAGTTTAAAAATATCGATATTGACATTATAGACATTTTTATTTGATGTATAGGTATAAAAATGCAAACAATTTTGAATAACAGCCGCCATCTTGAATTCCTATGAATTTGCAAGATGCCTCAACTTCTTATATGCTTTGTATTAGTATGAAGTAGATACTGATCATTCGGGATATCTTTATCACAAAATGCTGTTTTTTCATACCTAGCAGCTCCACTAATAATAGTTGGTTTAACTGATGATCTTTATAGAATTTATACACGAGTTACACACGCACGTATTCTTTTTCTGGTGTGTCTCTGGAAATAAACGATAAATACCATGCACAACTTATTCTATTGTAAGTATAGTATCGTGTAGTGCACCTCACTGATGTGTGCCAATTTGAATGTGTTTTAGAGAGTATAACATGAGTAAACACATTGCAAACGTTTCCCCCCCCCCCATAGACAATAACGTAATTGAATTCTTTTGAGGGCCCTGTAAATGGACTATAAAACCTACACGTTTGAATTCGGAACATTTTATTGTAAGCTTCAATAACATATATAAATTACATGGCAATCTGAGTGAGTTTAAGCTTGTAGCGATATTTAAGCGAGTTAGAGCATGGAATGGCAAGCAAACAGACATACAAACAAACAGACAAACTGAATTCATAAACTCGTTCAACTATGGCGGAAAGTATTAAAAACGAAATTTTTGACGTTAAAAACATCGAAATCGACTTGAAACACACATTTATATGATAGATAGTAAGAAAATTGAGAAAATGACGCCATTTTGAATAACAGCCGCCATCTTGAATTCCTACGATTTTACGTGATGCCTCTCCATCTCATATGGATTATATTAATATAAAGTAGATACTCACCAATCGGTATATTCTTCTCACGATTTGCAGTTTTCTCAACAGCAGCACCCGGATTAATAGACAATAACGTAATGGAACTATTTTGAGGGCTCTGTAAACGGACCTATACACATAATTTTTATTCGGAACATGTTATTGTAAACTTCAATAACATATATAAATTACATGGCAATCCGAGTGAATTTAAGCGAGTAGCGATATTTAAGTGAATTTAAGCATGGAACGGCAAGCAGACAGACAGACAAACAAACAAACAAACTGATATCATAAACCCATTCAACTATGACAGAAAGTGTTAAAAAGTAATTTTTGACGTTAAAACCATCGAAATTGCCCTGAAACACACATTCATATGATGTATAGTAAGAAAATTCAGAAAATAACGCCATTTTGAATAACAGCCGCCATCTTGAATACCCACGACTTTTCGCGATGCCTCCCCCTCTGAAATGCATTGTATTAACATAAAGTAGATACGCACCAAGCGGTATATTCTTATCACGATTTGCAGTTTTCTCAACCGTAGCACCCGGACTAGGAGTGGAGATCTGTCGTGTTTCCTGATGAAAGCAGATTCGGCCTTGGTACCAGTGATGGCCATGTGTTGGTCAGAAGAAGGCCAGGGGAACGCCTGCGACCAAACTGTTTGTGGCCTAGACACACTGGACCTACATGTGATCTTGAAAATCTAATCAAACATGTTATTTAGACAAATGCATTGTCCAAATTTCATTACTCTATAATACATTTTTATTGGTTTTGAGATTTTTTTTCCGTCAGTGTATTTGAGATCCCCCCTTTAAAATAAAATGCACGAAATGATATATCGCTACAACATACAAATATATGGATATTCTACAATATGTGTATTCATTTGTGCAACAATAGCGTTATATTCATGGATATATAGCGAATTTTTTTTAAGTTAAAAAAAATTCTTGAATGTTTTGTTGCTTACATCATGCTGGGTACATACCAACTAAATTTAACACCAGTTTCAGAAAATTTCGCAAAATGTAGTAGAACCAATATAGTGTAATTGTAATATCATTATATTAAATATTTAATGAAATATGAGCAGCTGTATGAAAACTTCTATGAAGCGTTGTACGATTCTGTGGTCGACTTTACACTAGCGATCTAGGGTTAAATATTTTTAAAGGGAAGGTTTTAGTAAAACGTTTTGAAAGATTCATTATTTATTGCTAAACAATACATTTACATTGTCATAAACAATGATTTAATTTGACAATCGATTTAAATTTGAATTTAGAGAAATATTTTTCAGCACATAAGTTTATAATATAAATAATGTATAAAGCCGTTATTTTTTATCTTACATTTTCTACTGGTTATCATGAACAGGTTCAAAGTAAATAGATTATTTTAAACATTCGTTCACTTGAAACATGAAATCAAATTACTATCAAAACGTATCTGGAGTAACGGCATCATAAAGTTTTATCGTTATTTCGACCTATTACAGAAATATATAACAGCTCGAGATATTTTATTTTTATAAAGTTCAGAAGTGTTTTTTTTTTCATGAGACCGTTTTTGCAATTCAGATAAGACAGCAATGCAAATCTATAATAAATTATTTCTTAATTTTATTTTCAAAGCAATGTTTAAGATCGGAGAATTGCTTTTATAATCGCCGAATCTTTCTATGCATTTAATCCTTTATGTCCGAAATTATTAATTCATGAAAATTTCATCTTTTAAACCTTTTTTTGTGAATTTTTGAAACTACATTAGAAGATTTATAAACTGTAGAAGGATTTTGCCAATAAAAATTAATTAACTTTTAATTTATAGGGATTTTGTGTAATATTTATAACTCCACTCAAATCTTTTATTTAAAATATTTTTTGTAGTATTTTGTAGAATTAAGAAATGTACAAATATTGTGTTCTTACAATAGAAATATTTCTGAACTGACCCCCCCCCCCCCCCCCGCAATCATGCAATGTCAAGAAAACTGATAAGATACAAAGGCAAAAGAAATCATCCTTCTAAAAGTATTTTTGTTTCAAGCAACCAATAATGCTTTTGGAAGAAAATAAAGTAAAGTATATATAACTCTTTCTAAACTGTATTACCACTAATCGATGTATTACATGAATTTTATAACAAGTTATTTTAATGGTATTTTAAAGTACCGTCGGGGCTTAAAGGGTTAAATTTCATTTTCGTGCTTTTAAATGGGCCATACTTAAAGTAAATGTTGTGCATAAAATTTAGAAAAAATTATTTATAAATTTGTTTGTTGCCGTGAATCACGATGAACTACAAAAAGGCGTCGTTTAGTTTTTAGTGCTATACAACTTTGGAAATTCATAACGTTCAAATTATCATAACTCAGTAAGTTACGGTCGTAAAAGAATGGATATTTTTAATTGTTTTTTTGTTTCTGCTCTAAATATAAGTTATTGATCAAGCAGACATATAATATATAAATTTCGTATTTTCTACGCTATACATACCCTGGTAAAACAAATTTCAGACCAACAGATGTGCTTTTTTCTGTATAGTTTTTGTAGTAGGATGTATGTTTTATAACCAATCGCTTTACAGATAATCGAAGTTCCTTTTTCTTTTTTAATCATACGGTATATCAGTGTTATCAAAATATTTAATTTTCGTTAACAATAAATTTTCTATTTTGTGGTGCGTCTTGTATGTAGCATTTGCAACATATCGTTCTCCCAGATGAAAACCCCACAGGGGAATACCTTCTTTAGGTATTTACGGGTTTCGCGACCCCGGATTTCCGAGCGATCTTTCTCCTTTCCTGTCTTCTTCTCTTTTTGGTTATCTATCCTTTTTTCTTTGTTTCACACTTTTTAATCTTATCTTTTTAGTTTGTTATCCCTCTTTGATCTAGTTCATGTTCTAGTTTTTTACTAACTTATTTGTTCAAATTGTTCTTTGTTCTAGTAACATTGTTCTCGTTTTGTTAGTTAAAAAAAAAGTTTAAAAAAGACAAATACACCTTTTTTCTAAATTCTCTCTCACATAACTTTTTCTTTTTTACAATAGTGGATTGTTTTATTTTCACGTGAGACACTCTGTTGAGGTTTTTTAATCTCATCGCCTCGTTTCTAACTTTTTAAGCTGATCTCGAGTCCCAGAGTGCAGGGCATTTCCGAATTCCTGTTCCGTGATCGGTGGACGCCATACTTGCATGGCGGCGGTTACGAATTCACTGGGCGACTGGTACCTTTCGGCGTAAGGAAGTTGTAGGTTGGACAGAGCTGTAAAGGCTTACCTACGACAACCGAGTTCCACTGTGAAAGAACTAGAGTTTGGAGATGCTATCGAGTTTAATCCAACGTTCGAAAAACGTGGAAGTTTGTTGTGAATAGTTTTCACCCTTTTGAGACCTGCGCCTAAAGTAGCGGTAAGAAAAAGGGTAGGTGACCAGCCCGATGTCTGGCGTTTCATAATATCTCTAACAATTATGGTTACAACAATAGAAAATAAGACATGCGATGTGGAGGCCCCACAACCCCATATTTCATCCAATGCTCAACCGGAGACTGCTACGCCTCAGAATATATCTAAGGGGAAACTGACTGCATCGGCCTCAGGCCTTCAAGCAGATATAAATCAGAGCCAAACCAAATCTTGGGCTGATGATACATGTGCTGAAAGATTCTTTCTTGTTAAAAGAGTAGAAGGCAGCTTCGACAAGACCTCGCCCTTCTTGATTCACAAATCTATCCAAGGATTGATAGGTGAACCAAAAACCATTAAAAAAAATTCGATCTGGTGAACTTCTTATTGAAGTAAACAATAGCAAACAAGCCATTAGTTTAAAGAAATGTACAAATTTTGCAAATATCCCGATCTCCGTAAGTCCAAATAGAACCCTCAACACATCTCGTGGGGTGATCTCTGAATCTGACCTGCTGCATGTTACAGAAACTGAAATAGTTGATAATCTAATAGAACAAAATGTAATTGAAGCTAGACGAATCAAAATCTACCGTAAAGACGAACAAATACCAGCCAATCAAATACAAATCCCTACCAAGCACATCATACTCACCTTTCACTCACCAAACTTACCCAAATATGTAAAAGCTGGATATCTGTAATGTTCTGTCAGACCGTACATTCCAAACCCACTGCGTTGCTTTAACTGTCAACGCTTTGGGCATTCAAAAACAAATTGCCGTGGTAAGGAAACATGTGGTCGGTGCAGTGCAGTTGGCCACGAAAGTGCGCAATGCAACGCTCCACCTTGTTGTGTCAACTGTAAAAAAGATCATCCATCTTACGCCAAATCGTGTGGACAGTGGAAAAGAGAAAAGGATATACAGACCATACGCACTAAAGATAACATTTCGTACCCAGAAGCCAGAAAAATAGTTGAGTCCAGGACACCTAGAGTTGGTGTTTCATATGCTGCTGCTTTATCCAAAACGGCCCATAAAACTTATCAAAGCATTGCCACCCAAACCGAATTCACCACTGATAATAATTGCCAACCAAAACAAAAAGAAATCAACCTGTCTACTTATTCTGGTAAAACAAATAGTTCAACGCAATCTGACATTCCTAAGCCACCAAAATCTATTCCTCCTAGGTCACCAAAATCTGTTCCTCCAAAACCATCACAAAATCCCTCTTCAAAATCTTCACAATCTCATATTCCTAAGAGAGGCTCTCAAAATACCACCAAAAGAGGACTTCAAAAAACAAACCATAGATCTGATTCAGAAAAATTTAATCTACCATCAATTAAAGCCACTGTGTCATCTGAAAATCCAGCCAAAAAGATAAAGAATAAAACATCCAAAAATGAAATCCATCCAAAAATGAAAGAAAAATGGAGGAGGATGATGACGTTGCTCTTCACCCAGAACCGGATGAAGAATTTAACGATGGAGATAGTATGTCTACTATCTCAGGATAAAAGGGCGCAGATAAATTTATTTAAAAAAAAAACTCATTCATGACTAATATTATTTCTTGGAACTGTCGAGGCTATCATAATAAATATGACGAAATCCGAAGTATTCTTCATGACCATCAACCACTATGTTTAGCTTTACAAGAAACCCACCTTAAACCCAATGACAAAGCAAAACTGCGCACCTATGCTACATACAGAAAAGATTTTACTGGTAGTGATAGTGCCACTGGTGGAGCGGCTCTTTTCATCTCTCTCAATTTACCCCCATACTCATATTAACCTTAACACAAACTTACAAGCCGTTGCAGTCCGTGTACATATAAAACGTCTCATTACAGTCTGTACCATTTATTTACCACCCCACCAAATTATTCAGTCAGCACTACTTGATGATCTCCTTCTTCAACTCCCCACTCCTTTCATCATCGTTGGGGATTTTAACGCTCATAGCCAACTGTGGGGGAATTCTGACAATAATCAACGTGGTGATGTAATAGACAAATTAATTTCTGACAATGGCTTATGCCTACTCAATAATGGTGATCATACATATTTTCATGAACCGACTCGCACCGTTCATGCCATAGATCTCACTATCTACTCTCCATCTATCTATCCGTATTGGAATTTCTGGATTTCAAGTGACCTGCACGGCAGGGACCATTTTCCCACTTTCATTTCACAGACCACTCCTGACAGGGATTCTAATCATTATTTTAAACGCTATAACTATGACAGAGCCAATTGGCCAACTTTCACAAATCATGCTAAAATCACAAATCATATGGTAGAAGGTGACATAGACGATGCAGTTGATAATATCACCCAGTGTATTATTAATGCTGCAGATGTTAGCATACCAAGCTCATCATCTACAATGAGACACAGGAAGCCATGGTGGAACAGTAACTGTCAAGCTGCAAAAAAAATTAACAGAAAGCTTGGCGCATATTTCGACGTTATCCCAATAATACTAACTATATTGCCTACAAAAAAAGCAAAGACTGATGCTAGAAGAGTGCGTCGTAAAAGCCAACGTGAATCCTTGATTCAATATGTATCTAACATTAACCCAAATACCATAGTAAAGTCTTCTGGAAAAAAGTAAAAAATTGTATGGGCCTTTATTCTGAAAACCACATCTCAATTTTAAATCACAACGGACAAACAATAGCTTCTCCTAAGAACATTGCTGAAACCATAGCAAATACGCTTGCATCTGCCTCTGCCTCATACCCGGAACCTTTTTTATCATACAAAAGACAAGCAGAAATTAGCCACCTCAATTTTAACTCCCGTTACTCTTATGACTATAATATCCCTTTTACTCTCTTGGAGCTCTTAAAATGTTTGCAAAATAGTCATCTATCAGCTCCAGGTCACGATGGCATCACCTATACCATGCTTAAACATCTCTGCACAACCTCTCTCAATAATTTACTTGCATTCTATAACAGAATTTGGATGGAACAGGTCTTTCCTCATGCCTGGAGTAATTCTATTATCACTCCTTTCCCTAAACCAGGGAAAGATGCTAGTTTTCCCAATAATTACAGTTCAATCGCACTCTCTAGCACTCTCTGCAAATTACTTGAAAAAATGATCAATGGTCGTCTTGTGCATATTTTAGAAAATAATAATTGCCTTGCTGCATTTCAAAGTCGTTTTCGACGAGGTAGGTCAACTATCGATAACCTGATCAATCTTGAAAATCACATACGGACAGCCTTTCTAAAACGCAACCATTTGGTGTCAGTATTTTTCGACATGGCGAAAGCCTATGACAGAACGTGGCGATACGGGATCCTTCGTGATCTTTTAACCTAGGCTTTCGTGGGAATCTCCCTATTTTTTTTAAGAACTTCCTCGCCATTCGACTTTTTCAAGTCCGAATCGGTGGGGTACTCTCTAGTTTTTATGTACAAGAAGAGGGTTTACGCCAGGGCAGTGTCCTGAGTGTCACCCTCTTTGCTATAAAAATAAATGACATTCTTAGTCAACTGCTCCTTTTGTGAAAGGTGATTTATATGTTGACGATTTCCGCATCATGTGTATGGGACAGGATATCCGTTTTATCGAAAGACAGTTACAAATTGCAATCACCCATATTCTTACTTGGACTAACAAAAAGGAATTTATAATCTCTCATGACAAAACTTCTTGTGTTCACTTCTGTAGACGTAGGGATCTGCATCCAGATCCTGAAATTTTTATTGGGTCAACTCAAATTCCTGTTGTGGACAGTGTCCGTTTTCTCGGCCTCCAATTTGATAGTAAGCTAACCTTTTTACCACATATTTTACAATTACGGACAAAATGCTAAAAATCGCTTAACTTACTAAAGGTGCTTTCAAATACTTCCTGGGGAGCAGACCGTAATTCTCCTTAAAATCTATCGAGCCGTCATCCGTTCCAAGATTAACTATGCCTGCCAGGTCTATGGTTCCGCACGTAACTCTGTTCTTAAAAAACTTGACACTGTGCATCATGGCGCACTCCGTGTTTGCTCTGGTGCATTTCGTACCTCTCCAGTTTTAACCCGGGAGAACTCGCTAGTGAGAATGCCCAATTGCTTTTCTTTTATTTTACATTCATATATCAACTTTTTTTGGTTGGTTTAGCAATTTTATTCACAAAATAGGTAAAATAATTGAAAAACATTTTGAAATTTTAATTAAAATGAAAAATGATTTAAATAAGAGTCTTAAAAAAGCACGACTGTGAGAGAAAATCTCATGCATCGAGTTCTCCCGGTTTAAGTCTTTATGTTGACTGCAATGAACTAGCATTACATCACATTCGTGAAAAGCTTTCTTTAGAACTTTATTACCGTATTCTTTCGCATCCTGGCCGTCCTCTTCATTCATACATTCTAAATACAGACAATGATATGCTTTATCAGCATCGTCCATCTTGCATCCCATCTTTTGGTGTCAGAATTAGGAACATTATTGGTAATAGCCCTCTGTGTAATATCGAGGTGAGTCCATGTCCAAATCATGTACACCCTCCTTGGAAACCACCTAATGTTACATTGCTCCATCCCTTTAAAGGATACGATAGGAACAACTTGGTTCCTGTTATTTTTCAACAGTTATTTGTTGCACACAGATCAAATTTTAATGACTATACTGATATTTACACGGATGGCTCTAAGAGTGGAGATACTGTTGGGTGTGGTTTATTTTGTGAAAGCACTTCGTTAAGCTATCGCCTTCATTCATCTACATTCTGTACAGCCGAACTGATTGCAATAGAGAGGGCCATGTTCCACATTTCTCATCATCACAGCTCATCCTTCATTATATATACTGACTCAAATAGCTCTATTGACGCAATCAAATCATTTAAAAAGCATCCTTATGTCTCATCAATCCTTGAATTTTATAATAAATTGACAAGACGTGGCTATAATATATTATTTTGCTGGGTAACTGGGCACATGGGTATTCCTGGTAATGAGAAAGCGGATGAGGCAGCAAAGCGTGCTCTTAATCCATTGTGCCATAAAGTTCCATTCTCAGGCGTTAAACTACTTATCAAACACTTTATTCATAATAAATGGCAAGAAAGTTGGAATTTAGAATGCAATAATAAACTGCACCACATCAAACCTACCATCATGATCTGGACTCGGTGTTATCCAGGGAAAACCGATGTTCTTCTGACCCGTCTGAGAATTGGACATTCTAGAATCACTCATAAACATCTTTTACTTCGGGAGGATGCACCCATGTGTGCACATTGTCATTTTGATGACCTGACCATTCATCATGTTTTAACTGACTGTCCGGACCTCCGGCACTTATATAGAAGGTATTTTAACACATCATCACCAATCTTGACAAACTTCATTGGGGAAACACCTCATGGGGCACAGTTTACTTTCTTAAAACACACTGGTTTTTATTTTGAGATTTAGTTATTACATGCTTCATGAGTTTGACTCTCTTTTTGAAATCTGGATGGAAACCCCATCCAGATATCTTTGCCTCATCTTTGCTTAACGTCCATTTACTTTGCTTTACTGGATTTCTATTTTACATTGTTTTTTACCCTTGTTTGACGAGTACATCTGGATGGGTACCCCATCCAGGTGGCTTTTTTATTTCCATTGTATCTCATTTCATTAGTTATTCTTGACTCGCTTTTTGTTTGGCGCAGCATGTCCCTAAAGGGATTTTGCGCCATAAAACTCAATACAACCAACCAACCAACCCAGATGAAAAATCATACAACACAAACATACTACATTGATGAGATGTACAATGATCTTGGTAACTAAAATTAAAAAATGTTTACTAAAAAGGTGCATAAAAATTTATTAAAATATTCCGTTACAAAATAAACTGGTCTTTAAAAACTTAAAAGCCATTTATGTTAAAAATCATAATGAAACAGAAAAAGATGATTCTTGAGATCTTTCGATCGCAAACGCGATCATTTTCAAAGGATACTTTCACTGGAATGTCGCATTCACTGAGCTATTTATACACCAGTCTGGGGAAAAGGATGTCTATTATTTGTTGGGGGTGTCTATGAAGTTGTTTCGTTCCAATGCTGAAGTGTTAGATATTCTTTAAATATTAAACCAAATATGAGGTATATCATAAGTTAAACATCGTTACATACATTATTTTCTTTACTTAAAATCTCCAATGATTCCCTAATTCTCAAAGCATAATAATCAGATGTAGGTGAAATAACTCTTGCGTTCTCGAAATCTATTTTTAAATTTTGTCGTTGATTTAATCTGGAAGGTGCTGTAGACGGTCGGTTAAATTTGATATCTCTCATGTGCTCCCCCAATCTTTCTTTAAATTTTAGAGTGGTCATACCTATGTAGCTTAACTCCTTCTGATTTTCCGTTTGAAATGGGATAGAATAAACACTTGCAATTTCCTTATTAGGTATGGGATCAATTTTCCTTTGAATTAGAGCTTTTAGTTTTGTAGGAGGTTTGGCTATTAAATTGATATCAAATTTCCTTAAGGCGTATTTTAATCTTTAATATAATCTTGGTACGTAATCGAAGGTACAGATTCTAAGTTCTCCCATGTCTATTCTTTCTTTTTGATTTTTCTGCTTTATTTCATAAATTAATTTATTTATGGGCTGAGGGGAAAATCCGTTTTCTATTGCAATGTGTTCAATTGTATTTAATTCATTTTGTAGGTACTTTTCACTGCAAATATCAAAGGCTCGTTTTACGTAAAATCTGTAAGCCGCAATTTTATATTTGAAAGGGCAGTTACAGTCATAAGAGATGGTGTTATTCGAACGGCAATCCTTCCTGTATACTCTACTTTCTATTTTTCCCTCATCCATATTTCTTATTAGTTCTGTATCCAGGTATGGTAAAACCCCCCTTATTTTCTACTTCCAAGGTGAATTTAATATTCGTGTCTACTTCATTAACTTTCACTAAAAACTCATTTAAGCCAAACTCAATTACTCTCTCTCCAACTCTTTAAGCAAAAACGCATTAAGCATTAAGTTTGTATGCCATGATCCCAAACTATAAACACATCGTCTACGTACCGGATCCATAGCGTTGGTTTTAATTCAAAATTTTCCATAGGTCTAAGCTTCAGCTCCGCCATTAAACCTGAAATGGGCGATCCCATTGGAGCTCCCTCAGTTTGTCTGTAAAATTTATCATTAAAAATAAATACATTATTTTGCGTGACTAAATTGATTGCTGATTTAAGTGTAATCTGTTTGTCCTTACTAAAAGCTTGGATATTACCAATTGAATCTTCTATAATTTTCACAACCTCTTTGATGTCTATTCATGGATAGAGAGAAACTACATCTAGACTAGCAAGTAGGGGAGACCGGGGGAATGCCGCCAACCCGGGTTATGCCGCCACCCCACCTAGTTTAAAAACTAAGGGCAGTTATAGATAGTAAATGTTACTGCACTATAGCGGCCAACAATATAAACAGTGCCTAAAGTGAGAGTGACTTTGCTGTACGTCGTTCGTTTGTTCTAGTGAAAAATGTAGTTTTTATCTAGTTGCCTATTATTTTGGAGCTTAAAATGAGTAGAGATAAGCACCTTTTATTGTAACATTAGGTATTTAAGATAATATGACCCGTAATCTACATGCATTCGCCGACATTTTGATGCAATGTGTTGAACAAGTTCGGTTCTTCTTTCGGCCTTGCTTGGGGATTTCCGCCATATTGTCCTCTTGGGGTAATGCCGCCGCCATGCAAATCGGATGAGAAATGGCCTCATTTGAATGTAGTGGAACCGATTCAGCAGAGAGACTTTTGCAATATGAAGTAAATTGTAAGCTTAACCATTATTTTGCTCAATTACAGTGCTTTCTAACTATTTTCAGTGGGCTGAGTGTTTCCTAGTATCCATTTGATGCATGTACTAGGTCATTAAAGAGTGGCGGCATTACCCCAGTACAGTGGCGGAATTACCCCAGTGTCCTGTGTAATCCCGCCACTGTGCAGAGGTTTAAAAAATATTTTTTTATGTATGCTTACTTTACAGTTATGATTACGGTTAAATTTATACAGATACTAAGGATCACGATTCAGCTTTAGAATTTTTACTATTAAAAAATAAACATTTTTTCGAGGTGAAAAAATTTAAATTCCCTTAAGGTGTCGCCATTCCCCCGGTCTCCCCTACTAGTCTAGAGAGAAACTACATCTAGACTACTGTAGCGACCATCAATAGAAACAGTGCCTAGAGTGAGAATGATTTTGTTGTACGTCGTTTGTTTGTTCTAGTGAAAAATTTAGTTTTCGTCGAGTTGCTTCTTATTTTGGAACTTCAAATGAGTAGAGGTAAGCACCTTTTATTGTAACATTATGTACCTAAGATAATATTACCCGTAATTTGCATGCATTCGCCAACATTTTGATGCAGTTTGTTGAAAAAGTTCGGTTCTTCTTTCAGCTTTGCTGGAGATTTCCTTATATTGTCCTCTCGAGGTAATGCCGCCACCATGGCAAAGGGTGACTTTTGCAATTTGAGTTCAATTATAAGCTTAACGCATTAATAAATCTAGCTTAAAGAACATTGGAATTATTCATTATTCTGCTAAATTACATTGCTTTCTAAATATTTTCCGTAGTTTGTGTTTCCTGGTAAATATTTTATGTATTTACTAGGTCATTAAAGAGTGGTGGAATTACCCCCAGTATCCTGGGTAATCCCGCCACTGTACAGAGTTTGAAAGATTTTTTTTTATGTGTGCTTATTTTACAGTTATGATTACGGTTAAAATTATAGAGATACTAAAGATCATGATTTAGCTTTAGAATTTTTACTATTTAAAGATAAAATGTTTTCACCTCAAAAAATGTTTAATGCCCTTAAGGTAATAAGGGCTTCCTGCTTAGGCTTCCTTCAGTCTCTCCTGAACGTTATACCTTTTAATATATGGCGTCCATAAAAGAATTTCCCCGTTATAAATTTTAATAGTTTCAACTGTAACCGTTGTAGAGTGTTGGTTCAAAATCACAAATTAAGAATAACTCAAACAGTTTTAGATAAATGCATGCGCGAGTAGGGGAAAGTGGGGGAATGGCGCTCACTTAAGGGAAAACATGAATAGCTAGTCAGATTTAGACAAAAAAATCAATATTTTATTAACTAAGTATAAATCCAAAGCATAAGGAACAGTTTGCAATCAACTAAATTGCATAAAAGTTTAAGGAATTTTTTTTTATCGTTTTATTTAAATATCCATCGATTGAGCGGTAATGCCCGACATGGTACCCTCATAGCATGCATGGTCACAGTGACGTCATTGTGACGTCACTGTAAGTCACTGTGGTCACGTCACATCTGTGACCAAAATGCCACCACTCAGTGATGTCACATTGTGACTGAGATGTGAACTTCTTAGAAAACTTTAAAAAATTACGAAAATTCTTTAAAACATGTTATTTACTGTAAAATTATATTTTTCTGGCAATTAAGAAAAAATGTGACGTCACTGTTATGTCACTGCTATGTAACGTACGTCACGTCACATATGTGACAAAAAAAAACCACTATATTGTAAGTCACAGTGTGACAAAAATATGAACTTCAAAAATCTTTGAAAATGAAGAGAAATATTTTAAGCAGTCACGAGTTATAGCGGCATAAGGAATGAAAATATATTAGTGGATGGTAAATGGTAAATTCTGTCACTAAAGGGGAGAGGGGGGGGGGGCATAATAAATAAAGTGCACGATACAAGCATTAATAAACTAAATTTTCAGGCTATATTTTATCCATTTGATATCTAAGACAGTGAATGTATACTTTTTCATGATTTCAATTTTATCTAGCATTTGGATAATATATTTAGAATTAGGATTATTAAATTTATACACTTTACATATTTAGTTTGCTGGGAGGAAATTTCTTTCTTTCTTTCTTTTTTTACCGACCAGGATTATTCGAAACACTTCTGTGGTTTCAAACTAAAAATTTTCTATTACAGTTAAATCTGCACCTTTTAATGAGCACGTAGAAAGAGTCTTCAGAGTTTAGTCATCTATGCATTTCTTGCTTTAGAATATTTTTATAATTTGTATTCAAGTCATAAATTCTACTTCTTTCAGACTTTTTAAATAAAATTAGCATTTTCCGAAAATAAAAGAAATATACAAAATTTGTGCAAAACAAACTTTACTTTAAAAAAAAGAAGAAGAAAAAGGGGGGGGGGTCGTTAATACCATTAAATTTATTTTTACACCTTTTAAAAATTTAAACAATGTTTTATCTAATAAACTCTAATTAAGAATATTATTATTATGATTATTTAGAAAAAAGGAAATTTACAATACATTTAACTTGAATTATTTGGTACGGATAAAAAGAAAAGGTTAAATATATAGGACATGTCTTCAAATACAAAATTTTAATTAACGATACTTTCAGAAAATTACTGCGCATTAGAGTTCAATATTTCTTGTATACAAAAACAAATAATCTGTAACAGAACACCTGCTTGAAAATCGTCTGCCCACAGAAAAATAAATATGAGAAGACGCGGGAAATTGTTCACTGTTTTTAGAACATCACCAAGTCTACAACACTTTAAGATAAGGAAATGACCATTTTAGGATACACGGATATTAATGGAACGTATATGTAAGTGTTATTTAATTTAAATATTTTGTTCCTGATTTGTATATTATGAGTTAAATAGTTTTATGTTATATTTGTAAGAGACTGATCTTTATGTCAGAAGCGATATTTTTCAATTCGATAACTGTAAAGAAAAATATCTTAATCTGCCATCGCTTGAAAAAAAAAAAAAAAAAATCTGCGCAGAGACTGATTCAGGCTTAAGTTCATACTGGAATTAATATAAACATTAATTTACTCTTACTTGAGATTGAAAATGTATGGAACGACAATGATTTGGAATTATTTTATCGGCTTCTTACTATTTTTTGATTACTAACACTTATAGTTATTATTATTTTGGGGTTAAATATGATGTTCGATTATCATGAGATTACGAAACTGTTTCAGATTATAAATTAACATTATACTGGGAAAATATATTTTTACATATTACAGTAGTGAAACATTTGAAAGAATTTTCTTTTAGTGCTAATAATATTTTAAATTATCTTTTTAAATCCTAAATCTTCAAACCAATGTTTTCAGATTTAACATTTGCCAAAATTATGAAATAATAGTAATTCCTTATACCATACGGAAATATTTTTGAGATATTGTTAAATCTAATAGTGCATTTAATTTATTTATTGTATTTTGCTGTTGTTTAATAGTACAATTATAAATACTAATTATTATTTTTAGTGTTTTTCAAATTGGTATATTTATTTTTTTAAATTGTATGTAAGAATTTTTGTGCTTGTGATTTTAATCAAACATTTAATTATAGACATTCTGAATCGGTTATTAAATTTTCTTCTATTGTAAATTCATTTTCTACGTTTATGATACACGTAATTATTGGCACTAAAAAGTAAAATATGATATTTAAGCATTGAAATAAAGTGTTTTTCATGCCTGATAGGAAGTTATAGATTAAACAGCTTTAGTATATATTTTTTAAAAGTTCATATAATACAGGATACATAAGGACATAAGTTGAAAAATGCTTATGACTTAGGTTTGTCTCTGCGTCTAGCAGTCTGTCCGCACTCTAACTCCCGAAAATATACTCGGATTGCCCTGAAATTTTTGGATGTTATTGACGTTTACTATAGCACGGTACCTATTTGTAATGAAGTTTGTAGCATGCTTTGTTCATTTACAGGGCCAGCCAAAAGTTTTCCGTTACATTACGGCCTATGGAAAAAAATCGTTTCAAATGATTTTTAATGATTTTACGCACGCTTTCAAACATAATAAAACTTATATGCATTTATGAAGGGCACTAAAATATGCATTCTGTTGACTATGCGATGCACAGAATAGCTATTGTTCATTTACAGGGCTAAAGAAGGAATTCAAATACATAATGATATAGGGGTGGAGGGAATTGTTTGCAGCATACTTTAATTATGTTAATCTATTTCATATATAATGAAATTGATGTATGTCGCTTAGGTTTACATACTATAAATTATTTCATTTATAATACGAATAATACGTATATAGCATTTACAGGGACACCCAAAATATTTCAGATACTATATCGTATCCGAAGTACTGTTCATTAGCGATGTTTGCTGGAAATGTATTTTTAATTATGATATGCGCTTTTATGATTCACTATATTTATGCATAGTATCGTGTATATAAATGCTATAATTCCTATACAAGGCTACACAAAAGTATTCGTAAGGATTACTGGGTATGGGCGCAAATTGCTTAAAGGTGGTTTTTAAATGAGTTATGTTTTTTTTTCGCTGAACTGCATTTAATTTACCAATAAATGTTTGTAGAATATGGATAAAATGATACACAGGATCACGCAAGGAAATGGATACAAGGCCGTCTATAAATGATAATTTCTGGAAATGTGATTTCAGCAGTTTTAAGAGTGTCTTAGTTTGAATTAAATTTTAACTAAATAGTAGCGTGTAATAAAGATTCTAGGTAAACTACAGGGTTGTACAAAAGTATTCAAGTATCTTTCCTTACATTAGTATAAATTGCTGAAAAAGAATTTCAACCTGTTAGGCGTTTTCTTGCTAAACTAAATTTTCCCATTATATAGTATATATACACTTAAAAAATGGGTACTCAAAATTGAGTAAGAAGTACCCAATTTTAAATGCGTCACATACTCAAAATAGCTCCGATCCAAATGTACTCAAAGTTGAGAAACACATGTATTCATTTTTTATTCCATGGTTGTGATGAAATATGAATCGTTATGCACTCCCCCCCCCCCCCCCAAAAAAAAAAAACAACCTAAAATTTAAAGTAAAAATGTACTGACATTTATTTCCCGTTCAAAGTTCTTAACAAGAAATGTTTAATTGATTATTTATTAAGAAAAATAGCAAAATTCTTAGCAAGATACTCAAATCGAATATTTTTATGACAAGAGCATTATTGCCAAGTACTTTTAAATTATTTTTAAAATGCTGTGCATAATTTAATATTTACATTAATAAACATCATTTATGCCGCTATGCCGCTATAAATGAAATGAACCATTACAGGGTACAAAACTATTCGTTTGTTTGGGTTTTATAACATGTGATGTTTCAAAATAGAGAAAGCATAGGTTCATTTTTGATCCAAAAATATTCAATTCGATATGAGTACGTCGGATTACTCATTTTTGAGTACTTCATTTTTTTTTTTCAGTGTATCAACCTACAGATCAAATACAGGGCTGTTCAAAAGAATTGGAAAACATATTTGGCTATGGACGGTAACTGTTGAAATCAGTTTTTCAAATGTTTTATGCGTTTTCTGAAATGTTTACTTAGTTATCTTATTTACGTCATTTCCCTAAATTACGATGTCTTGTTAAAGCATTCAGAAAGTGTTGGAAAGTATTTTATAATCTATGCTTAACGCATGATTTTTCTTAATCGTTTTTTTTTTCCTATTTCCTAGATCAGTCTTTTCCCATAAAACATACCAAATCTATTTAGCTCATATTCACAAAATACAATATACACGGGAATAAAAAATTTAAATAAATATCGCTTATCATGCCGCTCTATAAATAATAGTTGTATTAATATCCGTTAGTCTCCATGTTCATATTTAATAAAGCAATGACAAATAACAACAAATTAAAAAAACTTACACATTCTAAATATCAAGCTTGAACTCAATATCAAGCATAGAACTTAATAAACAAATATGGCAGTTGATAAGCATTGTTTTTTAAGTGGAAAAATTTAAAATGTTTTAGAAGAATAGGACTCCAAAATAGCGATATTTTGCTAAAAAGTACGGTAAAAAGATAAGATTTTATATTTACAGCAAAAGTTTATTTTAAAATTCATCGCTGTATTAATACTTAGAAATTTTTCCAGAGAGAATCATTCGCCTTATATACAATATTTCAAATGAAAATCAAATATCAAATTAATTGCTTAAAAGGCGCAAAGGAGTGAAAAAGATTCCATGCCGGGACTCGAACCCGGGCCATCAGTATAGCACACTGACATTCTACCGACTAAACCACATGGAACGACGCCCAGCCTGTAAAATTTCTCACTATTACATGTTGGCAAGGCTACAAACGCAGCACAAGATGGAATATTTATCGTGAGCCACCGACATGGGGTAAACACGAAACTTAATTAAATCCAGCATCGATTGAAACTATATTAATAATTGGAAATTTTTCCAGGGAGAAACATTCGCCTTGTATACAACATTTCAAATTAAAATTGACTTTTAAGCAATTAATTTGAAATTTGATTTTCATTTGAAATATTGTATGCAAAGCGAATGGTTCTCGCTGGAAAAATTTCCAAGTATTAATATAATTTCAATCGATGCTGGATTTAATTAAGTTTCGTGTTTGCATCATGTTGGTGGCTCACGCTAAATATTCCATCTTGTGCTGGGTTTGTAGCCTTGCCAACATGTAATAGTGAGAAATTTTTCAGCCTGGGTATCGTTCCATGTGATTTAGTCGGTAGAATGTCAGTGCACTGTACTGATGGCCCGGGTTCGAGTCCCAGCATGGAATCATTTTCACTATTTGCGTCTTTTAAGCAATTAATTTGAAATTTGATTTTCATTTGAAATCACAGTGTTTATGACAAGTTCGTCACAAATGACACATATTTCACAAATTGGTCACAGTGTGACTTCAAAGCATTGTCGCTTTCGTCACAGGTTCGTCACAAAGTTAATGCCAAAATAGTCACAAATGACACACTTTTCACAAATTTGTCACACCGTGACTTCACAGAGTGGTCACAATGTGACGTCACAAACGACCTCTAAAACGGCCATAACGACCTCGCATTCTAGTCACTATGACGTCACATCGACGTCACGTGACGTCACATCGACGGTCACAAAGTCACAGTGTGACTTCACAACGACGTCGCCGTGACGTCACCATGCCTTACGGGTAGGGTTGCGCTCAGAGTTTGAATACAACATTTAAGTAAGACAAAAATCACATTTAGTAGTGTGGGCTGTTCACACCACTGCAGACTTTTTGCGACCACTTTACGCATATTGCGCTACACATATAGTGGGTTACTTTTTTTATATTTAGGTTTTTTGATTTTCACCACTTTTTTGAAATCGTAAAATTCTCCTTGTTTAATGATACATTAATTAAGGCGACAACAGGGGAATTTTTCCATTTCCAAAAAGTGGTGGTAATCAATAAATTTGAACTTAAAAAAAGTTGCCCACTGGCAACACTTCTTCTGGAATTCCACGCGAGCGCCATTACCCGTTACCGCGATGTTGGATTTAATGCATTATAATTGGCGTAACAACGCACTACAAAAATAAATAAAAGCATAAAAGTACAGCTAAATGTATATATTTTGTAGACATGATGAGTAAATTAATATTTGAAAATAAGAGTATACACTTACCTTCAAGTTAGATGTTGTAGAATTTTATAATAAAACAACTGCAAACTAATAACGTGAGGACACAAAAATACTTTCCTTCGGACGGTCACTGTATCCTTACCGGGAACTTACGTTGAAGTTCTCTAGGTGCCGGTACGTTTCACACGTTTTCAATTCTATTCTGTTTAGAGATATTGGGTGAGCGGGATTAACCTTCCGAGCGTCATTACCCTACTTTCCCCTACTGCTTTATTTTCTTGCTTGCAGTGTCACATACGCAAAATGGCGACTCCTGAGCATAGAGAGTTTTGGGCTAAAGATTTAAAAGGCCTTAGGTCCATGCGATTTTTTCTTTTGGGACTTTAGAAAAGGTCGTGTCTACGGTCCACCGCTGCTTAATGATTTGCCAGAGTTGAGACATAGAATTCAAAAGGCTATTGCTTTCATTACTCCGGATTTGGTAACAGAAATGTGGGAAGAATTTACTTGAGGTCGAATGCGTGCCGTATAACTGAAATTGCACCAATTGAACATCTATAAGAAATATTAGTTTAGTTTACCTTCAATTTGATGTATGATTTGTTGTAAATAGTCTAAATTAAACTGTTATATTATACTATTGGAACTGTGACATTCTTTTGTGGAAACTGTATTTTACTCTTATTAATTTTACTCTTATTTATTCTTAAATTCCCTCTTGTTCGAGTATACATAAATAGAATCCGATGAATGATATTCCAGTAGCAAGATAAAAACAAGATTAAACTTATTTGATCAAAATGCACTTCTGTCATAAAAATACATTTTCTCTCCAGATTCAAGATTACCCTTATTAGATTTTAGGCATCATTTTTCTAAAGAACAGAAACTAACATGTGTCTCTAAATACAAACAAAGAAATTGGTTGATACTGACAAAAGATATATTTGCTTTGAGATGCAATTTGTTTTTTCTCTTTAGTTTAATTCAACTTTATCAGTGAGGAAGTAAGATATCAGAAATTATAAGACAGATTTTAATCTTGGTTCTCTATCTTATTTTTCAAAAGTCTGAAGAAATCCATATAACTTTATTTATAATGAATATTAAAAAAATATATCAATACGATATACTTCTTCATCTATTACTCTTTTTTAATTAGAGTATTAAATTTTATGGTTTTTAAATCCTAAAATGTTTTGCAATACGCTTCTAAACACAAAATTTACACCTTATGATCAAACGTATTTGGATATATAGTATATGATCAAGCGTATCCATATTTTAGATGAATGTCTGTCGAATAGCTATAGAAGCTCTTGACGAATTCGAGGAAAGTAGGGTAATGATGCTCAGCGGGCCCGTCGGGAGGAAAGTATTTTTGTGTCCTCACGTCATTATTTTGAAGTTGTTTTAGAAATTTACATCATCTAACTTGAAGGTAAGATTACACTCTTATTTTCAAATGTTAATTTACTCATTATTTAAAAAAAAATATATGCATTTAGCTGTACGTTCATGGTTTTATTTATTTTTGTAGTGCTTTGTTGCGCCTGCTATAAATAACGCCAACTTAAATGTTGTATTCAAATTTTGAACGCAATTACCCTACCATGTCCGGCAATACCGCTCAATCCATTGTTAATTAAATAAAACGATAAAAAAATTCTAAAACTTTTATGCAGATTAATTGATTGCAAAATGTTCTTTATGCTTTGGAGTTATACAGATGGGTGTCAAAATAATACGAACACCCATGAAAAAGGCTTGGTTCATATCAAATAAACAGAACGCGCGTGTCACTTTGCACTCAATTCTGTCACCCAGTGGTTATGAAACGTAAGGAATCAGTCGCTCAACATCAGTGATAGGTGTTGCATGCTCTTACCATGCGTTCCAAAAAACTCAATAATGATTGATCTCAAAGTTCGAAAAAGGAATGATTGTTAGAATGCGGTACGCTGGTTTCTCCGTGACGGAAACACCCAATTATTTGGGGCGTGCAAGGAGTACTGTGTCAGCCGTTGTGACAGCGTACACAAAATGCGGTAAAATGTCGTCTACAGAGTACAACTGTGGACGGAAAAGAAAGCTTTCTGAGAGGGTTAAAAGAGAGTTGACCCGCATAGCGGTTCCGAAATCGCAGGCCATCTTTATCCCAGATAACGTCAGCGATAAATACTTGTAGTCATCTCCAGAATCCCCCCCAGGAGGATACCTTCTTAAGGTATTCACGGGCTTCGCAACCCCGGGTTCCTGAGCGATCTGTCTCTTTTCCTTTTCCTCTTATTTCTCTCGTGTTTCTTTCCTCTTTGTTTCTCTCTCGTTGTGGTTTCCTCTTCGGAGGTGAGGGCAATTCTGTATGAGCCGATATCGTCCTGTATATCGACTCATAGAGAATTGTAAACCACCCACGTGTTTGCCGTGCGTGGCGACCCGTGTCCCTGGAAAGGGGGATCCTGGCAGTTGAGAGAAACCAACACACTGCTTTGGCCTCTGCTTCAGGTAGACGGGAGGTGCATATTGGTCCCGTATGCATCAATCGGCTGGTCAGCTGACTTGTGTCACTGGCTGGGGATCAAGCGATCAGGCACTTACTAGCCATCTCGTTAAGGGTGGAGGCTGGCATAGGAGTGTCTTGTGACCGTATAGGCCCTGGTTAGCACTGGTGCACGAATGTGCATCCCCTTGTTGGGCTCGGTAGTGGGTGGTGCGGCCGGGGTCTGAATTGTTTCTTTTTTTCTAACATGGATGGAGAAACTTCACTTTCTTCAATATCTCTCCCCCGTGGAGAGCAACAAACTGCACAGAACAATTCATTCTCACGTTTTTTCGTCATTAAACGTACTGACAGTATTTCAGATAGTTCATTTAAAAGAACTTCACCGTTTCTTATTGGTAAAACATTCCAGTCAATTTTTGGAGATGGCTATTCGCTAAAAAAAATGCAATCTGGAGATTTGTTGTTGGAGATCTCTTCAGCCAAGCACTCGCAACTTCTCTTGAACTGCACATCCATAGGCTCCTTTTCTGTTTCAGTTCAAGCACATCAAACTTTAAATACAACCCGTGGTGTTATATCTGAACCAGATCTTCTGTTCTCTACAAAGGAAGAGCTACTAGAAAACTTAAAAGATCAAAACATAATAGATGCACGTCGTATCACAATCCGTCGAAATGGGCAAGTGCTCCCTACAAAGCACGTTATTCTCACATTCAATAGCCCAAATTTACCAATCAGAATTAGAGCTGCCTACTTAAGCTGTCCTGTCCGACCCTATATACCTAACCCCCTCCGTTGCTTTAAATGGCGTTATGGCCATACAAACAGTACCTGTCGTGGCTCTGTTACCTGTGCACGTTGTGCAGAAGTCGGCCACGACAGTAAATCTTGCAGTAATTCTGAACGCTGTGTAAATTGTAAGGGTGACCATACAGCCTACTCTCGCTCCTGTCCAATTTGGGTACGTGAAAAAGAAATCCTTGCGGTTAAAATTACCCAAAAACTTTCATACCCAGAAGCTCGAAAAGTTGTTGAATCAAGAACCCCTTCCGTCGGAGTTTCTTACTCTAGTTTAGTCAAGCTACAATCAAAATCTGTAAGGCACATAAGCACCCAGACCGAACCTTCCGCTCCACTAAATAACTCACCTATGACAGTACCACTCAGCACCACAAAGATACAAACTCGTGATGTCTGCTGTGGTTCTAAATGTTATGCAACACCATTATTAGAACGTTGGCTACCATCCTCAGAACCTGTTACTATATTATATCAAACTAGCCAATCGCAAACACCTGCAGTTCAATCCAAAAAGTCATCCGATTCAGTTCAATCCAAAAAGTCATCCGATTCAGTTCAATCCAAAAAGTCTTCTGAACTCCAGACTGATACTAAGGCTGTTAAGACTAAAAAAACATCACAGAAACCTGATGCTACTCAAACAGTGAAACCAAGCAAAAAAATTTGCGTTCAGAAAGAGAGAAAAACAATCGGGGGCTCTTCACAGTGGAACACTGTGAAAAAAAGAGCAAGAACAGCTGGCTAAATCAGTCTGTCTCTAACTTAAAGGATCCAAAACAGATGCAGAATTATGTCGATGAGGCAATGGAATCCGACTCTTATGAATCAAGTGCTGATGAAGGAAACACAGTTTTAGAGGAATTTTTACCTAATTGATTTTACATTGTTTTTTACTCATATGATTTTAACCTTGTTTCCATGAAGTATTTCTACATCCTTTTAAACTTTGTGTATTTTTACAATTATTAATTTAATAATTCCACAGTTTTTAATTATAATACGCTTGACTTTTAGCTATGAACCTTTGATACTTTTAAACGGTTTTAGATATACATATTACTATTTTCATTAATTATTTTTTTGTTTTTATCACCCTTTTGTTATTCTTGTTTTAATCATTTTTTGATATATACATTTTTTTTTTAATTTTGTCTTTGTCTTGGCGCAGCATGTCCCTACTGGGACTTTGCGCCATAAAACCCTATACAACCAACCATCATCTCCAGAATCCCATATCATCAAGAACTGTCCAAAGGGAACTTCATGCTTCGAACATAGGAAGAGTTGCAATTCCTAAGGTATTGGTGACAGCACGTCATGCTTTTCAACGACGCCACTGGTGTAAAACACACAAAAACTGGACTCCTTAATAGTGGCAACAAGTCATTTGGTCCGATAAATCAATCTTCACCATATTTCAAACAACAGGACACGTTTATGCGTGGAGAAAGCCCGCAGAAGCTTTTTCACTTGACTATCCTTGCCGACTGTGAAGCATGGATGTGGTTCCCTTATGGTTTGGGGTGCGATATCTTGGCGTGGCCTTAGGTCGCCTCTTACTGTGCATGGGAAGGTTACAGCTGTTCACTATTTCAATATTCTGGGGGATTAGTAGCATCCTTTTGTCCAGACTTTATTTCCTGGAGAATACCCGCTTTACCAAGACGACAATGTTCCTAACCACACTGATAAAATAGTCCATGGTTTAAAGAACATGAGGAGGAAGTAGGACATCTTGTTTGGCCCTCTCAGTCTCCTGACATGAACGTTATTGAACATTTGTGGACATTAGATTAATATTAATACAATTATTCTAATTGGTAAACAAGTCATATTAGATGTAAATTTCCAACTGGGCGAAAAATGTCCGGACCAGGATTCGAATCCGGGACCTCCTGGTTGAAGCCGCCAGTGATCTGTGGCTGAAGTGCCAGTGCTCAGATGGCAGAGCACTGGCGGCTTCAGCCAGGAGGTCCCGGGTTCGAATCCTGGTCCGGACATTTTTCGCCCAGTTGGAAATTTACATCTAATATGATTTGTGGGCATATTTGGTGCCACAACTCCGTGCTCAATTTCCTCCACCATCTACGCTTTTGGGATTAGAGACTGCTCTCCAGGAAGAATGGCTTCATATTCGTTTAAATTTTGTTCGTGACCTCTATGAATGCATCCTATGCCGCATACAATCTGTAATTAAGTCAAAGGTTGGTCCAACCCCCTATTAATAAAGCTTTTCTCTTATTTCACGGGTGTTCGTATTATTTTGTCACCCATCTGTACTTATTAATAGATTATTGATTTTTTGTGTAAATTTGACTAGCTATTCATGTTTTCCTTAAGTGAGCGTCATTCCCCTACTTTCCCCTATTCTAAAACTTTGAGGAGTTAATGTAAATGCTTGCCCTCAAAAATGTTATTGAATATTTATTCATGGGGTAAACTAACAACAAGTTGAATAAAACAAATATGCTATACCTCTGTATCATAAAGAGCTTCAAATATGTAGCTGTAACAAAGGATTATACAGTTCCAGCAAATAAAATCTTGACTCATAATCCACAATCTTAATGTTCAGACGCTTTATTTTTTCCTGCTTTTAATAGAAGAGACGTACGGGAGTTTCTCGCGCATTGGTCAAGTGTAGTGATAGTGTTTGCAGCTTAAGATGACTCAACGTTCTTTCTTTTTATTTTTAGTACTGTTAGTGGTTAAAAAGTGGGGATTTTTTTATTTTTTTCATTGCAGAAAGAAATTTTTCTGGAGCACATAATGGGACTTAAAAAGCTTACAATTGTTGAAGAAACTCGCGCTTTGACATTATTAAATAAAAATGTAAGTCGTGTATAGCCTTAGATTTACAAGAATCAAGGAAAACTATGTATGCCCTAAAATGGGCGAGTGCAAATTTACCACGTGCCAGTACACCAAAAAGAGTAACCGGTTCAGGAAGACAAAACAAAACTTCAGACTGTTACATCTTTAACACGATCACGCCGGCGCGGTGGTTAACACTCGACTGTCTCAGAGTTGTCAAGTCTCCGGCTTTTTGCACACCACTGTTATTTTAGAGAAAATGTTGTTCCTTTAAATCGCCCAATAGTTCTAATTAAATAAAACAACATTTTCTGTATTAAAATACTGGTATCCAAAAAGCCGGAGACTTGGCAAGAGACATTCAGATTTACCAATGAATGTGACATCATAGACATATAAAAGACTGTGAGCTACCAGCCCGAAGGGAACCTTAAAACCCTTGCTTACTGATGTCATAAAAAAAAGATTAAATATTTGTAAGAAACATAAAATAGTTGTAAGAAACATACAAATTGGATAGCAGGAAACTTACAAAAAATGTTTTCTAATGAAAGTACTTTCAGGATAATCAGAGGGGGTTCCGATGATGGTGAGACAACCTAAATGTTCCTCACGATATGACACAAAGTTTACTGCTAAAACAGTAAAGGACTCGGTGTCACGGTATGGTGCGCTTTTAGTGGTAAAAACAGTAGAACTGGACCATATTTCCTTCCCAAAAATATTACTATGAACGGTAGTAAATATTTAGAAGTTTTACAAGATCACAAACTGCAATTTTGATAATAGAAACTGCTTGGAACCACATGCAAAATACATTTTAAGAGGCACACACATCCAGCTTGATGCGGGCGGTATTAAAAAAGTTGTGGGTTCATATGGGCAAACACTATTTACGAAATATAACAACTTCCATGCTTAATAGATTGAAAAGTATCATAAAAGACAAACGAATAATGACAAAATGTAATTTTAGTCCATAAAAGTTTATTAGGCAATTGTTTACATTTTGTATCTTTTTAATTGAGTATAAATTTTTTTTGGTGACACTGTAATATGGGTGCTGTTGAACGATTGGATATATTTGCGTAAGAATATACAACATACAGGGTAGGTGTAAGGTGGAGCAAAAACACGCTATTTCCATAATTTTCCCCACAAAACGTTTAAAATGTCTTTGAAAAGAACTACTCGCTGTCTTGAGCTACCAAGGATGAAACGCTGCCATTTTAGTAAGTGGCAATGAACAGGGAGAAAATACATGATGTTAAGAAGATATTTATATAGGTGGGTGAAAGTAAAAACCCGCTCTTTCCATAAATTTTTATTTTAAATGAACGCAGTAGTCTAAATTATTTTGATGGCTGAAAAAAATATTATATTAGAACCTCTGGCTGTGCCAACACCAACCTAGATTCTGTAAAATTATAATTTCGAGAGAAATGACTTTTTTTCTCTGCGTATCTTTGCCTGATTGATTGGGGTAGAAACCCGAAGAGATGGGGAAAAGACCCGCACTGCGTATTTTTACCTCATTTCCACTAAAATGAATGAGTTAAGAGAAAGAATTTACATCAGTGAGTTAATTGAAAACTTTATTAAAATATACCATAGTAGCTAACTATTAAAAATGAATAAAACGATGTTAAACTTTTGTCAAATTATCAATGAAACGTCTGCTATCTTGATATTTAGCAGAACTATTTTGGATCGGTTTAGAAAAAAAGAAGTGTAACATCATTCAGTGCGTATCAAGGCGTCGTCAATCGTTTCACAGAATCGTTAACTTTAGGAAACTATCTTCTAAAACTGTCTATATTTACCATTATCATAAAATGAAGTAAATTATCTTTGAGTTATAGCAATTTCCCTCCTCGAGGATGAATCACCAAGCGACCAAGATTTAACGCCACATTATAAAGAATATATGATAATATATGATGTATATAATATTTAGTGACGCATATGGCCCATTTATAGTCATATATGGCGGCGATGACATGGGTATAAGATGTGTGTATATGCCATGTAAGACGTAAATAATATCTATATGACCATTAACAGTATATATATGCTTATATATGAAGAATATATAAGCTTTTCAAAGATCCTTTTCAAATCGTAACTGAGGGGGCCGCTATAACCCAAAAGTAACCGAAATAATTTTGACTGCTAAAAACCGAAAGCAGTCAGCGCTGCCCTGTACCTTGACAACAACAAAAAAAAAACTACTCGCTTTAGATTACTTTTAAAGACTACTTATGGCCTGCTCATTAGAAGAGTTAAAAGAAAAGTGTTTCATGGAACAAAAAGAATGATTTTAAAAAGTAGATGGATATATACCTAAGTTTTATTATTTAAAAAAAGACTTAATATGAAAAAAATAGTTAATGAGATATCTATCTACACTATTAAAATACAAGCACATGGTTTTAACAAAATTACGCAAATATTTACACCGATAAGTAACATGAAATAAAACAACCATAATTTAAAGTGTAGTAGAAAACAGACGAAGTAAACTTCACGTGCAAATCTATATTTATGACGTCAAAAACTAGAAAAAGGAGACAAGTGCAGAAACCGGGATTTTTCAGAATAATCTGTTTCACACTCTCAATTGTAAAATTCAGTTACTCAGCTTGAGTTTTGAGAAAAGGTGACTTGAAAATGTCACAACAATGTGACTTAACGGACTCCGTGGCTTGGCGTGTTATCGGGACAGTTGAATCTAGAAAAACACTACGAAATGTAGCGGACGCTGTTGGAGTCACAAGTGTCAATGCAAGGCTGTGGAATCGATTCCGAGACACATAGAATGGTAGACATCGACAAGGGTAAGGTCGGCCATTTCCTACCTCAGAAACTGAGGACCGATATATCCTGTTAACAGCTTATCGAGATGGAACGGGCAATGCTACTCAGCTGCAAACACAGTTGTTCTTGGCCACAAGACGAAGGGTGTCCAGCCAAACTGTCCGAAATAGGCTTCTTTAGGGTAATCTATGCACGTAAGCCACTGGTCTGTATTCCATTGCAACTGTTAGGCTCAAAGAAGGTTGGAAACTGAACATAGAGTTTGGAGGCAGCGTTCTCACATAGCACACAACCATCCATAAGTCATCTACAAGCTGTAAACACAAGACGGCCAACATATCTATAAGTAGTCTAAAATTATCCACGATACACTCTTTTCACATCTAATAGAAATAACATGTGTGTCGTTTTTGAGTTCCTTCAGACGTCGGTTATATCCAGATAGTCTATGAGATCACATCTGTAACACCTCCAAGCCTAGATCACTTTTCGGCATGGGGTACTTCTTATAGATGAACTTAAGACTAATTCTAGATATCTAGGGACATCCGATGCGTGTGTATAAGATCTCTAAATTCAGTAGGGGAGACCGGGGGAATGGCGACACCTTAAGGGAATTTAAATTTTTTCACCTCAAAAAAATGTTTGTCTTTTAATAGTAGAAATTTTAAAGCTGAATCATGATCTTTAGAATCTGTATAAATTTAACCGTAATCATAACTGTAAAATAACCGTACATAAAAAAATATTTTTTAAACCTCTGTACAGTGGCGCGATTACCCAGGATACTGGGGTAATTCCGCATCTGGATCGGGGTAATGACGCCTCTATTTAATGACCTAGGAAACACATAGCCTACTGGAAATATTTAGAAAGGAATAATTTATCAAAATAATGATAATTGCAATGTTCCTTAAGCTAGGTTTGTTAATGTGCTAAGCTTACAATTTAACTCAAATTGGAAATGTCACCCTTTGCCATGGTGGCGGCATTACCCCGAGAAGACAATATAGCGCAAATCCCCCAGCAAAGCCGAAAGAAGAACCGAAATTGTTCAACACATTGCATCAAAATGTCGACGAATGCATGTTGATTATGGGTAATATTATCATAAGTACCTAATGTTACAATAAAAGGTGTTTACCTCTACGCATTTGAAGCTCCAAAATAAGAAGCAACTACATGAAAACTAAAATTTTCACTAGAACAAGCGAACGACGTACAACAAAATCATTCTCACTCTAGGCACTGTTTCTATTGTTGACCGCTATAGTGCAGGCGCATTTAATATCTCAAACTGCCGTTAGTTTTTAAACTAGGCAGTGTGGCGGCATAACCCCGAGTGGCGCCAATTCCCCGGTCTCCCCTACTTCTTATAGATGTATTTAAGACTTGCATTGCAGATATCAATATTCATCTGATACCAGACTATATGACCTCTAATCATAGAACTATTTTTCGATATCAGATATTCCTTACAGATATACTTAAGATATGCAAAAAATTTCATTTGAAATACAGCCTTGAACATCTTTATAATATATTTGTAAAAATAAGATACGAATATTTAATTCATAATTTTCTTTTCAAGACTTTACAGTTTGTAAAAAAGACAAACTAACAACTCATTTTTAAAAATTTCTAATTTTCTTTTCTGAAACTTTTGTTGTTGTTATGTAGATCCTGAAAATTCTGACAGGAAAAGACAAAATTAAGAACTTAAACAATGAACATTTACAAATTTAATGTTTAAGAAACTTATTTGTATGCAATATTTTAATTTTTAACATTTGTTAATAAAAAAATGTGCTTTATATTATGGTTAGAACTAATTTTCATGACTTAAGTAGCATATACAATTAAACTAATTAAGCTTTTTCTAAAAGAAGATGGCTTCATAAAAGGGATTAGTTGTTAGTTTGCTGTCTTTTTTTCTTCCGATACCTTAAAAAGAAAAATCCTGTATATCAATTAATATTTATTTTCAACTATAACTTACAAGTATGAGGGTGCTCAATACTATTGAACAAAGCTATATTTCCAATGAAATGGGATTTTCTTGCATGTCTTAAGCATATTTTATTTGAAATTTAGAATAATTCCTTTTCAGAGTGCCAAAAGTTAGTTTTCGACAATGGAAATTAAGAAAGGCTGAAAGATACTTTAAATTTATAGACAATTTTTAATGTGTTAAAAGATTTTATAATATGACGGTTTCACAATCATAGTACAACACAAAGTCCATTTTGAAAAATTATAGTGCATTTAGATTTAGAAGGTGAATAAAATCTGTTTTATATATATCCACTCCACAGTAAACTAAGTCTGTAAACATATGAGAAAGTATTTGAAAATAAACTTGGTCCACTGTGAGAGTAAATAAAACAGATTTTATGGACCTCAATGGATTTTGTTTTCAAAATTAACATTGTCTATAGTTGCGAGCACACTAGTTGAATCTTTAGAATCAATTTCGTTAATGAAAATGAGTTTTTTAAAATTTTGAAGCAAGAATAATGCTAATTTTCATGTTTATTGATTAACTTACATAACAATTCCTATGTTATTAAAGTTTCATTAATGAAACTTGAAACTAAAGAAGTTTAATACTTCTTTTAAACCTTTTTGGGAAATTGTTTAATTAAAATAGTTCAATTGCTGTTACATATGTAAAAATTCAAACTAGATTCTTTATTCTGATAATACCATAAGGTTTTAATATTTCCAATTCCATTGCATACTTTTAATTACTTTTGATGCAAATAAGCATGAAACTGGAGAATTTGTATTATTATTATGTTCGTAAATACTGTATAAAATTAAAATGTATTTTGTCATTAAATTTTTCTACATCAAATAATTGTTTAATGACTTTTGTAACTAAAAAAAATTTCAAATATCTAAACAATAAATCATGTAATAACAATCAATCTTCAAAGGTAAGATTTAAAAAAATACAATAGATGCCCATCTCAAAATTGCTTGCATTATCACAGCAGCTTGGAAGAGTGAAATGCTTGAAAATCCAAGGTTATTACTCATTTACAAGGAAAAAAATAATTTTTCCAGGTATATTTAAGAAAATTTGCCTAGTGGCAAAGTGTGAACTTAAAATGGTGAGAGTAAAATACTGTACCACTCAATAATATTAAAAATTTTGAAACTATAGATAACAAATTGAATTATTCACATATGAACCACCACCCTTCCCCCCTCCTAAAAATATCTTATGCATGTTATAGAATTTTTTTTTGGTTTTGTTTCCAGAGTGGGGATTATAGTTTGAAATGATTTATTTGTTATAAATGTCATTTTAAAAAAATCTCATCCTCACACACTGTTTAAAAGTATATAGACGAAATTTAAGGAAAGTTACTGGAATTAGAAAAAAAATAATTACCAGTGCATCATGGGTAAAGCTTGTACTTACTTCCCACCCCCATCAAATTTTATTTAATCCCTTGACTTTTCCAGATTTTTGATAAAATATTGTAATTCCAATTTGGAATGTTTTCACCTAGTTCACAAATCTTGTACAGTTTTATAACTGAATAAAAAATAAATTACCATATTTATTTGTGCATAATGTACACTTTTTTTCAAAATTTTCGGTAAAGGAAATGATGTATGTGAATATCTATTCACGTACTTTCCCTAAATAGCTGAATATACTTCATGAAATATACATGACTACAGTGATTTTTAATCTAAAACAGGCTTAATCTAACACAAGTAAAATATATGTAAATGTTTGGACTAATTCATCTTAGGAGAAATTTCATTATCATCCACACCACTCATATGGAATTTTTATTACACAATCTGTAACAGCTTTTTAACTATATGCTAATTTCAAGAGGGATTTTTATTCATAAATGACAAGGTCAAAAATACAGAAAAATTATTTTGTGTGTCCCAGTTATTTTTAGTAAATAAGATGGAATCAAGATGTTACTGCTCGTTTAATACTTTTAAAACGAATGATCATAGGGCCACTTAATTTTAAATTCCAAACGGCACTGGGTACCACAAAAAAAACTTTATAATGAATGTTCAGAAAAATTTATTTTTCAAGAAATCCTAGTGTTAATCAATTTCACTTTCTTTTGATAGAATGACCCTGCTCCTGAAAAGGGAGGAGGATATTTAGAAAAATGTACTTTGTGCAATGACTCAATTATTGTCTCGCTGCTGCTAGATGTGGGGAAAAAAAGAAACATGCGAGGAATACTTTATTACATTAAGAGAAAAGAAATATTCCTTGCAACGGGCTTTCGCATGTCTCAACCAGTCCTTAATGACGGTTTCTATGTCATTGTTAGTGCACTGATTAAAAGATGGGTTTCTTCAAACAGCACCTACAAAAAGAGAAAAAAATTATTGAAGGATATATATTAATATATATCCTTCATAAATCCTTCATAAATTCTTTCTCAAAATATATATTAAAAAATAAACTGCACAATCAGAATTCTGTCTCGTATAAATCTTCTGTATCACAGTGTTCTACCTCTGCAACATTCTCAAAAGAGATTAAGTTTAGAAAGTTTTGTAAAACAGAAATTTTTAAGACAACATATTATGTGACGGGTCCTGTTTTTGGATGAAAAATTGTGAAGGATCCTGTTTTTAAGATGAGAATGTCTGAAAGATCTTTTAAAGAACTAGAAATTTTTCTAAACAGATAGCTGCTATGCTTTTGTCAATCTTTTTCACTGCAATTTTGAAAATTTAATCTACTTGCTAATTATTTTAAAAGAGATTTTAACAATTTAATTTTTTGGAGATTGTTCTTAAAAATATATTAAGTTTAAGAAACACTGAACATACAAGATGACATTTGTTAGAACATAACATTTTACATCTGAGGTCTTATATAAAAATTTAAAAACTTACTAATTAAAATTGAAGTAATCTTCAGACAACTAAAAGGCTCTTTTCCTTTGAGGCCGGGCCAGCTAAAAGATTTGGTCAATTCATTGGTCATTAACTTTGACAGAATTCTTATTCCATTTCCAAGGTTTGAGCCTCCGATTTGGAACAATTTTTCACACTGAAAAGAATAAAAGATTATTGTAATTAAGTTACTTCACGTATGTACAGATAAAATTTATATTTTAGAAAACAAATAGTTTGTATTGGGCAGAAAATTCCAATACTTTTGAAAGTTATGGCAGGTTAATCTTATGCCATGGTATTAGTGTCAAACAGGAGTCATGCATCCACATTATGGTGGTCACAAGCAACATGGAAAATTTTTTTTAAACATTTTCTTCCGGGGGACCCTCCTAAAAGTTGCCAATGCAAAGTTAGAATATACTATTTACCACCTTAAAAATTTAAATAAATCTAGCAATTTTATTTTGTTAAGTGAACGATTATCTTAACAGATTGCTTTTAAAACAGGTACAAATGCCACTTTTTTTTAATGTTTCAAATAAAACTGAATGAACAAGTAAATTGATATGATACAGTGCACTTTACAAATAATTTGTTTATTAAAATCTAAATCTCACTTGGCCTATTTCATAAATACGAAAAATTTAGAATGTAGTCACTCAATGCAATTTCCAGATATTAAAAAATACAATACACCATTTAGTTGCAACCCCAGTAGAAACAAATAAACTGCAGGTTAAATATTTTACAACTGAAGTGTTCACTTGCAACACACTCAACAATCACTTGCCTATAATGTATTTTTATGCACTTAGGGGAGACCGGGGGAATGGCGACATCTTAAGGGAATTTAAATTTTTTCACCTTGAAAAAATGGTTATTTTTTAATAGTAAAAATTCTAAAGCTGAATCATGATCTTTAGTATCTGTATAAATTTAACCGTAATCATAACTGTAAACTAAGCATACATAAAAAATTATTTTTTAAACCTCTGCACAGTGGCAGAGGACCCAGGACACTGAGGTAATTCCGCCACTGTACCGGGATAATGCCGCCACTCTTTAATGACCTAGCCCATGCATCAAATGTATACTAGGAAACACACAACCTACTGAAAATAATTAGAAAGCAATGTAATTGAGCAGAATAATGGTTAAGCTTACAATTTACTTCATATTGCAAATGTCACTCTGCTGAATCGGCTCCACTATATTAAAATGAGGCCATTTCTCACCCGATTTGCATGGCGGCGGCATTACCTCGAGAGGACAATATGGCGGAAATCCCCAAGCAAAGCCGAAAGAAGAACCGAACTTGTTCAACACGTTGCATCAAAATGTTGGCGAATGCATGTAGATTACCGGTCATATTATCTTAAATACCTAATGTGACAATAAAAGGTGCTTATCTTTACTCATTTGAAGCTCCAAAATAACAAGCAACTAGATGAAAACTACATTTTTCATTAGAACAAACGAACGACGTACAGCAAAGTCACTCTCACCTTAGGCACTGTTTATATTGTTGGCCGCTGTAGTGCAGGCACATTCACTATCTCAAACTGCCCTTAGTTTTTAAAATAGGTGGGGTGGCGGCATTCCCCCGGCCTCCCCTATTCATTTTAATTAGTATTAATTTTAAGTCTCTGTATATTAAAGTAATACAGCATGATATAAAAAGAAAATTATATAGGTCCAATGGAAAAGAATCTGCAAAACAAAAAAAAAAAAAAAAATGCGACAGTAGTCATGCTTCATAAACTGTATGTTGCTAATTTATTTCAATGCACTTCAAAATTACTTCTAATTAATTTCAACTTATTTTTTGTCACGTATAGATTTATACGTTCCTGTAAATATTACGATTGGTAATTAAAATAGTTGAAATTAAGATAAATTTAAGTGGTATAAAATAAATCAAAACGCTCTTAAGCGTTTCAGGATATTTTAGTGCTTGTAATAAGCAAAAAAAATACTTCCCTCAATATTGTATAAAAATATAAACGATAATGGAAAATAAATTCATTAACAAAGTAAAAAAATAACTTACCTACCTTCTTTTCAAATGAAATTAGCAGGATATAAAAAGGAAATCGGGGTCGAGTACGTTATTTTTGAGATATCAAATCAACAAGACACAAGTAAAACACAACGTGCTAGTAGCAAGCATGAACAAGTCTGATTAGTCACGGTCTCCGGACTTCCGATCTCCCCACGCTCTTGCAGTTGAAGTAGAAGTATTTATTCCATAAGAGATGCATAATGCGTGTTATTTGCAAATCCAATGGATGCAGTCTAAAGTATTTCCATAGGACACGGAGTAAAGGATTTCCTTGAACGAACGAAAGCTACAGATCGTCTATCGCAGGTCATAGACGTCTCACAGAAATCTAAATGGGAAATGTCAGATAGACATCAATTTACTTAATGGTATCACATCTAAATAACATTATGGAGGTTATAGATGTATTTAGACTATAAGTCGACATCTTATAGATAATGTGTGTCGTGTGGGTTGTTGGAACCAAATTCTGTTTTCTGACGATTTCCGATTCAGACTAGATGTGCCATCTAATATGTTTTGGCATAGAGAGAAAGTGGCACTCAAAATAATCCCACATTCGTTCGTGAAAGATCACATTACAGACGAGTTGGGTTAATGCTATGGGCTAAAATCAGCATAGGTGGATGTACGGGCTAAGGAGGGTTCGGGTTTGTAGATATTTGCAGTAAAATCAGTTTAATAATCACTTAATTTTTTGAAATTATTATATCAAAAATTAAAAATTGAATCTGGCCTCATTTCCTTATCAGTGGTTGCTACTTTCGTCGTTATTTATCAATTCACAACTGGTACGATTTAAACCTATCTGTTGTTTACTGCTTAAAATTAAAAGAAAATCGTTGAGTTCATATTAAATTTGCCATAGCATGATTTTTCCTCGTGCGTGTCTTTGCCCATACCTTATACATGAAGATATAAACGTTTCGTTGAACAATTAAAAAAATTGCTTATATCATTCCGATTTTTAATAAAATGTAATGCCATTTTCAGACGACTTGACAAAATGCACTAGAAACATTCTGATGCAATTCGAAAATGAACATATGGAATATTAAATAAAATATGTATTTCTATTAAATAATTTTTACAGCACGTGTACCAGGATATACCCAGACAGAGCAAAATGTTTTTAAAACACCTTCTTTAATCTTCAGTTTTCTACCAATTTCTTCACCACACTCAATTCGGTGCCAAAATGCCAAATTTCCACACCCTGTTCGTATCGTACCCAGATGTGCCGAGATAGACCTGTAATTCTTTCATGTACTCATGATTCCTACATCATAATTTCATGTCGAAACTCGTTGACTTAGTCATTTTTGTTGCCACCTCGTCTACGGTTTAATAAGTGATGTAGTGGGTTGCGTTATATTTATATCCTAAATTATCATGATGATAAAGGATTGTACAGAAGCTGCAATTAATATAATTTTAAACAGAATGTAATTTTTGAAAGGCAATTCCATACAACTTGTTTGATGTATATTTCTGTATTTATAAATTCTTCATTTATAGTACAGAGTGACCATAATAGAATGCCCCAGTTATAAATTTTAATATTAGTATCAAATGTAAGCGTTGTAGAGTGTTGGTTCAAGGTCACAAATAAAGAGTAACTCAAGCAGTTTTAGATAACTACTGCTTTGTCATTGACTCGCATGCAGTGCCACATACGAAAAATGGCGACTCCTGAGCGTAAAGCGTTATTGCTGGGCTGAAGGTTTGAAAGTCATTAGAGCCATGCGATTATCTCCTTTGGGGCTTTATAAAAGACCGTGTCTAACTTCCTCCGCTAACTCATGATTTGCAATGTTGAGACACAGAATGTAAAACGCTATTGCTTACATTACTCCGGACTTGTAAACCGAAGTGTAGGAAGAATTGGACTTTAAGTTGGATGTGTGCAGTATAAATAAAAGTGCACATATTGAACACTTGTAAGAAAACCTAGGTTAGTTTACTTTCAATTGGATGTATGATTTGTTGTAAATAGTCTTAATTAAACTGTTGTAATATATTATACTGTTATATTTCGAGCATTAAAAATTTGCTGTGATTTAGTGTAATTCTCCTCTGATTTATGACGAAAATGCTGTCAGTGTATTTTGTACATATAAAATGATATTGCTATCTTGTGGAACCAAACATCTGTCAGAGATTGAATTTTGTAATAAAAAAATTAAGCATGTTTTATTTATTCGTTACACAGATTTATTTTAACAATTTTATAGGGATTTTCAATTCTTTCCTTTAATTTTTTTCTGGATAGTGATAATATGGTATTTATACGGTTACCACGTTGCTGTTGCATTTGTAAATAAAATAGCTGCCACGTGAATCCTCGAAAAGTGTTAGCACAAAAAAAAATCGAACAGTGAAAAAGATAAATCTATTCTATTTTCAATTGTTGCACATACAATTTTTCAGGATTCACCTTTAAGTTTTAATACATAGTAGAGGAAAGTAGAGTAATGACGCTCAGAAGGGTAATCCCGCTCACCCAATATCTCTAAACAGAATAGAAATGAAAACGTGCGATCGGTACCGGCACCTAGCGAACTTCATTCTAAGTTCCCAGAAAGGATATAGTGACCGTCGCAAGGAAAGTATTTTTGTGTGCTCACATTAATAGTTTGCAGCTGTTTTATTATAAAATTCTACAGAATCTAACTTGAAGGTAAGTGTACACTCTTATTTTCAAATATTAATTTACTCATTATGTCTACAAAATATATACATTTAGCTGTACTTTCATGCTTTTATTTATTTTTGTAGTGCGTTGTTACGCCAATTATAATGCATTAAAACCCATCAAGGAGATAGCGGGTAATAGCGCTCGCGTGGAATTCCAGAGAAGTGTTGCCACTGGGCAATTTCTTTTAAATTCAAATTTGTTGATTGACACCGCTTTTTTGAAATAGTAAAATTTCCCTGTTTTCGCCTTAATGTCATTAAACAAGGGGAACTTTAGGATTTGTTAAAAGTGGTGAAAATCAAAAAACCTAAATAAAAAAAAAGTAACCCACTATATGTCTAACACAATGTGTAAAATGGTTGCAAAATGTCTGTACTGGTGTCAATAGCCCCCACAACTATGTGACTTTTATCTTACTTAAATCTTGTATTCAAACTCTGAGCGCAATTACCCTACCATGTCGGGCATTACCGCTCAATCGATGGTTATTTAAATAAAACGATAAAAACAATTCCTAAAACTTTTATGCAAATTAGTTCATTGTAAACTGTTTCTTATGCTATGGATATATACTTCGTTAATGAAATAGTCAAATTTAGACAAAAAAAAATAAATATCTATTCATGTTTTCCCTTAAGTGAGCGCCATTCCCCTACTTTCCCCTATAATTTCCTTTACGAAAGCAAAATGTGTCTTTGATCCGAAATTCTAAATATAAATTTGGTGAGAAATTGTTGCACCACTGTCATTATTAAAGACGTGTTTTCTATGTTTACGCAAACACAAAGTTAAAAATGGACGTATATTGCAGTAAATTATTAACACTTATGCGGTATGTGCAATTTGAACTGCATATCTCCCTCTGGACTGAGGTTTTGATACTTTTCATGATTTTTATTACCCGACTGAAACGAAGGGTTATGTGTTTCAAGCGTATCTGGGTATTTGGATTTCTTTATACCCTCGAAACATCCCAACGGCTGGATGGATTTTTATGAATGGGGTCTCTATACATTCGTCTTAATCGTCCGATGGTTATAGGATAGGTTTTGTTTTTATAAATTCAAAATGGCGGCCGTAAAATACAAAATGGCGGTAGAGGCAAAAAAGAATTGCGTACCCTATTGAGTGGCCTATCATTGGATAGGTCTTTCAAAATGAAAACGATGTTTCATTGACTATTTTACAGTCAGAAGCTCCGTTAAAATAATATGCAACCTGGAATTTGTGTATGTATTGTGGATCTCTAGCTTTACTGCAACTCTAACCATCATAGGTCCTCCTCAAAACAGTGTTTATGATAAGAACTAACAATTAAACGCAACTTAAAAGTCATCAATAGAAGTAAATAAAAAAAAAATATGTAATATAAAAAATAGTTTCATATTAATGAGAAATAATTAATTAGTTCGCTTTTTACGCCGTCGGGTTTTTTGATTTTTTAAATTTAATTTTTATTTTTTAAATACTTTGAAGATATGTATTATAATCATTTATTAAAATTAGTAACTTCAGACTGTTCTTATTGATAATGAAGTAAATATTTAAATGTACTAAAAGTTATTATGTAATGAGAAATTATTGAAAAAAAGCATGTTTTATATTTTTACCAAAAGTGTCGCATAATAAAACATTTTTTAACATACAAGTTTACATAGAATTCAATAAAAACTTTCCCAAATGTTGTAGAAATATCTGAAAATAGGTTTTATTAGTATATAGACATTATTTAGTAAAATTTGCTTTTGTGTGGTATATTTAAAAGCACTTATTTGCACAATGCTCCTTAAGGTTCACAATAAATTCGATGTAAGGGAGACCGGGGGAATTCGCCACTCGGAGTTATGCGGCTACCCCGCCTATGTTTAAATACTAACGGCAGTTTGAGGTAGTGAATGCGCTTGCACTATAGAGACCAACAATAGAAACAGTGACTAGAATGAGATTGTTTGTTGTACGCCGTTCGTTTGTTTTACAAGGAGAGGGCCAACCTTGTTAATCACAGATTTTGATTATTTTAATATATGTTGTAGGGTAGAGACCCCCTTATTGTCAGGTTCAACGGATTTTATCCAACGCGACTTAGTTCTTGAGAATCCGGGGGTTCTAATAATAGTACACAACTTAAATACTTTGCAACCGCAATGATAGGTTGGTCATAGCTCAGTTGGTATGGCATTTGCCGTCTGATTTGCCGTCCGCGGGCTCGGGTTCGATACCTGAATGCGTTACATTTGTTTTTCTCATTTTTTCTTTTATAAATATACTTGTAAGTATAATTAATAATCTCATTCAATTAAAATTTATAATGTTGTATATCAGTTATAATTTTAACCTATTTAATTTTTTACTTTTAACTAAACTTGTATAAAACATTATAAAACTGTTATTTTTTTTAAATCACTTTTAAAATGTATTTCATATATTATTTATCGATGCAATGATATTGAGCAATTGTGTCAATCCGTAATTTTTAAGAAACATCATTTACGCATTGCTTAAACAAAGGAAGTCAATGCGACAATACTATTATTCTGTCTTTAAAGTAACAAGCATAATTATATTAAAAATTAGCATCAGAATTAAATTACAATCGATTTTTTGCATATTAAAGATTTTTAAATTTGCAATACGTATGCTTGCGCTTTCAATTATTTTGCTTTCACCTTTATCTTCTCTCTGCTTTTATTTTTATTTTATTTGAATATTCTTTTATTTTATCATAACTAGATGGCACCACAACAGATTTTGTCACGATTTTGGAATTTTGTCATTCAATAATAGATCCAATTTCTTTTTAAACCTCTTTGAAGGATGAGAAATAATAGTTTAAAATTAAAAAAATGATAAATTTAAGTTTGTTAACATTATAATTAATGTATGATATTAAAATTTGTAATTGAAATTATTAGATTATAATTACAAGTATATTTATAAAACAAACAATGAGAAAAACAAATGTAGCGCGTTCGGGTACCGAACCCGGGCCCGAAGATCAGAGAGCGAACGCCGTACCAACTGAGCTACGACCAACCTATCATTGCGGTTTCAAAGTAAGTTTTTAAGTTGTGTTCTATTATTAGACTCCCAGGTTTCTCAAGAACTAAGGAGCGTTGGATAAAATCCGTTGAATCTGACACTAAGGGGTCTCTACCCTACAACATATATTAAAATAATCAAAATCTGTGATTAACAAGGTTGGCCCTCTCCTTGTTAGTGAAAAATTTAGTTTTCATATAGTGTCTTATTATTTTGGAGCTTCCAATGAGTAGAGGTAAACACATTTTATTGTAACATTAGGTATTTAAGATAATATTACCTGTAATCTGCATGCATTCGCCGACATTTTGGTGTAATTTGTTCTACAAGATGATTAGATCTTTTGGTTCTGCTAGGGGATTTCTGCTATATTGTCTCTCACGATAATGCCGCCACCTTGGCAAAGGGTGACTTTTACATTTTGAGTTACATTTTAAGCTTAGCACATTAAAAAATCTAGCTTAAGGAACATTGTAATTATTTATTATTCTGCTAAATTACATTGCTTTCTGAATAATTTTAGTTGGATATGCGTTTCCCAGTATCCATTTGATGTATTTACTAGATCATTAAAGAGGGTAGTCATTAACCTAATTCAGTGGCGGAATTATCCCAGTATCCCCAATGGGTAATACCGCCACTGTACAGGAGTTGAAAGAATTTTTGTTTTATGTGAGCTTAATTTACAGTTATGAATACGGTTCATAAAATATAGATAATACAGTTACTAAAGATCATGGTTCAGCTTTAGAATTTTTACTAATAAAAATAACATTTTTTTGAGGTGAAAATATTTAAATTCCCTTAAGGTGTCGCCATTCCTCTGGTCTCGTGAAAGCTCGGATTCTACATATTTTCATTACTTACTTCTGTTTAGTGCTGCAGCGTATATGTATTTTTTAGGAATAAAAGGTTAGTAGATAATATCTAAAAAGACCATGAAAGGTACTTTTATTGCTGAGAGAGTTGCAAGCTGACCCCGCGAGACCGTCGGGCTTAGTTCTTTTCAACGAAAATGGCAACCCGAGTAACACTCAAGCTTAGAACTCAGTGTTAATATATCTTTGTCAAATAAACTGTCACAACCTTTGAATAATTTCGCATAAAATATTTTTCGCCAATAAAGATTTTCAGAAATATAAAATAGCGGGGTCATTCCATGAAAAGGGAAACCAAAGTACTAATTTTTTTTTAATTTATAAAACAATTCATGTAGGGGAAAGTAGTGTAATGGCGCCATTTAAGGGAAAACATGAACATCTAGCCAAATTTAGACAAAAAAATCAATATTTCATAAACGAAACTTCAAAACACAAGGAACAGTTTGCAATCAACTAATTTGTATAAAAGTTTTAGGAATTTTTTTTATCGTTTTATTTAAATAACCATCGATTGAGTGGTAATGCTCGACATGCTAGGGTAATTGCGCTCAGATTTTGAATACAACATTTAAGTAAGACAAAAGTCACATATGTAGTTGGGTGGGCTCTTCACACCACTGCAGACTTTTTGCGACCACTTTACACATATTCTGCACACATATTGTGTTACACATATAGTGGGCTACTTTTTTTTTTTTTTTTTTAGGATTTTTGATTTTCACCACTTTTTTGGAATTGTAAAATTCTCCTTGTTTAATGACATATTAATTAAGGCGAAAACAGGGGGAATTTTACCATTTCAAAAAAGTTGTATTAATCAATAAATTTGAATTTAAAAATGTTGCCCATTGGCAAAACTTCTTCTGAAATTCCACGCGAGCGCCATTGCCCGTTATCGCCATGTTGGGCTTTAATGCATTATAATTGGCGTAACAACGCCCTACAAAGATAAATAAAATCATGAAAGTACAGCTAAATGTATATATTTTGTTGACATAATGAGTAAATTGAAGTTTAAAAATAAGAGTGTACACTTACCTTCAAGTTAGATTCTGTAGAATTTTATAATAAAACAACTACAAACTATTAATGTGAGCACACAAAAATACTTTACTTGCGACGGTCACTATATCCTTTCTGGGAACTTACGATAAAGTTCGCTAGGTGCCGGTACCGATCGCACGTTTTTAATTCTATTCTGTTTAGAGATATTGGGTGAGCGGGATTACCCTTCTGAGCGTCATTACCCTACTTTCCCCTACATTTTTTTTTTAAAGCTTAGAGTGTGAATTTTCTGAAAACATACAATTTAAGTATAAGAATTAAAGTATTAGCACTAAAAACGTGAGCGTGATGAGATTGAGAACATTTCACTTAAATTATGGTAAAGTTTAACAAGTTATTGTCATTTCAAAAATTATTTGTAAAAGTTGTAATTAGGCTAGTTTTTGTATTTTAATATTGTATTTTTAAATTTATAAAAGAAATTAGAGAATATATTATAAATGAATTAGAATTAATAAATATATTGTGATGCATTGTATTGTTACGTCCGTAACGGGAAAACATCTAAAAGTTGTTCTTACAAATTTACTGGTTAATTTATTAAGTTTTAAATCATTTTCTCTGTATAAATTATTAGAGTATACTTATCGTTGACATTAGTTTTAACTACGCATTAGAATACTTTATGACGGTTATAGACGTAACATTTTGAGTATCTTATTTTTGAATTAAGATAATATTTACAGACGTAACAAGGGATTAATATGATAGAAATGTGTACTACATGTATATTTCACATCATAATTTACATATATTTTCTTTTTTCACCATGCTATCCATACATTTTATTTTCTCATGTATGACAACAGGCTATTTTTATGATACATTTTATTCATGGATGTCAAGAGGCTATTTTTGTGATACTTTATTTCTTCACTAATGGCAACAGGTTATATTTGTGACACTTTATATTTTCATTATCCAAATTTTGGAGGAACCACAAATGGACAACAGGTGCAAATTAGCATTTAAATTGTGAAAAGAATGTTTCTAATGTTATGATATTACTATCTTTGTCATTTATTTTACAATGCTCTGTGTTTAAACGTTAAAATTCCGGTAAATGTAAATTTCAAATCGAACTTGTTACATCCGTTACAGGCAATTGTTACGTCTGTAACAATTTAATTATCCCATGTATTAATTAATAATTATTTTAGTGTTTTCACAATTGCAGTTTCCAACAGCTAATACCCAAGTAACGAATTAAAGAAGAAAAAGTTAAATGTTCTTCCTTAAAATTTACAGGATTATGACAATACTTGCAACTATATGCAGTTTTGACTGTTTTGTGAATTACGTCCGTAACACCTAGATTTTATTTTTAAAGAAATTATTTCAGATTTCAAAATTTAGCATTCTATTTACAATCCTTAAACCATCCTTAAATATAAAATAATCCAAGTAATAAGTATTTTTTTACATTATTTGTGAAGCTTTAAAATTTCTGTTTGTTACGTCCGTAGGGGAGACCGGGGGAATGCCGCCACTCGGGGTTATGCCGCCACCTCGTCTAGTTTAAAAACTAACGGCAGTTTGAGATAGTGATTGCGCCTGCGCTGTAGCGGCCAACAATAGAAACAGTGCCTAGAGTGAGAATGGTTTTGTTGTACGTCGTTCGCTTGTTCTAGTGAAAAATTTAGTTTTCATCTAGTTGCTTCTTATTTTGGAGCTTCAAATGAGTAGAGATAAGCACCTTTTATTGAAACATTAGGTACTTAAGATCATATTACCCGTAATCTGCATGCATTCGCCGACATTTTGATGCAATTTGTTGAACAAGTTCGGCTCTTCTTTCGGCTTTGCTAGTGGTTTTCCTCAATATTGTCCTCTATGGGAATTCCGCCACCATGGCAAAGGGTGACTTTTCCAATTTGAGTTAAATTGTAAGCTTAGCACATGAATAAATCTAGCTTAAGAAACATTGTAATTATTCATTATTTTGATAAATTATTGCTTTCAAAACATATTTAGTAGGTTATGTGTTTCCTAGTATCAATTTTATGTATTTACTAGGTCATTATAGAGTGGCGTCATTACCCCGATACAGTGGCGGAATTACCCCAGCGTCCTGGGTAATCCCGCCACTGTACAGAAGTTGAAAGAATTTTTTTTTTATGTGTGCTTATTTTACAGTTATGATTACGGTTAAATTTATACAGATACTAAAGATAATGATTCAGTTTTAGAATTTTTACTATTAAAAATTAAACATTTTTTTGAGGTGAAAAAAAATTAAATTCCCTTAAGGTGTCGCCATTTCCCCCGTCTCCCCTGACCATGGATTGACCCAGCGGTAGAAAAAAAAAACATTTGCATACTGACTTCGCTTAAACAAAAGCAATTGACAGATTTGATAGCACTTGCATTCTTTGTATATATACTCACATCAACAATTAAACGTAATATTAGATCTTAATGGAATAAAATAATTTGTTAAAATATTTTCAGAAAGGGATTAAAAATAAATGTAATATCTATCTCAACGCATGGATAAATGTGTATATTTAAAATGAATAATTTACTCTGTAACGTCTTCGAGGATGTTTTTTTGAATGTGAGAAAAGAATGACTTAGTTTGTTTTTACGATTTATTCATTTTATATTAATAGGAATTCAAAAAGCAAACGAAAACGGGAAAAAGAATAAAAATTCAAGAAGTCCTCGTATGTGGCCGCTGATGGTAATTTATGAGTGGAATGATTTTCTAAAAAAAAAAAAAAAAAAAAAAAAAAAAAAAAAAAAAACGTACATTAAATTTCTTTCTTGCATTTCTACAAATTAGTAAAACATAATATATTTAATATTTCTGGTATTATTTTTATCAAATTGATCTTCCTCAAAATTTTTTCATGCTTTTTTTATATCTCTCACTGCACAGTCGTGGAGAAAAAAAGTAATCACCCCCTACTAACACTGCAACAAAATATTGTAGAAGAACGTACCAAACGATTGGAAATAAGGTCTACTTTTAAATGATATATATAAATTTTGCTTAAGCGGCCATCAACATATCAAAACTAATCCAAACTTTGTTTTCTACAATATCAATACCCAATTTTCACACCATAAATAAATTCCACACCCTTCAATTAACCTAAATCTAAATTTTCATGAAATTAATATGATAAGTTTCAGAGAAATTATTTATTTTAAAATGAGCCTATTTTAGAGACTGTTTCCATATTGAAGTTCCGCACTCGATTGTTGAAATGATACAGAATGAATATGGCACATCTATTAATGTATTAGTTCTTCCCGATAGTATCATTTCACTCGCTTAATATGTTTCAACTATTATCAACCCAAATGTTTCAATAAAATGAGTAAAATATATTTTTTCAAATTATGCTTTTCTGCACGTTATATACGACAGCATAGTAGTCTTAAACTATCATTTTGCCGTTTTTTAATCATTATTCGAAAACTACTTGGAATAAAATTTTAAAATTGAGAATTTGCATAAAACACGACATAATAAATATAAAAATATCAAAAAAATTGTAGGTTGCAATTCATATTCTTTTCGAATATTAATTTCATAATTTATATTATAATTATTTTAAAATTACAAATTCAATGAATTTATGTTTGGGTTTTTTAGTATTATAACCACACAAAAAATATCCCATTAGGATGTTAATTTCAGGAGATATGAATAAAAATATGAAAATGTAATTTAAAATTTGAAGCTCTACATTTTGAATATTTATAATTCAAAAACCTATCGTCTAACTGATCGAAATTTCATTTCTAGGCATAGTTTGAACCGAAGATTTAAAATATATTATAAAAATTAGGTGTTGTCATTGCAAAAAACAAAGTTTGGTCTGATTTTGATTTGAAAGAAATATTTGTCATAAGAAATTTTTCCCTAAAGAAATTTTTATCTACATCATTTAAAAGTAGACTTTATTCCTAATGGTTTGTATAACTTTCTTCTATTATATTTAGTTGCAGAGTTAGTACGGGGTGTTAACATTTTTTTTTCATGACTGTACATAGAAAATAACATTATCAGTGTAGCCAAACCATAAAATATTTACTTATCTTGTTGAGAGATTCTGTAGTGAATAAGTTATTCTTGTTCAAATTTTTGTTATTTTTATTATTGACAGCAATTACAAAAAAAAAAAAAAAAAAAAAACTAAGCGTCCATATTGTGTGGCCAAAGGCGTGTAGAGGTTAACGATAGTTAATTTGTTACTTTTTCTAAATATGAAATAGATAGAAAGGATTTAAAAACATTATTCTATGCTCAAAGACAGAATTTCTCATTTCTTTGTTCTTATCCAACGCATAAATTTATCTGTGTATTGAATATGCATTGAAAATAAACTATGTTTCACATATATATTTAAAACAAAGTAGTTTTCGTTCTACATCTTTACTGAAAACGATGCATGGCATTTCATGCATGATGAAATAGTATTTACGGTTTCAATATCAAAAATTCAAAACGTATGATAAATCATTGATAGAACATACTAAAGCAGATGAAAAAGATTTCTAGAAATACGAAGTATAGTGAAAAAGCGATTGATTTCTTTGACTTCACAACATATGAGAATCTAAAGTAGCCTAGAATATATCGTTCATCATATTTGCTTATTTCGATATCTATCACTTTTCTAAGAAATCTATTTCAATCTAGGGCTTTATGTAAAATCAATTTCAAGGAAATATGATTTAAAATACAAAAATGCAGGACATGCATGGTCCTCAATTTACGTTCATAAGTTCTTTTGCTCAAATTTTAATATAAATATCAAATGATAGATTCAGAAATATATCTTTTATTGTATGGATACAATCTAGTATCAATATAAGATTTAGTAAACGAATTAAATATGATATTGTATAAATTTATATTTTCTAAAGATACCCTGGAAAAGAAAAATTGGCAGTGAATGAATTTTTCAGAATAAATGTTGTGAATGAATTACTTATTTATGCAAATATGAAAGAGAAAATTATTAAATTAGTTGGCATATATATATATTTTAGAAAATTTACATAATTATACACAAATACGTTATGCAATTTAGTTAAATGTATCATAATAACATGTGCGTTTATTTTTTATTCATTTACCACTATGGTTAACGTACATATGGGATTCACCAGGAAATTCACGAATTCCGCTTTGCATTTGGAGTGTTGTCTGAGGATATTGATTGCAAAAAAAAAAAAAACTTTTTGAGACCAAAAACAGTCAGCAGTTTCAATCTATGAGTGTCACCAGTTTTCAAGTCTATCTCATTTGGGTTATTTCGCGTGTACGGGTTTTGGCTTAAAGCAATTCTGGATGCTTATTTCGAATCTTATCTGTAACTCAGGCCAATTTTGCATTTACAATTGTGGAGAAAAAAGAAAACACTCCCTACTAATTCTGCAACAAATTATAGCATAAGAAAGTTTCTGGTCCCAAACGAATGGAAATAAAATCTATTTTTAAATGATTTATATACAATTTAATTAATTTTTCAACTACTTTTCAGCAGTGAAATTACACTTGAAATTATTGAATATTAAATACGTGAATAATCACATTGCTAACAAGTCGTAAACCAACTTAGTGAAAAATGTCCAAGCCGGGAATCGAACCCGGGCCCATGGAATAGATCGCCAGTGCTCTACCACTAAACCACAAGGACGATGCCCAGCTTGGCATCTCTCACTTATATAAGTCGGTAAGGCTGCAACCGCAGCACTAGATTGAAAAGTCTTCATGAGCACACAATCTAGTGGCGAAACATGAGAAGCAAATGAACCCAGCATCGGTGAACTTACATAAGTTAACTTACATAAGTTGAACTTATCGATGACTTATGTAAGTGAGAGATGTCAATCCGGGCATCGTCCTTGTGGTTTAGTGGTAGAGCACTGGAGATCTATTCCAGGGGTCCGGGTTCGATTCCTGGCTTGTACATTTTTCACTAAGTTGGTTTACGACTTCTTAGCAATGTGATTATTCACGTATTTAATATTCAACCGATTTATATACAGTTTGGGTGTTGTCATTGAAAAGCTCTCAGCAATTTCGACAATATATTTTAAATCTTTGGTTGGAACTATGCATAGAAACAAAATTTCAAGTCATTTGGATGATAAGTTTCTGAATTATAACCATTCAAAATTTAGAGCTTCTAATGTTAAATTGCATTTTCATATTTTTATCAACCCCTTAACTGCCGACGAAATCTTACCCAATATCCAGTGCCTTACTTAAATCGTATATTTCTGCAAATAAAGAAGTTTTCTGAAATAACAGTAAGAAAATGCACATGTTATACTGTTCTTTTTAATGGCCCAAGTGGTGAAAATTGCCTCGCTGTAATTGGAATTCGCCATCTCTTTATTAGATGCATTTATTTTTTGCAGCCGTATAGGGGAAAGTAGGGTAATGACGTTCACTTAAGGAAAACATGAATAGCTAGTTAAATTTAGACAAAAAAATCAATATTTTATTAACGAAGTATAACTCCAAAGCATAAGGAATTTTTATTTAAGGATTTTTTTTTTATCGTTTTATTTAAATGATCATCGATTGATCGGTAATACCCGACATGGTAGGGTAATTGCGCTCAGAGTTTGAATACAACATTTAAGTAAGACAAAAATGACATGTAGTTGTGTGGGCTATTCACACCACTGCAGACTTTTTGCGACCACTTTACGCATATAGTGGGCTACTTTTTTTATATTTAGGTTTTTTGATTTTCACCACTTTTTTGAAATCGTAAATTTGTCCTTGTTTAATGACATATTAAGACGAAAACAGGGGAGTTGTACCATTTCAAAAAAGTGGTGTCAAACTACAAATATGAATTAAAAAAAAAAAAAAGATGCCCACTGGCAACACGTCTTCTGAAATTCCACGTGAGCGGCATTACCCGTTAGTGCCATGTTGTGTTTTAATGCATTATAATTGGCGTAACAACACACTACAAAAATAAATAAAATCATGAAAGTACAGCTAAATGTATATATTTTGTAGACATAATGCGTATATTAATATTTGAAAATAAGAGTGTACACTTATTTTCAAGTTAGATGTTGTAGAATTTTATAATAAAACAACTTCAAAATAATAACGCGAGGGCACAAAAATACTTTCCTCCCGACGGGCACTATATCCTTACTGGGATTAGGATAAAGTTTGCTAGGTGTCGGTACCGATCACACGTTTTCAATTCTATTCTATTTAGAGATATTGGGTGAGCGGGATTACCCTTCTGAGCGTCATTACCCTACTTTCTCCTATATACGTTCGTGGCAGTTAAGGGGTTAATATCTCCTGAAATTATAATCCTCCTGTGATGATTTTTTGTGTGGTTATAATGCTAAAATATCCAAAGATAAATACATCGAATTTTTAATTAAAAAAATTTTATAATATGAATTATGAAATTAATATTCGAAAGAAATATGAATTACAACCTACAATTTTTTTGATAGATTTGTATTTCTTAAGTCCTGCTTTATGCGAATTCAAAATTCAAAATTTTACTTCCAAGTAGCTTTCAAATTATGCTTAAAATGTCAAAATGATAGTTTAAGGGACCATCTATGATGTGCAGAAAAGCATAATTTGAGAATATATATATATTTATATATTACTCATTTTATTAAAACGTTTGGATTGGCAATAGTCGAAACATATTAAGTGAGTGAAATGGTCATATTGCAAGAAATAATACAATACATCAATAGAAGTGACTTGATTGTTGAAATGCTACAGAATAACTAATTGCCGAAATTAAATTTGGATACAGCCCCTTAAATAAGCTCATTTTAAAATAATTAATTTATTTGAAACTAATATTACAAATTTCATGAAATCTATTATAATTTATTTAAGCTAATTGAAAGGTGTAAAAAATGTATCGATGGTGCAAAAATGAGTATTGATAATTGAAAAAAAAACGAAGTTTGTGTTTGTTTTGATATGTAGATACCCCCCTAAGAAAATTTCATTTACATCATTCAAAAGTAGGTTTTATTTCAATCGTTTCCTACTAGTAACTTTTTTCTACACCAGGGATGAGAGCGTTCCACCCAAATGACCGATTACTACCACTAAATTTTAATAGTATACTTTGCTTTATTAAATCTCAGAAATTCTGTCATCAAATAATGCGAGAAATACTATTAAAAGTTAGTGGTAGTAATCAGTCGTTTGGGTCGGAGCGCTCTCATCCCTCTAGGGGAGGCCGGGGTAATGGCGCCACTCAGGGTGATGCCGCCACCCCGCCTACTTTAAAAACTATGTCAGTTTGAGATAGTGATTGCGCCTGGGAGGAGCAGCATAGTATAAGCCTAACAAAAGAAACAGAACTTAAACGGATTGAAGAAAAGCTTTATAGATTGGAAAAACTGTTAGAAGAAACAACATTAAAAATAACCAATAGCTATAGAGAAGAAATAACAACAGATAATTCCATAAGGGAACAGGACAATTATACAGAAGCAGTAATTCTCATAAAGGGTCTTGAAGGATCAAAAATATCAGAAATCCAAGGAATAATTACTGCAAAATTATTGCAATTAGAACATTTGCCATTATTCTATAGCAGAACATCTAAAAACAGAAAAGCTATAATTATAAAAACCCAACAAGAATCGCAGTTACTAGAAATATATCAACATATAGAAAAAATAGAAGATATAAAAAGTATCACGGAAATACAATACAGAAAACATAACACTAAAAGAATTATCATTATAGGTATTCCAAAAGATACACAGGGAGAATATCTTATAAATCAAATAAAGCAACATCCAAACATAATGAAAAGTTCATACATCCAGATTCAAAAAGTAATACAAAAAACTTCGTCAAGATATTATCAACTGCTCCTCGAGGTAGACAAGACAACTTCAGACACACTTTTGAGCATGGAACTTATAAATGTGGGATTACGAAACTGCAGGATTCATCCTTACAGGCCAATCATCAGGTGTGCGAACTGTCAATTGTACGGACACTCCGAAAGTAACTGCAGGAGAAATTCAATATGCGCATTCTGTGCGATGGGTCATCAGACCACTAGTTGCACGAATATAAACAAACAGGATCTCAGAAACTGTGCAAATTGTATAAACTTACCAAATTATTATAAACACACAGCGAACTCAACACAATGCCCCACCTTTATGAATCAGATTAAATACAGGAATGACATTTCCAGTCCAGGCACTAGTGGCCTTGGTGGTGGTGGCTGGTTTTGATGGGACTAGTTATAACTACAAGGTGTATGAACTTATACATGAACTTATATGAACACTTAACTTTAAAAAGTTTGGGTAATCTATAAACCCTCGTTTGTACATAACAATATTTAGAATAGTTATAATTAATCTTAAAACTTATTTGTTTTCAAAGGGTTCCGCAGGTAGTAAAACTTTTCCCTACCCTGGGCTTGTGGGTTACACCCAACCATAAGCCAAAAGCGGGTTCCCAGGGTGGGTGCTTACTTACTTACTATAGCGGCCAACAATAGAAACAGTGCCTAGATTGAGAATGATTTTGTTGTACGTCGTTCGATTGTTCTGGGGGAAATTTTAGTTTTCATCTAGTTGCTTCTTATTTTGGAGCTTCAAATGAGTAGAGATAAACACCTTTTATTTTAACATTAGGTACTTAAGATAATCTTACCCGTGATCTACATGCATTCGCCGACATTTAAATGCAATTTGTTGAACAAGTTCGGTTCTTTTTTCGGCTTTGTTGGGGATTTCCGCTATATTGTCCTCTCGGGGTAATACCGCCACTATGGCAAAGAGTGACTTTTCCAATTTGAGTTAAATTGTAAGCTTAGCTCATTAATAAATCTAGCTTAAGGAACATAGTAATTATTCATTATTTTGATGAATTATTGCTTTCTAAATATTTTCAGTAAGTATGCGTTTCCCAGTATCCATTTTATGTATTTACTAGGTCATTAAAGAGTGGCGTTATTACCCCGATACAGTGGCGGAATTACCCCAGAATGCTGGGTAATCCCGCCACTGTACAGAGGTTGATTTTTTTTTTATCTGTGCTTACTTTACAGTTATGATTACGGTTAAATTTATACAAATACTAGAGATTATGATTCAGCTTCAGAATTTTTACTATAAAAAAATAAACATTTTTTTTAGGTGAAAAAATTTAAATTCCCTTAAGGTGTCGTCATTCCTCAGGTCTCCCCTACACTAATTTGTTGAAGAGTTAGTATGGGTGTTTACTTTTTTACTCCACGACTGTACACTATTCAAGAGTTTTTAAGTATGAGCAGTACGTTATGCATATGCTTTGAAACTGATTCTGGACTGAGCAAGTTTTTTAATATATAATTATATAGAAGAATCTTATAATGCATAAAATAAAAATATGATGAAATTATTAATTATTAAAGAAAAATCTTTAACTGAATATCCCAAGTATTTTCTGTTGTCGCTTGATTTTGCTTGTAAGTTTTAAAATTGATTCATTTCTTTATTTCATAGAATCTGATTGGTTCAATGAAAAATTGGCCAGTCCGGTTTTTCGAAATCTCGTATAATTTTCAAGATTGACTTGTTAATTTGTGACTGTGTCCCTAGAAGATACTGTAAGAAATTTTATCGAATAGCGCATTGCCTATAGGGGAAAGTAGGGCAATGGCGCTCACTTAAGGGAAAACATGAGTTGCTAGTCAAATTATTCAAAAAATCAATATTTTATTAATGAAGTATAACACCAATGCATAAAGAACAGTTTGAAATCAACTAATCTGCATAAAAGTTTTAGAAATTTTTTTATCGTATCATTTAATTAACAATGGATTGACCGGTAATGCCCGACAAGATAGGGTAATTTCGCTCAGAATTTGAATACAACATTTATGTTGGAGTTATTTATAGTCGGCGCAACAAAGCCCTACAAAGTAAATAAAAGAATGAACGCACAGATAAATGTATATGTATTTTTTAAATAATGAATAAATTAACATTTGAAAATAAGAGTGTAATCTTACCTTCAAGTTTGATTATGTAGATTTCTAAAACAACTTCAAAATAATGACGTGAGGACACAAAAACACTTTCCTTCCGACGGTCACAATATCCTTACTGGGAACTTAGGATGAAGTTCGCTAGGTGCCGGTACCGTTTAAATTCTATTCTGTTTAGAGATATTTGGGTGAGCGGGATTGCCCTTCTGAGCGTCATTACCCTACTTTCCCATACTTTGACAACATTTTATTGACTATGGCTGTCGATGTTCAGAAAATAAGGGATACTATATTATATTACTGTACACTCTGTTTATGAACAACACCATCCCTTTCTCGCATGAATTCTGAAATTGGTAAATCGATACTTTCCATAATTTTTCTTAACCTTTAACTGATGTGACAGAAATTGTCAGAAAACTTACTGTGCAGCGGTCATTGAGACTATTCCAGCGATAGATGAATAAAAGCGCGATTAACTTATAGGTTGCACTAAACTTTTTGTACAGGACTGTTATAATTAAAATTCCCCTATACAAATGTCTCTGGTAACAGTACTACAGTTTCAAACGGAACAAAATTCGGTAGTGTTTTTAGTTAAACTGAAAGTTAGAAGTTAAACTATAAAAATTGAAAAAAATCAGCAGTTTGTGAGACTCGTAGCAACAGTTATAGGTTAACGTGAACAAAGAAAATTTCTTTAAAGGCATCTTTTAAAGCATTCCAGTTTTTTTTTAGAATAAAAATTTTGACCAAGAATCTTTTACACTGGACTATTTTAGTGAAAAGTAGGGTAATGACGCTCATAAGGATTCCGCTCACCAAATATCTCTAAACAGAATAGAATTGAAACCGTGCGATAGGTACCGGCAACTAGCGAACTTCATCGTAAGTTCCCAGTAAGGATATAGTGACCGTCGGGAGGAAAGTATTTTTGTGTCCGCACGTTGTTAGTTTGAAGTTGTTGTATTACAAAATTCTACAACATCTAACTTGAAGGTAAGTGTAGAAAAAATTCCACTAAAATACGGAAATAGTACTGGCGTATCGATTGCCAGTACAATTTCGGTATCTTAGTCAGTTTTTTTTTTTTTACATTGAACGATAAATAGATTGCGTATGTTAGTTGAGAAATGTTACATGTATACAGTAATTTAATTATTTTACCCGGATTTCTGATATATAGACTATGTATAAAGCATATAAATGGTGTCTGAGAATTAAATAAAAATGCAAATACAGGAATCTTTTAGTTTTTGAAATGGAAAAACATGTTTTATTCGATATACCTACCCTTGTTTTTCTCTACATTATCTCGTTCGAGGTTAGTATATTTACACATTTCTCCAATGTCACAATACTATACCACAATTACTTAAAAATTTTCATTCAAACATCAAGGAAAATATTTACATAAATTATTTTTATCTACACAAAATAAAAAAAAAATATTTTATAATTTTTATATTTTGCGAATGTTTCATATTCAAAATATTTTACTAATTAAAATATTGTAATGAAAGAATAACATTTTGTATGCTGAAGAAAAAAAAAAACAGTACCAACATTTACAGTTCCTAGCTTGATAAGTAATATTAATGTATAATTTTATTTACTTTCTGAAAGTGTAGGAAAAGTAGTATAATACTTATCTGTATGTGTGTTTTTGATTGAACGCGATAACAACTAAGCGTAACTTCCGACTGTGCCAGGATGTGGTGAATATGTTATAGACCACTTTCGTATGACCTATACAGAATTTCATAAAAATCGGTCAACGGATTAGGTATTTAATCCGTTTTAACACCATTTTGAAACCGATTATGTAAGCAAAAGAACCAAGGAAATGTGAGAGAGTATTAGTGATAAATAATTAGGTGATGCAATTGTATATACACTACTCAAAGCAATTAGGGAAGTACATGTTTTTAACAGAATTACGCAAATATTTACACCGATAAGTAACGTACAATAAAATATCCATAATTTAAAACCTAGTAGAAAACAGATGAACAAAACTTCACATGCAAATCAAAGTTTACAACATCAAAAACTATAAAAAGGAGATAAGTGGAGAAAACGGAATTTTGCAGAAACGTCTGCTTCTTTGTCTCGGATGCAAAACTCTTTTCCTCTGCTTGTGTTTTGAGAAATCTTATCTTGAAAATTTCACAACAATGTAAATTACTGGAATTCATGGCTTGTCGTATTATCGGGACAGTTGAATCTGAGGAAACACAACGAAGTGTAGCGGACGCTATAGGAGTCGCAAGAAATGTCAACGCAAGGCTGTGGAATCGATTCCAAGACACGTGGAATGGTGGACTTCGACAGAGGCAAGGTCGACCATGTGTTAGCACAGAAAATAATCAGAGATATATCCTGTTAACAGCTTGTCGATATGGAACGGACAGTGCTACTTTGCTGCAAACACAGATGTTCATGGCCACAGGACGAAGGGTGTCCAGCCAAACAGTCCGTAATATGCTTAATCAGGGTGATCTCTATGCACGTAGGCCAATGGTCTGCATTCTGTTGACCTCAAGCAACTGTGCGGCCCAAGGAAGGTGAGCAACTGAATATCGAGTTTCGAAACAGCGTTGTTGGAGTCAAATTCTGTTTACAGACGACTCCCAACTTAGTCTGGATGTGACATCCGATGTGTTTTGTCATGGAGGAAAAGGGGCACTCAAAATAATCGTACATTCGTTCATGAAAGATCCCATAACAGACTAGGGGCTATGGGCTAGAATCAGCGTAGGTGGACGTACGGGTCTGCATACCGTTTGGAATGACAATTTGGCGACCCGAAGTTATACAGACAAGGTACCGAGACCTCATGTCGTATTTTACGTAGCAGTAATTATGGATGATACCTTTTTTTCCATGCATGATAATGCTAGACCGCATACAACTCGTCTTGTGGAGAACATGTTTAAAGTTGAAACAACACAGCGTATAGAAATAGCCAACATGTTCACCTGACCTAAATCCGTTCGAGCATGTTTGGGACACACTCAGACGACACATTGTAGCGAGACTGAGGCCTCCTTTTTTGTCCGGGACTTCGAGATTGCAATTCTTGAAGACTAGAACAGACTCCACGAAAACTTTTCGATAACGTCATCGAATCCATGGAAAACAGTTGTGCTAATTTTATCTGTTCGAAGGGACTACACGCCATATTAAATACATTGCATCATTCCTAAACTGTTTTTCTCATTTATATGTAACAAAATTGCTGCCCTAAATCTTCTTTTCACGTTTTATCCATCGTTTCAAAAAATTAAAGCTCTTTTGCAAATTTTTTGCGTGTTTTTTCCGGAATTGCGCATTGATACACATATTACTCTCAATTTCATGCATGGCTTTCTCGCACTATTCTCTTCAGTTTTTTGCTTGTTCTGCAATTTACGTTAACGTTTTTTTTAGCAGTGTATATTCAAACAATGGATGAAAAATATCATATAAAAAACGTTATATATAATAATAATAATAATAATATATATGTATAATAAGATATATATTGATGCGTGTATATATATTTAATATCACCACAGATATCGGTGATACCTCGTTATATATCACCATATGTATAGGTGATAATTAACGTTGATGCTTTAGTGTTGTGTAGACAGTATCTCTAGCTTCAAAACAGTGTTCGTTGGTGGAAGTTTAATGGCCCAAAGTACCTTTAGGGGGTATGCTGCGCCAAGATCATGATAAAAGAAACAGAAATATATTTTAAAAAGTATCATTAAAAATGTACGATAGATACAATGAGCGAAAAACACTCTATTTAACGTAAAAGGAATGTGGCAATAAGCAAAGTTTTTAAAAAATATTTTAAAAAAAACGAAATATAATTAAAATACAAAGAAAATATTTAAATTAAAATCTGTAAAAGCTCTAAAGTTATGATTGTCCAAAAAACAAAGCATAAAATGTTATAATAAAACTGCGTAAAAACATATTTATAATTAAGTAGGATAAAATTGCTCGAAAACATTTTTTTCATCACCATTTGAGTCTTAACTGCTAGAGTCCAAAGCCACTTCTGTACAGTTGAGCAGCTGTTTGGCATCCTCTATATTAGCTATTGCTGGGTTTCTTTTTGTGCACAACCTTTCTCGTTTCCGAGATGGACAAACACCAGTTTTCAGTGACTTGCTTTTTTCTGAATTGAAGTTTGCTCAGTAGATTACTTAGATTGAATTGGTGATTTTTGTGACGGACTACGAATGTATTCTATCTTCACAGGTTCTGATGATGGTGACCAAACTTCTAATTTTGGCATAAGTCTTGTACTAGCGGTAGAGTATACATCACTGGTTTTTTACTTTAAAGTACTAGATGATGGAGTCTCAGGTGAACAACTTGGTTGAAAGGCGGATTCAGTTTGGGTGCGTACGGATTTTGATTGATGCTTGAGTAAACTGGAGTAGGAAACACCGACAGATGGGGTTCTGGTTTCCACAAGTTTGCGAGGATCACGATAAGAAAGTTTCTGAGTAATTTTAACTGTAAGAATTACTTTTTCACGGATCCAATTAGGACAAGAGCGAGAATATTCTGTAAATATCGCCTTTACATTTTGTGCAGCGTTCGGGTTTTTCAGAAGGTTTACCACCATGGCTGACTTCTGCACAACATGCACCATTAACAGAGTCACAACAGGTACTATTAGTATAACCATAACGCTAGCATTTAAAACAACGGAGAGGGTTAGGAATATAAGACCGGACTGGACAGCGTAGGTATCCAGCTTTAATTCTAGTTGGTAAATTAGGGCTATTGAATTGTAGTATAATGTGCATTGTCGGAAGCACTTGCCCATTCCGACATAGAGTAATACGTCGTGCATGTATGATGCATATCTTGTTCTTTTCAATGTGCTAGAAGTTCTTCCTTTGTACTGAATAGACGTTCTAGTTCTGATATAACACCACGGGTTGTATTTAAGGTTTGATGTGTTTGAACAGAAACTGAAAAGGAACCTACAGTTTTACAAGTTATGAGAAATTGTTAATGTTTAGTTGTAGAGATCTTCACCAGCAAATCACCAGATTGCATTTTTTTTAAGTTTAAAACCATCTCCAAAAACGGATTGGAAAGCTTTTGCGATTAGAAAAGGTGAAGTTCTTTTAAAAGAACTATCGGATAAACTATTAGTTCGTTTTATTCTAGAGAAAATGTTTCATTCTGTACAGTTTGTTGCTCTCCGTATGGAAGCGAATTAGAAGGAATTGAATTTCTTCAATCCATATTAGAAAAAAAAAGAATTCAGACCCGGATCGGACGCACCACACACTGCCGAGCCCAACAAGGGGATGCACATTCGTGCAATAGTGCTAACCGGGGCCCATACGGTCACAAGACGCTCCTATGCCAGACTCCACCCTTAACGAGATGACTAGTAATTGCCTGCTCACTTGATCCATATAGCCAGTGACAAGTCAGCTGACCAGCCTATTGATCCATACGAGACCAATATGCACCTCCTTTCTACCTGAAGCAGAGGCCAAATCAGTGTGTTGGTCTCCCGCAACTGCCAGGATCCCCATGTCCAGGGACACGGTTCGCCACGCGCGGCAAACATGTAGGTGGTTTACAATTCTCCATAAGTCGATATAGGCCGGATGATATCGGCTTATGCAGAATTGCCCTCACCTCCATAGAGGAAACCACAATGAGAGTGAAACAAAGAGGAATGAAAGACAAGAGACATAACGGGAAAAAGAATTTCAAAACACGGGGCCCAGCGTTCGTATCTAGTCGAATCCACCTTGTCAGAAAATTTAAAAAATCCCTTTTTTCTTAAGAAATCCCATTTTTCTGAACATATTTCGCAGTGATGGCACTCCAACTTTTTTTAAATATACTTTTGTTTTGTAGAATTGAAATGCATTCTTTTGAATAGAAAATTTATAATATATCTGTATAATAGACAATATTAATGGAAAATACGCTAGATAAAAAAAATTGTGGCGCTATTACTTCTTTTTCATGTCATTCAAACAATATCTGCGGTAAATAACAAAACATTAAACAATATTTTAATGCTACTATATTATCCATCTATTCATTTCCAAAACAAATAATTTAAAAATAACAAAATACTATCAGATTTGAATGTTGTAATAAAATTATTCTAAATATATAACTTGCTTTTGTCATTCGGAATAAATAGAATTATTAGCTGTTTCACAATATGCCACGATTTTCCGATATAGTTTTCTAGAGCCTTCGGATATGGTTTAGAAATTTTTGTTTTACAAATATATGGATATAAATAAAAACATGAGTATTATATTTTATTCATTATATTTTATTTAGAACAACATATTTTGTTAAATTTCTGTTCTCAGCATGACTTTTATGGTCGTTATAAGTTGTCGATAACTTCACTTAAAATACATTTAATGTTCTTTCATAATTTTTATTCTCTATCTGAAAAATATTACCTTTAAGTGTTAACACATTTTTCATCTAAAGTACTTTTATACACACAAAAGTTAAATTGTATTACCTGAAAATCTTTATCGAAATGGTTGGTTGATTAGGGTTTAATGGCGCAAGGTCCCATTTGGGACATGCTGCGCCAAGAAAAAGGTTAGAATAAACATAATTAAAAATTAAAGTTTAAAATTTAATATGCAGCATTCATAACAAGATGAGTGAGAGCAACTGAATTTATGTAAAAGAAATGTGACAAATGTAAAGTTAAAATCAGTTTAAAAAGTCAAAATATTTATAAACAAAATATCTACAGTTAAAATCAATAAGGTAGAAAAGGACGTCTAAAAGGATAAAAATCTTTATTGCTGAAAAGCAGGTTTAAGAATAAAACAATTTTTCATAAGAAAAAACAAATTAAAATGACGTAGGTACAAATTCTTCCAAAACAGTGTTCTTGTCTTCATCAGCACTAGAGCCACAAGACTCAGATTCCATAACTTCATCCAGGTAATTTTGCAGCTCTTTCGGATCTTTAATATTGGTAAGTGATGGGTTTTTACATTTGTTGTTCTTTTTCTTCACAGTTTTCCACGTTGAGGAGGCTCTAGTTGAGGATTTTTTTTCGGTCTTTCTGAATACAAGATTTTTTACTTGGTTTCTCAGTTTCGGAAATATTAGGTTTCTGCAAATTGCATGCAGATGGAATAGAAGTTTGTTCAGTCTGATGATCGGAAGGCTTTTTTGGTATACTTGAAGATTTTTGAGGTTGATTAATTTGGTATACTATTTTAACAGGTTCTGAGGAGGGTTCCCAGCGTTCTAATTTTGGGGTTGCATAGCATTTACTACCAAGACAGACATTCCGGGTTTCTTTAGTTGAAGTGCAGGTTGATTGTGTCATACGTGTATTACTTGGCGGAAAAGAAGAGTCAGTCTGTGTACTTATGTGCCTTACGGATTTTGACTGTTGCTTGAGTATACTGGAGTATGATGCCCCAACAGACGGGGTCCTTGATTCAACTAGCTTACGGGCTTCAGGGTACGAAAGTTTCTGAGTAATCTTAACAGCAAGAATTTCCTTTTCACGGATCCAATTAGGACAAGAGCGAGAATATGATGTGTGATCACCCTTACAGTTTGCACAGCGTTCGGGTTTTTCACAAGTTTTACTATCATTCCTGACCTCTGCACAACGTGCACAGGTAACATTGCTACGACAGGTAGTATTAGTATGGCCATAACGTTGGCATTTAAACATCGGAGAGGATTCGGTATGTAAGGCCTGACTGGACAGTTTAGATAGCCAGCTTTAATTCTAGTAGGTAAAATATGGCTATTGAAAGTGAGAATAATGTGTTTTGTAGGAAGAATTTGCCCATTTCGACGGATAGTGATACGACGAACATCTATGATATTTTGATCACTTAAATTAGATAGTTCTTCTTTTGTGGAAAATAAATGATCTGGTTCAGATATTGCACCACGACAAGTATTCAAAGTTTGATGTGCTTTAACAGAAACAGAAAAAGTACCTATATTATTGGAATTTGACAAAAGTTCAGACTGCCTGGCTGAAGAAACCTCAACCAGTAAATCCCCAGATTGTAATTTTTTGAGAGAATGACCATCCCCCAACACAGACTGGAAGGTTTTTGCAATAAGAAATGGTGAAGTTTTTTTGAAAGAACTATCAGAGAGACTATCAGTGTGTTTAATTACATAAAAACGAGTAAATAAAGTACACTTCGTTGCTCTCCACATGGGAGTGAAATAGAAGGAACATTAGTATTTCCAACCATATTTGATAAGAAAAATAATTCAGACCCTGGCCGCACCACCCACTACCAAGCCCAACAAGGGATGCACATTCGTGCACCAGTGCTCACCAGGTCCCATACGGTCACAAAACACTCCTATGCTAGTCTCCACCCTTAACAAGATGGCTAGTAAGTACTCGCTCGCTTGATCCCCAGCCAGTGACAAGTCAACTGACCAGCCGATTGATGCATACGGGACCAATATGCACCTCCCGTTTGCCTGAAGCAGAGTCCAAAGCAGTGTGTTGGTTTCCCTCAACTGCCAGGATCCCCCTTTCCAAGGACACGGGTCGCCACGTACGGCAAACACGTGGGTGGTTTACAATTCTCCATGAGTCGATATACAGGATGATATCGGCTCATACAGAATTACCCTCACCTCTGAAGAGGAAACCACAACGAGATTGAAACAAAGAGGAAAGAAAGACACGAGATAGAATTGGAAAAGGAAAAGAATAAGATCGCTCAGGTGCCCGGGGTTGCGAAGCCCGTGAATACCTAAAGAAGGTATCCCCCTGGGGGACTCTATCGAAATGGAAAATACACTTTTGGAGCTATAGAAGTAGAACGCGACACAGTAGTGAAAACTTTGAATCGATACATTGTACTTTGAATTCATGTTATTAAATAAAAAAATGAATATTTTTTAAAACGGATACATATTTAATTAGCGTATGTAACTAGCATTTGAACTTCAATAGCTAATACTTTTGTTTCTTTCTTCTGGTCAAGTCTATGCTGAGTTATCGAGTCCTTCCGCTTGAACATCTTTTCTTATAGAGCCCCCCCCCCCCTTCCCATGTGCTCTCAAATAAAAATTTTTTTATAATTAAACTGAAAATTAATAAAATTGTCTACTTTTATATATGCATAAAAAAATATTGCAAACTGAAATTTTATAAACACTTCCTGTTTTTTTTAAATAATTTCCCGACAAAGGCTTACATTTTAGGGCGTCAAATTAGTGTTACCCCTTAAAGTATCTGTAAAACGCAGCAACCTTGATGTAATTCAATTCATTCATATTTGAATACTTTTTTTTTACAAAATTACGCTTAAGATTTTAAAGAATACTGAATCCGGGATATTTATCACGGTAAAGTTAATATTTAATACTTTATTTTGTCTTATCGTTTTAATAATTTCTGTTCCATACAAATTATTTTTAATTTGTTAACCCGGAAATGCTCGCGCATATCCAGGATATGTACGATTTATACTTTGCCACCAATAAATTCAAATAAAAATTGTCATCTTATTTAATCATTGACATTGCTCATAAATTCTGCGATAAAATTATTTGAGGATTACTTTTCGAAAAATAGTGGTGAGAAATGTAATAATCGTGCGCACCCTGGGTATGTCATACCCTGCGTGTGTTCCCCCAGGGGAATACTTTCTTCAGGTATTCACGGGCTTCGCAACCCCGGGCACCCGAGCGATCTTTTCCTTTTCATCTTATTTCTCTTGTCTTTCTTTCTGTTTTTGTTTCACTCTCATTGTGGTTTCATCTTCGGAGGTGAGGGAAATTCTGCATGAGCCGATATCATCCTGTTTATATCGACTTATGGGGAATTGTAAACCATCCACGTGTTTGCCGTGCGTGTTGACCCGTGTCCCTGGAAAGGAGGATGCTGGCAGTTGAGGGAAACCAACACACTGCTTTGGCCTTTGCTTCAGGTAGACTGGAGGTGCATATTGGTCCCGTATGCATCAATCGGCTGTTCAGCTGACTTGTCACTGGCTTTAGGGATCAAGTGAGCAGGCAATAACTAGTCATCTCGTTAAGGTTGGAGACTGACATAGAATTGTCTTGTGACAGTATGGGCCCCGGTTAGCACTGGTGCACGAATGTGCATCCCCTTGTTGGGCTCAGTAGTGGGTGGTGCGGCCGGGGTCTGGATTCTACTTCTTCTACTATGGATGGAAAAAACTCAATTCCTTCTACTTCTCTCCCATGCGGAGAAACAAACTGTGCAGAACGAAACTTTTCCACGTTTCTTTATATTAAAAATAACTGATAGTTTATCTGATAGTTCTTTTAAAAGAGCTTTACCTTTTCTAACCGCAAAAACTTTCCAATCTGTTTTTGGAGATGGTTGTATACTTAAAAAATGCAGTCTGGCGATTTACTGGTGGAGGTTTCTGCAGACAAACATTCACAATTTCTCATAACTTGCAAAATCATAGGTTCCTTTTCAGTTTCTGTTCAACTACATCAAACCTTAAATACAACTTGTGGAACCAGAACATATACCGGAACCAGAACTTCTATTCACTGCAAAGAAAGAACTTCTGACACATTTGAAAGAACAAGATATCATAGATGTTCGACGGAATGGACAAGTGCTTCCGACAAAGCACATTATACTAACATTCAATAGCCCTAATTTACCAAATAGATTTAAAGCAGGATACCTAAGCTGTCCAGTCCGGCCTTATATTCCTAACCCTCTGCGTTGTTTTAAATGCCAGCGTTATGGTCATACTAACTCTCGTGGCTCTGTTACCTGTGCACGTTGTGCAGTAGTCGGTCATGATAGTAAATCTTGTGAAAAACCCGAATGCGCGCAAACTGTAAATGTGATCATGCAGCATACTCTCGCACTTGTCTTATTTGGATCCGTGAAAAAGAAATTCTTACTTTCAAAATTATTCAAAGTTTCTTACCCTGATGCTCAAAAACTTGTTGAATCCAGAACCCCATCCGTCTGAGTTTCTTACTCCAGTTTACTCAAGCAGCAATCAAAACCCATGAGGCACATAAGCTGGCAAACTGATTCCACCTTTCTACCAAGTTGTTTACCTGGGACACCATCATATAGTACTTTAAAGAAAAAAACCCGTGATGTATACTCTACCGCTACTACAAGACTTATGCCAAAACTAGAACTTTGGCAGCCATTATCAGAACCTGTGAAAATAGAAAACATTCATAGTCGGTTACAAAAATCACCAATTCAACCTAAAAAATCTAATAAGCAAACTTCAATTTCAGAGAAAATCAAGTCACTGAAACCTGGTGTTGGTCCAACTAAGAAATTAAACGAGAAAGGTGTCAGAAAAAAAGAGAGAATAAAACCTTCAACTCAAGTCTCTTCACAGTTTTCCACTGTGAAGAGAAAGATCAAAAAATCCTCTCTTAGCCCTACAGTAACTAATATAAAGGATCCGAAACAATTACTCAACTATACAGAAGAGGCTATGGACTCTTCCAGTGGTGACTCGGATGACGGTGGAAAAAATATTGTTTTCGAGGAATATCATTCTACTTGATTTTACACTGTTTTAAAAAAAAATGACACATAAATGTGTTTTTACACAGTATTTTTATAACATTTTATGCTTTGTTTTTTGGACAATTATAACTTTAGAGCATTTATAGTTTTTAATTCAAATATTTTCTTAGTCTTTTAATTATATTTTGGTTTTATTAAACTTTTAAAACGTTGCTTATTGCCACTTTCTTGTTACATTAATTTGAGTGTCAAATTGCATTACCTTTGTCTTTAACTAGGTCCTTTTTACTCTTTTAAATGTTTTAATTATACATTTCATTACTGAAATCATTTAATCACACAATTTTTTCCATATTAGTCATTTCTTTTATAAATTTGATTCTCAGTTTGATTTTGTTTCGGCGCAGCATGCCCCTGTAGAGACTTTGCGCCATAAAACCCCAATTAACCAACCAACCAACCCTGCGCGTGTAATCCCGTGTTAATAAATACTTCTATCTAAAAAAAAAGTATGTGCAAAACGATGTTATGATTTTTAATCAATAAACGAATTTCTTCATAAAGCTCACGGATTTTGAGAAAAATGAAAACAAAATGTCATTTTTTTAGCCTACACCGATTGCGTTATAATTTTAAAGAATCTTCAAGTTTGTTTTTCAAGTGCGGCAAATCATTTTGCAAACTTTCGCATTATGTATTGTAGATTTGTAACATGCTTCTCAGTTCTGTTTACTTGAAATTAATGCAGGGTGACAATTTAATAATAAAAACAGCAGTTTATTAAATCAATTCAACCCTTGACTGCTGTCAGCGATCTTATAGACCGCTGTTGTTTCAGTTTTAACATTTTTTTTTCTTAAATTTGAAGTCCAAATGGTCTTCAATGGTTATCGCCTCGAATGATCCTTTATTTTTATACGCAGAAATAATTACACAATCAGACGATTTCGTCAATATACAAGGACAAGGTAGCACAAGGAAATTAACAACACCCGAGAAATACAGCCGGGAGCTCCACAAGAAGTGTGCAACGGAGCCAGCGGGAATCGAACCCACAGGCCTCCTACGCTCTCAGGCGATTGGCGGAGTGGTGCCTTAACCACCCGGCCACGGATGCCCCAAGTTATCATAGTTTAACTTTTAATGTAAGTACAGATACCATAGAAATTTCGGCCGGGATCCAGGTAGATTTTTCGCTGTTAGCAAGACGAGATTGACTGATCAAAATTCTGCCTTTTTGCGAACTGTTCGCTGTTTTAAGTAAACAAACAGTAAGTTCGCAAAAATGCAGGCTTCTGTTTGGTCAATCTCATTTAGCTAACAACGAAAAATCTATCTGGATGCCGGCCATTGTTTCCAGAATCCTAGATCTACCACTAGAAAATTGTGAATATGTGAATTTTAATAATAATAGTTCTGGACATAATGTTAAGTGCAGAAAAAGTAATCTTTGAGTTAATTTAACCTTTCATTCATCGTTCGATCAAGCAGTTTCAGAAACTGCTCACAGTATGTATGTGTTGACAAAGGAGGAGCAATGGTTTGCCTTTAAACACAATAAAACTCCTTCCTGATTCGTTATAATTCAGATCCTATACTAACGTTACAGAACCTAGAAAAAACAGTGTGGAAATCTGTTTTCAAACAGTGCTAAAAATGTGTATCCGTTAAAAATGAAACGATGCTGAAATCCAAAGAGCCGATCGTAGCGAGATCTGCTGTATATTTTAAAATTTCAATGAAAATATCGTATTATTACAGCGTCTAGACCCAATCGTCTTTAACCCGGGTGAACTCGCTAGTGAGAATGACCAATTGCTTTTCTTTTACTTTACATTCATATAATATCAACTTTTTTTGGTTGTCTTAATACTTTTATTCACAAAATAGGTAAAATAATTGAAAAACATTGAAATTTTAATTAAAATGAAAAATGATTTAAATAAGAGACTTAAAAAAGTACGACTGTGAGAGAAAATGTCATGTAGCGAGTTCTCCCGGGTTAAGTTTTAGAAAATGTACTGCACATGTCGCTGCGATCAACTCTTTGGATTTCAGCATCATTTGACCTTTAAGGTATCGAGTATTTTAGCACTTTTTTAAAGTATTACTGGGATAACCGATTTCCACACTATATATTCTAGACGCTTTACTAACGTTCGCAACGAAATTTTTGACGATATGGCGATCGGAGCGCAGGCCCGCACATAGATTAACATAGAAGATCGGACACTCCCATATAGTGTAATGGTAATGCAATTGCAGCGCCTTTAGTGACAGTGTGGAAGAAACTTCGCATCCTTGTACTATTTTCGTAATTGAGCGTCTACCTTATTGTGATCTTTCTTTTTTAATGTTGCATGTTTACGTTTTCAACAGAATGTTACACCGATACACGAACATAGAATAGATATTCTATTCTATATATCTAATATCTATTCTATGTTCATGCACTGATATATGTATTTTTTTCGTAAATGATGTGTGAACGATTTCAGTGCAACGAAAGACAAGCTGAAAATTTCATTTTGAATATTATATGTCAAGTAAATATGATATAATTGTATTTAAAATACATAAAGCGATGGTGTAATGTAAAAATATACGAAATATTGCACTCTACAAGTCTCAGAAACTTTCATAAATATTCCCATTTGGTAGAATTTTTTTTTTTACAGACGATGTTTTATTAATTTATGAATTTTAATGTGACGTTTAATGTTGAACAATCATTATAATATTTTTTCAAAAATTACGGATTTTCACTTTCTCACAGATACAATGATTGTTCTTAATCTGAATAACATCCAATCAGTTCAATAATATTTATGATGTTAACATATAGGTAATAATAATAATAAAATTATAGATAGCGAAAAATTCATTTTTATAAATTTTTAGAAATATTTAAATCTAAGCGTTAAAATAAAGCAAAACATAGAGATACTGATTAAATTGTATTCGATGTGAACAAATTAACACAATACCCGAATTTAATTTCTTACAATTTTATCTGATTAACTTACATATTTACGTTTTCAGCAATATTTTCTGGGGGTTTTCTTTTATATCATCATTACCATTTTGTAAGTTAAAGCTAAACGAACAAGTACAACAAAAAAAAAAACAGTGACCCAGCTAAATAAATCAAACATAAATAAAACATCGTCTGCCTTTGGTTCGTTTAGGAAAGAATAGATATTCAAAGCATAGAGAGTAAACATATTTCATCAACATGGGGAAATTTCGGAGACTTGTTAATTCTTCCCCATTGTCGGTAGTGACGCTAGTACTGTTGCCATTACAGATTTTGCCGCAAATGTCCCACCTTGTATTTTAATCTATGGGCCCGCAGAAATATATCCCCTATGGAGTATGCCTTCTCGATAGAAGTGATTTTTTAATAATTTAATTATTTCGTAATTTTAAATTTCAAAACACGTTAACCCTTAACTGGTGAGGTGGGGTGTTTTGCACCCCAGAGAAATTCAAATTCTGAAATATTGCCATGTACGTTACTAGATGGACTGTACACTTACGGTACTTTTTCAGTTGTTTTTATGCAAGTAAATAATGCAAAATTCACAGGAAAGTTTCTTATTTTCGTTCGCTAAATTTTGTGGACTGCACAAGAAATCAAATTTTGGGGTTGTATACATCCCACCTCACCACTTACGTTATACAAAAATCACCTCACCACTTAAGGGTTAAACGGACGACTAAATCTCATTACATTATCAAACAATCACTCTCATAATACGAATACATGTCTACATTCACTCAGACAAATCCAAACATGTATGAAAACTATTACGTGAACTGATTTTGCCCGATCAGCCACAAATTTTTCTCAGGGACTTCACTCACTCAAAGCACAAAAATCTGTGATCACATGGTTGGACATTTAGTCACAGAGTAAAGAAAAAGAATAGAGATGCTGTATGCCGTGAAAACGATTTGCATTATGATGCCGGTTATCACTGAAATTTAAATGCCCTCTTTCGGCCCAAACAAAACAAGCACGTGGAACAAGGACGAATTATTTGACGTTACCTGTGCATTTCTCTAAATTAAAGTGATATTTTATGCTTAAGTGTTTATATCTAACCCTTTAAGCAAAAGAAAAGGTACAAACGATTTTAGGACAGTAATGAATGTCCAATAAAATAATTTTCTCTTCGATCAAAATCTTAAACGATGGTCCTGGTATTGATACCAAAATACATATGATAAAATAATCAAATAATTCAGACATATGAAGTGACATATTAGTCTTTTTTTACCTACATTTTAATCATACCTATGGTCAACACGCGAATAATGAATGACAATTTCTAACGGTAAAAGGAAAAAGCAAAGAAATATAGGTTTGAATTGACAGGCGCGTCAAAGCTCGTGGTTGTGTTGGGCCGAATGTAACGAAAGTTAAACTTAAATTTCCGGCGTCACCTCCATCCGCAACTCTTTATTTTGTGATTTTTGTGTTTATGGCTTCACTTGTATTATGTCACACAGGCTCATTGATTTGCTTTAACAGATCGATTGGTTGGTTGGTTGATTTTTGACGGCCGATTATCTACACTAGGGATATAGGCCCGAGGGGAAGAGTGCCCTTCGTGGGGGTCTTTCTAAGGAAACCTAACCCGTATTTATGCATGGAAATCCATGGCTCGAAGAAAACCACGAAAACTCCGAACGATTAGGCCGACGAGCGCGATTGGGTTCGAACCCAGCAACTCCCGTCTACCAGCTTCGAGAGCAGAACCTCTCAGCCACTGGTGGGGCTCAGATCGATTGGAGATCTAAAGATTTTCAAAATTTTTATCATTGCATATTTTAATAGCGTTCGGACAAAAGAACGAAAAACAAATAATAATGATGCTTAATATCATATTAGTATAATCGTAGATACTGTCAATCAAAAAGGGTTAAACAATCTTTAAATAGAAAATATATAAACATTATAACAATAAGTACTAAAGATCTTAAAGCACCATCAAAAACACCATTTTGATGGTGTTTTAAGATCTTTTAGTTTTTGTTGATTCACATCAGTTTAAACTTACTTTCTTTTATTATAACAATATTTAATTCAATACAAAATTCAATGGGAAACCACTTAATTTGTATCTCTTTAGAATATAAATGCTCATATTTCTTATTAAAATAATATTTCACGTAATTTTTATAATATTTTACATCTTAATATGTGATTTAAAAATTAACGCATTCGATATTATTGCGCTAAAATAAAACTTTAATTGTTAAACCTCGCTGTAATAGAAAATTTTAATCGGGAGATACTTCATTGTATGCTATTTAAATAAATATTTTATTCTATGAATAGAAATAAACGCAATTTTTATTAATATCAAAATTAACTTTTCATTGAAAATATAATGTAGCCGATAAAATATTTTAAAATAAAAAAGATGAAAAAAATTTCTGAAACAGAGCATTTAAATAAGTATTTTATTTTAAAAACAAAAAATAAAATAAAATCTTTATTTGTTATTTATATCAGAAATCACATTTGATAAAAATATTTCATTTATCATGAAAAATATAAAGCGATCAATAAAACAGTGTGAAACAAAAAGTTGAAAAAAATTAAATAGAATATTTAACCGATAAAGCACATTCAAATAAAAAAGTAAACTGTAATAGAATAATTTAACCGATGAAACATTTTTAAATAAAAATATAGAAGAAAACTCGTAAATAAAAGCGTGTGATTCGAAGCTATGCTACCTAGACTCAAGTGCAGCACTTTTACAATTGAACCACCAAGAACATAGCGTTTAGCAACAAAACACTCAAATAAGTCGGCAAATCCGTGACCTGAACGTTTGGCTCTCAAATTCACTGAAATTGTATGTTTAAAAAAACCCACTCCATATGATCCAGTCTCCTCTACGCTGGGACGGTGCGAGCATTGTTCGTGAACAATTTCAATGTCTCTAAAATATTTCTGTTGTGCAGAAACACAGATCTTACTTAATTTTAACCCCTTAAAAGTTTTTGCCTAAGGCAGCATTATTTTCTAAACAATTAAATTGATGGTTGGTTGCTTGATTGAAGTTGAATGGCAGAAACTCCCTTTAGGGACAGGCTGCGCCAAGACAAAGTTAAATTTAAAACATAAATAATATTTTAAAATGTCAAAAAAAGAAAAAATGGTCATAATAATAATGTGAGAAAGGCAATGGTACTTAATGATGATATGATAAATATAATTAAAACCATTTGATAAAGTAAAAAAACCACGGTTAAAAAAAAGGGGGAATTGTTACAATTAAAATCTAGTTGTACCCACTAGTTGTTGTATCCGCTAGTTGTACAATAAACATCACGAGTAAACATCACTCTCTTTGAAATGCTAGATGACAGTGATATTGGTGAAATTACTTGGTAGAAAGAGAAATTACTGTGGGTACTTATATGCCTTACAGGTTTTGATTGTTGCCTGAGTAAACTAGGTTATGCGACATCAATAGATTGACTTCTGTATTCAACAAGTTTGCGAGCTTCAGGGTAAGAAAGGTTGGTTCTTGTGTTATTTTAACAAGTATTTCTTTTTCACAGATCAGGGTTTGGGCAAGTGTAGGCTGCATGGTCACCTTTACAATTTGCACAGAGTTCAGCTTTTTCAAAGGTTTTGCTGTCGTGTCCGGATTCTGCGCAACGTGCGCAGGTAACAGAACCGCGAATGGTTGTCATACTATGGTCACGATGCTGACATTTAAGACAACTCGGAAAGATTTAGGGATATAAGGCGGGACTGGGCAGCTTAAATTCTAAATTGGTAAAATGGGGCTATCGAAAGTTGATATAATGTGCTTTTCTAGGATGTAGTTGTCTATTCCGATAAATAGTAATACAACGTGCTTCTATGACATTTTGCTCATTTAAATTTGTTAGAAGTTCTTCCTTTGTAGTGAATAAAAGTTCTGGTTCTAATATTAATCCACATATTGTATATAATGTTTGATAAACTTGAACATAAACTGAAAAGCAACCCGTGCAAGTTAAGGGGTCTCAGGACTCTTAAACTTGGACAAAGACCATTTTCAACACTATGGGGAAAGTAGGGTAATGACTCTCAGACAGTTAATCTCGCTCACCCAATATCTCTAAACAGAATAGAATTTAAAACATGCGATCGGTACCGGCACCTAGCGAACTTCATCCTAAGCTCCCAGTAAGAATTTAGTGCCTGTCAGGAGGAAGGTATTTTTGTGTCCTGAAGTTATTAGTTTGCAGTTGTTTTATTATAAAATTCTACATCTAACTTGGAGGTAACTACACACTCTTATTTTCAAATATTAATTTACTCATTATGTCTACAAAATATATACATTTAGCTATACTTTCATGCTTTTGTTTATTTTTGTAGTGCGTTGTTACACCAATTATAATGCATTAAAACCCAACATTGCGATAACGGGTAGGGGAGACCGGGGGAATGGCGACACCTTAAGGGAATTTAAATTTTTTCACCTCGAAAAAATGTTTATTTTTTTAATAGTAAAAATTCTAAAGCTGAATCATAATCTTTAGTATCTGTATAAATTTAACTGTAATCATAACTGTAAAGTAAGCATACATAAAAAAATATTTTTTAAACCTCTGCACAGTGGCGGGATTACCCGGGACACTGGGGTAATTCCGCCACTGTACCGGGGTAATGCCGCCACTCTTTAATGACCTAGTACATGCATCAAATGGATACTAGGAAACACACAACTTACTGAAAATAGTTAGAAAGCAATGTAATTGAGCAGAATAATGGTTAAGCTTACGATTTACTTCATATTGCAAAAGTCACTCTGCTGAATCGGCTCCACTACATTGAAATGAGGCCATTTCTCATCCGATTTGCATGGCAGCGGCATTACCCCGAGAGGACAATATGGCGGAAATCCCCAAGCAAAGCCGAAAGAAGAACCGAACTTATTCAACACATTGCATCAAAATGTCGGCGAATGCATGTAGATTACGGGTCATATTACCTTAAATACCTAATGTTACAATAAAAGGTGCTTATCTCTACTCATTTTAAGCTCCAAAATAATAAGAAACTAGATGAAAACTACATTTTTCACTAGAACAAACGAACGACGTACAGCAAAGTCACTCTCACTTTAGGCACTGTTTATATTGTTGGCCGCTATAGTGCAGGCACGGCACATAAGGGTGGTGCGAAAAAAGTCAAGTTGATATTTCCGAGTCGCTATAGTGCGGAAAAGTTGCGATTGGTAAATACAAGAAAAACGAAAAAAAAATTCTTCAAATCGGACTTTATTTTCCGATCCCGCAAACCGCCTAAAAATTCAAAAAAATTGAAAATTTCCGATTTTTTCAGAATTAATTTTTTTTTTTTAACGTTTATATATTTTTTATCGCTATAGTGACAAATATTTGCAGATTGTACTGTTTAATAATTATAATAATAAAAATTGTGTTTAGAGAATATCTTCAATCGCGCAAACTCAATAAAATTCGGCAAAATTTCAATTTTGAGTGATTTTCATGCATTAAGAATATAATCAACCGAGGTCAGTTTTTGGTCTCAGGTTAAGATTTAAATGTTAATTGGTACTATTGAGCATATTAAGCTATTTTTAAACAACCTCGAACTTACCGCGAAGAGTTCGTTCTATGTCTGAAAAGTTTAATAGTTCACCCAACTGCCGTTAGCCACGTTGCAAAACAGCGCTGAAGTCGGCGTACGCGCTCCCACCTAGTCTCACCTAACTCCGTAAAATTTACAGCAAAGTCAAATGCATTCAGATGAACTACATGGCATATATTTTGACGGAAGAAAATACCCTAGTTAAAGAAAGGATATCCTTAGATCCAATATTGGATCTAAACAGGTTCGTCAAAGTATTAAAAAACGACACTATTCTGCCATAAAAGAACGTGACTCAGTTTATTTAGGCCATGTGTCTCCAATCTCCAGGTCTGCAAAGGACATTGTAGCTTTCATAGTATCATGTCTTACTGAACGAGGGGTTTTACTAGAATACTTAGATTTGGTAGACTGTGGTGGTACAAATACCAATACTGGACAGAAAGGTGGTGCTATTAGACAGCTTGAAATGCATCTTGGACGACCGCTGCAGTGGGTTTTTTATTTATTCCATTTTGTTGAATTACCTTTCCGCCATCTTTTTCAACATTTGGATGGTGAAACAACTGGCCCAAGATCATTTAGTAGACCAATTGGGCAGAATCTCATTGTTGTGTAAAGCTCTCAGTGATAAATTTTTAATTGACCGATTGTGAAATTCCAGACGTGAACGGACAACTATTGAGCAAGCACCAAAGATATCTTATTGACGTAAGTCAAGCAATAAAAAGTGGCAACTTTCCAAATGACTTATCAAAGTGTAACCCCAGCCCAATTTCACATGTCAGAGGGCTCACTTGTGCAAATAGTGTCCTTCGACTTTACGTGAGCGTGGAAAACACATCGGATGCCTTAAAAGCCATGTTGACATTTATTTTAAAATCCTACATGCCAGTTTGGTTTGAAATAAAATGCAGTAAGTACAGAAGGTCCTATTCATCTGTACAGAGCAATAGAAACATCTCGATACTTCCGTGACAACCTGAAGAAAGTTTAGTACCTGATATTGAACGAAACTGGTTCTTTGCTCATCCGGAAAACCTACTGATGGCAATGGTCTTTGGTAAGAGGAGGCACATAAGAGAGCTAGGACTAAGAAGAGTGTTAAAAGCCAGGCAGAATGTTTCAAAGGGTAAAGGCATCTGAATATTTATCACTCCTACTTTAAACTTCGATGCGGCAGACTATACAGAATTAATTGATTGGAATGTAGCAAAATTATCATCTCCTCCTCTTTTTCGGAGAATAACCAATGAAGAAATACATTTCTTCGTTCAATCAGATGATATCTCAGGCTGGGATGATAAATTTCCCTGCCACACGCAAGCTGTCAAGCTGTGCGTCAAACGGTGGTAACGGAAGCATCGTTTAAGGTCTGTAGGCCCCAATCAAGAGATGGATTCATCAGGGCCACACTGAAATCAATGTCCATGATACCAGACATTACCACCAATTTGCAGTACAAAGTTACGTCTAAAAGTCACACTTAAACAGATGAAAAAACAAATTACATATATTATACTGTCACGACATTTTTTTTAATACAGTGTTTTGACTCGATTATAACAAATTATGTATTAATGTAAATAGCAAACACCCTCATTGGTTGGATGAAAGGAAAGGTGTGGATTGAACTCGAAGTGCAGCTACATTCCCGTTGTGAGTTCTGATTTGTTTAAATATTATCAAATATCTAAACAAGCAAAAAACTGTACAATTTATATGTAAATGTTAGCATTGGAACGCAAACTGATCTCAGGTGATTATTTACTTTATTCATCAAAATCATTGAGAATTGAATTTTTCCCGATTTTTATTGAGCTTGCGCGATCGGAAGAAATTCTTTAAACGTAACTGTTTATTATTATTAAACATTATAATCTGCAAATATTTTAAACTATAACGGTAAAAAATATATATACGTAAAAAAAAAAAAAAAAAAAAAATTGGAAAAAATCGGAAAATTTCAATTTTTTTGAATTTTTAGGCGGTTTGCGGGATCGGAAGATAAAGTCCGATTTAAAGAATTTTTTTTAGTTTTTCTTGCATTGATCAATCGCAACTTTTCCGCACTATAGCGATTCGGAATTATCAACTTGACTTTTTTCGCACCACCCTAAGGCACATTCACTATCTCAAACTGCCCTTAGTTTTTAAACTAGGTGGGTTGGCGGCATAACCCGGGTTGGCGGCATTCCCCCGGTCTCCCCTAATGGCGCTCGCGTAGAATTCCGGAAGAAATGTCGCCAGTGGAAAATTTTTTTTAAATCCAAATTTGTTGATTGACACCACTCTTTTGAAATGATAAAATTTCCCTATTTTCGCCTTTATTAATATGTCATTAAACAAGGAGAATTTTACGATTTCAAAAAGTGGTGAATATCAAAAAACCTAAATATAAAAAAAGTAGCTTACTATGTGTCTAACACAATATGTGTGCACAATATGTGTAAAGTAGTTGAAAAAAGTCTGCAGTGGTGTGAACAGCCCACAGAACTACATATGTGACTTTTGTCTTACTTAAATGTTGTATTCAAACTGTTCGGACCTTGTGCGCATGCCGAACGAGCTCCGTAGCTTTGCGGTCATGTGACCCAGTTCAGTTGTTGCTTAGCTGCCATTGCGGCACGTTGTGTATTCGAGCGGGTCTTATCCCCAAGTATATAGTTGTGGCTTAGCTGCCATTGCGGCACGTTGTGTATCCGAGCGGGTCTTATCCCCAAGTATATAGTTGTTCTTTAGCTGCCATTTCGGCACATTGTGTATTCGAGCGGGTGTTATCCCCAAGTATAGTATGTTGTTCTTGAGCTGCCATTGTGGCACATTATGCTATAGCGGGTCTTATCCCCAATTATTCTGTTGCTTATAGCGGGAGTATTCCCCAAAAGATGTTTTATGAACGTCACTTGTTCTAACAGCGGGTTATTACCCCAAAGTCACCTCATCATTCTACATGTTTTTCAGTGTTTGTGATTGTTTGTAACATTTGTGTGCTGTGTGATATAAAAATGTGAAAAAGAAAACTATTTGTCTTCAATCTTAAAGTTACACACAGTATTCACAACACACTCTGAGCGCATTTACCCTACCATATCGGGCATTACCGCTCAATCGATGGTCATTTAAATAAAACGATTGAAAAAATCCTTAAACTTTTATGAAAATGAGTTGATTTCTAACTGCTCCTTATGCTTTGAAGTTATATTTCGTTAATAAAATATTGATTTTTTTTGTCTAAATTTGACTAGCTATTCATGGTTTCCCTTAAATGAGCGCCATTCCCCTACTTTCCCAAAATATCTTGAAATGTATATGATTCTAAAACAAAATTTTTATTGTAGTGAAAGACATGAGTATGTTCTTTTATTTTATGTAGAGGAAAGTACGGTAATGCCGCTGACTTAAGAGAAAACATGAATTGTTAGTCAAATTTACACAAAAAAATAATATCTTATGAACCGAGTATAACTCCAAAGCATAAGGAACTGTTTGCTATCAACTAATTGGCATTAAAGTTTTAGGATTTTTTTTATCGTTTTATTTAATTAACCATCTGTTGAGCGGTAATGCTCGACATGGTAGGATAATGACGTTCAAAATTTGAATGCAACTTTTAAGTACGAGAAAAGTCACATATGTAGTTGCGTGGGCTGTTCGCACCACTGCAGACTTTATGCGACCACTTTTCACATATTGTTCAGCGAAACTACGAAGCACCATGCCAGAAAGGTTTAAAGAGCTAAGCATTTGATCGTGGTTTTCATTCTGGAGAACTTCCGGACAGTGTTGCCAGTGGATTACTATTTTTAAGTTCAGGTTTTTTGATTCTCACCATTTTTTTTTTTGAAATCGTAAAATTCGCCTTGTTTAATGATATATTAATTAAGACTGAAACAAGGGGAATTTTACCATTTTAAAAAAGATGTCAGTCAAGAAATTTGAATAAAAAAAATAGCACACTGGAAAAACTTCTTCTGGAATTCCACGTGAGCGCAATTAACCTTCATAGCCATGTTGGATTTTAATGCACCATATTTGGCTTAACAACGCACTACAAACATAAATAAAAGCATGAAGGTACAGCTAAATGTAGGGGAAAGTAGGGGAATGGCGCTCACTTAAGGGAAAACATAAATATCTAGTCAAATTTGGACAAAAAATCAATATTTTATTAACGAAGTATGACTCCAAAGCATAGGGAACAGTTTGCAATCAACTAATTTTCATAAAAGTTTTAGGAATTTTTTTTATCGCTTTATTCAAATGATCGTCGATTGAGCGGTAATGCCCGACATGGTAGGTTAATTGCGCTCAGAGTTTGAATACAACGTTTAAGTAAGACAAAAGTCACATATGTAGTTGTGTGGGCTGTTCACACCACTGCAGGCTTTTTGCAACCACTTTACACATATTGTGCACACATATTGTGTTAGACATATAGCGGGTTATTTTTTTCATATTTAGGTTTTTTGATTTTCACCACTTTTTTGAAATCGTAAAATTCTACTTGTTTAATGACACATTAATAAGGGCGAAAACAGGGAAATTTTACCATTTCAAAAAAGTGGTATCAATCAACAAATTTGAATTTTAAAAAAGTTGCCCACTGGCAACACTTCTTCTGGAATTCCACATGAGAGCCATTAGCCGTCATCGCCATATTGGGTTTTATTGCATTGTAATTGGCGTAACAGCGCACTACATAAATAAATAAAAGCATGAAAGTACAGCTAAATGTATATATTTTGAAGACATAATGAGTAAATTAATATTTGAAAATAAGAGTGTACACTTACCTTCAAGTTACATGATGTAGAATTTTATAATAAAACAACTTCAAACTAATAACGTGAGGACACAAAAATACTTTCCTCTCGACGGGCACTAAATCCTTACTGGGAACTCAGGGTGAAGTTAACTAGGTGCCGGTACCGATAGCACGTTTGCATTCAATTCTCTTATATTTAGAGATATTTGGTGAGCGGGATTACCCTTCTGAGCGTCATTACCCTACATTCCCCTATATATTTTGCAGACACAGTGAGTGAATTAACATTTGAAAATTGATGTACACTTACCTTCAAATTAGATATTGTAGAATTTTATAATAAAAAAACTGCAAATTAATAACGTGAGGGCACAAAAATACTTTTCTTCCGACGGTCACTTTATCCTTACTGGGAACTTACGATGAAGTTCGCTAAGTGCCGGTACCGATCGCACGTTTTCATTCAATTCTCTTATATTTAGAGATATTTGAGTGAGCGGGATTACTCGCTTAGTGTCATTACCCTAATTTCCCCTAATTAAAAAAGTGCAAGTTACAGTATTAGCCTTTACTGGGAAATTCAAACTGTCAGACATCTGAAAATTGGTAGAACAGCATACGTGCAGCATTACAAAAAAGTTTTTTCAACTAGAATGAAACTTTTGGTACAGCGCCTAGAAGATACAGTGTGGAAAACGGCTACAAAATAGTGCTAAAGAATTGAATCCCGTAAATGTACAACGATGCTGAATAACAAGATGTCGATCGTAGCGCCATCGTAGTGATTTAAAAACGATAGTCATTCTAAAAGAGACTCTTTAACCTATTTCACGTCATTCCTCAACTAAATTAGCTTATAACAGACCAAAATATCTTATATTTATAGTTTCCGATATTTAACATTCTATAATTTTTGAAAACACAGGGTTTATATTGAAAAGAGTTACGAGATGGCGCTCGTATCAGCTTATTGCTGCTGAGCATTGTTGGAGATTTATGGGATACATGTTTTTAGCACTTTTTAAAGCATTATAGGAATAGCCATTTTCCACACTGTATCTTCTAGGCGCTGTACTTTTGGTGCCTACTAATACTTCACATAATAATAATAATAATAATTACCCTTAACATAAATAAATTTGTATTTAAAGCATTTTTATTGTTTATAGTACTTTTCTTAAAGGATGTATTTTTTTTTTCTTAGTTTTCAAAATATTTCTAAATTCTATGCTGAATTTAATATTTTATGTGTTAAAAGCGGCCAAACTGTGAGTAAAATATTAACACTTCATATAAAATCCAGTCTATACTTTAGAAATATTTTGAGAACTAAGAAAAAAAGAGACATCTTTTAGAAGTGTACACAAAAGCTAGAAGTTAAAAATATTAATTTCCCGAAGAGATATTTTAAATATACGAATGCATCAAATGCTCATTGACTTTACATTAGTGATGGGAAATCGGATGCTGAATGACCAGCCCCCTTAACTAGCAGGTTCCTTCCAGGGACACGGGTCGCCACGCACGGCAAACACGTGGGTGGTTTAGGATTATCCATAAGTTGATATAAACAGGATGATATCGGATTATTCAGAATTGCCCTCACCTCCAAAAAGGGGAAACCACGACGAGAGTGAAACAAAGAGGAAAGATTAATCAAGAGAATGAAGAGCAAAGGGAAAGTTCACTCAGGTTCTCGGGGTTGCGAAGCCCGTGAATAACTAAAGAAGTTATCACCTTGGGCATATAAATTGATTGACAGATAAAATTCTTTTTTTTTGCGCAGTAAATAAAAATAATTTAAATTGATTAATTCAATAATTATTTTGATTGCTTGTTAGAATGTTAACAAACAATTTGAATATAAAGTTTTTTATCAAAACGGTGCTTATTTTGCAATATTCCTGAAAGAAGGAAACTGTTAAGTGATTAAAGAACTGAATAGGCCCCGCGAGTCTGAAGTATTACTTTATTCTAAGTACACTATTCGTAGTCTTCTACACAGTTTCTTACAAACGTATCCTCAGACTTACAGAAAATCTACTGTCAACGTGCTATGCAAAGCCTTTACTTCTTAAATTCCGGGAAATATCTCCGGCATTCATGATTGTAGATAAAGTACTTTATCAGCGAGATCCGCCTTAAATCCGAAAATTTCAGCTAACACCTCGCTATAAATATAAATTACACACCACAGTAACCTAATTGGCATGCATTTTATTTTGCATTTTATAACGTAATCCTAAAAAACTATGCCGGAGTTTCATACGCACTTTGATAAACTTAGAGAGACAGAATAGATTTTTCATTCGCGTACAAATATTAACGATTCAAGACAATATGATCACATGCCAAATCACAAACTCACTCGTCTCATGTAAAAGAGGTAGCCAGGTAACTTCCCTTAAACTTTGGGATTTTAAAGCAGTTTTATTTTTGTAAATATAAGGATTCTAGCATTGGTGCATAGCTGACAACATCCGGCTTCATTCCAAGTAAAGAAACACATAGTATCATAAAATTGATTTAATAATATTATCTAATAACGTGACTTGTTTTATAAATTTCTTAAGAAAATTTTCTGGTTTAAAGCGTGTTTACTCGAAATAAAAAAACAAACAATTGACAGCTATGATTTATATTTAAAAAATATATATCGCATTAATTACATAAAAAGTGTATCGTAAATAAAACATGAACTTAAAAAGATCGATTGCTTACTAAAATTTGACACTAAAAAACATAGATGACAAAAATCTAAAAATCACATTTATTTTGACCTCAGAGAACTTTCGGTTGCAACCGCAACCTTTATCAAATATGAAATTTTCTGACTAACATCCTGTTTATTCAAACACTTCGCTTTGCTTGAGATGGGAAGTCCATCACTCCTTGTGTGTTGCGAGAAGTAGTTACGCGATCCCTGGACTGAATTTGAAAACTTTGAAATATATGTAAGAGAAAGGTTATTGGGTGTTTGTCTTTTTAATATTTAGGATATTTAACCATGCATTAGATATATTGTATGACACTGTATTTTACGTGCTATCTGTTAAATAGAATAGCTATGGTCTCTCTGATACTACATGTACAGTAATTTGATATTGGAAAGAAGATTTTTGCCAGATCAAACTCTAATATAATATTCTGTTTGCTATTTAAATGTGATATAGATGTAGATGGGTGACAAAGTTTAACATCTGTCTTATGTTATTTGATCCTTTTACTAAATTTTATGTTTTTCATGTCTGTATAGTAAAGTATAGGGAAGACCGGGGTAATGGCAACACCTTAAGGGGATTTAATTTTTTCACCTCAAAAAAGTTTATTTTTTAAGAGTAAAAATTCTAAAGCTGAATCATCATGTTTAGTATCTGTATAAATTTAAACGTAATAATAACTGTAAAAAAAAAGCTCACATAAAAAAATTCTTTCAACCTCTGTACACTGGCGGTATTACCCAGGATACTGGGGTAATTCCGCAACTGTATCGGGGTAATGACGCCAATCTCTAATGATCTAATAAATAGGGGAGACCGGGTGAATGGCGTCACCTTAAGGGAATTTAAATTTTTTCACCTCGAAAAAATGTTTATTTTTTAATAGTAAAAATTCTAAAGCTGAACCATGATCTTTAGTATCTCTATAAATTTAACCGTAATCATAACTGTAAAGTAAGTATACATAAAAAAATATTTTTTAAACCTCTGCACAGTGGCGGAATTACCCAGGACACTGGGGTAATTCCGCCACCGTACCGGGGTAATGCCGCCACTCTTTAATGACCTAGTACATGCATCAAATGGATACTAGGAAACACACAACCTACTGAAAATAGTTAGAAAGCAATGTAATTGAGCAGAATAATGGTTAAGCTTACGATTTACTTCATATTGCAAAAGTCACTCTGCTGAATCGGCTCCACTACATTAAAATGAGGCCATTTCTCACCCGATTTGCATGGCGGCGGCATTACCCCGAGAGGACAATATGGCGGAAATCCCCAAGCGAAGCCGAAAGAAGAACCAAACTTGTTCAACACATTGCATCAAAATGTCGGCGAATGCATGTAGATTACGGGTCATATTGTCTTAAATACCTAATGTTACAATAAAAGGTGCTTATCTCTACTCATTTGAAGCTCCAAAATAACAAGCAACTAGATGAAAACTGCATTTTTCACTAGAACATACGAACGGCGTACAGCAAAGTCACTCTCACTCTAGACACTGTTTCTATTGTTGGCCGCTATAGAGCAGGCACATTCACTATCTCAAGCTGCCCTTAGTTTTTAAACTAGGTGGGGTGGCGGCATAACCCGGGTTGGCGGCATAACCCGGGTTGGCGCCATTCCCCCGGTCTCCCCTACATAAAATGGATACAATGAAATACATAACCTACTGAAAATATTTAGAAAGGAAGGTAATTTAGCTGAATAATGAGTAATTACAATGTTCCTTAAGCTAGATGTCTTAATGTGCTAATCTTACAATTTAACTCAAACTGCAAATATCACCCTTTGCCATGGTGGCAGCCCCGAGAGGACAATATAGCCAAAATCGCCCAAAAAAGCTGAAAGAAGAACCGAATTTGTTCAACAAATTGCATCAAAATGTCGGCGAATGCATGTAGATTACGGGTAATAGTATCTTAAGTACCTAATGATACAATAAAAGTTGTTTACCTCTACTTATTTTAAGCTCCAAAATAAGAAGCAACTAGATGAAAACTAGTTTTTTTACTAGGACAAACGAATGACGTACAATAAAATAACCCTCACTCTAGGCACTGTTTCTATTATTGACCAATATAGTGCAGACGCATTCACTATCTCAAACTGCTGTTAGTTTTTAAACTAGGCGCGGTGGCGGCATTTACCCGGTCTCCCTTCTCCCAGGATTAGGTCTGTTGCAGTACAAATTAACTCTTTCAATATTGTTGGAAGACGAAATATGAAATTAATATGCTTTAGTAAAGCTTATCTTAATTTTTCGTATAAACCAGGAATATAATTAAAACTTTATTTCCTTGTGATTTATCTTCTTATTGCTCTCAAGAAATCCGAATTCATACATAAGTTTATTAATCAGAGGTGACAAAATACGTTTTCCTCAGCGATGTCTCTAATAGTATGAAGTTCATTTTATAAATATTTTTCGGTTCATACTTTAAAAGCACACCCATTGTAAAACCTGAGAGTCGCTGTTTCATGTACAAATGGTGAAGAGATAATAGATGAAATCGAGTTATTTGATCTGATTGGTTTTATGTATAGGGGAAAGTAGGGGAATGGCGCTCACTTAACGGAGAACATGAATAGCTAGTCAAATTTGGACAAAAAAGCATAAGGAATTCCAAAAGCATAAGGCATACATTCCAAAGCATAAGGAATAGTTTGCAATAAACTAATTTTCATAAAGGTTTCAGGAATTTTTTCTAATAGTTTTATTTAAATGACCATCGATTGAGCGGTAATGTCCGACATGGTAGCGTAATTGTGCTCAGAGTTAGAATACAACATTTAAGTAAGACAAAAATCAAATATGTAGTTGTATGGGATGTTCACACCACTGCAGACTTTTTGCAACCAATTTACACATATTGTGTTAGACATATAGTGGGCTACTCTTTTTATATTTAGTTTTTTTGATTTTCACCACTTTTTTGAAATCGTAAAATTCTCCTTGTTTAATGACATTAATGAAGGCGAAAACAGGGAAATTTTAACATTTCAAAAAAGAGGTGTCAATCAACAAATTTGAATTTTAAAATGTTGCCCACTGGCAACACTTGTGGAATTCCACGCGAGCACCATTACCCGTCATCGCCATGTTGGTTTTTATTGCATTATAATTGGCGTAACAACGCACTACAAAAATAAATAAAAGCATGAAACTATAGCTAAATGTATATATTTTGTAGACATAATGAGTAATTTAATATTTGAAAATAAGAGTGTACACTTACCTTCAAGTTAGATGTTGTAAAATTTTATAATAAAACAACTTCAAACTAATAACTTGAGGACACAAAAATACTTTCCTCCCGAAGGGCACTAAATCCTTACTGGGAACTTGGGATGGAGTTGGCTAGGTGCCGGTACCGATAGCACGTTTTCAATTCTATTCTGTTTAGAGATATTTTGGTGAGCGGGATTGTCCGCTCAGCGTCATTACCTGACTTTGCCCTAATTCTTGAATTTGGCTGGATTTCTTCAATTGATCAGCTACTAAGAAAATGTCAATTAAAGAAAACTATTTACTTATAATTTTGTTGCTCTTTAATTTCAGCGGATTTCATTTTTGCTCATTATAAGACATTCATTAAGGGTTGTAGCAATCATGTTAGTTTACTTCCAAAACTTAAAAAGGAAGGAAATACAGTGTAAGTCGAAATGAATATTACGATTACTAACGGCTATAACTATTTAATGGAAAAATATTTATCAATAAGATTAACACAGAATGTAGACGGAACTTCAGAATTTCTTTACTTAAGGCAAGTGCAGTGAAACGAAAGCCTACCCATGCGCGATTTGAAACTTTGCAACGACAAGAAACCTGTTCATTGCGGCCGTCTCATTAGTAAAAACGGCCAATTATGACGGTAAAAATGGCCGATTTTTTTCTGTGTGGTTATGTGAAAGACAGGGTGCCTCCCATGCCCAAAACAATTGAAGGACTCAAAGTACACGTTTGTAATGCGCTTGCGTCGGTCACTGAACAAATGCTCCAGAATGTATGGCGTGAAATGGACTACCACCTACATGTTGTTCGTGTGACCAAGGGAAGTTACATAGAACATCTATGACGTATGTATACAAAACTTTGAAGATCCGTCTACATTCTGTGTTAATCTTATTGATAAATATTTTTCCATTAAATAGTTATAGCCGTTTGTAATCGTTATATTCATTTTTACTTACCCCGTAGAATAAAAACCTCATAGCACCGACTTTATTTGATCAACTACTGTCTAGGTCACCCAACATTATTTAAAAGTAGAATTTTTTTCCGATTGTTTGGTTTCAGTAACTTTCTTCTACCAATAATTTGTTGCAGAGTTATTAGGGGATGTTTACTTTTTTCCCTATGACTGCATCTTCATTTGCTCTGTGTCCAATAAATAGTTCAAATGTGAAATTCGATGAAAAACAATTCCAAACGTAAAAGTGATTTTGAAGTGCGAGTGAATTTAAGGTAGCTTTTATTTTAATCTTATATAAATTATTATAACCATAATTTAAATATATGTCACAGAGTTGTATTTTCGCCTGCTATGTCTTCACATACGTTTAAAGTATGAAAAAACAGTAGACATTAAAACAAAATCATTTTTGGACAACAATTAATTCGTTAATCACATCTGAATATATGTGATACAATCCTCAATTTCCATTTGCAAGTTTTGAACAAAAGAGGTTCGGAAACCGTGGTTCCCTCTAACTTCCTCACACAGATATCCATTATTCACCCGCGGCAGTTGTGAAACACATGCGACTGACGCAGGTTTAATGGAACTCAAATATAGCATGATAGCATTGTCTAATCTTTATGTAGCATTATCCATATGCAGAATTTAACAGATATAATACATTTTTTTATGTGAAACAGAGAAAGGCATTTTTAAGTGCGTTCGTAATTATATTAATACGTAGCACCTATAATGGCCGTCTGGTCGGCCCTTCTGTCCATCTGTCCACATATAACAGCGCAAAAACTACCCAACCGAATAGTTTGAAATTTAATATATATAATCGTGGCTGAATTTTGCCGAGTCATTTGAAATTTTATGAAAAGCCATTCAAAATTTTAAAAAATGTTAATAAAAGTTTTATTTATTCTATTAAATCCCATCATACGTAATAAATTCAATGCTATCGCATGATAGGTAATGATTCTAGGTCGTCAGGATGATTACGTTCTATTTGAAATGGAGTCCTATTATTTCTGTGCTGCTGAATTCAATATATATAATCGTAATAAATATATATAATAATATATATAATCGTAATAAAATTTGTATTCATGCATTTTTGCATAAGAGGGCAACAGCTATTGCACCAAGATCTGTATATTTATAAAACTAGTTATATTACGAACGCACCTCATTTCTGACGTTTAATGTACAATTTCCGACTTATTGTGTTTATTATTGAAAGAGACCATGGATTTAATTGCACTTTCGTATGAACTCTAGTCACCTTTTTGAATTTCAGCTTTCTCTTTCCATATCAAATAAATAATTTATCTCAAAAGAAACTTTCTGTAATTATTATATCTAAGTCTTCTGAAGGAGCATAAATAAACTAGAAAAATTATTAATATGTTTCTTTATCTGACACCACCCATTCTTTCCAATACCGATATGAATGTGACTATTTTCTTAGGGCGTTTCATATTTTTACGGGATCTCAACTAATGAAAAAACAACACTTAATATTTGTGTTATCATTCCATTTATTTCTTATGTTATTATTCCATTTTGACATTTCTGTGTTATCTTTTCATTTGTATGTATTCAATCTTAAGTGAAATTCGATAGTAGAGCTAGTAGCAGAGCCATAATAAGATTGAAGGCAAAAAAAAAAAAAAAAAAAATGAATCGTTTCAATAAATATAAAATATTATTTTTTATATTTTTGTTAAATTTGTATTAAATTTCTTTGAAATGAAGTACACAGATTATTTTCATTCTGAGGTATAAAATTGCCGAGAAAACAATAACGATTTATAAAGTAAAACTGTACGAAATAGAATGAAAAGATATTTGATTTGATAGAAATAAATGTAATGTATGAAAGATTAATTTATCAAAAGCAGAATAACTGAGACACTTGCAAGTAACGTCTAAATATAGACTAAAAATTCTCATATTACAAAAATGTAGAGAAAATTAAACAAAATTTAAGCGCTTATATTGCGGAAGATAATGTTAAAAGATACAATGAAAATATAAATTGAGGATAAATAATTTAAAAAGGATAAAGTTTTATTAAAATAAATAATTCGTTTTTAAATTAAAAATTCCATGTAAAGTATCACTGCACCATTTGAAAGCTATATTTTTACAACAATAAACCACCACGCGCTTTGAAGCTGTAAGTGAAAATGTTTTATAATTATTTCACCAAAAATTTACAAAATCGATTTCTTTATGAAAAAAAAAAATACAGCAGAAAAAGATATTCATCTCTAAAATCACAGACTGTTACATCGATGCGACAATTATTACATTCATAGGGCTTTTTATTTTGCAGTAGTAGCTTTCCACACACGCTGTGATATTCATTGTAATAAAAACAATGTAATGTGAGAGATGTTTCATGCATTGCCTCAACCACTCCATCAGCCACACGTCTGGGCTCCCGGTTTGACAGACGCTTGTTAAAAATCGTTATCAGCACCTAATTAACTCGCTTAAAAAAACTCGCATATCTTAAACTGAATAAACACCTTTATTAGGAAAGAATATAGAGAATATTTCAAAGAGAGAGTATTTGAAATTTTATTTAAAAAGCCTCATGTATTAACCTTAAAAATAAGTAAAGCATTAAGTCATTTCCGACAGAGCCATCACTAAGTCTGTATAAAAAGAAAAGTCTTTAAACCAAATTGTAAATTATTTTATTCATTTAAAATACATATCAATCGAAAAAGCATGTGAATACGCTCAATCTGCAGCGTATGAAAGGTGAAGCAAAAGGGTGTGTCTTTGGTTGGTTGGTTGGTTTTTAGGGGTTAAATGGCGCATGGTACCAGGAGGGACATGCTGCGCCAAGAAAATAGTTAACATAAAAAAAATAGAAAAATTTAAAAGCAAGCCATAAAAACAATTTGAGTGCTAGGAATACAAGTTAATGAAAAAAATATAATGATACAAGTAAAATGTATAAATAAAAGCAGTAAATCAATTCAAAGTACTATAGTTAAAACATAATCTAAAATAATAAAAAGAAGACAATATTAAAAAGAAATAGTTTAAAACGTCATAATAATACAAGTTTAAAATCAGAGATTACAATGCATTGTAATTTTGTCATAATGAATGAAAACCAAAGTCAAATGAATTTGCAGGGTGATGATAAATATAATTAACAACAGTCAATGAGATCTAAAATCAATGCTTAAAAATCAAAGAAAGTATATGTAGTTAAAATTCGTGCAGTCACTGAAGTAATTACAGGTCAATAACACTGACGCTGAAAAAAATCTAAAAATATTTAAAGCTCAGAATATTAAAAAACAATGTAACATTAATTAGGCTCGTATTCTCCAAACACTGTATTTTCATCCGAGTCATTACTGTAAGACTGATTCCATAGCCTCCTCCACATAGTGCTGCAATTGTTTGGGGTTATACAGTAAACCATGATCTGTAGCGAAAACATTTCATAAAAATATTCCATTTTTAAAAGAATCGTTTTTCGGAAATCCAGGTTCGTAGATCCTTCAATATTAAAGACAAGCACAAAAGAAGAACTCTGCAAATTTGAAGACAGGATGGCTTTATTTGCTCTAGACATGAAGAATGTAAGTGCCAGAGAGGGACCTTTTGAGTCAGCTGGTAAGAGATTGATGTACAGAGATGGAGTGAATAATTTATTATACATTGTTGCAAATGTGTCTAGCCAAAATCTTGATACCCTGGACCATTATAATCCCAAAGATATATCACTTAACTGAACTTTGAATTAAAAACTAGCCAAAAGGACCGTTGATTGGCGTTTTAAAACTTCAACGTACAAATACGAATGCCAAAGCTGATTAATGGGAAATATGCATTTAGGAGCAGCAACGCAGATGCTGAGCGCCGATTTTAATATAAACAGAGTACATACTTGCGGCCGATAAGACATTTGTATTGACAATCAAACTGAAAATTAACACCGAGTGTATAAATTACTGCTACAGCAGGAGTATATGGTCAAAGAATATGTTATATATTCATTAACCGAAGAAAAGTATGCCCGCACAGTAAATGATTCCAGGATGAGAAAAAGATTTGTTTTTGGTTTCTTTTATCGACAGTTTTCGGTGAACTTGGAAAAACTTAAATAACTGAAAACTAAAGTGCAAAAGAGAAGAAGAAATAGATATATTCTTTTTAGAAAGGAGAAATTAAATTTTAAAATAGAAATTTAATTTTAAAAAGGAGATAATTAATGATATGTGATGATACGAGGGTCGATCCAGATATAAGGTTCCCATCAAATTTACAAATAGACAACATTGTTTATTTTCATAGAAAATTACATCTTTGGAAAGAAGAAAGTTTGCTCTAGTTATCTACATATTCATCATCTTTTTCTATGCATTTTTGTAAACGGTGCTCCAACTTCTGTATCCCAATGTCGTAGAATCCCACCGTCAACCCGTTCAGGAAACGTTTTTCCCTCTTCTTTGAAGTCATCGTCTCTGCGGAAGCGTTGGCTACCCAAGTGTTCCTTTAACTTGGGGTACAAGTGATAATCACTAGGTGCAAGGTCCGATAACCGCCGTCGAAACTCACGGTCTTCCACTCCGTTCTTCATCGTGGGAATCCTTCCGACCGGTGCTAAACTCCCTGCACCTTTTTTTGGACGTGTTGAACGGACATAAACTTCTCGCCATATACCTCTGTCAACAGATGACGAATATCCACGGGTGGAGTCCCTTTGGCGTGTAAAAAGCGAATTACGGGATGAATCTTGCACTTTGCGGGATCAACAATGGGAACCTCCATCTCAGACGGCTGATGAGCCAAGAATGAGTGGCGCAGCGAAGCGTAGCCGAGGGATTAGCGAGTGAGGGAGCAGCCGCGCTCTGTGCTGTTGCCGTAATTCGCCTCGCACATTTTTGTGGGGCTGGAGCTCTTTGGGAACCTTACTTCTGGATCGACCCTCGTATATTATTTTCATCATCACAGGGGTTTTTCATATTACAAATACATGGGCTAAGCCAGGATTTTTCTTTATTTTCTCCACAGTCTTCCACTGTGGAGAGGCTGGAGCCCAGGTTTTCCCTTTCTCTGTTTGTGCACGTTTTTTTCTTTCCTTTAGGAGTTCGAATAGTACAGATTTTGATTGTTGTTTGAGTAGACAAGAGTAAGGCACCCCGACAGATGGCACTCTGGATTCGACGAGTTTACGAGCTTCAGAGTAGGAAAGATTCTCAGTTATTTTAAGAACAATTACTTCTTTTTCACATTTCTAGTTTGGAGAAGAACGGGAGTATACTGTATGATCACCCTTGCAGTTTATGCAGTGTTGAGAGTTTTCACATAATTTACCATTGTGGATAACTTCTGCACAAAATGCACAGGTAATGGAACCACGGCAGTTAGACGTCTACGTTATTTCAAAGCGGCATATTCAAATTTCAATGGGTTTGGTTGTTGTTGTTACGACGTTTCGTACCTTTACATTCGAAAAACGCTAGTACATACATTTTTTCATATTAAAGTACAACTCATTTTATGTATTTCAACAAAATTTTTATATTTACTTTTATTGGTGCTTTTGTAATGGAAATGAAAGAAATTGTAATAATGGACACCGCAGGGACGCAAAATTCGTCCGTTATTTGGAGGTGTCCACTAATGAGAAGTAAAAACTTAGAGATGGATGAGATTTACTGTATTAGATTATTACAGTAAATTCTCCAACATGCATACTTCCTAAGTGCGGATAGCCCCACCAGTGGTTGAGAGATTCTGCTCTCGAAGCTGGTTCACGGGAAGTTCTGAGTTCGAACCCAATCGCGCCCGTCGACCTAACTATTTCGGAGTTTTCGTGGTTTTCTTCGAAAACGTGGATTCCCATGCGTAAATACGGGTTAGGTTCCCTTAGAAAGACCCCCACGGAGGGCACTCCCCCTAGGGCCTATATCCCTCGAGTTGATAATCGGCCGTCAAAAATCAACCCAACCCAACCCAACCCGAAGTGCGGACACTTTTATTTAGAGAACACGTTTCCAAACCTCAACACATATTTATTTCTATGTTTTTACCTCTGAATAGTGACACTTAAGAATAGCGGAGGAATTTTTCTGCGCCGATTATTTAGAATCCATTATTTCACTATCCTTCGTATTCTAAACATTCAATAAAATGCTTTTTATATATGTTACACGAAAATAAATTGCACCCACTTTCTATAATAAAAACTTTATATTGACTGTAAAAATATAAAATCCTGTAAACTTGGAACGCAATGAATATTATGTTGGAAATAAATTAGTTTGCACTTACTCGTGTGATGAATGTATATTTAGCTATCAAGTATTTAAATTATACAGGTTGTTTCAGCACAGTGGTTACAAAGTTTCAGGAGATATGGAGACACATAGATGATGGGTAATCACATAGAAATGAATGGTCGGAAACGCTTTACTGGCGCAGTAGTGGGGACACAAAACACAAGAAATGAAGGACACGAACAGGGTGAGAAAACATGTTTGTTATTCATGATATAGAAAAAAACTAAGAAATAGTAACAAAAAGAGAGACAACGAATGTCATCAAAGAAGGTGTTCGAAATTTAGACCCCGAGCCGTGATGCAGGCCTCAGATCTCCGGTGTATAAAAAGATCTAATGATCTCGAAAATACCAGGACTTCCTCAGAAGCTGTCCTGATGCGTGCAACAATTTCCTCTTCTTAACCCCTTGGCGACGAGCGTCAAGTATATGGGCTGCATAAGGTGCTTAGAATCCTTGGTTGTACCACCAGTTATTTTTTATTGTAAATTTTGACTTATAATTCAGGGCATTTTCCCGATTCGATTAGTCAAAAATTTCTGTTTTGAAAAACCGGTGAAAAAAGATTATAAATTCTGTAAAAGACGCTTGGGACCAAGGAGTTAAAACACCATTTTCATGGTGTTTTAAGATCTTTTAGTTCTTAGTTCTTGGAATTTCTCTTAACTATTAGTGTTGTTTTCCCCTTGTCGATAATTATTTTAAGCTTCTTAACTTTTTACACGATTACTTCACGGTAAATGTAGCTTTAGAATAATTTTGGTTTTAAATTGTTAAATTAAGAATTGTATAATTTATTCTTAATATAGTACAGGGTGTCCCAAAAAGATCCGCACAACTTCAAAATTTTATTTAAAAAAACAATAGTTAGATAGAAATAAATAGAATAACTCAAAACGTTTTTCTACAGTATGTTTATGGTCATAGATGGCGCTGCACGACACGTAAACGATCATTAAAGAATTGAGTTATTCAGAATGGTCGCCCTAGCACTACGGAATAATGTGTGGAACGAGTACGTGAAACATTTTTTAGGAGCCTTACAAAATCAATTCATTGAATTGAAACAAAAGATCCAAACTGCTGTAGCTATTGTGAAAGTTAGCATGCTAAAACATTCGTGGATTGAATTGGAATATCGTCTTGATATTCTTCGTGTTACGAAAGTATATCATGTTGAAGTTTACCAAGGCAGTAGAAAAAACTTTTTGAGTTATTCTATCTATTGTTGTAACTTGTTTTTCTGTAGGCATTTTTTTTTATAAAACTTTGAAGCTGCACGGATCTTTTTGGAACATTCTGTATTTCATTTCTACATAGAAATCGCAAACGTAACTTAATCCTTAATCGGGCAAAGTGTGTCTTACAAGCGCGCTGCCAAGCCATAGTGAAGGCTGCCTCGGAAATTGCTTACAATATCACTTGTTTGAGTTACTAAATGACGAGGTTTTTTTTAAATCTTAATTCAAATATTTTCTTTTTGTACTTCTTCGTACTTCCTATTGAAGTTTACTAGTCAATTTAGAACGTTAGAATTGGGTTGACTAGGATCTAACAACGATTTAGAAACAGGCATCTATCAGGGCACTGTGCTCGAACCCAGGTGTCAAGATGTGTGCCTGACGTGAGGGTTAAATAATGTTGTTCAAATGATATATATTATGCATTTCCAAGTATACACCGAAGAGCCAAAACATTATGACCATCCCCACATTTTCCAATGAACTCTGTTGGTTGACGTGGAGGGCACGCAATCAGGTGGGAATGGTATGTAACTACTGCTAGGGAGTATGAGGAATCATTTTTGCGCTTACTTCTGCCGGTGATGAGAAAGGTTTCTGATATAAGTGAGTTTGACAGAGGGCAGAATTCAATGGCCCGATGGCTCAGAACGAGTATTTCCGAAACTGTTTGACTCGTGGATTGTTCACGGCCTATAGTTATTAGTGCTTATGGAAAATTTATGAATGACGATGAAACCATGAGCAGACGCGATGGCGTTGGACGTCGATGCGTTATGAAAGAAAAAGGACGTCGGAGACTCCCCCACTTGTTAATACAAAATCGGTGACAAACACAGGCTCAGACGACAGCCCAATACAATACAGGTCCAAGTAGAATTATTTCAGAACACAGAGTTCAGCTGACACTCTTGGATATATGGCTATGCAGCAAACGCCCCACTCAGGTGCCTCTGTTGACCAAGCATCATCGACAACTACTCCTACGCTTGGGCCAGGATCATCGTGACTGGACCATGGATCGTTGGGAGAAAAATGCTTGGTCAGATGAATCACGATTCATTCTTAAACCCGTCGATGGTCGTGTCAAAGTACTCCTCCTTATAGGCGAACTGTTGCACCCCCTTATTCAGCAGGCCATACAAAGTCCGGTGTGGTGATATTAAGCTTTGGGAAACGTTCTCATGGGCATCTCTGGGACCTGTGGCTGTGGTAGAAAATATCATGAGGGCCGCAGACTATCGGAACAGCAGTGCAGAACTGTTGCACTCTTACAATGTTATCTCTCTCCCAACTGGAAATGGAGCTTTCGAACAAGGCAACGCTCGAAGACACAGGGCTCGATGTGTGCTGGGGTGATTCTAGGAACATAATACTGAATTCCAGTTAAGATCCTGGCAGCCTAACTGAACGCATTTTAATACAATAGAGCAGATTTGGGGTGTCATGGAACGGCAGCTCAGAGCTAAAAAACAACCATGCTGTAATATCCCGGATTTGCGTGACCGCTACTTGGAACATCTGGCACAATCTGTCTTCGGCTATGTACCAAGTACGTGTGGCATCCATACCAAGGCGAATGCAGCTTTTTGCGGCCGAAACTGAGATTATGCGTTATTAGGCTGGTGGTCATGGTTTGGCTCTTCAGTGTACAGGGGAGACCGGGGGAATGGGTCACTCGGGGTTATGCCGCCACCCCGCCTATTTTAAAAACTAACAGTAGTATGAGATAGTGAATGCGCCTGCACTATAGCGGCCAACAATAGAAACCGTGCCTAGAGTGAGAGTGATTTTGTTGTATGTCGTTCGTTTGTTCTATTGAAAAATTTAGTTTTCATCTCGTTGCTTCTTATTTTGGAGCTTCAAATGAGTAGAGGTAAGCACCTTTTATTGTAACATTAGGTACTTAAGATAATATTACCTGTAATCTACATGCATTCGCCAACATTTTGATGTAATTTGTTGAACAAGTTCCGTTCTTATTTCGGCTTTGCTGGGGGATTTCCGCTGTATTGCTCTCTTGTGGTAATGCCCCCACCTTTGAAAATGGTGACTTTTCCAATTTGAGTTAAATTGTAAGCTTAGCGCATTAATAAATCTAGCATAAGGTACATTGTAATTATTCATTATTTTTCTAAATTATTGCTTTCTAAATATTTTCAGAAGGTTATGTGTTTCCTACTATACATTTTATGTATTTACTAGGTCATTAAAGAGTGGTGTGATTACCCCTATACAGTGGCAGAATTACCCCAGTATCCTGGGTAATTCCGTCACTGTACAGAGGTTGAAAGAAAATATTTTCATACGTGCTTACCTTACAGTTATGATTACGGTTAAATTTATACAGATACTAAAGATAATGATTCAGCTTTATAATTTTTACTATTAAAAAATAAGCATTTTTTTGAGGTGAAAAAAATTAAATTCCCTTAAGGTGTCGCCATTCCCCCGGTATCCCTTAATATCTGAAAAGTAAGTGGATTCAGGAACATTTCATTAAGGTGACATGATCCGCCACAAATATATTTTTTAAATTTCGATTTGTTTACAGTTCGGAAATTATATTTTAAAATTAAATCAGCAGTTATAATATTAAATCATAACATGCATTATTAGTTATAAATTAACCGAAGCACTCGTACGTTTTTATATACGGATGCATATATTTAATGTTTTAGAAGATATGAAATACTGTATTATATGCATTATTTTAGTGTATAATGTATTAAATAATAAACCAGTCGAAAATAATTCTACGAACATTTTGATTTTTTAGTAGTATTGATCGTCCGAAAAATAAAAACACTAGGTATCGGACAGTTCCAAAGAAAAAGATTGCTGATCAAATAAAAGTAAATCACCAAGCACATATCAGTTAATCTAGATCCTAATTCCTTTCCAGCAATTAATCTTCACACAGTAATTCCCCCAGCATTATTTCAGCTTTCTAAAAATTGTAATTCACGAAAAATAGCAATGTCATTTAATAAGCACGTGTATTTCAAAATATATTTAAATAAATAATCTAGTGGCAGTGGTAGTGATATGGTGTTTATAAGTATTATATTACATGGATAAGTTCTATTGTTTGTAAAATTGCTTTTCAGAATATTTTAATATAAAATAACACGTAATATAATGTTTCTGGGCAACCAAATGCACTTTACAAAGGTAAATTTCGCAAAAGGCACATTGTGTCACTCTTCGGATTAAAAAGAGAGAAAAATGTACCATATTAAGAGAAAAAAAAATAACAATAGACGCTTTCAGTGTGACGTCATCATGATGTTCTGGTTGGAAAGTAACTTCGAACAAACGGTTGCTATCCGTCATTTCTTTTTAAATAAAAATCGTAGAAAATGTTACCACTACATATCAAGTATTAAAACACTTAGATATGAGATATAGATATAAGATATAGCTATAGTATAGAAATAAAATATAAAATACAACATATCAACCGTTTGTTTGGAGTCAGTTTCCAACCAAAACATCATGACTGACGTCATAACTGATATCGTCTATTTGTATTAAGTAAAGCAAGTATTCTTATGTACAGTAAATTTGGGAAATTTTCTGAACCTTCCCTGCTTAAGTATCCATGCTTTATTATGTGGTATGATTGTAATAAAATATAAACTTGTTCATATCTAAATCTATACTAATATTATAAAGAATTAAGTTTGTGTGTTTCTTTGTAGGAGATAGCATCAGGAACTAAAGAGCCGATTTCAAAAGTAATGGTATCAAAATGATGGTGTTAGTCCTTGTTCCAACATAGGCTATATCTTAAAATATGCTTATATCTTAAAATGTCGATGCCACTAACCCAAAGGGGTAACAGGAGCAAAAAAAAGTTCTAAAAATGCGAATTTTGTGTTACTGAAGGGCCTAGAAACATGAAATTTGGCTTATAAGATAGAAATGATCTCTAAAAACATTTCCTAAAAAATTAAAAATTTAAAAGGGGTGAAAATGTGCGAAAACCGGTCGAAAAACATTCTAAAGTGCGATTTCTACTTCTCTGGAAGTACCGAACCGATTTCAAAAATAATGGTTGGAAATTGATAGTGACAGCCATTGCTCCAATATAAGCTATATTTTATGTTAGTGCCACTACTAACTGGGGGCTGCTGCAATACTCCCTAGATATTTGAGAAAGCCTTGGCAGGCGTCACGGAAACGTCACACAAAACAGGAAAATATGAAAGCAAAAATCATTCATTGGTTCGTAGACATCCACGAGCTAATGAATGATTTTTAGGTAGATTTCGTATGAAATACTACCTATTGGGATCGTTCCTATGTTGGAATTTCTGAAAAAGTTTTGCAGATCTACACCGATCATGATCCCTAGAACCCAAAACCACCCTCAGTAAAAAACTTGTATATATACATATATATATCACTTTCTTCTGGACACTATAACTTTCCTAATTCTGCACCAATCTCTTCCAAACTGATACATAAAATCAAAGGGCATAAAATCTCGGTCAAGTTCATTAATGGGTAAAATCGGACCAAGGGGATGGAAATAGTGAGGGGTTTTGTGAAAACAGAAAACCCCCCACAACTTCTTAATTTTTGTACATATCAAATCAGTTTAAAGTTTTTGTTATTTCTAAAAATAGGGCCAAAATTTTATGTATCGCAGATTTTTAATAAAGTTAAAAATGGGCTCAAGGGGCGCAAAAAATAGGGTTTTTGGGAGAAAAAAATTCGTGACTTCGTCAATTCTCAAGATATCAATTCCAATTAATTTTATTATAAAACTCCATAATATTATCTACAACTTTTATATTTACAAGTTTTTGATAGGACCAATTCGTACCGCAAAAAAATTAAAAACGAAAACAAAAAGGGGGATTGAAGAAGTAAAAAATCCATAACTCCTTCAATTCAAAAGATATAAAATCCCCATGAATTTATCATATATCTTCTCAACATTGTCTACAACATCTAGACAGACAAGTTTTAGATAGGACCAATTCTTACAGAAAAAACAAATTAAAAATACTATATAGCGGTTGAAGAAAAAAATCATCTAAGTAAGGGTGTATTCAAATCCAAACTGTCTATTTTCTTACTCATTTTTAAATTCATTTTTGCTCTCAAACGCATCCAATTGCTAGATTCTCTTATTCAGAAACTATGTAATGTACAGTAATGATCGATTTTTTGATAGAGGCAGAATATATTTCAAAAAATGCTGTTAAACTGGGCATTTTGAACCGAATTTCCCAAAGCGTATTGTATTGGAAAAATCATTGCATTAAGGATGCACTCAAATCCATACTGCTTATTTTCTGACTCATTTTTAAATTCATTTTTGCTCTCAAACTCATTTAATTGGTAGATTCGATTATTCAGAAATATATATATATATAATATATAATGTATCGCAATGATTAATTTTTTGATAGAGGCAGAATATATTTCAAAAAATGATGTTAAAGTGGGCATTTTGAGCGGAATTTCCCGAAGCAATTGTGTTATCACTTTCTTCTGGACACGATAACTTCCGCAATTCTGCACAAATCTCTTCAAAACTGATACATAAAATAAAGGGACATAAAATCTCGGTCAAATTCGTTAATGGGCAAAAGCGGACAAAGGGGATGGAAATAGGGAGGGGTTTTGTGAAAACTGAAAAATCACCATAACTTCTTAATTTTTGTACATATCAAATCAGTTTAAAGTTTTTATTACTTCTAAAAATAGCGCCAAAAATTCATGCATCACAGATTTTTGATAAAATTTAAAATAGGCTCAAGGGGCGCAAAAAAATAGGGTTTTTGGGAGAACAATTTTCCTTAATTCGTCAATTCTCATGATATCAAATCCAATAATTTTATTATACATCTCCTTAATATTATCTACAACTTTTATATGCACAAGTTTTTGATAGGACCAATTCGTACCGCAAAAAATAAAATAAAAACGAAAACAAAAAAATGGGGGGGGGGTTGAAGAAGAAAAATTTTCATAACTCCGTCAATTCACAAGATATAAAATCTCCATGAATTTATCATATATCTTCTTAATATTGTCTTCAACATTTATATAGACAAGTTTTTGATAGGGCCAATTCTTACAGCAAAAACAAATTAAAAATACATAGCGGTTGAAGAAAAAAATCCTCTAAATAAGGGTGCATTCAAATTCAAACTGTCTATTTTCTTACTCATTTTTAAATTCATTTTTGCTCTCAAACGCATCCAATTGCTAGATTCTCTTATTCAGAAACTATATAATGTATAGTAATGATCGATTTTTTGATAGAGGCAGAATATATTTCAAAACATGATGACAAAGTGGGCATTTTGAACAGAATTTCCCGAAGCGATTGTGTTAGAAACGAAAAATATTGCCCTACTGAGAAAATAATTGTTTATTAATCAAGTTTTAATTAATTGAAAGAAAAATAAAAACACAGGTCGCTTATAAATCTTTTCAAAAATCACGTCAGCATGTTTCATATTTTTTTTGTTTATTAAAAATGAATCTGAAAATGTGCCAGAAAATTTCGAGTTGTTGAGTATGGAAAAATATTTTTTTTAATATCGCCTTAACATGATTCTGATAAAACCAGCTCTTTTATAAAAAGGAAATAAAAACTCGTCAAAAGCAGACAGATAAAACTGTTAAAGTGGATTTATATCTAATAATGATTTAGTTTTTGTTGGTGAAATTAGTATACTTAACTTCGAAATCTACCTCTGCCTGTAGGCCGGGCCGGCAGGGATTTTTTTTCTTTGCTTTGCTTGCTTTGTGTGACGTTCAGGTGACGCGTGTCAAGGCTTTCTCGAACATCTAGGGGGCGTTAGTTGCAGGAGCAAAAAACGTTCTAAATTGTGATTTTTGTGATACAGCAGGGGCTAATAAATATATAAACAGAAATAACACAAAAATCGTTATTATTGCGCCCCCTTCCGACAGAGTATTTCCAAATTCCAGGAGGATCTGCTGGCCATAGCCAAAAACATAAAAAAAAATTGGTTCAAATCTAAGCATAACGTCACACACTTTTCGGTGGTAGAATAATACAAATGACAAAAAATTCGCTATTACAACGCCCCCTTCCGGCGGAATATTTCCAAATTTAAGAGGACCTGCTTGCCATATCCAAAATCATACAAAAAATTCCGTTTAATTTCTATGCAAAACTTAATACACATTTTGATGGTACAAAGCGGACATACGGACAGATAGACATTTTGTATAAACATGTTTTTCGGGATCTCTGACCTCTAAAACGTGCAAATCCGTTCAAAATCGGAAGTGGAAAAAAATCTCGATTGCAATATTTTCTCCTTTAGAAAGAAAAAAAGAACAATTTATATTAAATTCTAATAAAGAATATTTACATTTTGGTAAAATAACCTATTGGTGATTCCTTCAGTCTATTGAATAAGAAGTTTATGATATAAAATTTTAATCAAAATTTTATTCATCTTGCGTACTGATTAAGGGTGATTTCAAAATACAAATATTTTTTATTCAAATACACTAAAAAAAGTAAACTATAAATAAATTTAGATGGAAATTTTTTAATACAAAACTGTGCTGAAAGAAAATTACAGAAGAATTGCACTACCAAAAAAATTTAGAGAAAAGCTAATAATATTCCATCTGTGCTTATGGTATAATCAAAAAGAAAAGAAAAACTTGATCATCTATTTCATTCCACAGTCACATAAAAATGCAATAAAAATTCGTTGAGTTAATCTTCATTTTATTTTAACGTTCAAAGTATTACTTTCCTGCTTATTTCGTACTATATAACTTAGATGAGGTTTGCAAAACAGAACACGTATTTTTTCAGTGAAGATATGACGTTATGTAATTTGTTATTTTATTATTTATATACTTGGTTAAAAGAAAATCTTTTTGGATTGTTTAATGTCACAGCTGATTTAGTTATATTAATCTAATGTTTTATTATGAGAAATATAACTTGAAAAAGTGATGGAAACAACTGCGATTTAAAAGAGAATAATAGAATTACATTTAAAAAATCAAAAAACCCGGCTGCGTAAAAAGCGAACTAATTAATTATTTCTCATCAATGTTAAACTATTTTTTATATTACTTACCTATTTTTTAATTACTTGTATTGATGACTTTTAAGTTGTGTGTAATTGTTAGTTCTTATCTATAAACACTGTTTTGATGAGGCTATAGATGTCTATTAAGGATAGATCTGCAGTAAAGCTAGATATCCTACCTACACAAATTTCCAGGTTCTGTAATATTTAAACGGAGCTTCTGACTGTAAAATAGTCAGTGAAACATCGTCTTCATTTTGAAAGACCTATCCAATGATATGCCACTCTATAGGGTGCGTACATTTTCTTTTTCGTTGATAATACCATTTTATATTTAACTGCCGCCATTTTTAATTTATGGAAACAAAACCTACTCTATAACCATCAGACGGTTAAGACGAACGATAGAGACCTCATTGATTAAAATCCATCCAGACCTTGGGATGTTTCGAGGGTATACAGAAATTGACATACCCAGATACGCTTGAAACACATAACCCTTCTTGGCAGTCGGGTAATAAAAGGAAATAATATACAGGGTATCCATATATGACTGTCCAAGTTTCAATGGTATATTATAACAGTTTAATTTAGACTGTTTACAACAAATCATACATCAAATTAAAGGTAAACTAACCTAGCTTTTCTTACAAATGTTCAATAGGAGCACGTTTAGTTATACCGCAGATATCCAGCCTAAAGTTAATTTTTTCCACACATCGGTTAACAAGTCCAGAAAAATGACAGCTATAGCCTCTTAGAATTCTGTATCTGAACTCTGCAAATCATTAGGAAGCAACGGAACATAGACACGATCTTTTATAAAGCCCCAAAGGAAAAAATCGCATGACTCTAACGGCTTTTAAATCTTTAGCCCAGCAATAAAGCTTTACGCTCAGGTGGCCCCAATTTGCGTACGTGGCACTGCAGTCGAGTCATTAACAAAGCAGTACTCGCGCATGTGCTTTTGAAACTCTATTTGAGTTACTCTTTATTTGTCACCTTGAACCAACACTCTACAAAGCTTATAGCTGATACTACAGTAGCGCTCAAAAGTATTTTGACAAAGAAATTGGCTTAATTAACCTTTAACTGATGTCACAGAAATTGTCACGTAACTAGTGTGAAGCGTTCTGTGAGACTGCTCCATCGAAAGATGAATAAAAGCCGCGATTAACTCATAGGATGTCGTTTTTGCATTAAACTTTTGTACAGGAGTGTTATAATTAAAATTCACCTATTCAAAAGTCTCTGGTGTTAGATTTTAAGTTCCAAACGAAACGAAATTTCAGTAGTGTTTGTAGATAAACTGAAATTTGCAAGTTAAACTGTGAAAATTGAAAAACAAAGCACCGGTTTGTGAGACCGGTAACATCAGTTAAAGGTTAAAAACGATAATTAATAAAATACAGAAATCAATCATTTATTTCATTTAACCATATTCAATGTTTTACAGAATTTTAGTAAATTAACTATCACTTGCTAGAAAATAGCGTGAAACCCATGAAAAATAAGAAAAATGATAATTCAAAAGTATTTTGACATTTTAATAAAATGTCGTTTTAACACAATAATTATTAAATACAATAATGTGTCAGTCAATATTTAGTAGCATATTCCCTGGCGTTTATGACAGCCTCACAACACGTGAGCATCGACTAGACTAAATTTTGTATTCGATGTCGAAGAATTCGGTCGCACTTATTTTTAAGAGCTTCATATAAAACCTCCTTATTTGAATAATTTTGGAATCTTACTCTACGATCTGACTCCTCCCGGAGATGCTCTATTGGGTTCAAATCCGGACTTTGACTTGGCAACTCTAGAAACTTGACTTTTCTGCATTTCATAAAATTACTTACTTGGTATTTGTGTTTCGGATCATTATCTTGCTGAAAATACCACTTAGCAGGCAACGTTTGTTTAGCATATTGTAGCATATGAGTCTTTAACACATCAGCAGACATGAACCCGTCCATATTCCCCACAAATCGAACTAAGGGTTCAAAACTCCGCTGCGATAAAAACAACTCCAAACCATTACGTTGCCACATCCATGTTTGATAGTGGATATTTGGTATCGAATATCATATATTTTGTTTTTAGGGCGTCGAATCCCAGCTAAAAATGAACTGCAGGGCAACTATAAAAAAATGCAGTTGGAAGGCTGCGGTGATTTCGCACAAATCCTTGCAGTTTTATTTATTTTTTTTTTTTGAAGTCGACATAACTATAAATTTACAGCAGTGAGTGCGTAGTTATAAACGACTTCAAACAAACTGTTGTGATTTGTGCCAAACCACCGCAGTCCCCCAACTGCATTTTTTTCGCAGTTTCACTGCAACCTTTAAAAAATTTATTACATATATAAATAAAAAGAAAAGGGCCCTGTTAAACTGATGGCATTGGGCTCACAGGCTATTCACACTAATTGTATATTATACACTTATTTCAAAAAATAGTGCCCCTCAAAAAATAAATGAAGGGTATTAGCCTCTGTTTCCCTCTTTATACTTAATCAATGAACCTCCAAATCTAATCAGGGAAACTCCCTAACATAATAAGCTGGTATACTAAATTTGAAGCAAATCAGATAATTCTGCATGAAAAAACATTTCGCTAAATAAAGGGGATTATTAGCTCCCCCATTTCTCCCTTTAAGCTGAACCAGTGAACCTTCAAATCTAATCAGAAAAGCTCCTTATCAGAATGAACCTATAAAAAAATGAAAGTAAATTGGATATATCTGCATGAAAACCCATTTATCTAATTTAAGGGGAGGTGGACTTTCCCCTTTTATACTTAACCAATGAACCTCAAAATCAAATGAAGGAAGCGCCATATCGGAATAAACTGGTATATGAAATCTGAAACAAATCGAATAATTCTGCATGAAAAACCCATTTATCTTAATTAAGGGGGAGGACTAGCCCCCGTCCCCCTTTATACTTAACCAATATACCTCCAAATCTAATCAAGGCAGCACCTTAACATAATAAACCGGCATACCAAATTTGGGACAAATTGAATAACTCTGCATGAAAAACCCATTTATCTAAATTAAAGGGGGGGGGGGTGGCCCCCTTTCCATCTTTCGTACTTAACTAATGAACCTCCAAATCTAATCAAGGCAGCTCCTTAACATAATAAACCGGTATACCAAATTTGGAGCAAATCAAATAATTCTGCATGACAAATCCATTTATTTAAGGGGGGGGCTAGCCCCCCTTTATACTTAAGTAATGAACGTCCAAATCTAATCAGGGAAGCTCCTTAACATAATAAGCCAGTGTACTAAATTCTGAGCAAATAGAATAATTCTGCATGAAAAACCCATTTATCTAAATTAAGGGGGGACTGGACAGCCCCCCCCCCTTTATCCTTAAACAATTAACCCCCAAAACTAATCAGGGAAGCACCTTATCACAATGAACCTAGAAAAAAAATGAAGCAAATAGCATATTTCTTTCAAGAGTTACGTACGTACATACATATAGAACGGGCGGGCACATAAGCTCTCAGGCTTTGATAGCCTGTGAGCTAAAAATTAATTTTAATTTTTCTGTATATAAAATTCAGCACTAAAATCTAATTAAATATTTTTTTTTCATAACTCAATCTATGTGCAATCTGTGCATAAAATTATATCAAGCATACAACGATTAATCATCATCGAAAAATATTTTTTGCTAATGGCTGATTTATTCAATTATTATGGTTAAAGTTTGAAAAATGAAGGAATTCAAGAAATTGTATGAATGATTTTCCTCAAAATAATATTGAAAGATTCAAGACTAGTGACGCACTTAAAATAATCACAGGACTTCAATGTTCAAGCTATGACTTTTTTGTGGTATTATATCGTCTTTTTTTTTTTTTCAATACAGTTTCATTACTGGGTAGGGTGACCGGGGGAATGGCGCCACTCGGGGTTATGCCGCCACCCCGTCAAGTTTAAAAACTAACCTCAGTTTGAGATAGTGATTGCGCCTACACTGTAGCGGCCAACAATAGAAACAGTGCCTAGAGTGAGAATGGTTTTGTTGTACGTCGTTCGCTTATTCTATTGAAAATTTTAGTATTCATCTAGTTGCTTCTTATTTTGGAGCTTCAAATGAGTAACCTAAACACCTTTTATTGAAACATTAGGTACTTAAGATAATATTACCCGTAATCTACATGCATTCGCCGAAATTGATGCAATTTGTTGAACAAGTTCGGTTCTTCTTTCCGATTTGCTGGGGTTTTCCACTATATTATCCTCTCGGGGTAATGCCGCCACCATGGAAAAGGGTGACTTTTCCAATTTGAGTTAAATTGTAAGCTTAGCACATTAATAAATCTGTCTTAAGGAGCATTGTAATTATTCATTATTTTGATAAATTATTGCTTTCTAAACATTTTTTAGTAGGTTATGTGTTTCCCAGTATCCATTTTATGTATTTACTAGGTCATTATAGAGTGGCGTCATTATCCCGATACAATGGCGGAATTCCCCCAGTATCCTGGGTAATTACTTTACAGTTATGATTTCGGTTAAATTTATACAGATACTAAAGATAATGATTCAGCATTAGAATTTTTACTATTAAAAAATGAACATTTTTTTGAGGTGAAAAAAATTAAATTCCCTTAAGGTGTCGCCATTCCCCCGGTCTCCCCTGATTCTTTGAAAACAATTAAATGAGTGGCTAAAAATTTAAATCTTCTGATCTTTTTCAAATTTTGCACTTTTGTAATAAAAGTGCAATTTTATAAATAAATTCAACGTGAAGAAGAAAATTGAAAAATAAGCACACTGGAAATAAAATTGGATAAATTAAACTCGTATATTTTGTAATAATTCTGTTTCCACAATAAAAATTCAATTAAAAATATTGTATAGGAATTAAAAAAAAATAATTAGTAATTCTTTATATAGTGGTATATTTTTCTTTTGTGATACTGATACCGTGAACCACTTCCAATAATTGCAGAACATTAGATCAAAAAATACATTTAAATATACATTCTTATTTGAAAAAACTGCATAAAATTACTTTTGCTACAAATGTAAACTCTTTGTCAATTGTATATTATAATATTATATTAATGAACGTACTTTTTTACAAGCATGTTAAAATTTACAAAAAACAATCTTTCCTGCATATTTACTTTCTTTCTAGAAATTGTAACTTACACAAATGGACTGAGGAAATTTAAACAAAAAATAAATAGGTCACACAGCATACGTTAAAATACAAATTATTTTATTGTAATTTTTTTGGCGGCTATTTCTGCCTTAGATGCAGTATTTAATTTTTTTCAGATTGTAGCCCGCACCAGGGCTACATTGACATTGAATTTAGCGGCCACATGGCCTTGAATATCTGAAACGATATTAGGATCCAGTACCTGCTTACTGGATCCTTTTAATCCCTGTAACACACTCTGCCCAAGCCCTTCGCGGCCGAAGACCACGTCCATCATATCGCAAACATATTAAAATAATCCACTGCTCTACAGAAAGCAAGTCGATATTTTTCCGGAGAAAGATTATTGCCAATTTTTATGATATCTACATTATTGCTTTCAATCTGTATGTGTTTATGTGATTTATTTATTTATTTCATATTCTTGTACTTTTGTCTAAACAGTTCCGCTTCCCCTGTCTTTGCTTGAACTTCAGCTTCTGAATCTGCAATGAGTCTTTTATTAAGAGATAATTATCTTTTTAAATCTGTACATTTGGTGCATATCGATTCTTTTAGATTCTTTTTTACATTATTCAATATCGACTGTTGTTTCATATTTTTTTTCGATGTAACACCTGCCAGCTTCTGCCTAAAAAAAAAAATACAATAAATTAAATAAAAATGCACATTATATATGTTTATTACTAAAACAAATATCACATCATTTTGTGAAAAAATGAATTAACCCTTAAGTGGTGAGGTGATTTCTTTTAACGTAATTGATGAGGTGGGGTGTATGTAACCCCAAAATGTGGTTTCTTGTGTACTTCTTGAAATTCAGCGAATTAAAATAAGAGAATTTCCTGTGAATTTTGTATTATTTTCTTGCGTAAAAACAACGGAAAAAGTACTGTAAATGTACATGCATAAACATATACATTCACATATATAAATGCACAAAAATTTTGTTTGCAAATGTAGAGCTCATATACAATTTCTCTGGGGTGCAAAAGACCCCATCTCACCAGTTAAGGGTTAAAACTGAATTATTAATTTACAGTTAAAAAAACAAAATTGCGATTAAAACAATTTGTTAAATTGAGATTTGTTTTGGGTATCATAAATTGTATAAACAGCACTACAATACGAATAGACAGTCGAAAAACCTCCCATAGAAAAAAGGGCCGAAAACTGATCTATGTTATAAAATAATTACATAATTTTTGTAGGTAAAAAAGAAACTTAGGATACAAAAGGTTATTGTCAAGATTTATTCCAAAATTAAAATACTTCCTGATATTAGTACAGTACAAAACCTCGATTATCCAAGGTAATTAGGGCCACAAGACCTCATATATTGGAAATCTCTGGTAATAGAAATTTTTTATAAAAGTTCGCTGTGCTCATGAATTTAACATCTCTTAAAATAAAACAACAACTGATGTTAACAATTGATTTTTTAATGTTTATAAATGCACAGTTCAACAAACTTATAAAGTAAATCAAATATTAGTATTAAATTTTAAAAAAGCAAATTGAAATATACACATAAAAAAAAATTACTGATTCCTAAATTTTTTTTTTGGTCTATTGTGTTGCAATGCGTAACCACTAAAATATGTAACCAGTGATGGGGGAACACTGTGTCCCCCCCCAAATTAGAAGAAAGTCATTTTTCTGTCAAATTTTAGTTCAAAATAAATTTATATTACGATTCTTTTTTTTTTTTAATTGTCAGATATTTCACACCCTCCCTTTCACTTTGACAAAATATTATGGGTACACAATTGTGTTACTTGAATCAGGGGTGCTTCTGAGTAAAACCTGAAATTCGCAGCAAATTTATTTTAAGTTTACTAAGGGGGGGGGGTACCCTCTCGGCACTTATTATGCGTTTCTTTGCGATCCTTTGGCGAAATTCGCGTTTTTACATGATCTTTTAATGAAATTAACGGGTTTTTTTTGCGATCCTTTGAAAATTTTTTTGTTCACTATCTTTTGACGAAATGTGCATTTTTTCCGCGTACTTTTGACAAAATTTGCATTTTTGTCGTGATCCTTTGACTAAATTTGCGTGTTTTTCGTGGCTCTTTTACGAAATTTCGTTTTTTTGCAATCTTTTGACAAAATTTGCGAGTTTTTTGGCCAGTGTTGTATCAGACACTTTTATCCGGGAGGGATTAGTGTGGCCCCGGAGGGACATCATAGAGTTCCGGGGGGGGGGGCGTTACACTTTTTGATATTTGAAAACACAAAATCTCAAAACTTCCGAGGGGGGAGACATCTCATTGCTCTGGGGGGAATGTCCACCCCGTGCCACACCCCCTGAATTCAATACTGTTTTTCGCGATCTTTTGATGAAATTTGCAGATTTTTTCGCGATCTTTTGACGAAATTGTGGGAGGGGGGATTTTTCGATCCTTTGAAGAATTTTTTTTCACTATATTTTGACGCAATTTGCGTTTTTTTGTGGTATTTGGGCGAAATTTGCGTTTTTCCCGCGATTTTTTGACGGAATTTAGGAGAACACGAAATCCGGAAAGCCTTCGGTCCCGAGAATTCCGGATAATAGGTCCTGTACTGTACAACATAAATCAATCTATTGTTGATCTAATTCTTCTTTACTTCACCTATTACTTCTGAAATAACATAATAATGCATATTTGCAGTCAATAGGTTACTTTTGTATTTTTCAAAAGCAGTAAATACAAACCAAAATATTTCTTACTAAGTCTTAAAAAAAGCCTTTTTTCTTATTTACTTTATTGTGCAGTTAAATAATTACTTTAAAACAATATCTCTTTATAAAAAAGAAGTAATTATTAAATATTTGGAAAATTCTGGATTACAAGAGCAGAATGAATTGTGGACCACTGTACCCCAGGAGTTAATGGTCCACTGTGTCCTATTTTGAAGTTCAATATATTGCCATAAAAATATTATTTAAAAGGCTTAAATTTAAACACATTAACTTTAATATTAAATGAAAACAAGCATCTTAACTTTACAAAAAAGTTCTTTTATCTTATTTATATATAATTCGTAATTACTAAATAAAGAAATATATGATGGTGAAACATTTTTGCTTTAAGAAGCTCAAAACAAAAGTTTTTGTTGCGAAAGTGGTAAGCTTTAAAATGTTACATTAAACTATTGATCTTTATTCAATAAAAAGAACCTCCTGTGTAGCATGTTATCTCTATAATAATAGCCTAATCCATTTGACTGTCATCAACAGTTCCGGGCTGCCCGCTTCGCTTTTTTTATATGCCAGGCGTCCCTTTTTGGCACTAATGTTAGCCGGGAGCAGGTGATAAATCGCCAAACTGTTTCATCACAATCGTTTCATCTATATAATAAAAGCGCAAAGCATGTGACTTTCATTAACAGTTATGGACTGACCCCTTCGCTTTCCATAAGCAAGACGGCCATTTTTAATCAAAAATATATTTTCGAATAAAGGTACGTAAAAGTTGCCACGATTGCAAATAATTCTTTGTAAGTTTATGATAGCCGGGCGCAAATCTCGCCAATAGCATTTATCTTCAATTTTCACGTAGTGAATTAAAGCAATGTTTTGATGTTGAAATTAAATGTCATGATTTATGCTTTACTGTAAAATGATAAATACATATGAAATTATCATAACTAATGAGGATAGTAATATCCGTTTAAATCTACAATCGTCTGCCAGCGTTTTTGGAAACTTTTCAATCCCTTCTGCGAAAAATTGGAGCTCGCGCGAGTCAAGAAAGGGATAGACCTTATTTATGACCTCCTCATTTGTCCCCCTGGGGGATACCTTCTTTAGGTATTCTCGGGCTTCGCAACCCCGGGTTCCTGAGCGATCTTTCTCTTTTCTTTTTCCTCTTTTTTCTCTTGCCTTTCTTTCCTCTTTGTTTCACTCTCATTGTGGTTTCCTCTTAGGAGGTGAGGGCAATTCTGCATGAGCCGATATCATCCTGTATATCGACTCATGGAGAACTGTAAACCACCCACGTGTTTGCCGTGCGTGGCGTCCCGTGTCCCTGGAAAGGGGGATCCTGGCAGTTGAGGGAAACCAACACACTGCTTTGGCCTCTGCTTCAGGTAGACGGGAGGTGCATATTGGTCCCGTATGCATCAATCGGCTGGTCAGCTGACTTGTCACTGGCTGGGGATCAAGTGAGCGAGCATGTACTAGCCATCTTGTTAAGGGTGGAGACTGGCATATGAATGTCTAGTGACCGTATGGGCCCTGGTTAGCACTGGTGCACAATTGTGTATCCCCTTGTTGGGCTCGGTAATGGGTGGTGCGGCCGGGGTCTGAATCATTATTTTTTTCTACAATGGATGGAAAAAACTCATTTTCTTCTAACTCTCTCCCATGTGGAGAGCAGCAAAATGAACCGATTTCTTCATTCACTCGTTTTTTTGTAATTAAACGCACTGATAGCCTCTCTGATAGTTCTTTTAAGAGATCTTCACCTTTTCTTATTGCAAAAACATTTCATTCTGTATTTGGTGACAACTGTTCACTTAAAAAACTGCATTCTGGAGATTTGCTTGTTGAGGTCTCTTCAGCCAGCCAATCTCAGCTTCTTTCACATGCGAATACAATAGGACCTTTCTATGTTTCTGTTACAGCGCATCAAACTCTGAATACTTGCCGTGGTGTAATATCGGAACCTGACCTTTTACTGTCTACAAAAGAAGAACTTTTAGAAAATTTAAAAGACCAAAATGTCATCGATGTACGCCGTATAACAATTCGTCGGAATGAGAAAGTGCTTCCCACAAAGCACATCATTCTGACTTTCAATAGTCCTAATTTACCTACTAGAATTAAAGCAGCCTACCTAAGCTGTCCTGTCCAGCCATATATTCCAAATCCTCTCCGTTGTTTCAAATGTCAACGATATGGTCATACCAACACTACTTGTCGTGGTACTGTTACCTGCCCTCGTTGTGCAGAAGTAGGCCACGACGGTAAATCTTGTAAAAAATCCGAACGCTGCATAAATTGTAAGGGTGATCATCCAGCATACTACCGTTCTTGTCCTAACTGGATCCGTGAAAAAGAAATAATTGCTATTAAAATAACTGAAAAAATTTCCTATCCCGAAGCTCGTAAACTTGTTGAGTCTAGAACCCCGACTATCGGGGTTTCTTACTCTAGTATACTCAAACAACAACCAAACTCCGTAAGGCACATCAGTACCCAGACCGACTGCTCTTTTCCACCAAATAATACATCTATGACACATTCAACCAATACTTCACCTAAAATAAAAAAGAAAAATGCCCAGCTAAACTGATGGCATTGAGCTCACAGGCTATTCACACTAATTGTATATCACTCTTATTTTAAAGAATAATGCCCCTCAAAAAAATAAGTGAAGGGGAATTAGCCCCCGTTTCACCCTTTATACTTAACCAGTGAACCTCCAAATCTAATCAGGGAAGCTCCTTATCATAATAAATCGATATACCAAATTTGGAGCAAATCGAATAATCCTGCAAAAAAACCCCATTTATCTAAATTAAGAGGGTGGACTAGCCCCCCCTCTTTATCCTTAACCAATGAATCCCCAAAACGAATCAGGGAAGCTCCTTAACATAATAAACAGGTATACCAAATTTGGAGCAAAGCGAATAACTCTGCATGAAAAAACCGTTTATATAAATTAAGGGAGGGGGGGGGGAACAAGCCACCCTTCCCCCTTTATCCTTAACCAATGAACCCACAAAACTAATCAGGGAAGTTCCTTAACATAATAAACCGGAATACCAACTTCGGAGCAAATCGAATCATTCTGCATGAAAAACCCATCTATCTAATTTAAGAGGGGCGGGCTAACCTCCCTTTTCCCCCCTTTATCCTTAACCAATGAACCCCCAAAACTAATCAGGGAAGTTCCTTAACCTAATAAACCAGTATACCAAATTCGGAGCAAATCGAACCATTCTGCATGAAAAACCCATTTATCTGAATTAAGGGGGTGGACTAACCCCCCTTTTCCCCCTTTATTCTTAACCAATGAACCCCCAAAACTAATCAGGGAAGTTCCTTAACCTAATTAACCGGTATACCAAATTCGGAGCAAATCGAATCATTCTGCATGAAAAACCCATTTATCTGAATAAAAAGGGGTGGACTAACCCCCCTTTTCCCCCTTTATCCTTAACCAATGAACCCCCAAAACTAATCAGGGAAGTTCCTTAACCTAATTAACCGGTATACCAAATTCGGAGCAAATCGAATTATTCTGCATGAAAAACCCATTTATCTGAATTAAGGGGGTGGACTAACACCGTTTCCCCCCCTTTATCCTTAACCAATGAACTCCCAAAACTAATCAGGGAAGTTCCTTAACATAATAAACCGGTATACCAAATTCGGAGAAAATCGAATAATTCTGCATGAAAAACCCATTTATCTGAATTAAGGGGTTGGACTAACCCCGTTTTTCCCCCTTTACCCTTAACCAATGAACCTCCAAAACCAATCAGGGAAGTTCCTTAACATAATAAACCGGTATACCAAATTCGGAGAAAATCGAATCATTCTGCACGAAAAACCCATTTATCTGAATTAAGGGGTTGGACTAACCCCGTTTTTCCCTTTTATCCTTAACCAATGAACTCCCAAAACTAATCAGGGAAGAGCCTTATCACAATGAACCTAGGAAAAAATTTTGAAGCAAATCGGATGTTTCTATCAAGAATTATCGCGTTACGTACATACGTACGTACATACATACATACATACATACATACATACAGAGCGGGCGGGCACATTAGCTCTCAGGCTTTGATAGCCTGTGAGCTAAAAACCCGGGACGTGTCTCGTGGTAGTAAATGCTATGGTACCCCATTATTGGAACGTTGGCTACCATCCTCAGAACCAGTTACAATAGAATATCAACTTACTCAGTCACAGAAATCTCCAGTTGGATCCAAAAAGTCATCTAATCATCAGACTAAAACTAAGGCTGCTTCATCTCCAGTTCTATCATTACAGAAACCTAATTCTCCCCGAACATCATCGGTTAAATCAAAAATATCCGTTGAACATAAGACTAAACAAACGCCAGCTCCAGATAAAAGCAAATCTGTGAAACCTATTTTTCGTCCAACTCCAAAAGCAAATGAAAAAACTTGTGCGCAAAAAGAAAGAAAGAAACCTCCAACTCAAATCTCTTCACAGTGGAAAACTGTGAAGAGAAAAGGCAATAAATCATGTCTTAGCCCAGCAATAACTAATATTAAAGATCACAAACAGCTGCTCAACTATGCAGAAGAGGCTATGGACTCTTGTAGTTATGACTCTGATAACGATGACACTAATACAGTTTTTGAAGTTATTCATCCTACGTAGCTTTATATCGTTTTAAAATTTTGAATTATAACTTCGTTCTTAAAGCAGTATTATATAACATTTTATGCTTTATTTCTTGGACTAATTATAACTTTTCATAACTTTAGAGCTTTTAGAATTTTTTAATTTAAATATTCTTGTCTTTTAACTATGTTTTAACTTTTTAAACCTTGTGTATTGTCGCTTTCCTTGTGCATTATTTTAATTACATGTATCATCACATTGCTTTCTTCATTTTACTTTGTTTTTTCACTTTTATATTTCTGACAGTATTTTGCTGTAACTTTTAATTTTTAACTATATTTTACTCAACTTTTTCTTGGCGCAGCATGTCCCTACAGGGACTTTGTGCCATAAAACTCCAACCTACCAACCAACGACCTCCTCATTTGAATCGAAGATTGCGCCATCAAGATGCAGCTGCAGATGAGAAAACAGATAGAAATCTGAAGGGGCCATGTCGGGGCTTAATGATGGATGTTGCATTAAATCCCACTGTAGCTTGTAGAGTGTCAAGCCGGTCATTGTACTAACGTGTGGCCGGGCGTTATCTTGATGATTGAGAAACACCTTCCTTCTCAACTCGCTTCTTCATTTTTCGCGAATGGCCTCGCGAACTTTAATTAGAATGTTGCTGTATATTGCACTGTTTACAGTCTGTCCGCTTTTCCTTTACTCTTTGTGCAGAATTCCGCGATAATCCCACCAGATGCAGAGAAGCAATATCTTGTTAGTTAAGGCACGTCTTTCAACCGCGTCTGCTGATTCCCCGGTTGCTGACCATTCTCCTTTACGGCCTGTATTGTTGTAGTACATCCATTTTTCATCACAGGTCACAATTATGTCCAGAATGTTCTCTTTCCTTTGATCTCTGAGCAGAACCAAGCAACCGTTTCTTCTCTAACGCTTGTTTTCAGCAGTCAATTCGTGAGGCTCCCAGCGGTTGAAGTTAAACGTTAGATTTATGCATTTCAGAGCGTTAAGAATTGTTTTTTGGGAAACGTTAAGCTATAACGCAATAGTTCGTGTTGAAATATTTCTGTCTTGATCAATGATTTGCTTTAACTGCTCACAATTAACTTCAATAGGGCTGCCAGAACGTGGTTCATCTTCAATGGCAAAATTTCCAGCTTTAAACTTCCGAAACCAAACTCTGACTGTATCATAAGAAACAATATTGTTGCCTTAATTTTCACACATTTTTCTGTGACATTCAGTTACACTGAGTTTGTTACGGAACTCATAGCAAATAATCGTTCTGAGTTGCTGACGGGATAGCTCCATTTTAAACACTTTTTTGAAGCACAAGATAATAAATTTTCAACAAACAAATTACACAGTCATGTAGTTCCTATGCTCTGCTTTCGAATAAAAAAATTGGTTTGTTGAAAAACTAAAAACCGCACAAATGACAGCTGTTGGCACGAAGGTATCTCCCCTTGGCGGAAAACTTCTTACTCAACGTAATATCATATTTTAAATGAAATTGATGAAATATGAAAAAATGCGATGGGAATAATGTTTGGCGATTTATCATCTCCCCCCGTGTAACATAGAAACACAGATTTCTTGATTTCGCTATCAGAATCTTCTGATTTGGCATAGTATTGAGCAAGTAAATTAAACTATGAATAAAAATAAAAGTGACATGATACAATGCTTAGCATACATTTAAGGGAGACCAAACTGGTCACCAAGGACAGCTAGTATAAGTAAAGCTGTGAATCGCGACATCGTTATGACATTTTGCTTGGAAAGTGACTAAAAAACAAACGGTTGCTATGCTGTATTTTCTATTTTATTATTATTATTATTATATCTACATTTTAAAGCTATATATCACAGACAAGAGTTTAATGCTTTATTTGCAATGATACCATTTTCTACGATTTATATTTTATAAGAAATGAAGCATAGGAATCTTTTTTGGAGCCAGTATCCAAGCAAAATATGACTAACGTCACACTGTAAACATCTATTAAATAAGACACAAAGGGTTGAACAATGATTACATTAAAACAATTATACCTCATAACTGGAGCTCTATCTAATCTATTAAAATTAAAATTATGGATTAAACAGATTGCTTATACAAAGATCAAATACTTTTTAAAAATTGTGAAAAAATTAATATACCTCTTGGATTGTTGCTGAGTCACATTGGATACAGCTTTCTGTTGATGTAGCTGAACCCTTTTTGTTTGACTAAACTCTTTTTGTACACTCTGAACAATGGGTATTTCATGAGATGTAATACTGCCATCAACCAAACTGTCAATCAGTTTCTCATTTCATTTTTGTTTTCTGAAAATTTAAAGCAATATTACCAACTATTGTTATAATAAATATTTGGTATTGCAGACTATAGAATGTTGATATTTAAAAGAATATTTAAAATATATTTAGACTAGGGATGCACAACCTATGGCCCGCGAATTTCGCCAATTTCTAGCTGGAAAAAAAACTGCAATTTTTGTCTATGGTTCACAGGAAAAAAATCTTGAATTTCGTCAATTTGCCATGAAAAAATTTAGAATTTCGTCAGCCAGTAAGTTAGGAATTGTGAATTTCGTTGATCGGGTATGGAAAAATCGGGAGATTTGTCGATTATGCACAGAAACATTGTCAATTTCATTACGTAAAAGTCACGAATTTTGTCGATGCACGGCGAAATTGAGAATTTCGTTCATCGACTGCAAAACAATCATGATTGTTGTCAGTTTATCGCGAGAAGAAATCAAAAATTACGTCAAAGTCAGTTAAGAATCGCACATTTCACGATTACAGTCAGAAACATCGCAAATTTCGTTGATCAGGCACAAAAAATCCCTAATTTTATCCATAACGTGCGGCAAAATAGTGAATTTCGTCTATCAGGCGTGGAAAGATCGCAAATTTTGTCGATTGGCCTGAGAAAAATCATGAATTTCAACGGTCGGGTACAAAAAAAAATCACGATTTTTGTCAATAACGTGCAGAAAAATCAAATGTCATCGATCAGCTGCAGAAAAATAATGAATTTTGTCAATGAGGGGCAGAAAAATTGCACATTTCATTGGTCGGCCATGGAATAATCGCGAATTTCGTTGGTCGTGTCTGGGCACGAAAATATCACGAATTTTGTGATATATAGCCTTACCAGCTGAATTTGATATGTTGACTGGGTAGGGAAACCAAGAGCTGTAACCCTCCTCCCTGAAACCATATTTTAAAAAATCTTATTATAGGCCACATATCACCTACTCGAAATAGAATTCTCTCCGTATAGCCCTCGACAACGCAGACTTTTTTTTAAGTGGCCCTTCTTTTAAAAAGGTTGTGCTGCCCTAATGATTAAAATATCAAGCTTCAAGGGGAAGAAAACAAACAAACAAACTTTTTGGTTAGTTGGGCGCCAGTGTTATATATACATACATATGCTTATACATATATTGTATACATACACACCCATGTACATCTCTATATATACAATATATGTAGGGGATAGGAGAACAGTTATTCATTTATTCACATAACTAGAAATAGGGCATCTAATTAGCATTTATCACAGTTTTTATTCACAAAAAAATATTTTTGTTCTATTTATGCAAGTGTTCACACGCGCCCTAGGTATGTTCACAACTACCCTCCACCGGGGCACATGTGAACAAATTTCGACAATTTTTAAAATGATAAAAGTTAGAAATTCTTGATAAATGTATTCAAAAGTTTCACGAAAAGAACAAACACAGTGTAAATAGTCATATAAATCAATTTTTTTTCAATAGCTCATAACATTTTTGAGAAATAGTGAAAAATGTAAAAATTGTTCACATGTGTCCCCTCTCCCCTATATACATATTTATTTATGTATATATATTACTGGCACCCGTCTAACAGAAAAGTACCAAAAACCCGACAATTTTAGTTTTTGGGTTTAGTGTTGGCTCTAAGCTGTTTTAGCAGGGCACAGTGCCCGGCGGCCCTTTTTAACACTTCGTATGCACCCCAAGGTAATTCAATTGATCGCTGGAAAATACCGAAAATTCTAGGAGACTCAGAACAAACCAGTTCAAAATATTTTTTGTGAATAAAAAAACAAGTGTGCTCTTTTTTAAAAATAGTGCTCTCTTAGCATTAAAAAAATGTACTCTTTTTGAAAAATTCATCCTATTTTTAGAATAGAATAGAATAGAATTTGAAAAATTGCCGCCTGGCGGCCCTTTTTTTCTAGAGTCAACACTAGGATTAGTACCAAAAAGCACCCACATAACAAATGAAATATTAGTTTTTTAAGCCAAGTGATACGATAACTAGCCAATCATAGGAAAGTTTTGGTGTTATTACATTTTGGTAAGTGGAATTAAAAAATTAAATTTAATTATTTAGCTTTGCAGTTAAATTAAAATATTTTATGCACTATAAACATTACTGAAATTGCATTTTTTACTAATGTGTATATGGGGTGTCCATTACTGGAAAATAATTAAAGCGTCCTAATAATGGCCATCCCCTCTTAAAGCCTTAAAAATAAATGAAATTTTATAAATGGCTATTAGTATATAAAAATTGTAGTTTTCTATTACTACCAAAATGAAAAGCTGCAAACTTTGCAAGAAAATAAAGAATATATGAATTTATTAAATGAAGTCATCTCTTCTACTTCTTACAGATTTTCACTGAAAAGCAGTGGAACTTCAAAACATTATTTTCTGCTTCCTGATTGGTTTGGTTAGGAGTATAAACAATAATTCAATGTTATAAATTATGCCAGGAGGAATTATGAAAAAAATTATAAAAGCTAAATTTTTATTAGTTATTTTTTTATAAACCAAAAACTTTGAAGTGTACATTACTGGCACATCTACCCTATATTACAAGACTAAAACTAATATACAGTAGTATAGTTACATATATGAAAACTTGTATAATAGATATATTTGGTACATTTCGGTTAGCCGGGCGCCAGTGTTATATATACACACACACACACACACATATAGATATACACATATATATGTATATACATATATATGTGTATATGTAATAATAAAATTTTCGCCCTTTTATCTTAGCAAAACTATTCCAAATTCTTAATTTTTTTTTCCTTTTTTACCTATCTTTAATAATATCTTAATATTTTTTGTCTTTTATTGCATGCATTTAAAACTGCGTATTCTTTTATTAGCCTAAAAATCTTAATCCATTCGCCCCATCTCATAAAACCCATTAAATTACCTTTTTCATTTTATTCTAAAACAAAATTCTTTTTCTTTCGAATGTTTTTTAATATAATTTGTTCTTTGGCGTTCTATTCCTATCATTCCTTGCAAATCCCTTCATTCATTGTTCGCGCAATAATTCTGACGCCGAAACTATATAGTTCATATCGCCGTCACCCGCGCTTCCCCCTGCCCCCCGGAGCTAGGTCCTATCGTATTCTGCTCTCATCGCGTCCTTCCGGCTACATTTTACGTGATTTGTCATTTATCGTGTATTGTATTCATACGCATGCAATTTTTGGAAGTATAAAACCCGTTGCATGGGCTAGAAGGGGTAGAATTTGACGATTATTGAGTTGCTTAATTAAACCACGCCACCTGGAGTGTTTGTTTTTTCTGAATATTCATCATTTGTTCTATTCGTAACATCTAGTGGTACATTTTACTACGTAACCACTGCCCGCACATGGATCACCTATAACTAGTGGAATTTGGTGCATTAGATGGTCGATTAATAAACGTTTTGATACATCTATCGGCTTCGATTATTTTTGCTTCGGGAAACATTCCAATGGACGACAGCCTGACTTTCCACTCTTCCATCACGAGTGTTCGACTTAAAAAGACCATGATTTCTTCATTGAGTATATAATGTGGGTATGCTGGTGCTTAAGATCTACATGTTTATACGATACGAGTGAAATCGTGTCATATAGGGGAGACCGGAGGAATGCCGCCAGCCCGGGTAATGCCGCCACCCCACCTAGTTTAAAATCTAAGGGCAGTTTGAGATAGTGAATGTGCCTGCACTATAGCGGCCAACAATATAAACAGTGCCTAAAGTGAGAGTGACTTTGCTGTATGTCGTTCGTTTGTTCTAGTGAAAAATGTAGTTTTCATCTAGTTGCTTATTATTTTGGAGCTTCAATTGAGTAGAGATAAGCACCTTTTATTGTAACATTAGGTATTTAAGATAATATGATCCGTAATCTACATGTGTTTGCCGACATTTTGATGCAATGTGTTGAAAAAGTTCGGTTCTTCTTTCGGCTTTGCTTGGGGATTTCCGCTATATTGTCCTCTCGGGGTAATACCGCCGCCATGGAAATCGGGTAAGAAATGGCCTCATTTTAATGTAGTGGAGCAGATTCAGCAGAGTGACTTTTACAATATGTAGTAAATTGTAAGATAACCATTATTCTGCTCAATTACATTGCTTTCTAACTATTTTCAGTAGGTTGTGTGTTTCCTAGTATCCATTTGATGCATGTACTAGGCCATTAAAGAGTGGTGGCATTACCCCGGTACAGTGGCGGAATTACCCCAGTGTCCTGGGTAATCCCGCCATTGTGCAGAGGTTTAAAAAATATTTTTTTATGTATGCTTACTTTACAGTTATGATTACGATTAAATTTATACAGATACTAAAGATCATGATTCAGCTTTAGAATTTTTACTATTAAAAAATAAACATTTTTTCGAGGTGAAAAAATTTAAATTCCCTTAAGGTGTCGCCATTCCCCCGGTCTCCCCTATATATTTGTGTATACATAACAGTGGCGCCCGGCTAACCGAAATGTACCTATTTTTTAAAGATTGAAAGCAAGCACGTTTCAGAATTTATTTATTCCTTTATCTGAGTGGAGTGTTTCTAAATATTATTTTAAATTTCATTTATCTTCCATAAAATTTTAATGTTGGATTAATGATTCTAGTAATTAAAACACAAAAAGCTGGATTAGCAGAATACAAAAAGCGGAACTCCGCGAATGCGTGGGAAAAATCACATGCCTGCAAAAAATGTCAGCAGATTCATTCGTATGCAAAAAAAATTTCGAAATACAAAGCAGAAGATCACAAACATAAAAAGATTGTTTAAAAGGTAACATGTAGCTGAAACTTACCTCCAAATTGTAGAAATTTGGAAGGATATATCGCGTCATTCCATTTCGTCTCGACTGTCTTTTTTTTCATCCCATGCCCCCCAGGGGGATACGTTCTTTAGGAATTCACGGGCTTCGCAACCCCGCGTTCCTGAGCGATCTTTCTCTTTTCTTTTTCCTCTTATTTCTCTTGCCTTTCTTTCCTCTTTGTTTCACACTCATTGTGGTTTCCTCTTGGGAGGTGAGGGCGATTCTGCATGAGCCGATGTCATCCTGTGTATCGACTCATGGAGAATTGTAAACCGCCCGCGTGTTTGCCGTGCGTGGCGACCCGTGTCAAAGGAATGAGGGATCCTGGTAGTTGAGGGTCACCAACAAACTGCTTTGGCCTCTGCTTCGGGTAGACGGGGGATGCCTGTTGGTCCCGTATGCATCAAACGGCTGGTCAGCTGACTTGTCACTGGCTGGGGATCAAGTGACCGAGTACTTACTAGCCATCTCGTTAAGGGTGGAGACTGGCATAGGAGTGTCTTGTGACCGTATGGGCCCTGGTTAGCACTGGTGCACGAATGTGCATCCCTTGATGGGCTCGGTAGTGGGTGGTGCGACCGGGGTGTGAACTATTTTTTTTTCAAATATGGATGGAAATACTAAAGTTCCTTCTACTTCTCTCCCATGTGGAGAGCAACAAGATGTACAGTCTTTATTTACTCGTTTTTTTGTTATTAAACGCACTGATAGTCTCTCTGATAGTTCTTTCAAAAAAACTACACCATTTCTTATAGCAAAAACTTTCCAGTCTGTCTTGGGGGATGGTCATTCTCTAAAAAATTTACAATCTGGTGATTTACTGGTTGAGGTTTCTTCAGCCAGACAGTTTGAACTTTTGTCAAATCCCAATAATATAAGTACTTTTTCTGCTTCTGTTAAAACACATCATACTCTGAATACTTGCCGTGGTGTAATATCTGAACCAGATCTTTTATTTTCCACAAAAGAAGAACTTCTATCTAATTTAAGCGATCAAAATATAATAGATGTTCGTCGTATCACTATCCGTAGAAATGGGCAAATTCTTCCTGCAAAACACATTATTCTCCCATTCAATAGCCATATTTTACCTACTAGAATTAACGCCGGTTATCTAAACTGTCCAGTCAGACCTTATATACCTAATCCTCTCCGCTGTTTTAAATGCCAACGTTATAGCCATACTAATACAACCTGTCGTAGCAATGTTACCTGTGCACGTTGTGCAGAGGTCGGACATGATGGTAAAACTTGCGAAAAACCCGAACGCTGCGCAAACTGTAAGGGTGATCACACATCATATTCTCGCTCTTGTCCTAATTGGATCCGTGAAAAGGAAATTCTTGCTGTTAAAATAACCCAAAAAATCTCCTACCATGAAGCTCGTAAACTTGTTGAAATCAGGACCCCACCTGTTGGGGCATCTTACTCCAGTATACTCAAACAACAATCAAAATCCGTAAGGCACATAAGTAGCCAGACCGACTGCTCTTTTCCACCAAATAATTCAAGTATTATACAATCAACTAGCACTTCAACTAAAGAAACCCGCGACGTGTCTCTTGGTAGTAAATGCTATGGTACCCCATTATTGGAACGTTGGCTACCATCCTCGGAACCAGTTACAATAGTATATCAACTTACTCAGTCACAGAAATCTCCAGTTGGATCCAAAAAGTTATCTAATCATCAGACTGAAACTAAGGCTGCCTCATCTCCAATACCATTACAGAAACCTAATTCTCTCCGAACATTATCAGTTCAATCAAAAATATCAACAGAACGTAAGACTAAACAACCGCCAGCTCCAGATAAAAGTAAATTGGTGAAACCAATTCACCCAACTCAGAAAGCAAATGAAAAAACTTGTGTGCAAAAAGAAAGGAAGAAACCTCCAACTCAAATCTCTTAACAGTGGAAAACTGTGATGAGAAAAGGTAATAAATCATGTCTTAGCCCAGCAATAACTAATATTAAAGATAACAAACAGCTCCTCAACTATGCAGAAGAGGCTATGGACTCTTGTAGTTATGACTCTGATAACGATGATAATAATACAGTTTTTGAAGTTATTCATCCTACGTAGCTTTATCTCGTTTTAAAATTTTGAATTATAACTTTGTTTTTAAAGCAGTATTATATAACATTTTATGCTTTATTTCTGGGACTAATTATAACTTTTCATAACTTTAGAGCTTTTAGAATTTTTTTAATTTAAATATTCTTGTCTTTTAACTATTTTTTGGCTTTTAATACCTTGTGTATTGTCGCTTTCCTTGTGCATTATTTTAATTACATGTATCATCACATTGCTTTCTTCATTTTCCTTTGTTCTTTCACTTTTATATTTCTGACAATATTTTGCTGTAACTTTTAATTTTTAACTATGTTTACTATACTTTTTCTTGGCGCAGCATGTCCCTACAGGGTCTCTGTGCCATAAAACTCCAACCAACCAACCAACCATTTTGATCCCATGTATTCAAATTAAAATTTTCTAGTTCTGAAGGCGAGATCGCGTCTTTTTAGCTTCAATATGGAATATTTTTTCTCTTTGAAAAAAAAAAATACTGACACGAGCTGCTTTCTTGTCATTTCTGTCATGATTATTTATAAAATTATTACGACAGACAAATAAAAAATTAATGAAAAAATGGTAATACAAGAAATCGCACAATAACAGCAATGACAATCAACAAACACGGATGGATGCACGTGAATGTTGTCGTTGCCAATCCTGGAAAGACTAAACATGTATTGTATTTTCCCCTGACAAACAAACAACAAAAAATATCAATGGCCGTGATCGAGATATATTTTTCGCTGTTAGCGAAATGAGATTGACTAATCAGAAGCCTGCATTTTTGTGAACTTTTCATTGTTTAAATATGCAGGCTTCTGATTGGTCAATCTCGTTTCGCTAACAGCGAAAAATGTATCTGGATCACAACCCATGTTTACCTAATATATCTATAAAAGTTTCATAAACAAAATGAAAAAGAATGCAATTTTGAACAAAAATATTTGTAATTAAATTTTAACAGCATTTTAAATGCTTTTTTGTAAGTATATTTATTTTAATTTTTTCACCTGGTGCCTTCCAAAATATTAGAATTACAATTGTTTTATATGTTTTTTAATTGTTTATTTAGATGTATGTTAGATTGATCATATTTATTTTTTTTCTTATTTTACTCGTTATAAAATTACGATCTTGCATAAATGAGCAGGTAGCTGCAAATCAACCGTGACTAACTAAAAGTTTGTTTTCATCTTCACGCATCACGCTTTCAGATTTGCCTATATGATTTTGCCGCTTGTGTTTTTATATTTATTGATTTTTTTCACTTTTCACAAAATATTTTTTCGGTGATATCAGACACTTATCATGTCGAGGAAGCAGAAAAACTATAAAAGATACTTATGGACGGATAAATCCATACCCTCTAGGACATTCTACCGAAATAAATCAAATGTGATGTCTGCAAATTACGATGATGAAGAAAATACTAACAGGTAATATAACTTATTTCGTATCATATTCAGCTAAATAATAAATACTTCAATAGTGTTATATTAATAAATATATCGTAAATTTCGTATTTTGTAATTCTTTTCAATCTTACGTAAGAGTGATTTATAGAAAGCTAAAGATAGCTGTTAGTGCAATCAGTTCATATCATAAATGCTGTTAAGGGCTAAGATATAACCTGAGAAACGAGATGTCTGCATTAAATATGTGTGCATTCATCATGAAAGGCAATGTCCCTTAAGGATTTTTAGAAAATACTCTATTTTTAGGGTTTTATCCTTTAAAAAAATGTATTTTTTGACTAAGCCCATTACCTTCATTGAGTGATTTGGTTAGAGCTGAATTAAATAATAAAACTAATTATTTCTTATAATACACTGCTCAAAACAATTAAAGGATATTTGAAGTTTTATATAAAATAAAGATATAAACGAAATTTTTTTTTGCCGAAAATAGAAGAAGAGAATCACAAATGCAAATTTTTCTGGTTTTCAAACTGTGGAGTATGCAAATTTTGAGTTCGACGTCAAAAACGTCGCTTCAGCGGCAGCGAATGAAATTTGACTTTCAACTGGATAAAAGAGAATGAAGACAAGGATGATCGGCATTCAGTGATTGCTTTGTTTCGATGAGTACGATGTCTCAGCGAAGTCATTTGACAGATTCAGAAGCTCTGAGAATTGTTGGTAGGTTAGAAGGGGCCCAAACTCAAGCCGAAGTAGGGCAAGCCATTGGAGTGTCACAAAGTGTCATTTCCAGGATCTGGAACCGTTTTTTGGAGAGTGGATGTGCAGGTCGAAGACCAGGGCAAGGTCGTAGACGGGCAACAACGCCCAATGAAGATCGGTATTTAGCGTTAACAGCTCGGAGACACCGAACCATGAACGCTACTCTTCTCCAACAACACCTTCGCTTGGCTACAGGCACCACGATTTCAACTCTGACTGTCCGAATCCAGCTCCATGCTGTAGGTCTGTATGCTCGCCGACCGATGGTATGTGTTAGATTAACATCAAGGCATCGTCGCGACCGCTGGGAGTGGGCAACCGAGCATGTCAACTGGAGGAGAAATGAATGGAGCAATATTCTGTTTTCTGACGAGTCCCGTTTTTCTGTGCATCCGGATAATAGGTGTATTTTCATCTGGAGGGACCGTGGCAGTAGGAATAATCCTGCGTTCGTGCACGAAAGTGTCAGATTTGGCGGTGGAGGAGTGTTGGTGTATGGTGGCATCTCCATTGACGGGCGCACTGACCTCTACATCATTCGAGATGGAGCTCTGACTGGTCGTCGATATAGGGATGAGATCCTCAGACCTATTGTAGTCCCTTACGCTGCAGCAATCGGAGATAACTTCATTTTAATGGACGATAACTGCAGGCCACTTCGTGCAAACCTGGTGGAGGATTTCCTTTTCGAGGAAGGAATCGTTCGAATGGAATGGCCAGCGTGTTCTCCAGACATGAATCCAATCGAGCACGTTTGGGACGCTCTAGGAAGACGAGTTTCTGGCCGCCAACAACCCCCACAAACTCTCCAATAACTGGAAAGCGCTCTTCTGGAAGAGTGGGGCAGAATACCCCAACTCGTCATTAATAGCCTCATTGAGTCCATGCCTCAAAGGTGTTCAACGTTGCTGGCCGCCCGTGGAAACCATACCCCCTACTGAAAATGATTTTCTTTGAAGAAAACACCTTTTCTTATTCTTTTTTTCTCATATGCACAAATTGTGTTTTTTTCCTTTAGTACACAAATGAACAATAAAATGCATTTTTTCTGCCAAACATGTGTAATTTATTCTCATATAATCTACTATGTCTGTCGACCATGTATCAATCAGCTAAACAGTTTACCAGATACAAAATCCACCTAAAACTGCAATATCCTTTAATTGTTTTGAGCAGTGTATAATGAAATGTTTTTTATAGATTTTTTTTAACATGCCACCCATTAATACTCTAGATGGCACAGCTTCTGAAAAAACAGACAATGAAGTGCAAAACTCAAATACTGATGAATCAAGTTTCGAAAGTTCTGATAGTAATTCAGAAACTGATACCGAAGAGGAAAATTCGTTAGGAGAGAATTTTCCAACTCAAGATGATTTCGAAGAATTTGACATAGAAAATGCAAATCAACCTCTCTATGAGTTAGCAGTTGTAACAAAATTAAACTTTCATTAGTATTTTAGCTTATTAGATCAAATTTAATTTATCTAAAACCTGCGTTGATGGATTGTTGAATTTGCTAAAAACTCTTCTGCCACCTTGTAATTTACCAGAATCCAAATACCTTTTTTACAAAAGCACATCAAAAATATTAAATAATGTATCTGAGTTATATTTCTACTGTCCTTATTGTGATAGGTACATTTGTAAACTTAGCAATGAAAATGATTTGGAAAACTATACAGTATGTTCTGAACCTTTGGATAGTGATCAATTATTAAAAGAAGGTAACTTTTATATATATATGCCTCTTGCATATCAGTTGAAAATGAAATTAGAAAATGAGGATCTGAGTAGCAGTATTCAAAAATTTAAATCGAAATTGCAAGACAATTATTTCTCCGGCACGTACAGAGATGTCATTGATGGAGATTTATATCGTTCTGTCGAAGGCTTGCAAAATACAGGTAATATCTCTATACAATTTAATGTAGACGGAATACCACTGCACAAAAAAAGTAAATTTGACATTTGGCCTATTCAGGTCACAATTAATGAACTTGAACGTCTAGAAAAAAGAAAAAATATTATGATGTGTGGATTGTGGTTTGGGCAGAAAAAAACCAGTTATGAATGATTTTTTAGCTCCCTTTATAGAAGAACTTAAAAAATTACAAGAAGAGGGTATAAAGTGGAAGCATGTGAATAGAGTTAAAACAACTAAAGTTTTTGCCTTAATTTGTACCACTGACGCACCAGCCCGTTCTGCTATGCAAAATTTCAAGCAATTCAATGGGAAATTTGGATGCGGATTTTGAGAGGAAGGTGGTGTGAGAGTAAAAAGAAAGGACATTGCAGAATATAACCTTTCAATGACCAAATTTCAAAACGCACATTTGAAAATTGCATTGAAAATGCAGAAATTTCATTGGCCACAAATAAATCAGTTAAAGGTACGTCCATATTAATGACCTTATACCGAAATTTTAACATGATAGATGTGATTTTATACAAGATTATGTGCATAGCGTACTCCTGGATGTAACTCGCTAACTCACATGTCTATTTGTGTAGAGTTCTGGCAGCTTGTATTCCCTGAGTGCAAAAGATATTCGCAACCTGGATACACTTATCAAAGGTGTGAAGCTTCCTCACGAATTCGCACGTAAATTACGTACCACAAAAGAGATTTTATTTTGGAAAGCTTCAAAGTGGCGTATTTTCTTGCTAACATCACCTGTATTTTTGAAGAATAATTTAAATCATACTGCTTATAAACATTGGCTTCTCTTTGTGCATGCCATAACCTTGCTTTTGGGCACAGATATTTCTGAAGAGGATATAAAAAAAGCAGAAAGTTGCTTAAAAAAATGTGTGTCCGATGTTGAAGATATTTACGGAGTAACCGAACAGTCATATAACATTCATTTGTTGCTGCATTTGCCTGCAACTGTGAAGGCTTAGGGTCCTTTGTGAGCAAATTCATGCTTTATATTTGAAAATGCTGTATCACGGCACAAAGGCCGTGCCTATGTAGATAACTACTGCTTATACAAGTAGATCGTTACTTCGAGTACTCCTATCTAAACAACAAATAAATAATCTTGAAATTATGAAATTTGTGGAGGAAATGGAATCAAAGCATACAGTAACAAAGAAAGCAGCAAACATAGACGGATGCTTACTATTTGGAAAACCAAAGTATCGGAATTTGCTGAGGACGGAAGAAAAAGCAGTAAAAACAGTTATTGGGTGACCAAAATCTTGTTCTTTCATGAGTAGAATTTTATGAAAAAATGTACTATTCAGGGTACATTTGTAGCACAAAAAGTTACTGCTCTAAATTTATACAAGCAGATTACGCTGTATCGATATCTACAAAAAATTGTGTAGAAATCAATAACATAGTAGATTTAAATGGTAATGTATATTTTTTAGGGGAGACCATTCCATCGACTAAGTTTTCTATGTATTTTCCTCATGTTGACCCGCTATTCTCAAATATTTTGACTGTTTCTGATGATGATACACCATATGAAAGTTAAATAGTAGCATTCAGACCAGTTGCTGTTACAAAGAAATTTGTGATTTTGCCTATATCAGAAAAAAGTATTACATATTTTATACCAATGAGTGTAGCAGAATATTGATTTTAAATAGATGATTGGAATTATAGCGTAGCAGGTAACATAATATTGATTTTTTTCTTCTTCATTATGAAATGTTTAAAATAAATATTTAAGTATTAAAGTAAAAAATAAGTAGTAAGTAAACAAAACTCTAATGATATCGCCACTAAAGTTTTCAGTTAAGTGTTTTATGTTATCTTGAGTGTACTGATGTAAACATTTGCTTCTAGGCATATTATTTTTGAATTTTAAGCTGTTTTTATGAATAATGACATAGGAATTGTATCTCAGAAATCCCAATTAAAATACAAGTATTAACTAAAATGAAAAAAAAAATCTCTATTTTTCTTTTGTGCTAATGCTATGTATAATATTATTAAAATGTATATAAAAGGCTTATATTGTATTCTGTATACTTTCACAGATTAATGTATCTCCAGTTTTTGATAAATTTAGGATTCAGCGTTCAAATATCCAGTCTGAGTATTGGTTGAATATTCCGTATTTTGCAAGACCCAAATTACTATTTGTTGCATCAGTAGTTATAACAAAGACTAGTGTAAATGCCCGTCCTAGGACGGTGGGTAAAAATTTTGTTTTTCACTTAAAATTTGAAAAAACCGATAAAAATAATTGACAATATGGAAGCGTTTAGATGAGCTAAGTTCGGCTAGTTTATGTTCTGATAAACCCACTATTAGCATTTAGAATACTTCTGGGTAAACCAGGCTTTCGTCTATTATACCATAACAAAGTTAACATTTCTTAATTTTGCCTTAGATTTTTAAAACAAAAATTTAACAAATATGCAATAAAACTGCGTAGTTAAAAAAAAAAAGTCTGCTGTCCTGCAACTATTCAAATAATACTAATAATTTTTTTTAAATAACACTTTGAAATTGTACTTGTATGGTTTACCCCCTCTCCCCTCCCCCCCAAAAATATATATATATATATATTGATTAATAATAAATAGGATAAATTTTAAAGAAATAAAACTCTCAGTGTGTTTTAAAATTGTAAGTAAAAGACGAAAGCTATTTTTATTCAAGGATGAGTTTTATAAATGCCTTTTAGTGTTTCGTAACCTTAATATTTTTATATATCTATGTAGTTTTTAAATTTTTGTAAAACAAAGAAGAATCAAACATAGTTAATGCGTATTTTTAATAACTGTAGAAAAGGTTTTTTGCTCGAAAAAGATGTTACATTAAAAAATATTTAGACTAAAATTAGCCCCTCCCTTTTCAACTTATTTAAATGAATTTGAAAATGTTTTTTACTCGAAAAAGATGTTACATTAAAAAATATCCAGTCTAAAGTTGGTCTTTTCAACTTATTTAAATGAATTTGACTAAATGACTTTAAATATATGCCTCTTCAAAGTTTAGTTTTATCAGTCATATGAATGTTTATTTATTATTATTTAAATATTTTTAGTAATGTTTAATTTGATATTTTTTTATCAATGTGATTTTGTTATTTTATACAATATTTATTTGCATAGCTAATTATTACAAAATAAAATTATAGACTATTGTGTGAATTTACATAATATTTTGCAAATAACACATAAGCTATATAATTTTTTTGAGAATGGAAAACTCATATGTTAGCTTTATAGTTGATAATTTTAGTATGTATAGATCGCTTCACAACCAGATTTTCTTTCTTTTTTTTTAATATAAATAGTCTAAATGAAAAATATAAATAAAAATAATAGTATAAATGCAAAATATAAATAAATAATTTTTTATGCTAAAATAAGTATTTAAAACGATATTCATGGTTATTTATTTAAATTCCATGCTTTCACATTAAATTATTTTTAAATACACGTAAGACATTCTGGTGATATTGTAACCCCCCCCCCCCCCGCTTTCCTCGTTTGTTTTGCTATCAGAAATCAAGAAATAATTGCGAAAGCGGAGGCGATTATCTTATTATTTTTGCTTACACTCATCTGACTATCAATTATTCTTCCCCCCAGGGGAATACCTTCTTTAGGTATTTACGGGTTTCACGACCCCGGGTTCCCGAGCGATCTTTCTCCTTTCCTGTTTTCTTCTCTTTTTAGTTGTCTATGCTTTTTTTTTGTTTCACACTTTTTAATCTTCTCTTTTCAGTTTCTTATCCCTCTTTGTTCTTGTTCATGATTCTTACTGACCATTTTGTTCAAATTGTTATTTGTTCTACCAACATTGTTCTTGTTCTTTTGTTTGTTTTTTTTAAAAAAAAGGAAAAAAAGTTTAAAATATTGAAAAAAGACAAAAAATACACCTTGTTTCTAAGTTCTCACCCACATCACTTTTTCTTTTTTTACAATAGTGGATTTTTTTATTTTCACGTGAGACACTCTGGGTGTTGAGGTTTTTTAATCTCATCGCCTCGTTTCTACCTCTTTAGGCTGATCTCGAGTCCCAGAGTGCAGGGCATCTCCGAATTCCGGTTCCGTGATCGGTGGGCGCCGTACATGTATGGCGGTGGTTAGGAATGCACTGGGCGACTGGTGTCCTTTCGACGTAAGGGCGATGTAGGTTGGACAGAGCTGTTAAGGCTTACCTACGACAACCGAGTTCCACTGTGAAAGAACTAGAGTTTGGAGATGCTATCGAATTTAATCCAACGTTCGAAAAACGTGGAAGTTTGTTGATAGTTTTCACCCTTTTGAGACCTGCGCCTAAAGTAACGGTAAGAAGAAGGGTCGGTGACCAGGCCCGATGTCTGGCGTTTTAAACATTATATCTCAAATATGGCTACAATATCAGACAATAAGACAAGCGATGTGGAGGCCCCACAAGCTAATAAAGAGAATTCTGATGCATCGAGCTCTAGCTCAAAGGCTACTGTCAATCAAGGCAATAAATTATCATGGAGTGAGAGAGTCGAGGATTATGTTTCCACAACGGAATCTAACAATCCCAACTCTCATGAAAATAAAACTGAAGAAAGATTCTTTGTCGTCAAACGCCAAGAAGGGAGTTTTGATAAAACATCACCCTTTCTAATTAATAAATCTATCCAAGGACTGGTTGGCGAACCCAAAACAATAAAAAAACTCCGTACAGGTGAACTCCTAATTGAAGTAAGCAATAACCAACAAGCATCAAACTTAAAAAAATGTACTCACTTTGCAAACATTGCTGTTATCATATCGCCACATAGAACCTTAAACTCATCTCGCGGAGTGATATCAGAATCTGACCTCTTGCATGTAACCGAAGATGAAATAGTGGAAAACTTAAGGGAACAAAATGTCATAGCAGCTAGACGTATAAAAATAAACCGCAAAGATGAACAAATTCCAGCTAACCAAGTACAAATACCTACCAAGCATATTATTCTGAAGTTTAATACTCCCAACTTACCCAAATATATAAAAGCTGGATATCTATCATGCTCTGTCAGACCGTACATCCCAAACCCACTGCGTTGCTTTAACTGTCAGCGCTTTGGGCACTCAAAAACATCATGCCGAGGTAAAGAAACCTGTGGTTGGTGCAGTGCAATTGGCCTCGAAAGTGGGCAATGCAATGCTCCACCTTGTTGTGTCAACTGCAAAAAAGATCATCCATCCTATGCCAAATCGTGTGAAATGTGGAAAATAGAAAAAGAAATACAGACAATACGCACAAGACAAAATATATCATACCCTGAAGCCAGAAAAATAGTCGAATCCAGAACGCCCAAAGTTGGTGTATCATATGCTGCTGCCTTAACAAAAACCGTTCATAAAACTTATAAAACTATCGCAACTCAAACTGAATTCCCAACTAGACATAATTGCCAACCTAATCAAAAAGAAAATGACCTGTCTATTAATTCTGGGAAGACAAATAGATCGACGCAGTCTGCTCCTCCTAAGTCACCTAAATCTGTTCCTCCTAATTCACAAAAAACTGTTCTTCCTAAATCATCTAAAAATGCTTCTTCAAAATCATCACAATCTTTTATTTATAAACTTCTATTCCATAGTAGAGGTTCTCAAAATACAACTAAAACAACCTCTGTGAAACCAAACCATAAATCCGATGTAGAAAAATTTAACTTACCAACAGTTAAAGCCTCTGTGTCATCTGAAAATACAGCCAAAAGGAAGAAGAGTAAAACATCCAAAAATAAAACCCAATCAATACAGAATGATAAAATGGAAGAAGATGATGCTTTAGCTCTTCACCCAGAACCGGATGAAGAATTTAACGATGGAGATAGTATGTCTACTATCTCCGGATAAAATAATGCTGATAAATTACAAAAAAAAAATCATTCATGTCTAATATTATCTCATGGAACTGCCGTGGTTATCACAATAAACTTGATGAAATCCGTAATATTCTAGCAGACCATCAGCCTTTATGCTTAGCTCTGCAGGAAACCCATCTAAAACCCACTGACAAAGCGAAATTACGCAACTATGCTACCTATAGAAAAGATTTTACAGGCAATGAAAGAGCTACTGGTGGAGTGGCTCTTTTCATTTCTCGCAGTTCACCTCATTCTCATATTTTATTAAACACAAGCTTACAAGCTGTTGCCGTCCGTGTACATGCAAAACGTCTCATTACAATATGTACTATTTATTTACCACCCCACCAAATTATTCAGTCAGCACTACTTGATGATCTCCTTCTCCAACTCCCCACTCCTTTAGTCATTTTTGGGGATTTTAACGCTCATAGACAACTGTGGGATAATTCTGACTCTAATCAACGTGGTGATACAATAGAGAAACTAATTTCGGACAATGGCTTATGCCTACTTAATAACGGCGATCATACGTATTTTCATGAACCAACACGCACCTTTCATGCCATAGATCTCACTATCTGCCCTCCATCTATCTATCCGTATTGGAACTTTTGGGTCTCCAATAACCTGCACGGCAGTGACCATTTTCCCACATTTATTTCACAGACAACTCCTGACGGGGATTCTAATAAATATTTTAAACGCTATACCTACGACAGAGCCAATTGGCTAACTTTTACAGATCTGGCTAAAATTACAAGCGATATGATAGAAGGTGATATTGACGATGCGCTTGATAATATCTCACAGTGTATTATCAATGTTGCAGATCTTAGCATTCCTAAATCATTTTCTACACCGCGACACAGGAAACCTTGGTGGAATGATGAATGCAAAAGGACAAAAAAAATTCAACAGAAGGCTTGGGGCATTTTCCGACGCTACCCGACTAATACTAATTATATTGCTTACAAAAAAGCAAGGGCTGATGCTAGAAGAGTGCGACGTAAAAGCCAACGTGAATCCTGGATGCAGTACATTTCCAACATAAACTCTAATACATCAAGTAAAGATCTCTGGAAAAAAGTGAAAAATTGTATGGGACTTTACTCAGAAAACCATATCTCAATCCTCAATCACAATGGACAAAAAATAGCTTCACCCAATAATATTGCTGAAACAATAGCAAATACACTTGCATCTAATTCTAGCTCCGACTCATACCCGGAACCGTTTTTATCATACAAAAGACATATGGAAACTACCAGCATAAATTTTAACTCTCGCCACTCTTATGATTATAATTTACCTTTTACAATTCAGGAACTTTCAAGATGTCTGCAAAAAAGCCGTTTGTCTGCTCTAGGTCACGATGGCATCACATATACCATGCTGAATAACCTTTCCAGTGCCTCTCTCAGTAATTTACTTGCTTTCTTTAACAGAGTTTGGATGGAACAACTATTTCCTCAAGCCTGGTGCAAGGCTGTCATTATCCCTTTTCCTAAACCAGGAAAGGATTCCAGTGACCCAAACAACTACAGGCCTATCGCACTCTCTAGCAGCCTTTGCAAACTCCTTGAAAAGATGATCAATTTCCGCCTTGTACATGTGTTAGAATCTAACAATTGCCTTGCCGCATTTCAAAGTGGATTCCGACAGGGTAGGTCTACTATCGATAACCTGATCCATCTAGAACATTACATTGGGACAGCCTTTCTTAAACGCAGCCATTTGGTGTCAGTATTTTTTGACATGACGAAAGCCTATGACAGAACATGGCGATATGGGATACTTCGCGATCTTTTTAACCTCAACTTCCGTGGGAATCTCCCTATTTTTATCAAAAACTTTCTCAATATTAGACTTTTCCAAGTACGGATTGGAGGAATTTTATCTAGTTTTTATGTACAAGAAGAGGGTGTACCCCAGGGCAGTGTCCTGAGTGTCACCCTCTTTGCAATCAAAATAAATAACATTCTTAGCCAACTACCCCCTTCAGTTAAAGGCGATCTATATGTTGACGACTTTCGAATTATGTGTATGGGACAGGATATCCGATTTATTGAAAGACAGTTGCAAAGTGCAATTACCCATATTCTTAATTGGACTAATAAAAATGGTTTTATAATTTCCCAAGACAAAACATCTTGTGTGCATTTTTGCAGACGTAGGGATCTGCATCCAGATCCTGAAGTTTTTATTGGATCGACTCAAATTCCTGTTGTGGACAGCGTCCGTTTTCTTGGCCTTCAATTTGATAGCAAGTTAACCTTTTTACCTCATATTTTACAATTAAGGACAAAATGTGAAAAGTCACTTAACTTACTTAAGGTGCTTTCAAATACTTCCTGGGGAGCAGACCGTACTTCTCTCCTTAAAATATATCGAGCTGTGATCCGTTCTAAAATTGACTGTGCCTGCCAAGTCTATGGTTCAGCGCGTAATTCTGCTCTTAAAAAACTTGACACTGTGCACCATAGTGCACTTCGTGTGTGCTCTGGTGCATTTCGTACCTCTCCAGTTTTAAGTCTGTATATTGACTGCAATGAACAAGCACTACACCACATTCGTGAAAATCTCTCTTTGGAATTTTATTACCGTATCCTTTCATATCCTAGACATCCTCTTCATACACACATTCTAAATACAGACAATGATATTCTTTATCAGCATCGACCATCTTGCATACCATCTTTTGGTGTCAGAATCGGGAATATTATAGACAATAGCCCTCTGAGTAATATTGAGGTGAGTCCATATCCATTGCACTATCTCCCTCCTTGGAAATCTCTTAATATTACCTCGCTGCATCCATTTAAATGATACGATAAAAACAATTTGGCTCCTGCAGTTTTCCAACAGCTATTTGCTGCACATCGTGCAACTTTTAATACATATACTGAAATTTATACGGATGGTTCTAAGAGTGGGAATAGTGTTGGCTGTGGGGTTTTTATAAATAACACTAGTTTTAGTTATCGGCTTCACGCATCAATATCTATATTTACAGCTGAGTTGATTGCGATAGAGAGAGCCATGTTGCACATATCTCATCACCATAATACATCCTTCATCATTTATACCGACTCAAATAGTTCTATTGACGCAATAAAATCTTTTAAAAAGCATCCTTATGTTTCAGCCATCCTGGATTTTTACAATAAATTGACAAGACGCGGTTATCAAATTTTATTTTGCTGGGTACCTGGACACATGGGTATTCGTGGAAATGAGAAAGCGGATGAGGCGGCAAAACTGGCTCTTAATCCTTTTTACCATAGAATTCCATTCTCAGACGTTAAACTATTTATCAAACACTTTATTTATAATAAATGGCAAGAATGTTGGAATTTAGAATGCAATAATAAACTACACCAAATCAAACCTACCATCATGACCTGGCCTCCAAGTTATCCAAGGAAAACAGATGTTCTTCTGACTCGTCTGAGAATCGGACATTCAAGAATCACTCATAAACGTCTCTTGCTTCGGGAGGATGTACCCATGTGTCCACATTGTCATTTTGATTACCTCACCATTCATCATGTTTTAACTGACTGTCCAGGTCTCCGACATCTGTATAGGATTTACTTTAATTCATCATCACCAATCTTGACAAACCTCATTGGGGAAATACCTCATGGGGCTCTCTTTACTTTTTTAAAACATGCAGGATTTTATTTTGAAATATAATTTTTCGTTTTTCTCAGTTCTAATGGCTCAGTTTTATTCTTTAAACTTTGGTGACATCTGGATGGGATCCCATCCAGAATGCACTTTTCATTGAATTACTTTTATGTTTTAACTCTCGTTTTTAGGATTTTAAATTTTGTATTTCTACATTGTTTGGCTACATCTGGATGGGTACCCCATCCAGATTGTTCCTCTCATTGCTCTTTTATTTTGACACTGTTTCTTTTTTACCTTTCTGATGTTTTAGTCTACTGTTTTGGCGCAGCATGTCCCTTAAGGGATTTTGCGCCATAAAACCCCATACAACCAACCAACCAACCATCAATTATTCTTAAGAATAGCACAACTAATTTTTTTAGTAAATAAATAAATAAATAACAAACAGTTGTAGGAATATTGAGCTAAACTTTAGACAGACAGTCACTACAATTTAACGCATTACAACACATTAAATTCACTACAATTAAAAACAGGCATTAACAATTTTTTCTTCTTTGTATTACAACGCAACCGTTTCGACCTTGACCTAGAGAACCTGGAGCCCTACCATGAAGAGATCGGACTGTATCCTAATCGTAAAAATTGCGATTTCGGAATAACACGTTTCCGACAAAATAAATCAGACATTCACTTTATGTGCTACCATGATATCATCAGCAAAACGTATCGGATTTGAAGCTGAGAGATTAAACCTTCATCAGAATCGGATTCTGATTGACCAATCACAGACAAGCAAATTTTCGCTAGCGCTGAAATTCTGCTATTTTATCATTTATTATTCACCGTCTTGTTTTTCTCGCCTCGTGTAAACAGTTGAACGCTCATAATGGCTCCTCCACCAAAGCGCATTCGCAAATGTGTAACGAAATCACAAATAGAAATGATAGTAAAAATTATGGAAAATAATAAAGAATTGAACAAATGTTTAATTACACCGAAATTTACAGCCCAACAAAAGACTGAAGATTGGGAAGCATTAGTCGCGAAGATGAATGCTGCAGGTGGTGCAGTCAAATTATTGGAAACGTGGCAAAAACTGAGTATTTCTGTATTTTTGTTTAATATTCATTTATCTTAGTAGTTTTAATTTTTTTTTAATTATAATACAAATCCATTTCTTAACCGTCACGTCTACTATTATGCTACACGTGCTGAACTAGATCGTGTATGTATGTGATCATAATTCATCCGAGCTCATTAATAGCAATTGAACACTGAATCACTGAATATAGCTGCGTTAGTTGTTTACAAGTAAACTTTAAATCGTAATACAAGTGAATTTCTTGGCAGTCATCTTTTATACAGGACCTGTTTTTTTTTTTTTTTGTTTTTTTTTTTGCACCTTTCTTTTAATATTGAATAATTGTAAAAATTTGTTTAATTATTCTTTTTAGAAATAGCAAAATAATAGCTGCAAAAGTTTATTATTTATGAAATAAAATTGTGTTACAGCTTGAGAAATATTTTTTCTTTTATGTTCATGCTACAAAATTCAAAGATTTATCTGGAAAGTTTCTGTAATTTCATTATCAAAATTTTGGAAAATATATATATCTTTTTAGGATACTGTTATCTGCGGATATGCATAGTGTATTTTAATTTGAATGTTGGTAGAGTAAGTAAACTGAAATGTGTTTTTGTTTGTTGATAACAGAAGGACAACTAGTATATAAAAGCGGTTTATTTGGTAGTAGTCATAAAAAAAACCATAAGGTATACGCTAAAGTCATGAACACCATGCCTACTAGGGTGGGTCGAAAAAACCGAAATATTTATAATCGAAATGTAATAGCACGGAAAAGTTGCCTTTTGTAAAAAAGATAAAATACGTAAAATATTACACCGATTGGTTAATATCTTTTACCGCCGCAAGGGGTCCAAATTTCGAAAAAATCGCAAAAAAACATACTTTTAGCAATTTTTTTTTTAATTATCCAAACATACTTATTCAATTTCTAATAGAATCCAATAGCCACGCCAAGATATTAGTAATGTAACATTAATATTTCATTTTTGTGACATCGTTGCTTTTACCGCCACAACAGGGCCAAAATTTCTAAAAAATGTTAAAAATTAAAGTTTTTCATTTTTTCAATTTTCATAACTTTTGTAATGTTTTGAGATTTTTTACATTTCTAATAGGCTGGGAAAGGCATTTTATGTTGTTAATTTCATGAACATTGTTAACCATGATCACTGTAATTCTATAAAAAAAAAAATTGCTCAATGATAGAAACACCTGCAGCTGCCTGCACGTAAAATTAATTTATCGCAGCTAGAGGGCCACGTTTCACTTAGTTCTTTTTTTTTGTAATGTACTCCTTTTACTCTATATTTTGATGACCCTAAAGATAGAAATATCTGCCAGGTTAAAGAGGTGGCAAAGTTTCATCTTTGCGAAGTGAAGGAGGAACATATCTCTTTGTACTAGAACTAGGTCTGAATTATTTTCGTCATTTGACCCCATCGTCTGGCAAGGCGACTTCTATATGTAATGACATTATAAATTTTTTTGAAGAAAAATGAAATCCCGACTGGAATAATAATTGCAGTTGAATTTCGCGGAACTGTCTTCAAAACAGGATGCAAAGGTGGTGTTATAGTAGGATTAGTTGAGAACAACTTTTAAAAAACCACTTTATTGGCTTCCTTGACCTCACTTCAATGAGCTTCCACTGAGACATCTTTTCAAACATCTTGATGACAAAAAACAGGTTCTCTATTATATTGTGGCCCAATTGGTTGATCTCTTGCGATTTGCGAATTATTACCAATTGCAAAATTTAAGCCAATTTAATCTGATCACCTAGCTGTTGATAAAGATGATAGATGATGATAGATGATGATAGACGTATATGTCTGAAATATCGCAAGCTCTTTCAACACGCGTGTATACAATTGACCTTTTTTGCTGAGTCCCTGGGCAAATATTTCACGCAAGGTGGATCATTACTGCTATTCGAATTTTGAGACTCTACGTTGGAACAAAGAATCCCTCTTCTTAACTTGTCATACTCTTTGAGTACATCCTGAAAATGTACTGCATCTGTTGGTTCACAATTAAAATGAATCACTCATGTTTTCCAGAATATGTGCACTATAGTTAGTAATTTACGTTACTTGACAGATAATCTACGAAAGATTAGAGTTCCTGTATTTTCACGAAATGACTATTTCGCAAATCATACAAATAGCCTCTTTGGAATGATAGCATATGAAGAGGAGAACATCAAGGCCCCAGCCATGAAGAATATTGCAAAAGCTGGAAGTTCTGTGGACTAGAATAGTGCCATCCGTCACTTTATCATAGCAGACTTCAACACTGAAGCTTAAAATTGTATGGCTTTAGTCTACTGACAAAACTGAAAACTAACGGAACCACCTGTTATGGTTTCTTTATCGACTAAAAACGCTGGTGAGTTTAAAATGTTCGATTAAAGATACCAGCTATTATAACTTTCCTTGTTCCACTCAATCACTAGAAAGATGCTTGAAATTAATCATTGAAGCACTGATAAAGTTTGTTTACTGGAACAGAGGGAGTATCACATCTGATTAGTTTTGGCCTCTCGAGAAATAATGGCTTCATCTGAAAGCAAGTTATATTATAAAATTCATTTACATTCAATTCTTCTTCATTTTAAGTTTATTTAACCCGTTTCGGTTAAACATCTCTATATTTTAATTAATAAAATACTAAAACATTTTGCCCATTTTATATAATTTTTGTGGCATGAATTGGCTGTTATGAAGTAAAACATCAGTAGATGAAGCGATCGTCAAGAAAAATGAATGATTAACTTTATTTTCAAGTCTATTACAAATAGTTATAAAAAATTATGATATATTAATAGATATAAAGTAAAATTATTTATTTCTAGACATATTATAGAAATTATAAAAATTTGAAATGAAAAATTGAAATTTTTACAAAAAATATGGTCTTTTTGCGGCAAATAAAGATATGATTTCATCATAATGAATATTTACCGGGACATTTCTCATATCTTCATGTAGCTATTGCGTTCTATTAAAAATTGTATTGGTATGTTTGTATAATTTAAAAAAAAGGATAAAAAAACATGTTTTTTGCGATTTTTTGAAACTTTGGCCCCCTTGCGGCGGTAAAAGATATTAACCGATCGATGTAATATTTTAGAAATTTATTCTGTATTACAAAAGGCAACTTTTCCGCGCTATTACATTTCGATTATAAAAATTTCGGTTTTTTCGACCCACCCTAATGCCTACAGTACACACTATAGCTTTGAGAAACAGAGGGTATACGCAGTTTCTTTTTAAAAAATCCAGAAGGTATATGGCATATACCTGCGTATACCCCCCCCCCCCCACTACACCCCTGTTTGGTACTCCTGTTTATGAACTACATGACAGCTTTTAATCATTTGAAAATATTATAAAATTTTCTGTTGTGTATGTATATCATGCAGACAGTATATTCTGTGTAATCATTTAGATATATATATGAATTACATATTAATATGCATGTTTGTATAGTTGGAGAGAAAGTTATGTGATCGGGTTTTCAGCCAATTGGTGTATTTTAGTGATTATGACTAAGCGCTTTTAATTAAAAAAACAATTGTTTTAAATAACATGGTTTGTAGCATTATTTATTTTTGAAGCTAATATTGAAGATACATAAGCAAGTATGTCGTTATACGGTGTAGTATTTTACTGAGGTTTTGTACCAGTTTAAGTTTATTGTTGAACAGTCCAATTTGTTACTTCTTTTTAGTATTTCTTTCTGCAAAAAATGAGTATTCTTTCTGCATTTTTTTTGCAAAAAATACTGATTGATTTTTTAAAAGAAAAAAATGAGTAAAACCACCAAAAAGCAGTAAATAGGCATCTCTGTGAAAGATTGGCAACATTCTCGATTTTTTAGAGATTGATTAAAGATAAACGCAATTTTTTTCAACGACCTATAAACAAACTTCGCAGTTTTCGTTGCGGTTCAACTGACAAATTTCCAATTTCTTTTCTGCTACCACTTTACGAAATTTATCAGTTTTTCATCATCATTTGACAAAGTGTTTCATTATTTTCTGTATCATTTTTTTTTCTCTTATACACCTATTAATTCCAAAATACTGATTTTATAAAATTTTGTAAAAATGACTCGCGGAATACCACGAAATCATGACTGCTAATGCTATAGTACAGAATTTCTGGACAGGTTACCATATTTTAGGACATTTCAGTACGTTTTTTCATTTTTCAGGGATATGAGGACATGTACAACCCGTGCAAGTTGTATATAAAAAGTAATGGGTAATTTTAGATTATATTAGTAAACTGGGTATATGTACACTGATTAAACTGTCTGTTATATTCATATATATTTTATTCATGAAGTTTTATTTTATTTTATAGCCTCATGCAACCGACTTCGATGATGATTCAGACTTCGAAGTATCGCATATCGAAGTTGAGGTCAACCCGGGGTCTGTTGTGAATATCCCATTTGAATCAACTCATTCGGCTGGCAGACTGAATAGCATCAAGAAAATAAATTCTATGAAGAGAAAGAAAAACAGAGGAATTGTCCTGGGGACCGAAAACTCCTCTAAATTGAAAAAGATCTTCAATTTGAGACCAAATGCATCTTCATAAATTAATTAAAACAGGGATATAGATTTTTTAAAATAACGTCGAGATACTCAAAATGACCTATTTATTTTCTTCGTCACACCTTATGCTTCAATCGAGGTAGAGACATAAATAATGGACAGAAAAAAGTAAGGATTGCATTTTTGGACAGATATTTACTCAATCTACATGCTTTTATAAAATTCAGCTTTAAAAACACAAATTTTCTATTCTTAATTAGCGAAAAACTGTTTATTAATTCTAAAGTTTACAAATTATGCCAAACAGCGATAAACCCGCCAAAACATTTTAGAAATCTTATACTATTCTTTTATGTTATCCTGTTGCATTGATTTCATCGAAGAAAACTATAGGCCAGACCAGATAGACTTTTCGCTGTAAGCGAAATGAGTTTGACCAATCAGAAGCCAGCATGTTTGAGAATTTTTTGCTGTTTCTGGATCCCGGCCTATGTCATAAAAGTTTTGAGTCATTTTCTTAGCGCCATGGATGAAGTGCAATGTTTGTAGAAATCTAGGCTGGGATCCAGATAGATTTTTCGCTGTTAGCGAAACGAGATTCACTAATCAATAGCCTGCATTTCTGCAAACAGCGAAAAGTTCGCAAAAATGCAGGCTTCTGATTGATGAATCTCGTTTCGCTAACAGCGAAAAATCTATCTACATTGCGGCTATAGAGACTAGAATACACCGTGTGGAAATCAGCTATCTCTGTAATACTTAAAAAAGCGCTAAAATATTGTATCCCTTAAATATGCAACGATGCTGCTGCAATATACAGATCGCAGTGACATCTGCAGGATATTTTCTACAACTGCAAGGTATTGCTAGTCTATACAATGTAATACTAGTAATACGAAAATCCCGCAGATGTCGTTGCGATCGACACTTGGAATTTTAGCAGTATCGTCGCACATTTAAGGGATAAAAATTTTTAGCACTGTTTGGATAGCATATTTCCACACTAGGTAATCTAGACGCTGTAACCGCAGTAGCCTGTCTTTTTCGTTAGCCTCGGAGTAGATATAGATGCCGTCACTTGGAGCTGTTCCTAAACTGTGGCCAGCTCATCACGTCACACGGAATTGATTATCTGTACATGGCAATGGACACAAAAAAATCGGCGCGCCGTTTTGTACTAATCATCGTGTAAAGATGATCCAACTCCGTGTGACTTTTAAACGTCATGAAATGGCCTATTATGTCATTGGTCGCGCTAACACCCTCCCTCCTGCGTCCGCCATATATAGCGTCATCTTGCACTGGAGACTGCTACATGGGCTGCTATAGGTCAAAATCAAGAGAGAAAAGGGCAGAAGAGGGGGAAATAACTCTTTTTTTTTTGGTATGTAGTTTTTCACACGGGAAGATGGACATGTCTGCTCCTCTCCTTTCATAGCTTCATGGTGGTTAAATAAGCCAACGCCCCCTAGATATTTGAAAATGTCTTGACGCGCGTCACGAAAACATCATACAAAGCAGGCAACGCAAAGAAACAAAATCATTCATTGGCTTGTGGATATGAACGAGCCAATGAATGATTTTTCTTCTTTGTTTTGCTTGCTTTGTGTGACGTTTTACTGACGCGTGTCAAGGCTTTCTCGAATATTTAAAGAGCGTTGAATAGGCCGGGATCAAGACAGATTTTTTGCTATTAGTGGGATAAGATTGATCAATCAGACGTCTGCATTTTTCCGAACTTTTTGATGTTTGCAGTAAACACCCAAAAGCCTGCAAGGATGGAGGCTACTGATAGGTCAATCTAATTTTACTAACAGAGAAAAATTTATCTGGATCCCGGACATTAACTTTGGTTGGTTAAGACGATTTTAAATAAAATAGCCAATGTTTGTTAACTTTTCTGGTTAGTTTAATTGAAATCTTCCACGTCTATTACTGAAAACTGAGTTACTGTACTTTGGACAAAAACTTGAATATGAGTACACGACTTATGCATATGTCACCACTCGTACTTGTTCTCTGTCATGAGCATGATTATAAGCGCATCTGGTTAAATTTGAGAATCTGGGTATTAGAGAAAGCAATAGTGGCCCACCGTGGCTGAGTGGATAAGACACACACACCGCTAATCGCGTGAGAGAGCAGGTGGGGGCGGGTTAGAATCCCGCCGTGATCCCTACGTGATCAGATATATGTGTTCATTAAAACAAACAAACAAGCAATAGTGAAAGGTACAGTTGCCATGGAAACAACGACTTCTTTAATTCGTATAGAAAATTAATGAATAGTTGTAAATGACTCAAGTTTAAAATGTAGGCAAATGCTCTGGAAATGCCAATGGCTCCCATCTAGTATTTTACAAAAGCAGTTTAATAGATTCACATGATGTATAGATGCAACTCTTAGCTAATGAAAATTCTGCAACAAGACTTATGTAGGTAGAACTTTTCAATGATTAATTCAGAATTCTGAGAACAAAACGAAGTTCTTAAGCGCTCTTCCTCCCCCCTTCCCTCAAAAAAGGAAACACGATAGAAAGATGTAAGTATTTGGATAACTTCAGTGTGTCTGTGATCTTTTGTCAGAGTTTAGAAAAGGTGTCTGGGTATTAAAAAAAACATAAAACAAATTTGACGAACGATAAGAATATAGATTTTAGGCAATTTTTAACCGGAAAAAATTTAATTCTCATGTATATGCGGCTTTAATAATAGACTATTAAAGATAATCAATTTAGGGGAATTTTTATACGAAATTATATTCTCACATTTATGCAAATAAGTATGGATAATCAGACTTGAGTAAAATTCCATATTTATTCTTTCTTCTCTATAACACGATCTAAATGAAGATGAAGTTATATGTACAGTTTATATCTTTAAATTTTTAGATTTTTTTATCAAAAATGTTTCATCACCATGTCTAGAATTGCTAGATTTACAGATCTTTAAACAGATCTTCGATTCTTTAGATGCCTACAAGATTACGAGAATTACGGATAATTCTCGGATTATCCGTAGGTATTTGTAACTGTAAATTTATTTTGCAAAACCGTCAGCATAAAACAGTTACAACCACGGTACTTAGAATACACGGTAGGGTCCACAAGCGAGATGCGCAGTAGATCGTCCAGTTCGTGACGTCACTGGCACCTATCGTTCAAGCTCTCCCTGTGTTTTTCCATTTATTCGCATTGCTCTCTTTCTCTTTTCCTGACAATAAATGTTATTATTACTATTTTTTTTTTCATATGATCATTTTATGTCTTATTTTTATTGTTAGTTTTTGAAAAGGATTTGACATTAAACTAATTAGTAACGCATTAATTCTAGATATTCCAAAGGATTTCATTTCATCGTTTTTAACACATACTATAGCATGAAAACCATTTGCTGCACGCATGCAAAAGATCAGATAATTTTTGCATTTATTATTCAAGAGTATTAGTATTTTCAATTTATTTTAAAGAAACAGATTAATTTTAAACCAAACCAAATTGTAAGATATAAATCAGTTTCCATATAAAAATTTTCAGCTCTACTACTATTTTAGTATTACTTTTCACTAATGATATTGCTGAAAAATTAAAGAGAGAAGAATGAGTTGTCGAGATACATGAAAGGAAATAAACCTTTTCTTAAATAAAAATGAATGTGGTCAGCAAGATAAATCCAATCCTGGTTTATTTCTTCTCTCTTAATAAGAACAATGCAGTTACTCATATATCGCTGATAAATCATTCAGATATTAGATGAAATTAAATTAAAAAAATTAAGCTAAATTAAATAAAAAAAATATATGTATATCAGCTGGTTAGGGGGAAATTTTTGCGATGTAGTGCTTAAAAAATAAAAAAATTCTCGTTGTAAAGAAATTATGAAACAATATAAATTCCAGTTTTCTCAAAATTCTATTTTAAAAATAAAGTTGCATATTCAGAAGAGGTATATGCAAGAGGTGAATTTAAATATTCTTCGCCTAGTGAAATCGTTGTGTTACAATTCCTGAAATTTATAGAAATTAGTTTTAGTTTTGAGTGCTTATGTAGTTAAATGTACCCAAAACTAAAGAAAAATAAAATAAACACTGTAGTTTTTTTTTTTTTTCCGATGAAATGAAAGGGTTTGTAAGCAATATGGGATCTTAAATCAAAAAGTTATATCAGATTGATAAACAAGTATGGATCTAGAAGTTTCAAAAATGCATATTGTGAGAATAAAAATATGTTGGTATAGCAATAGAATAAAAAACTCAATTTTTATTTGAAAATATATTCCATAATTTTTATTTATTTTAAGGTATTGAGATAATCTATATAAAATAATATTCCACTCACAATTTGTAATTTAAATTTTTTCTGATAATACTTTAGTGCGTACTAAAAATTTAAGGATGTATATATGGTATATTAATCATAAAAACAATATTTGATTGTTTAAAATTTTTTAACCGCAATATCGTAATAAAACTTTTTTAAATTTTGAATGTGATACAACCTAGTTTTTGTTTGACTTTTAGAGTTAGACAGTTTGATATTTACTGAACCGGAAGCCCAATACCTAGATTATAACTTAGATAGACTTGACATCGTGTTAGTTAATCGCAGAATCTTGTGTACCAATGATTATTCTGTTCCTAAAGTTAAAAGTTGTACGGACCTATATTTATTAATATTTTGATACATATTTTAACTTATTTTCTAATTATTTGTAAATAAAGTAAATTGTTGATTTTAAAACAAAAGTTGTTCTTGCTGAAATTGCGCTACCCTTTTTCAGATAAGAGTGGACGTAACAATATGTTCTCTAGAAAGACTATGTAGAAAGACTATTCTTCTGATATTTTCAATAATTTTATAATTTAAATTTCTGTATTAGTGTATACAAAAAATTTAAAAAGGTTTTATTATTATTATTATTATTATTATTATTATTATTAATTAAAACTAAAACATTATTTAAGCTATTACGGCTATTTAAGAAGTTTTTTGTTTTCCTTGTTTACTCGTTTTGTTATTACACATTTTTTTTTAAAGATTTATAATATCGAAAAAATCACAAGTATCAATTCAAAAAAGCTTTTCTTACATTTATCTAAAGTTTCCTTGAAAATACTATAATATTTTTTAATGCCTGTGTTTTAAAGTACATAGTACTATAGAGTTTTTCAGAGTTATACTCGTAACTTTTAAAAACATTATTAGATCCTTTTTATGTTTTAGAACATTAAATAGGGTTTTAAAAAAAATGTATAAAATTATAAATTTTAATAACATATAACTTTATGAGTGTATAATATATATATATATTTAAAATATACAACATAATTAATAGTGCATTTTTTCCAAAGATTTATGAATTGAAGCAAACGTTTTCCGAGTTTTAGTATTTCGGATTAATGCAAAATTGCAAAAATATTATAAAAAGACCGTGTCTAAAATATTGAAATACAGCAGAGCAGGTAAGAAAACTGCTTTTTTTTACATATGTGCTTAAATAAAATAATGATAATTGCGGCGAAAGTTAATACTTCCAAATAACCAAATGAAAACAGAAGATTTACGCTTTAGAAAACTCTAAAATGTTTAAGTTGTAAATGTTAATGTTAGTAGATGTTCTAAGTGTCACACACCTCAGTAATATCATACACAGGATTTTAAACAAATGCTGAACATCTTTTTATGAAACGGAAAGCTTTATACAAAGCGAAAAGTGCGTTACCCAAGACTGGACTTGGGTACCAGTGACGTCAGAGGGAGAAACGAAACCTGCTCGTGGACCCTACCGAGTGTTCTACTTACCGTGGTTACAACAAACAATTAACTGACAGACTAACTGTATATATATTTTTTATTTCGGATCTGCTTTTTACTAAATTTTCATCCTTCATAGAAAATTTTAAGGAGATATAAATTGAGAAAGACTCATACTTTTAAAGAAGAAATTGACTTTCCGTACTTTTAAATTATTAATTACTCTAAAAAATGAATGATAGGTAAACAAAATGTATACTACTCTGTTTGCTCCCTGCTTATAAAGGCTATACAAGGAATAATTTTAGCGAGTAGAATTATTTCAATTATATATAATCTGTTTAAAAAAAAGAACTGATATCTACTAAAAAACAACTTTTCAAAAGTAAAAAATAGCCAAGCAAAAGAAAAGAAAAGAAAAAAAAAGTGGAAGTTGTGGCTAAAAAATAGTGTGATATCAAATTTCGAAGCTTATATTATGGTACTTATTTAACATTTTTAATTAAAAATTTACCATATGTAAGTCGAGTACGTAAGTATGCGTTGATAGAAAGCCTTTTCCCCTTTACTAAATACATCATAACGTGTTTCTGAAAATTAATTTTTTTTTAATTGTGCATGATGGGCTTGGCGGCCGTCTTTCCATATTTTACACAAATTTCTAAGCAGAACAGCTCGTAATATGTTTGCATTATTAAGAATTTTGAAATTCTAGTTTTAGCTACGGACAGATAATTAAGAAAGTCTTATTTTGATAAAACAAGTTGATTTTTACTGCTTTAACTAATTAATTAACCCCTCCGAAAAAAAGAATAATAAGATGAAACCTGAAGTTACTTCAGCTTTATTTTAAGACACAAATTTCTAGGCACCCATTTCCATAAATTAAAAGCATAAAATGTTTGCTTTAGCAACAATTTCGAACATCCGATCTTAACAACGAACTTGTGTGCTTAGAAATTTGTGTAAAATATGGAAAGATGGCCGCCAAGCCCATCATGCATAATTTAAAAAAAAAATTTATTTTCAGAAACACGTTATGATGTATTTAGTAAAGGAGAAAAGGCTTTCTGTCAACGCATACTTAGGTACTCGACTTACATATGGTAAATTTTTAATAAAAAATGTTAAGTACCATAATATAAGCTTGGAAATTTGATATCACACTATTTTTTAGCCACAACTTCCATCGTTTTTTTTTTTTTTGCTTGGCTTGTTTTCCTTTTGAAAAGTTGTTTTTTAGTAGATATAAATATGTAGCACCTATAGTCGTCGTTCAGTCTGTCCGTCCGCATATAACAGTGCAAAAACTACCCAACCGAATAGTTTTAAATTTAAAATATAATTGTTGCATAATTTTGTCGAGTCATTTCAAATTTTATGAAAATCAGATGTATAGTTTAACGACAGGGTCAGTGAAAAGTGTTTCGATACATTACGGCTAATGGGAAAAAATTATTTCAAGTGCATTTTAATGCTGTTACAGCTTTCGAAGAGAATGAAATGTATAGGCACTTATGAAGTGCAGTAAAATATACATTCAGTACAATTTGCAGTGCAAAAAATATTTATAAAACTAGTTATAGTATGAATGCACCTCATTTGACATGCATTTTCCAACTTTTTTTTTTCTAATTCTCAATTTCACCACCATTAAATTTTCATATTATTAAAATCAATTTATGTAAAATTGCCTTCAATAAAATTAAAAAAATATTCTTTGATGGAATTTAAATTTATAAAATATAGAATAAAATTTTGCCTGAAAGATTTATAACCCTACTTAAAATAATTCAACTATATTTGAAGATGTTAAGTTTCAAAACTTACCTTATCCAGAAAATCAAATAAAAAAAAAAAAAAAAAAAAGAAAAGTGCCCAGCTAAACTGATAGCATTGAGCTCACAGGCTATTCACACTAATTGTATATTATACTCTTATTTTCAAGAACAATGCCCCTCAAAAAATAAGTGAAGGGGAATTAGCTCCCGTTTCCCCCTTTAGATTTGGAGGTTCACTGGTTAAGTATAATCAGGGAAGCTCCTTATCATAATAAACCGGTATACAAAATGTGGAGCAAATCCAATAATCCTGCAAAAAAAACCATTTATCTAAATTAAGGGGGTGGACTAGCCCCCCTTACAGGTCTTAAACCTAATCTTAAACATCCTGTTAAACAATGCCTGAAAAATTTGCATTCTGATCCAAACTTAATTATTACTAAGGCCGACAAAGGTGGTCAGATTGTTCTTCTCGACAAATCTACGTATTTGGAAAAAACCCATAAATTAATTAATGATGGTCCGTGTGTGGATATCCGCAAAGACCCTTCCACTAGTGAAATTAACTCTATTAAGTCTTCCATTAAGTCTTCTTCCATTATTCCTGCTAACTTTAAGAAGTCCCTTATTCCGCCTATTGCGCATTTGCCAGATTTTATGCTTTACCTAAGGTCCATAAACCCGACATTCCTTTTAGACCTATTGTCTCTAGTATCGGTACAGCTTCTTATAAGCTTGCCAAATATTTAGTTTCTGTTTTTTCCCCACTTTTGAGCAGTAACTGTTTCACTGTTAAGAATTCTTTTGATTTTGTTAAAAAACTTCATAATTTTAAGCCGCAGGGTCACATGATGGTTTCTTTTGATGTTAAATCATTATTTATAAACGTTCCGGTTGAGGGGGCTTTAGATTGCCTCAAGAAAAGGCTTTGTGAATTCTATTTCTCTTATTTTGAAATCGAGGAACTTATACTTCTCACTCGCGCTTGCTTGTCGCAAAATACTTTTGTTTTCAATGGTAATTTCTTCCGTATGATTGACGGTTTGGCTATGGGTAATCCTCTTAGTCCAATTTTATGCGATATTTATATGCACTATTTTGAGGTCAAGCTTTTTGAAATCTTAAAATTTCCGTTCTATGTTCGTTATGTTGATGATGTTTATGTCCTGATTGAAATGAATTCGGATATTAATCATATTCTCTCTGTTATGAATTCCATTGATCCCTGCATTCAATTTACCTCTGAAATTGAGACCAATAACTGTCTTTCTTTCCTGGATGTCCTTGTTATTCGTCGTGAAAATGGCTTTCAGACTACCGTCTTTCGTAAACCTTTTGCTGTCAGTCTCCCACCTCACAGGTGTTCTTCTCATCCCCCTAACCAGAAATTCGCTGCTTTCAATACTTTTGTTTTTCGGGCTACTAATATTTGTTCCACTCCTCAGTTACCTAGTGCTGAACTTAATTACCTCAAAGCTATTGCTGTCGATCGTGGTTATTCCTCTAATATTATCGATTCTATTTATAAGAAATTGACGAAATCCGACCATTCTGAAAAGCATTCTAATTCCAACTCTAATACTTCAGTTGTATTACCATTTTTTCCTAAAATCAGTCAGCAAGTTGCTAAAATCCTAAGAAGGTTTGATTTTAAAGTTATTTTTTCTCCTGTTAATAAAATCCCTTTTTCAAATCTCAAACACCCCGTTGATCGCCTAGATAATTGGGGCATTTACCAGATCTCTTGTCAGTGTGGTCTTTCTTATATTGGTCAGACTAAACGTGCTCTTAGATTTCGTTTAAAAGAGCATGAAGGTTATCTTAAAAATCAGGAGCTCAAACGTTCTTCTATTGCTCAACATTCTTGGTCTTCTCAACATAGGTTCGATTTTTCCTCAGCCATCATTATCCAAAAATGTTCTTCTAACCTTGATCTTGATTTTTGGGAAGCTTACCATTTCATTAAAAATTCTCACTCTTTAGTCAATGACTTATCTAGTACTCCAGATTTTCCAAGTATTTGGAAAGCGTTAAATTCCCCTTTTCTGGTTTCTTTTCTCTACTTCTCCGGTAGATGTCGCTACTTGTCCACCCAGTCGTTTCCACTGCTTCTCTCTCATTGGTTGTTTCAGCGCCTTCGCCACCCGCATGGGGTATAAAAGCCAGCGCGTCTCTCTCTATGATTTTGCTCAGCCTTGCTTTTTCTAGCACGCTGTTCCTTTTGCACTGAAGAAGAATCTCGCTAGTAGATTCGAAACAGCTGTTTGCTGCTTTTCATATATTATTTGTGCATTTTAAACGTTGGTTTTTCTGCTTTTTAACACTACGTTATAGATCATATTTCAAACTTTATTTTAAAACTTTAACTATGTGTTTTAACGACATTTATGAGCATAACAATAAAAATGATTCATGTACTTATTTTGTATGAAATAAGATTAAAGTTTATAACAAAAACATAATTAATATACAATATTAATAAAATATTAATACAAAAGAGCAGTTGAAAACAGTCATATTTTGGAATTTGAAATGGAATTTAATATATTTGGCGTTAAATCTACTTTATAAACACAAAATACTTTAATTTCAAAATAACTTCAAAATTTAATCTGCCAATTTTTAATGCTTTTATTTTAACCAAAATGTGTGATGTCACATTTCTTCTTACCCCCTCCCACCTCCTTGTCACAAACTGTCATAATTTCACGACCCCCCCCCCCCTCCAAGCGTGACATCATTTGTGCAAGACCCGAAGTAGTAGACATATTACATTATGGAACCATTTATCCAGAATAGTCTAATACAAAATTATTAGATTAGTGCTGCACCAAATAATGATTTTGGCCATATTTGGCTAGTTGATTATTCCTAAATTCCATATCTTAAAGTTTGAAAAAGAAATTTTAAAATAATTTTGCATCATATTTAACAAAGGGAAATTTGATAAACAAAATCTTATCACAAATTATATTTACCTAATAACCAGCCATTTCCATGAATATAATTCCTGGATTGGAAGCATTTTTGGAGATTGCAGGATCTCCATATGTATGCATCATGGCTGCATCCAGGGAAGCGGGGCACTATATCCAGGATTCTTTGATGCATATCACAAATCTAAAACAACAGTTTTCATCGTAAGTTTTTTTCTTCCCAAATGATATCACAACTTGCATAAATTGTTATTTGATTAGTCAAATTCCACCTCCCCCCCCCCCAAAAAAAAAAAAAAAAATTGAAAACTACATATATTTAAAAATAAATAATTAAATCTCTGCATTTATAAACTAACTAACTTAATAACCTTAAATGATCCTCAAATTTGTATTATTTTCTATTTTTAACTCAATTTTGTTGGGATTTATATCTTTAAATGGGAAAAACATAAAATATATATATTGATTTTTAGTGGTAAAAGTGCTCGTAAGACATTTTCTTCTTTTTTCACATATGCTCATTTATAATAACAATAGAAAAAAAAATATTTCTTGTTGTCAAAACTCTCAGAAATTGTTATTGGTTATAAATATAACGTTTTTGCAGCCCATATACAAATTTAATGGAGAAAAAAAATTAAATTTTAGTAAAAAGGTCTAAGGAAGTTATCCTTTGGTTTGAATTTGTGTTACAGGATTACTTTTTGTTTTTACAAAAATATAAAAGATTTCACAATCTAGAATTGTCCAAATGCTTATAGATTTAGATATGTTATATAAAGTTTGTGTTTCCTGACAGTATGAAAAATCGCTTAAACTGATATTTAGCAGTAAACGAGATCGAAATAACTGCAAATGGAAAGGGTGTGTATGATTCAATGTTAAATACATTTTGTGTTGTCTAAAGCCCATTTTGCAGTGTTTCAAAGCGTATGCTATTCGGTATTTTCTTGTCTGCGTAATTTGATTTTTGGAGTCTATTCATAATTTTGTTATATGCCAGAAAAGAGAAGGAGTAGCAAGGGTCTTCCAGTATTTTAAATGCTTAAAAAAATTTCTTATTTGAACTCTTAGAAATTTTTAGGAGTTAAAATTATTTTCATAGCCTGGGGTGAAAACAATATTGATATTTAGTGGTAAAAGGACTTGAAATACTTTTTCTATCACAACAAAACATTCAAGATTTTACTGATTTTGTAAAAATATTCACACATTTTATTTTGTAAAATTCACACCGTATACACTCGCATATAAGCTGACCCTCCTAATTTGAACGACAAAATATTGGTAAAATTAATTGCCTGCGTTATTATAAGCCGACCTAAAAAATTATGATACGTTTTCAGACAAAAGTCACATTTTAATGAAACACCAATTCAAAAATAATTATATAAAAAATTAAGAAACATCAAACGAATCCTTCAAATTTGGAATCACTATATGAATCTCCAAAACGTTAGATGAAATACCCGCACTGTTGCTTCTTTGTCATAAAAATTGGACTTAGGATCCCATGCATTTTCGCCATCACTTTCGTAAATAAAATCATCCTCGGTACCATTCATGACATTGCTAATACAGCACTTTCAAATAATTTCACCATAATATCTCTTTGAATTGACAATCACGCCCCAAGAGAAGCTAACATGGATTCCTTCTTTTTTCAAATTGCTGACGCGTGCTTTCTGCACACCTGGCGAACATATCCACTCATTCCAAATATTTTGCAATCAATTATTAAATGATTTGTTGGTGCAAACTTCAATTCGCCTATGCGAATGAGAAAGCTCTGTGGTTTAGAAATTTTCTCCCAAAATCTGGTACACGCATAAGCTGACTCCTCCTTTTTAAAAGACAATTTTTTGTCAAAATTTTTCGGCTTATACGCGAGTATATATGGTACTTTAAAAACTGATTGTACCAAGTGGATATGGAAGAAAAACATTTAGAGCAATTAAAATTTTTAATATTGAAAAAATATTAAAGATTAAGTTTGTTAAATTACATAATTTAATTTTACTTACTATTTGAACATTGAGTGAATGTCAAACCTTTCTGTTCACATAATTCTTTTCGTTATGTAATCCATCATCAGATGTAGCAAGAATGGAGACGTGTGTGCAATCTATTGCACCAAGTACACCAGAAATTCCGCAATAATTGAAGAATCCTTCTTTTATACATTCGGAAAATCAACAAAATATTTTAAGTTTTCTGTTTTGAGATAAGCAAAAATATCTATAAATATAATCTAACAACATAAAAGATAAAACAACTTTTATTCCTTCATTGCATTATAAAAATTGTGAGGGGTTAGAAATCTAGGCTATAACAAAGTACAATTAGGCTGATTTAATGTAATTTTTTAAAAATTATATTATGATCTAACCGCAATATTGAAAATCATTCCCTTTAGCAAGAAAAATTTCAAGCCAGTTAGGGGAGACCGGGGAAATGGCGACACCTTAAGGGAATTTAAATTTTTCCACCTCGAAAAAATGTTTATTTTTTAATAGTAAAAATTCTAAAGCTGAATCATGATCTTTAGTATCTGTATAAATTTAACAGTAATCATAACTGCAAAGTAAGCATACATAAAAAAATATATTTTAAACCTCTGCACAGTAGCGGGATTACCCAGGACACTGGGGTAATTCCGCCACTGTACTGGGGTAATGCCGCCACTCTTTAATGACCTAGTACATGCATCAAATGGATACTAGGAAATACATAACCTACTGAAAATAGTTAGAAAGCAATGTAATTGAGCAGAATAATGGTTAAGCTTAAAGTACCAAAAGAAAAGTACCAAATGTACCTAAAGAAAAGTACCAAAACAAATCAATGGATGGATATAGAGTTGCTCTATGAAGCAATTTCGTTAAAGCAATAATTACACCATATCTATGAGCATTGCATGCAAATGAAAAAAATCGCTGATTGCAGGGAACTCGCTGTGCAGCAATTTGTTAAATGCACAACTCGTTAAAGCAGCATTCACTAATACATAGCTGCCAACTTTTACGCTTTTTTCTTACCACTAAAATTTTATAGTAAATTTTGTATTATTTAATCGTCGAAATCTCACGATTAGACAAGGCGAAAATTTCTGTTAAATTTTAGTGGTAGCAAAAAAGCGTAAAGGTTGGCAGCTATGCTAATATATGTTCGAGTGCTGTGCATACTTGAAAACTAAAAGAAAACCATCACTGTGTGCAGCAACCTCTAAAATTTAATAAATGCGCTAAAGCCGCAGTCACTAACGACCAAATGACAATTTCATGCCAGGTGTTTACATTTAATTTATGTCTTTAGTTTACTATTGTTTTCACATATTGTCTTAATAGAGATCATGCTAAAATGCTGTAGACAAAATTATTTTTAACAGAAATGTGTTTTGAAAAGTATCTAGAATGAAAAGATGCAAAAGATATTATAGCATCCAACTGCAATTAAAAAATATATAATACTTTGAAATTTACAGTCATTTTTATGAAAATGTAGAAAAACCCTCAGACGCTCAATTGGTTATTCATATTCTTGCTGGTTAAACTTGGTGCCATGCCAAAGTCATTTGACTGGCTCTGCGCTAACGAAAAAGTGCTGAAAATTAATTAAAATAAGAAAAACTATTTTAGTATCAAAACAGCTATTTGAAAGAATTATTTTATTAATAGAAATTATAAAACAAGAGAAAATGTTTAATCAAACCTTCATTCAGTAGGAAATTTTATATATTTCCTCAACAAATGTTGGTTCATTGCATTTATAACCTACCTGATGCAGTTGCTGGCACTCTGCTGCAACATTGAGACAAAATAATCATTGCCAACATTCAACTGGTATGATCCGCTGGCAAAAAATTTTAAGGCACACAAAACCTACAATGATATGTCATAAAAAAGTTTTTATTAACATTCTAACATTGAATTTCCATAAAAATTCATAGTAAATAACACATTAAAGTAAATGTTTAAAGTGAAATGACTATAAAAAGATATAGTCAGTTGGTTATAAAACAATTGTAGATTTTTGTATGAGATTTTGACAATTTTTATGCATTATTTTTGTAACACTGGCCAAAAGAAAAAAAAAGGAGGGGGGAGAGATGATATATGCGATTTGTATAATACAGGATTAAGCTAGATGACATAGGAATATAGTGTTGATTCTAGGCCAATTTGGAAGGATGCAGTGCCCGGTGACCCTTTTTAATTACTCTTTGTGCATGACAGCTCCTTATTATATGTATCCTGTGGCCCTTACTACCATTTTTGTTGCACTCTTTTGATGAATTTCTTTTTCTTATAGCAGGAGAAAAACTCACAAAATATGTCCATTGTTGTGGGAAATAAATCAAGTCATTTGTTATTATTGAGAAATTTGTCAATCGATGATGTGAAAAAAAATCTAAAAATTGTTCAGTCGGTCACTTTAAAATATTGTGAAATTTGTTAATCGATTGTAGAAAAAGTAAAAAAATTCATCAGTCAAACATGAAAGAAATCTAGAAATTCTTCGGCCAGTTGCAGAAAAAATGGTGAATTTCATCGATCAGTCAAAGGAAAAAAAATCTTGAAATTCAACAGTTGATCGAAAAAAAAAAAAATGCGAAATTCTATCGGTAAATATCTCAAAATTTTACTGATAAAAGGGTATTTTATAAAATATTTCTGCCCAGCGGCCCCTTCTTTTCTAGAGTCAACACTAGGCGGATTTGAAAAATATACATATAAAAAATCTGGCTGAATCCTAGAACAAATGAGACACTTGCCAATATTTAATTTGACGAGATAATAAATTGTTTCTTCTGACAATCTCATTTTTTCTGTATTTTTGTCTACGCCTACTTGAAAATATTGTTTTACTGATGTCAGTGATGCTGAAATCTGAAATTTGAGGTTCCAACTCAACTCCACTTGTTTTGCACTACAGAAAGTTTATAAATGGGAGACTTTTTTTTAAGTTTTAAGATATGATAAATTATATAGTGGTTTTTAATTGTAAAACTTCAAAATTAAAGGCTGGTAAGATTAAGTTTCAATTTGTCAGCTTTTGTTCGAATTTTTTGCTGGAAAGTTAAGTAACAGTATACTCACGAGTGGAAAATTGTGAAATTATGATGATTAAACATAGCTTTCAACAAAGGAGATGTCTTAAGAATTATGTATATATTTTTGCTTATAACTCAATAGGTAATTGATTGATCAAAAAATGAAAAAAATCATTTCAATTCCAAATCGCTTCCATGACCAGGCTTTTCAGTTTTATATCTTTCCGTTAAAAAATGAATTTGTAAATATGTCAAAACGAATTGCGCTTGTTGAGCAGAGCAGTTAAGAACAGCCTTAAAAAAAAAAGCTGTATAAGGTTTTTGACATTTTTCGACATGCCACGCCAAAAACCCAACCCTGGATGGTCAAGCTATTATGTAAAAGTTGTTGACAAATTAGAATTTGAATTCTACAATGCTTGCTATGTCTTAGATGGGCACTATATGCTTTATATTGATCGATGAATAAAAATTAGCTTTTCTACGTTTTCTAATATGTCATTTATAAATACTGTATTTCCCATGATTCCAAGTTGATGACATAGTAGAAAAGAACAGTCTGAAGGCAGTCAAGAAAGTGGATCACTCATGAGTTTTCAGGTTCGCGTATTTAAAGTTGGTGTGTGTGGGGTTGTTGTTCCGTGATAGAAAAATTGCCTATTCGGGTGTGTTGCTTGTTCTAGTATTCTCACAAAATTCCTTCAGTTTAAATCAAAATTTTTAAGTAATGTAATACACTTAAAAGAGAAAGTAAACTTTAAAAATTAACCCAAATTAACTTGAGCAGATTTTAATCCTCTAAAACAATGTGTTATATTCATACAGTTATTGGAAGCATGGAAATAAAACTGTTTGAATTATTTCGGACACTAAAAACTTTTGATATTACAGAACCTTTACCCGTTACATTTGTTGAAAACATGAATATTTTATATTATTAAGCTGTTGCATTAATCTGCAGTACGTACTACTGTACTGCAAAGTTTCTCGCAATAAAAATATGTGCAAAAAATTTAAAATTTTACAAAATACACAATATTTTAAGATTATTTTCTTAGTTTCTTTTAAACGATATTAATTAGTGTTAAGTGTGTTGTTGAGAGTCCCCTAAAAGTAGAACATTAAGCAAAATCTAAAATGAAAAGAATCATTTCACCTTTTTAAAAGACCCAAAAAGTAAATGAAAACGAACTAAACAAATTATCTGAAGTTAATATTTGGAAATAAGATATAAAGCTAATTTTTTTATTTTTGCATGACAAAGGATTGATATCCATATGTCAATGTGCAGCATTTTGTTCACTTGATACAAAATTACAAAAATATTAAACTGTTGGGCGAAAATAAATAAAAAATGAAATTTCACGAATATTAAAGGCAAGTTTTAGTCTTTATTATTATTTTTTTATGTTCCAGCTTAAATAATGTTTACTACCAAAACTCTGATTAAATTACTGATATCTAGCTTGGCAAGTCATCTACATACCTCTTTCTAATGTTATTTACATGCATGAAATACAATATGTTTGGCATATTAAGTTTTAATAACTTAGCTAAAAAAATTATATAATATTTGATAACATATATAATAAATATTTTCGTAATTAACAGTTTGAAAATAACGTATAAGTATGCAAATGCTTAGATTTAAGTTGACATTTCAAAACAAATTCTGGTATTTTTCTGTTAGCTGGGCACCAGTGTTATATGTATATATATATATATGAGGACATGAGTTTCAAAACTCCCCTAATCCAGAAAATCAAATTTGGGGAAATTGAGAAAAACCTCTGACTGCGTCCATTGGTTTTGATTGTAAACAAAGATTTTACAATGCCTGAAATACACGATAAAACTAGTTTTTTGCAGATTTTATTGTTTTTTCAATGCAGGTTCACCAATAGAATAGATTGATAGAGAAAATTCAATTTTTTAAAATTTAGATATGGCGAGTATTGAAACTGATGTCCTCATATATAGTTGAGATTTCCATAACATGCTCCTTATTGAAAACAAAGTATAGCACTTAGTTTATTTACAGGACCACTCAAAAGAATTACGTTATCTATCTAAAAATTAAAATACTGATCTTGAGATAATCTCAACAATTTAAACAGAACAATTCTCAAATATTTTAATACTCGTTGATATCCTAACTGTTAAATTTATTTGAATATAACTATTTTGGGTACTTTTCGGTTCGCCGGGCCCCAGTGTTATGTATGTATGTATACAATATAGGGGAGAGTGGTAATGAATGGGCCAATTTTTGGTTTGTAATTTTTTCTAATTTTTTGCCCAGAATTGGCTCTTCAGTTACTTTACTTATTTGGTTACGAAAAAAAGTAATAAAAATTGGATTAGAAAATGTCTATAATGAATGATAATATAAAATAAAAATATAGAAATTTGGCCCATCCATCCCCACCCATGGGGTTGAATGGGCCATTGAAGGTAATGAATGGGCCACTAAATGAATTCAATGAAAAGATGTGGAATTAATCTTTTATTCACCAAATATGACAAAATGGATGGTACTTGACATGATATGATCAAAGCATACTGAAATAGTAAGTAATACACAATGCTTATCAAAATTTATGAACATCAAAAGTGATATTAAATGACATAATTGTAGCAGAAAAATTACAAAATAATGAGATTATAAAAAAGAAAGAACATAAAATATACGTAAAAATAATAGATAATACACATTATGATTTAACTAAATTTATATTTTTCAAAATTAATATTAAACGACATGGTTGCAACAGGGTTGGAACTGCCTTTTGACTATTTAGTGTAAATTTCGGGTATTATTTATTCTACCCTCCAGATTCAGAATATAAACAATTATTCTAGTTTTATATCAAATGGAAAAATACTGGTAGGTGTGGTCAACAACTGGACAGTTCACCTTAATCATTTATACAATTTAACTTATGTTTCTAATAAATAACTGATATTTCTTAGGGTGAAAATGTGCAAATTATTTTTTAGACATCACTATAAACTTACAGTAATTTATTCTAAATCTATTACAGTCAGTTATGTTTCATATTAAAGAGAAAATCAGAAAAAAAGAAAGAAAAACCATATTTTCATGATCAGGGCAAAGGTGGCCCATTCATGATCATGATATAGTGGCCCATTCAGCCCCACCTATACTTCTGGAATATATTCAGGTTTTTTTTAATACATTAAATTCAAATAACATCTAAATACATCCTAAAATTAGTTTACAGATATGCAAAGACTTGGTAATACACATATCTGCAATAAAATAGATACTTTTCAGCTTATTTATTTTACTGAAAAGGGAAAAAAATTACTTTTCAATCGGATTCTTGACCATCCTACTCTAGTGGGAAAATGGCTTCTCCCAAACAATGGAAAATTTGATGAGTTGGGTAGAACAAATAGCTTCATCTATTGGTGGCATCTAAAATAATTTTATGCAAATACTTTTTCATATTTTGTTTATGGCCCATTCATCCCCATGGCCCATTCATTACCACTCTCCCCTATTTATGTATATATAACACTGGCGCCCGGCTAACAAAAAAATACCCTATTTTGTTTCATCAATATGCTTTCATTAAATTCTGGTTCTAAATACAGTCATGAAAACATTTATATCTTACTTTCTGTGGGGTGTCCATTACTGGAATTTGGGGAGTTTTGATATATTTCTGTTATTAACAATTAAATTTTGATTCATATTGAGAAATGAGACTATTAGAATGGTTAAATATTGTTGATAGATTAATATAATAAGTATTAATTAAAAAATTTGTAAAGAAATTCCCTAAGGGCGTCCATTACTGGCACATCTACCCTATATAAATATATAGGTACAGTCGTGGGAAAAAAAAGTAAACACCCCCTACTAACTCCTCAACAAATTACCGTAGAAGAAAGCTACTGGTACCGAACGATTGGAAATAAAGTTTACTTTTAAGCGATGTATATAAAATTTGCTTAGGGGGCCATCTACATATTAAAACGAACCATAACTTTTTTTCAATAGCAGTACACAATTCTGACAGCATAAATGAACTCTACACTCTTCAATTAGTCTAAAAACAAATTTTTACGCAATTCGTACCATAAGTTTCCGAGAAATTAATTATTTTAAAACGAGCGTATTTTAAGGGCAGTATCCAAATTGAAGTTCGGTATTAGATTGTCGACCGAGAGAGCTCCTTTCTTGCCCTTAAAACATCATTTTGCAGTTTTTAAAGCATAATTTGAAAACTACGTGGTAGAAAAATGTGAAATTTTCAATTTTCATAAAGCAGGACTTAATAAATCTGAATCCATCAAAAAAATTGTAGGTTGCAATTCATAAGTTTTTTTAATATTAATTTCATAATTCATATCAGAAAATTATAAAAAATGCAAATTCAACGTATTTATGTTTGGGTATATTAGTATTATTGATACACAAAAAATTAGAACATTAGGATAATAATTTCAGAAGTTATAAATAAAAATATGGAAGTGTAATTTAACATTAGAAGCACTAAATTTTGAATGTTTATAATTCAAAAACTTATCATTCAAATGACTTGAAATTTGGTCTGAGCATAGTTTGAACCAAAGATTTGAAATATCTCATTAAAATTGGGTATTGCCATTGAAAGAAATGAAGTTTGGATTCGTTTTAATATGTAGATGGACCCCTAAACAAATTTTATATACGTCATTTAAAAGTAGACTTTATTTCCAATCGTTCGGTACCAGTAACTTTCTTCTACGATAATTTGTTGAGGAGTTAGTAGGGGGTGTTTACTTTTTTTTCCACGACTGTGCATATATTTATATATGAATATAGTATAACACTGGCGACCAGCTAACAGAAAGGTACCCTAATTCCAATATGTTTAAAAAGTTTCGGCGTAAGAAGTTGTTTATTTTGAAATTTAAATGTTGTTTGAAGTTATAAAAATAAACAATGTGCCATGTTCTATACTATGGCTATTCATAAAACTAACTTTAGATTTGAGAAAGGTATACATATACACATAATATAATTTAATTTAATGCTTCTATTAATAATGAAAACACTTTATTGTTTACTATAACATTTTTAATAAAGGAAAAAAGCTACGTACTTTTGCTTCAACAGAAATCACATCTATTCTAGTTGTTTTCGGCTGGAGAAACGGTTCCAGTTCTTCTATTAAACTGTGAGCCAGTGCTTTGGTTAATCTGAAATTCTGGATGAATTCAGTATCACCCAAATTCAGAAAACTGTTAGATCTTGCTGGACGAATTTGTCTTGGAATCCTTTCTTTTTCTTGAATAACTGCCAAAGCTAAAATTTCCGCCATCGTCTTCACAATCTCACTGACTTTTTTGTGGTCGAGATTTCTCAGGGTGATTCCGGTAGCCAATACAGATACGAGGCTGGCGCTTCCGATGCGAATTCACTTCCGATGACATCATGGTAGCGTTTTCGCCGGGCTTCTCGGAACAAGAGGGCTCATCGGAAAACTTCCGAAAATGAACGGTTTCCGATCTCTTCGTGGTAGGGCCCTGTTCTCGGTAAGGAGCGTGGCTCTGTTCATGGTCACCAAATTGGGGGACCGCAGTTGAATGGGTTTACAGAAATTCATTTGCGCTGAGAGAAGAATATCTCCATGGTTTGTTTTTCAATGAATCAAGTGAATGACTCGCTACCGCTCGTTAACGTTTTACGCTAATGTATGCTTTTAACTCGATTTTTGAAATTGTTTTTCAACTGCGCAAATCAATGAACGGTCATCAGTTTTGAATCTTTTAAAAAAAATTATGTTGAACAGAAGGGATTTCAGGTAGAAAAGATTTGTATTTAAGCAGATAAGTTTTCTCTTACACATCTGAAATCAAAATTAAGCCTAACGTGGCTCCATCTTATCGGATATTGGCAAAATCAATGAGTTCGCCCCGGACGCGTTACAATGCATTTATAATATAGAGATTAAAAAAAAAATAATTTCATTACATTTTTTAATTAAATATTTCTATTTTTTATTATATGATTTATCTTTTTTTTTCTAATAAAACTCACCAAAATGCATGGAAAACTTTAATGTTTCAATAACGGAACATTGCCAAAAAGCAAGCAATTTTTATTTTTTTTTCTAGAAATTCTAAAATGATTTCCGATTAGCTTCTTTAATGAAGCATAATTACAAAATTTGATATCACTATCAACATTTATTCATAGTTCAGCGTTTAAATGGTTAAGCAAATGAGAACAAATAAAACGTTCTTGAACCAAAATCATGATGAATAAGAACTTTAATAACTTTAAATCAAAGCAATGTAAAATATGAAATATATTTTTAGGTTACTAAAATAGGTGTAAATTATAAATAAGTGGTTTTAAAACATTAAAACTATAAAATAACTTCTGTTCCGACGTTCCGAGCTCTTTCGATCAAAACTTGATTATCATCAAGGGTGTAAAATAAGGTGAAACCTCTGCGCTCGGGACAGCAGTTATTTTATGGTTTTAATGTTTTAAATTATATATGCTCTTATTTATATTTTACACATATTTTAGTAACCTATATATATATATTTCAGATTTTTTTTAAATTAACATTTAAAGGTGAATTTTGACATTCCCTTACATATAGATTTTTTATATATTTAAAGCAATGTAAATGCTTAATTTTATATGTTATTAATGGATGACAAATAATTTAAAAAATTTGCAACTAGAAGTTTTATTTTGGAACTTAAGCAATAATTATGTATTAATATAATGGAACAAAAAATGTTTGTAAGTCGCATATGTATACATTGTTCTCCACTCTTACCATAAATTACGTATAATCTGTTAACTGAATATATAAAAATAATAGTGTATGTCTGTATAAAGAAAAAAGACCTCACAACATTTTATGTTGAAAAACTGTACTCTTTACAAAATCCTGTTCTTAAAAAAATGGGTCATTAAAAGTGAAATTTATTGATTTTTAATATATCGTTTATATACTATATTTGTATATATGTATTTTTTTTATTTTAATAAAACTTACATTTATGATGTGAGTTTTTGTAAATTTTCTCTGTTTTAATTTTTTTCTAAAATGGGAAAAATAACAATAAAAATTTGATTTTGCATTAAAAATATTTTAACAATAGATTCAATAGGTAAAAAAAGGAAAATTTTACAAAGTTTTCAGTTTTTCACAGCTTTTCAGTACCCAGCAAACACTGAACAGTCTGCAACGTCACCATTTGATATAAGAAATATCATAATTGTTAGTTGCAACAATTTTCATGTAACATTGCGAGATACTTTTCATTGCAAAATACAGTTATATAACATAAGAGGTGTATGTTTGGTAAAAAACGTTTGATAACTTTCCGCTGCGCAATTTCTGTGTCAAACAGTTGTTATCCGTTACCTATAAGAAACAGGATAGTGTTTAGTGGCGCCACTAGTGTCTCAAATACCTTACAACTCTTTGAAATCATGGACATGATAATTTTTTAACACGGAGTTTAAAGAATCGATATTTCACCGAATTGCTATCATTCGCATCTTTTCGTAATTCTCTTATCTGTAACCGGCAAACGAGATTAACTGGAGAGATTTTGCCTGCTCATATCGCTCATTGCTTGCTCTTTGCTCGTGTGATTTCTTCATCTTTACGCCTCGTGTTTTGAGTTTTGCTTGTTTTAACGTTTTAAGAAACTTCTTCTTAATTACGTCTTTAAGAAAGATGGATGCTAATAGGTAAGGATGTAATTGTTTTATTTTTTATAAAATATGAAATGGATTTTTTTTTGTTAAGTTTTATGTTTTGTTTGAGATGTCCCAGAAAATTAAGCCTAGAGTCGGTGGTAAATGTTGATGTATAATAATATTTCTATCATTTCATCTACTAATTTTTCAAAAACGTAACTTTTTTTGCCACTTAAAAAGAAAAAAAAAAGTTTCATAGCGAATACATGTTTATGCACGCACATGCGTAGTATTCAGCAGAGTTTAATAAAATACATGCTTTTAATAATACATGCGTTTAATAAAATACATGCATAAAATACATGCTTAGTACATTCACCTCAGTCTCATATAATTTTGACTTAACATCTGTCTTAGAAAAAGTTAATTATATTTTTAATTTATGGCGATCACACGTGACTGTTTTTTAAGTTATTGTGTTAGCGAACTGCCTATGCCATTGCTGTTTATAGTGACAAAAGGTCTTTATACATCCTTATCTCCCTGTATTATATAATATAGTTTTGAATTTTCCAAATAACTTTGAAAAGAGACATGTGTTTTGGCACATGCAGTTTGAATGAAATACCATCGGCTCTTTGCGTTTTAAAAGTTTGTGACCTACTTTAATAAATTTGCTTATTCTTTATGAAAATATACAAGGTTTTGTGCGGAGACTTATCTGATCCTCTGGAATGTCGCCCCAGTGCGATCCAATTGTTCTCGGATGCAATTTTTTTTTGTAGTACCAGATTACTTAATCTTTAAGTGCTGTTGGCGGTCTCACAGATCTGTGAAATTAATTTTCAAAGTACTTTCAGTGAGAAAAACGAGATACTGGTTAAATTTTGTACATTTAGAGCCCTATTACTAACACTGGAGACTTTTTATAGTTGAATTTTAATACTCCTGTACATGAAGTTTAGTACAGAAATAGTATTTTGTGAGTTAATCTAAAGATTAATAAAATGATAAATTAAGTGGTCTAACAGACTACTCACATTATTTATGCAGCAGTTTCCGTCACACCAGTTAGGCAAAACTGAAGCATTTAATATTTAATTTAACCATTCATTTGCCATGATGAGAAAAGAAGTTGAAAAATAAATACAAAGGAAAAATATAAGAAATACAGTAGAATTTGTTTAGGTTTTATATTAGAATAAAATTTAAATATTGACAATATAGTAGTGGATGGAGAACAATTGACTTGTCTTCTGTGCACCTAAATGCTGAAATTCAGGATTTTTCCACCTTACATGTTATCGCCCTCTAAGATTAGTATTAAAATATACAGTACATGACCTCAAATTCGAATGAATAAGGAAATCTGAAATTTTGTTAAATCAAGAATAAATATTTCCTTATTCAGGTAACTAGCAGGAATCTCTGGAAAAATCTCCTTGCATCCTTTAAAATATTGCAGAATCTGTAATGAGATATTCAAATAGCCATATTTGTATATTTTACTCTTCTGGTAGTGTATTTCAGCACTTGATTGAAAATTTTTAATCGGCACTTTGAAAATGCACGTTGTTGGCTGTGTGAGGGATTTTAGCAACAGACAACTCAGGATCTGGCTGCAATAAGTGACAGTAGGTATACGCCAGGAGACTCTTCTGACCATGGCAAGTGGTGGGGATCATTCAGCAGCATGTTCTTGGCTTAAGATCGGCAGGTCACATGGAAGACAGCATCAGAACAGATTACTTAATAAATTCTGGCTTATGTCTATAAAATCGATGCTAGGCTTTTTAATCTATTCTGGGCCATGCAGAGCTTTATAAATCTGTTTGCTCATGTGAGCTTCAAATAGATAATTTATTTTAAATTTCATGGTTAGTACATTTTTAAAAAAATGGTGGGAGAAAAGATGTTTTCGAAGGCTGGAAAAAATTGGGGAATTTTGTCAATTTGTTGCAGAAAGTAATTGTCTTTTATCAATCAGATATATGAAAAAATTACTAATTTCTCTCGGAGGAAAAAAAAAACACATTTCATCAATTTGCCACTGGGAAAAACAAACACTGCCAGTCTGTTGTGAAAAGTTATCGCAGATTTCATCAATCTGTTTAATAAAAACTCAAATTCTCAGAGTGAAAAAAATCCAGAGTTCTGCTAACAGGGTTGCTACGCAACCTGGAAATCCTGGAAAAGTCAGGGAATTTGAAAATTAACACAGTCAGTGAAAAGTCAGGGAATTTCATTTTCCCACCTCAAAATCTGCAAAAGTGAAGGAAAATTTCGCGGCGGTCGCCAACCAAGCAAAAAAATGAATTTTGTGAAAAAAGAAAAGCTAAAGCCCAGATTAAGATTTTGGAATAAAAAGACAAATTAAGTAGACATTTCATTGGAAGTGTCTGCAAAACTCTCAAATAGCAAAATTAAAACAAAAAATGTAGTTTTTCTAGTTAAATTTAATTTGTATTTTTGTTTATGTAATATAGAATCAGAAGAATCTATAGATTTTCGTTTTTTTTTTTTAATTTCAAGACCTTTAAAAGCCTACATTAAGCACGGTTAGAAAAAAAAACCCGGTTTTTTTTCAGCCTTTAAGTTTTTGAGAACACTTTAAACTTCCAATTTTCATATACATAATACCTAAATTCTCCATTTATCTGGGCATAATTTTGCATTAATTATAAATTAATAAAAAATATATTTTTAAAAAAATCTAATTTAAAAGGTACATCTGTATCTCATGGGGCTAGTTTGCTGCACTAAGGATATATTAAAGTGAACCACATATAATTCTTATCTGAAGTTAAACATGCTAAATTTATATAGTTTCTTTCATTCACTTCAAATCCGAAATCAGTTGAAGACTTTTTTTTTATTTTTTTTTTTTCGTTTTTTGAAAGAAATGGGATTTGTAATAATATATTTGAAAATTTTAGCAAAATTTGATACATATATATTGCAATAGTATTATATGTTAAATTAGGTTGTCATGAAAGTCAGTGTCAGTGATATTTGTAAATTTAGATTGCAAATGGCAATACAATTATTAGTACTTCTAGCTTTGCTGTTTTATAAACTCCAAAATGTTTGCGTAGCTTGCTCCAAATTAGACCAAATGCAGAAAAGTATTGTTCGATTGAAGCAGAGGTGACTGTTACTGAATGTAAAGAAAAGAAACTGACAAAATCCAGGAGGAAACTTATCTATTTCACTCTTTTTTGCCATAATCTGAACCATTTTTGTGTTGAAAATGCCTATATAACTAGTGATGCACCGAATATTTGGTATTCTGCCATGCTACCGAATATTCGTTTTTTCCGAATATCAAACTATTCGGTTTGGCCGAATATCGAAATATTCGGCCGAAGCAAATACTTAAAACTTTTTAAACATATTTCAGGGCGGGATGGCGGGATTCGCGTCTAAAATTTTGAAATCCCGCCCAAAAGAATACCGTGGGCGGGAGGCTCCCGTCCAAAATATTTCCCCCTTTTCAGGAAAATTTTGCATTTTGAAACTAGGATAAACTCCTGAAAACTCTTTGCGAATTTCGTGACATTTTCGCGCGACAGATTGACACATTTTGCAAGTTTTTTACCGCGAAAGATCATTGAAATTATCGATTTTTTTCTGTTACCGATAAACAAATTTTACTATTTTTTTCTCGATCGGTTGAGGAGTTTCGGGTTATTTGCCGCGACCGATTGGCGAGTACAGAGGCGATTCTGTTCCAAATTTTCCGAAAATTTAAGGCATTCGGTTCCGAAAATTAGGAAAAATCTGTCATCAATTCGGCCATAAAAAATATAACAGAAAAATATCTCGAATTTTGACAAATGATCGCCGAAAAAATCGTCAATTTCGTGGCAAAGATCGCGGAAAAACTCGGGGGTGATTCTGAGTGAAAACAATATTTCTGAAATTCACAGCAATTTTCTGAAAAGGCAGAGGAGGGGGGGGGGGGAATCCACGACCGGCAATAACTATGCGTTTTCTCCGCTGCCCTTTGACGAAATTTGCGATCTTTTGACAAAATTCGCGTTTTTTTTCGCGGTCTTTTGACGAAATTCGCGTTTTTTTCGCGATATTTTGACGAAATTTGCCGTCTTCTCGCGGTCTTTTGACGAAATTTGTGGTTTTCCCGTGATTCTTTGACGAAATTTGCATTATTTCCATGATCCTTTGACGAAATTGGCGATTTTTCTGCAAGCGATTGACAAAATTTACTTTTTTCGGCGACCATTTGTCGAAATTCGCGATATTTTTTATGTCTGAATTTTTGGATTGGTGACCGATTTTTTTTAATTCTCGGAAATGAATGCCTTGAATTTTCGGAAAATTCGGAACAGAATAACCCCTAGAAAAACTAATTTTGACAAAGGGTCACGACTAAAACACGAATTGCACTAAGGAATCGAGAATAAAACGCAAATTGTATCAAAGGATCGCGGAAAAAACGTGAATTTTGGCAAACGATCGAGGGAAAATGCGAAATTTATCAAATGATCGCAAAAAAATGCATATTTCGGCAAAGGATCGAGGAAGAAACGCAAATTGCGGCAAAGAATCGCGGGAAAAAATACAAATTTCGTCAAAGGATCGCAAAAAGCAAAATTCGTCAAATGATGGCGGAAAAAAATAGAATTTCGTTAAAGGGGTTAAGAAATAAGCGAAATTTAGTTAAATGGCCGCTGAAAAAATTTCACGAATTTCATCAAAGTGTCGCACAAATACGCAAATTTCTTCAAAGGATCGCAAAAAAACACAAAGTTTATCAAAACATTGAAAAAAAAAACAAATTTCTTCAAAGGATCGTGGAAAAAAATGCAAATTTCATGAAAAGATACCGAGCTTGCCCCTCAAAGGGTTAAAGATTTTTTTTCTCCTTCCCAAATAGCTCAACTCCCCTCCATTTATAAATGTTGGTAGGGAGACTCCCCTCCTAGGAAAAATTGAATTTCAAGCCCTGTATTTTTAAAAACCTTATACAAGCTTCTAAGTTTAACAGTCGACTTATAAAGATATTCAGAATAATTACAAATAGAATCATATTTAAATAAAAGAGAATGTTTTTATATTTATTTGCTGTTTGTTAAATATTATTTAAGAAAATAACCAATCACGAGGATTTTCATAGGAATTATATACAAATGCAAGTTCCTGAACATTGTCCTGTAAATAATTTGTTTCTTGCTAAGAATTTAAGAACGTTTCCAATCTCTGAAAATGATTGTCCACTCCAGACACTGATCTAGGATGCATTTAAAATCTTCCTTGCTTAATCAGAGAGAGTAGGACAGTTATTCTTGCTAAGTTGTCACCATATAAAATTTGAATAGATTGTATTTACTTTAGTCTTTTACTGACAAACAAATAATATGATCCTGTACAATTTTTCTTCTAATTTTTTCATAACTTCTCTTAGATGTTAAAATGTTTGTTTTAGAATTTAAGAATTTTATTCATTTGTTTTAATTCTCAGAAGCCATGAAATATAAAATTTTATTAAAGTTTTATAACTCTTCTTAAATTTTTTGCAAATTTTTTTCAGCATAAAGTTTACTTGAAAAAAGCTCTTGTTTGCTAGAATAAGTTTGTTTTTAAATATTATGTAATTTTTTTTTTTAATTTAACATTTTAATGTCTTGAATTAATTGAAATGTAAAAGTATTCGACAAGCCGAATATTCAGTATTCAGCCAAATAGTTACTATTCGGCAGGCCGAATATTCAGTATTCAGCTAGCTGAATATTCGGTTTGCCTGTAGGCCGAATATTTAGTATTCGGCCAAAATCCCTATTCGGTGCATCCCTATATATCAATTTCATTGAACATTGAAGAAGGATAATAAATGGGATGATTAATCTTAAAAGCTATAACATTGCAAACAATCAAGATGGGGTTAAAAGTGTCATCTTTTTGCATGCATTAAGATTTATAAAGCATTTGGATACATTTTAGATTACAGGCATGAAAATCTTCCTTCGTTACATCTTATTTCTTTTTTGGTCATTTTATCTCTGCTTAGAAATTCCTTTAAATCTGGTTCTTTTGAAATACATTTAAATTGGCATTTATCTTTGCATTCTTATACCTTAGATTAAATGATACAGTTGTGAAAGCACAAGAAAATTTGAAAACACCCATAATGGGTTTTTTCAGGCTGGGCCCACTTGGTCAAACCCTGTCTAACAGCCACTGACTACTAACTCAATTTTCCAGTTTTTACCTATTCTCATACCTTAGATTAAATGTTAGATTGTGAAAACATGAGAAAATTTGAAAAAACCCAGAATGGGTTTTTTTAAGTGGGCCTGCTCAAAAAAACCTGGGCGGGCCTACTTGGGAAAACCCTGACAGTTAGGGCTAATTGTGTCGGATATATACGGAAATTATATTATTGTTTAAGGTATTATTTATGTTTATAATGGTAGAAAAAAAGTATCAGCAAGTTCCATTAAAAATATTATGAAATTATACAATTTTATTCTTAGTGCATTTCATTTATTTAGTGCCTAGATGAAATAGATTCCTTTTATTTTTAAATGTTTGTTTATATCTCAATCTATAAGTTATATTTTGACTTTTTGGGAGTAGGGCGGGGGGCTTTTCTTCACTGCTATAAATATTTGGGTATTATCACAATCTAGCAATTTTTCATGAAATTTTATATTTTTTGCATGTGAATAAAAGTAAAGTTTGGAGTTTTGTAATAGTCAAGTTGAAGAAAATGGTGGCTGAGTATGCAAAAATTTTATAGATTTTAAGTTTTTAAAAACTGTATTTATCAGAGTTAGAAATTAGCAGTCATTAGTTGTTAAATGCAAATAAATTATTTCATTTAAAACCCACAAAATCATGTCTGACATCAAATTTGACTCTTAACTTTCTTTCACTATAACTTTTAATAAATGTTCCCATTTGTTCTTTAGCATAGGCAGAGTTGTATAATATAGATGCATTTTATGATTTTATTTATTTGCATTTTATGATATTATTGATTTTTCTGCAAAATTCAGAACTTTGCAGGAAAATTTTAGGAGAAAAAAATGTAATTTTCGTTCTTGTATTTTTTTTTTTTTAAATACCGAAAAATTAAAAATATTCCCCAATTTTATGTAAGATTTATTTATTGTTTGCCAAAGATGACTCTGTTCCGAATTTTCTGAAAAGTTAAGGCATTCAGTTCTGAAAATTAAAAAAAAAAAGGCCATCAGTCTGAAAATTGACATAAAAAATATTGCAAATTTCAACAAATGGTCGCCGAGAAACAACGAATTCCGCCAATCGTTCGCAGAAAAAATCTCCAGTTTTGTCAAAATATCGCGAAAAAGACGCGAATTTTGTTAAAGGAGTGCGTGTGTGTGTGTGTGGGGGGGGGGGGTTGAAAGAAACTAACATCTTCAAAAGATCGTGAAAAAAGATTTTTGTCAAAGAATCATAGAAAAACGCAAATTTCATCAAAGGGGTGCAGAAAAAAACTAATTTCGTAAAAGCATAGCAGGAAAACCCTGCATTTTCTGAAAGGATCGAAAAAAAAAAAACCACTAATTTCGTAAAAGAATCTCAGAAAAACTAATTTCATCAAAGGATCGCAAAAAAAAATGGGAATTTTGTAAAAAGATTGCAGAGAAAAATTCAAATTTGTCAAAGGATCGAAGAATAAACTCAAAGGAGTGCAGGATTTGAACGAATTTCTTAAAAGCACAGCAGAAAAGGCCCAAATATTGTCAAAAGATCTCTAAAAAAAATGCAAATTTTGTAAAAGAATTGCGGAAAAGTGTGAATTTCGTAAAAGAATTGCAGGTGAGGGTGGGGGGAATTGATTTCGTCAAATGATTGCGAAGAAAGGGAGTTTCGTCAAAGTGCCGCAGTAAAAAAATGATTCAGTTGTTTCAGAAGCTGTCACATTATTTCTGTGAACAGAGTGACTGCCAATTTGTACAAAGAGTTCACAATATTAAGGTTTGGGCTGTTTCTAAATTCATTGACAAAATAATTGATTAGAATTCCCCTTCTTATGGATTTTTAGGTTTATTTTTTTTAACAAAAATTATTCTTAAATATTCATTTTTAATTTAAATAGTAATTATTTTAAAACTAATGTTTTTTATTCATATCGTTAAAATAATATAACACGTTATTTTTATTAAACATTAAATATGCAGAAATTTTTTGTTTTTATAAGTCTGAGCATAGGTTTTTTGGATATACTCATGGTCGAGTTAGGAGTATAGCACAAAATTAGCACTCGCATTGTTCGGAATTTGCGGCATCCAGATCGGCGATTCTCCCGAACGTAAGAAAAGAAAGTAGCAGAGGTGATTCTGTCTCGAATTTTCCGAAAATTTAAAACTGTCCAGAAAAAATGCCATCAGTATGAAGATTCAGACATAAAAATATCGCTAATTTTGATATGGTCACCAAAAAAAATCAATTTCATCAATCCTTTGCAGAAAAAAATCACCAATTCCGTCAAAGAATCATGAAAAAACGTGAATTTCAACAAAGAATCGCGAAAAATGAATCAAAAAATTATTCAGTTTCGCGTAAAAAGGCGAATTTCGTCCAAAGATCGCGTAAAAAGGCGAATTTCGTCCAAAGATCGCGTAAAAAGGCGAATTTCGTCCAAAGATCGCGTAAAAAGGCAAAAAAAAGGCCACAAATTTTGTTAAATTGCAAAAAAACGCCGATTTCATGATCGCGGAAAAAAAGCAAATATCGTCAAAAGATCACGAAAAAAACAGATTTTGCAAAAGGTCACGAAGAACCGTGATTTTCGTCAAAAGATAGCGAAATTTGTTAAATGGTCGCAGAAAAATGTATATAAGTTAGTGCCGGAGGGGGGTTGTTCCCCCTCTGCTGTAACCTTTCTGAAAATTTCCTGTGAATTTATTTCATTGCAATTAATAGTAAAAATAAAATTATTCAGTTGGGTGTAATCATATCGAAAGGTAAGTAATATATATTAGTAAATTACAATCTTGATAGTTAGAAAAAACACAATTTTGTATGGAGCGTACATAAACTTTGCTACTGGCCAGTGAAAAAAATCATTCTACTGTACTGGCCAGTGGGTAAAAATGTTAATTTTGACCGTTAGTTAAAAGACCTGGTTTTAAAAACTAAATAGTATCTTGATTTCAATAGTATTGAGTAATGGCTGAAAGATTGTTTAAAATAAATATTGAATGATAAAATAAATTTTTTAAATATGAAAGTTTTTTTTTTTTTTTTTAAATTATGCATTCCTTCCTTATATGTTCCTAAAATAAGATACTGTGTCAAGAATGTTTTAAAATTTTAGCACATCCTCCCTCCAAAAAGTATATGTAAGTTTTGTGAATATTTTTAAGTACCACACCATAATCGATATCCAGAGGTTCATTTTTGATAATTTTTTATTTTCTTATGTACTTTGTCTCAGGATTTTTTTTTTATTTTTTTAACTAGTCTTATCCCTAATTTTATCTAAAAGTACAAAATTTCTTTCACTTGAGATACTTGCTTGATAATCTGTTTTGTGTGCAAATCAGGGTTTTAAAAAAGCCAGCTAAAATTAAAGCCACGTCGGTGGCTTTTATTGGTTTTAACAGGCTTTTTTTTGGCCATAATTGGCTTTTATACAGCGAAGCATTGTAATTATAATCTACACATTTTAAAGTGTTTTTAATTAGTTATAATGACTAGCGATGCACCAAATAGTGATTTTGGCCGAATACCGAATTTCGGCCTACAGGTATACCGAATATTCGGCTTGTCGAATACTTTTATATTTCAAAGTTTAAAGGCACTAAAATGTTACATTTTAAAACAATTTTATATAATATTTAAAACAGAAACATTTATTCTAATAAACGAGGTTTTTTTCAAGTAAACTTTATGCTGAAAAAAAATTGCTTTGGGTTATTTAAGAGGATAGTAGTTATAAAACTTTTTTAATTAATAAAATTTTAAATTTTATGGCTTCTTCCGAGAATTAACAGATGAATAAAATTTTCTTAAATTCTAAAAGAAACATTTTAAAATCAAAGAGAAATTGTGAAAAAAATTGGAAGAAAAATTGTACAGGATCATATATTATTTGTCAGGCAGAGACTAAAGTAAAAGTAAATAAATAATACAATCTATTCAAATTTTATATGGTGGCAACTTAGCAAGAATAACTGTTCTACTTCCTTTGATTAAGCAAGGAAGTTTTTAAATGCATCCTAGATCGGTGTCTGGAGTGGGCAATCATTTTCAGAGATTGTAAACGTTGTTCTGAAAATCTTAGCAAGAAACAGATTATTTACTGGACATTGTTCAGGAACTTGCATTTGTACATAATTAATTCCTATGAAAATCCTCGTGATTGGTTAATTTTTTTAAATAATACTTAACGAACAGCAAATAATGTAAAAACATTCTCTTTTATTTAAATATGATTTTGTTTCTAATTATTCTGAATATCTTTAAGTTGACTCTTAAACGAAGAAGTTGTATAAGGTTTTTAAAAATATGTTTAAAAAGTTTTCTTAAATATTCGGATCGGCCGAGTATTTTGATATTCGGCTAAGCCGAATATTCAGTAACATGGCCGAATACCGAATATTCGGTGCATCCCTAATAATGACGTTTAATTGATAGAGTTTAATAAGTAACCCAATTTCTCAATAATGAAGATATTAATACTGGAATTAAACTTTGATGGTTTTGCTAGTGATTTGTAGTCCAAATTGCAAATATGTCAGCTGAATTTTAAAAGTACCATACCAACAGCTTTATCTGGCTTACACTGACCTTTATCCTCACCCCCAATTTTTTAATTTTTACTGCTTTGTAAAATTAAAGAGGACAATGGTTGTTTAGTTACATGTTTTATTTAATTTTAAGAGCTATTATATACAAATCTTATTTTATTTGTAGTGAACATTTTTAAAATTATAGTCATATAATAAAAACACCATTTCTCACTATTAAAAACATTATGAATAGCATATGCATGAATATGCTTAGAAACAAGCTTTTCAAAATTTTATTTAGATAATTTTCTTTTTCTTGTTTAAATGCTCTATTTTTAATACGCTTATGTACCAAACTCCTCAAATATATCCTTTCTAATTTCTCAATATGGACACATAAGGATTTTTCCATTTTGATGTGCTACATTTTGTCATTGTTGTTGTAATGATATTTTTACAACATCCTTTTTTATTCTATATTTTACAATTATGCAGCAATAATTTAATTATTTTTATATATGAATATACTAACTATAAAGAATTACTCATTATTTTATTCTTTTCAAAATTATTAAAATAATAATTTAATATTTAGTATCATTTTAAAGCTTTCTATTATTCACATTAAAATCCAAAAGTTAAAGTGGCGACCATTTTCGTCACAACACCCCTGTTTTTTTATTGCGAATTTTTAAAAGGATTTAGTTCTTTTACTTCTAAACATCTGTATAGATATCTGTCAATAGCTTTTCATTGTTAACGAAAATATATTAATAGATCACCCGCTTGACATTGTCTAGGCTTCTAATGATACTTAAATATAAGTGTTGATGGATTTTATATTTTTAAATTAAAATCCAAATAAAGGCTTGCAAGAAGCATTTTGTAAAGAATACTGTTGAATACATAAAATCTGACATTGATATTTTTATCAGTTATAAATATAACATCAGAAATATGCATACTTTTTATGTAGAAATAAGAATTTGATGTAAAAAATATTGTAAGAATGTGATGTAAGAATGATAAGATGAGATGTAAAGAATGTGTAAAAGATTGTGTTGAAATACAGACATGTAGTTACATTTTTGCAATTTGTAAGGCTATGTGCAGTTCAAAGTAAATTTTAGATTTATTGTATTTAAACTGCTTTACTTAGTGCAGTCAAACCTTGTTGGTACACTATTGTCGGTTCTTAAAAATGACTTGAGTGAAGTTTATTTCATTTCAATCTGAGAGGGAATGGCCACCACTTGAATTCAACACCGAATTTGTGCATCAAACAATCATGTTTAGAGGCAAAAACTTTATTTAATATTTACAATGTTCTAGTAAGTTTACATTTTATAAATTAGTTTATTTGATCTGTAGATAAAACATAAATTACAGTACTTTTATTGAACCTTTTTCAGAAACCTTAAGAAATTCTGCGCGATTTCCCGGACGAAGATAACGCTGTAGCTGTTGTCCCAGAAGTTTGGCTAACAGAGATATCTGGCACTAGCTACATGTGCCAGTGGCCAGAATCTCCAACGCTTGATTTATTGGAAAGTCTCACCAGAGCTGAAAAAGAGCCAGAAACAAACTGGTCTTCACATCCTTCAACATTAATACACACTTCGAGTAAGTAATTTGTGTAATTATCATTGGACAAAGTCTTTTCCCTCCAATCTTTATATATTTAATCTTTATATACTAATCTTTATACGTTTTTTTCAAATTAATTTAACATAATTTTAAAATTAAGTTGGACTCCTCCTTTTGTGTAATTTTTAAATCTATATGGTGATCATTTATAACAATTCCCGTATTAGTAAATATACTTTATTCTGAGAACAATGCATAATGAAACTATACTTGTAAATGATACATTGAAATTATATTCTTCTTAAATGAAGAATTAATTTTAGTAGAGTGTACTCACCCATGTCCATGATCCTAAAATCTGCATTGCAGATTTAAACAATTAAAGATGTAAATGTAAAATTTACGACTTTTTAAAATTTTAGATCAATCTGTACTCATTTTTAACATATAATTCTGCTTAATATCACTGAATTCATGCTTTCTTATTAAGTATAAATTTAAGTCTGAAAAAATTATAGATAACTATCACTAGTGATTGCCCAACACATTTATGTATTAATCAAGCTTTTTTGTCTAAACATAGGTGGAGATTTACGGTTGCCATGTGGCGACTAAATATTTTGCTTTGGTGAGTAACTTTCACCATGCGTGTTACGGGGATGTCCCTTTTCCACTGATCGGCATTGTTTGTCCTCATTTGCTTTTAATTTTTTACTTGCAGAGATTGGTATCCTCACATTTGTTATTCTTTATGTATTTATAGTGAATCTAATTTTCTCTTCTTTATTTAAAATCGTGCTACAATATCCTACATGCCATTTACTTAATTCTTTTTAGATGTAAGAAGCATACTTTTTATTCAAATAAGAGTGATAACTTCTTCCCCCCCCCCCCTATTTATCTTGCATGATAATCGAGCATTATTTAAAATTAAACTTGTATTGCTAATTTTTAAAATTAGTCATTAAAATTCTGGCTTTTCTTTATATCTAAATATGTTAATGATATATACCCAGACCTATTGTATTAATATTCTTATCAATTTGTTTTATTACAGAAAGCTATTCTAGCGCGGTAAGCGCCATGAGAATTTTCCAAGCAAATAAAGAAATAGAATTGTTTTCCCCAGATACAGATGCTGAATCCATGCCTAATTTTCTTAATCGAAAGAAACATTTCTCAACACCTAGTACCCCCACGACACCTGCGACTTCTGCAACTCCTAGGGCCCTGGTGACTCCTATCAACTCATCTGCATCTGTGATCGATGTAAAGTGTTCCAACTGTAATGATTTGGAAAGTATAAACTTTTTTATATTGTACGATATTTTATTTCTGAGAAAAATATTAAATCATTTTTAGTAACTTTTTATTTTTTTTGCTTAGAAAGATTAATAACAATAGAAGAAGAAATATCATCATTAAGGAAGCTATTAATTGATGTGAAGGTGTCGTCATCCCAAACTTTGCAAATTGTGTCAAAAATTGAGCAGAATAACATACCTCAAAGGTTTGACAATTTCCAGCGGCTTGAGACGCAAGAGGAATTAGCAGCATTCAACAGCAGTCTAAAGGACGACGACATTTTTTCAAAAATGGTGATTTTGAGTACAAGTTTACCTTTTACTATGAAGTCCTTCCGGCCAGTGCTGGGAGGAAGAGGTAGCTTTCATGTTCCTTATTTTTAAAAAGCCAGCTTATATTATTCAAACACACATAGCTCGATTTAGTGGAAACTAGGTTGTAAAAAAAATCATCTTTTTTTTTTTTTTTTTATCAAAGAAATTGGATTTTTTTTATCCAGATTTTTGATGCAAATTAGTAGTTTCATTAGTTAGTGTCATACAATAAGGTGATATACATTAAAATTGTAATAATTATGTAAAACTTTATTAAATACTAGTAATATTTAACATTTATTAAAATTATTAACTGCATTTTATATTAAATAGTTGGCACTACTACAAATTAATAATTAAACAATTAACTCTCTAATTAGGAACATATACATTTTTAAGCTTTAATTATTAAAATGATAATGTAGTATTCATTTTAGAAAGGAAAAGGAGCAGGATGCTAGTTCCCCCCCAAAAAGGCATTATTTTGTGAGAAAATATACTAGAAATGATATAAGAAAAAAAGAATCTTTTTATATGATAAAGTTTCCTTATTTAATAATTTAATAAATCACAAATTGAAAAATACTATGAAATAACATGTTTCGATTTTAGTAATATCCTGTTTTTTCTAAAGAAATAAGAAAAAAAAGCCCTATTTTTGCAAGATTTTGGGCACATGAATCTAGAAATACTGTTGAATGGGGAAGTTTTTTACAACAAATCTCTGGCTATAAGTTAATTTAACTTTTTAAGGCAGGGTGCATTTTGTGCAGTAATCCCAGAATTAATAAAAACTGCAAATAAGTAATTTCATTAGTTATTTGTTAGTTTTGTTATTTTTGCTACTATTTGCAGCCCGTTTTGCATTTGTGCTTAGAAAAATTACTGTTAATCACCACAATCTAAACTTACGCACATGTATGTGTACGCTAACCAAAAATTATGAAATGAGTTGAACACATTCATACATATAGAATAAATATAAGGATAGCCAGTTATATCTGAAATCCTCAAAATATTCAAATAACATTACCTCTCAATGAGCGATTATTAGCTTTCAAAGTTTTGCTGCCTTTTCAATACCTAATTAATTTTTTTATTATGAGTTACATTATACACTATTCAACCTATACCGAAGAAGCTTTTGCTGTGTTAAACATTTTTATACCAATTAGTTTTTCTTATGCATTCATTTACAATTTAGTTGTTGAGCAGTCTTTCATTCTTCTTTAACTCAAGATTGCTAATAATTTATTATTGCAAAAGTAGAACGAGAAACTAAGACACTATTTATTCTTTTACTTGCAGAAATTTATTACACTTGCTACATTTATTTTAAGTAAAATAATGCATAAATTGATTTCCCAAAGGAAATTATGACATTATATTAGATTTAAATATCATTTTTAAATGAAACTTTTCTGTTGGATAAAAACAATGCTTTTCACAAACTTAACTGTTTTTTACAATACTCAGGAATTAAGCTTGGAAACTATTTAAAGCTCTTTTTTTGTTTATTCATAAGTCAAAATACCTGTAGAAACTTTCCAATTATGTTCATCTTAGATTTTAATAATTTTTTGGACATTTTAAACATTTAGAAAATTTTTGATTTTAATCAGATTTAAAAAAAAAATCCATTGATTAAAATAAGCTTTAATCACTGATTTAAATCAACTGATTAAAATAGTTGACACCCTAGTGGAAACTGATTATAGAAGATTCAATACTATTTTTTATCAATACTAAATATGAATGAGAATTTCGCGAAATTAGTCACCTTTATCCAAGCTGGTTTTATTTAAAGTAACTTATATTTGGTTGCCAAATTCAGTGATATCTTGAAGTGCCCGCCATTTAAGACAACATGGTCGGGAGGCTAACTAGTGAACTTGGTCGAGACCTTAGTAATTCCTGTGCACATGCTCACTCACATCGGAATCTGTTGATATGAGTGCTGTAGCAGGCAAATCATTTTTCAAAATGTCGCTCACATTAGAAATTCAAAGCACTATAAATCAGCCATTATTTAAGATAAAGAAAAAACAAAAAATGCTCCGGAATCTTTGTATCAAGGTCAAATACAGAAAAAAAAATATTCATTTTTAAATTTTTTGCACCACATTCTAAATTAAAAAAAAAAATCCTTTCTGCAACAGTGTTGCCTTCTTTCTGACACATACATATAAATATGTTCATTTTTCTATTCATAAGAGATAAAATCTATATTAAGTATGCATGGGTGCAAGATCTCAGGACTGATTTCAGCCCTGGGGAGATTCTTGACTGATAGGAAATTCTATTCCCTATACTTAAATGATAGCGATTTTACTAGCAAAAACTTTTAATCACTTTCTTCTATCATAACAAATTTTTAACCATAATACAAAACAGAAATAGTTTAGCCTACTTTCATTTTGTTATACCTAATACTCTGAAAATTTTTCAGTCTTGGATTTGCTTTTTTGATCCATGTACGTATGTTAACTGTATTTCCTAAAGTTTTTCCTTTGCAGTTTCAGGAGGGTGTTGCATCCCACCAATAGCACGTTTCTTGCACCTCATCCAAAAAAATTCCATCCTACTTGTATCTCGGTAAAAAAATAGCATTTTTTCCTCCTTGAATTAAAAATAAATTGCTTGCATAGTAAAAGCTGCCTGAATGTTGTCTTGAAAGGTTTTAAAATTCAAAAAAGTGTATTTAAGAATCTGAAAAGTGCTCTTAAGAATCCAAAATATGCCCTTTTTAAAATGTCTTCTCAGTAGCAGCACCCTGCGCCCCCCCCCTTTTTTTTAAACCTAGGGGAAACTGGTTTTTCCATACTTATTTTCATTAAAGTTGAGTTGTAGGCCATGTTTTGTTTAATGAAAATTGAAAATGTTTCTTTTAGGTTACTGAAATTTTTTTGTCTTGTTCAGTTATAAGTTTACTTAATATAATGTTTAATGTAAAACAGTTTTTTCCTTAAAGAGTGCATCAAATATAAACCCAAATTTGCAAATAAAATAAATCTTAATAAATTTGCAGAACTGTTGTGAATGAAGGAGTAAAAACAATTTTTTTAAAAATGCAGTGCTGGTAACATAAATTGCCACCAGGGTAATAAGGGTGCTTAATTTTTAATTTGGAATGCAATTTAATTACAACTATTGGAATTTAAACTTAAAATATTTACACTAGTTTGTATCTGAATAAGCAAAAACTTTCTTCTGGGCTTTTGAATAAATTGGTGTTGTCTTTTCTAGAGCAAGGAACTTTTAAAAAAGATCACAATTCTCAAAAAGTGCACTCTTGTACCTTTTTAGAAAAAAAAAAACATTAACTGGTTTATATAGGGATTTACTTTTATCAGTAAAATTTTGCGATAATCCCACTAACTTACAAATATAGTTACTTTCCTTCCAACTGTTGTCTAATTTTGTAACTTATTTTTTCGTAACAGGCTGGTAAAATTCTTGATTTTCTCATGTCCTATTGCAGGGTTCCCAGCGTCATGTAAAGTCATGGAATTTCAAAGTAGTCATGGAAAGTCAAGGAAATTTCAAAATATATAGGAAAAGTCAGGGAATTTACAAATATTTTGTAAAGTCTTGGAGAAAAAAGGAAAAATGACGGAAAATTCATCAAATAGTCTCAGAAAAAAAATAGCTAAGTTTGAAAAAGGATTGCAAAAATAAGTTGCAAATTTCGTTATGCCCGTATGGTCAGGGAAGGTCAGATTATTTTTTGAGATTTGGTCATGGAAAGTCGGGGAATTTGCCCGTCATGTTTTGCTGGGAACCCTGTATTGACAAATTTCTTTACAGTTCTTCACAACTAAATGGTGAAAATTATAATTTATTTCCTGTAATCAGTTGATGTATTTTGAGATTCTTTTTACAAATCCCTCCGGTGATTTGTAAAAAGAAATGAATTAGAAGGGCATGTCAAAAATGGAAGTAAGGGCCACAGAGTGCATAAAATAATTAAGACTCAAAGTGCATAAAGTAGTTAAAGGGCCACCGGGCACTGTGCCCTGCCATAGGGGAGACCGGGGGAATGGCGACACCTTAAGGGAATTTAAATTTTTTCACCTCGAAAAAACATTTATTTTTTAATAGTAAAAATTCTAAAGCTGAAATCATATCTTTAGTATCTGTATAAATTTAACCGTAATCATAATTGTAAAGTAAGCATACATAAAAAAATATTTTTTAAACCTCTGCACAGTGGCGGGATTACCCAGGACACTGGGGTCATTCCGCCACTGTACCGGGGTAATGACGCCACTCTTTAATGACCTAGTACATGCATCAAATGGATACTAGGAAACACACAACCTACTGAAAATAGTTAGAAAGCAATGTAATTGAGCAGAACAATGGTTAAGCTTACAATTTACTTCATATTGCAAAAGTCACTCTGCTGAATCGGCTCCACTACATTAAAATGAGGCCATTTCTCACCCGATTTGCATGGCGGCGGCATTACACCGAGAGGACAATATGGCGGAAATCCCCAAGCAAAGCCGAAAAAAAAACCGAACTTGTTCAACACATTGCATCAAAATGTCGGCGAATGCATGTAGCTTACGGGTCATATCTTAAATACATAATGTTACAATGAAAGGTGCTTATCTCTACTCATTTGAAGCTCCAAAATAATAAGCAATTAGATGAAAACTACATTTTTCACTAGAACAAACGAACGACGTACAGCAAAGTCACTCTCATTTTAGGCACTCTTTATGTTGTTGGCCGCTATAGTGCAGACACATTCACTATCTCAAACTGCCCTTAGTTTTTAAACTAGGTGGGGTGGCGGCATAACCCGGGTTGGCGGCATTCTCCCGGTCTCCCCTACTGTCCAAGAGTCGACACTATGAATGTACCTAATTTTTTTAATTTTTTTTTTCAGATTCTCTTTTTCTCTGCCTTTGGTGGCAAAGATGTACCTAGTGCAACTAGGAAGATAATGTCAATGCTAATGAGCAATGCATTAGCAATCAACTACAATTGGGTAGGAACCCCAAAAAAGAGGTCATTCCAGGAATACAAGCAAGTCATTGAGCTTGTTGCAGGTTTGTATGTGTACCTGAAACTTCTTGAAATAAGTATTAATTTTTTAAAACTGAATTCTAAAAGTTTGGTTTAAAACACATTAAGAAATGCATTAGAACTGGTTTAGCAGCTTTTTAATTTTATTGTGCAACTTCGGAAAGTTGAGGTGGAAGTCTGAATTACAGTAACCTTGGAATATGACTAATAAATCACTTTAAATGTCAACTTTCACTCTGATTAGGTTCCCTTCCCTTTTAATCAAAGTTGGACTTAAAATGATTTTGTGATAATTGCTGAAGGGAACATTACATAACTTTTTCTCTCTTTTTAGAGAACTGCGTTTGATAGTTTGTAGCTATTACAAAATATTAATATAAAAATAAAAGCAATTTCTGTTATAGTCCTAAGAGCAGGTTTTTGGGAGGATGCAAGTTTGAAAATTCAGTCAGTGTTGTTATTGATTGTTAGAGAAGGCTTGCAGTAATAATTTTGAATGATTAAATATTTAACTCTCAGCGTATCTAGCATACATTATCACTAGACTGAAATTTTCTCAATTTCAATTCCTAAATACTGAATGGTACAGAATATTTTGACAACTTGTCTTTAAGTATAAGTGAAATTAATTTAAATTTTCTTGTTAAATAATGGTGACCCAATCATTTCAAAATTTAATTAACAGAATTACTTTCATTCTGTAATATGCAAGGGGGTTAAATATGCTGCCCACTGTATTACGTGCATGAGTACTTTTTACATCCATTTAAAATAAAAAAAAAAATTGCTTCTGAAATAAACTTTTTAAAATCCTATCCTACCAAAATTGTAATTTATATTGCTCGTTCATTTGCAGATATTTGAATAATATGTTGGATTCCTTTTATTTTCTAGGTTCAGTAAGACACAGCAAGCTCTATGAAAATGCTCCTATTAATGTTATAGATAAAGAGATAGCCAAATGGCTAAGATATGCATCTGATCGCGAATTTGGATCAAGAAGTAGGAGAGAGATTTGTGCCATTAATATTAATTCTGTAGATAATGAAAAATATAATAAAATAGATTAAATCTGCATTTTTTGTTTTGTAGTTATAAAGTTTGTTTTTTTTTTCCCTCATGTATATTGATGCATTCATTACAGAGGACAAAGTCAGACCAATGGAGGTGTTTACAAGAAATTTCAGTTGAAATAAATGTAAGTGAATTTTAAAAAGAAGAAAAATCTTTAAATATAAATGAACGCTCTTAAGTTTTCTGTGCCCTTCCAAGAAAAATTCAACATTACTAGTAAAATATTTTTCTGAAATGATTTTCAGATTCATTTGTTAAGGGTGTATTCGGAAAAATATTTTTCCACCCTCAACAGCTCGAAATTTTCTGAGACATTCTCATACTCATTTTTAAAAGTAAAACATGAAACTTGCTGGGGTGACTTTTGAAGAGTTGTATAAGGTGCTCCGTGATTTCATTTTTCTCTCAATTAATTAGAATTTGATTTTTAAGCAATTATTTTCTCAGTATGACCATTTTTTTCATCCCCAGATCACCCGCTTCCGGAAATTTCGGTTAAACGCTTATTTTGACAGCATTTTTTACAATATTTTCTGCATTTATCAAGAAATCGAGAAGCACGGCACATTATGTAGTTTAATAAGAGAATTTCACAGTTTGATGCGTTTGAGAGCAAAAATGAATCAGAAAATAAGCAGTTTGGATCGGAATACACCCTTAAAAGCTGTTCTCAAATCCAAAAGAGCTACATTTTGACACATTTATTCATTTGTGTTAAGATATGCATAGAATTGGCAAGTGTTTTTACTCAAACTATGTAATTATGGCTTTTTTAGTTTTTTGATAAAAGCAGATCTTTCAGAAAACTGCGTTTTGAGCTAAATTTCTGAAGCATCACTGTAAGAAAGGTAAAAAGCTTGCCATCATGTGATACATCATGCACTCTAATGACTTGATAAGTAATTTATGTATCAAAATAAAGAAATTTTAGATTCAAAATCTCTTGTCGGATTTTCAAGAGGAGCTCATTTTTCAAAAAAATTGAATTCTGTGTAGTCTGTCCCCCCCCCCCCTCCCCCAAGTTTAGAGTGGTTACATGAAAATTGCAATAAAAATAAATGCAATTTTGCATGTGAATTTTAGTGGCATATAATTTAACTACCCTGGGCTTTGCTTTGAAGAAAATAAATTTTTCAACGGTCTTGTTTTTTGCATGTTTTTATATACATGTAAAAATTATAATCAGAATCTTGTGAATTAGAAACATGCGTTCAAGACCTTCAGTCTTGGAGAGATTTTCGACTGATACAGGGTTTCTAGTAACATAAAAGTCAGGAGTAATTTCAAAGTAGTTGGGGGGGGGGGGGGAATGAAATGACACAAAATTCAGTAAAGGGTCTTGAGACCTGTGAAAATCTTAATGTAAGAATTGAGAAAAAAAAAAGTCATTCGAAGCACAATTGCAAAAAAATCCCCAATTTTGTTAAAGGATTGCAGAAATACATGAGATTCATTGTATTGGTGTTTGGTCATGGGATTTTTTGGGGATTTTGGTCAAGGAAATTGCCAGATGGGCTTTGCTGAGAACACTGCAATAGTAAATTATACTTTATTTGTACAAACAGTAACATATAAAAGGGTAAAGTCTTGAATGAAAAATGACACGAAATTTATCGAAAAAATGAAAAATGGCATAAGTCACCAAATAGTCTCGGTAAAAAAATCGCTAATTTTGACAGAGGATTGCAAAAATAAGTAACAAATTTCGTTATATGCCCATTTAGTCAGGGAATGTTTTTAGATTTGGTCATGGAAAGTCAAGGAATTTGCCAGTCATGTTTTGCTGGGAACCCTGTATAAGCAAAAGCTTTTTGTAACTCTTATTATAAAAGATCTAAATTTAAGCATAATGCAAGAAAATGGTATTTTTTACCCCCCCCCCCCTCTACCATTGGGCTTTAGCTAATGTTCGGAAAAGTCTTGTCTTAGATGGAGTTGCTTACATTTAAATTTTTGTATTGAATTCCTATGAGATTTTTCATACATATGTTTGTATATATACAGTTACTATAAATGATGACCGAATTACGAAATTTTATTTTCAAAACAATTGCATCTAACCAGTGATATATGAAGATAAATAACATTTTATAGATTTTTTTTTTTTTTTTTTTTTTTTTTTTTTTTTTTTTTTTTTTTTTTTTCAGTTACTAATGTTCAATGTACAAGCCTTTCATAACATGACAAACGCATAATCTGAAAGTTCGTTCCACACCTTTGGCAGTTAAATTACATTAAGGTAGTTCATAACGTAGCCCTGAAGCACCGTAAAATAAACACTGTGCATAATGATAATAAACTTACAAATGAAAAGACACTCGAAAGGTAAGAGGATGTTGTATTATGAAATTCAAAACATTAAATATGTTTTCTGAAGAGCTTTAAATTTGATTTCCAAACTTTCAAAACGCTTTTTGCATTGGTTAGCCGCGATCGATCTGTACAGACTTTGGTTGTGCACATTTTTTTTTTTTAATTAGGATGCTTTTATTTTCGGAACCGGTTTCGAAAGTGGAAGTATTCTCATTTAAAAAAAAAAAAAACCTGCAAAGAAAATCGAAAGGGTAAAAAACGGCCTTCGTACAGATCGACCTCAGCTACCTCAGAGCAAAATAATGCAAGCGAGCTATCTTAATTTTTTTCCATAGGATTAACATGGAGCATGTGTTTTCACCTTACTGAGGTAGCCCCTTAAGTTGTAGGTTCTGAATTTAATTTTCTGTCAGTTATTTAAAAAAAAGAAAAATATCAATTTTTTAAATGAAATCTGTTTTCTAGATATAAATTGGCTAATTTATGAATTTTAAGACTGTTTCTTTGCACAGAACAAAATCTCAAATTTGCTGAAGAACTTTTGAATTCAGTAATTTTAGTTTGCAATAAATTACTTGAAAAGTTTGATATTCTTATTTATTTATTTTTTTAACGTTAATTTACAAGTAATGTAGCTCTCCTGTGAAGTGAAAGTATAAATTTGATTTTGAGACATGTATATTGAAAAATAATTTTTTAAATTCAAATTAGTGGTTTTTTTAAAAATTAACAAATTTTGACAATTTTCAAAACTTTTCTAGTTTTATTGACCAGAAGATCAAAATGTAGCAAAGAAAGCTTTAAATGAATAAAGAAATTGATATAAAAATTAATGATAAAGAATTTGGAAAAAAAATTGTGCCTTCTAAATAAAACAGACACAGAGAATATAAAGTAATTGAAGTTAATTACTACTTCCATAAATTGAAAGGGTGAGTGCAAAGGAATAACATAGCTGACGTACATGTACACAAGTACGTAATTTTGGAGAAATGTTCATTTAATTGTAGTTCTAGTTGGTGAGAGTTTATCCTATACATTTCAAAGAAAAATACAGATTGATTTATTAGTTATCGAACTATCTTATTTCCTTATCGTTTTTCCAGTCGCCCATTCAGTGCAACATTTAACTATGAAAAGAAATTCTTCAATCCTTTTAACTTTACTCAATGAAACTTCATTTCGCCATAAAATCGGTTTAGAGAAAATAAAGAAACATTTTAAGAATCTGAAACTTAATCCTGTTATAAATCTGCTAAAAAGTTTTTGTATAGAACTAGGATAAATTATTTTCATTTTATATAACAGGAGAATGCACGCTGTAATTAAATTTGTTATAAGCGATGAATTTTTTTGTTTTCTATACTATATACTATCTAAATCGAAAATATTTACAGACATGCGTATAAATGTCTAGAATGGCACGCTATTGATGATATAGACCAGATCAGTTTCAACCACGTGATCAACAGCCCTCCCTTTTTATTCAACCAATCACAATCTACCAAATTTGAGGCGTAAACAAAACGCCCAATGGTTGCTAAGGTAGTTGCTAGGGTGTGACGTCAGTTGAAACTGATCTGTACGAAATATTGTATCGTTTTGTTTGCTTTTGTGTGCCAATGAAATCGGAATTCATGCGTATTTGTATCGAATACGTATCGATTCTATCGCCAATGTGTCCATGTCTAGCGGCAAATTGATAACCTGTTATCGTATCGCCAAAGGTATAAGAGAAAAGGGCAGAATCTACACAGTTATGTTACGATTAACTGTTATCAAAATAACTACCTCTTGCGTTTTTCGGAAGGTATCTTTCTTTTATCAATCTGTCAGTTCTGTGTTTGCTGGGTACGTGTTTCTTTTTTAAAATATTTATATATAAAGTATTAATATAAGTATTCATTATAAGAGTAATAATATATTCAAGAAATTGAAAACAAAAAAAAAACTAAATTTATCAATAATTTATGGTAATTTTTTTTTCAGTTTTACTGCATAAGTTCAGTAAGATAATACTTTCTTATACAGTTTCGGTCCTATAACTGAAAAAACTTTCAAAGACTAGCATGTAAAATTAAAAAAAAAAAATGTTTTTCTGTAATCAAAATTCACCTAGTCATTCAATGTTGAATTTTGGGAATTTTAGTAAACAATAAATCCGAAATGGTGTATGTTTGGAGTGCAATTTAAATTAAACCTTCATCAGTTCAAACATATACAAAATGAGTTTTTACTTATTTTGTATATGTTTGAAATTGTTTATTTGTTATGTTTAATGTTGCCTAAATTTTAATGTTGCACAGTATTAGGCAAATAGGACTCCCAAATGGTCCGCCAACTGTATACCAATAAATTTTAACAGAAAATTTTATGGTGGGTTTGCGCTAGAATTAACTTTCAAAGGTGATTTCGGGGCGATTTGTAAGAAAAATCTAAAGAAAATTTTTCTAAAAAAATATTGGTATTCAGTTGGCGGATCATTTGGGAGCCCTGGGCAAATTTAAACACAAAATAATAATTACTGTACATACTCGTGTATAAGTTAAAGAATTTTAGGCAAAATTTGGGAGTTGAAAATGAGGGGGGGGGGAGGGGGGTCGACTTATACACGAGTTAGTAAAAAATAATTTTTCACAGGTAATCGGCGAATGGGCAAGTCTTTTAAATAATCACATATGGGTCTAGGCTGAAGAGAGAAATAAAATTGAACGATGGTCATTTCCCTGTGATTGACAAAAAAGCTCAAAAATAATGTCCCTGTAATTATTCTGCACCCATTTTCTCTTGGGATAGAATTCTCTTTAATACAAGGACATTCAATCCAACATTTTAATCCCCTTTTAAAAAGAGTTCAACTTGAGAATGCTTTTAGATATCTCTTGTAAATGTCCTACAATATAAAGAAGTACTAAATTTTAGCAGTCTAAGAAGTTGTTTATTCTTGTAAAAGTATCATAATATGTGAATATGTTTCAAAATATTTCAGCTTCTTCGGTTTTACATAATTATACAGTTTTAAAATGTTTAATTTATTTTTTTCTAATTCTCATTAGAAACGTAGAAAAAAAAAGTTTGCTAATTCAATGAAAATTTATTTTTTAATTACAAATCATTTTTCAACATATTACTAGAAATGTGTCGACTTATACACGAGTATACGATATTATTATATTTTATTTTATTTTTCATGACAAATGCATGAGTAAATTTTCCCAAATATATTACTTATGGGACCAGGACACTCTGTAAAATGTTAATTTTCATAACTCAGAAATTCATTTTTCTCGAAGGTAATCACAAAACTAATACTTATCTCATTTTAAACCTTTTTTAAAATTAGAATAATACATCTAAAACTAACACTTTAAAAATTAGCTATTGATCAATAAATGGAAGATATGCTGTAATGTTATGGTTGCTGTGCTCCCAATATAAGTCTTAGATTTTAACAAAAATGATGATTGATTTTGAAATGTATATTTTTTTCCACTTAAATGGGGGATAAGTGTAAAGTGTTTTTTTTCCCATGTGGCTTTTAATTAAATACTTAAAAGATTTGAAAGGAATATTAAATATTATTAAGTGTGATTCATCACATGCAACTATAAAAAAAAATTAAAGCATTTTTAACCACTTTAGAAACTTCAGAAAATATCGCACAATCATACTACATTGTGTCTTTTGCTTACAGTAACTGCAGTTTTACAGCAGTTACTATATCATAATCATACTTACAAAAATTAAGACCTGTAAAGTTCTCCAGTAACTGCAGTTATACTACAGATACATCACCAAATATTCTTCTGAATTAATGACTGTAAAATCACTTCAAATTCACTGCCGTTTTATTGCAGACGTAAAGTCTTGCATATTTTAAATTTTGGGTTGAAAAAATACTTGACAATAACTCCAAAATAACTGAAATGTTTTTGCTGTTGAGATTGCACAACAAAAAAAACTACAGTTGACCGTAGAAAAACTTAAAAAATACTCCATTTCTGTAAAAAAACTGCAGTTCATTTTTAGCTGGGATGTACTTGATTCCACCAGAAGATACTTAATTGCATAGTGATGTAAATTTCCATCACCTTTTTATTTAATTTTTAATACATAAATTAAGTTCTTACAACCACTATATTTATATCGAAATATTAATCCTCTAAAAATTACAAAAATATGCTACTAAATAAAGTTAAAAATCTATCTTAAGATTTCTGGTGTCTAATCCTTAATATAAAAATAAAAAACACAATTCTAAAAGAATAATTCATGCAATTAAGGGTTAATTCAACTTGCTTTCATCGATCCACAAAACATTAGACCACTCAACACCTGTCCACTATTTCGTTTTACGAATGCAAGTCTAGCCATCCTATCCTTAGCAGATATCAAAAGATTTTTTGCTGGTCTTCGGCCATGTAAACGAGGTTTAGGCTTCGTTTGACAGTTTCAACGTGTATGTCTATGCCGTAATTTTCTTTCGGTTAATTTTTTATTACTACACCCGACTTACGACAATCGCTTGTAGATAGCTTTTTTATAATACGGTCAAAGCTGCAAGTTGTTTTTTCGGACGGCCACTTCGAGGCTTATTTTCGATAGATTTTCGTTTATTAAAAACTTTATTCCGTGTACTAACAAGCTGACGAGACACGTTAAAAAAACAACTTCTGCTAGCTTCCTTCCTTGCCTAAGTGCATTTACAACGGCTTTTGTAAAATCACTAGAGTATTCTTTTCGTTTCGGCGTTTAAAAATAATCACAATAAGTAAAAATAAACACTAATCGACGCTATAGAGCAACTGTCGCCTTCAACAACTAAATGCAAAGTAATTGTCAAAATACACTGCTCAAAACAATTAAAGGATATTGCAGTTTTAGGTGGATTTTGTATCTGGTAAACTGTTTAGCTGATTGATACATGGTCGACAGACATTATATGAGAATAAATTACACATGTTTGGCAGAAAAAAATGCATTTTATTGCGCATTTGTGTACAAAGGAAAAAAACACAATTTGTGCATATGAGAAAAAAAGAATAAGAAAAGGTGTTTTCTTCAAAGAAAATCATTTTCAGTAGGGGGTATGGTTTCCACGGGCGGCCAGCAACGTTGAACACCTTTGAGGCATGGACTCAATGAGGCTATTAATGACGAGTTGGGGTATTCTGCCCCACTCTTCCAGAAGAGCTCTTTCCAGTTCTTGGAGAGTTTATGGGGGTTGTTGGCGGCCAGAAACTCGTCTTCCTAGAGCGTCGCAAACGTGCTCGATTGGATTCATGTCTGGAGAACACGCTGGCCATTCCATTCGAACGATTCCTTCCTCGAAAAGGAAATCCTCCACCAGGTTTGCACGATGTGGCCTGCAGTTATCGTCCATTAAAATGAAGTTATCTCCGATTGCTGCAGCGTAAGGGACTACAATATGTCTGAGGATCTCATACCTATATCGGCGACCAGTCAGAGCTCCATCTCGAATGATGTAGAGGTCAGTGCGCCCGTCAATGGAGATGCCACCATACACCAACACTCCTCCACCGCCAAATCTGACACTTTCGTGCACGAACGCAGGATTATTTCTACTGCCACGGTCCCTTCAGATGAAAATACGCCTATTATCCGGATGCACAGAAAAACGGGACTCGTCAGAAAACAGAATATTGCTCCATTCATTTCTCCTCCAGTTGACATGCTCGGTTGCCCACTCCCTGCGGTCGCGACGATGCCTTGATGTTAATCTAACACATACCATCGGTTGGCGAGCATACAGACTTACAGCATGGAGCCGGTTTCGGACAGTCTGAGTTGAAATCGTGGTGCCTGTAGCCGAGCGAAGGTGTTGTTGGAGAAGAGTAGCGTTCACGGTTCGGTGTCTACGAGCTGTTAACGCTAAATACCGATCTTCATTGGGCGTTGTTGCCCGTCTACGACCTTGCCCTGGTCTTCGGCCTGCACATCCACTCTCCAAAAAACGGTTCCAGATCCTGGAAATGACACTTTGTGACACTCCAATGGGTTGCGCTACTTCGGCTTGAGTTTGGCCCCCTTCTAACCTACCAACAATTCTCAAAGCTTCTGAATCTGTCAAATGACTTCGCTGAGACATCGTACTCATCGAAACAAAGCAATCACTGAATGCCGATCATCCTTGTCTTCATTCTCTTTTATCCAGTTGAAAGTCGAATTTCATTCGCTGCCGCTGAAGCGACGTTTTTGACGTCGAACTCAAAATTTGCATACTCCACAGTTTGAAAACCAGAAAAATTTGCATTTGTGATTCTCTTCTTCTATTTTCGGCAAAAAAAATTTCGTTTATATCTTTATTTTATATAAAACTTCAAATATCCTTTAATTATTTTGAGCAGTGTACTTTTGAGCTTAGGAGAAGTAGTCCAGTCAAATTAGGTCAAAAAGGGGCCTAAAGTGGAAAATTCTGGTTTATTGGATTTTAGTGTCTCACTTTATGTTTGCGGGGGTGCTGAAAACGAATATGAAGTTGTCCAACAAAATTGCTCTCGGCAAATATGAAAAATCGTGAAAAAAACCACTAAAAATCGCAGATTTTTCGAGTTTTTTGCTTATAACTTGCAAAGTAAACTTTTTACGCAAAAGTTGACAATATATTAAAATACAGACGAGAAAATTACCTAAAATTCATGTTTTTGTCATTTTTATTGTTCGACATATGGCTTCCGTAGAGGCATTGAAAAATCGGCGAAAACCAGTAATTTTTGAAAATCGCAAAACAGATATTCTTACCCTTTCCGTTCATAACACTAAAAGTAAGCATTCCATTGTAAACATTTGCTGACGTACTCACTTATTATTAGCTAATATATTATTGTGATGTAGGTATACTGTGTGGTATACCTCGAAAATCCGACATTCAGAGATCCGGCAACTTAAAAATCGCCCCCCCCCCCTTTTTTTTTCACTTCAAGCTTACCAGAAGAGCAAAAATAGCAGTTATTTTCGAATTAAAAACCGAGGTAAAAACGATGCATTAGCGGACAGCGAGATTGCTTATGCTATGCTAAATAGAAACCTCGATAACACTGGTAGCAGCTCAGAGGAACGAGGACGAGGACCTATCAAAAGATAAGTTCTTACCGAAAAAATGCATAATTTTGACCGGAAAATTAACTTAATCTTCAAAGAAACAAGATTGTATTTCCGAAATCGATATTCGTCACTTGTGTAAAATCCAAGAAAGAAGATAGTTACTTGACATTGATGCTTGAGAAATTACATGAGAAGAAATGACAGCACTACTTATCAGATTTTTTTTAACATACAAAATATCAATTAAAGTAAGTTTTTTAAACATTCAATTTTCTCTTTTTCTCACGTCAATATCATTTGGGTATGTATTAAATAACGAATAAATGTCACTATCAAGGAAATCGTAAGTACTTTTGATATTGTTTTCCGAAATCTGTAATTTTCAAAAATCAATTACAAATTTGCAGTAGCTGACATTCACACAAAACAGTTACGAGAGGATGCGGATACATTTATTGTCACCACAGCAAGGGACATTGTACAACAACATAACTGAGTAGTTATTGTGGGTGAAGGCGTCGATTTGCTAGTTATCACGATTTGTCGCTGTAGGGGTGTACATTCAAATGTATACTTTCTAAAGCTATGCAAAGGGAAAGTTTCACCACTCATTTTTTCTTCTGACTGCAAAATTGATTAATCGATTGCTAACAACGTATTATTTTTGCATGCCATGGGAGGCTGTGATACTACTTTAGCCTTGTTCAAAGTAGGAAAGGTGAGGTTTCTTCGGACTCTCAAGAAAAACTCTACATTAACTAATACTATTGAGGTTTTTAAAGACCTTATGGCAGATGCTGATGCAGTTACTGATGCTGTTAATCGTTTTTTGGTCTCATTGTATAAATTTGCTGACAAGGAAGCCACGTTATTAACCAAATTGAGGTATTTATGTTACCTTAGGTCTGCATACAAGACATCAATCCATTTAGCGTTCTTACCTCCTACTGAGTCTGCAGCTCAGCAACATTCCTTAGGGTATATTTTCAAGTTCAAGAATGGTTTGAGAATGAAAAAGATCCTGAACAATGGGGTTGGAAGAAAATGAAAAATGGTTTGGAGCCAGTAACCACACTACAGCCACCAGCACCTCATGCCGTTTTGAAACTCATTTCTTGCAAATGCTAGAAGACCTGCCAGAAAAACTGTGGATGCAAAAAATGCATGCCTCAAGTGCTCCAATATGTGTGTAAACTGCGAAAGCAGTTGCAATAACACGCCTCTTACTGAAATCCAGGAAGACGAGGATGATCCGGAATTCCCTGAAGTACTTGAAGGTAAATATGTATAAATAATTCAAATAATTCTATTTCACCTTTACTTTTTCACTAACTTTTTTATTTTTGTGATCAAAATATTTATCTTAATACAGTGGTATAACTACTTAAGTGTCAAACAATTAGAAATAAATCCTAAATTATTTTTTTAAGCGGTGGTTCGTAAAATAATAGGCTAATATGTTTTCTAAATTGAGGTCCAAGAGTAACCTATTCATGACTTCAGTTGTAAAAGAGGGGTAACAAAAGAAAGACGTAAAAATCGTGTTATGATAAAATGTTGCATGAATCATTGCTTACTTAATTATAATTAGTTCTACGGTTTTTAAAAATACTACGTGCACCAGAGCTGCTCAGAAGCCTAAGCTATGACCCTTGAGTGTTTGCAGCCTTCGCCTACGGCTGGGGAAGCAATCTTCTCCCTCGGGGCGAAAACGGCTCTTTCGCGCCCAGGTGCTTAAATAAATATTGTATTTCATTTTTTTAGGTGTAGAAGAATTGAAAGGCATGCCTGCAATCATGCAACCTTTGGCCAAGAGGGATCGGTTTGACTAATGAGTGTCCTTTCAAGTCAATAATCATTTAATAATAAGTGTTGTATAAAAAAAAATACTTACCTACCTATTTTATTATACTGTATAACATTAAACACTAACTGATCATTAATCACTTTTTATCTTTTTGTTGTATCTATAAAACCTAACATTTACGTTTCACATATCTGCACAGACGTCTAATGATGCATTTTGTATGTTTTCAATAAAGAGGCAGCTGAATACTTCGTGCATTCGTCATTGTTTTTCTCATAACTATTCGAGGTCCAAAAAAATTACTTGCACATAAATTGTAGAGAATTGTATCAATTTTGGAAATACAGTCTTGTTTTTTGAAGATGGTGTTAATTTTCCGGTCAAATGTATGCATTTTTTGGTGAGACCTTATCTTCTGCCAGATCCTTACCTCGTTCCTCTGAGCTGCTACCAGCGTTATCGAGGGCTCCATTTCGCACAACGCCAGCGATATCGCTGTCAGCTAATGCATGTTTTTTATCTCGGTTTTTAATTCGAAAATAATTGCTATTTTTATTTTTGCCGTAAGTTGGAAGTGAAAAAAAATTGAGGGTGGGGGGGGGGAAATAACTTTGATGCCGGATTTTTTAAGTTGCCGGATCTCTGAATGCCGGATTTTCGAGGTGACACTGTATACCTACATCATAAAAATATATAACATAATAATAAGTGAGTACGTTTGCAAATGTTTACAGTGAAATGCTTACTTTTAGTGTTATGAACGGAAAGGGTAAGAATATCTGTTTTGCGATTTTCAAAAATTACTGGTTTTCGCCTTTTATTCAACGCCTCTACGGAAGCCGTATATCGTACAAAAAAATTTATAAGAACATGAATTATAGGTAATTTTCTCGTCTGTATTTTAATATATGGTTATCTTTTGCGTAAAAAGCATACTTCGCAAGTTATAAGCTAAAAACCAAAAAAATCTGCGATTTTTAGTGGTTTTTTCACGATTTTCCATTTTTGCCGAGAGAAATTTTGTTGGACAACTTCAGATTCGTATTCAGCAGCCCCGAAAACATAAAGTAAGACACTAAAACAATTACACCAGAATTTTCCACTTCAAACTCTAATTTGACTGGACTAAAGTGATATTTCTTTGGTGGCGCCGAATGTAAAAAACAAGTTGAAACTTGTTACCTTCGAATAACTGCAGTCATGATGTTCTTAATGATAGGGAATATATTTTCTTTTATATTTTTATATTAAACTAAATAAGAGCAAATATAATAATGTCAAAATATTTTTGAGGGCTACAGTATTAAAATTTATAACAGAGATATTATTTCAAGAACACCGTATGTAATTGCAAAAATATATTGATGGACAGTTTTGAATGTTTATCAACATTTACGTACATGCTAATGTTCAATTTTTTTGTAAGTTGAATAAACACATTTCGAGGGAGACATTTAACGTGAAAAGTGAAATAAAATATGTACAAGATACAAAACTCAAATATTATATCGCTCACCTGCAAGAAAAGTAACATAACTACAAAAAAAATTAATTTTGTGTATATTGCACTGACAGGTCTGACTTAGATACTTCTTGCAATAGGAAAAGTGTCGTAGGTGTAGTTGTAAAAGAATAATCAAGATAATCTCTAAATTACACAATGTGTCAATTTGCTACAACACAAGGGGGCAAATTGTGTTTGTGGATAAATTTACCAAATCCTACCTATCCCTTGTACCACTTGATTGGCTTTATGTACACTTTTACAACTGTATCGAGAGCAAAGTAGAATAGTATTATGTTACAGTAACAAAAATGCAAATCTTCTTTTGCCTTCTGTGTGAAATAGAGTAGGTAGGGGAGAAGATATGCAATTTTCATTAATTTTGATTTTTAATGAACACATTGGTCTAAACATATGTGGCGAATATTTAAAACGTTATTTTAGAACCATAGGCACGTGCTACCCTCAATCGATATTCTGTCAAATTATAATTTCGTGAGAAATTGCAATTTAAAAAAAACATTATCCACAATGTAAATGTGGAAAGCTTTGCATCTAGCTTAAACGATGGGGCAAAGCCCCGCATCTTGTGCGTATCTTTGCCCCAAGACGCATGTGTACTTTTATCCCATTCTGCAGTATTTTGCTTAACCGGCTACCTACAAGTTTAAATAAATGCGATCGAGGTAATCTACACGGCATTTAGAAGCTAAGAACTTCCGATCTCCACTGAATTATTAGATTTGTAAAAATTCGAGGTATTGTCAGCTAAACAATAAAGTGAATATTAAAAAATATTAGATCAAAATTCGAAAATTTAAACTTGCTTCACTTTCTTGGCACAGAGTGCTACTGTTTTCAAAATGTTTGAACACACAACTACTACACTTGAAACCAAACTGCGACCTAGCGGTCATGATTGTCGGAATGATGCTTCATATTAAATCAGCCAGTGTGTATCTGTGCCTCGTGCGTATCTTTACCCCCCACATACTCTATAATATTTTTTAATTGTGTTGCTTTTGTAGCGGGTGAGATAATTTTAACCCATTAATGCCGAGTTTCTTTTACACATTTTTAATACGTAGGTACCAGTTGACACCAGTTTTCCAATATTGTAATTTTAACTTATTTGATCTCTCAAATTTTGAGATTAAGTAATATGAAAATTTTCTTACTGAAATACTGGTTTCCATATTTAAAATTTTCGTATTACTTAAATGGCAGATTTTCGCACCAACCGGCATTAATGGGTTAAAAAACTTTCTGGTTCAAAATATGGTTATCCTGTCTCTTAAAAAGACCGTAATGTTGGCAGATATACATTTATGAAGTACATTAATCTCGGCATCATTTGAGTATGGCATAAGTGTTTTTTTTTTTTGAAGTGTTGGGATGTTCTCTAATTATTAGCTTGATGAATAACTCCAACATTTCTATAATATGTAAGACAGGCATTCCAAGAGCTCTAAATGGAAATTTTCTCGTGTGTACCTTAGTAGACTTAATGAAATATGAAGAAGTCGCCGTATATGAAACTTGCATTATCACAAAACAAGACATAATTTCACAAAAAATACACGCAGAAATCAAGAAAATTAACAAATAAATTAAATTTGTACACAGTCTAATAAGAAAGAGATCTTCTGGTCTTTAACTGTACGTGCAGATAAATTTAATCACTGCATTTTACTTGGAAGACCGGATAATATATGACACTATTCGGTAAAATGATCCCTTGCCATTCTCAGTTGCGGGGATTCAAAATTCAAAATTGCGCTATTTTTTTACACTCTGGCATTCTATTTTCAATTTTGATTACTTATCTTTTTGCTCTCATCCCGCCCAAGCGTTTGGCATCGGGTATAGTTCACATTCTTGTCATTTGGCGAAGATCGCAGCTTTTTTATAATTTCTGCGACCGACTTATTAATCGGTGGCTTTTTTGTAACTTTTATGTTTTTCTGTCTGCTGGTAGATATTTTATATGGGAAAAGCGAATAGAGAATTTTTCTTGCAGTGACATTTTTAAAAATATTGCGCGAATCGCGAAATTCTGCCGTTCTAACACGAACCCTGTAATTATTTAAATTCCTATCTTTTTTAAGGGAACTCGGTACCCCTTGAATTTTTTTTCAGTATTTTATAGCACCATTATGACATATTACTAAAAGGTTTTATAAAGGAAAAGGAGTTAACCCTTTAAACGGCCGTGGTAATATACTTACCACTTAAGGGTGTTCTCAAATCCAAAAGGGCAACTTTCTGACATAAATTTATTTTTGATCGGAAATGGATAAAACTAGCAGTTGCTGTTGTTCAGAAACTATGTCATCGAGCTGTTTTTTCCGTTTTTTTTTGCAAACGCTATAGATCTTTCAGAAAGCAAATTTTACTACAAGAAATCCTTACTACAAGAAAGAAAGCTAAATTACTACAAGAAAAGTGGACGTTTTGAACCGAAGTTCCCGAAGAAAGCAGAAAAACCTGTCAGCGAAGGGCGAAAAATTGTCTTTGTCACGTGATCCAAATCTGTTCTAACTCAATAGGTAATTGATAGATCCAAAAATGGAAAAAACAGTTCGATCCCAAATCGTTTCCATGGCCAGTCTTTCCAATTTTATACCTTTCCGTTAAAAAATAAATTTGTAAATGTGTCAAAACGTTTTGCGCTTGTTGAGCAAAGCAGTTGAGAACTGCCTTAATTTTTATTGAAAACTGATATATTCGCAGCGGAATTTTTAGTAAAATATTTAGTTTTTACAATGCTTGCGATATAAAGAAGCTTTTCATCGCAAACATTGTAAAAACAAATTATTTTACTAAGAATTCCGATGTGAATTGATCAGTTTTCAACAAAAATTACGTGGTAAGTATAGTATCACGGCCCATTAAAGGGTTAATCAAGTAAAAAAACATTTCTTGTAGTAAAATTTTTTTTAAAAGAGAGAAAATTTTAAAGTATCATGGAAGACGGTAGTATTCCGAGTGACGCAGCCTTAAGCCTAAAATCGTATCGTATCGTTAAAATCGTATCGTATCGTATCGTAGAATTCGTAGATGGCGGAACTCATATATACAGCTAACTCGACATAAAAGAAAACGCGAAAAGCCGCCTTTTAATAACTCAGCAGATATAGGTCCTATTGTTCTGAATTTTCTAGAACAGTCTTATATCTGCAGTCTAATCGTATACTGAAATTTTTACATTCCTACGTGCAGTATATTTTGAGATCTAAATAGCCATTTTTAAAGTGAAAACGTTGGTATGATTATCGAGGAAGTTCCTAATTTGAAAATCTCGAAAACGGTTCTAACGATTTTTTTTCAAATTGATATATAATATAAATCTGATTAATACGAGGTGAATAACACTTTTCTTTTTTCTGGGAAAACTCGTTTTATTTTAAAAATCGTTATTTTAAAAAATCGCTTTTTTTACCTTTCTCGTCTGTGATTGGTGAATAGGTTTGACGTCACTTCGTATGTAGGAGGAGTCTTAATCCATCTGCTGTGGGTATAAAATCAGAAGATTTGCAAAGTCATTTTAGGTATTCTAAGTTGAGTTAACAATCTGAATGTAGGCAGTAAATCTTTTTTTTTTAAATATTAAAATTTTAAATGTTAATTATTATGTGTTTTAAAATATTAAATATATTAAATGAAATTTCGATTGATATTATCTTTCTCTTTTGTTATGAAGAAATTATTATTCCGTATTACTGCTTTTTGTCGAAAAAATATTTAGATTCATTTTTAAAAAAGGGGGAAATTTTTTTAATTATATGTATTCAATATAATTGTTATGTATATTTTTTTTTCAATTTTCAAAAAAAATTATTTTTAATTTCTTGTTAATGATCTTAGCTCGCGATTTTCGACTTGCGACTCAACTCTATCATTACTATTGCTTATTGCTTTGGCCGAGGCTTTGGCGCTTTGCATAATTGCAGTTCTTGAAAGCAATTTTTTGAGAAATTCTATAATATTTTTACTTTATTTCTCGTCTTATTTATTTTGTGTAATAATTATATGTTATGTTGTGGTTTTATTTCAGCATCATTGTTTAAATTGCAAAGTTTCATTTGAGGTACGATTTTTTTTTTTTGTTTTTCTATTAATACTTCACTACATGTGTAGTTGTTATTAATAATTTGTCTCGAATGAGGCATAAAAGGCCAACCCTGCCACATGGCAATTAAAGTTTTAAAAGTGGTGATTAAAAAGTCTGTCATCTACCGCCAAATAAAATACAGCTTTTTCATCTCTAGTTACGCTTATTAGTTGATATATATCTCATTATTTTTTAAGCGCCAAATAAAATACAGCTTTTTCATTTCTGGTATACACTTATTAGTTGGTTATATTTTTCAAATTTACTGTGATAGTGCTAAGTTCTATCTTATACTAAACTTTCCTCTGTTGTATATATTTTTTAATAACAATTAATAATTTCTTAGTAACAGTGATAAACTATTTTTGCTGTGTATTTTCTCATTATTTTTTAACTGTACGTTGTGTCTTGCTGGCTCGTAAAATGATAAATCTGACTGCTCTAACCAACTATTAAAAAAATATTTTTGCCAGACCTTATATAGCCTGCAGTATTTTCAAAGATTGCTTAAAAATCCACACACCCTGTGAGGAAACGTACTCACCAGTGGCGAGTATAATGGCTGTGGTTATTCTATTGATAAAAGTTTCAAAACAAGTTATGACTGTTCCAGTGAGGTAAAAAATATTCAAAACAGTGATAAACTATTTTTGCTGTGTATTTTCTCATTATTTTTTAACTGTACGTTGTATCTTGCTCGCTCGTAAAATGAAAAATCTTTGTTTGGTAAGATTTTATGAAAATTCCCCATCCCTGCAGGGGTGCAGAAAATGTTTCTACTCCCGACATTTCCCTCAATCCACATGAAAATTTCCCCAAAATTTTATGGTAAATGCTGTATTACCATAGGTATAGAAAATTTATTTTTCATATATTTCTCGACTTATGTGCAGGGGTGATTCTGAGTGAAATAAAAATTGTGAAATTCACAGCAAATTTGATGAAAGGTTGTAGGAGAGTGGGGGAAGGGGTGGAAATCCACTCCCAGCACTGATTTTTTGCGGCCCTTTGACAAAATTCGCATTGTTTGCGATCTTCGCTTTTTTGCGGTTATTTTGTCCCTTTTAATGAAGTGTGCGATTAATTCGATATCTTCACGATATTTGTGGTTCGTTCGCGGTCTTTTGACAAAATTTTTATGGTTTCTTTGCGATCTTTTGACAAAATTTGCACTTTTTTCGCAATTTTGTGACAAAATTCGCTGTTCTTTCGCGATCTTTTGATGAAATTTGCACTTTTTTCGTGATCTTGTGACGAAATTCAGGGAATTATGAAATTTGCTGTTAAAATAAAAATCAATTTTGTTTCTGCAAAATTTTCCCAGGTGGTTAAAATTTCCCCCGATCCTAGATCACCAGATCGGACATATTCTGCATCCCTGTAAGTAGTAGTATCAATACAAAAACCCTTAACAGATTAAAAGTTTGTGACGCAGCGTCCCGGTAGCAGAAAGTTCGAGACGGGAGACGGGCGTCCCAGATTTTCTTTTCTAGTTTGCAGATTATTTTTCTAATGAACTTTTATTTCGATTTATATTACGTTTAACTCTTTATTACTTAACACAAAAACTTAAGATTGTTATCAGTAAAATTAATAAAATGCACAATAACGTCAAAGGTAAGTGATCGTTTGATTAACGCTTCAATTGAAAATAATTTACCTGCAGATTATTTTCTGCCCCTGGAGTATCTGTTGCAAACACATGGAGAATTTTCTGCTACTGGGCGATTTGCATTATTTATTTTTAAAAAGGAATGCAACGTATTTTATATGTGATAAACAAACCTGTTATCACATTAGAAAAACTTTAAAAAATTTTCTTGATGACAATATATAACTGTAAAGGTCTGTCTCCAGAACTGCATCATGAGTAGGGTGTAAAAAAATCATTATTTTTTTTTAAAAATCTGATTTTTTTTTATTTAAATCTGATTTTTTTTATTTTTTTCCCTGTGTTAAAATATTAAACATGTATCAAGAATTAAGCATTTCAAAAATGAATAACCCTCCATTTACTAACATAATCTATGTTTTTTTGCTATAATTAATAAAATTTTAATTATGTATAGAAATTACAAAAAACTGCCAATTAAAAATTTCTTAAGTAACACACAAAATTATGTGCATTAATATTTTGTAATAATTATGTAAACAAATATTAAATACTGCTTATATTTTAAAGTTATTGATAAATTGCATTTATTTTCAAATTGATGATACAGATTAAATTTTGAGAAAAAAATTTAAAATTTTACAGATTAAACAATTAACTGTTTAATTAAGAACAAAATCTACATTTTTGAAAAAAGGTGATAAATAATAGTTTATGTATATCAAAGTGATCAAAAATTGTAGCAATGTATACAGCAAACTCACACATAATTTATAAGTAGATTACGAAAATTGTATTTTTGAAATTTAAATCGGATTTTTTTCCCCCCACAACATTGAAATATTTGAATAGCTACTAAATATAATGTTTTGAAGTTATTTAACATTTAGTTAGATGTTTTTTAAATGTGTAATACTTTTTTTACAGTTTAATATTATTATAATTAACAATAACAAATATTACATTTTTTACAAGTGATTTAGTGATAATTTCCATTACTGATTATAATGCTTTTTCACACTATTTTAAAATATCAGAAAATATGTGATTTAATCATCCGATTTAAATCAATTGATTAAAATCATTGACACTCTATTGCTATGTTTATTGCATATAAAAGAATGAATAACTTTATTATTAAAAGGAAATTTTAAGTTATATTAGATTTAAATATCATTTTAAAATTAAATGCTTTTTATGTTTGTTAGATAAAAAACCATGCTTTTTACAAACTTACTGTACTTAAATTTTTCATAATACTCAGGAATTACGCTTCAAAACAATTATTTAAAGCTTTGTTTTGTATATTCATAAGTCACAATACCTGTAGAAACTTTCCAAATTATGTTCATCTTAGATTTGAATACTTTTTTATGTCATTTTAAACATTAAAAATTTTTTTGATTTTAATCAATGATTTTTTAAAAACACTTGATTAAAATCATGATTTAAATCTCTGATTTAAATCGTTGACACCCTGATCATGAGTGTTACCTAATTTAGTTCTGATTATTTACATATAGGTAGAGCTACTCATCAGTACATATTCGGTGCATCCCTACAACGCACACAGCAATTTTTTCAATAAGAATTAATTGTAGTTGCTCATTTTGTATGAGACCTTGTTGAAGGACCAATATGGAATTAAAGAACTTCATTTTATAGAAATAAACAGTTTTACTTAACTAAGAAATTCAAACGTTTTGTCTGGTAACACTCATGACTTTGAAGTCCAATGATTCATTTTCAAAGTTTAATATTTTTAATGACACAAAAAAATTAAGCTTGAATATTATTGTATTCTAAAAGATTGGCTATTTTTAAGCTTGTGTATTAACAATAAATTTAATTTCAGTTTTGAATTTTGATTTTTTAAAATGCTGTTTTGGCTAACTTTTTGAAAATGACCAACTTCCTTTAGTTATCCAAAATTTTCAGCATAATAAAATGTGAAATTATGTTGCAGATTTTGTTTATTGGACACTGAAAAATCCTGAGCTTCGTTGATTGTGTGCTGAAATATCACTAATTTTGTTGGTCAGACCTGGAAAATTAAGCACTTTCCATTGATTGGCTACGGAAAAAATCATCAGTTTCACCAGTTTATAGCCAAAAAAAAATCGTTATTTTCGCCAATCTGTCATGTTAAAAAATCACAAACTTTGACAATTGGTGGAAAAATTTACAAATTTTGTCAATTAGTTGCAAATTGTTTCACCAAATTCGACACTTGCCCATGGAAAAAAAATTTTTTTTTCATCAAAAGTTCACACATTTTGTGAATCGTTCATAAGAAAATATTTAAAAATTTCTCTGTCAGTCACAAAAGTAGCGTGAAAGACTATGCATGCCACTTTTATGTGGATTTCCGCTTAAATAAATAAAAAAAATAATTCTCTTTATTTTCTATTTATTTATTCATTTTATTTGTAATTTTATATTATAAAAGCATTATTCCAATTATCTAAGGTGAATTTTGAGTATGGATTTTGTTGGTGGGCTTACTTATGCTGAAGTGGCGGTTAATAGAAGTTCATCAAGAATATGTTATAATTCATCTAACAAGTTTCCACAATTTAAGGCTATTGAAGCAGATAGAAGTAAAGGTAAGTATCTTCCTGCAATATCTCTCCCTAAGTCTTTTCCCACTCATTCATTTTCTAACTCTGCTCATCATTCTGCTCCTGATTCTATTCATTCATCTCGTTCTAAATCTTCTCTTTCACTAACATCTCGTCCTGCATGTATTACTGTTTTTCCTGGTGTAGAGCGCGGGCGGGTTTGCATGTCTGAGAATGTAGCAATGCACAACTTTGTTAGGAATCTTACAATTAAAGGCTCATTAGTGGATAATAAGGTCACGGGTGGCCGTTATGAATGGCTTTTTGCAAGTAGGAGTTATAGATATGGGAAAGGGGGGAGTAGGCTAATTGAGCCATGTGGGACCTTCTCAGAAGTGCAGCATCTGTGTGCAGGAGTTGTTAGGGATTTGCATCTTGCAAAACCTAATGCTTGTCTGTTAGTGTACTATCCAAGAGGGACTTCAGGCCTTAACTTGCATAAGGATGATGAACCTATCCACGCATGTGACCAGGTTATTACATTATGCCATGGTGTTGGAACCACTCTTGTGTTAGCAGACAACAGCAAGCAAGAGGTTGCGCGCGCACGGTTAGAAAGTGGGGATTTTTATGTTTTCAGGGATCAGAGATCGTTTCACCATGGCATTGATGGTGTGGAAAAGACTGGCTATGGTCGATGGGCTTTCACTTTTCGTGTCTTTAAGCAGTCTTCAAAAAGTGTCGGGACTTTTCCAACACCAAAATTGCCGGTCGTCTCTGTGGGCTCTCGTTCTGCTTGCACTGTCGCGCCTGTTCCTGCTTGCCCTTCCGCGCCTGTCCCTGCTTGCCCTTCCGCGCCTGTCCCTGCTTGCCCTTCCGCGCCTGTCCCTGCTTGCCCTTCCGCGCCTGCCCCTGCTTGCCCTTCCGCGCCTGTCCCTGCTTGCCCTGCCGCGCCTGTCCCTGCTTGCCCTTCCGCGCCTGTCCCTGCTTGCCCTGCCGCGCCTGTCCCTGCTTGCCCTTCCGCGCCTGTCTCTGCTTGCCCTGCCGCGCCTGTCCCTGCTTGCCCTGCCGCGCTTGTCCCTGCTTCCCCTGCCGAGCCTGTCCCTGCTTCCCCTGCCGCGCCTGTCCCTGCTTGCCCTGCCGCGCCTGTTCCTGCTTGCACTGTCTTTTCTCCTTCTCATCACACCCACTTGCCTCTTCCACGTCGCACCCTCTTGCCTCTTCCACGTCGCACCCTCTTGCACGTCGCCCCTCTTGCCTCTTCCACGTCGCACCCTCTTGCCTCTTCCACGTCGCCCCCTCTTGCCACTTCCACGTCGCCCCCTCTTGCCTCGCACTGTTTCATTTAGTCCTAATTCTCACACCCAGTTTAGTTATAATTCTTGCACTCATTTAAGTCCTAATTCTCGCACTGTCGCATTTTGTCCAAATTCTCCCACTGTTCGGTTTTGTCCAAATTCTCCCACTGTCTCATGTCTTCCTAATTCTCACAGTCGGTTTCCTCTGCCTTGTAAATTATTTGGTGGAGGTTGGCCACGGAAATCAATTAGAAAAAATTTCATAAAACAAAAAGCACATTTGGTAGATAATGTTCATTGTGTGATTGAAGGCAAAGAACCCATTATTACTTTAAATCCACAAAATGAATTTAAAGTAATAATGGGTAATACAGATCAAAGTGATGATAAATTTCTTGACAGTGCTGGTAAACAGTGTACTCCCATATCTTGCGTTGCAATAACTTATTTCCACAAAAAATGCACAGACACATGGGATTCATCTGATATTGATTTTATTTTACACATCGGTGATCAGTTATATATGACTTCTAAAAACATACTTATTCAAGACAATAAACACACTTTTGATTACCTTACATTTGATGAAGTTTTTAATACAGTTCATTTAGGTGAAGAAACATTTAATTTTTCTGAAAACGCTGATGGAAATACTCTAAAACATATAGAGCAGGGGCTTTCTACAGTTAATAATTTGATTAAATCATTAAATTCTTTTTTTTGAAATAAATAAATTCACAACGGGAATTTTTACATGCAATGAGTATACATTCGCTGTTATGAAATTTAAATCAAAGTATTACTTTTTTGATTCACATAAACGTAACTCTAATGGATATCCAGCATTGGACGGAAAAGGTGCTGCTGTCTTATGTTGCATGAGTACGCTTAAATGTTTAGCTCATCAATTACTAAGCAATTGTTTTTTACTTGATACTAGTGATCATAATTATACAGTAAACAAAATGTCTCCATATATTTTAATGTCTATTTGTGTAACACAGAATCAAACAAGTGTACAAAAAGAACATATAAAAGTAATAGCAACCAAACACCCACAAAATGTAACAAAGACAAAAAAATTATATAAAACTAAAAAACGGCGAAAAAGCAAATTTTTTTCAGAAACAAAAAGGTTAAGAAAATTGAGAATCTACCAGAAATTATATGAGAATTCACAATCAGCAACTAAACGTAAAAAATGTATCATTAAAAAATTCTTAAAAAGGCAGAAAAAGATTAGTTCATTAACACAAAATGAACAGGAAGAAAGGTTACGAAAATTGAGAATCTACAAGAAATCATATAGGAGATCACAAACACAGGCCCAACATCAAAAACTTAAAAAAAAAAAAAAAAAAAAACCTTCACAGACAGCAATCAAACGTCAAAACAGATTGAAAGGTATGAAAAGACGCAAAAATATTTCTTTAGTACGAAAGAATCAGAGTGATATAAATAATGAATTTAGAGCAATCAAAAATTTGTTTAATTTGTCTGAAAATAAAGAATGTTTAATTTTAAGAACTTTGGGAAATAACAGAAATATTGATAGTAGATTACAGGCAGAAAAAGTTGTGAATAAAATATATAATTATCGGGAGAGTTTAATAAATGTATTTTGCAAAACATTTTTATTCTTAAAGGATAAATTAAGATGTAACCAATTAAAAGTTAATCCACTTTCTGATTTAGAGCACAATTTTAATGCATTAGTTGGATATTCTCTCCATACTCCAACATCAGAGAATTTTTTTAATGATTCTTCTTATACTAATCTTTTTACAAATTATAAAACACATTTACAATGTAACAGTGAGGGCAAAATTATGAACTTATTTAAATTGGGTAACAAAGGCACAACTTGGATTTGCAACAGTGATATATGTTTGCTTAACAAAAGAAAAATACTTGATCGGCTTATGGATATTATAAATGTTGTTCTAAGCTTACAAAGTTCACAAATCTTACATTTCTTTCAAAATATTGATAATTGTCAAAATTCTGAATTAAAGAAAAGATTTGCCGCTGAAAATATTTCTATTGGCAGCAATGAAAGGGCAAAACATTTTGATTCTAACAAATGTAAGCTAGGTCATGCATCTTGTTGTTATGTCAATGATAATTGCGACTCAGTTTTATTATTTTTGCGTATAATTGCCCCACATTTTCCTTATATTCTTCAAATTGTAAGATTAATCTATAAAATTATACATGCTGAAAAGGCTATAAATTCCTATGCATCCTGCCCCTTAAATTTTGATCTATTACGTTTAACAGATATTTGTAGCCAAATTAACATTAAAAGTTGCTCTTTTATTGTTGATTCATTTCCATTTAAAGAAGAGGGAGACATTTTCAACCATTTTCATGAAGCATTTCATAAATTCAAGACAAAAGACACAGATTGGCCAGTTCATGTTTGCGTATATTGCTTACAACTTTGTTATAAACGAAATGTTCGTCCAATTTCTAATATGCCACTCAATACAGAATGGAAAAAATACTAGATTATTACAAGGGGACATTTGGTCCTTTAAAATACATTTGTCTGTATTGTGTAAATAAATTTAAAATTAATTAAATGCCTCCCAGATGCATATTAAACAATTTGATTTTCAAACCAGTGCCGGATTGTATTTCTACTTTAAATGATTTTGAAAAAATTTTAATTCAACGTGCAAAAGCTTTTCAAGTTATCACTAAAATGAGTACAGTTCAAGGAGGTCCTAAAAAATCCCACAAGTTGGTCAAGTTAAGAAAGCGATAGGTAGAGTTTTCCATTTACCATTACCATTGGAACAGACAATTAAAAAATTGCCGAATCCATACGATGCACTAATTGCAGATCAGGAATTTTATGTGTTAGCCCGTAGTGTACCGTCTAAACAGAATCATATTTGGCAATCATCAATTAACATAAATAAAATTTTTGAAGCATTACATTGGCTTAAAAAAAATAATCCCTTGTATTACCACATTAATATACCAACTTCAGCAGATAAATTGTTAGAAAATATCAAAAATTCCGATCTTGAGTTTGATTGTGATAATAATGATGAAATTCCAGAAATTGGGGGCGCTATGTTGGCTCAAAAAGAATTGACAGATGGTTATTACAATAACATGACAATACATCCATTATATGAAAAAATGATTAACATGGATTCTAGCACAATATATCAGTTTTTAAAAGTTCAGGAAAAAAGTGTAGATGATCGTGATGCACAATTAGATTTAAAATGCTTTCCAGACTTATTTTGTTATGGTGAAAATGGGAATTCTCAAACACGACCAGTTAATTTACCTATAGCTGAATTTATTAAGTGTTTGTTAAAATCTTCTCATTCACAATTTCGGCTTAATTTGCAATATTTGTTTTATTTATTAAACAATGCTAATATCAGACAATTAAAAGCCGGAATTTTTCACAAATTAAATATTACAAATTCTGCATCAAATTTTACTGCAAAAGAGTGTTTAAATAGGATTGCGAGCAAGGATTTAGAGGCTAATTTATCCACAATTTTTAGTAGATTGCGAAATACAGAACAAGTTTGGTCAAGACCACGTAATGAATTAAACTGTATGGTGAAAAACTATGGTCCTGCTACTTTCTTTTTAACTTTGAGTCCAAGTGAATATCATTGGGAAGACTTACACATTTATCTAGGAGAAACTAATCCAAAATATAAAAATAAACCTTTATCACATTTAATAGCTTTGGACCCAGTAAATACTTCACGTTTTATTGAAAATAAATTTCGAGCTATGTTAGATTTTATAACTTCTACTAACGGTCCATTAGGTATAGTTGAACATTATGCTTGGCGCCGTGAATATCAGTCCCGTGGTTTACAGCACTTTCATTTATTACTTTGTATTAAGGATGCCCCAATATTAGGAACAGCAAGTTTAGATTCTATTGCTGAATTCATAAATAATTATATCACTTGTAGAATTCCCAATGAAAGTAATTTCCCAGTACTTCATGATCGTGTAAGGAAATATCAAGTCCATAAACATAATTCTTACTGTATGCGTGCAAAAAAAGTTAAAAATAAAACAATTAGAGTTTGTAGGTTTAGTTTTCCCCGTGAAATGTCTGAATATTTGCATATAAATGAAGTCGCTGATGCAGTAATAGGTCGAAGAAAGTTAACAAAATCTCGTTTGTATAACTTGCCACGAAATGAAAATGAATTATACATAAATGATTATAACGCTCCTGTCATGCTAGCTTGGTGTGGTAATGTAGATATTCAGTTTATTGGTGAGAAGTCAGCATCTTTAAGTACATATATAACAAAATATCAAACAAAAGCTGAAAAATCATTTGTATCTGATGATTTCAGCGATATTTATTCTACAAAACCTTTACTTAGTCGTTTATGGAATTCCGGTTTACGAACTTTGTCGAATCGGGAATGTGGAGCTTTAGAAGCCGCTGACACTTTATTGTCACACTCGTTATTTGGGACAGATTCTGGTACGGTTATTCGATGGTTAGATGTTAAAATTAATAGATCTCGTAAACTGAAAAACAAAAATGAACTACTGAAATTAAGTAATGATGCAACAGATATATATTGTTCAAGTTGGATTGATACCCATTATCCACAAAGGCCAAAACAACTTGAAAATCTATCTTTATTTGATTTTTCCAGGTGGTATGATATTGTAGACAAAAAACCTTCTTCAGAAACTGTGATTTCTTATGCGTTTGGGGGAAAACATTTACGTAAACGAAAAATTCCATATTTAATTAACCATTACAATTTTAACTGTAAACAACAACCAGAAAATTATTATTTTTGTTTATTAATCTTGTTCAAACCATGGAGAAGTATTTCTGAATTAAAAGGTAATTTCAAGACATATAGCGAGTCTTTTATTGATTGCAAGGAAAATTTACTAGAGGCAATGAAGTACTATGAACGTTTAGAACAAATACAGCAAGCTAAAATCGATTTGGATTCAAAAATTGAAACTATAGAAAAACAAATGCTTTCAAACACTCAGGATGATGATAACTCAAATATTATTGATTTTGTAGAGCCAATAGGTAATGAAATAGATGATTTTGATAAGTTATTGTTTAAGGAAGACATTGATAATATGATTGAACACTTAAATGTAGATCAAAAGCGTGTTTTTGATGAAGTTGTAAGTTGTTTGGAACAATATATTAAGGAATTAAATGCTTGCACATCCAATAATGTTAACAAGAGATTAATTCCAATTTCAATTTTGAGAAAATTTGTATCTGGAGTAGGAGGAACAGGTAAATCATATTTAATTAAAGCTATTCGGTGTTATATATCCGAAAAATTTAAATATAAAGTTGCTGTAACAGCACCAACTGGCATCGCTGCTTTTAATATAAATGGCTTGACCATTCATCGTTTACTGCAATTACCAGTAGAACATGGCAGTATAGCTAAATACAGTAAATTATCAGATGACAAATTAAATTCTATTCGTGTTGATTTAAATAATTTGGTTTTGCTCATTTTAGATGAAGTATCCATGGTCTCTAATGTAATGTTAATGCATATTCACATGAGGTTATCAGAAATATTTGACACAATGGAAGAAAATGATGGTTGGTTCGGCCGTATAAACATTTTATTTTTTGGTGATTTATTACAACTTCCACCTGTAATGGGACATTCCCCGTTCGTAAAGATTCCTCAACAAACTGCCAATACACATTTTTCTGGATTACATTTTATAAATATTTGGCAAAATTTACTTACTTATGACGAATTGTCCATTAACATGAGACAGCACACAGATAAAGTATATGCATCCATATTGGATTCAATCCGTGTAGGTGTATTAACTGAAGCTGATGAGTTGATTTTACGTAAAAGAGAAATAAATTTAAAATCCAAAAATCCATCTGATTGTATTAAAGAATTAGTTGAATATGTTCAAAAATTAGAATGTAAAACAATTTGTTTATTCGCAACAAAAAAACAATGTTATATCTTTAATGGAGCTATGTTGGAGTGTTTAAACAAAACAAAAGTTATTCTCAAAGCTATTGACGTTACAGAAGCAAAAACGAATGCACAAAAAGATAAGCCACGCAAATCTTTAGATATAATTAACGATAAGAGTCAAACTGCAGGCTTAGAAGATGAAATAGAGGTTAAATTAGGAGCAAAAATTATGTTATTGAGAAATATAGATGTAACTAACGGTTTAGTAAATGGTGCAATCGGTTTTATAGTTAAAATTTATAAAGATAACTTTTCAACTGAAAATATTAGTAAACTTAGAATAAAGTTTGAAACTGGAGAATTTGACATAGAACCGGTAACAGTAAAATTTCAGTTATTTGCAAACGTATTTGTTTTTCGAAAACAGTAGCCTATTTGTTTAGCATATGGAATAACAATTCATAAAAGCCAAGGCTTAACTTTAGATACTTGCATAGTAGATATAAGCACATCAATATTTTCAAAAGGTCAGGCATATGTTGCTTTATCCAGAGTTAAATGTTTATATGGTTTACACATAATTAATTTAAATCCATGTAGAACTGAAGCTCAGGATATTGCAATTTTGGAATATAATAGATTGAAATCTACATTTAAACCTGATTTAACAATGTTTTCATTAAACACAACTGCTAATAAAGATGTGCCAGATAAAAACAATTATTTAACTCACTTGCATACACTTCCATTAGTTGATATAGAAAATGCACAAATTAAAAAACATGTAACAGACGTAATAAGATCATTACAAAATTTTCATGGTTTTAGTAATCCGCATGGAGTTTCTTGTTATGCCAATTCAGTCTTGCAATGTCTTTTTAATATAGAGTGCGTAAATTCTGCAATACGGTTATGTTCTGATTCAGAATTAAAAATACTACATTCCAAATATTCAAATTCCGCATCCAGTGCTGCTTTAGATTGCTATACATTATTAAAAGAGTTTCATAGTAGAGAGTTTAATATTGAACAACAGCAGGATAGCACTGAATTTTTACAATTACTTCTTAATAAATATTGTTCTTTAAAAGATATTATGTCATTTGATAGTGAAATTAATTATAAATGTCAAAATTGTGAATATAAAAATCAAGAAGTAATTACAACACAAATAAGAAGTTTGAAGATTCCATTATCTGAAAACAAATTTCGTTTTCAGGACTTACTTGATTTTAATTATAGTTTGAATTCAGATTTATGTACAGAATCAAAATGCCCTAATTGTAATAAGATTAATGTTTTAACTAATAGATATGAAATTAAAAATACACAAAATGTTTTAATTTTTTCACTGCAATTACTAAAGCCAAACATGGAGAAAAATACTGGCTTGCTACTGACAGGAGTTCCACAAAGTCAAATAACATTTTGCAATAAAAATTACACATTATCAGGTGCAATATTTCATCATAGTAAAGTTACATCAAGGGGTCATTACACAGCTGTAGTTCGAAAAGACAAACATTGGTTTAAAGCAGATGATACTAAAATCTATCGATGTTCATGGCCAAGGAACAGTAAAGATATTTACATTTTATTTTATAAAAAAAACCTAATCTTTATTAGTACAGTTGATTCCCTCAAATCCTCAACCCTAAAATCCACACATCTTTACGTATGTAATGAAACTTTCAGATGTAGGGTCAAAATTACAGAATTTTTTAGTTTTATTTCACCTTGTATGCATTTTAATATGTAATTCTTAATAGCATTGAACTCATGTTTTTACATGAATGGAGTATACATTTATTATTATTTTTAAATCTATATATTGATGATACCACTGGTAAGCACAATCTTTTTACCAAATATATTTATGTATTAATCAAGCTTTTTTTTAAGTTATTATGATGATATTGATGTGAATTAATGGAAAATGGATCTCGTCCTTTTTATACATATTCAAATATGCATTATTAATTATTTACTTAACCTTTACTTTTAATGTTTTATTGTTTTTAAATTATCAATGTCCATTTTCATTCATGCATGTCTTGCTTTTTTGCATGGTCTGTTTGTAAATATGTGTGACAAAAATTTTAAAGTTACCAACAAATCTTAAATATGGTTGCTGATGTACTACATAAAATTCCAATGTTTTTTCATAACATCGAAATGGACACAGAAATAACTGAGTGAGTATATATGTATTGTGTATGGGTTTTTTTTATTAGTTCTTTTTTTCTTTTTAATTTTTTTTTTAAATTTTTTTGCTGATTTAGGAAATATGCCTCATGGTACATAGATACCAAGAATTTATGTGTTTTGAATACCACCATTTCAGTTAAATCACATTTTCTTTATATATTCAAACATTTAAATGTAAAATTAAGGGAAATATTAATTTTCTGAAATATAATGGTATTCAAATTTTAGATTTCTTGGCATCTCATGGGGGAAACCGCCTTTTTCAGCATTTTACCTTTTTTTGTTGTTTTTCTTTTCAGTAGGCATGTTTGAATATTAGTGTTTTTTCATGAAATCGAATCTTTTAGAAAATAAAAAGTAGCGATGGAAATGTTTGAGAAAACCCCTTAAGTTTGATACTTTTAGGTTAGCACAGCACATAATTTTAAAGAATTTCCGACATTTTAGAGATTTCTTTTTTTGTTTTCATGCGCGTGCAGTGCTCATACATGCATTAGCAACTGTAACTTTTACATGTTTAGTGTAGTTAACTGATTGATGCATGGATTTTCATACATCCAGCGTCTTTTTTTTTTTTTTTTTGGGGGGGGGGGGGGTGCGTGGATGGTGATTCTATAATGGGAAAGTCATTTTTCACTGGTGTGCTAACGAAAAAACACCCAAAATTTTAGTAATATCAATTTGTGACGATGGTTCAGTTAACTTTATATAACTCGTTATCATTTTACAAGTTCATTTATTTTCAAATTTTCAATATTCTTTATGGAATATATTTTACAATTGAATCATAATTACAAAAAGTAATCAAGCAAGAAAAACTTTCGTAAAAACTATGACACTCAGACTACAATTTTTATAATAATTTTTTATATTTTTGGTAGCATTATCCTGTAAAGTGAAAGCAATTCTTTTAATGGGTATACGCCTGAAAACTGTTCATTTTACTTTCCCAAGAAAAAATATTGCAAAAAAATATTTTATTTGGAAACAATTCTTTTTTCCAATTTTTCCAGGAAAAAAGTTTTTTTTCCCCTAAAATTTTAAACATGTTTTCAAATAATTTGCAATAATGTTGTCATTTAAATCTATGCACAAATATCAATAGTAAAAAATGAATTTTAAAACCGTTCAAAACAGGAAATTTTTTGAACAACTGTCAACTTTACACGAGCATGCCTGCTGAAAAATTAAAAGGGTATAGTGAGTACGGGCACTCGACCTCTTGGGTGTACATGGAACTGAGTGCAACATTGACAGTCATTTTTATTTTCTGATTACATGAATTAGATTTTTTACATATGAAATATATAAATTTTAAATATTATGTTGTACATGTTTGACATTAATGCACTTAGAATGTATTCTTATGTACTACATGCTTTTCCACCTACCAATTCCGATGGTGATTTTGTTATCATAGTGTATATGAATGCATTTTGTATGAAATTAGTAATGACCTCAAAAACTGATGACCAAATGACTAAACCTCAAAAAGTAATGATATCAATACAAAAACCCTTAACGGGTTAAAAGTTTGACGCAGCACTTTACTTTATGGCTATATGAATCTGAAATATGGGTCTTAAAAATTCTGATATCAAATTTTGAGTGACGCTGTGCTTTAAAATGAATTTAAATATATATATATATATTTAATTTTTCTTTTTTGTTGTATTTAATCAGTGATGCTTTTCCATTCAAAATATGAGTTTTAAAAGATATGATATCAAAATTAAAGTGACGCTGTGATCTAGCTTAAAGATTTGTTAAAAAATTACTTTACACATACTTATGTTTTGTCTTCTGAAATATATTTAGACATTGAAACATTTTTTTTTTCAATACACTATCGAATATTTCCTACATTTTCTCAGCTGATGTTATGTATTAAATGTATTTAATTCAATAAATTCATTTTTTCTTTTGCGTCACAGTATCCAGAACCATCGGTAAAATTTGTGTAAATGTTTTCTTTGCGTCATTCTATCTATTTGCATACTATTTACTTAGTTTGGATACTATGACGCAAAATAAACATTTACACAAATTTTACGGATGGTTCTGGTAACTGTGACGCAAAAGATAAATGAATTTATTGAATTAAATACATTTAATACATAACATCAGCTGAGAAAATGTAGGAAATATTCGATAGTGTATTGAAAAAAAAATGTTTCAATGTCTAAATATATTTCAGAAGACAAAACATAAGTATGTGTAAAGTAATTTTTAAATAAATCTTTAAGCTAGATCACAGCGTCACTTTAATTTTGATATCATACCTTTTAAAACTCATATTTTGAATGGAAAAGCATCACTGATCAAAAATAAATACAGCAAAAAAGAAAAATTAAATATATATATATTTAAATTCATTTTAATAGCACAGCGTCACTCAAAATTTGATATCAGAATTTTTAAGACCCATATTTCAGATTCATATAGCCATAAAGTAAAGTGCGTCGTCAAACTTTTAACCCGTTAAGGGTTTTTGTATTGATTACTATTACAAACTATTATTTTTTGTCTTCTAAACTATATGTCCCAGTTTCAATGGTATATTATAACAGTTGAATTTAGACTATTTACAACAAATCATGCATCAAATTGAAAGTATACTAACCTAATTTCTTGTACAAACGTTCAATAAGTAGACCTTTAATTATACGGCTCACATTCAACTTAAAGTCCAATTCTTCCTACACTTCAGTTAACAAATCCGGAGTAATGGAAGCAATAACTTCTTCAATTCTGTGTCTACCCTCGTGCAAATCATTAGGCAGCGGCGGAACATAGACACGGTCTTTTATAAAGCCGCCCAAAGGGAAAATTAGCATGGCTGTAAAAGCTTTTAAATCTTCAGCCCAGCAATAATGCTTTACGCTCAGGAGTCACCATTTTGCGTATGCGGTACCGCGAGCGAGTCACTAACAAAGCAGTACTCGCGCTTGCGCTTATCCAAAACTGTTTGAGTTGGGGGAGACCGGGGGAATGGCGACACTTTAAGGGAATTTAAATTTTTTCACCTCGAAAAAATGTTTATTTTTTAATAGTAAAAATTCTAAAGCTGAATCATGATCTTTAGTATCTGTATAAATTTAACCGTAATTATAACTGTAACATAAGCACCCATAAAAAACTTCTTTCAACCTCTACACAGTGGCGAAATTACCCCGGTATCCTGGGTAATCCCGCTACTGTGTCGGGGTAATGACACCACTTTTTAATGACCTAGTAAATACATCAGATGGATACTAGGAAACACATAACCTACTGAAATATTTAGAAAGCAAAAGTAATTTATCAGCTACAATTTAACTCAAATTGCAAAAGTCACAGATATAATTCTCTGCTGAATCGGCTCCACTACATTCAAATGAGGCCATTTCTCACCCGATTTGCATGGTGGCAGCATTACCCCGAGAGGACAATATGACAGAAATCCCCAAGCAAAGCCGAAGGAAGATCCGAGCTTGTTCAACACATTGCATCTAAATGTCGGCGAATGCATATAGATTACGAGTAATATTATCTTAAATGCCTAATGTTACAATAAAAGTTGCTTATCTCTACTCATGTGAAGCTCCAAAATAAGAAGCAACTAGATGAAAACTAAATCTTTCGCTAGAACAAACGAACGACGTGCAGCAAAATCACTCTCACTCTAGGCAATGTTTCTATTGCGGGCCGCTATATTGCAGGCACATTCACTATCTCAAACTGCCCTTAGTTTTTAAACTAGGCGGGGTGGCGGCATAACCTTGAGTGGTGCCATAACCCCGATCTCCCCTACTCTTTATGTGAAACAACACTCTACAATGCTCACAGTTGACACTATTAAAATTCTTAACTGGGATATACTTTTATGGACATTCTGTATTAGCAACTGATTCATCAAAGAAATTGAGACACTTCAAAAATCATTATAATAAGGTTTTTCGGCTTTCATTTTTAGGTGCGTTCGTAATTATATAAATACGTAGCACCTATAGTCGTCGTTCAGTCCGTCTGTCTGTCCGTCCGTCTGTCCGCATATAACAGAGCAAAAACTACCCAACCGAATGGTCTGAAATTTTAAATATATGATTGTTGCAAAATTTTGTCGAGCGATTTCAAATTTTATAAAAATCGGATGTATAGTTTAATTACAGGGACAGTGAAAAGTTTTTCGTTACATTACGGCCAATGGGGAAAATTATTGCAAGTGCATTTTAATGATGTTACAGCCCTCCGAATGGTCTGAAATTTTAAATATATAATTGTTGCACAATTTTGTCGAGCGATTTCAAATTTATGAAAATCGGATGTATAGTTTAATTACAGGGACAGTCAAAAGTTTTCCGTTACATTACGGCCAATATGAAAAAATTATTGCAAGGGCATTTTAATGATTTTCAGCCTTCCGAATGGTCTGAAATTTTAAATATATAATTGTTGCAAAATTTTGTCGAGCCATTTCAAATTTTATGAAAATTGGATGTATAGTTTAATTACAGGGACAGTTAAAATTGTTCCGTTACATTACGGGGAATGGGGAAAAATTATTGTAAGTACATTTTAATGATGTTACAGACTATGCACTTATGAAGTGCAAAAAAAAATATATATATATATATATATATACATTCAGTACAATATAGGGTGCAAAAAATAATTATAAAACTAGTTATAGTACGAACGCACTCATTTGCCACGTTTGACGAGCAATAAATCATAATTTGTTTTAAGTATGGTTTATGGCTGAAAAACAGTTTGTTACTAATCGGCAATACTGGTATTTAATTGAAAAAATAATTTTCCCTGATAAAATTCTATAATGTTAAACACACAAGAATTTTAGGAACTATAATAAGAAATAAATTTTACTTGCCCGCTACAGAACAAAATAGGGTATTTCATAAGCTTCCAAACAAAATAAAAAGAACATGTAGCAACAATTGGAAAACTAAATCTATCTTTATTCTTAAACAGCACAAGGGTTTCCAACTACATGTTGAAAATCGATTTAATAATATTTTCAGAATGTACTTTATTGGCAACATCAGGCATTATAGCTTCAATATTATTCTAATAGTATTTTAGAAGCCTAAGTTGGGTATGTTGCATAAAAGCAACACTCGGCATTTAAGGGTTAAGTAAGAATAATAAGACAATTGAACATCTTCATTAAGCATTTCTGTGTTTTTATAATATATAAAAGCTCTAAAACTTGCTTTAAATATAATTTTTAAAGTTTAATAATTTCCGTCATATAACGATGTAACTGTACAATAAGAGCATATACAACATAAACATATTTATTCAGGCATAGGTTAATTTATCTGTTAAAGTCATGTACTTAATCCAAAAGAAAAATGTGCTTCACACAAAAGAAAGAAATAAAATCACTCCCAATATCTAATCCAATCATTTATCTTGCTTTTACTTTTATCCGATTCTCTTATTGCAGCGTAATGTTACGTGTCAATTACTCATTAAAAAGCCAATACTTATAAATATTATTAAGATCACTCTTTCTTCCTATTGTTATATTCTTTATAAATCTAAATAAATTGTTTTAATACTAAAATTTAACCCTTTTAATTGTGTTTCATTTCGAAGTTTACTGCTTTGTTTATTGTTTTTTATGAAATCGATTTGTGTTCGTTTAGTTTGCTTTCAGTTGTTTTTATGCTATACTGCTTTAATATAAAACAATTTATTTGTTGGAAAACGAATAACTATAATAGTGGAATTGTTTTCAACTAATAAAAAAACCACAATATAGTTCGAATATAAAATGAATGCAGTAATATAAATAATTTTAATTAAAGAATAAATAAATAAATTATTTGGTATCCGATTTACATTTTTATTTCAGACAATTATGGGTTGATTTCACAAATTTATTTTTCTTTTTGCATAGTAATTTTATATTCTTAGAAAAGATTTTTATTTCGCTTTAAGAAGTCTACCTTGAGCATTTCACTACAATTTAAACTAATTACAATTTTATAATTTAGGAAAACATTTTGAGCCCGAACAATTATACACTTTCAGAAATACTTTCATTACTCACGGAAATTTCCTGGCAGCAGTGCTGCTATGATTTTTCCGTTAATTGAGGAATATCTGTTTTTTTCTCCGTTATAGGAGGTAAAATATCCGTCAGTTGAAGAAAGATGTGTCAAAATAAATGTTGTTGACCTTGCATTGTAACAAGCCATCTTACCAGACGAACACGCTGACCACTGAGCTACTGTTGTAGAGTAGCCAAACCCTTTGAAATAAACATGTTTGCTTCAGATGTATATGGCTTGATCAATTTCTTTAAAAACTTTAAATTTTTAAGCTAATTTCGGGAAGATTTCAGCTTTAACGAGATTGTAGCTGGGTTTTTAATATTTTATTATTAATATAGGACAAAAGTATGAATTATAAATATTTTTAAGTGGATTGCTAGATGTAAAATATGAATATTAAATTTTTATTCGATAAGATGTTTTTTTCTAATACCGATTTTTTTTCACTTAATATTTTAATTAAAATATCTTTTAAATATATTCAATTAAAATATAAAATTTAAATACTTATATTTATTTATAAACAATTTTATAAATTCAGCTTTATTTAACTTTATTCAACTTGTTCAAATAAATTGAGAGTACTTTTGAATGAACAAGAAAAGTGATTTGTTTATTTTTAAATTCGAATTTTTCTTTCTTTTTAATTAAATCTTTATAGAATTTTTGGTTTTTGATTTTTAAAATAAATTCGTATTTAATATTAATAGAAACAATACGCATGCGTGCTAGGGATGAACGAAATTTCTCCCTCTTTATCAGACTTTCGAGTAGAGTTCACGGATAAAACATGTTTTCTGGGAGATTGAAATTATTTGTTAAAAATGAGGAATAATTTAATGTATGGGGCATTCTCACAATCTTTTGACTTTTGGTAAAAAAAAATCTGGCGAAATTAAACTTGCTAAAATAACATTTTTATCTGATACACGGATGCCTTAATGATTCAAAATAAAGCAAAAATGGTCAGCAGCGAAATTTTTTTTATTTAACTGAGGTTTAAGTTAAACTTGCGAGTTTAATTTTCCTTACCATTTTACCACTATAACTTTTTATTTTCTTCTCAATTTTTACTTATAATGTATTTGCATAGTACCCACAGGACATTCAAATAAGAAATAATAAAAATGCAGTACTTTTAAGACAGAATTTTTGTATAACATTGTCTTAAATGGGTGTAAAAAAAGAGACAAGGTAAAAAAAAGGGGGATGGTATAGGAAAAAAAGGGACGAAATGGGACAAAAAGGGATGGTAAGGATGGAACGTTACGGAAAATTACCACCTATTTTTAGGCAAATCTTGTTAAGACTGAGAGATAGCCACAATGTTCATTGATTTTTAAAAACAGTTGTTAATATTGGATTAAATTATTTTTTTTTATTTACCTGAAAAGGTGTAGGAATAAACCTTGGGGATGGTAAGACAACCAATAAAGCCACGATCTTGAAATTGATATTTAAATTCTGCAGTAAATTTCCTGTCAAAGAATTTTAGGCATTCTTTCTCTAGCATACATCTGCATGAGAAAAAACTTGAAAAAATTTTGTGGCTGCATCTGAAGTGATTTTCTGTATAAGTTTAGCAAGAGGGACGGTATGGATGAAAAACCCAGGGACAGAGCTTAAAAAATAATATCAACCGTAAAAGTGTGTGCAGGTTAATTTTTTGCTACATATTTATATAACACAATTATCCCAGTTTCGGAAAAAAAATTACATTGAATTACTTTAACTAAAACAATTTTATACAGACAACTCCAAACTTAAAAATCAGCATCAGGGACACGGGACGGTATAGGAGTTTTCCTAGTATTTGGACTCCCAACATCGTCCAAAACTTATTTATCTCGTTAATATTGTTATGAAGTCATGCAATGGGATGTTCCCCAGTATATGAAATAAAAAAAACACAAAAAAGTGTATTAAAATAAAAATTATTATTCAGGGACTTGAAAGTCAAAAGATTGTGAGAATGCCCCGTATATAGACGAATTTTTCTGACAGGATATATTTTGCACGCAATGCATTTTCTATAATAAGTGATAATGTGATTTATTAGAATTGCTTATTAAAATATATGGTCAACGGAAAAGTTTCGGCTTTTTCAGGAAATCATAACTCCAAAAGTGATTGAGAAAACACAGTATTTTTTACACGGCAATTCTCAGAGATTTGTTAGATGTTATTTTTTTGCAGCCGAGACGTTCAGACGATGTGCAGAAACGATGTGCAGTGAAAGATTCCCTCCATTGTTATTTTTTCTATGATATTGTGCTTTTCCGAGATTTCAGTATGCTTTTTCCTTTTTATCAGGATAAATCGATTAAAAAAATTATTAGATCTATTTTGAATATACAGTGTTATAAAAAAATTTGGGTAGTGGAAAATGTTGGACAAAGATCTCTTTCACAGCGCGTGGCTTCTGCACACTGTCTGAATATTAAGACTGCTAAAAGTTAGATCTAACAAATCTCGTAAAATTTCTGATTACTTTTAAAATGTAATTTTTGCTTTTTTTTTAAATTATTTTTGGAGTTATTACATTTTTAAATCTGTCTGATATTTTTCGATGGCACTGTATACTAAAAATTTGCTTAATCTCATGTCCTTTAATCTAATATGAGAACTTCATGAGAATTATTTTTGGAAATAATTCTGTTTTAGTTAATTTTGGTAACGTTTCTAGCATATAACATTTACTTTCAAGAGTTTCAATTAGTTATTTCATATAAAAACCTCTGTTGTAATTGTACCAACTTTCTTGTCTAATAGAAAGCACATTTCTTTTATAGTATTATAAATTCTTATTTATATACTTGGGGGCTCTGCTTTCAGCGAGCTACCCCTGAACCCCCCCTCCCCGTTCAGGCTTTGCAGCCTTCAGAAACATAGTATTGTGCCCTGTTTTTAAAAAAATATTACCATGTTACGGAGGACTGAATGATATTATGAATATAACGGCGGTTATCTTCTGTAATCGGGTTGCCATGTCTTTCCGTTTCAATGGGGGTATTTTTAGGTTTTCATAGCCTCATCCATCGCAGTCGTAACAACTGATGGCTGTCTTCGGGATTGATAAGTAAGATCAATTAAACATTTGAAAACCAGGTTGTATAAAATGGTTATGTTAAAAATGTCATTATCTTTCTGGCTTTTATAACGATGATATATAACCTTTCTTTAGTTTAGAGGTTAAGAAACTCCGTCTGCTTGGGATTAGCTTTCAGAAACACGGCATTGAAAAGTATTGTGTTTTGAAATTTTTAATCTTTTATTTTATGTTTTATATATTAAATTTAGTAATACGGAAATAATATGACCTCCTTAAAAATGACGTAATCACCATGGTTACCTAGAAACATCATTTGTCATTGAATTCATTGAATTAATGACGTATGATATGATTTAATAGAATTAAGAAAAATTTTATTAATATCTTTTTTAGCTTTCAATCGATTTTCAAAAAATTTGAAATGACTGTACAAAATTCTACAACGATTCTCTATAATAAATTTCAAACCATTCGTATGGGTAGTCTTATTCTGTTATATGAGGACAGACAGACGGAAAGACCAGATGACGACTATAGGTGCTACGCATTTATATAATTACGAACGCACCTAAAAATAATAATGTATCACTTTAAAATCATTTCCGCATATTCCTTGTGTCTCTTATGAGACTGGGTTATTTTTTCCTTTATTTTGGGGGGCACGCGTATTTTTTTTTATTATTCAATAAACATATATTGAAAACAAAAACACTAATTACTCTGTTTTGTATTATGCTTTAGAGCATAGCTGCCAACTTTTGCGCTTTTTTCCTGCCACTATTTTTTAACAAAGATAGTTGTCTTATTTAATCATCGAAAGCAAAGGATTAAATAAGAAAAAAAATTCTGATCAAAAATAGAGGTAGGAAAAAAGCGTAAAAGTTCGCAGCTATGGTTTAGAGTCAAATAGATCAAAAATAACTTAGGAAGTTTAATCTGCCTTATATACGATGGTAAGTTCGAAAGTAAGTTTCCCCTGGCGACTGTGGAGAGAGGTGTATTAGAAAGACAAAAAATTTAATGAGACATTAAATATAATACGTAGCTTTATTTTTTCCACATAAGTATCAAGAAATTTGAGACATTTGTCATTCCACTTTATAAGCTTCAAGAAGCCTTCCATGAAAAAATAAGGGCTCTGCACACAGAAGAAGCGTTGAATGGCTTGTGTGACTTCAGCATTGCTTCCAAAGCGCCTTCCACCGATATTCTTCTTCAAAGTAGGAAACAAATAGAAGTCACAGGGTGCGAGATTAGGACTGTATGGCGGATGCTCAAGGCGCTTCCAACCAAGAGTGTTTATATGGTTTTGCGTTGCTGTCGCCGAGTATGGTCTCACATTGTCATCCAAAAACAGAACGGCAGATTTGAGAAGGCCAGGCCGCTTTTTCCAAGTAGCCTCCTTCAATTTCGACAGGGTGTGACAGTACCGCGATGCATTGATTTTTCCATCCTCCAAAAAGTCCAGCAACAAAACTCTTTAGGCGTCCTAGAAAATTGTGAGGAGAACTTTACCTACAGAGGGAATTGTTTTGAACTGCTTTCGGACAGATGATGACGGATGTTTCCACTCCATAGATGCGGCCGTCGATTCAGGCGTGAAATGGTGGATCCACGTTTCATCCCCCATCCCAATCCGAAACAGAAATTCATTGCCATCACGATGGTAATGCACGAGATGTTCCAGTCTGACTAGCATGCGTTGTTTCGTGTGGTACGGGGTCAGTTGTGGGGGTAACCCATCGTGCTGACACTTTCTGGTATCGAAGAATGTCATGGATGATCTTGTGAGTTCGCACATGCCCAATTCCAAGTTCTTCCGCTACTTGATCGATAGTGATACACCACGCCGGTTCGCTTTAATCATGTCATCTACCATCCTGCCATTTTTGTCTCTTGTGGCAGCGCACGTCCGTCCAGGTCTCGGTCTGTCCAACACTTGCTGACGTCCCTCGCTGACTTAGCGGCACTATCTTCGCACCAATTGTTTCGACATCACATCTGGCCCACGAGGCGGTAATGGTTTTCTCCTCCGAATATACTACGTTCCAGTTCATAGGGAACAACCACTGTCACTTCCCCACGGTCACAATTCAAAACGCACTTTCTCTCCATATTTACAGGGACCAGAGGCCCGTCTCCGCTTTGTGCACACACTGCGACAGTGTCATCTCCTGGATCGCGGTCGAAAGATACCCAATGGTGCCTAGGTGTCTTTTGTGTTCAACCGCTGTCTTATTTCCCCCCATCGCTGTTCGATTTCCTGGGGAAAAATAGCGGGGAAACTAATTTTCGGACTCGCCCTCGTATATTGAGTGTTTGATGCATGATAAAACTGAAATAAAAATGCGTAAATAAAAAAAAATCATTAACCTCTTCGGGAACAATTTTTTATGGTGAGAAAAAAAATGACTTCTTTTTATATTTTTTTCATTTTATATAAATAGGAACTCAAAAAGGAAAAAAAAAATAATAAAAATTCCCACAAAAAATGACTTTCATATTTGTAGCCACTGAGCATTAATGGCCATTTATGAGCTAAATGATTTCTTATAAAATAAAAAACTAACAGTAAATTACAGTAAATTTCTTACATTTCATCCAATTATTAAAACTTAATTTATTTAATATATCTGATATTATTTTTATCAAATATGAACGATTTGTTCAAATAATCCAACAACATCGACTGCCGAAAAATGAATTCACGCTTTTTTAGCTCACAGGCTATCAAAGCCTGAGAGCTAATGTGCCCGCCCGTTCTGTATGTATGTACGTACGTACGTAACGCGATAACTCTTGATAGAAACATCCGATTTGCTTCAAATTTTTTTTCTAGGTTCATTGTGATAAGGCGCTTCCCTGATTAGTTTTGGGAGTTCATTGGTTAAGGATAAAGGGGGGGAAACGTGGTTAGTCCAACCACTTAATTCAGATAAATGGGTTTTTAATGCAGAATCATTCGATTTGCTCCGAATTTGATATAACGGTTTATTATGTTAAGAAACTTCCCTGATTAGTTTTGGGGGTTCATTGGTTAAGGATAAAGGGGGAAAGGGGGGGTTAGTCAACCCCTTAATTCAGATAAATGTGTTTTTCATGCAGAATCATTCGATTTGCTACGAATTTGGTATACCGGTTTATTATGTTAAGGAACTTCCCTGATTAGTTTTGGGGGGTTCATTGGTTAAGGATAAAGGGGGAAGGGGGCTAGTCCACCCCCCTTAATTTATATAAACGGGTTTTTCATGCAGAATCATTCGATTTGCCCCGAATTTGGTATACCGGTTTATTATGTTAAGGGACTTCTCTGATTAGTTTTGGGAGTTCATTGGTTAAGGATAAAGGGGGAAAACGGGGTTAGTCCACCCCCTTAATTCAGATAAATGGATTTTTCATGCAGAATCATTCGATTTTCTCCGAATTTGGTATACCGGTTTATTATGTTAAGGAACTTCCCTGATTAGTTTTGAGGATTCATTGGTTAAGGATAAAGGGGGAAAAGGGGGGTTAGTCCACCCCCTTAATTCAGATAAATGGGTTTTTCATGCAGAATGATTCGATTTGCTCCGAATTTGGTATACCGGTTTATTATGTTAAGGAAATTCCCTGATTAGTTTTGGGGGGTTCATTGGTTAAGGATAAAGGGGGAAGGGGGCTAGTCCACCCCCCTTAATTTATATAAACGGGTTTTTCATGCAGAATTATTCGCTTTGCTCCAAATTTGTTATACCGGTTTATTATGTTAAGTAGCTTCCCTGATTCGTTTTGGGGATTCATTGGTTAAGGATAAAGGGGGGGGGGGTAGTCCAACCCCTTAATTTAGATAAATGTTTTTTTTTGCAGGATTATTGGATTTGCTCCAAATTTGGTATAGCGGTTTATTATGATAAGGAGCTTCCCTGATTAGATTTGGAGGTTCACTGGCTAAGTATAAAGGGGAAAAAGGGGGCTAATTCCCCTTCACTTATTTTTTGAGGGGTATTATTCTTTAAAATAAGAGTATGATATACAATTAGTGTGAATAGGCTGTGAGCTCAATGCCATCAGTTTAGCTGGGCACATTTTTTTTTATTTATAACTCTAACACAACATTCGGAAATAACATTATCAGTGTCGCCAAATCATAAAATTTTTACTTAGCTCGTTGAGGGATTCTGTAGTGAATAAGTTATTGGTAAATTTTTGTTCTTTTTATTATTGACAGTAATTATGTTTATGAAAAACTAAACGTGCACATATGTGGCCAAGGGCGTAAAGTGGTTAATTGAATAGTTATCTCTCTTTATAAATTATTTCATCTTAAATATTGTGTTGACACTCTCTGTTTTCCCTTTTTATTAAACACTTTCACAATTTAGTGTATGTAATTTTTATCAAGCTACAAAGACAAAATTCTTTGATGATTAATCCTTACTACATTTAAATTATACAGGGTGTCCAGCGAATAAGACCCTAATTTCAAAATTAATTATCTCAAAAACAAAGATCAATGGAATTATGCGGTAAACGGTTTATTTATTAGCTAAGCTGTGAAAATGTTATACAGAAGTTTCAAAATTCAGTTGCAAAAACCGTTAAAAGATTTCGCTGTAATCGCAATGCCTATACATTGTGCTTCGAAGTCCAGACTAGCGTCTCATTCCTAGATGGTTCCCTATGGATGGACAAATGTGAGAAAGTCCACTTTTTCGTTGGGGTGATGTGCAGAAGTGGCGACATCTAGTCACAGAATTATTGCACCAGCTTTAATTTTAGAGAATTTCAATTAATAGAATTTTCAATAAAAAGTTTAGAAATCATTATATAAGAATTATTAAAATATTTTATTAAATTCAATTTTTACTGCCATATAATTATTTAAATCAAAATGCATATATTTAGAAAAATAATTTTGTACTTTTTATTTATTTTTTATATTTTTAATTCACGGCATAATATTTTGGTATTATTGTTTATACCTGAATTGTTATAAATAAAAAAGTAATTTTGCACTTTTTATTTATATTTTTAAATCACGGCATATATTTCTTTTCTTTGTAAACAAAGTTTTAGGGACAGAAATTATGCATTAAAGTATTTCATTTTTTAAAGGAAATGATAAGTCATATCATCAACGTCGAAGGAAAAGTATTTTGGAGGCTGCGCTCCTTTCCAAAACTTCGGATCATATCGCTAGAAGCAGCACCATACTTCTGTGCTCAATGATAATGAGTTTTTATAATTAAAATGATTTTTTTAACTTAATTAAGTATTCATAAATAGAAACTTTGTAGTATTTCATTCAAACTCTTTTCTATAATTAAAAATAAATTATTTATGAATCATTATTATAAATGCTCCATGATTTAAAAAAAAGGTGTTTCTTTTAGCTTAATTAAATTTTAAAACTGGAAACTTTGGATTTTTTTTATTCAAACTTTTTTTCACAATTTAAATAAATATTAAAAAGTAAAGATTTTCAATTTTTTCAAATCCTCCTCTGCTTGGATTCAATTTTACGATCTACCAATCAGGAGAGAAAAGACATACCACAGAGATACTGGTATCCAGACCGAAATAGCTTAAAACAAAATTTGAAACACATCTCAATTCTGTCAACACATGGCACCGCTTCTGCACATCACACTAACAAAGAAGCTCACTTCCCACTTTTCGTCCTCCCATAGGGAACCATCTAGGAATGGGACACTAGTGCTCAGGACTTCGAAGCTCAATTTATAGGCATTGCAATTACAGCGCCATCTGTTACCGGTTTTTGCAACTAAATTTTGCAACTTCTGTATAACATTTTTACAGCTTAACTAATAAACAAACCGTTTACCGCATAATTCTACTGATCTTTGTTTTTGAGATATTTAATTTTGAAATCAGGGTCTTATTCGCTGGACACCTTGTATATTAACCTGCGTTATCCGCAGGTGTGTTGCTGTAACACAATCTGCCTTTTTCTTCTTTTAATTTTTGAGCCAAGTATATTCCATGGAGAGCTATGAAGAAGGAGATTAGACATTTTAATCTTCCACTGTGGTAGACAATGAGTTCCAAAAACGAGATCATTCCCCTGTCTTGCGCCCGCCATATTTGACTGTTAGCAATAGCAGTCCAGTCAGCAATCTGAAATCTAGCCGGACGACGCGGCTAAATATGGCGGACGCAGGAAAGGGGTAGGGACCAAAGACTTTTAAGATACATAGACCGGCAATTCCCATTCAAAAGTATGCGAAATCATGGCAGCCATCTGAAGTAAATTGAAACACCCGAACCGCGATATTTGTACGTCAGCTGTGGTTATTTACCATTAAGTGCTATGGCTAGAATGAGCTTAAAAATTAATTTTTATCAATATATATGAAGTTTATGGCATATTGTTTTACATGAAGCTATTTTTTATACCAAAATATGAGTTATATTGAATTTTCAGTAATAAAGTTAAATAAAGAGATTTATTAATAATTTTATGGATGGCATGTTTGAAAAAGAGTATCTAATTTTAACATGCCTTATAAACCTAAATAAAGAGGAAATTTATATGGAAACATATTGTTAAAGGTTATAATTCCACTGTAAGTTTGACTTACAAAAGTAACTGGTAGGGAAGTTTAGATTAAAGGTAGCAACTGTAACATAATATAGTAATTTACAAAATTTTAAATTACTTGTAAAGAAATCTACGTTTTCTAAACTAATTTTTATGCAAAAAGGTAATTAATAAAATGCATATTAACGAAAGTAACACTATATTTTTATCCTTGGAGGATGTTTATTGAAATACTTACTTGTCATACGAAAAAAAAAAAAAAAATGATGAATAATAAGGTTTTTTTTTTTTTTTTTTTTTTTTTTAAGGTCTAAATGAAATAGGGTAGACAAATACTTAATGATCCTCAATGAAAAAATACGCTGATAAAAGCATTGTCTTAGGTAAATTAAAATATAAAGCATATATACTGCCGTACAACAGCTGTGATCAAAAATCCTCAGTTAAACTCTCAGTTTGCAGGTCTATGTATCTTAAAAGTCTTTGGTAGGAACAGCTTCAAGTGACGTCATTTATTTCTACTCCTCATCTTCATAGCTGCATACTGCTGTATACTCCGAACATATGGCTCCCTCTAACTTTTCCCACCGGTATAAGATTGTCACCCGGACAGTGACTTTCGAATCTGCTAATGCACTCAAAACTTACTAAAGGAAAATGGCGACTTGTTCACAAAAGACTAATGCAGAGTTACAGAATTTTTTTTTATCCATATCAGATTTACGTGGATCCAAAACCGTTACGTTTAAAAATAACTCATAGATTAGCAATGCCATCAGTTTAATTATATTACGATTCAACTAAATTTCGAAAAAATTGTAATTCTTTATTTTTTTTACCTATCAGACGAGTAAAGCAAGATCGATGTATGTGTAAACAAGTTGGGAATTGTACAACAAACGTGGAAAATGAGGTGCGTTCGTACTATAACTAGTTTTATAAATATTCAGATCCTGGAGAAATACCTGTTGAACTTATGCAAAAGTGCATGAATACAAAATGTATCACGGTTATATATATTAAATTCAGTAATACGAAAATAGTTACTCCATCTTAAATAGGACATCATCACTATGGAAACCTAGAATCCTGACCTATCATGGGATATCACTGAATTCATTACGTATAAGATTTAATAGAATGAAGAAAACTTTTATTAATATTTTTTAAAGTTTTGATTGGATTTTTTAAAATTTAAAATGACTGGACCAAATTCTGAAATAATTGTATATATTAAATTTCAAACCATTCGGTTGGGTAGTTTTTGTGTTGTTATATGCGGACAATCGGACAGACCAGACCGCGACTATAGATGCTGCGTGTTTATATAATTACGAACGCACCTAAAACCAAGTATACCCTTTTTGCATTTTCTGTATCCACTCCATTTAGTTTCAACGTTTTTCCAATTTAAGCGTTATTATTTTATTAACCCTTAACGGACGGTAGCTTTATATACATGATTCTATTTGTATAATCTATTTTCACCACTATATTTTAAAATTAATTTTTTTAGTAAATTTGTCTTGCAGATGTTGTGAAAGTACAAGTAAAAGCGTTTCTTAAAATGGTGCCAACCAAATAAATTCGTGTAAGAGATGCTTGTGCCTGGGAGAATTACTTCGAACGTTAAGGATTAAAAGAAATTTCTTGAAAACTAGGGTGAGAGAAAAGTTCCTTTAATGTATATTGTTTATTATATTAAGACGGATTCTAGATGGATAACATTAGCTGTTGTTCGAATTTATTATTGTTTAAATACAAAACTTATATTTAAAAAGCAGTACTAAATTATTTAACCCTTTCGCGCCGAGAACCTATTGCTTAATTTTTAATCTTTTACCACCGGTTTTTCAAAACTGAAAATTTTCTATAATTGAATCGCGAAAATTCCCCGATTAACACGTTAAGCGCCACGTCAGCCACCGGTGGCTGACAGCGAACTTTCCGTTTAAAACGCGTCATTCACCGATGGCTGACGTCTAAAATATGATACAAAACTGAAAAAATACACATTGTTTTAAATAATTACTGAACAAATATTTAAAATTTACCTACCTTTTATTTATTATAGGATTATAATTTCTTAAAAATTACTTTAAACATAGTAAATTTTCACCGCCTCAGTGTCAATCATCGTGGCACTCAATGTGTTAAAGAAGAACTAGCAACCGTTGACGATCAGTTTGGTCTCCCTTAAAATTTGGGAAAGCATGCTAAGCATTGTATCATGTTACTTTTATTCATAATTTAATTTACTTGGACTCCCTTAAATTAATTAATGTAATCCCATAGGGTAATATTAGTTTTTGTTGCACTAAAATATGTCAATTTGTTGATTTTCTGTAAGCAAGTTTGTTTACAATGGAAGTCTATAGGAATTTGGCGAAATAGTAGAGATATCGCGGTGGCATCACTTTTCGCGACTAATTATGGTCGATAAATTTGGCGATATATCGCCAAGTTGGCGACAAAATTGGCGCTATTTGGCGACAGAACAGGGTCTCCCTATGTTAACCCCCTTTATAGGCATGGAGACGCTTTAAGTGCTGTTCAGTAACCAATGAGATGCGTTTTATTTGGGCGTTGTCGTTAAAGAATTAACAAATAATCGCGATTTCTGTGCCACGTACGATAGCGTAATACCTATATATAATTTACGATTAAAAATAACTGATGGGAATAATGAAGGATTTTGAACACCTTAAGTGGAACGTATACCGCTCGCTCACCCCCAAGGGGTTATGAAAGTAGTAATCCTTGTTATTAAGGAATCATGCCTTTCATGCATGTTGTCCCTTCTTATCGTTGATCAATATATAATTCCTAAACCATTAATTTTAGAGGTATAATTCTAATTGCAAAAATGTTTGAAACGATTTTCTTTATCATATAAATGGCCATTTACGTCAAAATTGGTATTTTTTAAAATCGTTATCTAATTTTTTAAATGAGCCTTGGGTCCTTTAAGTTATATTTAGAAGCATTTTCTGCATTCTCTGACGTGGGACAGTTAAAATTTCATTCCTCTACGATCAAAACCAAGTTATGGAAAATTTACTAAAAAACGGAGTTTTTACTGTTTTACTTGTCAGAGTATGGATAATTTTTATTAAATATACTGGGTGTCCACACTCAAAGATGTCCCATGTCTAATTCCTAAACTGTTCGTCATAAATGTATAGTTCCAATTACAAAAATGTTTTGAATGAGGTAAAAAAGTATTTTAAAAGTCTTTTGGATAATAAAAGCATTTTTTTAAGTTACGAAATAGAACTTTTTTATACGGTCCCCTGTACTATTTAGTAAGAAGTGATATTTAGTAAAAATTTCCTGTTACACTAAAAAGACAAAAAATGTTCCGTTCAACTAACACTAAAATTGACCGAGTTATGAAACTTTGAAATGCATGACTTACACCACTTTTTTGCACCTGAACACAGATGAATTCGGACATGCTTCGAGGGGTCATGCACAAAGTGCTTAAAGTATTAGAACTTATTTCACGTGTGTCTGCGCTTTGAATGAAAGATCTTTGAAAGAAACCGTACAAGTATGACGATTGAGTTAACTTTTTTTAATTAAGTTTCAGATTGGTTAAAATAATTTTATTTTAACGTATATTTTATTTTGTAAGGATTTGAGGCTGCTTCTTTACAATGATTTCTTTTAACAAAATTGTGTTATTTTAAAAGCTTTTATTTAACTTGCAACGATTGTATATGTATGGTTTTCCAGTTCAAAATGTGTACTTGAACTTTAACTCGAATTCAGGCATCCGATTGAGGTTAATTTTTTTATACGCACTGTAAATCCGATGACAATGAAATATTATGAATTTCGGTGCTCACCATTTTATCTTATTTTACAGGATAACACAAAAAAAATCGAATAGATTACCGACAATATGTCCAAGAATAGTTTTACATTAGAAAAATCTAATAGCAGTTTAAATTATGTATAATTTTGTAAAGAACGGAGGGTGTTGCTTTTCACCCTTTTATTTAACAAAAATTCTGTTATTTTTTTCCTCTTATACTTCTAGTACAAGTTGTATTTTTTTGCATTAATATGTGAGAATGATTATAGATTTCAAATTTATATTGCGATGTTAATTTTACTCTCAACTATTTTTTTTTCATATATCTGACGATTATTTATATTTCTACTAAATTTGTGAATGACCCCTATTTCGCAGCGAAAAATATGCTTCAAATTTAAACAGCTATTAGTCGGTCAATTTTAATCGTAGAATAATGAAGCTTTTTCTGTTTTACTTGCGAATGTAATAGGAAAATTATACTAAACGTAAATTATAGGACCGAAGGGCCGTGTAAAAAAAATAAAAATTCGTTATTTTTTAAGATATATTTTTTTATTGGCCCAAATCGCTTTTTAAATACTTTTTTACCCTATTTAAGGCTGTTCTCAAATCCAAATGGGTAAATGTAAGACATAAGTTTTAATTCATTTTTGTTCTGAAACGCATGATAGTGGCAGGTGTTGTTACTCGGAAACTATGTAATCGAAAGACGTTTTCCGTTTTTTGGACACACAATAGATCTTTCTGAAAATACTGTCCAAGTGGGCGTTTTGAACCGAATTTCCCGACGAAAGCAGAAAAAACTGTCAATGAAGGGAGAAAATCGTCTTGTCATGTGATAAATAGCGCTTATAACTCGATAGGTAATTTATTTATCAAAAAATCGAAAAATCATTTTGATTCCAAATTGCTTCCATATTCAGGTCTGCCAATTTTATACCTTTACATTTAAAAATGTAATGTGTAATAATAAATATAATAAATAATAAAATGTGTATTAATCATTGTGTCAGAAAGTTTCGCGCTTGTTCAGAAGTGAACTTCAGAACATTCTTAAGGGGGTCCGGGACACAATTTAAAAAAATTGTTGTTTCTTGAGTTAAAATTTTGAATCTTTTTGTGATGGTTAACCATGTTATTTGTAAACAAAATCACATGATAAAACTTCTCTTTTTTTTTTCTTATTTAAAATTCATTAAAAAAGTGGGGTAATTAAAATAGAATTTCAATTTTTTTCATTTAAATAAACATAAATATATAAGTTTTAATTTAGATTCAGCATTTTAAAAAATATTAATTAAAAAAAAATATTTAAAGTAAAAAAAAAAAAAAAAGTGTAACTTTAAAAAAAAAAAAAAAATCATATATTCCAAAGTAAACATTTTTTTCTAATTTGGTGAATCAAAATTAAAGTAAAGCAATTTAAAAAGACATGTTCCAAGTTTGAACCGTTTACCTTTAACGGTTCTCGACTTATAACGATTTGAATACGAGAAATGGGGAAAAAAGCCATCATGAAGAAAAACGCAAATTCGCAAGAAATCGTTTTCATGACAACTATTGCTTGAAAGCTAGATTTTGAAAAGAAACCAAAACGAAAAATTTAATATTTCCTGTTGTAATTAAGATAAAAACATGATTTAAACGTCATTTTAAGCAGAAAAACAAAGAGAAACTTTTAATGCAATAAAGGTTTTATAGAAAATTTGGAGATTTTTGTGTCCCGGACCCCCTTAACACATTTTTGTAATTGGAAATATATGTCTTTGACTAAACACTGTAAAAAAAAAAACGGACTAAAAAACGGAAATACTACTGGCAATCTAGACGCCAGTACTATTCCCGTTTTTTTACGGGAATTTTTACCCATAAATTACAGAAATCTTTCCGTTTTTCTGATTAAAAACGAAAAAATTTCCGTAATTTATGGGTAAAAATTCCCGTAAAAAAACGGAAATAGTACTGGCGTCTAGATTGCCAGTAGTATTTCCGTTTTTTTTTTTTTTTTTTTTTTTTTTTTTTTTTTTTTTTTACAGTGAAGGTTTAAGAATTAGCTATTGGACATCATTGCGAGAAGACACCCTGTATATTATAGGACCCAGGGGCCATTTAAATTTGTAGCTTTTTAACAAATGACTATTTTGATGTAAAAAGATTTTCATAAGAAGAAAAACATTCCATACATGTTTACAGTTGTAATTATACATCTGAAGCTTAATGGTTTAGAAAATAACTATTGGCCGACGTGGAGAAGGATTACCCTACATATAAAAATATTCATGCAATAAAAAAGTCATTTTAATTTAAAAACCATTTTGTCAACATAAATCCAGTAAAAAGAATTGACATCGAGCTAAAGCTATAAAAAACATTTGGTTATAACAGCAACTGTTGATTACATAAAAATAATTTTATTTAGTTTCCTAAAGAGCCAATAGAGGGACATGTGACAATATTTTTTTTAACCACAGACAAAAAAAAGAGAGTCACTACTGTGGTGTCATTGGTAACCGAATGGTGACACAAATCGTACATATTTCCTCATCTCAGTTCTTTAGCTTAAACTTATTACATGAGGTATTGTCACATAATTTTGAATTTTAAGTCCCTGAATAATAATTTTTCTTTTAGTACATATTCGTGGGTTTCTTTTATTTCTTATATTGGAATTGGACAATGTTGAGGGTCCAAATATACCACGAAATTCCTTACCGTCCCGTATCCCTGATGCTGATTTTTAAGTTTAGAGCTGTCTGTATAAAATTGTTTCAATAAAAGTAATTCGATGTTATTTTTTTCCGAAACTGGGACTATTGTTTATATAAATATGTGGCAAAAAATTAACGTTTGGACTCCGTCCCTGGATTTTAGATTCCTTACCGTCTCTCTTTTGCTAAAATTATACAGAAAATCACTTCAGATGCAGCTTTCCAACTTTTTTCTCATGCAGAAGTATGCTGGAGAATGAATGGCTAAATTATCTTGACAGGAAATTTACTGCAGAATATAAATCAGCATTTAAATATCAATTTCAAGCATTGTGGCTTTATTGGTAGTCTTAACATCCACAAGATTTATTCCTGCACTTTTTGAGGTAAATTATTATTTTTTTAATTTAATCTAATGTAAATAACTGTTGGTAAAAATCATTGATCATTGTGCCTATCACTTAGTCTTAACATGATTTGCCTAAAAATAGTTGGTAATTTTGCTTACCGTCCTTTTTTTCCTTACCCGACGCTACCTTAACATCTCTTTAAGACAATGTTATACCAAAATTTTGTACTAAAAATACTACATAAATAATACTTGTTATTATTTCTTATTTAAATGTTATATGGGTACTATGCAAATTCATTATAAGTAAAAATTTAGAAGAAAATAAAAAGTTAGAGAGGTAAAATGTCAAGAGGGATAGTAAGGAAAATTAAGCACGTAAGTTTAACTTAAATCTCAGTTAAATAAAAAAAATCGTCACTCCTGTCCATTTTTTCCTTATTTTGGTTCATTAAGTCATTTGTCTATTAGTTTAAAATGTTATTTTACTAAGTTTAATTTCACAAAAATTTTATTCCTGAAAGTAAAATTTTGTGAGGATGCCTCACATACTTTGAAGGCCTCGACTTGAATTTTACTTTTAAAGAAAATGATTTTTTTACAGGATGATATTTTATAAATGATTTATTGTAAAAAAGCTAGTTGAAATAATTTTTCGATCAGATGATTTTTAAACAGAATAAATTCTCATTTCAAGATCTATTTATTTCATTCTTCCAAATGAATTTTAGAAAATATTCATTTAAATTTTGATATGAATTATTCATTTGTAATCGCTTAGCTTTTTAATTTGTGTGCGTGGAGTTTGTAATTTTGTATGGAATTTTAAGAAAAATAATCATTATGTAAAACACAATTTGTTTCTTGTAATTTAATTAGATTTATTAAATATTAATTGTTAAGATGCGATTGATTTTTATTACATTTCTTTCTTTATTTTACTAATAATCTATTCTACAGAAGTAATTTTTTGCATGTACGTCAATAAATTAACACCGCAGTAGATGTGAGAAATTTTGTAAATTTTAACATTAACACTATTTTTTAAGAAGATATTAACCCTTTGTATCACCACGTTGCATATCTGCAACATATCCGAAAGTTAATATTATTTATAGAATGGTCTTTATAAGACGATTTTATTTAATAGAAATGTAATAGAAATGTAAAAATATCAACGTTAAAAGCACCAATAATTTTAAATTTTAAGCATACCGGTTTCGGTAGCATATAGCGTACCGTCCGAGGGGTTCGACAAGCTGTTTCTTTGCGTACCAGATTTACAAATCAATTTGATTTACCAGATTTCTGATTGATTTATCAGTGTACACCGATTTATTGATTTATTTGTGATTTATTGATTTCTTTGCTGATTTACTTGTGATTTGCTGATTTACTTGTGATTTATTGATTTATTTCACCAGATTTACAAATAAATTTGATTTACCAGATTTCTGATTGATTTATAAGTGTACACCGATTTATTGATTTACTTGTGATTTATTGATTTCTTTGCGATTTTTTTGTGATTTGCTGATTTACTTGTGATTTATTGACTTATTTCCGATTTATACGCTACCGAAGAGTGACGTCACGTAAATGGCTTATGGAAGCCAGAAGTTTCGGTATCCCATTGAAGTTTTCAGTAAGCGTGAAAAAAAAAGCCTTGTACTGATATTAATAAATTTATTTAACGCAATTCAGAAACAGTTTTGCTAAATCTGAGGTAAGACATTCATATGAATTAATCAAACTTCTGATGAAGTGCTTCATTTTTCTTAAAATTTATTTAAAAAGATAGGCCATCATGTAGAGCTTCAATGACGGACGTTTTGAATTTTAGAAAGGCATTTTAAAGTGTTTGTTTTTAAGGTTTTAATTAGTTTCAGTTGATATTTCTATTGTTCGGGCATATTCCATGTTAAATGTATCTGAATTGCATTGTGTTTTTGCCCTTTTTTTGTATGTGTGTGTTAAGATTTCTTTATTTGGTGTATTGTTTACATAAAATTCCCTGCTGAATCAGAGTAGAAGGGGGATCTTTTAATCGAGCTTTTAATTTATTTTGCTTGATATTCCTGCATTTTCGATGTATTCTTCAGTCGTTTTTACGTAATTTGTGGGTTTATTTTTTCTTATTTACTATTTGATTAACGGAAATGTCTTTATTTAGTTCTTTACTTCCCTAGTACCTACCTATTTAATCAAATGTTAAAAATATATTATTTCTACATGTAATAGTATGCGATGTCTGCGCAAAAAAAAATATAATCCAGAAGCTATGAAGAGTCAATAGTCATAATTAATATTAGCGCTACAGGTATTATATCCTGTTTTTACACCTTTACTGAAGAAATAAAAGGTTGACACCACAAATAAAAGGTTGATACATATCTAATCTTTTCAATCTGTCGATGTGAAATCACGCCTAATTAAATAATAGCATTTCTAAGGTTTCGTTTAATAATGTTTTGTTTTAAAAAAGTATCCCTCTCCCATCCACCCCTTTAACAACTTTTAAAATACAAATTGCCGGAATTAGAAGGCATATCTTCCTTTTGATATTTTATAAACTTAAAGTATTTATAATAATGCACATCAAATTGATATTCTTGTGAAAGAAACTAGGATTTTATTTTCAACAGTTGAGCATAATGTTTCATTATTTATTAACAATGTTCAGGAGTGGGAAAATGCATCATTTTACTCACCAGTGGTGAGTGAAGTTTTAGGTAGTCTTTGAAAACTGCAAACTATAGAGATATGCGAAAAGTTCTTTTTTTTTGTAGATAGCTATATTTTTTAACTTACCTAATTACTGCGATGTAAACATGATACTAAGCACTATTTTATATTAAACTTTCATCTCTTGTTTATACTTCTGAATTTTACAGGAAAAATATATGAAAATACATTATAGTAATAGCAACCAACTATTTTTGAGTTGCGTAAATTATGTCATAAAAATTTTCAACTGTATGTTGCATTTTACTGGCTGGTGAAATAAATTCGTGGCTGGTAAGATTTTCTAGAAATTCCTCACTCCTGACAATGTTAAAGCGAGCAACTCTATTTAATCCAGGGCTTGAAATGTAACGGAGCAAACCAGAACGATGTTCTGGTTCGTGAAATAGTGACATATATTGTTTTGGTTCGTGAAAGTCTAGAAAATATTGTTTTGGTTCGTGAAAGTCTAGAAAATATTGTTCTGGTTCGTGGAATTATTAAAAAATATTATTACAGTTTCACACATATAACTTACTATGCTCTCTGTAACGTTTTTTTCTAATTATTTAGAATCTTGAATAAATTTTTTTAATTGGTTTTTCTACGGTTAAATATAAATTTGCTATGCAGTAAAGTCCTGATTATCTGAGTTAATAGGGACCAACCTCACCTCGGATAAGCAAAAAACTTGTATAAACCAGATTGACACAAATCGTCACCCACTAAGGAGATGAAATATAAATTTTCACTTAATTCAATCCTTTTTATGCTACTAGTAATATTTCTTTGATGCACATTACCTTTTAAGAAATACGGGGAATGAAATTGTTTATTTGAAAAAGCACTTGATAATTTTTTGTTTGTTGAATGTCAATTTTACTGCAGTTTTTTTTCTGCAGTATTAAGTTACTGCATAGCTACCAATTTCTAAGTTTTATTTTCTTACCTCTAAAACTTACCAATAAATTTTGCCTAATTCAATCGCCGAAATCTAACAATTGTCAACGATTAAATATGGCAAAAATTTGTATTCAATTTTAGAGGTAACAAAACCCTACAAATTGGCAGCTATATAATTCTATCAGTGTCATGAAAATTGCAGGTGTAGCCTCTTTTCTTTCTGCTCAAAGTATTAAATGTTTTTGTTTTTTTCAGTTGAACTTATACCTTTGGAATGCATTATTTTCTTCTGATGAACTGATGGCTTCCATTATTATGAAACTGCCATTGTAAATGAAGAAAAAAAAATTATGGCTATTTTTTTTTTCTCATTCTGACCAGAAAATCAGAGTTCTAACTTTTTACGCAGGGCTGGCTATTTGCTGGCAAAAAAGGGTTTCTGCCGTGCCAGTGGCAGAAAGTGGTTATAACCGGCAGAAACTGGCAACAACTGTCATAAACACATTTCGTGACATAATCTGAGGCTTTTTTACTAGTATTAAATTCCTTAAGTACATTTTATTCCGTTTAAATAACAAATGAAATATTGTGGGTAGTTTTAATCAAAAAATAAATAGATTTGTATTAGAAAAAACGAGTAATGTAACAGATAAAATATCAGTTTAAAAATCAAATACAAAACTATATCCAATACTTATTTTAAATGAAGCAATCAAAAGAAAAGAAAAATATTCAATACTTGCTCAAAATGCTTTTCTGTAATTTAACGTAATAATTTAATAATAACACTATAAATTATTTCTCATAGAAATGTTATAGTTATATGTGGATCTTGTAATTCTATGGACTTAAAAACATTTCATTTAAATACAGTATTCAAAGGAACAAATCTGATTTTTTTTAAATTTAAGACTTATAAGCATAGATCAATCTTTGTGCGAATTTTAATAGAAAAGCTAAAATCTTTAACAATAATTTTACGCACAAATAACGTACAGACATGACAAAAAACGATCGTATGGGATTTTTTTGTCGTGTCTGTATGTTATTTGTGCGTAAAATCGTTATTAATGATTTTAGCTTTTTTATTAAGACTGTTAGTTGAAAATGTTCCAACCACATTTTGCACTTACAAAACAAACAACTACAAAGGTTCAAAGCAGATTTAATACAGTACTAACCGACTACCATATGCTAGCTTATTTACTTCATCCTAAGTATATGGGATCAAAATTGACATATGAGCATAAAGAAAAGGCAACGAAATTGCTTTCTGATATTAATCCCAATTTTGTGCTATATATAATATCCATTGAAGCAAAATCGACTCCTATCCCAGAAATATATTTCTCCAAGGAAGCCCTAGAAAATGTTTTGCCCTTGCCTGTGTGCTGGTCGTCTTTAAAAACGAATACTGGTGAAAATGAGGATTTTTCAAATTTTGCATCCTCAAAAATGAAATTGCCAGCAAGTAATGATAGTCTTGAAAGAATATTTTCAAACTTTTCTTTCATTCAAAACAAATTAAGAAATAGTGTGTTCAGGAAGATTAGCAAAATTTTGTCCTATGTTATGGAATGTTCTGTGGGAAAAGTAATAATAGTATATTTGAGTGGCAATTTTGTTCTTTCAATATTGTAAAATAATTGTACAAGATATTTCATTAATTTTTTTTTCTGTTATTTATTGTGTTTCAATTATTTACTTATATATTTTCACAAGAATCATAATCTTTAAGTTATTGCATTGCATTATTTATTTAAAAATACTCTGAAAAATACATTTGTTAAAATATCACAAATTTTTTTTGTAAAAGTAAAAAAAAGAAATTTAAAATTTCTTTTTTTACTTTTAAATAAAAATTCAACTCTAAACAACAATATAAAATAGTTAAACTTGTACAGCATCAGGCTATCATTGAAAATTTCTGTTTTTCAAGTGAAAGAAAATTAGTACCTATTATTATATAAACAAAGTATATTTATACGATCATTTTGAAACTTTTTTACAACTTTGAATAACATTCATAATTTTTAATTTTAATTTTTAACTTAATTGTTTACATATCAAATACATGTGTGAATTATGAATCTTTGTACATTAAAGTTCTTATTAATATTATTTCTTAGTTTCTGCCAGTTTTTGTCACTTACTGGCAGAAACTAGTTTCTGCCATGCCGGTTTTAACCGGTTATAACCGCTGGTTTTAACAACTCTGGCAGAAACTTGCCAACCCTGTTTTTACTTCTGCTCTTTCATCTTCACCTAACACTCCATTTATAATGGCTGTTTCATAATAATGGAAGATATCAGTTTATCAGAAGAAAATAACGTGGTTAAAGCAGAAACTCGGTTAAGCGGGATTTTACTGTACTTTCCAAAAGAAAAAAAAAATAATCAACAATAATTTTGAAATAGCATTCCGATTCGTGGATTTTTCCTTTTCGAGCCCTGATTTAATCTAATTTGATTTGTTTACTAACAATTACTAGTGCATTGGAAGTGATAACTGATAAAGGAGCCTTGCTGGCCTGGTATTCAGATACACCTCTTCCAATGGTTCTTTCTGTTTTTAATGTTGTTATTGAAAACTACTAAGTAAATTTTGTGCATTTAAAAAAAATTGTATTATTAGGAATAAAAGCTGAAGAATTGTCACATATACAAAATGCCAGTTTCATGTTTGACTGCAGGCAACATTTGCGCTCAAGGGATTTGATTATTTCAGAATTTATCAGATATTATATATCACACACAAAAAGAAAAGAATAAAAAATTACACAAAAGCAAATATAACTGGTCACTTTTGATTTTCTTTTTTTATTATATTTCATATAAAAAAAGTAACTGAAGATTTCAGATTTTTGTGTTTAATTATATTTCTTTTCCATTTCCTTTTTTTTTAAGATTGCAGAATAGATTTTGGAACTGTATTTGAAAATAAAGGACATATGTTGATTGAACAGACTTTTACAGCTTCGATGAAGGTTTAATTTTGAAAAGTGGTGAAGAAGGTGGTGAACAGAAAAAAAGTCAAGAGAACTTCTTTGCTGCACAGTCTTTATAATTAATTGCCTATGCAGTAATGTAATTCCCTTAGACAAACTCGTTATGCTTAAGTCTCCCTACTAAAATTAGCAACAGAATGTTTTCGTCAAAGTTTTGACACCATGCCATTGGGCTTTTGCTTTGTGAAGATTATAAACGGAATTCTTCAGGTAAATTATTTTTGTATCAAGATGGATCATTTTGTTATTTATATCATTAGTTTTAATATCATGACTGCTACATGCTACTAAAAGCGACTATTTTAGGTCAAAAACTATTAAAAAGTGGCTATTTCAAGAAAACAGGTGACTTTTTTCAGATTTCAACGACTATTTTTTACTGAAAATAATCAAAATAAAGTCATCTTCCCAAACACACTTTTTCAACGGTTGTTTGAGGAGATTCACGATTTTTTTCCCCTGACAAATTGCAAAAATCACCACACCCTCCCACCAACTGATTGATGAAAATACCTATTTCTTTCTGAGATCTTTTTATACTATTGTTAGTGGAGATTTTGTCAAATTTCACGAAATTTTCTACAACAGATTGATGAAATTGATTTTTTTCTGCCACTACGGGTCCAGATTAGCTATATATATTTTCCGCGACTGATTGATGTTAGTTACTATTTGTTTCAGATATCTTTTGACGAAAATACCAATTATTTTACAGATCGTTTATCAAAATTCTTAATTTTTTGCACGATCATTTGGTTAAATTCTCAATTTTTTTTTACTAAATTTTCGTTTTTTTGTCCACGACCATTTGACGAAACTTCGATTTTTTTCCTTGTGATTGTTAGACAAAATTCGTAATATTGTGTGCATTCTTTTGACAAAATTTGCGATGATTTTTCCATAGCTGAAAGACGAAAATCACCATTTGTTTCCTCAACCTTTGATAAAGTTCAAGAAATTTTTTCACGATCCTTTGAGGAGATTTACGATTTTCTCCACGATGAATTACCGAAATTCGCAATTTTTTTTCACCTGTGATTTCATGGAATTTATCATTTTCTTTACACGATCCTTTGCCAAATTTCACAATTTTTTCTGCAACCAATTGATCATAATGATATTCGGCACTTGTTTCAGAGATTTTTTGACAAAATTCATGATTCTTTTGTCGAAATTAGTCTTTTCCCGACTGACTGATCCTCATTTGAAGAAATCGCCCTATTCTTTATTCAGTGATTTGAGCAGAAGTATAAACTGTGAAATAAGATGTGGGCATTCATAAAGTGCTTTCAGTAGTTATGGATACATTTTTTCTTCCCTTTTTTAAAAGTGGGTATGTGACTATTTTTGAACAAATGCTACAATTTTTTTCGCTGGAGGCTACTGAAGCTATTATTTTTAGTGTCATATGGCAGTGGCAGCCCTATGATATGTATAAATTTTTTTAAGTTATCGACTGCAGGTACCCTATGCAAAAAAAAGAAAGAAAAAATCCTTAAAAAATAAAAAACATTTAATAATAATTAAAATGCTAGGAAGAAATATGTAAACAATGCTCCCAAAGAATTAACATTAGCTTGAGTGTTAAGAGACTACACTTGTTTGTCACATGAAGAAACTGGATCGCTCATGTTAAACCTATGGCAGCATTCTTTTTAAAATTTCTCACTTGCATATTAATAGTTTTAAATGTTTTTTTCTCTTCTTGCTTAGAATACCTGAGATTGAATTCTAACCGAGTTAACGTTTACTTTTTCGATTTTGGTTGCAGATTTTTTTTAAATATACAAGCAAAGATCTTTAATCCGCACAAGTTTGGACCAAAGTTTGTGCAGATTATAGATATTGCGTATTACAGAGTATTGTATGGATTTTGAGTAATTTTGCTTTTTTCTGGAGAATATCATATTCAGTGTAATGTAATAAAAATATGAAATCTAATAATTTAATTTACTATCTCATAAAAGCTCATTTATTAAAGTAATTATATATTTAAGGAATAATATATACATTGAAATTTCATATATTGGTACTTTTCAGTTAGCCGGGCACCAGTGTTATACATACATATATATACATAACACTGGCGCCTGGCTAACTGAAAAGTATTCATACATTATATAAAAAAAAATTAATGAAAATTTTTATGAAAATTAATTTTTTTCCCTCAATCAATAGACGAAATCCATGTTTTATCCCACGATTGATTGACGAAATTCGGGATTTTTTCCCGTGACCATTTGTGGAAGTCCGCATTATATTTCAGCGCACAGATTGGCAAAATTCGCTATGCGAGTCCACGATGTTTTGACAAAATTATATATGTATTTCTGCGACCTTTTGACGAAATTTGGAATATTTTCTCTCGATTCTTTACCGAAATGCGTGTTTTTTTCAGTGATAGTATTACAAAAATTTAGGATTTTTTTCCTCAATCATTTCACTATTCTTACAATGGGCATTTGACGAAATCCGTGTTTCTTTCAGCGGTCATTTCACGAAAATTCACGTTTTTTTTTTTCAAAGATTGTTTGATGAAATTTGTGATTTTTTTTTCGCAATCAATTGTGGAAATTCATTCTTTTTTGCAATCATTTCACTCTTTTTTCAATGATCGTTTGACGAAATTCACGTTTTCCCCTGCGATCCATTGATGAAATTCGCATTTTTTTCCGTAACCATTAGTTGAGGTTCACGATATTTTTCAGAGATAGATTGGCAAAAATCGCTATGTGATTCCGCAATCTTTTGACAAAACTTTGCAACATTTCTGCTCGATTGTTTACCGAAATTCGTTGTTTTTTTACACCGTCATTTGTCAAAATTCGTGATATTTTTCAACAACATATTGGCAAAATTTGCGATTTTCTTTTTCCTGCGATCGCTTCATGAAATTAGTGATGTTTCCCACAGTCGATTGACGAAATTCGTGACCATTTGTTGGAGATTATAATATTTTATAGCAATAGATCGGCAAAATTTCCAATGTTTACTTCTGCTAAGCAACGCGAATTATAGAAAATTGCAGATAATAGGTGCACGGATTATTGATTCTTGACTGTATAAAGTTTCTTTCACTTTCACAAATATGAAAAGAACACTCCCATAGGTTTAAGATTAGCTTGCGAGTTTCTTTGTATTTCATATATATATATATATATATACATTTTTGTATGAAACGACAAACAAAATCTTCATTTGGTTTCTTCCTTTTGCCTTTCGTTCTGCCCACCCGGGGCATGTGCCCCGGGTGGGCAGAACAACTAGGGGCTCTGCAACCCCTAGTTTCGGCCCTGTTCTGAGATGGCATTATATAAAGAAATAAACATACACCGTAACTAAAAGCATACCTGTATCTGGCAGGCAAAGGAGCTTTGGATATCCAGTTCATCCCTAATATAAAGTGCAAAAAATTTAATGTGCATGTATTAGACTTTTTCCCGATTTACTATTATTTTCTATATTCCATTACAAGTTAGTTTGTTAGGAATTCGTCAATTTGCTGATTAGGAAATTAGGAGCATAGACATTATTACCAAGTGTAGGAATACTATAAATTACATACTATAATACATTAGGGAGATCACTTGTGTAACTGTCACATAAAAGATGTCTATTGTTGTGGCAAACGGGAAGGTGGCATAAATTTTAATTACCAAGTTGAGCAAGTTGAATACACGTAAAATGTATCAATTGTATTTTATGATTATAAATTAATTTGGCTTGTTTATTGTTTTTTTCCAATTCATTCCAAGCATAACTTTTGAAGGAATTTCCCAATTTGTTGTTGAGGTATACAATAATACTTTGTTTTTAAAATAATTAACCCTTGACTGATATTACCGGTCTCTCAGACCACGGCATTTTTCAATTTTTATAGATTAACTTTCAATTTTCAGTTTAACTACAAACACTACCGAAATTTTGTTCCGTTTGGAACTTTAGTACTATCACCAGAGACTTTTGAATAGGTGAATTTTAATTACAACAGTTCTGTGCAAAAAGTTCAGTACGAAAACATCATCCTATGAGTTAATCGTGCCTTTTATTCATCTTTCGTTCCAGCGGTCTGTGAGACCGCTTCACACTAGTTACGTAACAATTTCTGTGACATCAGTGAAAGGTTTATTGTGTAAAATCCTGATTGTAAACCCCCTCTTCTTCAAAAGCAAAATAAGTTAAATTTATGGAGGAGGGTTTATAATTGAGATTTATTTTTTTTTAAGTGATTTAAAAACCCCTTTTTACGATTAATTTAGTAGTGAATAAGGAAGATTCTCAACCCTGTATTTTCTTTATTTTGGTAGTTTGTTGTTCAGGTATACAATAATAATTTGTTTTAAAAATAATTAATACCATAAAATCTCGATTGTAATTCCCCTTTTTTCAAAAGCAAAAGAAGTTAAATTTAGAAAAGGGGGGGGGGCTATAATCGAGATTTTCTTAAAAAAGATATTAAAAAATGCTTTTTTACCATTAATATAGAAGTAAATAAAGCAAGTACGGGGTTGAGAATCTTCCTTATTTCAGTAATTTCCAATTTCTAAAAAAAAATTACCCCGCCCTCCTAAAATCTGCCCCAACAAAATACTTCTAAGAAACATCCTTATATTTGTTTATTGTGCGTTGTAGTTTGGGGAATGATTTGGTAATAACTTATTTCTGCAAATTTATCAACTTAAGGCTGTTCTCAACACATTTTTTTTTTTTTTTTGTACGAAAAGATATAAAATTGGAAAGTCTGACCCTGGAAGCGATTTGGAATTGAGCTGTGTTTACCATTTTTTGATATATCCATTACCTATTGAGTTAGAAGCGATTTTGATCATGTGACAAACACGTTTTTCATCCTTTCTTCAGCGGGTTTTCTCCTTTCACGCTGAAATTAGTTTAAAAATGCCCACTTTGACACACTTTTCTGAAAGATCTATTGCGTTTGCAAAAAAAAGGAAAAAACAGCTTGATGACAAGTTTCTGAACAACAATATCTACTGGTTTCATGCATTTCTGAACAAAAATAAAACTCATGTCAGAAAGTTGCCCTTTTGGATTTGAGAACAGCTTTAATAATGGAGAAGTACCAAAAACAGATTTAAACATTTTTAAGCCCCACTCCCTTTATAGAAAAAATAAATTTTAAGTAGTAGTCTATGTAGATGATTATCTACTCGTTACTTGTTTTGCTTTTAACAGTTTTATTTAACTGAACTTGGTTTTTACAAGTAAAGATAGAATTTTGTTGTCGATTTTGCACGCGCTTCTTGATATCCTAGAATTGTGTATATAATAATTGTGTATACAGGTGTGTTTCCAATGAAAATATATATCATTTTAATTTTAAGGCATGTTTCAGATAGCTGACTGGCAGTACATTGCCAAATATTCTACAGTTTTTTTAGTTATGAATTACACCTGAAACAATGAATAATTTATTTGCATGAATTTCTGCATAGCTAACTAAAGGTATTGTCAACAAAGTGAAAGAGTGTCCAAGTCGGGACTTGAACTGGGGCCATTGGTATAGCGCAGTGGCGTGGCGTCCGGTCATCGCTGGATGCGGCGATGACCAAGCAATATTTTAAAACTCTTAATAAGCTTTTAAAACTCTACGATCCAGTTTTAGCAGAACATTTGGAGTTCATGTATAAGTGAAGGTAAGATTTAAAGTTTCTTTTTTGAACATTCAACCATTGAATTTTAGAGTTAATAATTTTTCACCACAAACTTAAATAATTGCGATGACCACCGAAAATTTTCACGCCACGCCACTGGTATAGCGCACCAATGTTCTATCAACTGAATCACTCGGACGATACCAAGCCTGGCATCCGTCACTCTGAATGTTGGAAAGGTTGCCTCCACAGCACAAGATGGAATATCTTCATCAGCCACATACTTGTGGCAAACATGAAATGACAATAAACCTAGCATCGGTTGGCTATATGCTTAGTTAGCAATGCGATTATTCTTTTGTTTTACAACTATATATGACAGGTTTGCCAAACTTTTTCACATCCGCATGCTAATTTTTCAGAAAAGTTTAACATGACAATTATAAGCAAACAACAACAAAAAAAGGCTTAAAATTCTTTGAATTTTTGTTTTATTAGAATTTTGAAATATGTGTGTAACATACCTGCAGGTATTATACTATACTAAGTGTAATAAAAATTAGTATTAATAGTAATAAAAAACCAAATTTCTGTTACTGCACTTACAATTTTATTTTAGACATTCCATCAATACTGTGAATGTGTTAAAACATTCTGTCGCATACCATTTATAGCATTAATCCATAGATTTGTCGTCCCTGATACGAGATTTTTCTTTTTATAATGAAGTTCATTATGTACCAAGCTACAAACATGAAAAAAAGCCAACTAGTTGTTAAACGGCAACAATAAAAAGAATTTAAACACTAGAAAAAATAAAATAAAGAGTCTCCAATACTAACAATAACGAAGTCAAATTGACAGTGCTCAGGATTGGACATTAATTTTTAGTTGAAGCAATTTTAATAAATTTAATTCTAAACCATCGTTAAATTTCATTATATAGATAGACATAAATGTATGTGACAAAACCATATAAAAATATATTTAAATAAGTTAAACTTATTTAAACTAGTTTAGTTCAGTATGAAGAGTAGAAACAATTTTTCCTTAAAGAGTATTTATCATTGAAGCTTTTCTTTAAAAAAATACCTTGTGTCACAAACCAGCGATAAATTGCCAAGAAAAAAAAATTTCATTATTTTTTTTTTTTTATGGACGCTCTATCGAGGTTCCGATAAAAAATTTTAAGAATGCAAGTTAAATTGGACTCATTTGACAAGATATTTTAACTTGAATTTTTCATATTATTTATTTACGAAATCAATATCTTGCAGAAAAAGTTGTCAAAATAGCAAGCATCAGGATCTACAGCTTTTATTGTCTGGAATTGAATTTCAAGATGTTATAATTGAGGATGTGAGTTTCAAAACTCGCCTTATCCAAAATTTAAAAAATCTCTATCACTCTATCCTATTGGCGAACCTGCATCGAAAAAACTACTTTTATTGTGTATTTCTGGCAATCTAAAATCTTGATTTACAATGAAAACCAATAGACACAGTCAGAGGTTTTTCACGATTTCCCACACTTTGATTTTCTGGATCAGGCGAATTTTTGAAACTCATTTCCTCAATTTTAACATCGGCATTTTTGCTTACAGTGTCTTTTAATATTTATTTTGCAATAATCTACCAATTCTCTGTTATTAAAATTTTGTGAGGCAATATTGAGCTAGATTGGGATGCATTAAATTATATTTCCGTTTCTTTGAAGAGACTGATACTGTATGACAATGACAACCAACCGAACTAATCAAATTCAGCTAAACAGAGACGACATCTAGATTAATGCATTTTGTGAAATTGTACTATATTTTGGTAGAAACAGAATCTATACCATGCCAAAAATAATCAGCAGTGTGCCATAGGTTCACCACACCTGATCCATGCCCCTAAATATATATTAAGAGGTCAATTTTCTTCTTTCAAAGAAACTTTTTAATATAATTTTTGTTCATTGTCTTTTCCTGTTAATCATGATATCCTGTTTGAAATTATTTTCTGTATGTAACTAATATGCTTAATAATCAGTATTTAAAACAAAAAATCTTAAATATATTTAAATTTTTGTTCTAAATATGGTGTCATATTCAAAACATGGCCATCTGCTTTCTGTACATCCTCATATTCACGCTTCTTGTATACAGGGATGGGGAATTGCATCATTCTACACGTCACAGGCAAGTCGATTTTGTGACTGGGCAAGTAAATTTTAAAGCAGCCTTACAAATTACAGGGTAGAAAATATGATAAAACTTTAAATTTTTATTTGTGAGCCATATTTTGCAATTCTTCTAATTGCCAAAACGTTAACATGGCACAAAGTAATATTCTATAGTAAATTTTACCCTGTTTGTTGTATTTATTTCTTAATTAAAAAAAAAAAAAAGAAAATGTTAGCATGAAAATGCATTGTAGTATTTAAGGAATTATTTTTACAGTTATCAAACTGGATATTATATCTAGCTGGCTAGTAAAATAAATCCATGGCTGGTGAGATTTTCTGAAAATTCCAGCCCTGTAGTATTAATTATTCAGGGTTCAGTAATATATGTGTTGATTATATCCGATATTTATTTTCAAAATATCATAAAGTTTGACACTTTCAATATCTTCATGTATTTGATATTCATTTGTAAAATATAGTAAGATTTTTTTATATTTTCAGTCAAAACAAGTGCAAATGAATTTTTTAACTGTTATTGATTGTGCCGTTCGGAATATAAAAAACTTTTGCTCTGTCAGTGAACTTTTATAGAGCCCCCCCTCCCCCCTTTTGAAGCTGAATTTCTCAATGTAGAATCAATAATTATGTGGAACAACATTTACTTAGAACAGTTATTGACTGATTAACTATCTAGATAATTTAGTTACAGCTTCATTAGAAATAATATTTTCTAGTTTTGTTAAACTCCACACCAGGTTATGGAATGGAAAAAATAGTAATTTTAGTATATTTTTTGTCATTTGATTTTGAATTTTTTTTTCTCATTAGTAAGGGGAGGGGGGAATTAAAAATATCATTTTATTAAGATTTTATAAGTGCAATATGTTTTAGTTAATTTATATTTTACCTGAAAATATTTATAATCATTGATAAATTGACTATTTTGAAAATGTCGGATGTACCGGGTGATTATAATTAAAGTTACGATTTCAAAAATCGATAATTTTAAAACTACTGGTTAGAATGACTTGATATTTTAGCAGAACAATCGTGAGGCAATGAAATTTTGTTTGGAAAAGGAAAAAAATAGTTCCAAAAAATGCCGATAGATGGCGTTGTAACCCTAATGCCTGAGGGAAGGACCAAAAATTTAATCTTTAAACTCAGGAATGTTGTTAGCCAAAAGGAAAAAAATAGAGTCCAGGGATTTACTAAAAATTTATTTGCGAAAAGACAAGAGTACGCGTTTACAGCGACAAAGCGACAAAGCGATAGTGACAAAAATGAAAAAAAAAGAGCTTCATGGAACAAACACCTTACTGATGATTAAGGCATAAGTTGTTCAATATGCCCTCCGCCTTGTTCCGCTACTAATTGGAAGGAAAAACGGCATGCTGCACAACAGATCAGAGTGTATCTGTACTGATGCAATGGGTGTGGTGTATGATGCTCGCCTTCATGTCGGCTAGATTCTGAATCCGCCCGTTGTAAACAACATTCTTCTGGTACTCCCAAAGCAGCACTCTGAAATTAGCACTCAGTAGCTGCTTCACAGGAGTAGCAATGTGCGGAGGAGCGCCATCTTGCATGGATATTGTGCGATCCACACACTGACGCTGTTGAATTGCCGGAAGGACATGGTTACGCAAAAGTTCTTCATACCGCTTGCCAGTAACAGTGCAGGTTACGGGACCCGCAGGTGTGATATCTTCGAAGAAAAACGGACCGACGATAAACGCTGCCGTTATTCCGGACCACACAGTGACATTTTCAGACTGAAGAGGTAATGTCTGTAGCTGGGACGGATTCTCGGCCGCCCATATCCTGCAATTTGGCGTATTTACAGAACCTTGCAAATGAAAGTGGGCTTCGTCAGACCACAGATTGTTCCATGGCCATCCGTTGCCCACTTCCATCCGGGCAAGAAATTGTAGTGCAAAAGATTAACGTGCTTCCAGGTCAGCAGGTAGCAACTCCTGCACATGCGTTTTCTTGTATGGATAACAGCGCAAGATGTTCCGTAGGACTTTACGCACCGTGCTGTTCGGCATATCTAGTATTCGGCACCGTGTACTGCTGATTCCTGCCTCACTGTTAGTCTGTTCTTGAATTGCTCTAGCCACATCTTCCACTTCCGCAGCCGAAACTGGTTTCCTTCTTCTATTCCGTTTAACGTCAAATGAACCGGTCTCTTCGAATTTAGCAATCCTTTTTCTCAGACCATTTGTGATTATTGGACCCCTGTTTATGGATTTAATGTCCGAAACTTCCTAATAGCTGTAAAAGCACAGTCATCGTTCTTATAAAAAAGCTTCAACAGTAGAGCGTGATCCTTCATTGTCAGAGTCATGATGAAGCATTCAGGCAAAGAGCCAGTGCTCCGCATTTTTATGGCAGCTATGACTGAGGTGCGCATGTCACGTATAAGTAATTTGCATATCTCCAGACAATGTGAACCCTGACAGCGCCATCTATCGGCACATTTTGGAACTGATTTTTTTCCTTTGCCAAACAAAATTTCATTGCTTCACTATTGTTCTGCTCAAATATCAAGTCATTCTGATCAGTAGTTTTAAAATTATCGATTTTTGAAATCGTAACTTTAATTATAATCACCCGGTATATCAAAATATCATGATATCGACGAATCCTGTTAATATTACAAGATACCCATTTTGTATCCAGTAAAACATTGTATGCATCTTTCTATAATTATTTTAAATACATATATGATTTTTTTTTTTTTTTACAGGGAAATGTTTCAAGCGAAAATTAATTGAAATTTATTTATTTATTTTATTTTATTTTTTTTTTTATTTAAGAAAAATGGTTACATTTTATAGGAAAAGTGTCCATTGATTATCAATGAAAATAATGAAATCTTGAATTTAGAAAAGCATTTCAATAAGTTAAACATATGTTGCTTTACGAGTTATAATCACTTACATGTAAAGGCATTCAATCATCTGTTTTGACCCTGACATCAGCCAAACATTAACATTTTCAAATTTATATTATTATTAGAATTAGCATAGAATAAAGATTTTGTGACATCAGGGTCAAAACAATGAAAAGAAGTAAAAAAAAAAGTTATTTGGCCTATGGATGTTACTGTGTTAAATTAACATTGAGGAGTCACACTGGAAATAAATAAGCCCTGTACTGCTGTGGAAAAACAAGTACATTGTACTGCTGTGCAATAATTAAATTATATTATCTTAACTTACCCATTTGATAAAAAAAAAATCACAGACAGCGTTCATTTCTAAAAGCTAAAACTTTTGGTTTTAACCAAAATTCTTCATTAGAAATCACAAAGTACAAAATATAATGTAAGCATTTTATTTAGAAAAACAAAAACAGGAATGAATTTTCAAACACATTGAACAGATTGTCCTTCAAATTTATGAAAAGATTTGAAGGTATTAATCAATTTTTAAATAAATAATGAAGACTCTATAAAATTAATACTGAAATAAGAGAAAATGGAATAATTAATTATGACATTGTGCTTGTAACAACTTTATTTTATAGAGGCGTTTGCTAGAAAACACTATTTAAAATAGTAACATACATATAATGTTGCAACAACTTTATATTATTTAGAATTTTACGAGGATGTGTAAAAAAAATCTTTCTTAAAAACAAAACGGATAACTATACATTAAATTAGAAACAAAATTACTTAAATAAAATAAAGTAATAAGTATTTATAAATTATATAAAAAAATTATGTGGAAAATTCTGTGCTAATAAGATAAGGAATTATCATATACATACCGTGTGTACTGACATTATATGGTATAATGTAACATATTATATATTTTACTTTTATTTCTTTTTTTCATTTTAGAAAATTTAGTAACTGGATAAAAGATTTTACAGAACATTTGATTCTTTTTTTCATTTAATGTGTACACATATTTAATACATGTTCATACAATACTTTTGATATAAGCATTTCAGAATTTACAATAGTAACAAACATTTCCGGAATGGTACAAAGGTACGGTTCAATACTTTCATACAAAAAAAAATCATAGGCACCGTTCATTTCTAAAAGCTAAAACTTTTGGTTTTAACCAAATTTCTTCATTAGAAATCATAAAGTACAAAATATAATGTAAGCATTTTATTTAGAAAAACAAAAACAGGAATGAATTTTCAAACACATTGAACAGATTTTCTCTGAAATTTATGAAAAGATCTGAAGGTATTAATCAATTTTTTGAATAAATAATGAAGACTCTATAAAATTAATAATGAAATAAGAGAAAATGGAATAATTCATTATGGCATTGTGCTTGTAACAACTTTATTTTATAGAGGCGTTTGCTAGAAAACACTATTTAAAATAGTAACATACATATAATGTTGCAACAACTTTATATTATTTAGAATGTTACGAGGATGTGTAAAAAAAATCTTTCTTAAAAACAAAACGGATAACTATACATTAAATTAGAAACAAAATTACTTAAATAAAATAAAGTAATAAGTATTTATAAATTATATAAAAAAATTATGTGGAAAATTCTGTGCTAATAAGATAAGGAATTATCATATACATACCGTGTGTACTGACATTATATGGTATATTGTAACATATTATATATTTTACTTTTATTTCTTTTTTTCATTTTAGAAAATTTAGTAACTGGATAAAAGATTTTACAGAACATTTGATTCTTTTTTTCATTTAATGTGTACACATATTTAATACATGTTCATACAATACTTTTGATATAAGCATTTCAGAATTTACAATAGTAACAAACATTTCCGGAATGGTACGAAGGTACGGTTCAATACTTTCGTACATATGTGTTATTTATTTAACTGGTCCAAAACTGACATATTGTTCTGGCGATTGTTCTCTTTGATAGAACCAATTACATAAAACTCCAATGGACTTTTTTTGGTTACTATTTGATGCAACAAAAGCATAATTGCCAGTATATCCCCTTTCTTTAGGTGTTCTACCATTTAAGTATGAAAATTGTATTATTCTACCTAACTTAAATATATATCCTATCTTGAAAGCACACAGATCACCAATATACAATGCATCAGTTTTTCTGACAGAGTCTAATACGGGAGGATAAGAATAATTATGGTCTGGTGTTCTTGTTCGAACTCTGTACATTCTATCGGATGACATATGTTCAGGCTGACTTAATAACCATAATGCTGTACTTTTACGAATCAAGACAGTTTTACCTTGGTGTGTATATTCCACAAATACAGAATCTTGATTTATAGGATTTTCTGGAGACAATTCAGCTTCATAACTAGGGAAAGAATCATCTCTTTTAACCGGATGTGCAGAAGCTTTGGACTTTTTTGCTGTTCTTTCTACAGAACTACTTGTGTCAGGTTCATTTTGGATCAGTATCAGATCTTCATCTATGCCATCCATGTCTTCATTTTCATGAAATGGTGTTGATATACCTGCTGTTACATCTTCCTCAGCATCATCAGTCTCATCATCACTTACAACAAAAATGCTTGTTTCACCAGTCAATTTAATGTTATCTACATTATCTAAATTTAGATTTGGAACCTTCATACCTAGCAATTCGAGAACATCCATTGCCTCAGATTTTGCTTTCAAAACTTCATTTAGTATATCAGTTATAGACGGCAACATAACATCTACATGTTTTGTAGAAGCTTTTATGTGTTTTTTGGACGCAGGAAATTGAAGTTGTTTCTGGCACTCTGCTTTTACTTTTAATTGAACATCCAACCGTTTAATCTTGTGAAGCAATTCAAGCATGCTGAAATTTACTACTGTAGAAAAAGTATTTGACATACTTCTAACAGCTCTAAAAAAAGATTCACATTGCTGGCTGCCTAAAAGAAAAGGTAAAAAAGCAGAAGATGTCAACTTTTGGAAATCAGCCATCATCATCAGTAAGCCTTGTGCATTCAGTTCAATACACATATATGCATTCCTACTTATAAAATTATTTTATACTGACCAATTTTTATGATTTTTTATGTATTGTATCCAGCCTATACAAAAAAATGTAACAAACCATATCTTATATATTCGTTGCAGTGGGGTTGTGTTTTTATCAATAAACGCTTCAATTACTGCACGCATCAAACTTAAATATACTGCAGTCCCCAAGCCCTCTTTTATACTTTTAACTAATTCAATAACCTTGTAAGATGACAGCCGTTCAGCACTGGCATAATTTTGTTTGTCTTTTACATTTAAGTCTGACAATTGTAGACAATGTTCACTACGTGGAAATTTGTTATATACAATACTGATGAAACCTTTACAACAGATATAATTCCCCAAGGGTAATATGTGAGTAACACGTAACAGTCTATTACGTAACTTCGCTATTAAATGAACAGCATCTTGGAAGCATAATAGTGAGCTACATTTTGCATGGAACCACAACTGCTGTTCTAAAAACCCCTGAACGTTATCTGAATTTAAATTACTTGCCACAACTTTTTTGTGTAAATTTACATGATCCATCATGGCTCGAAGACATCGGGAATCCCCATCAGATGACATAGCTTTTGGTTGTATACCTCTTCTTTCAAGTTCTTTTACAGTATATTGCCATCTCAAAGCAACATTTGAAGCTGTAAACTTATTATCCGTTCCTAATACAGCTAAACAAATTGGAGGGACATTGTTTTGAAGTGGCTGAGCCATGATAGTATATACATACGAGCTTTTGAGTAAAGTTTGCATATAATTCTTAACTGTTTCATAAGAAGTGAATAAATATTTTCCACATTCTGGGATACCATCTTTTGTTATTTTCAATACAAATCCAACACACAGATTTGTCCCTGGATCATAATTTACTTGTTGAATTAACCTTGTTGCATCCTCACTTAAGGCCACCATCTTATGATTGATGTTATATTGTTGAAGATGGTTCAGTAACTCTTCAAATCTGAATTGGCCTTCATTTAAAATGTTGTTATTAGATATATAACGTTCTACTTGTCGTGCACTTGGTAAAGCTTTACAAAGATTAGCTTGCACAAAATCATAGCAACTTCTGCCTCCACATATAAAAAAAAGTTTTGTAAATTCTTTGATGATTGTGCTATGTGTGCGTTTCTTGGAATTTTCGATTAAGTTTTTGAAGAATGACGTAAAGTTGACTCTGCCTTCACGTTCAGGGGTAATATGTGTATCATAATTTAAGCAAATTTCATTTAAAAAACTAATTTGATCATGTAAGGACCGGTTTTTCTTCATTAATATTTCAACGATATTAATAATTTCCAAAAAATCAGTTATTTTATGCTGCCCTTCAGCAGCTTTCACTAATTTCCGTTTCCATTGTTCGGATCTTGATGTAGTTGATGGTTTTGACGATTTGCCCTCGAAAAAAGGCGTTTTCTTCTTAATTGAAATATTACTTTTCGAGGGCATTTCTAAAAATCCTGGTTTGAAGATAAGGTGTTACAATTTAACAAATTAACAGTAATACTTTGCATTTCTTCCTCATCAGCAATTACATTTTCCTTAGGACTTTCTATGAAAACTAATTCTGTATTTGATGAAGAATTTGCAGTGGAATGCATTAAACTCAAACTACTTTGTTTATCAAAAATCACACTTTCCACTTCTTCATCATTAGCAATTGCACTTTCCCTAAAACTTCTTATTGGCTCGATCGCTTCTATACTAGATGTCAATGCAGAATTTGTAGCAGAATGCATTAAGCTTAACTGCTTCAAATTATCTTGTTTCTTTGTTAGGAAAGAGCATGATTTTAGCATGTGGCGAGTGTAATTTGAAATCAAATATACTCCCTTTGCTTTTCCAATCTGGCAAGTTTTTTTGCATATCATGCACTTAATTTCGCATTTCACAGACGTTATAGTTAATGCGTAATCTATATCCTCTTGAAGACCTTTCAGGGAACTGTTTTGCTTTTTACACCAATTTCTTAAATTATTTTTGATGTTTTTTTTTATTTTCTCAACTTCTTCTTGAGTTATATTTCCATCACTTGATGGCCTTACCGGTTCAGATGCCAATTTTTGACGTTCTGTTTTACTACTTATGCCTCGGTTTAGGCTAATTGCATTAGAATTTTTTTTCTTCAGAAATGATTCTAACAATGCTCTGTGGCCCGGTAAAAACTGAAATTTATCAGTGGCATTAAAAAAAATGCCGTACGCACATTTTGCTTGTTCTTCCGCCACACTTTTAAAAAGCTCGCCGTTGCTTCTCATAAATGTCTCAATTTTTGATATATTTTTCAGCATAGATGACGCTTCCTCCGAATCATAGCCACATAATTTTAAGCACTGGATGATTCCTTTGGGAAGATTTTCATAGAGATCCTTTCCTTCATCAGCTACATTCATGGTTATAGGATAAAATTGTATCCGACGATAAGATAAAATTAAAAATATTTTGTATCACATGAGAAAAAGAAAAGACTCGACCTCGTGGAGTAGGATCAATCACAGAGTGAGTCACGTTGTGTTTGTTTGGCGCGTGGCCCAGTATTTTGCTCACTTCACTTCATCCGCTTCATCCACTCTAAAATGCGTACGCCATGGATAAAAGTATCTCGTAAATTATCAAAATCTCTCGCAAAATCCGAGCGAAATCAAATTTTAAATTTAAGATTTACAGATTTATTACATGATTTTGAAATGAAGTGATTTTTCAAGATTTATACGAGATTTATTGATTTATTATACGATTTATTGAATTATTACAGGATTTGCAATTTAAATCTTGATTTACCGATTTTAACTTGATTTATTAATTTGTTATAGGATTTATTGATTTTTCACGATTTGTTAATTTATTACAGGATTTACAATTTACGTCTTGATTTACTGATTTTAACTTGATTTACTAAAGGATTTATTGATTTATAATAGGATTTATTGATTTTACACTGATTTACTGATTTATTACAGGATTTACTATTTAAATCTTGATTTCTTGATTTACTGATTTTAACTTGATTTATATAGCGGTAAATCTGCTGTGTACCAGATTTACAGCGTTGTCGGAACCCTCGGTACCGTCCACAGTGCTAAGGATGGCGGAAATTTGTTCACGTATATAGGAGAGATGGGGATTCAAGTTAAAGGTTTACTGACCAATAGGAAGACAGAGAATTGCAGGTAACAGCCTATAGGAAAAGAGATTGGAAAAGGAACCGAAACAGTTAGAAATTTCTTTAAAAATATTAATTATTAATTAATAATTACGATTTTATTTATTGCTGCAATCTTCCGACACGGAAATTAATATAAACTGTCCACAGAATTCTCAATAAACAGCGATAGTGAGGGAATTTTTCATGTCAAAGTTTTATTTATCATTTGAGCAGTTTCACATCGTTATCTCTAAAATGAGATTCGTGCATTTTGTCAAATTAAAAAGGCTGTATTCGTCCAAAAACTGATTTCTTTTACAAAAGTAAATTCTCATTTTTTACAATTTTTGTTCTAAAAAATTAGCAATGCTAATGAAAAATATATAGACAATATGTAAATTTCTCCTAATTTCAGATGTGAAAAAGTACATTCTTGTCAATATTTTTAGGTGCGTTTGCAATTATTTAAATACGTAGCACATATATTCGTCGTCTGGTCCGTCCATCTGTCTGTCTGTCCGCATATAACAGCCAGCACAAAAATTACACCACCGAATAGTTTCAAATTTAATATATGGAATCTTTGCAGAATTTTGTCGAGTCATTTCAAATTTTATAAAAGTCGAATCAAAACTTAAAAAAGATATTAATAAAAGTCTTCTTCATTCTTTTATCCGGATGTCCCATCATAAGTAAGTATTCTAGGTTGCCATGGTGATGGAGCCCTATTTAAGATGGAGTCCTGTTATTTCCGTATTAATGAAATTAATATAGGGGAAAGTAGGGTAATGACGCTCACTTAAGGGAAAACAAGAATAACTGGTCAAATGTACACAAAAATTAATATTTTATTAATGACGTATAACTCCAAAGCATAAGGAACAGTTTGCAATCAACTAATTTGCATAAAAATTTTAAGAAGTTTTTTTATTGTTTTATTTAATTAACAATGGATTGAGCGGTAATGCCCGACATGGTAGGGTAATTGCGATCAAAATTTGAATACAACATTTAAGTTGGCGTTATTTATAGTTGGCGCAACAAAGCACTACAAAAAGAAATAAAAGTATGAACGTACAGCTAAATGTATATCTTTTGTAGAAATAATGAGTAAATTAACATTTGAAAATAAGAGTATACACTTACCTTCAAGTTAGATGTTGTAGAATTTTATTATAAAACGACTGCAAACTAATAACTTGAGGATACAAAAACACTTTCCTCACGACGGTCACAATATCCTTACTGGAAACTTACGATGAAGTTCACTTGGTGCCGGTACCGATCGTACGTTTTCAATTCTATTCTGTTTAGAGATATTTGGGCGAGCGGGATTGTCCGCTGAGCGTGATAACCCTACTTTCCCCTATAGAATCGCAATAATCTTTTTTCATGCATTTTTTCATAAGAGTGCATCAGCTATTTACATCAAGATCTGAATAGTTATAAAACTAGTCATAGTAGGAACGCAACCTCATTTGCCATGCTTGAGGTACAATTTCCCACTCGTTTTATGTTTATATTCTAAATGTTTTAAATTACTTTTTATAAGCTTAAAATGATTTATTCGAACATCTGAGTAAATATATTTTTTAAAGTTTTTGTGTCTCAGTAGGCTTAATTTTGAATAAATGTATTTGTATAGAGCCGTAATCTATTCTCTAAATAAACATCGTGGAGAGTCATTTATTCTACTGTAAGTATACGTTATCTCCGGAGAGATTCTGCTTGGTGTTGATTGCTTGACAGCAAGTAGTTTCTCTAGAGGTGAACGTGTTCTTGTGTGTACTAATCTGTGAAATAAGCTTTTCTTGCGAGAGAAATATATTTTTATTAGAGAGAATATTCTATTCCCGTGGGTTTAAGTGGTACTGATATAGATATATTCTTTAGTTTCAAAAATCTAGTAATATTCTCTATATTTATGGTTTCTATTCCCATTTTTTTTAACAGAAAGGTTTTTTTTTTTTTTTTTTTTTTTTTACGAATTCTTGTTTGCAGTTATTGGTACACTATAAAACATTTTTATACGAAATGCAAAGTGTATTAAATTTATTCTCTGTGTACGTATCTACATTTTAACTTCAGTTTAAAGTTTGAACAAGGGTTTTGTTTTAGCTGCACAGTAAAAAGAAAAGATTATTACTATGCTGAATTTAGTTTTATGAAATGCCAAATGAAGCTTAAATAGGCACTACTTTTATTCTCAGTACCGAATAAAGTTCATCATAAACAGATTAGGATAAGATTTTTAAAAAGTGCTATACAGAATAGCAATATTTGATATTATTTAGGCTTCATATCTCTCTGAACATTTATGGTATACCCATTCATACTTTTCTAGTATATTCAGCTATACCCAAACTTACATTGTATCTGAGAAATATGAATATCAAATTCACAATATATCTTTACTTAATAGGTGCTAAAATACAAATGTTAAAACATTTTAAAAACAATGCAGATGTTGAAACATTGGAGTCATATGAGTCAGGGAAAGATCACATGAGTGATCTTTCCCTGATGACGACTGATGGTTCAGTCGAAAGAGCTCGGATTTTAAAATCATATGACTCCAATGTTTCAACATCTGCATTGTTTTTAAAATGTTTTAACATTTGTATTTTAGCACCTACTAAGTAAAGATATATTGTGAATTTGATATTAATGTTTCTCATTTATTTTATTAAGGTGGATCTGTCGTTCTTTGAAATATAGTTTTTCTATATTAATTTAATTTACATTGTATCGTTTTTTACAGAGTCTTAGTATTCTTTTAGCAACGCTTTTTTTAACAATACAGTTAATAATTCATATGTTTATTGTGCGGAACCCTCTGAGCACGAGTAATACTCGCACTTGACCGTTTATCTATACTTCTATACTCCTATTATAAAGAGGAAAAAATTGTTTATTTGTAGGAGGTAAGCTCAGGAACTACCGAACCGATTCCAAAAGTAATGGTATCAAAATGATGGTGTTAGTCCAACTTAGATCATAGGCTATATTTTATGTCGGTGCCACTACCTCAAAGTTGGTGCAGGAGCAAAAAACGTTCTAAAAATGCGATTTTTGTGTTACTGAAGGGCCTAGAAATATGAAATTTGGAATATTAGTTACTCATAAGATATAAATGATGTCTAAGAACAGTTCTTAAACAATTCGAAATTTAAAAGAGGTGAAAATGCACAAAAGGCGTTCTAAAAAACGTTCTAAATGGTAGTTTCTACATAATCTCAGGAAATACCATACCGATTTAAGAAATATTGGTGTCAAAATGATAGTGACAACGTTTGCTCTAAGATAAGCTATGTTTTATGTCGGTGCCACTACACCCAAGGGGGTGTAGGAGCAAAAAACGTTCTAAAAATGCGATTTATGTGTTACTGAAGGCCCTAGAAATATGAAATTTGAAGTATCAGCTACTTCTTAGATATAAAGGATTTCTAAGAACAGTTATTAAACAATTCGAAATTTAAAAGGGGTGAAAATGCGCGAAAAGTGTTCTAAAAAACGTTCGAAATGGTGATTTCTACACAATCTCAGGAAATACCAAACCGATTTAAAAAATATTGGTGTCAAAATGATAGTGACAACGTTTGCTCCAAGATAGGCTATGTTTTATGTCGGTGCCACTACCCCAAAGGGGTGTAGGAGCAAAAAACTTTCTAAAAATGCGATTTATGTGTTACTGAAGGGCCTAGAAATATGACATTCGAAGTATCAACTACTTATTAGATATAAAGGATTTCTAAGAACAGTTCTTAAACAATTCGAAATTTTAAAGGGGTGAAAATGCGCGAAAAGCGTTCTAAAAAACATTTTAAATGGTGATTTCTACACAATCTCAGGAAATACCAAACCGATTTAAAAAATGGCATCAAAATGATGGTGAAATCCCTTGATCCAACATAGGCTATGTTTTATTGTCGGTGCCACTATCCAAAAGGGGGTGCAGGAGAAAAACGTTCTAAATTGCGGTTTTTGCTTGACGGAAAGGCCTTGAATCGTGAAATTTAGAATGGTAGTTAGTTATAAGATATCAATGATCTCTAATGACATTTCCTAAAAAAATCGAAATTTAAAAGGCGGGTCAAAATGCGCAAAAAGCGTTGTAAAAAACGTTCTAAATTGCGATTTCTATGCAATCTCAGGAAATACTGAACCGGTTTCAAATATAATGGTGTAAAAATGATGGTGGCAGATCTTGCTCCAAGATAGGCTATATTTTATATCTGTTTCTACTACCCCAGAGGAGATGTAGGGGCAAAATGAGCGAAAAGTGTTCTAAAAACGTTCTAAATGCCGATTTGTCACCAATATCTCAGGAAGAATCAAACTGATTTCAAAAGTAATGGTAAGAAATTGATGCTGACAGCCTCTGCTCTAACATAGACGCTATTTTAAGTCGGTATCACTATCACCTAGACGTTGCAGGAGCAAGAAAGCGTTCCAAATTTCGATTTTTGTGATCGGTAGGGGCTAGCAACTTAAAATTAGGCAAGGTACATATTTATTACATATAAATAATTTTTAAGAACAGTTTCGAAAAAATTCGAAATTTAAAAAGGGGTGAAAATGCGCGAAAAGCGTTCTAAAAACGTTCTAAATTGCGATTACTACTCAATCTCAGGAAATTCCAAAGCTATTTCAAAAGTAATGGTTGCAAAACAATGGTGATAGTCCCTGCTATAACATAGCTTATATTTTATGTTGCTGTCACTACCATCTGAGGGTTGAAAAAGCAAAACATGTTCTAATTTGCGTTTTTTTCATAACTGAAGGGTCTAATACTTTGAAGTATGGCATGTTATTTACTTACAAGATGCAACTGCTTTCTATGAACTGTCGAAAGAAAATTTAAAATTTAAAATTAGGAAGTGAGCGAAAAGCGTTATAAATTACAATTTTTATGTAATCTTATCAAATACCAAACCGATTAAAAAAATAATGATAACAAATTGTTGGTGATAGAACCTGCTCAAACATAAGCTATATTTTATGTCTGTGCCACTACCACCAGAGGGTTGCAGTAGGTAAAAGCTTTCTAAATTGCGATTTCTGTGACACTGAAAAGGCTAGAAACTTTAAATATGGCATGATAGTTACTTATAAAATATAAATGCCCTCGAAGGACTGTCGAAAATAAATTCGAATTAAAAAAGGGGTGAAAGGGAGGTGCGAAAAGCATTCTAAAAAAGTCCTAAATTACGATTTCTACGCAATTTCAGGGAATATAAACCAAATATAAAAGTAATAGTTGCGAATCAATGGTAACAGTCTCTGATCCTACACAGGCTATATTTTATGCCGATGATTCTACCACCTGGGATTTACAGAAACAACAAACGCTCTAAAAAAGGCCTTTAAAAGCTTTCTAAATTACGTTTCTGTGGAATATTAGGAAATAACAAACCAATTTCAAAATTAATGTTGGCAAATTAATGGTGACAGTTCCTATTTCAACATAGCCCTTTTTGTTGAGAGAGGTGGTAGGACTTGGAATTTGACATGATGGTTAATTTTAAGATGTAAGAAGATGGTTTCTAAAAAATTCAGAACTTCAAATGAATACTGAAATGAGCGTATTAATTGAGCATAAAAGTTTCAAAATATTTTCTAAATTATTACTTATTTAGTTTTATTTCGTTTTATTAATTTAAGTCTCATTTCTGCCTTATGCAGTGTAACAAATGATGTTTAATCAAACTGTGTTTTAAATAGTAATTTTTTTAATTATTCCTAAAAGTAATAAGTACCTTTTAATAAAATAAAAATTTAGTTAGTACCTTTTAATAAAAATTAGACATATAAATATCACTTGGCATATTTCAAATATTACGCGAGCAAAGCCGCGGGGTTTGCTAGTTATAAGGTAAAAGAAAAGGCAAAAACATGGATAAAGTTTTGGATCTTGGTAAAATTGAAACTGGTCCGCCACCAGTACGAGATTTTTCAAAAAAAAAAAAAAAAAAAAAAAAAAAAAAACTGTCTGCGTTCAAAAGTTTTCCGAGTGTATAGATTGTCCATTTCGAGTATACACCTACATCCGTCGTATTATCAGTTATTTATATTTAACGTAGGAATCCAATATTGTGTTATGAAAGATTAATTACACTCTTTCAACATTATCCTACATTGTTAAATCCATAGAGTAGGTGGAGGCACAGATACGAACTGGCTGATTCAATATAAAGAAACATTTCTACAATCATGACTGCTAAGTGGTAGTTTAGTCTCTACACTCCAAAAAAAAATTGTTGATTTTACAGTATAATACTGGCAACTGAGACGCCAGTTTAAAACTGTAAAATTAACAGTAATAAACAGTAAAATTAGCAAGTAATACACCATTAAGCAGTAATATATGGTTTAATTCCTTTATACGATGGTATATTGCTGTTTATTTTACGGTTAAAAACTGGCGCCTCAGCTGCCAGTATTATACTGTGAAATCAACAATTATTTTTTGCAGTGTAGTGCAGTAGTTGTGTGCTCAAACCTTGTGTAAAAAGTAGCACTCCGTGCCAAGTAAATAAGGTAAGTTTAAATTTTTGATCGAATATTTTTTAAACTTCACTTTATTGTTTAGCGGTCAATACTTCGAATTTTTACAAATCCAAAAATTCAGTGGAGTTCGGAAACTCTATAGTTTCTAAATGCCGTATAGTTTACCCCGATCGCATTTGTTTAAACTTGTAGGAAGCCGGTTAAGTAAAATACTGTAGAATGGGTTAAATGTACGAATCCGTCTTGGGGCAAAGATACGCACAAGATGCGGGGATGCGAGACTTTGCCCTATCGTTTTAGCTAGATGCAAAGCTTTCCACAATTACGTTGTGGAAAGTTTTATTTTTTATAAGTCAGTATCGTATAAAATATAATAACTACTTAAATAATATAAGCTAGTTAACTACCTTTTTCTAGTTAAGTTTTTTAAATATAGAACGTAGGTATCTACCTACCTACTTTTAAAAATCAATATTCTTGTTACATAAAACGGTTTTGTTTAAGTCTTAACCCTTAACTCCTATTAACGGTCTCAGAGACCGCTGCTATATTCGGTTTTCATAGCTTAACTTGTAATTTTCAATTTAAATATTGATGTTAGTTTAATTTTGATTCGTTTGTAAAACTTAGTAGTATCGCTAAAGATTTCTAAATGAGGAAAATTTTTATTATAATAGGACTTTACATAAAGTTTAGTGCAAAAACAGTGTCTTATGAGTCAGTCAACCATTTTATTCATTCTACGATCAAGCAGTCTTTGAGACGGCTCACAGTATTTAAGCAACAATTTTTGTCACAGTAGTTAAAGGTTAACTGTTATTTGCGATCTCACAGACCGCTGATTTTTTTTTTCATGCTTTAACTTACAATTTTCAGTTTAACTATAAATACTAGTGCAATTTACTAATGCTTTCGCATAATTCGTTCGTTTATTTTAAATGAGGCAAAATACCCCAGTAATGGGGCAAAAATACGCACTGCGTATCTTTGTCCCACCACTGCGTAATTTTACCCCAACATATGGGGCAAAGATACACAGAACAACGTTTTTTAAAAATTGCAATTTCTCACAGAATTATAATTTGACAGAATGTCGGTTGATGGTGGTACTTTCCTAAGGTTCTAATCTAACATTTTAATCACTCATTACAGAAGTTTAGACCAATGTGTGCGTTAAAAATCAAAATGTATGGAAAGTGCGTATATTTACCCCCACCTACTCTATGCAAGGACACTTACAAGGAGAGGGCCAACCTTGTTAATAACAGATTTTGATTATTTTAATATATGTTGTAGGGTAGAGACCCCTTAGTGTCAGGTTCAACGGATTTTATTCAACGCTCCCTAGTTCTTGAGAAACCGGGGGGTCGGATAATAGTACACAACTTAAATACTTACATTGCAGCCGCAATGATAGGTTGGTCATAGATCAGTTGGTGCGGCGTTCGCTGGCTGATCTGCGGGCCCCGGTTCGATACTCGAACGCGCTACACTTGTTTTTCTCATTTTTATGTTTTATAAATATACTTGTAATTATAATTTAATAATTTAAATTACAAATTTTAATATCATATGTTTAATTATAATGTTAACAAACTTAAATTTATCATTTTTTATTTTTAAACTATTATTTCTCATCCTTTAAAGAGGTTTAAAATGCAATTAGATTTATTATTGAATGATAAAAGTTCCAAAATCGTGACAAAATCTGTTGCGGTGCCATCTAGTTATGATAAAATAAAAGAATATTCAAATAAAAATAAAAGCAGAGAGGAGATAATGGTGAAAGCAAAATAATTGAAAGCGCAATCATACGTATTACAAATTTAAAAATCTTTAATAAGCAAAAAAATTGGTTGTATTTAATTCTGATACTAATTTTTAATATAATTATGCGTGTTACTTTAGAAACAGAATAAAAGTATTATCGCATTGACTTCCATTGTTAAAGCAATGCGTAAATGATGTTTCTATAAAATCACGAATTGACACAATTGCTCAATATCATTGCATCGATAAAGAATATATGAAATACATTCTAAAAGTGATTTTTAAAAACTTAACAGTTTTATGATGTTTTATACAACTATTTAGTTAAAAGTAAAAAATTAAATAGGTTAAATTTATAATTGATACACAATATCATAAATTTTAATTGACAATGAGATTATTAATTATAATTACAAGTATATTTATAAAACAAAAAATGAGAAAAATAAATGTAGTGGATTTAGGTATCGAACCCGGGCCCACGTATCAGCCGGCAAACGCCATACCAACTGAGCTACGACTAACCTATCACTGAGGTTGCAAAGTATTTAAGTTGTGTACTATACTCCCCGGTTTCTCAAGAACTAAGGAACGTTGGATAAAACCCGTTGAACCTGACACTAAGGGGTCTCTACCCTACAACACATATTAAAATACTAGATTAATTTTAACACATTTATTCTAACTGGTTAACAAATCATATTAGGTGTAAATTTCCAACTGGGCGAAAAATGTCCGGACCAGCATTCGAACCCGGGACCTCCTGGCTGAAGCCGCCAGTGCTCTGCCATATGAGCTATCCCGGACGATTCTGGTCGAACTTTTTCACACAGCTAACCTTGATGATTACAGCATCTGGTCTGAAACCTAGTTCAACTCAACAGAATAAATCTCAGGTAATGGAACTCCAGAAATCGCTGGATACGATATTACACTAGATTAATTTTAACACAATTATTCTAATTGGTAAACAAATCATATTAGATGTAAATTTCCAACTGGGCGAAAAATGTCCGGACCAGGATTCGAACCCGGGACCTCCTGGCTGAAGCCGAAAGTGCTCTGCCATCTGAGCTATCCCGGACGATTCTTGTCGAACTTTTTCACCCAGCTAACATTGAGCACTGGCGGCTTCAGCCAGGAGGTCCCGGGTTCGAATCCTGGTCCGGACATTTTTCGGCCAGTTGGAAATTTACATCTAATATGATTTGTTTACCAATTATAATAATTGTGTTAATATTAATCTAGTGTAATTTCGTATCCAGTGATTTCTGGAGTTCCATTACCTGAGATTTATTCTGTTGAGCTGAACCAGGTTTCAGATTAGATGCTATATTCATTAAGGTTAGCTGGGTGAAAAAGTTCCACCAGATTCGTCCAGGATAGCTAGCTCAGATGGCAGAGCACTGGCGACTTCAGCCAGGATGTCCCGGGTTCGAATCCTGGTCCGGACATTTTTCGCCCAGTTGGAAATTTACATCTAATATATATTAAAATAATCAAAATCTGTGATTAAGAAGGTTGGCCCTCTCCTTGTTAGTCACAACAGTAAGCATACATTCCATATCTGAAATAATAATGTCTAATTTTTTTGTTAGAAACGAGTGAAATATTTCGTTGGATAACATTTCTTATTGCTCTTGAGTTAATCTTTAAAAATATAAAAGTCAACAGAATCTTTCATTTTCTGTGATTTTCTAGTTTATTTTCTTTCGAACATCACACTTTAATGACCTAGTAAATAAATAAAATAGGTACTAGTAAACACATAACCTACTGAAAATATTTAGAAAGCAATGTAATTTAGCAGAATAATGAATAATCACAATGTTCCTAAAGCTAGATTTATTAATATGTTAAGTTTACAATTTAACTCAAATTTCAGAGGTCACAAATATAAATCTCTGCTGAATCAAATCCACTACATTCAAATTAGGTCATTTCTCAAACGATTTGCATCTAAACCAAAGTTCATTTATACCATATTCCCCACAATTAGTACACCACTCAACGTCTTTTGAAAGAATGTCAAACGTATTATCATCTTCGTTGTCATCATGTCGTTATTATAATCAGAAGGCGACGAAATTATTTGAAAGCTTCATTTTCTTAGCTGCACCCTCATTCTTTTTTTTCGGCACCACTTTATCGTTTTTATAACTGTTTTTAGTCGTTTTGATAAATTCATGCATAACAGTTTTGATGCAGCTTTTAGCTCTGCTCATTTATTTTATTTTCTCCCTTTTTGTGGCTGATTTTTCTAATTCGTTCTTCATTAAACTTTCCGTACAAGAGTGGCTTTTTCATTTTTCATTTTGCTACTTTAACCATGGTGGCGGCATTACCCCGATACGGCAATATAGCGGAAATCCCCAAGCAAAGCCGAAAGAAGAACCGAACTTGTTCAACAAATTGCATCAAAATGTCAGAGAGTATATGCAGATTACGAGTAATATTATCTTAAATACCTAATGTTACAATAAAAGGTGCTTACCTCTACTCATTTGATGCTCCAAAAATAAGAAGCAACTAGACGAAAACTAAATTTTTCAGTAGAACAAACCAACGACGTACAACAAAATCACTCTCACTCAAGGCACTGTTTCTATTGTTGGCCGCTATAATGCAGGCGCATTCACTATCTCAAACAGCCGTTGGTTTTTAAACTAGGCAGTGTGACGGCATAACTCCACGTGGCGTCATTCCCCCGGTCTTCCCTACCAGCCGCCATTTTTCTCCTATAAGTTGGAATGTATTAGGCAATGCGAGAAAAAATGCCATGGGAGAAAAATTGTTATTCATGAGAAGAAGGTAGTAGGAGCCATGTGTTCCGAATCTACTTGGTTCAAAACTTACAAAAGGAAAATGGCTTCTAGTATCAGAAATATACAATTGCGAATAACGCAGTCGTAATACATCCCTTGTCATATAGGGGAAAGTAGGGGAATGGTGCTCACTTAAGGGAAAACATGAATAGATAGTCAAATTTGGACAAAAAAATCAATATTTTATTAACGAAGTATAACTCCAAAGCATAAGGAATAGTTTGCAATCAACTAATTTTCATAAAAGATTTAGGAATTTTTTTTATCGCTTTATTTAAATAACCATCGATTGAGCGGTAATGCCTGACATGGTAGGGTAATTGCGCTCAGAGTTTCAATACAACGTTTAATAAGACTAAACTCACATAAATAGATCTGTGGGTTGTTCACACCACAGCACACTTTTTGCAACCACTTTACAAATATTGTGCGCACATATTTTGTTAGACATGTAGTTGGCTACGTTTTTTATGTTTAGGTTTTTGGATTTTCACCCCTTTTTTGAAATCGTAATATTCTCCTTGTTTAATGACATATTAATAAAGGCGAAAACAGGGAAATTTTACCATTTCAAAAAAGCGGTGTCAATCAACAAATATGAATTTTAAAAATGTTGCCCACTGGCAAAACTTCTTCTGGAATTCCACGCGAGCGCCATTACCCGTCTTCGCCATGTTGGGCTTTATTGCATTATAATTGGCAGAACAACGCACTACAAAAATAAATAAAAGCTTGAAACCACAGCTAAATATATTTTGTAGACTTAATGAGTAAATTAATATTTTAAAATAAGAGTGTACACTTACCTTCAAGTTAGATGTTGTAGAATTTTATAATAAAACAACTTCAAACAAGTAACGTGAGGACACAAAAATACTTTCCTCCCGACGGGCACTAAATCGTTACAGGGAAATTAGGATGAAGTTCGCTAAGTGCCGGTCGCATATTCTCAGTTCTATATTGTTTAGAGATATTTGGTGAGCGGAATTACACTTCTGAGCGTCATTACCCTACTTTCCCCTAAAGGCATTCTCACATAATTTTGACTTTTAAGTCTGTAAATAATCATGTTTGTTTTATTACATATTATTCGTATTTTTTTATTTATTATATTGGAAAATATGCCATTGCATGTTTAATAAGAATATTAACAAGATAAATAAGTTTTGGAATGATTGGGGGGGTGGGTGAAAATGCACCATGAAATTCCTTACCGTCCCATGTTTCTGATGTTGATTTATAAGTTTGGGGCTGTCTGTATAAAATTGTTTCAATAAACGTAATTGGATGTATATTTTTTTTTCGAATCTAGGACTATTGTTCTGTATATATATGTAGTAAAAAAGTAACGTGCATACATTTTTACGGTTATTATTTTTTTAACTCTGTCCCTGGATTTCTGATTCCTTACCGACCCTCTTGCTAAAATTAGGTAAAAAAGCACTCAGAATACAAACACAGATTTTTTAAAATTTTTCTCACGCAGAAGTATGCTAGGGAAAAAATAGCTGTAATTCTTTGACAGGACATTTTGTGCAGAATTTAAATCAACATCTAAATATCATTTCAAGCATTGTGGCTTTATTAGTAGTCTTACCACCCCCAATATTTATCCCTGAACTTTTGGTGGTAAATTAAAAAAAAAAAAGTTTAGCTCAATGTAAATAACTGTTTCTAAATATCAATGAACATTGTGGCTATAACTTAGGCTTAACATGACTTGCCTAAAAATAGGTGGTAATTTCCCTTACCGTCCATTCCTTCCTTACCGTCCCTTACTTATCATTCCTGTTCTATTTCACTATTACGTGGATGACAAGGGTCTTACTGGACGAGTACATTATAAATTATTAATCCTAAATAAGAACATTTTCTATCTAGGGGAAAGTAGGGTAATGACGTTTAGAAGGGTAATCCCGCTCACCCAATATCTGTAAACAGAAATGAATTGAAAACATGCGATCGGTACCGGCACCTAGCGAACTTCTTCGTAAGTTCCCAGTAAGGACTGTCGGAAGGAAAGTATTTTTGTGCCCTCACGTTATTAGTTTGAAATTGTTTTATTATAAAATTCTACAACATCTAACTTGAAGGTAAGTGTACACTCTTATTTTAAAATATTAATTTACTCATTATGTCTACAAAATATATACATTTAGCTGTACTTTCATGCTTTTATTTATTTTTGTAGTACGTTGTTACGCCAATTATAATGCATTAAATCACAACATAGCGGTAACGGGTAACGGCGCTCGAGTGAAATTCCAGAAGTGTTTCCAGTGGGCAACTTTTTTAAAATTCAAATTTATTGATTAACGCCACTTTTTTGAAATTGTAAAATTACCCTGTTTTTGCCTTAATTAACCTTCAACTGATGTCACAGAAATTGTCACATAACTAGTGTGAAGCGGTCTGTGAGGCCGCTGTAACGAAAGAGGAATAAAAGGCACGATTAACATATAGGATGTTATTTTTGTACTAAACTTTTTGCACAGGACTGTTATAATTAAAATTCACCTATTCAAAAGTCTCTGGTGATAGTACTAAAGTTCCAAACGAACAACATTTTGGTAGTGTTTGTAGTTAATCTGAAAATTGCAAGTTAAACTATAAAAATAGATAAAAGCCGCGGTCTGAGAGACCGGTAACACCAGTTAAAGGTTAATGTGTCATTAAACAAGGAGAATTTTACAATTTCAAAAAAGTGGTGAAAATCAAAAAACCTAAATTAAAAAAAAAGTAGCCAACAATATGTGTAAAGTGGTCGGAAAAAGACTGCAGTGGTGTGAACAGCCCACACAACTACATATGTGACTTTCGTCTTAATTAAATGTCATATTCAAACTCTGAGCGCAATTATCCTACCATGTCGGGCATTACCGCTCAATTGATGGTTATTTAAATAAAACGATAAAAAAATTCCAAAAAAATTAAAGCAAATTAGTTGATTTCAAAGTGCTCCTTATGTTGTACTTCTTTAATAAAATATTGATTTTTTTTTTTTTTTTTTGTCTAAATTTGACTTGCTATTCATATTTTCTCTTCAGTGAACGGCACTGCTCTACTTTCCCCTATAGCAACAAGAACATGGAAGTTTAAAACTGGAACTTTAAAAAATTTTAATTTTTTAAGTTGAATTTCACATGTTTCTTATTCATGAAAGTTTAAATTATCGGAGAATTATCCACATGTATTTTGTTATAAATCATCGTTTAAAAAGCTTTTAGTTATCGAGACTTGCTAAACATTCATAAAAAAGGAAATATCTTTAATTATAGTCTTTGAATGAAATCTTATTAACTGATTCTTTAAAAGGATTAATCCTATATATTTTTTATTTCTTACCTGTGTGAAAAGCAATTTCTTTAATAGTAGTATCAAAAACAAAATTAGTTGAAAACAATTTACTTCTGTGTGTTTCAAATGTAAATCCATATGTAGTAAAGCTTTTAAGCGATAAATAAATGCAGCCGTGTATTAACGACTGTTTACGTTTACTATCAGACTACATCGGCATCAATGGCAATAATGTAATATTTGATTATTATTTAATAAAAGATATTTCTTGTACATAAATATTTTATTTTTTCGGATTGACTGCAGCCTCTTGTGATCTGTGTTCGAGACCAGTTGTTGGAGAAACTATATTCTAAATATTTAATTGCAGTTACTTCCTACAATCCATACCACTCCTGTGATATTCTTACCGTCCCTACTCTAATATTTCTACTTGCAACCATGAAATACTTAGTAAATGATTTTAAATAACAATTTTTTTAATCCTGGTAGGTTTGTATAATACATTAGCATGACTGGAACATGTGTGTTCTAGGCAAATAATAATAAAATGATTCAGCATAAAATGATATAAACTGCTAAATTTCAGCCTTTAAGACGATGTTATACCAAATTTTAGAACTAAAAATATGGCATTGTCATTATTTCTTATTTCAATTTTCTATGGATACTATGCAAATTCGTTATAAGTACAAATTTACAAGAAAATCAAAAGTTAGAGAGATACAATGTCAAGGGAACGGTAAGGAAATTTAAACACACAAGTTTCACTTTGTTCGTCAGTTAAATAAAATATTATTAATAATCATCGCTGAAGACTATTTTTACTTTATTTTGAAACATTGTGGCATTCTTGTGTAAGTCTAAAATGTTCTTTTATTAAGTTTAATTTCACAAGATTTTTATTCCTGAAAGTTAAAATTATGTGAAAAAAGTTAAAAGAAAGTTAAAATTATGTAAATATATGCTGATACTTTTGAAAGTTTTACAAGAATTTTCTAAATATAGACCTTATTTAATTGTGAAATTTACTTACGAATCAACAAAGAAATAAATTTCAAAAACTTAGTGGATTTAATAAGAAAATAATGCAAGAAAAACAAGTTGGAAATTGCTCGTCAAACGTGGCAAATGGGGTCCGTTCGTACTATAACTAGTTTTATAATTATTTTTTGCACGCCATATTGCACTTCATAAGGTGCATAGTCTGTAACATCATTCAAATGCACTTCCAATAATTTTTTTCCCATTCCCCGAAATGTAGCGGAACAATTTTGACTGCCCCTGTAATTAAACTATACATCCGATTTTCATAAAATTTAAAATGGCTCGACAAAATTTTGCAACAGTTATATATTTAAAATTTCAGACCATTCGGAAGGCTGTAACATCATTAAAATGCACTTGCAATAATTTTTCCCATTGGCCGTAATGTAAAGAAAAACTTTTGACTGTCCCTGTACATCCGATTTTCATTAAATTTGAAATGGCTCGACAAAATTTTGCAAAAATCATATATTTAAAATTTCAGACCATTCGGTTGGGTAGTTTTTGCTCTGTTACATGCAGACGGACAGAGAGACAGACGGACGGGCGGACTGAACGACGACTATAGGTGCTACGTATTTATATAATTACGAACGCACCTAAAAAGAATGAACAACCGGTTACTATAATAATGAGGCAAAATTTCGCAGAAATATAGAAAATCATTTAATAACTTTAAAGTTAAAGGCAATTCTCGAAACAAGACAGGAAATTGAGCGATTATGTTTATTCACGGATCTACATTGTTTAGAGTATCAGTTTTAAAATGAAGTAAAAATCTAATAATTAGACTCTAAAATGTAAAACAAGAGCATAATAAAAATATAAATAAAATATAAAACAAAAACAAAAATGCAAAAACTAGTGTGAACTGCAGAAGGTTCTTTTAAGAAGGATCGGAGATAGGTATTAGAATATGCAAAGAGAACTTTTTGTAAATAAGGCGACTCTTGATTTTAAATAGAATATGAAAATAAGGATAAAATTAAACATCTAGGAATCTAATAAATACTTAAAAGTATGCAAAAACTAAAAATGAATAGTTCGAACCAAACAATATGAAAGGATCTACTAAACACGAATGTGTTTTGATTTCATTTTGAAGTTTTGCCTTATCTGCAGTAGGTATTTTAGCAATATTGTCAAAATAACATTTTACCACAGTTCTCTGAATATTTTGAAAGAGAATCAAAGACAAAAATGACAGTAGCGTTCTCGTCAGCGCGTCTCTCTGCCACGCTTTAAGACCTCAGTTCAGCACCGGACTGTAGACTGGCAAGATTAATCCAATCTTTCTTTTCTTCGAACTGCCATGCTTGCTTGTAAACTAAAAACCGAGGGTCCGCGTTAGGCTGACCACTGGCGGGACATATACTGTATAGCACCTCTGTCCCATGGTTAAGAAAACTTGGCTGGGCACTGTACGCCATGATCCTTAATGGATAATAGTGCCTTAGGTTTAGTTTTTTAGATCCAAGACCATAAGCCTCTGTAACACAATTTTGGAGACATTGCATCTTTCAATAAGTTAAAAATACTAAACTACTTGCTCGTACTGAACAAAAAAGTCTTTCATACAATGTTCACAAATAGTTCAAAAAGCATTTTATTATAAAATATTAATCTCACTCACACTGCAAATAGAGGCGTCTTAAATTTAGACACATATGTGACTGAAAAAGAATTTCAGACACTTAACTGACTGAATCAGAAAATTAAGACATGATAGATGTCTTAATTTAAAACACATAAGTGTCTTGCTACGATCATGGTATAAACGAACTAAAATACGTGTCTAAAATATCTGCAGGCATCTTATTTTAAGACGTTTTCTTACTCCTGTCCGTATTAGGTACCAGGGGGTACTCTCAGTTGCGCATGCGTTTTACATTTGTTTCTTTCTAACGTGATAGTCGTTTGTAATTCAAATGGTTGTTTGTTTTCATGTACGCGTAGATTTTAATTAATTTATTTATTTTGACTTGTTTCATTTTTTTTGTGGAATGTAAACTGTGATTACAATACGTATCTATTTAGTTTATGTATTTATTACATACATACATGTGACTTGTGTGCTTCACGTCAAATGTCGCTAATAACCCGTCGTCGATATAAAGGCGGGATAGACACAAGGAAGTAACAACACTTGAAGATTACATCCGGGAACTCCACAAACACAGTATGCTACGGACATAGTGCTATTCGTATTAGTTTATATCAATAATTCTGTTTTATTCGTTTTCGTCTTGTAAAGCTGGTTAAAAAAACTTTTGCCTGGAGGGTTATATTTTGAGGATGAAAAACATTCTCTTTGTATAGCTAGCCAGATGTATGAAGGGATTTCCTTTTAAAAAGATGCAAGTCATTCTCGTTCTCTGTGAGTTTTTAAAATTTCAAATCCAGAAGTTTTCGAAGCATTTCATGTAATTTTTTGTTTAAATGTTCTATTTTAGATTCATAGATATTTAATTTGAAGTCAATTATAATATTGATTTTTTGATTATTTTTAGTAAAAAAGTTGTTTGAAAATAACAAGTTGGAAATTGCACACCAAACGTGGCAAATGAGGTGCGTTCGTACAATAACTAGTTTTATAAATATTTTTTTGCACCGCATGTTATACTGAATGTATATTTTAGTGCACTTCGTAAGTGAATATCAATTTCTTTCTGTTCGAAAGGCTGCAAGATCATTAAAATGTGCTTGAAATAATTTTTCCCATTGCCGTAATGTAACGGAAAACATTTGACTTTCCCTGTAATTAAACTACACATCCGATTTTCATAAAATTTTAAATGACCCAACAAAATTTTGCAACAATTATATATTTAATATTTCAGACCATTCGGTTGCGTAGTTTTTGCTCTGCTATATGCGGACGGACAGACGGACCGAACGACGACTATATGTGATACGCATTTATATAATTACGAACGCACCTAAAAATGGATATCAGTAAAAAGCTAGAATTTTATATATTTACTTCATAACTAGATTTTGCACTTAAAATTGCGGTTTGTATAACTTTATTTATACGCTTTTCATAAAAAAATAAACAAATACGTAGGCAGTAACGGGATTAAATATAATACAATATGAGCGATTTATGCTTTTATTTTACCGATTCTTTATTTTTAAACAGATGAATTGCAAGTGATCAAGATAAATGACTAATAATTTGATAACACATGTCCTTTCACCTACTTCGAGCAGAGCAGAAAATGCCTGCCTAAAAAAAAGAAAGTTACGTTCAAATGTTTATCAGTTACTTTTTTTCCTTTTACAAAGAAAGCTATTTTCTCTTAGTGAATTTAACAACTGAGATTCAAATTAACTCATACAAATTTTGCATACATTATTTATTTTCCAACAATTTTTTACCAAATGCGTGCGTTGTGCATTAAGAAAGTCCCTCCAGAACTGACATTCCCGAATACCGGACACCTCTATTTAGCGAACCAGGATGCAGGTTTAAATACTTTGCAGAAGGAATTTATTAAAGCATGCGTAAATTGTGATGTATACCCTACCTTCTCCCTATGATTTTGGGGGCCACAAATTACGTAAGCAATTGTTGTAAAGATTTTACTTTAAACCAGTTTTGACATTGTATGATTATAAGCAATATTTGGATCTTTTAAAGTAGAACAACATTAAAAACTAACTAAAAATTATCTAAATACAGTAAAACTTCTCAATCGCGGGCACCTCGGAAATGCTGAATTTGTCTGCTATTAGAAGGTGTTCACTTTTCTGAGGTAATTATATGTATTTATGTTGAAAAAAGAAAGTGTTCAGAAAACAAAGTTGTCCGGATGAAGGTTTTCTAGTATAATCTCCATAGCGGACACTCCTAAATCGAGGTCACCACTATTTAAGAAACACATTTTTTTTATTCACAACATGCATATTTTTTATATACTTTTACCTCAGAAAATCAGACACCTCCGAACGGCGGACAAATTCCTCGATTCCGAGGTACCCGCTATTGAAAGATTTTACTGTGTATCAAGAGAAAATATTTTTTGTTTTGAATCTTATTCTACTCTAAAAATTCAAAATATTGATTATAATCAGTACAAGGTATAATCAGTATTTCGATTATTAGCTTTATAAAAATTGCATACAAAATTTTGGTGCCCCTAAAATCAGGCTGTGTGTGTGCGGTGGGGGGGAGGGGGCAGGACCATGACATATTTTTTCCAGCATTCAACGTGGTTAAACATGGCTACGTTTAATGCTTACAAAAAAAATGTCTGCGATTCAAACGTTTGAAGTGTCTGAAATTCGGATACAAAAAGTATCTGAAAAAATTCAGATATTTTAAAATGTCTGAAAATTGAACACTACGTTTCAGACACTTAAGTGTTTGAATTTTAGACATTTCCATTTACAGTGCACTCTCAATGGTCATTCGTAAGACAAACCCGGATCGACAAAGTGCGAAATTTCGATAAAATTGGTGAAAATCGGAGTGTTTCGTCACGGTTTCGCTCACCTGTGGTACGCATAATCTCCAAAAACCAAATTGCGCAGAAAATGAAATACCAAATAGCATATAATTTCAATTTAAATATGTTTAGCGATTTTTTAATTAAAAAAAATAAATTCAGACAAAATGTAGTTAAAGGTAAAAAAATCTTTCAAATTTAAGGTTCATTTTAAGTGTCATTCATCACGCGCCCGGACAACGCCAGGCGAGCCAGCTAGTAATTAAATATTTCTTATAATTATTCATAAGCTACCAATTAACATTTATATAATCAAATAGAATGTAAGAGGGTGGTTCAATAATTATTGTCCCGAGCGTGTATAAAATATTTGTACTGCAATGATGGATGTGAAATACCGAAGCCCAATAGGTTAGATGCCTACATGCTCAATTTTAGAACTGTAGCTGCTATATTAACACACTTTTTTCGTTTTTGATGTGAGAGGTCACACCTAGCTTGAAAGGGGGTGGGGGGTGGGGAGTGACAGTGAATGAGACGTGGCTACTGTCGTTTGGAATCGGGATCATAGTGATCTAGCCACGTCTTATCCACTGTCACAAATTTATCACAGACCTGCTTTAGGTCTGGCCCCATAAGCTCCAAACCAGCCTTTCCCCCCAACCTCCTCCCTTTCGAGCTAGGTGCCACCTCTAGCACTTAAAACGAAAAAATATATGTTAATATTGAAACTACGGTTCTGAAATTGAGCATATGAGCATCTAAGATAGTAGACTTCAATATTCCACATCAACCATCACAGTACAAATATATTATTCTCACTTGGGACAATAATTATTGAACCACCCTCGTATTATCCGTTTGAAGTGTTATGTATTATGAGAAGTTGAAAATGTTATAAATGAAAATACCTCGATTGTAGAAAGTATTTCCGTGTGTCTTTTTTCTACTCTTGAAGAAAAAACTTTAGTTTTTTAAAAAACTGAATACATTAAATATAAGGCATATATTCAACTAACATAATGTTTAGTTTTAATTTATCAATGGTTATTTCATTATATATGTGATTTATATTTCTAAAAAATAGATTTTATGGTCTTTTTTGAGAATATCGAATCTGGTGTATAACGAAATATTTCTCAACAAAGAACTTTATAAATAATGCATCTGGTAATTTATTATAGGCCACATTTTCTAGATACGTCCTGGAAATTTTCAAGGCGAATATATTGTTACGCAAACAACACACTAAATCAAATTATTTCTACAGATATTGGAAAAAATAACACCACGCATATTTATGGATACTTGGATCTAATAAAGCGTGAAATACTTTCTGAAAGAAAATAATACGAAACTTAAGTCATTTTACTGAAATAAAATAAGTTATGCGAATTCTTAAATCAGGATATGAAGGACAGTAATAAGGAAATACGGTTAGAATATTTTAAAACTTAAACAAATACGTAAAATAACAATTAACATTCATTTCCAATATTATAAGATATCCAAATGTTATAAAAGTATTAAAATATTCGGCATTATTAAAACAGTTAAAACAGAAAAAGACTCATTTTTTCGGCGTTCATTTTTTGAAAAACGAACGACAAAGCTATTAGAAAGTTTTAAAGTTACATACGAACATTAACTGTGTGTCCCATCTATAAACTTTTTCTGTTAGTTGAAGTTATAGTTTTTGTAGTAATTCACTAATTTATTTAAGTACTGGGAAATTTATCATTGAAACTTACACGTATACATTGCACCCCAAACTTATGCCTCTTAACTCATTTTTTTTTTCAATTTTGTTCAGTATAACTATATAACTGATGGTTACAGGGTGTTCAAATACCACTCTACACTTTGTGCAGAACGAGAACCCTCATTTGGAATGATAAATCTTGTCTGAAGAACCATGACTCGGCGATGCGTAGTTTTCGGGAAACGTGCATAAGAAAATAGTTAGATTCTGTGCAAGGAAGCTTTTATACTAATAGCAACATCGGTACTTACATATGATATGATAGTTACATCACTAGCTGCTAAAAGGACCAACACGAATGTGGAGGCCAGCGTACACAGTGGCTAACTGCACACAATAACATCATATTGTCCTAAAAAATGAATGCAGCATGCAAACGTTCAAATACGTCACTTTATGAAATAACTGAGGTCAATGATGAGAAATATGCCCATTCCTTTGAATGTCCTGATACAAAAAATCCGAAAAAGTCATATCTGGTGATCGTGGAGATCATACAAGTGGATCCCGGCGTCTATGCCGTGTCCTGGATATTTCAGATAAAATCAATGAAATACAGAAGAACTGCATTTGGTTGGTACTCCGTAATGCTAGAACAATTGCTCAAGTGTTGCTTATTAGGGTATGTCATCCAGGATATCAGTTAGGGCATTACGAATAAATACAAGTATGAATATCTCGTGAGGCAAGTGATGGGATCCAAAATTGCAATTTATAGAGTAGGGGAAAAGGGGGCACATGTGAACATAGGGCAGATATGAACATCAAAATTTTTCAACAGTTATATATATATATTTTTTTTTTATTTGGAACTAATAACCAAAGATGACAGCACCTGTAAACATATGGTAAATATCTTTTTAAGCTCTTTGACATTTTTTTCTCCTTAGTAGCCAACACACTGTTTATAGATCTGAAAAGTAAAATCTCATTTCCAACTTGATGAGCGAATAACTTTATTTATTCATTTATTTGAATTTTAATGTTTTAACATTTACTATGAATACTAATAAATACTTTTGATAAAGTTTTTTTTTCTTCTAAAATTGTGAAATGTTATGATTTATCAATTTAACTCTAGCAGTCATGTGGGGCACGTGTGAACAGACTAGTTGGGGGCAGATTTGAACAGTTCATAAGTGCCCTAATAATCATTCTGTAATTCTGTTCCTTTCAGTTAAATCCACGAGAAATAATGCCAGCTCCATTATCTATAATTTTCCTGAAATAGAAGACGTTTCCTTCATACAAAATTTATCTTGTATTGAAACTTCCGCAAACGCATCTGTCAGCGAGTACATAAAGAGCAACAAGATAGTTTACGTTCACTTGTAATTTAAATAAATGTAATGTTTTCTAAAATGCAATAAGTGTTACTTATTATTTCATTAAACGCTTTTTATGCATTGTTAATACAAAAAGTATTAAGTTAAACAACTTTGCAAATTCATCTGTTCCAAACTTGCAATGATGGCTTACTTTCATCTCTTAAACAACTATGCATATGATGCTTTGAATGGCGATAGATATCAGTAATATTTTAAGAAAGTAAAATTTTTAAACTGATAACTACCGTAAAATCCGATTGTAACCCCCCCCCCCCTGTCCTTTCAAAAGCAAAAGAAGTTAAATGAGGGAAGGGGGCTTATAATCGAAAAAAAAACCCATTAAAGAACCATTCTCTGTCATTAATTTATAAGTAAATAAGACAAATACAGGGGTGAGAATCTTTCGTATTTTAACAGATTTCTGATACATATTATCTAAATGCCTCTTCCCTAAAATCTCCCCACAAACAAAAGCCCTTACGCAAAATTTAAAAGTTTTACATTTTTTTTTTTCAAATTTACTTCTTTATATTATTGCAACAATATAAGCCAATAACAAGCCTCCCCCTCAAAAAAATCTACTTATTTTCATTTTATAATCTTTAGCTTAAACATATCACCCAGAAACTAGATAAATATTTATTTTTTCTTTTTCATGAATATAATAGATAATATAACTAATAATTATGACAACAAATGAATAACAGAATAAAAAGCTTGTCAAAAGCATATTTTTCCCTTGTGTTCACATGTGCCCCATGCCCCACGTGTGTTCACAACTACCCCGCTAGTGGGGCACATGTGAACGAATTTTCAAGTTTATAAAACTATTAAATAAAAAAAAGTGCCCAGTTAAACTGATGGTATTGAGCTCACAGGCTATTCACACTAATTGTATATTATTTTCTTATTTCAAAGAATAATGCCCCTCAAAAAATAAATGAATGTGCCCCCGTTTCCCCCCTTTACACTTAACCAATGAACCTCCAAATCAAAAAAAGGATGCGCCATATCGGAATGAACTGGTATATCAAATTTGAAGTAAATCGAATAATTCTGAATGAAAAACCCATTTATCTAAATTAAGGGGGGGGTAGGCCCGTCCCCCTTTTATACTTTACAAATAAACCTCGAAATCTAATCAAGCCAGCTCCTTAACATAATATACCGGTATACCAACTTTGGAGCAAATCGAATAACTCTGCATAAAAAACCCATTTATCTAAATTAAGGGGGGATCTAGACCCCCTTTCCTCCCTTTATACTTAGCTAATGAAACTCCAAATCTAATCAGAGAAGCTTCTTAACATAATAAAGCAGTATACCAAATGTGGAGCAAATCGAATAATTCTGCATGAAAACCCCATTTATATAAATTTCGGGGGCGGGGGGTAACCACCCTTTATACTTAACTAATGAATCTCCAAATCTAATCAAGGCAGCTCCTTAACATAATAAACCGGCATAGCAAATTTGGATCAAATCGAACAATTCCACATGAAAAAAACATTTATCTAAATTAAGGGGTGTAGCCCCCCTTTTCCCTCTTTATACTTAAGAAATGAACTCCCAAATCTAATCAAGGCAGCTCCTTAACATAATAAACTGGTATACCAAATTTGGAGCAAATCGAACAATTCTACATGAAAAATCCATTTATCTAAATTAAGAGGTGGGGTCTAGCCCCCTCTCCCCCCTTTATACTTAAGTAATGAACTTACAAATCTAGTCAGAGAAGCTCCTTAACATAATAAACCGGTATAGCAAATTTGGATCAAATCGAACAATTCCACATGAAAAAAACATTTATCTAAATTAAGGGGTGTAGCCCCCCTTTTCCCTCTTTATACTTAAGAAATGAACTCCCAAATCTAATCAAGGCAGCTCCTTAACATAATAAACTGGTATACCAAATTTGGAGCAAATCGAACAATTCTACATGAAAAATCCATTTATCTAAATTAAGAGGTGGGGTCTAGCCCCCTCTCCCCCCTTTATACTTAAGTAATGAACTTACAAATCTAGTCAGGGAAGATCCTTAACATAATAAACCGGTATACCAAATTTGGAGCAAATCGAATATTTCTGCATGAAAAACCCATTTATCTAAATGAGAGGGGGGGGGACTAACCCCCTTTTCCCTTAAACAATGAGCCCCCAAATCTAATCAGGGAAGCGCCTTATCAAAATGAACCTAGAAAAAAAATTTGAAGCAAGTCGAATATTTCTATCAAGAGTTATCGCGTTACGTACGTACATACAGAACTCGCGGGCACATAAGGTCTCAGGCTTTGATAGCCAAAAAAAATTTTATAATTCTTCTAAATTTTTTAGCTATATAAGTAATTTTTGAAAAAATACTATGAGTAAAAAAAAAAAAAAAAAAAATACTATATTGAGTTTTTTGTATTTATAGAAATTAACCTAGTTATGAGAAAAAGCTATATTTATGTGAATTGTTCGCATGTGCCCCCAATCGCCCTATACCAGGCCTGATGTCATTGATGTAGATTGCATCGGGATTGCGCCCCGACCTTAAATGTTTGCTGTGATTGTTGTAGACCCCCATCATATCTGTCCACAATATAAATGCAATGAAGTCATTGTCGGATTATGTTATTAGGATGAGCGAAGCGAATCCTCTACTAGGCTACACAAATTACATTTTGTCGTACACTTTACAAAAAAACTATTCAGTATTTTGACTTGAAAATAAACATAAAAAAAATTGTGATCTGTAGATTTGCACAATATTATTTTGTTTACAGAATAACGTTAAAAAAATTATTTTAATTAATTTATTTTACCTGTTTTTCCATTATGGACGCATTTTTGCAAATAAAAAAATGAAACACGTATATTTTCAGAGGAAAAAATAAAGCATGGAGTTAGGATTTATTTTATGAAATTTTAAAAATACCTTTTTTTATGGAAATTATAGCATATTTTTAATGAATTAAAATTTGTGGAAATTCAAATATTTGCATACAACTATAAAAGTATTTTTCAGTGCTAAAAATTCAAATGCACAATTTATTCTTATTATGTGAAATCTTTTACGAAGGCGATACTTACGCATTTTGAAAGAATTATATTATGATTTTTTTTTGTAAAGTGGCAACAAAAGGATTGTAAACAAATAAAATTGTTAAATTCGTTATATAAATATTTTGTAAAATTTTGTTTCGAAAATATTTTTATTTGTAACAGTTTTATATCATAAACAGAAAATTCCGAGGAAATTCTTAGTTATTTGGCCGAATTTACATTTCTAAAATTAAAATGCGCCAAAACATAAAATAACCTTTTTGCTTAATAAAGATGCAAAAATAATATTTAAAAAAAATATTGTTACTTTTAAATATATTTATCTCATTAACCCTTTCAGACCCGACTTTAATACTTTGAGTAAAAAAAATAATTATCATGTTAAAATATCATAATAGGGTTCTAATAAACATGTTAAGAAAAAAATTCAAGGAAAAGTAATTATTTAAAAAAATAGGAACATGTCCACTGGAATGGACAACCGGTCTATTAGGTTGCAAAAGTCAAATATTCAGCGCTTGAACTTCTCTTACGATTTTTGTTCTAAATATCAATCTCTTTACGTAACAAAGCTAGATAAAGAAGCTGTAATACTAAATAATGTTCAAAAAATAATATTTTAGTAATTTTATTACATATTAAGAGGTACACAGCAATAATGTACAGTTTTACAAAGCATTTTCACATTCCTGTTTCTTTATACCAAAATAGATGTTTTATATTATTTCACATGGAAATAAAAAAAAAACAATTTCTCCCTTTGATACATTTATATTGGCAGATATGGGTTTTAACACTGCAACCGTAATTTTTACACCGGATTGCTTCGCGTTTATAATGAAATTTTGGCAAATGACATACACAGTCATTGACAATCTCAGGATGAGGTCGAACTTCAACCACTCTTCGGCATATCCTTTTATTTTGTCCAATAGGCGATAATGATGTCCCCCCTCTTTGTTTATTTTTTGCTAAAGCAACTGTACACAGATAGGAAGCTAATTTCATTTTGAAATGTAACAAATCTAGTATGTTCTTTTTTGAAACTAAAGTGGTCTAAAGTGGCACAGTGTTTTCGGTATTCTAGCCAGCTATTAACTATTAATAAATCAATAGCAAGGAACAGCATACGCAGATCCATTTTTTGTGTGCATTGGATAGCAATTTACCAGTTGATCTAATTTATCTATCCAAGCCATAGATTTGTTGTACAACTTAACTACTTCTGGTCTTTCAATCTGTCTTCGAATATTTTCTTTTTTGTCCCATCTTTCAAATAAATCTTTATATCCTATGCCAATAAAATTAGATAAGAAAACAACAGATTTATTGTCATACCATTTCAATATAATTTTTTTTTCCGTCACCGCTTACTAGTTCATCGCAGTGCCCCCTCCCTTCTTTTGCCATTTCTTCCTTACTTAGAAATGGAGGATTATTAAATCTATTTATTCTAATGGTTACCGTTGCATATCTCTCTCCATTACGACATCTAACAAGTTGCAGGAAGATTTGTTATAACTATCAATAAAGCAATCCTCATCAGAATCCAATTCCTCAATATATGATTCTTCAGCACTAGTAATGTATTCCAAAACTTCTTCTAAATCTTTAGAATTTTTTTTTAATTATATTTTTCTAAATTGCAAAATGAATATTTAATCTTCCTGACAAAATGTGGCTGTTCTAAAAACTAGTATGTTGTGGCCATCACAAAACTTTCTTCTATATAAATCACGTCAATTAAATCGTTTAAATAGTACCAATTCATATCACAATATATCTGAATTTGAAGTTTGGTGAAAATTCGTGCATTAGTTCTTGTATAGAGCTATAGCAGAAATTCTGAAAAATGTAGTATAGCAGCGCCACCTGTTGAGCGATTTACACCAAAACATAAACAGCACTAATTCCTATCATGGTATACCTGAATCTGAAGTTTGTTGAAAATCCAAGCATTAGTTCTTGAGATAGAGCTATTGCGGAAATTTCAAAAAATGCCCAATAGCAGCGCCACCTGTTGAGCGATTTACACTAAAATCTATAAATTGTCTATTCATGTCAAGGACTAACTGAATCTGAAGTTTCATGAAAATCCGTGCATTAGTTCTTGAGATAGAGCCATTGCGGAAATCGTAAAAAATCCAGCATAGCAGCGCCACCTGTTGAGCGAGTTACACCAACACGTAATCAGCATCAAGCCACATCAAGGACTGACTGACTCTGAAGTTTCATGAAAATCCGTGCATTAGTTCTTGAGATAGAGCCATTTCGAAAATCGTAAAAAAGGCAGCATAGCAGCGCCACCTGTTGAGAGATTTGCACCAAAATCTATAAATTGTCTATTCATGTCAAGGACTAACTGAATCTGAAGTTTCATGAAAATCCGTGCATTAGTTCTTGAGATAGAGCCATTGCGGAAATCGTAAAAAAGGCAGCATAGCAGCGCCACCTGTTGAGCGATTTGCACCAAAAACTAATCAGCATCAATTTGTATTAGGGACTAACTGAATATGAATTTTTATTAAATTCCGTGCATTAGTTCTTGAGATAGAGCGCCCACAAAATTTGTGTCACACACAGACACACAGACAGACATTTTGTAAAAACATCTTTTTCGGGTTCTCTGACCCCTAAAACGTGCAAATCCGTCAAAAACCGGAATTCTAAAATTTTCATGGATCCGATACTTTCTTCTTGTAAAGATAGAAAAAAGTAATAATTCAAGTGTCTAAAATAAATTCCATTACAAAAACATTAAAATTCAACTATCTAAAGAATCACAACCACCTGTACCGTATGTCCATTGTAATGGACATGTAATTTGGCTCCCATTTTGCCTAAACTATAAGCAGTAATAAAATAAAACTATTTCCAATGCTAAGATTAACTTACAAAGATTACATAAAAAAATCACTGACACAATAGAAGGATTTTTTCATAAAAATCAAAACAAAAAGAATATTCATGTTTTTGCATACCAAAGACTGACGCCACGTTTAAACAAAGCAAGCTGTAAACATCTGTTGACTGTTTCCAAACCAAAAACCGCAAAGATGTCAAAGAGATTAGTTATTCATCTATTCATGGAGCAAGTTTTAACACTTTGCAGTCAGAGGATTAAAAGAGATAAGGTTTTTAAATGTATGTCCATTGTAATGGACACTGGGTCTGAAAGGATTAAATAATGCTTCGTGTATCGAAACAAAGCATCGCTTTTGCTAGTTCTAATATCTACCCAAGTAGCACAAAATGAGTAGGCAGATGTAGAATAATTTTGCAGTAGCACGTTGACCAACAACAAGATATGTCCGTTTTGTAATACCATTAGCTTACAAACTATTTGTCAACGAAGACTCAACAGTGAACCAATCGTTAGCTGCTCAGATATCCGTATAATTTGGTGTGTCCAAAAAATTCTTTTTGGTTGGTTGATTGGTTGATTAGAGTTTTATGGCACAAAGTCCTCATTGGGACATGCTGCGCCAAGAAAAAGTTAAGGAGTAAAACATAGTTAAAAATTAAAAGTTACATTAAAAGATTGATATAAAAGTGAGATATAAAAGTGAAAAAACAAAACAAAATGAAGAAAGCAATGTGATGATACAAGTAATTAAAAATAATGCACAATGAAAGCAACAATACACAAGGTTTTAAAAGACAAAAAATAGTTAAAACACTAGAATATTTAAATTAAAAAATTCTAAAATCTCTAAAGTTATGAAAATTATAATTAGTCAAAAATAAAATTAAAGCATAAAATGTTATATAATACTGCTTTAAAAACAAAGTTAGAATTCAAAATTTAAAAATGAAATAAAGTCACGTAGGATTAATAACTTCGAAAACAGTATTATTGTCGTCATTATCAGAGTCATAGCTACAAGAGTCCATAGCCTCTTCTGCATAGTTGAGGAGCTGTTTGTGATCTTTTATATTACTGATTTCTGGGCTAAGACATGATTTATTGCCTTTTCTCTTCACAGTTTTCCACTGTGAAGAGATTTGAGTTGGAGGTTTCTTTCTTTCCTTTTGCGCGAAAGTTTTTCATTTGCTTTCGGAGTTGGACAAACAATAGGTTTCACTAATTTGCTTTTATCTGGAGCTGGCGTTTTTTTAGTCTTATGTTCGGTTAATATTTTTGATTTAACTGATGATGTTCGGGGAGAATTAGGTTTCTGTAATGATAGAACTGGAGATGAAGCAGCCCTAGTTTCAGTCTGATGATTAGATGACTTTTTGGATCCGACTGGAGATTTCTGTGACTGAGTAAGTTGATATTCTATTGTAACTGGTTCTGAGGATGGTAGCCAACGTTCCAATAATGGGGTACCATAGCATTTACTACCAAGAGAGACGTCCCGGGTTTTTTTAGGTGAAGTATTGGTTGAATGTGTCATAGATGTATTATTTGGTGGAAAAGAGCAGTCGGTCTGGGTACTGATGTGCCTTACGGATTTTGGTTGCTGTTTGAGTATACTGGAGTATGATGCCCCAACAGATGGGGTCCTGATTTCAACACGTTTACGAGCTTCAGGATAGGAGAGATTTTTGGGTTATTTTAACAGCAAGAATTTCTTTTTCACGGATCCAGTTAGGACAAGAACGAGTATATGATGTGTGATCACCCTTGCAGTTTGCACAGCGTTCGGGTTTTTCACAAGTTTTACCATCATGCCCCAGCTCCGCACAGCGTGCACAGGTAACATTGCTACGACAGGTTGTATTAGTATGGCCATAACGTTGGCATTTGAAACAGCGGAGAGATTAGGTATATAAGGTCTGACTGGACAGTTTAGATAGCCAGCTTTGATTCTAGTAGGTAAAATATGGCTGTTGAAGGTGAGAATAATGTGTTTTGTAGGAAGAATTTGCCCATTTCCACGGATAGTGATACGACGAACATCTATTAAATTTTGATCGCTTAATTAGATAGAAGTTCTTCTTTAGTGGAAAATAAAAGATCTGGTTCAGATATTACACCACAGCAAGTATTCAGAGTTTGATGTGCTTTAACAGAAACAGAAAAAGTACCCATATCATTGGAATTTGACAAAAGTTCAGACTGCCTGGCTGAAGAACCCTCAACCAGTAAATCCCCAGATTGTAATTTTTTTAGACAATGACCATCCCCCAAGAGAGACTGGAAAGTTTTTGCTATAAGAAATGATGAAGTTTTTTTGAAAGAACTATCAGAGAGACTATCAGTGCGTTTAATAACAAAAAAAAACGAGTAAATAACGACTGTACACTTTGTTGCTCTCCACATGGAAGAGAAGTAGAAGGAACATTAGTATTTCCATCCATATTTGAAAAAAAAAATAGTTCAGACCCCGGCCGCACCACCCACTACCGAGCCCAACAAGGGGATGCACATTCGCGCACCAGTGCTAACCAGGGCCCATACGGTCACAAGACACTCCTATGCCAGTCTCAACCCTTAATGAGATGGCTAGTAAGTACTCGCTCACTTGATCCCCAGCCAGTGACAGAAGTCAGCTGACCAGCCGATTGATGCATACGGGACCAATATGCACCTCCCGTCTACCTGAAGCAGAGGCCAAAGCAGTGTGTTGATTTCCCTCAACTGCCAGGATCCCCCTTTCCAGGGAAACGGGTCGCCACGCACGGCTAACACGTGGGTGGTTTACAATTCTCTATGAGTCGATATACAGGATGATATCGGCTCATACAGAATTGCCCTCACCTCGGAAGAGGAAACCACAACGAGAGAGAAACAAAGAGGAAAGAAACACGAGAGAAATAAGAGGAAAAGGAAAAGAGACAAATCGCTCAGGAACCCGGGGTTGCGAAGCCCGTGAATACCTAAAGAAGGTAACCCCCTGGGGGGAAATTGTTTTTGGTCAGATGAATAACGCTGAAATTAAGAGCGACCACTTTTGGCTTATTGTTGGTACATCAACTCGAACATTTCAAACGTAAAGCAGATACTAACAGGACGTTTGGAATCATATTCGGTTTGATGTTCCCCGATCGCTCCTCTCTGCTACACCTGATGAAGGGTTGGTTGGTTGGTTGTATTTTTGACGGCCAATTATCTGCACGAGGGATATAGGCCCAGGGGTAAAGTGCCCTTCGTGGGGGTCTTTCTAAGGGAACCTAACCCGTATTAACGCTTGGAAATCCAAGGTTCGAAGAAAACCACGAAAACTCCGAACGATTAGGATGACGGGTGCGATTGGGATCGAACCCAGCATCTCCCGTCTACCAGATTCGACAGCAGAACCTCTCAGCCACTGGTGGGGCTCCTGATGAAGGGAAACACTAAATAAATGTTATCGAAACTGCAGTTGTCCATTTATATAAATCTTTGAAGCGAAACTCTCATTTCTTATTTTTAAATCTCCAGTGTGATCTATTACCAGTTATATGTTGTAAAATTGTACCAAGAACATACATCTGCAATTTATGTAAACTTATTTCTTGGCATTGTGTAATAAAGAATATTAAATCACTTTAGAATTATTTACTGAAAATATGTCGCGGAAAATAATTTTTAGACATGTGGAAACATAACATTTTAGAATATATGCAGAGATTAACAATTACTTCATAAATCCTGTATTTAGCTTGACAGTTTTTATAGTAAGGGATTACAAAAGTTCGTGCCCGATTTCCGTTGTGTGAAGTTTCGAAGTGTAGGGGAGACCGGGGGAATGGCGACACCTTAAGGGAATTTAAATTTTTTCACCTCAAAAAAATGTTTATTTTTTAACAGTAAAAATTCCAAAGTTGAATCATGATCTTTAGTATCTGTATAAATTTAACCGTAATCATAACTGTAAAGTAAGCACACATAAAAAAAAATTCTTTCAACCTCTGTACAATGGCGGGATTGCCCAGGACACTGGGGTAATTCCGTCACTGTCTCGGGGTAATGACGCCACTCTTTAATGACCTAGTAAATAGATAAAATGGATACTAGGAGACACATAACCTACTGAAAATATTTAGAATGCAATAAGTTAGCAAAATTATGAATAATTACAATGTTCCTTAAACTAGATTTTTTAATGTGCTAAGCTTACTATTTAACTCAAATTGGAAAAGTCGCTCTTTGCCATGGTGTCGGCATTACCCCGAGAGGACAATATAGCGGAAATCCCCAAGCAAATTTAAAAGAAGAACCGAACTTCTTGAACAAATTGCATCAAAATGTCGGCGAATGCATACAGATTACGGGTAATATTATCTGAAGTACCTAATGTTACAATAAAAGGTGTTTACCTCTACTCATTTGAAGCTCCAAAATAAGAAGCAACTAGAGGAAAACTACATTTTTCACTAGAACAAAGGAACGACGTACAACAAAATCACTCTCACTCTAGGCACTGTTTCTATTGTTGGCCGCTATAGTGCAGGCGCATTCACTATCTCAAACTGGCGTTAGTTTTTAAACTAGCCGGGGTGGCGGCATAACCCCGAGTGGCGGCATTCCCCCGGTCTCCCCTACTCAAGTTGTTTTAAATGGCGAAATGCAGTCGAATTGTGAACATTTACTTTCTCCGTAATCCCTTCAGTAGTAATCCGTAGATTATTATTCATTAAATCACGGATTAAGTCATTATTAATGCCAGAAGGTCGCCCAGAGCGAATTTTATCGTTTAGATATTAATCACTATATCGAAATCGACAAAACCACTTTTTACTGTCCTAAGAGAGGGAGCGCGATCCAAATAAACGTCTTGAATATTTTTTGTACTAAGTCCAATATTCACTCCTTTTTTTAAACTCATATAACAAAACATGATGAAAATGTAAATTTTGATTTTCAATATTGAATATTAACCTTGAACACAAATTAATTTGAAACACTGTTTTTTTTCTTTATGTTCACTCACGACAAATGTAGATAACTGTCAATTAGGGGAAATAAGGGGAATGGTGCTCACTTAAGGGAAAACTTTAATAGCTAATCAAATTTAGACAAAAAAATGAATATTTTATTAACGAAGTATAACTCCAAAGCATAAGGAAAATTGATAGGTTTTACTATTATATAATGAAATTGAACAACAAATAATAAACGACACATACTTTGTGTCAAAGAAATCCATTTGCTTGCAGGTTTTTTATGTCCCTAATGTTTTACGCATGTCCGAATGAGACGAAATGAGTAAGTCTTACCAATTCGTTGGTCCTCCTTTGCCAACGTAAACATCTCTCACTCTTCTCGACATAGTTCAAACTATTCGTTGGCACTCAGAAATTGGAATTTTTAAACCATTCTTCAAGAAGAATTCTTTTCAACTGCTGATTTTCAAGTGGTTTTCTTTTTGGAACTTCTTTCTTTAAGTACTGCCACAAATCCTCGATAGGATTGATGTCCGGTGAACTCGGAACCCAATCTAGCATAGGAATGCTATTTTGTTGATGCCAGGTTTTTGTTGTCCTAGCAGTACGCGGTTTGGCTAAGTCTTGTTGAAAAGATAGCTCGATTGAAGGTCAAGTTGTTAAACTGAAAGCAACAACTTATTCCGCAAAATGTCCTAATAACGTTGTGCATTGATAGTCCCGTCATATGGCATCATTTGTCCGACATCAGAATAACAAAAACAACCCCAAATTTGAACATATGACGGAAACTTGCACTCTTGTTTGACGTATTTTGGGTTTAAAGCTTCATTTGCTTGCCGTACGACCCGACGACCAATATTTCCACATAAAACTGAAAAAGGGGATTCATCCGACCATATAACACTTTTCCATTACTGATCTGTTCATTTTAAGTGATCCACAGCCCACAGAAAACGTTTCTTTTTTTGAGCAGAAGTTAACATTGGCTTACATTTGCTTTTGTAAGATTTGAAGCCCATTTTATGCAATCTTTTTTTAGCCATTTTACGAGTGACTGGTCGCCCTATGCTGTCTTGCCATAGGTATGAGGCTTCTGTCATCGTTTCTGGTCTGCTGTTCATTAAAACTCGACGCAACATTCGATCCCCTCGGGCCGTTGTTGTTGATGGGTGACTAGTACTGTTTTTTGACTGTATATCTCCTGTTGCGATGAAATTTTTCAAAATATAACGCACTGTTGATTCAGGAATCATCAAATCCCTGCCTATTTGCCTCATTAGTCACCCACTATTTCATTTTCCGATTATCTTTTTCCGAAGCTCTACAGTCAATCTTTTACCACCCATTTTCTTCTTATGAATTGATTTGAAACAGCTCTTCTTTTAAACAACCCATGCCATCAGCCCCCGATGTGATAATTTGCATATTTAAAAACAACCAGCCGATCGAAATTGTCGAAATTTTTTTAAAATGCACATGGGCAAAAAAATGGGGCTCTTTATATTTAAGAGGAAAAATGTTTTACATACGTAATCTGATTGCGCGACTTTGTTTATTTAGTTATTCAATGCAATTAATTTTAGACGACTGCCATTTCAAGAATTTTGTTGTTTATTTAGAGAAAATTAAGTTTGAATTTTCTTCTTTGAAAAACTTTACTTTTAAACTGGTGCGCAACGAATTAGGGCCACGGGTAAGGTATGTGGATGAAGCAATGGAATCGGAATCGTATGAATCAAGTGCAGATGAAGAAAATGCAGTTTTCGAAGAATTTGTACCCAATTAATTTTACATTGTTTTTTACTTCTGTGATTTTAAAACTTGTTTTTATGTAGTATTAGCACGTCATCTTAAACTTTGTTTATATTTTAACAAGTGTAAGTTTTTAACCTCACAGTTTTTAATTATAATACTTTGGTATTTTAAATAATATCAACTTTTGACTCTTTTAAATGGTTTAAATTATACATATTAGTGTTTTCGTTTATTTTTTGTTAGTTATTTTTACTCAAATTTGGGTTATATATATATTATTTCCATTTTGACTTTTTCTTGGCGCAACATGTCCCTAAAGGGGGTTTGTGCCATAAACTCCATTCAACCAATCCCCATTCATGTTATTTTTATAGCCTCCGACTCAGATCACCGGATAATGTCAGTTACGATAGCACTTTCTGAAAATTAATAATTTATTTTATATAATGAAAAGGTTTAATGTATTTATTTTATTGTAGTTAGAAACTCCATTATCATATGAAAATACCAACTGCTAAATCTGAATATAAATAAAACAAAAATCTAAATTCAACCGGTCGGCAACCATGTAAATCTTCCTAATGTCTAAACAGCCATAACAAGTAAATCACAAGAAAAATGCACTTTTAAAAGAAAATACAGTTAATGATATAAATTTAAAATAAATAACAACACGAGCATTAAAAAAATATATTTTCTACGAGGAAAAAAACAAATAGAAATCGCCAAACTTCACGCACATAAAAAAATGTCCCACATAAAAACGTTTTATTCGAGCAATTACTAATTTAGAATTTTTGAATGCCATCCAAAGCATAATATTACCACTAAGTGCCTTATTTATTTTCCGGTCTGGGAAACAACATATTAGAATTCCAGAAAACCTTAATTTTGTGCATTTTTGTACTTTTTTTGATATAGGTACATTTTACAAAACGATTTTTTATCATAATGTTCATTTTAAGTATGTGGTGAGATTTATTGAAAAGAATGTTGAAACATAAAACTGCCTTTCTTATTGTTTACGAAAACAAAATATATCTCGTAGCTTAATAAAAATAATAATATAGTTATCGGAAAAAAAAGAATAACGTAAAAGTTTATAATGAAGTTTTCTTCCGCTCTATCAATCATGCATTTTCGTGAAAATATTTTAAATATGAGATAAGCAATTTATTTTTGAAAACGTTTAAAAAACTGATTTGGCGTAGATGTATATCATGAAAGTACATCAACAGATTTTAAAGTTTTTTAAAATTTTAGATGTAACCTCTTGAATATAATTTATTGGTTTTGGAGCTTATTGTGTGAAGATTAAATGTTTGACATTTTTAACAAAGGACTTTATTATTTTAGTTCATTGCAGTAAATATAGTGTAAAAAATGTTTTGTTATAATTTAGACATCAGAGTTAGTTATTCTTATTTTTATCAGTTAGTAAAATTATTTTAGAAACATCATTTTAGATGTTTTTAACACTAAAAAGATCGAGAATTTTACTCAAGTTTTATAAAAAATACTTGTCACCAGAATTTTTATTCAAAACTTTTTAACTTATTTGTCTAACATTTTTCTTCTTATTTCTCTTTTAAACTTATTTTATAAAGAAATTTCTGGTTTGAACAATATATTCATTTGGTAGGGGGGAAAATGACCCCTCACATTCCTTTTAGCTTTAATCAAAGAATATATTACTTTAGTAAAAATGGGACACGTTTGAAATGACAAATAATGCAAGAAAATAAACTAAGAAGGAGTAATAAACTACGACATGAGCATTTTTGCAGCGAATACAATTCCAAATGTAAAATTCGATAGTTTGTACAGAGCTGTCGTTTATGGTTAAATTCATTCAAAAACTGCTGATAAAGTATTGCCAATTTCGTACGCTTTTGTGCTGTACCAGAGAATGGGAATATTTAAACTTCAAATGTTCCTTTCACTTTGTGTACAATGCTTGGTGTTGTTGGAATATCTGAAAACATCCAACTAACAGGGCAATTCCACAGAAAATTATCTTTTTTTTTTTGGGGGGGGGGGATCTATAATAAGTTTAATTTAACGGTATGATTCGAAAACTTGATATTTTTATATTCTATAATAAAATCCTAATAAAAATCAAATACATTACTGTTTACAAACTAAGTTAAGTACCATTATTGTCTTTGTAGAGTCATAATGTTAAGGTCAGTTAAAAAATAAAAGTTACGTCAGTTACACGTGTAAATGCTATTTTTTTTCTTTTTTATTATTCAGAAATTAATTAAACAAGTTACTTTTATAATTTGGCATTACTTAGTGTTGTTGAGAACATTAAATTACATTTTTTTAACGGGATATTTTTGATAATTTTTACACTTCAATGAAGGCAGAAAAAATGTTTGTATATTTTATGTTATGTCAGTTACAGAATTTTGAATTGCAATTTTTGGGACTAAAAGAGAGATTGAAATAATTTGAAGGTATTTGGGTATTAAGTCCTTAGTAAGAAATATTTTAAATTGTAAAAAATTGTTCTAGCTTTATTAGTAAATTTTCTACATAGTTTTGAAACAAAATTCACTGATTAAATGTTACGTCACTTACGATGGAATTGCCCAGCAGTGAAATTTTTTGTTTTCTTTTTCATTTCAATGCGTTGCTTTAGATCTCATCGTGCACCTTCATTACCATTTTTCGTGAAATATACATTTGGCCCATGAAACATCGCGCAGGGGTAAGTGAAAATACAATTAGAGGTGCACGTGCAGATTAGTCTACACTTACCACTGTTTTCAGTAGTGGTAAATGTACATGTCTACAGTTTCTCAACAACTATTCATTTTGAACTTTGTTTAAGATATCTCACTACTTACGAAAGTAGTTTTCTAAAAATATACTTTTTTATTGACTTCGAATGTGAAATATATCCTAAAATATGGCAAAAAAAGTCTAGCGACATGTAAATTCCCCCTCCCCCACATTACAATCATTTTCTGTAATTTACAACATTAAAGTCGTTAAAAATGTCGTAAACGTTATTAAACACGTCTCTAAAATGTGTATGTAACACTATTTTCATTAAAGGCAAAACAGCATCATTAATAGTAATCAGAAAGCGTTTAGCAAATTTAATAGGATCACTGTGGTAATAACAAAACTATACAAAGAAAATTAATGCACGGATACACTAGCTGTTGTTTTTTTTTTGTTTTTTTTTTTTTTGCTATGGGAGGCCGGGGGAATGGCGACATCATAAGGGAATTTAAATTTTTTCACCTCAAAAAAATGTTTATTTTTTAATAGTAAATTTTCTAAAGCTGAATCATAATCTTTAGTATCGGTATAAATTTAACCGTAATCATAATTGTAAAGTAAGCACAGATAAAAAAAGAAAATGCTTTGAACCTCTGTACGGTGGCGGGATTACCCATGATACTGGATTAATTCCGCCACTCTATCGGGGTCATGACGCCACTCTTTAATGACCTAATAAATACATAAAATGGAAACTAGGAAACACACAACATACTGAAAATATTTAGAAAGCAATAATTTAGCAGAATAATGAATAATTACAATGTTCCTTAAGCTAGATTTATTAATGTGCTAAGCTTACAATTTAACTCAAATTACAAAAGTCACCCTTTGCCATGGTGCCGGCATTACTCCGAGAGGACAATATAGCGAAAATCCCCCAGCAAAGTCGAAAGAAGAACCGAACTTGTTCAACAAACTGCATCAAAATGTTAGCGAATTCATGTTAACTTGGGAGGACGCGCGCCGGGCCTTATAGACCCGGAGTGCATGCGGTTTTTACAATTGTCACCACTATCTTTTTAAAAGTAATGTTCAACTTATTTTATCGTAAAAATTTCTCCGATTACATAAGGTGACGATTATTATTTGTATTTATTGGTGACAAAGTAAAAACCATTCATACCGTGGGTATGCGCGCGTTCTCCCGGGTTAATTACGGCTAATATTATGTTAAGTACGTAATGTTACAAAAAAGGTTATTACCTCTACCTATTTGAAGCTCTAAAATAAGAAGCATAGCTAGATAAAAACTAAATTTTTATCTAGAACAAACGAACGACGTACAACAAAATCACTCTGACGCTAGGCACTGTTTCGGTTGTTGGCCGCCATAGTGCAGGTGCATTCACTATCTCAAACTTCCGTGTTTTTAAACTAGGCGGATAGGTGGCATAACCGCGAGTGGCGCCATTCCCGCGGTCTCTTATATATCAAACAAAATTACTACATCCATTCAGATAACCGACTATAATTTTCTTTTATACAGTTTAGTGTCTCACTGTTCAATTTCTTGTGCAATTCAGTTCTTTAAAATCTTAGATCGATTGTTTTACCGTATGTTTATTTTAAATTAATTAGTGCATTAATAGTAATTAAAATAAGAAACAATAGGTTGTTAGCTCCATTTTTTCAGCTTTAAATTGCGCTAGTTTATCTCTTTGTGTTTTTCGATGTCTTGAGATTAAAACAAGTACAGTCCCAGCAAAGAGGAAATTGCTGGCCAACTGCAAGATAGGTACTGTCAATGATGGAGAAGTGCTGGCTAATGGTCTATTACTACATGACCACTGCTGGACAGCTTCAGTCAACTCTGCTGTTGGAAATCATCAAATAAAATTCTGATCGGCCTCCGTTTTATCTCATGCGCTGGCCCACCACGCTATAGAAGTCCACGAGGAAAAGTGCCGGATTGAAGTAATGTGATGGCATACCAATGCTGGCCTGCTGTTGGCCATGACTGTTGGCCATCCCTGATAAATAAAATTAGTTAATTGACAGATGACACACAGGGAATGCGAATTTGAAAGTTCGTTTTAGAAAGATAAAACAGTGGTTAACCCGGGAGAACTCGCTGCATGAGATTTTCTCTCACAGTCTTACTTTTTTAAGACTCTTATTTAAATCATTTTTCATTTTAATTAATATTTCAAAATGTTTTACAATTATTTTACCCATTTTGTGAATAAAAGTACTAAGCCAACCAAAAAAAGTTGATATTATATGATTGTAAAGTAAAAGAAAGGCAATTGGGCATTCTCACTAGCGAGTTCTCGCTGGTTAAATCATCAATGAACATTTTAAGATGTTTAAGGATTCGTTGAAAAATACTGAGCAATCTGACAAGCCACTCACAAAATACATAAGCTAAGATTCTTTCACTTAAACGTAGAACTCTTAACTACAGCATTTATTTTTAATGAGCAAGGATGTATTTGATATTGATTGTGGAATTTCTGGAACTTTTTTTTTTTTTTTGGCCTTGCAGAAACATTTGTCAGAGTAAAAAAAGTGCAGTCAAATTAAGTAAAATTTAAGAGATAACAGAAAATTAGGTTTATTAATAGGTCACTAAACAAAAAATATTGTAATAGTGAAGATTAACAATTAATAAATTGTTCCTTTTACACAGTGCATATTTTAACGACAAAAATTTTAACAAAAATGCATCGTTTGTACTTTTTAATTCGACAATTTCGGAATAGTAATATTCGCTATATCTAATAGCAAGTTTTTGTGAATAAATAAGGAAAATGTTACTACACTGCTCAAAACAATTAAGGGAGCACATGGTTTTAACAAAATTACGCAAATATTTCCACTGATAAGCAACGTAAAATAAAACATCCATAATTTAAAGCGTAGTAGAAAACAGATAAAGAAAACTTCACATGTAAATTAAGGTTTATGACGTAAAAACTAGAAAAAGGAGACAAGTGCAGAAATCGGGATTTTGCAGAAACGTCTGTTTTACTGCCTCAGTTGTAAAATTCAATTGCTCAGCTTGTATTTTGAGAAAACGAGACTTGAAAATGTCACCACAAAGTGATTTAACGAAATCCATGGCTTGGCGTGTTATCGGGACAGTTGCATATGGGGAAAAACAACGAAGTGTAGCGGACGCTGTTGTGATCGCAAGAAATGTCAATAAGAGGCTGTGGAATCGATTCCAAGACACATGAAATGGTAGACATCGACAAGGGCGGTCATGTGCTACTACAGAATCTGATGACCGATATATCCTGTTAACAGCTTGTCGAGATGGAACGGGCAATGCTACTCTGCTGCAAACACAGTTGTTCTTGGCCACATGAAGAAGGATATCCATCAAAATAGTCCGAAATAGGCTTCATCAGGGTGTCCTCTATGCACGTAAGCTACTGGTCTGTATTCCGTTGATCTCTAGCAACTGTGCGGCCAAAATAAGGTGGGCAACTGAACATCGAGTTTGGAGGCAACATTGTTGGAGTCAAATTCTGTTTACAGACGAGTCCCGATTCAGTCTGGATGTGACATCTGATGTGTTTTGGCATGGAGAGAAAGAGGCACTCAAAATAATCCCACATTCGTTCGTGAAAGATCACATTACAGACGAGGTGGGTTGATGCTAAGGGATGGGATCAGTATAGGTGGACGTACCGGCATGCATATCATTCAGAATGGCACTTTGACGGTCTGAAGTTATACAGACGAGATACTGAGACCTACTGTCGTATTTTATGTTGCAGCAATTAGTGATTTCCTTTTTTCCATGCATGATAATGACAGACCTCATACAGTTTGTCTTGTGGAAAACATGATTGAATCTAAAACAATATAGCGTATGGAATGACCATCTTTCTCTCCTGGCCTAAATCCAATCGAGCATGTTTGGGACATACTCAGACGACGCATTGTTGCGAGACCAAGGCCTCCTTTTACTGTCCGGGACTTGCAGATTGAAATTCTTGAGCTGTGGAACAGTATTCTCCAAAGTCTTATCGATAACTTCATCCCATCCATGGAAAACAGGTGTCCAGCAATCTTAGCTGTTCGAGGAGACCACACGCCATATTAAAAATCTTGCATCATTTCTAAACAATACTTTTTTTTATCATTTACATGAAACCAAGTTGTTGCCCTAAATCATCTTTTCATGTTCTTTCCATCTTTTCAAAGAATAAAAGCTCCCTTACAATTTTTGGCGTCTTTTTTTCTGTATTGCGCATTGATACAAGTGTACTATCCATTTTATGCCCATACATGGCTGTCTTGCACTGTTCTCTTCGTTTTTTGGCTTGCTCCCCTAATTTTTTTGAGCAGTGTATTTGAAGTTTATTTGGCGAAACCTGAAAATTTAGGTTAGAAGAAAAGCCTACTAAGCCAATTAACCCTTCACTGCACCACGTGCGATATCTCGCACATACCTAAAAACATTATAATTTTCATTATGTGCCATGAATATGGCTAATATGATCACTGTAACTGGTCAAGAACAATCCAAAGAATTAAATAACACTTATTTTGTCCATGTCAGATAGCTGCTTTAGACATAAAACTATAATTTGTTCTACGGAAACAAAAAAAAATTCGATCAAGCTATTAAGGTAATATTTGCTTTCATTATTTTTACTGAATACTTAAAAATATTAATATAAAAAAGTTGCAGAGTGTTAGCAGGTAAAATTAATTAATTTAAGCTTATTTAGTTGCAAAATATAGCAATACAATATTTTAAAATCCTAAATGAATACATGTAGCACACACCATAAAATATAAAATTTTAGCTAAAAATTCGAAATTTAATTTTTTTTACTACGAGGGGTGATCCAAAAAAAAGTTTACAAGGCAAAGGAAAAAGTATTTATTAACATTAGAAACAAGATACAAATGGCAATGAAGAGACACATCTGGCCTTTACTTTTCCACATAGTCGCCAAACCTGTTTAGGCATTTGTCAGAACGTTCGACCAACTTATTTATCCCGTCTTGGTAGTAATCAGGGCCCTGCTCATTAAGCCATTTCTCGGCAGCTGTTTTCACTGCATCGTCTGAGGTGAACCGTGTTCCGGATGAGTTTCGCTTCAACGCCGGAAAAAGGAAATATTCACTTGGAGCCAAATCGGGGCTGTATGGGGGGTGAATCCAGACCTCCCACTTGAATCTTTGCAGCAATTGAGTCTGGCGAGCTGTATGGGGCCTGGCATTGTCATGCAGAATAATGACGCCTTTGCTCAGTAATCCAGGCCGTTTGCGTCGGATGGCTTCACGAAATTTCGTTAAGGTGGCACAATAACGACCGGCATTAATGGTATGGCCACGTTCCAAATACTCGATTCGGATAACACCAGTCGTATCCCAGAAAACGGTTGCCATCACTTTACCGGCAGAGGGTGTGACCTTAAACTTCTTCATCGTCGGTGATCCAGCGTGTTTCCACTCCATCGTGGCTGTTTTGGATGTGGGGGTGAAGTGATGAAGCCATGCTTCATCACCGGTAACGATGCGATCAATGAAGTGTTGGCCGTCTAAATGGTATCGCTGCAGAAATCTGAGGCTGCACATCATTCGAGTGGCCTTATGCTCCGCGGACAACGCACGTGGAACCCAGCGGGCACAAACTTTGGAATATCGCAACTCATCGGTTACGATACGCTGAATGTTACCATAACTCAGGTCCAACTCTGAGGCAATCTCACGCACGGTTACCTGTCAATCCCTTTGTATGATTTCTTCAACACGTGCCGTGTTGATATCCGTCCTTGAAGAACTTGGACGGCCGCTCGCTTCCATACTGCGGTTTTCCACATGCTCCCTACCCGCTTGATAAGAACGACACCATTTCGCTACCTGTTGTCTACTCATTGCTTTGTCCCCGTATACCTCAACGATTTGTCTGTGAATTTCGGATGCGGCCACATTCTTGGCCCATAAGAATCGAATTACGGCTCGCACCTCTATGCGAGACCACTTTTCTAGACGTCGTGCCATTACTGTCGATCTTAAGTGTCTGCGTACTGACGCTATTTACTCGTAGAACCACTGTAGGACAACTAGCGCCATCTGTCAACCACCCTGGGTGGAAATATTCGCTCCACAATTATTACGTTTCAAATGCTTCTGCTTGTAAACTTTTTTTTGGATCAACCTACGTATTTTTCCCATTATTAGACCGATATATAGATTTAGAAAATAATTTTTCCTAAAAATAGAAAAATTCGTGCAGTGAAGTGTTAAATTAGTTAAATCGCTAAAACTATCTTCTTAATTCATTAAAAATTTGTACCTCTAATCGCCAAATGCTCTAAAACACGTAATATCAAATTTAAAATAGCTTTTAAAAAAATACCATGTTTAACAGCAATAAAAGAGCTCTTGAGCAATTCGAAAATCATATCGTCATGTCTTATTTCATTTTTCAATTTTATGTGAATATATATGATAGTTTTTTCTAGTCTTAATGATCTTTCTACAAAAAGAGAAATGACACGTTAAAAAGTAATTAACTATTATAATTTGTTTCATTAGATATTTTAATGATGCCGCAGTCTCATTAAAACAGTATATAAAGTAAATACTATCAAAGGAAATCTAATGAAATTAGTGATAACTTGACATAATGAAGATTTGTATATCAGAGATGAGCTAAATGATGGAAATATTTTTTGAGTATTGTATACATATTTTTTATTTTAGTGACATTAAGGCACTAAAACACATTTCTTAGAAAAATGTCTTTTTTCATTGTATTTATCATTATATAAAAATTAAAACAATAGTTGATTCTTTAATTTCGCATTTATTTATATTGTAATATCTAATTCATGTAAATTATTTCAAGAGTATACATTAATGTCTTTAAAATATTCCATTTCAATAAATAAACACAATTCACTTGCAAACCAATGATAAGATTCCACTGAAATACAGGGTGCCCGTTCTCATCGCTTACCATTAGTAATTTATAAATCGATTGTTTTAGATGTATAGTTCCAACAGTACGCATGTTTAAAATATTATTCTTTATCATCCGAAAATCTGTTTACTTCAAATTACACTAGTCTGTAAAATTTCGGTTGTGTCACGTTTTTTAGCTTTTCATAATTGATTCTTATGTATTTTTATGACGTTCATTTTTTACCATCAAGTAAGGACATTTTGGAAATCGTTAACTTCAAAGTTAAAAAATAATAATAATAAATGTGGTATTGTAAAATAGATATGATGGTTGTGTTTTTTAACTTTTGATAACTGATTTTTATGTATGTTTTAGAATGTCCGTTTCCTTTTATTCTGTGACACGAAAGAAGATAGCTGCCAAATTGAAGAAATTTCCGTTCTTATTTCCCATTCTAGGACAGAAAGTTACCGTAATTTTTTTTAAAAGAATTTTTTTAAGAAACACCTCTCTATTTCTTCCCTGGATAACCCTGGCGTTGAACATGGGATCACGCGTTTCGAATCGAGTATCTGAACAACTAAGCCAGCGAGCGCTTGGTAGAGGACGAGTTTAAAAAGAAGATATGGATTTTCTTCAAATGAGATGTTTGTATAAGGCTTGATAAATTTCTTGTTCAGAAAGCTCGCAATTTTAAACTTAATTACAGGTCGATTTTGTCGTTATGAAATAATGGTTGGTGTTTTAATACTTGTAGAATAATAGAGGATAGAGTAATTAAATTTTAGACATATTTTTAATATGACGTAATTTGATGGTTAGCTGTAAAATATTAATATTATATTTTTAATTAAATTCGAGAAGAGTTTTCTTTTTTATATAAAATCGATTTTTTTTAAAGTTAATTGAACTACAATATATTTTTTAAACGTGCTCGTTTACAATATGTTTTTCATGCGAATATTTTTTTAATACTCTAAAAAATAAATTGCTAATAAGTTTAAATGAATGAGAAAATTGCTACAATAATTAATTGGATAGATTTTTTTTTTTTTTTTTATATATAAAATAAATTAGGAATTTTAATTTATTGAATTTTCGGTTTTACAAAAAAAATTAATTTGAATTTCGGTATTAATACAGCCAATACGCATTGGTGCAAGGAATAAACGGAATTTCCCCCCTTTGTTCAGACTTTCGGGAAGATTTAACGGAAAGAGCATGTTTTCTAGTAATACGGAAAGTATTAATAAATTGACTTAATAAAATAGTCCAATCTTGAACGCCAGATTCACATTTGTTTATTATATAAAAACAAAGAAACATTTAAAATGCTTCATTTAAACACATTACTACACTGCTCAAAACAATTAGGGGAGCACATGGTTTTAACGAAATTACGCAATTATTTACACCGATAAGTAACGTAAAATAAAACATCCATAATTTAAAGTGTTGTAGAAAACAGATAAAGAAAACTTCACGTGTAAATAAAAGTTTAGGACGTCAAAAACTAGAATAGGGTGAAAAGTGCAGAAATCGGGATTTTGCAGAAACGTCGGTTTCACTGCCTCAGTTGTAAAATTCAATTGCTCAGCTTGTGTTTTGAGAAAAGGTGGCTTGAAAATGTCACAACAACATGATTTACCACAATCCATGGCTTGGCGTGTTATTGGGGCAGTTGAATTTGGGGAAACACAACGAAGTGTAGTGGACGCTGTTGGAGTCGCAAAAAGTGTCCATGAAAAGCTATGGAATCTGTTCCAAAACACATAGAATGGTAGTCATCGACAATAGCAAGGTCTAAAATGTGCTAACACAGAAACTGATGACCGATATATCCTGTTAACAGCTCGTCGAGACGGAACAGGTAATGCTACTCAGCTGCAAACACATTTGTTCTTAGCCACAGGACGAAGGGTGTCCAGCCAAACAGTCCGAAATAGGCTTCATCAGGGTGGTCTCTATGCATGTAAGCCAATGGTCTGTATTCCATTGACCCCAAGCCACTGTGCGGCCCAAAGAAGGTGAAGAACTGAATATCGAGTTTGGAGGCAACGTTGTTGGAGTCAAATTCTGTTTGGAGTTCAGTTTGATGTGACATCTGATGCGTTTCGGTATGGAGAGAAAGACGCACTCAAAATAATCCCACATTCGTTCTAGCAGGATTACATTGCAGACGAGGTGGGTTGATGCTATCGGCTGGGATCAGCGTAGGTGGACGTACAGGCCTGCATATCATTCAGAATGGCACTTTGACGGTCCGAAGTTACACAGACGAGATACTGAGACATCATGTCATATTTTATGTTGCAGCAATTAGCGATTTCTTTTATTCCGTGCATGATAATGCCAGACTTCATGCAGTTCGTCTTGTGGAAAACATGCTTGAAGCTAAAACAATACAGCGTATGGAATGACCAGCATGTTCTCCTGACCTAAATCCGATCGAGCATGTTTGGGACGTACTCAGACGACGCATTGCTGCGAGACCGAGGCCTGCTTTTACTGTCCGGGACTTGGAGATTGCAATTCTTGAGCAGTGGAAAATTATTCCCAAAGTCTTATCGATAACCTCATCGCATCCATGGAAAATAGATGTTCAGAAGTCTTAGCTGTTCGAGGAGACCATACGCCATATTAAAATTCTTGCATCATTTCTAAACAATACTTTTTTTTTTTATCATTTACATGAAACCAAATTGTTGCCCTAAACCATCTTTTCATGTTCTTTTCATCTTTTCAAAGAATAAAAGCTCCCTTACAATTTTTTTGCGTCTTTGTTTCTGTATTGCGCATTGATACACGTGTACTATCCATTTTATGCCCATACATGGCTGTCTTGTACTGTTCTCTTCACTTTTTTGCTTGCTCCCCTAATTTTTTTGAGCAGCGTACATTTTATCACACCTATGTAGTAATGTGTTTAAATGAAGCATTTTAAATGATTCCATGTTTTTATATACGGAAAGTATTTCTTCAAAAATGGCGAATAATTTTGTGTATAAAGACAAATTTTTCTGACAAAGTATCTACATTATAGATGGGTTATTAATTTAATTTGAAACTTTATTGCGATTCGGGTAACAGTAATAGTTTGGGACCGTTTCAACAGAGTACCGTATGACTTCAAAAATGCGGCATTCAGAAATTTGGCAACTTCAAAAATCCGGCATCAAAACCATATTTTCCCTTCCTTTTTCTTTTACACTGTCAAGTTATAGGAGAAAAAAATAGCAATTCGTTATGAATTAAAGACTTCAAGATTGAAATTAAAAATGCAAATAAGAAAATTTGACATTTTTTTTATTCACCAGAGGGACGATTATTTTCTGGACAAATTTTCTGGGAGTTGCTCTGTTGCCTAGCAACGAGGAAAACTTTGGGGACAACTCTGGCTAATGCGTGGCACAATATATGGACGAAGTGAATTTTCGGCAACGGCGACATCAATGATGAGGAAGAATTTTCAGGCTTTCAAATTTGCTGTGAAAAGACGGCTATTTATGAGCTGTTTGAACACGGAAAGTCTGAAAACTCAATAAGTGTCGAAAATAGTGATATAGATGATTGGCTAAGCAATGATGAAAACGCATTAACAACGAACAATTTAACGGGCAGCGAGATTACGGACACTGTACTAAATAGAACCGCCGATAATGCTAGTAGCAGATCTGAAGACGAGGATGAACAACCGGCAAAAGAAAAGGTGTCACTACTAAAATGCATAAATTTGACTTGATATTTAATATATGTATTAGAGAAATAAGACTGTATTTCCGAAATAGACATTCTTCGTTTGTATGAAAAAAAAACTTGTTAAAGAACGGTAAAAAAAATTGAAGCAAACAAAGTTGACAACAATATTTCTGAAATAACAACAGAAGAAATAATTTCAAGCTTTGTTCGAATTTTTTTTCTTGAGCATAGGAAATATCAATTAAAGTAAGTTTTTTTAATATTTAATTTTCCCTTTTACTTACATAATTATCACTTAATTATGAATTAAATTATGGCTAAAGGCACCATTAAGAATATAGAATTACTTTTGATATTCCTAGTTACTACTTTGGATAGTCCTTCAAAAATCCGGAATTTTCAAAAATCTGGCATTGTCTCAGTTCCGATGATGCCGGATTTTTGAAGTTATACTGTATTTTAATTACGCTGTTTCTTTCTAAATATGAAATATATATATATATATTTTGTTTAAAAGGTACTAATTAATTCAGCGATCTTTCATGTGAATTATAATTAAAAATTACTGTTTATTGATTTCGAAAAAAAAAAATCAAAGTTGTTAAATAATATTTCCAATACAATAAGCTACACTTAGCTACGTGCAATAAAAATTGAATAATGTTTCGCTATTCGAATTATGAAATTTTACGAGTAGATAGATAGACATACAAACAAAATATATTTATGTTGTGTAGTAAAGTGTCAGGTAACAATTCTTTTAGTATATTGCAGAGCATTGTATGCATTTGTTTTTTTTTATATATTATGAGGGTTATTAATTTTTCAAATAAAATCGTAAGACGAGACGCAATTTTTCACCTTGATTCAAACATAAAAATATAACGTGAAATTTTTAAAGTTCACTGTCTTACTTAAAGGGCGACTAAAGTAATGAAAAAGATGTTACAAGTTAAAAATATACATTTTACTTAACATTTCTTAGTACTTTCAAGCTTTCCAAACTCTTCATCAGAGAATATTTTATGACCTAAATGTTGTTTATTTATACAAATACGTCACATTGTTTTGAAAATGAGAGAGCCAATAATTATTGGAGTTGAAAGTAGAAGTAGCAGTTTCTTTCACCACAGTACTTACTTTCAGTAGTCTACTTTCAACTCTAATAATTATTGGCTCTATCATATTCAAAACAGAGTGACCTATTTGTATAAATAAACAACATTTATAAATTTAAATTTAAAAGCAACATTAAAAACGCCAGAAAATGCAAACTTTTCGCTGACTAGTTTCAGTAGCGTTTAGCGTACCGTTCTCAGTGCAAAGAATAACGGAAACTTGCTCATTTATATAGAGGAGAAGCGGATTCAACCGAGAAGTTCATTAACCAATGGGGAAACAGAAAAATACAGGTACCAGCCAATAGGAGAATAGTTTAGGTAATGCCGCCAAAAATGTGAAAAAAATTGAATCCGTATCTCCTCTTTATAAATGAGCAAGTTGCCGTTATTCTTCGCACTGAGGACGGTACGCTAAACGCTACCGAAGCTAGTCTGCGAAATGTTTCTATTTTCTTGCGTTTTTAATGTTGCTTTTAAATTCAAATTTATATCATTCTGCGCCAAGTAGCATCTTAGTAATTATAAACAACATTTAATTATTAAAATATTCTCTGATGATGAGCCTGGAAAGCTTTAAAGTACTAAGAAGTTTTGAAGAAGTTTAAAATGTATATTTTTAACTTGTAACATATTTTTCATTATTTTAGTCGCCTTTTAAGTAAGACAGTGAACTTTAAAAAGATTACATCATATTTTTATTCATATTTTTATTCTTATATCGTTGTAAAAGACGAGTTGTCGTATATAGTTTTGTCGTGTATAGTTATTTCTTTTACAGGGACACATCAAAAATTTAATAATACCAGGGTATTGCACTGCAGTCTTTGAGATTACTGGATGATACGTTTTTCATTAATTTTTAGTTATCTACATTTCTTAAAAAAATAACGTATTTAAAAGATATTTGATTGTACTATGTCAAAATCCTACTCAACTCCCGTTAGTATACCTCATTAATTGAGGTTTTGTACGTGTATATAAAAACGGATTTTGACATCAGAAATAATTATAAAAGACTTAAAATTCTATTGCTAAATTCAACTTGAGTAAATAATTAAAATTCGTATAAAGTACAAATTAAACGTCCTAAAATTTCTTTTAGGTGCATATATATATTATATAATTATTTAAAATACATTAAAATACCTTAAAAATACATAAAAATCAAATTAAAATACCAAAACGCTTTCGGCCAAATTCACACGGCCATCGTCAGTGTTTATCTAAATGTTATTTCTCTTTGCGCTTATTCGTCAAGGAGAGACCATTGTAGTTTAAGGGTGGCATGAAAGGTAAGTTGAGAGGAATGTTGGAGGAGGAGTTGGAATTCCTCTCATCTTATCTTCCATACCACCCATAAATTACAATGGTCTCTCCTTGACGAATAAGCGCAAAGAGAAATAACAACATTTAAATAAACACTGACGATGGCCGTGTAAATTTGACCGAAAACGTTTCGGGATTTTAATTTATTTTCAATGCATTTTAAGGTATTTTAATGTATTCTAAATACATTTATATTATATACATATGCACCTAAAAGCAATTTATTACTTTTATTTGTGCTTTATACCAATTTTAATCAGAAATAATATATATACGATTCTTTAAGACAGTATGTACACATTTCGAAATATTTCATCTATGTAATTAATTAAATGTTTCAAATCATCAATGATTTCCTAAACTTCGAAAAATAAGAATAAAAAAGAAACGCTTCTATATACTTAAATATCTACAATTATTTCCCAGTTAAATAGATTTTTAACATTCTTCATTTAGGAAGCCATGTTACCTTGCTCATTTGCAATATATATATATAAAGAAAAACATGATAATAACTGTAACATTTGATTTCACTGTAAATCATCTACAGGCAGTTTAAATGTTTATTTATGTTATTCTTTCTTGGAGTAAAGATATTCGAATAAGAATTTCAATTACTTCTAATCGAATTGTTTTTTTGTTATGTGCAATATGCTTAAACGAAAATATTCTTTTCCTTTTACAGCCAAAGAAATCGATAAGTGGATTCTTAATTTTCACTGTTTCTTTTTTGAGCTTTTATTAAATAAATTGTTTACAAACAAGCCTTTGTTTATTTGTTTTTTTAAAGCTTATATTTTTTCGAAAGTGGATTATTTCTAGCGGAACTTCGGTGAAATTAAATTTTACGTTGCGAAATCGTTTGCATATTTTCTTTTTCTAAGATATTGTTTATGAAACAAATAATTATTGAATTAAATTCGTTTTTCTATCAACGTTTCTTTTCCTAAATGTGTTTTTGTTTACTATAGTTTCTATATTAAAATAAAAAATGCTTAGGGGTAGTGCCGTTTAGATCATAATCTATTTTCTACTGTTCGCTAGTGTGCTTGTATCTAATTTTATTTATTTATTTATTTTTAATCTCAAAGAATATTTTATTAAATACATTTCTGTAAAAAATTGTTATGGGAACGTCCACTGCAGAAAAAAATTTTTGCTGAAATTTTTTTTAAACGAAATATAAGCGTGATGCATCAACTTAAAGCTAAAGAGTTGAAGTATATGAATTTGTAAGTTTTAATTTCATAAGAGCAAGTTTTATCGAAAATGAGCTGGATACTAACAGTTTAAAGCTACATTTACATTTGAGCTTAAAATATAACTTATTGAAAAGTATGATTTTTTTACTTTTTAGAATTTAATAAAATTACTATGCGTTCATATCAACAAACAATTATCATATCTTTAAGATCTACTTAGATAAAATCTTTTAGATAGTGTCTTTAATATATTTTTGGCTGTATTTAAACGTTAATACTTAAATGTCACAAGAGTAACGGAAAACATACAGAAGTTTTGATAAAAAAAAAATACATAAAATTTTTACCCAAAACTTCAAATTCTCCGATTTCGAGCTATAAGACATATTTTACGTTAAATATTTTGTTTATGCTATGCAAGGAATAGGCTCTGGGGAGTTGTCACAAGACTAACGCATAATACTTTTGTTGATAGTTTGATATAACATTGCATTACAACCAAAACAAACAGAATGATTAAAGTTTTGTTGTTTTTTCTCTGTTATAAGAGCAGTTCTTGAAATAGTTTTAGCTATAACTAAGGTTATTTTGTAAATTTTAAGAAAGATAAATTTTCTATATCAGTTTTTTTTTTAATGGGTGGATTTATTTTTATTCATTTTTGGTATTACTTAAGATTATAAAATAATCATGACAAGTAATTAAAGATATAATAAAACAACTCAACTCGTGTCATTTTTGTGTGCTTTCTTTTGGTTTGAAGCGCATGGTCTTTGAGTAGATATTTTATAGGCTTTGTAAAGCTTCGTTTACTAAACTGTGCTGTATAACCTACAGAGGTTCTTATAGTAACTCTTATGGAAAGGGTTCCGATAGTATATTTTAAAGGAAAGATTTTAATATTGCTTCTTATACACGACATTGTTTTAAAGAGCAGGAAAAATTCTGCTAAGCGCCAAAAATTGTAGAGAAAAAATAAGAATGAAATTAAATATGTTGTTGTGAGAAAGAAACAAAACAAAATATATTACGATAATTTGAAGAAAAGTCTTAGAACAAGCAAAAGCTTCAGCAAGAAAAAGGAAATTTTAAGAAAAGGGAAAAGTAGAGAACTAGCTTACCTCAGATACTGTAACGGAACAAAAATTAACACCACAGCTTTGGAGAGTTTTATGTCAATGAAGATTTAAGAAGAGGTCATTCTTCAGCTAAATCTACGTTAGTTAAGCGTGAAAAAGGTCACATAATTTCATCAATTCTAGGGGACATTTAATAAAAGAATGCGTTTTTTGTTTAAAGAAGCTTTCCTAAATTGAAAAATCGGGGATTCCTTTGCAGCTTTAAAGCTTAGTTACATAAAACATTAGAAAATAATTCATCAAAATATCTCCATTTGTTGCTGTCACGAAAACATTCAAGCAATTCATAATGTAGTAGTATTTCTTGCATTAAACATTCCTGTGATGGATTCAATGACTTTGTCTGCCGAGATACATGATAATAACAATTTAGGAATTCAGAATGTCTAATTTGCGGAGATAACATCGAAGAATTATTTGAAACGGAAGTCCATCATACAGAACTTCTTATAAGTTATTGTAAATAGCACAAAACTATTATCAACATCTTCATAAATACTGTTACTTTTTCAAAACGTTGATAAACGTTTTGAAAAAGTATACGTCAAAGAAACCATTTCTGGTTGTTTAAAAATTTTCGAAATAAACTAAATCCATTTCTGTGGCACACATTCATTGAAACTTGTACAAGGGATTATTTTCGTAAATCCAAAAAAAAAAAATAATCATTTCTCAAAGAGTAGTTATGCCAGTGGATTTTCTGGAAACTGTTTTATTTTCGTGCCAAGACGAAATTTTGGTATGAAATACTACATTACTGGTCAAATCCACAAGCGACTGTATTTTCAGCTTTTTACTTAGTATGATCCCAATAAAGAAAAATCTTATGCTATTATTTTATCAATGTAACTCATAACCAATTTTTTGTAAATGCTTTCGTATGTTAAATTTCAACATTGCATCTTTAAGGGAATTTCTATTTTCCTAAAATGTACCTGTTTTTATATGATGGTTGTGCTTTCCAATTTAAACAAAAATATAACTATGCAAATATTCCTGCAATGAATCAGTCTCCTTTCTCAATTAACTTATTTGGGCATATTTTCTTTTCAAATACTCCTGGTATAGATGCTGTAGATTTATTTTGTGTTGTTGTATAATGATATATATGGAATGAAGTGCGTGCTAAAAAAAGCAATTCAAAGATACACTGCTTATTTTGTCAAAAGAAATAAAAGAAGTTTCATATCATAATATTAAATATTTATTTGCTTAAAAGACGTTATAAAAACATATTAAAAAGTCTTTATTTACATGTTTCAACTCATTTTCTGAGTCGTCGTCAGAATGTATAATAGAAAATTACAAATGCATAATGAAAAATGGAAAAAATCATCGAAAATAAACAAGTAATCATGTAACGCGCCCTATATTTTCGCGATTGCTCGTGTTCCCTCTATGTCGCGATGCCGTAATTTATCTAACCATTCAACCCATAAATTCGGTATACGAAAAGATAATGTATCGTTACAAACTCCTGAACCCCTTAAATAAATTTCAATGGACTCTTTTATGAATAATTGTAAATAAAAATTAGACCTGTAGATGATTTTACTATCGTTAAAAAGTATGTTAATTTTCTCTATTTGATTTAGCCGGGATAAAGCAGTATTACCTCTATTGTATTTTATGTCCGCTATATGTTCTTTACATCTGATATTGAATTTTCGTTGGGTTATACCTATATAATCATTTTTGATTCCTCCCTCCCTAATGAATGGAATCATATAAACTCCCAAGGGGTCATCTCTATTTTAGTATTTAAAAGCATCTTTAATTTCGGAGGCGGCTTCGCGATCAAACATAAGCTAAAATTTCTTAAATGATTTTTTATATGTTCAAAGAAACCCGGGAAATAATTTTCTACAACCCTTTTCATAGTAACTTCATTAATAGTTTTATTTTTATTTTTAGAAGTATCAAAGGAGCTCTGAATCAATTTGATAATTAATTTTACCTGATATCCATTATCACTAGCAATACGTTTAATTTTCTCTAATTCATACCCCAGATTTATATCAGAAGAAGTCTTGAAAGCACGATTGATTAGGAACCTGAAGATAGATAATTTGTAAGGCAATGGGGTGCATGCATCGGAAGGTATAACGTTTAAATCTGCGATAGGTTTTCGGTAAAATGAACGAATTAATTCATTCCCCTTTCTCTATAACTCCACATCTGAAAAAAAAGTTAAAATCAACATCTAAATAAAACAAGTTTCATTACTTTGCGAGAAAATACCAAGAGCGAAGGGCATTCAACAGATACAATTTGTTAAAACCATGAAAAATGACACTATCTACTACAAATCTTACACTAACATGATTCGTACAAAGAATTTGTGTTTCATTAAATAAATCATGATACCGGAGAAGTTGCAAATGATATTATTGATAATGAAGACAATGGACTTATTCTGTTAAGTAGCAGAAACTGAGAGGTTGCTACGTGGTTATAGTGTTTGTTAATTAGAGAATTTTTTACATTATTTTATGTTATTTTAAAATTAAACCATCCTTAACAGTTGTTCTCTATCGAAAATCATTTTTTTGAACTTATTTTAAATATTTTATTTAGTGTTTAAACTGAATTTTTTCTAAAATTTCATTATGGACAAAATGTCACAAGAGTAACACTTAGCATTTTGCAAAATCAAATGTAACTAATTCATGCGTTATCAGATGAGTTCAATGATTAATGCTTTTTGTAATTACTCTGCTATATTCTGTAAATTTTATTTCTATAGTCTCATATAATTCACAGAATTTCTGCGTCAAACACATTTTTTAAAAATTACATTTTTTTGTGGTCACAAGAGTAACAAAATTTTCATTTATTATCAAGGCAAGTAAAATGCTTTTTGTTTCAAACTCTATATGGTTTATGAAAGTAGAGTACATGTATTTTTAAGTAGTTGCATCAAATTTATCCTAAATATATTTTATAATAAAAAAATTGAAAATATATATGGACATTTTCTCTGATGGTCACAAGAGTAACAGTGGACGTTCCCTTATCTGAAAAATAAAAGTATAATAGAAAGACAAATTACACAAGGCTACGAAATACTTGCTGTTTAAATCGAGATATTTAGGTGAAGAGAACAAAGTACAAAATTGCGAAGTCGATTTATTCGTGAGACCAAATGAAAGTCAAGATTTCAAATCCTTCTTTTTCCAGCACAATGAATAATAAATAAATAAATAGTCGGAAATTGTACGTCAAACATGGCCAATGAGGTGCGTTCGTACTATAACTAGTTTTATAAATATTCAGATCTTGGTGCAATAGGAGAGACCGGGGGAATGGCACCACTCGGGGTTATGCCACCACCCCACCTAGTTTAGAAACTAACGGCAGTTTGAGATTGTAAATGCGCCTGCACTATAGAGGTCAACAGTAGAAATAGTGCCTAGAGTGAGAATGCTTTTGTTGTACAGTCGTGGAAAAAAAAAAAGTAAACACCCCCTACTAACTCCTCAACAAATTATCGTAGACGAAAGTTACAGATACCGAACGATTGGAAATAAAGTATACTTTTAAATGACGTATATAAAATTCGCTTAAGGGGCCATCTACATATTAAAACGAATCCAAACTTCATTTTTTTCAATGGCAATACCCAATTTTAATGAGATATTTCAAACCTTTCGTTCAAACTATGCCCAGACAACAAATTCCAAGTCATTTGAATGATAGGTCTTTGAATTATAAACATTCAAAATTTAGTGCTTCTAATGTTAAATTACATTTTCATATTTTTATTTATAACATCTGAAATTATTATTCTAATGTTCTAATTTTTTGTGTAGCAATAATACTAATATACCCAAGCATAAATATGTTGAATTTGCAATTTTTATAATTTTCTATTATGAATTATTAAATTAATATTCAAAAAATTTATGAATTGCAACCTACAATTATTTTGATGGATTCCGATTTATTAAGTCCTGCTTTATGGAAATCCAAAATTTCACATTTTTCTACCAAGTAGTTTTCAAATTATTCTTAAAAAAGGCAAAATGATGTTTTAAGGGACCGTCTATGATAGAAGTCACTAAATATTTTGAAATTTCTTACGCTATCGTGTAATCTAACAGGCTTAATTGACTGCTTAAGGTGCCTTGATCAAGGAGGGAGCTCTCTGGGTCGACAATCTAATACCGAACTTCAATTTGGATACAGCCCTTAAAATACGCTCGTTTTAAAATAATTAATTTCTCGGAAACTTATGGTACGAATTGCGTAAAAATTTGTTTTTAGACTAATTGAAGGGTGTAGAGTTCATTTATGCTGTCAGAATTGTGTACTGCTATTGATAAAAAGTGTTATGGTTCGTTTTAATATGTAGATGGCCCCCTGAGAAAATTTTATATACATCACTTAAAAGTAGGCTTTATTTCCAATCGTTCGGTACCAGTAGCTTTCTTTTACCATAATTTGTTGAGGAGTTAGTAGGGGTGTTTACTTTTTTTTTTCCACGACTGTACGTCGTTCGCTTGTTCAAGTGAAAAATTTAGTTTTCGTTTAGTTGCTTCATATTTTGAAGCTTCAAATGAGGAGAGGTAAACACCTTTTATTGTAATATTAGGTATTTAAGATAGTATTACCAGTAATCTACATGCCTTGCCGACATTTTGTTACAATTTGTTGAACAAATTCGGTTCGAATGCCATGCCTTGCATTCGCCGACATTTTGTTACAATTTGTTGAACAAATTCGGTTCTTCTTTCGGCTTTGCTGGGGGATTTTCGTTATGTTGTCCTCTCGGGGTAATTCCACCACCATAGCAAAGGGTGACTTTTGAAATTTGAGTTAAATTGTAAGCTTAGCACAATAATAAATCTAGCGTAAGGAATGTTGTAATTATTCATTATTCTGTAAATTACATTGCTTTCTAAATATTTTCAGTAGGTTATCTGTTTCCTAGTATCCATTTTATGTATTTACTAGGTCATTAAAGAGTGGCGTCATTACCCCGATACGTGGCGGAATTACCCCAGTATCCTGGGTAATCTCGCCACTGTAAAGAGGTTCACAGAACCTTTTTTTTTTATGTGTGCTTACTTTACAGTTATGGTTGCGGTTAAATACAGATACTAAAGATCATGATTCAGCTTTAGAATTTTTACTATTAAAAAATAAACATTTTCTTAGGTGAAAAAAATTAAATTCCCTTAAGGCGTTGCCATTCCCCCTGTCTCCCTTAGCCTTTGCACTCTTATGCAAACACGCATAAATACAAAATTTATTACGATTCTATATATTAAATTCAATCATACAGAAATAATAGTACTCTACCTTAAATACGACGTCATCTCCATGTCGACCTAGCATCATGACCTATCATTGGATATCATTGAATTAATGATGTATGATAGGATTTAATAGAAGGAAGAAAACTTTTATTAATATTTTTTAAAGTTTTGTTTCGATTTTCATAAAATTTGAAATGACTCGACAAAATTCTGCAACTTTTCTATATATTAAATTTCAAATCATTCGGTTGGGCAGTTTTTGAGCTGTTATAGACGGACAGACAGGCAGACAGATGGACGGACCACACGACGACTATAGGGGCTACGGATTTGTATAATTACGAATGCACCTAAAAATATTTATCAACAATAATTTTAAGATATTGCACGTACGATATTGCAAATGTTCTTAACTTATACTTAACCTTATGCCTTAACACGTTAAGCGGCACGTCAGTCACCGGTGACTGACACTGAACTTTACGTTTAAAACGCGTCATTCACCGATGCCTGACGGTCTAAAATATGATATAAAACTAAATATATATATATTGTTTTAAGTAATTACTGAAAATTTATTTAAAATTTACTTACCTTTTACTTATTGCAGGATTATACATTCTTAAAAATTACTTAAAACATTGTAAATTTTTCAGATTCAGTGTCAGTCACCGTGGCACTCAACGTGTTAATACTGCATCGATCCAAGTAGTTCAACGTTCACTTTTCTCAAAAAATATCTCCTTCTTACTAGTGTATTTTTTAGACAAAACATTTATTGAAAAATATACCGAATTGTAATATTGTGGTACCGTTCGTATACAAAAATATTTGGCTGAAAGAGTCCGGTACTAAGTATTTGATTAAGAGTACTTAAAGTAAAAGACCGGGTGCAAAATCGTGGGATTCATTTGCTTATAGGGAGATTCTCAAAAGGTGGGATCATTAAACGTTAACTATATGTAATTTTTAAATTTTTCAAATTTAAGGCCAATTTTTTTAATAGTATAGTATTTTGTCTATAAATATAATATATAAATATTTTTAATAGTATGTCTACAAAATTATACACAAACATTAAAAGACAGCAACTATTCTGGAAAATTAATGATTAAAGCATTTAATTAGCAGTTATGTACGTTACAAATTTTGGATATTTTTTCGCACGTGAGTTACAGATTTTGGACGTTGCTCTTAGTATTTAAAAAATTCTTAAGACTAAGAATGTAGTAAATGTGTCTGTATACATATATATATATATATATGTATAATTAACTTTTTGTTGTCCAGTAATAATAATAATAAAATCAAATGCTTTGTTACGTACGTTACTTTTGGACATAACAAAATACAGAAAAATTCTTTATAGAAAAGTATCTATTCTATCTTCAAAAAAGCAATAAATCAGCCTGCCATCTCTTAACGAAATTATCAAAAAATCATCCGTTTCCTTTATGCATTCGTTGTTTACCATTAGAACGACGTGGAAAAAAGTTAAAACTCTTTTTCTTGGTGGTACATTGGAGCAGTTAACGTTATGAATGTCCGAAATTGTCCTCTTTAGCATAAAATAATATCATTTTAAGATATTTATTTCAAAAATTTTACAATAAATTATGTCATTTTCTGTCTCTGAATAGAATTAAAAGCTGAGTGTAAAAAAAAAAAAATAAAGTCAATGATAATTAAAGTTATGTTTGAAAGACTTAAAGTTATGACGTGTGTCCAGTGCCCACCTTTTGAGTCGCCCTATAACCACAGTAATGTAATACAAAAGAAAAAAATCCCTGCCGGCTCGACCTACAGGAAAGGTAGGATTCGTATATTAGTACCGATTTCACAAACAAAAACTAAATCAAGATTACAGATAAACCAAGTTTAACAATTTTATCTGGCCACTTTTGACGAGGTTTTAACTTCTTTTCTCGGTAAGTGTTGATTTTATCAGAATCATGAAATTGTGATTTTAGGTAGCTTTCTTTACAAAAAAGCTACCTATTGCAGCCGTTCGGAGGAAAGCGATTTAAAAAAATTTTGGTATATTTTCATCGATCATGACCCCCAGACCACGAAACCACCCTCCGTTCAAAATTGATATATATATATATATATATATATATACAGGGTGATTCAGCTCGTCGGTGACAAACTTTAAGGATCGATAGAGCACACCTAGACGAACATTTTTGAATAGGGAATGTAGGGTCCCTGACGCGATGGTAAGGCGCTAGGCGCTTTCGAAAATTTGGGTGCCGAAATTCGAAACGTCATAAAAACTAGGGAAATGGTTAGATTTTCTTGCTTGTTGCGTCGAAATGATTCTGTTTGTTTAGACTTTCTTCAGTACCAATTTGATAAGCGTATCTCTTAAAACATGGATAGGGGGCGCTGCAGACTTTGGAGAGCTAGACAACAGCTTTAAGCCCGTTATTTTGATAATTTAACACATGCTCGCCAAAGTTTATACTCTAACTTAAAGTTTGAACCCAAAAGTAGAGCCCTGCAAAAAGCGTAAGAGCCGGAATAAAATGTCAAAGTACAGGGTGGTCGAAACTCGAAGGCTCCTAAGAGATAAACAAACAGATTTCTTGACTTATGGCATGCATTTTCATGATTCTGTTTGCTGGGGCTCTCTGAAACTCAGTTGAACGGTACAAAAAGAAACATCGATAGGGGGCGCTTTGGGCAAAAAACATAATTCGTTGACATTTCCGACGCTAACTGGAAACGGGGCGCTACGATCAGTTAGTAATAATGAAAACACATTTTCTACCTCTGCTCAACACTTCTGAATAAATTTAGACCAAAAACATCAATGATACTGGAAATTTATTTACAAAAAATAACACTACAGAAGATGCTCGAAATTTCGACCTTGGGCCATGATGCAGGCTTCGCACCTCCGTCGCATTGAGGAGTGTGTGTTTCCAACAATGCCAGGAGTATCTCTGATCTGCCCTGCAGCTGCCACAAGTTCTTCAGCACTGCTGACAGGTGTATGGTATACCTCGGCCTTCAGGTAACCCCAAAGGAAGAAATCCAAGCAGGTGAGGTCTGGTGATCGGGCAGGCCAGTGAACTGGACCCCCACGCCCGATCCACCGCTGGCCATACCTTGCGTTTAGATGGAGACGCACGTCGTTCGTGTAATGGGCCGGAGCTCCATCGTGCTGGAACCACATCTGGCGACGCGAACCTTCGGGTACGTGCGCCTCATCCAGAAGCTGCGGCAGCACTTGATCCAGGAAAATCAGGTAATTTCCACCTGTCAACCGTTCAGGTAACAAATAAGGGCCAATGAGGCAATCCCCCAGAATGCCGGCCCACACATTTACTGAGAAACGCTCCTGGGCTGCTCGGCTTCTGGTTTCATGTGGATTTTCATCACACCACACATGACTGTTGTGGGCGTTCCACATTCCCTCCCGGCTGAAGGTGGACTCGTCCGTAAACAAAATGCTGTTTACAAAACGGGGATCCCTGGATCTCATCGCCAAGTACCATCTTGAGAATTCCACTCGAGGGCCAAAATCCTGCTCTCTGAGCAACTGCACCCGCTGGATGTGGTAGGGGTGCAGATTCCGGGAACGTAAGATGCGCCACGCAGTTGCTTGCGAAATGCCAACATGTCTGGCGATATCTCTCGTGCTAAGACCTGGGTTGTCCTCAACCAGGTTAAGCACAGCCTCTTCGTTGTCGGGGGTGCTCACTGATCGCTCCCGTTCAGGCCTGCCTCCGTCGAAAGATCCCGTTGTGGACAACCTCTGGTGTACTCGAGCGAAGAAGGCATGGCAGGGGATTTGCCTGTTGGGGTAACGCTCGGCGTACAACCGCTGAGCGGCTCGTCCATTACAACCAGCAGCGCCATACGCCAAATGCATGTCAGCCAATTCAGAGTTTGTGTACCGTTCCATCCTACTACCGATCTGCAGACAAGTAACCCGAAGCTTAAGTAGGTACCGCACGTTCAAAAGACGTGTCTGCGCATACAACTACGTCATCTCGCGTTGTCGTCTACGCATTACGTATCTTTTGCATATCGATATGGTACGATATCTTTTGCATAAATCAGCAAAAAGCACCTTATGTAAATTTTATTGCGCGCATTGTGCATGATTGAAACCAGCTATGTTTGTTAAAAAAAACAAACAAACTGCAGTTTTAATAGCTTCTTATGATAAGTAAATTACTCTCTTGTTTTGTTTCTAACTGATCGTAGCGCCCCGTTTCCAGTTAGCGTCCGAAATGTCAACGAATTATGTTTTTTGCCCAAAGCGCCCCCTATCGATGTTTCTTTTTGTACCGTTCAACTGAGTTTCAGAGAGCCCCAGCAAACAGAATCATGAAAATGCATGCCATAAGTCAAGAAATCTGTTTGTTTATCTCCTAGGAGCCTTCGAGTTTCGACCACCCTGTACTTTGACATTTTATTCCGGCTCTTGCGCTTTTTGCAGGGCTCTACTTTTGGGTTCAAACTTTAAGTTAGAGTATAAACTTTGGCGAGCATGTGTTAAATTATCAAAATAACGGGCTTAAAGTTGTTGTCTAGCTCTCCAAAGTCTGCAGCGCCCCCTGTCCATGTTTTAAGAGATACGCTTATCAAATTGGTACTGAAGAAAGTCTAAACAAACAGAATCATTTCGACGCAACAAGCAAGAAAATCTAACCATTTCCCTAGTTTTTATGACGTTTCGAATTTCGGCACCCAAATTTTCGAAAGCGCCTAGCGCCTTACCATCGCGTCAGGGACCCTACATTCCCTATTCAAAAATGTTCGTCTAGGTGTGCTCTATCGATCCTTAAAGTTTGTCACCGACGAGCTGAATCACCCTGTATATATATATATATATCTGACCTATGTCACACTGTAACTCCCGTAATTATGAACCGATTTCGATGTAATTCGGTGTGTACATAGTACATACCAATGTCTCGACCGAGTTCGTTGGCCAGCTTCATCCGCCGTTTTGTTTCAAAATGGCGGCCATTTAAAATTTTTAAAAAAATTTAAAACTTGAAATGTAGTACCAAAAAATTAAAAATGGAAAAATATTTTTTTCTTATGTATTTGACCTTTATACAAAGATTCCGGAGCAGTTTTTGTTTCGTCTATATCTTAAAAAATGGCTGAGTTATAGCATTTTGAATTTCTAGCGTGGCTGACATTTTCAAACGTCCTGAATTTTGTCACGCGATAAAAGGCGTATTTATGAACCGATTTGGATGTAATTCGGTGTGTACATAGTACATACCAATCTCTCGACCGAGTTCCTTGGCCAGCTTCATCCGCCATTTTGTTTCAAAATGGCGGCCATTTAAAAAATTTTTAAAAATTTAAAATTTGAAATGTGGTACCAAAAAATTGAAAATGGAAAAATATTTTTTTCTTATGTATTTGACCTTTATACAAAGATTTCGGAGCAGTTTTTGTTTCGTCTATATCTTAAAAAAGGGCTGAGTTATAGCATTTTGAATTTCTAGCGTGGCTGACATTTTGAAACGTCCTGAATTTTGTCACGCGATAAAAGGCGTATTTATGAACCGATTTGGATGTAACTTCGTTTATACATAGTACATACAAATATCTCGACCGAGTTCGTTGGCCAGCTTCATCCGCCATCTTGTTTCAAAATGGTGGCCATTTAAAAAAATTAAAAAATAAAAAACTTTAAATGAGTTCCCAAAAAATTGGAAAATGAAAAAGATTTTTTTGTATGTGTTTGACCTTAATACAAAGATTCCGGAACAGATTTTCTTTCGTCTATATCTAAAAAAAAAATGGCTGAGTAATAGCATTTTGAATTTCTCTTGTGGCTGACATTTTAAAACGACCTGATTTTTGTCACGCGATAACAGGCGTATTTATGAACCTATTTGGATGTAACTTGGTCTGTACATAGTACATACCAATGTCTCGACCGAGTTCGTTGGCCAGCTTCATTCGCCATCTTGTTTCAAAAGGGTTGCCATTTTAAAAAAAATTAAATTTAAAATTCAAAATGAGGTATTAAAAAATTGGAAAATGAAAAAGATTTTTTTTATGTGTTTGGCCTTGATACAAAGATTCCGGAGCAGTTTTTTTTTTTTTTTTTTTTGAAAATTTGTTCTTTTGTTGATATCTTAAAAAATGGTTGATTTATAGCACTTTGAATTTCTAGCATGGCTAACATTTTGAAACGATCTTGTATTTGTCACGCGATAACACACGTATTCGCCTATTTCGATGTAAGAAGGCATGTGGATAGTATACATCAACACCTCGACCAAGTTCGCTGGCCAGATTCATCAGCCATCTTGTTTCAAAATGGCGGCCATTAAATTAAAAATTTATATATATTTAAAGTGAGGTGCAAAAAAATTAGAAATTGAAAAAGGTTTCTTTCTTAAGTATTTGATCTTGATATAAGGATTCAGGAGCATTTTTTGTTTGTCTTTACCTTAAATATGGCTCAGATATAGCAGTTTCAAATTCTATTGTGGGTGACATTTTGAAAAATCTGATTTTTTGCATGCGACAGCACTCCTATATATTAACCGATTCCGATGTGAGTGACCATGTGCACAGCAATTACTAAGGTCTCGACCAAGTTCATTGCTTAGCCTCATCCACCATGTTGTCTTAAAATGACAGGCACTTTAAGAAATTGCCGAATTTGGCAGCCAAATATAAGTTACTTTAAAGAAAAGCAGCTTGGATAAAGCTGACTAATTTCGCGAAATTCTCATTCAGTATATTGATAAAAATTAGTATTGAATCTCCTATATTCGGTTTCCACTAAATTGAGCTTCGTGTGTTTGCACAATATAAGTTGGTTTTTTTTAAATAAGGATTATGAAAGCTACCTCTTCCTCCCGGCACTGGCCGGAAGGACTTTTTTCTTCTACAACCTCCCCTCTCTTTTTTTTTGTTTACTTATATATATATTTATTTTTTTTTGCTTTGAGACTTGGTCTTATCAAATGCGTCAATATAAAAGTTGTAGATAATGTAGATAGTTGCGGATTTGATATCTTGTGAATTGACGAAGTTATGAATATTTTTCTTCTTCAACACCCGTTTTCTTTCGTTTGTATTACTTATTTGTTTGTTTATTTATTTATTTGCTGTAGGAATTGGTCCTATCAATAACTTATCAATATAAAAGTTGTAGATAATAAAAAGAATATTTATAATTTAAGCAGATTTGATATCTTGAGAATTGACGAAGTTTTGAAATTTTTTCTCCATAAAAACCTTTTTTTTTTCCCCTGGAAGACATTTTTAATTTTATCTGAAATCTGTGATACATAAATTTTTGGCCCTTTTCCTAGATGTAATAACTTTAAACTGATTTGAAAGGTATTATAACTAAGAAATTTTGGGGTTTTCACAAAACCCCTCCCTATTTCTAGTTTGGAAGAGATTTATACAGAATTATGAAAGTTATCGTGCCCAATACAAAGTGATATATATAGTTTCTACTGGTGTGATTTTGAGATCTAGGGGACATGATTGGAGGAGATCTGAAAAAAAAATTGCAGAAATTCCAACTAAGTGAAGAATGTAATAGGTAGTGTTTCCTACGAAATCTAACTAAAAATAATAAACCATATTTCCCTGTCATTCCTACGTCTTTGTCACCATTGCGTGGACATACAAATGCCAGTGTCTTCATACTGTTTCAAATAGATCATATGAAATTTGCTATCTGAAACCAGAGATCAAAATCTGAAGAAGAGAGATATAACATAGATTGTCGATGGATGTAAAGTGCATGGGATGACTGTATCAACATTAAAATTCACTAGGTCCTTCATAAAATACTGCATCAGAAATGAAATGGGTGTTACAAATTATGGTGAATTAGTGAATAAACATGTATTAATGAAATCTGATGTAGGGGAAAGTAGGGTAATGACGCTCAAAAGGGCAATCCCGCTCACCAATATCTCTAAACAGAATAGAATTGAAAACGTGCGATTGGTACCGGCACCTAGTGAACTTCATCCTAAGTTCCCAGTAAGGATATAATGACCGTCGGAAGGAAAGTATTTTTGTGTCCTCAAGTTATTAGTTTGAAGCAGTTTTATTATAAAATTCTACAACATCTAACTTGATGGTAAGTGTACACTCTTATTTTCAAATATTAATTTACTCATTATGTCTACAATATATATATTCATTTAGCTGTACTTTCATGATTTTATTTATTTTTGTAGTGCGTTGTTACGCCAATTATAATGCATTTAAACCCAACTTCGCGATAACGGGTAATGGCGCTCGCGTGTAATTCCAAAAGAAGTGTTGCCTGTGGGCAACTTTTTTTTAAATTCAAATTTGTTGATTGACACCACTTTTTTGAAATGGTAAAATTCCCCTGTTTTCCCCTTAATCAATATGTCATTAAACAAGGAGAATTTTACGATTTCAAAAAAGTGGTGAAAATAATAAAACCTAGATATAAAAAAGTAGCCCACTAAATGTGTAACGCAATATGTTTGCACAATATGTGTAAAGTGGTCGCAAAAAGTCTGCAGTGGTGTGAATAGCCCACACAACTACATATGTGATTTTTGTCTTACTTAAATGTTGTATTGAAACTCTGAGCGCAATTACCCTACCATGTCGGGCATTACCGCTCAATCGATGGTTTTTAAATAAAATGATAAAAAAAATTCCTAAAACTTTTATGCAAATTAGTTGATTGCAAACTGTTCCTTATGTTTTGGAGTTATACTTCGTTTATAAAATATTGATTTTTTTGTCTGAATTTGGCTAGCTATTTATGTTTTCCCTTAAGTGAGCGCCATTGCCCTACTTTCCCCTATATGTTGACGCGCCAGCGACATGAAAATATTTCTGAATAATTTATGAATTAGAAACAGAATTAGTATTTGAAAGACTCCAATGACTTTATTTGTATGTTGATTAAGTTTGTGGATATTTATGTAATGTATATTTGTTCAAAAAGATGATTTTTAATTTTCAAAACGTATTATGCATACGTTTTCGTTTTTCTTTTTCAGAAAATCTTTTGGATAGTTTCCTTTCCAAGTAAGGGTTAATGTATATGCGATTGTTTTGTTTTTCGGTTATTTCCTAGGAGAGTCAATCTTACTGTCTAGTCTAGTATATATGGTATTTTAGAAATCATTCACAATCTTTATGAAAAATTTATCTTGAAGAAGGTAATTAAGAATGCATTATACAGAGTTGTTGTATTTTATAATGCTCACAAATACATGCGACACTTCTGCTTTAATACAAATGTATAATCTCTCTTTATTAGTACAGTCTCACATGAAATTAGTATATTCGAATGTGGGCAATTGATATTTCGTGTCAACTCAATTTGACTGCAATCAATTGCAAATTAGCCCTGTTAAATCTATTCGTGATTTGTAAGCTAGCAATAAACTAGATTCATAGTACTAAAATTCAATTGTTTTAAACGAATTTAAAATACTAAAAAAAGCTATAAATTTTTCTATGTATTTTCATTTCAGTAAAATATTATATTGATATTTTAACAATGTGTTGAAATTTTTGAAATATGAATACTCAATATTTACTATTTATAGAGCATCAAAAGTTCTTTGCTATTCATTATAGCACAAAATAAAATAATGTTTTCTTGCAAAATTTATCATATTAAAATTTTCTTAATAAGTCTTTCTTATATATTGGACATACCCAGCAAATGCTTCTCACAAATAGGTAGAAATTGCAATTGTTAGTTTCATGAGGACAATATGAGTTTGGATATGGAAAATCTGCAGAGTTTTTTTTTTTTCTGCAAAATAATGAAAAGTGGGATAAATTCTGCTTCAAAAATATCTTCTACATAGCTTCTTCAAAGTATTTTTTCTTCAGTACAACAAACATAGTTTTCATTTTCCTATAATAAAATTTATTATTTATGAATTTAATCGTCCTTTCTCTATTCACATACAAGACGCACAATGATGACTGAGGTAATATTGGAAAGGTGATTGAACAGGCTTTTGATATAGTACACTCCCGATATCGTTAAAACACATTATAACTAAAAAATTTCAGATAATTAAAAATTAAAGAAAAAAATCCGCATCAACGATTGCAGTGTGAAAGCCTTAGGTGGATTTGGAGGTCTTTTAAAAAGGTGATATCCTCCATACACACGTATACTAATTCTGTCACAAATCTTGGTATAAAAGGGCAGCTGGCAAGAACAGAATGGTAATAAAGTAGCCTTTTAATTTATATGCATATCTTAAGTATTGAAGGCATAATACATATAAATAAGTCAGAAATCGTACGTCGAACTTGGCAAATGAGGTGCGTTCGGACTATATGTTGTTTTATAAATATTCAGATCTTGGTGCAATAGCTGTTGCACTCTTATGCAAAAATGCATGAATGCAAAATTTATTACAATTATATATATTAAATTCAGTAATACAAAAATAATATGACTCCATTTTAAATAGGACGTAATTACCATGGCAACCTTGAATCATTTCCTATCATGGAATATCATTGAATTAATTACGTATGATAGGATTTAATAGAATGAAGAAAACATTTATTTATATCATTTTAAGTTTTAATTCGATTTTCCTAAAATTTGAAATGACTCGACAAAATTCTGCAGCGATTGTATGTATTAAATTTCAAACCATTCGGTTGGGTAGATTCTGGGATGTTATATGGACAGACAGAGGGGCAGATGGAGGGACCAGATTACTACTAAGGTGCTACGTATTTATATATTTACGAGCGCACCTAAAAATTGTGGCGACGATGAGAACAAATTATTTTTTGAAAGTTTACACCCAATTTCGAGTTTATATTTCAGTTTCTTGGATCAAATAAGTAAAAAAAAAAATCACATAGTCCAAAATTACTTCCCTTGTCAGTGCATGTAACCTGTTGCAGCGTCTCCTTTCTTACTTTAATTTTCATTCCAGTTCGTCATTCCTTCTTGTGTTATCATTTTTTCGCCCATTTGTCACAAAATTATCATTCAGTTCAGTTCCGCTCTACGTGGCCAGCAGATGTGTGATGCGGTGGCATTTTGGAAATGTAATAAAACATCTAATAACTATTCACATTCTTATGTTCCATCAACCAATGTTCCCAGTCCTTCTCGTTCATTACATACCTAGCTGCCAAACAGTTCAGCGCCGCCATGAGAATATCTAGCGAATGTCCTCCTCAAAGTATGCTTATAACCAACGCCCTCTAGATATTTGAGAAAGCCTTGACACGCGTCACTAAACCGTCACACAAGGCAGGCAAAACAAAGAAAAAATCATTCATCGGCTCGTGGTTATCCACGAGCCAATGTAGGCTCTCACAAATATCAACGGGGCGTTGGTATAACTTGTTATACGAGACAACTGCCATGTTGGTAAGTGCACCTTGCAAGGTCCCTGATTTTCAACAGATATCATTTCATTATTAGGTGAAATTAAGTGGAAATCCTCAAGAGATATTGCTCTCTGACAGCCCTACGAAGCACGTTTTGTCAGGTGGGGTACAGAAGAAAGGCCGTATCTCTACTTCCAGTTCAACAAACTATGTCTGCTTTGTATTTATGGCCATGTTTATTTCTCAGCTGGGCAATACTAATCCGAAGCAGCGTCTTTTTATATATTGTTGTTAATACTTTCTTTATTAAGTCACTTACTGATTTAGATAAGTTTGCAACTCCCATTATGGTCAAAATTGACATCTAGAACCGTTCTCCGCTGTGTCGCCTCTGGGTGTGGTTGTGCGGCGTCAGGCATGTTTAACATCAACAATTTACGCTTTGCCAAATTAATGGACTTACCCGCAGTTTCCTGGGACTAACCTAGCTGTGTGTTAATGGAATTCCACAATGTGGTGATCAAGTGAATCTCGCCTCTCAAAGTGTGCATCATAACCCGCAATATTAGGTAACTGACTGGTTAGTAAGGGCACTCCACAAAGTGTCTCAGTTTCTGAGTTCAAACAAATAATTCCATTCAAACATAGCTCTCAGTCATAGTTCTCCTCCCTAACGCAACTAGGTGTTTTATAGTGGGCTGCCTGAATGCGGTGATCGGGCAAATCTCACATCTCAAAATTTGAATCAAAACTCGTAATACTAGGCAACTGCAGGTCCGGTAAGAACATTCGGGGAGGTCTTCAAGTCCCTGAGTTCTGCCGAATACTTTCACTTAAAGAAAAACTTTCACTCATAGCTTTGCCCGCTGGCGAAGGGAAAAACTGCCATGCTATGATTACACGATTTTCATACCTTACAATGTGCATCATAAACTGCAATGCCGATGCATACGAAACAGACAGGCGCTCGCACTAAGGCTGAGGAAATGTCGGATAAGGCTTTCGCATTTACGCAGCGCGTTTTTATCCCATTGTACCCTTGAGTAAAGTGATATATTGTTCGTGACACCGGTGCCGTGAATGCGCATACCCATGTGCATAGAAACAGCATTATGGGTTGGTTGGTTGGTTGAATGAAGGTTTAAGGCGCAAAGTCCCTTTAGGGACATGCTGCCCAAATGGGAACAAAATTTGAGTAAAAAATGACTAACATGAAAGAATTATGATGTAATTAAATGAAAACAGTAATGATATGTATAATTAAAACCATTTAAAAGAATAAAAAGGTCAAAGTTAAAAGACAAATGTACTATATTGAATAAAATTTAAAAGGTTATAAAGTAATAATTGTTGGAATATGAACAAAATAAAAGATGTTGTTCAGTACTACATAGAAACAAGTTTAAAAATCGCAGATAAGTAAAAAAAAAAAACAATTTAAATTTAATCAAGCACAAACACTTCAAAGACAGTATTTTCGTCATCTGCACTAGAGTCATAAGATTTTGACTCCATAGCTTCTTCTTACGTGTAAAAGAAATCCTTGCAGTTAAAATTACCCAAAAACTTTCATACCCAGAAGCTCGCAAAGTTGTTGAATCAAGAACCCCTTCCGTCGGAGTTTCTTTCTCTAGTTTAGTCAAGCAACACTCACAATCTGTAAGGCACATTAGTACCCAGACTGAAACCTCACATCTCCCAAGTAATTCACCCCTGATACCATCTTCCAGCACTTCAAAGAAAAAACCTGTGATGCCTCCTCTGCCACCACTCTAAAACTTACACCAAAACTAGAACTTTGGTCACCATCTTCCAAACCTGTCAAAATAGAGTACCTAAATAGTCAGTCGCAGAAATCCCAAAATCAAGTAGAAAAGTCATCCCAACATGAGACGGAAAAACACACTGTTTCATCTGCACTTAAATTGAAAAAACCTGATACTAGTCAAACTGCGAAACAGAGCCAAAAATCTTGCGTACAGAGAGACAGGAAGACAATTCGGGGCTCTTCACAATGGCAAACTGTGAACAAAAAAAGCAGGAAAGCATCTCCTAACCCAACTTTTTCCAATATCAAAGATCCGAAACAGCTGCAGAATTATGTTCACGAGGCTATGGAGTCTAATTCTTATGACTCGAGTGCAGATGACAATAATACTGTCTTTGCAGAGTTTGTGCCTAATTAATTTTACAATGTTTTTAAATTCAATTATTTTTAAACATGTCTTGTATACAACATCTTAAACCTTGCTATTTTAACTATACTTAGTCATATTTTTTTAACACTTATTACTTCACTTTACATCTTTTACAGCTGTTTTTAATTATAACAATTTTGTCTTTTAACTATTGTCAATTTTGTATCTTTTAACTGTTGTCTTTTGACTTTTAAGGTGATTCTAATTATGTATATCATTATTGCTTTTATTTAATTAAGTAGTTTTTATAATCATTTTAGTTATTTTTACCCTAACTTTTTTGTTTGTTTCTGACGTTGTCTTGGCGCAGCATGTCCCTATAGGGACATTGTGCCACTAAAATTCAACCAACCAACCAACCATAGCTTCTTCTACATAGTGCTGCAGCAGTCTGGGATTCTTAACATTTGTAATATATGTGCTAAGGCATGAATTTCTGCAGAGAATCACGGGACCAAATGCAGAAGAACGCGTAATCCATTGTGTTTTGTCTGCCTCATTGTAATATTTGGCAACCGCAGGGTTGAAAACGGCATTCTGTCGGATCTCTGAATCTCTTCCACCGGATACTATATACAGGGTGTATTTCAAAAAGGGGGCAAAATTTTACGGGTTGATAGAATGAATACGAGCAAATTTCGTCATAGAATGCAGGGTCGGAACGCAAGCGGTGAGAATTTAAAAGGCAATTATCCACTGTCGCAGTTAAATAATTTTACACAAGAATGAGAGGAGATACTTCAGAAAACACTTTATTAACAGGAATGTAATTAATGTACATGTTCAAAGAAACTGCTCAAAAAATTTTCCGCCAGCTGTAATGCACGGTTCACACCTGCGGACATTTGCGAAGACACCTGGCATTTTCCGAATATCGCCGGCAACAACGGAAATCCTGGCGACTAGATCCGTATCCGTTTGAGTGGGGCACCACGTAGATTAGGCTTTTCATAGGGCTCCATAGATAAAAGTCCAAAAACCAGAGTTCTGGCGATCTTTGTGGCCAAGCTATAGAACAACCTCGATCAATCCATCGCCCTGGGACAGTGGAAAACTACCTTTTAAATTTTCAGCGCTTCAGTTCCGACCATACATTCTGTGACGAAATTTTCTCTTATAGATGCATTCTATTACCCCGTAAGGTTTTGCTCACTTTCTCAGATACACCCTGTATATCATTTATTAGCTTTATTACCCGATCCAAATCCGGTAAAGTAAAATTTTCCTTCGATGTTATACTTCTAATAGCATCAATCAGTTACACTAATTTCCACAGATCCGGCTTTCGATTTCTTTGCTCTTGACGTTGGATATAACATCCATACACAATTACTTTGGTTTTGCCCAAGTGTGTCTTATGAGCCTTAAAGTAACACAATGTGATAAAAGGAACAACGGAATAAACGCATTATTTATTTTATTATTTTAGATAACTATTTTTTCATGTAAATGGATTGGTTATGTTAAACTATTTCGGATAGTGTTTATATATATATATATGTGAGGCATTCTCAAAATCTTTTGACTTTTATGTCCCTGAATAATAATTTTTGTTTTAGTATATATTCTTGAGTTTTTTTTTATTTCATGTACTCGGGAACATCCCACTGCATGATTGCATAACAATATTAACGAGATAAATATGTTTTGGACGACGTTGGGGGTTCAAATACCAGGAATACTCCTATACCGTCCCCTGTCCCAGGTACTGATTTTTAATTTTGGAGCTGTCTGTATAAAATTGTTTCAATAAAAGTAATTTGATGTAGTTTTTTTCCGAAACTGGGCCAAATGTTTTATATAAATATGTAGCAACAAATTAACTTGCACACACTTTTACGGTTGATATTATTTTTTGAACCCTGCCACTGAGTTTTAGATCTTGATAAACTTATACAGAAAATCACTTCAGATGCAGCCACAGAATTTTTTTCTCATGCAGAAGTATGCTAGAGAAAGAATGTCTAACAATCTTTGATAGGAAATTTACTGCAGAATTCAAATCAGCATTTAAATATCAATTTCAAGCATCGTAGCTTTATGGGTAGTCTTACCGTCCCCAAGGTTTATTCCTGCACTTTTCGAGGTAAATAAATAAAAAAATATTTAATCCAATGTAAATAACTGATTCTAAAAATCAATTAACATTTTGGCTGTCACCTAGGCTTAACATGATTTGCCTAAAAATAGTGGTAATTTTCCTTACCGTACTATCTTTTTTTTCCATTACCATCCCCTTTTCCCTATACCATCCCCTTTTTCTCCAACTTACGTCCCATCTTTAACACCCCTTTAATGATGGACTTATCACAGTTTCCTGGAACGAACCTAGCTGTGTGTTAATGGAATTCCGCCATGTGGTGATCAAGCGAATCTCGCCACTCAAAGTGTGCATATTTGGTAACTGCCTGGTCAGTAAGAGCACTCCACGAAGTCTCTCACTCCCAGAGTTTAAACGGATAATTCCATTCAAACATAGCTCTCAATCATAGTTCTTCCCCCTGACGCATCTAGCTGTTTTACAGTGGGCTGCCCGAACGCGGTGATCAGGCAAATAACACATCACAAAATTTTCATCAAAACTCGTAATACTAGGCTACTGCAGGTCCGGTAAAGACATTCTGGGAGGTCTACGAGTCCCTCTGTTCTGCCGAATACTTTCATTTAAAGAAAACCCGTCAGCCATAGCTTAGCCCGCTGGCGAAGTGGAAAACTGCCATGCCATGATTTGACAAATTTCATGCCTTACAATGTGCATCATAACCTGTAATGCAGATGCATACGAAACAGACAGGCGCTCGCATTAAGGCTGAGGAAATGTAGGATAAGGCTGTCGCATTTACGCAACGCGTTTGTATCCCATTATACCCTTGAGTAAGGTGTTATTTTGTTCGTGACACCGGTGCCGTGAATGCGCAAATCCATATGCATAGAAAGAGCATCACGGGTTGGTTGGTTGGTTGAATGGAGTATTATGGCGCAAAGTCCCTTGGGGACATGCTGCGCGAAAACAAAGTCAAAATGGGAACAAAATGTGAGTAAAAAATGACTAACATGAAATAATTATGATTTAATTAACTGAAAACAGTAATGATATGTATAATTAAAACCATTTAAAAGAATAAAAAGGTCAAAGTTAAAAGACAAATGTACTATAATGGAAAGACTTTAAAAGGTCATAAAGTAGTAATTGTTAGAATATAAACAAAATATAAGATGTTGTTCAATACTACATAAAAACAAGATTAAAAATCACAGAGAAGTAAAAACAAATTTTTAATTAATCAGGCTCAAACTCCTCAAAGACAGTGTTTTCCTCATGTGCACTCGAGTCATAGGATTCTGACTCCAAAGCTTCTTCAACATAGTGCTGCAGCAGTCTGGGATTCTTAACATTTGTAATATATGTACTAAGACATGAATTTGTGTAGAAAATCATTGGACCAAATGCAGAAGAATGCCTAATGCATTGCGTTTTGTCTGCCTCATTATAATATTTGGAAACTGGCTGGTCGAAAACGGCACTCTGTCGGATCTCTGAATGACCACCAGATACTATATACAGCGTGTATCTGAAAAAAGCGGGTGGGTGGGGGCAAAACTTTACGGGGTGATAGAATGCAGCTATACGAGCAAATTTCGTCATAGAATGTATGATTGGAACGCAAGCGGTGAGAATTTAAAAGGCAGTTTACCACGGTCGCAGTTAAATAATTTTACACAAGAATGAGAGGATATACTTCAGAAAACATTTTATTAACAGGAATGTAATTAATGTACATGTTCAAAGAAATTGCTCAAAAGATTTTCCGCCAGCTGTAATGCACGCTTCACACCTGCTGGGAACTGACGCACATTTGCGAAGACACCTGCCATTTTCCGAACATCGCCGGCAACAACGGCAATCCTGGCGAGTAGCGCCATATCGGTTTCAATGGGGCACACGTAGATTAGGCTTTTCATATGGCTCCACAGGAAAAAGTCCAAACGGGAGAGATCCAGTGATCTTGGGGGCCAAACTATGGGACCAATTCGAACAATCCATCGCCTTGGGAGAGTGGGAAACTACCTTTTAACTTCTCACCGCTTCAGTTCTGACCATACATTCTATACGAAATTCTCTCGTATATCTGCGTTCTATCACGCCTTAAAGTTTTGCCCACATTTTCAGATACACCCTGTAATCCCTTATTAGCTTTATCACGCGATCCAGATGCGGGAAAATAAAAATTTCCTTCGGTGTTATACTTCTCATAGCATCAACCAGTTACGCTAATTTCCACGGGTCCTACTTTTGATTTCTTTGCTCTCGTCCGTGGATATGACATCCATACAAAACTACTTTGGTCTTGTCCAAGATGTGTTATAGGCCTTAAAGTAACATATTCATGTGATATCAGGAGCAATAAATTCATTATTTAATTTACTAGGGTCTCAGCCCACTGCTCGCTAACGCTCACATACCCCCGTGAATTGGTACGCAATTTACATTGGTGTCGCTTCGCTCGCTCGCCACTATTTGTGCCAACTCTAGCCAGGTTGAGTGCTATCATAAATCATTATAATGTATTAAATTTACAAATATTTATAATGTATAAAAAAGTAATGGAAAACTTTGTTGAAAATGTAAATAAAATTGCATTAAAAAAACTTGGAAACAGAATTAATTTAAAACCTTAGTGAAAACACACTAAAAATAGTTTTAGCTGGGCCGCTATGTGATCCGATCAAGCAACATATGAAATTTACAATTTTTTTTAATTTATAAAAAGTCATGCAAAACTTTGTCGAAAATGTATATAAAAATGCATTTAGGTGGTGCTGCCAATGGGTATAAAACTTTTTAACATTATAAAATTTACAAATTTGTGAAATGAAAAATAATTCATAAAAAAATAATTGAAATTTTTGTTAAAATGTGAATAAAAATGCATTAAAAATGCATTTATCAAAAGTTTCGCCCTGTGACTTGTTGATCTACATTCAGAAAGCTAAGCGAACTGGAAATTGACGCCGTTTAAATTTAAATGGCATGTTAGTGTCATATGGGGTCATTCTCCTTTCATTTTGCCTATAGTATTGAAAATCCCGGCTTAAATTAATTTAAAACTATAATAAGAAGCTATAAAAGATGCGTTAGGAGCGTAGGTGAGATTGCTTTGGGACCTACAGCAACTATGGCTGTTCGCCTCGGATGATCTTTATTATACAGAGACACGAACCACATTTTTATTTCCTTTTTCCCATAAAAGGTGCTACGTATCACGCTAACGAAATATAAACAAAACGTTTCGCCTGTGTCTAAACACAATCTTGGATCAAAAAGCTGATTCGCTGAATTCCTCACGTCACCATAAAACGGACGAATAGCAATTGTCATTCATGCATCGCTCAAACGGTTTGTGTTAAAAGATAGATTCTGTCTGTATTTTGATTTGCTGAGTTGGTTGGGACATATGACCGTAACTTAACGACTGAGAAACGTCGCTTTGACTGTTGCCAAATAGCAAGCTAAAATACAGCCTTTTTTTCTCGTTACGTAAGAGAAATATATATACAGAGATTATTTTAAATAACTACTTTTTCATCTAAATAGATTGGTTATGTTAAAACTGTTTTTGATAGTGTTTATATACAGGGTGTCCAGCGAATAAGATCCTGATTTCAAAATTAAATATCTCAAAAACAAAGATCAATAGAATTATGCGGTAAATGGTTTGTTTATTAGCTAAGCTGTAAAAATGTTATGCAGAAGTTGCAAAATTTAGTTGCAAAAACCGTTAACAGATGGCGCTGTAATCGCAATAGTTGTAAACTGCTTCGAAGTCCAGAGCAATGGCGTCTCATTCCTAGATGGCTCCCTACTTAAAAACGAATATTGGAAAAGTCCATTTTTTCATTGGGGTGATGTGCAGAAGTGGAGACATCTGGTCACAGAATTATTGCATCAGCTTTAATTTTAGAAAATTTCAATCAATAGACTTTTCGGCTAAGATGTGTTATTATCCCACCCTCCGCCGATGTTGAGTATTTGGCGATTTTTGGCGGTTTTCATCGCTCTGGCAACCCCGATGATTGGCGTCGAGTAACTTATTATGGTAACCCCATTTTTTTACGACGCGTGAGCGTACTCTTTTGCGGGAACATTCATTTCACTTTCGGGTGTCGTTGCTGTCGGTTGCGTGACTCTTGTACCAGGTTGTATCTTTTTATTTTAATTTTATTTTGAGGATTTCTTTTCTGTTTGGTGTTATGACTTGCTCTGTAGGAGATGTTATTTCAAAATACCAGAGCATTATAAAAGAAAAAGGCGGCTTTTTCCGCACGTCAGTGAATCGGGCAATTTTGGGAAATGAGGGGGATGCTAGTAGGTTTTTTGTATTGGAGCTAATACGCGACAGAGAATTGTTTTTTAGTTATTTAAAAGAGATTGGCTTATTGAAATCTAGCATGTGTTGTAGTAAATGTAGCGGCGATATGTTAATTAGAAAAAGAACGCAACTATCTGACGGTTTCACGTGGGTCTGTCGTAATAGGAGAGTTGTGGATGGTCAGAATAAAAAGTGTAACACTGAAATGTCTTTTAGATATGGTTCCTGGTTTAGTGGTTGTAGTAAATTGACGATTGAGGAGATTTTTTTTGGTAACCTTTGAAATTATTATTGGGACAAAGACAAATCAAATTGTATCGCAGTATAAGTTTAATAGTCATACTATGGCCGATTGGAGGCAGTTTATCAACGAGCAGGTGTTGGAATATGTTGAGAGTAAGTCGGAGAAAATAGGAGGTTTTGGGAAAGATTGTAGAAGTTGATGAGTCGAAGTTTGGTAAGAGAAAGTACAATAAAGGTCGCGCTGTTGATGGGCAATGGGTGTTTGGAGGAGTCGAGAGAGGGTCAGGCAGAATGTTTTTAGTTGCTGTTCATGATAGATCGGCGTTGACTTTAAGACAGTGCATTGAGCAATGGATCGAAAAGGGTACCACTGTATATAGTGACTATTGGAAGGCTTATGATAAATTGGGTCGGTATGGGTATACATCGCTAAGGGTTAATCATACATCAATTTTGTAGATCCCATAACTCTCTGTCATACAAATACGATTGAGAGTATCTGGCGGCATGTAAAGAGTACATTGCCAACGTATAATCGGCAAACAGATTTTTCGTTCTATTTGGCAATGTTTCTTTTTGACAGAGCTTGTTATGATCAAAAAATACCAGTTTTCAACAAATTTTTGGAAATTGTTAGAGTGATTAAGTGGGAGGATTATTCGACGGAAGTTAGTAAATGAATATTTTTTGTGTATTTTTAATAGAGAGAATCTTATTTTTGTATTTTTAATCCAGAGGAAATTTTATTTTTGTATTTTTTTCGGAATTTGTTTGCTTTTATTCCACAGAATTTAGATTTTTTTTTTTTTTTTTTTGTATTTTTTTCCTATTTTAAGTAATCGCGAGATACAACCTGGTATCGGAAATTTAGATTATTATAACCCAGAATTTTAATTTTTTTGGAATTTGTTTATTTAAAGTGTGTATTTCAAGTTGGAAATACAACTTTTTATAATCCAGAATTTTAATTTTTTCGTAATTTGTTTATTTAAAGTGTGTATTTCAAGTTGGAAATAGAACTTATTATAATCCAGAATTTTATTTTAGAATTTTTTCGGAATTTGTTTATTTAAAGTGTGCATTTCAAGTGTTAAAAAAAAAAAAAAAAAAAAAAAAAAAAAAAAAAAAAAAAACCCAAAAAGGTAAGTAATCTTGAAAATCTAACATTTTTATATGTGTATTTTTTCCAGAAATATTGCTTTTAGTACATCGCTACTTGGCGACATTTTCTACTTGGCGAAAAGGGGGTTTTCTCGCCAAAAAAAATCCAAGATGGCGGAGGGTTGGATAATAACACATCTGTTCCATATAATTATTTAAATCAAAATGCATACATTTAGAAAAATAATTTTGTACTTTTTATTTATTTTTTATATTTTGAAATCGCGGCAAAATATTTTGGTATTATTGTTTATACCTGAATTATTATAAATAAAAAAGTAATTTTTCACTTTTAATTTATTTTTAATTTAAATCACGGCATAATACTTTGGTTTTAGCACAACGCATATATTTTATTTCTTTGTAAACAAAAATTTAGAGACAGAAATTATGCATTAAATTATTTCTTTTTTAAAAGGAGTTGATATAAGTCATATCATCAACGTCAAAGCAAAAGTATTTTGGATGCTGCATTCCTTTCGAACATCTCGGATCCTATCGCTAGAAGCTTCACCATATTTCTGTGCCCAATGATGAAAAAAATGAAAACGAGTTTTTAAAATTAAAATTATTTAAAAATAGAAACTTTATATTTTTTCATTCAAACTATTCTCTACAATTAAAAAAAATGATTTATGAATCATTATTATAGATGCTCAATGATTTTTAAGAAAGGGGTTTCTTTTAACTTAATTAAATTTCAAAACCAGAAACTTTAGATTTTTTTATTCAAACTTTTTTCACAGTTTAAATAAATATTAAAAAGTAAAGATTTCCATTTTTTTCAAACTCTCCTCTACTTGGATTCGATTCCACGATCTACCAATTAGGAGAGAAAAGACACACTACAGAGATATTGGTAACCGGACCGAAGTAGCTTGTAAAAAAAAATTGAAACAAATCTCAATTCTGTCAACACATGGGCTCCGCTTCTGCACATTACCCAAATAAAATATTTTTTAAGTTCTTATATAATGATTGCTAAACTTTTTATTGAAAATTCTATTAATGGAAATTCTTAAAATTGAAGCTGAGGCAATAATTCTGTGACCAGATGCCTCCACTTCTGCACATCACACCAACGAAAAAACGGTCTTTCAAATTTTCGTTCTTCCATAGGAAGCCATCTAGGATTGAGACGCTAGGGCTCTCGACTTCAAAACACAATTTATAGGCATTGCGATTACAGCGCCATCTGTTAGCGGTTTTTGAAACTAAATTTTGAAACTTCTGTACAACATTTTTTTTACAGCTTAGCTAATAAACAAACCGTTTACCGCATAATTCTATTGATCTTTGTTTTTGAGATATTTAATTTTGAAATCAGGGTCTTATTCGCTGGACACCCTGTATATATATATATATATATATATATATATATATATATATATATATATATATATATATATATATATATACGTATGGGGCATGGCATTCTCACAATCTTTTGACTTTTATGTCCCTGAATAATAATTTTTATTTTAATAAATATTCTTGTGTTTTATTTCATATAGTGGGTATCATACCATTGCATGATTGCATAACAATAATAACGAGATAAATAAGTTTCGGACGATGTTGGGTGTCCAAATACCAGGAAAACTCCTATACCGTCCCGTGTCCCTAATGCTGATTTTTAAGTTTGGAGCTGTCTGTATAATATTGTTTCAATAAAAGTAATTCAATGTAATTTTTTTTAGAAACTGGGACAGTTGTTTTATATAAAATATGTAGCAAAAAATTAACCTGCACACATTTTTACGGTTGATATTATTTTTTAAACTCTGTCCCTAGGTTTTAGATTTTTTACCATTCTTCTTCTAAACTTATACAGAAAATCACTTCAGATGCAGCCACAGAATTTTTTTCAAGTTTTTTCTCATGCAGAAGTATGCTAGAGAAAGAATTTCTAACATTCTTTGACAGGAAATTTACTGTAGAATTTAAATCAGCATTTAAATATCAATTTCAAGCATCGTGGCGATATTGATAGTCCTACCGTCCCCAAGGTTTATTCCTGCACTTTTCGAGGTAAATTAAAATGTTTATTTTTAATTTAATCCAATGTAAATAACTGTTTCTAAAAATCAATGAGCATTGTGACTATAACTGAGTCTTAACATGATTTGCCTAAAAATAGTGATAATTTTCCTTACCTTCTCATCCTTACCATCCTTTGTTTTCCATTACCGTCCTTTTTTTTCCCTATACCATCCCCTTTTTTCCCCTTACGTCCCTTCTTTAACACTTCTTTAAGACAATGTTATACCAAAATTTTGTACTAAAAATACTACATTGTTATTATTGATTATTTGAGTGTCCTGCGGGTACTATGTAAATTCCTTATAAGTAAAAATTTAGAAGAAAATAGAATGTTAGAGTGGTAAAATGGTAAGGAAAATGGAACTCGCAAGTTTACCTTGAACCTCAGTTAAATAAAACATTTTTCGCTGATGACACTTTTTTTTTTTTTTTTTTTGAATCATTAAGGCATTCGTCTATCATATTAAAATGTTATTTTAGCAAGTTTAATTTGACCAGATTTTTATTCCCAAAAGTCAAAAGATTGTTAGAATGCCCCATATCTATTGTTCTCTACTGATTGTATAGATTTCATACATGATATTTATAGCGTGGTATATTATAAGTTGTTTTTTGCAAACGATGAGCAAAATAATGAAATTAACCGATATGGAAAATATTCGGATCGTTTTGCATTATATCAAATTATTCTGACAATTTATTTCGGATCATTAATTTAATTTTTCAGTTTTCTGCAATTTCATAGATTCTTTTCAGTTTAATTGAAAACAGTTTATTTTTATTTTATCTATACCTCATTTATCATTTCATATCTTAACACTAATATATTTTGAAACTTTTCTCATTAGTCATTCCTTATTTTTGAAATAAACGTTTTCTTTTTCTCTCCAAACAATTTCAGCTTTATTAAATTTTTAATCATGAATCTAAAAAAAGGGCATATTTAATTCCTCTGCATTGTAAAATTAGATTCTTCAAATTTTAATGAATTACTTATATTATCACTTATTAATATTCCCATTCTGAAAGTTTTATTAAAATGAAATTTCTTTATTTTAAGATTTGAAAATACCATTATTATTTATTATTTAAGCATCTGAAAATAATACCGGTGCAATCGGGAATTTTTTCCCATACTGATTTCTAATGTATTCATTTAAACATTTAGTCGCTAACGTATACTCTAATTCTATATAAAAAAAAAGATCATTATCAGGCTAATTCCATGGGTCTTTGTAGTGTAAGTCACACAGCTGATTTCTGGCCACCGTTATATTCAAAAAGTTTTCTTAGCTTTATTCAATTAATGAGATATCTCCGATAAAATAAGTCAAATTTTCAGTTCTAAAATTCTGGTAGCGAACATTATATAAATTTGAAACTATGTGACTTACACTACAAGTACGCATGGAATTAGCCTATCAACATTTAATATCTTAAACATATATGATTATAAAACGCAATTTTAAAAGCAATGAATGATATATGCATGTTCTTTAATTGCATATATTTAAAAAAAAATACAAGATGCAGATTTAATATTTATCGGGAGCTTTAAACTAGCAGACATTTTAAAACACCAAATAAAATAAACTAAGACAGACTTGAGCACTGTGCTCAAGTCTGTCTTAGTTTATTTTATTTGGTGTTTTATTGGTTTTTAAATTCAGACGTTAAATGTATATGTACTGTAAATAGCAGACATTTGTCGAGCAAAAAATTAGTATGACAGTTTGCGCACAGGATTGTAAAATAAATTTTGCAACTAGAATAAAAAGTTTGTGCCTGATTATACTTCAGATTGTAATACTTACGTTGAACCTAAGTAAATTTGTATTTAAAGCATTTTTATATGTTTAATACAAAACTGTATTTAGATTAGTTTAGGAAATTTTCAAAATTTTGTATTATCACCTAAAAAATCTTTTCTGTTAAAAACTTTTCTGCTTCTGCGTTAGGCAGATTCTGGCTTATGAAGCATGAATTAATGCTATTTTCGAGGGATACGATGCAACTTGGAAACTTTTACGGTTTAAACAGATTTCCGATTTACACAGAGTTCACCTTAGAGTTTACTGTCTATTTATTTCTTACATAATTATTTTTTTGTTTATATGAATTATAAACATTGTAAGGTATTTTTTTAATTAAATCTCATCACGGTATCGTACTGTAAAATATCCTTGTAATATACAAATGGGGGAAATTGAAAAATATTTACTTAGAAGACAAATTTATTTTTAAAAAAGTCGTGTTAATATTGTTTTGATTCTGTAACTCTAAATAATATTTGAAACAGCACCAAAAAATGGCGATAAATCATAATTAGATTATAAAACTTTCTATAAATCACCTTAAATTCAAAGTAATACACAGGACGCGTTTCGAGCTGGAAAATATAACAGTCCGCCAACAGCCACTGTAAACACATGACCGTAAGGGGACAAGGTCACATCGTCGCGTATTTACAATGTTATATTTTACTGTATTTACTGTTATATTTTCTTGCTCGAAACACATCCTTTGATTTTAAGGTGATTTATACAAAGTTTTATTATTTTAATTCTGAATAATGCTAACTGAAAACAAAAAAAAAATATTTCTTTTAAATAAAGTTTCTTGGATTGATAAGCTACTTAAATGTCAAAAGAAATATATTTTGCACTTTATTTATTTTATTTCTATCGTAATTAAATTTAATGCATTTCATTGCATGAACTATAAATTAAAAAAACGACAATACAAATTTCTGAATTCTTTCCTGTATTTCTTAGAAAACATTTTTCCTAAAATGTTTATTAGCTTCTGATTCAAGTGCTGTAAAATTAAATTAACTTCACCGGAAAAAAGAAAATCGTATTCACTTCGTTAAATTTGAAGACAGATTTATGTTTTATTTTCATAGTTAGTAAAGGAAAAAGTTGTAAACTACGTATAAAATACAGTAACGCACACATTGAATTGTTACTCTGAAAAAATGCTGAATACACGCGCACACACAACCATTTATAAGAAATAAAAACAAAAGATAAAACGTTGCAATTTTTAACGTTCAGTTTATTGAAAAGTTAAAAAAATAACAAAATGGCACCCCTTTTTCTAGATTTTTAGATATTTATTCAGGTTTGAATAATTACTAACATTTGTTATAAATATGATATGCGTATAGAAAAAAAAATTTTTAGAACATTCAATAATCATAATTTTTTAATTAAAAAAAAATGAACTTGCAATCATTCCGCATATGCTGTCGGTAGTTTGAACATTCTGTACAGAAAAAGGAAATATTTTCTGTTTTATAATACAAAACTAGAATACATTTTCACGATTAACCTTAATTATTTAATTCAATTATTGAGCAGAGACATGTAAGCAGAAAATGGGGATATTTTTGTACAAATACAAAAAGGTACTAATTAAATTACACACTTTTTAAGATGAAAGATATTTTTAGTTTTTAGCCTTTAGTAATACAATTGTTCCACCTTAAGCTAAAAATTAATTTTATTATTACATCTTTAAATCGATTACCTATTTTTTACATTTTAATTTGGGGAAACAATTTGTTCCCTTTGTCGCAAAGACAGTAATCCAGAAAAGATTTCCTTTTATAAAAATTATGTTTTTTAAAACTTTAAAGGAGCAAAACTATAAGTAAGCAGGGATCTGTTTAGAAAGAAATTGGGTTCTTTAAAGGATCCTTCACAAAAATATTTACCTTAAAAAGGACCCTTCATAAAACTTGCCACCTTAAAACAGGAACCTTCACAAATTTCTTTCAATTAAAATAGGACTTTAAAAAAAAATTTAATCTCTAAACTGAATATTTCAAAAATTAAGTAATTTAAAAGTAAAATCTGACCTGTCACCTTTACATATATAAAGAAAATATATGTATTTTGCTTACCATATTGTCTTAAAAATGTATAAAGAAGAACCTGAATATAACGGTCATTTCAAATTCACAAAATCATGACTAGAGTTTTCACTAATGTAAACATTTTTTCACAATTTCACAAAAACAGGACCCTGGGAAAAAACTCTGGACAGACCCCTGGTAAGGTGTTCGCCTTGTTTAAAAGAAATAATATTTCGATAATTAAACAACAATAAATTCAACTAAATCTGAAGAAAAACACTCTATAATGTAAATATTATATATTCCCATGTATAGACGCTCGTATCACACTTGTTTTAGGAAAAACATAAAAGTAAAAAAGACAATACATACTTTAAAAATAATATTGATAGGTAAATCGTTTAATGTTACTCATAAGCTAATTTTAATTAAAGAAAATAAAAAAAAACTCTTAAATACAATAATAATCTTAATATAATAATATTAAATACAATAAAACTTTTTCTGTTTTCTAATAAAAAGTAGGATATAATTTCAACGATTAACCTTATTTATTTTATTCATTTATTGAAAGGAAACATGTAAGCAGAAAATGGGGATATTTTTGTACTATGTTTTTAAATACAAAAGGTACTTATTAAATTACGCACTTTTTATGATGAAAGATATTTCTAATTTTTAGCTTTTAGTAATATAATTATTCCACCGCCGGGGGATCATATTATCATGGGATATCGTTAAAAATTAATTTTATTATTGCACCTTTAAATCGATTACCTATTTTTTACATTTTAATTCAGGCAAACAATCTGTTCCTTTTTTTCGCAAAGTCAGTAATCTCGAAAAGAATTCCGTTTATAGAAATTCGATTTTTTAACACATTAAAAGAGTAAAAGTATAAGTAAGATGTTCTCCTTATTTAAAATAACTAGTTGGATGTGCCAATCGCAAAACTTTCTTCTATCTCATATCAATATTTCATTATAATTAGTTTTATTAGTATTTTTATTAGAATTAAGCATAACTTCATAAACTTTCCGATAGTACAATATTGAAAATTGCACAAAAATCGCTATTACAGCGCCCCCTTCCGGCGGAATTTTTCCAAATTCAGGGAGAACCTTCTTGCCATGGCCAAAAACATACACAAAAAATTTGGTTCAATTCCATGCATAACTTCATACACGTTTCGATGGTACAATATTCAAAATGCACAAAAATAGCTATTACAGCGCCCCCTACAGGCGGAATTTTTCCAAATTCAAGGAGCACCTTCTTGCTATCTTCTTGCACCTTCTAGCTAAAAACGTAAAATAAAAATTTGGTTCAATTCTATGCATAACTTCATACAATTTTTGATGGTACAATGGCGACTCACGGACATACGGACAGACAGACTGACATTTTGTATAAACATGTTTTTTGTGATCTCTGACCCCTAAAACGTGTAAATCCGTTGAAAACCGTAAGTTGAAAAAAATTTCGATTACAATATTTTCTTCTATTTGAGATAGAAGAAAGTAATAATATTTTGATAATTAATGATCAACAATAAGTTTAAATAAATGTTAAGAAAACACATTATACTGTATATATTGTATATTCCTACGTATAAATGCGTCTCAAAATTTCTCTCTTATTCTAGGAAAAATATGAAAGTAAAATAAAGTCGGAAATTGTACGTCAAACGCAGCAAATGAGGTGCGTTCGCACTATAACTAGTTTTATAAATATTCAGATCTTGGTGCAATAGCTGTTGCACTCTTTTGCATGAATACAAAACTTATTTCGATTATATATATTAATATCAGAAATACGGAAATAATAGGATTCCATCTTAAATAGGGCGTGATCACCATGGCAACCTAGAATACTTACTTATCATGGGATATCGTTGAAGTAATTACGTATGATAGCATTTAATAGAATGAAGCAAACTTTTATTAATTTCTTTTAAAGTTTTGATATGATTCCACAAAATTCTGCAACGATTATAGTAGGACTTAACTTTCAAAACTAGCTGTATCCAGAAAAGGAAATTGTAGGAAAGCTCTGACTGTGTCCATTGGATTTCATTGTAAACAAAGATTTTACAGTGCCAGAAATACGCGACAAAACTTGTTCTTTTGCAGATTGTAGTATTTTTTCGATTCAGGTTTAATAATACGAGTAGAATAGATTGATAGAGAGACTCGATTTTTTTTAATTTTGGATAAGACGAGTTTTGAAACTCACGTCCTCGTATATAATTTTGAACCATTGGATTGGGTAGTTTTTGCGCAGTTATATGCAGACAGATGGACCAGATGACGACTATAGGTATAGGTGCTACATACAAGGTGTTTCTATTAAATTCCAGTTCTGGGGCTAATAGAACGTAATGGATAATAAAAAACAAACATACGTTTGATAGACCTCAAGATAATTACCTCTGGCACTCACACACTTTTGTGCACGGCGGTACAAATTCTGGAAACACGCTTCGTAGTCCTCTGAAGATATGCTTCGTAGTTGAGCGGTTACGTTTTTCTTTAAGTCCTCTACGTCCTGAAATCGATGTCCTATCAGAGCAGTTTTAAGTTTTGGGAACAAGTAAAATTCAGGAGGTCAAATCAGGAGAATACGGAGGATGATTAACCTTTACGATGTCATGTTTTGTCAAAAAGTGCTTTTTCCAATTTTGAAACAGAATTTGATATTCACTTTTTGCTTTCTCACCAACCGTGACACGCGCTTTAATGAACCACCTGCGTTTACCTTCTCCAAACCGGAAATGCTGATGCAATCACTGCGCATTTGTTCCACCTTCGCGCCGCATTGGTTACGCTATCACATCCGCATGATGACGGATTCCCACACATTTTCATTCATTAACTACACGTACAGTCCTGGAATTTAATAGACATACCTTGTATTTATACAGGGTGTATCTGAAATGCTTCAACAAACTTAGGGTGATAATTAGTACTCATCAAGACGAACAAAAAATGCAATGGAACATGGGGTCGCAAACTACTTATTGAGTCACAAATACAGGGTGCTTAACCCTAACTGAAATCGGCTTGTCGGTAATAATTTTGCGAAAAATTAAAATATTGCAATAAAAATGTAACGATATGTACCTTATTTTGTATGAAATGGGATAACATCACAAAATGTGTTAGAAGTTTCCATTATACGCGCCAGCAGTATGCATTGGACGCTCCCCATTTTGGACTGCGCTTATCAGTTCATACGATATTATCGATTGTGTGAGTACCCTGTTTATCCAGAACTTTTTGTGATGTTATCACATCTCATACAAAATAAGGTACATATCGTTCAATTTTTATTGCAATATTTTAATTTTTCGCAAAATTATTACCGACCAGCAGGCTTCAGTTTGGGTGAAACACCCTGTATTTTTGACTCGATAAGTAGTTTGCGACCCCATGTTCCATTGCAATTTTTGTTCGTCTTGATGAGTACTATCATCCCACTAAGTTTGTTGAAGCATTTCAGATATAGCATTTCAGTATTATTACGAACGCCCCTAAAAACGACAAACTTAATTTAAAAATAATATTCATAGACAAATTGTTTAATATTACTTATGAGCTAAATTTAATCAATAAAAATGAAATAATTTCTTAAATACAATAATATCTCCCGAACTTGCATTTTTTTGTTGTTAGATGTTTATGTGTTATTGAAATTCTAATTAATAAAGAGGACTTAATCTGTGAAAAGTATTTATTTTCTAAATTTAAATATTACTAGCATTGTAGCAACCCGATGTGTTGTATTCAAATTGCATTGCCTCAGTTAAAATAAATAATATATCGATAATTAATGATCAACAATAAGTTTATCTAAATCTTTTTAAAAAACCACTATACTGTAAATATTGTATATCCCTATAAATAGACGCACCTCAAAATTTCACACTTGTTTTAGGAAAACAAAGTAAAAAAAAAAAAAAAAAAAAAAAAAAAAATCCCTGCTGACACGGCCTACAGGCGGAGGTAGCTTTCGAAGTTAAGCATATTAATTGCACCAACAAAAACTAAATCATTATTAGATATAAATCCACTTTAACAGTTTTATCTGGCCGCTTTTGACGAGTTTTTATTTCATTTTTACATAATAGCTGGTTTTATCAGAATCAAGTTAAGGCGGTATTAAAAAAAATTCTTTTCCATGCTCAACAACTCGAATTTTTCTGGCACATTTTTAGATTAATTTTTAATAGAAAAAATACGAAACTTGCTGACGTGATTTTTGAAAAGATTTATAAGCGACATGTGTTTTTATTTTTCTTTCAATTAATTGAAACTTGATTAATAAACAATTATTTTCTCAGTAGGGCAATATTTTTCGTTTCTAACACAATCGCTTCGGGAAATTCTGTTCAAAATGCCCACTTTGACATCATTTCTTGAAATATATTCTGCCTCTATCAAAAAATCGATTATTACGGTACATTATATAGTTTCTGAAGAAGAGAATCTATCAATTGGACGCGTTTGAGAACAAAAATTGATTTTAAAATGTGTAAGAAAATAAGCAGTTTGGATTTGTATACATTCTTAATAAGATGATTTTTTTCTTCAACCGCTATGTATTTTTAATTTGTTTTTGCTGTAAGAATTGGTCCTATCAAAAACTTGTCTGTATAAATGTTGAAGACAATATTAAGAAGATATATGATAAATTCATGGGGATTTTATATCCTGTGAATTGACGGAGTTATAGAAGTTTTTCTACTTCACCCCCCCTCCCCCACTTTTTTTGTTTTCGTTTTTAATTTTTTGCGGTACGAATTGGTCCTATCAAAAACTTGTGAATACAAAAGTTGTAGATAATATTAATGAGGTGTATAATAAAATTAATTGGATTTGATATCTTGAGAATTGACGAAGTTATGAATTTTTTTCTCCCAAAAACCTTATTTTTGCGCCCCTTGAGCCCATTTTTAATTTTATCCAAAATATGTCATACATAAATTGTTGGTCCTGTTTTTAGAAGTAATAAAAACTTTAAACTGATTTGATATGTACAATGTGTTTTGGCACATGCAGTTTGAGTGAAATACCATCGGCTCTTTGCGTTTTAAAAGTTTGTGACCTACTTTAATAAATTTGCTTATTCTTTATGAAAATATACAAGGTTTTGTGCGGAGACTTATCTGATCCTCTGGAATGTCGCCCCAGTGCGATCCGATTGTTGTTCTCAGATGTAATTCTTTGTAGTACCAGATTACTTAATCCTTAAGTGCTGTTTGCGGTCTCACAGATATGTGATTTTTTTAATTTTTGAAAACTTTCAGTGAGAAAAACTAGATACTGGTTAAATTTTGTACATTTGGAACCCTATTACTAACACTGGAGACTTTTATAGTTGAATTTTAACACTCTTTTACATGAAGTTAAGTACAGAAATAGTATTCTGGGAGTTAATTTATCATTTTATTCATCTTTAGATTAAGTGGTTTAACAGACTGCTCACATTATTTATGCAACAGTTTCCGTCACACCAGTTAGGCAAAACTGAAGCATGTAATATTGAATTTAACCATTCATTTCCCATGATGAGGAAAGAAGTTGTAAAATAAATACAAAGGACAAATTTAAGAAATACGGTAGTTTAATTTCCGTTTAGGTTTTATATTATAATAAAATTTAAATGTTGACAATATAGTAGTTGACGGAGAAGAATTGACTTGTCTTCTGTACACCTAAATGCTGAAATTCAGGAATTTTTCCGCCCTACATGTTAGCGCCCTCTAATCTCTATATAATAAAAGGCAGTGTAACGCATCCGGGGCGAATCCATCAATCTTAGCAGTCTCCGAGGAAGAGACTCAAGGGTGAAAGGTTCCATTCTCCCATTGGTTGACAAGAAACAAGAATCCCGCGATTACTTCTCAAGGTTACAAGTCCTGATAATTGAGCGGTGGTAGACACTTCTTCCCAACAAATCAGAAGGCACATCGCATTTCACCACCAAAATAAATAGCCAAGTGTCACTTGAGATTATTTCAAGTATTAAGTTGCAATCATATTAAATTTTCATTGCGAGATGTAAGGAATTTTAATTTATTTCTCATATAAAGTGATTCACGGAAAACAATGATATGGTATTTTAAAAAATACATTTTTTCCCTGCAAAAAATTGATAAAACTGACTTTCTTTTAAAAAAGTAATCAATTTAAATACTTTAAACTTATTATTTTGTCACTTATTTTTAAATTACACATTACTTATATTTTCCTTTTCTATATACAGGTGTATGTAAATTTAAACTTCAAAAAATTTTAATTTTACTTTTCGTATAAATATTAATTTTTTACTTTTAAAATATAAAATATGTTTTTTTTTAATTATTTTTTATTTATAGCTTTGCATCAGGAGGACAGAAGCTTAGGGGATTAGACGGTTGGGATTCAACACGAGATACTTATTTATTAATCAATATAAATATTTAAAAAAATTGGAGGGGGGAGGAAGGGGGGGGGGTAAACGCTAAAATACAATTTCAAAGCGTTATTAAAAAAAATAGTTGTATTTCAATAGTTGCAGCAGACTGTTTTAATTACGCACTTTTATTGCATATTTATTAAATTTTTGTTTCATCAAGAAATCTCAACTTTGTTATAGCATATTAGCCGGAAAACCTGGTTTACCCAGAAATATTGTAAATGGTAATTGTGTGTTTATTAGAACATAAACTAGCCGCACTTTGCTCATCTAAACGCTTCCTTATTGTCAGTTATTTTTTTTCAGTTTTTCAAATTTTAAGTGAAAAACACAATTTTTACCCACCGTCCTAGGACGGGCATTTACACTAGTATTAGTATTAAAATATACAGTACATGACCTCAAATCCGAATGAATAAGGAAATCTGAAATGTTGTTATAGATCAAGAATAAATATTTCCTTATTCAGGTAACTAGCAGGAATCTCTGGGAAAAATCTCCTTGCATCCTTTAAAATATTGCAGAATTTGTAATGAGATATTCAAATATCCATAATATATTAGTATATTTTACTCTTTTGGTTGTGTATTTCAGAACTTGATTGAAAATTTTTAATCGGCACTTTGAAAATGCACATTGTTGGCTGTGTGAGGGCCTTTGGCAACAGACAACTCAGGATCTGGCTGCAGTAAGTGACAAAAGGTATACGACAGGTGACTCTTCTGACCATGGCAAGTGGTGGAGATCATTCAGCGGCATGTTCTTGGCTTAAGATCGGCAGATTAGATGGAAGACAGCATCAGAACAGATTACTTAATAAATTCTGGCTTACGTCTATAAAATCGATGCTAGTTTCATCGATGCTAGTAGATCAATTTTGATTTGAGGTCCCACAATGTATTTAATTTTTAATGATGCGAAAATGACAATGAAAAATAAAACCTCAGAATTATCTCATGGCCACCCCCTTTCCTTTCTGCTGTAAAAAAATGGTTATCTGACCTACTCCAGAACTTTATAAATCGATTTGCTGATGTGAGCTTCAAATTGATAATTTATTTTAAATTTCATGGTTAGTACATTTTTAAAAAAATGGAGGGAGAAAAGATGTTTTCAAAGGCTGAAAGGTACTGGAAAAAATTGGGGAATTTTGTCAATTTGTTGCAGAAAGTAATTGTCTTTTGTCAATCAGATACATGAAAAAATTGCTAATTTCTCTCGGAGGAAGAAAAAAAAACACAAATTTCATCAATTTGCCTCTGGGGACAAAGAAACACCGCCAATCTGTTGTGAAAAGTTATCGCGGATTTCATCAATCTTTTTAATAAAATGTTAAATTTTCAGAGGAAAAAAAAAAAATCCAGAGTTCTGCTAACAGGGTTGCTATGCAATCTGGAAATCCTGGAAAAGTCAGGGAATTTGAAAATGAACTCAAAGTCAGTGAAAAGTCAGGGAATTTCATTTTTCCTCCCCAAAATCTGGAAAAGTTACGGAAAATTTCGCGGCGGTCACCAACCAAGCGAAAAAATGAATTATGTGAAAAAAGAAAAGCTAAAGCCCAGATTATGATTTTGGAATAATAATAAAAAAAAATTTAAGTAGAGGCATTTATTTGGAAGTGTCTGCATTTGACTCTCAAATAACAGAATTAAAAGAAAAAAATGTAGTTTTTTCTAGTTAAATTTAATTTGTATTTTTATGTTTATGTAATATAGAATCAGAAGAATCTTCAGATTTTCTTTTTAAGACCTTTAAGAGCCTACATTAATAAGGGCTAATTGTGTCGGATATATACTGAAATTATATTATTGTTTAAGGTTATATTTATGTTGATAATGGTAGAAAAAAAGTAAATATCAGCAAGTTACATTAAAACTATTATGAAATTATACATTTTTATTCTTGTTTAGTGCATTTCATTTATTTAGTGTCTAGATCAAATAGATTCCTTTTATTTTTAAATGTTTGTGTTTATAAGTTATATTTTTGGGAGTAGGGCTAGGGGCTTTTCTTCACTGCTACAAATATTTTGGGTATTATCACAATCTCGCAATTTTTTCATGAAATTTGGTATCTTTTGCTTATTCATGGGGATAAAAGTAAAGTTGAGTTTTGTAATACAGTTAAGTTGAAGAAAATGGTGGCTGAGTATGCAAGAATTTTATAGATTTTAATAGTTTTTAAAAAACATCTTTTTATCTTGAAAGAGGTTTTTGGAAAAGTAAAAAGTGAAATGTTTAGTTAATCTCATCTGTATTTAGAAAGTTTTTTCATCTTTAAACTTAATTTAACATTTTACCATAAATTTTTATTTTAAACTTAATTTACCTTCACCGCGACCAATATGTATTACTAGGCTTGACTAGAATTTTTTTTAAAATACTAGTCAGGGAAAAGGGAACAGATGTCTTATTATCCCGGGGTCCGCCCTCTTGGATTTATTTTCTTGACGTGAATTAAAAATAGTTTTTTAATTCACCCATCTTGAAAATGAATCTTAGTCAAAGCACCTAGTGAATAAATTTTTACATTTCTTACTTTATATTATAGAAAGTAAGTTATCATGAATTTCATAAGAGCTTTTTTATATGCGCATGGAATTTGCAGACACTAATGAATATTCAAGTGTTTCAGAATGAGATAGTATTTTCTTCTATAAGCGTTTTTACATCTTGAGTTGTAATCTATCATTCTCTACATTTCCCTGACAATTGAATCTCCAATTTGGGCAGCATTTTCTAAGAGATATCTAAATTTATCGGAAATACAGAAAGCCTGTATATATTTTTTTTTAGTATCTAAATAACTGTACATTTTGTGCAAGAAAAGAATTTTTTTAATTCCGAATTTATTTGGCAAGATATCTCACTATTCGGCGAGATTTTAGCAATATTTGGTGATCTCTAAATATTCGGCCAACTGAATATTCTTCCAATCACTAAAAAAAAAAAATTCTGGAATTTTGTCATTTTGTCACAGCAAGTCAAATTTCGTCAGTTAACTGCAAAGAGAATCTTTGTAAATCAGATGCAAATTTCGGCTATTGGTCAATGAATAAAATTGCATTTTCTGTATCAGTAAAATGATAAAAAGCACATTATAATTTAAATTAAAAGCATATTACAAATAATGAATTTAATCTTTGTTGCAGGGAAATCCAATTTTGTTAGTTTGACCCAGAAGAAAAATAGAGTAACTTAATGCATCAATATCAGTCTCCAATTTTTCACTCTGTATTTTGTGTAACCTTTATTTTGATTATATTTGTAAGAATAGGTGCAAATTAGCGATTGAAGAAAGCATAATATCAAATATTACTATTTTTAAAAATAGATATATCAAAGCAGACCTCCTGTGTATTTTTGGTCCTGGAATTTTTTGAGATTTAATCTGGAGAAATTGCCCGACTTGTTTTGCTGGGAACCCATAACAATGTAATGGCATTTTCTGCCTGTCTTTTTATGGCTGAATTTATGGCAATTTCATAAATTTATACCAAAATTTTGCAATTTCTGAAATTTTTTCAAAGTTTTACAGGTTTGGTTAAAACACTCATTTGAGAAATAACCCGAATTAAAAATATTGATCAACAGTCTTATGTATATTTAGTTTTTAAAAATGCTAGAAATTGTTATTTATTCATTGTTACCATTGATTAATGCAGGAATTTGTTTAATTAAAAATATGTAAAAGTCAAGTTTTTATTCATATCTTACATGTGATTGTTTCAGTTTTGTTTTTGAAAAATGCCAGCATTTTTTTGTCAATTAGGGGGGAGAGGGAGTCCAAAAATTTTTAAGTAAGATTTATTAAATAACATTTTTGAATAGTGCCGGAATTTGTTTATTTTAAAGAATGCAAAAGATACATTTTATTCTACTTCAGATTTTTTCTTATTTTTGTTTTTGAAAAACTTTCATGGTGGTGTGAGGCGAAATTCTTAATTTTGGGAGGACCCGAATTCTGGAAAATTCAGTCCTGGAAAAGCCTTTAGTCCCAAGGATTCGAGATAATAAGTCCTTATTGTAGTTTTTTATAAACAGTATAGTTTACAAAATTTCTGCATAAATGTTCTGGAAAATGCCGTAAATTTTACTTAATATGCAATTGCTATGTATGTATATATTTTTTCCCTTAGTGGCACCCTTGTATAAAGTATTGAAAACCTGTCAATTTTCGTTCTAAAATATTGAGATTTAGTTGTAAAAAGCGGTGTTTTCTTGTAACTTTTTCCGCACATGGAAATTCTACAGGAATTTATTTACAGTCTTAAACTGATTATTGTATACTTTAGTGCTGATGTAAACCAAAATTTTACTTGAAGAACAAAAACTTTTAGTAGGGGAGACCGGGGGAATGCCGCCAACCCGGGTTATGCCGCCACCCCACCTAGTTTAAAAACTAAGGGCAGTTGGAGATAGTGAATGTGCCTGCACTATACCGACCAACAATATAAACAGTGCCTAAAGTGAGAGTGACTTTGCTGTACGTCGTTCGTTTGTTCTAGTAAAAAATGTAGTTTTCATCTGGTTGCTTATTATTTTGGAGCTTCAAATGAGTAGAAATAAGCACCTTTTATTGTAACATTAGATATTTAAGATAATATGACCCGTAATCTACACGCATTCGCCGACATTTTGATGCAATGTGTTGAACAAGTTCGGTTCTTCTTTCGGCTTTGCTTGGGAATTTTCGCCATATTGTCCTCTCGGGGTAATGCCGCCGCCCTGCAAATCGGGTGAGAAATGGCCTCATTTTAATGTAGTGGAGCCGATTCAGCAGAGTGACTTTTGCAATATGAAGTAAATTGTAAGCTTAACCATTATTCTGCTCAATTACATTGCTTTCTAACTATTTTCAGTAGGTTGTGTGTTTCCTAGTATCCATTTGATGCATGTACTAGGTTATTAAAGAGTGGCGGCATTACCCCGGTACAGTGGCGGAATTACCCCAGTGTCCTGGGTAATCCCGCCACTGTGCAGAGGTTTAAAAAATATTTTTTTATGCATGCTTACTTTACAGTTATGATTACGGTTAAATTTATACAGATACTGAAGATCATGATTCAGCTTTAGAATTTTTACTATTAAAAAATAAACATTTTTTCGAGGTGAAAAAATTTAAATTCCCTTAAGGTGTCGCCATTCCCCCGGTCTCCCCTATAGGGTATTAAAATTTAGAGGAATAGAAATTCAGGGCTCACATTTCCCCTAGTTCTCCTTTTAAAAAAATCTTTAATTTCTAAAATTACATTTAAATTTATCTAAAAAAGTTGGTGAGAAACTAAAATTAAAATGCATAAATGTTTTTTTTAATTATATGATCTTTATTGAAGATATCCTCATAAACAAATACAATGTAAAATTTGTCCTTGTATTTTTTTTTTTATGAAATCGCAGCGCACTGCAACAATGTCTCGGATTAATTTATTGCAGAAAAAAAAAAATATTTTTTGAGAGAAGATGCATACAGCAGAAAGATCTGTATCAGGGTTAGAAATTAGCAGTCGTTAGTTGTTAAATGCAACTAAATTATTTCATTTAAAACCCACAAAATCATGTCTAATATCAAATTTGACTCCTAACTTTTTTCGCTATAACTTTTAATAAATGCTTTCATTTGTTCTTTAGCATAAGCAGAGTTGCATAATATAGACGCATGCCGTGCGAAAATTTTTCTGCAAAATTCGGAACTTTGCGGAAAAATTTTAGGGAAAAAAAAGTAATTTTCGTTCTTGTATTTTTTCTTTTTAAACATTGAATAATCAAAGATATTCTCCAATTTTATGTAAGATTTATTTATTGTTTGCCAAAGATGACTCTTGTCCGAGTTTTCTGAAAAGTTAAGGCATTCGGTTCTGAAAAAAAAAAAAAAAAAAAAAAAAAAAAATCGGTCATCAGTTTGAAAATTCAGACATAAAAAAATATCATTGAAAAATATTGCGAATTTCAACAAATGGTCGCCGAGAAACAACGAATTCCGAAAATCATTTGCAGAAACAAATCTCCAATTTCGTCAAAACATCGCGGAAAAAAAACGAATTTCGTTAAACGACTGCAGAAAAAAAGCGAACATCTTGAAAAGATCGTGAAAAAAAAAAAGATTTTAGTCAAAGAATCGCAGAAAAACACAAATTTCGTCAAAAGAGCGCAGAAAAAACTAATTTCGTAAAAGCATAGCAGAAAAACCCCGCATTTTGTGAAAGGATCGCGAAAAAAAAAACGCGAATTATGTAAAAGAATCGCGGAAAAACTAATTTCGTCAAAGGATCGCAAAAAAATGGGAATTTCCTAAAAAGGTTGCAGAGAAAAACACGAAATTCGTCAAAGAATCGAAGAATAAACGCAAATATCGTCAAAGGAGTGCAGGATATGAACGAATTTCTTAAAAGCATAGCAGAAAAGGACCAAATATTGTCAAAAGATCTCTAAAAAATGCAATTTTCGTAAAAGAATCGCGGAAAAAACTAATTTCGTCAAATAATCGCGGAAAAGTGCGAATTTCGTAAAATAATCTTTGGTTGGGGGGGGGGGGATTGATTTCGTCAAATGATCGCGAAGAAAACGAGGAATTTCGTCAAAGTGGCGCGGTAAAAATATATGACTCAGTTGTTTCAGAAGCTGTCAAATTATTTCTGTGAACAGAGTGACTGGCATTTTGTGCAAAGAGGTCACAATATTGGTTTGGGCTGTTTCTAAATTCATTGACAAAATAATTGATAAGAATTCCCCTTCTTATCATGGATTTTTAGATTTATTTTTTTTTAACAAAAATAATTATTCTTAAATATTAAATTTTAATTTAAATGGTAATTATTTTAAAACTAATGTTTTTAATTCATATCGTTAAAATATTATAACACGTTATTTTTATTAAACATTAAATTAATTTGCAGAAAGTTTTTGGTTTTATAAAAGTCTGAGCATAGGTTTTTTTGGATATACTCATGGTCGAGTTACGAGACACGGTTTTGAAAACTAAATAGTATCTTGATTTCAATAGTATTATTGAGTAATGGCTGTAAGATTATTTAAAATAAATATTGAATGATAAAATTATTTTTTTAAATTTGCAAGGATTTTTTAAATTATGCATTCCTTCCTCCTTATATGTTCCTAAAATAAGATACTATATCAAGAATGTTTTAAAATTTTAGCACATCCTCCCTCCAAAAAGTATTTGTAAGGTTTGTGAATATTTTTACGTACCACAACATAATTGAAATCCAGAGGTTCATTTTTGATGATTTTTTATTTTCTTATGTACTTTCGAGATTTTTTTTTTAACAAGTTTTATCCCTAATTGTATCCAAAAGTACAAATTTTCTTTCTCTTGAGATACTTGCTTGATAATCATTTTTGTGTGCAAATCAGGGTTACAAAAAAGCCGGCTAAAATTTAAAAAAAGCCATAAATAGCTTTATAAAACGAATAAAGTAAACATTTTTCTAGAATCCAAATATTGTAGTTCAATCAGATGTTACACTTTCAAAGAAAACCAGCTTTTGTTTTAGTGATTAACACACACAGCAATAAAGTATTTATACAGTCCACCACCCTTGCCCTTACCACATAAAAATGAAACATATTATTGTTAACATAGTTGCAAAGAAAATGAGAAAATATATAACATAAAATTGCAAACGTGAAATGCAGTTTGGCACCTAGAAAAAAACTGTAGGCGTCATTTGACATTTTACTTCCTTACTGAGTTCTTAATTTCTAACCCTAATCTGTATGTTTCGGTTCTGCAGGATGTTGGTTGAAAATCATTTCTGCATTTTGGCAGCTTTTCTTTTCACCCCCTCTCCCTCTTCCCAAACTTTAAATTTGAAAATCTTTAATTTTTACGCTCTAATTTCTGTTTTTTTTATGTTTGGCTCTATTTTATTTGTTAATTTGAAATATTAATAATCATCTGCATTTCCTTCCTTACTGAAATTTCTGATCTTAACCCTCTCTAAACATGCTACTTTTTTGTCTTTATGCACAGAATTATTATATAATTAAAATTCTTTTCAGAAATCTAGCTATAGTACTACTTAGTGTTAGCTCTAGGGGGGGGGGGGGGAAGGCTGACAAGCAGGAATTTTCAAAAGAAGGCACACTGTTGTAATAGAATTTTGCAATTTTTCAAAGTGGCTGGACAACGAATTTATAGATTTTTCAAGCAATCAACTGATGAATTTCAAGGGTTTTTTCCCCGCAGCCGATTATCAGAGTTTTATAATACACATGCCGTGTGAGGGAAAATTTTATGCAAAATTCTCAACAATACTGAAAAATTAAAAATATTCTCTAATTTTATGTACGATTCAGTTATTTCTTAAAAGCATAGAAGAAAAAGCCCAAATTTTGTTAACCCGGGAGAACTCGCTGCATGAGATTTTCTCTCACAGTTGTGCTTTTTTAAGACTCTTATTTAAATCATTTTTCATTTTAATTAAAATTTCAAAATGCTTTTCAATTATTTTACCTATTTCGTGAATAAAAGTACTAAGCCAACCAAAAAAAGTTGATATTATATTAATGTAAAGTAAAAGAAAAGCAATTGGGCATTCTCACTAGCGAGTTCTCCCGGGTTAAGATCGTGAAAAAAAATGCGAATTTTGTCAAAGAATCGTGGAAAAAGGGATTTTCGTCAAACATGAAAAAAGGGAATTTGTCAAATCATCGCGGAATAAAAAAGAATTTCGTCAAAGAGCCGCGGTATGAAACCTATTGAATGGACCTCTCTCTATAAAAAATGTGTTTTGGTTGTTTCAGAAGCAATGTCACATTTCTTTGTACAGAGTGACTCAGTCAGCGGCCGCCTTAAGGCCATTTTCCTAAGAAGAAAGAAAAAATTTTCTTGCATTCCATTAAGGATTGTATTTTTTCTGTTTGAAATATGTTTATGTAACATTTACTGGGCCTATTCAATTTTAGATTTAACTAAATGAAATTTTCTGTTTAGAACTTCAGTTAATAAAGTAGCCAATTCTAAAACTAGTACTACCTGCTACTAATGACATTTTCCAGTTTTGCGCTTTACCTTATCATACAAAAAATATTCAATTCTACCGACAAAAATAATCATTCTGATTTTTTTTTCAAGGGGAATTTCTAAATAGGGGATAAGCAAAGTATTTAGTTAAGTTTGGCCTATTATCACTCTTGACTTCCACTTCAGGGACTATTCCTAAAGAAGCATTTTGCTGTGAATAAAGTTTGTCACAGAAATAATAGTAATTCTCTGCTGTGGGGCGGTCATAGAAAAAATCACATAGTATTAAGAAATAGAATAGAATCATTTCAAAATTAGCAATTTCTGTATTTTGATGTATGAAATGTAATGTAAATCATTAAAACCAGTATTCACACTGTTGTGACGATTTAGACGCCATAACACACAGGGTCACGCGACAATAAAGTGATTAGTACAATTAATAGATATATTACCCGATCCGCGTTGTGAAAGATCAAAAGAGGGTAATATTAATTAATAAAATAGGAGGAGATTAAACTTTGAATAAAAATATACGTCAATACTCAGAGTCGACTTATTTAACGTAGAAATGGAAACATCGAACTTGTAGGTTGCATAAAGAAACGTCTAATTTAAATTATTGCTGAATTACTAAATCTTAAAACACTTAATTTTAACATTTGCTGAAATAAAAATAAAGAGAGAAATCAAAGAAAAGGACAGATAAGTATACATATATACACAATTTTATTTACAATCACATAAAATTCGTGTTTCATATATGTTGTTTATTTCAATATAGATTTCAGAGTAAACATTCAAATTTTCAGTTTTTCTAAAATAATATTCAATTCTCATTGGAACAGTAACATTTTTTTTTACTAGATATTTTCTTTTAATAGTTATTTTATTATATCTTAATTTATTCATCCTATTCTCGTGATTTGAATTACTCACAGCACCGATCCAAATAAATAAGAGGCTTTTGGCCACAATTTCGAACAAATTCTTAATGGTATATTACTATTCATATTTTCATTAAAAATGTATAAAATAATTAAAATATATAATGTGATAATAATGTTAACTGCAATTAAATTTTTGACTACAAAACAAGTTTTGCAAGAATAATTTACACTCACCATAAAAATATTAAATCAATAGCCATAAAAATAATGGAAGTAAATATGTAAAATTTTCTCACCCAAATATCTCTTTGACCGGTTCTTTAATCATCAGATGCACTAAAGTTTTTTTTTAATAAGTTCATAGGCACGTAGAATTCATTCAATGCACTATAGTTATTTTTTATAAGTTCAGAGGCACGTGGAGTTCATTAGATGCACTATAGTTTCTTTTTTTTTTTATATAAGTTCAGAGGCATCACAATCCGTAATTTACTTGGGAAGCTGCTGAATCACACAAAGTTTTATAGAGATTATTCATTACGATTACGTAGTTTCGTAGTGAGCTGATGGGAGTCGCAGGTTTTTTTAAAGTTAGATCCTCAGTTGCGATATTAGCCAATCGTTCGGACTTTTCCGTCACTTTTCTTCTTATCATAGTAAGCTATGCACGAGAACAGATTAATTCTTCATGAAAAGGGTGAATCAAACATCCGCTCATGACAAGGGTGTTTCAGATCCCTGCTATATCCGTCAGATTCATTCTGGTGAAAATTATATGTTGCTAAGGTGCTTGTGGAGCTTTGCGGAGTCTCATGTTCGGGCATAGAGAAGATGAGTCTTAAAAATTTTCGACCTTCATGGAGGAGTGTTGCAGGACTCAATAATCAGCTCTGCTTTTTCTTTTAAAGCCCCGATTTTTTGGGAGGGCTTACTCGAACACAGGGCTATCTCTCCTATTGGATATTACTCCAGCTTCCTTATTGGTACTTCGTAATTCGCCGTACATTGGGCGTGCCTATTTTTTCTCCATTGCATAGCATTACTTTTATTGCCCCTTGTTTCTGACTTCTCATGCCACCCACTTTGAGTGTCATAAATTATCCTTCGTATGTGATTTTTTTTATTGCTCCATGTCGTAAATTTTGTCTTCGTTTATTATACTTCCTCTATCATACTATGGCGTCAATGTTGTTTACGTTACCTCTAATTGCCTATTTTCAGTCTGTCTTATTTCTATTTTTATTACACTGTTTTATTTTACGCATATAAATATTTACAATTTTAAATTCCAGTATTGTTATAAAATAAATACAAAATTCTTGTTCCTTATTTTTTTCACAAACATACCAATACCAAACAACATACACATATATATATATTTTTATATACATATAATATTTATTAATTTAAATGTTTTGTTATTTGGAGTATTTTCTTTTATTTATTTATTTTATGTATTAAGTATTCAATCAACTTAATTATTTTTTATTATAGTTGGATCGTGCATGAATATGTTTAATTGGTTAAATTAATAACAAACCATGTTGTATAAATTTCTACACAACACACACACATAAAAATTGATGAAATTAAAAAGCCTTGATAAATGTTTGAATGCAAAATTTTTATCTTTCTTAACTTCAATTTTTTAGGGTATGTGGGGTAGAGTAATGCAGAAATTTTCTATTCACCTTTTTTCTCCCGTTTAATTTTATTTATTCAAGTTGTGCTGAGATTGTATCCTTTTCTAATTTATCTGTGGAACACATTTTGTAGCATTGAAAAGTAAATTGTCATATTTTGATGGCTGATATTTTAGAAAAGCAGTGAATGTCACTAATGTTTATCAAACATTATTTTTAGTTATAAGAAGAAACGTCGGCGCATTCAGGAATGTATGAAAGATAATACTAAAGAAGTAATGTTAAATTCAAGAGTCTCTCAAAGCATGGCTATTAGAGAGAGAAATTTGAATGAAATAGCTTCAACTTTGCAAAATTATCAAATGGCCTTTCAAGTTCTTGGTGATAGTCCTGCTATTATGGAAGACGGAAATGATTCCAGTCATAGATGCTCCAATGAAAATGTATCAACAGGAACCTCCTCTTCCAGTGAAAGTTTGGAAGACAGAAATGATTCCAGTCAATAGATGCTCCAATGAAAATGTATCAACAGGAACTTCCTCGTCCAGTGAAAGTTCGTTATCATTTGCTAGTGTATCAATTGTCCCTGATATTTCATCAAGTAGTTGTACCAGCAGTGATGACGATGAACAACCTGATATCCAAGAGTTTCTTAGAGAAAGGTATAATTCCTCTAAATCGGTTCCAAGACAAGCTCTTACAGAGTTATTGAAAGGACTTAAAGCTTGGTTTCAAGAATTACCAGCTGATGCAAGGACACTCTTGGATACTCCCCGTAATGTGGATGTGCAGCCTATGGGTGAAGGTTTGTTCCATCATTTTGGCTTGAAAAGTGAAATTATTAATCGGCTGCAAACATTTGAATACACTAGTTATTCATCACTCAATCTGCATCTCAATGTTGATGGAATGCAACTGCACAACAGCACAAATGATCCATTTTGGCCCATTTTGTGTTTCTTGGAAGAAGATCCCTTAAAGAAACCATTTGCAGTTTCTCTGTTTTGTGGTGACAGCAAGCCACTTCTGAATGAATTTTTGACTCAGTTCATCAGTGAAATGTCAGATCTGCAGAATGGAGGATTTGTCTTCAACAATTGCCATTTCAATGTAACAATACGATGCTTTACTTGTGATGCTCCAGCACGGGCTTTCATAAAATGTACAAAACCCCATAATTCTTATTATGGGTGTGATCGTTGTATTCAAAAGGGTCAATGGAAAAAACGGGTTATCTTTCCAAATACAACCTGTCAATCCCGTACAAATGAAAGTTTCCCTACAAAAGAACAACGACGCCACCATAAAGAAGAATGCCCACTACTACAACTTGATATCGATATGGTCAATGCTTTTCCGCATGACTACATGCATTTAGTCTGCCTTGGCGTCATGCGTAAGCTGTTAATGGTTTGGTGTGGCAAGGCAAAAATAAATATTGGTAAAGATTCTGCATTTGATAAACAATATCTAAACTCTTTCCTTTCAGAAGTGCAGTTGTCATTCACATCAGAATTCAACCCTCAGCCAAGGCCTGTAAAGAAATCAGATTATTGGAAGGCTACCGAATATCGGAGCTTTCTTTTGTATTTAGCACCAATAAGCTTAAAAAATGTACTCCCCAAAGAAACTTGCATTCATTTTTTGCATTATTTCTGTGGAGTAACTACCTTAATAAGTGAAGAGTTTTGTTCAGAAAAGAACAGTTTGGCAGCTGAGCTTTTGCAGTCTTTTGTGAAAGAACTGCCAGAACACTATGGATCAGAATGTTTAGTGTACAATATACATTCTCTGATTCATTTGAGTGCAGATGCAGCCAATTTCGGACCACTCTATTCTTTTAGTGCTTTTCCTTTTGAAAACTTTCTGCATAGTTTGAAGCGCATGATTTTTAAATGTAACCAGCCATTACAACAAGTTGTAAAGAAAATGCACGAACGGCCAATCATCTATATGTATGACAAAAAAAACTCAACACATGCTTTCCGTTGAAAAAGGGAAAAGATACAGTTCCATAAAGTCTTCAGTGGAAGGCATTCATTATTCTGAAATAAGAAATGAAAAATATAAATTAAATACTAAAGAAAAAAATTCATATTTTGGCAAATAATGTTTTCAAAGTATTTAGTTTCGTTCTTGATAAGAGTGGGAAAATTTTCGTCGTTGGCAAAAGATTTGCAAAAAAACAAAACTTCTTCCCAAAACCTATTCACTCCAGCTCATTGATTATTTTTAAAGTTAAAGAACTTTCCGATACTCTTCACACATTCCATGTGTCTGAAGTGAAATATAAAGTATTTGCTATTCAATACAAAACAGATTGCTTTTTATGTACTCCTTTGTGGCATACAAAGCATTTATAAATTATCATTATATATTTATCATTACAATTGTGATTTTTAAAGTAATTTCTTTTTTGTATTTATTTGAATCATTTATTTCATTTTATAAAGGAGATAGCGTATAATTGCTTGCCATTGTTCATTGCTATGAAAAATGTTAATGAAAAGAATAATTTTTCTATTCGTAAAACTGCAAAATATTAATGTAGTACATTTAATTGTTCTTAGAATCTTTAGTATTAATTTGTATAACTTTGTCAAACATTGTTTAATATGCTTCATTTTTGTATTTATTTGCGTCATTATTACATTTTAAAAAGGCGATAGCTTATAATTGCTTGCCATTGTTTTAAAAAAATTAGGAAGAATCTAATTTTTCTACTGGTAAAACTGTGTAGAACTTTAAAATATAGTACATCTACTTCTTTTAAGAATCTTTGTAAATTCAATGATTTGCATAACTTTGCGAAAAACGTTTAATATTTCATTTTTGTGTTTATTTGCATTAGTATTACATTTTTAAAAGGAGAAGGCTTATAATTCCTTGCTATTGTTATAAAAAATGTTAGGAAGCATCTGCGTTTTCTGCTGGTAAAACTGTGCAAAAATTTTAAATATAGTACTTGTTTTAAGAATCTTTCTTTCTAAAAGCAGTAATTTGCATGATTATATTTTTTAAATGAGGTAGTTTATAATTACTTGCCATTGTTTTAAAAAATTAGGACTCATCTAATTTTTCTACTCTTAAAACTGTGCGAAACTTTAAAATATAGTTCATCTGCTTGTTTTAAGAATCTTTGTAAAAGCAATGATTTGCATAACTTTGCCAAACATGTTTAATATTTCATTTTTGTGTTTATTTGCATTAGTATTTCATTTTTAAAAGGAGTCCTTGCCATTGTTATAAAAATATTATGAAGCATCTGAGTTTTCTACTGGTAAAACTGTGCAAAAATGTTAAATATAGTACTTGTTTTAAGAATCTTTGTAAAAGCATTAATTTGCATCATTATTATATTTTTAAAATGTGATAGCTCATAATTGCTTGCCATTGTTTAAATAAAAATTAGGAAGCATCTAATTTTTCTACTCGCAAAACTTTAAAATATAGTTCATCTACTGGTTTTAAGAATCTTTGTAAAAGCAGTGATTTGCATAACTTTGCCAACATGTTTAATATTTAATTTTTGTGTTTATTTGCATTAGTATTTCATTTTTAAAAGGAGTCCTGGCCATTGTTATAAAAAAATGTCATGAAGCATCTGCGTTTTCTGCTGGTAAAAACTGTGCAAAAATTTTAAATATAATACTTGTTTTAAGAATCTTTCTTTCTAAAAGCATTAATTTGCATCATTATATTTTTTAAATGAGGTAGTTTATAATTACTTGCAATTGTTTAAAAAAAATTAGGAAGCATCTAATTTTTCTACTCGTAAAACTGTGCAAAACTTTAAAATATAATTCATCTACTTGTTCTAACAATCTTTGTAAAAGCAGTGATTTGCATAACTTTGCCAAAAATATTTAATATTTCATTTTTGTGTTTATTTGCATTATTACATTTTTAAAAGGAGATGGCTTATAATTAATTGCCATTGTTATAAAAAATGTTAGGAAGCATCTACGTTTTCTGCTGGTAAAACTGTGCAAAAATTTTATAGTACTTGTTTTAAGAATCTTTCTTTCTAAAAGCATTAATTTGCATCATAATTTTTTAAATGAGGTAGTTTATAATTACTTGCCATTGTTTAAAAAAAAATAGGAAGCATCTAATTTTTCAACTCGTAAAACTGTGCAAAACTTTAAAATACAGTTCATCTACTTGTTTTAAGAATCTTTGTAAAAGCAATGATTTGCATAACTTTGCCAAACATGTTTAATATTTCATTTTTGTGTTTATTTGCATTAGTATTTTATTTTTAAAAGGAGTCCTTGCCATTGTTATAAAAAATGTTAGGAAGAGTAAGTTTTCTGCTGGTAAAACTGGAAAGTTTTTAAATATAGTACTTGTAATTAAAAATCTTACGATACTCATCAGCGTACATGTAAATAAAAACTATATTAAAAATACATTACAAATAATTCCCAACGTTTCGTGCTCTTTCTAACGAGCCATCTTCAGGGGAGAGAGTCCTTGACCTCCTCGGAGCGAAGTTTCCAAAAGCACATTCACATTCACGACATCACAACTGAAAACGTTACTGTAACTAATCATTAAAACAACCAAAATCAGTACTGCGCCGGATATGGCGCCATCTGTTGCTAGGCTAACACACTACAATAAGAAAATAAGAAAACTCGAAATAAACTTTACGAATGTACTTCTTTTAAAATATTCAACCAAACATTAGAAATTTGAAATGAAATGTTGTCATTGCATACCTCGTTTTTTCTTAGACTTATTTCTATGGATTCACGTATAAGGGCTTTAAATGGGTTGGAATATTTAGAGATAATTTTTACATTGTCAAAATGAACTGCCTGGACACTGCCTTTAAATGCTAATCTAGATAACGCTGTAGATATTCTATTGAATTTTAAATCACTTTTATGTTCTTTAATTCTTTCAAACAGGCATCGTTTTGTCATTCCAATATATGAAGTTAAGACCAGTATTGAGTTGAATAGGGATTTCGTAAACACCAGGATGGAATAAAATTGGTAGAGGATCTTGCTTTCTGGTAATAGCTGCAAACAGATTATTTGAGGGGGAGGCAACAAGAAGAATTCTGAATCTATTGAAAATTCTCTTTAATCTTTCAAACATTGCTGGAATATAAGAAATTTTTCTATAAGTAGGACGAGTTAACTGAGTGCTTTGGGGATAACTATTGTACTTTTTTCTTATTATATTACTTGTTTTAAGAATGTTTGTAAAAGTATTAATTTGCGTATCTTTGTCAAACTTAAGTGAATTAGTAAAAAAAATATGTTATTAAAAGTTTGAAAGCATTTTCTACCTTTTTGTAGTAGTTTGTGAACTTTAAAATACAGTAGAGTCCCACTTACCTGAGTTTCTGCTTTAATCAATTTAACAGGATAAGAGAAACGAAATTGTTCCCCTCCAAACTCTCCCCAAATTTCTGTAGGGATACTGCAGTCGATGGGTGTAAGGTTTTTTTTTTTTTTTTTTTTTTTTTTTTTTTACCATGAGCAGTAGTGCAACTCAGTGATGGCTCATTTGCGGGGGGGGGGGGGGACTGTGGAATTAGCCAACTTTAATATAACTGGTGTAAAGCATATCTGTAGATTCTGATGTTGGAGTAAATTTCGAAAGCATTCACAAGTAAAATGATTTGCTCATTGTTGAGATTCCATTTAATTGTGATGAAACAAGATTAAATTTTTGTACGCTGCCTACTTCTGGCTAATAGAAAGCTACTCTATATATTTAAGTAATAGCAATTTTACAAAACAAACTTTTACAAAACCAGGTTAAATGTCTAGAAGGATAAGGAGTTAAAGAATACCTGAAACAGGTTACACTAAAGGACGTTATGTATTGAAATTCCTGAAGCCTATGAAGAAAGTGAGCGAACACACAACTCCACAGAAATTGAAGCAAAATGTAATGGCACCAGAGCAGCCAAACAATGAAAGTTAGCTGGCAATGAGTAATCTTTGGCCTAGCATAAGAACTTCAAATTTTTAAAACTTGCTGAAGAAGATATTTCTGAGTAGATGAATGTAAAAGAACTTAAAGAAATTACAGGTGACATGATTGGGGAAATTATTTAAAACCGCAAATAAAAACAGTGGCAATGAAAACTCCATCTGAAAAGAATGAAACCTTCCGAATTTCTAAGTTGCATTACAAAAATTGAGGCAAGTGGCTAAGCTACAATTTTGACACTAATGTAATGGCATAGCATTGCAGCAAAGAAATGTTCATGATCCAACAAATTAATCTAAGATTTCTTCAAATTAAAAATCATTCTGCATTTTTATAAGCCATTGGAATTGTAGATCACAAAGTCCAAGTAGTACCATAATTGATAAATTGTTCATAAATTAATGTTAAAATTTTTAGTTTATGTATTTGGTTTGAGTTTTTTGCTTATCTAGGGTTAGATTGGTCCATATGAACTCTGATAATCGTGTCACTACTGTATTTTATATTTACTCCTTTTTAGGATATGTAAATTTTTAAAATCATTTTTGCATATCTTTATATCTGTGCATATGATATATAATTTAAATCCACATTATAAATATTAACATCAGCCATACTAAATAAGCTGGAATCAAATAATATACACATTATAAGCAATATATTATCTTATTTGTTCATTTCACTAGTACAATTTTTAAAAGAATTTGTTTTCAAGGGTCTATTCAGACATTATCACATTTTATCTTATAATCATTAAATTTGTGAAATATTAAGTGTTCTACAGCAAAATTTGTGAAGGGTTCCGTTTTAAAATGAAAATTATGAAGACCCTTGTTTTAATGAAAAATAATCAGTGCGAGTATTACTTGTGCACAGGGAGTTCCATACAATAAATATATTAATTAGTAACCGTATTATTACAAAAAATCGCTGTTGAAAGAATAAAAACTTTGTAAAACTACGCAATGTAGGGTTAGGTATAGCTGTATATACTAAAAAAATCCCTGCTGGCTTGGCCTATAGGCGCAAGTAGATTTCGAAGCTAACCCTTACTGGCGCGGAGTAATTCTGTTTATAAACTGATGAAATAATGGACGGACACCGCAATTTATACAAAAAATTATTAGAAAATACGAACTTGCTTATTTTCGTGTACATTATAATAGGAAAATTTTAGTTAAATATTCTTGGTGCCGTTTGTCAGTTTTGGAATTAAAATTAGGTGTCCCTTTTTAAGGACACCGTGCCGAAAAGGGTTAAGTGATAATTTCAACAACAAAAGCTAAATCATGATTAGAGATAAACCCCACAAGTTTATCTGGCCACTTTTGAAGAGTTTTTGTTTAATTTTTATATAAGAGCTGGTTTTATCAGAATCATGTTAAGACGATATTAAAAAACTTTCTATGCTCAACAACTCGAAATTTTCTGTCATGTTTTCAGATTCATTTCTAAAAGAAAATATGTGAAACTTGCTGACGTGATTTTTCAAGAGATTTACAAGCAATCTGTGTTTTTATTTTTTGATCAATTAAAACTTGATTTATGAACACTTATTTTCTCAGTCGGACAATATTTTAGATTTCCAACACAACTGCTTCAAGAAATTCGGTTCAAAATGCCCCTTTTACATCATTTTTTTAAATACATTCTGCCTCTATCAAAAAATCGGCCATTACGGTACATTATATAATTTCTGAATAATAGAATCTACCAATTGGATGCATTTGAGAGCAAAAATGAATTTAAAAATGAGTCGGAAAATAAGCAGTTTGAATTTGAATACACCTTTTAATAGCTTTTATTACTTCTGCCAATTTAAACTTTCCATATTCCATAATTTAAGAGTAAAATGGATGTGACAGACAGAAGTGATATAATGTGTGTTTTTACTTGTTGTTATGTATGGTACCGTACAAAATTGTGAAGGGCCTTGTTTTAAAACGAAAAATTGTGTTGGGCCTTGTTTTAAAATGATGAGAAATTGTGAAGGGTCTTGTTTTAAAATGAAAAATTGTGAAGGGCCTTGTTTTAAAATGAAAAATTGTGAAGGGCCTTGTTTTAAAATGAAAAATTGTGAAGGGCCTTGTTTTAAAATGAAAAATTGTGAAGGGCCTTGTTTTAAAATGAAAAATTGTGAAGGGCCCTTTAAAGGACCCGCATTTCTCCTAAACAGACCCCTGTTTTTTTATTAGGAATTTTTAAAAGGATTTAGTTCTTTTACTTCTAAACATCTGTATAGATATCTGACAATAGCTTTTCATTGTTAACGAAAATATATTAATAGATCACCCGCTTGACATTGTCTGGGCTTCTAATAATACTTAAATATAAATGTTGATGGATTTTACATTCTTAAATTAAAATCCAAATAAAGGCTTGCAAGAAGCATTTTGTAAAGAATACTGTTGAATGCATAAAATCTGACATTTTTGAGTGAAGTCTAATGACTAATGCAGCCTGCTTAAAAATTAAGGTGCTTGAAACACTTCACCATTGGGTCATTTACTAAATAAGAACAATAGTTCTTATTGTCTAAACTCTGAAATGTTTATCAGTTTTAAATACAATCCTTTTTAAATAATGTGTAAAAGATTGTGTTGAAATACAGACATGTAGTTACATTTTTGCAATTTGTGCTATGTGCAGTTCAAAGTAATTTTTAGATTTATTGTATTTAAACTGCTTTACTTAGTGCCGTCAAACCTTGTTAGTATACTATTTTCGGTTCTTAAAAATGACTTGTTGAGTGAAGTTTATATTGCATTTCAATCTCTAGGAGGGAATGGCCACCACTTGAATTCAACACCGAATTTGTGGATCAAACAATCATGTTTAGAGGCAAAATCTTTATTTAATATTTACAGTGTTCTAGTAAGTTTACATTTTATAAATTAGTTTATTTGATCTGCAGATAAAACACAAATTACAGTACTTTTATTGAACCTTTTTCAGAAACCTTAAGAAATTCTGTGCAATTTACTTCCCAGACGTAGATAATGCGGTAGCTGTTGTCGCAAAAGTTTGGCTAACAGAGATATCTGGCACTAGCTACATGTGCAAGTGGCCAGAATCTCCATCACTTGATTTGTTGTAAAAATTCACCAGAGGTCAAAAAGAGCCAGAAACTAACTGGTCTTCATGTCCAGCGACTTTAATACACACATCAAGTAAGTAATTTATGTGTAATTATCATTGGACAAAAAAAGTCTTTTCCCTCCAATCTTTATTTGTATACTTTTTTCAAATTAATTTAACATAATTTTAAACTTAAGTTGGATTCCTCCTTTTGTGTAATTCTTAAATCTGTATGGTGATCATCTTTTATAACAATTCCCATATTAGTAAATATACGTTATTCTCAGAACAATGCATAATGAAACTTTACTTGTAAATGATACATTGAAATTATATTCTTCTTAAATGAATTCATTACTTTTAGTACAGTGTACTCACCCATGTCCATGATCCTAAAATCTGTATTGCAGATTTAAACAATTAAAGATATAAATGTAAAATTTACGACTTTTTAAAATTTTAGATCAATCTGTACTCATTTTTAACATATAATTCATGCTTTCTTATTAACCCTAGATCTACCGGGAATTTTATTCAAGTTTTAATAAAACGTTCTACACCAGAATTTTTATTTAAAACTATTTAACTTATTTATTTACCTTATTTTTGTCTGGTTTATATACTTAGTTTATTTTAAAGAAATTTCTGGTTTGAATGAATATTTTGTATGTACCTGTCGGGTCCAATGGACCCGTCTGGTAGACGGAGGGTTAAGGAAGTATAAATTTAAGTCTGAAAAAATTATAGATAACTATCACTAGTGATCGCCCAACACATTTATATATTAATCAAGCTTTTTTGTCTAAACATAGGTGGAGTTTACGGTTGCCATGTGGCAACTAAATTTTTTGCTTTGGTGAGTAACTTTCACCATGCGTGTTACGGGGATGTCCCTTTTCTACTGATCGGCATTGTTTGTCCTCATTTGCTTTTAAATATTTACTTGCAGAGATTGGTATCCTCACATTTGTTATTATTTATGTATTTATAGTGAATCTAATTTTCCTCTTATTTATTTAAAATCGTGCTACAATATCCTACATGCCATTTACTTAATTCTTTTTAGATGCAAGAAGCATACTTTTTATTCAAGTAAGAGTGGTAACTTCTTCCTCCCATCCCCCCCCCCCCTTAGTTATCTTGCATGATAATCGAGCATTATTTAAAATTAAACTTGTATTGCTAATTTTTTAATTTAAAATTAGTCATTAAAATTCTGACTTTTGGCTTGTCTTTGCATACCTGAATATGTTCATGATATACCCAGACTTATTGTATTAATGTTCTTATCAATTTGTTTTAATACAGAAAGATATTCTAGCGCAGTAAGTGCTATGAAAATTTTCCAGTCCAAGTGGAATTATTTTCCCCGGACACAGATGCTGAGTCTGTGTCGAATTTTCTTAGTCGAAAAAAAAGTTTCGCAACACCTAGTACCCCCATGGTACCTGGAACTTCCACGACTCCTGGGTCCTGATGACTCCTATCCTCATCTGCATCTGTGATTGATGTAAAGTGTCCCAACTGTAATGATTTGGAAAGTATTAACTTTTTTATATTGTACAATATTTTATTTCTGAGAAAAATGTTAAATCATTTTTAGTAACTTTTTATTATTTTTTTCCTTAGAAAGATTAATAACAATAGAAGAAGAAATTATATCATTAAGGAAGCTATTAATTGATGTAAAGGTGTCGTCATCCCAAACTTCTCAAATTGTGGGAAAAATTGAGCAGATTAACATACTTCAAAGGCTTGACAATTTCCAGCGGCTTTGAGACGCAAGAGGAATTAGCAGCATTCAACAGCAGTCTAAAGGACGACCACACTTTTCAAAAATGGTAATTTTGAGTACCAGTGTACCTTTTACTATAAAAAAGTCCTTCCGGCCAGTGCCGGGACGAAGAGGTAGCTTTCATGTTCCTTATTTTTAAAAAGCCAGCTTATATTATTCAAACACACACATCTCGATTTAGTGGAAACTAGGGTGTAGAAAAAATCATGATTTTTTTTGTTTTTTATTTTTTTTAATCAAAGAAATTGGATTTTTTTATTCGGATTTTTATAATGCAAATTAGTAGTTTCATTAGTTAGTGTCATACAATAAGGTTATATACATTAATATTGTAATAATTATGTAAAACTTTATTAAATACTAGTAATATTTAACGTTTATTAAAATTATTCACTGCATTTAATATTAAATAGTTGACACTACTTCAAATTAATAATTATTAAACAATTAACTCTCTAATTAGGAAGATATATATTGTTAAGCTTTAATTATTAAAATGATAATGTAGTATTCATTTTAGAAAGGAAAAGGGGCAGGATGCTAGTTCCCCCGAAAAAAGGGCATTATTTTGTGAGCAAATATATTAGTAATGATATAAGAAAAAGAATCTTTTATGATAAAGTTCCCTTATTTAATAATTTAATGAATCACAAATTGAAAAATACAATGAAATAACATGTTTTAATTTTAGTAATATCCTGTTTTTCCTAAAGAAATAAGAAATAAAGTTCTATTATTTTTGCAAGATTTTGGGCACATGAATCTAGAAATACTGTTGAATGGGGAAGTTTTTTACAAGAAATCTCTGGCTACAAGTGAATTCAACATTTTAAGGCACGGTGCATTTTGTGCAGTAATCCCAGAATTAATAAAAACTGCAAATAAGTAATTTCATTAGTTAGTAGCAAAAATAACAAAACTAACAAATTATTTGCAGCTCGTTTTGAATTTGTACTTAAAAAATTACTGTTAATCACCAAAACCTAAACTTCGCACATGTATGTGTAATGCTAACCAAAAAAAATATGAAAATGAGTTAAACCTATTCATACATACATATAGAATAAATATAAGGATATCCAGTTATATCTAAAATCCTCAAAATATTCAAATAACATTATTACCTCTCAATGGGGGATTATTAGCATTCAAAGTTTTGCTGCCTTTTCAATATCTAATTATTTTTTTTATTTATTATATATGAGTTACAAAATAAACTATTCAACCTATACCGAAGAAGCTCTTGCTGTGTTAAACATTTTTATACCAATTAGTTGATTTTTTTTTCTTATGCATTCATTTACAATTTAGTTGTTGAGCAGATGTCACTCTTTCATTCTTCTTTAACTCGAGATTGCTATTAATTTATTATTGCAAAAGTAGAACGAGAAACTAAGACACTGGCTATTTATTCTTTTACTTGTAGATATTTATTGCACTTGCTACATTTATTTTACGTAAAATAATGCATAAATTGATTTCCTAAAGGAAATTATGACATTATATTAGATTTAAATATCATTTTTAAATGAAACTTTGATGTTGGATAAAAACAATGCTCTTCACAAACTTAACTGTTTTTTACAATACTCAGGAATTAAGCTTGGAAACAATTATTCAAAGCTCTTTTTTTGTTTATTCATAAGTCAAAATACCTGTAGAAACTTTCCAATTATGTTCATCTTAGATTTTAATAATTTTTTTGACATTTTACATTTAGAAAATTTTTTGTTTTAATCACTGATTTTTTAAAAAATCGGTTGATTAAAATCACGATTTAATCGCTGATTTAAACCAACTGATTAAAATAGTTTACACCCTAGTGGAAACCGATTATAGAAGATTTAGGGGAGACCGGGGGAATGGCGACACCTTAAGGGAATTTAAATTTTTTCACCTCGAAAAAATGTTTATTTTTTAATAGTAAAAATTCTAAAGCTGAATCATTATCTTTAGTATCTGTATAAAGTTAACCGTAATCATAACTGTAAAGTAAGCATACATAAAAAAATATTTTTTAAACCTCTGCACAGTGGCGGGATTACCCAGGACACTGGGGTTATTCCGCTACTGTACCGGGGTAATGCCGCCACTCTTTAATGACCTAATACATGCATCAAATGGATACTAGGAAACACACAACCTACTGAAAATAGTTAGAAAGCAATGTAATTGAGCAGAATAATGGTTAAGCTTACAATTTATTTCATATTTCAAAAGTCACCCTGCTGAATCGGCTCCACCACATTAAAATGAGGCTATTTCTCACCCGATTTGCATGGCGGTGGCATTACCCCGAGAGGACAATATGGCGGAAATCACCAAGCAAAGCCGAAAGAAGAACGGAACTTGTTCAACACATTGCATCAAAATGTCGGCGAATGCATGTAGATTACGGGTCATATTATCTTAAATACCTAATGTTACAATAAAAGGTGCTTATCTCTACTCATTTGAAGCTCCAAAATAATAAGCAATTAGATGGAAACTACATTTTTCACTAGAACAAACGAACGACGTACAGCAAAGTCACTCTCACTTTAGGCACTGTTTATATTGTTGGCCGCTATAGTGCAGGTACATTCACTATCTCAAACTGCCCTTAGTTTTTAAACTAGGTGGGGTGGCATAACCCGGGTTGGCGGCATTCCCCCGGTCTCCCCTAATACTATTTTTTATCAATACTAAATATAAATGAGAATTTTGTGAATTTAGTCACCTTTATCCAAGCTGGTTTTATTTAAAGTAACTTATATTTGGTTGCCAAATTCGGCGATATCCTGAAGTGCCTGGCATTTATGACAACTTGGTGGGGGAGGTTAACTAGTGAACTTGGTCGAGACCTTAGTAATTCTGTGCACATGCTCACTCACATCAGAATCGGTTGATATATATGAGTGTTGTAGCAGGCAAAAAATCATTTTTCAAATTGTCACCCACATTAGAAATTCAAAGAGCTATAAATCAGCCATTATTTAAGATAAAGAAAAAACAAAAAATGCTCCGGAATCTCTGTATTAAGGTCAAACACAGAAAAATATATTCATTTTTAAATTTTTTGCACCACATTCTAAATTAAAAAAAAAAAAAACTTTCTGCAACAGTGTTGCCTTCTTTCTGACATATACATATAAATATGTTCATTTTTCTATACATAAGAGATAAAATCTATTTTAAGTATGCATGGGTGCAAGATCTCAGGACGGATTTCAGCCCTGGGGAGATTGACTGATAGGAAATTCTACTCCATATACTTAAATGATAGTGATTTTACTAGCAAAAACTTTTAATCACTTTTATCCTAACAAATTTTTAACCATAATACAAAACAGAAGTAGTTTAGCCTATTTTCATTTTGTTATACCTAATACTCTAAAAAAATTTCATTCTTGGCTTGGTTTTGCTTTTTTGATCCATGTAGGTATGTTAACTGTATTTCCTAGAGTTTTCCCTGTGCAGTTTCAGGAGGGTGTTGCATCCCACCAATAGCACTTTTCTTGCACCTCATCCCAAAAAATTCCATCATTCTTGCATCTCGGTAAAAAATAGCGTTTTTTTCCTCCTTGAATTAAAAAAAAAAATTGCTTGCATAGTAAAAGCTGCCTGAATGTTGTCTTGAAAGGTTTTAAAATTCAAAAAAGTGTCTTTAAGAATCTGAAAAGTGGTCTTAAGGATCCAAAATATGCCCTTTAGAATTTTAAAAATGTCTTCTCACTGGCAGCAGCCTGCCCTTTTTTATTTTTTAACCTAGGGGAAACTGGTTTTTCCATACTTATTTTCATTTGAGTTAAGTTGTGGGCCATGTTTTGTTTAATGAAAATTTAAAATGTTTCTTTCAGGTTACTGAATTTTTTTTTTGTCTTGTTCAGTTAGTTATAAGTTTGCTTAATATAATTTTTTATGTAAAACAGTTTTTTCCTTAACCCGGGAGAACTCGCTAGTGAGAATGCCCAGTTGCTTTTCTTTTACTTTACATTCATATAATAACTTTTTTTGGTTGGCTTAGTACTTTTATTCACAAAATTGGTAAAATAATTGTAAAACATTTTGAAATTTTAATTAAAATGAAAAATGATTTAAGTAAGAGTCTTTAAAAAGTACGACTGTGAGAGAAAATCTCATGCAGCGAGTTCTCCCGGGTTGAAGAGTGCATCAAATATAAACCAAAATTTGAAAATAAAATAAAAATTAATAAATTTGCAGAACTGATGTGAATGAAGGAGTAAAAACAATTTTTATAAGAATGCAGTGCTGGTAACATAAATCGCCACCAGGGTAACAAGGGTGCTTAATTTTTAATTTGGAATGCAATTTAATTACAACTATTGGAATTTAAACTTAAAATATTTACACTAGTTTGTATCTGAATAAGCAAAAACTTTCTTCTGGTCTTTAGAATAAATTGGTGTTTGATCTAGAAAAGACAGGAATTTGTAAAAAAGATCACAGAATTCTCAAGAAGTGCACTCTTGTACCTTTTTAGAAAAAATCATGAACTGTTTTGTATAGGGATTTACTTTTTTCAGTAGAATTTTGCGATAATCCCACTGACTTACAAATATAGTGACTTTCTTTCCAATGATTGTCTAATTTTGTAACTTATTTTTTCGTAATAGGCTGGTAAATTTCTTGATTGTTTTCTCATGTCCTATTGACAAATTTCTTTACAGTTCTTCGCGACTAAATGGTGAAATTTACAGTTTATTTCCTGTGATCAGTGGATGTATTTTTTGAGATTTTCCCTCCGGTGATTTGTAAAAAGAAATGAATTATAAGGGCATGTCAAAAATGGAAGTAAGGGCCACAGAGTGCATACAATAGACTCAACATGCATAAAGTAGTTTAAAAGGGCCACCGGGCACTGTGCCCTACCATACTGTCCAAGAGTCGACACTATAAATGTACCAATTTTTTTTTTTCAGATTCTCCTTTTGGTGGCAAAGATGTACCTAGTGCAACTGGAAAGATGTCAATGCTAATGAGCAATGTATTAGCAATTAACTACAATTGGGTAGGAACCCAAATAGAGAGGTCATCACTAATACAAGCAAGTCATTGAGCTTGTTGCAGGTTTGTATATGTACCTGAAACTTCTTGAAATAAGTATTAATTTTTAAAAACTGAATTCTAAAAGTTTGGTTTAAAACACATTAAGAAATGCATTAGAACTGGTTTAGCAGCTTTTTAATTTTATTGTGCAACTTCGGAAAGTTGAGGTGGAAGTCTCCAGAATTTTTTAAGTAACTAGTATCTTAATTTCGGTATACAGTTTTAATGTCTGTATAAGATAGAATTTAGAGACAAATACGAAACACTATTTTTTTCTTATCTTAATTTTTTAATGCCTTGATTATATCTGGACTTAAATAATTGTATCCTGGCAGGTGCAATGTTATGACGGATCACATTGTTAAATAGTCTTCAATTCAGAGTAAAAATTAAATTCTACACAAAATCTGAAAATAGCGAAGTAGTGACTACTTTTAAAAAGCAGTTTGTAGTTCCCCCCCCCCCAAAAAAAAAAAAAAAAAAATCTGACCTGAATTACAGCAACCTTGGAATATGACTAATAAATCTCTTCAAATGTCAACTTTCACCCTGATTAGGTTCCCTTCCCTTTTAATCAAAGTTGGACTTAAAAGGATTTTGTGATAATTGCTGAAGGGAACATTACATAACTGTTTCTCTCTTTTTAGAGAACTGCCTTTGATAGTTTGTAATTATTACAAAATATTAATATAAAAATAAAAGCAATTTCTGTTATAGTCCTAAGAGCAGGTTTTTGGGAGGATGCAAGTTTGAAAATTCAGTCAGTGTTGTTATTGATTGTTAGAGAAGGCTTGCAGTAATAATTTTGAATGATTAAATATTTAACTCTCAGCGTACCTAGCATACATTATCACTAGACTGAAATTTTCTCAATTTCAATTCCTAAATACTGAATGGTACAGAATATTTTGACAACTTGTCTTTAAGTATAAGTGAAATTAATTTAAATTTTCTTGTTAAATAATGGTGACCCAATCATATTCAAAATTTAATTAACAGACTTACTTTCATTCTGTAATATGCAAGGGGGTTAAATATGCTGCCCACTGTATTACATGCATGAGTACTTTTTACATCCATTTAAAATAAAAAAAAATTTCTTCTGAAATAAACTTTTTAAAATCCTATCCTACCAAAATTGTAATTTATATTGCTCATTCATTTGCAGATGAATAATATGTTGGATTCCTCTTATTTTCTAGGTTCAGTAAGACAGAACAAGCTGTATGCAAATACTCCTATTAATGTTATAGATAAAGAGATAGCCAAATGGCTGAGATATGCATCCGATCGCGAATTTGGATCGAGAACAAAGAGAGAGATTTGTGCCATTAATATTAATTCTGTAGATAATGAAAAAACTAATAAAATAGATTAAATGTGTATTTTTTTAAATTTTTTTTCTTTTGTAGTTATAAAGTTTTTTTTTCCCTCAAATGTATATTGATGCATTCATTACAGAGGACAAAGTCAGACCAATGGAGGTGTTTACAAGAAATTTTAGTTGAAATAAATGTAAGTGCATTTTAAAAAGAAAAAAATCTTTAAATATAAATAAACTCTTTTAAATTTTCTGCCTCCTTCCAAAAAAAATTAACGTTGTTAGTAAAATGTTTCTCTGAAATGATTTTCAGTTTCATTTGTTAAAAGAGATTCATTTGCTGAAAGTTGTTCTCAAATCCAAAAGAGCGACTTTCTGACACATGTATTCATTTGTGCTCAGATATGCATGGAATTGGCAAGTGTTTTTACTCATACCATGTAATTGTATGGCTTTTTTCGTTTTTTGATAAAAGCAGATATTTCAGAAAACTGAGTTTTGAACTAAATTCCTGAAGCATCACTGTAAGAAAGGTAAAAAGCTTGCCATCATGTGATACATCATGCACTCTAATGACTTGATAAGTAATTTATGTATCAAAATATAGAAATTACTTAGATTCGAAATCTCTTGTCGGATTTTCGAGAAGAGCTCATTTTTCCAAAATTCTGTGTAGTCTGTCCCCCCCACACCCCAAGTTTAGAGTGGTTATTTTTCTTTAAAACAAAGTTTTCTTATCTGATTTTTACTAAAGAAGGAAAAGGAAAAATACTGAAGTTTGTTTCCAGCTACCTAAAATAAAAATTAAGAAAAAAAAATTAATTGCAAGAAGTAAAGATTGCACCTAACACAATCGTGTATTTTTTTCTGTTAGTACTCATACTAGGACTAAAGAAAGATATGTTTTAGGTTGCTGTGCCATATTTTTTAATTTTTGTTTGCAAACTCATCAAATTGCCAAATATCCTTGTTCAAAAACTTTGTAATCAAATATGTTAACTTGATAAGCAATCTATCAAACTGGGAAAACTCTTTGGTTCCAGATTGCTTTAATAGTGCCTTTACTTATAAAAAAAAAATGTGCCAAAGTTTCTGTTGATCAGGAAATTTGAGAATCACATCAATTACCAATGTAACTAATTTTAAAAATAATGAAAAAAAAAATCTTAAAGTTTCAACTGTTTTCAATAAACAAATTATTGCACTGGTATTAATATAAATATCTGCAAATCTTCCGTTCTTTTCAAAAAAATTCTGAGTAAATTTCAACTGCATTTTATTACAATTTTTTTATAATAGTTTAATGTTACTGGAAATTGTCTGGTTACATTAAAAATTGCAATAAAAATAAATGCAATTTTGCATGTGAATTTTAGTGGCATATAATGTCACTTCCCTGGGCTTTGCTTTGAAAAAAAAATTTTTTTTCAACGATCTTGTTTTTTGCATGTTTTTATATACATGTAAAAACTATAATCAGAATCTTGTGGATTAGAAACATACGTGCAAGACCTTCAGTCTTGGAGAGATTTTCGACTGATACAGGGTTTCTAGTAACATAAAAGTCAGTAGTCATTTCAACGTAGTTGGGGAGTAGGGGTAGGGGAAATGGCACAAAATTCATTAAATGGTCTTGGGATCGGGAAAAAGTAAGAATTGAAAAAAAAAATCATTCGAAGCGCAATTGCAAAAAAATCCCCAATTTTGTTAAATGGTTGCAGAAATACACGAGTTTCATTGTATGGGTCATGAAATTTTTTGGGGATTTTGGTCAAGGAAATTACCAGATGGGCTTTGCTGAGAACACTGCAATAGTAAATTATATTTTATTTGTACAAACAGTAACATATAACAGGATTCCCAGCGTCATGGAATTTCAAAGTTGTCAGGGAAATTTCAAAATACATAGGAAAAGTCAGGGAATTTACAAATATTTTCTAAAAAGTTTTGGAAAAAAAGAAAAAATAGCATAAAATTCACCAAATAACCTCGTAAAAAAATCGCTAATTTTGAGTGGATTTCAAAAATAAGTAGCAAATTTCGTTATATGCCCGTTAGGTTAGGGAATTTTTTTAGATTTGGTCAGGGAATTTGCAAGCCATGTTTTGCTGGGAACCCTGTATAAGCAAAAGCTTTTTGTAACTCTTATTATAAAAGATCTAAATTTAGGCATAATGCAAGAAAATGGTATTTTGTAGCCCCCCCCCCCCCTAACAATGGACTTTATCTAATGTTCGGATAAATTCTTGTCGTAATGGAGTTGCTTACATTTAAATTTGTGTATTAATTCCTGTGAGATTTTTCAAACATATATTTGTATATATGCAGTATGTAAGTACTATAAATGATGGAAGTACTATAAATGATGACCGAATTACGAAATTTTATTTTCAAAAGAATTGCATCTAACCAGTGATATATGAAAATAAAGAACATTCAAAGATTCTTTTTTTTTCAGTTACTAATGTTCAATGTACAAACCTTTCATAACATGACAAATGCATAATCTGAAAGTTCGTTCCACACCTTTGGCAGTTAATTACATTAAGGTTCATAACGTAGCCCTGAAGCACCGTAAAATAAACACTGTGCATAATGATAATAAACTTACAAATGGAAACACACTCAAAAGGTAAGAGGATGTTGTATTAATTTTGAAATTCAAAACATTAAATATGTTTTCTGAAGAGCTTTAAATTGGATTTCCAAAAAATTCAAGTACTCCAAACCTCCACAAACGTTTTTTGCATTGGTTAGCCGCGATCGATCCTGTACAAAGACTTTGGTTGTGTACATTTTTTTTTTTTTAATAGGATGCTTTTTTTTTCGGAACCGGTTTCGAAAGTGGAAGTATTCTCATTAAAAAGAAAAAAAGTGGCATAGAAAATCGAAAGGGTAAAAAACGGCCTTCGTACAGATCAACCTCCGCTACCTCAGTGCAAAATAATACAAGCGAGCTATCTTAAATTTTTTCCATAGGATTAACATGGAGCATGTGTTTTCACCTTACTGAAGTAGCCCCTTAAGTTGTAGGTTCTGAATTTAATTTTATGTCATTTATTTAAAAAAAGAAAAATGGCAATTTTTTAAATGAAATCAGTTTTCTAGATATAAATTGGCTAATTTATGAATTTTAAAGACTGTTTCTTTGCACAGAACAAAATCTCAATTTACAAATAATGTAGCTCCTCTGTGAAGTGGAAGTATAAATTTGATTTTGAGACATTTATATTGAAAAATATTTTTTTTAATTCAAATTAGTGGGTCTTTTAAAATTTGGCAAGTTTCGACAATTTTCAAAACTTCTCTAGTTTTATTGACCAGAAGATCAAAATGTCGCAAAGAAAGTTTTAAATGAATAAAGAAATTGATATAAAAATTAATGATGAAGAATTTGAAAAAAAATTGTGCTTTCTAAATAAAACACAGACACAGAGAGTATATATTAAGTTAAATAATTGAAGTTAATTACTACTTCCATAAATTGAAAGTGTGAGTGCAAAAGGAATAATAACATAGCTGACGTACATGTACACAAGTACGTAATTTTGGAGAAATGTTCATTTAATTGTAGTTCTAGTTGGTGAGAGTTTATCCTATACATTTCAAAGAAAAATACAGATTGATTTATTAGTTATCAAACTATCTTATTTCCTTATCGTTTTTCCACTCGCACATTCAGTGCAACATTTAACTGTGAACAGAAATTCTTCAATCCTTTTAACTTTACACAATGAAACTTTATTTCGCCATAAAATCGGTTTAGAGAAAGTAACGAAGCATTTTAAGAATCTGAAACTTAATCCTGTTAAAAATCTGCTAAAAAGTTTATGTATAGAACTAGGATAGATTATTTTCATTTTATATGACAGAGGAGAATGTACGCTGTAAATAAATTTGTTATAAGCTATGAATTTATTTTGTTTTCTATACTACATACCATCTAAATCGAAAATATTCAAAAACATGCGTATAAATGTTTAGATTGGCACGCTATTGATCATATAGACCAGATCAGTTTCAACCACGTGATTACCAGAACTCCTTTTTATCCAACCAATCACAATCTAACAAATTTGAGGGGCAAACAAAACGCCCAATGGTTGCTAGGGTGTGACGTCAGTTGAAACTGATCTGTACGAAATATTGTGTCGTTTTGTTTGCTTTTGTGTGCCAATGAAATTGGAATTCATGCGTATTTGTATCGAAAACGTATCGATTAAATGTGTCGATTTCTGGCAGCAAATTGATAACCCGTTATCATATCGCTAAAGATATAAGAGAAAAGGACAGAATCGGCACAGTTATGTTACGATTGACTGTTATCAAAATACTACCCCTTGCGTTTGTCGGAAGGTATTTTTCTTTTATCAGTCTGTCAGTTCTGTGCTTGCTGGGTAGCTGGTGTTGTTTTTCAGAAAGTATGTAATTGAAGCTGTTTTTCCATTTTTTTTTTGCAAACGCAATAGGGCTTTCAGAAAATAATGCAAAGTGGACGTTTTGAACCGAATTTCCGCGCGAAGGAAGAAAGAGACTCAAGAGCGGGCGAAAAACGTGTTTGTCACGGAATTAAAATTCCTTATAATTCAATAGGTAATTGATTGATCAAAAAATGGAAAACACAGTTCAATTCCAAATGGCCTCCATGGCCAGGCTTTCCAATTTTATACCTTTCCGTTAAAAAATGAATTTGTAAATGTATCAAAACGTTTTGCGCTTCTTGAGCAGAGCAGTTAAGAACAGACTTAAGGAAAATATTCTCTAGAAAAATCCGAAAGTAGATAATATTGCCTGGAGCTTAATACTTCGATGTCAAAAAGTTTAAAATCAACAAAGTGGAAGCCATTTTTCAAAAAGGTCTATTTCTGACCCATTTTTTCGCGCTTTGGCGTTCTTTTAAAAATATTTATTTTTTTACAAAAACTGCTTAAAGTGGCCTGTAAAGTTTTTGTTTGTTGTTGCACAGGTGGTTCATTTTGCTAAGTTTCAATACGGACTCTAAGGCAAAAATCAATTGTTAATTATTTTAAGAAAGAGGCAAGGAACTGCTGAGATAATAAAAGGCAGAAATTTTCTGAAGGTCTTTATTGTGCACCGGGATCGTTTCCACCACCGCCGAGAATTACACGGCCAATGTTGGAGAAGGGAGCGAAGAGTTACATTTGATTTATTCACATCATGCGAGTTCAGAAGCTAGTCTCGCTCAAAAAATACACTTTCTCGAAATCTGGAGTGTTGGCAAGCTTACATACACAATTTCGCCAAATATATACACTATATGGCGAGATTAAAGAGAGGAAGACATGTGGTCAAAGTACAATAATTGAAATTGAATGGGGAATGTAAAAGAGTAATAAGAAATATTTAACGCCAATGGCTGTGTTGGAATTTTAGCTCATAAACCGCGAAAGGCATTCTATAGGGGTTGCTAAAGTTCTCATGGGATTGAAGCGGCCGAAAGAGCACGTTAAAAAAACAAAAACAAAATAAAGACAGGGTTAATAACTGTAATGACACATCTATCTAACATCTGGACCAACGGCTAAAAATGTAGAAGTAATATGTCTGACTAATTTCTGCATATCATCAAACTAACAGAAGGATGAAAATTAGAATCCAGTTATTAGGCGAGAAAAGGAAATGATTTCTTTTCTTTTAACTGCAGTGCGCTGCGGTTAAAATATTAAAGAGCCTGAGAATTGAATGCTTAATTTATGAAGGGAAAAGAGCGCTAAAAACAGATTGAATCCGAATGCAGACAGACAATTAAATTTAAGAATTTTAAAAAAATGCAATTTCAAAGGGGGGAAAGAGGAAAGGTCCCAATATTAATATGTGAAGGTAGGCGCCTTCACATGGCCTAAGCTCCAATAAATTATAATACCTTTAATTAAAAAAAAAAATAGCAAGATCGCTTTAATAGTGTTTGCGTTTAAATCCCGCCCAGTTTGGAAAATTCGTTCATTTTGCGTAAAATGCATTTATAGTTCTTCAAAAGCCTACGGACGCGTTACGCTAAAGCATTAAATAACAACGAAAGAACTTTGAATTTAGCCAAATCGTTTTACAAGGATAATCTAAACACTATAAAGAATAGAAAAATGAAAAAAAAAATTTTTTTTCAACTTAAAACCAGCAAATTCCCCTTTAAGAATATATCATATTGATTTGAGTTTTCGAAAAGAATTATTTTAAAGTTCAATATAAAAGAAAATAAATAAGGTCATTTCTACGACTTAACGACCTTCAAAAAGTACTTTAATGTTTAGAAGAGATATTTACTAACATAATGGAAAATCGATGTCAAACATTTATTTCTGAGAAGCACATTAGAATTATAGTAAAATAACTAGTCAAGGAAACTTAGTGAGAAAATAAAATGAAATATAAAAATGTTTAATGTTTTAGCTCGAAACGCGTGAGTGAATGTCCTAGTGAGCCCTTCCTTAACTTCCATTCCGACGGGATACTACAGATCGCGAGAGTCGTTTGCAATCAAATTCACTTAACACTAGAACGTCCGGAAGTTTTACCCAATCTTAAAAAAGACATTTTAACACCAGAATTTTTATTTAAAACAATTTTACTTGTTTATTCAACCGAGTTTTCTCTAGTTACAATTTAATTATTTTTAGGAAAAACATCCTGGTTCGAATCGACATTTTGTCCTCTACTCGATGTCGAATTGACACCAGCTCGTCGTTCTAGTGTTAAGGAAAAAGTAGATACTTTTGTCTGGGAAAATCCGAAATTGGATAATATTGTCTGAAGCTTCAAGCACTTTGATGTCAAAAAGTTTAAAATCAACAAAGTGGAAGCTACTTCACAAAAGGCCTATTTCTCACCACTTTTTTTTTGCACATCGGTGTTCTTTAAAAAAATATTTATTTTTTTATAAAAATGGCTGAAAGTGGCCCAAGGTCTAATAAATTATAATACCTTTAATTTCAAACAAATAGCAAGATCACTTTAATAGTATTTGCGTTTAAATCCCGCCCAGTTTAAAAAAAGTCATTTTGCGTAAAATGCGTTTATAGTGCTTCAAAAGTCTACGGATGCGTTGTGCTAAACCAGTAAATAATTACGAAAGAACTTTGAATTTGGCGAAATCGTTTTACAGGTACAGACTATAAATAATAGAGGAATGAAAAAAAATGTTTTTCAACTTAAAACAAGCAAATCCCTCTTCAAGAATATCGAATATCAATTTGAGTTTTCAAAAACAATTATTTTAAAGTTCAATATAAAAGAAAATAAATAAGGTCATTTCTGCGAATTAACGACCTTCAAAAGTACTTTAATGATTAGAAGAGATATTTGCTAACAAAATGGAAAATCGATGTCAAACATTTATTACTGGAAAACACATTAGAATTACGGTATACTAACAAGCAAGGGAAACTAGTGATAAAATAAAATTACATATCAAAATGTTTAACAAATGTGTTAAACAACAAAAAAAAATAGGAATAAAGATTTTATCTCCGGGATTTTTGCATGTTATTTATTATCATTTAAAGAACATGAGTATGGCACGAAACGCGTGGGATGAAGTGCACAACGCGTGAAGTGCGCGTTGTGCACTTCAATTCGGTCGGGACCCAATAGATTTGCGGAGTCGTTTACAATCAATTTTTCTTAATTTGTGGAAAATTCATTGTATAATAAATATTATCTGGTAATAAATATTGTCTGAATTATAAAAATTAAGTCTGGATAAAAATAATCTTGGTATTAAATACAGTCTGGAAAGTTCCGAAAGTAAATAATATTGTCTGTAGCTTCAAGCAATTTGAAGTGAAAAAATTGAAAATGAACAAAGTGGAAGGATGAGGATAAAAGATTAATAAAGGATAATTTATTTTGCCTTTGCAACTTTTCATGTTCCTTGGCGTTGAAGGATTGTGGAGGGAGGGGGGGGGGGTCAATTCGGAAATATTTTTATATTTCTATTGTAAGAACATTATATTTGTGCATTTCCTAATTCTACAAAATGTTAAAAAAATATTTTAAATAAAAGATTTGATCCGAGTTATAAATATTGCACAAAATCCCTATAAATTCAAATTTAAATTATTAATTTTAAAAAAGTAATAATTTAAGGAAAAATTAGATAATATTGTCTGGAGCTTCAAACATTTTGAAGTAAAAAAATTGAAAATGAACAAAGTGGAAGTCATTTGATAAAAAGGTCTATTTCTGACTCCTTGTTTTCGCACTTTGGCGTTCTTCTAAAAATATTTTTTTAATAAAAATGGCTGGAAGTGGTCCAAGTTCCAATAAATTATAGCACCGTTAATTTAAAAAAATAGCAAGATCGCTTGAATAGTTTTGCGTTATGATCTTGCCCAGTTTTATTAAGTCATTTTGCGTAAAACTCGTTAATAATGCTCTAAAACAGTGTAAGTGTACGGACGCGTTATCTAAAAGCACTAAATAACTACGAAAGAACTTCAAATTCTGCTAAATCATTTTACCGGGATAATTTACAGCATATAGGGAATAGAAAAATTAACCAAAAAAAAATTTTTTTTCAGCCTAAAAGAAGCAAATTCCCCTTTAAGAATATTGAATATCAATTTGAGTTTTTTCGAAAAGAATTATTTTAATGTTCAATATAAAAGAAAATAAATAAGGCCATTTCTGCGAATTAAAGACCTTCAAAAAATACTTTAATGTTTAGAAGAGATATTTACTAATAAAATGGAAAATCGATGTCAAACATTTATTTCTTGAAAACACATTAGAATTACGGCAAATTAACAAGCAAAGGAAACTCAATAGTGACAAAATAATATTACATATCATAATGTTTAACAAATGTGTTTTTAAACAATTTTTTCTCAAATGGGAATAAATGATTTTATCTCCGGGATTTTTGCATGTTATTTATTATTTAAAGAACATGAATATGGCTCGAAACGCGTGGGTGGATGTCCTAGATTCCGCTTCGTGCATTTCCATTCCGGCGGGATCCGATAGATTGCCGGAGCCGTTTACAATCAATTTTCTTTAAGGAAAAAGTAAATAATATTGCCTGGAAGAATCCGCAAGTAAGCTAGAAGTAGCTAGGAGTCGTTCGGTAGCTTCATCGCCCCGAGCCCTCCCTTCCCGGTTTTCGGTGTTTTTAATTTGTGTAATTTCCCTTTTAAATTTGTCCGGCTTCAATCTCGCTTTTGCTAGAGAGTCTCTTACTCGGGACGTGGCTGGGGACCTATGAAACTTGCATCCGCAAAAGAGTCGGAATAAGTGGAAGAATAAAGGGCTGCGGACGAATAGGGGCCGCTCGCCGCGGCGGTTGACCCCCCCGTCTACCCCCAACCACCGACCGAGACTAATAATGGGCTAGAAGCAGCTAGGAGTCGTTCGGTTAGCTTCATCGCCCCGAGCCCTCCCTTCCCGGTTTTCGGTGTCTTTAATTTGTGCAATTTCCTTTTTAAATTTGTCCGGTTTCAATTTTCGATTTTTTTTTCTCCAACGTTGCTTTCGCTAGAGAGTCTTTCACTCGGAACGTGGCTGGGGACCTGGGAATCTAGCTTCCGCAAAAGAGTCGGACTAGAGTAGGAGAATAAAGGGCTGCGGACGAAGAGGGGCCGCTCGCCTAATATTGTGTGGGAGCTTCAAGCACTTTGAAGTGAAAAAATTGAAAATGAACACTGCAAATAGAGGCGTCTTAAATTCAGACACATATGTGACTGAAAAAGAAATTTAGACACTTAAGTGTCTGAATCTGAAATTTCAGACATCATAAGTGTCTGAATTTAAGACCCTTAAGTGTCTTACTGTGATCATGGTATAAATGAACTGAGAAAAATGTCTGAATAATGATCATGTGTCTGAATTTAAGACATGTAGAAATTCAGACACTTATATGTCTGAGTGTAATACAATTGTATCATATGTATGATGAAACGACGATTGTATATGAGGACCCTGCGGCCAAAGGATATAAGTGAAAAAATTTAGATTTGGAATAAATTGAATTTAACGATTAACATCAATAGTAAGTGACTGACTTAAAATATGAAGCTGTTGCTAATTTCATAGCGGTCTTTCAATTCTTATTTCAATAACTGTGGAAGGAAAGTGAAGTACAATATATTTTTTTAAATTTTAAGTACAGATTAAAGAGGTTAAGTAGTTTATAGAGCTTAAGTAGTTGACCTACAGAATGCAACACATAATTAGGAAATCTCTTATATTTTGCGTTTTAGTTTAGCAAACAAGGCAGGGGACTTCAGGCACATATGTCCAATGTTTCCCCTCCCTTTATTTTTCTTCTGAGAGCAATCATAAAAGAAATAGCCTTATTTCCAGATAGCCTGTATACTGATCTCAGTTTTTTCAATTTTGTCACTTATAGCCTTTCGCTTCTGGTGTCCTCATATGCATATGGAACGCAATATATCTGGCAGCACCGTCAGAAAACGTTTTCGAATGGATGAAATGCTTTGCCATCCACTAAATTTGGTATTAGTGTGTAAAATAAGCAACTTAATTTGACCATGGGACGTCTGCCAAAATTGTAAATGCCCGTTTACTAACTTTCGAACTAAATTATTTTTAGTGTAAAAGTACAAGCTAAAGAAACTTTTCCCAAAATATAAATTTCTCAAAAACTACTTCCACTCATAGGTATGCTCATGGCTCACTCATAGGCCGTTCCCTAAATACAAAGAGATATGATTGCTCTTAGAAAAAAATGTAGAAAGGGGAGAGGATGGACAGATGTGTCTGGAGTCCCCTACCTAGTTTGCCTAACTAAAACGCAAAATATAAATATGAAATAAGCTAAACCAAGAATCTTTTGTGAGAACACCTTGTACAAGATAGTTTTTATATAAAAGGAATATAAAAAAATTAACAAGTAAGAAGTATTAAATATTAAATAGATATATAAAAATAAATTTCTAACAATATTTTTCAAAATGCAGAACATTTCTTTCCCTCTAGTGGAAAGTTTTGCCCTTCTGAACACCCCTTATCTAAGATAAATTTTAAATATACGAACGTCAAAAGGAAATATTTAAAAATTGATTTCTATAAGTGGTTTAGGAAGAGAGAGAGGGGGGGGGGGAGCGGTGCTCCTCTTACGAAAATTTCTTAGTCCTTTTTTCTCTTAGTGTTCAATTATGTAATCATTTCGAAGAATAAATGTTATTTTTTCAACTAGCGTTACGACGATTTTTTTAATTTATAATATGTTTTTTACCCTCTTACTGAAAGAATAAGAACTGCAATAATTATATTCATATAATTTATAAGTGTAAACATTGCGAAAAACGCCAAATAAAGAAAATAAAATGCTTCTGATTTCTTCTTATACAACGTTCCACTTTTCCCGCTGATAAAAAAAGTTTTAACAACTTATCATACTGTAACCCGTAGACTGACGTAATGAATAAAGCCATCTGTTTCCAATGGAAACGCTGACTCGCAGCTTTTTTTTTTCTTTGAGAAGCGAATCTGTGTTGTGAGTCCGGAGTCCGTTGTCGTATTCAAATTTAAACGTTCTTCAACAGTTCGCTTCTTTGACCGGTCCGGATTTTTTACTGTGAAAAATGTTGTCATTATGTTATTACTGCGGCTGCGTTATTAGTGGAAGCGTTATATTTAGAAGTTTCTTGCATTCTGGATGGCTGGAGGGATCTTATGTGCTTCATATATGGATATAACGACTGAAATTACATCCGGATAACTCTACAAATAGTTCCCAACAGAGACAGTATTACTTTTCATTGCTTTTTGTCAAGAATATAGTTATTCATCTCGTTAAACAAGAAAACTAACCCCAGACCTACAAACTAGTCCCGCGGGCTTTGTTTTCAGAATGGAAAATTTCCATTATTTTGACAGAGCTAGCAGGATATAGGAAGGGGTTTTCTTAAAAAAAGAAGCAAGTTTTTGTCTCTCATTCACTATGACAGTTATTTTAAATCAAGTCATATCGATATCAGTAAGTGTTTTTGATATTTTGTTTATAGTACCACATAAAGTGTTGCATGAAATATAACTTAGGTTTGAATTTGTTTGCGAAAAAAAAAAAAACAGCTAATTCTAGAAATATATATTTTTACATACTTGTAATTCTAGAACTGCAGCTCCAGAATTATATATCATATTTTTTGTGTGAGTGTAGGCTAATTTGATTATGTAAAAACATCAGTAATATTATGTAAAAAATTGGTTAACTTAGAATGTCTATAAAAATAAAGCAAAAACGTAAAATTGTCGAAACTTTTGTTGAAGAAGAAATACTTTGTTTGGATTTAAAAGAAGTAAAAAAAAAAAAAAAAAAAGGTTGTTTTTTAAAAGGTTAATTTAGCGTTTTGATGAACATGTTGAATTCCTTGTAACGTTTTCTATCGCAGTTATAACCACATTTTATTTTAAACTTACTTTTAAATTAATTGTTTGTTCGCTATGAAGGATATGCAATTCACTCGAAGTTTAACATTTGATAAAAATTGGAAAATTAACAAACATCTATCGTGATTTATTTTTTATATAATTAGAGATGTATAATTTTCGAGGAAAACCTTTTTAGCCAAAAATCTGTTTTTGGCAAAATTGATTTGTGTTTTGAAATCCGATTTGTCAAAACTTTTTTGTGTCACCTTAAATATATATATAGATATATATTCTGCATGATATTATTTGGTTTCAAAGCAATTTTTAATTATATGGCACACCCGTATATTCTCTAAACTATACAGGTGAAAGGAAAAAAAAATACTGCAATTTTGTGATTATTATATGTAAAATCAGTTTTCGAAATTTTCATTTTTTAATAGCACATTGTATAGAATATAAATTATTTACAGCTATAATTCCATTTCGTCAAAAAAAAAAAAAAAATCATTATTTACTTTGATTTTTTTGTTCAAAATTTTTAATTTTGGATTTGCAAAACATGAGAAATTGAAAACTAAGCTTATTTTATTTTAAGGCTGTTCTCAAATCCAAAAGGGCAACTTTATGACGCAAGTTTTAATTTATTTTTGTTGGGAAATGAATGAAACTGGCTGGTGTTGTTGTTCAGAAACTATGTTATCGAACTGTTTTCTCCGTTTTTTTTTTTTTTTTTTTTTTTTTTTTTTTTTTTTTTTTTCAAACGCAACAGGTCTTTCAGAAAATAGTGTCCAAGTGGGCGTTTTGAACCGAATTTCTGCGTGAAAGAAGAATAACCACTCAAGAAAGGGCGAAAAACGTGTTTGTCATGTGATCAAAATTGCTTATAACTCAATAAGTAATTTATGGATCAAAAAATGGAAAACACAGTTCGATTCCATGCTCAGGCTTTCCAATTTTATACCTTTCCGTTAAAAAATGAATTTGTAAATGTGTCAAAACGTTTTGTGCTTGTTGAGCAGAGCAGTTGAGAACAGCTTTAAGTTAAAAGGTTATTACAAGTTTAAAATGGAAATTAGAAAACAGCTAGAGTTTTGTATATTTCCATGCATAACTACATTTCGCACAAAAAATTGCGGTTTTCCTCAAAGTTCATTTATACAAACAAGGCCAAAAAAAAAAATGTATATTTAGGCAAAATAGGTATTGAAATTGGAAGTGACTTTTCCTATATGTTATTATATATGTGTGTGTGTGTGAACATGAAAACAAATCATAGAAGCATTAGAATGAAGCTATCGTGAAATTCTGAATATTTTATAATTAAATTCTCAACTTTTCTTATGGTAAATAAACCCCTCTTAAAAAAAAAAAAAAAAAAAAAAAAAAAAAAAAAAAAAAAAATCGAATTTACTCTTTAAATGAAGAGTTTCATACTCAATTTTTTTTTAAATATTGGGTTCTCATATACTGCAAATTTTGGGGAATCTAGTATTAGATTTTATTTAACACGGAAATAAAAATGCAAAAAATGCTTAAACTGGGAATTGCACTGGGAATATGTTATTTAAATAGGAAAAAAATGAACTACAAAGCAGGGATGGAATTCTTTCTGAAGGAGTGAATTCTTTTTTATAAATGGGAATAATTTGTTAACATAAAGCGGAGCTGATTACAGCATGGGCAAACTGGGCTGTTTCTATGGGCCTTTAGCTTTACGGGCCCCTAAATTCTGTATGAAATTTCCATAAAGCTGATATTTTAAGTTTGTTTTGATCTTATACTTATTTTAATAAATATTTTGTACTTTTAGAACATGATTAGGTTAAAGAAAATTATATATTTATCCAAATATGTATTTGACGGCATCAAATAGGCTTTTTTTTTTTTTTTTTTTTTTTTTTTTTTTTTTTTTTTTTTTGTAACAGTATACGAAGGCAGTGGGGGAAGGGGGCGAATGAATACTAGGTCTTCGGACTAGAATTAATCTGAAGTTCACTAAAAGTGATAAACATTTTTGATGCCGTAGGGCATATATATCACATAAATACATATTTATATATATATACATATAATTATCCTATTCTAAAACTACAAAATACTGATTACAATCCTCATAAGGTCAAAACTGATTTAAAATATCAGCTTTATGAAAATTTCATATCCAATTTGGGGTACCCTAAAATCAGGGGGTAGAGAAGCACCCCATTTTTCCCACGCTGCAATCAGCTCTGCTTTATGGTAACAAAGTATTCCCATTTATAAAAAATGATTCAATGTGGTCAAATATGGTTGCGTATATGGCTTAGAAAGAAAAGTGGTCAAAGATGGCTTCATATTGGCCAAAAAATAAAGGGGGTGGGGGTTCAAAGATGGCTGCAATTAAGACATTTGAAATGTCTGAAATTCAGACGTAAGAAGTGTTTGAAAAATTTAAGACATTTTAAAACGTCTTAAAATTGAACACTCTGGTTTCAGACACTTAAGTGTCTGAAAATTTTAAGACATTTTAAAACGTCTGAAAATTGAACACTGCGTTTCAGACACTTAAATGTCTGAATTTCAGACATTTCAGTTTACAGTGAACAAAGTGGAAGCCATTTGACAAAAAGGTCTATTTCTGACTCCTTTTTTTCGCACTTTTGCGTTCTTCAGAAATTTTTTTAAAAATAAAAATGGCTGAAAGTGGTCCAAGTTCCAATAAATTATATTACCTTTAATTAAAAAAATATAGAAAGATCGCTTTAAAAGTTTTTCCGTTTTGATCTCGCCCAGTTTGGAAAAAGTCGTTTCGCGTAAAACGCGTTAATAATGTTCCAAAACAGTATAAGCGTAAGGATGCGTTACGTAAAAACACTAAATTACTACGAAAGAACTTCGAGTTACATCAGATAATTAAAAGAAGCAAAAATCCTCTTTAAGAATATCGAATTTGAGTATTCAAAAAGGATTATTTTAATGTTCAATATAAAAGAAAATAAATAATGCCATTTCTGCGAATTAATGACCTTCAAAAAGTAATGTTTAGAAGAGATATTTGCTTACAAAATTGAAACTCGATGTCAAACATTTATTTCTGGGAAACACATTATAATTATGGTAAAATAACTAGTAACGGAAACTTAATAGTGATAAAATAAAATGAAATATAAAATGTTCAACGGTGTGGCTCAAAACGCGCAGGAGCTTGCCCTAGCGTGCCCGTCGTTAACTTTCAATAGGAGAAGATCCGACAGATCGCCAGGGTCGTTTGAAATCAAACATCTCTTTAATGAAATAGTACATAAAATTGTCTGGAAAAATCCGAATGTAAATAATATTGTCTGGAGCTTTAAGCACTTTGAAGTGAAAAAAATTGAAAATGAGCAAAATGAAAGCCATTTGACAAAAAGGTCTGACTCCTTTTTTCGCATTTTGGCGTTCTTCTAAAAATATTTTTTTTAAATTAAAATGGCTGAAAGTGGTTCAAGATCCAATAAATTATATTACATTTAATTTAAAAAAAAATAGCGAGATCGCTTTAATAGTCTTTGTGTTATGATCTCGCCCAGTTTGAAAAAAGTCGTTTTGCGTAAAATGCGTTTAAAGTGCTTCAAAAGGGCGCGTTTCAAAAAAGCACTCAATAACTAAGAAAGAATTTCAAATTCTGCCAAATCATTTTACATGGATACTCTACAGACGATAGTGGATAGAAAAATGTTTAAAAAAAAAAAAAAAAAACTTTTTTTAACGTATTAAAAGAAAATCTCCCCTTAATCACTTCCCTTACCATTTTTTTTTTTTTAAACTGCAAAAAATTATCACATTTTTTGCAATTATATCGTTATTTTTCATCATTTCCATTTCATATCACAAAACTCGGAAAACTTCCAATCAAATATTATGTATAATTCTATAATGTACTAGCAAAAGCCATGCATTGTTTGGATTCGCGAAGCATTAATGAGATAACTATTTGAAAGTAACAATATATTTTCGCATTATTTTTGCATCTTTATTAAGCAAAAACATTATTTTATGTTTTGGCGCAGTTTTACTTTAGAAATGTTAATTCAGCGAAATAACTAAGAATTTCCTTGTAATTTTATATTTATGATATAACGAATTTAACAATTAATTTTATTTGCTAACAATTCTTTTGTTGCCACTTTACAAAAAAAATCAAAAAATAATTATTTTAAAATGTGTGAATATCGTCTGCGTAAATGATTTCACATAATAAGAATAAATTGTGTATTTGAATTCTTAACAGTGAAAAGTATTTTTATAATTGAATGTAAATAATTGAATTTTCACAAATTTTAATTCGTTAATAATATGCTGTAATTTTCATAAAAAGGGGTATTTTAAAAATTTTCATAAAAGAAATCGTGAAATTATTTAATTAAACATGATTCTATCTATAATTACCAACTCCACGATTTATTTTTTTCTTCTGAAAATATACGTGTTTTATTTTTTATTTGCAAAAATGCGTCCGTAATGGAAAAACATGTAAAATAAATTAATTAAAAAATAAATTTATTAAGGTTATTCTCTAAAAAACAATATTGTTTAAATCTACAGATCATAATTTATTTTTAGGTTTAATTTCAAGTCAAAATACTGAATAGTTTTTTTGTAAAGTGTACGATAAAATGTAATTTGTGTAGACTAGTAGAGGATTCGCTTCGCTCATCCTAATATCAAAGGCCTGCGATGAAAAAAATACAAGCGAGTTGATAGCTGAACTTTATGTATTTTTTGGTGGTAATTTCAAAAGAAATAATGAAAATTTTCTATCACGTCACGTTTTCTCGAAAAATTAAATTTTACTTGGATTTCAATTTTACATTACATCGGTCATACGACTCGCTCCTCATGGACATGTGCCAGTGCGTTTGCCTCCAACTGAATTGCTAGTCATCTCTTCAGAGTATTTAGACTCGGAATATACAGAAGTTCAAGGTTCCGATACCGAATAGAAGACATCTGGAGGCAATTCACCTCAGCCTAGACCTCAGCCCTTCTCTCAGGTTGAACTAATAGATCTCATTAGAGCTCATGGCCTTTCGAAAGAGGCAGCTGAATTGTTAGGCTCCAGATTGAAAGAAAAAAACAATTATTGTCCAAAGGAACTTCTTTTTATGGGTACAGGAATCGAGAAAGGAATTTGTTAAGTACTTTGAGGAAGAGGAAAACCTGGTCTGTTGTTCTGAGGTTTCCGGATTAGTGAACAAATTTAATATCACGTACGATAAAGATGAATGGAGGCTGTTTATAGATTTATCAAAAAGGGGCCTTAATCTGTCCTTCTTTATCACGGAAGGCAGTATGCATCTGTACCAGTTGGACACTCGGTGCATTTAAAAGAACGCTATAAAAACTTGGCTCTCGTCCTCAACAAAATAAATATGCCGACGGCGGTTAGACCGTTTGCGCTGATTTCAGGGCCCAAAACAAGTTTCTGTGCCCAGGGCACTTTTAATTTTTCGTGCCCCCCTTAGATCGGTTTTTACTGATACTACTAGTTTTTTTTTTGCATATTACACACTTAGTGGCTGTACATATATAATGTAATCATTTTAGAGAGAAGGAGTCTATCATTTGATATCGTAAGATATCAGTGATAGCATAAGATATCACTATTTTAGCATTACTATAAGATTTCCCACTAGTGATATCTTATGATATCATTAGTGGGAGCAGGGGGGAGGGGTTATATTTTGATATCGTTGTCATTGTTTATCCAAATTTAACACTAGAACGCCCGGATAGAGTCGATCCGACTGCGACCATCTGATTAAATGTCACCTAGAACCAGAAATTCTTTCATAAAATAAGTTAAATTAAAACCACACAGATTTACGTTAAATAAATCAGACAAATAATTTAAAAATAAAAATTCTGGTGTCAAATATTGTTATGAAACTTGAGTAAAATTTCCGGGTGTTCAAGTTTTAAATTTTCTTTGTTTCTTGACATCAATATAATCTTTTATTCTATTTTTATGAAAATACAAAGTTAATATTAAAACCATTAAATGATTATCAAATCATTTCATTTCAAAATATCGAATAACCCAACTTTTACCATTGTTATTCAGCAACATGCGCATATAATTCGTTGTTTGAGAAACCCGATACGAAATGAAATTTGCTATATTTGCTAGTAAAAAATGGGAAGAATGTTGTTTACCTGCTTTGTTTATAAGAAATTCTGCTTACCTCCGTTCAGGAAGCAAATGTAAGAAGACGATATTACTGCTGAATGCATTATGTAAGAAAAAGCTATTATAAAATACTTTTAAGTAGTTCTTTAAAGTGTTACTTGATATGTTATTTCATATTACTATAAGAGTGATATTTTATTAACTTCTCTTTATTTAAATCAGTAAAGCAATCAAATAATAAATGTATAAACATATCTGTATGTCATTGTAAAAGCATGAAGATAAAAAATTGTAAAAATAAAAATAATTTTTAGATGCTGATAACGATATCATTAGAGTAGGGGAGGGGTTGAAGAATGATAAGTATATCATGATAAGGGGTAGGGGAGTCCAAAATTGCTAAAAAGTTGATATTGTTATATATGTAAAGTTAATTAAAAAAATTTCCAAGAATAAAATATTTTTTCTACTTATTGAAATGTTCTTTTAACTAGGAATTGATTGAATACCGAGTTGGTTCGCTATGTAAAATTATGCTGTTAAAAATAAGAGTTTTTCGGCATTATCTGGTTGTAATTTTTTTTTTTTTTTTCGGTTCATAAATCTGCATGGCTTCAGAAAATAAACATTATAAGAGAGTGAACCTTTTTCTTTCCTAAAATAATATATATATATATGGATTTTTAAAAAAAAACTGCAAAGAAAGATAAGTAATATGCGAAAAATTAGTAAGGAAGAGGAGGCATCTTTCTCTTATCATTTTAATTACTTCTACATTACTTTTTTAATTTTAATTTATTTTCTTTAATACACACACACAGTATTTAACTTAAATTTCTTATTGTTTTAGGGGAAAAGCATTACGAAATTCAGAAACTAGACAAAATATCCAACAAACAGGATATATGACAGTATGACGTAGGATAAACGGGGGGGGGGGGGCGCCTCGGAACATTCCCCGCGCGCTTTTCTCAAAAACAAAATTTTTTGAAAAAATCAATATTTTGGGGGGTTGCCGGTTGAAATTTTGGTGGGAAGTTACAAATTCGGATTCAGCGACCCAAAAAACATAAAGTGAGTCGAAATTCAGAACTAGTATTAATTTTTTCCAGGTAAAATCCCTTATTGTCTGGACTTCATAACTTAGTGCACTTAGTGCCACAGTGCATGTTCAGAGGCAGCCCTCCCCTCCCCGTTCATCCTACGTCATAATGTCATATATCCTATTTGTTGCAAATTTTGTCTAGTTTCTGAATTTTGTAATGCTTTTCCCCTAAAACAATAAGAAATTTAAGTTAACAACTATTTGGGGGGGGAATTTGGGGGGGGGAGTTAAAAATTCGGATTCAGCGACCCAAAAAACTTAAAGTAAACCTTATAGAGAAAGTTCGGATGGGAGATGGGAGGGCGAATGTAAACTTGTGAGTGGTTAAGTGGAATTGCACAACTTAGGTCACGCAGAACCGCGCACATGTTCCGAGGCAGATCCCCCTTCCCTTCATCCTAAGTCATAAAGTCATGTATCTAATTTCTTGCAAATTTTGTCTACTTTCTGAATTTCTAAATACTTTTCCCCTAAAACAATAGAAAAATTGATTTTTTTATTAAAAACCTTTTTTTTTGGGGGGGGGGCATTTTATCAAAATTTGGGGGGGTTGCCGTTAGAAATTTTGGTGGGAAGTTAAAAATTCGGATTCAGCGACCCAAAAAACATATAGTAAGCCTTTCTCCAGAACTACCATGAATTTTGCTAAGTAGAGCCCCTATACGGTCTCTATTGCCTGGACTAATAATAATTTGACAGAAAATAGTTAAATGTACCAATTGATATGTTGCTTTTTGTAATTAAGAACATTTATTCCATGTGTTTATGATTTGACATAGACAATCAGTAAATCGGTTTATAATAACATCCAGTTCTTTTCAGTTTGAGTGGACTTTTGCTTTTCTGACAATCCTTATACTTAATAACAGCCTATAAAGTTCAATATATGCCGAATACTGAATATTTGGTATAGTCTTTGACAGAATATTTGGTATTCTGCAAAATTGCTGTATTTTTTCAGTTATGTCACTTATCGAATAAATGTGCAATATAATAAAATTAAATGACTTGATAAATACAGTTCAACAATTACCAGAAAATAATTATAAAAAGTCTACTTATTAATGATGTTATTGATATTAAATGATAAAACCAAACTGATACTGAGTGCAAACAAAATTATGAAAGTATTAAAAAACAACTTCCATTTTAAACATAAATTGTGAACCTTTTATTTTCTTCTGAACCTACAGAAAATAATTTAAAAAAAAACTTTTCTTAAAAGGAATACCATTCTTAGTGTTAATAAATAGCTTTATCAATTTGAATGTATAGAGGGCAAGAACATCTTCACTGTGAATGCTAAAAATTGTGAAAACACAAAATTTTACTTCCATATTTAACATTAATGCAACAATTGGGAATTACTACTGATTTTTATTAGTAAATATTAAACTAAGTGCAAAATATAAATATTAAAATTTCAACTACAATAAATGAGCTTGAAAAATACAGTATTGATATCAATTTTCTGCTTAGATATTTAAATTAATATTAAATTAGAAATTAAATTTACGCTTAATTCAGATGATACTATAAGATATAATAGAAAGTTATGGTAAGTTGAATATAATTAACAGTTATTTTCAGATATTTTGCAATATAACAGCAGATGTGTAAAAATAGATTATTTACTTGTCAGAGGCTTTTTCCTTGCTTTTTTAGAAGCAAAAGTATTTATGACATCTTCAAAATCTAACTCTGCATTTATACTGCTTTTTATTGATAAAAAGCTCAAAGCAGCAAGTTTTTCTTGTTTAACTGTAGATCGTAACCTGTTTTTTATACGTTTCAAAACAGAAAATGATCTTTCACTAGCACAATTTGATATTGGTAATGTGAGTAATAACTGCAATGCATTATCTACATTCGGGAATGTATGTACTATGTTTTGACTTCTAATAAATCTCAATTTTTCTGCTAGACTTAGTTCATCAGAAAAAAAATAAAAAAAACTGCAAAATTTCATCGATAACTTCTTCATCAACATCGAAATTATATAAAACTTGAAATTTTTTTGCTTCTTCTTTGATTTCTTCTTCAGAACACTTTTTAATGAGAAAACCAAAGTTATTTTCTACTTGTATGTATGCAGATTTTCTCTTATTAAGTTCTGTTAATAATGCATCACATATGACATAATGACACTGATATATGAAAGTATCTCTAGCTGTTAAATCTACATGTGAACTTTTACTTTCATCAAGAAATTTATTGTTTGGAATTTTTCTTTTTCATTTCTCCTCATAGCATTTTTCAACTAAATTAGATGCTTCCAATTCATATTGTTCAAAATTATCTCGCACTGACTGTACAAAATTTATTAGTGAGTCAAAGAGCGGTTTAAAGACAGACATATTTCCTTCTGTTGCTTGAAGAGTTTTGTTAACACCATTTAAACGTTGCAAAATAGTGTCCCAAACAATGGCTGAAATTGCAGTTTCAAGTTTTCCTAGTTTCTTTTTTAAAGCTTTTGCTTCATGTCTGACAGAAGGTTTTTCACATTCATCATCTATTATAAGTTGCAAAGAACTTATAATGTTACTATAATTACTTCGCAAACACTTTACTACATCTGCGGCTGCAGAGCATCTTGTTGCAGCAAGTTCTTTCAAAGTTAGTCCTCCTGATAATTTTGTTGATATTATTTCCCATCTATGAGTAGAACAGGAAAAAAGACATAGATTTTGTACTAAGCCAAAATATGATGTTGCCTTTTTCACAACATTCAACAGAATTGTGTCCAACAAGATTCAGCGAATGTGCTGAACATGGTATATATTCAGCTAAGGGACTCAACTCTTTTATTTGAGACTGAAGTCCAGAATATTTCTCCGACATGTTACTTGCGTTGTCGTATGACTGACCTCGACAATTACTAATATCAATATCAAGTTCTTTCAAAAGACAAGTAACATCATTTGTTAGATGACTAGCTTGGTGACTATGAATATGTATAAATTTAATAAATCGTTCGACTGGCTCACCTGCCACATTTACATACCTCAGTACAACAGCTAACTGATCATTATGTGTAATGTCTTGAGTAGAGTCTACAATTAGACCAAAATACCTGGCTTTCTTAACATCAGCTATAATGACATCTAAAACTTTTTGACCCATGATTTCTATTATTTCTGAAACAATGCCTGATGATAAATAATTTACATTACCAGTTCCAGGATTACTATATTTCTCTAAGTGATCAGATATGAATGATTCAAATAGGCTAAGAAGCTCTAAACAAGCTACAAAGTTGCCATTATGTGAAGAATTAATAGTTTCATCATCACCATAAAAAGCTAGTCCACGAATAGCAAGATATTTAATGCAGGCTACCACTCGTCTCAAAACTTTTCTCCAGTAAAAGCACTCGGCTTAATACTCTTCAACCAATTTGGAATCAATCCGAGCTACAGATGATAATCGTCGAGATAAGCAAAGAACAGAATTTCTGTGCACTGCAGAATTTTCATGTTCCTGCAGTCTTTCAGATGTGTTTTTCCAGTAAGAAAATCGCCCTTTGCATAAAGCTTGATTACATAAACTAAATAATTTGCACACATAGCAAAAAACAGAGTTCTTACATGGTGAATATATTAGCCACTCACGCTTGATAATTTTATCAGTTTTTGTCCTTCTATAAAAATTCGATTCATTTAATAAGCGGCTTTTATCTAATATAACAGTCTTTGCAGAAGATATTTTAACAATATTTTGATTAGGTTTATTTTGCATGAAGTATTCTCTAAATTCATCACCAATTTCTTCAGGCCATAAACCAATGTCCTTTGATGCAAGTAAGTAGGGTTTCAGCATTTGTGCGTCATCACATGGCAAATCAAATGTTTCTTTATTTCTAATATTTTTACCTGCAGACATTTCTGTATTTTCAGAAGTAGACATTTCGATATTTTCAGAGGTAGACATTTCGATATTTTCAGAAGTAGACATTTCTATATTTTCAGAAGTAGACATTTCGATATTTTCAGAAGTAGACATTTCTATATTTTCAGAAGTAGACATTTCTATATTTTCAGAAGTAGACATTTCTATATTTTCAGATGTAGACATTTCTATATTTTCAGATGTAGACATTTCTATATTTTCAGATGTAGACATTTCTATATTTTCAGATGTAGACATTTCTATATTCTCAGAAGTAGACATTTCTATATTTTCAGATGTAGACATTTCTATATTCTCAGAAGTAGACATTTCTATATTCTCAGAAGTAGACATTTCTATATTCTCAGAAGTAGACATTTCTATATTTTCAGTTAGAGGTATTTCAGTATTTTCATCTGTAATTATGTTTTTATTTTCACTTGTGGGATTTTCTATTTTTTTATCTGTACATATGTCTTGATTTTCTTCCCTACAAATTTTCTTTTCCTTAGAAAAAAATTGCAAGTCAGCATCATTTTTTTACGTATTGTTCAATAGAATCTCTACAAGATTTTAAGTTCTCGTTTTTTGGCCCCAGAGAGCTGTTTATAATAATTCTTTGACATCGCAAATTCGGAAAAAGAATAGGGCGTTTTATGTTTGAATTACTCAAACAACAAAAAATACATTAAATAGTCACTTGTAATTCATATTATGATAATTTTATGAATACCTTTGATGTTTTCCCGTTTTCAACGAATGGAACTCCTCACAAAATAAAAAACTTACACTAAAGAAATAGGTAATTTAGGTAGGCACGTGTAATAAGGAACAGAATTGAACAAACTCTAATCGCAAAACAAGATGTTGATAACTTGATGTTGCCACTCTTTGGTAAAAAAGATAATCCACTAATCAGAAAGGCCGGAACCCAGATAGATTCTTCTCTGTTAGCGCAACGAGATTGACCAATCAGAAGCCTGCATTTATTCGAACTTTTCTCTATGAGAAGTAAGCAGTGAAAAGTTCTCAAAAATGCAGGCTTCTAATTGGTCAATGACTTATCTTTAGAAGTTTACGGAAAAATCTATGTTGATTCCGGCAAAACCATAGAGCTAAGACAAGAAGGAACGGGCAGTTTCATATGACGTCACAAATTGATTAAACAACCGCCGAACGGCAGCTGTGGTTGGTAACTGAGAGGATTATGGACGCGACTGAAGGTCAAACGGGCAGTTTTGATTGGCGGATGTTAAGTAAATCAGCTGATTGCAACTTCCTTTAATATGCTATGGAACTATTAGATTTGTTGACCTTAATTTTTCAGAAATAAAAACGTTAGCACAATTATGATTTTTTTAATGGAAATTTAGATGAAATTATGAAAAACTTCGTACCCCTCAGAATCTCCGTGCCCAGGGCACAGGCCCCGGGTGCCCGTGCGATAATCAGGGCCTGGGTGATTTGAAAGTTATCTCTATGCTTCTTGGACAACAAGGCGGATACACAAGGTACCCATGTTTCATTTGTGAGTGGGACAGCCGTGATAAGACTCAACATGGACTTTATAAACAAATGGAAAAAGCCACGCCTCTGCAGGGGAAAAACCCTTCGATAAAGACTGTTTATTGGACGAATGGGGAGCAGTGTGAAAATGTTCATCACGCGTATTGGTGTTTTTCTTCTGTTAACCCGCGGTTGACATCAAATGGGTAAAGTCCATTAGGTCAAAAAAGAATAGCCGAAAAGACAAAATCTTGAACCAGGCACCAAAAATGTGAATCGGAACCACTTAGTTGAGCCAAAAAATGTATTGTTAACCCCTCTGCATATAAAATTAGATGTAATAAAGCAGTTTGCCAAGGCTATTCCAAAAGATAGAGATTATTTGAAATGCCTGTGCAAAAATTTGAAGATTTATCCGAAGCCAAGTTGAAAGAGAGAATCTTTCTTGGTCCAGATATCCGCAAGTTAAGAAAGATAAAGAATTTGAGACTAGCATGACAACAAAAGAAAAAGAAGCTTAGGTTACCTTCAAAGATGTCGTCAGTAAATTTCTGGGTAATTACAAGGATCCTGACTATAAACCAAGTGTAATGAATATGCTGGACAAATTTCAAGTGTCCGGTTACTCCATCAGCGTCAAAATGTATTTTCTAAACTCACATGTGGGCTTTTTTCCCGAAAATGTTGGATCAGTCAGCGAAGAACAGGGTGAAAGGTTCCATCAAGATTTCAAACATATAAAGCCAAATATAAAGGAAAATGGAACAAGAACATGCTCGCCGACTATTTTTGGATGATAACATGAGATAGGCCTGAGACTGAAAATAAAAGAAGAACGTCAAAAAGGAGTTTCAAAGGAAAAAGAGTCCGTACTAAAATACAAACTGATTTGTTTTGTTTTTTGCTCAGTTTAAAATTTGTTTGAAACTTTCATGTACACATACATAATATTTGTTCCTGTAGGTCAATCGTCTATTTTATGTAAGTTACCTTAATAAAAACAAATTAAAATAGTATGTTGTTGATTTTTTTCTTCAAACTGCACCATAATTTGAAGAAAAAAGTTTAAACTCAAGGGAACTTTTCGTTTTATTTCTCTGGCGGCTCGCGCGATCTGGCAACAGTGGTTTTTATCCATTCAAACCAATAAAAAAATTATTGATTGCTTAAAAATCAATTTGCCTCACCAAGAATCGATTATTTTACACTGATTCAAATGGATAAAAACCACTGTTGCCAGATAGTACATGCACAATGTTTGGAGAGAATTCCTTTTCAAATAAGATTTTAGCAAAAATATCGATATCGATTTTACAAAAAATCCTGATGGGATGGAAACAAATGGAGGTCATTTTCGAAATCGGCACACCAAACAACATAAAAATCAGCGAAAAGTTCTCTTGTATTTTTCAAAACTTCAATTTCGCATGCCTGTGTAATTTATTATATTATATAAGACTATATTCTTGCTTTTTAAGCTTCAGGCCGAGTAAGAACGTGATAAAACAAATCGTAGTGACAAATTATGCCACGCCTTAGTTTTCTCGGGATAATAATTAATTGTCATATATATGAACCCGAGAAAACTCGGGATAATAAGGGAAAGCGGTTAAGAATATCGAATATCAATTTGAGTTTCCGAAAAGAATTATTTTAATGTTCAATATAAAAGAAAATAAATAAGACCATTTCTGCCAATTACGGACCTACAAAATGTACTTTAATGTTTAGAAGAGACAAAAATGATAAATCGATGTCATACATTTATTTCTGGAAAACACATTAGGATTATGGTAAAACAACTAGTAAAGGAAACTCAATAGTGATAAAATAAAATGAAACATCAAAATAATTAACAGTTTATTTTGTCTATGTTTTATATTGTATAAATCCTATTATTTCTACTTTTTTACACATTTATGCACGGCATATGTAAGAAATTGAACAAATAAAAAAGATAATTATGAAAAGCTGCAAAGAAAAGAATCCGTTTACTACATAAACTTTGACGAGATATAAAAAAAAAAATAATAATAGTTAATTATTCTTTTTAAATTTTTAGGAACGTTACTGCTTATCAGAATTTATCAATATCAGAAATATGAAATTTAATTTCAATATTCTAAATTTCACAAATCTTGAAGGAAATATTGTTTAAAAAATTCAGCAGGATAAAATGAAGAAGAGAAATTACCGTAAATCCAGGTTTATTTGCTGTCGATTCCACGTATACAAACATTGAGGGGTGGTACAGCCAACGCCCCCTAGATTGGAGAAAGCCGTAACACGCTTTGTAGTGACGTCACGAAACGTCACACGAAGCAGGCAAAACAAAGGAAAAAAATTCTAACAACTTGCATGTTTCGATTTTGTTGGCTGATGTAATTATTAATTATCATTTATTCTAACGAATTGCATGTATTGATTTAGTTGGCTTGTGGAATTAATAATTATTATTAGTAATAATAATTAATAATTCCACGAACCAACGAAATCGAAAAATGCAAGTTGTTATAATTTTTTCTTTGTTTTCAGTGCTTTGTGTGACAGCACAATAAAGTGCGTCAAGGCTTTCCCTTATTTAGGGGGCGCTGGTACAGTTCACTAAAACAAACATTTTTTGAGACCACCCCCGTCTCTGCCTGTTCGTCTGTTACAACCATTTTACTCGTAAATTATGGAACGTGGAAAGTTAAAATTGGCTGAAGTAATAAAGGCTATTTTTTATATTTAGGGAAAATGTAGAGGGGCTAATTGAGTTACTTAAAAAAAAAAATTCTTTGTATATGATGTGAATTTTATAAATTATCTAATCATTAATTGCTTAATAAATTGGAGAAAAAAAAACAGAATTTATTTTGTCCAAATATTAGCCAGAATATATCGCTCACCCGCAAGAAAAGTGACACATCTCGACAAAAGTTAAATTTTAAAGTTAATTTTAAGTTAAAGAGAGGCAAAAGGAAATTTGCTTGATTTCACTGTAACATGAAATTATAGCACTTATGTCTGCATGCAAGAATAAAGACGTGCATAAAAGCATAAAGCTCCTAAGAATGTAGACATATGATTAGGTTTGGAGGTCCGGGTAATTTTACCTCTCCACATAATGCACGTCATTTCTGTGGTCACAAATGGACATATAACGTAATAAAGTTATTTTCCGTATAACTACACTTACGGGTCAATATCTGAAAATTGGACAATTTGCGTCCACTGCCAATAATATTTCATTAATTATACTAAAACCAAAAACTGAAAAATGTAATATATTGTAACATTTATTATAACAATTACCAAATGATAGACATAGAATGATGTATAAATAATTATTTGTAAGCTTCAAACAAACGAAATCATCATTTCAGTCCCTGTCCCCAGGTACAAATATTTAATATGAAATGTAAAAATATAGCTGTAAAAATTTCTATAAATATTATTAACTTTTGCTATTATATATTTATACCTATAGTGTGTATATATATATATACAGTATAGGAAAATATAATTCTCTTTTATTATTATAGATTGTATAGTAAAATATTGTAGTAAATATATTTGTCCCTGAGGTTGACCATCATCTCAGTCCCTCTAAACACACATTTAGGTTAACCGATACTAGGTGGCGCTGGCAGTCTTATTCCCATTTCAACAGCAACTAAAGTTCAACTAGCCACCATGGATGAAGGTAAGTCGTTCTTCTCTTTGTTTCATATTTAAAAATATTTAGATTTTGTTCTGAATAGGGATGAGTATTTTTTTATAGCATATTCATGTCCCCATATTTAACTTTTTATTTATAAAAAAAGCTTATTGCACCTTTATTTAAAGGCATATTTGATAGTTTACATGTGTGCCAAATGATTCAATAAAATGGCTGTGCAGCTGCTAAGACAAAAACATCACCTCAGTCCCCATCATCTCTGTCCTAAATATTAGACACCGATTATGATGTTAACAGACACTTTCGTCCATAAAAGTTTATCCTATGCATAAAATATACATCCTTGATCTCAAAATACTACAGCATTTAAATTACAAAACATGTATCATAGTATATAATTCTATGTGGTAGTTGGTACGTTAATTTAAAAAAATAAAAATTTCGGAATGATATTGCCCGGTTTTCAGATATTAACCCTTATTAAACTGCTTGTATAGCAAGACGCATTCATAATAGACCTATTAGCGAAATAAAACACAAAATATATTTTTGCGAGATGTGTCACATTTCTTGCGAGTGAGCGATATTATGTATATCGAATATATATTTCACTCTGTAAAAGTGTATTTTGAGTTCTTTACGAACGAAAAACCCCAAGTAACCGCTCTCGACTTTTGGAACAATTTCCTACCATGGATAAAGATAACGGAGGAATAACCGTTTATTCAGATAAATTTCTGACACAATGCTATCAGCTGGTTTCGAACACTGGGCTTCATGTTTCGATACTGGAGACGTTCGCTATGAACCACTAATGCTTTTCACTGTTACTACCCGAGAGAGACTGCTCAGACTAGGAATTGAGTCTGTAGAGCATAAATGTCCCTACCGGTTTCCTTTATTGAGATCATTAAAAAACAAAATACAAATTTCACCCGAAGCTGAGCCCGCCAGTACGTGCGACAAACGGCGGAGTAATATATACAGCCTATTTATCAGTTATATTCTATCACAGTAAATTAGTGATTTTTCTTATAGAATCGATCACAAAATAATTTTCCAGTTGTTTTGGCCATGTTTGTATTATATCTATCTAATAGGTAGATTTCGTATGAAAACTAACCTATTACACCTATTACACCTATGTACTACCTATTACAATCTCCCCTATGTTGCAATTTCTGAAAATCTTTTGCAGATCTACACCGATCATGACCCCTAGAACCCAAAACTACCCTCGGTAAAAAACTTATATATATATATATATATATATATAATCACGTTCTTCTGGACACGATAACTTCCACAATTCTGCACAAATCTCTTCCAAACTGATACATAAAATCAAGGGGCATAAAATATCGATCGAGTTCGTTAATGCGCAAAATCGGACCAAGGGGATGGAAATAGGGAGGGGTTTTGTTGAAACCGGAAAACACCCATAACTTCTTAATTTTTATACATATCAAATCAGTTTAAAGTTTTTATTACTTCTAAAAATAAGGCCAAAAATTTATGTACCACAGATTTTTGATCAACTTAAAAATGGGCTCAAGGGGCGCAAAAATATGGTTTTTGGGAGAAAAAAAATCATAACTTCGTCAATTCTCAAGATATCAAATCAAATTAATTTTATTATAAATCTCTTTAATATTATCTACAACTTTTATATTCACAAGTTTTTGATAGGACATATTCGTACCGCAAAAAAAAATAAAAATAAAAACGAAAACAAAAAAAAAAGGGGGGGGGGGTGTTGAAGAAGAAAAAATTCCTTAGCTCCGTCAATACGCAAAATATAAAATCCCCATGAATTTATCATATCTTCATAATATTGTCTACAACATTTAAATAGACAAGTTTTTGATAGCACCAATTCTTACAGCAAAAACAAATTAAAAATACATAGCGGTTGAAGAAAAAAATCATTTTATTAAGGGTGTTTTCAAATCCAAACTGCTTATTTTCTTACTCATTTTTAAATTCATTTTTGCTCTCAAACGCATCCAGTTCGTAGATTCTCTTATTCAGAAACTATATAATGTACCGTAATGTTGTAATTTTTAATAGAGGCAGAATATATTTCAAAAAATGATGTCAAAGTGGGCATTTTGAACAGAATTTCCCGAAGCGATTGTGTTAGAAACGAAAAATATTGTCCTACTGAGAAAATAATTGTTCATAAATCAAGTTTTAATTAATTGAACGAAAAATAAAAACACAGGTCGCTTATAAATCTCTTCAAAAAATCACGTCAGCAAGTTTCATATTTTTTGTATTAAAAATGAATTTGAAAATGCACCAAAAAATTTCGAGTTGTTGAGCATGGAAAAGTAGTTTTTTGAATACCTCCTTAACATGATTCTGATAAAACCAGCTATTATATAAAAATGAAATAAAAACTCGTCCGTAAAATTCATTGGAAAATTTTCAATATTTTTCAGAAGTATCTATTTTTTTGGTTATTGCATATGCGAAAATGTACCTTTTTAGTCAATATCTTTTCTTTCTACATTTTTTTTTTACATGAATAAAATGATGTACGCTAACATCTGAGTAAATAATTTTCAAATCGGAGTTTTTCCCTTATGAAAATAATATTATAGAGCTGTATATAACTCTATATAATTCTTTATAAGTTCTACAGAATGGACTTTCTATTGAAAACTATTTCTATGGGGTTTTGAAGATTTCTATAGAATGCTTTCTCTAAAGAAAACGTGTCTATAGAATCATTAGATGTTCTATAGACTTTTTTAGATTACTATAAACCTTATAAAATTGAGTTCTATAGATTAATGATTCTACAGATGTTTTGTTTTTTTCATTAAAAAAAGTTTGTCTTTTACCTGTATTTATAAACCTATTTGTACCTTTATATTAAAATAAAAAAATAATAATTATGCAATACGTCAGTTTAATATAATACTACTCAATAGATTTAATGGTTATAATTTAATGTTTCTAATTTTGTGTCATGGTCAGGATAGATATTTGTGAAACTAAATATTTCATTTAACCCTATTGCGTTTGGTGTACTATTAATAGTACATTTCTTTTCAACGAGTTTAACTTTGTCTTAACAATTACTTTTGCTACTATCTAAATATAATAATGATTGTATATATATATGCCTTTCTTATTACGACTTCATTGATGTTTTGACACTTAGTAATAGCAATAATAAAAGTTTGTTTAATTATCTTTATACCGTTGGCGATTCCTTTATTTTATACATATATTTCACTCTTTAAATTTAAAATATAGGTTACTTTTCTGAACGAATCTTGTGTGAAAAAACGTTAGAAAGTTGTAATATCTGTTAAACGTTGTTATAATATGATCTTTTTCAAACGTCTCCAAAAACTCTTCCTTAACATATTATCACATAAATATGAATTGAATAGTACACAAAATAAATACATTCGTTAGATTTCAGACAATGAGATAATCTTTAAACATCAGTAAATCTATTTGGATATCTACGATTAACATAATTATAATAAAAGTAATTTTATTCTAAAAAATGAAAAGAAAATGGACGCGAAAGTGTTAAAACTAAGCCAAGTTGTTTGTTCTATATAGGAAAGAAAGTTTATATTTTGAATCTAATTTTCAAAATCTTATTTGGTTCGCAATTGAAGTGAACACAAAGGCTGAAAACTTCATAATATTCATTTGTTCTACCGATTAATTTACAGACATTAACCCGCGAAGACGCGCACCGGGCCTAATAGACCCGGAGTGCGTACGGTTTTTGCAATTGTCACCACTATCTTTATAAAAGTAATATTCAACTTCTTTTATCGCAAAATTATCTCCAATTAAATAAGGTGACGATCTTTATTTGTATTTCCTGGTGGCAAAGTAAAAACCATTTATACCCTGGGTATGCGCGCCTTCTCCCCAGTTAAAACACACTAACAAGGAGAGGGTCCGAGGTTGGTCTCAATTAATGTTATGAACCGTTGTGTATCGATAGAGTATAGTTAGTATATAAATTTATGTCCGTCATAAAGCGCAACCCCCTGGGGGGTCTTGAGAAAATATCTCGCAAAGTTTAAGCTACAGTTCAAAATCGGATAAATTTCCTTCTTAAGCAAACGGCTCAGTAGCACGATCGGTAGGACGCTGGCGCTGGATTTCGGATTTTTCGACCCGGGATCAAACCGGCTGGGACTTGTTTTTCGGAACGAAAAATTTTATCAATGATTTTCGAACCGCAATTGGAAAGCTATGTATAATAATTGAAATTCACGAAAAATATGAATTAAATGTATATTTTGTAGCATATAAGTTCTTTTTTAACTACAAAAATTTGCATGTTTAAGTATTTAATGAAAAGTTAAAAAAAAAAAAAAAAAACGCATATTTATATGTCTATAGAACAGAAATTTTTTGTTGTTATTTAAAATTATTTACAGTTATTTTAATGTATATCAAAAATTTTTAAAAGAGAAATAAATTAAAATAAGTGAACAAATATATTATTTTCATTTTGTCTCCTCAATCAAATACTTCAAATATTTGAAGGTTTATTGAAAATATGCTTTTATATTTTTTATATGAATTTTAAAGAATGGGATTCTTGATTTTTAATTAGAATAAGTGTCTACGTAGTAATTCCTTTCGGAAATCAATTTTTTTTCTTGTTTCATATTTTTATATAATGCAGTTTAATTATATAAATACAATTTTAAGTGCGAATCTTTGCGTGTTTATATATTTAATGAAAATTAAAGATAATATAAATAAATAATAATAATAAAAAACTAAAAAAAAGTCAATTGGAACTTTTATAGACCATAAAATTAAGCTTAATTTAAATTTTATTTACTGTTATTTACATAAATAAGCTACTATTTTTCACAGTGAAATAAATGTATCGTTTTTTACAAACTCGCTTTTTAACTTTTGAATTTTTTAAATCATAGATTCTTATGATTATAGTTAAATAACTATCTTTGTGCTTAAAAATGAGTTCTAAAAAGATATTGAATTGCTGAAAATAGTTATTAAATAGGTAATAATTACAAAACCAAAAATCCGAAATAAAAAAAGTCATATTAAGAATTTTAAAAAGGGTATTAAAAAAGTCCTCAAATATTCGAAATACTTTCATACAGAAACAAAATTAAAATAATATAATTATTCACGCATTTATATCACGTGTTTTAATTTATTTCTCTGTTAAAAACTGTTGATATTCATTGAAATAACTGTAAATAATTTTAAATAACTACAAAAAATTTCTAGTCTATAGACATATAAATATGCGTTTTTTGTTTTACTTTTCATTATATGTTTAAACATGCAAAATTTCGTAAGTTAAAACAGAACTTATGTGCTACAAAAACATACATTTAATTCATATTTTTCGTAAATTTGAATTATTATACATATATCTATTCAATTGCGGTTCGAAAATGATTGATAAAATTTTTCGTTCCGGAAAACAGGTCCGAGCCAAATTTGATCCCAGGCCGAAAAATCTGAAATCCACCATCCAACCGATCGTGCTACCGAGCCGCTTGCCAAAGAAGGAAATTTATCCGATTATAAACTGTGGCTTAAACCTTGCGAGTTATTTTCTCAAGACACCCTGGGGGTTGCGCTTTATGGCGCTCATATATTTATATACTAACTATAATCTATCGATACACAAATGTTCACCGCATTCGGTGAGACCAACCTCGGACCCTCTCCTTGTGAGATATCGCAGTTTAACATACACCAAAAAATAGTGTACCTGTCAAAAAGTTTAAAACATATATCTTAGTGTGTTTTAATGTCAGTAAATAAATTGGTAGAACAAATGAATATTATGATTAATATATGACATTATTAAAATAATACAATTATAAAACTGGCTGAAAACTTATTTGAAAATTATGTATGTTTTTGTTTTTTTTTGGGCTCTAGAGATATCCATTTAGAATTACTACAGAAGACCTTTAGAATTACCCTTTAGAATTTCTACTTGTACATAAATAATTTTAGACGTTTCTATCGAAGCTCTTTTAATTATTACTCTATATTATTTCTATAGATATTTTTATAGATGCTCTACATACATTTCTACTGAACTTCTACAGATGTTTCTATAGCTTTTAGTTAAACTAGCTTAAATAAAATCAGGATATAATTCTATAGGGTTCTACAATACGTTTTCTGTGTATATATATATATATATATCAGTGGCGTCTCGTGAAAATTTTCAGTGGCCATCGCAATTATTTAAAATTGTGGTGAAAAATTATTAACTCTAAAATTCAATGGTTGAATGTTCAAAAAAGAAACTTTAAATCTTACCTTCACTTATACATGAACTCCAAATGTTCTGCTAAAACTGGATCGTAGAGTTTTAAAAACTTATTAAGAGTTTTAAAATATTGCTTGGTCATCGCCGCATCCAACGATGACCGGACGCAACGGCACTGATATATATATATACATATAATTTTTTATATTCTATAAGAAAATTATATAGAATATATATAGAATTAATTCTATAAGAAATTTTTGTAATTGTTGAGTCACAAAGGGTTAACTCTCTCTCAAACACCCAAGCAAAATTTAATGATCGCAATAATATTCTTACACTATATGTTCAAGAAATAAAAATATGTACATTACTCCATATAAACGGTCTTTCTGGAGAACTTTAATGTTTAGAAGAAATATCCACTTGCGAAATGGAAAATCAATGGATAACATTTACTTTTGGAAAGCACATTAGAAGTACGATAAAGTAACTTTTATCCTGCTAAATGATGATTTAGTATATAAATCATATTTATTATTTTTTTTACATTTTCATGCAGGAAACTTGTTAGACTGAAAAAGAATATATACAGAAATTATTTGTAAAAAGCTTCAGAGAAATAGTAGTTGAACTATTATTTTAACACGGTCAAACTGATTGGTAAAGTTATCATATGAATTGAATATTTCCAACTGAGCGAAATAAATTACAGGCCGGGAATCGAACCCTGATCCTTGGCTTACAGGTCTAATGCTCTACCAAATAGTTAAATACAGCGAAACAGCACCGGAAACTGGCGATATGAAGCAATTAAAATAATAAAACTTTGTAAAAATCACCATAAAATAAAAACAATACATATCACGCGTTTCGAGTTAAAAATATAACAGCTCGTCATCAGCTACAGTAAACACGTGTCCGTAAGCCGACAAGGTCAAAAATGAACTGAAAGGTAGAGAATGTTGCAAAGAATGCGACAGATGGCGCCAGCTGAAAGGAGCACATGCAGAAGAGAAAAGTGTTGCCAAAAGGATAGAAGAGAAATTGATAGGGAAAAAATGGAAATGAAAGAAATAAACAAAATTAAAATAAAATAAAAGAAGTAAATTAAAATATATAAATAATAATAATAAATAAAGAAATATAAAAGAAACAAACAAGAAAAAACAAAAGATCCATTTTTTAATACAAAAAACGTGTTTACTATAGCTGATGACGAGCTGCTATATTTTTTGCTCGAAACGCGACCTATGTATTGTTTTTATTTTATGGTGATTTTTTACAAAGTTTTATTATTTTAATTACTAGTGCTCTACCGTTTAAGCTAACTGGGCTGCCAACCGGCGAGCATATTTCTCTAAGGTTATCTGAACGAAATATGCTCACCGATTATCAGCCCAGCTAGCTTAAACGGTAGGGCATTGGCCCTGTAAGCCAAGGATCTGGGTTCGATTCCCGGCCTGGACAATTTTTCGCTCAGTTGGAAATATTCAATTCGTATCATAACTTTACCAGTAAGTTTGATTGTGTTAAAATAATAGTTTATCTACGTACCCATCATATGGAGTTCCTTTAGCTGCGGTTTATTCTGTTGAGCTGTCTACATGACATACCAGACGTTATTTACCAATAAGGTTATCTGAGCAAAATATGTTCGCCGGTTGTCGGCCTAGTTAGCTTAAACGGTAGAACATTGGTGCTGTAAGCCAAGGATCTGTGTTCGATTCCCGACCTGGGCATGTATTAGCTCAGTTGGAAATATTCAATTCGTAAAATAGTATTTGATTCACTTGTAACGACCCCGGCAAATCCTTTCCTTAGTAACTCGGTCATATTCAGATATCAGTTTTCAAACAGCTTTATTTAACCCTTAAATGCCGGATTTCTCAAAAATCATTGTAATAATGTTTTTCGGCTTTCATTTTTTAAATAAATTATGGGAAAAATACTTTTAAAAATCATATTTCGTTTTAAGTATGGTTTACGGATAAAAAACAGTTTGTTACTAATCGGCAATACTGGTCTTTAATTGAAAAAAAAATTTCCTTGATAAAATTCTATAATATTAAACACACAAGAATTTTAGGAACTATAATAAGAAATAAATTTTACTTGCTCACTGCAGAACAAAATAGGGTATTCAGCAAGTTTCCAAACAAAACAAAAAGAACAAGTAGCAACAATTGAAAAAATAAATCTATCTTTATTCTTAAATAGCACAAGTGTTGCCATCTACATGTTGAAAATCGATTTAATAATGTTTTCAGAATGTATTTTATTGGCAACATTAGGCATTATATCCTCAATATTATTCTAATACTATTTTACAGCCTAAATTGGGTATGTTGCCGAAAAGCAACACCCGGCATTTAAGAGTTAAACTAATTGGACAGGGGGGTGATAGAGTAATTTCCAAATGTAGTATAAACTATGGGGCGGACAAAGTAGGTAAATTCAACAACTAAGAAATATCCAAAGTTCAACTTACATAAAATTCTTCGTTTCTTTACATCGACAGCAACTGCCTCAAACTAATAAGTTACTTTCCGCTGCAAAAGTAAACATTCGTTAAACCTTTAGTGTATTAACGTTGACAGACCGTGGCTGTCAAGAAACTTATATACTCAAATAAGACTTAAAAAATTTCTTATCAAAGGCAAACGCTTCTCACACTGACTTCACTCTTACTGCACGTGGCGGAAACATCGATATGATTCTTCCGATGCAAGGTCTAATTCTCTCCCAGAGCAAAACTCGACCCAAATCCGAACGCGCACACTTTTTCCTTAACATTTTATGTACCGCAGATTGAACGACGCAGCCTAATTTGCATAAAACTACAGCGACAACAAACAAACGTGGATCCCAAGAGCAAACATACCTCGGAAACTAGACTAAAATATAGTAGAGTTCTCTGTTGCGGCACACAGGTTAACTGTTTGACGTCACACTCACAACACCTTATAAGCAATTCGCTAGTCCACTACACACTGAGTAAAGTTTGACGAAAAATGTACAAGAAAATGTATTCGAAATTAATCACTATAATACTTTTAGAACCTTTATATCTTGTTAATATATAATTAAGGTCAGAAGAATAAATTTTATTTCAATATTTCTAATTTTAAAAAACTTTAAAAATTTTTTTTATTAAGTTTAAGAAGAGAATTCATATACAATGTGCCCATAATGAAATTGACAAAACTCAACGAGTTCAATAGCGCAATCTAATCGAGGGAAAGGAGCAAAGTATTGTAGGATAATTATGGAAGGCGAGGAAAGGAGTATTCCTCAAAAATATTCCAAAAGAGTTCCAAAATTCTCCACTAGGGGACAAGTGGCGCTGTTTTCTTTTTCGAATACTTAGATCCCTGTCTCGTGTAGTCATACTTTTAAATTTAGCTCCATTATCGCATTTATATTAGACTACGGAACTCACTGATTACTGCGAATTTAACTATGACTGCCTTGTATATGGGGCATTCTCACAATCTTTTGACTTTTAGGGAAAAAAATCTGGCGAAATTAAACTTGCTAAAATAACATTTTAATCCTATAGACGAATTCCTTAATGATTCAAAATAAAGAAAAAGTTGTCAGCAGCGAAACTTTTTTTATTTAACTGAGGTTTAAGTTAAACTTGCGAGTTTAATTTTCCTTACCATTTTACCCCTATAACTTTTTAATTTCTTCTAAATTTTTACTTATTATGAATTTGCACAGTACCCACTGGTCATTCAAATAAGAAATAATAACAATGTAGTACTTTTAATGTATAACATTGTCTTAAAGGGGTGTTAAAGAAGGGACGGTAAGATAAAAAATGGGGATGGTATTGGAAAAAAGGGACGAAATGGTAAAAAAAAGGGACGGTAATGATGGAGCGGTAAGGAAAATTACCACCTATATTTAGGAAAATCATGTTAAGACTAAGTGGTAGCCACAATGTTCATTGATTTTTAGAAACAGTTGTTAACATTGGATTAAATTAATTTTTTTTAAATTTTACCTCGAAAAGTGCAGGAATAAACCTTGGGGGACGGTGAGACTACCAATAAAGCCACGATGCTAGAAATTGATATTTAAATGCTGATTTAAATTTTAGAGTAAATTTCCTGCCAAGGAATTTTAGACATTATTTCTCTAGCAAACATCTGCATGAGAAAAAACTAGAAAAAAAATTCTGTGGCCGCATCTGAAACATTTTCTGTAGAATTTTAGAAGAGGGATGGTAAGGAATCTAAAAGCCAGGGACAGAATTTAAAAAATAATAACAACCCTAAAAATGTGTGCAGGTTAATTTTTAGCTACATATTTATATAAAACAATAGTTCCAGTTTCAGAAAAAAATGACATAGAATTATTTTTATTGAAACAATTTTATCGAGACAGCTCCAAACTTAAAAATCAGCATCAGGGACACAGGACGGTAGATGCGTTTTCCTGGTATTTGGACCCCCAACATCGTCCAAAACTTATTTATCTCGTTAATATTGTTATGCATTCATGCAATGGGATGTTCCCCAGTATATGAAATAAAAAAAAACATAAAGTGTATTAAATAAAAAATTATTATTCAGGGACATGAAAGTCAAAAGATTGTGAGAATGCCCCATATGTTTTCTGATGTCAAAATCCATTTTCTATGCACAAACGAAACGTAACGATGAATAAGGTGTCACGTGAAATATTTCTTAACAGGCTAATGATATAGTACATTTGCATTTCAACATGATATTTGATTATAAACTACAGTCATTTAAAATTTAATGAAAACATGTAATGCCAAGTATTCTCCAGCGCTTCGCACAAGTTCATTTGGTTACGTTATATTTAATCATTCTGATTAATATCTAAATAAATTTAAGTACATTTAATACCAAGTTTAGATTTTTCATGTTACTAGTAAACTTAAAATTTAGCTCATTTTTTGAAATGAAACGTCCTTACATAAAGTATCTTCACGTTCAGAAAAAAAAGTATATATATATATTTTCTTGCGAAATGGAAAATTAAGGACATGCCTTTATTTAGGGCCGTACACTAGAAGTATGGCAATGAAAGATCTATCCTGCTAAACATTAATAAAAATAAATTAAATATGAAAATATTTTCCAGTTCATTTTGCTCGTGTTTGTATTATATATACGGCTTGTGCTGAACTTAAGTGGAAATTTGAAAAACAATCCTTTTCTGAACTTTTAAGCAGATATTTATTCAATTAATTAGATGATCCAAAAAAGCACATCTAAAACTTACATTTAAAAAACATTTATTTATAAAAGTGAATTTTAAAACTCTTTTTATTTAAATAAAAATTATACTAAATGGGTCATTCCATGTCAGTTCAGGCAGGCATGTAACCCACCATCACAGATTTTGATGAAACTGCGTGTGTTTGTTCCTTTTATTAAGATATGATTCCCAGTATTTTTTTTTACTCCTTGGTCAAATAGTTTCTGAGAAAAAAATTGTCAAAATTTTGAAAAACTGCCGTCAGTTGGCATTCTTGACAGCTCGGTTTTCAAATGTAGCATGACATAAATATGATCATATTTCAATATCTATTCTACAAATCATCTTCAAATAATTTATGCATAATATATAGGGTACGCAGTTTATGAAAAAAAAAGTACTGTTACGTTTATAACATTTTAAGTGTGTCTAAAAAAATGTTTAATCTTTGAAGTCGTGATTTTTTTATGAAAAATAATGCATTAACTAAAATAGCATTATCAACAAAAGGCGGTATTTTTATTAAATTTATTTTTTGTGGGGGATATACTTAAAGGTGTCCTTTACCTGATTCTGAAATAAAAATAGTGGGATTTTGGGTTTTTTTGTAGTATTTCCTATTTAAAAATATTTTGAGGCGTATTTCAAATCAAATCAAGCAGAGTCATTCCATGTCAGTTCGCCTAAGACATTTAATTCACTGTCACAAATTTCAATGAAACTGGGTATGTCTATAGCTAATTTTAAGACAGGATCAAGGAAATTAAAGGTGTACAAGTAATATATTTCTTAAGATAAAAAAAATATCTAAATTTTGAATTTAAAAAAAAATGTTTTTAATGACAGATCTATATTCAAAGACTGCATAAAAAAAAAGTCATTTCAATATAAAATCACTTAATAAGTTTCAAATAATGTATATGTGACAAATAATGTAGGCAGATTATTATTTATTGTTGTTTGTCATGTTTAAATTCTAAGAGTGTGTTTAATCTTGTGAATTCTTAAAATCAAGAATTTTGTGAAAAATAATGTGTTAATCGAAAATTTATTATTAACCGAAGTCAGGCTGTTATTACTTTTTTTAATTGCACGCAAAAATATCTTTTCAATAATTATAAAATAAAAATAGTGAAAATATGAGCAATTTTAACAAAATTTTCATAAAATGTGAATGTTTAATGATAAATATTGAAGCTTTTCATACTAAGATGTACTATAATGACTACGATATCATGTATTGCTACTCTTGCTTAAATATAATACATACAATAATAAAATAACAAATATTATTTACAGCAATAAAAATTAAATTAAATAGTATCAGTTCCTTTACCAACACTACATTGCTCAACAGCCGACATAAAATCAACAGCAAACTCTTATTGAAAAATACTTTCAACTGTTCAAATAATAAATAAATTGCATTTAAAAATCTTAATATCAACTTATTATCTTAAGACGATGATAACTAAACAACATAATGAATTTATAAATCAGCTTTTAATTGAAAATTCATGAAATGGTCCCTTTAAATGTTGTTCATCGAGTCAATCAAAACAAATTATAAAAAAAAAAGATAGTGAACCTAATATGCTGACTGCAATGACACTTCTAACAAAACTAATTAATTCATTACCATCTGAAATCAAACCCGAAAGGTCAAAAAGAAAAAAAAATCATCTGTAGTGTGAATGTGACATACTCAGTGGTTGTTGAGATAGGAATATTTTTGTGACATTTTCACCTGTACTTCAATGAAATATAAACATGTAAGCTTTTTTCATTCATCCAAATTAAGTAAAACAATTATAAAATTTTGTTGTCATTACACCAGATGTTAAATTTTTCGTTACATACTATTAGATAAGTTCCTTACTTTTAGACATTATTGACATAATATCATAAAATTTACTATATGTATTTTCTATAAGTGTATAAACAATATATATTTGCTTTATTACACATAAATGAATAATTTTTAAATAATTTGTTTGAGAACAGGGATATATATATACACACATATATGTTGAAAATCCATCTTTCAGCAATATTGTGATGAAATAAATCAAATTACCGTAATTTCCGGTGTATAGCCCGCGGATCAAACAATCGTATTTCGACCCAGAAATTTTTAAAAATAAAATGTAACTTTTTAGATCATAGTAAATATTGGTCTTCAAATACTGAATAAAATTTCTGGGTCCAAACTGAATTGTTTGATCTGCGGGCTATACACCCGAAATTACGGTACATATCATTAGAAACTGAATAAAGTTACAAAAGTGCAACTCATTAAGTTTAAAAAAAAAATTTTAGATATAGTTATTTGAAAGATATAAATATAATGGATTATGCATTTTTTTCAAATATTTAAAGCACAATACGTCAAAATTTTCTTCAAAAGAGTGAAATTTGGTATTTTTTTCAATATTAGAAGCTCAATGCTAAATTTTCAATATTAACAGCCAAATATGAGTTTAAAGATTAGGACTGTCATTTTGAAATTTTCTGTTGGGCGGTGAGGAGCAAGTGATTTTTCTCTTTTTTGGAAAGGGATAATTGCTCTTCGCCCTAGAAGTTTTACTAAAAAACAATATTGCTTATTTTTTCCCTTAAGAAACGAACATAAAAGATAATTTGAAAAATAAAATAAATGTATAAATAAAAATATTTCCAGGGATGATACATTGGATAGATTTTACATCTGAAAATATTGATAATTTTAAATATGATTTAAATACTACTAAAACCAACCAAAATCCCACTATTTCTATTTCAGATCCAGTTATAATGTAGTATTATGTACAATTTAAAATTAAAAAATTAGTCATAGAAACCCCGACTCTGATTGATAAAGATTTTTTAATAATTTCATTATTTTTTGTAAAATATTTTTGATTTCAAAGATTATAAAATTTTTTAGACACATTTAAATATTTTTTAACATTACAGCAATATTTTTTTCATAATTTACATACTTTATTTACCTTTCTTAAATTATTCGAAGAAGATTTCTTTATTAGTTATTGAAATATGATTTTATATATAAAATGAGGCCTTTGAAAATTGAACAATCATTAATGGTAACTCGTGGCATTTTTCCAAAACTTTGATAATTTTTTCTCCTACTTTCCCTATTTTTATTTTATAACCATTTAAAAGATATTTTTACGTACAATTAAAAAAAGCAATAACACCCTGTCTTCGGTTAATAATAAATTTTTGATTAACACATTATTTTTGACAAAATTCTTGATTTTAAAAATTCACAAGATAAGACACTCTTAGTGTTTAAACATGATAAAAAACAAGAAATAATAATCTGCCTACATTATTTGTCACATATACATTATTTGAAACCTATTTAGTGATTTTATATTGAAATGACTTTTTTTTTTTTTTTTTTAATGCAGTCTTTGAATATCGAACTGTCATTAAAAAAAATTAAAACAATTTTTCAAAATTTTTATATTTTTTATCTTAAAAAATATGTTACCTAGGATCAAGAAAATTAAAGGTGATTACGTCTTAAAATAAGCTATAAACAAACCCAATTTCATTGAAATTTGTGACAGTGATTAAATCGATTAGGGGAACTGACATGGAATGACTCTGCTTGATTTGATTTGAAATGCACCTCAAAATATTTTTAAATAGGAAATACTACCAAAAACACCCAAAATCCCACTACTTTTATTTCATAATCAGATAAAGGACGCCTTCAAGTATATCCCCCACAAAAAATAAATTTAATAAAAGTACCGCCTTTTGTTGATAATGCTTTTTTTGTTAATGCATTATTTTTCATAAAAAATTCAGGACTTCAAAGATTAAATATTTTTTTAGACACACTTAAAATGTTATAAACGTAACAATATATTTTTTTCATAAGCTGCGTACCCTAAATATTATGCATAAATTATTTAAAGATGATTTGTACAGTAGATATTGAAATATGGTTATATATATGACATGCTACATTTGAAAACCGAGCTGTCAAGAATGCCAAATGACGACAGTTTTTCAAAATTTTGACAATTTTTTTCTCAGAAACTATTTCACCAAGGAGAAAAAAAAAATACTGGTGATCATATCTTAATAGTAAGAACAAACACACGCAGTTTCATTAAAATCTGTGATGGTGGGTTACATATTGATATTTTACTGCCTGATTTGATGTGGAATGCCCCAAATGTCACCTCCATGGTATGTCCCTCCACGCCTGTTTTTTTATACAACAAAACTGTCTGTTATAAGATGAATGAAAAGAACAGTATAAAAATATAAAGTCAAGAAAATGGATGAACTTTGTTTGCTTTTTAAAAGAAAACTTTCAAAAATTATATTTAAAAAGTCCTTCCGCCAGTGCCGGGAGGAAGAAGTAGCTTCATATTCCATATTTTAAAAAAGCCAACTTATATAATTCAAACACATGAAGCTCAGTTTAGTGGAAACCAAATATAGGAGATTCAATACAAATTTTTATCAATACCAAATCATTATGAATGAGAATTTTTCGAAATTAGTCAGCTTTATCCAAGCTGCTTTTATTTAAAGTAACTTGTATTTGGCTGCCAAATTCGGCGATTTAATAAAGTGCCTGCCATTTTAAGACAACATGGTGGATGAGACTAACCAGTGAACTTGGTCGAGACCTTAGTAATTGCTGTGCACATGCTCACTCACATCGGAATCGATTGATATATACGAGTGCTGTCGCAGGCAAAAAATCTGATTTTTCAAAATGTCACCCAAATTAGATATTGAAATTGCTATATCTGAGCCATTTTTTAAGATAAAGACAAACAAAAAATGCTCCTGAATCCTTATATAAAGGTCAAATACTTAAGAAAGAAAACTTTTTCAATTTCTAATTTTTTTGCACCTCACTTTAAATATATTTTTTTTTAATTTAATGGCCGCCATTTTGAAACAAGATGGCTGATGAAGAGGGCCAGAGAACTTGGTCGAGATATTGATGTATACTATCCACATGCCTTCTTACATCGAAATAGGCGAATACGTGTGTTATCGCGTGACAAATACAAGATCGTTTCAAAATGTTGGCCATGCTAGAAATTCAAAGTGCTATATTTCAAACATTTTTTAAGATATAAACAAAAGAACAAATTTTCAGAAACAAAAACTGCTCCGGAATCTTTGTATCAAGGCCAAACACATAAAAAAATCTTTTTCATTTTCCAATTTTTTAATACCTCATTTTAAATTTAATTTTTTTTTTAAATTGCAACCCTTTTGAAACAAGATGGCGAATGAAGCTGGCCAACGAATTCGATCGAGACATTGGTATTTACTATGTACAGACCAAGTTACATCCAAATCGGTTCATAAATACGCCTGTTATCGCTCGACAAAAAGAAAGTCGTTTTAAAATGTCAGCCACAATAAAAATTCAAAATGCTACAACTCAGCCATTTTTTTAGATATAGACGAAACAAAAACTGTTCCGGAATCTTTGTATTAAGGTCAAACACATACAAAAAAAAATCTTTTTCATTTTCCAAATTTTTGGTATCTCATTTTAAATTTAATTTTTTAAAAAATTTTTTAAAGGGCCGCCATTTTGAAACAAGATGGCGGATGAAGCTGGACAACAAACTCGGTCGAGATATTTGTATGTACTATGTACACACCAAGGTACATCCAAATCGGTTCATAAATACGCCCGTTATCGTGTGACAAAATTCAGGACGTTTCAAAATGACAGCCACGCTAGAAATTCAAAATGCTATAACTCAGCCATTTTTTAAGATATAGACAAAACAAAAACTGTTCCCGAATCTTTGTATAAAGGTCAAATACATAAGAAAAAATATTTTTCCATTTTCAATTTTTGGTACCACATTTCAAATTTTAAATTTAAAAAAAAATATTAATGGCCGCCATTTTTAAAGAAAATGGCGGATGAAGCTGACCAACGAACTCGGTCGAGACATTGGTATGTACTATGTACACACCGATTTACATCCAAATCGGTTCATAAATACGAGAGTTACAGTGTGACAAATGTCAGATATATATATGTCAATTTTGAACGGAGGGTGGTTTTGGGGTCTGGGGGTCATGATCGGTGAAAATATACCAAAATTTTTTGAAATCGCTTTCTCCGAACGGCTGCAATAGGTAGATTTTTGTAATGAAAGCTACCTAAAAAAATTACAGCCCAAAACACTTCAGTCCCTAGAATTACAGCTACTTCATAACATATCAGTTACAGTTATATAAAAATTTATTTCATGGTAGCATAATCTAGACCTTGGTATACAAATTAAACTCAGAGGCCACTTGTCGGCTGAAACATTTCGGAAGCATGGTAAGCTGTTATTTCATGTGGTTTTAATTTAAAACTTTTAATTGACAGAGATAATTAAATTAAAATTATACTAATTGTCACTTCCATGGTATACCCTCCATGACTGTTTTGTACTATCCAACATAACTGTGTATCATAAGATAAAGGAAGATAACCATATAAAAATATGAAGTAAAGAAAATGGATGTACGTATTTTGCTTTTTAAAAGAAAACATTGAAAAATTATATTTAAAAAGTCCCTGCCGGCTCGTCCTACTAGCGGAAGTAGTTTTCTAATTTAAGTAATAATTTTACCAACAAAAACTAAATCAAGGGGCCCTACCACAAGCGCATCGAGTTCCTTCCGAAGCGAGAAGAACCCGAGGTCGAATTTACATGTTTCCCGAAATTTTTTTTCCGATACACAGATTAAGTGCTACCACGAAGAGCTCGGCAATAGCTCACGGATTCTAGATTCCTTTTCAAGTAGGCATCGGAAAAAACTAGATTGACCACTTAAGTTACGAGACAATTCTCACTGACCTTCCCTCTTTTTCTCCCGTTTGATGGTTGGTTGGTTGATTGATTGGGATTTTATGGCGCAAAGTCCCTTTAGGGACATGCTGCGCCAAGACAAAGTCAAAATGTAAAAATTATATATTACCCAAAATTGAGCAGCAAAAAACTAACAAGAAAAATGAGAAAAGCAGTAAATGAGAAAACTAATATGTATATTTAAAACCATTTAAAAGAGGAAAGGTTGATAGTTAAAAGACCAAAGTATTCTGATTAAAAACTGTGAAGTTAAAAAGCAATAACCGTTAAAATACCAACAAAGTCCAAGATGACGTACAAATACTACCTAAAAACAAATTTAGACTCGCAGAAATAAATAACAAACATAAAGTTAATTAGGTGTAAATTGATCAAAAACTGATGTTTCCTAATCAGCATTTGATTCATATGAGTCAGATTCCATTTCTTCATCTAAGTTTTTCAGTTGTTTCTGATCCTTTAAATTACTAGCTGACGGGTTTAGGCTTTTGTTATTGTTCTTTTTCTTCACACTGGAAAACTGTGAAGAACCCCGGATTGTCTTTTTCTCTTTCTGTATACAAGATTTTTTGCTTGGTTTGTCAGTTTTATTAGTATCAGGTCTATGTGATGTTTTTGCAGATGTAACAGCCTTAGTCTGGAGTTCAGGTGACTTTTTGGATTGACATGGAGATTTGTGAGACTGATTGACTTGGTATACTATTTTAACAGGTTCTGAGGAAGGTTGGCAGCGTTCTAATAGTGGGGTTGCATAGCATTTACTACCACAACTAACATCTCAGGTTTCTCTATTTAAAGTGGTTGTTGATTGTGCTTTAGCTGAGTTACTTAATGGAAAGGAGGTGTCGGTCTGGGTGCTTATGTGCCTTACAGAATTTTGTTGTTGCTTGAGTACACTAGAGTAGGAGACTCCGACTGACGGAGTCCTGGATTCAACAACTTTGCGGGCTTCAGGGTAGGAGAGATTTTGATTTACTTTAATTGCAAGGATTTCCTTCTCACGTATCCAGTTTGGACAGGAGCGGGAATATGCTGTATGATCACCCTTGCAGTTTATGCAGCGTTCAGAGTTTTGACATGAATTACCGTCGTGGCCAACGTCTGCGCAGCGTGCACAGGTAACGGAACCATGACAGGTAGTTGTGGTGTGACCATAACGCTGGCATTTAAAGCAACGGAGAGGATTTGGGATATAAGGACGGACAGGACAGTTCAAGTAAGCAGCTTTAATTCTTGATGGTAAATTAGGTCTATTAAAAGTCAAAATGATGTGCTTCGTAGGAAGCACCTGCCCATTCCGACGGATAGTTATACGACGTACATCTATGATATCTTGGTCTTTTAAATTTTGTAAAAGTTCGTCTTTAGTAGAGAATAAAAGATCTGGCTCGGATATTACACCACGGCTTGTATTTAGAGTTTTATGTACTTGAACAGAAACTGAGAAAGAGCCTATTGTAGAGCAATTTGAGAGAAGATGTGATTGTTTTGCTGAAGAAACCTCAACAAGCAAATCCCCAGATTGTAATTTTTTGAGAGAATGACCATCCCCCAAGACAGACTGGAATGTTTTTGCAATGAGAAATGGTGAAGTTTTTTTGAAAGAGCTATCAGAGAGACTATCAGTACGTTTAATGACAAAGAAACGAGTGTATGTGGAATTCTGTGCAATTTGTTGCTCTCCACGTGGGAGAGAAATGGAAGTAAGTGAGTTATTTGCATCCATATTTGAAAAAAAAATAAGAATTCAGACCCCGGCCGCACCACCCACTACCGTGCCCAACAAGGGGATGCACAGTCGTGCACCAGTGCTAACCAGGGCCTATACGGTCACAAAACACTCCTATGCCAGTCTCCGCCCTAAACAAGATGGCTAGTAAGTGTCCGATCACTTGATCCCCAGCCAGTGACAGAAATCAGCTGACCAGCCGATTGATGCATACGGGACCAATATGCACCTCCCGTCTACCTGAAGCAGAGGCCAAAGCAGTGTGTTGGTTTCCCTCAACTGCCAGGATCCCCCTTTCCAGGGACACGGGTCGCCACGCACGGCAAACACGTGGGTGGTTTACAATTCTCCATGAGTCGATATACAGGATGATATCGGCTCATACAGAATTGCCCTCACCTCCGAAAAGGAAACCACAACGAGAGTGAAACATAGAGGAAAGAAAGAGAAGAGAAATAAGAGGAAAAGGAAAAAAGAAAGATCGCTCAGGAACCCGGGGTTGCGAAGCCCGTGAATACCTAAAGAAGGTATCCCCCTGGGGGGTTTCTCCCGTTTGAAAAGAAAACAAATGTTTAATTTTGCTTTCTATGTTTATTAAAAATACCATCTACACACACCTAATTAAGATATTTTCATAATCTTTTTTTTTTTTTTTTTTTTTTTTCGAATGTGAAATATACAGATTTTTAGCTGTTAAAAGCTCAAAATCATACGACAGGTAGATCTTTAGAAAATGATAAATAAAAATGAAATTAGCTTTTTTTTTTTGACTAAGCGGGAGCTTTTCTTTAAAAATTAATAAAAAATTAACAAATTACTCTAGAGATATTTAATAACTATCATAAGAAAGACCTTATTCTAAACTTTAAAATGATATGAAAATATTTTTTTTGTGAGTTTTTGTTAAGTAAATATTAGCATAAATACCCAAAAATTTCAAGAAATTCTGCTTAAAAACAAAATAAATGGGAAAATATTTAAGCTTTGAAACTCATTTTAAACCCTAATAATAAATGTACTTTCAAAATATTGCATGCAGTTTTTGGTAGATTTGGATTGATGCAGTATGGAGTTTGTGTTTGTAATGAAAATTCAACGCAAAATTAAAAAAATAAATTCTAATGTGAATTAAAAAAGTAATAATTGCAGTACATATTAAAATATAGTTTAACAAAATATCGTGTGTAAGTTTATTAATTTCCTTTTAAATAAACAGTGTGTTGTGCTAAGAAAACTCGAATTATACAATAGTTGTCGCATAAAAAAATTAGCAGAGAAAACATGCTGTGCTTACTAGAAAATAATTGACTAGATATTTTTGCTAAAATTTCTTTATAGTAAATATAACATTTCTGAAAATATCGAAGCCCATGTGTGCACTATCATTGTTTACCCAAATGAATCAAATATTCAAAATTTCCAAATATTTATTTATATAGATTATTAAATGTTGTATCAGTTTTAAGATTTGTTATTTGTTGCTTAAATAACAAAATACTTTATTAAATAGATAGAGAATTTCTTTTTAGAACAAGATAAAAATATTAAATTTAAAATTTTTGCGCAAAAAAAAGAAAAGAAAAGAAGTATTGCAGGATTTTGAATACTTTAAGATACTACATTTTTTATACTTCATATTTCATTGGATATAAAATAAATTGTAAAGTTTCTAATAACATAAAAAAGCAACTTATTTCATAGTAACTTTACAGTAAATTTAGAAAAGATAAAAAATATATTATTTGAAGATGATGTGAATCGGTCTTCTTAGATTTTTATTTTTTTGTCTCCGTCTTTAATTTCTATATAAAACTAATCTTACAAAATATAAGTTAAATATTATTCAATGTACACGCACACACACAAAAAAAAGAGGACTCTCTGGCGATCCTAATATTAAGCTTTATTTAATATTGAAACTTCCTTTTTGTTAATTTGAGCAATAATTATTTTATATTCTGAAAAAATAGTTTTATAATCAAAGGCAGAAAAAAATGAAAAGTGAAGAAGACTGATTCACATCATCTTCAAACAATATATATATATATATTTTATTTTGTTTGAAAGTTTTTGAAATTTATTGTAAAAAAGTTACGAGGAAATACGTTGTTTTTTGATGACCTTAGAAACGATACAATTTATTTAAATTCCATAATAAAATATGCCGTTCAAAAACATGCAAAACTTTCCTAAGATTTTTTCTTTCCGAAAACTTTTTGATTGAATATTTTGATTTTGTACTAATCGGAAATTCTCATTGGATGTTATTAAAAGATTTTATATATTTATATATAAATATATATATTATACAACAAGTCATTAAAATTGATACAGCAAGCATTTAATAATAATTTTAAAAAAAAGAAAAGGAAAATCTTTTGGAAATTTTGGATAATTATTTTGTTTGAGTAAACAACGATAGAGCGCACATGGGCTTAAATATTAGCATAAATGTTATATTTAGTATACAGAAGTTTTAGTAAAAGTATATGGTCAATTATTTTTGGGGCATATGCAGCACTTGGTCACACTGATAATTATTTGTGCAAGAACTATGATATAATTAGCTTTCTTGGTATTGCGCGTTGTTTATTTAAAGCAGATTAATAAGATTGTGCGTGATGATTAGTTAGACTATGTTTTAATAAGCGTTTCAATTACTTTTTTTCAAATTAGTATTAGTTTTTGCTATTTTAAGTTAACATTTCATATCACAAAGAAAAATCAATCTAAATCTGCAAAAAATTGTTTGCAGTATTTGAAAAAGAAAAAAAAAACCACTTATTATTAGTGCTAAAAATTAGTTTCAAAACTTATAATATTATCCCAGTTATTTTATATTTAAGTAGAATTTCTTGAAATTTTGGCGTATTTATACCCATATTTGCTTAAGAAGAACTTATAAAACTTTTCTTTTTATACCATTTAAAAATCTAGAATATGATCTTTCTTATGATACTAATTAAATATTTGTAGGTTAACATGTTAATTTTTTTTTAATTTTCAAAGAAATACCCTTGCTTGGTTAAAAAAACAAATTTCATTTTTATTTTCTATTTTATAAATAACTATCCGTCATATCACTTTGAGATTTTGACAACTGAAAATCTGAACATTTCACTCTCGTTTGAAAAAAAGATTATAAAAATATCTTAATTAGGCGTGTGTCGATGGTATTTTTATTAAACAGAGAAAACAATATCAACCGCTTTAAAATCTCTCCCCAAAGACGCACTTCCGACAATATATGCTTTTCTCACTACCTTCAATGTGGTCGGAAGTTTTCGTGGAGATCTCGATGACAGTAATCCGATGGAAGACGTTCTCGATTGTGTCGTGGTAGCATTTATCCCAGAGTCATCGGAATGCAACGTCACATCGGGAAATGCAGAAGATTTTACGAGAAAGGAGAGAATTCGATCTGTTCGTGGTAGGCCTCAAGGTTAGAGATTATCCCAGTTTAACAATTTTATCTGGCCGCTTTTGACGAATTTTTAATTTCATTTTTTATAAGAGCTCGTTTTATCAGAGTCGTGTTAAGGCAATATCCAAAAATTGTTTTTTTCACTATGAACAACTCAAAATTTTCTGACTCATTTTTAAGAGTAAGAACATGAAACTTGCTAACGTGATTTTTTGAAGAGATTTATAAGCGACCTGTGTTTTTAATTTTAGTTCAATTAATTAGAGCTTAAATGACAAACAATTATTTTCTCAGTACGACATTTTTTTTCGTTTCCAGCACTATCGCTTCGAGAAATTCGGTTCTAACTGCCTAATTTGACATCATTTTTTGAATTATATTTTGCCTTTATCAAAAAATCGACCAATATGGCACATTATATATTTTCTGAATAATAGAACCTGCCAATTGGATGCGCTTAAAGGCAAAAATGAATTTAAGAATGAGTCAGAAAACAAGCAGTTTGGATTTGAGTACAACCTTAATCCGATAATTTTTTCGTCAATCCTTATTTTTGTTTAATTTGTTTTTGCTGTAAGAGAGAGAGAAAACTTTCATTTATTCCCTGGTTGCCTAAGCTGGGGTAAATGTGATCCCATTCGTAATTTCTACAAATAAGCAAAAAATTTTAAATGCGCGAAACTTACTAAGTAGACAAAATTATGAAAGCAACGTTTATTGGATAATTCCTAGAAAGTAATTTTAGCATACTTGGAGAAAAACTTGCAAAATGTCCACATGGTGTCAAACTGACCCCATCATAGTACTGCAACGGTTAAATAATAAATGAGGATCGTCACCCCTTAGGGTGACAATCGAGAATTTCCTTCCCGCAAATTGGGCAAGCACCAAAACATTTAAAACAAGTTGGAAATTGCTCGTCAAACGTGGCAATTGAGGTGCGTTCGTACTATAACTAGTTTTATAATAATTGTTTGCACCGCATAGTGTACTGATTGTATATTTTAGTGCACTTCATAAGTGCATATCAATTTCATTCTGTTCGAAAGGCTGTCACATCAGTAAAATGCACTTAAAATATTTTTCTCCCATTGGCCGTAATGTAACGGAAAAATTTGACTTTCCCTGTAATTAAACTATACATTCAATTTTCATAAAATTTGAAATGGGTCGACAAAATTTTGCAACAATAATATATTTAAAATTTCAGACCATTCAGTTGGGTAGTCTTTGCTCTGTTATATGCGGACGGACAGACAGACGGACGGAGTGAACGACGAATATAGGTGCTACGCATTTATATAATTACTAACGCAACTAAAAATCCGCAAATGGGCAAGTGCCAAAAGAAGACTTTGTAAAGATTACACATTTTTACAACCTATTAGGATAGCATATTATTTTTAGAATGATGTTGGCTAGACACAATTCTCTGTAAGGGAAAATTTTTTCAGAGGAGGTTCTAAAGAGACTTACTCGAAACTTTGATCCTATGATCGAAAATTGGAAACAGTCAACACTAGGGCATCACCCCCTGTGATCTACGGTCACCATATTGGGTTCAAATGGGTCGACATTACTTGTAATTGGTCTTTCACAGATCATAAGTTACTGCACGGAACCCACTTTGTGATACAAAACAGGTTTTACTTAGTGTTGACTTTAATGGTAGTTATAAATTTATATAGGCTGTTCATGTCAATCCCATTGTACAGCGCAGACTTATGGGAACCAGAGTCATAAATCTGGATCATAAAAGCTTCAGCCTGGTTGGTCGCTGAATATTTGTTGCTTCAATTTCTCAGGCTACGAGTAGGACTGTATATATAACACTTTGTACAAATGCATCATAGCAACAATTAATAGGGACTCTATATAATTTTTACGGTTCCGTACTTAAAAAGTAAAAACGTAACAATTGTAAGAACAGTCCTGTGTCTGCCTGTCCGTTCTGTCACAGCCATTTTACTCATAAGCTATGGAACGTGGAAAGTTCAAATTGGGGGAAAAGTAATAAAGTCTATTAACCCACATATCGCTCACCCGCAAGAAAAGTGACATCTCGCAAAAATTCATTTTCCGTTTTATTCCACTAATAGGTCTGTCAGTGGTGTGTCTTGCTACACAAACTGTTTCATAAGTCAAGTTATACAGAAAATCCTTTTATTACGCTATATGTCCATTTGTGATCACAGAAGATGGGTGGATTGTGTGGGGGGTAAAAATGACCCAACCCTCCAAACCTCATCATATGTCTTCATTCTTAAGGGTTTTATACTTTTATGCATGTTTTTATTCCTGCATGCAGAGCTATTTCATACTGTTTCATGTTACTGTAAAATCATGCCAATTTTACTTTTGCCTCTCCTGTGAAATTTACTTTTGTCGAGATGTGTCACTTTTCTTGCGGGTGAGCGATATGTATAGATTATACTCCATTCACAAATATATTTTAAAAAAATGTAGATGAGCTAATTAAGTTATTTGAAAAAAAAAATCCTTTGTATATCTTGTGAGGTATCCAACGAAACATTTCGTAACGCTGAACTCAAACATTTTTTTTTTGTTTAAATTTTAAGTATTATATTTTCAGAGATATCGTTGAACATGTAGTACAAATATATGACCCCACCCCCTTTTTTTCGAATCTACTGAAACTATAATTATGAAAAATTTAGATGTAGTAGACGTTACTCTAAACCTTGCAGAAAAATTATAGCGATGACCCCAAGTCACATAGTTTTTGAGAAAAGCGCGTTTTTTCCGTTACACACACATTTCGATTTGCGGGCATTCAGCAAAAGTGTTGATGTGCGCTGGAGATACCTATCGTAGCAGAAGTAAAAAGGCATTGTCGATCATGATTTTCGAAAAAAATTGTCTGTAATTAGCCGAGACGTTAACCTTCAAAAACACGGACGGTTTGGGCATACATAATGACAGGGGCGGCGTACTCTATGCACCATCGGCTTTTAAATCCTAGATAACAACTTTTAATGATATATTTGTGTAATGCAATGCCCAGTAGCAGTATAAAAGCAATAAACGTCAAATTGTTAAAAATAGACTCATTTAATTAGAATTAATCACATAAATACTATGGGATTCGCGACTATTTTGCATTGAGTTGGATCCCTCAATACGCCTCCCGTGTCTTTAAAAGTTAACTAAAACTGTATCTGGAAAAACGCGGCACGGACCAAGGCGGCGCACAGAGGAGTATTTTCTGAAAAATGTGGACAAAATTATTTTATGAGCTGTATCAAGTTAAAATGTTGCAAAAAGCTATTTAGAGTCATTATATATATATATTTTTTTAAACATATAATTTTTTTTACGAATTTACAAAAAATCTTTGCTTTTTAATAAGTAAACTACTATTTAAATCAGTTTAGAATAAACATATAATTTGTTTTACGAATTTACAAAAAATCTTTGCTTTTTAATAAGTAAACTACTATTTAAATCAGTTTAGAATAAACATTTATGATATTTAATGAAATATTCCGTTTTCTTTTACATATTTATAACAAGTTCTTTCTGTAACTTACTATTCTAATGATATTCATCTTCATCTGTTTCATCTTCATCCTCATCTTCCTCTTATTTTAGATGTTGCCCGTATGGTGTTTCTGGTTTTTTCGCTAGAAAAAGGCTTTTTTTTTCTTCTTAAGCTTTGATCTTGAACTACTTATAAAAGGATCAGAATTTAGTATACGTCTGCTCAAAATAATGTTATTACATTGCTCTCGAGAAAATTTTCGGCAAAAGGTTTGCCTATATTGGCGGAAATGTTTGTTTCTAGCTTCAGCAGCCTCGCCCGATAGTTGATCGATAGGCAATATTGCATGTTTAATTACTGTGGCCCCATGTGCTAAAACTTTATGTACTGTTGGTGACATTGGGTGCTACCCATATAATTCGACATAAAGTTTTGAAGTTTCTTCGGTGTAATTTTCAAATTTTTTAACATCAATTCTATGTCCACTGGACAGTGCCTCTAAACGTAAAGGAACAAGATAACTCTGAAATATATTTGCATCACTATCAGAAGTATTCTGAAATATCTGTTTAAATTGCGATTGTTGGGAGCCATCGCAAGACCATTTAGATATTTGTTCTAAATTGTGGTTTTATTCTTCTGTATTATTTAGAATAACTTCTTCTAAATATTTACACAATCTTAAAGAGGTGTGATCAAGAAGATCTGTAGGTTAACTTCTGCGCTTGTTTCTGTCACATTCATCGACTCCTCACTTATATAGCTATCTTTCTTCGCTTTCTCAATCAGAGAATAATAAGTAAATATTCTTATTTGCACTATGAATAATATCCCATTGCTTTCTCGTTAGATCAGCTTCTACAAAAATTGATAATGCTTCTGATGGTGTATGGTTCTTAATGGCGTTTTTTTTTTTTTTGCTGAAGTTATAATTTTTCTGTATTTTGTATCTCTTGTTGACTTAGAGTTATATGCTTTATGAGTGTCGAGGCATCAATATTACCAGCAGTTCGTTGATTTGTACTAGCTGCATATGTTAATTGATCAAGAGGAACTTGCTCCCTTAAACCTCTTGTTTTTTGTCAATTGCTTCTGTCACACAATTCAGCGAAATATTTTGTTGGTCTACCATCTTTGATATTGTACAGATAGTATATTCTACAGCTAATTTTATGGAACTGTTAAGCCAATGTTCATTTATTTTAAGAAAGCGCCATTTTGCCTTATTGGTAGCCTCCCATTTTTCTTTAAAATCCGATTTGAAACGGCTTAACGAACGTTTTAATGATACTTGTTTATCTACCGGACACTTCGCTATTTTTGTAACTTTACTTTCCATGGAACATAATTTTTCATCTGTTTTCGTATTAGAACAATCTTGTTTAATTTCAAACAGTAACTTTTTTGAAAGATCTTTTGCTCTTACTTAAGTTTCTAAAACAAAAATGAAGATTTTTCGTTTTCAAAATATCATCATCTTCTGATACCATTTTTTTATAAAACGGCAAAAAAAAAAAAAAAAAAAAATTGGGGCAAGATTTTATTTTATGAATATAATAAGGAATATCTATATTTTATATTCCAACAAAAAGTTTTGCCCGACAAAGGGCGGAACGTATTTTAAATCACTAATAATTTAAAAGAACTAGTAAAAATTACACTTATTTAAGATAAAACAATGGGGCTATATTCATATTCTTTTATAACTAAAACTAAATACAGTAATTTAAGTTACATATCTCCCACTTCTATGTCCATTAAGGGTTTTATTCAGATCTCCACTGTATGCAACAATAATTGCAATTAAATAATGCGCTTCTCACCACAGCGCTGAGAAAAGAAAAATTGTGATGCACGACAGCTATGTTCAGACTGATAACGTGACGGGGAGTCTTACCGAACATTCCTAAGTTATTGTTTACCGGAAGCGCTGACTAATAAACTATACAAACACATAAAGTATTGCGGTTTTTAACGAAGTTCATTTTTCGACTTTTGTCCAGCTTTTTTTAGAAATACTCCACTGTGCGGCGTTGCAACTTTGCAACCTCCTTTCGGAGCGCACTTAATACAATGCCAAATTTAAACTTTGAACAAGGGTTTTGTTTTAGCTGCACTGTAAAAAGAAAAGATTATTACTACGCTGAATTTAGTTTTATGAAACGACAAATGAAGTTTAAATACGCAGTACTTTTATTGTCAGTACCGAATTAAGTTCATCATAAACAGATTAGGATAAGATTAAAAAAAATTATACAGAATAGAAATATTTGATATTATTTATACTTCATATCTCTTTGATCTTTTATGGTATACCCATTCATACTTTTCTAGTATATACAGTTATACCCAACCCTATGTCTGTAGCTTTTTACAAAGTCTTATTATTCTTTTGGCAACGATTTTTTTTATAATGAAGTTAATATTCATATATTTACTGTGCGGAACCTTCTGAGATAGAGTAATACTCGTACTTGACCGTTATTTTTATGCTATCAGATTTAATAGAATGTCTGTCGAATATTTTTCGTTTATTTATATTAAATATTATATTGTGTTTAATACTAAAGCTACCGCGATAGGTGAAATGACGTTTTTTGAATTTCCTTTTGGAAACTAAAACAAACTAAAGTAACACAAACTAAAACATTACGAAATTTCTTTATATTTCACGACTTTTATTAAAATATATGACCGTATTATTCCTTAAAATGCTTCATCTCCGAACAACCTCTTTTGCCTAGAAAAAAAATATTTGGGGCTTAACTTAGAGGTCTGCACGGGCCGGAATTTCCAGGCCCGGGCCCGGCCCGAAGGAAAGCTATTTTGGCCCGGCCCGACTAAATTTCTACAAAAAAATCCGTTTTTTCTCGACATACAATTAAGATTCTTTTAATGAATACTACATGCATATTTATGGGAACATTTTACAGTATATTTTAAATTACCATGTGTTCGCAAAATCGAAAACACACAATAGTAAACATTAACGATTACTTACAGTGTTTTAGTCAACGTCTCTACAGACGTTTCAAAATTTAAATAAGGGTTCATTAAAAGATTATTGTAGTTTAGAATAAAGGGTTAAAAAACATGATAACTTTTGAAGCTCATAATAAAAGGCAGATTTGTGAAAATATTTCTGTCATTTTTAAGGCTTTTCTGAAATCCAAAGGAGCTACATTTTGATACATTTATGAATTCATTTCTTTTCGGAAACGCATGAAATTGGCAGGTATTCTTATTCAGAAACCATGTAAATGCCGTTTTTTTCTTAGATAAAAGTAATATATCTTTCAGAAAATACTGGCAACGTTAGCGTTTTGAATCGAATTTCCGGAAGCGATAGCACAGGGAAGGCGAAAAACGCACAGTCACGTGACAAGAGTCTCTGTTATCTCTGAACGTATTTTATGAAAAATGGAACCGCTATTCGATCCCCAATGCCTTCAATACTCAGGCCTGTCAATTTTATGCCTTTATAGTTGAAAATGAGTCAGAAAATGTGTCTGAGAGTTTCGCATTGTTGAGAAGTAAATATGAGAACCACCTTAAGGTACATTTCCAAAGATACTGTTAACAGAAGTTCATTATCGCTATTAATACTTTTACAAAACATAATGCCTGTCCTACACATCGAACGATTAATACCAGTTCCGTTCCGGCACAAGTCTGCCGAAAATTAAACCCGGGATCAGGCATCATGTAACTGTACGATGCCGATCTCTACGATGGACATGTTGCATTTCTGTATTGATGTTGTTAAACTCGCATCGGCTCGTAACGCACATTTATACTTCTCGAAAAAGTTATATTCATTGGAAATGGCCTCGTATTTTATCTGCTACTCTCAAATTCTTATATCGGGCCGATAGGCCTCGGGCTAAGCCCGGGCCCATGCAGACCTCTAGCTTAACTACCACAAGGGGTCATTTGACCCCTGAATAAATTTATGTTAAATCATAAAGGTATAAATGTTATATTTTGTAAGAACATTAGTAAATTGTATATTTTCGCTATTACATCATTTATTCTACTGCATTACATCATCTTTGTTAACCCTTTCAAGGGCAAAGCATTTTCAATGCTAAAGTGAATAATTGGCACCGGAATTAACCAACAGATTTATTTGTAAATATGAAAAAGGCTATATTTTACATGCATATTAAATGGAAAATATTTTACCAAAATTCTGCTGCCATCGTGGCGTTTGAGAATTAGAATTAAGTGGTTTCATAAACATACCACCTCCCCTGAAAGGGTTAATGAGGGATGGTGCAATGAGAAATTGGCTTTATTCCGGGTAAGATTCTAGTTTGAACAATTCATGTTATATCGAGAACGAAATAATCTTCAAAATATGTGGTGAACATAAATCAAATTTGCACAACATTTGTCAATTAAATTTTCAAATTTCTTGAAATAATTAATTGTTTACTTAATATTTTGCGTAATTATATATATATATATTTACTTTAATAAATACACAATTTGTAATAATTATAAAAATGTTTTATTCATCCACCAAAGCCTATCAACTGGTATATTTTTAGCAAAACATCGTAAAATAGATAGCTCTTTATATAGGGGTCATTTGACCACTTTCGGTAGGAATAGGTATAAAAAAATTATCGATAGGTTTATTGTTAAAACCATATGTGCGGTAAAATCACCAGCACAAATGAAAATAAATAGCTTTAAAAAAATCATAATTATAAAAATATATTTTTTCTGCTTGAGCATTCAGAAAACTTTTATAATACATGCCAACTTAAAGTGCAATATGTAATGTCATAAATAAATATTGTCATATTTTCTGCAAAAGAAATGCGAATGGACATTTTTAAATGTGACAATTATTCGTTATTTTTTTAAAATTATTATTGAATAATTAAAAAACATTTTATTATTTTAACACTAAAATTTGAATATATCTATTTAAGCTTGCCATTAACAAGTCTTCCAACTTTCAAGTGAATTAATAGAAAATTGAACGATCAATTTTTAATGCCCACTGTTCCCTTAACCGCTGTTGTGGTAGGATTTAAGCCTCATGCATATACTGCAGTAATTTATATAATTTACTGCACTTAATATTTTATACTTAGTATTTTGCACTTAAAATATAGCAGTATATATATAAAAATTTATATAAAAATTTAGCAGAAATTATACTGCAGTAATTTCTTCATTAGGCAGTAATATTCAGATAAAACAATAATGTATATGTGTGATATACAGACTGGTTTATTCTATTGATAAATATAATCATGCAAAAATACCATTATTTTATACAAAATGGTTTTCGAATAACTTATAATACTAGCTATAACTAGTATTATAAGCTAGTTTTATAAGCCGTTTCGCCTTATAAGGCGAAACGGCACCATGAGACCAGTTTTGCACAAACATTTTTCACAACGCCAATTAAGGGCTAAAGTACAATTTTCAATTATTTTGTAGGGAATATGTTAATTAAATTTTATCGTAACATGCCCGAACAATTAAGATTCAAAAATGTGCATTTAAAATAAGCAACTGGACCACAGTAAAAAATATGAATGATAAATTTTTCTTCAAATTCGCAAGATTGTATCTATGAAAACACTTGAGTTTCAAACTTGACCATTTATCTTGAGATGGTGTCAGTAGAATAATTTAACGTTTAATTATTGTAAATTTTCAATTATGTACCAGAAATATTAAGCACTGCACTTGAAATTGTTTATTAAAATTGCATTTTTGTCACAACGTAGAACCAAAAATAACGCGATTTAAAAACTGCACTTAACCTTCAACTTAAACTCTTTTATATAATACATATTAAAAAAAGAGCAAGCCTCTAAAACTTGCCTTCCACTATAACACTAAATGTACCGATATTTTTTATACCTATTCCTACCGGAAGCGGTCAAATGATCTGTATATAAAAAGTTACGTATAAATATATTTTACGATGTTTTGCGAAAAATATACCAGCTGATACGCTTTGGTGTATGTATAAAACATTCTTTTTCAAATAATTATTACAAATAGTTTATTTATTAATCCCTTGGGGGGAGGTGGGATATATTTTATCCCACCTTCGATTAGTGAAGATTCGCACCAGAAAAATTTTATTAAATTTTACTTTTCTAACATTGGTGGAAAAAAAATCGTGAAAGTTGCTTTTCCCAGGGATGAGATTTCCGCGTTTTTGCACACTAGTATATTCTCAGAGGAAAGGGTGTTCTGTTAAATCGCAAAAAAGTCCTGATTAAAGGAAATGTCATTTTCTGTAACAAAATACTGGTGTGCAAAAACGCGGAAATCTCATCCCCGTTTTCCCTATTTTGCAATAAATCTTTTTGCAGATTCCGGTGTGAATTCGACATTACAGAAACACAATTATATACCCCTCAAAGGGTTAACCCCTTCAAGGGCGGTGGTTCATTTTTGGACCACCTAATTCTAATTTCTAAACGCCACATTGGCACCAGATTATTGAAATGAAAATTTTACTTTTACAAATTATGTGAACAAAATCTTTGGCTTATTTTTAAATAAATTTGTTTGAAAATTTCTGCGTGTTTCACTAATATTGCATTTTACGAATAGAAGTACCTTGCCCCTGAAACGGTTAAAGTAGTATATATATATATATATAATTACGCAAAATAATTAAGAAAAAAATAATTATTTCAAGAAATTCGAACATTTAATAAATAAATATTGTGCAAATTTGTTTATGTCCACCCCATATTTTTAAAATTATTTCGTTCTCGATATAACTTGAAATGTTCAAACTAGTATCTAACTCGGAATAAAATCAATTTCTAATTATACCATCACATATTAACAATTATGATGTAATACAGTAGAATAAATGATGTAATAGCGAAAATATGCAATTTACTAATGTTCATGCAAAAAACATTTACACATTTATGATTTAACATAAATTTATTCAGGGGTCAAATGACCTCTTGCGGTAGTTAAGCCTAAAATATTTTTTTCTAGGCAAAAACGTTCGTTCGGAGATGAGGCATTTTAAGAATTAATATGATCATATATTTTAATAAAAGTGGTGAAATATAAAGAAATTTCGTAATATTTTGGTTTAAGAAATTTCAAATTTTTTTTTCAAAAAGCGTCATTTGACCCCTCGCGTCTAGTTTTAGCTTTAAGTTTACCTCAATATGGCATTTTAAGCATTTTCGTAAAAACAATCTTTGGTACAAATTTACATTGAAGGAATTTTTTAGAAGAATAGTACATTTTCAGTATTGTACTTGACAATGTTTATAGCAAAACTAAACTCGAAATTCAATCATTTTCATTTTCAACAACGCGGGATAACCCACCATTGTCATAGGTTTCCAGATACCGCGTTGCAAGTTCATTAAAAAAATATACAATATTATTTAACAATAAGAATTAAAGGTAAAAATAATAATAAAAGTAATTATAAATGTAATAATAAAAGTAATAATAGAACAGATGAGCTGAGCGGTTTACAGACGAAAACGTGTATTTTTTCAACACGAATATGATGATTATTTATGAATAGTAGCAGATGAATAAAATGTTCTTAAGTCTACATAGGGGAGACCGGGGGAATGCCGCCAACCCGGGTTATGCCTCCACCCCACCTAGTTTAAAAACTAAGGGCAGTTTGAGATAGTGAATGTGCCTGCACTATAGCGGCTAACAATATAAACAGTGCCTAAAGTGAGAGTGACTTTGCTGTACGCCGTTCGTTTGCTCTAGTGAAAAATGTAGTTTTCATCTAGTTGCTTATTATTTTGGATCTTCAAATGAGTAGCGATAAGCACCTTTTATTGTAACATTGGGTATTTAAGATAATTTGGCCCGTAATCTACATGCATTCGCCGATATTTTGATGCAATGTGTTGAACAAGTTAGGTTCTTCTTTCGGCTTTGCTTGGGGATTTCCGCCATATTGTCCTCTAGGGGGAATGCCGCCGCCATGAAAATCGGGTGATAAATGGCCTCATTTTAATGTAGTGGAGCCGATTCAGCAGAGTGACTTTTGCAACATGAAGTAAATTGTAAGCTTAACCATAATTCTGCTCAATTACATTGCTTTCTTAATATTTTCAGTAGGTTGTGTGTTTCATAGTATCCATTTGATGCATGTACTAGGTCATTAAAAAGTGGTGGCATTACCCCGGTACAGTGGCGGAATTACCCCAGTGTCCTGGGTAATCCCGCCATTGTGCAGAGGTTTAAAAAATATTTTTTTATGTATGCTTACTTTACAGTTATGATTACGGTTAAATTTATACAGATACTAAAGATAATGATTCAGCTTTAGAATTTTTACTATTAAAAAATAAACATTATTTCGATTCATAAAAAATTTAAATTCCCTTAAGGTGTCGCCATTCCCCCGGTCTCCCCTACTCTTAAGTGCATTAGTTTGATAGTTATTATCATGAGTTCAAGTGTTTTGTTGTGAGATAACTTTTAGGATATAGATAACCTGATTGTATGGCTGTTCTATGTATAAGAGTTTTCTAAACTTTATATTCTCTATTTATTTAGGCACTGTTTGGCCTGAAGTTCATCTTTCTGTACATTAGTGCTGATCTTGTTCATCTATGGGCAATTTTGGGTTTTGAAAAATTAGTTGATTGTTTTGTAGTATCCGCACACATTCTATTATTTTAGTATATTACACTGGTGATTTCAGCACAAATTTGAACCAATGGTGATGTTCTATTGTGGCTGATTTACGGATATGGAGGGTTGATGTTAATGGACAGCTGAAAACATAGTGAAGGGAGTTACCAATTTCACCACAGGTACACAGTGGCGACGGAGCTTTATTTATTTTGAATAGGTAGATCGAGAAGGGTCCATGATTAGTTGAGAAGATATACAGGATTCTATGTACTAACATGAAGTAAGTTGATACTTTTGGACATAATTGTAAGTAAATCTGCCAGAGGTACCATATGTGTTCCCGTACCCATTGAAATTTAATTTATTTAGATGTTTTTTGTAAAGCTATTTTAATTTTTGATGTGATAAAATCGGTACTAAAAACGTTCTCCAATAGTGCAAGACAATGTGGTTATCTGTGTAAATGACGAAGTTCCCGTCCCCTGAGGAGTCTGCCCTCAATATTGCATCTAATATGGCAAGTTGTTCAGCTTGAAAAATTGAATTTGATATTTGTAACTTTATTTGATGAGTATGGATGCATTTTCCTTCTTTATAAACACAGAAAGCATACGCTGTGCCAGCATATGATTTTGAGCCGTCAGTGTATATATTTATTGTTGAAGTGGATGGAATTCCTTCTTGTAGTAAAAGATAATATTGATGTGGGGAAGGTATGGATGAGGATATTTTCGGTTGATAGAAGACTGGAAAGTTGTCCTCTATTGGAATTCCCAAACGCAGGACCTGCCCTGAAATTGCTAATTTATTTAATTGGATCGCCATGGTTGAATCCCGCACAATACATTCAAAGCTGCCGTTGGTCAAAAGGCATTGTGTCTGAATTGCCGATAGTAGCCTGTAGCCGTGTGTGGTCTTCGAAGATTTAACACTGCACATTTGTCATATGAGAAGTAGTCGGTCAAATGCATTCGTGAAATCTAGGGATATTAGGGAAATATAATTGTTATTCTCTTTGAGAAGATTTATAAATGAGAAAAGTTCGGCTATCGCTGACTCCGTCGATTAACCGCAACTGATGTAATAGTTATAGTAGTTTTTGCAGATTGTCTATTGACAGAAGATGGGGTAACTCAGTTACCCACAAGTAGTATAGAGTCATTAAAGTTTTTTTTAAGTAATTTAATGTCCATTAAGCAGTCCGAGTGAAATTCCTTCTGTCAGCCAACTGGGACTGATAGATTGGATACATTGTTGAATCCGCAGTATGTTTAGTGTAGATGTCCGTACTATAGCAGTTCGTGCACCGATGCTGAGATGGGACATTGACGAAAGGGCACTCTGTTGTGCAGTGACCTCGTGAACACTTGGCACAAATAGGCTCTCTTCTATAGTTCATCGCGGTATGTCCATATAATTGGCAATTGGCACACCGTATTATTGGACGGTAGGGACGAATGTTACACTTATTTAGTCCTATCAGTAAGCTCCTTTGAGCCAGGCGTCCTTGTGCTGCTGATATTTCCAGGTTTATTATGATGTGATAGTTATTAGATTTTTGTTTCTTCAGTATTTTAACTATTGTAAGGTTTTTATCTGTTGAATTTTCTTTGAGGTATTGTACTATGTTATCTGATGACATTGAGGATGGTATCCCAGTAATAATGATTCTTTTGTAATTTGTTAGCTTGAGGGTAATTTCTGTTTTATCTATTACTTCTGGAAAATTTTCTATAATTTTTAGTAGTTGTTCTGTGTTGTGGTCAGTATCTGATTGTAATATGATTGTGTTAGGTTGTCTGGCTTTTCTGCAATGAATAGGTGGGACATCCTCTTCTTTAGTAAGTTTGTCATTCAATGTTGTCTTTAAGTTGTTAATTGCATTTTGTTTTGAGGTAAGTCTAATTTTTATTGCTGAGTTTCATAATCTATAGGGAGGGACATTACTGACCTGATCTGTATCCTTATACAGACTATCGGAACACCTTCTGCTTGTATTTTCCAGATTTTCTGTTATTAGCTTTTCAATTTTCTTTAGACTAATGGCAAGCTGAGCTATATGAGTTACCTCAATATCTTCAGTTCTAGTTTTATCTTGTTGTATCATTTCGTTTTGAGATGTTGCCATTTTTTCTTTTTCATCTGTCTTTATATTTTTATTTTTTGTTTGTGGTATAGATTGCCTTAATTTACGTTTTAGATTTTTCACTTCTTCGTTGAGTTTTGCAATTTCATAGTCTTTGTTTTGTTTTAGTTCTCTTGCTAAGGACTCTCTTAATTCTTTGTTTTCTCTTCGTTTCTCTTCCAATTGTTTTTCTAGTAGAATTTCTATATTTGAGCTTTCTTTTAACTTTGATGATAGCCCAGCATTTTGTCTAACTAGATCCTCAATCTTCTGCTCTAATTCTTCTATTCTATCCGGAACGTCTGTGTTTATTTTGTTACGATCTTGTATTAGTAACTTTTCATCTCTTTTTGCTTTAGAGAATATAGTTTCAAGGTATCTTCTAACTTCTTCTGAACTTCCTTTGGATTTATTTTTTGATTTAATTTCGTATTTTTGAATTAGTTGTTGAGTGGATAAGTTTTCTAAAAGGTTCAATTTTGTAGTTTTTGGTGTGATCGGAAGGGGTTCTTCTCCCAATTTTTGTGTTGATGTAACTTTTTCTTTAGTTTTTTCTGTTTGGTAAGCTTTTTTCAGTGAAAGTTGTGAATTTATGAAGGTTTTGGTAAGAGTTTTAGCTGTTTCCAGATTTGATTGTTTCCTGTAGCTAAAGTCCTTTTTTTTTTAATAAGATTTACTAGAGCTGAGAAAAATAAATTAACGCTAATGTCTAAAATAGTCAAAAAGGGTGGTGTTATTCTACAAAAAATGGCCGCCATGCCGTAACAAATGCAAACAAAAATAAAATAATTGTTTTGAACTACCAAAATATGAGGCGAATAAATAGCATTCCAAATATAATTGTTCAAGTGTCCAAAAACATTTTTCTCTACTACTTTATATAGATTGTTCCCAAAAGCATTTTTCATACTAAAATATTATAAGATAAACAAGTCTAAGACTTTCATTGTCAGAATTATCTATTTGTAAGTTGCTGTTAATATTTTTCTGCAGAAGCATCTACTTTTTTTATAACCATTAAACAAAGCCAATGAAAAGTAGAAAAAGAACAACGCATTATTCTTAATATCGCATGGCGATCAAATACATAACTTCAAATAAAAATAATTTTTCCAATAAGCACCTAATATATCTTTGTTATGTTTATTACATTTTCAAAATTCAGATGAAAAGTTCTCTGGACAACTGCCAACACAGAAAAAAAAACTGTTTACCTATCTGAATACAGATTTTTCTTTAACTAAATATTGTGTATTGTTTGAGAAAAATTTTTTCAAGTCTGCGATGTGTGTTTTAAAACAATAGAGTTTATTTTTACCTCTTTCGAAAAATATTTAAAATTTAAGGAACTTATTGGTAAATTAAAATGATAAAGCTTGATTTTTCACTGAAACAAGAAACTTCCAAAATATCTTAAGAATTCAATGTATGAAGTATCACACATTATTGATTTTTCTTCGTTTAAAAATAATACATTTTTTCTTTTTTCCCTTGTGTCATAATGTTAATTTTAAATTTCAACTTGAAAATAAACGTTTTAAAAATTATACAGAATTAATGATTAAAAAACAGATTTTTACATTCCTAATAAACTTAATTCTATTTATAAAGGGTTTTAAAAATTTATCAGGTCATCTTTGCATGGCTATTCTAAACTTTCCCCTTTATTGTGTAAGTCTGGCCATAGTTTGATTTTATGAACGTGTGTAAAATGTTGTTGTACAATTATTTGGCGTAAAAACACGATGATTTGTGTTTGTATCGTATGAGATGGATAAATAAATAAATTTGTTCTACATTTAGAAAACGTTTGATTACGAGTGTTAATTTTAATTATCTCTTATTACACTGACGGGAAAAAAAATTCCAACACCAAGAAAGACTTGTGTTAGATAAACGTAATTTGGTAGGCGTGTTTATACATCTAAAAGATGACATCGATTGAAATTTCGCGCTTCGCGCATAAGTGTGGCGCTAGTTGCGCCACTCAAAACTTGCAGAACAGGTTTACTTTAAATGCGTGCTGTGAAGTTCGTAGGCGTTATTTAGCTTCGAAATGTGATGTATTGAGTTGATGTTAGCCAAGAATGCCTTTAACAAGACGAAGAAGCCAGTGTCAACAGCCCACCGAGTTGGAACGAGGTCGCATATTCGGGCTACGAGAAGGTGGATTTTCTTTCCTCGATATTGCAGAAAGACTTGGATGGAATTTATCCACTGTGCATGATTGCTGGAAGAAGTGGTCAAGGGATGGTACTGCCTCAAGAAGACCAGGTTCCAGGCGGCCACGTGGCACTCCTGAAAGGGAAGATCGCCGTATTCGGCGTACGACTGTGGCGCATCGTACTGCATCTGCGGCAGAAATTCGTGCTGCAGTTGATACCACAGTGACACAACGAACTGTTAGAAATCGATTACTTCAAGGACAGCTCCGAGCCAGACGCCCTGTAGCGTGCATTCTACTGACTCCAAGCCATTGCCGTTTGCGGCGCCATTCGTGTCAAGCCAGAGCTCATTGGTGGGCGGAGTGGAGATGTGTTGTGTTTCTTTTTCATCAGAAAACACAACAGATCTCCACTCCGTCCTCCGCAAAAACCTGCATCTTCTCTTTACCTAAAAAACCTGCAGTATTATAACTGTGCTGCCTGTTTTTGTCTGAAATATCAGCGGTTTTCCTGGAGAATAAACAGTATTATTTTAGACCAGGAGGCGGAAGAACAAACAATCACCTCATCCAGTTCACTGTTGAAATTCCAGAATTAGTTAAAACTCGATTCGCATATTAAAACGCAATTCGTCTGCCAAGTCATATCTTGGTGGAAAATACCTGAAAACCCGATTTTAGCGGTTGACTTGTAGGTTAGCCATTGTGTTTTCCTGCACCCAAAGGTATGAAAACATGATGGATTTGGAGCAGGAAAACACAATGCTAACCCTACGAGTCAGCCGCTAAAATCGGGTTTTGAGATGTTTTCCACGAAGATATGACTTGGCAGACCGATTGCGTTTTAATATGCCAATCGAGTTTTATCTAATTCTGGAATTTCAGCGGTAAACTCGATGAGGTGATTGTATGTGTTGTTGTCTTCCGTCTATTTTGGTTTTTCAAAATAACTTTGTTTTGTGAAAGTACTTTTTTCTAACTTTTGGATTCCGTAAACTTAAGACACAGTACCGTCAAGCAATAACACGCACTAGTTAATGTCAATGGAAGTATTCTTCATATATTACTTTAATGATAAATCAGTTCTTAAATAATATTAATCAGTCACACTAAGAAATAAATTTTAAAAATACAATTCAGTATTCCTTGCGTTAATTAAATAATAACTTCTTCATAGAAAAATATCTTTATACAGTAGAACACCGCAATTTCGCATTAATGTGGACTTAGACAATGGCCTATTAGCCAAAATACCGAGTTTTACGGTATAATGGGTAATCAGCCCCTACTCATAGTATTTTGCTGTGTATTACTCTAATAAAAACTTTAGGACTATACAGACAACACAAAAGTAGAATAAACCAAAAAAATTCAAAATAAAAAATAACTGGCTTTCAAAACTAAAGACGTGAATAATTATTTATAGAAACAAGATCTCATGATGCTAGATTGTATGAAACGTTAAAAGAATACATAAGGCAATGATATACATATACTTGGCTCTTGCTAAAAATATATGCGAAGCGATGGCTATTTTTGAAATGAATGAATGTCATAGTCCGCCCCATCAAAATAGGCAAATTTCATACAATTTTGAAATTTTTACAGTGAATATCGATAGTTTGTATGAACTTTAGCAGAGGTCGTACAGAAGTACATGCTTGATATAAAAAAACCTTTTGAAATGAAAAACGTTTTTTGTCATAACATATTCAATTATCACTGCATTAAGATTCAAATGTACCAAAACATGGTAAATAAAATCAAGAATTTTTTTTAATCCTTAACTTAACACGTTAAGCGCCTCGTCAGTCACCGATGACTGACACTGAACTTTCCGTTTAGAACGCGTCATTTACCGATGACTGACGGTCTAAAATATGATAGAAAACTAAAAATATATATATTGTTTTAAGTAATTACTGAATTTTTTTTAAATTTACTTACCTTTTATTTATTAGAGGATTATACTTTCTTAAAAATTACTTAAAACTTTGTAAAATTTACAGCTTCAGTGTCAGTCACCGTAGCACTCGACGTATAAATATTTATATATTTTCTCATTTACATATTTCTCGCGATACGGTGTAGAACAGGAAATAAGAATTAATAATTATTTTAAAAAGTTGAGTTTCCTGAAAAAAAAATCCTTGTGCTAAAACATAGTAAATAAAATAGATAAATAAATTTAAAGAAATTGAATGCTCAATAGCACAATTGTTAAATCATAGTTCATATTTGATACTTAAAGCAAATTTGAAGCTAACTCTTTTTATTGACCTTCACTAAAACTTTTTCATTACCAAATGGTTGTATTGAAATTCATCTGCTTGTGCATTCTTAAATTTTAGAACAATTCTTTCTAAACAGGACTTTTCAATGCGGTAGGCTTTAGCTGCTGATCTAACAGACACTCATTTGTCCTCTTCTTCAGATACAGCATACATCATTTCTTCTTCAGTAATTCGATATTCCTAAAATTTTCTTATATATTTTCGAAGAATATTGACTTTTTGATGATTTTTGGAAAAGGAAAAAGTACCAAAATTGTAGGTATATGTTATTGTAATATTTGCATATTTTTGTTCTACATTGTAATGCATTCATTCTTTCTACATAAAAAACTAAAACCATAACTTAAATTTTACAAAACATAATTAATACTTTGTTTAAATAATAATAAAACACGAGGGGTTTGTCCCTTTCAACCACATACCCACCTAGCTAAATAAAAAATACATTCATGCATGACAGTATTTTAGCTAACAAAATGTACCGGTATTTAATGTGCATAATTTACAGTAACATAAATATTATAATGCTGAACACAATATTAATTTTTTAGAGAAAAAAAGAAAAGCAAGTTCAAAATTTACTTTTTTATATCAAAAGCAAGTTTTGCTTTCACCACCTACAACGCTATAATTGCTGACGTCAGTATTAAGGATTATTAAGACAGAATTAAGTATCGCCATTGATTGAGCCAAAGTTGAAATTTTCTGAATTTTATTTTCGTCCTCAAATTTTGAGTGTCCCTTTCATCCCCAGTCTCCCCTATAATTGAAACAGCTGTGGAAAAATCAATTGTGAAGTATTTTCAGCTTAAAATGTTTAGTTTTTAGAAAAACTTTGTAAGAATTTCTCAGAAGAAATATATCATAGAAATTTAAATAAGTTTTAAGTAATGTAAAAATATTGAGCTTTCATTCCAGGCATAAAAATTATACAGTAAATTAGGCTAAACATAACCATATGCTATATCTTTAAAAAGTGGTTATGTGGGGAGGATTGACCTGGTGGTCAAAGCTTCTTAATTAAGTTTATTTGGAAATCTTTTTATTACACACTGTACATAATGAAGGGTTAATGATTGTACAGGGTGTGTACAAATTAGTTGGTCAATTTCGTAAGGTAAGAATTTCCGAAATATTAAATGAAATTAATTAGTTTAAAGTCAGACTATTAGCAATAGAGCCGAAGTTTATTCATAGCGTTAGATATCATGACGTTCATGGCGTTAGATGTCATAACACACGCTATCGCTTAGCGAGAGGAGGTGTTATTCAATGGCCACTACGATCACAAGATATTTCACCGCTTGATTTCGGTGTATGGGGTTTTGTAAAGAATCAAGTGTACAATCTGCGATGAAAGAAATAAGTGTAAAGTTTTAAAGAATTGCGGTGGATGCTTATTAACTGTATTAAGGTAGAGGAAACTAATAATTTTTTTTTCTGTTGCGAAGGATTTGTTTCCTTTTTTTCGTGAAAAATACCAGTGTTTATCGACCAAGGCCACAGGCAAAATATCGGCGACTGCAAATGAACTATTGAATATGGTGATCTCAATCGGTATCGTAATGATGGCTGCCTAAGTGCTTTAGAGTGTTATGGAGCGATCTCGGTTCTTTTACACTATTCCATGACCTGTTACCAAAATATAATGACATATATGGGGCATTCTCACAATCTTTTGACTTTTGGGTTAAAAAATCTTGCGAAATTAAACTTGCTAAAATAACATTTTAATTTGATAGACGAATGCCTTAATGATTCAAAATAAAGAAAAAATGGTCAGCAGCGAATTTTTTTTTATTTAACTGAGGTTTAAGTTAAACTTACGAGTTTAATTTTCCTTACCATTTTACCACTATAACTTTTTATTTTCTTCTAAATTTTTACTTATAATGAATTTGCATAGTACCCACAGGGCATTCAAATAAGAAATAAAAAAAATGTAGTACTTTTTATACAGAATTTTGTGTAACATTGCCTTAAAGGGGTGTTAAAGAAGGGACGGTAAGGTAAAAAAGGGGGATGGTATAAGAAAAAATGGACGAAATGGGACAAAAAGGGACGGTAAGGAAAATTACCACCTATTTCTAGGCAAATCATGTTAAAACTAACTGATAGCCACAATGTTCATTGATTTTTAGAAACAGTTGTTAACATTCGATTAAATTATTATTATTATTTTTAATTTACCTCGAAAAGTGCAGGAATAAACCTTGGGAATTGTAAGACTACCAATGAAGCCACGATCTTGAAATTGATATTTAAATGCTGATTTAAATTCTACAGTCAATTTCCTGTCAAAGAATTTTAGACATTCCTTCTCTAGCATACTTCTGCATGAGAAAAAACTTGAAAAAAATTCTGTGGTTGCATCTGAAGGGATTTTCTGTATAAGTTTAGCAAGAGGGACGGTCAGTATGAAAAACCCAGGGACAGAGTTCAAAAAATAATATCAATCGTAAAAATGTGTGCAGGTTAACTTTTTGCTACATATTTATATAAAACATTTATCCCAGTTTCGGAAAAAAATTACATCGAATTACTTTTATTGAAACAATTTTATACAGACAGCTCCAAACTTAAAAATCAGCATCAGGGACACGGGACGGTATAGGAGTTTTACAGGTCTTTGGACCCCCAACATCGTCCAAAACTTATTTATCTCGTTAATATTGTTATGCAATCATGCAATGGGATGTTCCCCAGTATATGAAAAAAAAACACAAAAAAGTGTATTAAAATAAAAATTATTATTCAGGGACATGAAAGTCAAAAGATTGTGAGAATGCCCCATATATATATATAAATGTAACCTAGTAGAATGCTCTATTATGCATTCTACTACGTTTAAACCTAGTAGTATGCATAATAATCCAAGTATAGTAAAACAGATCAAAAGCAATCATGAAGTTACAATTATACAAACGGACAAATCAAACAAGCTAGCAATGTTACCTACTACATATTATATTACCAAAATGGAACAATGTATTAGTGATATGAACTGTGTAAAAAAAATCCAGACTTAACCATTAATAGATAGTATAATAAAACATGGCCTAGTGAAATAAGTTAAAATTACAATCAATAAAAAACAGTCACCCCTCGCTTAATAGGATGTTTGAAAGACCATAAACCAGACCTCTCCCTTCAGACCTACTGTATCAAAATGTTCTGTACCAACCTGTACAATCAAGAAAGCATTTCACCACAACTCAAGTTAATGTTTACCCTATCCTTACAAAATATAAAATCAACTCTGATACGGAAGAAATCAAAAGAATCGAAGCTATTAAAATAGATACTTTCATTGCAAGTTTCGATATAGTCATTATACCCCTCAATCAATCTATAGGAAGTCAGAAACTGAACTAACAAACTGTCAGAAACTGTCATAGTGACGAATTTCTTTATTTAATGAATACAAATGTATACTTAAAATAAAAGAACAAATAAATCACTCTATTCTAAAAAAAAAAAAAAAAAAACTAGTTGGATGTGCCAATCCCAAAACTTTCTTCTATCTCATATATTTTAGTATTTCAAAATGTTGTTACAAATGTCAATATTTCATTAGTTCAATTCTATATCAACTCAGACTTTCATTTTAAATTTCTGCTTCAATCAATTAATCGGGGTAAAAACGAGTTCATCTCGATCGTGATATTTATTAAAATCAATAGTTTTCCCTTTATTCTGTTTTATACCATGTGTTCGCGAATAGCTGCTTATCAGGATGCGAAGTTCCCGTTGCTTCCCGAGCAGCCGGTGTAAAATAGAACTACGAAAAATCATGTAAATTACACAAAATTTGCTATTGTAGTGCCCCTTTCGGCGGAATATTTCCAAATTGAGGGAGGACATTCTTGCCATGACCAAAAACATACACAAAAATTTGGTTCAACTCTATGCGTAACTTCATACACTTTTCGATGGTACAATATTGAAAAGTCCTTCCGGCCAGTGCCGGGAGGAAGAGGTAGCTTTCATATTCCTTATTTTAAAAAAGCCAACTTATATTATTCAAACACACGAAGCTCAATTTAGTGGAAACCGAATATGGGAGATTCAATACTAATTTCTATCAATACTAAAATTATGAATGAGAATTTCGCGAAATTAGTCAGCTTTATCCAAGCTGCTTTTATTTAAAGTAACTTAAATTTGGCTGACAAATTCGGCGATTTCTTAAAGTGCCTGCCATTTTAAGACAACATGGTGGATGAGGCTAACCAGTGAACTTGGTCGAGACCTTAGTAATTGCTGTGCACATGCTCACTCACATCGGAATCGGTTGATATATACGAGTGCTGTCGCAGGCAAAAAATCATTTTTCAAAATGTCACCCACATTAGAAATTCAAAGTGATGTATACTATCCACATGCCTTCTTAAATCGAAATAGGCGAATACGTGTGTGATACGTGACAAATACAAGATCGTTTCAAAATGTTAGCTATGCTAGAAATTCAAAGTGCTATAATTCAACCATTTTTTAAAGATATAAACAAAAGAACAAATTTTCAGAAATAAAAACTCCTCCAGAATCTTTGTATCAAGGCCAAACACATAAAAAAAAATCTTTTTCATTTTCCAATTTTTTAATACTTCAATTTAAATTTTAAATTTAATTTTTTTTAAATGGCAACACTTTTGAAACAAGATGGCGAATGAAGCTGACCAACAACTCGGTCGAGACATTGGTATGTACTATGTACAGACCAAGTTACATCCAAATCGGTTCATAAATGCGCCTGTTATCGCGTGACAAAAATCAGGTCGTTTTAAAATGTCAGCCACAATAGACGTTCAAAATGCTATAACTCAGCCATTTGTTTAGATATAGACAAAACAAAAACTGTTCCGGAATCTTTGTATTAAGATCAAACACATACAAAAAATATTTTTCATTTTCTAATTTTTTGGTATCTCATTTTAAATTTTAAATTTTTTAAATTTTTTTAAATGGCCGCCATTTTGAAACAAGATGGTGGATGAAGCTGGCCAACGAACTCGGTCGAGATATTTGTATGTACTATGTGCACAAAAAGGTACATCTAAATCGGTTCATAAATACGCCTGTTATCACGTGACAAATATCAGGACGTTTCAAAATGTCAGCCACGCTAGAAATTCAAAATGCTATAACTCAGCCATTTTTTAAGATATAGACGAAACAAAAACTGCTCACGAATCTTTGTATCACGGTTAAACACATAAGAAAATGATATTTTTTAAATTTTCAATTTTTTGGTACCACATTTCAAATTTAAATTTTTCTTAAAAATTTAAATGGCCGCCATTTTTAAACAAGGATGCGGAGGGAGCTGGCCAACGAACTCGGTCGAGACATTTGTATGTACTATGTATAAACGAAGTTACATCCAAATCGGGTCATAAAAAGTCCTTCCGGCCAGTGCCGGGAGGAAGAGGTAGCTTTCATATTCCTTATTTTAAAAAAGCCAACTTATATTATTCAAACACACGAAGCTCAATTTAGTGGAAACCGAATATAGGAGATTCAATACTAATTTTTATCAATACTAAATCATTATGAATGAGAATTTCGCAAAATTAGTCAGCTTTATCCAAGCTGCTTTTATTTAAAGTAACTTATATTTGGCTGCCAAATTCGGCGATTTCTTAAAGTGTCTGCCAATTTAAGACAACATGATGGATGAAGCTAACCAGTGAACTTCGTCGAGACCTTAGTAATTGCTGTGCACATGCTCACTCACATCGGAATCGGTTGATATATACGAGTGCTGTCGCAGGCAAAAAATCAGATTTTTCAAAATGTCACCCACATTAGAAATTGAAACGGCTATATCTGAGCCATTTTTTAAGATAAAGACAAACAAAAAATGCTCCTAAATCCTTATATCAAGGTCAAATACTTAAGAAAGAAACCTTTTTCAATTTCTAATTTTTTTGCACCTCACTTTAAATATAATTTTTTTTTTATTTAATGGCCGCCATTTTGAAACAAGATGGCTGATGAAGCTGGCAAGCGAACTTGGTCGAGATATTGATGTATACAATCCACATGCATTCTTTCATCGAAATAGGCGAATACGTGTGTTATCGCGTGACAAATACAATATCGTTTCAAAGTGTTAGCCATGCTAGAAATTCAAAGTGCTATAATTCAACCATTTTTTAAGATATAAACAAAAGAACAAGTTTTCAGAAACAAAAACTGCTCCAGAATCTTTGTATCAAGGCCAAACACATAAAAAAAATCTTTTTTCATTTTCCAATTTTTTAATACCTCATTTTAAATTTTAAATTACATTTTTTTAGAAATAGCAACCCTTTTGAAACAAGATGGCGAATGAAGCTGGCCAACGAACTCGGTCGAGACATTGGTGTGTACTATGTACAGACCAAGTTACATCCAAATCGGTTCATAATTACGCCTGTTATCGCGTGACAAAAAATCAGGTCATTTTAAAATGTCAGTCACAATAGAAATTCAAAATGCTATAAGTCAGCCATTTTTTTAGATATAGACAAAACAAAACCTGTTCCGGTATCTTTGTATTAAGGTCAAACACATAAAAAAAAATCTTTTTTATTTTCCAATTTTTTGGTATTTCATTTTAAATTTTAAATTTTAAAAAATTTTTTAAATGGCCGCCATTTTGAAACAAGATGGCGGATGAAGCTGGCCAACGAACTCGGTCGAGACATTGGTATGTGCTATGTACACACCGAATGTGTGCACACCAAGGTACACCCAAATCGGTTCATAAATACGTCTGTTATCACGTGACAAAAATTAGGACGTTTCAAAATGTCAGCCACGCTAGAAATTCAAAATGCTATAACTCAGCCATTTTTTAAGATATACACGAAACAAAAACTGCTTCCGAATCTTTTTATCAAGGTCAAACACATAAGAAAAAAATATTTTTTCAATTTTCAATTTTTTGGTACCACATTTCAAATTTAAATTTTTCTTAAAAATTTAAATGGCCGCCATTTTTAAACAAGATGGCGGATGAAGCTGGCCAACGAACTCGGTCGAGACATTTGTATGTACTATGTACACACCGAATTACATCCAAATCGGTTCATAAATACGAGAGTTACAGTGTGACAAAATTCATATATATATATATATAATATATATATATATATATATATATATATATATATATATATATATATATATATATATATATATATATATATATATATATATATAAATTTTGAACGGAGGGTGGTTTCGGGGTCTGGGGTTCATGATCGATGAAAATATACCAAAATTTTTTGAAATCGCTTTCCTCCGAACGGCTGCAATAGGTAGCTTTTTGTAATGAAAGCTACCTAAAATGGCACAAAAATCGCTATTACAGCACCCCCTTCCGGCGGATTTTATCCAAATTAACCCTTTGCACTCTAGGGCTTTGGAGCGGAGCCATTTAAAATTTGTCTTCAAACTCGAGGGCTCTGCTACGGAGACAATGCAAATAATTTTGTCATACCTGTTTAGAAAAGCCAAGATTTCATATTGGTAATTTCTTCGAGAGGTATCACACTTTGGACGATTATAAAATGTAATCATTATATATATATATATATATTATATATCGTAGCATTTGTATTAATAAAGAATTAAAAAAAATAATAAGATATAACTAAAATCGCTTCGAGTTGCTGGTAATACGAATGAAAGAAAACTTCGAGTGCAAAGGGTTAAATAAGGACCTGCTTGCCGTAGCCAAAAACTTGGTTTATTTCTATACATAACCTCCTACACTTTTCGATGGTACAATGTCGACATACGGACACACGGAGAGACAAGTGTTTTGTAGAAACAAGTTTTGGTGATCCCTGACCCCTATAACGTGTAAATCCGTCGAAAACCGGACGTCGAAATACTTTCTATTACAATACTTTCTTCTATCTTCAATAGAAGAAAATAAAAAAGTACAAAATTGTTGTTCATCGGAAAAGAAAAATAACTGTTGGAAGTTTAAATTCACCACAGTTGTAAGGGTTCAATGTGATCTCCTCTAGAAACACGAATGAACGATATTGAGGAAGTACGATAACTCATTCCACACTTTTTTCAGCATGTCCGGTGTGACTCTTTGAATGGCTGCAGATATGCGTGTCCTAAGTTCGTCATCGTTAGTTGGTAGCGGTGAACAAACATCTGATTTTTGATGTGTCCCACAAAAAAAACCAGGCTGAGAAAAATGTGGGATGAGTTATCGTACCGCCTCGATATCGCTAGTGTTTCTAGAGAAGCGCACATTAAATTCAACACAGTTATAAGTGTTCAAACTTTCAACTGATAGTATTTAAAAATTTTAAAAGTGATGAACAACAAGGTTATACTGTTAAAATAAAAAATATATTACAATTCATCAGACTTACAAGTAAACATTACATAAATACGTTTAATACAATTAAAAAGCAAACGTTTTGAGCTCAATTTTAGCCCCTTATCAGTGCAATAAATAACATTCAAATGACCAGAAAACTATATATCATGTTTACAGTTAAAAATTATTAGCAGTTAAAATTAAAGAAAGTATAAAAAATATCAATGCAATGCTGTGTATTCAGTTGGAATTGCACATGATTCATTAATCGGCGAAGTTTGCTTACAAGTGAACACACCTTCCAAAAAAACTCTACTTTTAACATTATTCACATTATTACATTGTTCACTCGTAAGCAAACTTAGATAGGAGGGTTTATAGAAAACCATGTAGATCCAACAATACAATATCTTATAATAGCACAGTTCCAGCTAATTACAAAAAAGCAGCCTACAGATTTTACGTAAAGAGAGCATTCGAAGTATGTACTGATACCTATATACAGGAGGAATTAACCAAGATCAAAACAATCGCAGCTGAAAACGGTTACCCGAGAAAATTTATCAATAAAGTAATTAATGAGTTTAAAAGCAGGAATTGTATAAAAAAGAGTACGCATTTTTCAAAATTTTGTAGTGTTGATTACGTTCCTCAACTTTATGAGAGAATTAGGTATGCATTAAAAAATATGATATAGCAATAATAGCTAAACCTCCGGCTAAACTGCAAAATCTAGTTCATAGAAAAGTTGATCCAGTTAATTCATATGACAAAGCAGGAATTTATATGATCCCATTCAGATATAAAAATAATAATAGAACTTATACATACATTGGAATGACAACCAGAAGGCTACAGGAAAGGTTGAAAGAAGATATGGCTGATATAGGAAAGGGGAAACCATCTACAGCTTTAGCTCGGTTAAATTTAGAAGCTGATATTGACATCCTTTTTAGTAAAGCAAAGATCATCATACATACAAATCAATTTAACACATGTATTTTGAGAGAGTCTATTGAAATTTTAACCAGAGGCAGAAACACTTGTAATGATACATTGTCCTGTCATATACCAAGCATTTGGTTTGGTTTACTTGGAGTCAATGGAATCTTTGGATTGGAAAGATCAATGTAGCTGTATGGACTCATCCGTCCCCCCCCCCACCCCTTTTTTACAGTTTTTGGAATCGCCCTGCGTTATTTATACCAGTATGCATTCTGAAGGTCTTCTTCTCATTTTTCACCCCATTGATGATGACCAGGGCTTGGTCGAAAGCGCTCGGGAAGTTTTTACCATCTGATTATTGGTTTTAATGTTTTAAAACCTGTTAATTGTATTTTTAGCACCTATTTTAGTAATAAAAACTGAGAATCATTTTAATGTATTCATGTTTTAACTTAACAGTATTCTCCTCGTCTGCACTCGAGTCATAAGATGTTAACTCCATGGCCTCTTCCACCTAATTATGTAACTATTTGGGATCTTTCAAATAAGTAACAAATGGGCTATGGCATTATTTTCTCTGTTTTTTCTTCACAGCTTTCCACTGTGAAGAGGCTTGTGTTGAGGAATTTCTTGATATTTTATTCTGTACATATTATTTTTGGTTTGCTTTTTGTGTTGGGGAAACATTAGGTTTTTCATCTTACCCGCTGAATTCAATTTTTGCTCAAGTTTCCGTTCGCTTGGCTTCTGAGATGGACAAGTTTAATTTATAAAGTTGTTTATAAATAAATATTCGCATTTATAATATACTTTAAATAAACACATTTAAAAGATATTTTAATTAAGACAATTAAATGGAAGAAAATAGATATTACTAAAAAAAAATTTTATCGGATAAAAATATTATATTCGTATTTTACCTCTAGTGATCTACGTAAAACTATTTAAAATTCATATTTTTATACTGTATTAATACTAAGACAAATGTCAGACGGGCGTCTTTTTTGCTGCTTTTTTGCTTGCGTATTATCCATTCACAATGCTACAGCATTGTGAATGGATAATACATAAGCAAAAAATCAGCAAAAAAGACGCCCGTCTGACATTGTGGCTGGTGTTTTTATGCTTTAGACCAATCTCATTAAAGACGAAATCTTACCGAAATGAACTTCAAAATTAAAAGCTTTAAAGAAATTGATCAAGTCATACCCATCTAAAGCTAACATATTTACTTCAAAGCATTTTGCTGCTGCACAACTATAACTCAGTGCTAGCGTGTTCGTCTCGTAATACTGAGATGGCTGGTTCGAATCTAACGTCGTCCGCTTTTGCTTTTTCCCAACTTTCTTCCGTTGACGGATATTTTAACTTCTGTAACGGAGAAAGAAAAAAAACGAATATTCCTAAATTCACGGAAATATGCCGGCAGCATTGCTGCCAGTAGAATTTGCGTGAATTAAAGAAAGTTTTTTTGAGAGTAAATATATTTTAGACGCTATAGTAGGGCAATGGAAACAACGACATTGTCGGTACCGGAATTTATAATGAGAGCATTTAGAAGCTAGATTACCTTTATAAGCCAGTAGCAAATCCGTACAGAGTACATGCTCCGTTTAAAGTTTCCATTCAAAATATTAAATTCATATTCTTGGAGCCCTAAACGGTGAATGGTGAAATGTCGTCTCAAGTAAAAACAAAAGTCATAAACCTGCAGTTTGTTTCATAAAACCTAAATAAATTACTAGTATTAAGTCTAAATGACAATTTTTACTTATCTTTTATTCCACTGTTCTCTGTTTAAGCTCCTGATGCTCAAATTTACGATCTACCTCAACCTAGAAAATGTGGATAGAATGCTCAAACCGTTGTCCTCATTAACCTTTAACTGATGTGGCTAAAGTTTGTCACACAACTGATGTGATCCAGTCTCTCAGACCCCTCGAATAAAATGAATAAAAAAATAACTCAAACGGTTGAATTTACTTAAATTTTGTCCTAACAATATTGTCGTCGTCACTCTTAGGAGCATGTGAATTAAATTGCATGAAAAAAGAATTTTATTCATATTATTTAATTTCAGTACAGAAAAGTAAAAAGATGTAAAAGTGTTTAGAGCTGGGAGTCGCGGGGTCTGTGATACTGCGTGACATCAGTTAAAGGTTAATCTGATTGGACTTCGGCTGCGATCAGTTCCAATCAGCTTCATCGGGAATTTCATTCGAGCGTTAGACCCAAAATTTTTAGTTAGACATAAATGGTGTATACGAGCATTATACAAGGTGAGTCTAAAAAGTTCGGTGAATGGAAGCATAAAACAAATGAAACAAAATTCCTTTAATTGCACTCAGAGTAACATCCGTTGGCCATAATACACTTATGACATCGTTCATAAAGCTTCTGGGATGAGTTAGCGATGGCCTCTTTTTGGATCGACCGAAGCACAGATGCCACACGTCGTCGGATACACGTCCTTGTTGATTCCCAATATCCTCCGATATTCATCATAAAGACAGTCAGTGATTGTTCAACAGCATCTGTCGCACTCGCTCGATGTTGTCTGTTGTCACACTGGTTGAGGGTCGACCTGAACGGGGTTCGTCATCGACGGTTTCCTTTCTTTCCCGAAAACGTTTAAACAAGTCGTACACGCATTTTTTGCTCACTGCGTCTCTTTCGTACACTTGGACCAACATTGCATGCGTTTCTGTGGCGGTTTTCCCAATTTGTAACAGAACTTGATGTTTATCCTTTGCTCCATTTCAATATGACGATAGCTTTCAAACATACACCGTTCGATTGCCCAAAGCAGACTATTCTGCCTTGGTTTCTTGCTTTTCTTGCTACGTGCCGTCTCTCCATTGATTATTGGCATTGAATATGCGTCCCTGCGCGTACGCAGGGACGCATATTCAGCTCACGTTGTTTATGATATATCCATCCATTCACCGAACTTTTTAGACGCACCTTGTACATGGCGATACTCGCCTTGACGTATTTGATTAGATGGGTGAAACCTTATGTGTGAGATTTGTGAGATGAGTAGGATGCCTTTACATGAGAGTGGCGACGTGCGCGCAGCCGAAATGCTCGCACTGCGTTGAGACTGACATTTTTTGTCCAAATTATAGCAAACCTACATTACAGAACTTGACGATACCCACCGAAGTTTAGAACTCGACTAGAACCCGACAAGTTATCAAATATTAGCTTGTCAGTAATGTCAGGCTCGCCCAGATGCTTAGCGATTCGGTTTTATCCAAAATCGTGTAAAACCATCACATGTAGTAACTCTCATATATATATAACTCTCAATATAAACACTTGAACTTGTTACTATTACACTAGGCTTCAAAGTTGGCACTACTTTTGAGTGACCGACAGTTATCCTAAGGCTTAAGGTAAATATGGCTAATAATAATAGCTTCAGCTGCTCGAAACAATCAACTCTTTATTTTTGGATGAATTTTGTCGAAATAGTGTTCATTTCTTGGTGCAAAGAAGCAGCACATCTAATGAAAAACATGGAAAACTGATGAGGGAGGAGCCTTTATCGTTGTCTTGCGGTACTTTTTGTCACTTTATTAGGACCTTTATAATTTATTTTACACGAAATGGCGGGGATCCAAATAGATTTTACACTGTTAATAAAACGAGATTGGCCAATCAGAGGCCTGCATTTTTGCGTAATTTTCGTTGTTTTAAGTAAGCAAATTTTCTGATTGGTTAATCTTGTTTCGCAAACAGCGAAAAATCTGTCTTGATCCCGGACATTATTTTGGATAAAATGAATTTAAGAAATATAAGCTTGTGATAATGGCAGTCACGCCGAGATATTTGGGGATTCGTTTTTGTGCAAAATTGTTTCAACCAATCACATTTTATTGCCCGTATGTCGAAACTCTTTGATAAAAGTACTTTATCAGAATCAAAACTTATGTATCATTTTATGCCCCACCAGTAGCTGAGAGGTTCTGCTCTCGAAGCTGATACACGGGAGGTGCTGGGTTCGAACACAATCGCGCCCATCGGCCTAATCTTTCGGAGTTTTCGTGGTTTTCTTCGAGCCGTGGATTTTCCAGGCGTAAATACGGATTAGGGTCCCTTAGAAAGAACCCCACGGAGGGCACTTCCCCCCTGGGCCTATATCCCTCGTGTAGATAATTGGCCGTCAAAAATCAACCCAACCTGTATCATTTTATCTGATACTAAAGGTACAGCGTCTAGAACACATAGTGTGGAAATTTGCTATCCAAACAGCGCTAAAAATTCGTACCGTGCAATGATCCTGAATTCCAGGGATCCGATCGCAGCGACATCTGCGATATATTTTCAAATTTCAAAGTAAACACCATATTATTACACGAGCCGTTAATTCCCAAATTGGCTCAACCGAGCCCAGCAATCTGATTGGCTAAAACTGATATTTATATAGTAGATAATTATATTTATTTTCTTATGAAGTAGTGTAATGTAAAATAGAATGCAATTATAATGACTTAAATTGATTTATTTTATTAAATTTGATCAAAATCACAGTAAAGTAATCCAAAATATTAACATTAACAAAGGATCAGATTGCTGAGGTCAGATGAGCCAATTTGGGAATTAACGGCTCGTTATTATTACAGCGTCTAAACCAAATCGTTTTGGAGTTTTAGAAAATATCCTGCAGATGTCGCTGTTACCGACTCATTGGATTTCAGCATCGTTTGACATTAAAGCCCAGCGGTGTAGCGGTCAGCACGCCTGTCTGCCGCACCGCAGGTCGAGAGTTCGACTCCCGACTGGGCAAGGTTCACTCAGACTTCCATCCCTTTAGTACCAAGCTTGCTTGGGAACTAAACACCGAGGGTCTCGCGTTAGGTTGACCACCTAGCCGGGACGCATGCTGCATAGCACCTCGGGGCCCAGGGTCAAGAAAACAGAGATGGGCACTGTCGGCCCAGATCCTTCTTGAATTGTTTAGCCACAGAGTTTAGTTTTAGTTTGACATTTAACAGATAAAATATTTTAGCACTTTTTAAGTATTACTGGGACTTAGGTTAACACGTAAGATCGGACACTTCCATAGAGCGTAATGGTAATGCGATCGCAGCGCCTTTAGTGACAATGGGGAAGAAACTTCCCTTTCTTGTAATATTTTTGTTTTTGAGCGTCCACCTTATTGTGATCTTTCTTTTTTTAATGTTGCATATTCACGTTTTCAACAGAATGTTACACCGATACATAAACATAGGATAGATATTCTATTTTACATATCTAATATCTATTCTATGTTCATGCACGAATATATATACACTGGTGTCCAAAATTAATGACCAGTCACAAAATGCTAATTTTTAAGTAAGCGAATACTCAAAAGGAAATAATGTAATTCAAATAATTACTACCCCTACAGCACAGCTAGTCCATATAGCATCTCATTCATGTCACACATGGCCACAAGTGTCACAGTCACTGCGGTGAAACAAAAAATAGGAAATTCCATACGTCTCATTATGAGTCTCAAATGATCACTATGTGTGACTCCACTGAGATGGCAATGTGACTGCTGCTTTAATACGAGTCACCAGGTGACTTTATAATGATATAGTTACATTGTGGCTGTCATGTGACTGTCATTTTTAGACTCAATTTCAAAGTCATCATGTACTTTGCATTATGATAAGTCACCAAATAATATCACATTATAGTCACATGGTGGCTTTTCACAAAAGAGCACAATGGTGACTTCTCAGTAGTGTCTCTGTCACCTGAAAGTCATCGTGTGACAGAGGTATTTTTTTACGATATTTTAAACAGTGTACATAAAGCGATGGTGTAATGTAAAAATATACGAAATATTACACTCTAAAAGTCCCAAAAAATTTCATAAATATTCCCATTTGGTAGAAATTTTTTTACAGCCGATGTTTTATTAATTTATGAAGTTTAATGTATTAAATAATTGTTACAATAATCTTTTAAAATTTACGCATTTCCACTTTCTCACAGATAAAATAAAAAAAAGATTTTTTTAAATGTAAATAACGTACAATCAGTTCAATAATATTTATGATAATAACATATAAGAAATAATAATAAAGTTACAGAGAGGGAAAAATTTCTTTTTACAAATTTTTAGAATTATATAGATCTAAAAGTTTAAAAAAAAGCAAAACATTCAAATACTGATATTACACTTGATAAAATTGTATTCGATGTGAATAAATTAACACAATACCCGAATTCCATTTATTACAATTTTATATCATTAATTTACATATTTACGTTTTCAACAGAATTTTCTGGGGTTTTCTTTTATAATATTATTATAATTATCATTTCGTAAGTTAAAGCTGAACGAACAAGTACGATAAAAACAGCTAAATAAATCAAACATAAATAAAATATCGTCTGCCGCTCTGCTTCGTTTAGGAAAGAATGAATAAACAAAACATAGAGCGTAAACAGATTTCATCAACATAGGTAAATTTCGGAGGCTTGTTAATTCATTCCCTTTGTCGGTAGTTACGCTAGTATTGCTGCCATTACAGATTTTACGGTAAATGTCCCAACTTGTATGTTAATCTATGTACTGGGATAGCCGATTTCCACAATATATATTCTAGATGCTGTACTAAAGTATCGAAATCGTACCGAAAGTGCTGAAAACTAGACACTTAGGCGGGGATCCAGATAGATTTTTTTGCTATATTGGAAACGAGATTGACCAATCGGAAACTTTCAATTTTGCGACATTTTCGTCTATTTCTTATCTTAAAGGTTTAATACAGGTCTTTAACTGGACAATATCGTTTCGAAAATTGCAAAAAATCTATCTGGATATCTGCTTTAGGGTTCGATTCTTAACACAGTCTTTATACATTTCGTAATCGAAAAAGTCGTTGTTTCCTTGGTAACAAGATTTTTAAATATTGCAGTCTCCGACACCAACCATGTTGAAACCGCACGACAAAGCTCATAACAGATTCCTTTGTTTTGAAAAGAGTAGATAATTTTCTTCGTACATTCTTTCTCGTTTTGTTTGAAGATTTGAGCAAACTACCTCAACCCATAGATTAAGGACCAAGATGGACATTTACGGCAAAATCTGTAACGGCAACAGAACTAGCGTCACTACCGACAAGGGGGAAGAATTAACAAGCCTCCAAAACTTACCTATATTGAAGAAATATATTGACCCTGTATGCTTTGAATATCTATTCTTTCCTAAAACGAAGCAGGTGTCAGACTATATTCTATTCATGCCTGCTTTATTTATTTAGCTGTTTTTTACCGTACTTGTATTGGCTACCTGTAACTTACAAAATGATAATTAGAGTAATAATACAAAAGAAAAACCCTAAAAATTTCTGTTAATAAGGTAAATATGTAAGTTTATGAGATTAAATTTTTAAAAATCAAATTCAGGTATTGTGTTAATTTATTCATATCGAAAAAAACTTTATTGAATGTAATGTCAGTACCTTTATTTATTTTTAACTGTTAGATTTATATAATTCTAAAGATTTGTCGAAATGAATTTTTTTACCATCTATAATTTATATTCTTATATGTTAATATTATAAATATTATTGAATTGATATTGTACGTTATTTACATTAAGAACAATATTTTTATTTTATCTGTAAGAAAGTGGAAATACGTAAATTTTAAGAGATTATTGTAACGATTGTTTAATACTTCATAAATTAATAAAACATCGACTGCAAAAATTTTCCTACCAAATTTGAATATTTATGAAATTTTCTGAGATTTGTAGAGTGCAATACTTCGTATATTTTTATATTACACCATTACTTTATGTAGCTTTAAATCCAATTATATCATATTTACTTTATATATAGCATTCAAGACGAAATTTTTACCCTGTTTTTCGTTGCACTTATATCGTTCACTCATCATGTAAAAAAAACAAAAAAAAAACATATCCGTGCATGAACATAGAATAGATATTACATATATAAAACAGAATATCTATTCTATGTTCATGTATCGGTGTAAGATTCTATTGAAAACGTAAACATGAAACATTAAAAAAAGAAAGATTACAATAAGGCAGATACTCAGTGATAAAAATTTTACAAGGATGGAGAGTTTCTTCCCCATTGTCACTAAAAGCGCTACTCGCAATCGCATTACCATTACGCTCTAAGGAAATGTCCCATCTTGAATGTCAATCTATGCCTCAACCAACCATCTATCCATCCGCTAGCTAGTAAGGGTCATAGATTAAGGACCAAGATGGGACATTTACGGCAAAATCTGTAATGGCAACAGTACTAGCGTCACTATCGGCAAGGAGGAAGAACTAACAAACCTCCGAAATTTACCTATGTTGAAGAAATATGTTTATCCTCTTATGGTTTGAATATCTATTCGTTCCTAAAACGAATCATGTGTCAGACGATATTCTATTCATGCTTGCTTTATTTATTTAGCTGCTTTTTTTTACCGTACTTGTATTGTTCATTTTTAACTTACAAAATGATAATTAGACTGATAATATAAAAGAAAGCCGCCAGAAAATTCTGTTAAGAATGCAAATATGTAAGCATGTGAGATTAAATTGTAAAAAATCAAATTCAGGTATTGTGTCAATTTATTCATATCGAATAAAATTTTATTGAGTGTAATGTCAGTACCTCTATTTATTTTTAACTTTTAGATTTATACAATTCTAAAAATTTGTCGAAAGTAATTTTTCCCTATCTGTAATATTATTATTATTATTTCTTATATGTTAATATTATAAACATTATTGAATTGATTGTATGTTATTTACATAAAAAAAACAATATTTTTATTTTATCTGTAAGGAAGTGAAAATGCATAAATTTTAAAAGATTATTGTAACGATTGTTTAATACGTTAAACTTCATAAATTTATAAAACACGGGCTATAAAAATTTTCCTGCCAAAGGGGAATAATTATGAAATTTTTTGGGACTTGTAGAGTTCAACATTTCGTATATTTTTATGTTACACCATTGCTTTTGATATATAGCATTCAAGACGAAATTTTTACCTAGTATTCGTTGCACTTAAAACCGTTCACTAATGATGTAGAAAAAAACCATATCCGTGCATGAACATAGAATAGATATTAGATATATAAAATAGAATGTCTATTCAATGTTCATGTATCGGTGTAAGATTCTATCGAAAACGTAAACATGCAACATTAAAAAAAGAATGATCACAATAAGGTAGATACTCAATAATAAGCATACTACAAGGATGGGAAGTTTATTCCCCATTGTCACTAAGGGCGCTACGATCGCAATCGCATTACCATTACGCTCTATGGGAATGTGCGATCTTGGATGTTAATCTATGGTAAGGGTGTAACGCCTAGAATCTATAGTGTGGAAATTGGCTATCCCTGTAATACTTAAAAAAGTGCTAAAATATTGTATCCCTTAAATGTGCAACGATGCTGCTGAAATATACAGATCGTAGCGACATCTGCAGGATATTTTCTACAACTGCAAGATATTGCTTGTCTATACAACGTAATACGAAAATCCCGCAGATGTCGCTGCGATCGACACTTGGGATTTTAGCAGTATCGTCGCACATTTAAGGGATACAAATTTTTAGCGTTGTTTGGATAGCATATTTCCTCACTAGTACAGCGTCTAGAATACCTAGAGATGTTAAACATTTATTTATTAACTAAAAATATTATATAGGTTTATAAATTAATGATTTATGTTAATTATTAGTATTAAACTGTGCTCGTATTATATAGGTTATTTATTATTAAAAATTATATTGAATCTTAATTATTGTATTGTAATTAAGGTTAAATAATTTATCAAAAAATTGCTATAAAACATTATCAAAATAGATAAAATTGTTAAAATAGTATATATTTATTGATCAGATGGGGTAAATAATATTGAATTTGAAACTTGTACTTAAATAAATTCCCCAAACGCCCTCCCCTAACATAACTTCATTTGTGCATGATATCTAAGATACATTGAATTAATATTTATTAATAAGTTTTGAATGAAAAATATTGTCTATGCCGTATTTCAAAGAAATTTTTCACTTTCATTTCATATTTAAAATGTCTCGTAAGTGGGAAAGTGGAACAGATAGACAGTCGAAGTTCTCATTACAAGTTAAAACTGAAGTAAAAGAAGTGATTAGCAACGCTGATATATAATAGCCATATTATAAGATCATATATTACAAATATAAATACATATAAGTTTATAATTATAAATTTTAACTAGGTAGCATTGAATACAGGGATAAAAATATTTGTGTCCCATCCATCCCTATTAGTGACCCATTCATCCCTGCTATAGGGAAGATTGGGACAGAGAGTAACGTTTTTTAAATTTTATAAAATTTTACTGTACAAAAATAATCTAGGCTAAATATGGTGCATAGGTGTAGTCAAATACCTAATGTATGAAATGTGATATATAATATTGATAATAACTTTAATAAAAAAGAAAAGTGCCCAGCTAAACTGATGGCATTGAGCTCACAGACTATTCACACTAATTGTATATTATACTCTTATTTTAAAGAATAATGCCACTCAAAAAAATAAGTGAAGGGGAATTAGCCCCCGTTTCCCCCTTTATACTTAACCAGTGAACCTCCAAATCTAATCAGGAAAGCTCCTTATCATAATAAACCGGTATACCAAATTTGGAGCAAATCGAATAATCATGAAAAAAAAAAACATTTATCTAAATTAAGGTGGTGGACTAACCCTTTATCCTTAACCAATGAATCGCCAAAACGAATCAGGGAAGCTCCTTAACATAATAAACCGGTATACCAACTTCGGAGCAAATTGAATGATTCTGCATGAAAAACCCATTTATCTGAATTAAGGGGGTAGACTAACCCCGTTTTTCCCCCTTTACCCTTAACCAATGAACCCCCAAAACTAATCAGGGAAGTTCCTTAACGTAATAAACCGGTATACCAAATTCGGAGCAAATCGAATCATTCTGCATGAAAAACACATTTATCTGAATTAAGGCGGGTGGACTAACCCTGTTTTTCCCCCCTTTATACTTAACCAATGAACCCCCAAAACTAATCAGGGAAGTTCCTTAACATAATAAACCGGTATACCAAATTAGGGGCAAATCGAATCATTCTGCATGAAAAACACATTTATCTGAATTAAGGGGGTGGACTAACCCCGTTTTTCCCCTTTTATCCTTAACCAATGAACCCCCCAAACTAATCAGGGAAGTTCCTTAACTTAATAAACCGGTATACCAAATTCGGAGCAAATCGAATCATTCTGCATGAAAAACACATTTATCTGAATTAAGGGGGGTGGATTAACCCCGTTTTTTCCCCTTCATCCTTAACCAATGAGCTCCCAAAACTAATCAGGGAAGTTCCTTAACATAATAAACCGGTATACCAAATTCGGAGCAAATCGAATCATTCTGCATGAAAAACCCATTTATCTGAATTAAGGGGGAGTGGACTAACCCCGTTTTTCCCCATTTATCCTTAACCAATGAACTCCCAAAACTAATCAGGGAAGTTCCTTAACATAATAAACCGGTATACCAAATTCGGAGCAAATCGAAAGATTCTGCATGAAAAACCCATTTATCTGAATTAAGGGGGTGGACTAACCCCCGTTTTTCCCTCTTTATCCTTAACCAATGAACTCCCAAAACTAATCAGGGAAGTTCCTTAACATAATAAACCGGTATACCAAATTCGGAGCATATTGAATGATTCTGCATGAAAAACCCATTTATCTGAATTAAGGGGGGTGGACTAACCCCGTTTTTCCCCCTTTACCCTTAACCAATGAACCTCCAAAACTAATCAGGGAAGTTCCTTAACATAATAAACCGCTATACCAAATTCGGAGCAAATCGAATCATTCTGCATGAAAAACATATTTATCTGAATTAAGGGGGGTGGACTAACCCCGCTTTTTCCCTCTTTATCCTTAACCAATGAACTCCCAAAACTAATCAGGGAAGTTCCTTAACATAATAAACCGGTATACCAAATTCGGAGCAAATCGAATGATTCTGCATGAAAAACCCATTTATCTGAATTAAGGGGATGGACTAACCCACCTTTTCCCCCTTTATCCTTAACCAATGAACCCCCAAAACTAATCAGGGAAGTTCCTTAACTTAATAAACCGGTATACCAAATTCGGAGCAAATCGAATCATTCTGCATGAAAAACACATTTATCTGAATTAAGGGGATGGATTAACCCCGTTTTTTCCCCTTTATCCTTAACCAATGAACTCCCAAAACTAATCAGGGAAGTTCCTTAACATAATAAACCGGTATACCAAATTCGGAGCAAATCGAAAGATTCTGCATGAAAAACCCATTTATCTGAATTAAGGGGGTGGACTAACTTCCCTTTTCCTCCTTTATCCTTAACCAATGAACCCCCAAAACTAATCAGGGAAGTTCCTTAACATTATAAACCGGTATACGAAATTCGGAGCAAATTGAATGATTCTGCATGAAAAACCCATTTAGCTGAATTAAGGGGAGTGGACTAACCCCGTTTTTCCCCCTTTACCCTTAACCAATGAACCCCCAAAACTAATCAGGGAAGTTCCTTAACATAATAAACCGCTATACCAAATTCGGAGCAAATCGAATCACTCTGCATGAAAAACACATTTATCTGAATTAAGGGGGGTGGACTAACCCCGTTTTTCCCTCTTTATCCTTAACCAATGAACTCCCAAAACTAATCAGGGAAGTTCCTTAACATAATAAACCGGTATACCAAATTCGGAGCAAATCGAATCATCCTGCATGAAAAAACTATTTAACTGAATTAAGGGGGTGGGGTGTGGACTAACCCCGTTTTCCCCTCTTTATCCTTAACCAATGAAATCCCAAAACTAATCAGGGAAGTTCCTTAACATAATAAACCGGTATACCAAATTCGGAGCAAATCGAATGATTCTGCATGAAAAACCCATTTATCTGAATTAAGGGGGTGGACTAACCCCCCCTTTCCCCCTTTATCCTTAACCAATGAACCCCCAAAACTAATCAGGGAAGTTCCTTAACATAATAAACCGGTATACCAAATTCGGAGCAAATTGAATGATTCTGCATGAAAAACCCATTTATCTGAATTAAGGGGGGTGGACTAACCCCGTTTTTCCCCCTTTACCCTTAACCAATGAACCCCCAAAACTAATCAGGGAAGTTCCTTAACATAATAAACCGCTATACCAAATTCAGAGCAAATCGAATCATTCTGCATGAAAAACACATTTATCGGAATTAAGGGGGTGGACTAACCCCGTTTTTCCTTCTTTATCCATAACCAATGAACTCCCAAAAGTAATCAGGGAAGTTCCTTAACATAATAAACCGGTATACCAAATTCGGAGCAAATCGAATCATTCTGCATGAAAAACCCATTTAACTGAATTAAGGGGGTAGTGTGTGGACTAACCCCGTTTTTCCCCCTTTATTCTTAACCAATGAACTCCCAAAACTAATCAGGGAAGCGCCTTATCACAGTGAACCTAGGAAAAAATTTTGAAGCAAATCGGATGTTTCTATCAAGAGTTATCGCCATACGTACGTACGTACATACATACATACATACATACATACAGAACGGGCGGGCACATTAGCTCTCAGGCTTTGATAGCCTGTGAGCTAAAAAAGTATTAAAAATAATCATTTTTGTAAAAATGTCCCATACATCTCCCACCGCACCTGCATTTCTTTATCCTTCTAAAACATTGTTTTCATAACAGAAATACATGACAATGTTCACTCAGATACAATCCAAAATATTCGGGAAAATCATCACGTGACCTACTTCATCTACTTTAGCCCGTTTAGCGTTTAAAATTTACAAACCAACCTCAGCGCGTGCGACCCAAAAAATTTTCCTGGGCGATTTGATCACGTGATTGTGCGTTTTGTGTTCATGTTTTATTGGTTGTGCTTTGTTTGGTAGGTTGATTGATACAATTTAACAATTCAATTGGTGATCTAAAAATTTTAAATTCTTAACAATTTTATTTTTATTTATTTAAAAATGATTTATCAGTTGCTTTATATTTTTCGTAATAAATAGAATGCTTTTACTAAACCAAGATTGCGATATCAACATGTTACGAGATTTTCCATGGAATTTGCGCTGTCAGACAATTTTTCTGAGAAGGTATTAGTATATGGGGCATTCTCACAATCTTTTGACTTTCATGTCCCTGAATAATAATTTTTTATTTAATACACTTTTTTTTCATATAATTGGGAACATCCCAATGCATGATTTCACAACAATATTAACGAGATAAATGAGTTTTGGACGATGTTGGGGGTCCAAACACTTGGAAAACTCATCTACCGTCCCGTGTCCCTGATGCTGATTTTGAAGTTTGGAGCTGTCTGGATAAAATTGTTTCAATAAAAATAATTCGATGTATTTTTTTTTCTGAAACTGGAACTATTGTTTTATATGAATATGTAGCTAAAAATTAACCTGAACACATTTTTACGGTTGATATTATTTTTTGAACTCTGTCCCTGGGTTTTAGATTTTTTACCATCCCTCTTCTAAAATTATACAGAAAATCACTTCAGATGCAGCGACAGAATTTTGTTCAAGTTTTTGCTCATGCAGAAGTATGCTAGAGAAAGAATATCTAAATTTCTTTGACAGGAAATTTACTGCAGAATATAAATCAGCATTTAAATATCAATTTCAAGCACCGTGGCTTTATTGGTAGTCTGACCGTCCCCAAGGTTTATTCCTGCACTTTTCGAGGTAAATTAAAAAAATAATTTAATTTAATCCAATGTTAACAACTGTTTTTAAAAATCAATGAACATTGTGGCTATCATTTAGTCTTAACATTATTTTCCTAAAAATATGTGGTAATTTTCCTTACGTTCCATCCTTACCGTCTCTTTTTTTACCATTTCGTCCCTTTTTTTACCATTTCGTCCCTTTTTTTAGCTTACCGTCCCTTCTTTAACACCCCTTTAAGACAATGTTATACAAAAATTCTGTATTAAAAGCACTACATTTGTATTATTTCTTATTTGAATGTCCTGTGGGCACTATGCAAATTCATTATAAGTAAAAATTTAGAAGAAAATAAAAAGTTTTAGGGGTACAATGGTAAGGAAAATTGAACTCGCAAGTTTAACTTAAACTTCAGAAAAAATAAAAAAAATTTCGCTGCTGACCATTTTTTCTTTATTTTGAATCATTAAGGCATCCGTCTATCAAATTAAAATGTTATTTTAGCAAGTTTAATTTCGCCAGATTTTTTTCCCCAAAAGTCAAAAGATTGTGAGAATGCCCCATATATATTTCTTATTTTATGATTGAATATTTTAATACCGAGTAGATAACAGACCACAATACATCACAAAACATGAGGAACAAATGGCACTCAAAATCATGTTAGTATAAGCAAATTACTTACTTATACTTTCAGTAGAAAATTTATAATCATTCTAATCATACTTTATTCACTACAAAACTAACGGCAAACCCTATATATTTTATCTCTGTAAAAAATATATGTGCAGATATTTTTAGTTAAAATAATGTACATCTATTACATTTTATTTTTATAATATTTTTCATGTTGATTTTAACACCATAAAATATTATTTGCATCCTAGTCTCGATAAAAATTCACTCCTAAAGTACTCAAAAAAAAAAAAAAAAAAAAAATAAATAAATAAAATAAAAATAATTGAAAACATCAATAAATTATTCTTCACGCAAACGGATATTCGCACAATATTTATTTTTTCATTTGCTTAATATATATATAGCCATAATATAATTACAAATCATCATCTATTCCTAATACAATAATTAATTTAATAAATTTAGCAGCAAATTATAACTGCAACATTATACAAAATACAGACGGAATCCTATACATGTAAATATTAATTAAGCAAAATCCACCAATAGCCAGCACATTGCATACGATTAATCCATATTTACATATGAAAAACCACCAAAATATTTTTGAAAAGAAATATATATATATATATCACTTTGAAACGAATCTTTGAATATTAAAAGGCGTTCAAATGTAAAACTTTAATCGCGAAATACCTCATTTTCTCGTATTTAAATAAATATTTTATTATTATAATAGAAATACATGTGCTTCTGCATTATTAATATAAAAATTTATCTTTATCAAAAATATCTTATTTATTATAAAAACTATAAAGCAACCAATAATAAAAAAAAAAAAAAATTACAAACACAATATGGGGCGTGAAGGATTCTAACCAATAGCCTCTTGTCTCGAGTTCAGTGCTCTATCCATTCACCCATCTAGCTCACCTTTCAATGGAGGATATTCCAGATATGGGTTCGAGGCTGAAAAAATTCATGTGGTACCGGTAATTTACCCAGAGAATTTCTAACTGATAAGAAGGGAAACAGGAAACTACTACTGCTTTGCCTCATGAACTGTTTCATTGGCTAGCGGGGATTTACATTACGTCTATGGAGCCTTCCATTCTTTACGCTAGACGTTTTTGCCTTGACCACGTGATCATGACGTAGATGGAATATCCTCCATTGCAACAGATCATCTTTATAGACGGCTTGCATTGATTTCAGAACTCCCCGTTTTCCGTTAAAAGCACGTGTTGTCTTTCTGTTTAATTTAGAATTTTTTTTTAATTATTATAATGCTAATAAGTCTAATAAGTCAAGTGGAGAGCAGCACATTCGCCTTATATTTGGGCGCCATTTGAAGCGATATAAGATTCTTCTGAACATGTGACGTCATGTGCAAGCCGTCCGAGGCTAACGAAAAAGACAGGCTACCGCGGTGGGTCCGATTCTTCTTTTTTTACAGATCGCAGGAGTCACGTGATGCTCGAATGCACCAATGAAGGTGTGCGAAAAGAGCATCACGTGACTCCACCGGTCTGTAAAAAAAGAAGAATCGGACCCACCGCGGTAGCTTGTCTTTCTCGTTAGCCTCGCAAGCCGTCTATAATGGAGGATATTCCAAATCTGGGTTCGAAGCTGAAAAAAGTCACGTGATACCGGTAATTTACCCAAAGAACTTCTAACTGATAAGAAGGGAAGATACTACTGTTTTGCCTCATGAACTTTTTCATTGGCTAGTGGGGATTTATATTACACGTCTACGGGGCCTTCCCTTCTTTACGCTAGAAGTTTTTATCTTGACCACGGGATCAAAACGTAAATGGAATATCCTCCATTAGCCCCATAATTAATCAATGGAGGATATTCCATCTACGCTTTGATCACGTGGTCAAGGTAAAAACGTCTAGCGTAAAGAATGGAAGTCTCCGTAGACGTGTAATATAAATCTCCGCTAGCCAATGAAAGAGTTCATGAGGCAAAGCAGTAGTATCTTCCTTTCTTACCAGTTAGAAATTTCTTGGCTAAATGGAGGATATTCCATCTGCGTTTTGATCACGTGATCAAAGTAAAAACGTCTAGCGTAAAGAAGGGGAGGCTCCGTAGACGTGTAATGTAAATCCCCGCTAGCCAATGAAACAGTTCATCAGGCGAAGCAGTAGCATCTTCCCTTCTTATCAGTTACAAGTTCCTTGGGTAAATTACCGGTATCACGTGACTTTTTTCAGCCTCGAACCCATATTTGGAATATCCTCCATTCCATGATTTGTTCTTGAACAGACTGAACGTTTATTCCATCCACGATAAAACCCACTCCATGTTCCTGTCTCCCGAGCTCGCGCGCGCACGGTGCTTCTTGAACAGACCCATACTTTCCAAAAAAAAGGAAACTGATATCTCAACTCCTCCTATTCTATCATCCCAGGCTGAAAGTAATCGAACGTTAATTGTTTCTTTAAAATGTGTTTCGATGTGCGGTTTAAGACATGAATGGAGATCTGTTGAGTGATACTTTTTCAAACTAAGAATGGTGAAAATTATATTAATAAATCGTTTATATAGAATAACATTAAATAAAGGTGCAAACAAGCTTTTTATACCCATTTTAAAGCAAATAGTTAAAAATAAAATACGGCAATTCGAATTGATTTGAGCTTATGCGAGGAACGTAGTGACGAAGCTTACTTTGTAGTGGGCAAAAAAGTGATGTAGTTTGTGAAAAATGGACTATAACCTCGAACAATTTAAGAGGGATTAGACATCTGTTGTTTTACGAAAGGTACGTGGCGTTATTTTAAAAATTAATCTATTAATTTTGGTTCTGCATTATATTTCTGTATTTATGTATACAGTATACATGTAAGGTTTTTAAACTACAAATGCTAATGTTAACATAAGTATAAAACTCTTGTTTAATTAAGTTAATGACTGTTTTTTGTAGGTATGGGCACTTTAATAATCTCTTAAGAAAATGAACGGATATGTAGTAAGGTTGAAAGAACAACTATTGAGTGGAGATTAATTTTATTTTCGTGCGTTATAAGTGACCTATTTTTTTCACCTTTTAATACGGGACTTGAAGTTTTGCTTCCAGATACCTAACCTATTCAGACCCAATCCGCACGATCGTGCGGGTTAGATAATCAATTATTTGCTTTGAGTCGTATGTAACAGACCGTATGTAATAAAAACCCGAATCGAATGATCGTTTGATTTGCAGAAAGAGTAAAGCCTCATTTATATCAATGATAGCGGCTTCGGTAAGTGTTTTACTGTCAGCCGGAATGATTAGTTTGTTTACAAGTACAAGGGATACATCTCATCGTGTCTAAAAGGGATAAAAGGATTGAAAACTAGTATTAATTTTCTGGAACGTTTAAGTTTTCAGAAAACTTGTTTAAAAAAAATGGTGCAACCTGGATAAGCGGGAAATAGGTTTGCATCAGACGCACAAATGCTTAAAATTACTAATGGTTAGTGGGAGATGAACCAATAAAAGAATATATTTTTAATAAACGACAGTGATAAAAATTCAGTTGACCTAAACAATATATTGGAGGACACAAGATTTTTTTTTTCTTAAACTTAACTTACAACTCATTTATTTTCTCCTTTCAATTGGTGTTCGCGGGTAACGCTTACAGAATTAAGCAAAATGAAAACCAAACAATATATGCGGTGCACTTATGAAAGTTCAGTTATCAAATGACACAATCCTTTTAAAACTTTAAACATTTCTTGACACTAGTGGAATCTATATTTTAATTTGTTTTACGTCGGTTTTGTAGGCAAACTCTTTCACCAATAAATGCTAAAATGAAGTCAAACGAATTTACCTATAGTGTTTAACCCTTTATGTACTGAATTATGATTTCATGAAAATTGTCTCCTAAATATTTTTGCAAATTTTTTAAACTATCAGATTTACATAACCATTTAATAATTAGATTTAAATAACCATTTAATTTTAGGAGGATTTAGGATTAAACTTGAATTTATAGGGAATCTGAGCAAGATTTATAACCCCACTAAAACTTTTATTTTAAATATATTTCTGTGTGTATTTTGTAGAATTAGGAAATGTGTAAATAAAATGTTCTTACAATCGAAATACTTATTGAAAACTCCACCGTACCCCCCCCCCCCCTCACCCACCAACTGTAAGGAAGCTCAAAAGATGCGAAGGTAATAGAAATCATCCTTTAAGAATTTGTCTTGTGTAACCAATAATGCTTTTGGAATAAGTTAAAGTAATGCCTATATAACTCATTCTAAACTCTATTAATACTAATCGATGTATTTGATGAATTTTGTAACAAGTTATTTCAATTGTACTTACAAGTACCATCAGGTAGATAAAGGGTTATATTCTTTCATAAGCCTTAATTTCTGTGAAAACAATTGACATTTAACTCCGGTGAGGTGGTCTCAGAGACCGCTGAATTAAAATTTCGATTAACAGGTAGTGTACCGATTCTGTACAGGGCTATTATAATTAAAATTCGCCTGTTACGAATTCTCGGTACTAGGATACTACTAGGTACACAGTACTAGGACTCGGTAATAGTACTAGGACTGCCCATTAAACATTAATGTATAGTTAAATTGAAAATTAATAGTTAAATACGGTTTTTCACTTTTAATATATCTTTGAGACCTCTAAAAGCAGTTACGTGTTAAAAACCTAACCAAGAGAGCGTTTCTTACAGCCAGGGTTTCCAGTGTGGTCTGTTTTTATTCTGAAATTTCGAATTCATACCAGACAATACGAAGCTTTTTATTTAATGTCACATCTCATGATTATTTAAAGATTCTTCGGCTGAATCCCAATACAGCCGAGACACTTGGCATCGTTAAATTTGGCGAGGCGATAAATGTATCTTTGTTGTTACCAGTTCGTTTCGTAAATTCTTTCCACGCCTACAGTTGTGTGATCTTGAATTTAGATTGGTTGATTTCTTGTGTATTGGTTGGCTACGCCTACCTTTGACAACTACACTCCGCATGTTTTGTAATTTTTGTAGAACGAAGTGTCGAAGAAAGACGTTTTGTAATTGTAAAATTAAATGACGGTAAGGTAATATTTTGTTATTGCGAATATTTTCTGCTATTTTTAGTTGTAAAATTTGAAAGTTAAAATACCTGTGTAATTTAGTTTGAAATTGTGAGTTTTTTTTTTTTTTTTTTTTTTTTTTTTTTGGTGGAAAGTTAAATGGAGTTTATCGACGACTAGAAATTTACGAAATTATGGCAATTCAACACTTTATAGAGTTGGTTTTCAAGAAAGATGTTTGTTAAGGTATGTTAATAATTTTATGTATTTATTAGTGTTTTATTTTAGCCGTTTATTGTATATTTCTCATGTATGCAGACCTTACGAGTTTTGTACATTTTGATATTGCTATGCAGCGAGAATTGCTGAATTTTGGTATTGCTATGCAGCGAGAATTGCTGAATTTTGGTATTGCTATGCAGCGAGAATTGCTGAATTTTGGTATTGCTATGCAGCGAGAATTGCTGAATTTTGGTATTGCTATGCAGCGAGAATTGCTGAATTTTGGTATTGCTATGCAGCGAGAATTGCTGAATTTTGGTATTGCTATGCAGCGAGAATTGCTGAATTTTGGTATTGCTATGCAGCGAGAATTGCTGAATTTTGGTATTGCTATGCAGCGAGAATTGCTGAATTTTGGTATTGCTATGCAGCGAGAATTGCTGAATTTTGGTATTGCTATGCAGCGAGAATTGCTGAATTTTGGTATTGCTATGCAGCGAGAATTGCTGAATTTTGGTATTGCTATGCAGCGAGAATTGCTGAATTTTGGTATTGCTATGCAGCGAGAATTGCTGAATTTTGGTATTGCTATGCAGCGAGAATTGCTGAATTTTGGTATTGCTATGCAGCGAGAATTGCTGAATTTTGGTATTGCTATGCAGCGAGAATTGCTGAATTTTGGTATTGCTATGCAGCGAGAATTGCTGAATTTTGGTATTGCTATGCAGCGAGAACTGCTGGTGACAGTGATGTTTTTTTCGGTTAATGAACGCGAAACGTTCATTCATGTTCCCCGATTGCCGCTTTAACGAGTTTCCTGCGTTTTTCAGATTGCTGCAGAACTAGGTTGCTGTATTCAGTGATATATTTTTTTATGAACGCGAAGCGTTCATACTTCTTTAAATCAGAAATGAATTGTTCAATGTTTGCTATAATATAGGCACGTACTTACAATATTAAATGGCCCCATGATTTTTTCTGAAAGTTGTTGAGAAATGAAAATTTTAATCATTATATCGTTACTCTGATTTGGAAAGGTACTTTAAAAATTTCACATTTTCAATAAACTTATGTTGAAATTTTGTTTTATTTTGAATGTCGTAAAAATCAGCTTTCCCGTGTTTTCTAATATGTCGTTATTTATAAATGTTGTATTTCCCATGATTCCAGGGTGATGACGTAGTAAAATAGTCTGGAAGCATTCAGGAAAATGGACCAATCACGTTAGTTTTCAGGTTGCCGCATTTTAGATTGGCGTATGTGGGGTATTTGGCGCTTGTCAGAAAAGTCGCCAAATGGGGTGTCTCGGCTGTTTTGGGAATCTGCCGATTCTTCAGGAAATCCCGGTGTAAATTCGGAATGAAAATGGAGGCCAAACTGGCAACCTTATTTGTAGCTCCTCTGCTGTCAAATTTTCTCGATCTCCACAGTACCTCAGTTTTAGATTTGATATCTTTCTCATAATTGGGTATTGCTGCGTTAAATGCATGGTTGTATATTTAAAATATCTCCTCAGGAAATTAATATCAACTTTGTGTATTCTTCTAAAAGTCTTTCTTTTTTAGTTCTCAAAATATTTCTAAATAAACTTAATTTTATCTGAAAGGTTAAAATTTTACTCGCAGTGCGTCAGCTTTTAACTCTAAAAATAAAGCAAGCATAGATTTTAGAGATACTTTCAACTAACAAGTAAAGGTACCAGAGTCCTTGGAGTATTTTTTAGATCTTTATAGCTCATTCGATTTGTCTCGTTGCTTTTAGTAGTTGGATGCCTTGGATATTTGCTATGTAATTTTAATGACAAGGGGCATGGTCAAAGTTCAAAATTATGTTCATTGAAAAACAGTTGCAGTCATCGAAATAAGCATGATTTAAGTTTACGGGAAAATAGGGGAATGACACTCATTTAAGGGAAAACATGAGTAGCTAGTCAAATTTACACAAATCTATTTTATTAATGAAGTATAACTCCAAAGCATAAAGAACAGTTTGCAATCAACTAATTTGCATAAGTTTTAGATTTTTTTTTTATCGTTTTATTTAACGATGGATTGAGCGATAATTCCAGACATGGTAGGGTAATTGCACTCAATTTGAATACATTTAAATTGGATTTATTTATAGTTGGTGCAACAAAGCACTACAAAAATAAATAAAAGAATGAACGTACAGCTAAATGTATATATTTTTTAGTAATGAGTAAATTAACATTTGAAAATAAGAGTGTACACTTACCTTCAATTTACATGTTGTAGAATTTTATTCTAAACTTCAAACTAATAACGTGAGGACACAAAAATGCTTTCCTCCCGACGGGCACTATATCCTTAGGATCTTAGGATGAAGTTCACTAGCTGCCGGTACCGATCGCACGTTGTCAATTCATTTCTATTTAGATATATTTGGGTGAGCGGGATTGCCCTTCTGGCCGTCATTATCCTACTTTCCCCTACTTATGTTTCTAACATTGCTATATATCGGTAGTAGTTACTATATGATTATATTATTGTTATAGGATATAGTAACTGCAGATAATCTGCAGTGCGTCGTTGAGTCAGCTGAAGATTTTGGTCTTCGTACTCGCTGCGTAAAATATTTTTGCTTTACTGGCTACTTCGGACAGATCAATGTGTCAAATTATTGTATGGCAGTGTAAGAACCACAAATTTAACCCTTTTAGTGCTCAGCTTTGCATATATGCAGTTTTTTGAATTTAATAGATTTTTTTTATTCGCATGTACCTAATTCGCACCAGAAAATTAAAATAGCAATATGTGCTTTAATAAGACATTCCGTTTTTAAATAAGGCGAAATTAACCATTGAAACTTCCTGGTGTAAAGATATTCTCTGAACTACGTAATTTTTAGAACGTGTTCTATCATAGGAATTAAAGGGTTAAATATTAGGGTTTTATAAAATGTAAAATAAGGTATTTGGACATGCTTATTAAAATATTTACTAATTTGCATTATTTTAACGTAAAACAGCCACACGACAGTAGTTTTTACTTGTATGGCAGATGTGCAACCGAAGAAAGGATTAACGTATTATATGAAAAATGTATCCGATTTTTTTTCCCTGTGTAACACCTTTCAGAGAATCATAAATTTTTAGAAACAATAAATTCCGCATTTAAGTGTTAAATCATGCTTACTTTGTTGACGGCAGCTGTTTTTCAATAAAGGAAATTTAGAATTTTTCATTTACATAAAAACTCGGTCATTATTTTATATTTTAAATACAATTAAAAACTGTAATACGTACACGTCTGTTTCCATAAAAATATATTAGACGTAACATTTAAAAAATATATTCATGAGTTTACATATGAAAAATTCATTAGAGTAACGTTTCCGTTCCTATCTGAACATCCTCAGTTGGACTTCGCTTCTGTATGTATCTTGTCTCAAGATCTGTAAATTCCCTCCTTTTCTTTTTAAGCTTTCCTCATTTTCTCTCTTCTAGTATTTTCATTCAAAGGCAGTCAATGGATGCATGCGTCCTATCGTTGCAAACCTTAGTTTTAGAAGTATAAATTTACTTTCTCATAAGATGTTATTCATGTTTTCATAGTTGGCAGTTTTCTCTATATTTAAAGTTTCAATCTGTAGAGTTATTACGTTCTTTCTTGCTAGGGCTGTAGTTTATTTAATCTTTAACTGATGTCACAGAAATTGTCACATAACTAGTGTGAAGCGGTCTGTGAGACCGCTCCATCGAAAGATGAATAAAAGGCGCTATTAACTCATAGGATGGTGTTATTGTACTAAACTTTTTGCACAGGACTGTTATAATTAAAATTCACCTATTCAAAAGTGTCTGGTGATAGTACTTAAGTCCAAACGGAACAAAATTTTGGTAGTGTTTGTAGTTAAACTGAAAATTGCAAGTTAAACTATAAAAATTGAAAAAAGCCGCGGTCTAAGAGACCGGTAATATCAGTTGAATGCTAATTTGAGGTTTTTGCAGAAATTTTGGAACTTTGACCCGTCCCCGTCATTATTAAAACTCAGTAGTAGATATGCGAGGTACAAAATTAAGGTCGAGACGAATCGAATGGGCTATAAAAATCTAAATTCACCGACAAGCCCTCTGTTGCCTTTACTTGTAAGTAATATAGAAATACCCTTTAACCCTTTCTCTACTGACGGTACTTATATGTACCATTAAAGTAACTTGTTATAAAATTCATTTAATACATCGATTAGTTGTAATGCAGTTTAGAATGAGTTAGATACACTAATTTATCTTGCTCTAAAAGCATTATGGGTTACACAAAAAAAATATTTTTAAAAGGTTTTCTCTTTTGCCTTGTAATCTTTTCAGCTTTCTTAGCATTGGGGGGGGGGGGATTTTTCAACTCGGAAATATTTCTATTGCAAGAACATTATATTTGTATATTTCCTAATTCTCAAATACTAAGAAAAATATTTAAAATAAAGAATTGAGTAGGGTTATAAATATTGCACAAAATCCCTATGAATTCACAATTAATGAATCCTTATATTCTTCTAAAATTTATTAAATCATTATGTAAATCTTCTAATGTAGTTTAACAATTCACGAAAAATGCTTTAGGAGATAAAATTTGAATGAATTCATAATTCAGTACATAAAGGGTTAAGAAGAGTACACAGGAAAGTTATTTTCTGACGATATAGTGAGCGATTGATATTTTAAAGACTGCTTTCTATGCTCATAGATTTAACATTAGCGGAAATTAGATTAGGAAGTTGCCTAACAACCTTGAGATTTTTACTGCAAACTGAGTATTCTCAATATAATACCTAAAAACAGAAATCATTTATGAAAATTGGCCTGAGCGTTGTGCTATTCTACTGATTCGCAATACATTTGTAGTAAACTGATCTTGCAATAAGACACGAAATTGTAGTTAAAATGAAAGTCAAGAAATTAAAGGTTTCACGTTATATTTGATTTGTAAGTTGAATTGAATGTTAACGTCTAACGATAGTTTTAAAAAGCATTAAGAGTGAAAACTTGTTGCTATGACGAAAGATAAAAATGCCGTATACGCACATTAACCAGTGTGTTTTAGCTCGCAGGCTCTCAAAGCCTGAGAGCTAATGTGTCCCCCCTGTTCTGTATGCACGTAACGCGATAACTCTTGATAGAAATATCGGATTTGCTTCCAATTTTTTTATAGGTTCATTCTGATAAGGCGATTCCCCAATTAGTTTTGTGGGTTCATTGTTTAAGTATAAAGGGGGTAACGGGGGCTAAACTCTCCATAACTTATAAAAATCGGTTTTTCATGCAGAATTATTAGATTTTCTTCAAATTGGTATGTTTAATTCTGATAAGGCGTTTCCTTGATTAGATTTGAAGGTTCATTGTATAAGTCTAAAGGGTGAAATGGGGCTAATACCCCTTATTTTGGATAAATGGGTTTTTCTATCCGATTTGCTTCAAATTTAGTATACCGGTTTATTTCAATAAGGCGCTTCCCTAATGACATTTGGAGGCTCATTGGTTAAGTATAAAGAGAGGAAACGGGGGAGAGGGTACACCCCCATATTTTATTTTTCGAGGGGCATTATTCTTTGAAAAGAGTAAAATATACAATTACTGTGAATAGACTGTGGGCCCAATGCCATCAGTTTAACTGGGCACATTTCAATGTTATTATTTTTGGGAGGATAGAGGATCAAAGTTTTAAACATAAATTTCCAAGGGTCAGATAGTGCAACAACGCAGTATCCAGTATAAGAGGGGTTTCCTTGGTGGAAGGGAGCTGTATTCTGTGCATAATTTACGTTGCATTTTGTGTGTACTGTTAATAAAATTATGCAATTAATAAGATGAAAAAGTTGTTTAGCCGACGTTTTAAATTTCATTTACGGCGTTGTTGCTATCATTGATGTTTTAGGAAAATTTGAGTGTAGGGGAGACCGGGGGAATGCCGCCAACCCGGGTTATGCCGCCACCCCACCTAGTTTAAAAACTAAGGGCAGTTTGAGATAGTGAATGTGCCTGCACTATAGCGGCCAACAATATAAACAGTGCCTAAAGTGAGAGTGACTTTGCTGTACGTCGTTCTTTTGTTCTAGTGAAAAATGTAGTTTTCATCTAGTTGCTTGTTATTTTGGAGCTTCAAATGAGTAGAGATAAGCACCTTTTATTGTAACATTAGGTATTTAAGATAATATGAATCGTAAACTATATGCATTCGCCGACATTTTGATGTAATGTGTTGAACAAGTTCGGTTCTTGTTTCGGCTTTGCTTGAGGATTTTCGCCATATTGTCCTCTCGGGGTAATGCCACCACCATGCAAATCGGGTGAGAAATGGCCTCATTTTAATGTTGTGGAGCCGATTCAGCAGAGTGAATTTTGCAATATGAAGTAAATTGTAAGCTTAACCATTATTTTGCTCAATTACATTGCTTTCTAACTATTTTCAGTAAGTTGTGTGTTTCCTAGTATCCATTTGATGCATGTACTAGGTCATTAAAGAGTGGCGGCATTACCCCGGTACAGTGGCGGAATTACCCCAGTGTCCTGGGTAATCCCGCAACTGTGCAGAGGTTTAAAAAATATTTTTTTATGTATGCTTACCTTACAGTTATGATTACGGTTAAATTTATACAGATACTAAAGATCATGATTCAGCTTTAGAATTTTTACTATTAAAAAATAAACATTTTTTCGAGGTGAAAAAATTTAAATTCCCTTAAGGTGTCGCCATTCCCCCGGTCTCCCCTATATATTGGCAGGTATAATGTAACAATTTCCGAACTGATAATGAATTAATCATTTGGTAATTACTGTTTATAAGCATGAACTCTTTCGGAATGTCTCTCAAGAAGGAATCTGACTTTTCCAGGATATGCGGTGCTGCATACACATGGATGTGGCACGAACACATTCGGTCTGTTAGCAACCGCCCTCCTCTCAGGAATAGTTGTACTTAATCCCACTTCATAATGGTTCTATAGAGTTTCTGTGTAACCTAGCTCTTACTTAGATTTCTTGGCGACTGGCAGATTACTGACGGTAAATTCGATCCTATAAGGGGATCACCAAACATGGTGCTCACGGATTTTGATGAATTTAAGGTATGTTGTAGTCCTTCTCCCTAATTATTTCCGTGAAGGGATTTCTTCAAATGGGCCTTAAAATTTGAGAAATTAGGGGTCAAAGTGCATCATATATCTTAAATACCGGTTAGTTTGAACTTTTCAACGAGTTGTCCGTGGCGTTGACGTAGTGCTCGCTCGCAGACCGGACGGCCCGGGTTCGGTGCTACCTCTTGACTTTAATTAATTTTATGTTTTGACTCTTCAACTTTTAAGTATGGTTATGAATTGTTCCAACTTTAATTTTAATTTCTTAAAAATATATACAATTACGCTTGTTTTTTTCTCATGAAATTTATATTTTATATGTATTTATCTCTACTGACGAAAATTCAAACTACTTTATGCCTACATTTCATTTTATTTATCTTTATATATATTTATATTTTCAACAAAGTCTAGAAATAATACATTTATATATATTCATTTACTTTATGGAATATTACGTGAAAATTTATTTCGTGTAAATTATAAACAATTTTGATGTCAAATGTCCAAATGCGTTAATCTTTAGATGAATAAAAATAGATAAATTATGTTTCGAAATATTTTTCATTCTAACAAATGATAAAGCAAAAATAATCAACTGGATATGTAAAAATCGTCTGCGGATCCCGCATAAGATATAACTTATGAAAAAACGTATTTTAGGAAATCGTCTAGATTTTAAGAATAAAATCTAAATAAATCAATTTTTTGAAACTGATATGCATTCTTTTTTTTGAAGACAAGTACTAGGTAAGAAATTACGCTCTATATAAGAATTTTCCGCATGAATATTCAGTTTTGAATACTTTTACGATATATTTCACCCGCTTAATTGTATATTTGCTGAACTTTAATAGAAATGTCTGTAATATTAAATTTTTATTTAACATTTTAATATTTAACCTTCCTACCCTGTTGAAATTTTACTCAACCTTAATAAAAACATTTCACACCAGAAAATTCTTTAAAAACTATTTAATGTATTTTTGTTTTCAGAGCATTTTCTTTATGAAAATATTTCTGGTTCGAATCGAATGAAAAGAATTATAGAAATGGGTCGATTTGACCCATTCGGGGTAGGAAGGTTAAAACAAACCAAATATTAAAGATATTTGTTTTGTTAATTTTTTGTCTAATAAAAAAACTATGCATTATTTGAGACCTGTGTTTTTAAAATATAAAAAGGTAAATATAAATTTTATGAAAAGAAATTTTCTGCACGAATTGACTTGCAATTCTGCCAACAGAAATGTTAGTTTAAAAATGAGAGAAAAAGATGTTTCCATGAAAAATCAGAAGTAAATAGCTGTTTTAGGAAAAGTCAAAATTCATAATTGTAGGAATTCATAACTTCGGTTAAAATTTATAAAGTGTCAAAAGTATGAAATTAAAGTCGGGAGGCAGCATCGAACTTTGGGCCTTCCGGCTGGCGAGCGAGAATTGTCATCACGCCATGCCATTACTCGTTGAAGACTGCAAACTAATGAGTATTTGAAATGTATGTTAAACTTTGACCTCCAATTTCTATAAATCTAACGCCCCTTTGAAGAAATCCTTTCACCAGAGTAATTAGGGATAAGAACTCTACAATATACAGGGTGTCCCAAAAGTCTCTGTGCAACTTCAAAAAATTATTACCTAAAAAAAATAGGCCTACAGCAAAAATAATTAAAACAGTACATCGAGTAACTCAAAGATTTTTCTACTATCTTCCACATGAGATATTTTCGTTGCACGTGACGTTTCCATGCGATGAAGCAGTTCAAGTGAGGAACGTATACGTGAAACTTTTTCTGGGAGCCCTGTAAAATCAATTCGAAAAGCATCGCAAGAGCTTATGCAAAAATCGCAACACACAGTGCTTCATAAACGATTACAATTTTCAGTCTACAAAATTCAGATTGAGCAGGCGTTACAAACTGATGATTATGCGAAACGCTTCGAATTAGCAGTTGAAATGCTTCATCGCATGAAAACGTCGGGTGCAACGGAAGGATCTCATGTAGAAGTATACTAAGGTAGTAGAAAAAACTGAGTTACTCTATGTACTGTTGTAATTATTTTTGCTGTAGGCCTATATTTTTTTGTAATCAATTTTTGAAGTTGTACGGAGACTTTTGGGGACACCCTGTACATTAAATACATCAAAATCGTTAGGAACCATGTTTAGTGGTCCTCTCATTAGACTTAAATGCTAACTCCAGCAATCAAATGTAACCCTATTTTCTGTTAAAATGGCGTTTTCATAGGTGCCAACCTGCAACTAATCTTACGTAAATTGTGTTAATTTGTCCCCAGTTTAAAACGTTTCGAACAAGAAATAATTTAAAGAAATGAACTTTAATAATTTCAGGGTAAATTATGAAATTAAATGAACTTTTATCAACTTAATTTTTTGGTTCGAAACTTGGTTATTCTGGGTCAAATTAATAAACGTTTTACGGAAGATTACTCGGAACTTGGCAGATATGCGTTTGAAACCCAAAAGTGTATACATACAGGGTAATAAAAGTTGTGGTATAAATGCAATGTAATACAAAAAAAATTGAATAGGAAAACAGGGTAGAAATCCTTTTATTCGGTAAAAAGTGGAGGGGGGTCACACTTAATTCTGAACCCAAAATTTCCATCGTAAATTAACTCGCTTATGACTAACGTCAGATTTTTGGGACGCTTCGAATTTTAAATTTGTGTAATTTTCTTCTTTTGTAAATATAAAAAAAAATGAATAAATTTACCTTTTGTGTCTCGTAGAAAGTTCTATAAAATAATTATCTATGAATTTCTTTATCTGTTGCAGAAAGATGGCAGCAGAAGATGGATATTTAATTTCTTAAATGAAGACTATATTCGGAGTTTATATAGATGTTTCATTTTTCATGATGGCGAAATGTAAATGTAAGTTGTTTTTACTATCAAGGATCCAAACAAATTAGTCATAATCTTAGCTTGTAGATTTCTTTGAAATACCTTTTTTTTTTAATTGTGAAATATTTTAAAGCCTATTTTTTATGCATTTTTTGTAACGTATAAAATACAGGGCACTAGGCACAAATAAGTACATATTTTTATTAGCCATTTACAGGTCCGTTATTTATGTAAAGTTATTTTCAAGATTATGAAAAATTGTTTTTAAGCCTCAAATATTATTATTAGTTTATCATTACTAATACTTATGTTATTAGTCTCTGTAAAGGAATAAACATATTTTTTTAGTAGTTAATAAAAATACAAATTATAGTATTTAATATACATTTAAAAGCTTATTTTATATAAATTTAGACAACGTATAATTATGCATATTATACTATTACAAATATTATGCATCATCCCATATTTGGTACGTTTACATTTTATCAAATAGATACTAAAAAAATTTACGCTATTTTTTTTCTATTTTTTCCAGTTAATTTTGCTACATTTTAAAGTGAATTTACCAACAATTTTGAAAAAACAAATTCGGGCACAAATGGGTTAAACTACTTTTTTTACTGACTTTTCAATAGACTTACTTGGTTTTGCGTGAAATGTAAAATCTCTAGGAATAGTGAAAATTGCTTCCAAAAACATCCCTTAACAAGATGCTCCTTATTTTAAAATGTAGTTTATATTAGACATGGCGTCTCTGTCAACTTCCTAATTTCTCTCAAGGCCATCTGATTTCGTGCATCGTAAATTTAATCTCTTTAAATTCCGTTAGTACTGAACATCCCATGATCATTAGTATCATAGTTTCGGAAAAACTTCCGTAAGACAAAATTATGAAGAAACTATTTATTACAATGCCCGTGGAACACTGAAACCAGTTGTAATTAAACAAGCGAATAAAAGCACATTAAAATTGCATTTTTTAATAGAGGTTAAAGACTAAAAATAACAAATCAAGGTGTTTCCGTAAATATTGCGTACGAACTGAAGGGCTAAACATATATATTCATCTAAAAACATTTAAAGAAATATTGTTATAAATTCTGAAAATGTTTTCTAGATAAGTTTATCTTGAAAAAACAACCAGCCATATACAGTCAGAACTCTCTTATAACGAGCACTGATTTAACGAGAACCCGGATTTAACGAGGAAATAACATTGCACCAAACAAGTATTAAGTCTACGAGATCATAACTCTCATTTAACGAGCAAACCCTGGTTATAGCAATTATTTTTGTGATTCTTAAAATTTTTGACTTCCACCTCATCGGCTCAGCTAATCCTTTCTTGGGAAAATTCCTTTAACATTCCGAAGTCAACCAAGTTAGTGATGATTCATAAATCTTGAGAGCGACGATGATAACGATGAATGTGGAGAATTTCAAGCTGAACCGACCCCAACATACTCAACGGCGTTTGAGTGCGCAGAAAAACATTAAACTTTTTTCGAAGCCAGGGGAGCAAATGACTATTTTTTTCGGGCCATGAGTCTTCTCCAAGGAATAATAGCACAAGAGACAATAAGACAGGTCAAAGGAAATTAATTAAACTTCTTTTTTACTGTACAGAAACAAAAAATAAATATGTATAATTAAGTATGCATGAATTTTTATAATTTTTTACGAACCCGTTTACGAGCACCCGGTTATAACGAGCAAATATCACGGTCCCTTCACGCTCGCTTTAAGCGAGTTCGACTGTACTCTACAAGAAAAATCAATACGAGTGAATTTAATTTATGGAAACCTGGGAGTTTGAGTAATATTTAGTGCTCTATCCTAACGCGATAATGTAAATCAGTTATTCGCTCGAGAAAGGAACAGTGAAGTTACACACATTCCCCTTAAATTTGTGTTTCTGGTAAACTGTCGGACTAGTATATCTTTGTATTCATACTCATGAACAAAGCAGGGAGAGAAAATACTTACAAGGAGAGGGCCAACCTTGTTAATCTGATTTTGATTATTTTAATATGTTGTTGGGTAGAGACCCCTTAGTGTCAGGTTCAATGGACTTTACCCAACGCTCCTTAGTTCTTGAGAAACCGGGGATCTAATAATAGTACACAAAATAAATACTTAGGGGAGACCGGAGGAATGGCGCCACTCGGTTATGCCGCCACCCTGCCTGGTTTAAAAACTAACGGCAGTTTGAGATAGTGAATGTGCCTGCACTATAGCGGGCAATAGAAAGAGCCTAGAGTGAGACTGATTTTATGTACGTCATTCGTTTGTTCTAGTGAATTTTAGTTTTCATATAGTCTCTTCTTATTTTGGAGCTTCAAATGAGTAGAGGTAAACACATATTATCGTAACATTAGGTACTTAAGATAATATTACCCGTAATCTACATGCATTGGCCTACATGCATATTTTGATGCAATTTGTTGAAAAAGTTCGGTTCTTCTTTCGGCTTTGCTGAGGGACAATTTCCGCTATAGTGTCCTCTCGGGGTAATGCCGCCACAATGGTAAAGAGTTTTCCAATTTGAGTTAAATTCTAAACTTAGCACATTAATAAATCTAGTTTAAGGAACATTGTAATTATTCATTATTTTGATAAATTATTGCATTCTAAATATTTTTAGTAGGTTGTCTCCTAGTATCCATTTTATGTATTTACTGGGTGATTATAGAGTGGCGTCATTACCCCGATACAGTGGCGGAATTACCCCAGTGACCTGGGTAATCCCGCCACTGTACAGAGGATGAAAAAAATTATTTGTGTGCTTATTTTAGTTATGATTACGGTTAAATTTATACAGATACTAGAGATAATGATTCAGCTTTGGAATTTTTACTATTAAAAAATAAACATTTTTTGAGGTGAAAAAATTGAAATTCCCTTAAGGTGTCGCCATTCCCCCGGTCTCCCCTACATTGCAACCACAGTGACAGGTTGGTCGTAGCTCAGTTGGTACAGCGTTTGCTGGCTTATCTGTGGGCCCGGGTTCGGTACCCGAACGCGCTACATTTGTTTTTCTCATTTTTTGTTTTATAAATATACTTGTAATTATAATTTAATAATTTCAGTTGGAAATTTTAATATCATATTAATTATAATGTTAACAAACTTAAATTTCATTTTTGATTTTTAAACTATTATTTCTCATCCTTTTAAAGAGGTTTAAAAAGAAATTCGATCTATTGAATAAAAATTTCAAAATCGTGACAATCTGTTGTGGTGCCATCTAGTTATGATAAAAGAATATTCAAATAAAGTAAAAATAAAAGCAGAAAGAAGATAAAAGTGAAAGCAAAATAATTGAAAGCGCAAGCATGGGTATTACATATTTAAAAATCTTTAATATGCAAAAAATCTGTTGTAATTTATTTCTGAGGCATAATTTTTAATATAATTATGCTTGTTACTTTAAAAACCGGATAATAGTATTATCGCATTGTCTTCCTTTGTTAAAGCAATGCGTAAATGATGGTTCTTTGACCCATGAGAACTCTCTGCATGAGATTTTCTCTCAGTCGTACTTTTTTAACTCTTATTTAAATCATTTTTCATTTTAATTAAAATTTCAATGTTTTACAATTATTTTACCTATTTTGTGAATAAAAGTACTAAGCCCACCAAAAAAAGTTGATATTATATGAATTTAAAGTAAAAGAAAAGCAATTGGGCATTCTCACTAGCGAGTTCTCCCGGGTTAAAATCACGAATTGACACAATTGCTCAATATCATTGGAACGATAAAGAATATATGAAATACATTTTAAAAGTGATTTTTAAAAAATTAAGTGTTTTTTAAACAACTATTTAGTTAAAAGTAAAAAATTATATAGGTTAAAATTATAATTGATATTATAAATTTTAATTGACAATGAGATTACTAATTATACTTAAAAGTATATTTATAAAACAAAAAATAAGAAAATCAAATGTAGCTCATTCTGGTATCTAACCTGGGCCCGCGGATCAGCCAGAAAACGCCATGCCAACTGAGCTACGACCAACCTGTCGTTGTGGTTGCAAAGTAAGTATTTAAATTGTGTACAATTATTAGACCCCCCCCCCTTCCCGGTTTCTCGAGAACTAAGGAGCGTTGGATATAATCCGTTGAACCTGACACTAAGGGGTTTCTACCCTACAATATATATTAAAATAATCAATCTGATTAACAAGGTTGGCCCTCTCCTTGTTAGTTATAACTAAAGCTTTAGAAAAGAACATCGCTACTCTTACTTTTATTGAATGCGAAGAGGGAAAAGTTCTCTAAGAAAGCTTTTGTTTAAAAATGATTGTTCTCTGTAAATAATTAGAAGTAATGGCTATCAAAATAAACAGAGGGCTATGTTAAAATTTTGCTCTTTCACTGGGCTGTGAATTTTAAGACTAGATTGACATGATTACCAGACTGCCAAGAAGGGTTATGTGTTTCACGCGTATCTGTGTATGTGGATTTCTTTATACCCTCGAAACATCCCAACGGCTGGATGGATTTTAATGAATGAGGTCTCTATCGATTCGTCGTAATCGTCCGGTGGTTATAGGCTAGGTTTTGTTTTTATAATTAAAAATGCGTCCGTAAAATACAAAATGGCTGTAGAGACGAAAATTTTTTTACTGACCCTATTGAGTGGCATATCATTGGATAGGTCTTTCAAAATGAAGACAATGTTTCATTGGCTATTTTAGTCAGAAGCTTCGTTTAAATATTACACTACCTCGAAGTTGTGTATGTAGGATAGGGTGAAGTGAAAAAGGCAAAGAATTTATTTTATATTTTAACATTTCCTGACTCAACAAATGGTGCCGTTTGGCTAAAAAGACACTGTAAAAAAATTCCAGCGCAATCACTCGTAATCTTCAGGTTCCATACTGGTGACCAAAGAAAGGAATGTTAACTCAAAAATTAAAAAAAATCCATTTCTTTTAATTTTAATGTTTACAATGGCTTTATTTTCTAACGTAAAAACAGTTCTAAAAATGAAAGAAACCGGCAGACATTTTACTTTAATCAGTTTGGGTTTCACATGAGGGCCAAAAATTTTAACGTCTAACTTTGGAAGTTCCTTTCGTTACTTCATTGCACTGCGAATGTATCCATTCCTGCCTTCTGCCCCACGAGTTACCAATTATGCTTGTGTTACTAGTCGCATATGACTCTCTACTGTTTGAGAATGACATGGGAGCTTCTCTATTTCAAATTATGAACAGTTTCTGATCATACTTGCTATGCATTCGTCACTGAGGTTCATGGTATGTGGTGGTTCCAAAGAATTGTCCCAGTGAATCATCTCAAAATATTCCTTTGCTTCGAAATCTAAATTTGTAAGGTGAAATTGGCGAATTTCCCCCTTCCAGTCAGTTTTTCTTGCTTTCAATATTTTTCGGAGCCCCAGTTTGCGAATATGTGATAGTTTTTCTAACAGAATTGACAACAGGCTGCTTTTAGAGTGAGCAAAAAAAGGAGTTCCTCTGAATAATTTCGTGAACGATTGATTTCAAACCTTCTGGCCAGAATCTTAGTTTTTGTCATTCTCTGCAATTTGCGTGCTCCATGATTAGCTCCTGGGTTTTTCTTTATTTGAAACCAGGATGTCACGTAAACTTTCATGACGTTTTCTACTAGGAGCAGTTTTCTGTTGGTTCGGCAGTCAACACATACAGGCGCAGGGCTGTATTGAGACATTTTCAATGAGATAACGTTCCGGGGCTTCTGTTTGCTATTTCTGGAAGGTACTCGCTCGAAGATACTGCCCTAGAAATATCGAACAGATATTTTTCGTCTGCACTGAGATTTTTTATGAAATTTACGCCCCCACTAAAAATAATCTTAAGATTATCTGAAGAAATAACCACTTTCTGCAGAAATTCTACAGAAATATGAAGACATTTTGAAGATTTAGCTTACCTTAAAAATATCTGTAGAATTTCTTAAGATATTCTTACAAATATCTGCAGAATGGGCCAATTACCTACAGATTTTCTACAGATTTCTGGGCCAATTACCTATAGATTTTCTACAGATTTTTTTTAGTGGGGGCAGAGCAACTGGAATAGAAACAAAACTTATCACAGCAAGGGTTTCGCACGCTTCCAGAGATTTTCCTATTGTTCCGGAAACCCGGTGTTGCACAAATGCAATTCCGTCAATCTTCTGGAAAAAGCGGCGTAGAGGTAGTTCAATAGTATGCAATAAGCAAACAAAGCAGTGTAATTTGTGGCCAACGAAGATTTCAAGCTAACTGCGCCATTTTTTGTCCCAACATTGACGTTCTTCCATCACAGCCAACTGCAACCTGTTCCGAAAATGTAATCAACGTTCTCGCCTGAGCTTAATCCATTTAATAACTTTGGTGTCTTTGGATACAATCCCTATATCACGAACCATAGATGATGCAATGATAGCAGCTGACCTACCCGATACTCCCGTTCTATCACAAGAAACGGCTAGATTTAGCAGTGATAATCTCATTTGGCCTTTCTTGCAGGTTAAGGCAGTATCATAGATATTAATTTGACATTTGGCTTCATGACAAACGTAATCTTTATCTTCATACTTATCTTCCTTTTCTGGACCAGACCCTAAAACTGTTTTCTTCTAAATCCGTAATATTTTTATAAGCATTATTATATATATTTGCCGAAACGTCAGTGAAGGCTTACTGTGGAGACACGAAATGTTTTGGTTTCTGTTAGTCTGTCTGTGTGTTCCGCGATAACAGCCGCAAAAAGCATCCGATTAACTTGAAATTAAGTGGGTATGTTGGTGAGGTACCCGGAATTAGCTGTATAGTTTTTTATTTGGTTCATTCGTTCGGAAAATATAGGATATTTTATTTTTCACAATAATGCTTTTTTATGGCAATTCGGACGATTTTTCCATTTTTATTTGTTGAAAGGAAATGACCCATATGATTGAAGGATTTAAATGGTAAATTATGGATGATATTTCCTAATTGGAATCGCACAATGTTCATATTAGCTTGAAATTTTTTCTATTCATTTGTCAGTTTTTAAATTCGGTGTGTAAATTATGGAGGGATTATATATATGCGTTCCAATAACATAAAATATTTTCTTTTATAAATTTTCTTCTTTAGAATGTACACATTTCATTGTTTTAATTTTTTTTTAACTGTTGCCTAGCAACACAACTACGCCTAAAAATATCGCAGATGTGAAAGTATGTGTAATTGTTTGAAGTCAAATGAACGTCAAAAAGGGATTTTTTTTTTTTACAAACCGTTTTGTCTTTGTAAAATATAGATGAATTTTACGCCAGAAATAAAGGCAGGCTATGTTCTACTTATTTTGTTCAAATACATTTCTTTTAAAGTTCATTATTTTCATAAGGAATAAATTGACATTTTTCTATAAAGTTTCTCTTTTTTTTACCGTTGCCAAGAAAATCAAATCCCGCAATAATAATTTACACTAAACAGTTAACTTTGATTTGAAAGATTTTCATGTGCAAGAGGAAAATGAAATAAACAATAGATATGAATATACGTCTTCATATTGGGAATAAAGCGAAAATACGAAAAGAGGGTGAATTTTACCTCATATATCAAAAACAAAGCGAATATGCTTTGAGGTTAAAATAAAAGGGCCTTGTTATATTAATTCTTAATATTAAAAAAAAAAAAAAAAAAAAAAAAAGGTTACCAATATCTCACGGTTTATCGTCTGCACACGGCTAACAGAAATGTTTAATTTTTAATTGAAAATTTCAATAAGAAAAATATTTTTGAAAAGCGAATAGATAGTAAACGTCAAAATTATGCACCGAAAAATTATCTCTGTTGAAAATGACGTCATTTTATCGGGAAATAAATATTTTCATTCTTAAAAGCGAAACATTAACTAGATTGCCTGAAAAAATATTTTTTGACGAGCGTTACTTCCTAATGCATCCTCATTTCTGAAAATATGAATTAAAATTATTTTATTTTTAAAAGGAAATTATTTTTTCGTTCATAAAACCTAAACTTTTAATATAATTGCGTCAATGTAAATTTTCTTCTGTTCACCGGTATTAAAAAATAAGTCTAAAAATCAATCTAAGATTTACGATAACCGCTAGCACAATGAATAAAATGTTACATTTGTAAATTTAATTAAATCACGGGGGGTTCAGGGGGGCTCCGCCCCCCTGAAGAAATCTACTTTATTATCTAAAAAAAAATACCAGAATTAGCAGCTCATGAAAATTTCAGAATATCGTTACATAACGTTTTTAAATTAACGCTTATAATGTCTGAAAACTTCGTATTTTTCATTCTTATAAATAATTACGTAATTTGAAAACTTTAAATTGCGGTTTGCAGGGGGTTGAATGTTACCCAAAAGTGTGTTTAAAAATGACTTGCAGTGCTGACGTTGAGGCTCCTGATCTGCAGATTTACTAGTATATTTTATAATCATTATAGAATTTCCTCTGCTTTAGATTCCTGATTTTCCTTTCTACATTGCCTTTCTCTAATACGCTTCAATTTTTGAGTTGCAGAAATGTTAATTTTCCTGTTTTTCTCTCATACCGTTGGTGTGCTAAAAACTTTCGTTCCATGGTCATTTTTTATCCATAGGAAAGGCTTCATTAAATCAATATAAGTGGGTAACACTGTCTCTTTCAATAGTACTGGAGACCCGAAAACACTACAAAGTTTCATTTTCAGTTTAGGTCATGTTTGAATTAAACTTCCGTATTGTCTTGTCCAAAAAACTAATTGTCTACACATAAGGGGTTGAAACAAATACAAGCATCAAACAAAGGCAGCCATATCAAAAAACGAATCATTCCGCATAATAAAATACGTGCTGCCACCTATTACATTTTGAAGTTTTATTTGCTATTTATATACGAAATGCAGTTTCTAGCACTAACATCTGACAATAACGTTTTAATAAAGCCATTTGTTAATGAAAACGTAAGTAATTAATATTAATTGAATAAAGTATTAATTTGTAAATTAACTATATTTTTTGTTAAGAATGCATTAAAAACATTTAAAAAGCCTATACAAATATTCACTTGAAGTGTGGAACCTCAAGACATCAATATTTTGAGCTGAAATTAGGTAACAATTTGTTTCAGCCAGTTTGGCACCATATAATGACGCAGGCAATATTAATTTCGAGAAAGTTTTTTCACTCCACCCTAATGTAGGATCTCTAGCTTTACTGCAACTCTAACCATCATACACATCTATAGGCCTCATCAAAACAGTGTTTATAGATAGGAACTAACAATTAAACGCAACCTAAAAGTCGAAAATACAAGTAAATAAAAAATAGTTTCACATTGACGAGAAATAATTAATTATTCACTTTTTAGGCAGTCGGGTTTTTGATTTTCCAAATTTAATTAGTTTTATTTACTTTATTTTGAATACGTCAAAATGATTTTTTCCTAATATGAGTAAAAAAAATAACTAAGCTACGGAAATCAAACCCAAGAACATTAATTTGTAAACGTTAATGAGTAGTAAGCTACTTGGCCCGATAACCAGCTGACATAATTCACTCAAATAACCTTATTGGCTATGGCCTTGGTCTGCCATGTTTTCTACATTTTTAAAAATTATAATTAAACTGGATTTTTGAATTAAGTGTAATTTCATTCGTTTGAATCCTAGAACAAGCGAGACACTTCGCGACATGGAGTTTGGGGAGGCGATAAATCATTTCTTATCTATTTTTTGTGGATAAGCCTACTTGAAAAAATTGCTTTATTGACGTCATTGATGATGAAATTTCAGATTAAAACAACTCTGCGAGGTTTGTACTACTGAGATAGAATATGGGAGACATTTATTTTCGTATTTAGGCGATTATAAAGAATTGTGTATTGGTAGGGGCGCGCCGACCCAGTGTGCAAAGTGTACGGCGCACACAGGCGCCGAAGTAGTAAAGGCGCCCAAAATTTTAGTTGAGGAGCAAATACTTAAAAAAAATCCCTAATTTTATTGTACTAAAATGCATTACATTTTCTTGACATCATAATTGTTTTGTAGATTTATCGGAGACAAACTTATTTATAAATATTAATTTTTTTTTTCTTTTTTTACCCGACTGCCAAGAAGGGTTGTGTTTCACGCGTATCTGCATGTGGATTCCTTTATACCCTCGAAGCATCCCAACGGCTTGATGGATTTTTATGAATGAGGTCTCTATCGATTCGATTTAAGTCTGATGGTTATAGGCTAGGTTTTGTTTTTATAAATTTAAAATGGCGGCCGTAAAATACAAAAAGGCGGTAGACACGAAAAATTTCTTTTACTTATCATATTGAGTGGCATATCGTTGGATAGGTCTATCAAAATGATGACGATGTTTCATTGACTATTTTTTAGTTATTTATACCATTTAAATATTACACAACCTGGAAGTTGTGTAGGTAGGATCTTTAGTTTTACTGCAACTCTAACCATCATAGGTATCTATAGGCCTCATCAAAACAGTGTTCATAGATAGGAACTAACAATTAAACACAACTTAAAAGTCATCAATAGAAGTAAATAAGAAAATAGGTAAGTAATATAAAAAATAGTTTCACATTGATCAGAAATAATTAATTCGCTTTTTACGCAGTCTGGTTTTTTGATTTTTTAAATTTAATTTATTTTATTGTACTTCTGAGCCTCCTGTAGAGGAGATTCCCAGATTCATGAATGAATGAAATAAAACTCACACGAAAATTTCGAGGACTTACTTCTTTATTATGAAACTTTTAAAAGGAGGGCCATGAGAGTACAGTGAGACGGGGAGAAGTCGAACACAAGACTACCCGACGGGGCGGCCCCGAAGGGCAGAGAGCTGAGGTCTGTCACATTCAAGATCAGAGGGAGTAGTGGTAAAATATTCATTACAATCACTCACTCATTGGCGAGATGAATAGGAACATATGTACTGTATTGGCGATGAATATTGGTGGCGTGGACAAAGGAATCAGAAGCATCCCGAAGTATTACATAGAACTCAAACTTACGCCATGGCGGGCTATATGGTTACACGTATCTTAACATTCTTGCGGTAAGGGAAAGTGGCTAAAGAAATAGCTAACACATGATATTACATGCTCGTTATAGATTTAATGACAGCTGAATTAGTCAGCAAGGGGCATATGGCTTTTATCCGACAAACAGAAGGGTAAGAATTGAATACTAATGCAAGCCCAGAGGCTGGGAAAATATGCATTAGATATCGTCGGCTGCAAAGCGAAAAGACATTCATTTGTATTTTATTCTTTTACTTTATTTCAATGGAAAATAGCTGCAGTTAAGATCTTTTTCTATCGTGTGAATTTGAAAGACAGAAAAAGGAACCGAGATAAATGATGTCTGCATTTGAAAAGAACTTTAAAAAGTAAAAGCGAAACTTACAGTAGTGAGAGGGGGGGGGGGAGAGAATGAATAAAGACATATGAAATTAACTCTAAAATGTCGAATTTAAACTAAATATTTTATTTGAAGGGGGGGAGGGGGAAGAATGACAATTTATAATAACCCAGTAAGGTTAAAAGTTGATTTTTCTGAGGGGAAAGGAGGAATAATGAATATATAACGGTAAAGCCGTTATACCTCCTAATAAGTGATTTAGACGCAAACCTGTCTAACTTTTATAGAGTCGCACCTCATGTTGCAAAGAATGAAAGGCGCCTTAATTCACATGGCGGAAAGGTGAAAACATGCAACACAATCATCTGAGTGTAGTGGTAGAGCGTAATGGAGTTTTATTACCTCAAGGGCTAAATTCAACATTCTTTTCATTTTTAAATAGCAATCGTCCCCTTACTGCAGAATGTCATTAATAAGATAAAAATTACTATTCGGAAATAGTGGTAAAAATTTTCCTTGTGTTAATCAGGCTATGAATAGAGGTAGAATTATGTTTTACAAGCGTTTTATATGATGCACATGTACCTCACGATGGTAGCCATAAGTCTCTTATGACACATGTATTATGTAAAAATAATTTGCAAAAATAATATAAATCATAGTAAGTTTTTAAAATTATATTTTTCAGAGGCAGTCTATCTTCAAAAAGTTTTGTAGGTGAAGGAGCCAGAAACTTTAATCACTAAATAAAAAATTAATCGCATTAAATAATTTAAACTATCACTGATAACCATTAAAAGAACGCCATTAAATAATTTTGATTTTAAAGACTTCCTTATAAATGGATTTTTAATTTTAACAAGTCTGAAATTGTACGTCAAACGTGGCAAATGTGGTGCATTCGTACTATAACTAGTTTCATAAATATTCAGATCTTGGTGCAATAGCTGTTGCACTCTTATGCAAAAATTCATGAATACAAAATTTATTACGATTACATATATTAAATTCAGTAATACGGAAATAACAGGACTCAATCTTAAATAGGACGTCATCACCATGGCAATCTAGAATCATTACCTGTCATGGGACATCATTGAATTCATTACGTATGATAGGATTTAATAGAACGAAGAAAACTTCTGTTTTAAGTTTTAATTCGATTTTCATGAAACATGAAATGACTCGACAAAATTCTGAAACTATTATAGTATATATTAAATTTCAAACCCTTCGGTTGAGTAGTTTTTGCGCAGTTATATGCGGATAGAACGATAGACAGACGGGCGGATCAGACGACGACTATAGGTTCTACGTATTTATATAATTAAGAACGCACCTAAAATAGCTAATAAGAGGAAACATTGTAATAGGCATTAAGAACATGAAAATCTCCAAAAGGATGAGATATACATTTATACACTCTTAACTTTTTTTTTTTTTTTTTTTTTTTTTTTTTTTTTTTTTTTATATATATATAAAGTTATATCTTTGGAGGAGAGGATGCAGGACACCAAATGAAGTTATGCACACAGGCGCTGGATACTGATAACGCGCCCCTGTGTATTGGTTTTTAATTATAAAATTTAAAAATTAATGTGACGGTGAGGTAAGGTTTGAAATTATGGTCATTAAACATTTCTTAGTGTTGTTTCAGCAAAGGAGATGTATTTTAAAATTTTTATGTATATTTTGTCTTAAAGTTTTGTTTTCTGTTTGGCTTTTATCGTATGTCTCTTGTGCATGCGTTAGTGACCGCGGCGTTAGAGGATTTTACCCATTTTTGAGATTGCTGCACAACTAGGTTGCCTAAATCCAGTGAAGTTTTTCTTTGGTTTTCATGAATATTCTGAAATAGAAGTGAGAACATTCAAATAGATGTTGACATTGGGAATTATGTACATATTTACAAAAATATATTTATTTTACCTTGTAGACGGATCACTGTACTTTTACCAAAAAGATGACCGTAATATATGTTTACTATCTGCGCTCTCGTAATTCCCGTCATGCTATATCAGGAAAATTGTTACATGAGTCTTTTAGAAGAATTATGTCGGACGATAATTTTTTTTTTTTTAAATGCTACAAAAGAAAAACAGATGCCAACTTGTATCTTATAAATTTTAACGTTCTCGTGATATAAAATTTGACAGAAAAGAAACCATAGCAACGAAGAAAAACCATAGCAACGATCCGCGTTTAACAAATAAAATGAAATATCACAGCGGCATTAACCAACAGCCGTGCGTGTAAAAAATATATATATTGATTTACCAGTTCCTAACATACGCAGTGTTCATAACTGCATTAGTGATAGCTGCTTTAATGATTTTTAATGCATTTAAGTTAACGCAATAAAGATTCTTATCTAATGATTTCTATAACTTTGCAAACTTTTCATGCTTTTTGGATTCGCGACATTTCTACGTTGCAATAGCTTGATTTATTAGGATTTGTGAAAATACTATTACAATTTTTCATAGCATTTATCTTAAGTATCTGTTTTTAAAAGCCTTGGGTAGGAAAATTATGCAGGAATTTTCAAGTTTGCCACTGCAGCCTGCGGGTACTATAACAAAAAAAAATAATGCATATCCTCTGTTTTTTATAATCTGAATGACTTATGAATTAAATGCTTCTGAAATGTGTGGTAATTGAAAGGATATAAACATAATTAAATAAGCAACATGAAAGAACGCCATTAAATAATTTTGATTTTAAAGACTTCCTTATAAATGGATTTTTAACAAGTCTGAAATTGTACGTCAAACGTGGCAAATGTGGTGCATTCGTACTGTAACTAGTTTTATAAATATTCAGATCTTGGTGCAATAGCTGTTGCACTCTTATGCAAAAATTCATGAATACAAAATTTATTACGATTACATACTATATTAAATTCAGTAATACGGAAATAACAGGACTCCATCTTAAATAGGACGTCATCACCATGGCAATCTAGAATCATTACCTATCATGGGACATCATTGAATTCATTACGTATGATAGGATTTAATAGAACGAAGAAAACTTAATTCACAATACATATTTTTTACTAAATAGGTGCTAACATACATAAGTTTTAAAAACATTGGTGTGAGATGTTAAAAACACTAGCGCTTTCACTAAACATTAGTCGTCATCAGGGAACTGCTGCAGTCTTGAAGATAAACGTTGGATTCAACTTGATTGTTTATGTATATATTTTATTGAAATATTTATTTCATTAAAAACAGCAAACATTTGTTTAAAGCTCAATTTTATAGTTATGTGAAAATATACTTAAATTTGTGCACAATTAATTTTAATTGTGTATCTAAAAAAACATCCATATGTTAAATATAAAAATCATTTGAGTGTTTTATTGTATGAAAGGAAACTTTATGTAGTTCTAAAGTCAAACATCACATTCCAATGCGCTAATATACATAAAGTATTCTCACGAAATATAAACACAAGCGGTGCTTATTTTCTTTAAATTTGTGTTTATGTACAACTTTCGGAGACATATATGATACCATTCTTTCCCATAACGAAAGCAAATAACGGCGATATTTACATGGTGCATATTGTGACTCGAGCTTTAAAAAAATCTGTATTCCCTTGGTTTTATCAATTGCAACGAAACTAAACCTATAGTACCCTTATCGAAAGAAATTCAGTTTAAAAAATATTGTACTGTAAATATTCATAAATAGTACATAACAAATTTTAAACAGAGTTAATTTTTTGCTGTTTAGGAACAGTGTGTTAAAGCCGATTGGACATAATTTAGCTGATTTAATGATCGAGATAAAACATTATCATTTTCGTATTTTAGTGTACATTTCCGTCTTATAGTAGAATTATTTGCAAAGCATGGAATTTGCACAGAAAATTTTAAGTGATTGTACCTTTCCTTTCGTTGAGACTATAAGAAATCTGTATTCCGATATGAAAAACTTTTGTTGCAAAACCACTTCAGCGTGTCAAGTTTTGTCGTTTCAGATTTAAAATGGAAATTTGTCTAGAGCTATCCTCAAACATTGTAATCAATTACAACTGTATTATACGAAACTGTTATTTAATCTTTAACTGATGTCCACATAACTAGTGTGAAGCGGGCTCCATCGAAAGATGAAAAAACCGAGATTAACTCATAGGATGCTCTTATTGTACTAAACTTTTTGTACAGGACTGTTATAATTAAAATTCACGTACTCAAAAGTCTCTGGTGTTAGTACTAAAGTTCCAAACGAAACGAAATTTCAGTAGTGTTTGTAGATAAACTGAAATTTGCAAGGAAAACTATGAAACCACCGGTCTGTGAGATCGGTAACATCAGTTAAAGGTTAACTCATGTTCGCATTGCATGTTTCATGCGGTAACTCAATTTTTCCACTGTATTTCTTTTACAAAACCGCCACAGGAATGTTCAGACCCATCTTTTGGTGTCTTGCTGTGTTAATGACAATGTCTACATATAACATTTAGTTGGTGGCACATCCAGATGATGGCTTTTAACTTTAAAATGTCTTCGTCCCTTTGACTCTAGTCTTTGAAATTGTCAAATTTTGTGCATACTAGGACTAAAAGGTAAATGCTGACTTTTCACAACCTGTCGTTAATATTCTAGTTACAATAGTTTTATGTGAAATTAGTGAAACAATTATTGCTCGAATGTCTAAGCTACACTTTAGTGTGCAGTATAAAATCGCACCGCTAACATTACATGTCATTTCCTATGTACACCTTTCTGACATGCTAAAAGACTAAAAATATTTGAAATAAATATGCTGCCGTTAATTCTGCGTAGCAGGATTATTGTTAAACAAAAGTATTCCTCTAAAAACAAACACTGGTTTAATGCACGAATTTTTTTTTAAATGTATGGCCAAATATTTAGTTTATTTAAACAATACGCCAACCGTGTATTCTACAAGAATATTTAAAGAGTAAGCCAACAGCTATTCTACAAGAACAAAATAGAGAATTTATGGATATGTGGGAGTTTTACATTTTGCATACTTTGTGTTCTATCCTAATGCGAAAACTTAAATCGGTTATTTGCCTGCAAAAAGGACACTAAGAAACAGTTATTTCTCTTAAATTTGTGTTTGTGTTGAGCTTTCAGAAGAGTATATCTTGCCATTCATTTCCATAAAGAAAGATAACGGAGAGATAGTCCGTATAAATAAAGCTTAAAAGAAAACCTTTTCACTTTTATGTTTTATTGTTTGCGAAGAAATGTAAAGTTCTCTCTAAAGTAGCCCCCCACCGATTTGCATTCTTCAGGTATTCACGTGAATTCATAACGTGTCATCACGTTTCATTAGGTATTAAAAAAAAAAAAAATAAAGGATGAAATGTTACGCAATTATTGTAATTTAAAATGAGAAATTGCAAAGTGATTTAATTATCGCATCTTTTTTTGACTTATTGCTATGTAAGCCGATTTTCTGTGGCCAGATTTTCACACTTAGTGACGGATGGTGATTTTCCTCGGTAAAATATGTACAATGTCACTTGTTCTGCTAGGAATCGTGTACAGGGGAGACTGGGGGAATGGCGCCACTCGGGGTTATGCCGCCACACCGCCTAGTTTAAAAACTAACGGCAGTTTGAGATATTGAATGGGCCTGCACTATGGCGGCCAACAATAGAAACAGTGCCTAGAGTGAGAATGATTTGTTGTACGTTGTTCGTTTGTTCTTGTGAAAACTTTAGTTTCCACCTAGTTGCATATTATTTTGGAGCTTCAAATGAGTAGAGGTAAGTACCTTTTATTGTAACATTAGGTACTTAAGATATTACCCGTAATCTGCATGCATTCGTCGACATTTTGATGAAATTTGTTGAGCAAATTCGGTTCTTTTGGCTTTGCGCGGGGATTTCTGCTATATTGTCCTCTCGGTGTAATGCCGCCACCATGGCAAATGGTAACTTTTGCAATTTGAGTTAAATTGCAAGCTTAACACATTAATAAATCTAGCTTAAGGAACATTGTAGTTTTTCATTACTCTGCTAAATTAATGCTTTCTAAATATTTTCAGTAGGTTATGTGTTTTCTGGTATCCATTTTATGTGTTTACTAGGTCATTTAAAGAATGGCATCATTACCCCAATACAGTGGCGGAATTACCTTAGTATCTTGGGTAATCCCATCACTGTACAGAGGTTGAAAGAATTTTTTTTTTATGTGTGCTTACTTTACAGTTATGATTACGGTTAAGATTTTACAGATCCTAAAGATGATACAGCTTTAGAATTTTTACTGTTAAAAAAATAAATTTTTTGAGGTGAAAAAATTTAAATTCCCTTAAGGTGTCGCCATTCTCCCGGTTTACTCTACGGTACACGGTGAGATATCCACTGCGTGTAGTGTGCGAAGTCACCTGAGGTTACATGGGATACAAAATATAAAGTGTGATAAATTGTGGTTTCAGTGGCGATCGCAGTAAAACTATGTAATGGGTGTTTTCAAAATGTAATATGGCGAGAAATAAGTTCCTTTAGGTCTTCGGTTGTGGATTCCCTTTTAGAATGCCATAATTCAAACAATAATTATGTAAGATTGTAAAGTTTTCTGGTTAACTTGAAAAAAGGTCAAATCGTCAGGCTTAGACCTAAATGCTGTTGATGAGATCAAATTGAAATTTTGAACCGATAGAATATTAGAATTTGCTTCAAATTGAGAAGTTCAGAATGACTGCCGTGCATGTAAATCTTGTAAAGTAGGATAACGACATTTTGTTGTTAAACGCAAAGAAGCGAGTTTTGACCAGAAATCGAATTCTTGGTTTGTAAAGAAAAAAACAATAGCTCCAGTCTGGTGAATATTTTAATAAAAGTAAATTATATTAAACAGTTATATTAAAATGTACTTTTCTGCAAACATTGCTGTCTTTTACTCCACATAAGTTTATACATTTGACTTCTCAGAATTCGGTCTCATGAGGATGAAACCTTGGGATACAGGGATGATGAGATCTAGGAGTCTTTGTTTTGTATTTTCTGCGATGCAGTTGGTTCTACTTCGTTTTAATGGAGTACAATACGCACCCTTTACAGCTCATATGATCGACAAATTTATGTAAAGTGAGGCTGTTCACCGGATGCCTTAGCCAGCCCGAATTCCAGACCTAAAACCATACAGAAAATGTTTGGACGCACTTGGGGAGGGCAACGGTAACTCTCTACCTCAAAGAACTACACAGGTACTGAAATCAGCGATGCTGGAAGAGTAGAACAGACTGCCACAAGGATTCACAAACTACCCGATTTTTGGAAAGGGAGGATATTCGCAGGATGGAAAGGCCAGGCAGATTTCTAAACTCAATCCGATTTAAAATAGATAAATAATATTGAGACAATCTCTGTAATCATACATGTAACTTTATTATGCTACAAAAATTACCATATAGGACAGGTAGGTGTAAAGATGAGCACGAAGAAAAAACTCACTGGACATTTAATTTTCCAATTTTATACATTAGAACGACATTTGGGTACCAATCGTATTAGGTGTGTGTTAACTTGAGACAAAAAAGCACTCCGTGCAGAGAAAATGAGTTAAAATTCAATTTCCCGTTTTTGGTGTGAAATTTCAAGTGTTTGTCTAGCTGATACTATCGCAAATATCTAATCGAAAAATTCAGAGGAGGGAACTTATAAATGCCATGAAGTTTACTTCGATTGCATTTATTCAAACTTCCAGTTGGCAAAACACTCCGCAATGGGGTAAAATCCCGCTAACCTCTTTGAGCAAAGATACGCGCAGTAGCTAGATGCGGAGTTTTGCCCCATCGTTTTACGTAGATGAAACTTTCTCAAATTATATACAAAAGCTTCATAATTTTTCTTATTATATGAAGTAGATGTCTGATTAATGTAATATACTAAACTTTTTTAAAGTCCTTTTTTTTTCCTTTTCTTTTTTTTTTTAAATAATACTTGGGTGTCTTCCTACTTTTTAAAGTCATTCTTTTTGCTCCACTAAACAATTTTAACTCATCTAATGCCTTGACACGAATAGTTAAATAGTTACTCTTATGTATAGCGGGTTTTTTTTCTTGTTTTCAAGGTAAGGTACAAGGCAACGCTGGCTGTTGTCGGCTCTACGTAGTCAAAATTATTTCGGGTACTATTGGGTTACAGCGGATCCTACCATTACGATAACAAAGATCACCGCAAAGTTCAAATATGCATCATATATATTCAAACATACACACACTCCAAACTGTCAGGTGTGTTACATATATCATGTACAGTCGTGGGAAAAAAAGGAAACACCCCCTACTAACTCAACAAATTATCGGAGAAGAACGTCACTGGTACCGAACAATTGGAAATAAAGCCTACTTTTAAATGATGTATATAATTTGCTTAGGGGTCATCTACGTATTAAAAACGAATCCAAATTTCATTTTTTTTTTCAATGACAATACCCAATTTTAACAAGATATTTCAAATCTTCGGTTCAAACTATGCCTAGACACCGAATTTCAAGTCATTTGAATAAGTTTTTGAATTATAAACATTCAAAATTTAGTGCTTCTAATGTTAAATTGCATTTTCATATTTTTATCTCCAGAAATTATGCTCCTTATGTGCTAATTATTTTTGTAGCAATAATACTAATATACCCAAACATAAATACGCTGAATTAGCAATTTTTATAATTTTATGATATGAATTAGGAAATTAATATTCGAAAACATTATGAATTGCAACCTACAATTTTTTTGAGGGATTTAGATTTATAAAGTCCTGCTTTATGTAAATCCAAAATTTGTCATTTTTCTTCCAAGTAGTTTTCAAATTATGCGTAAAAAACGGCAAAATGTTGGGTTAAGGAGCCGTCTATTATAGAAATAACTAGATATTTTAACATTTCTTGTGCTGTGCTGTAACCTAGCAAGCTTCATTGACTTCTTAAGGTGCCTTTATCAAGATGGGGGCTCTCTCCGTTAACAATGGAGTACAGAACTTTAATTTGGATACTGCCCTTAAAATACGCTCGTTTTAAAATAATTTCTCAAACTTATGGTACGAATTGGATAAAAATTTGTTTTGAGGTTGATTGGTGTAGAGTTCATTTATGCTGTCAGAATTGTGTACTGCTAATGAGAAAAACAAATTTATGGTTCGTTTTAATATGTAGATTGTCCCCTAAGCAAATTTTATCTATATCATTTAAAGGTAGACTTTATTTCCAATCGTTCGGTCCCAGTAATTTTCTTCTGCGATAATATGTTGAGTTAGTGGGAGTTGTTTACTTTTTTTTCAGGACTGTACACATGATTTACGTGGCATATAAACACCTCATACCAATGTCACACATATATATGTCATATGACTGGAAATGGGCCATGTGCGTCACTAAAAATTCCTCATATGTTGTCATTTAAAGTAATCCCGGTATTTATGCCGCATATTTTTTTGAATTTGTGTATGAAGTCCCATAGTGGACATAACATAAAAAAAAAATCATGCTGTGCTATTTAATGTTAATACAACGCATGAAGTGCGACAAAAAATTCAAATTAATATTTTTTAACAATTTTGTTTCTAAAACCACGGCGCGTCACCCGTACATTCAGAATGAGACGCCGTACTTGTGCAGAAGTTATGCCGCGCTTGTAATAAGAACAGAATGAAATTATAAAAATATTCATATCTGCACTATACTTAACGATGTAATAACAAAATGAAACTAAATGAGTACAATGAAACGTATTAGTAGATTCAAATTAATAATTGCCTACTTTCACTATTACAATTAGACTTAATTTTTTACATTAAATTTTAATTGTTATTTCAGCAACAACTTAACATCAATGTATTAGAAAGGGAAAAGAAAAAAAAAGTAAAATTGTGTTTACATAATTTGTTAACAATTTCGAAACCTGTTGCTTTTATACAAATTTTATTCGGTTGGTACCGCTTTTTTAAAAGTTACCTTTACTTAAATAATCATGAAAATGCTCTAATTAAACAACGCAAGTATTACTTTTCTTTTTTACTGGAGCCAGAAACAAATTTTGTATGCCATTCATGACGGTGCATATATGCACCTATTGTCCCGAATGGGTTAAGAGACCTGTTTTTCGACTACAATCTACAGAAAATGTGTCGAAAAAGTACAGTTTTTATGTAACTACATTTGACACATGATGCAACGAAGCTAATTGCACTTCCTCTTTATTGGAGTAGTTTGCAAAGAACGTCTGCGTTACGTGTAATCCAGTTTTTCATTATTAGCACCTTGACTTGCATTTTATTTCCCTTCTTGCTTTTTATTTTCCCCTTTTTCTCCTTTGGTTTTAGTAAACTTGATAACATGCCTAACACCGTTAGTCTGTGCAAATAGAAAAGGAAAAGTTAATAACACTTAATTATCCCGTACAAAAGAAACTGCGGCATGAATACTGAAATAGCAGTGCGGCATGTATCCCAATGTGCATGGTACAGACGTCGGTCATCACTGTTACCTGCCATCGCTAAGGGGAATGGCGTAACCATACACACAGATACAAACGTTGCACTTAGTTTTGACTTCGAAATCATGCATGAATTTAGTAATTAGTGTATGCAAAGCATTTAAACATAACATGTTTAAAAGTTTGGACAGTGAAATCATGCACTTACGTCAAATTAAGGATTGTACTTCTACAAGTTAACATCGAAATGGGATTCACTCTATACACTGGTTAAAATAATCTCATTGCGCACCTATACTGTGCGTTTGACGACCATCTATCGATGATTACAAGAAATACAAGGGGTGCAGCATCTATCCGTATGCGGCGACTCTCCCGGAGTTACCCTATGTTTTATAATGATAAATCTTAGACGCTTCCTCCCCCCACCCCCAGAGGATAACTTCTTTAGGTATTCACGGGCTTCGCAAACCCGGACACGTGAGCGATCTTTCTCTTTACCTTTTATTTCTCTTCCTGTTTTTTTCTCTCTCATTGTGGTTTCCTCATCGGAGGTGAGGGCATTTCTGCATAAGCCGATATAACCCTGTCTATATTGAGTTAAGTAGAATTATATCCACCCATGTGTTAGCCGGGTGTGCCGACCGGTGTAACTGGAAAGGGGGATCCTGGCAGTTGAGGGAAACCAACACACTGCTTTGGCCTCTGCTTCAGGTAGACGGGAGGTGCATATTGGCCCCGTATGCATCAATCGGCTGATCAGCTGACTTGTCACTGGCTAAGGGATCAAGTGAGCGGACAATAACTAGTTATCTCGTTAAGGGTGGAGACTGACATAACTGTCTTGTGAACGTATGGGCCCTGGTTAGCACTGGTGCAAGAATATGCATCCTCTTGTTGGATTCGGTAATGGGTGTTGAGGCCGGGGTCTGAATTATTTTTTTCTACAATGGATGGAGACATTTCTTTCCTCTATTTCTCTCCCATGTGGAGAGCAACATAATGTACAGAATATTTCATTACTCGTTTTTTTTTTAATTATTAAACGTACTAAGTCTCTCTGATAGTTCTTGTAAGAGAACTTCACCTTTTCTTAAACATCTTCTGTTCTTGGTGACAACTATTTACTAAAAAACTACTCTGGCGATTTGCTTGTTGGGGTCTCTTCAGCCAGCCAATCTCAACTTCTATCAAACTGCAATACAATAGTATGTTTCTGTTAAGGCACATCAAAATTTAAATACTTGCCGTGGTGTAGTATCCGAACTTAATCTCTTACTGTCTGCAAAAGAACTCCTACCGAATTTAGAAGACCAATGTTATTGAGGTGCGCCGTATTTACTATCCGTCGGAATGGGCAAGTGCTTCCAACTAAACACTTTACTCTGACTTTCAATAGTCCCATTTTACCATCCAGAATGAAAGCTGCTTAAATAAGCTGTCCTCTCCGACATTATATTCCCAATACGCTCCATTGTCTTAATGTCAGTTATGGCCACACTACATGTCGTGGTTCAATTATCTGTCCACGATGTGCGCCACGATGGTAAATTCTGGAAAGCTATGAACATTGCATACACTGTAAAGTGCATCCAAAATATTAGTAAACTGTAAAGTGAATCATGCCGCATACTCCCGTTCTTGCCCAAACTGGATCCGTGAAAAATAAATTCTTGCCATTAAAATAATCTAAACTTCCTTACCCTGAAGCTCGCAAAATTAAGTCGCAACCCCATCTGTTGGGGGTTCTTATTCAAATTCACTCAAGAAGAAACAAAATCTGTAAGACAAGTAAGCATTCAAATTGAATCCTCATTACCACCAAATAATTCATCTGAGACACAATCCATCACTATAAATAAAAACACCCGTAGTGTGAAATTTACTGCTAAAACAAGACCTATTCCAAAATTAAAACTTTGGGCACCATCATCACAACCGGTTAAAATTGACTATTTTTTCCTGCTGTACATTATTATATACAGGGTGGCCATAATTAAACTGAAAGTGTTCAAGGGGTGCTGGAGAGAACTACCGGGTATATTCCAGTGAAATTTGTTATCTACACGTTTCAGAACATGCGCAAGTCAAATATGCAAAAAAGATAATCGCCATTGTCACCCGAAAGATGGCGCTGTACCTTATTTAAACGTTCGCCGGTGGCATATACAACCTCCAAAATTGATACAGAGCATAATGACATTCTAAGAGGCATGTAAACAATATAAAATATCAAAATACACATATATTTTAAGACAGACTTTAAATACAATTAAATACAATAAACCAAATTGGAGTGAAAAATTAGCCGGGGCCAGGAATCGAACCTGGGTTGACAGCATAACGTGCTGTTGCTCTACCGTTAAGCTACCCCTGGCCGATGTCCTAGCCTGGCAATTTCTCACTAAATAAACCAAGTTGGGGAACGTCACCGTCCATCTATCAGATAGCACAGGATGACGTGACAACGATGAATAAATTTCTTTTTCTATAAATTTCTTATTTCATTTGTCTATCAAAATTCCATACAATTTGCTTCAGTAATTAAATTTTTACAGTATCATGTAATAAAAATTAGCGTAAATAAGATCAAACTAAACAATCCATAAAGACTCTTTGGAAAACAAGCCATTATTTATTCAATGAAATCATTACATGATGTGCTCCATATGTGAACCACCAGATGCAACCACATGCTGAAAACGTAGAACAGCATGGTCCACCGTCGCACTTAAAAACTGTTGTGTAACACCCCTCACGTGTCCCGTTATGCTAGATTTCAATTCAGCAACAGAAGCATGTCGTTCTCTATGAACCGTATCTTTAAGATACCCCACAGATAAAAATAGCAAGGATTAAGGTCCAGTGAACGTGAGGGCCAAGCGTTGTCGAAACCTCTGCTTATGACTTAGTCCGCACCAAAGGTATCATGCTGCAATTTTTTAATATCTTTAGCTATGTGAGGGGTGCTCCGTCCTGCATTAATACCATGGTTTCTAAACGTCTCTCTTGCGATGCCGGAATCAATTGTTGTCTCAACATCGTACCGTAGCAAGTCCCTGTAACACTACAGTGTTTGGGACCACTTGGAATTGGGATCTCAAATAAATATGGGCCCACAAGAAAATCACAAGTAATTCCACACCATACAGTTACATAATCGGAATGGAGGGGTTCTTCAGGTTTAGCGCATTGTTTGTTCGTTCCCCATATCCTGCAGTTATGCGCATTTACACTACCTGATAGTGTAAAATGCGCCTCGTCTGTCCACAATATTCTCTGTATCCAAGTGTCATGTTCACTGATTTTCGACAGGACAAGGTTTGCAAAATCAAATCTTAGGGTGTGATCATGTTTCAATTCTTGAAGAATTTTAATTTTATACGGATAACGCGGAAGAATGTGGCGCAACACTTTATGCACAGTTGACCAAGGAAGAGATAATGTCCGAGCCACACTTCTTGCGCTCACTTGTTGCAGCATACTGGCTCCTGAACTGCTACTCGTAGTCGCAATGGCGTCATCAATTTGTTGCACTCTTTCCGGGTTTACGGGACGTCGCCCTCTAGTGCCTGGAATAACTCCCAATTCTCCTGATTATTCAAATTTTGAAATCGTATTTCAATCCATTGACACTCATTGGACCTCTTCTTCTTAATCGTTTCATACGCCGGTATTCTTTCAGAGTAGCTGAATAATTGCTACCATTCTGATAGAATATCTTCACTAACAATGCACGTTCCTTCTTATTCAGAGTCATGACTGGCCTTTACTCAATGTATTGATGTTTTTATACTGTTCGATGTGTTTAAAATTTGCATATGCCGTCGATAAGCAATGAAACACGGTATAGCGCCATCTATCGGGTGAAAATTGGCGATTTTTTTTGCATAGGTGACTTCCGCATGTTCTGAAACGTGTAGATACCAAATTCCACTGGAATATTCTCGGTAGTTTTCTCTCCAGCACCCCTTGAACACTTACAGTTTAATTATGGCCACCCTGTACATTTGGTTTGGTGAATCACTAAAACTTCTAAGTCACTCTATAAAGCTAACTGAACGGAAACCTGACAAACGTCTGCTTCACCTGTATGTAAGTTACAGAAAGCTAAATTCTTGCACTCAAAAACCAAACCAAAAATTTTGTTTAGAGACAGAAAATCTCAACTGAAGTAACCTCACAATAGAAAACTGTAAAGATAAAACAGGAAATTGTGTCATAGCCCATCTGTTACTAATTTTAAAGATCCAAAACAGTTGCAAAAGTATGTAGTAGAAGCTATAGAGTCGGAATCATGACTAGAGTGCTGACGAAGAAAATGCTGGCTTTTGAAGTGTTTGTTCCCGATTATTTTTATTTATTTACTTCTCAAATTTTTACTTTTTATGTAGTATTGAACAACTTGTATTTTGTTTACATTACAACTATTACTTTATAACATTTTTAAAGATTTTAATTATACTTTTGTCTTTAATTTGATTTCTTTACCCTTTTAAATGATTTTAATTATACATATCATTACTGTTTTCATTTAATTAGTTCTTCTCATCTGATAGTGTTCCTTTATTCATATATTTGGGTTGCATTTTTATTGTTTTTGAGAGGTTGTTTTGGCGCAGCATGTCCCTGAAGGGACTTTGCGCCATAAAACCCCATTCAACCAACCAACCTTAGCCGCTTGACTATTAATCCTCTGATACAGCTATAACCCAAAAACACGTATTTCGTTTTATGATAATAACCGTGGACAGTTTAATAGGATACTTCCCATTAGTTAAAGATTCTGGGATACGACTGAAGATGTCATGAAATGCTTTGAATTAACAACTTTTATCTAAACCAATCCAGACGCCCAGGGGTATAACTTCCTTAGGTATTCACGGGCTTCGCAACCAAGGGCACTTGAGCGATTTTTCTCTTTTCCTTTTATTTCTGTCTTTCTTTCCTTTGTTTCACTCTCGTTATGGTTTCCTCTTCGAATGTGAGGGCAATTCTGTTTGAGCCGATATCATCCTGTATATCGACTCGTGGATAATTGTAAACCACCCACGTGTTTGCCGAGCGTGGCGATCCGTGTCCCTGGAAAGGGGGATCCTGGTAGTTGAGGGTAACCAACACACTGCTTTGGCCTCTGCTTCAGGTAGACGGGAGGTGCATATTGGTCCCGTATGCATCAATCGGCTGGTCAGCTGACTTGTGTCACTGGCTGGGGATCAAGTGACCGAATACTTACCGGCCATCTCGTTAAGGGTGGAGACTGGCATAGGAGTGTCTTGTGACAGTATGAGCCCTGGCTAGCACTGGCGCACGAATGTGCATCCCCTTGATTGGCTCGGTAGTAGGTAGTGTGGCCGGGGTCTGAATTCTATTTTTTCAATTATGGATGGAAATACTAACATTCCTTCTATTTCTCTCCCAAGTGGCGAGCAACAGAGTGTACAGACTTTATTCACTCGTTTTTTTGTAATTAAATGCACTGATAGTCTCTCAGATAGTTCATTCGAAAAACCTTTACATTTCTTATAGCAAAAACATTTCAGTCTGTTTTTGGTGATGGTCAATCGCTCAAAAAAATTCAGTTTGGGGACTTACTGGTTGAGGTTTCTTCAGCCAGGCAGTCACAACTTCTGTCAAATTGCAATACTATATACTTTTTCTGTCTCTGTTAAAGCACGTAACTCTTAATACTTGCGGTGGTGTAATATCTGAACCAGATCTTTTATTTTCTACGAAAGATCAACTCTAGCTAATTTAAGCGATCAAAATATCATATGTACGCCGTATCACTATCCGTCGAAATGGGCAAATACTTTCTACTAAACACATTATTTTAACTTTTAATAGCCATATTTTACCTACAATTAAAGCTGGTTATCTAAACTGTCCACTTACGCCTTATATCCGTAATCCTCTCCGTTGTTTTAAGTGCCAGCGTTATAGGCATACTAATACTATATGTCGTGGATCTGATACTTGTAAACGTTGTGCTGAAGTCGGCCATGACGGTAAAACTTGCGAAAAACCAGAACGCTGCGCTAAATGTAAAGGTGACCATACATCCTACTCTTGCTGTTGTCCAAATTGGACCCGTGAAAAGGAAATTCTTGCAGTTAAGATTACGGGCTTCAGAGTAGGAAAGTTTTTGAGTAAACTAGTTGAATCCAGGACCCCCTCTGTTGGGGTATCTTACTCCAGTATACTTAAAGAGCAATCAAAACCTGTAAGGCACATAAGCACCCAGACTGACAACTCTTTTCCTCCAACTAACTCAGCTAAAACGCAATCAACAACCACTTCAAATAAAGAAACCCGTGATCTCAGTTGTGGTTATAAATGCTATGCTACCCCGCTATTAGAACGTTGGCTACCATCCTCAAAACCTGTTAAAATAGTATACCAAATCAATCAGTCTCAAAACTCTTCGAATCTACCAAAAAAGTCATCCGATCATCAGACTGAACAAGCTTCTATACCATCTGCATTCAATTTGCTGAAACCTAATATTTCCCAAAATGAGAAACCAAGCCAAAAATCTTGTATTCAGAAAGGCAGAAGTGAATCCAAAAAGGCTTCCGAACTCCAGTCTAAGGCTGCTACATTTGTAAAAACATCACATAGACCTGATACTAGTCAAACTGACAATCCAAGCAAAAAAACTTTCATACAGAAAGAGAAAAAGATAATTCGAGGTTCTTCACAGTGGAAAACTGTGAAGAAAAGGGGCAAGGACAAATGTCAAAACAACCCATCAGTTAATAATATAAAGGATCCGAAAAACCTTCAAAAGTTATGTGGATGAATCATATGACTCGAGTGATGAAGATAATGTAGTTTTCGATGAATTTGTATCTAATTAAGTTTACGTTGTTTTTTACTTTTGTGATTTTTAAACTTTATATTACCTGGTATTTGTACATAATCTTAAACTTTGTTTATACTTTAACGATATTCCTTTTTAACTTCAGTTTTAAATTTTAATACTTTTGCCTCTTTTAAATGTTTTTTTAAACTATACATATTACTCTTCTCATTTAATGTTTCTGGTTTTCTTATCTTTTGTTGGTGATTTTTTACTCAACTATTTGGTTATAAATATGTTGACATTGTCTTGGCACAGCATGTCCCTAAAGGGACTTTGCGCCATAAAACCCCAACCAACTAAACCAATCCAAAATAGCTCTGCTAAGTACAAAGATGAGTTTCGGAGATAACTTGATAAAGTTTAACATCGAGTAATCGTTTTATACATTTTTAATGCTTGTCTACCTTGGTATAATTCAATAAAACTTTCCCATAGCTTCTTTGAAGTAAAACGTGTCATTTAACTCATTCGTTTTAGTAGAAATAGAGAAAACTAAGCAGTGAGCGTCTGTGCCTTAAAACCCAACCAAAGATTTTACCCAACCAAATCGTTAAAGACAAGCAGAGCAATGTTTAAAAAAAAAATCAATTTCTTGGGAAACTATAATTTAACAGTATCTCCTGGTGTTCATCAGCCATCAAATAAATTGAGATCAATGTGTTCATTCAAAATCAATTTATGGAATGTGCGTGTTTTTGCCGCCACTTACACTCATCTACCAAATTTTTAAAACTGCGTATTCTTTTATTTATTAAATTAATAAATCAGTTTAATGAATTTTCTCGAGTATGTTATCAGTCGCAATTGCTTTCATCTTAGTTAAGAGGCTACTTCAGTCAAAGGAAAAGACTCATTCGCTAATGCTAATCCTATGGTAGAAATTTATAAATATATCTCTGTCGCATTTCAATATTTTTAAATGATTTCTTTTGCATTGAACAGTTGGTCGATCTGTATGCAGACTGTTTTTTACTTTTTTGATTTTAATTGCAGATATTTTTTATGAGGATGGTTTTACTTTCGAACCTGGTTCCGAAAATGAGTGTCCTCATAAGAAATACCTGTAAACAAAATCGAAAAAGTAAACAACGGCCTTTGTACAGATCGATCTCAACTATTCATTGCAAAAGAAACCATTTAAAAATATTGAAATGCGAACGGGATAGCTTCATAAATTTCTTCCATAGCATTCGCGAACGGGTGTTTCCGTTTGACTGAAGTAGCCTTTTAACTCCTTGTTCAGTTCGGTAGACTCCCTGTTCCGTCTCAACGAGCTGTTAACACGATATATCGGTCATCGGTTACTGTGGTAGCACATGGCTGACCTTGCCCTTGTCGATGTCTACCATTCCATTTGTCTTGGAATAGATTCCACAACCTTGCATTGACACTTCTTGCGACTCCAACAGCGTTTGCTACACTTCGTTATGTTTCCCCAGATTCAACTGTTCCAATAATACGCCAAGCCATGGATTCCGGTAAATCACGTTGTTGTAACATTTGCAAGTCACATTTTCTCAAAACACAAGCTGGAGAATTGAATTTTGCAACTGAGACAGTGAAACATGCGTTTCTGCAAAATCCAGATTTCTGCCCTTACCTCCTTTTTCTAATTTTTAACGTCATAAACATTGATTTGCATGTGAAGTTTTCATCAGCTATTTTCTACTACGCTTTAAGTTATGGATGTTTTACTTTACGTTATTTATCGGTGTAAATATTTGCATAATTTTGTTAGCCATGTGCTCGCCTAATTGTTTTGAGCAGTATATTTGCCCCAGATCACGACGGCATCACTCCCATCATGCTGAAACACATTGGTTCACTCTTAACCCTTTCAGGGGAAAATGTATTTTTGTAATGTCTAATTCACACCGGAATATTTTTAAATTTTTATTCCGAAATAAGGAAAAGCAATTTTACTGCTTTTTTACCACTAAAGTTGGAAAAGTAAAATTTAATAAATTTCTCGCGCAAATCTTCGTTAAGCGTAGGTAGGATATATTTCCAACCGCCCCTCAAGCGGTTAAACTTACTTTTTTCGATATATGAAGGGAGCAGATTTTTCCTCCTGCTTTGATCGAAGCTATCGTTATTCCTATACTTAACTCCTTGAAGGGGGTGGTTCATTTTTTGACCACTTCATTTTAATGCTTATATGCCACATTTGCACCGGGATTTTAGAATGGAAAAGTTTCTTTTATTAAGTGAAGGAAAGCTTTTACTTATTTTGCAGTAAATTTGTTTGTAAATTCTGATGGTGTCTTTCAATCATTTCAGCATTTAACAAAAAATGGTACTTTGAAAGGTTAAATCGGGAAAACACTTTAGAAATCCGAATAACTATAAACCGATCACACTATCTAGGATCCTTTGTAAACTACTTGAAAAAATGTCCTTTTGTCTCATGGCGGCGTTTCTTGGATAATGACCTTGTTCAACAGGGTAACAAATGTTAACCTGTTGAAAAAGACGTGGGAGGAGAGGGTAAGAGATGTATACATATAAAAAGACGGTAAATTAGAATATTTTATTTAAAAAAATTACCACAAAACTGATAAATATTGCTTAACATCAGGGTGGCGAGTGGTCAGGGAAAAACAAAGTCAAAAATGGTGTTACATACCAGTATTTTGTTAAAGAGAAATTCACCTTCTTTAATCCTTTTATATTATTTGAAGTGTTTTCTAAAAGAAAAGGCTGGTAGTTTCCCGTTTTCTTGACTGTATTTTTCCCTGACCACTCGCCACCCTGAACATGGATTGTACTGGGACTGAATATTGGTTTCTCTTACAAGGAGAGGGCCAACATTGTTAATCAGATTTTGATAATTTTAATATGTTGTAGGGTAGACACCTCTTAGTGTCAGGTTCAACGGATTTTATCCAATGCCCCTTAGTTCTTGAAAAACCAGGGGGTCTAATATTAGTACACAACTTAAATACTTACTTAGCAACCAAAATGACAGGTTAGTCGTAGCTCAGTTGGCATGTCGTTTGCCGGCTGATCCGAGGGCCCGGGATCGATACCTGAATGCGCTACATTTTTCTCATTTTTTGTTTTATATTGTTGTAATTATAATTTAATAATTTCAATTAAAAATTTTAACACCATACATTAATTATAATGTTAGCAAACTTAAATTTATCATTTCTTATTTGTAAACTATTATTTCTCATCCATTAAAGAGGTTTAAATAGAAATTGGATCTATTATTGAATGATAAAAATTCCAAAATCGTGACAAAATCTGTTGTGGTGCCATCTAGTTATGATACAAAAAAAGGAATATTCAAATAAAATAAAAGCAGAAAAAAGATAAAGGGGAAAGCAAAATAATTGTAAGTGCAAGCATACTTATTTAAAAATATTTAATATGCAAAAAATCGGTTGTAATTTAATTCTGATGCTAATTTTTAATATGATTATGCTTGTTACTTTAAAAACAGAATAATAGTATTATCTCATTGACTTCCTTTGTTAAAGCAATGCGTAAATGTTTCTTTAAAATCACGAATTGACACAATTGCTCAATATCATTGCATCGATAAAGAATATATGAAATACATTTTAAAAGTGATTTTAAAAATAAAATAAGTTTTATGATGTTTTATTACAACTATTCAGTTAAAAGTAAAAAATTAAATAGGTTAAAAATATAATTGATATACAATATTAAAAATTTTAATTGATAGTGAGATTATTAAGTTACACTTACAAGTAAATTTATAAAACAAAAAATGAGAAAAACAAATGTAGCGCACTCACGTATCGAACCCGGGACCGCCAATCAACCGGTTAACACCATACCAACTGAGCTACGACTGACCTATCATCGTTGTAGCAAAGTAAGTATTTAAGTTGTGTACTAATATTAGAACCCCTGGTTTCTCAAGAACTAAGGAGCATTGGATAAAATCCGTTGAAGCTGACACTAAGGGGCCTCTACTCTACAACATATATTAAAATAATAAAAATCTGTGATTAACAAGGTTGGCCCTCTCCTTGTTAGACAGAAGATCAGGTGGACTAATTTTTGCAACAATATCATTCCATTCATACGCCATGGAGTCCGTTCGCTGTAGCCAACACCAACACTTTAACTTCTTTTCCATGCAGTCAACAAGACAACTCTTCTTTGATTTCAAAGTAAACCTTCTTGGCCATTAATGGGCCATATTGCCATATGGGCCATATTGCCATTAATGCAGCAAAAGTAAAATTTCTCCAACGTAAGTCATCTTTATCAAAAGGTTTCTCGTTTGGTTTGTTGGAACCAATACACTGGATGAATTTTAAGCAAAATTATTTTTTGTATAAGCATAAATGTCTATTTTCATAAGTATACCAAAAATAAAAAAAATTACCTCAAATAGCAATGTTCAAATTCAATAAAATAAGAAAACGCTCCTCCTACAAATTTAACTTTTTTTTTTATACCTTGACAAGAATTACATAAATATAAATTGGTTGGGCCAATGCTACCCCAAGTTAGAATAACGCTTTTCTTTTTTAATCTCAGGAAAGACATCGCATAATCCTTCATTGAGATTATAATAACAAGTACTTACAAAGGTCTAAATCGATTAATTTACTGCTAGGCAGACAAAAGTTGCACGAGCAAAATTCTCAGTATTCACACGTTTGTGTTTGATTGGTGCTGCCATGGTGGAACCTGGGCGAATTACTTAGAATGAGATGCCAGCTTCAAGCTAAAGCTACCACCTATATATTGAGATCAAAACTTAGTCGATAACTCAAGCAATGTAGAAAATATAGCAGATTTAACCTTTTTTTCCCACTTGGGCCAAAGTTACCTCAGTTTACGGTATTAGTAGAAATGGGGAATGAGGTCACATGGACCCCATCTTAGGCAATCGGAGAATAAATGAAAACTTTTTATCATTTATCGCATTTTAAGAGGTTTTTTGACATCCTGCCAATGTAGTTCGATGCGGGCACAGTGTTATCATGCATGCGAGTGTAGGCCCGTCCCTCATTTCGTTATTTCTTTGTTCTTGTATTCAGTTGTGTGTAAATTTCGCTATTCAATTAAATAAATCGTTGCGTTGTATGAACATTATAATTACTTTGGGGGGGGGGGGCTAAATTACCTATATGGTCATGTCTTTTCAAGTTTTGGGCATTTAAATAATATTTTGATCTTAGTACTGGGAGAGTTAAAGTTCAATTGGGGAGGATACTATAAAAAATTTTTTGTACAATAGGATGTACCCGACGGTAGTGTTAGGAGTGGAACTCTGTTCGCAGTCAACATTAACGATATTCTTAATAAACTACCTGCCATGTAATCCCATCTATAAACGGATAGCATACAATTTTTTTTATGTACAAGAATAGGATTTGCGCGACGATAGTGTTCAGAGTGTAACGCTGTTTGAAATCAACATTAACGATATTCTTAATCCTTTCACCGCCCAAGGGTTTCCTGTATTTTTATAAGAATGCTTGTAAATTCCAGGATATATAATTATTAATCGCAGTTTAATGCTATATCTTTAATATCCCTCCTTTCTATATATGGTTCAAAATAAAATTCTGTTGGTTGAAAATATTTTTGTCTACAGCCATTTTAACATGATTTCTAGAAACGAAAAAAATCCGGGCAGGCCGGTTAAAGGGTTTTAATAAACTATCTACCATGTACTGCCATCTGTAAAACGGAGATTAATACTTTGACTTTAGATTTTTTTGGTATTATGTGTTAGAGATAGGATATTCGTTTCGAGAACGTTAAAATTGCTATTAAACGTTACTAAATTGGACAAATAATGGCGTTATTTTCCTGAAAACTTCCAGTGTGCATTTCTAAAAACATAATGCATTTGTATTCGCGTTCTTAAATCGTTATTGGATCATCCCGAGTACATGTTGCGGACAAATGTCAATTACCTGGATCTACACTGTAACAAAAACTAAACTTTTTACCACATTTGCGATATACATGCAACTAATGTCTGAATTTGAAACTTTTAAAAGGGTAAATAAAATAAGACAGACTTGAATACACTTTTATTAAAAACAATAAAAATACATTCATTAAACGTTTCGCCAAGCAACCGCAAGGTCTTATCAGTACAATTTTAACCATTTTTATATATATATAAAAGAACAAATCAATTAAAGTTATTAAAAAACCAATCAGCAGGAATGTAACAGACTTCATTAAACTCCTTATGTACAAGAAGTTACCACATTTTTACACTAGAGAAAAAAAAATGGAAAGAACTCTTAATTTACTGATGGTGCTTCCAAACACATTTTGGAGACCCAGATCGTACCTCCTAAAATATATTGGGGTACGATAAGCAGTACAATTGCTTTAGACTGTCAGGTATATGCTTTATCACATTTGTGTTTTAACTTTCATTTCCTCCAACATTTAAGGTTCAACATGTTTTTGATGTCGGGGAATGAAGAAATACATATTTGGAGAAAATGTTCACTAAAGTGTTTTATTAACAAAGACATTTGCATAATTTACATCAAAAAATCACTCTTGACAGTAAACGTAATTCTCTGTGGAAACAATAAATCAGTTTTAAGTGAAAAAAAATCTCGTAGAAACTTAAAAGTTTTTAAAGGGTTTCTAACAAATCATGTGTCCACTACTTGCTGAAATGCAATGTTTGCACCGCGTACCATGCCGCTAATTAAGTCGTCGGACACCGAAATGGAAAACTAAGACCATACACGGAGTAAACTTTTATTCCACTTCATGTAAGGACATTGAAGGAGGCCTTAAAGAGCACCGTGTCTGCCAAGGTAGACCTTAACTTGTTCTATCGGATTCTGGTCTGGAGACAGCTGGAAATTCCATTCTCTAAACTATGCCCTCAAGATAATCCTCAATAAGCAGAGTTTTGTGAGGTTTCTTATTAGAATGAAATCGTTACCAATAGCAGCGACATATGGGAGAACATATTGATGAAGGATCTCGTCCCGATATCTCGCTTGTCAGAGCTCCTCCATGATACACATGTAGGTCCGTGTGAGCACACAGATTTATGCCCAAACCATGATTCCACAACCTCTGTTACTGTGTTTCAGCAATGTTGGATTAGTTTAGAACCGGTGCGTTGCTACATCCAGATCAACAGACGCCCTGAATCGCTTTATGTGAACCTGGACTCATCTGTGAATAGTTGAAAATTTCATTACCGTCTGGTCCAGGAAATGTGTTCACTTGCCTTACGTAAACTGACCATTCTATGTAGATGGTTTAGTGGGATACAAACAACTGGTCGTCTTGTATAGAGACCAGAATTGTGAAATCGTCTTCATCTTAGTAGTGTATATTCTTGTCACTGAAGCAATAGAATGAACTGAAACAAGATTTAGCACAATACTCGTTCTCCTTCTGGCCGCAAGAGCTAGAAAGCGGTATCCCACAAGAGTTATAACTCGTCGTCGGCCTGAAAGAGGTCTTTTGGACACAATCTTATGACATAATCAATTCCACTGTCGTTTGACCACACTGTGAGACACATTGACACATCTAGCAGCACCTGCATGAGACTATGCCATTTCCATCCATCTGCTCGCCCACCACATAAGAAATCTAGTAAAAAACTTAACCGCGACATTACTAGACTTTATCTGGGTATTATCAACGTAAGAGCCAACAATTGAAAATAAACAATCATGCACATTGCTTATAAATGTAAGAAAATTGGATTTTTCCACATTCTCTCTTTTTCCTACATGTGTAAATTTCTTTAATTCAAAAGTAATGACTTATGTTTTTTTCAACTCATAAAAACTTTCATTATTTAAATAACGTGTCAGACAAAATACACTGCTGGTCATCCAAAATGCAACACAAAGAAAGACAAACGATAAAGTCAAATTTATTTTAGAGATTACACATAGTATTAATGTTAATTGATTTCAAAGACCATCTTCCTTGAAATGCGGTAGACGGAATGTCAGTTGTTACCTCCAAGAATGTCAATAACCTCTGCTACACGCCGCGACATAGAGTGAAAGAGGCTTTGGATGTGTGTTGCGGAATGGCATCCCAAGCTGCCTCCACTCGTAACCAAAGTTCATCTGGTGTACTCGCGGGTGCGGCAGTCCGGCCTAGGCGTTCCCAATCATTATCGAGACATGCTCGATGGGGGATAGAAATGGAGAACAGTCAGGCCAGGTTAACAATGGTATGGTGAGCTAGGAATAATACTTGAGCATTGCGTGTAACATACCCCCCAGGGGGAAACCTTCTTTAGGTATTCACGGGCTTCGCAACCCCGGATTCTGAGCAATCGGTCTCTTTTTCTTTTCCTCTTCTTCCTCTTGTCTTTGTTTTTTCTTTGTTTCGATCTCATTGTGGTTTCCTCTTCGGAGGTGAGGGCAATTCTGTATGAGCCGATATCATCCTGTATATTGACTCATGGAAAATTGTAAACCACCCACGTGTTTGCCGTGCGTGGCGACCCGTGTCCCTGGAAAGGGGGATCCTGGCAGTTGAGGGAAACCAACACACTGCTTTGGCCTCTGCTTCAGGTAGACGGGAGGTGCATATTGGTCCCGTATGCATCAATCGGCTGATCAGCTGACTTGTCACTGGCTGGGGATCAAGCGAGCGAGTACTACTTACTAGCCATCTCGTTAAGGGTGGAGACTGGCATAGGAGTGTCTTGTGACCGTATGGGTCCTGGTTATCACTGGTGCACGAATGTGCATCCCCTTGCTGGACTCGGTAGTGGGTGGTGAAGCCGGGGTCTGAATTGAATATTTTTCCCATTATGGATGGAAATGCTTCACTTCCTTCTATTTCTCTCCAATGTGGAGAGCAACAAACCGTACAGAGCAATCTTTTCACTCGCTTCTTTGTAATCAAACGTACTGATAGCCTGTCTGATAGTTCATTTAAGAAAACTTAAACTTTCCTTATTGCAAAAACATTTCAGTCTGTTTTTGGTGATGGTTATTCTCTCAAAAAAAACTGCAGCCTGGGGATTTATTGGTTGAGGATACTTCAGCCAGCCAATCATTTTCTAACAAATTTCAATACAATTGGTCCTGTTTCTGTTAAAGGACGTCAAACCCTAAATAAAAGCCGTGGTATAATATCCGAACCAGATCTTTTTTCTACCAAGGATGAACTTTTACAAAATTTAAATGATCAAAATGTCATAGATGCACGACATATTACACTCCGTCGGAATGGACAAGTGCTTCCCACAAAGAACATCATTCTGACATTCAATAGCCCTACCTTACCAACAAGAATTAAAGCTGCTTACCTTAATTGTCCTGTCCGTCCTTGCATTCCTAATCCTCTACGCTGCTTTAATTGCCAGCGTTACAGCCACACTACTACTACTAACTGTCGGGGTTCCATTACCTGTGCACGTTGTGCAGAAGGTGGCCACGACAATAAATCACGCAAAAATTCTGAACGCTGCATAAATTGCAAGGGTAATCATACTGCATACTCCCGTTCTTGTCCAACCTGGATACGTGAAAAAGAAATCATTTCTGTTAAAATAACTAAAAATCTCTCCTATCCTGAAGCGCGAAAATTTGTTGAATCCAGGACCCCGTCAGTCTCCTACTCAGGTCTACTCATACAACCAAAATCTGTAAGGCACAAAAGCACCCAGACCGATTCCTCCGTTCTACCAAATAACTCATCTATGACAGTACCACTCAGCACCACAAAAATAAAAAATCGTGATGTCTGCAGTTCTAAATGTTATGCAACCCCAAAATTAGAACGTTGGCTGCCATCCTTAGAACCTGTTACTATAGTATATCAAACTAGTCAGTCACAAAAACCTTCAGTTCAATCCAAAAAGTCATTCGAACTCCAGACTTTTAAGGCTGTTAAATCTAAAAAAACATCACAGAAATCTGATACTAGTCAAACAGTGAAACCAAGCAAAATAATTTGCGTTCAGAAAGAGAAAATCAATCAGGGGTTCTTCACATTGGAACACTGTGAAGAAAAATAACAAGTACTGGCTAAATCCATCTGTCAGTAACTTAAAGGGTCCGAAGCAGCTGCAGAACTATATGGATGAAGCAATGGACTCTGAGTCATGAGTCAAGTACTGACGAAGAAAATACAGTTATCGAGGAATTTTTACCTAATTGATTTTAAATTTTGTTTTACTGATGTGTTGCTTAAACTTGTGGTTTAGGTAGTATTTGTACGTCATTTTAAATTTTATATATTTTAACAGTTACTATTGTAACTCCAATTTTTAATTATAATACGCGTGTCTTTTAACTATGAACTTTTGAATCTTTTAAATGGTTTAAATTATAAATCTTACTGTTTTCATTAATTTTTTTTCGCATCTTTTTCTTATTCTTTTCTTTCTCAAAATTTTGGGTTATTTTTTTTCCATTTTGACTTTGTCTTGGCGCAGCATGTACGTATAGGGACTTTGCGCCATAAAACGCCATACTACCAACTAACTATTGCGTGCAACATGTGATCGCGCACTGCCCTTTTGAAACGTGGTCTCAGAAGAGCATCCCTGAACTCCACAGGCTGCAAAACCTCTGAGATATAGCGCTGGCTGTACCGTCAGTGCGTACTAGTTGGGCGAGGGAGTCAAATCCACTACCACCCCACGCATAACACAGTATGCAGGACCAGTGCGACAATGCATATTGCAGTAATTGAGTGAAATCCAGTGACACGTCTAAGAATTTGACATTCTAGAATCCCTCATAAACACCTTTCACTTCGGTAAGATGCACCCATGTGTCCACATTGTCATCTTTATTACCTGATCATTCATTTTGTTTTGACTGACTGTCCGGGCTTCCGCGGAACTTACACAGAATATACTTTGTCACCAATCTTGAAAAACGTCATTGGGGAAACACCTCATGTGGCACTCTTTACCTTTTTAAAGCATGCTGGATTTTACTTAGAAATATAACTTTTATTGCTTTCATCGGTTTAACCCAGATTTATCATTCACACCTTGTGATATCTGGATGGGAACCCCATCCGGAATGAACTTTTATTGAATACTTTTACTTTTTTACTCTACCGTTTCTTAGGTTTTAAATTTTTGTATTCTTCATTTCTCTGAGTACGTCTGGATGGGATACCGCATACAGATTGCTCTTTTAACTTTGCTTACATTGCTACTGTCTTACTTTTTGGTGTTTTTAATCTTTATTTTGGCACAGCATGTCCCTTAAGGTATTTTGTGCCACATCTTCATACAACCAACCTACAGCAATTGAGCAGCGTCTCCCCCACGGTGTCTCCAAACTCTAATTTGACCATCGTGATACTGCAGGCAGAAGCGTGATTCATACGAAGCACTGTTATGTTATTCGGATGTCATCTCTGCCGTTCAGCGCACCATTGCAAACGCCTGTGGTTTAATGTAAAAGGTATGCGAAGCAATGGACGCCTAGCGGACATTCCACTGTACTGCAAACGACATCGAACTTTTAGTGTGAACACCGATTGTTGTTAGACTGCATTCGTTGTCTTATGGTTGCGGATTTGACAGTGCCATGTGCACAATATGCTGTCTTCCCGTGGAGTGGTGAGACGAGGCTGTTACAATCTCTCCTGTCGGTCTGTCGTTCCATCCTGCATCCACATATTCCATATTCTCGTAGCTGTGGCTAGGCTACTACCGGTATAACCAATTTCTCGGAGGGATAATCCACAAACTCTGTATGCAACGATTCTGCTGCAGTCAAAATCGGAAACGTGCTCGTATTTTTCTACGAGGCTTGTTGAATCTGTACGTACTAAGAATCGCACGAGAAAACAATTAACGTTCTTCAAATCGACAATCATTCTTCTCTTTATCTGCAGGTTGTAAGGAGCGCTTTTTGTCATTTCCGAGTCCAGTTACGTAGAACGGATACAACTGATCACGGATCAACAGTCAACGGATACAAGTGCACTTAGACCCCTTGTGCTCCACGCGTTTTACTGTTTCGGGAGAGAGATTAAGTAGTTGACCACTAGAACGCAGCACATAATTAGGAAAGCACTTATCTCTTTACTTCCAAACAAATAGCCTTATTATCAGCTGGCCTGTGCATTTAGCTCAGTTTATTCCAATTTTGTCACTTATAAATGTTTCTTGTGTTCCCGTATATAGGGGAGACCGGAGAATTGGTGCCACCGGGGGATATGCCGCCACCCCGCCTAGTTTAAAAACTAATTTGGCAATTTGAGATGTTGATCGCTATAATGCAGGCACATTCACTAACAGAAAGTGTCTAGAGTGAGTGTTTTTGCTGTACGTCGTTCGTTTGTTCTAGTGAAAAATTTAGTTTTCATCTAGTTGCTTCTTATTTTGCAGCTTTATGAGTAGAGGTAAGCACCTTTTGTTGTAACATTGGGTACTTAAGATAATATTACCCATAATCTACTTGCATTCGCCGACATTTTGATGCAATGTGTTGAACAAGTTCGGTTATTCTTTCGGCTTTGTTGGGGTATTTCCTCTATTGTCCTTTCGGAGTAATGCCACCACCATGGCAAGGGGTGACTTTTGCAATTTGATTTAAGTTGTAAGCTCGATAAATTAATAAATCTAGCTTAAGGAATATTGTAATTATTCGTTATTCTGCTAAATTACATTGCTTTCTAAATATTTTCTGTAGGTTATGCGTTTCCTAATATCCATTTAATGTATTTACTAGATCATTAAAGAGTGACGTCATTACCTTTTTATACAGTGGCGGAATTACCCCAGTATCCTAGGTAATCCCGCCACTGTACAGAGGTTGAAAAAAATTTTTATGTGTACTTACTTAACAGTTATGATTACGGTTACATTTATGCAGATAAAAGATAATGATTCAGCTTTAGGATTTTTACTATTAAAAAGTAAACATTCTTTGGGGTGAAATTATTTAAATTTCCTTAAGGAGTCGCCATTCCCCCAGTCTCCACTAAACAACCTGACATGTTTCGGCTTCATTAGAGATAAGAACCATTACCATAAAAATTCATAATCGATCAAGATGAATGATACTTTACAATGAAATATAAACAACATACAAAACACGTACCCACCTCCTATAGTCGATCATGAAAACAAAGATAAGATCTATGATTATTCATTTTTATGTCGCTCCCCCTATTGTTTTCTTCAAAATATTTATTTAGTATATCAAACAATAATGAAGGAAAAGGTATTGTTGCAGACTAAATGTGTAAGTGTGTGGATTTCTATTGATTCTCCTATAATTGTTTTTCGATAATTTAAAATAAAAATTAATTTCCTGTCATTAAACTGCATTGCTGTCATCCTCTCCACTTACAATATTGATAAATCTGATTTGCACGACCAAATCAAACGTCTGACTCATGGTCCCCTTTTCTGATACTAATTTTTCCCAGTCATTCCCACGTAATATTTTATGTTCCCCTTTTCATTAACATGAACGCCCGATGGGTCTTCTTTCTTTTACTGGTAAACTGCTTAAGTAAATTCTTTAAATTTGGTGTAGGTTTCACAATTCAATATTAAACTATTTAAATTTCAACGTCTTAAACTACCTTTTGAAATAGGGAAAAGAGAGCATTTGAAATTTAGTAAACTCTCTCCCTCTCTTTATTGAATCTTGAATAAATATCCGATTATTGTTTAGTATTGTCTTTCCTATAATAATATAGCCCCCAGGAGGATACGTTCTTTAGGCATTCACGGACCTCTCAACCCAGGGCACCTGACAGACCTTTCTCATTTTCCGCTTATTTCTCTTGGCTTTTTCCTCTTTGTTTCACTCTCATTGTGGTTTCCTCTTCGGAGATGAGGGCAATTCTGTATGAGCCGATATCATCCTGTATATCGACTTGTGGAGAATTGTAAACCACCCACGTGTTTGCCGTGCGGGGCGACCCGTGTCCCTGGAAAGGGGGATCCTGGTAGTTGAGGGTAACCAACACACTGCTTTGGCCTCTGCTTCATGTAGACGGGAGGTGCATATTGGTCCCGTATGCATGAATCGGCTGGTCAGCTGACTTGTGTCACTGGCTGGGGATCAAGTGAGCGAGTACTTACTAGCCATCTCGCTAAGGGTGGAGACTGGCATAGGAGTGTCTTGTGACCGTATGGGCCCTGGTTAGCACTGGTGCCCGAATGTGCATCCCCTTGTTGGACTCGGTAGTGGGTGGTGCGGCCGGGGTCTGAATTATTTTTTTTCTAACATGGATGGAAAAAATACATTTCCTTCTAACTCTCCCATGTGGAGAGCAACAAAATGTACAGAGCAAACTTTTCCCTCAATTTTTCATTATTAAGCGACCCGTGTCCCTAGAAAGGAGGATCCTGGCAGTTGAGGGAAACGAACTGTTTTGGCCTCTGGTTCAGGTAGACGGAAGGGGGATATTGGTCCCGTATGCATCAAACGAGTGGTCAGCTGACTTGTCTCTGGCTAGGGATCAAGTGCGCGAGCATTTGCTATCCATCTTGTTACGGGGGGAGACTGGCACAGGTAGTGTCTTGTGAACGTATTGGCCCTGATTACTACTGATGCACGAACGTGCCTCCCCATGGTGGACTCTGTAATGGGTGGTGCGGCCGGGGTCTGAATTATTTTTTCTAGTATGGATGGAAAAATTTAATTTCCTTCTCTATCATGTTGGAGAGCAAAAATTTGAGTCTTTTTCAAATTGTTCATTTAATAGAACTTGCCCTTCCTCATTGCAAAACATTTAATTCTGTTTTTGGGGATAACTGCTCACTTAAAAAGCTACTCTTTATATTTGTTTGAGGTTTCTTCAGACAGCCTATCAGAACTTCTTTCAAATTGCAATGCAACATAAACTTTTTCTGTTAAGGTACGGCAAATACTAAATACTTGCCTTGGTGTAATATCCGAACCTGACATTTTACTGTCCAGAAAAGAACTTTTAAATAATATAAAAGATCAAAATTTCATAGATGTGCGCCGTATAACTTTTAGTCTGAATAAGAAAGTACTTCCCACAAAGCACATAATTGACTTTATATAGTTCTGCTCTACCTACTAGAATAAACGCTGCCTACATAAACCGTCCTGTCAGATTTTATATCCCGAATCCTCTCTGCTGTTTCAAATGTCAACTATATAGCCATAGTAACACTATTTTTCGTGGTTCTGTTACATGCCCATGTTGTGCAGAAAACGGCCACGATAGTAAATCCTGCGAAAAATCTGAACGCTTCGTAAATTTTAAGGATCATCCAGAATACCCCCGTTCGTGTCCAAACTGAATCTGTGAAAAAAAAATTCTTGCCGTTAAAATAACCCCAAAAAATTTCTATCCTGAAACTCGTAAACGTGTTGAGTATAGAACTCCATCTGATGGGGTTTCTTATTCGAGTATACTCAAACAACAATCTGTTAGGCACATAAGCACCCAAACTGAATCCTCTCTTCCACCCAGAACTCCAAAGATAAAACCATAAACATGAGAACCAATTAGTGTCCCCATAATCTGTTCATATAATTTTACCATCAAACATAAAGTTACTATGTGTGATCATCTGTAAACCACTTTTAAGTCATTTTTATACTGTCATTGAAATTTTCGGAATTGCTTATCATATCATTAATACAGAACTTACTTCAGTTATGTCAAATGACTGAAACAGTGACTTAATGTCTATACTTGACAAAATTCAATCTTGAGGTATTTTAAGCAGCTTGATGTTTTCAATAAATTCCGCTGTGGATTTCGTAACGTAGTTCGAAGGAGGTCATAAATCCTTTAACAGTAAAACAAAACCCTTTTCCAAAACATATACCCCACAGGGGGATACATTCTTTAAGTATTCACGGGCTTCGCAACCCCAGACCACATGAGCGATCTTTCTCTTTTCTTTTCCTCTATTTCTCTTGTCTCTCTTTCCTCTTTGTTTCTCTCTCGTTGTGGTTTCCTCCTCGGACGTGAGGGCAATTCTGCATTACCCGATATTATCCTGTTTATATCGACTCCTGGAGAATTGTACACCACCCACGTGTTTGCCGACCAGTGTCCCTGGAAAGGGGATCCTAGCAGTTGAGGGAAGCCGACACACTGTTTTGGCCCCTGCTTCAGGTAGACGGGAAGTGCATATTGGTCCCGTATGCATCAATCGGCTGGTCAGCTGACTTGTCACTGCCTGGGGATCAAGGGAGCGTGTACTTGCCAGCCATCTCGTTAAGGGTGGAGACTGGCATAGGAGTGTCTTGTGACCGTATAAGCCCTGATTATCACTGGTACACAAATGTGCGTACCCCTGTTAGACTCGTTAGTGGGGTCTGAACTCTTTAGTATTTCCATCCATATTTGAAAAAAATGTTCCTTCCATTTAACCCCCATGTGAAGAGCAACAAATTGTACTGTCTTTATTCCCTCGTTTTTGTAATTAAACGCATTGATAGTTCTTTAAAAAAAATTCACCATTTCTTATTGAAAACATATTTCAGTCTGTTTTTGGTGATGATCACTTGCTCAAAAAATTGCAGTCTGGGGATTTACTGGTGGAGGTTTTTTAAGCCAGCGAATCGCAATTGCTGTCAAATTGCAATAAAATCGGTACTCAATTCAACAATCTCTTAATACTTACCGTGGTGTAATATCTGAACCAGATCTTTTTATATTCCACAAAAGAACTTCTAATTTAAGTGATCAAAATATCAGATTATGCCGTGTTGCCATTCTTCGAAATGGGCAAATACTTCCTACAAAACACATTATTCTAACTTTTAATAGCCATATTTTACTTAATAAAATTAAAGCTGCCTAACTAAACTATCCAGTCAGGCCTTATATCCCTAATACTCTCCGTTGTTTTAAATACCAGCGTTATGGCCATACTAATACTACCTGTTGTGGCACTGTTCCTGTGCACGTTTTGCAGAGGTAGGCCATGACGGTAAAACTTACGAAAAACCCGAACACTGCAAATTGGAAAGGTGATCATACATCACATTCTTGCTCTTGTCCTAACTGGATCCGTGAAAAGGAAATTCTAGCTGTTAAGATTACTCAAACTTTCCTACCCTGAAGCTTTGTAAGCTTGTTAAATCCAGGACTTCGCCTGTTGGGACATCATACTCCAGTATAATCAAAGAACCAATCAAACTCTGAAAGGCCCATAAGTACCCACTGCGACTGATCTTTTCCAACAAGTAATACAGCTATGGCACAATCAACCAGCACTTCAACTAAAGAATTCCGTCACATTTATTGTGCTACTAAACGATGTTCGAACCCAAAATTAGAACGGTGGCTACCGTCGTCAGAACCTGTTTTAATAGAATACCAAATAATCAGTCAATAATATTAGGTTACCCAAAAAGGTCATCCGATAATCAGACTGAACAAACTTCTCTTCCATCTGCATGCAATTTGCAGAAACCTAATATTTCCCCAAACTGAGAAACCAAACCAAAAATCTTGTATTCAGAAAGACTGTAAAAGATCCTCAACTAAAGCCTCCGCACAGTCTGAAACTAACAAGAGCAAATGTATAAAACCCATTACTTGCCAATATTAAAGATCCGAAACTGTTGCAAAACTACCGGGTGTCTTAAAAAGGACTGGCTGATTTAAAAATTCAATAACTTGCGAACGTGACAGATATTTAAATTCTTGCAGAGGGCTATGCATAAGGTAAAGTTTTTTTAGTGATTTTAGATTTTTGTTTGAATTACAAACAATAGATAGCGGTGCGATGAATAGACGCTAGATTTCGGCTCAATGTTTGGTACATCGGGACCCACTCGGTACATTTTAACCTTTTTTCGCATGGAAGAAGAGAAAGGCCAAAGAATCAAGCCTGTATTTAGTGCATATTGCTTACAGCGCCATGGATTGTTTGTAATTCGAACTAAAATCGAAAATCGCTGTAAAAGAACTTTTGACCTTATGCATAACCCTCCAGCAAGAATTTTTTAAATATGTCACCGTTTGCGACTAATTGAATTTTAGAATCTGTCCTTTTTAGGACAGCCGGTAAGTGGATTAAGTAATAGAATCAGTCTTATGACTCAAGTGCTGATGACAAAAATACAGTTTTCGAATAGTTTAATCCTACGTGATTTTAATTTGCACTTATTTTGGAAAATTGTGTTATTTATAGTTTATAAACTTGCTTTGGTCAGTAATAATTATCATTTTAGACGTTCTTTTGTACTTGATAGATTTTAACTGTAAACATATTGTGTGAAAATCAGTTTAAAAAGTCTAAATAGTTAAACTTCGCATTTTATCACATTACTTTTACATTAAATTCAGTTGTTTTAAACTCATCTTGTTATATGACATGATTTATATTAAATTTAAACTTTAATTTTAATTAATTTTTAAACTTATGACGCAGCGTGTCCCAAATGGGACCTTGCGCAATTAATCTCAAACCACTCGGCCAAAATATGTTGCAGCTTGACACCTGTTTACAATGGAGCGTAAAGGGTATTCTCTTTTATGATCTTTCACTTTCCCGACAAGGCGTGGAATAACACCTTGTGTTTATGAATGCTTAAATTCACTTTCATACGATCTGGCCTATTACATTTTTCTATAATATCCTTTTGTCTTTCGTTAATTTTATTCTATGTGCATTTCGCAATTAAAGAACAGTTCATCTCTTAGAAAGCTTTAAGCATTTTATCACTAATCAATTTGATCCATAATTGCAGTCTTGTTTGATTTATCTGTCTGTATGGACATATCTTTTCATTTTTCAGTTTAACTATTTGTAAATCTCATTTATTGAGCTTTAAAGGTCCCTTTTAATGTATTTATGTATTTCTGTAAAAACTATTTCTTGTTTCTTCTCTATTTTCACTCTATTTTCTGGGTTATAAATTCATCTACCATGAAAAAGTTTTTAATATAATGGCTCCCTTCAAACTTGAGGCCAAAGTGTAAAACTTCCAATTATCTGTCATTAAAATGCCCCTTTGTCATGTTAACAATCTCAACGTTTTGTAATCCTTCTACTGATGGTCTCAAAACTGATTATGTTGCTTTAATTAAATTATTTTTTTAATTTTTTAACCTTAATCTGGTTGTGTATTTCTCTCTCTAACATTCTATTCAACAATTAAAATTTTATTGTTAAACTTCCACAACTTCCCCTTTTAAGATTTTCGTAAGTTTAGCTATATCCATGCATCCCTTATGTATTCAAATCATTCATAATAGAAAATCTCTAATAGCCACACTTAAATTCAAATGCATGTTCTAAATGACCACACAAGTTTTATTTTTAAGACAGAAATTTCGGTATTTTTTTTTTCAAACTTTCAAAAATATTATAGAGTAGGTGGGGGTAAAGATACGCACTTTCCATACATTTTTAATGCACACATTGGTCTAAACTTTTGCAATGAGTGAATAAAATGTTAGATTAGAACCTTAGGCAAGTGTCACCATCAACCAGCATTCTGTCAAATTATAATTCTGCGAGAAATTGCAATTTTTAAAAAGCATTGCTGCGCGTATCTTTAGCTCCATCGGTTGGGGTAAAAGTACGCAGTTATGGGGCAAAGATACGAAGTGCGTATTTTTACCCCATTACTGTGGGTTTTGCCCCATTTCCAATAAAACGAAAATGAGTTGTGCAAAAGCATTAGTAAATTTCACTAGTATTTATAGTTACACTGAAAATTGTAAGTTAAACCATGAAAAAAAAAGGAAAACAGCGGATCTGTGAGATCGCAAATAGCAGTTAACTACTGAGACAAACATGGTTGCATAAATACTGTGAGTGGTCGCAAAGACGCCTTGATCACAGAATGAATAATTGGGTTGACTGACTCATAATATAGTGTTTTAGCGCTAAACTTTATGTAAAGGTCTATTATAATAAAAATTATCCTCATTTAGAAGTCTTTAGAGATACTAAGTTTCCAAATGAATCAAAATTATACTAACATTAATAGTTGGGGGAAAGTAGGGTAATGACTCTCAGAAGGGTAATCCCGCTCACCATATATATCTAAACAGAATACAATTGAAAACGTGCGATCGCTACCGGTACCTAGCGAACTTCATCCTGAGTTCCAAGTAAGGATTTAATGCATGTCGGGAGGAAAGTATTTTTGTGTCCTCAGGTTATTAGTTTGAAGTTGTTTTATTATAAAATTCTACAACATCTAACTTGAAGGTAAGTGTACACTCTTATTTTCAAATATTAATTTACTCATTATGGCTACAAAATATATACATTTAGCTGTACTTTCATGCTTTTATTTATTTTTGTAGTGCGTTGTTACGGCAATTATAATGCAATAAAACACAACATGGCGATAGCGGGTAATGGCGCTCGCGTGGAATTCCAGAGAAGTGTTTCCAGTGGGCAACTTATTTTAAATTCAGATTTGTTGATTGACACCACTTTTTTGAAATGGTTAAATTCCCCTGTTTTCGCCTTCATTAATATGTCATTAAACAAGGAGACTTTTACAATTTCAAAAAAAGTGCTGAAAATAAAAAAACCTTAATATAAAATAAGTAACCCACTATATGTCTAACACACTATGCGTAAAGTGTTGAAAAAAGTCTGCAGTGTTGTGAACAGCCCACACAACTACATATGTGACTTTTGTCTTACTTAAATGTTGTATTGAAACTCAGCGCAATTACCCTACATTGTCGGGCAGTACTGCTCAATCGATGGTTATTTAAATAAAACGATAAAAAAAAATTCCTAAAACCTTTATGAAAATTAGTTGATTGCAAACTGTTCCTTATGCTTTGAAGTTATACTTCGTTAATAAAATATTGATTTTTGTCTAAATTTGACTAGATATTCATGTTTTCTCTTAAGTGAACGCCATTCCCCTGCTTTCCCCTAAATTGAAAATTACTATGAAAACTGAATATAGCAGCGGTCTGAGAGACAGAAAACAGGAGTTAAGGGCTGACTTAAAACAAAATCGTTTTATGAAACAAGAATATTGATTTTTAAAAGTAGCTAGGTAGATACCTACGTTCTATATTTTAAAAAACTTAACTATAAAAAGGAAAATGTAGTTAACTAGCTTCTATTAGTTAAGTAGCTATAATATTTTATACAATATAAAAAATAAAACTTTAACAACGTAATTGTGGAAAGCCTTGCATCTGGCTAAAACGATAGGACAACGGCCCGAATCTTACACTTGTGCATGTCTTTGCCCCAAGACTGATGCGCACTCTTACCCCATTCTGTAGTATTTTACTTAACCGGCTACTGACAAGTTAAAACAAATACGATCGAGGTAAACTATACGGCATTTAGAAGCTATAGAGCTTCTGTTCTCCACTAAATTTTTGGATTTGTAAAAATTCTTTCATGCATAGCTTTCATGATTGTAGAAATGTTTCTTCATATTAAATCAGCCAGTGCGTATCTTTGCCCCTTGCGTATCTGTACCCCCACCTACTCTATATCTCATGATTCAGGGTCATCCTTAGGTTATTAAAACCTTGAATTCAAAGGCATCGTCTGTGACGTAAGTTTACAGCGTCAAAAGGCGTATTCTCAAAGTAAGAGGTGGGAGGGGGGGGGCGGATAGTCGATTAGTCTGACAGATGACTCTCTTTTATTCTAGAATTGCCGATTAAACGCTCTTTAAAACCTTTTTTTTAAAAACGATAAAACTGTGCTAAAATTGTTTTCTGAATCTTTAGGAAAAGTATGTTCTCTATGAATTTAAATGTTTAAATACATAGTTTGTTTTTACGGTCTCGCATAAAATACACATACAAACAACTTGACCTGTTGACAACTCACTTTGTTGTGCGTTCCTATATTTTCGATTTTGGTTAGTTTTTAATATGGGGATTGTTTCACTCTCGGAACCTGTACTAAAAGGTTTCAAATATACGTTATATTTAAATTTCCCTCTATGCAAATATCTGTAGCGTTAGTACTAGAACGCCGAACGAAAAAAAAAATTTTACTAGTATCTACTGTTAAACTGTGAAACAAACGCGCTCTGTGAAACCGCTAACAGTTCAGGGTTAAATATATTTTACTGAAGCAGCAAACATTCGGTTAACCCTTTATCTACTGACGGTACTTATAAGTACCATTTAAAATAACTTGTTAAAAAATTTATTTAATACATCGATTAGTTGTAATACAGTTTAGAATGAGTCATAGATACATTACTTGTTCCAAAAACATTACACAAAACAAAAATATTTTTTAAATTTTTGCCTTTGCATCTTTTCAGCTATCTTGGCGTTGGGGGGTGGGGATTTTTCAATTCGGAAATATTTCTCTATTTCTATTGTAAGAACATTGTATTTGTATATTTCCTAATTCTACAAAATATTAAAAATCTTTAAAAGATTTGAGTGGGGGTTATAAATATTGTACAAAATCCCTATAAATTCAAATTTAATGAATCCTTAAATTCTTCTAAAATCCTTCCAAAATATATTAAATGATTATGTAAATCTTCTAATTTAGTTTAAACGATTCATTAAAAATGCTTCAGAAAATAAAATTTTCATGAATTCATAATTCAGTACATAAAAGGTTAAAGCGCACAGTTTTTGTCAAATGTTTCATTAATTTATGCATAGTTAAATTTTATTAGATTATCGCAGCAACTAAACATCTATGTTCTAAAGGAAAAATCAATAATAGTTGATTGTATTTAAGGAAAAATGTAAGTTTAACCCGTAACCGGAGTGACAAATTTTGTCTCATAACTGCGGTGAGCGGTCTGTCAGACCGCTTAATCTAAAGATGAATAAAATGCTACATTATTCTTTAACTGATGTCACAGAAATTGTCACATAGCTAGTGTGAAGCGGTCTGTCAGACCGGTCCTTAGAAAGATGAATAAAAGACGTGATATAAACATAAGATGGTGCTTTTGTACTAAACTTTTTGTACAGGACTGTTATAATTAAAATTCACCTATTCAAAAGTCTCTGGTGATAGTACTAAAGTTCCAAACGGAGCAAAATTTCGGTAGTGTTTGTAGTTACACTGAAAATTGGAAGTTAAACTATATAAATGAAAAAAAAACCGCGGTCCGAGACACCGGTAAAATCAGTTAAAGGTTAACTCTCAAAATACTATTTCATTACTAAACTTCCTGTACAGGACTATTATATTTAAAATTCAGCTATTATAAAGTCTCTAGTGAAAGTAAAAGGACTCCAAATAATAAAAAAAATTAACTAGTATGTATAGTTAACCTGGGAGAACTCTCTAGTGAGAATTTCACCTCACGGTGGCCAATTGCTTTTCTTTTACTTTACATACGCTTAATATCAACTTTTTTTGGTTGACTTGGTACTTTTATTTACAAAAGAGAAAATAATTGAAATAACATTTTAAAATTGTAATGAAAAAGGGCTTAAAGAACTCTTAAAAAAGAAAATCTTGAAGAGAAAATCTACTGCAGTGAGTTCTCCCGGATTAAACTCTAATTTTGTGAAAATTGAAAAATGCAGCGATCTATGAGACTGATAACAGCGGTTACCGGATAAGAATATTTTGTAATTCGATCATGCAGCGATAATGTAAATTTGTTTTTCTCTCGAGAAAAGAACAAAAAATGTATATCCATTTTCTTAAATTTGGGTTTCTGGTCCCTTGTCGGGCAGGTATAACTTCCCATTTATTCCCACAAATAAAGCAGTCAGCGGAGAGTTTTAGATAGCGCATATCACTGGAGTTTTATAAGAGGTAACACTGCTATTCACTTACTTTTACTGAATGCGAAGAAAGTAATGATATATAAATTTTGAAAAGAAAGCTGTTTGTTGAAAAATCAATTTTTTTTTGTACAGTCGAGGGAAAAGTAAACATTCCCTACTAACTCCTCAACAAATTATCGTAGAAGAAAGTTACTGGTACTGAACGATTGGAAATAAAGTCTACTTTTAAAGGATGTATATAAAATTTGCTTAGGGGGGCATCTACATATTAAAACGAATCTAAACTTCATTTTTTTTTCTTTCGCAATACCCAATTTTAACGAGGTATTTCAAATCTTTGGTTCAAACTTTGCCTAGACACCAAATTTCAAGTCATTTGAATGATAAGTTTTTGAATTATAAACATTCAAAATTTAGTGCTTCTAATGTTAAATTACATTTTGTATTTTTATTTATCTCCTGAAATTATGCTCCTAATGTGCTAATTTTTTGTGTAGCAATAATACTAATATACCCAAACATAAATACGCTGAATTTGCAATTTTTAAATTTTCTGATATGAATTATGAAATTAATATTAAAAAAAAAGTATGAATTGCAACCTACAATTATTTTGATGGATTCAGATTTATTAAGTCCTGCTTAATGGAAATCCAAAATTTCACATTTTTCTTCCAAGTAGTTTTCAAATTATGCTAAAAAAATTGCAAAATGATGGTTTTAAGGGGCCGTCTATAATAGAAGTGACTAGATATTTTGAAATTTCTTACGCTATCCTGTAATCTAACAGACTTAATTGACTGCTTAAGGTGCCTTGATCAAGAGGGAAGCTCTCTCTGTTAACAATAGAGTACTGAGCTTCAATTTGGATACAGCCCTTAAAATACGCTCGTTTTAAAATAATTAATTTCTCGGAAACTTATGGTACGAATTGAATAAAACTTTTTTTTTAGACTAATTGAAGGGTGTAGAGTTCATTTATGCTGTCAGAATTGTGTACTGCTATTGATATAAAGTGTTATGGTTCGTTTTAATATGTAGATGGCCCCCTAAGCAAAATTTATATACATCATTTAAAAGCATACTTTATTTCCAATTGTTCGAAACCAGTAACTTTCTTCTACGATAATTTTTTGAAGAGTTAGTAAGGGGGTGTTCCCTTTTTTTTCCCACGACTGTACATATCCGTAAATCACGCATATACCAAATTAACATATAAATAACGTTAAAGTTTGCTCATTCTTTTAATGTGTGCAAACAGATACGACATAATTTAGCTACGGAATTAAGGATTATAATGTTAACATTTCCGCATTAAATATACATTTTTGATTCACCGTTACTTCTTTTCAAAGTGCGTACATTTAACTAATTTTAGAACATTTTAAGTCTAATGGTAAAGTCATTTTGACACCCCGTTCTATTGAAGGTCATTGCTTTTTCCATTCCAGGATTAATGATTTCAATTTTTGTTCCATTGAGATAACATCCAATAAACCAGAATGTTTAATTTCTTTAATGAATCTGGAATTTTTATTTTGGAATAAAAAAACTTAGTAAATCGCTTCTAGTTGCATATGGAATTTTTTTTTCAGGTTTCAGATGAAGTATAATTGTATACAGCTATCCTAAAAAATGTAATTAACCTTTAATTGATGTCACAGAAATTGTCACATACCTAGTGTGAAGCGGTCTGCGAGACCACTCCATCAAAAGATGAATAAAAACCGCGATTAACTCATAGGATTTTGTTTTGGTACTAAACTTTTTGTACAGGAGTGTTACAATTAAAATTCACCTATTCAAAAATCCCTGGTGTTAGTACTAAAGTTCCAAACGAAACAAAATTTCTGTAATGTTTGTAGATAAACTGAAATTTGCAAGTTAAACTGTGAAAATTGACAAAAGACGCGGTCTCGGAGACCGGTAACATCAGTTAAAGGTTAAACCCAGCCTTTTTTGTAAAATCTACTTTGATAGGTATTCCCAATATACACAAAATAGTGGGTCTCATTTTCCCCTGTAATATTTTTTTTACAAAATCTCCACAGAGAAGTTTAAATATCTATCGGCTTCTTGGAGAGCTAATGAAAATCAATGTGTATCGCTTTTTTCGACATTTAACCTTTCTCATCCTCTTTCATCTCACGAATATTCGTCGCTGCAACAATCGTGTGCTTACCATGTCTTGCAAAACGTAATAAAGTAATTTTTTCATGACTTTTCGAGAATATTATAGTTAACATTTTAAAGACACGGGCGGCGTACCGCGTGCTTTATCCCGTGCGAAAAAAAGTTGTGAATTTAAAAATTACGCGATTAACATTTGGCGCTTCATTTACACTTCCCAGCGTCTAACTTTAAGTATTGCTTGAACGTAAGGGAAGTTCGGAACTTCGCTTAATCTGTTTTATTCTTAGGTAGGTTACCACTGGTGTACTGATTATATGCAGAGTTGGTGTAGGGGAAAGTAGGGGGAATGTCATCCAATTAAGGGAAAACATGAATAGCTAGTCAAATTTGGGCAAGAAAATCAATATTTTATTAATGAAGTATAGATCCAAAGCATAAGGAACAGTTTGCAATCAACTAATTTTCATAAGTTTTAGGAATTTTTTTTATCGTCTTATTTAAATGACAATCGATTGAGTGGTAATGCCCGACGTGGTAGGGTAATTGCGCTCAGTGTTTGAATACAACATTTAAGACAAAACTCGCATATGTAGTCGTGTGGGCTGTTCACACCCCTGCAGACTTTTTGCGACCACTTTACCATATATTGTGTACACATATTGTGTTACACATATGGTGGACTACGTTTTTATATTTAGGTTTTTTCATTTTCACCACTTATTAGAAATTGTAAAATTATCATTGTTTAATGACATATTAATAAAGGCGAAAACAGGGAAATTTTACCATTTTAAAAAGTTGGTGTCAATTAACAAATTTGAATTTGAAGTTGCCCACTGGCAACACTTCTTCTGGAATTACACGCGAGCGCCATTACTCGTCATCGCCATGTTGGGCTTTATTGTATTATAATTGGCGTAACAACGTACTACAAAAATAAATAAAAGCATGGAAGTACAGCTCAATGTATATATTTTGTAGACACACTGAGTAAATCAATATTTGAAAATAAGCGTGTACACTTACCTTCAAGTTAGATGGTTAGAATTTTATCATAAAACGACTTCAAACTAATAACGTGAGGACACAAAAAATACTTTCCTCCCAACGGGTACTAAATCCTTACTGGGAACTTAGGATGAAATTCGCTAGGTGCCGGTATCGATCGCACCTTTTCAATTCTATTCTGTTTAGATATATATGGTGAGCGGGATTACCCTTCTGAACGTCATTACTCTACTTTCCCCTAATACATTCGATTTTCTTTCTTGCCTTTTTTTATGAATGTGATGTCTATTACACTTTTACTATCGCTAGACATTGGAAACTATTCACGTTTAGCGTCAAATTTATTTTTGCTTTATAAGACGCGGACCAATGTAGTACAGTATCCTTATCTTTTTACTTTCCGTTTTTTATTTTTAATTAAATGAGATTTTTTAAAGAATTTTTTTTACTTTCATACTAGTAGATACTTGACATTACTTTAAAGCGGGATTATTCTTTTTATGATTTAAACAGATGGCGTATATTTTGTTACTACAAACCGCCTGAGTCTTTAATGGTTAAACAAGTTCCATGTATCAGAATCGTGAAACATTGTATCAGTATCCAAGGGTCGCTTGAGTGTGCTGTTTAATTAAAACCAAAAATAAAAGAAATCCAATAAAGATAAATGTATTTGTCTAATACCGATATACACAATCTACCTCAACCTAGAAAAAATCTATTTCGAACTCTGAAGTGATATTCATCATTAATCTGATTGGACTTCGCCTTGACCAAGGTACAATCATGTTTTATAGAGAATTTTATTTGAGCGTTCAACCACGGTCTTCTAGATTCAAGGGGTTGGTGAATTGAAGTAGTGGCGAGCAATTAGAGTACCTAAGTTAATAAAAACAATTTAATAAAACGAAATGCTTCTGTAAATTCTGCGTGGCATAACTGTTAAACATACTATTTCTCTAAAATAAAATATTTGGTTAAAGTATGCAATTGATAATGTCATTAAATTTATTAACATAACTTCAGATGTGTTTACTAAAACAAAGGAGCATCCATGTATTTCACAAGAAAATTTATTCTATTTGTAGAAAGTTGTTGCAGTTTTTAAATTTGAATATTTTGAGTTTTTCTATCAAGACGATAATGAAAATCAGCTGATCGCGGGATAATGGATCACAAAGTTGTACGTTTTTTTCACTTAAATTTATTACTGCTGAGATGCCGGACGGGTATGTTTCCCCTTCCATAAAGAAAGAAAATGGAGACTTTTAGATAGCGTATATAAATCCAAGCTATTAAACACTGCTGTTCACTTTCATTTATTGAATGTGAAGAAAGTAAAGATCTCTCTAAAACTGTTTTTAAAAAATGTTACTCATATAAATATTTCAAATTCTTGTAAATCTGTATGATAGGCAACCAACTTAATTTAGAAAAACTCACCAAGTCTAAATTCACAAGTAAAAATTAAATTTAAAACAATTGAACCTGACTGCATAAAAAGCAAACTAATTACTTCTCATCAATGTGATTTTTTTTTCTAACCTTTTTTTTTATTTACTTATACTGATGACTTTAAGTTGTGTTTAATTGTTAGTTCCTATCTATAAACACTGTTTCTATGAGGTCTGTAGATGTTTATGAAGGTTAGAACTGCAGTAAAGATAGATTCTACCTACACAACTTCCAGGTTGTGTCATATTTAAACGGAGCTTCTGACTGTAAAATAGTCTATGAAACATCGTCTTCATTTTGAAAGACCTATCCAATGATACGCCATTCAATACGGTACGTAAGAATTTTTTTCTTCTCTACCACCATTTTGTGTTTTACGGCCCCCGTTTTGAATTTATAAAAACAAAACCTAGCCTATAACCATCGGGCGATTAAGACTGATCGATAGAGACCTCATTTATTAAAATCCATCCAGCCGTTGGGATGTTTTGAGGCTATAAAGAAATCCACATACCCAGATACTCGTGAAACACGTATAGTGTGGTAATATGAATAGCGTGAGAATTACCATAATTGTGATAATTAAGAGTCTAGTATTCCAGGATTTAATCAGAATATCCTCTTTAAATAACTTTAGTTTTTCTACATGTATTTTAGGTCATATCTGACTTAGTTTTCAATGTGCCCACATTGTCACTTTGTTTTCCTGACCACATGTCCTTTTTTAACTGACTGTCCAAGCATTTATCACTTGTATATGATATATTTTACTTTCTCATCTCGCACATTGTCAAACTTTGTTGGGGAAACACCTCATGTGGAACACTTTACTTTTTAAAAGCATGCTTTTATTTTTGATAGGGTTTTATATGCGTTATAATTTTGACACCTGGATGGGAATCTCGTCCTTTTTTTAATAATTATTTTCTACGCACATATCTGAATGGAATGCCCCATCCATATAGCTTTTATCTATTTAAATATACAGTCGGACGTTGTCCCGGCACCCGGTTTTCACGTCACTCCGCTCATCACGTCAGTTTTTCATAGTACCGATTTTCTGTATATGATCTTAATGTAAATAAACTCCAGACTTTACGTCGTTGAATAATTTCAACTCTGGATATCCCGACAATTTAGAAAAAATTGTCCATTTTTCATAACTCGCCTTATAAGCACTGAAATTAAGCAGTAGGAAATGTCTTAGCCAAACTTTTTATACCCATTGAGATAAATAAGAAATTTTACTTTAATCCTTAATCTGAATAAATAAATTTACACACTATGAATGTCCCACTTAAGCTCCCGATCGATGTATCAGTCTATTCACGGTCTGATTTTTATGGTCCGGTGGCGCTTTCTTGGGGTTATACAGCGTTTTTCATCCGAATAAAACCGAAGCATTGTATTGAAATGAAATTATCGGATATTGTGTAACATCCATTTCTGAAAAAAACTAACTTTGATTACAATTCATAATACTGAAAAAAAGAATTGTAGGAATCACATCTAGGGATAAGCAAATCTTAATTCAGCAATATTTCATGTAACAACAAAAAATTCATAAATCTTTTTTTGTTTTTGTGTTTATTTTCCTTAATATTGTTTTATTGCTTAAATATCCAAGAAAAGTTAAGAATTTAATATTGTTTTAAATTAATAAAAAAAATAGCTTTTTACAAACATATTTCTCTCCAACTCCTGTTCCGCTTATGACAACACATTTTTTCTGGTCATTAGAGTGTCGGGATAACGAGGTTTGACTGTATTTTTATGTCAATGTCTTAATTTTACCTGTTATGAGTATTTAGTAATCTTCCTTTTTTGGCGCCGCATTTCCCTAAAGGGATTTTCTGCCATGAAACACCCATTCAACCAACAAACTTCTACATATAATAAGACAGTATATTTGCTTTTGTAATCGTCAAAACTCTAATACACAAGGTCTTTCCTAGTCATATCTGGACAAAAATCAATATTTCTGTGTTGCAAAACCACTTTTGTAAAGTAGGTCGAATTTGTCTTCTCAATTTTGAAATGGAACTTCGTTTCAGACATAGCGTCAAAAATTTTTATTAAACCAACTGGAAGTATTGCCAACTTGGCATCACTCTAGTTCCCAAATAAATATTATCTTAATATAATTAAAATAGTATCTTAGTTTTTAAGAAACCTTGTGTTTGAAAACTAAAGAAAATATTGCTCCAGACTTCAATAACAAACAAATCTGAAATTGTGCGTCAAACGTGGCGTTCTTACTATAACTAGTTTTATAAATATTCAGATCTTGGTGCAGCAGCTGTTCACTCTTGTGCGGAAATGCATGGATATAAAATTTATTGCACATATATAATATACAAAATTCTGCTACGATTATATATATTAAATTCAAACCATTCTGTTGTATAGTATTTGCGCTGTTATATGCAGACACTCATGGACACGACTACGATTATACGTGCTGCGCATTTATATAATTACGAACGCACCTAAAAAGGAAAATAAACATAGCACGCGATTTTCATTCATAAAAGTAAATGACTAAAAAATAAAGTCCTCCTGTACACCGTATGTCGTAACCGAATAATTAAAAATACTTTTTGCACAAGAAAAGCAAAGATTCGGACAAAGGACTTTTTTATAGTTTATACACAGTTAAGTTTAGATAAGTTTTTCTAAACAACTATATTTTTTGCAGAAAAAAATCAATGAGAGCATACTTATTGTATATCTGAAAGTTTTAAAGCCGAATATTTTCTGTTCTATCTTAAAGCGATAATGTAAATAGGTTTTCCGCTCAAGAAAAGAACAAAGAAATCGATGCTTATTTCTCTAAATTTAGTTTTCTGGTAAAACGTTACGACAGATCTTCCCAAACGTACCCATATAAAAATAGATAGCGAAGCGTTTTAGATAGTGCCTATAACTTAAGATTTAGAAAGGAACATCACTATTCACTCACTTTTTATTGAATGCCAAGGAAGTAATGGTGTAACTCTTGAAATAAATTTTGTTTTAAAAACATAGATGTTTCCGAATATTTGTAAATCCTGCATACAAGATATTAATATTTAAACAATGTTAAGATTTGCTTGTTCTAACAGTGTCTATTAAAACTGGTTATACATAATTTAACTAAATGAATAAAAATTAACATTTCGATATCGGTATTAAATATACATTGTCGCATTCCCTGGATTGTAGTTTCAAATGCATTAAAACTGTAAGAGTAAAGGTTCCTTCTTTAAGTATTCAGATTTCGCAACCACGGGCACCTGAGCGATTTTTCTCTTCTCTTTTTCCTCTGTTTCTCTTGTCTATTCCTTTCCACTTTTTCACCTTGATTGTGGTTTCGAAGGTGAGGGCAATTCTGCATAAGCCTTTATCATCCTGTTTATATCCACTTGGGGATAATCGTAAACCACCCATGTGTTGACAGTAAATGGCGACCCGTGTCCCTGAAAAGGGGATCCTGGCAATAGAGGGAAAGCAACACATTGTTTTGGTCCTTGCTTCAGGTAGACGGGCGGTACATATTGTTAAAGTATGCATCAATCGGCTGTTCAGCTGACCTGTTAGTGGCTTTAGGGAATCAAGTGAGCGGGGAAGTACTAGCCATCCCGTTAAGCATGGAGACTGACATAGGATTGTCTTGTGACCATATGGGCCCTGGATAACATTGTTGCACAAAGGTTCGTCCCCTTATTGGGCTCGATAGTGGGTGGTGCTCCCTTGTGGAGAGCGGCAAAATCTACAGAAAAATAACATTTACTCGCTTTTTCATAATTAAACGCATTGATAGTCATTCTGATCGTTATTTCAAGAGTTCTTCACCATTTCTTATTGCAAAAACATGTCAATCTGTTTTCGGAGATGGTTACTCACTTAAGAAACTGCAGTCTGGGGATTTGTTGGTGGAGCTCTCTTCTCCTAACCAGACAAAATTTCGCTCCAATTGCACTACAATAAGATCTTTTTCAATTTCCGTCCATGTACATAAATACAAGTCGTGGTGTAATATCAGAACCGGAACTTTTATTTTTTACAAAAGAACTATTAGAAATTTTAAAAGATGAAAATGTCACAGATGCACGCCGTATAACAATTCGTCTGAATGAGAAAGTGCTTCTTATAAAGCACATCACTCAGATTTTCGATACTCCTGCTTCCCCAACTAGACACATTTGGATAATCTCCTTCTCCAACTTCCTACTTCACACATAGATGGAGATTTCAATGCACACAGCCAAATCTGGGGCAATCATGATTCTAATCAACGTGGTCAAATGATCTAAACTTTAATTTTTGGCAACGGCTTATGCCTGCTCAATAATGTTGCCTGCACTTATTTTCACGAGCCAACCCGTACTTACCACGCAATCGATCTTTCAATTTGCTCCCTCACGTTCTATACTTTCTGGAACTTCAGGGTCTCAAATGCCTGCATGGCAGTCACCACACTGGGTGGACTTTCTAAGAACTATCCAAAAAGATACGTACATGAAAGAGCCGATTGGCCAACTTTTACTGCACTGGCAAACATTAGTAATAGCATTATACAGGATAATATTGACAAAGCACTTGATAATATAACTCAATGTATTATTAATGCTGCTGATGCTAGCATCCCTAAAACTTCATCCGCTCATAAACACAGAAATCCATGGTGGAATAACTACTGCCAAATGGCAAAGGAAAAACAACAAAAGGCTTCGGGTTTATATCGTAGATATCTAAAAAAATACTAGCTATATAGCATATGAAAAAGCTAAGCCTGAGGCTAGAAGAGTGCTACGCAAAAGCCAACGTGATTCCTGAATTAACCATGTCTTAATCATCAACTCTAACACGTCGAGCAAAGAACTCTGGAAAGGAGTGAGAGATTGTATCTGCCTATATTCTGAAAGTCAATTTCTATTTTAAAACATAACGGTCAAACCTTCATATCTCCTAAAAAAATATAGCGGGGACAATAGGGAGTACCCTTCCATGTATTTCAAAATCAGATGCTTACCGAGAACCCTTTTTAACATACAAAAGACGAAGTGAAATGAACAGGATCAATTTTAACTCTCATCACTCATGTGCATATGATTCCTTTTAATGTGTTGGAGCTGATAGGTTGTTTGCGGGACCAGTCACTTATCTGCCCCCAGGCCACATGCATCACGCACATTATGCTCAAACTCTTATCAACAGTGTCCTTTAACAATCCGATTTCTTTTTTTAACTGGATTTGGATAGAATAGACTTTTCCTCGCGCTTGGTGAAGAGCTATTGTCATTTCTTTTACTACACCAGGAAAAGATGCGGCGAATCCAAATAATTCCTAACAGATCGCACTTTCTAGCAGCCTTTGCAAACTGCTTGAAAAAATGGCGAATTGCAGCCTCGTGCATGTTTTAGAAACAATTGCCTTATCCCTTTTCAAAGTGGACTTCGACGTGGTAGGTCTACTATCGATAATGTCATGCATTGGAAAATCACATACGAACAGAACACAACCATTTGGTGTCGGTATTTTTTGACATGGCGAAAGTTTGACAGAACCTGGTGTTATGAGATTCTTCGTGAACTTTCTAACACGGACTTTCGTAGGAACCTTCCAATTTTTATCAAAACTTCTTCACAATTCGGCGTATCCAATTTCGATTTGGTGGGATTTTATCTAGTTTTCATCTACAAGAGGGTATAACTGATGGTAGTGTCCTGAGTGTCACCCCCCCCCCCTTTGCAATAAAAATAAATGAAATCCTAAATGAACCAATCCCTTCTGTGAAGGGGATTTTTATGTTGACGATTTCCGTGTTATTTGTATGGGACAGGATGTGAGTTTTATTGAGAAACAAATCCAAATTCCAACGACAAATATTTTAACTGGAAAAATAAAAATCTTTTATTTCTCATGAAAAAACTTCCTGTTTGCATTTCTGTAGACGTATAGGTCTACATCGAGATCTCGAAATCTAATTGGTTCATCTCAAATTCCTGTTCTGGACAATGTTTATCTAGGTCTATATTTGTAAAATTGACTTTAATACTACGTTTTACAACGACGGACAAAATGTGAAAAATCGCTCAATTTACTTAAGGTGTGTTCAAACACATTTTGGGGAGTAGACCGTCCATCTCTCCTTAAGATATACCGTGCTGTAATCCGTTCTAAAATTGGCTATGCCTGTCAGGTGTACGGTTCTAATTGTGTTCTTCAAAAACTTGACACTGTGCACCATAGCGCAATTCGTGTGTACTCTGGTGCATCTCCTCCAGTTTTAAGCTCGTATGTTGATTGTAATGAACCGTCACTATACCATACCCATGAAAAATATTTCTTCATACTGTATTACCACCTCATTTCCCATCATGGTCATCCACTTCATTCTTACATTTTTAAATACAATGACATCATTTATCATCATCGCCCATCTTTCATCCCATCTTTTGGTTTAAGAATAAACATTATTGACAATAGCCCTCTGAGTAATATCAAGGTGAGCCCATATGAACCATATGTTTTACCTCCTTGGAACCCTCCTAATATTACTTCCCTCAATCCTTTTAAAGGATACGATAAAAACAATTTGGTATCTTCTGTCTTTCAACATTTATTTGCAACACACCGTGCAAAATACGTTAATTATATTGATGTTTAGACAGAGGGCTCAAAGAGTAGGGACACTGTGTAGGATATGGGTTTTTTATGGATAACACAAGTTTGACTTATCGGCTTCATGCTTCAACTTCTGTCTTTCGGCAGAGCTGATTGCGGTAGAGAGACTTGTTCCATATATCTCATCGTAACATTTCCTTCATTTACACAGACTCAAATGCTCTCGTGACTCGGCTCTAGTGACGCAATTGAATCTTTTAAAAAGCATCCTTATGTCTCAGCCTTCCTGGATTTTTATAATAAATTGACAAGACGTGGTTATAATATTTTATTTTGCTGGGTACCTGGGCACATAGGTATTCCTGGAAATGAAATGACAGATGAGGCGGCAAAATTTGCTCTTAATCCGTTATGCCATAAAATCCCATTCTCAGACGTTAAACTACTTATCATTTTATTCAGAATAAATGGCAAGAAAGTTTGGGATTTGGAATACAACAATACACTACATCATATTAAACATAGTCATGAACTGGCTTCTAATCTACCCAAGGCCCCCAGGGGGATACCTTCTTTAGGTATTCACGGGCTTCGGAACCACCGGAAGCTGAGTGATCTTTCTCTTCCTTTTATTTCTCTTACCTTTGTTTCACTCTCATTGTGGTTTTCTCTTCGGAGGTGAGTCCGATATCATCCTGTCTGTATTGACTCGTGGAGAATTGTATGTCACCCACGTGTTTGACGTGCGTGGAGACACGTGTCCCTGGAAAGGGGGATCCAGGCAGTTGAGGGAAACCAACATACTGCTTTGGCCTCTGCTTCGTGTAGACGGGAGGTGCATATTGGTCCCATATGCATGAATCGGCTGGTCAGCTGACTTGTCACTGGCTGGGGATCAAGTGAGCGAGTACTTACTAGCCATCTCGTTAAGGGTGGAGACAGGCATAGGAGTGACTTGTGACCGTACTCCTGGTTAGCACTGGTGCATGAAGGTACATCCCCTTGTTTTGCTCGTTAGTGGGTGGTTCGGCCGGGCTCTGAATTATTTTTTTTCAATGTGAATGGGAATACACTTCCTTCAATTTTTCTCTCATGTGGAGAGCAACAAAGTGTACAGGCTTTATGCACTCGTTTTTCTTTTTATAATTAAACACACCGATAGTCTCTCAGATAGTTCTTTTAAAAACTTCACCATTTCTTATTTCAAAAACATTTCTCTTTTTGGTGATGGTCACTCGCTCAAAAAACTGCAGTCTGGGGATTTAGTGGTTGTGGTTTCTTGAGCCAGCCAGTCACAACTTCTGTCAAATTGCATTAGAACAGGTACTTTTTCTGTCTCTGTTACCGCACATCACTCTAATACACTACTGGCCATTAAAATTGCTACGCCAAGAAGGGCGACATGCTACAGACGTCAAATTTAAACACGAAGATTGCTGTGATATGCGAAAGATAAGCTGTTAATCGGTTTCAGGCAAAGCACACGCCGGTAGCGACACCTACAATGTGTTGAAATGAGGAAATGTTTCAGCCGGTTTCTCATACACAAACTGCACTTTAATGCTACTTCCTGGTGAAAGTTGTTGCGATGCCTCGTGTAAAAAGGAGAAATGCGTACCAGCACGTTTCTGACTCTGATAAAGATCGAATTGTAGCCTACCGGGATTACGGTTTATCGTATCTCAGTATTGCTGCTAGAGTTAATCGAGATCAAAGGACTGTTACAGAATATGGAATAGATGGTTTCAGGAGGGCAATACGGAAGGCCGTGTGGGATCTCAACGGCTCCCTATCACCAGAACCCGAGAAGACAGGCATGTTATCCGCATGGCCGTAATGGATCGTGCAGCTACGTTACGAACCCCAAGTCAAGAAATGGGCTCATTTGCAAGACAACAAGTGTCTGCACGAACAGTTCGACAAAGTTTACAGCAGCATGGACTCTCATCTCGGAGACCATGGCTGCGGCTTCCTTTGGCGCTGCATCATAGAGGGGAGCGCCTTCAATGGTGTGATCAACGATGAAACTCGGCGCACGAATGGCGAGACGTCACTTTTTCAGATTTCAGGTTCTGTTTACAGCATCATGATGCATCATCCGTGTTTCGCAGCATCGTTGTGAACGCACATTGGCAGCGTGCATTCGTCATCGTCATACTGGCCCGTCATCTGGCGTGATGATATGGAGTGTCATTGGATAGATGTCTCAGTCAGCTCTTGTTTGCATTGACGGCACTTTGAACAGTGCACGTTACATTTCTGGTGTGTTACGTGGCTCTACTCTTCATTCCAGCCCTGCGAAATCATATCAGCAGGATAATGCCCCTCCGTATAATGCCGGTATTGTACGGACCTTCCTTGATACAGGAAAAGTCCGGCTGTTGCCCTGGCCAGCACGTTCTTCAGTTTCCTCACCAATAGAAAATTCAAGTCGATGGCTGCCGAGCGACTGGCCCGACACGATACTCCAGTCACTACGGTTGATGAACTGTGTGGCATCGTGTCGAAGCTGCATAGACATCTGTACCTGTGCATGTCATCCAATCTCTGTTGGACTAAACGCTCAGGCGACCCACAGGGGGATACCTTCTTTAGGTATTCACGGGCTTCGCAACCCCGGGTTCCTGAGCGATCTTCCTTTTTCCTTTTCCTCTTATTTCTTATCTTTTCCTCCTCTGTTTCACTCTCGTTGTGGTTAACTCTCCGGAGGTGAGTTATAAGAGGTGGTTACGACGATTAGCATATCTATGTTCGATTTCGAGAAGGTACTCATCACGATGTCTAGCCTTTTTGTGCTGACCCAAACCAATTTTGGTAGGAAACGAACGATCGCAAAAGAGGCAGGTGAAGTGATCACGTACAGGGGTAATCCTGGAGGTGATGACAAGAGAAAGAATGGAAGTTATGATTTTGATTTTCTTTGAATAAGGCACTAAGGCCAGAAATTTCGCTCTGAAGGTCGGCGACCTGCCCAGCAAAATCGTCAGAATCGTCATCGAGATGGATGACATCAGTAGAAAGGTCCAAGTTGTCAAGATGGTCACTGTTTTGAGTTCCGAGCTCGGAGATGGAGTCCCGAGCAATGGCGACCATGTCCCGGTAGTATTTCTGATCTTTGTATCGCTTGATCCGGGATGGGTCTTCTTTGATACATTGAGCAACAAGAATATTGATCTTCCGTCTACCAAGAGGGAAGAAGTTCTCAATCAACATGACGAGTTTAATCACACACGACCCCTCCTCACCAGTCCAAGGAAAACTAGCAAATTAAATGGCAATTTTATATGAGCCGATATCATCCTGTATATCGACTCGTGGAGAATTGTAAACCACCCAGGTGTTTGCCGTGCGTGGTGACACGTGTCCCTGGAAATGGGGATCCTGGCAGTTGAGGGAAACCAACACACTGCTTTGGCCTCTGCTTCAGGTAGACGGGAGGTGCATATTGGTCCCGTATGCTTCAATCGGCTGGTCAGCTGACTTGTCACTGGCTGGGGATCAAGTGAGCGAGCATTTACTAGCCATCTTGTTAAGGGTGGAGACTGGCATAGGAATGTCTTGTGACCGTATGGGCCCTGGTTAGCACTGGTGCACGACTGTGCATCCCCTTGTTGTGCTCGGTAGTGGGTGGTGCAGCCGGGGTCTGAATTCTTATTTCTTTTCTAATATGGATGGAAATAATTCATACTTCCATTTCTCTCCCATGTGGAGAGCAACAAACTGCACAGAATTCCTCATAAACTCGTTTCTAGGTGTGTTCGTAATTATATAAATACGTAGCACCTATAGTCGTCGTTCAGTCCGTCCGTCTGTCCGTCCGTCTGTCCGCATGTAACAGAGCAAAAACTACCCAACCGAATAGTCTGAAATTTCAAATATGTGATTGTTGCAAAATTTTGTCGATCCATTTGAAATTTTAGGAAAATCGGATGTATAGTTTAATTACAGGGGCAGCCAAAAGTTTTTCTTTACATTACGGCCAATGGGAAAAATTATTGCAAGTGCATTTTAATGATATTACAGCCTTCCGAATGGTCTGAAATTTTAAAGATATAATTGTTGCAAAATTTTGTTGAGCTATTTCAAATTTTAGGAAAATCGGATGTATAGTTTAATTACAGGGACAGTCAAAAGTGTTCCGAAAAAATTATTGGAAGTGCATTTTAATGATGTATCAGACTATGCACGTTATGAAGTGCAAAAAATTATACATTCAGTACAATATGGGGTTCAAAAAATAATTTCAAAACTAGTTATAGTACGAACGCACCTCATTTGCCACGTTTGACGAGCAATTTCCAACTTGTTTTTGTCAGTAAACGTATTGATAGTCTCTCTGATAGCTCTTTCAAAAACACTTCACCATTTCTCATTGCAAAAACATTCCAGTCTGTGTTGGGGGATGGTCATTCTCTACAAAAATTACAATCTGGTGATTTGCTTGTTGAGGGTTCTTCAGCCAATCAATCACACCTTCTCTCAAATTGCTCTACAATAGGCTCTTTTTCAGTTTCTGTTCAAGTACATAAAACTCTAAATACAAGCCGTGGTGTAATATCTGAGCCAGATCTTTTATTCTCTACTAAAGACGAACTTTTACAAAATTTAAAAGACCAAGATATAGATGTACGTCGTATAACTATCCGTCGGAATGGGCAGGTGCTTCCTACGAAGCACATCATTCTGACTTTTAATAGTCCTAATTTACCATCAAGAATTAAAGCTGCTTACTTGAACTGTCCTGTCCGTCCTTACATTCCTAATCCTCTCTTTTGCATTAAATGCCAGAGTTATGGTCACACCACAACTACCTGTCGAGGTTCCGTTACCTGTGCACGCTGCGCAGAAGTTGGCCACGACGGTAATTCATGTCAAAACTCTGAACCCTGCATAAACTGCAAGGGTGATCATACAGCATATTCCCGTTCCTGTCCAAACTGGATACGTGAGAAGGAAATCCTTGCTGTTAAAGTAACTCAAAATCTCTCCTACCCTGAAACCCGCAAAATTGTTGAATCCAAGACTCCGTCAGTCGGAGTCTACAGAAGCAACAACAAAATTCTGTTAGACACATAAGCGCCCAGACCGACACCTCCTTTCCTCCGAGTAACTCAGCTAAAACGCATTCAACAACCACTTCAAATAAAGAAACCTGTGATGTTTGTTGTGGTAGTAAATGCTATGCGACCCCATAATTAGAAAGCTGGTAACCCTCCTCAGAACCTGTTACAATAGTATACCAAATCAATCGGCCTCCAAAATTCCCAAGTCAATCCAAAAAGTCACATGAACTCCAGACTAAGGCTGTTACATCTGCAAAAACATCACATTGACCTGATACTAGTAAAACTTGTAAACCAAGCAAAAAATCTTGTATACAGAAAGAGAAAAAGACAATTCGGGGTTCTTCAGTTTTTCACTGTGATGAACAATAACAAAAGCCTAAACCCATCAGTTAGTAATTTAAAGGATCGGAAGCAACTGAAAAACTTGGATGAAGAAATGGAATCGGAATCAAATGCTGATGAAGAAAATGTAGTTTTTTGAGGAATTTGTACCTAATTAATTTTATGTTTATTTATTTCTGTGATTTTAAATTACTTTTTAGATAATATTTGTACGTGATCTTAGACTTTGTTTATATTTTAACGGTTATTGCTTTTTAACTTCAGTTTTTAATCAGAATACTTTGGTCTTTTAACTATCAACCTTTGACTCTTTTAAATGGTTTTAAATATACATATTAGCGTTCGCATTTATTGTTTTTCTCATCTTTTTGTTAGTCTTTTGCTCAAATTTGGGCAATTTATAATTTTTACAATTTTACTTTGTCTTGGCGCAGCATGTCCCTAAAGGGACTTTGCGCCATAAAATCCCAACCAATGCACTGGCGTACAAGCGCTGTTATTACTGCCAGAGGTGGTTGTTCTGGGTACTAATTTCTCAGGATCTACGCGTCCAATTTCTTAAATTTAATCACTTGTCATTTCTGGTATAATATATTTGTCTAATAAATGTCATTTCGTTATCTGCATTTCTTCCTGGTGTAGCAATTTTAATGTCCAGTAGTGTACTCCCGTGGTGTATTATGTGAACCAGATCTTTTATTTTCCACAAAAGGACTTATAATTTAAGAGATGAAAATATCATTTAAGCCATATTACTATCAGTCGAAATGGGCAAATATTCCTACTAAACACATTATTCTAACTCTCAATAACCATATCTTACGTACTAGAATTAAGGCTATCTAAACTGTCCAGTCAGGCCTTATATCCATAATCCTCTCCGTTGTTTTAAATGCCAGCGTTATGGCCATGCCAATACTTCTTGTCGTGGTACTATTACCTGTGCACGTTGCGCAGAAGTCGACCATGACGGTAAAACTTGCGAAAAACCAGAACGCTGCGCAAATTATAAAGTTGATCATACATCACTCTCGTTCTTGTCCCAATATGATCCGTGAAAAGGAAATTCTTGCTGTTAAGATTACTCAAACTTTCGTACCCTTGAAACCTGTTAACTATTTGAATCCAGTACCCCGTCTGTTGGGGTATCTCACTCTAGTATACTTAAAGAACAATCAAAACCTGTAAGTTACACAAGCATCATGACTGACACCTCCTTTCCACCAAGTAACTCGGCTAAAACATAATCAACCACCAATTCTAATAGACAAACCGGTTATGTTTGTTGTGGTAGTAAATGCTATGTAATCCCAAAACGAGGACGATGGAAACCCTCCTCAAAACCTTTTAAAATAGTATACCAAATCAGTCTCAAAAATCTGTCAATCCAAGAACTCATCCAATTATCAGATAAAGCGAAATTTTACTCCATCTCCATGTAATTTGCAGAAATCTAATATTTCCGAAACTTCAAAACCAAATCAAAAATCTTGCGTAGAGAAAGAGAGAAAGACAGTTCGTGGTTCTTCACAATGGAAAACTGTCAAGAAAAAAAGGAAATCATCTTAGTCCATTTTCTAATATGACATCCGAAACAGCTGTAAAACTATGCGGATGAAGCAATGGAATAGGAATCATGACTCAAGTGCTCATGAAAATAAGTTTTCGAACTATTTGTACGTAATTAATTTTACATTGTTTTTTAGTTCTTTGATTTTTAAACTTGTTTTTATGTAGTTTGTTCATCTTAAACTTTCTGTATTTTTACGATATTACTTTATAACTTCAGTTTTTAATTATAATACTTTTGCCTTTTTAACTATGAACTTTGACTCTTTTAAATGGTTTTAACTATACATATTGTTTTCATTTAATTCTTGTTTCTCTTACCTTTTTGCCAGTCTTTTTACTCAAATTTTTGGGTTATATGCTTTTTATTTTAACGTTGTCTTGTGGCAGCATGTCCCTAAAGGGACATTGCGCCATAAAACTCCAATCAACCAATCTATCCAAGGAAATCCGATGTTCTTCTGACTCGTCTGAGAATTGGACATTCAAGAATCACTCATAAACATCTTTTACTTCGGGAGGATGCACACATGTGTCCACATTGTCATTTTGATTGCCTGACCATTTGTCATATACATTTTATGGCCAAAGGCGGCCGGTCATTTGCGATTTTAGACGTTTTGTTAAATATCTAGAAAAATACATGAGGAATTAACCTGAAACTCCAGGAGTGTAAACAGTATAGTACCGGTAATATATTTTCGCGAATTTTTTTTTTCCCGAAACCCCATAGGGGACCGTTAACAAATTGAAAAAGGAGTATCTTTTCGATGACCCTGTAAAAACTAATGTAGCAAAAGCGTTCAAACTGTAGAAAATAATTAAGAGACTTATTGTAATAAACTGTGTTCATTTGTATGAGGATAGTATGTATACTCGTAGAGAAATTAAGGTTTCTATAAAAAGTCCCAAATTTCCGGAAGTTTTTTTGCTTATAATTTACCGAGTTCTTAATATAAAATGTTCTTTTCAGAAACTATAACAAAAAACATTGTACACAATATTCTGCAAGCGGAATTAAAAAAAACAAATGGATGAAAAAATAAGCAGGTTTACTAAATTTTTCAGTGCGGATGCGCGAATGCAATAAATACAATTTGCATAATTTATTAGCTGAATGTATAGAGCAACTTTTTTGAAAGTCTCAAAAATATAGCTTGACAATTCTGAAAATTATCGTCGATATAAGCTCGAAATCCACAGTTCCCAAAATAAAGCAAAAATATGAGGGGCTGTATCCAAATATAGTATCTATTCATAAAAAAATTAACTAATGCTGTCACCGCGCTGTAAATGATTTTTTTTTTTTTTTACAATGGGTCTTTCTTCGCTAATATTACGAAAAGTACTGCGTATAAAAAAAATATGAAAATTGGTGGTATTATAGAGGAATGTTTGATAAACACACTGAAGCACACAGTTTTTAAATCGAAGAGTTATTTCAAGAGCTATTTAATGCCAAGCTTTGTAAGATCGTTCCACTAAAAAAGTTTTATACGAGCAAAAACTATACACAGGAATTGAATAATTTTTTCAATGCGTTTAATAAGAATATAAATTAAAATCTCGCTGTGTGCAGACTGCATTTATTTTCTTTACTCTTTTTCAGGGTTTATTTCAATTTTAAATTCTAATTTTCAGGATTTCGAGAGATTCTTTACATATTTTAGAAAAGGTTATTTTAAATTGTTGCCAGTTGTAAAAACTACGCAAAGAATAACATTTAAAAAGTGAATTTTATAAAGGTGAATATTATAGAGTTAGAAAAGTTTGGTGAAAATTACGTCAGATTGAAAATGTTACATTTAAAATCATATAGCGTTATTAAAAAATACCGGGACTCTAGCTAATATAAAATGAAGTAAATCTATAATTTTCAGATGTTTAACTAATCTTATTTAATCAAATACGAAAACAGCCATTAACAGCAGCTGGTTTCTCCTTAAAATCCCTCAGTAAAAGAGAAGTAAATGGAAACTCGTTTACAGGCAGATCGCCACTGGTTTTTTAATTATAATTCAGTCTTCCATAATCTTTTTAAAACCGATTAACGGATTCAAGTAACGTTTTCAAATTAACGGATTTTTAGAGTCTGAATGGGTGTTGACTAGCTTAGCTCGTACAGGATTGAGCCCCCTACTATGTTTTAAAGAAATTGAGTGGCGAGTAGATGGCAAATTTGTAATTTCTTTCTCAGTATTATTATTTAATGCACTCAAATAGTACACGCAATAATTAACATGTTGAAAAGGTATATATTTAGTGATAGTTTACAAATCTCTTAGAAATATAAATGACCTAAAACACACATGTACAATCTTTACATGTAAAAGAAAATGTAATTGAAATTTTACAATTGAAATTGATATACCAGTATCAACTGTTCGCTGTTGACGCTGTTAGTATGGCGTTAGCCTACCTTTCGCTATAATCACAGCCTCGAACCTTCTAGGTAGACGTTCTACAAGTTTGCGGTAAGTAAACTCCAGAATTGATCTCCATTCCTCCTGCAACACGGCAGAGACGTCGGTTTTGGTGACGGGGCGTTGTGGTCATGCCCTCAGCCGGCGTTCCAACTCATCCCAGAGATGCTCAATCGTATTTATATCAGAATTTGGGCTGGGCAATCGAGCTCTTGGACCTTCATGTCCCCAAACCATTGTTTTATATTGTGCGCTGTATGTACACTGGCGTCATCATGCTGAAATACATACGGTCCGCTGCCGAATATTTGTTATAGCGTAGGAAGAGCTTAATTGTCTAGAATGTCTATATAGCGTTCGGCATTCAGTGTTGCAGGCAATAAAACCAATGCACTGAGTCCAAACCATGTAAAACAAGACCATACCATGATTCCGCCCACTCCAAATTAACAGTGGGAACGCTGCACTGCGGCAAATAGCACTCTCCTGGTATTCGCGAGGTCCAGACACGTCCATCGGAATACCAGAATGCGAAGCGTGATTAATCACTCAACATTATGTGCTTCCAGTGTCAAGTTGCGCCGAGTTTTACACCACCGTAATCGTAGACGCGCGTTAATGGTCGTGATTCTGGGCTTATGAACTGAAGCTCGTCCATGAAATCTCATGACATGCAGCTCTTCAGGAATTGTCCTGTTGCTGCTCTCTCTTCCTGATGCCTCTCGGTACTGCGCGGCTATGCTAGCCAACGCCGTTTGCCGGTTGAACTTTACAACACGGCTGAGACATCACCGGTCCCTCTCCCTTAATTTTCGTCGCACCCCTCGTCTTGATTGCGCTTTCATGATTTTTTTTCTCCACTTAACCACAACATCACTAACTGTGGGATCTGGGAGTTGGAGGAAATTTGTCGATTCGAATGTTCGAAACGGTGGGCTTGTATTATCATATACCCCCTTTCGCCTTCGCTCATCTCGTGCCGTCCACTCATTTTATTCCTATAGGTTGTATAAACGTCTCAAAAGCAGTGACCATCCTTTTATCCATATACGAACGTCGTTGATGACGTTAGGAAAATGCTACTTTTATTTCGAAGGGTGTCCGTTGTTTATTGCCAATATACCGTTGCAACGACCAAAAGAACTGTCAATTATATCCCGCCTCATAAGTTGCGAAAGCAGCTATTGTACTTGAACCGCAGAATTCTGAAGATTTACTAGTATTACCGTATCGAGAACATCTTTCGATATGCGGGGGGGAAAAAGAAGACGCTATGTTCTCAGTATCTGGGAACCAGCGGACATGTTATTAATCGTCGACACTAAGTGCTTTACACAGGAACTAAATTATGATGTTACAACGTACACAATATTGCATGTACAATATATTGGGATACAGCCCTAATCTTTGTACTTCCTTTTGGGAAATATTATTATTAGCGAAGTTTTTTCAACAGGAAACAGTTTAAAATAAGAACCATTTCAACTACTTAGTTGTATACACTAGTCGACAATAAGTTGTGTAAGTCTTTACAGTGTGGATGTAATGAATAAAATTCAGTGTAAAAGTATTGGAAAGAAGGTTGATCTCTGAACTAAAGGACTGGTTTCTCGATACAAACAGATGTATTTTCATACATGATTCGGCGCCATTTCATAAAGCGCGGAAAATGACGGAATTCTTGACTAAGGGAAAAGTAAATATTTTGCCATGCTAGGATGATTCTCCGAAAATAACCCGATTAAAAACACCTGGGAGCTTCTAAAACGACAAGCAGTGAAACTTCAGAGAAGTCTTGTTTAACACGTTACGTGGAGCGTCATTCACTGATGGCTGACGGTTAAAATATGATACACAACTAAATATATATTGTTTTAAGAAATTACTGAAAATTTTATTTAATATTTACTTGCCTTTTATTTATAAAGGTTAGTTGGGGTAACTGGACCATAGGCTATTTTATAAAAAAACTGTTGGTGTTTTTTAAGTTTTAGCTTTTGTGAACAATCCCCTTAATCTCTACTTCCTAAAACAACGTGTATCAACTCAATCATAACTCTTAGTTTGCTGTGAAAATTTCGTTTCTTTTTTTAAAAACGTCTATATGGTTGAACTTCCTCGGCTGATTATTAAAATACTGTAAGTACTTTTATTAAGCAATCATTTATTTAAAGATTAGACATATAACTACATTAATATTATTAGGTATCTAAACATATTTACTTCATGTTTCAAATGTAAACACTGTGTCCCAGTTACACCATAAATTTTTCAAGAATGGGGTAACTGGAACATGTATCTGGGGTAACTGGGTCATGCTGGATCCAGTTACCCCAATAGTTATAATATTTTTGTTTCTCTTACTACGGGAAGTAAATTTCTCCATTGATTTTTGCTCACAATAAAGAAAATGATAGAATACCTTATTAAAATAACATAATGAAATTTTAAAAAAAGCATATTGAGAGGTATCAAACCCAATCTTAACCCCTTGAGAGGCGGTGATGCCGCTATGGCATCAGTTAATTTTAATTCCTAATTGCCGCATTGGCATCTTAATTTTATAATGAAAATTTCACCTTCATTAAGTACGCGAAAATATACTTTTACATGTTTTGAGATATTCTCTTGTAAATACTGGTGTCATTAAATTATTTCAACATTTTACGAATACACGTACCTTTCCCCTGAAAGCGAGATAGCCGGACCTTGAAATTGTACTATAGATAGGGGTCGCGTTCTGTAGGGAAACTTTTATCGTTCCTACCACTATTTTGAAAATAACATCTTCATCGCACCTTTCTGTAAGGGTTCTGGTAGGAACAATAAAATTTTCCTTGTATAATGCGACCCCTGGATAAAGAAATGTACTTACGTAGCCGTTTGTTCATAGATTTACCTTGCTATTTCCTTAAAATACCCATGTGACTGTTATACTTCTTATCTATACTAAAGTACATAAGTACTTAAGGTTTATGTTTTTGGTATAAATAAATCTAATATTTTCACTTTTAGTGCTTTTTGTAGACACATTGACAGCAAAGGTTTCCCTTACAAATCTGTTTATTGACATATAATTTACATGATCTGCCTGGTTTAAATTTTTTTAAGTTGCTTGTACTTTTTCAAACAGGACCTGATATCCCATATGAAAAAATATAAACGCGTGTGGAACATAGACCCCCCCCCCCTGGTCCAGTTACCTCATTTTTGGGGCAACTGGACCCATGAGGAAAGAAAGATGAAATATGCCTATTTTTATATTTTTAAATATTAAAATGTCATTTTGAGCATTTCTGTCTGATAGAGAGAACCTAACTGAACACATTTACAGAAGTTCAGACTTTAATTCAAATGAACATTAGTTTTTTGAAGCTAAATTGTCAGAAGCTCCAGAGTCAAATTGTAAAATCATGTACCAGTTGTCCCAACTAACCTTACAGGATTATACTTTCTTAAAAATGACTTAAAACATTGTAAATGTTTCAGCTTCAGTGTCAGTCACCGTGGCACTCAACGTGTTAAGGTGATGATGGAATGACAGAAAATCGAAAATTGTATACAGAGTATTCCAAAAAGAGTACAGACCGTTATTGACATTAACCCTTAAATGCCGGGTGTTGCTTTTCGGCAACATACCCAATTTAGGGTCTAAAATACCATTATAATAATATTGAAGCTATGCCTAATATTTCCAATAAAATGCATTCTGAAAATATTAAAACGGTTTTCAACATGTAGATGGCAACACTTGTGCTGTTTAAGAATATAGATTTACTTTTTTCAATTGTTACTTGTTCTTTTTGTTTTGTTTCTGAGCTTGCGAAATACCCTATTTTGTTCTGCAGTGAGCAAGTAAAAATTATTCCTTATTATAGTTCCTAAAATTCTTGTGTTTAATATTATAGAATTTTATCAAGGAAAATTATATTTTTAAATAAACACTAGTATTGCGATTAGTAACAAACTTTTTTTAGCTGTAAACCATACTTAAAATAAAATGATTTTTTAAAGTATTTTTCCCATGATTTCTTTAAATAATGAAAGCCGAAAAACATTATTACAATGATTTTTGATAAATCAAGCATTTAGGGGTTAAAGCATGTTCGACGAAATATTGAGAATATTGCCTTGAAACACTTGCGCTAAGTACTTTAATAAATTTTCATTTTAGGAACGAAAGTTTACTTTTATTTTAAAACCATACGCATTCTATCCAAATATACCTAAAAATAGCTAAACAATCAATCAGTAAAAGAAAATACATAGCTTTAAGTTCATAACAATGTAAAGTTTAGGCGTGTAAGTAATAATTTGGCTAACCACTACATTAATTGTGGAGGATGCAACCATGTGTCTTCAATGTCATTTTAATATTCTGACTATTCACCATCTTTTATCTGACTGCCCAGAACTATTTCACTTACATAGAATGTATTTTAATTCTTCACCTACTTTGACATCTCATTGGGGGAAACACCTCATGGGGCACTCTTTACTTTTTTAAAACACGCAGGTTTTATTTTGAAATAAAATTGTTTTATAACTTTCATTGGTTCAACTACTAGGGTTTTCTTTGACACTTTTATGAAATCTGGATAGAAACCCCATCCTGCCTGCACTTTTTAACAATTTTACCTTATTTTCCTACTCGTGTGACTACATCTGGATGAGGTACCCATCCAGAATGCGTTTCTATTTCCATTTTAATGCATTTAACTTTTTAGTGTCATGTTTTTAATTCACCTTTTCTGTGTTTTAGTACTTTTTTGGCGCAACATGTCCCTTAAGGGGTTTTGTGCCAGAAAATCCAATAGACCCAACGAATCATCTAATGTAATTTTTTAAATTGACATTTTTTTAAATTAAGAAACAGGTCTCCATATCTCATTAGTACAAATTGCGAATGTTTAACACCATTTGTTCCTTGTTAATGAATTTTTAAAGTTTTAAGGAATTATGTGTCGCAGGTTATTGGGAAGATCTATTTCACTTCTAAATGCATAATTCATGTGCGCATTAGTTTCCTCTATATATTTTTTAGATATTACTGCATGAGAGTTCTCGTCAATCTATAGTTTAACTGTTGTAGATCTCGTGAAGGGGTTTATGACTAACAAACAGTCATATATCCAGATATATTTTTTAATTTATTACGGACCCGCTCGACAATTTGACAATTCCCCAGTTTTTGTATACCATGTCTTTTGAAATCGAGAATATGGATTTTTTAATGAACTAACTTTTTGAGCATGGAAATTGCAAAAACCTATTGCAGTGCAAAGGCATATAAGTGTTGTACACAAAAATATAATTGCACGTATTTGTCTTATTAAGGATAGACAAACAAATGTAACATTAAAAATGCTCTGGTTAATTCTGCGTTGAAATAGCTAATTTTCTAAAAATTGTCTTAAAAAACAAAACTTTCTAATAAAAATTTCCTTAAATTTATCGGAATATAACTTTAGACGAGTGTATTTAAATAAACATGCATATAATCAACAAGATAAATCAATGCCAGTGTCTTTCTTGAACATATGGAAATTCTAAGTTTTAAACTATATATTTTTCTTCTATCCTAACACGGTAATGTAAATCAGTTATTCGCTCGAAAAAAGAAAGCTAAAGTTATACTTACTCCCTTAAATGTGTGTTTCTGGTCAACTGTCGGAAAGGTATATCATCCCATTCATTCCCATAAAGAAAGCAGGCAGTGGAGAGATTTAGATGGTACACGTTATAACTCAAGCTTTAGAAAAGAACGTCGCTATTCACATAATTTTATTGTATGCGAAGTAAATATATATCTCAGAAATGAAGTTTCATACCAAATAATGTTTTGTAAATTTTTCATGTCCTGCATATAAAAAAGATTAAAAAAATTTTAAATAATAGTTTTTAATACAAATTTAATGAATATGGATTGTCATCAACAATAAACTTCAGTGATAATTTTGAACAAAATCTGTTCGTTAGATACGCAATTTCAATCAAAAACTATATAACAAATTTCGTTCAGGATCTTGCCCCTAATTATTTACAGTTAACGAATTCTTAAACATTGGTTGATAATGAACTTTCTTAACCCATTAATTACCGGAACTGTGAGATACTGGTCTTAAAATTTTTGCGTTTGCCACCTCAAATATTAAGATACAGAAAGATCGAACATTTAAAAAAATAAGTAATTAATCAAGGCAATTTTGTAAATTCAAAAATAGTGGTATTTTGATAATTTAAATTTATTTTTAATGTTGCAAAAACACAACACTAGCAGGTAATGGGTTAAAGGCAAGTTTTAAAAAACCTGTTAGATACTTAATTACACTGAAAATTATTTTCGATGTTGAGGTACATTTCATGAATATGGCATTTTCAATCCCCACGGATTTGTTTGGTAAAAATGTGTGACGGAGTTAAATCAAAATTGGTTTACAAAATTTAATCCTGACGAACAATAAAGAAGTTAAATTAACACATTAATTTTAAATAGTGGTATCTTGATAGTTAATTTATATTTATTTTTAACGTTGCGAAAGCGCAACACTAGCAGGTAATGGGATAAGGGCAAGTTTAGAACAAGCTGTTAGTTAGGTATTTAATTTTAATCACACTGAAAATTATTTTCCATGTTGAGGTACGACATTGCATGAATATGGCATTTTCAATCCCAACGAATTTGTTTGATGAAAATATGTTTGACTGAGTTAAATCAAAATAAGATTACAAAATTTAACCCAGATGAACAATAAAGAAGTTAAATTAACACATACAAAAATTTAGACAAAAAAAAAAAACAACGTTAAAGTTTTGCTCTTTTTCGGGACACGTAATTTAACAATTAACCTATCGATGCTAATAAGAAGGATGCAACTCTGCTACACCTAACTAAAGAGAAAAAGTAATCATGTTGTCAGTTCAAAGATATAACAACGATTTCCGTATGAAAACTGCATTGTCGTATTATAATGGATTATTTTACGAACTTGTAAGGGGCTAGTCTTTTTTTCCGAAATGTTTAATTGACACACCTGAATTTTCGAAACCTTTTCTACTCAAAATAATGGAATGCTATTTGACAGCATTTTCTTGACATAAAATTTAGTTTTAATCTTTGTATGACAATTCTGCATAAAATCTTGATTGAATTAATTCCTATAAAAAATCATACTGATTTTCAAGAGATGAAAAACTGTTTTAAACTTTAAATAATTAGGATTTTCCTTCCATTATTCCTTCATCCAGTATGTTTACATTTATCACCAAAACAGAAAAATTTATTTTTAAATGAACGCCATCTTTTTTGCAGTATAAACCACTCTTTAATGTCCATAGTTTGTTCTGCTGTATTCAAATGGAACTCTTTCTTTTTTTGTCTTCTAATTTGTAATTAATCCAAATTAGATATACTGGGAATTGGAGAGTACCTTTACGTCCCAATGCAATATGAAGCACGAGCAGCACTTGTTGCTTCATAATTCATTAAAAAAAATTCGTTGAGGGGGGGGAGTTAGTCCTACCTGTTTACCTCTTGTAAACTAACGAATTAGATGTACCCAAACATTGGTCAATTACAAAGTTATCTAAACATAAATTAGTAAAATTTTTTCTATCGTTAGTTTAATATGAATTTAAAATATTATTCATTACAAAAGGGAAGTATTTTGCTAAGCCTGTATTGAAATGTTATATTTTTCATTTCATCCTAAGATGATTAGAAATATTAAATGTAAATACATAATTGAATCATACCAGCATTGATGAATCCTTTATCTTCCCTAGCGAGGTTTTGTTGTTTCAGTTCCATCAAAATCGTTGCAGAGCTGCCAAGTCTCCAGATTTTTAAATACACGTATTTTAATACAGAAAGTATGCTTTTGATTGGAACATTTGGACGATTTAAAAGAACATTTTATCTTAAATAATGGTGGTGTGGAAAAAGCTGGAGATTAGGCAACTCTATCGTTTTCTTCTTTAAAATCCCTTTGAGCTCTGCCGGGTGAATTTTCAACCACATAAAATCAATTTTTCCAATAAAAACACACGATTTCAAAACCAAAAACTGCATTTTGCAGGTTTTACCTGTGTTCTACATATCTAGATGGCAGCACTACTCTCTGCCAATATCTAGTTGCTTTTTAATACGTTCTTAACACTCCAATTTTCAAGGTTTAGAAATTTTGTATTTTTCAAGCATTTATAAAGAAATATTTTTCAGAGGAACTTTTTTTTTTCTCTTGGATACTTCAAACATTTAATTACTGCATGCAAATTACTAAACTGGAAATTTAAGTACTTACATGGGATAGAAATAAGTGATGGTAGAATTTTCTACCACCAGAGCTCTAAGGACTAGAAAAAGGCGATTTGTCACTAGGTGGCAGCACTACCAATTACACACTAGACAGTGTTTCAGAACCAAAAAATGTATGCTTATAATTTAATTCCAAATAATCTAAACTTGTGTTTAAATCAGCAGATTGACGAGTTTATTATATTTTTAAATATTTTTTAACAAAAATGAAATAGTTTTAACATGTGTTTCATTATAAATTTTACTTATTTTTGATTTTTATTTTTATATTATGATTTTAAAATTTTGTATATTCTTATTTAATGAATTTTTAAAATATTTTAATAGTCTTAGAATTTGTATAAATAATGTAACTGTTTAAAATATGTTGAAAGTTTAGTAATTTAAAAATCTTTGCAGTGTCATTTCTTGTATTTGCCTGTTGAAATGAATGCCCTAGAGTGCAAAAACGTCCCACGTCTCCCAGCCTAAAGGGGGCATTTACATTTTTTTAATTGCAAAGTTCGATTTAAGATAGCCCCCTAATCACATTTTAAGTGTTTTTCTAGCATAACTTTTAAATTTTAATAACCCGGAGCTCAAAGAGTTAAGAATTTTTCCAATCCATGTGTTAAGGGAATTTTAAACTATTGTTTTCTATTACTTCCATGTATTATCAGAGTATAACGTGTTACATGTATCTAGTGAGCTTTAAAATATATTTACGAAAATTTCTGCAAAATTAAAATACCTTCAAAAACATTGAAGTAGGCAAAATTGATACAGAGGAAACTACCAATTAAAAAAGTTAACGACCATCGCCTCATACTTTTCACTGAGCAAAATAGAAGAAACAAGACTTTAAAGTAACACCGATTGTCTTAAGCGTGCCGGCATTGGGTCGGAATATAGGCATACAAAGTAACTGTTTTGTAACAATGTTACTTTAATGTAAGTCATGTTTCAAATGTAGATATTTGAAGTTTTAATGCATGGTAGGGTAATTCAAGACGACGCACTTAACATTTAAGACTCTGTAAAATAAATACAACAAATCTTAAGAAAAGTTTTATTCAACAGTAAAGTATTTTGGCAATTATTTTGGTCAGGTAACCTTTGAAGCGTCCAAAATTTGGTTTTTTTAAAATAGCTTATAATTAAATATGATTCTTTGGGAACATTTAAAATCAAACCCCATACAAAAATTCACATTGGAAGAGAAGTTATGTCTAAAGCACTTTGAGCTTATGCTATATGATCAACGGGTTTCTCAATCTTTAAAGCCAATTTTCTCAAAACAGCGATTTTGATCATTGCGCGCACGATTTCTGAAAAACGGTTTCCTAGAATTTCACGATATTTTTGGTGGATTTATTAAACGTACAGAAGCACGAAATGACCTATTATGTTTCTCAAGTAAGAAGTTTAGAATTTACGGATACTTTTGTATAAAAAAAATCTCGATATTTCGAATTACTCTAAAACTTTTTTCTCGAGTTCTACAAGTTTTATTTTTTTTCATTGTAGGTCATTTTGAAAACACTTTATATCTGTACTCGTTAAAAAAAATCTTGGCTTGTTTCAGCCATTGAAATGGGAAAAATTATGTGCGCAATGCATGCAAGAAAAATTCTTTCGTAAAAATTGTATTATCTTTAAAAATAAATTACAAAAATAATGTGTATACCTTTTCTAAAAAACATTGATAAAATAAATCGTTTCTAACATGTATTTTCCATTTTATAATTAAAAGTTAATTAAAGAATGACTGCAATTCTTAGAGGTCACTTTTCCATGTACTTTATTGGTTCAAAGGTTACCTGACCCCTTAAATATAGTAATATAAAATAATAAAATAATTAGTTTAGTCAAAAGAAATGAGATTTGCGTACTCCTGTGCCAGTAAATCCTTTATTTACAGCAAAACAGCACCGAAAACTGGCTATATGAAACAATTAGGATAATAAAACTTTGTAAAAAATCCCCATAAAATAAAAACAATCCATAGGACGCGCTTCGAGCTAAAAATATTAACATCTCGTCATCAGCTACAGTAAGCACGTGTCCGTAAGGGTACAAGGTGAAAAATGAACTGAAAGGTAGAGATTAGAGCTTGAAAAGAATGCGACAGATGGCGCTAGCTGAAACGAGAACATGCAGGAGACGAAAGTGTTGTCAAAATGATAGAAAAGAAATTGATAGATAAAAATTGAAATAAAAGAAATAAACAAATAAAATATAAGAAGTAAATTTAAAAAATAATTAAATCATTTATTTTTTGGGACAAGACGCTCAAAAATTTGTTTAACGTCTTGAGTGTAGGCTCTATTCTGCCACAGATGACATCGAGAATATATGTATGTTAATGTCAATTTTGATACTTTTTAAATGTTTTCTTGGAAGATTGTTCTTTTAATACGTTTTGGAATGGCAAGATGCTCGAAATTTTCCTTTGCTTTTTGTTAGGCTGCATTTGTGCAGGTCTAATGCACATTATACTGCATTTAGCTGAAGTCTAAAATTGCGGATCGGAAAATATACCCGAAGTAAAATTATGTGTCTAGTACATTTAGTGTGTAAAAGCACATATCAATGAACGTTTTCAGAAATAAATGACATAAATTATTTTATTTGGATTATGAACTTGTAAATGGTTCTTGAAGTGATCTTTCCTATGAAACCTCGAATAATTTGTACATTGGAAACGATGCTTTCTTTCGTAATTGAGTGCAATTTTTACTGGAATATAGAAGGATAAATGCCTTATGACATCTTAACTGTACATATGCAAATGTTTTGTGCAATCATGTGATAAAAATGATTTTATTGGAATTATGGTCTTGCAAGTGATTCTTCAAGTGATCTTTCCTATGAAACCGTGGAAAACAACTTTGGAAACGATGCTTTATTTCGTAAGTGTATAATTGGAATACAGAAGAAAAAATGCCTTAGGACATCTTAACTGTACATATGCAAATGTTTTGTACAATCATGTGATAAAAATGATTTTATTGGAATTATGGTCTTGCAAGTGATTCTTCAAGTGATCTTTCCTATGAAACCGTGGAAAACAACTTTGGAAACGATGCTTTATTTCGTAACAGTGTATAATTGGAATACAGAAGAAAAAATGCCTTAGGACATCTTAACTGTACATATGCAAATGTTTTGTACAATCATGTGATAAAAATGATTTTATTGGAATTATGGTCTTGCAAGTGATTCTTCAAGTGATCTTTCCTATGAAACCGTGGAAAACAACTTTGGAAACGATGCTTTATTTCGTAACAGTGTATAATTGGAATACAGAAGAAAAAATGCCTTAGGACATCTTAAATGTACATATGCAAATGTTTTGTACAATCATGTGATAAAAATGATTTTATTGGAATTATGGTCTTGCAAGTGATTCTTCAAGTGATCTTTCCTATGAAACCGTGGAAAACAACTTTGGAAACGATGCTTTATTTCGTAACAGTGTATAATTGGAATACAGAAGAAAAAATGCCTTAGGACATCTTAACTGTACATATGCAAATGTTTTGTACAATCATGTGATAAAAATGATTTTATTGGAATTATGGTCTTGCAAGTGATTCTTCAAGTGATCTTTCCTATGAAACCGTGGAAAACAACTTTGGAAACGATGCTTTATTTCGTAACAGTGTATAATTGGAATACAGAAGAAAAAATGCCTTAGGACATCTTAACTGTACATATGCAAATGTTTTGTACAATCATGTGATAAAAATGATTTTATTGGAATTATGGTCTTGCAAGTGATTCTTCAAGTGATCTTTCCTATGAAACCGTGGAAAACAACTTTGGAAACGATGCTTTATTTCGTAACAGTGTATAATTGGAATACAGAAGAAAAAATGCCTTAGGACATCTTAACTGTACATATGCAAATGTTTTGTACAATCATGTGATAAAAATGATTTTATTGGAATTATGGTCTTGCAAGTGATTCTTCAAGTGATCTTTCCTATGAAACCGTGGAAAACAACTTTGGAAACGATGCTTTATTTCGTAACAGTGTATAATTGGAATACAGAAGAAAAAATGCCTTAGGACATCTTAAATGTACATATGCAAATGTTTTGTACAATCATGTGATAAAAATGATTTTATTGGAATTATGGTCTTGCAAGTGATTCTTCAAGTGATCTTTCCTATGAAACCGTGGAAAACAACTTTGGAAACGATGCTTTATTTCGTAAGTGTATAATTGGAATACAGAAGAAAAAATGCCTTAGGACATCTTAACTGTACATATGCAAATGTTTTGTACAATCATGTGATAAAAATGATTTTATTGGAATTATGGTCTTGCAAGTGATTCTTCAAGTGATCTTTCCTATGAAACCGTGGAAAAGAAATTGTACATTGGAAACGATGCTTTCTTTTGTAACTGAGTGTATGTCTAACTGGAATATAGAAGAAAAAATGCCTTAGGACATCTTAACTGTACATATGCAAATGTTTTTGTACAATCATCTGATAAAAATATTTGTATAAAAACATCTGAGTATTTAACTACTGCAGAAGAAAGTGCACAACTGAATATTTTAACTACATACAGATACTTAAATTTAATTATACAAAATAAAAAGTAATTTTTAATAAGGACAAAAATCCCATAGTTGCCAACTTTTTATGCTTTTTGACTAAAGAATAATCTTATATGTTCCACGAAATTTCACGTTATCACAATTTAAATCCAAGGTTGGGAGAGCATAATTCTAAACTTCACGATTCATGTAAAATCATATTAAAATAATAAAACATATTTCACAACAGAAAATAGCGCTGGTGTTTAGTATAAAATAGCACAAGATGATTAAAAAACTTGAAAATTCTATATTTACACCTTTAAATATATACAGTATATACAACGAAAACATATGAATAATATTTGTTATTCCTCACTAGGAATTCCAGATAATTTCTTTTATATGTTCAAGAATATTTATTTCTCCCTTTTCGGAAGAACAAGAAATACACAGCCAGCATGCTACTTTCGAGATTCACATTTAAACTGAACTATAAACAAGAGAAATGCTTTTAAAACAATTAATACTTCAGAAACTATTTCTTCTAATAGAAGACCACGATAAAAAATCTATACGCAGCTTATTTATCTGCTGCGTTCAAGATTCACATTCACAAAACCAACTAAAAAAGGAACAAGAAAGAAAAAATGTTTTTTAATATCAATTCTCTAGTCAGACCACGTGACCTGGAATGGCTGGCGCCTAATCAGTCTGGCTGAGAAAAAAGGTTTTCGAAATTTCACATTGACTAGCACTAAAATTTAGTAGATATTTTTGTCTTCATTAATCATTAGATTTCGAAGATTAAATAAGGCAATTTACTATAAAATTTTAGTGGTAGGAAGAAAGCGTAAATGTTCGCAGCTATGAAAACACCCTCCGGTGGCACCAAACTTTAGGTTAATGGGGGCAGTATGCGCGCGGAAATCTCTTCGTTACCATCCAGAACAAAAACAGCTTGAAGAACAGATCCTGAACAACGGGCGTTTATTGAAAAATAACGATAACAAAATAAACCCATATTGGTTTTAAAAAATTAAATGCATAAGCAGCGTTTGGCAACACCGCCAACGGTAGTAAAACACAGTGAAGGATGTAATGAATATCCCTAAAACAAGACTAAACTACGCTGACTTACTCTAACATAAAATATAATTATCCGTCATACCAACTAGAATATTACTGCTAACAAACAAAAATACAAAAACTAAACTTTGGCAAAAATAATATAAAATAGGCTAAAAAAAGTCAAACTTGCGAACTAAGAAAATAAGCATCGAATTATTGGAAGTTACCGCAAGTATACAAAATTTGAAAACAAACAATATAGTACATCCCCTACAATAGAAAAGTTAGTGTAAAAGCGATTAAAATTTATATTTGAGTGAAAATTACTCATTTAGAATATTATAGTTCTATTTTCATGCACTATAGTTCGGAAGAGATAATGTCCTATATGTTCCACTTCAGTCGCTTGCGAATTAAATCTAAAGAGGTGCTTTTTCAGTAGGCGTTGACCGTAGACATAAGGAGTCACGTTACCTATCTGTCCACAAACACATTTATCGTTCTGTTTCTTCCCTATTTTATAGTAAAATTTGGAAAACTTATGTGGCCTGGAATATAATACTGGATCAGATCGTCTAGTACAGCCGTATTCAACCTTTTTTTTTCTCCGGTCCACAAACATACGTTTGCGACGTTAAGCAGTCCGCAACACACTTAAAACAGAGGAAAAAATACTAAATATAGTAAAGTAAGTAGTATAGCAAAGTTAAAATTAACAGCGGGGTTTAACTTTTGTTGCAGGAGAAAAGCTTAAAAAAAACTTAACACCACTATATCCGAACAAATTAGCTTCGTGATATATTTCTGTTGCAAATATTGTAGAAATAGTTCCTAAAGTTTATGTAAATAGTTGTGTGCTTTTTTTTAAGCCAATTGTTTACGCGGAAATGTTTGACCACACAAAGTAGTTTTAGCCCTATAATAAATGGAAAACGTAATAATATAACAATGCAGAATTTTCATGATTTTCTCTAATAAAGCAGGATTTTCATCAATGCAAAAACTTTTTTTCTTAATTTTAGAAATATACAGTGCAAATTAATTTGGAATGATGTTTGATTAGTGTTGAAGATAAAGGAATGTGTACACCACTATAGCACAAATATAACTACATGTAAAAAGAACTTTTGTCTATAAAAAAATGGCAATTAAGATGTTTTAACATAATTTTAAATGAATTAAGGATAACAAAACAGATTTTGTCTTCCCGTCAGAATATATAAAAGCACTAGTGAAGATCTTAACCCGGGAGAACTCGCTGCATGAGATTTTCTCTCGCCGTCGTACTTATTTTAACACTTATTTAAACCCTTTATCATTTTAATTAGAATTTAAAAATATTATTTCAATTATTTTACCTATTTGTGAGTAAAAGTACTCAGCCAAGCAAAAAAAATTATATTAAGCGCGAATGTAAAGTAAAAGAAAAGCAATTGGGCACCGTGAGAGTAATTCTCACTAACGAGTCCTCCCGGGTTAAATACTCTTTATTCACATCATTAAATTTGATTGTCTCGAGACGTGCGTAAAAGCTCGCCGGGCCACATGCGGCTCTCGGACCGCAGGTTGAGTATGACTGGTCTAGTACATGAAGAGTTTGTATAGACTTTTAATACCTTAATTCTCGCTCCGAAATATTCACGGGCTGTTTCTTTCGTTTAGATTGTTTGATTACCACCAGATTTATAAAATAGTGTAATTGGCTTTATTATGGTATCATTTTACCTGCCATTAAATAAGGTGGATATTTATTTTTTCAAAAAAGGTGTCAATAAGCAATTTGAATTTTTAAACCATATTTTGATGCGCCAGTTAAGGGGTTAATTACCAATGACTCCCCCCATAGAAGGGTCTCTCCACTCAATATTCCACTTCTGAATTATCTTCCTCTTAAAATAGAGAATCTATACTGATATTGTGAAATAATCATTAGTAATATAGTAAGTGTCGTTTTTCCCAAATGCCGATACGCTGATTTCCAGATAACAGCACGCATCTTAATTCAGTCAATGTATAATACTCTGTCCTTGCGAATGCCCAACGATATACACTGAAGAGCCAAAACATTATGACCACCTACCTAATAACGCATTGTCTCAGTTTCGGCCCGCAAAAAAGCTACACCCACCTTTGAATGAATGTCCCAAGTCCTTGGTACATGGCCGAAGACAGATTGTACGAGATGTTCTAGTAGCTGTCATGAAAATCTGGGATATTACACCATGGTTGTTTTTTAGATCTGAACTGCCGTTCCATGACACTCAAAATCTCCTCTATCGTATTAAGATCCCTTGAATTAGGATTCCTGCACATCGTGCAAATTTTAATACCTATACCGATATTTATACACATGGTTCTACGAGTGGGAATATTGTTGGCTGCGGGGTTTTTATTGTTAACTCTAGTTTTAGTTATCGGCTTCACACATAAACTTCTGTCTTTACGGCTGAGTTCATTGCGATAGAGAGAGCCATGTTGCACATATCTCTTCATCATATATACCGAATGAAATAGGTCTAGTAACGCCTTAAAATCTTTTAAAAAGAATCCTTATATCTCAGCCACCCTGGATTTTTTTAATAAATTGACTAGACGGGGTTATAATATTTTATTTTGTTGGGTACCAGGGCACATGGGTATTCCTGGAAATGAAAAAGCAGATGAGGCGGCAAAACTTGCTCCTAATCCGTTATGCAATAAAATTCCATTCTCAGACGTTAAACTAATTATATAAAACTTTATTCATAATAAATGGCAAGAAAGTTGGAAATTAGAATACAATAATAAACTGCACCATATCAAACCTATAATAATGACCTGGCCTCCGGGATATCCAAGGAAAACGGATGTTTGCTGACTCGTCTGAGAATTGGACATTCTAGGATCGTCATAAACCTCTTACTTCGGACGGATGCACCCATGTGTCCACATTGTCATTTTGATTACCTGACCATTCATCATGTTTTAACTGACTGTCTGGGTCTCCGGCACTTAAAATAAATTCTATGTAACTCATCATCACCCATCTTGACAAACCTCATTGGGGAAACACCTTCTGGGGCACTATTTACTTTTTTAAAACATGTCGGATTTTATTTTGAAATACAATTTTTATTGCTTTCATGGGTTTAAACGACCCAGTTTTATCTTACTTTTGTGACATCTGGATGGGAACCCTATCCAGACTGCACTTGCTTTGAATTACCTTAACATTTTTTTTACGCTACTTTTATTAGATTTAAAATTTTCTACTCTTCTACATGTCTCTGACTATATCTGCATGGGATACCCCATCCAGATTGCTTTTCTCATTGCTTTCGTTATTTTACTCACATTGTGTTTTTAGTATGTTTTAGCGCAGCATGTCCCTTTAGGAATTTTGTGCCATAAAACCTTATACAACCAACCAACCTGTGTCATGGAGCTTTGTCTTGCTCGAAGACTCAATTTCCAGTTGGGAAGGGAGATAAAATTGTAAGGGTACAACAGTTCCGCACTGATGTTCCGATAGTCTGCGGCCTTAATGATCTGTTCTACCACAAAACACAGGTCCCAAAGATGCCCATGAGAACGTTTCCCAAAGCTTGATATCGCCACCACCGGCCTGCTGAATAAGGGGAAGCAACAGTTAGCCTGGAAGAAGGCGTACTTTCACACGGCCATCTAAGGGTGGAAGCATGAATCGGGATTTATCTGGCCACGCAGTTATCTTCCAACGATCAATGGTCCAGTCACGATGTTCTTGGGCCTAGTGTAGGAGTAGATGGCGATGATGCTTGGTCAGCAGAGGCAAATGAGTGGGGCGTTTGCTGCATAGCCTTATATCCAACCGTGTCAGCTGAACTGTGTGTTCTGAAATATTTCTACTTGGACCTGCATTATATAGGGCTGTCACCGATTTTATATTACCAATGAGGGTGGGAGACTCCGACGTCCTTTTTCTTCGACAACGCGTCGACGTCCAATGCCATCGCGTCTGCTAATGGTTTCATAGTCATCCATGAACTTTCCATATGTACTAACAACGATAAGCCGGGAATAACCCACGAGTCGAACAGTTTCGGAGATATTCGTACTGAGCAATCTGGCCATTGAATTCTCCCCTCTATCACAGTCTCTTAGATCAGCAACCTTTCACATCACAGGCAACATCACAGGTAAGAACAAAAAGGATTCCTCATACTCCCTAACCTTAAATAACTTTCCCACCTGATTACGTGCTTTCCACCTAAACCAAGCGAGTTCACAACAAAATGTGGTGATGGTCATAATGTTTCGGCTCTTCGGTGTGTAAACTACATTTTAATGTCATTTCTAGGAAAATATCTCAGCATTTCTAGAACTGAAAACAGATTGTTTTATAAAACTTCAGCAAAATACTGAACTGGATTTACAATTTACTGCATGGTAAATGAAAAGTACTGCTTGAAATATTGAATTCTTATCTCAGAAAACAGTCCAGTTCGTTTAGTGGAACTCCTTGCCTTTTTAACTTCGAGAACTCATGTCTAGAAACCAGATCTCGGGGGCATCGGGGAGACCTGGGGAATGGCGCCACCCGGGATTATGCCGCCACCCCGCCTAATTTAAAAACTAACGTCAGTTTAAGGGGGCTCAGGACTCTTAAAATTGGAAAAAATGAGGGAAAAAAAACCATTTTCAACATTTAATATCTTAAAATGTATTTGATTTTAAGACACAATTTTAACTGGAATAAAATATATAAGTATGTTCTTTCATTTCATGTATTTAAAAAATTACAAGATGCAGAATTAACGTTTACAGGGGGCTCCAAACTGTTAGACATTTGACGAGCAAAAAATCGACATAACAGCTTACGCGCACGTTTACAAAATAAGTGTTGCAATTATAATGAAAATTTTGGTACCTACTTATACTTAAGACTATAATACTTACCCTGAACCTAAAAAAATGGTATTTAATGCTTTTTTATATCTAATACAAAGTTGTATTTAGCTAAAGCAAAATAAAAAAAAATATACCTAAAAAAGTATTGTTTTGAACAATAAAAAGGAAATTTTAGGTTCAGTTTATACAGACTAACATGAAACATAGGTTTTGAAAATTTCATGAAAAAATATTCATAACTTTTTGAGATATCGTGCGCGTTATCCCAAAAACGTCATTTGGAGAAAAATGGCTTCAAAGTTTCCGAAACGACGCTTCAGGTATTGAACGTGTATAAATGTAAAATCCATAACTTCAGTTCTAATAGGAATTTCAAGGAAACAATTATATCAAAATGTTCAGAAAATATAGGAGTTTAACATCTAAAAAAAATGAAGTTCGAAAATTTTAAAGCTTTGAGTCCTCAGACCCCTTAATGTAGAAAATGCGACTGCACTATATTGGCGAACAATAGAAATAGTGCTTTGAGTGAAAGTGATTTTGCTGAACATCGTTCGTTTGTTCTAGTGAAAAATTTAGTTTTCATCAAGTTGCTTCTTATTTTGGAGCTTCAAATGAGTAGAGGTAAACATCTTTTATTGTAACATTTGGTACTTAACTTAATATTACCCGTAATCTACATGCATTCACCGACATTTTGATGCAATTTGTTGAACAAGTTCGGTTCTTCTTTCGGGTTTGCTCGGGGATTTCCGCCTTATTGTCCTCTCGGAGTTATGACGCCACCACCATTCGGGGTGTGGGGCCTCGGATGAGAGCGGTAGCGTGACGTAAACTCCTCAGAGGCGTGATGACGAAGGTTTTAGTTAAGATGAAAAATTAAAGGTTTTATTCTCGTAAAACAACAAGAAATCTTGGCTAAATACAATGTCTACACTAACACAACAAATACTTAGGAAATTAATTTGATGAAATAAAGTCTTGTAAGGTAGGAATATCTAAAACTGTCCTTGACCGGATAACAAATCAGTCCAGATTAGTTATATTCAAGAGTCTCTGGGAAACACTATGGTCCCTTCTAAGTAATCAAATGTCCGTTAAAGGTGCGGACTAACGTTCGCCCGTGCGTTCAGCTTTTACGCTAATGCTCCCAGCTGTGGCTCAGCTGATCGGCTATCGTTGCCGTTGAGAGAAACAAGTCTTCCCCTCTCCTCGGGGCAACCTCCGAAAAATAATCCCGTGAAAAGCCTGGAGAGCTTTCCTTCAGGTTGAAGAACCTCTTTTCACGTTAACTTCTGTTAAACTCTTCTAAAAGTCAACTAATCCCCTTGATCTCCTCGGAGTTCTCGTATATATCCTTCATTTCTCTCTCGGAAAACAATGCTAGTTTTCCAACATCCGCTGTTATTGGTTCGCCCGTCAAGACCCTTTTGACAGCCAACCTTCTAGTGGCTGGTCGGGGGGCCCTTCCCCCTTTTTGCACACGGAACACTCCTGTCAAAGTATGCGATGTCAAAAAGCACTTAGCGGCATATTTCGGTGTTACAAAGTGGGAACAAGTGGTCATCTTTTTATGTACTATGTTCCAAAGTGTCATCTTCATAAGATCGATCGCACTGAAGTTATTTACTTTTAAGTTATCGGCAAACTCTGAGACTTGGACGAATTTTCTAGTGTCACTCCCGAATACATGGAGTTCCATAGGCCGTGATTCTGTAGCATTTGTGAGGGTTTTTATGTGTGGAAACTGTGAAAAGGCTAAGTTTCCACAGGGGTAATGCCGCCAGCGTCAATTGTGGTATTGCATCCACCATGGCCAAGGTAGCAAAAAGGAAAAGCCACTCTACAATACCTACGGGAAGATCGATGAAGAAAGAGTTAGAAAAATCAGCGCTAAAGTAGAAAGGAAAAAATTAATGCACAACTAAAAACATCAAAACTTTTAGGCGTGAATCCATAACAGACTAAAAAAGTATAAAGTAATGCCGAAAAAAGAGTGTAGCTGAACAGAGGAAAACTTAAACAATTTCGTAATCTTCTGATGATGCTAACGACGATCAAAATATTTGCGATGACAAAGAATATAATGTTTGATATTCGCTCAAAAGACGTTGAGTGGTGTATTATTTGATGGGAATGTGGTTTAAATGAACTTTAGATGAAAATTGCGTGAGAAATGGGATCATTAGAATGTGGTGGAGCTGAATCAGCAGATATTTATATTTGACTTTTGCAATTAAAGTTAGTGTCAGCTTAAAATATTAATAAATCTAGCTTAAGGAACATTGTAATTATTCATTATTCTGCTAAATTACATTGCTTTCTAAATATTTTTAGTAGGTAATTTCTTTCCTAGTATCCATTTGATATGTTCTAGGTCATTATAGAGTGGCATCATTACCCCGATACAGTGGTGCAATTACCCTAGTATCCTGGGTAATCCTCCACTGTGCAGAGGTTGAAATTTTTTTATACGTGCTTATGTTAGTTATAATTCCGGTTAAATTTATACAGATTCTGAAGATCGTGATTGAGCTTTAGAATTTTTACTGTTTAAAAATGAACAGTTTTTAGAGGTAAAAAGAATTCAATTCCCTTAAGGTAGCCGCATTTCCACGGTCTACTCTACGTATGTTTTTCTGTAACCGCAATTCTGAATGAGCCGATACTATACTGTCGACTCGCGGAGAATTGTAAACCACCCACGTGTCTGCCGTGCGTGACTACCCGTGTCCTTGGAAAGGGGGATCCTGGCAGTTGAGGGAAACCAACACACTGCTTTGGCCTCTGCTTCAGGTAGACGAGTGATGCATATTTGTACCATATGCATCAATCATCTGGTCAGCTGACTTATGTCACTGGCTAGGGATGAAGTGATTGTTCAATTACTAGTGATCTCGTTAAGGGTGGAGACTGGCATAGGAGTGTTTTGTGACCATATGGACCCTTGTTAGCACTGGTGCACGAATGTGCATCCACTTAATGGGCTCGGTAGTGGGTGGTGCGGCTGGGGTCTGAACTTTTATTTTTTCAGATATGGATGTGTAAATACATCAGTTCCTTTTCTTTCTCTCCCATGTGGAGAGAGAGAAATTGTGCAGGATTCTTCATTCACTCGTTTTTTTGTAATTAAACGCACCAACAGTCTCTCGGATAGTTCTTTAAAAAAACTTCATTTCTTATTGCAAAAACATTTATTTTAATTCATCATTACCAATATTGACAAACCTCATTGGGGAAACACCTCATGGGGCACGATTTACTTTTTTAAAGCTTGCAGGATTTTATTTTAAAATTAATTTGTATTGCTTTCATTGATTTAAAGACCCAGAATTATCTTTTACTCTTTAATGACATCTGGATGGGGTTCCCATCCAGACTGCATTTTTTTATTACTTTTACTTTCCTAGTATTGTTTTTTAGGATTTAAATATTTTTACTCATATACACTTGACTGCATCTCAATGGGATACCTCATCTAGATTGCTTTTTACATTGCTCTTTTTTAATTTTACGTACATTGTATTTCTAGTGTTTATTTTGGCGCAGCATGTCCCTAAAGGGACTTTGCGCCATAAAACCATAATCAACCAAGGAACCGATCTATAACCGCAAGGTTTCATATTTTCCCGTATAATGCACTAAAGCGACCCTCGCGGCATCCCTTCATTTTCATATTTATTGTGCTCTCTCGCAGGCTGCTGAAATGCAATTTTGCCGCATCTGGCGGATTCTTTATTTAGAAAAATTGAATTCATAACAGAAAATTTTGAATAGCAACTTTCATTTTATTTATGGAATATCTATCATCTTGTAAAACAAAAATAACTGTTAACTTTCTGGTGAGAAGTCAGAATGCCTAAATCAAATCAGCCAGATGCGGCAACATTGTTGAAATGTTCCATCTAAATATAATTGCTGCAATAATAAAAATGGCATATTTTACAGAGTCCTTTATCGGAATAGAATCAAATTAAACATAGGAAGACTATTTTCAAGAACATATCTGACAAAAGGGTACATCTTAGTTTCGTTCACAGTGCGCAGGCGTCCACCACAGACTTCGTTAATATGGTAAATAGAGGCATTCATGTTCAATGTTAATCTCTAATACACATATCGTGACCAGTCTTCTGGGAAAAATCAATCAGCCGTACAAAAAATTTACATACTTATATCTTTTTTATGGCTTTAAGATCATCTGAAACTATTGTCCAAGGCAATGACACAAGCAATGCGGACAGCCGTGGAACAGCAGGAGCCACCCAATACCACCTAAGAAAGAAAATCCAATTTGTTGTATAAAGATTTTGATTTAAATTAGTAGGCAAAAGGTTTATAATTTCGATCAATGTAACGTGGCTAACCCGGAATCATAATAACCGGTAATAATATCAAATGCATCTTCTGTGTCTAAGCAAGTTAAAGCACGGTACTTTAAAACAAGAAAAATATAATAAAAAAACCTATCGAAGCCTATCCAATTTGCTCTATCAAAGAATGTGATAAGCCAGTACGAAGCATAATATATTCTATATGGCAAGTTTTTCAAGCATGGATTTCGTAATTTCTAGCTTACCCTCTAGCCAGAACCATGCGAAAGGGGGAGGGATCGAGGGGTGCGGTCGCCCCAAGCACGGAAATAGAGGAGGCGCGAAATTTTGACTATCGGCCTTGGTTTTATTTTGCCCGTATATCATTTTCCGGGGTTTTTTTCCTTCGTCAATTATTTTGGAAAAATGATGTATATAAATACATATTGGGATTTTTTTTTTTCTAATGAAAGTGGGTACTTATTTTGTTTCGAAATTACTGTATCGTCTCCTACCCCACACCCTAAAAGATATTTCGGATTAAGGATTACTTCCTTTTTAAAACTTGTTTTTTGTCTTTCTAAGCCTCTTTTTTTAACTTCCCTGAATCTGGATTTTCTTTCACTACTTATGAGGAAAACTCTCTCAAAATAGCATAGGATTGCAAACTGTAATATTGTGCTGTTATATACTGTTTTCCCTCACTCATTTCCTGTATTCCCTTTGCCAAAATATTGTACAGAGGGACGCCTGCCCGAATCCCCGTAGATAAATTAATGGCCAACAACTCGGACTACAGTTTGGACATTCACAATTGTAGAACTTAGTGCTATATACGGTTTAATAATTTCTTGCAAATATAAGGCAAGTACAAGATCGAATCCTCGAAATAATTAAATTCGCCATTTTTTTTCCATCTTCTGCGCACTCTCGAAATTTCATTGGTGTTGATGCTTCCGGTGTATGCCCGAAAATAACATTTTTAAAAACTGTACAAAATTTGTTTTTTCTATTCTGCAAGATGGTGTATACTTATGTCCCATTTAACTTTCTTACATTTAAGAGTTCAATTTTATAACACCGTCACAAAATGAAAGAAGGGATGGGGGCAGCAAATTAAAATTTTGCCCCGGGCGAAGTTTTATCTTTGAACGGCCCTGCCTCTAGCTTACCTTTCTGCTCTTCTATCTGTATTCCCGGTATCTTACCTATTTCTTTCCCTATTTGAATACCTTCGTCCCTATATTTTTGTGATATGATTCTCATATCTTCAACAAGAAAATTCCCGCAAGCGCTCAGACCGACACCAAGCCATTAAAAATGTTAGGTCAAATAAGAAAAATACCCTTTCTGAGCTAAGACCTACTCATAATACGATGGTACATGTGGGACTGTATACTTTCTACTAGTGTGCTGGCTTATTGTATAGTGAGTATTAAATCACTAATGCTGGCTTGTAATTCAACTCTTTGTAGCGACTTGATGTTTGGACTATCCATTTCTCTGTTATTTCCAAGAAAACAACACCAATATGTCAGCTTACGACGTTCATTCACAGTGCTTGTACCCCCGTTAAAAGCATGTTTTTTGACTTCCAAGTACCAGTGTACTTGGGAATTGTCATGGCACGCACTTTGATAATTCTAATATCATCCTGATGATAGATAACATGGAAATTAGATAAGCCCTGGCTAACTTCAGATTTTCATTTCTTTTCCTAAAGAAAACCATGTTTCCAGGTTGCCTGTGAATTAACTATCATTGCATCTCTGTTAGTCAATAAAATTTGTCTTGTGATTAGGCCATTTATATTAATTCTTTCAATAACGTTTGTAATCTCTAATTAAAGTTTGAAAATCCCATCAGAATTTGAAAAACTGATGACTACTTATTGCATCTAAACAGGTTTAAGCAGAATATTTTCAAAAATATTTTTTTTAAATAATTAAAGCATGTAGCATAAAGTTATTTTGCTTTATTAAAACTGATTATATTTCTCTTCAGAAATATTTAAATATAGAACCAAGTGGGTCAAGCCTCCCATATGTGGGGAGCATTGACCCAAAATTTCCTCATGATTAAAATCCATTTTACAAATTTCTTATATTACACTGATGTAGCAATTTTATTTTAATAACTGATTGTATAACGAATAAAATTATAAATCTTTATTCTAAGTTCAATATTTAAAAAATAAAAAATCATTTTTGTAAAAAGTGGGTCAACCCTCCCTAGTCTCCCCTATACCCCCGCCCTTCAAGGGGTTAAATCTGATATCATTAATGTAAATATTGTGAAAATGAAATAGTTATGTGTGTTTTCTTTTAAAGACAGAAGGTTAAAAAAGAGAAATATTAAATTTTCTCATATCCCAATACCTTCTTTAAACTTGCATTTTTAGAGAATCTTTACAACGCTTTGCTTTTGAGTTTTGGAAAAGTCTCTCCATTTTGCAGAATATAACTATAAAAATATTCTATGCACTCGTTAATTTATCCGCGTAATCATCGGTCAGTTTATGCTTAACCTTTTATCTACTCACGGTACTAATAAGTACCATTAAAATAACTTGTTATAAGATTCATTTAATACATCGATTAGTTTTAATACATTTTAGAATGAATTATAGATACATTCCTTTAACTTGTTCCAAAAGCCTTATTGGTTACACAAAAACAAATATTTTTAAAAGGATTTCTTTTGCCTTTGCATCTTTTGTCCATTGTTGGCGTTGAAGGAGGGAGGGGGATTTTTCAATGCGGAAATATTTCTATTGTAAGAACATTATATTTGTACATTTCCCAATTCTACAAAATACTAAGAAAATATTTAAAATAAAAGATTTGAGTGAGGTTATAAATATTGCACAAAATCCCTATAAATTTAATGAATTCTTCTAAATCCTAAAATCCTTCTAAAATTTATTAAATGATTATATAAATCTTCTAATGTAGTTTAAACAATTCTCGAAAAATTCTTTAGTAGAGAATTTTCATTAATTCATAATTCAGTACATAAAGGGTTAAACTAATCGCTAAGTGTTTTAATGCAATCCCTGAATTTGGATTAGTCTTTCTTATACTGTCCGTTGTATATTTCTAATTCAGCCTTTCTCATTCAATTCGCTTAATATTGTCCTTATTTTTAGTCTTATATCTACATGTAGTGATATTATTCTTCAGTTCTAACTTCTGGGTGTCCTGTCAGAAGAAAACCTAGTTCAATGTATTCTTTCCCCACAAAATATCTACAAAGCAAGAATATCGGAAAGGATAATAACTCAACCGGTAAAGCGGAACAACTCTATTTACTGTTGTTACGGAATGCGATATCTGAAGAAGTAGATAGCTTGCGAATAGATTCTTTTACTAGAACACGCAGAAATCGAAATATACCACATAGTAAATAATTTGTTTATATAAATATGCTCTAAATGTACATGTCTTTAATGATTTTACAACATGTAATAAAAATACAGAATATTGAATCTGTGTATCGCAATCTGTCTACAAATACATGTTTGACCCAGTCTTCTAAAGAGATAGAAATCAGTATCACGGAATATCTAGTAAAATGTAATTGTAATAAGCTATCTTTCAGTACATAAAACATTCGTACTACCTCCATTTGTTCACATACCCACATAGATGTAATCGGATGCCTGCGACATAAGAAAATGTTAGAAACAGATTATATAAAGATAGATTGATTCATACTTCGGTTTTTTACATATGAAATGATTTAGGCAATAATAGCAAACTACAAGGTTTTAATGTAGAAATCACGAGTCCCTTCAAATAAATTAAAGAAAATTTAAACTTAAATTACTTTGACGACCACTACCACATAAAGACTTCATTGTAAGTTAAGATACATCTTATATTTAATTTAAAACGTACTTAAACAATTTCAAATTTTACAACAAATGAATCAATCACCGTAACGAACTAATCTCTTCCATACAGTTACTACTACTAACTACTATAGATATCAATCAAAAATTATCAATTATGATTTCAAATATGTAAAATATTTTGAGGCCAATATCTGTCATCATATATATAAATTTAATATGCTACAAAAATTACGATATAGGGTAGATGAGTTAAAGACACGAACGGGGCAAAAAAAAGCACTGGAGAATTTAATATGAACGGAAAGTTTCTCTTACTTTAAACATCACACGGCATGTAGGTTTCAATCGTACTAGCTGCGTGTTGAACTTGGGCCGAAAATAGCGCTCCATGCACAGAAAATGATGTAAGTTTCTATTTTTCATTTTGGATGTCCACTATATGTGTAACACAATGTGTGCACGATATGTGTAAAGTGGTCGCAAAAAGTTTGCAGTGGTGTGAACAGCCCACACAACTACATATGACTTTTGTCTTACTTAAATGCTGTATTCAAACTCTGAGCGCTATTAGCCTACCATGTCGGGCATTACCGCTCAATCGATGCTTATTTAAATAAAACGATAAAAAAAATTCTAAAGCTTTTATGCAGATTAGTTGATTGCAAACTGTTGTTTGTTTTGGAGTTCATTAATAAAATATTGATTTTTTTTGTCTAAATTTGACTAGCTATTCATGACTTTCCTTAATTGAGCGCAATTTCTCTACTTTCCCTATATAATAAATTCAGTTACATAACATATTTTATTTTGTTTCTTTCTCACCATTTTCCTGCTTAGCAAAATTTTTTCTCCTTTTAAACAATGTCGTGTATAAGCAGCAATATTAAAATCTTTCCTTTAAAATATACTATCCAGAGTTGCCAAGTCTCCGTCTTTTTTTAGACCAGTATTACATTAGAGAAAATTATGTTCTTTTAAATCCGCAGAATGTTCCAATTAAATAAAACAACTATCAGAATCCTTTCCATAAGAGTTACTATAAGAATCTCTGTAGATCATACAACAGAATTTTGTAAACGAAGCTTTACAAAGCCTGTAACATATCAAAGATCACGTGCTTCAAACCTGAAGAAAGCACATAGATTAAAACAACTCGTTATTTTTTTCTTTAATAATTTGCCATTGATTATTTTATAATCTTAAATAATAATAGAAATAAATCCATTCAATAAAAAAACAAAAATAATTTATCTTGCTTAAAATTTACAAAATATTCTTAATTATGGCTAAAACTGTTTGGAGCTGTTGTAATAACGGAGAAAACTGAACTTCAACCATTGCGTTTGTTTTGGTTGTAACGCAGTTTTACGTCAAACTTAAATGCTGTAATAAAAGAATAACAAAAGTATTGTTACTCTTGTTACAGAGACATTTGTTAGTCTTGTGTGAACACCACAGATCCTATTCCATGTATAACATTAAAAATATTTAGCGTAAAATCTCTTATACTTCCAAATCGGAGAGTTATTAGTTTTGGGTAAAACTTTTAAGTAAGTTTTTATAAATTAAAAACTTTAATGTTATTTGTTACTCCTGTGACGTTTATCAACTATTAAATAAAATCAAAATTGCATTTAATACCTTAGCTAAAAACTTTTAACTTTGTACATCTAACGGATATGATAATAGCTTATTATTTTCAATGCATAATAATTTCGTTTAATGAACGGAAGCAAAAAAAAAAAATAGAACTCATTTAAGTTGACTTTAATGCTCAACTGTAAATGAATTTTAATGCTGTCAGTTTTCAGCCTATTTTCGGTATAAACTTATTATGAAATTAAAACTTGCAAATTAATATACACATACTCTTAAGCTTTAAAATGATATATCACACTTGGATTTCCGATTAATGAAAATTCTATTGCCGTGGACGTTCCCATATAGTAAAGAACAATGCAAAAATGTTTAACCCTCCGTCTACCAGACGGGTCCATCGGACCCGACAGGTACATACAAAATATTCATTCAAACAAGAAATTTCTTTAAAATAAACTAAGTATATAAACCAGACAAAAATAAGGTAAATAAATAAGTTAAATAGTTTTAAATAAAAATTCTGGTATAGAACGTTTTATTAAAACTTGAATAAAATTCCCGGTAGATCTAGGGTTAAATCTCTATCTGAAATACAAAAAAGCCTTAGGGTTTTTTTTAACGTGAAAGTGGGGAAAATAAGAACATTCAGAAAAGGCCGTTTAAAAGTTTTTCTGTGGCTCATTGCGCAGGGTGTACTAACAAAATTTACACTAACTCACAATAAAATTGCCGAATGGTAAAAATGAGGTGTCAAAATATTCACAATTAAACAGGCTTTCACTTAATATTTTAAAAAATAAATCTATTTTCTAATCCATTTTGAGGTAAATTGTTCCCTTAAATAAAATTTACAGGTGCAAATTATTTTTCTATAGGATGAGATTTGGAAACCATTAAGAGATTGTAAACCAAGCAAAAATACTACAATAAATACTCAAATATAAAAAAGTGCAGTCGCACTGAGATCTATTTAAAGGCTCTCACTTCACCCATTTGGAATGCTCGATGATTTCCTTCCCCTTGCTGCATCTGGAATCGGACGGACATCATCTGAAATTCAAATACGTTTCGAAGAAGTGTTGTAAATAAATCATAAGTAAGAATCTAACTTAGAATAAGATGTGTGCGTGACTCTCATTTTTCACTTGATTGCTCCATTTTTTCTTGATTTCTATTCTCAAACTCATATGAGGCCCTTCAGGTGGAAATTATAATGTGCGTCGTTGTAGTTGAACCTAACGGAGCTTTAAGAGTGGCCCGGTTTGTAAGATACTTTGTTCTCATTTTGGCTTTGCCTTGGCGCAGCATGTCCGTATAGGGACTTCGCGCCATAAAACCTCATTAAACTAACAAACCACCTGGTCTACTAGAACAATTCGACCTGTCTATAATGGAAATAGGGTGATTAAATGAAGTGAAAGGCAAAACATAATAAAAAGATCTTAACCCTTTTCAGGACTGCATTCCTTACACACATTTTACGCTTAAAATTCCGTTTAAAAAAATTCAGGAAATTTTCTACTGAAGTGGACATTCCCATATAATATAGAACTTGTGCAAAAAAAAAAGTTTAAATCGCTATCTCAAATACAAAAAAGGCCTTTATATTTTCCTAACTTTCATGTTTTAAAAATAGTAATTTGGAGAAAAAGCTGATTAAAATTTTATTTTGTGTTGGTCATTTCGCTGTGTGTCTTAACAAAATTTACACTCGCAATATCATTTCTGCATGGGTAAAAATGAGGTTTCAAAATTAAACAGGCTTTCATTTTATATATTTAAAAAAACGATCTTCTGGTCCATTTTGAGGTAAACTGTCCTCTTTATATAAAATGTTCAGAGGTTGAGACTTGAGAGATTGTAATCAATCAAAAATAAGCAGTATAAAAAAGCAAATACTCAAACATTAGAAAGCAGTAAAGTCATTGAGAGGCTCCTCCTTTGTCCGTTTCTGCAAAGCTTCCCCTTTCTAATCCCCTTGCTTCACCCAGATTCTTATAGACAGCATCTGAAATTCAAATAACACGTTTAGAAGAAATGCTTTCAATAAATCGAAAGTAAGAATCTAACTTAGAATAAGATGAATGTCTCACATTTTCCACTTGATTGCTCTTTTTTTTCTCCATTTTCATTTTCCCACTCATATTAGACCCTTGAGATGAAAATCAAAGTAAGCATCATCGTCGTAGTTGACACGGACTGAACTTCGCAGACTTGTTCTGGCTGCAAGAACAATTGGGCCTGTTTATTATGGAAATAGTCTGATAAACGAAGTGAAACAATAAAAAGATCTTAACTCTTTCAGGACGGCACTCCTTACACACATTTTATAAACTTGGCACCGCTTTTTTTGTTGTTAAATAGTTTCTTTTGATTATTAAATACCGAAAAGGCTCTAATTAAATTCTTATTTATGGATGGTACCAAAATGAAAATCCGCATGCACATTTTGACGGTGCAGCCGTAGTCCCGAAAGGGTTAAGGGGCGAAACTCCTCGACTTTATGAGGACGAAACTTCTCGTTTCAAATGAATATACAGGATCTTATTAACCATCCCTTTAAGGGGGTCCGGGACACATTTTCAAATATTTTTTATTTATTGAGTTGGAAATTTGAAATATTTTGTGATGGTTAAACCTATCATTTGTGAAGAAAATCACATGATAAAATTTAACACAATTTTTGTTTAAATTAAAATTTATTAAAGTGTAGTCATTTAAAATCGTTAACTCGAAATATTATTTGTAGAATATCAATTCGTTTTCATTTAAATAAACAAAAATATAGAAGTTTTAATTTGGATTCAGCACTTTAAAAAATATTAATTTAATTAAAAAATTTCTTGTATGATACTTCGGAGCCATGAAGAGATTATGGCATCGATGCTAAACAAGCAAATATAGTGCAATACAAGTTTACTCAAATATAACAAAATACACTACCACTCAGGCCGTTGACGTCACAGAAGTTGCTGTACCCTTTTATGACAACTCGATGGGGTACCCCATCCAGACTGTTAAGAATTTTTTTCCTTTTATTCTACTGCTTTTAGGATTTAAACTTTTTTATTTTTGTACACTAGTCTGACTGCATCTGGATAGGATACCCCATCCAGATGGCTTTTCTCGGTGCTTTTTTAATTTACTTGCATCATTTTCTCTTACGTTTTTGTTTTTTAATCATTATTTTGGCGCGGAATGTCCCTTAAGGGATTTTGCGCCATAAAACCTCATACAACCAACTAATCCATTTAGATTGATATCTATTTAACCCCTTGAGGTGTGGTGAGATATATTATGTCCACCTAATTTAAACAAGATTCGTACCACAAACTTGTAACTAAATTTTCTATTAACTTTGGGGTGTAAATGTCGAAAAACTGCTTTTCTTTATTTTAAAGTAAAAAATTTTCCATTATTCCGGTGAGAATTCAATATTACAGAGATATGATTGCTTGCCCCACAAAGTGGGAAGGGATCTCTCGGAACAATTCCTTCAATTCTCGAAGATTTACCTGCCTTGCTTCATCTGGAAGCGGCGGGATCTGAAATTCAAATAACACATTCAGAAGTCGTGTTTTAAATAAACCACAAGTAAGAATTTACTCAGCAAAGAGGAAGGTTCTCGGTAATTCTGCCGAAACCCTGCTTCTATCAGAAAATAAGACTGTGTCAGACTGCTGGGAAAAAGCCAACAAATATTCCAAAATCCAGAGCCATATCTTCCTCAGGATATCTAGCTGTCACAAGAACTATAAAACATTGAATAAGAAAAATCTTTCACAACAGAAGGATCTGCAAATAGAAATTTTTAGATGACTTTCGCAGAATCTCAATATGTGTAACATCTTGCAGAACTAATTATCATATAATCAACAACAAAAGTGTCAACATTATCAAATAAGACTTTAGAACTTTATAGTGAACTTTATTATTTAAAACTAAATAAAACACAGAATTTGTACAACACTAGGACCCACCCTGAAAAAATAGGGTGGCCCATTGTGAACCTAAAATTGTAGATCACCCCGAAAAGACTACAATAAACCTTCGCAGACGGCTCGGGGGCCAATCACTGGACTGGCATCGTCCGTGTCTCTCTGGAGCGACTGGACGGGTTCGGAGATCTTCCCTCCTACTTGGGATCTTCCGGGACCGCGAACCTGGCTGGGGTTTCGTGGAATTGGGGGAGAGTTCAGGGCCTCTGAAAAAGTGTTCGTCATGGGTTGGCTGATGAGGCGTTTGGCATAGGTATTTTTTTAAGTCAATAGTCACCTTTGCTGGGCGGGGCTAGTGAGTGCTTTAGCCATATGGTAGGCCTCCCCGCCTGATTGACCCTGGCCAGAAGCAAGATGGGTACTGGCAAAGATGGAGAAGTGCTGGCTAAATGGACTACTACTGCATGACCACTGCTGGACAGCTTCAGTCAACTTTGCTGTTGGAAATCATCAGCTAAAATCCTGGTGGGCATCCATTTTATCTCATGCGCTGGCCCACCACTACATGGAAGCGCACGAACTTTTGCAGTATTATTGCTGGGAACCCTTACGCTAGGTAGCGCTGCGAATATCGAAGACATTGAGTATTTGAACACAAATCTGAAATGAATATCTTAACACAATTTAAGCTGTGAAGATAATTTTTTTTGAAACTGTAAAAAATATAGCACCACTGCCACCGACAAAATAAGTAAATGAATGAATAAATTCTTAATTTCAACGCACTTTTTTCTCTCCTTAATCCTGGTTTTACGAAGTTATAAAGGATTTCGGTTTTCATAATTTACATTTGAAAATAAAAAAGTAAAGCGTATAAAATATATAGGGGATTTCTATATAATACAATAATTTCAATACCAGTTTAATGATTGGGAACGTGATCATAAAAGAAACAAACTTGAAATAGTGTAATGAGAGCTTGAAAACTACGAGCGGTCGTAGAAGACGCTAAAAGTACTTGTTCATGTCCGATCACAAAACCAAACAGCATCGAGCGCGGTTAGTACTTGGGAGGGTGACCACATGGAAACCGCTGAAAGTTCAAATATTTCTATAGACATTTCTATTATAGACACTTCTACAGATATTTCTATAGCTCTTGGTGAAACTAGCTCATAGAAAAAAAGGACCATAATACATCGTTTTTTTTATAGAATTCTATAAGAAATTCTTGTAAGGGAAAGTGCTGGGCCAGCAAAGGAATAGCAGTAGCTTATGTGCTATCACTGCAGGGTAAGTGCCGGAATAATGTAATGTGATGGCATACCAATGCTGACCTGCTGTTGCCCATCACTGGATGGGACAGCTGCATTCCACACACACTTTTGTACTGGCTTAAGTAATGGCCCAATTGCACTTTACCACTGATGGTAGTGCTGGCTGCCATCTTTTTTCCAGATGAGGGCCCACTGTTTCTTTGCTGCGTAACTTTGAATAAGATGTGTGTGTGACACTCACATTTCAAAGATTATCAGTTCCACTCCTTTTCATCAAGCTTAACACACATGTCATATGAGGCCTTTCATTTGGAAATGAAAATTGTCACAGTCGTTGTAATTTATCCTCGAAGCGCTTCTAAGACTGGTCCAACCTACAAGAACAATTGGGCCTGCATATTATGGAAATCGGGTGATAAACGAAGTGAAAGGCTAAAAAGATCTGATTAACCCTTTCTGGATGGGCATGCGTTACACAAATTTTATTCGCTTAGCACCGCTTATTTTAAAGTTAATTTTGGTAAATAATAGTGTTGTAAAAGTAACGACTCGATGAACATCCGTATATATTCGTTACTTTCAAACGTACGACCAGTTAGAAAGTATTCGTGACATTTTCTATTGTCGTGGACGTTACCGTATAAAAAAGATCATGTGCAAAAAGAGTTTAAATCTCTATCTCAAATAAAAAATACCTTAGTATTTTTAAAACATGAAAGTAAGGAGAATAGAAATATGGAGAGAAAAACCGTTTAAAATTTTAATTTGTGTGGGTCATTTGTGTGGGCTCTTGGTGTCTTAACATAATTTACATTAACTCGCAATATAATTTCTATATAGGTAAAAATGAGGTGTCAAAATATTCACAATTATAGAGGGTTTCATTTGATATTTTTTAAAAAATCTATTCTGGTCCATTTTGAGGTAAACTGTCCCGTTAGATAAAACTTTCCAGGAGAAAATTATGTATCTCTTGTATGAGACTTCAGAACCATTAAGAGATTATGGCATCTATGTTAAACAAACATACTGCAATTCTGAATTATATTCAAGTATACTCGAATATAACAAACTGCACTCCCACTCAGGTTGACATCTATTTAAGGGTTCTATAGGAACAATTCCTGCAATTCTCGAAGATTTCCTCCACCTTGCTTCAGTTGGAAGAGGCGGGAACTGAAATTCAAATAACATATTCACAAGACGTGTTTTAAATAAATCACAAATAAGAATTAACTTGGAATAAAATGAACGTGTGTGTGTGACTCACATTTCAAGAATTATCTCTTCCACTCCTTTTTATCATGATTAACACTCATGATACTCATATGAAGACCTACAGTTTAAAATAAAAACTGTCATCGTCGTTGTAATTTATTCTCGCTGCACTTCGTAGGCTGGGTTTGCACTGCAAGAATAATTGGGCCTGTCAATTGTGGAAGTAGGTTGAAAAACTAAAAAGATCAGATTTCCCTTTGAGGACTGCAAATCTAATTATGTACCGTACATGAGGTCTTTAGAAGAATAATTTCGAAAATCTGCGCAAAAGTGTAAAAAATCACCGTATAATAATAAACACGATCTGTGAAAGTAGAATTCTAATTTGAATGGAAATATTCGAAAGTCCATTTTCAAGAAAATAATACAATGCGAATTCTTCTAAGACTTAATCTCTCGAATACGGAATTTTTCTGTGGTTTCTCGCGATTTCGTCTCAGCAAGTATTGCTGTATATACTAAAGAAAAAAGTAGTCGGGAGGGGGGGGGGCATAATACTTATCCATCATTTATATACATAATATAAAATGTGTAAAATATTTATAAATTCATTACAATTCTAAAGTAATATTTAAACGGATATTTAAAGATTTTTAATGCAGAGTAATGGTCTATTGCTGAGTTGCGGGAATTACTTGATTAACCCGTCGACCAATTTCGATAAGTTATATAAATTGCCAATCTACACGCAAAATTATAAAAATTGGCATAATTTTTATTCAAATTAACGAAATAACAAATTATTGGTAAAAGATAGAGAAAAAAATAGAAATAAAACTTCGAAGTAAAAAACACTTGATCACGCAACAAACACGTATAACGTGTTTAATTTCAAGTGAATGCGACATATACGATAATCCTTTATTAGCTCCCAATTTTTATTCAAAACTTCCTTGCCATTCGAATTTTTCAAGTTCGAATTGGGGGGGGGGGATACTTTCAAGTTTCTACGTACAAGAAGAGGGTGTACCACAGGGCAGTGTTCTGAGTATCACCCTCTTTGCAATCAAAATAAATGACATCCTGAATCAGCTACCCCCTTCTGTGAACGGTTATTTATATGTTGACGATTTTCGAATTATGTGTATGGGACCAGATATGCGTTTTATTGAGAGACAACTGTAAATTGCAATCAAAAATATTCTTAACTGGAGAAATAAAAATGGTTTTATTATTTCTCATGACAAAACTTCCTGTGTGCATTTCTGTAGATGGAGGGGTCTGCATCCAGATTTCGAAATCTTTATTGGTTCATCTGAAATTCCTGTTGTGAACAAAGTTCGTTACCTTGGCCTTTATTTTGATAATACTTTTTTTACCACATGTTTTACAACTACGGACAAAATGTGAAAAATCGCTTAATTTACTTAAGGAGACTTCTCAAGAAGTGTTTGAGAGCATTAAGATATCTACACCTACATCTCTCCTTAAGATATATCGTGCTGTACTGAGTACTAAAATTGACTATGCCGGTCAGGCCTATGGTTCAGCACGTAATTATGTTCTTTAAAAAAAAAAAAAACTTGACACTGCGCACCATAGCGCACTCAGTGTTCGCTCTGGTGCATTTCGTACTTCTCGTAGCTGGTAAACGGGAGGTGCTGGGTTCAAACCCAATCGCGCCCGTCGGCCTAACCGTTTCGGAGTTTTCGTGGTTTTCTTCGAAAACTTGGATTTCCGTGCGTAAATACTGGTTAGGTTCCCTTAGAAAGACCCACAGGAAGAGCACTGCCCTCGGGCCTATATCCCAAGAGTAGATAATCGGCCGTCAGAAATCAACCAACCAACCAACCTCCAGTTTTAAGCTTATGTGCTGATTGTTATGAACCATCAATAGATCATATACGAGTAAACTCTCATTGAACCCCTTTCACATTGTGGTTATCTTCTTCATACATACATTCTAAATGCATACAATGACATTCTATATCAGCATTGTGCATCCCATCTTTTGGAGTCAGAATATATTGATAATGACCCTCTGAGTAATACCGATATAGTTCATGTCCATTGCATGTACTCCCTCATTGGAATCCTTCTAATATTACATCGTTCCATCCTTTTAAAGGATATGATAATGACAACTTGGCTCTTGCTGTTTTCCAACGATTATTTGTTGCACATCGTGCTAATTTTAATAGTTATACTGATATTTATACGGATGGTTCTAAGAGTACGGATATTGTTGTTGAGGGGTTTTTATTGATAACACTAGCTCTAGTTATCGTCTTCACGGATCAATTTCTGTCTTTACCGCAGAGATGATTGCGATAGAGAGAGCCATGTTGCACATATCTCAGCATCATAACACATCCTTCATCATATATATTGACTCAAATAATTCTATTGACGCAATTAAATCTTTTAAAAAGCATCCTTGTATCTCAGCCATCCTACTGACAAGATATGTCTATTTTATTCTGCTGGGTACCTGTACACATGGGTATGCCTGCAACGAGAAAGCAGATGAGGCGGTAAAACGTGCTCTTAATCCCTTATATCATAAAGTTTCTTTCTCGGACGTTAAACTACTTACAATAATTTTATTCAGAATAAATGGCAAGAAAGTTGGGATTTATAAAAATATAACAAACTGCATCATGTAAAACCAATAATCATGACCTAGCCTCAGATTTATCCAAGAATAACCGATGTTACTCTGACTCGTCTGAGAATTGGACATTCTAGAATCACTCATAAGCATCCTTTACTTCGAAAGGCCCCCCAGGGGGATACCTCCTTTAGGTATTTACAGGCTTCGCAACCCCGGGCACCTGAGCGATCTTTCTCTTCCTTTTCGTCTTATTTCTCTTGTCTCTCTTTCCCCTCTTTCACTCTCGTTGTGGTTTCCTCTTCGGAGGTGAGGGCAATTCTGTATGGGCCGATATCATCCTACATATCGACTCGTGGAGAATTGGAAACCACCCACGTGTTGGCCGTGCGTAGCGACCCGTGTCCCTGGAAAGGGTGATCCTGGCAGTTGAGGGAAACCAACACACTGCTTTGGCCTCTGCTTCAGGTAGACGGGAGGTGCATATTGGTCCCGTAAGTGTCAATCGGCTGGTCAGCTGACTTTTGTTACTGGCTATGATCAAGTGAGCGGGCACTTACTAGCCATCTCGTTAAGGGTGGCGACTGGCATAGGAGTGTCTTGTGATCGTATAGGCCCTGGTTAGCATTGGTGCACGAATGTGCATCCCCTTGTTAGACTCGGTAGTGGGTGGTGCGGCCGGGGTCTGAATTGTATATATTTTCTAATATGGATGGAAAAACTTCATTTCCTTCTATATCTCTCCCATGTGGAGAGCAGCAAGCTGTACAGAACAATTCATTCACACGTTTTTTCATTATTAAACGTACTGACAGTATTTCAGATTGGTCATTTAAAAGAACTTCACCATTTCTTATTGGCAAAACATTCCAGTCAGTTTTTGAAGATGGCTATTCCTTGAAAAAAATGCAGTCTGGAGATTTGCTGTTGGAGATCTCTTCAGCCAAGCACTCACAACTTCTCTTGAATTGTACAACAATAGGCTCCTTTTCTGTTTCTGCCCAGGCACATCAAACTTTAAATACAACCCGTGGTGTGATATCCGAACCAGAACTTCTAGTCTCCACAAAGGAAGAGCTTCTAGAGAACGTAAAAGATCAAAATATCATAGATGCACGTCGTATCACAATCCGTCGAAATGGTCAAGTGCTTCCTACAAAGCACATTATTCTTACTTTTAATAGCCCAAATTTACCAACCAAAATTAAAGCTGCTTATTTGAGCTCTCCAGTACGGCCTTATATACATAACCCCTTCCGTTGATTTAAATGACAGCGTTATGGGCATACAAATACCAACTGCCGTGGTTCAGTTACTTGTGCACGTTGTGCAGAAGTCGGCCACGACAGTAAATCTTGCAATTGTAAGGGTGACCAAACAGCATACTTTCGTTCTTGTTCAAACTGGATCCGAGAAAAAGAAATACTCGCAGTTTAAATAGCTCAAAAGCTTTCTTACCCTGAAGCCCGCAAGGCTGTTGAGTCTAGAACTCCGTGTGTTGGAATTTCTTACTCCAGTTTACTCATGTGCCTTATGGGTTTTGATTGTTTCCTAAGTACCCAGACACTCTTTTCGACCAAGTAATTCGGCTATAACAGTACCTCCCAGCACTCCAATGATAACCCGTGATGTCAGTTGTGGTTCTAAATGCTATGCGACCCCAAAATTATAACGTTGGCTACCATCCTCAGATCCTGTTATAATACAATACCAAACTAGTCAGTCACATAGATCCGCTGGTCTATCCAAAAAGTCACCCGATCGTCACATTGAGCAAACTCCTGTTCCATCTGCATGTAACCTGCAAAAACCTAATACTAGTCATAATAAGAAAGTAAACCAAAAATCTAGTAAACAGAAAAGGAAAGCTCCAACTCAAGTTTCCTCCCAGTGGAAGACTGTAAAGAGGAAAGGCAAGAAATCCATTCTTAACCCATCTCTTACAAATACGAGTGATCCCAGACATTTACAAAGGTATGTGGAAAGAGGCTATGGATTCTGAATCCTATGATTCAAATTCAGATGATGCTGATACTGTTCTCGAAATATACGATCCTACATGATTTGACATTTTTTTTTTTAAGCAATCTTTATTCTGTAAATATTTTTTAAATTTATTTTGACATTTTTACCCTTTGTTTTCTGAACGGTCATTGCTTCATACCTTTTTACATATTTTTATCTCGCTATCGTGTAGTTTTTATACATTTTAAAATTTGGTTTTTATCTCATTACTTTTACATTAAATTCAATTTTTCACTCGCTGTTTTTATCAAACGTTTTAATGTAATTTTTTAAACTTTAGTTCTGTCTTCTTTTTTCTAACCTGCTCTTGGTGCAGTAGCTATAGGTCTTTAACTTTATCATCTGATTATATTTATACATTTTATCATTATATTTTTCCAATCATCTTGTTGTGTAACACTCTTTATACTTGATGTTTTAAACTTTAATTTTTTATTTTTTTTCCTGACCTTTTTCTTCGCGCAGCATGTCCCGAATGGGACCTTGTGCCATTAAACCCCAACCAACCAACCAATCTTTACTTCGAAAGGATGCACCCATGTGTCCGCATTGTCATTTTAATTACCTGACCATTCCTCATGTTTTAACTGACTGCCCCGGCCTCCGGCATTTGTATAGAATTTATTCTAACCTTTCGCCGGGCGTGCACATATTCATCGCATGAGCGCGCGCGTTGTAAATTGTACAACAGGGGAAAAACATTCAATTATTGCTGCTTTATTTTAATTTTAACATATAATTTAATTTACAAATATCATATAAGTTATCTCTGACCACAATTTATGAGAGTATTCCGCAATACCCTTAGATTTATTTTGTTATAATATATTAAAGCAGAAGTTTAAATATATAAAAAATCAATTTAATACTACAAAGTATAAAAACTAATAATGAGTTACTAAATAATAATTTCAGACTTACATAATCAGTCATATATTTCATCTATACTATTCGCTTCACATGGCAGGCATAGAATTTGCTTTTTTGAATGCTGTTTACAGATAAACCTTACGCATTTGTTGCACTTCATTGTGGAGGAGGAATTTTTTTTCGGCCGCACATGTAGCACGAACCTCTCTTTTGTGGAGAGAAAAACTTGAAGTTTCCTCTTCCAAATTTTCTGTTGAACGATATATATCAAGGAAAACTGACACATCTCGAGGTAAAGACGGAATTTGACCTCTGGATATGAGATGCTCTTTCATAAGGGATTTTGAGTGTTCTCAAAAAAGTAATTCTTCGGCTTGGCTCTTCATCAACATTATTCAGTAGAAATAATACACGTGAGTTTATCCCTGCAATGTTCATCATAGTATAAAATACGACTAGAGGCCACCTTCTTGTTATTCGAGATACAGAATAAGCCGCACACATTTTATCGCAGGTGTCAACACCTCCTTCAGTCATATTGTAATCAAGAATTATTTCTGGTTTTCCACTCTCTTCATCAATTTCGGCTTTATCATGAAGGCTATACTAATACCACTGCTTTGTTCTTTTTTGGTACATATGAAACGAGTGTTTTATTTTTCTGAAAACCAAAGATAGAAGTACCCACAACTCTGTCTTCCTGGTAAAATATCTGAAGGAATTTCTTTTTTATTTTTCTTTACTGTACCAATGAATGTGATTTTTTTCTCTAATAAGTAATCAACTAGTGGGAAGCTAGAGTACCAGTTATCGGTTGTAAGGTTTTTATTAATTTTCGATAGGCATTACTAAACGTTTGACAATGTCTAATGGTCTGTTCTCTACAGCGAAAACTCCAGGAGGCTGTGTACCGACGTAAATTTCCATGTTGCTGCAATAAAATGTTTTAGCATCACATAATGCAAATATTTTTATGCCATACTTAGCAGGTTTGCTAGGGATGTATTGAATCCAAGAGCAACGTCCTCTAAAAGGATGTAACATCTCATCAATTGTTATAAATTCGCTTGTATTATAAGATTTCAAACAATTTTGAACAAAGGAATCCCAAATGGAACGGATGGCAGCTAGTTTATCTGATTTCCTCCTTTCAGATCTAGTATCTATATCATCGAAACGAATACAGCGAAGTAAAAACAAAAATCGCTTGTAACTCATACCTGCTCTCAGTATTTGTATTCCAGTGCCATCGGCAACCCAGAGCTGCTGAACATTAGCATGTTGGCTTTTCATTGTGCCTATAAAATAAAGCAGTCCCATCAAATCCATAAACTCACTTCTAGCCGTCTGTTTACAATCACGCATCTGATTATACATAGCTTCTATTCTTTCTATATATTTATTAGTACAATCAATTATTTCATCAATCATGTTCAGATCAATCAATTTTAGGAAAGTGTCGATTTCAGAAGTAGTTCCTTTTGCGTATGCAGTTGGTTCTGGCATTTTTTACGATTTGTTCTTTTTCCATTTTGTGACTATCTTTTCCTGTATAACAATTTTCTTCATTATCATTTTCTGCAATCTCATCACCTGATTCATTTATTTCAGAATCACTACTATGATTTACTCTTCTAAATTTTCATCACTCAAATATTCGTCACATTCAGGAAATGGCAGATCTTGTTCAATATCAATATCATCACTATCACTGTCTTCATTCAAAATTTTCGTTAGATAATCCAGCATTTCTTTGTGATCTTTAAAATACCGTTTCCGTTTAGACATTATTTTAGCTCAAATCTCAATAAAACAACTTAGAAAGAATTTCACCGAGAAAGATTCAACTGAGAGAGAATTTCACAAGCAGGCGCGCGTTGCATAAAGTACAACACCACAGACGTTCACAAATTAAATGACAGGTGCAGCTAATTGCGAAATCTGAAATGCAAAAAGCTTTCAGGAGGTTGGAAAGGGAGATCCAATAGACGAATACAAATGGTTATTAGCGCCGTCTACCGCATGAATTTGTTTTTAAAGAAAAAAGAAAGCGAATGTTGTACTTTTTACAACGGCGCGCCCGACGGAAAGTCATTCATCGCCAATATAGACAAACCTCATTGGGGAAATGCCTCATGGGGCACTCTTTACCTTTTTAAAACATACAAAAAGTTATATTTCAAAATAAAATCCTGTATCTTTGGTTTAACGAGTCAGTTTTCTGATTTACACTTTTGTGATATCTGGATGGGAACACCATCCAGACTGCACTTTTTATTGACTTACTTTTATTTTTTATTCTGTTTTTAGTATTTAAAATTTAGTTTTTTCTACACTTGTTTTGACTACCTCTGCATGGGATAACCCATCCAGATTGCTCTTCTCATTGTTCTTTTATTTTGTCATTGTTGTCTTCTCACCTTTTTGATGTTTTAGTCTCATTTTTTGGTGCAGCATGTCCCTTAAGCCATTTCGCGTCATAAAACCCCAACCAACCAACCTTTATTAGCATTTAATCTTATTGTTTGGCCACAGTTTTTTGGTCAACGGGATAATCAAGTAGTACCGAATTGCGTAAAATAAACATTCTTAACTCCAAAACGATAATATTAACTAACAGTTTACTGCGTCTGATTTCCAATTAAAATATACGTTTGAATTGAAATTTGAGTGAAGTACAGGGCCAGAAAAAATCGAAGAGTGTGGAAAATATTACAGATAACTCGGGAACTAATTATCCGATCGATTGCATTCTTTATGCAAAATTTGTTGTTTGTATTTTATATTCACTACTTAAACAATACCGTACATTTTTATATATTTTACCTTTTTTTTAGAACGAGTATTTCGGGTCAAAATAAATAGTTCCATATAATCGAGGTTACTGATGTTAAATAGGCTTATTCCCATTATTACATGCATCCTAAGAACACACCAAATTTTAAGTCTCTATCACAATAATTTGTTCTGGAGATAGCGTCTACAGACATAGACGGACTGCAATTTTTTTTTTTTCTAAAAATGTTTTTCGGAATCTCCAGAGTCGGAATCGTGTAAACCCATTAAAAATGTTTCGATTTTTTAAATATTACTAGACTTACCCTTCACTACGTATGGTGGCTAAGTAATATATGGTTTTTCAAACAGTCTCAGAATGTTATGAAATGCAGATGCCAAGATAAGAACAGTTAATACACTGCTCAAAAAATTAGGGGAACAAGCAAAAAAGTGAAGAGAACAGAGCGAGACAGCCATGCACGGGCATAAAATTGAGAGTAACATGTGTATGAACGCGCAATACAGAAAAAAAAGACGCAAAAAAATTGCAAGAACTTTAATTCTTCGAAACGATGGATAGAAAGTGAAAAGATGGTTTAGGGCAACAGTTTGGTTATATGTAAAAGACACCAAAAAGTATACTGTTTAGGAATGATGTTAGAAATTTAATATGGCGTGTGGTCCCTTCGAATAGATAAAACAGTCGCATACCTGATTTCCATGTATTCGAAAAGTTTTCGGGGAGTACCACTTCTCAATAATTGATATCTCCAAGTCCCGGATAATAAAAGGAGGCTTCAGTCTCGTTGTAATGCGTCGTCCGAGTGTGTCCCATACATGCTCGATCGGATTCGGGGTCACGAGAGCATGTTGGCTATTCCATATGCTGCATTGGTTCATCTTTAAGCATGTTCTCCACAAAATGAGCTGTATGCGGTCCGGCATTATCATGCATGGGGAAAAAGGAATCGCGAATTCCTGCAACGTAAAATACGACATGAACTCTCGGTATCTCCTCTGCATAACTTCGGGCCGTCAAATTACCATTCCGAATTATATGCAGGCCCGTACGCTCACCTGTGCAGATTCCAGCCAATAGCATTAACCTACCTCGTCTGTAATGTGGTCTTTTACGAACGAATGTGGTTTTTTTTAGTACCCCTTTCTCTCCATGCCAAAACACATTGGATGTCACATCCAGACTTAATCGGGACTCGTCTGTGGACAGAATTTGACTCCAACAACATTGCCTCCAAACTCTATGTTGAGTTGCCCACCTTCTTTGGGCCACACAGTTGCTTGAGGTCAACGGAATACAGACCATTGGCTTACGTGCGTAGAGACCACACTGATGAAACCTATTTCGGACTGTTTGGCTGCACACCCTTCATCCTGTGGCCAAGAACTGTGTTTGCAGCTCAACGAGCTGTTAACGGGATATATCGGTCATCAGCTTCTGTAGTAGCACATGACCGCCCTTTTCGATGGCTACCATTCTATGTTTCTTCGAACTGGTTCTACAACCTTGCATTGGCACTTCCTGCAAATCCAACATCGTTTGCTACACATCGTTGTGTTTGCCCAGATTAAACTGCTCCGGTAATACTCCAAGCCATGGATTCCGGTAAATCACATTGTTTGACATATGCAAGTAACATTTTCTCAAAACACAAGCCAGAACAATTTAATTTTACAAGTGAGACAGTGAAATAGACGTTTCTGCTAAATTCAGATTTCTACACTTATCTCCTTTTTCTAATTTTTGACGTCATAAATTTTGATTTGCATGTGAAGTTTTCGTCATCTGTTTTCTATTACGCTTTAAATTATGAATGTTTTATTTTACGTTACTTATCGGTGTAAATATTTGCGTAATTTTGTTAAAACCACGTGCTCCCCTAATTGTTTTGAGCACTGTAGAAGTTGTATAGTATTAGTATGTAATATTCTTTAAGTGTCAACTATGTTTTTTTTTCAGTAACCATTATATAATTTTAATGATTATTTATAATGTAAATTCATACAGAGAATATAAAAAAATGTTTAAGAAAAATCGTGTCACTTAACATCTCATGAGGGGTCTGTACTGATGTTTCTCTCCACAATAATAGACTGATAGCATGGTATATAAATTAACATATAATTAACATAAACTTTAGAACTTCATAATTTTGGAATAATGTTTAATCTATTTTTTATAGTAACTTAGATAATAAAATTACTCTTCCATGCAAATTTCTGAATTTGGTAACACAGGACGCAAATATAAAACAACAAATGGTCTTGGAAGCAATAAATTCCGGTTAACGTATCTGAAACTCCAACTGTTTAGTATCACATGGCTTTCTTAATTTACTTTGTCAGAGATGTATAAGTTTAAAAACAGTCTTTTAATGTAACTTTTAAATTTTAACTATGTTTCATTCCTTACCTTTTTCTTGGCGCAGCATGTCCCTAAAGGGACTTTGCGCCATAAAACCCCAACCAACCAACCGTTTAGTAAACACAAAATTTTTTTTTATTTTCTATATTACCAGATGAGAAAACTACCTAGCACGACTTTGGTTAAATTTTTAATTGACCCACAGCCACAGTTTGTATCATAAAAATGTTGGTTTGAACCATCTTCGTTAGTATGTTTCAATCTTTTTTTCAATTATGGACTTGCATCGTGAGCTACTTTTTACCTATTTCTTTGAAAAATTCCTAACATTTTACATTAATTTGCCAATACAATTTAGTACATTTCACATTAAGTCATCTATTTTATATATACGAAAATTAGGCATATATATAAAATATTCGGAAGTTTCAAAATTTGAAATTGGTAAAGAAATTTTTAAATGTTGCTGTTATTTTGTTTTAAAATTATTCTTATATCATACATTTTTATGTTTCAAAATAGGATCCTTTTCAATTAAATCTGGATTTCAAGGCAAATTGTTTTTCATTTTTCAAGATGCCAACCCCTTTCAAACACCAGGAATTTTCCTATATTGTTTGAACAAACTAAACTTTACTTGATATGTCTGATAAAATAAGAATTATTTCAACAAACGCCAATTCATATAAAAATAACAATTGACAAGTCTTATATTTTTATGCATATAATTTAATTGAATTTTCAGTAACACAGCAAATTCCTTTTTAGTTATTTTTATGTAGATTGGTGATGAATTCAATTATGTTTTCAATATACACCGCGTCCATATACTTACATTAATATTTTAAGCCTAAAGCCCTTGGAGTTTCATAGACATGTGCGTGTTATTAATATACAGTTTTGAGACCTATCGTGTCACAGTACTTTTAAAAAGAACTCCTATACTTTAGAGTGAAAACTTTAATAAGAGGTTAAAAATGAATCATTAATTCATGTAAATAAAGAACAAAATATATTTGGTTTAAAAAATTATCATTTAAAAATAATTTACGATTTTCTAAATACCCTTCAATAAGGATTTTGATGTACTAAGCAATAATTTAATGTTGGAGAAACCAAAAATGCAATATAATTTCTTAGTTTTAAAATGAATAGCCAAACTCAGTTTCATTTCTGGATGTTTTATATGTAATTGCGAGTAGCATAAAATGTCAAAATGTCCAATTTTCAGAAGCATTGACTAATTATTTGAATCCTCTTTTTTTTTAGCAGGTTTTCAAAAAGAATCTGTGCCAATATATATTTAAGAGCCATATTTCGATTTAAATCAATTGAGAAATATTTTTAATGTATAAAAATGCTTCAAGAATCTGTAACGTTCAAAAAGTTCACACGCAATAAATGGAGCAAATACAGATCAAACTTTAAAAAAAATCTAACTTCATTATAAATTGTGAAACATGAACCCAGCAGACACAAAATTCCGTATTGTATATTTCTCTTTGGTGAATTTTAATTCTCCAAAAATGGGATATGGTTGTTCTTCGCATTTAGTTCGTTTTATTGCACAGAATCGGCACATATTATCCGAGGTTAAAATCTTTTGAATAGCCTCCAATAAATTTGTGGACGTAAATTATCACCGCATGCAGCAGCTTTTACCATAATGCTTTTTTCCGAGCCATTCCGATTGGTCTTAATACATTTGTGTTTGGAATGGTATTTTGTAATATGCGAAGTAAAATAAGATATTAATTTGAAAGTTTCACTGCAATCTCTGAATCAGAAAATTGTGTTTTTGCCAATTTCGCAAGCAATTTAAACTGGGATATCAAAATTCAAAATATACTAAATTTTTTGTGACATGTTGCATCACTTGCACGTAAATTAGTGTAAAATAATTGTTTTTCAATTTCACCTCGTACGTAGCATAAAACGACAAAATGTCCAATTTTCAGAAGCGCTGACTATTAATTTGAATCCTTTTTCTGAAATTTTTGCGGGATTTCATACAAAACCTGTACCTATATACATTTAAGAGCCATATTTCGATTTACATTGACTGGGAAATATTTTTTAATGTAACAAAATATTTTAAGTATCTAACATTAATAACGATCGTGTGCAATGCATGGAGGCAATACAGAACAAACTTAAAGAAAATATAACTTTATTATAATTGTGAAACATGTACCCATCAGACGCAATTTGGCATTATATTTCTTTTTGGTCTATTACAACCATATCCCGTTTTTCATGTATTATATGTCCTAGTTTCTTCGTTTTATAACAGAATCGGCACATATTATCGGATGAAAAAAAATCCTTCGAAAAGCCTCCAATAAATTGTGCACCTAAGTTATCGCCGCATATACATAGAATGCAGCAGCTTTTTACCACAAAGCTGTTTCCGATTCATTTTGTTTGGCCATGATATATTTGTGTTTTGAATGCTATTTGTAATATTCGAAGCAATTTAAGATATTAATTTGAAAGTCTTGCTACAATCTCTGAAACAGTAATGAGATTTTTCCAATTTCACATGAAGAAAATTTAACTGGGATACCAACACTCCCAATTTATGGAATATTTTGTGATATATCACTTGTCTGTAACGTAAATTCGTGAAAAATATTTTTTAATTAAATCTCATAAATATTTAAACATAATTTTTCCAGGTAAATTTGCGAGTTAGTGGTATAAACGGTGCTTGGTAATCAGAAATACGGAACAAACATCATGCATTAAAATCAGGAACAAATCTTCCATTGTAAGTTATAAAATGTTTTGTCTTAGTTTTCATCTTACTGGAAAGGGTATGGGCATATGGTAGAACCTGAAACAAAAGCAATCCGGACTAAATATACCACTAGTTATCAATTTTATTCTTACCCATTCGTTTCCATTTTCGCGTTCTTAAATGTTTAACTACTTAGTTTTTTCTCAAAATATAACATCATGCTTCGCACGCAAAAGATTTCAGTTAAAACCGAATAAAAGACATAAATATTAAAACTTTTATGTATGGCTTTTATTGGGTTTTAAGAGCCCACTTAAGTCACGGCAAAAAAGGAAAAGTCTATGGGGGCGTTATTTTCAAATTTCTTGCTTTGATTTTAATATTTTTGAAAGATTTGTTTTAAATAGGATAGCTGAGGACAATCTAAAACCGTACTAGTTTTTACTTTATAGTAGGGTAGTTTCAATTTTAGAACCGGTTCAAACCGGTTTCGAAAATAAGTATTTTTTTTTTAAATCTGAAACAAAAATAAAAAAAATAAAAACTAGCCCGGTTGTAGATCGTCCTTAGCTATCCTATACAAAAAAAAAAAATCATTCGCAAATATCAAAATTCAAGTGAGATATTTGAAAATAACTTCCCCATAGGATTAACATTATCATCCGGGTCTTTTTGAGTGACTAATGTAGGCTCTTAACATACCTCGGAAAATATTCTTGTAGAATTGATTGCTTTGTATAAAATAAATTGCAGGCTTGTCATGAGGAAGCGTACACATGACGTCACTTTAATGAGCTAAAACGTGTCATTCGACATTTCATTGCGTTGCTCATGTCATTTATTGCACTGTTGACAAAAAACCAGAACATATCCACCATTTTCTGGAATTCCTTACGATGCCATACTTTGTTTTGGTCTGCAGAGTCTATCCCTGACCCAAATTTTAGTTATATTCCGTAAAAAACAGGACAACAAAGGATGTGGATAAACCCTATTCTGCATTTTACGGTTGTCTCGTGGAGCTCAGTATTATTTGAAAGCATGAGAATTTCCTTTTTGCCTTTCAACACAGTGTATGTTAGAAGTAGAAAATCTATGCTCTAAAATGTTTCAACCCCTCCGGGACCGGCGGCTTTTACTCAAATTTTATTCGGTGGGCACCACTTTTTTTTAAAGTTACCTTTACTTAAACAATCATGAAAATGGTCTAATTAAAGAAATTAAATATTAGATTCCTTTTTTACTGGTGGCTGAAAGAAACTCTGTGTGCTCTTTCTGAAGGTGCATCCATGGTCCCGAACGGGTTAAAATCACAAATTTCGTTTAGTTTAATTTTACCGATTTGACATGACTCCCGTCTTGCTGATATTCCTTTTTCGGATAAATTCTAAATAAGAGATAACTGGAGGTTAAAAACCTATAGAAGTATAAATGGTGATCCCTTTCATGTGCCTTAAAAGATATTATCACATCATATCCAAGACCATAATTAGATCGTGGCTTTTGGTTTTTCTTTGGGCAATAAATTGCAAAATTATAAATATATTCAAGAAAGGCCATCATCCAAACTTTTATACCTCTCTTGACTGTTGTTTTAGGCATATACTGAACAATGCCTAATCCGCACTTACATTTAATCATTGCTTCATCAGTCGATAAATCTGTATAGTGTACAAAAAGTTTTCAAAATTTACCCTAAGATCCTGCATAATGTGTATCATGTCGACATTGTTTTAAATTATCTGTCTATTTCTAGTTTAATATTTTAAATTTCTTATTTTAAACTATTTAGTCTTAAGTACCTTACATGTAATCCATGCAATAATCTTTCTTTTAACTTTAATCTGTTCAATATCGCAATTTTAAATCGTACCACATTAAATACTATTGTTTTATTTCAGCTTATCTTTTTCAGTGCACTTCTTTCAAAATCCACCTGTTCCATATTTGGCAGTCTGCCACTTTCGTCCGACCCTATTTCTTCCAACGTCGGAGTCACTCAGGAGTACATTCCCCCCCCCCCCGTTCTGATTGGGATGCGCGCGCAGCCTCCTTGGCGCGTGCGCTTTTCATTGGGTCTGACTTTTTGGCGTATTTTTCTCCCATGGCGAGTTTAAAAAGTGTTTTTTTATGCACGCTTACTCGCGCAATCGTTCAGACAATCAGTTCTAGTGATTTTTATCTTCTGAGTAGGTTGTTTGACTTTCGTTCTTAGTGATTATTTTTAAGATGCCCGGACCGCGCGTTCGATCAGCAATGAATCCTTTTCTGACTTTGCTTTTAATTATAAACTAAAGCGATGAATCTTCTAATTGTATGCATTTTAATATTTTTCTAAAAATGCCCGTTTTCATAGTATTAAAAATACTTAGCATGCGAGAAGAACCCACCTTTAATTGGATTAAGAGACCACCATCTCTTATCAAGATGTAAAAGTTTTCAATAATAAAGTACCGATTTGCCTGCAAGAAAATTTAGTCTCTTCATTTAAGCTTTCAGTGGCTCTCCCTGCCACAAAGTAAAGTTTTTTTTATTTATTTTAGGATGTCCCGAACATCAGGCAATTGGAACTAACGATCACATGCTTTTTCACTTTACCTTAAAAAGGTGAACGGCTTAACTAATTTACGGTACAATAGTTTAAATATTTTAATATTCCAGAATTACAATGAAGAATAACAATTTAACAATGTGATAAATTTTCTACATCATGTAAAAGTTATCATGTGTTAGCGGTAGTTCCTGACACCTATGGGGGGAAAAGATGCAAAAATTTATATTTGAAGAAGTGTCTCTTGACAGAGAATCTGTTATACCTTTTGATTTCCTAGCATGGGATTTGCAGATCGGTTGTCTCTCCGATTTCGTAATAAATCCCAACATGAAAAATTATGGCGAAAAGTTCCACAATTCTTTGAGATCTGGTATTTGGTTCCATTTCTTTTTTCCTACGGCTTCAAAACCACAACTTCAAATAGCTTTGTGCTTTCGATCTTACCTGTTAATCATGGTTTGGTCCTACCGAAGCTTTTTTCGACTTGTCCAGTATTAACACTTAATCTACTGAAGGTACCATTAAAATAACTTGTAATAAAATTCATTTAATACATCGATTAGTTGCCATACAGTTTAGAATGAGCTAAGGCATTAATTTACCTATTCCAAAAGCATTATTGGTTACACAAAAGAAATATTTTTAAAGGATTTCTTTTGTCTTTGCATGTTTACGCTTTCTTGGCGTTCGAGGGAGGGAGGAAGGAATTTTTCAATTCGGAAATATTTCTATGGTAAGAACATTATATTTGTACATTTCCTAATTCTACAAAATACTAAGAAAAATATTTAAAATAAAATATTTGAAATGGGTTATAAGTATTGCACAAAATCCATATTAATTCATATTTAATCCTTCTAAAATTTATTAAATGATTATGTAAACTTCTAACGTAGTAGAAACAATTAACGAAAAATTCTTTAGGATATAAAATTTTTGATTTCATAATTCAGTACATAAATGGTTAATCGATTTTAGATCTAATAAATAAAACGTTTCTCATTAATTGAAACAAATTTGTTTAGAAAGCTAAAAATGAAGTTTTAATATTAAACCAAATATAGAAAATCTGATTATTCACCGAAAATTGCAATTTAAAGGGAGGCAGGCACAATTGTCAAAATTTTACCTGGTGTACATTCTTTTAACCTTTGCATATATTATTAAATAGCTTTTGATCTTATATCCATTATAGAAAAATTAATATATTTATTAAACATGTTCTTTGAAAATATATGTGAAAAGTTCAATAACTGAATAAAAATATACATTGAATTGTTTGTTCAGGAGAAATTTAACCTTTAACTGATGTCACAGAAATTGTCACATAGCTAGTGTGAAGCGGTCTGTGAGACCACTCCATCGAAAGATAAATAAAAGGCGCTATTAACTCATAGGATGGTGTTTTTGTATTAAGTTTTGTACAGGAGGGTTATAATTAAAATTCACCTATTCAAAAGTATCTGGTGTTAGTATAAATGTTCCAAACGAAACAAAATTTCAGTAGTGTTTGTAAATAAACATAAATTTGCAAGTTAAACTGCGAAAATTGAAAAAAGCTCCGGTCTGTGGGACCGGTAACACGAGTTAAAGGTTAAGCTTATAAAGAAAAGATAACTACTGCAAATTTTCTAAATTTTAGTGATGCAACGAATATACTGTTGATAATTGGTATTCGACCTTGGTGTTCCTTTCCAGCTTTTTTTCCATGCTCCCAACTTGATTGAATGTTCTTTATATTTTCTGAAGCATATTCATAAACAAAGGAACGTACATCATTTAGTCCATAGTGATATTTCTAAGCTTGAAAAGTGTAATCAACCAACTTTACTTCCTCATCATCAGTGAATATGTTTAGCCATTCTTTCATTGATATACACTTGAACTTAAAATTTAGCTGTTCACATTTTAAAATACTAACATGACGATTCAGAGTAATCTTACTAACATTGTAGACTGCAGCAGCTTTCCTAAAAGACATTTCAGCTGATAAAAGTTTTGCACCAGCTTTCTGAATATTGTCAGCAGGAATTGCTGCATTTATTTCATATTCTAAATTTAATTCTTGCCATTGTTATACCTAATGAGTTCTTAAAAGAAGAATTAGTAACTATTATTTAATGTAGATAACATGTATTTATTAAGTTTTAAACACTATCTTTTTGTTAAAATATTTCGAATAATTAGCTAGTTATATCTTGTCCAGATGTGCACCATATACTCACTATGAAATTTTAGAATGTCATGCTGTTAAGCTTAGCACTAGAATTGTTATTACATCAGTTTTATAGAGAAAGCTTTATATTTCATTATTTTTTATTTCAAAATATTTTAATCGTATTCCAATTTAGCAACTTCCATGGAAAAGTTCGATAAGTTGCAGACATGTCTGCAAAATAAATCTTAATAAATTCTTGCCTGCTTCACCAATGGAATCAAAACTTATCTGAAAGCTAGATCATGCTTTCACCTATCATCTTCTGCAAGAGCTAAGAGTTAATTTAAATTATAGGGCAAAAAATAAAGCTGTTCCGAGGTGTGCCGTGTCTCAAGTGACTCTCTTCTATTTAAAAAAATTATCCGGTGTCAGGTTTTGCCAAGGGAGGATCCGCACAATTCTGTGGTTGCGGACTGGGCGTTAAATCACACAAAAAGAGTAAAATCTTTTCCTTTTTCTTTATGATCGCCTACACGATTGTGTAAGTCAGGTCTTAAAGGGATAAGTTCTTTTAATGTCTTATTGCCATTAAAAATTAAACCTGAAATTTGCTTCATATCTATATGTAACCATGTAAGAAATATTTAGATGTAGAATTATTTTATATATATTACTCCATAACAATTGAACTTTCATTCATCAAGTTTAACAGTAACTAAAATTTGCCTAACCTGTATCAGGGCAATTACATATTTAAATATAATGTGATTGGCACATGTATCAAGATACAATATTTAGTTTAAAAAACGAAAACTGTAAATTGGACATACTTTAACTACCAATTTTGAATACTTATATACCTTAACGTCTGTTAAGCTAGCTAGAATTTTACGAAGTTTTAATGTTGTACAACTATATTCCCGTTATTCAGATAAATTTTAAACTAAAAACATTTGTTTATAAAATCCATAGGTTATTTAGCCAAGTATTTAACCGCTATTTTTTAACTAAGCGCAATTTCACTGGCATGAATAAGCTGAATTATTTAACAATATTTTTAGAAAATAATGCTTAAAATTTAAACCCTTTTTATGAATGAATTAAAATTAAATTCGAAAATGTTAATTGTTTAAAATTTAGAAAGGAGCTTTTGAAAAGAATTGTTGCAATTGTTGCATGGATTGTTTTATTAGTGAAAGTAAGGAACAGCATAAAGTCATATAAATAGATTTTCTTTTATTTCCAAAATCATGTATCGAAATAAGTTTTAGTAACCTTTCACATTTACGAAACCCTAACATTGATCTGAAAATTACCAATAATCTCAGAAATAATATCGCATGTATAGAGAACATTGATAAATTATGTCAAAAGATATATACTTTCAATTTAAAGTCTGTACGTTTATTTTGCAGTAAATGTTAGCATTTATATCCATAAATCAATTGGATTTTGCGAGTTTTAAATATATAAGCTAATTGATTTATCACTTCAACGTACAAATATGTAAACAAGAGCATTAATAACCGCATACGGCTCTTCAAGGATTCTTGGATCCCCTTCCACAATGCAATAAAAAAATAAAATTAAATATTTCTGAAAATAAATGCTATTTGTTTATTAAAGCATAATAAACTAAATTCGGGGATTTGTTCAGAGACAATCTCACCTCATATGACATTCATTGAAGATGGTGGTTGTGAATGAAGTCGGTATAAATTTTTTATGTATTAAATTCATATATATAAATCTAATTTATTTGCAAAAAGCATATGAAATAAAAAATTTGGCTGAATCGCAAAACAGCAGAGACACTTGGCATCGTTCAATTTGGCGAGGCCTTAAATGGATCTTTGTTGTTACCAGTTCGTTTTGTAAATTCTTTCCACGCCTTCAGTTGTGTTATCTTGAATTTGGATTGGTTGAATGGGATTGGTTGATTTCTTGTGTATTGGATGGCTACGCCTACCTTTCACAACTCAACTCCGCATGTTCTGTAATTTGTGTACAACGACGTTGCGTGACGAGGTGTAGAACACAGACGTTTTGTAATTGTAAAATTAAATGACGGTAAGGCCAGAGTATGTTATTGTTAATATATTTTGCTGTTTTTGGTTGTAAAATTTGAAAGTTAAAGTACCTGTGTAATTTAGCTTGAAATTGTGAGTATTTGTTCATTTTTTTGCTGGAAAGTTAAATGAAGTTTATCGACGACTAGAAATTTACGAAATTATGGCAATTCAACACTTTATAGAGTTGGTTTTCAAGAAAGATGTTTGTTAAGGTATGTTAATAATTTTATGTATTTTTTATAGTGTTTTATATTAGCCGATTATTGTATATTTCTCATGTATGCTGACCTTACGAGTTTTGTAAATTTTGATATTGCTACGCAATGTGAGGTGCTGAATTTTGATGTTGCACCGCAATGTGAGGTGCTGAATTTTGATGTTGCACCGCAATGTGAGGTGCTGAACTTTGATGTTGCACCGCAATGTGAGGTGCTGAACTTTGATGTTGCACCGCAATGTGAGGTGCTGAACTTTGATGTTGCACCGCAATGTGAGGTGCTGAACTTTGATGTTGCACCGCAATGTGAGGTGCTGAACTTTGATGTTGCACCGCAATGTGAGGTGCTGAATTTTGATGTTGCACCGCAATGTGAGGTGCTGAATTTTGATGTTGCACCGCAATGTGAGGTGCTGAGTTTTGATGTTGCTACGCATTGAGAGGTGCTGAGTTTTGATGTTGCTACGCATTGAGAGGTGCTGAGTTTTGATGTTGCTACGCATTGAGAGGTGCTGAGTTTTGATGTTGCTACGCATTGAGAGGTGCTGAATTTTGAGATTGCTGGTAGCGAGAACTGCTGGTGACAGATGTTTTTTTCGGTTAATGAACGCGAAGCGTTCATACATGTACGCTGATTGCCGCTATAACGAGTTTCCTGCGTTTTTCAGATTGCTGCAGAACTAGGTTGCTGTATTCAGTGATAAATATTATTTTTTTATGAGCACGAAGCGTTTATACTTCTTTAAATTAGAAATGAATTGTTCAATGTTTACTATAATACAGGCACGTACTTTCAATATTAAATGACCCCATGATTTTTTCTAAAAGTTGTTGAGAAATGAAAATTTTAATCATTATATCGTTACTCTGATTTGGAAAGGTACTTTAAAAATTTCACATTTTCAATAAACTTATGTTGAAATCGTTGGTTTTATTTTAAATCTCATAAAAATCAGCTTTCCTGTGTTTTCTAATACGTCGTTATTTATAAAAGTTGTATTTCCCATGATTCCAGGATGATGACGTAGTAAAAACAGTCTGGAAGCATTCAGAAGAGTGGACCAATCACATTAGTTTTCAGGTTGCCGCATTTTAGATTGGCGCATGTGGGGTAGTTGGCGCCTGTCAGAAAAGTCGCCAAATGAGGTGTCTCGGCTGTTTTGGGAATCTGTCAAAAATACATAAAATTATTAACATACCTTAACAAACATCTTCCTTGAAAACCAACTCTATAAAGTGTTGAATTGCCATAATTTCGTAAATTTCTAGTCGTCGATAAACTTCATTTAACTTTCCAGCAAAAAAAATGAACAAATACTCACAATTTCAAACTAAATTACACAGGTACTTTAACTTTCAAATTTTGCAACCAAAAACAGCAAAATATATTAACAATAACATACTCTGGCCTTACCGTCATTTAATTTTACAATTACAAAACGTATGTGTTCTACACCTCGTCACGCAACGTCGTTGTACACAAATTACAGAACATGCGGAGTTGAGTTGTGAAAGGTGGGCGTAGCCATCCAATACACAAGAAATCAACCAATCCCATTCAACCAATCCAAATTCAAGATATCACAACTGAAGGCGTGGAAAGAATTTACAAAACGAACTGGTAACAACAAAGATCCATTTATCGCCTCGCCAAATTGAACGATGCCAAGTGTCTCTGCTGTTTTGCGATTCAGCCGTATTTTTTATAGTGTTTTATATTAGCCGATTATTGTATATTTCTCATGTATGCTGACCTTACGAGTTTTGTAAATTTTGATATTGCTACGCAATGTGAGGTGCTGAATTTTGATGTTGCACCGCAATGTGAGGTGCTGAATTTTGATGTTGCACCGCAATGTGAGGTGCTGAATTTTGATGTTGCACAGAATGTGAGGTGCTGAATTTTGATGTTGCACCGCAATGTGAGGTGCTGAATTTTGATGTTGCACCGCAATGTGAGGTGATGAGTTTTGATGTTGCACCGCAATGTGAGGTGATGAGTTTGATGTTGCACCGCAATGTGAGGTGCTGAGTTTTGATGTTGCACCGCAATGTGAGGTGCTGAGTTTTGATGTTGCACCGCAATGTGAGGTGCTGAGTTTTGATGTTGCACCGCAATGTGAGGTGCTGAGTTTTGATGTTGCACCGCAATGTGAGGTGCTGAGTTTTGATGTTGCACCGCAATGTGAGGTGCTGAGTTTTGATGTTGCACCGCAATGTGAGGTGCTGAGTTTTGATGTTGCACCGCAATGTGAGGTGCTGAGTTTTGATGTTGCAACGCGTTGAGAGGTGCTGAGTTTTGATGTTGCTACGCGTTGAGAGGTGCTGAGTTTTGATGTTGCTACGCGTTGAGAGGTGCTGAGTTTTGATGTTGCTACGCGTTGAGAGGTGTTGAGTTTTGATGTTGCTACGCGTTGAGAGGTGCTGAGTTTTGATGTTGCTACGCGTTGAGAGGTGCTGAGTTTTGATGTTGCTACGCGTTGAGAGGTGCTGAGTTTTGATGTTGCTACGCGTTGAGAGGTGCTGAGTTTTGAGGTTGCTACGCATTGAGAGGTGCTGAGTTTTGAGATGTTTTTTCGGTTAATGAACGCGAAGCGTTCATGCATGTACGCTTATTGCCGCCATAACGAGTTTCCTGCGTTTTTCAGATTGCTGCAGAACTAGGTTGCTGTATTCAGTGATAAATATTTTTTTATGAACGCGAAGCGTTTATACTTCTTTAAATTAGAAATGAATTGTTCAATGTTTACTATAATACAGGCACGTACTTTCAATATTAAATGACCCCATGATTTTTTCTAAAAGTTGTTGAGAAATGAAAATTTTAATCATTATATCGTTACTCTGATTTGGAAAGGTACTTTAAAAATTTCACATTTTCAATAAACTTATGTTGAAATCGTTGGTTTTATTTTGAATCTCATAAAAATCAGCTTTCCTGTGTTTTCTAATACGTCGTTATTTATAAATGTTGTATTTCCTATGATTCCAGGATGACGTAGTAAAAACAGTCTGGAAGCATTCAGAAGAGTGGATCAATCACATTAGTTTTCAGGTTGCCGCACATTAGATTGGCGCATGTGGGGTAGTTGGCGCTTGTCAGAAAAGTCGCAAAATGAGGTGTCTCGGCTCTTTTGGGAATCTGCCAAAAATTTACATAGCAGTCTACAGCAAAAAATATAAAATCTTTTCCAATAAAGTTTACCCCCAGTAAAACCAAGCTCGAGAAACTGAACAAAACCAACGCAATTGATGTCAATTCTTAAAATTCTAAATTAAAAAGCAGCAGTAGCTTGTACATGAATTCGGTATTACTATTTAGATTTATTACACTTTTGTCTTTATTAGCAGGGTGGGATACATTCGCCCCGTTGACAGTATTGAAAATCTCATTGACTGGACATAGGTTATCATAATTAAATGCGCTGAAATGGATTTTGGAGTAATTTTTAGAATTTGCGCAAAAATATTTTCGTTGCGTATTTAAACATTATTTGTGTATCAAGTATACTTGAAATCATATAGGAGTTTCAACAGATTATACCGATATTTAAAGAATTGAAAGAGCGAAAGTTCTATTTAATTATGATTAAATACATCCCAAAGCCACTAACAGAAATCAATCCTTAATTGAATTCTATAAAGCAAAGAAATATTCTGTTGTATATTAGTAATGTTGCTCATAATTAGATGTGTTATGTGCAAAGCAAGAATTAAGTGCACTCTAGCTTCTAGTATTTGAAACATAACATTCTTTCAAATGGTTCGAGGGCTATAGTAGTGTGAAACCGAAATCTTAGTTTCAGATAGTTTAAGTGATTAACGTTTCGGAAATTGTATTTCAAAGCATTTTAATTAAAGGAAAATTTATTTAAATTTAATATATTTAAATAATTTAAACTTATTTAAATCTGTTCTTTGTAAGTGCAGGTTGCAGCTGAAATAAATTTAACCATCGTGATATGGAAAGCACGACATGTGTTCTTTCACTACATTATCAATTTTGGTACCGATTTACTTCTAGATAATATGAGTAATGTCAAAGTTGTTATGAAAACAGTTCCAATGCTTTTGGAATCCAGCATAACTCAAATCATGAATTATTAGACAAAAAATATTCTTACCTCCCCGAGCTATCAATTCTATTGTCATTATGGAAGTTAACAGTGTACAAAGTTTGACCAAATTTTGGTGTGAATGTGGCATTTCGGAATAAAAATTAAGTGGGATATATATCCCACCGCCCTTCAAGGGGTTAACCGAATTCTTCAGTGTTAAGAGCAGTATACAGAGCTCGCATAAAACCAAAAGTATCTGATCTATGTCCATCTTTTAGACAGCAAAATTTACTTATTTTCGTGAGATAAAATATCCTTAAAAAGCAATATTTCTTTGTTAAAATTTTTCTTCAATCATTTCAATAAAAAAAATAATAATTGTAAATTGTAACAGATGTAATTTCGTGTAATCATTTAAATGTAGTTTTGGCGAAGTATATTCAATTTTGGACCTTACGCCATTAAATGTATTAATCGTCCAATCACTAGTGTGATTTACATTCTCTTTGCGATATCTACTTGACGTTTCAATTTGTCTTTTTTAGCGAATTACTTTTTCCTTATTCGGCGTTCTGTCTTGTTTCTTGATGATTTTTGATTTAGGGATTTTCGAAAAGTTTCAACGCAAATGTGACAAAGAACATAGATCTATAGCGTCAATTGCTGATATGAGATCATTATCACACATGGTATTAGTTGAATACATTTTTAGGCGTGGGGATAACTTTATTTCTGAATTTCTATTTGTTACGTTTCACTTTATCATAGTTGTGTATTAATTTCTTATTTTAAGTTTTCTTTACTCTTATGGGTTCATAATCAATACGATTCTCAAACTTTTTAATAAACATGTGAATAGGCAGAGTGAGCTTTGATTTCCACAGAATGCGTACATTATCATTTTATCTGCGGCATCTACCACTATTTGAACTTCGCTTATTGTAAGAAATAATTTTAATAAGATCTTAAATAGCGCTTCTGTGGCATAGCCATGGGGTCTTGCAGCTTAAACCTGTAAAATGCAAGATAGATTGTAGTTACGATCATTACTGAACATAAACCCTCTTCTCTTAGTAGCCCCAGGTGGCTACCTCCTTCAGTTGTTCACGGGCTTCGCAACCCTGGGCACCTGTGACATTTTTCTCTTTTCCTTTTCCTCTTTGGAGGTTAGGGCAATTCTGCATAAGCCGATATCATTCTGTTTATATCGACTTATGGAGAATCGTAAACCACCCACCTGTTTGCCGTGCTTGGCGACCCGTGTCCCTGCAAAGGGGGATCCTGGCAGTTGAGGGAAACCAACACACTGCTTTGGCCTCTGCGTCAGGTAGACGGGAGGTGCATATTGGTCCCGTATGCATCAGTGGGCTGGTCAGCTGATTTTTGTCAGTGGCTAGGGGATCAAGTGAGCGAACACTTACTAGACATCTCGTTAATGTTGAACGGCATAGGAGTGTCTTGTGACAGTATAGGCTCTGGTTAGCATCTTTGTTTAAAACACGGCAAATCGCGATCAAGAAAAGTAAAATTAGAAATAATTTCGTGTCTATAGTTTTGAAAGAACGTTAAATGATATTTGAATTTTCTATAACGCTATTTAGTTTCCAAATATATCTAAATTAAAATAGAGAAAATCTATTGCAATCAGGCAGAAAAAAAACGCATACAACACTATAAAAGTAGGAAACCGAATGCCCCGTCAAAGGATGTACAATTCAAATAAACGGAAGAAATGTGTGCTAAAACCTAAAATTATAACATAAGATTTTGTTTAAATATTAAGAGTTGTTATGGAGTTTCTAAAAAGATCATCCGTGCACATTCATAGCCATTTCTTTGTTCTGAACTTCTATAGAAGATGGAGGAGGATTAAGAAGCAGCTGTCTTCTGTTTGCAATTTAAACTTTATTCTTTCTACAAAAACAGGTCATTCTGCCAATTCATAAAGATATGAATATTCACAAAACAGCTTAGAATATATTACAATAAAAAATAATTAAAAAATCAACATTAAAAAGGTTCATTACTTGATGAAAATAGATAAAATTTCATCTTTACTGGTGGGGCATCATGCCTTTTGAATTTGTTTTCCGAAAATGCTTAGTTGAAATTACTGTTTTTTCTTCTTGGAGCTTACCTAGTACTGTCATGTATTATCAACAGTGCAACATATCATTCGAAGTATTTGTATTTATAATTTCAGTTGTTCTCTTAGTGCTGCATACCTTAGGTTAATAAAATTTGGCAGCTCTTGAACATTGTTAAAATCTATGTTTAATGCGTTTTTATTACCAAAAATGTGTGAAAGTAGCCAGATTGGTTTGCAGCCCTCAAGTTCTTTGTTTTTTTGCCTAAAGAAATCTGGATAATTTCTAAGTATTTCTATATCCGGTGGCTTATGAAAATCGTCCGCATAAAGACGGCAGTCTCCCTGTCTCCAAGAATGTGCATACTGTCAATGTGGTGAAGCCTGTAGTGATTCTCGATTATTTTCAACTAGTGACCGATGTTATTCTTTCTCCTAAAGTTCTGAATCTGATTAAAACAAAAGTCGAAATTTAGGATCTTCGCTTAAATGAGATTAACATAAAATAAGTTAACGTTTCAAAAATTATCAAAAGTTTATAAATTAGCCAATTTATTATGTTAAGAAAATATTACGTTTGCTGTGATAGTTAATACTTTTGCTTAGTTAACACATCTGCTTTATTTCCTTTTCAATGTTAGATTATAAGAGTCATTTAAATATAGAAAAATAAGTGCATCCATGTTTAATATAAAACAATTTTTTAATATATAATGAGAAAGAAAGCACAGAAGTTTCACACTGAATCAACGTTTTATCTTGTATCGTTTATAGTGCCAGAACGCTCTTGCATTTAATTTTGGCAAAAATGTCAAACGATTTTATCAAATTAGACGATCGTGAATATATGTGTTTATGGAATTTGTGCTTGTCCACACCTTGATACACATACAAGCTGTAATCATATGAAAGTAGTTAAAAAAATACATTGCTTTAAATATAGCCTTTTTACAGTGTTATGTATCCCTTTTGTATTTGATGGATCCCAAAATATAACTTTTTTTAGACAAATTAAAAAATGACAGCCATATTATAAAAATACTTAGACCAAATAACTTTCGAACATCGCATTAGCCTTTTAGAAACTTGAAAAACCCATGTTATTGTCATTAAATATATATTACTGTAATTAATATACAAATGTGTTTTAACTAAATGATTCTTCATAAATTACATTAACCAATTTAATAAATTGGATTGTTTCTTTCGTTCGTAATTGTAAATAAAATACCAACAAAAGCATAATATAGATAAAGCATAATAGCCTTTTTAGAGTGATATGTCTCCCTTTCGTAACTGATGGATCCCAAAATATAACAATTTTTTAAGTCATGTACATGGAAAAATGACACCATATTATAAAAATACTTAAGGCCAAAATATTTTAATAACTTGAGAACATCGCATTAGCTTTATAGAAACTTCAAAATCCAATGTTATTGTCACTTATATATATAAATTAGTCCCCATCATAGAACAAGAAAACAGTATATAACTGTTTAAAAATGTTATAATTTCAACAGGAAAATATAGAAAAAAAACAGGCTGAGGCCTCATCGGCAGACGGTCATATTTCGAAAGCAGACGAGAATCCAAAAAATATGTATTAGTGACAGTAGGTTTCGGCTAGAACAGTGAGCTGCAAAATCAAATGTTAAATACTCTATGGCTATATATCACATGTTCCCCTACCGGAGGCTACTCTACAATCTTAATGAATGCCTCACCAAATAAACATAGTAAAAGATGCAAAATATTATGTTCGTTGAAAAAAAACACGCTCCACCAACTCAGCCCCGTTACCACAACCAAAAATATAAAACAAACTAAACAAGGTAGAATCCTCGTTCCAATCAACACAGCACATCATAAAAACAGTCTTTAAAGCAGGTTTTAGTTAATATGAGATTCATTGACATCGAAAAGCAAAGATCAATAATGGAGAAGTTCTGCAAAATCCGAATATTTTTTATAATATTAAGAGGAAAATTGTTTTTGCAACTTAGATTACTTTTAAAATAATATAATTCCTTTTGAAACAGGTGTTTACCTGTACAAATTCTAAAAAGAACATATTTGACTGATAATGTTATGAATATTAGCGGACCAGGGAACGAGCTGATTAACACTAAATGGTAAACTATTACGCTTATCGTAAATTGAAATTGTATTTTGTTACCTAATTAAAATTTTTAAATTGATGTAATCGGCCATGAATCCATCTTCATTTGTTTTCTTTAATACCAGGGAATCGGGATAAATTTCTTGAAAATTTTCAATGAAGTCATTATTGAAGTTTTAAAACAATATATATAAGCTTGAAATTAATAAAGTACTGATACTCATTAAAAAAAAAAAACTTACTCATCTACAGCTGCTAACTTATTAACTAGTATCCATTCAAATACATTGATTTGTAAGTGTAGGTTAGATCCTGTATAAACATAATTATTGTAAAGATAAAAACAACCTAATTTATGAAACAAGTAAAAATCCGTAAAATCCAAAATTAATTCGGCTGCTTTTTAATAGTGCCTCCTTTAATCTATTAATAGGAATAGTTGTAAATAAATTTTCAGAGTCATAAGTTTGAATAGAATGAATGTTATTGCTTTTTAAATTTTTCAGCAATTTCTCAACTGTTCGAAATAATTCGGAAACAATTACTGTCTTTGTATTTTAACACATTCAAAACTTTTTTTTTTTTAAGTAAATCTTGTAATTTCCTATTAAACTTATTGCTTTACTATTGACGTTACTTCAAATAAACCTATATTTAGTAGGTATTTTATGAAATTTGGGAGTAAGAAATAAAAATGGAAATGGAAGATTTTTATTGCGTGGGAAAGAAATTTTTATTTGCTTAGAAAAGACCAAATAAAGTCACCATGAAAGAAAAGTCCTTGTTAAAATTTGAACATGTTAAAACGGTTATATTCTTCTTGGTCTGTGTGGGGGTTGTGCTGGTTTAGGCTAAATATATTATTTTGCTGGATTATACATATAATTAGTGGAATTAATCAATAAATGTATTTTTTAAACATAATTCTTCATAAATTAGCCGATTTAATAAATTGCATTTTATTTGTAATTTAAAATAAAATACTAAAAAAAGAATAATATACATCATACAAACATGCGGAGCATCAAAGGAAGAGCGAAAAAACAGCATTTCATTAGACTCCCCCCATATCTCGCCCATTTTAAGAAGAAAATGTTCATATGATATGCCATAATGTTCCGTGTATCTAATTCCAAGTTGTAAATAACTAAATGGTGTTTGAATGAACGCAATTAACTGAATCCACTTGAAAGATTTCCTAACATTAGAACAATTTTTACATTCGGATGTCATTCGGAATTTTGTTATCGGGAAACACGAAAAGTTCTAAAGGGACAATAATGTAAGCATGCAACGCGTATTCTGTATTCATTAAAACAGAAAATTGCCTTTTGCCTCACATTGTATTCCAGACCAAATCTATTTAGATTTTAAAAGGATAAAGCATAAACAACGTCCATTAGAAAAGTTTGCTCAATCTTCCACTCGAAATGTTTATATTTCTAGTACGCTAGCCCTGTACATGAAGTGTGCGAAGGGGATCTTTACCACTATCGTAAGTGTCCACTTCATGTTCCGGGAGGCAGACAATTGTTCCCATAATGACGAATTTCATATCTCACCTAGTGTCAAAAACTGAGACTTCAAAATAAAAATTTTAATTTAGGTAAATCCGAAATTCTTTCTGCGGTACATTTGAAAATAAGCGTTATTTTATGAATAAGACAATAAATAAAAACATTATGCGGCAAGAAAAACTGGAAACTTTCCAGGGATCCATTTGAAACGTCATCGCAGAATGAATATACATCATGAAAACGAAGTGAGAAAAGTGTGAAATATTTTAGAGGCCACACGTTGTAACAAAATTCTTGCAACTTCGAAATCACATAAGCATTCAGACGGTGTGAGGAAAGATGAAAATTTGGAAAAGTTTCTATGATCTGCACCTTTGAAGAGGGAGGCCCAGAAGTGGACTCAACCGCTCATTGTATGGAAGAAGCAATTTCTCTTTTTGGGTAACAAGAAAAAAATTCTATGCTGAAAAGTTATTTTGATATTGTTCAATACACGATTCTTTTACTCACATTTACATAGCTAGATTTGAGGGTTTAGTTAACATTTTCCCGTTACGTCGTTTCTGTGTATTTTAAGAATTTTGAACTGTATTGAAAGACTGATTCCGATAAGAACTTCGATGCATAGAAATAGATAGTTATATCGCTACTTACATTTTCTAAGACATTCCGATTCTGACAAAGCTTTGGATACATAGTGGTAGCAGGTGCAGTATTTTGCAACTTGAGAATAGATGCATAAAAGCAAGCAAGCACTTTATATTTTTATTGTACAGTATTGTATTTTGTTAAAATTGCATATCATCTAAACTAGGTAATTTTACTTGACTTAAATATGAAACTTGTTCATATAAGATTGGGTATGTAAATATTCAATGATTATCAATGCTTTTGTTTGAAGTACAGAATAAACTGTACTAGGGATTCAATTTTGAGTACTGCATGTATTTGCCTAGTTGATGTTATAGGATAAACTGTAACAAATATTTTATTCTGTCTCACATAAGAAGAAAGATTAAATCTGTAAGGAATGGTGGATAATCTGCTGAATGGTGTACACACATTAATAGCTAAAAATTGTACACGGATTGAAATTGCTTTATACTTAAAATCCACTTTTCGTTCATCTTCTGTGACCATCATGAGGAATCATGTTCGAAAGCTCACCAGGAATTAAACAGAATTGAGTGCTACGGGAATTAATGGGGTTACTAAAAACAGCATTGTTTGTTCCAGATTTCATCATTATATTCGTATGTGTTTAAGATTTGCAGTTTCGTTGTTCATCCTACCTCCCGAATATGTATTTAGGCACTAAAAGAATTGTACGAAGTTGATGTTCCTATTTGGAAACATCGTGGTGAAATTCATTTAAATATTAGATGTCATATATTGACTTGAAAATATAAGCAGATATAAGTAAAACCTGAGTTTTTAAAAAATGGAACGACATTTCAATCCTAAAACGACAATGGTATAAAAATATGAAACAGGGAACTTTTATTCTAAAGGAAAATATTTTCATTTAATTTTATGAATTTTTGAACCAAAATCGGACGATTCTAGTTCATATAAAAACAATAAACTAGTCGGATGTGCCAATCCCAAAACTAGATGTGAATGACCGTATGTAATGAGTAGATGTATGAGTGATCTCATATATGTTCATGCTTCAAAATTCGCTAGCACAGTGCCAGAATTGAAGGGCAATCTATGTCCATTATGAGGACTGCGAAGATATGAAATTCCATGCATTAGTTCAAGAGATAAGACTATCGCTAAAATCGTGTAAAGCATGCAAAATGCAGCACAGCCTGTTCTCCAGTCAAGAACTGTTGGGTGATTTACACCAAAACCTATTCAACTTATATCCATGTCTATCCGAATCTTAAATTTGTTCAAAATCCGTGAAATAGTTTTGGAGGAAAGTGCCCAAAATCGTGAAAAAGTCAGCATAGCAGCGCCACCTGTTGAGCTATTTACATCAATACGTAATCAGCAGCAGTTTATATCAATGTACAACTGAACCTTAAGTTTTGTGATATTCCGTGCATTACTTTTTGAGATAGAAGCCCAACATTTTTTGTCACATTTTCTAAAAACTATCGAACCGTGTTCAGGGCCTTTTTAAAATATATAAATCACTCGGAAGTCTAAATTTTTCACATTTAAAACTTTCTTCTTGTAAATATAGAAGGTAACAATACTAACCATGAAAAAATATAAAACATCTAGGTATATATTTCACGTCGAAACTAAATTTCTTTTAAAAACTTCTGATAATAAATGACGTTCAGATTAAGCAAAACAAATGTTTATGTACTAAGCAAAGTTAAAAATACTGGCTAGCTTTAAACACAGTTCTCAATCAACGTCTTATGTTTCCTGAAAATCAAAGACTTGTGCAATTTCCCAATGAATAGGACTGATCTTAATCTTGTATCAGAAATGTATATTTTTATGTGAAGTTGCCTTGAATAATAAATTTTGCTGCTGGTTTAAATATTTTTGGCGATACAATAAGACATCGGTTTTACAACTTTAAGGGTTTTACTATCTGTTGTACGCTCTCAATCTGGTTTTCGCTAGAGTCTTTCATTCGGGACGTGACTGGGCACCTGGGAATCTTGCTTCCGCAAAAGAGTCGGAGTAGAGTAGATGAATAAAAGGCTGCGGACGAAGATGGGCCGCTCGCCGCGGCGGTTGACACCCCCGCCCACCCCCAACCGCCAACGAGACCAATAATAGGCTACAAGTGGGTATAGTCGTTCGGTAGCTTCATCGCCCCGAGCCCAACCCTTCCCGCTTTTCGGTGTCTTTAATTTGTGTAATTTCCCTTTTAAATTTGTCCGGTTTCATTTTTTTTTCAATCTGGTTTTCGCTAGAGAGTCTTTCATTCGGGACGTGACTGGGCACCTGGGAATCTTGCTTCCGCAAAAGAGTCGGAGTAGAGTAGATGAATAAAAGGCTGCGGACGAAGATGGGCCGCTCGCCGCGGCGGTTGACCCCCCCGTCCACCCCCAACCGCCAACGAGACCAATAATAGGCTAGAAGTGGGTATAGTCGTTCGGTAGCTTCATCGCCCCGAGCCCAACCCTTCCCGCTTTTCGGTGTCTTTAATTTGTGTAATTTCCCTTTTAAATTTGTCCGGTTTCAATTTTTTTTTTCAAATCTGGTTTTCGCTAGAGAGTCTTTCATTCGGGACGTGACTGGGCACCTGGGAATCTTGCTTCCGCAAAAGAGTCGGAGTAGAGTAGATGAATAAAAGGCTGCGGACGAAGATGGGCCGCTCGCCGCGCGGATCCACAATGGTCTTCATAGCCTGTTTCCCAGTGGTCTTTATAGCAACCTAAATATTTTTCTTAATGTATTACTTAATACTATTTGAATAAAGATGAAAAAATCTGCATAAAATAGCTGAATTATTATATAAAATTAAAGAAATTAGGTTGATTTAAATGGAATATTCCTCATATGCAGTTATTGAACTTGTTCAGGGACTACGACCACGTCGCCCGGGCGCGAAGACGACGGAAGCATATTGAGTGGGTTTTATTTTAAAATACAGTTAGTGAACTCTGGAGCTAAATACTCTGATCCGTGATTTGTCTACTTATAAACTTTAAAACATACTTTTATTACCTTTTAATAAGTTTTTAAGGTAATTATTCTCATTTTCGTGAGATAAAACGTACTTAAAAAGCAGCATTTCTTTTGTCAAAATTTCTTCAATCATTTCAATTAAAATAGGAACTAGAGATAAACGGAATCGCAGCTGCTACAATGTAATCATTTAAATGATTTTACTTTGGCGAAGTATGTTCAATTAGACCTTCCACCATCAAATCTATTAAACCGTCCAATCACTAGTGCGATATACATTTTCTTTGCTATTTCTACTTGCCGTTTAAATTTGAGTCTTTTGTTCAGCGAGTTACTACATCGTTATTCGTGCGGTCTGTCTTCTTTCTTGGGGATTTTTGATTTAGGGATTTCCGAACAGTTTCAATGTCGCATAAAGAATAAAATAGACCTACAACGTCAATGGCCAATCCAAGTTCTCATCGCACCTGGTGTTAGTTAGATACATTTTTATGTGTGGGGATAGCTCTAGTTTAGAATTTCTATTTATTACGAGTCACGTTGCCAGGGTTGTGTAAGAATTTCTCATTTCAACCATTTTCTTTAATCTTGGGTTTCATATCATTACGATTCTCAAACTTTTCACCAAACATCTCTCAATACTCAGATATGGTGGGCTTTGAGTCGCGCATAGTGCGCAGATTATCATTTACTCTGCGGCATGTACCACAACTGAAACATTGCTTCTGGTAAGAAATAATTTTTAATCTTAAATAGCGATTCCGCGGCCATAGCCATGGACTCAACCTGTAAATGACAAGATAAATTGTAAATATGAGCAATTACGGAATATAACCTCTCTTCTCGTAGCATGTTAAAAATTAACCTGTGCTGAAGGCAAAATTTGCATATATTGGAATAAAGACATCAACGTAATGGCGCCCATGGCCCAATACATGGCGCCCATGAGACTCTCGTGCCATGAGTGTGACCGTGGTCGAGAGGCATTTATATAATGCCAAAATAGCGTCCGTTCGTTTGCTCAAGAAACGAGACTCCTCATACCAAACTAACTTATCTGTACACATAATGTTCGCTTCTATCATATGACTAATTCTTAAAACATGACGTGGAAGTGAGACATTGAATGTTTAGGGCAAAAAAATAGTCTCATCTTTGAGTTCTCTAAATCACGATCAAGAGATGTAAAATTAGAAATAAATTTGTCTATAATTTTGAAAGAACGTTAAATGATTTAAGAATCTGAATTTTGTATAACGTAAGTTTCTCACTCTATCTAAATTAAAATGTAGCAAATCTTTTACAATGAGACAGAACAAAAACACAAATGGGAAACTATAAAAAAAGAGAACCGAATGTCCCGTCAAAGCATGTACAATTCAAATAAACGGAGTGAACTATGTGCGAAAACCTAAAAATGTAACATAACAGATTTTGTGTAGATATTAAGAGTGAGTTGATATGGAGTTTCCAAAAACATCATCCGTGCACGTACATAGCAATTTCTTTATTCTGAACTTCTATAGAAGATGGAGTAGTAGAAATTCCGAAACTGTTATCTTCTATTAGCAATTTGAACTTTATTCCTTTTACAAAAACTGGTCTCATTCTGCCAAGTCATACACATATAAATATTTACGAAACAGCTTAAAGTCAGCATTAAAAAGAACCATTACTTAATGAAAATACATAAAATTTCATCTTTTACTAAGTCATCGTACCTTTATGAATTGGTATTCCAAAAATGCTTAATTGAATCTAAACTGTTTTTCTTCTTGAAGCTTAAAAGTAGTGCCATCTATCAACAGTGCAACACATTATAAGATGTATATGATGTTAGTTATAAATTCAATTGCTCACTTAGTAATACATAATTTAAATTACTAAAATTTGCAGGCTATTCAACATCGTTAAAATAAATTTTTATTGAATTCTTGTTATAAAAATGTGTGAAAGTAGCCAGTTTGATTTGCAGCCTTGAAGTGTTTGCCTTTAGAAATACTTAACTGGATTTCTTAAGTATTGCAATTTCCGGTGGCTTATGAAAATCGTCCGCATAAAGACGACGGGGCTCCCTGTCTCCAGGAATTCTTATTATCAATGCGGTCAAGCCTGTAGTGATTCTCAATCATTGTCAACAAGGGAGCGATGTTGCCTTTGTCACACAGTTCAGAATCTGATTAAAAGAAGTCGAAATTTAGAATCCTCGTGGAAATGAAATTAACATAAAACAAGTTCCTTTTATCTTCATATTTCGAAAATGACAAATATTTATCAAACGTTTACAAATTAGTCAATCTATTATAAATATCTGAAGAAAATATTACGTTCGATGTAATATTTAGTACTTTCGTTTAGTTAACGCATCTGTTTAATTTTCTTTCAATGTTAGAGATTATATGCGTCATTTAAATATGGAAAAATAAGTATAATATAAAGCAATTTAATATAGAATGAGAAAGGAAAGACTGAAGTTTGATTGAATCACCGTTTTACTTTATCTCGTATTGTTTTTATTGTCAGAAATCTCTTGCATTTAATAAAATTCGACTGCCATAATTCTGATTCACATCGGTCGGTACCTCGACCCTTTGTAGTAATCAACAGAAGTCCTATATGTATTACTTCAGTTGCTGACATGAGATCTGTCTTTTTGCTCTGAATTTAATAGTTTTCACTTTTACTTAACACGCAATTAAAAATATGAATATTTACAACCATATCGAGAAATATCTTTTTGTTCGCGAGCGGCTATATCAATCTTGACTTGCAGAAAAATAACCGCATAGTCTTTCGTCATCTTTCCATCCTCCTCAACCCTTTCTTACTACAAAGAGAAGTCCTATTTGTATTACTTCAGTTGCTGACATGATGAGACCTGTCTTTTTGCTCTGAATTTAATAGTTTTCAATTTTACTTAGCCAAAATACGTATATTAAAGTCCTTGCAGGGGCAATGGTTATTAAAAACATATCGAGAAATGCCTTTTTGTTTGCCAGATTTATCTTGACTTTAAGAAAAAATGTCATCTTTCCATTCGTCGTCGTTAGATTTTTTCAGCCATGGCTTTATACAAAAAATTGCTCATCTCGATGACTAAGTTTAAAGTTGTCGGTCCATGACAAGGTAATAAACAGCTACTGTATTTTTAGATTTTGTTGACGCTTAAAACATTTTTCGTAGTTACGGCTGTTGGCAAAATTGTCAAACGATTTTATTAAATTACATAGACTTTGGACAAGATGTGTATTTATGGAATTTGTGCTTATTGACACATTTATACACGTACTATCTGTACACATAACAAAACAGTTAAAACACAAAAGATTGCTTTAAATATACCCTTTTTACAGTGTTGTAAGTCTCCCTTTTGTATTTAATGGATTCCAAAATATACAACATTTTTTCAGGAGTGAACATGGATGTGAAAAATGACACCCATATTATAAAAATACTTAGGGGAAAATACTGTAATAACTTTCGAATATTGCATTAATATTTTAGAAACATGATAAATACATGTTACTGTCAATAAATAAATATTATATATAATTAGTGGAATTAATCTATAAATGTATTTAACAAATGATTCTTCATAAATTATACTAGTCAACGTAATAAATTGCATTTTGATTCTTTCATTTGTAATTCAAAATAAAATGCTAACAGAAGCATAATATACATCATACAAGCATCAGAAGTATCAAAAGAAGAGCAAAAAAACCGGTACCTTCATTGCATAAGACTCCTAATATATAAAACATATTTTAAGATGAATATGTACATCTGATGCGCCATAAAGTTCTGTGTATCTAATTTCAAGCTGTAAATCACTAAATGGTGTTTGAATGAATGCGATTAACTGCAATTGTTTAAGTGTTCATATGCTTTTGCGAGTAAAACAATACATTAATAATCATTTAGGTTCACTTTTCAAGAAAAATTTTTATTTACTTATCTTGAATTTTGTCGAAAACGTTTAAAGACAATGCTTGACATAGCAAAATTATTAGTTTTATTTTTCAATGAATAATTTTAAATGAATATGAAAAATTGATCAATTTTTCTTTGTTATCTATGGTTCTTGCAGCTGTTTAGGAATATCAGCATTTTTAAATGCTAAATCATAACCATAAAAAAGAAATGATTTTTAGAAAAAATGTTTATAAAAATATTTAAGATTGAATATTGTTGAACGTTCATTTACTAACAGCAAAATTGAAATTTCTTTTGTTCAAAGGTGATTAGGTGGCTGAGAGGTTCTGCTCTCGAAGCTGGTAGACGGGAGGTGCTGGGTTCGAACCCAATCGCGCCCGTCGGCCTAATCGTTCGGAGTTTTCGTGGTTTTCTTGGAACCGTGGATTTCCATGCGTTAATACGGATTAGGTTCTCTTAGAAAGACCTCCACGGAAGGCACTCCCCCTAGGGCCTATATCCCTCGTGTAGATAATTGGCCGTCAACAATCAACCATCAAAGGTGATTAGCAGATAAGGCTCATTTATTCCTCCATTAGAATTATTAATTTCTAAATGTTTTGATAAAATTTAGGATCTAAATGCATTTTTTCTATAAAATTTATTTTTAATTATTTGACTTTTAATAAGGAGTGATTTAACTGAAGTACATAATCTTCAGCACGGATTAGGTTAAATCTGGCTGCATTGCATCGGAGCGCAGGTCTACCTCTATCACGTTAACCCCCTGGGTTTGTGATTCAGAAGCTTTTTTGGCAATCGGTCATTACTTATACGCTCTACGTGATTCTTCCATTTATTCTGATAATGTACTATTTTGTGATGGTGGTGTATATTTTTACGTCTGAGCGTATGGAACCATTAGTAAGCCTGTCTATTATTGTGCATACCTTTGCATATCTTAAAAACCTCAAAACTAAAAAAATTAAGTATATGTTACAGTAAAACATGTATAAAAGTCAGGCTAGTATTATGAGTACTTGCCTGTTCCAAATTTTACACCCCCCCCCCCAGGGGAATACCTTCTTTAGGTATTTACGGGTTTCGCGACCCCGGATTCTCGAGCGATCTTTCTCCTTTCCTGTCTTCATCTCTTTTTTGTTGTCTATCCTTTTTTCTTTGTTTCACACTTTTTAATATTCTCTTTTTAGTTTATTATCCCTCTTCGTTCTTGTTTGATTTTTTTTTTACTAACCATTTTGTTCAAATTGTTCTTTGTTCTACTAACGTTGTTCTTTTGCTTTTCTTTAAAAAAAAAAAGAAAAAAAAGTTTAAAATGTTGAAAAAAGACAAATACACCCTTTTTCTAAGTTCTCTCTCATAACTTTTTTATACAATAGTGGACTTTTTTATTTTCACGTGAGAAAATCTGGGTGTTGAGGTTTTTTAATCTCATCTCCTCGTTTCTACTTTTTTAGGCTGATCTCGAGTCCCAGAGTGCAGGGCATCTCCGAATTCCGGTTCCGTGATCGGTGGACGCCATATTTGTTTGGCGGCGGTTGGGAATCCACTGGGCGACTGGTGTCCTTTCGGCGTAAGGGCGTTGTAGGTTGGAAGAGCTGTAAAGGTTTTCCTACGACAACCGAGTTACACTGTGAAAGAACTAGATTTTGGAGATGCTATTGAGTTTAATCCAACGTTCGAAAAACGTGGAAGTTTGTTGATAGTTTTCACCCTTTTGAGACCTGCGCCTAAAGTAACGGTAAGAGGGGTCGGTGACCAGGCCCGATGCCTGGCGTTTTTCTATTTTTCTCTGAAACCATGGTAACAACTGAAGGAAATAAGACAAGTGATGTAGAAGCCCCACCCCAAAACTCAGTCAACAGTCAGTCTGAGACTGTAAAGTCTCAAGTCATGTCAAAGGATAATCTCACTGCATCGGGCTCAAGCCTGCAAGCAGATATCATTGAGAATAAAAATAAATTGTGGGCAGATAGAAATGATGATATTGCTTCCAATACCGAATCATGTGCTGAAAGATTCTTTGTTATCAAAAGACAAGAAGGCAGTTTTGACAAGACCTCTCCCTTTCTGATTCACAAATCTATCCAAGGATTGATTGGTGAACCAAAGACAATAAAAAAAGTACGATCCGGTAAACTTCTTATTGAAGTAAACAATAGCGAACAAGCCATAAGTTTAAAGAAATGTGCACATTTTGCAAGTATCCCGATTTCCATAAGTCCACATAGAACCCTCAACACTTCTCGTGGGGTGATCACTGAATCTGACCTCTTGCATGTTACAGAAAGTGAAATAGTTGATAATCTAATAGAACAAAATGTCATTGAAGCTAGACGAATCAAAATCTACCGTAAAGACGAGCAAATACCAGCGAATCAAATTCAGATACCTACCAAGCACATAATACTCTCATTTAACTCACCCAACCTACCCAAATATATAAAAGCCGGATATCTTTCATGTTCTGTCAGACCTTATATCCCAAACCCACTGCGTTGTTTTAATTGTCAACGCTTTGGGCACTCAAAAACCTCATGCCGAGGTAAAACAACATGTGGTCGGTGTAGTGCAGTTGGCCACGAAAGTGTACAATGCAATGCACCACCTTGTGTAAATTGTAAAAAAGACCACCCATCTTATGCTAAGTCGTGCGATCAGTGGACAAAGGAAAAAGAGATACAGACCATACGCGCATAAGAAAATATATCATACCCCGAAGCAAGAAAAATCGTTGAATCCAGAACACCCAAAGTTGGTGTTTCATATGCTACGGCGTTATCTACAACTGCCAATAAAACCTATCAACTGATGCAACTCAAACTGAACTCCCCACTAAACCTATTTGCCAACCAAATCAAAAAGAAAACCTGTCAAATAATTCTGGTAAGAGAAGTAGATCAACGCAATCTGCTCCTCCTAAGTCACCTAAATTTGCTCCTCCTAATTTACCAAAATCTGGTCCTTCTAAACAAGCACAAAATGATTCTTCAAAATCATCACAGTCTGTTATTTCTAAACTTCCACTCCATAAAAGAGGCTCTCAAAATACCACTAACACAACACCTCTAAAACCGGGCCATAGATCTGATGCAGAAAAACATAAGCTACCAATAGTTTAATCCAGTGTCTCATCTGATAATCCAACCAAAAAGAAAAAAACAAAACCTCCCAAAATAAAACCCATCCAAAACAGAATGATAAAATGGCGGAGGATGATGCCGTAGCTCTTCACCCAGAACCGGATGAAGAATTGAACGATTGAGATAGTATATTTACTATCTCCGGATAATCGGACGCAGATAATTTTATCCAAAAAACAACAACAACAAAATGACTAATATTATCTCGTGGCACTGCCGTGGATATCCCAACAAACATGACGAAATCCGCAATATTCTCTCTGACCATCAACCATTATGTTTAGCTCTACAGGAAACTCATTTAATACCCAATGACAAAGCAAAATTACGAAATAATGCTAGCTACCGAAAAGATTTTACTGGTAATGAAAGGGCTACTGGTGAAGTGGCTCTTTTCATCTCTCGCAATTTACCCCATACTCATATTAATTTAAACACAAACTTACAAGCTGTTGCAGTCCATGTACATATAAAACAACTCGTAACAATATGTAACATTTATTTACCTCCGAACAAAAATATTCTATCTGCAGATCTAGATAATCTCCTTCTCCACACTCCATATATCATTCTTGGAGATTTTAATGCATATAGTGATTCTAATCACCGCGGTGATATTATAGAAAAAATTATTTCTGACAACGGCTTATGCCTGCTCAATAACGGTGATCATTCCTATTTTCATTAGCCAACATTCCATGCATTAGATCTCATAATCTGCACACCATCACTCTATCCCTTTTGGAACTTCTGGGTTTCAAATGACTTACACGGCAGTGACCACTTTCCAACTTTTATTTCTATGACTTCTCCTGATAAATTGTAATAACTCGGCCAATTGGCTCTGTCATATATATATCTTTTGGCAAACTTTTACTGCACATGCAAACATTACAGTTAGCGTGATAGAGGGTAATATTGACAAAGCAGTTGATAATGTAACTCCGTGTATTATCACTGCTGCTGATGCTAACAAACCTAAACCTTTGTCTGAACATAAACCATGGTGGAATAGTGACTGCCAAGTAGCAAAGAAAAAACAGAAGGCTTGGGGTCTATTTCGCAGGTACCCAAATAACTATATTGCATATAAAAAGGCAAAGGCAGCAGCTAGAAGAGTGCGACGTAAAAGCCAACGTGAATCCCGGGTTAAATATGTCTCGAGCATAAATTCTAGCACGTCAAGTAAAGACCTCTGGCAAAATGTAAAAAATATGTATGGCCCTGTACTCTGAAAGTAGTATTTCCATTTTAAAGCATAACGGCCATACGATCACTTCTCGTAAAAACATTGCTGAGACAATAGGTAGTACCCTAGCATCAATTTCAAAATCAGACGCATATCCAGAACCGTTTTTAACTTACAAAAGGAAAACTGAATTGACCAGGATTAATTTTAATACTCATAATTCATTTTCATATAATCTACCATTCACTATATCAGAGCTGATAGATAGTTTGCGAGACAGTAACTTATCTGCCCCAGGTCATGATGGCATCACATACATCATGCTAAAGCACCTCTCTCCACTCTCTCTTAACAATCTCCTTTCCCTTTTCAACAGGATTTGGGTGGAACATATTTCCCCCATGCTTGGAGTAGAGCTATTGTTATTCTTTTCTCTAAACCACGTAAAGATGCCAGCAATCTGAATAATTACAGCCCAATCGCACTTTCTAGCTGCCTTTGCAAACTTCTAGGAAAAATGGTTAATCGTCGCCTCGTGCATATTTTAGACTAACAACTGCCTTGCCGCATTTCAAAGTGGGTTTCGACGTGGTAGGTCATCTATCGATAACCTGATGCACCTTGAACATTACATTCGGACAGCCTTTCTTAAACGCAACCATTTGGTGTCAGTATTTTTTGACATGGCAAAAGCCTATGACAGAAAATGGCGTTATGGGATTCTGCGTGATCTTTTTAACCTGGACTTTCGTGGGAACCCCCCATTTTTCGTTAAAAACTTCCTTGCCATTCGAATATTTAAAGTCCGAATTGGGGTTATTTTATCCAGTTGCTATGTACAAGAAGAGGGTGTACCTCAGGGTAGTGTCCTGAGTGTCACCCTCTTTGCTATTAAAATAAATAACATTCTTAATCAACTACCGCCTTCTGTCAAGGGATATTTATATGTTGACGACTTCAGGATTATGTGTATGGGACTGGATATGCGTTTTATTGAGAGACGACTGCAAATAGCAATAAATAGTATTCTTAGCTTGACTAACAAAAATGGTTTTTTAATTTCTATTGACAAAACTTCTTGTGCGCATTTCTGTAGACGAAGGGATCTGCATCCAGATCCTGAAATTTTTATCGGCTCATCTCAAATTCCTGTTGTGGACAACGTTCGTTATCTAGGCCTATACTTTGACAAAAAAGTTACTTTTTTACCACATGTTTTACAATTACGGACAAAATGTGAAAAATCGCTTAATTTACTTAAAGTACTTTCAAATACATCTTGGGGAGCAGACCGCACTTCTCTCCTTAAAATCGATAGAGCTGTAATTCGTACTAAAATCGACTGTGCCTGCCAGATCTATGGTTCTGCCCGTAATTCTGTTCTTAAAAAATTGGACACAGTGCACCATAGCGCACTTCGTGTTTGCTCTGGTGCATTTCGTACAACTCCAATTTTAAGTCTTTATGTTGACTGTATTGAACCAGCATTACACCATACTCGTGAAAAGCTTTCATTAGAATTGTATTATCGTGTCCTTTCTCATCCTGGCCATCCTCTTCACTTATATTTTAAACACCGACAATGATATTCTTTATCAGCATCGACCATCTTGCATCCCATATTTTGGAGCCAGAATGAGAAACATTATTAATAATGGCCCTCTGAATAATATCGAGGTGAGTCCATGTCCCTCACATGTGCTACCTCCTTTTAATCCTCCTAATATTACCTCTCTCCACCCTTTTACAGGATATGATCAAAACATCTTGGCTCCTGTTATTTTCCAACAGTTATTTGCTTCACGTCGAGCAAATTTTAATAACTATACTGAGATTTATACAGATGGCTCTAAAAGAGGTGATATTGTTTTTTGTGGGATCTTTTGTGAGGACACTTCTTTAAGCTATCGCCTTCATTCCTGTACTTCAGTCTTTACAGCCGAACAAATTGCAATTGAGAGAGCCATATTCCACATATCTCATCATAGCTCATCGTTCATCATTTATACTGACTCACAGTTCTATTGACGCAATTAAATCATTTAAAAAGCATCCTTATGTCTCATCCATCCTTGATTTTTATAATAAATTGACAAGACGTGGTTATAATATTTTATTTTGCTGGGTACCTGGACACATGGGTATCCCCGGAAATGAGAAAGCAGATGAGGCGGCAAAATGTGCTCTTAACCCCTTATACCATAAAATTCCATTCTCAGACTTTAAACTACTTATAAAACACTTTATTCATAATAAATGCCAAGAAAGTTGGGATTTGGAACATAATAAACTGGCACCATGTTAAACCAAGAATCATGACCTGGCCTCCGAATTATCCAAGGAAAACTGGTGTTCTCCTAACTCGTCTGAGAATTGGACATTCTAGGATAACTCATAAACATCTTCTGCTTCGGGAGGTAGCACCCATGTGTCCACATTGTCATTTTGATTACCTGACTGTTCATCATGTTTTAACTGACTGCCCGGGTCTCCGGCACTTATACAGAATTTATTTTAAATCATCATCACCAATCTTGACAAACCTCATTGGGGAAACACCTCATGTGGCACTCTTCACTTTTTTAAAACATGCCGGATTTTATTTTGAAATATAATTTTTCTTTCTTTGGTTTAACTACAACTTGAAATGTTTTCTACGCTTTTCTGACATCTGGATGGGAGCCCATCTAGACTGCACTTTTGCATTTTTTAAATCTTTTCTACTCTTATAGTTTAGCTTTTAAATTTCCTTATTCATCTATTCTTGTCTGACTGCATCTGGATGGGATCCCCCATCCAGAATGCTTTTCTCATTGCTCTTCTGTTTTTTGTGTTTAATCTAATCTATTCTTTTTTTTGGCGCAGCATGTCACTTAAGGGATTTTGTGCCATTAAACATAACTCAACCAACCAACCAAATTTTACACAGTGTATTTAAACTGTTTTCAGATAAACATTACAAAACAAGTAAATTTAGATTCTAATTTTTATGAATATTAAAAAAAAAAATTGTTGGTTCTGCCAGAAAAATCCTCATTTACTGAACCCTTCTGGTGTGGAGGGGGCTTAAACAGTAGAATTCTGGCCAGCTTTAGGCTAGTTTTAATCCATGGTAACCAATGGTTTCATGAACGTGTCTGACTTCCGCCTTTCGTTCATTAATAATGCCCATTGATGGCTTAAATAAGGCTATTTTACGTAATTACTTGGGAGACCTTTACTACGAAAGGTCTCCCTCGTAAGAAAGTGTGCCCAGTAGCTGAATACGTCAGTATGAGTGAGTTCGGTGGATTCCTTCCATTTTCGCCTCCCAGGGGGATACTTTCTTTAGGTATTCATATCTTTTAGGCTTCGCAACCCCGGGTTCCTGAGCGATCTTTCTATTTTCCTTTTCCTCTTATTTCTATTCTCCTTCTTTCCTCTATGTTTCACTCTCGTTGTGGTTTCCTCTTCGGAGGTGAGGGCAATTCTGTATGGGCCGATATCATCCTGTATGTCGACTCATGGAGAATTGTAAACCACCCACGTGTTTGCCGTACGTGGCGACCCGTGTCCCTGGAAAGGGGGATCCTGGCAGTTGAGGGAAACCAACACACTGCTTTGGCCTCTGCTTCAGGTAGACGGGAGGTGCATATTGGTCCCGTATGCATCAATCGGCTGGTCAGCTGACTTCTGTCACTGGCTGGGGATCAAGTGATCAGGCAATTACTAGTCATCTTGTTAAGGGTGGAGACTGACATAGGAGTGTTTTGTGACCGTATAGGCCCTGGTTAGCACTGGTGCACGAATGTGCATCCCCTTGTTGGGCTCGGTAGTGGGTGGTGCGGCCGGGGTCTGAATTTTATTTTATTTTTCTATTATGGATGGAAAATCTTCACTTCCTTCTATTTTTCTCCCATGTGGAGAGCAACAAATTGCACAGAATTCCACATACGCTCGTTTCTTTGTCATTAAACGTACTGATAGTCTCTCTAATAGCTCTTTCAAAAAAACTTCACCATTTCTCATTGCAAAAACATTCCAGTCTGTCTTGGGGGATGGTCATTCTCTCAAAAAATTAGAATCTGGGGATTTGCTTGTTGAGGTTTCTTCAGCCAAACAATCACATCTTCTCTCAAATTGCTCTACAATAGGCTCTTTCTCAGTTTCTGTTCAAGTACATAAAACTCTAAATACAAGCCGTGGTGTAATATCCGAGCCAGATCTTTTATTCTCTACTAAAGACGAACGCATCATTCTGATTTTTAATAGCCCTAATTTACCATCAAGAATTAAAGCTGCTTACTTGAACTGTCCTGTCCGTCCTTATATCCCAAATCCTCTCCGTTGCTTTAAATGCCAGGTTTATGGTCACACCACAACTATCTGTCGTGGTTCCGTTACCTGTGCACGCTGCGCAGAAGTTGGCCACGACGGTAATTCATGTCATAACTCTGACCGCTGCATAAACTGCAAGGGTGATCATACAGCATATTCCCGCTCCTGTCCAAACTGGATACGTGAGAAGGAAATCCTTGCAGTTAAAGTAACTCATCTCTCCTATCCTGAAGCCCGCAAAGTTGTTGAATCCAGGACTCCGTTAGTCGGAGTCTCCTACTCTAGTGTACTCAAGCAACAACAAAATTCTGTAAGGCACATAAGCACCCAGACCGACACCTCCTTTTCACTAAGTAACTCGGCTAAATCACAATCAACAACCACTTCAAATAGAGAAACCCGAGATGTTAGTTGTGGTAGTAAATGCTATGCAACCCCACTATTAGAACGCTGGCAACCTTCCTCAGAACCTGTTAAAATAGTATACCAAGTCAATCAGTCTCAAAAATCTCCATGTCAATCCAAAAAGTCACCTGAACTCCAGACTAAGGCTGTTACATCTGCAAAAACATCACATAGACCTGATACTAATAAAACTGACAAACCAAGCAAAAAATCTTGTATACAGAAAGAGAAAAAGACAATCCGGGGTTCTTCACAGTTTTCCACTGTGAAGAAAAAGAACAATAACAAAAGCTTAAACCCATCATTTAGTAATTTAAAGAATCGGAAACAACTGAAAAACTTAGATGAAGAAATGGAATCTGACTCATATGAATAAAATGCTGATTAGGAAACATGAGTTTTTGATCAATTTACACCTAATTAATTTTATGTTTGTTATTTATTTCTACGAGTCTAAATTTGTTTTTAGGTAGTATTTGTACGTCATCTTGGACTTTGCTGGTATTTTAACGGTTATTGCTTTTTAACTTCAGTTTTTAATCAGAATACTTTGGTCTTTTAACTATCAACCTTTCCTATTTTAAATGGTTTTAAATATACATATTAGTTTTCTCATTTACTGTTTTCTCATTTTTTTTTTTAGTTTTTTTTTTGCTGCTCAATTTTGGGTAATTTATAATTTTTACATTTTGACTCTGTCTTGGCGCAGCATGTCCTTAAAGAGACTTTGCGCCATAAAATCCCAATCAACCAACCAACCTTCCATTTTCGAAAACATCCTCTGTTCAGAAACATTGGAGACCTTGGTGGAACAATGAATGCCAGGACAGAAAGAAAAAGCAGCAAAAGGCATGGAGTATTTTTAGGAGGTATCCCTCTGATGAGAATCATATTTTATTCAAAAAATCCAAAGCAGAATTTAGAAAAGTGCGGCAGAAATGTCAGCGTGAATCATGGATAAATTACACATCTAGTATTACCTCAACTACAACGAGCAAAGAGATGTGGAAAAAAGTTAAATGTTGCATGGGCCTTTACAAGGAGCATCCAATTTCAATTATAAAATATAACGGCCAGACAATCACATCTCCCAAATGTATCGGTGACGCAATAGGGAAATCCCTTGCCTCCATTTCAAGGTCTGATGCATATCCTGAACCGTTTTTATCGTATAAAAAGGAAAGAAATTTTAATACTCATACTTATCCCATTTACTAGTACTGAACTTAAAAACTGCTTACGTACTACTCATTTATCTGCTCCCGGTCCTGATAAAATTACTTACATTATGCTAAAACATCTTAGTTCATTTTCGCTTTCCAATCTCTTGAAATTTTATAACAGGATTTGGGAAGAACAAGTTTACCCTTCGGCATGGAGAAAGGCATTTATTATTCCCTTTGCAAAACCTGGTAAAGACACCAGCAATCCCAATAATTACCGCCCTATTGCACTGTCTAGTTGTTTTTACAAATTACTCGAAAAAATGGTTAATGCTAGACTTGTGCATGAGCTGAAGACAAATCATTACCTTGCTGCCTTCCCAAGTGGTTTCCGGTGTAGGCGTTCTACTGTTGATAATTTACTTGACTTGGAAAAACATATCCGAAATGCTTTTTTAAAACGTAAACATTTGATTTCAATATTTTTTGATATAGAAAAGGCGTATGATAAGACTTGGAGGTATGGAATCCTCTGTGACCTTTTTAATATGAACTTTAAGGGAAATCTCCCGATTTTTATAAAGAACTTTTTAGCTATCCGTATATTTCAGGCGCATTGGGAATTTTTTGTCAGATTTTTTTTCCAAGAAAACGGTGTCCTTCAGGATAGCCAAGGATCGTAAGCCAAGGATCTGGGTTCGATTCCCAGCCTGGGCATTTTTTCGCTCAGTTGGAAATATTCAATTCGTATGATAACTTTACCAATCAGTTTGATTGTGTTAAAATAATAGTTCTTCAGGATAGTGTCCTGAGTGTGACACTGTTTGCAATAAAAATAAATGACATTTTAAATCAGCTTCCCCCTTCTGTAGATGGCAGCTTGTATGTAGACGATTTTAAGATTTCATGCCAAGGACATGACATGCGGTTCATGGATCGGCAGCTACAAAATGCTATAAACTCTGTAACTAGATGGACTAATCTAAATGGGTTTAATTTTTCTCCTGACAAAACTTTTTGTGTGTTTTTGTAAACGACGGAACCTCCATCCCGATCCTGAAATTTTTATCAAGACAAAAATTGCTGCTGTTGACGATGCCCGTTTTTTAGGTGTTTATTTTGACAAGAAACGAACTTTCAAAAATTGTATTTTATACTTGCGTACGAAATGTGAATAGCAGTTGAATTTGTTAAAGGTTTTTATCAAATACCAGTTGGGGAGCTGACAGAACATCTCTTGTCAGAGGTTGCGTGTTATTAATCTAAAATTTTAACGGACTCTTCTTTTATATAAAAAGATTATTTATTTCACACATATAATATAGCCACCTCTCGCATGGTTGACTCTTTTAGAACAACAACAAATAAAAGTCTGTTGCCATGCAACGAAAACAACTTATCAATTGAAGTGCGTGCCGATAAACCATGGACGCAACACACACTCTTTTGATTGTAGGACATTACAATCAAAACTCGCATTGCTCAACAATTACATATACTTACATATCAAAGATAAATATACTAAGTTGAAAACCATAATGTTAAAAATTAAAGTTCAACTAAACAAAGTTCACATACATTCCTGTCGAAATCTTGCAGATAATTTGACAGATCTACCATTTCTAGTAGTAACATTTTTGTTTTCTCTTAGAAAATTTGGAGTTAAGGAATGTTCTGGTTTTGGTGCAAGATCAGTGAGCGAATCTCGATCAGAAGTAGGAACATTCGAGATGTGTTGCGCGATCGGCAAATCTTGAGCTGAGGTAAAAGTATCGCTAGATTGTTCATCTGAAGCTTGCGAACCACATTCCATCTCTAATAGATATAGTTTACGAATAGGTCGAATTATCTCTCCCGATGAAGTTTTCAATTTTGCAACACGTATGTTGCCATCTTTGCCGGTATAAAGTTTAAGAACTTTTGCCAACGGCCAGAAAGTTCCTTTTCTTGAATCACTCTCAACAAGTACTATATCATCAGTGTGAATTTGCAAGTGTTGTCTACCACGTTTGTGCTGCAGCAGTTGCTCAAGATATTCCAAGCGAAAACGCTTTCTCAGATTCTCTCTCTGTGTTTGGAGGTTTCTCCATCGTTTCTTTAAATCGTGCTTATCAATTAGGTTTAAATCTGCGACATCAATTGTCTGAATATTTTGTAAAAACATGGATGGCGTTAGAGGAATTAATGCATTAGGATCTTCGGAAATGTAAGTCGGAGGTCTTGAATTAACAACAGCTTCACATTCGTAAAGTACACTCATTAATTCTTCATAATTCAATGAAGCTCTTCCTAAAACATGTCTTAAGAGATTCTTTACTATTCCAATTAGACGTTCCCAAAATCCCCCCCCCCCACCAAGCAGCGGAAGGAGGACTGAACTTCCAATGTATTCTTTTAAGCGTTGCTTCTTGTTCTAGAGCAGACCAATCAATAGATTGAAACAAATTTTCAGTTCCAGCGAAATTCAAGCCGTTATCAATATAGATGATATTCGGACGACCACGTCGAGCGATAAATCTTCTAAAACTCAGAAGGAAAGCTTTCGTTGACAAACCTGTTATTAACTCTAGATGTATAGCACGATATACAGCGCAAGTGTTATAGCACAATCCACGCTTTTCCTTCTCCTTTCAGCATCAAGGGGCCAGCTAGATCAACTTCTACTTAAAACGTCGAAGCATCCTTTATTCGATCTTCTGGTGAAGGAGCTGGTGGAGTTTATAGAGATTTTGAATTATGTCTTTTACATCTTATGCATCTATTGATTACTTGACGGGCAGATCTTCTACCATTTATAATCAAAAATTTCTCTCTCTAGCAAAATTTGTATTCCGGCATGCATCATTTTCAAATGTCTCTCTGATGAGAAGCTCTGTTATTCGATGCTTTCCAGGAAGAATAATGGGAAACCTGAAATCATGTGTATCATTCCGTTCAGTTTGGTCTTGATTCTATAAAAATACCTTCTCCATCTTTAAAAATATTCAATGACTTTAAAACTTTAATATATTCTTCCGTTAGGGTTTCATTTTGAATAATTTTGTTAATTCTCTTCTCTGCTTCATTTCATTTGCTGTTAGATTACCCGTTCTCCGATTCTTTTGACTCTTTGAGCTGAACAGAAATCTTAGTATCCAGCGTATCATTCTAACAATTTTCGTATAACTTGAAAAATAAGATAAATGTTATCACTTGCCAGTGTTTCGTTTACAACCAAGGTAGTGCATTTCTGCTTTTCCTTTATAACGTCATCTTCGTTAAAGTTTAAGATTTGGGCCTATCCTTTGCAGGAAGTCGCAGCCAAGTGGGTCTCTCCCACCATCTCGAAGAAAGAAGTTTTGAAGCTGAGCATCCTCTTAAGTAAACAACAGCATACAAAATTCCACAGGCATTTGAAAAGGTGTGTAGACTCATTTCAGAGCTATCAGTAAGAAAGGCATGTCTAGGAATTTCTACAAGGCGCAGCAGAGGTAAATCTTCCAAGCATTTTAGGAATTTTCTTCTAATACCATCAGGTACTTAAGAATCCCAGCTCAATTTATATTTCCAACTTGCCTGAAGCATACGTTTAGGTAATAGGGTAACGGGGCATGAAAATCCAATTGGATCAAAGATTTTTTGAACAATTGATAGTATGCTTCGTCTGGTAACAGTGCTTAGGTTGATATCGGCTGTAGGTATGTAACAGCTAAGAGTATCAGTTAATTTATTCCATACCAAACCTAATACAGAAGATATATTTGATTCAGTACATGAATCGTCAGTAAAGCTTTTTGACTCTTGCAAATCGGTATGCTCTCACCCTCGTAAGTCAAATTTGGCTTCTCACATAACTTATGTCGAAATATATATATATATACTGTTTCAATTCTTCTTTAGTTTTGACTGAAGTGACGCAATTATCAACATAAAAGGACGTACTGAGCTTTTAAACAATTTTTCTAATGAACGATACTGAGCTGAAAGAGGAACATACCTTTTCTAAATGAAAACGTAAAACTGCATTTAACAGGAATGGACTACAGTTCAAGCCTAAAACGACTCTACAATGTTGAAACACTTTTCTCTTCCCTTCTTTACCATATCATATGAACTTCAAATATTCGCGATCTGGTTTGGCGACTGAAATTTGAAGGGAAGGCCTTCTTTATATCGGACGTTATCCCGATTTCTTCTTGGCGAAATTTCATAAGCACTGAAGGAATTTCTTCCAAAAAATTAATCCTTTCAACAAGCAGTTGTTTAAAGATATTCTTTTTGGACTTGCTTGAAGGATGCATCAAATACAGGACGAGTAGTTTTGTAGAATTTTCTTTAAATAGTCCATGATGAGGTAAATAGGGGCGTGTACTTTCTCTACTTTCTTCTATAATACTATTCGCCAACCATTCTTTGAATACTTCATCATAGGCATTTAATTTACCATCACTTCTCAACTTGGAAGTTGTGGATCTCAACAGTCTTTCAGCACCTTCTCTATTACTTGGAAGGTCAACTTTATTTTCTACCCAAGGAAGACTGACTTCATATCTTCCATAATCATTAATATGGACTGTCTTCCTGAAATGATTCGATGCAGCTTCTTCTAACTCATCCTGATTTTTACGTTCACAAGGATCAGTAATACCTATAGCTTCCATAAATTAGCGATATCATCACATTGAGCTAACATAGATGCGACACAACTATTGACGCCCTTTACATTTGGTTTTCGCATTACCAACCAACCTAAATGTGTCGTCATAGCGACGAGACCACATTTCAACTGAAACGTCAATCCAGAAAATAATTTTCCAGCGTAATCAGCCCGTATTAAAATCTCTATTTGAGAAGTCGCTCCCACATCGTGTAGCTGAATACCCCTTTCTTGAAGTTCTTTGAAGCAAACAACCTTTTTCATTCTAGGAACACTACCACAAATTACCGGTTGATCTAACACTTGTATATTGCAAGAATAATTGCCTGTGAATTCATTTATGTTTTCTTCTATTAGTGCTTCCTCCAAACATCATATGGAGCAAAACCTCAGAGCGCGTTGGTTTTAAGCCAAGTCTTTCTGCTGTTTAATTAGAACGTAAGATATTTGAGAACCAGTATCAATAAGAGCTCTGACGCTCGATTGTTTTCCATTTACTTCTACGTTAACCAATAATGTCTGTAGTTAAACTTCAGAGGAACCACTGTAATCGGACAGCGTGGAATCTGAATTAAATTTTCGATCATCTTCTGTTGGAACCTTAAAATTATGTTTCAACTCTGAACACAAAATTGGCCAATGTTTTTTACCGCAAATGACACATTTTACGTAACTTTTACAATTTTTCGATAAATGACCTGCCTTAAGACATGAAAAGCAGCTTTTATTACGCTTTAAAATACTTTGCTTCTCTTCAAACGAAAGATTTTGACTCCTAAAGCAATCCTTAGTCTTATGGATCTTATCACAAAATAAACAACTTACAGCACTTCCTTTCCTTACGTTAAAAAGTAAATCATTAGCAGTTGGACTTTTGACATTTTGACACCACTTATGGGTCAATGTCTTGGAGCCCTTTTATCATGATGATTAAGGGGTCAGTTGCTTGAGACAGCATATTGAAGTGTTATAGTTAGTGTTATTTATGCTTATGGAGTTCCAAGCTATCGAAAAGGTTGCATGGAAAAAAGAGATTTGCAGTATTTTATGTGCAACACAAAGGGACATTCACCTGACAAACCTAACACTGGACAGTAAAGTGGTTCATGTTGTAGAGGTGATTTATGTAATAACGGATCATTTCCTGTTCTTACTCCCCGTGTCTTTTCTTATAGTTCAGATTCTGTAATGGATCAGTCATTCAAAACAATATTATACATAGTAACTTCAATTTTTTTTCTTATGCATCATATTAAAAGGCATTATTTATGCATGTAGATATTTACACAAGACAAGGATGACATCACGTCCGGGTCGAGAGTTTGTCAGAGGTTGCGCGTTATTAATCTAAAATTGTAGCGGACTCTTCTTTTATATAAAATAGCCACCTCTGGCATGGATGACTCTTTTAGAACAACAACAAAAAACCGTCGTTTGCCATGCAACGAAAAAAACTTATCAATTGAAGTGCGTGCCGATAAACCATGGACGCAACATCTCTCTTAAGAATTTACCGCTCTGTAATACGTTCAAAACTCGACTATGATTGACCAATTTATGGATCTGCCCGTAAAACTATTTTAAAGAAACTGGACACCGTGCACCACAGTGCACTTCGTATCTGTTCCGTGGCTTTTAGGACCTCTCCCGTTCAGAGCTTATATGTTGATTGTTTTGAACCATCATTACTAACATTCGTCAAAAACTCTCTCTTGAATTATACTATCGGATTCTTTCACATTCAGATCACCCCCTTCATGATCATTTATTAAACACTGACAATGATGTGCTCTATCAGCATCTCCCCTTTTCTATTACTTTGTTTGGTTTTAGAATGCGAGAAACAATTCGTGGTTCCTCCCTTGAGGGTATCGAAATCAAATCTTGTCCTCGTTACCATTTACCTCCTTATGCTACCTCAAATGTCATTTGCCTAAATCCATTTGGTAATTTTGATAAAAATAATGCCAATCCTATTATCTTTCAGCAAATTTTTGCTTCTCATCTGGTTGACTATGCTGAATATTTTGATATGTATACTGATGGTTCAAAATCTCCAAATTCTGTTGGATGTGCTTTTGTTGACAAACATAACTCTTTTAGTTTTCGTTTACCATCATTCATATCTGTGTTTACAGCCGAGCTCATTGCCATTGAAAAGGCTGTCATCCACACTTCTCATCAGCTTCATCATCGCTCTTTTATTGTTTATACTCGCTCTAAACGCTCTCTTGATGCACTGCAGGCTTGTTCACAGGAAAACTCTTGCATTTCTTCAATAGTAGATTGCCTTAATGACTTGGAAAATCATGGATTTAACATTAAATTTTGTAGGGTACCGGGACACATGGGAATAAATGGCAACGGAAAAGCAGATTTGGCAGCGAAGCATGCATCAGCTCTAATTAACTGTAAGACACAATTCTGACATTAAAAAGGAAATAAAACATGTGATTTTAAATAAGTGGAAAGCATCCTGGGATACAGAACTTTGTAATAAGCTGCACTCTATAAAACCGGTAATATCCATCTGGCCCTCCAATTCATCAAGGATAAGGGATATTCTTCTAACTCGACTTCGTATAGGCCACTCAAGAGTGACTCACAAACACCTTTTATTACGAGATCCAGCTCCCATGTGCCCACATTGTTTCTTTACTGATGTTACCATTCACCACATTTTAACAAGCTGCCCTGCACTTACAAGGAGAGGGGCCAACATTGTTAATCACAGATTTTGATTATTTTAATACATGTTGTAGAGTAGAGACCCCTTGGTGTCAGTTTCAACGGATTTTATCCAACGCTCCTTAGTTCTTCAGAAACCGGGGGGTCTAATAATAGTACACAACTTAAATACTTTGCAACCGCAATGATAGGTTGGTCGTAGCTCAGTTACAGCGGCGTTCGCCGGCTGATCTGCGGGCCCGGGTTCAATACTTGAATGCGCTGCATTTGTTTTTCTCATAATTACAAGTATATTTATAAAACGAAAAATAATTAATAATCTCATTGTCAATTAAAATTTATAAAATTGTATATCAATTATAATTTTAACCTATTTAATTTTCTACTTTTAACTAAATAGTTGTATAGAACATCATAAAATTGTTAATTTTTTAAAAATCACTTTTAAAATGTATTTCATATATTCTTTAGCGATGCAATGATATTGAGCAATTGTGACAATTCGGAATTTTAAAGAAATATCATTTACGCATTGCAATGTTACATGTTGTAGTGTACAAATTACAAAGGAAGTCTATGCGAGTCGATGCGAATACTATTATTCTGTTTTTAAAGTAACAAGCATAATTATATTAAAAATTAGCATCAGAATTACAACCGATTTTTTGCATAATTAAAGATTTTTAAATTCGTAATACGTATGCTTGCGCTTTCAATTATTTTGCTTTTATCTTCTTTCTGCTTTTATTTTTATTTTATTTGAATATTCTTTTATTTTATCATAACTAAATGGCACAACAGATTTTGTGACGATTTTGGAATTTTTATCATTCAATAATAGATCCAATTTCTTTTTAAACCTCTTTAAAGGATGAGAAATAATAGTTTAAAAATAAAAAATGATAAATTTAACTTTATTAACATTATAATTATAACATTATACTTTCGGCCTAAGGGGGATGTAGGTTGGACAGAGCAGTAAAGGCTTACCTACGACTACAGAGTTCAACTATGAAAGAACTATATTTTGGAGATGCTATCGAGTTTATTGCAATGTTCGAAAAACGTGGAAGTTTGTTGTGAATCGTTTTCACACTTTTGAGACATGCGCCTAAAGTAACGGTAAGAAGGGTCGGTGACCAGGCCCGATGCCTGGCGTTTTTTAATTTCTATCCATTATGGCTACAGAATCAGGGAATAAAACATGCGATGTGGAGGCCCCACAACCAATTAAAGAGAATAAAAACGCATTGTGTTCGGGCTCAAAGATACGTTTAATCAGGGCAAAAAAGAATCATGGGGTGAGAGAGTGGAGGATTCTGCCTCCAATGATGAAAATAAAACTGAAGAAAGATTCTTTGTTGTGAAACGCCAAGAAGGGAGTTTCGACAAGACAACTCCTTTTTTAATTGACAAAGAAATTGAAGGATTGGTTGGTGAACAAAAAACAATGAAAAAACTCCGGACAGGTGAACTGTTAGCTGCTTGTTGCCTATTGTTTATCTCAATTAACTTAAAAAAATGTACACACTTTGCCAATATTGCTGTCACCGTATCACCACACATCAGCCAGAAAAATTCAATCAGCCGTATAAAAGATTTACATACTTTTATCTTTTTATGCCTTTAAGATAATCTGAAACTATTGTCCAAAACAATGACACAAGCAATGCGGACAGCCGTGGAACAGCAGGAGCCACCCAATACCACCTAAGAAAGAAAATTCAATTTGTTGTATAAAGATTTTGATTTAAATTAGTAGGCAAAAGGTTTATAATTTCGATGAATGTAACGTGGCTAACCAGGAATCACAAAAACAGATAATAATATCAAATTTATCTTCTGTGTCTAAGCAAGTTAAAGCAGGGTATTTTAAAACAAGAAAAAGATCAAAAGACCTGCAGAAGCCTATCCAATCTGTTCTATCAAAGAATGTGATAAACCAGTACAAAGCATAATATATTCTATATGGTAAGTTTTTCAAGCATGGATTTGGTAATTTCTAGGTTACCCTCTAGCCAGAACCGTGCGAAAGGGGGAGGGATCGAGGGGTGCGGTCGCCCCAAGCACGGAAATAGAGGAGGCGCGAAATTTTGACTATCGGCCTTTGTTTTATTTATTTTGCCAGTATATCATTTTCCGGGATATTTTTTCCTTCGTCAATTATTTTGGAAAAATGATGTATATAAATACATATTGGGATTTTTTTCTAATGAAAGTGGGTACTTATTTTGTTTCGAAGTTACTGTATCGTCTCCTACCCCACACCTTAAAAGATATTTCGGACTAAGGATTACTTCCTTTTTAAAACTTTATTTTTGTCTTTCTAAGCCTCTTTTTTTTTAACTTCCCTGAATCTGGATTTTCTTTCTCTGCTTATGAGAAAAACTCTCTCAAAATAGCATAGGATTGCAAACTGTAATATTGTGCTGTTATATACTGTTTTCCCTCACTCATTTCCTGGATTCCCTTTGTCAAAATATTGTAGAGAGGGACGCCTGCCCAAATTCCCGTAGATAAATTAATGGCCAACAACTCAGACTACAGTTTGGACATTCACAATTGTAGAACTTAGTGCTATGATATGGTTTAATAATTTCTTGCAAATATAACGCAAGTACAAGATCGAATCCTCGAAATAAATTCTCTATTTTGTTTCCATCTTCTGCGCACTCTCGAAATTTCATTGGTGTTAATGCTTCCGGTGTATGCACGGAATGATATTTTTAAGAACTGTACAAAATTTGTTTTTTCTATTCTGCAAGATGGTGTATACTTATGTCCCATTTAACTTTCTTCCCATTTAACAGATCAATTTTGTAACACCGTCACAAAATGAAAGAAGGGATGGGGGGCAGCAAATTAAAATTTTGCCCCGGGCGAAGTTTTATCTTTGCACGGCCCTGCCTCTAGCTTACCTTTCTGCTCTTCTATCGGTATTCCCGGTATCTTACCTATTTCTTTCCCTATTTGAATACCTTCGTCCCTATATTTTTGTGATATGGTTCTCATATCTTCTACAACAAGAAAATTCCCGCAAGCCCTCAGACCGACACGAAGCCATTAAAAATGTTTGGTCAAATAAGAAAAATACCCTTTCTGAGCTAAGACCTACTCATAATACGATGGTACATGTGGGACAGTATACTCAAGTGACTCTCTTCTATTTAAAAATTTTCCGATGTCGGGTTTTGCCAAGGGAGGATCCGCACAATTCTGTGGTTGCGGACTGGGCGTTAAATACACAAAAAGAGTAAAATCTTTTTTCCTTTTTCTTTATGATCACCTACACGATTGTGTAAGTCAGGTCTTAAAGGGATAAGTTCTTTTAATGTCTTATTGCCATTAAAAATTAAACCTGAAATTTGCTTCATATGTATATGTAACCATGTAAGGAAAATATTTAGAAGTAGAATTATTATATATATATATATATATTACTCCATAACAATTGAACTTTCATTCATCAACAAGTTTAACAGTAACTAAAATTTGCCTAACCTGTATCAGGGCAATTAGATATTTAAATATAATGTGATTGGCACATGTATCAAGATACAATATTTAGTTTAAAAAACGAAAACTGTAAATTGGACATACTTTAACTACCATTTTTGAACACTTAGCTAGACCTTAACAGACGTTAAGGTATATAGAATTTTACGAAGTCTTAATATTGTATAACTATATTCCCGTTATTCAGTTAAATTTTAAACTAAAAACATTTGTTTTTAAAATCCATAGGTTATTTAGCCAAGTATTTAACCGCCATTTTTTAACTAAGCGCAATTTCACTGGCATGAATAAGCTGAATTATTTAACAATATTTTTAGAAAATAGTGCTTAAAATTTAAACCCTTTTTACGAATGAATTAAAAATTAAATTTGAAAATGTTAATTGTTTAAAAAGTAGAAAGGAGCTTTTGAAAAGAATTGTTGCATTATTGCATGGATTGTTTTATTAGTGAAAGTAAGGAACAGCATGAAGTCATATAGATATTTTCTTTCATTTCCAAAATCAGGTATCGAAATAAGTTTTAGTAACCTTTCACATTTACGATCACCTAACATTGATCTGAAAATTACCAATAATCTCAGAAATAATATCGCATGTATAGAGAACATGATAAATTATGTCAAAAGATTAAACAGAAAGTATATGTCTGTACGTTTATTTTGCAGTAAATGTTAGCATTTATATCCATAAATCAATTGGATTTTGAGAGTTTTAAATATATAAGCTAATCGATTTATCACTTCAATGTACAAATACGTAAACAAGAGCATTAATAACCGCATACGGCTCTTCCAAGGATTCTTGGATCCCCTTCCACAATGCAATAAAAAAATAAAATTAAATATTTCTGAAAATAAATGCTATTTGTTTATTAAAGCATAATAAACTAAATTTGGGGATTTGTTCAGAGACAATCTCACCTCATATGACATTCATTGAAGATGGTGGTTGTGAATGAAGTTGGTATAAATTTTTAAGTATCAAATTCATATATATAAATCTGATTTGCAATAAAACATATGAAATAAAAAATTTACATAGCATTTTACAACAAAAAATATAAAATCCTTTCCAATAAATTTTACCCCCAGTAAAATCAAGCGCGAGAATGTGAACAAAACAACGAAATTGATGTCAATTCTTAAAATTCTAAATTAAAAAGCAGCTGTAGCTTGTACATAAATTTATCAGAATTAGGTACTACTAATTAGATTTATTACACCTTTTGTCATTATTAGCAGGGTGGGATACATTCGCCCCGTTGACAGTATTGAAAATCTCATTGACTGGACATATGTTATCGTAATTAAATGCGCTAAAATGGATTTTGGAGTAATTTTTAGAATTTGCGCAAAAATATTTTCGTTGCGTATTTAAAAATTACTTATTGGTGTATCAAGTATACTTGAAATCATTTAGGAGTTTCAACAGATTGTACCGAGATTTAAAGAATTGAAAGAGCGAAACTTCTATTTATTATGATTAAATACCATCCCAAAGCCACTAACAGAAATCAATCCTTAATTGAATTCTCTAAAGCAAAGAAATATTCTGTTGTATATTAGTAATGTTGCTCATAATTGGATGTGTTATCTGCAAAGCAAGAATTAAGGGCACTCTAGCTCTAGTATTTGAAACTTAACATTCTTTCAATTGGTTCGAGGGCTATAGCAGTGTGAAACCGAAATCTTAGTTTCAGATAGTTTAAGTGATTAACGTTTTGGAAATTGTATTTCAAAGCATTTTAATTAAAGGAAAATTTATTTAAATTTAATATAAATTTAAATAATTTAAACTTATTTAAATCTGTTCTTTGTAAGTGCAGGTTGCAGCTGAAATAAATTTAACCATCGTGATATGGAAAGCATGACATGTGTTCTTTCACTGCATTATTCATATTATCTAGAAGGAAATCGGTACCAATATTGATAATGTCAAAGTTGGTATGAAAACAGTTCCAATGTTTCTGGAATCCAGCATAATGCAAATAATGAATTATTGGATGTAAAATATGCTTCTACTGCCCCGAGCTGTCAATTCTATTAAGTCATTATGAAAGTTAAGAATTGTATACAAAGCTTGACATAATTTTGGTGTGAATGTGGCATTTTAGAATAAAAATGAAGTGGGATATATTTTATCCCACCGCCTTTCAAGGGGTTAACCGAATTCTTCAGTGTTAAGAACAGTATACAGAGCTCTCATAAAACCAAAAGTATCTGATCTATGTCCATCTTTTAGACAGTAAAATTTACTTATTTTCGTGAGATAAAATATCCTCAAAAAGCAATATTTCTTTGTTAAAATTTTTCTTCAATCCTTTCAATAAAAAAAAAAAAAAAATTGTAAATTGTAACAGATGTAATTTCGTGAAATCATTTAAATGTAGTTTTGGCGAAGTATATTCAATTTTGGACCTTACGCCATTAAATGTAATAATCGTCCGATCACTAGTGTGATTTACATTCTCTTTGCGATATCTACTTGACGTTTCAATTTGTCTTTTTTTAGCGAATTACTTTTTCCTTATTCTTGCGTTCTGTCTTGTTTCTTGATGATTTTTGATTTAGGGATTTTCGAAAAGTTTCAACGCGAAATGTGACAAATAATAACATAGATCTATAGCGTCAATTGCCGATATGAGATCATTATCACACATGGTATTAGTTGAATACATTTTTAGGCGTAGGGATAACTTTATTTCTGAATTTCTATTTGTTAAGATTCACTTTATCATAGTTATGTAATAATTTCTTATTTTAAGTTTTCTTTACTCTAAGGTTTTACGGGTTATTCTTGGGGGTTCTTAATCAATACGATTCTCAAACTTTTTAATAAACATGTGAATAGGCAGAGTGAGCTTTGATTTCCACAGAATGCGTACATTGTCATTTTATCTGCGGCATCTACCACTATTTGAACTTCGCTTATGGTAAGAAATAATTTTAATAATATCTTAAATAGCGCTTCTGCGGCATAGCCATGGGGTCTTATAGCTGAAACCTGTAAAATACAAGATAGATTGTAGATACGATCATTACTGAACATAAACCCTCTTCTCGTAGTAGCCCAGGGGGCTACCTCCTTCCGGTATTCGCGGGCTTCGCAACCCCGGGCACCTGTGACATCTTTCTCTTTTCCTTTTCCTCTTCGGAGGTGAGGGCAATTCTGCCTAAGCCGATATAATCCTGTTTATATCGACTAATGGAGAATCGTAAATCACCCACGCGTTTGCCGTACGTGGTGACCCATGTCCCTGCAAAGGGGGATCCTGGCAGTTGAGGGAAACCAACACACTGCTTTGGCCTATGCTTCAGGTAGACCGGAGATTGGTCCCGTGTGCATCAGTCGGCTGGTCAGCTGTTTTTTGTCAGTGGCTAAGGGATCAAGTCAGCGGGCCATCTCGTTAAGGGTAGAGACCGGCATAAGAGTGTCTTGTGACAGTATAGACAGTGGGTAGCACTGGTGCACGAATGCGCATCCCCCTGTTGGACTCGGTTGTAGGTGATGCGGCCTGGGGTCTGAATTGTATATATTTTCTAACATGGATGGAAAAACTTAACTTCGTTATATATATCTCCCATGTGGAGAGCAGCAAACTGTACAGAAAGATTTATTCATACGCTTTTTCATCATTAAACGCAGTGACAGTATTTGCGATGCTCATTTAAAATAACTTACCATTTCTCATTAGTAAAACATTCCGGTCAGTTTTTGGAGATGGCTATTCCCTGAAAAAAAAATGCAGTCTGGAGATTTATTGTTGAGTGCTCTTCAGGCAAGCACTCGCAATTTCTCTTGAATTGTACAATAGGCTCCTTTTCTGTTTCTGTCTATGCACATCAAGCTTTAAGTACAAACCGTGGTGTGATATCTAAACCAGAACTTCTATTCTCCACAAAGGAAGAATTTCTAGAAAAATTAAAAGATCAAAATATCATAGATGCACGTCGTATCACAACCCGTCGAAATGGTCAAGTGCTTCCTACAAAGCACAATATTCTTACTTTTAATAGCCCGAATTTACCAACCAGAATTAAAGCTGCTTATTTGAGCTGTCAAGAACGGCCTTGCATACCTAAATCCCTCCATTGCTTTAAATGCAAACGTTATGGCCATATAAACACTGTCGTGGTTCAGTTATTTCTGCACAAGTCGGCCACGACATTAAATCTTGAGATAATCCTGAACGCTTTGTGAACTGTAATGTTGACCATACAGCGTACTCGTTATTTTTTCAAACTGTATCCGAGAAAAAGGAATACTCGCAGTTAAATTCACTCGATCTTTCTTAACCTGAAGCTCGCTAGTTTGTTGGGTCTAGAACTCCGTCTGTTGAGTTTTACTCCAGTTTACTCAGGAAACAATCATAACCCGTGAGGTATAAGTACTCGGACAGACTCCTCTTTTCCACCAAGTACTTCAGCTAAAACAGTACCACCCAGCACTCAAAAGATAAAAACACGTGAAGTGAGTTGTGGTTCTAAATGCTATGCGACCCCAAAAAATTAGAACGTTGGCTACCATCCTCAGATCCTGTTATAATAGAATACCAAACTAGTCATTCTCAAAAATCCGGTGGTCAATCCAGAAAGTCACCCGATCGTTGTATTGAGCAAATTTCTGTTCATCTACATGTAATATTCTGCAAAACCTAATTCTTGTCAAACTAAACCAAAACCTTGTGTGCAGAAACAGAAAAGGAAATCTCGAACTTCAGTTTCCTCCCAGTGGAAGACTTTGAAGGTCTAAGAATGGATTTCTTGCCTTTACTCATCTCTTACAAATATTAAGGATCCCATACATTTACAAAGATATGTGGAACAGGCTATGGATCCTGAATCCTAGGATTCAGATGATGCTGATACTGATTTCGAAAGATACGATCCTACATGATGACACTGCTTTAAAAAATCTCTTTTTCTAAGTTTAAAAAATAAATTAATATTTTTACCCTTTGTATTTTGAACGGTCATTGCTTCATACCTTTTACGTATTTTAACAATAAATATTTTAGATTATTTTTTTTTAATCTTGTTATCGTGTGGTTTTTATACATTCTAAAATTTGCATTTTATCCAATTACTTTTACAGTAAATTAAATTTTTTACTCCCTGTTTTTATCAGAAGTTATAATGTAATTCTTTAAATTTTAGTTCTGACTTCTTTTTTTCTAACTTGTTCTTGGTTCAGTAGCTATAGGTTTTAAACTTGGTTATCTGATTTTATAAATACATTTTTATCAATTTTTCCATTCATTTTGTTGTGTAACATTTTTTTATATTTGAGATTTTAAACTTCAATTTTTAATTATCTATTTTTCCTGACCTTTTTCTTGGCGCAGCGTGTCCCAAATAGGACCTTGTGCCATTAAACCCCAATCAATATCGTAGTAGCCAGTTAAAGTAGCTTGTGCTTACTGGCAAACTTCCATATATTTGAATAAAGACATCGACGTTACACAATACATGGCAAACGTGGGACTCTTTCATGCTATGAGTGTAATCAGTGTTGGAGGGATATTTGTATGACAAAATACCATCCGTTCGATCAAGAAACGAAACTCCTCATGCCAATTAACATACACCCATAAGGCTCGTTTCTAACATATCACTAGTAATTCTGAAAAAATGACGTGGAAGTGAAACAGCCAAATTTAAGTGTAAAAAAAATGCTCTCTACTTTGTTTGAAACACTGTAAATCGCGATCAAGAAAAGTAAAATTAGAAATAATTTCGTGTCTATAGTTTTGAAAGAACGTTAAATGATATTTGAATTTTCTATAACGCTATTTAGTTTCCAAATATATCTAAATTAAAATACAGAAAACCTATTGCAATCAGGCAGAAAAAAAACGCATACAACACTATAAAAGTAGGAAACCGAATGCCCCGTCAAAGGATGTACAATTCAAATAAACGGAAGAAATGTGTGCTAAAACCTAAAATTATAACATAAGATTTTGTTTAAATATTAAGAGTTGTTATGGAGTTTCTAAGAACAACATCCGTGCACGTACATAGCAATTTCTTTCTTCTGAACTTCTATAGAAGATGGAGTAGTAATTAAGAAGCAGCTGTCTTCTGTTTGCAATTTAAACTTTATTCTTTCTACAAAAATAGGTCATATTTTACCAATTGATAAAGATATGACTATTCACAAAACAGGTTGGACTTTATTACAATAAAAACTAATAAATAAAAAATCACCATTTAAAAAGGTTCATTACTTGATGAAAATAGATAAAATTTCATCTTTACTGGTGGGGCATCATGCCTTTTTGAATTTGTTTTCCGAAAATGCTTAGTTGAAATTACTGTTTTTCTTGTTCGAACTTACCTAGTACTGTCATGTATTATCAACAGTGCAACATATCATTTGAAGTATTTGTATTTATAATTTCAATTGTTCTCTTAGTGCTGCATACCTTAGGTTACTAAAATTTGGCAGCTCTTGAACATTGTTAAAATCAGTTTTTAATTACAAAAATGCGTGAAAGTAGTCAGTTTGGTTTGCAGCCCTGAAGTGTCTTTTTTGCCTAAAGAAATCTAGATAGTTTCTAAGTATTGCAATTTCCGGTGGCTTATGAAAATCGTCCGCATAAAGACGGCAGTCTCCCTGTCTCCAGGAATGTGCTTACTGTCAATGTGGTCAAGCCTGTAGCGATTCTCGATTATTTTCAACTAGTGACCGATGTTTTTTTTCCTACAGTTCTGAATCTGATTAAAACAAAAGTCGAAATTTAGGATCTTCGTTTAAATGAGATTAACATAAAATAGGTTCACGTTTCAAAAATTATCAAACGTTTATAAATTGGCTTTTATTATGATAAGAAAATATTATGTTTGCTGTGATAGTTAATACTTTTGCTTAGTTAACACATCTGCTTTATTTCCTTTTCAATGTTAGATTATAAGCGTCATTTAAATATAGAAAAATAAATACATCCATGTATAATATAAAACAATTATTTAATATGTAATGAGAAAGAAAGCACTGATGTTTCAGATCGAATAAACATTTTACTTTATCTTATATCGTTTATAGTGCCAGAACGTTATTGCATTTAATACACTTTGACTTGAAATAACTCTGATTAATTTCGGTCGATACCTCGACCCATTGTAGTAAGCAAGAGAGGACTATTTGTAATACTTCAGTCGCTGACATGATGAGACCTGTCTTCTTGCTCTGAGTTTGTTTTCAATTTTACTTAACCCCCTCACTGACAAGCCCGTGTTAATACGTTCACTCCAGGTTTCACTGCAATACAAGCAATATTTAAAGTAATATAATTCTATTGATTTAATGTATTTTTAATACATTGACCAATGATTAATATTTCCAAGGATTGCATTCATATTCGTTATTAAGTTTTTTTATAAAATGTTCAAAGAATCATTTTTTTTAACATTTAAAACAAAATGCAGAGAAAAAAACATTACAATTTTGCCCTTTTCCAAGACAGTCGGAGGGTTAACACGCAAGTCAAAATACGTATATTTAGTACTCTTGCCGGGCGAATGCTTATTCAAAACTTAGCCAGAAATACTTTCTTTGTTCCCGAGCAGCTTTATCAATCTTGGGTTGCAGAAAAATAACGCCTATATGTATTTTTTCCATTCGTCGTCATTAGATATTTTCAGCTATGGCTTTATATAGCAAATTGTCTATCTCTATGACAAATATCAAGTTGTTGGTCCATGGCAAGATTACAAACAGCTGCGGTATTTTATAATTTGTTGACGTTTAAAACATTCTTCGTAATTACGATCGTTGGCAAAAATGTCAAACGATTTTATCAAATTAGACTATCGTGAATATGTGTATTTATGGAATTTGTGCTTGTCAACATTTATACACATACTAGCTGTACACATAAAATAGTTAACCCGGGAGAACTCGCTAGTGAGAATGCCCAATCGGTTTTCTTTTACTTTACATTCATATAATATCAACTTTTTTTGGTTGGCTTAGTACTTTTATTCACAAAATAGGTAAAATATTTGAAAAACATTGTGAAATTTTAATTAAAATGAAAAATGATTTAAATAACACTCTTAAAAATGTACGACTGTGAGAGAAAATCTCATGCAGCGAGTTCTCCCGGGTTAAAACACAATATGTTTAAATATAACCTTTTGTATTTGATGGATCTTAAAATATACATTTTTTTAGACATAAACGTGAAAAATAACACCTATTACAATAATTTGCTCTAAGTATTTTTATAATTTTTTTAACATCGTCTTTTTAGAAACTTAAAAGTACCCATGTTATTGTCACTAATATTAATATATATTTACTTATATAAGCGATAAGTATAATCACCAACAAAAATACATTTATGTGAAATACTCAAATGCTGCAGTAAAACGCACAAACTAAATATAATCTAGCAAAAGAATATATTTAGCCTGCACCAGCACACCCCCACACAGAACAAGAAAATGAATGTAGCTTTTTAAAAAAGTTTTAATTTCAACAAGAAAATATTGAACAAAAAAGTCTGCTGTCTCATCGGCAGAGAGTCTTATTTCAAAAGCAGCCGAGAATCCAAAAAATATGTATAAAATATGTATTGGTGACAATAGGTTTCGGCCAGAACAGCGAGCAGCAATATGAAATGTTAAATACTTTATGCATATATATCACATGTTCCCCACCGAACCCTTCTCCACAGTATTAAATGAATGCCTCGCCGAATGAATATAGTAAAAGATGGAAAATATTATGTTCGTTGAAAAAAAAAAAAACCCAAGCTCCACCATCTCAGCCATGTTGCCACAACCAAAAATATAAAATATACTAAACAAGGTAGAATACAAACCACCAATCCAAATTCATTCCAGGTCTGTTGCCAACCAACGCAGCACATCATCATAAAATCGTCTTTAAAGAAAGTTTTAGGCAGCGTTAGTCATTCACTGACGTCGAAAAGCAAAGATCAACAATGGAGAAGTTCAGCAAAATCTGAATGTTTTTTTTATAATATTAAGAGGAATATTGTTTTTGTAACTTGGATTACTTTTAATAACTCCTTTTGAAACTGTCTGTTTACCTGTACGAATTCTAAAACGATATATTTGACCCATAATAGTATTAATATTAGAGGACCAGTGAAGGAACTGATTAACATTAAATGGAAAACTATTACGTTAATCGTAAATTGAAATCTGTACTTTACATTGATTTAGAAATTTTAATAATAGGTAATCAGCCATCAATCCATTGTTTTTTTTAAATACCAGGGAATCGGGATAATTTTTTTGTCAAATTTAGATGAAGTCACGAATGAAGTTTAAAACAATGTAATCAATATATCTCTAAGCATGGAATTAATACTGTACTGAAACTCATAAAAAAAAAAAATAAGTTAGCAGCTGTAGTAACTAGTATCCATTCAAATACCATTGATTTGTAAGCGTATTTTAAATCTTGTACAAACATGATTATTGTAAAGACAAAAACGACATAATTTATGAAACAAGTTAAAATCCGTAACATCCAAAACTTATTGGGCTGTTTTTAATAGTGTCTCCTTTTCACCTATTAATAGGAATAGCAATAAATTTTCAGCCATAAGTTTGGATAGAATGAATGTTACTGCTTTTAAATTTTTCAGCAATCTCAAAACTATTCGAAATAATCCAGAAACAATTACTGTTTTTATACTTGTAATTTTAACATTCAAACTCTTTTTAAGCAAATCTTCGAATTTCCTATTAAAATTGCCTTTACTATTGACATTATTTCAAATATACCTATATTTAGTAGGTATATGAAATTTTGGGAGCAAGAAATAAAAATGGCAATGACAAATTTTTATTGCGTGGAAAAAGGTTTTTTTATTTGCTTGCTTAGAAAATACCAAAAGAAGTCTTCTGGAAAGAAAAGGCCTCTTGTTGAAATTTTAAATTCTTTAAAGAATCGTATTCTATTTTCTTGTTCTGTGTAGGGTTGCTATGGTTCAGGCTAAAAACATTATTTTGCTAGATTATACATATAATTAGTGGAATTATTCTATAAATGTATATTTTTACCTTAAATGATTCTACATATATTAGCCAATCTAATAAATTGTATTGTTTCTTTCATTTGTAATTTAAATTAAAATACTAACAAAAGCATAATATACATCATACCAGCATGAGGAGTATCAAAGGAAAAGCGTAAAAACTGGTACCTTCATTCCATAATACTCCCCATATCTAAAACTCATTTTAAGATGAATGTCCATCTGATACGCCATAATGTTCTGTGTATCTAATTTCAGGCTGTAAATAACTAAATGGTGTTTGAATGAATGGAATTAACTGAATCTACTTGAAAGTTATCTCATAACAGTAGAACAATTTTCACATTCAGATGTTTTTCGAAATCTTGTTATCAGGAAATGGAAAAGTTCTAAAGGGACAATAACATAAGCATGCAACGCTTATTCCATATTCATTAAAACTGAAAATTACCTAATGTCTCGCATTGTGTTAAAGATCAGATCTATTCAGATTTTAAAAGGCTAAAGCATTACGAGCGTCATTGGAAAAGTTTGCTTAGTCTTCCACTCGAAACGTTTGTTTCTAGTACGTCTAGCTCCGTATGCATCCTAAGGTATTTCTAAGGCTCTGAAAGTGTGCGAAGGGGACCTTTACCAACCTTTACCAGTGTCACACGTGTCAGTCTCATATACAGGAGGCAGATATTTGTTCCCATAATATCGAAGATGATATTGCACTTACTGTCAAAAAATAACTCAACAAAGCTTCTTTGAGATGCAGCTTTCCGGCAAATAACGAAATGAAAATAGTTCCAAATAAAAATTTTAAGTTAGGTAAATTCGAAATTCTTACCATGGATCATTTAAAAGTAAGCGTTGGCATCTTATGTTTCAGACTATAAATAAAAGCAGAATCATACGCCAAAAAAGAAACAGGAATCTTTCCAGGGATCCATTTGAAATGTTACATCAGTATGAAATGTCACCGCAGAATATGCAGCATGAAAATAAAGTGACAAAAGTGTGAAATATTTTGGAGGCCACACGTTCTAATAAAATTCTTGCTTCGAAATCACATAAGCAATAAGACGGTATGAGCAAAGTTCGAAAAACGATGCTATGATCTGCACCCTTCAAGAGGAGGCCCAGAAGTGGATTCAACCGCTCATTGTACAGAATAATAAATTTCTCTATTTGGGTAACAGGAAAAATTTTCTATGCTGAAAAGTTATGTTGATATTGTTCAATACATGATTTTTTGACACACATTTACAAAGCTAGGTTTTGTGGTTTTAGTTAATTTTTCCGTTATACTGTTTCTGTGTACTTTAAGAATTTCGAACTGTACTAAGGGGACACAGATTCCCATAAGAACTTTGATGCATAGCATAAGACCGTTTTATCGCTTATTCAATTTTCTATGACACTCCGATTCTGACAGTCTTGGATAAGTATTGGTGGCAATTACAGTATTTTGCAACTTGATACTAGATGCATAAAAGCAAGCAATTTAAAATCTTATTGTACAGTATTGTATTGCAATTGCATACCATCTAAACTAGGGAATTTAACTTGACTTAAATATGAATCTTATTCATATATGATTGGGTACACGAACATTCAATTGTGATTAATGCTTTTAGTTGAAGTACAGAATAAACTGTACTAGAGATTTAATTCATCATGACGAATATTGACAAACTTCATTGGGGGGGGGGGAACGCGTCATGGGGCACTTTTTACTCTTTTAAAGCATGCAGGTTTTTATTGCTTTCATTTATTTAATGACCCATGGTTAATTATCTTTTTACACTTTTATGACATATGGATGGGAACACCATCCAGATTGTTTTTTCTCGTAAAACTCTTTATGTACATTGTGTTTCTCGTCTTTATATTGACGCAGCATGTCCCTTAAGGGATTTTGCGCCATAAAACCTCAACCAACCAACCCATTTGGTCAAGAGGAAAATTCATTTAAATAATAGATGTCATCTATTGTCTTGAAAATATTAGCAGATATAAATAGAGCTTGAAATTTAAAAAATAGAATGTCATTGCAATCATAAAAGGAGAAATCTAAAGAAATATGAATAAGCTTTTATTTTAAGTAAAGCAAAATGTTTTCATTTAATTTTATGAATTTTCTAATTAAAATGGGAAGATTCTAGTTTATACACGGTGCAATATGTTATCTATCGCCGACCTTAAATTTCTCAACTGTAGGCCGTAGAGATATAGTTCCAATTAAAAAAAACGTTTCAAATGAGCTAAATATTCATGTTGTGGCATTATTTTAAGTAAAATCAATTTTATACAAACATTACGAATTCTAACTTTTTATACGGTCCCCCAGTCCCCTATAGTTGTGATATTTGTAAACTTTCACTAAATATCATAGATATAACACCAAAGTTTTACATCTTTACTACAAAAATTAAGTTATTAAATTTAAAAGTTTGAGAATTTTGCACATGATTTTGTCTTTAATGAGGGATCAGTTAAAAGATGAATTAAAGTAATTCGACGTCAAAATCAGGGTATGTCCTTATTACGGCGAAACCACTTTTAGCCGGTATCGCCAATTTGGGGTATCACCAAAGAGGGTTATTTCATATAAACTTGAAAAAATATATCATTAGTTTACTACACGGTGTACAAAACTGTTGCAAAGTCAAAAACAAACTTATACAAACATTAAAATAAAGTTAAAATATCAACCTTTCGGTCATCCTTCCGTGACTTTCTTCAGGAACGTTGTCGTATATCTTCTAAAATTAGAGCAAAACAGTCTTGAATTCAAAAGGTTCGTTATATATTGTCAAGTCACCTTAGCCAATTACAATCACGAAAACATGCAATGGCACCATCTATGAGACAAAAAGTTTTTATCAAATGAACAATTTTGGCCTGCAGGGGACACATCTATTGTATGGCAATGTAAATAAATGCAGAACTGAAAACGCAAGAGACAAACTTTGTTAAAATCAAAAATAGTACTGCATACTTGACTTTGAAAAATATAAGATGAATAAAATAAATTGCAAAAGATTATTTTAATATGTGCAACCAAAGTTTAGGGATATTAACTGATATGTTATCATTACAAACTTTTTCATTTCTTATCATAATTTCTATTGATTCTTTTTGAAGGCCATCTATTGCAGTATTACATGAAATTATTGTTTTAGCATTATCATAATCTATGTAACTATGGGGGTTGTTGAAATAAAATTTAGCCAGTGCTGTGGTCTGACGATATTGCAAAATGTCCCTTATGTTCTTTCAACCTCTCCAGAAATTTTCTTTTCGTAGTTCCAATGTAAAATTTTTTAGCACCGCTATCTAGTTATTTCATTTAAAAATTTGATCTAACTTTTAGGGGTCGTATACAAAGCGAAGAATGAAATATTGAAATGAAACAGAAGAATAAATATAAATTTATTGCGATATCAAAAAACGGTGTACTATAAAAAAATAAATACATGAAATGCTGGAATCTGCTAGAGATACTGCTCAGTGTTCTTCATTGATGGCAATGCACAACTGTAAGTGTGACAGTACTGAGTACTGGACACGATAGAGCATAGCAGGTGTACAAACTGTGCAATAATCAAAGATGATGCGCTGCTTCAGATGAATCAGAAAACTGGTCTCCGTCACATAGACCTATGCCTTGATGTAACCCCAGAGGTAGATGTCCATGGGAGTCAAGTCCAGCCATCGCGGTAGCCACTTTATAGGACCACCATATCCAAGGATCTGATGGCCAGATACGCCCGGACGTTTGATGTTTTATGTAACGATCGCCCGTTAAGGTCCCATTGCAGAAGATGGGTCCAACAATCTGGTTTCCCCATATACCGCACCACATGTTTCGTACTGTGCGGGCGATGTGGAGATATTTCAAAGACCAGTAACGCACATTGTGCACGTTCAGAATGCCACCCCGTATAAACATTGACTCATCTGTCCACAGAAATTAACAAAGGAACCACGGATTTTCCTCTGAGGGGTTGAGCATGAAATTACAATAATAAAATCGTCGTGCGTGGTCACCCATGATCAATGCTTGCACTAGTGTCGGATGGCATGGATGCGCATCATGTGCATGTAAGAAATGCCAGACATGCTGACGATATTCTTCGCTTACTTCTGCCGTGCTCAGTTGTGGAATTAAAAGGGCGAATGCCAGTACCCCCTCCTGTGTCACTCTAGCATTACACCCTGCCTGTACTTGTTCTGGGTCGTGGTGAAACACAGCCGGTCTCTCTAAGATGGAGCAATGCATCATATTTTCATGCGTTGGACGTAGATCCTTAGGGAAACGTTCTGAATAAACACTCGCAGTCTCTTTGGCATTCCTTTGACATTCACCATAAATATCATTTCGGAAAATTGCATGTATACGTAGCTTGCCATCATGATCTCGGCACTGACTAGCATGTTCACTGCTAGATGGCTCGTGTTTACCCCGAACGCGTGGCGCGGCGGTACTACTGTAATTTACATGATCCCAGTTTTCATGCTCGTTATAGCTTGGCTGGTCTTTTGCATTCCGCTGCCGTTTATCTAATCCTTAACATGTTTTATTTCCCGGATGTCGATTCAGCTCATCCTTCATTATTTATACTGACTCAAATAGCTCTATTGACGCAATCAAATCATTTAAAAAGCATCCTTATGTCTCATCAATCTTTGAATTGTATAATAAATTGACAAGACGTGGCTATAATATTATTTTGCTGGGTACCTGGACACATGGGTATTCCTGATAATGAGAAAGCGGATGAGGCAGCAAAGCGTGCTCTTAATCCGTTGTGCCATAAATTTCCATTCTCAGACGTTTAACTACTTATAAAACACTTTATTCATAATAAATGGCAAGAGAGTTGGAATTTAGAATGATATAATAAACTGCACCACATCAAACCTACCATCATGACCTGGCCTCCGTGTTATCCAAGGAAAACCGATGTTCTTCTGACCCGTCTGAGAATTGGACATTCTAGAATCACTCATAAACATCTTCTGTTTTGGGAGGATGCCCCCATGTGTCCACATTGTCATCATGTTTTAACTGACTGTCCGGGTCTCCGGCACTTATACAGAATTTATTTTAACTCATTATCACAAATCTCGACAAACCTCATTGGGGAAATACCTTATGGGGCACTCTTCACTTTTTTAAAACATGCTGGATTTTACTTTGAAATATCATTTTTATATCTTTCTTTGGTTTTAACAACTTGAATTGTTCTTTTAATTTTTTGACATCTGGATGGGATCCCCCATCAAGATTGCTTTTCTGATGCTCTTTATTTTTGTTTTTAGTCTATTCTTGTTCGGCGCAGCATGTCCCTTAGGGGATTTTGTGCCATTAAACATTATACAACCAACCAACCGGATGTCGATTCTACCTACTTAGACGTTTAAATGTTGTTCGACCCATAAAAGTGTTAAATAACACTTTGAGCAGTATCTCTACTAGATTCCGGCGTTTGATGTATTCATTTTTAATAGTACATCGTTTTCTGATATCATAATAAATTGATATTTATTTTTCTGTTTCATTTCGATATTTCATTCTTCGCTTTGTATGTGACCCCTGAAAGTCAGCTCAATATTTAAATGAAATAACCTTCTTTGGTGATACCCGAATTTGGCGATAACGGCTGAAGGTGGTTTCGCCGTAAAAAGGACATTGCACCCTGATTTTGGTCTCGAATTACTATAATTCATCTTTTAACTGATCCCTCATTAAAAGACAATCATGTGAAAAAATCTCAAACTTTGAAATTTGACATCTGTGATACAAAAATTGACAGTTATTAAACTTTTTGTGTTATATCTGTTATGATATGCGTAAACTTTTATTAAATATAACTATAGGGAATGGGGGGACCGTATAAAAAGTTCGATTTCGTAATTTTTATAAAGTTTATTTTTTATTTTAAATAATGCCACAACATGAATATTTACCTGATTTGAAAACATTTTTGTAATATGTCTACGACCAACGGTTGAGAAATTAAAGATCGGCGATAGATAACATATTGCATCCTGTATAAAATCAATAAATTAGTTTGATGTGCCAATCCCAAAACTTTCTTCTATCTCACGCTTCAAAATTCGCCAGAACAGCGCTATAATATGGTAATCTATACCCATCTTGAGGATTCTAAAGATATGAAATTCCGTACATTAATTCTTGAGATAGGACCATCGTTAAAATCGTGTACATCATGCAAATGCTGTATAGCATCTGTTGGGTAATTGACACCAAAATCTCTTAGGCAACAACTTATGTCAGTTTAACCGAATTTGAAGTTTTTTTGAAAATCAGTGCGTTAGTTTTGATATAGTACTATTGCGAAAATCGTGAGAAAGCCACCATAGCAGCACCATCTGTTGGGTGATTTACACCAAAACATAATCAGCACCAACATTAACAAGGTATACCTGAACCAAGGTATACCAGTTTGAGAAAAAATCGTGCATTAGTTCTTGAAATAGAGCTATTGTGGGAATCGTGAAAATGGAGCATAGCAACGCCTCCTGTTAAGCGATTTACACCAAAACAATCGGCAGCAGTTTTTATCTAGGTACAACTGAATCTTAATTTCTGTGATATTCCGTGCATTAGTTCTTGATGTAGTGACAAAAATTTTTGGGGCGCTCTATTTTCTTCTAAAACGTCTTCTAAAAACCGGAAGTCGAAAATTTTAACGAATCCAATACTTTCTTCTTGTAAGATAGAATAAAGTAAAAATACTAACCAGGAAATAATTTAAAACATTTGTAGGTATATATTTCACGTCAAAACATTTTAGACAGACAGGTTTCCATCTTAGGTATGGTATTTCTTCTGTTGGGAACATATTTTTTTTTCATTTGAGATGGGATTCTTTTATAGATTCCATTTTTACAAGTTTTCCAGAATAAGTTTGTCGAAAAATGATTTAAAAATTAAAAAAAATTAAGTATTGTGTAAACTTTGATTATAGTTATGGCAGAGCTTACATTTTTTTCGTCCCTCCTTGTAATCGTGTTTGTAAGATACGTTTAAAATCTAATTAAGAAAAGTAATGTCACTTTACTAAATACATTCATACTTGTGCCAAAAGTACATTTTTTATGAAAGAAATAATAAAATTGTGCAGTTAAAATATTACTAAGATGAATGTTACACTTTAGTACATTTTATTTATATATATATATTGCTACAATTGGAAATTAGTTTTAATGAGTTCATTTTCTAGGTTCTGGACAGCCAACTGTATACATTGTTGTAGCAGGAAGGAGTAATGGACTTTGTCCTGTTACATCTGGTAATTCAGCTTTCCCTGTAATCAATTGCCCACCAGTTAAACCTTCCTGGGGTACTGAAGATATTTGGTCATCTTTAAGATTACCATCAGAATAGTAAATTCTTACATTTTTTTACACATTGATATAGTGAATATTTTATTTATAAATTTGATGTGATATGCATGATTAGGGAAAAAAAGTCATTCCATTGTAGATTAATATTATATGTATGTAATATATATATATGAAAGGATAAAAAATAAAACTTGTTTAAAATTCTGAATTTAAATCAAAATTCTAAATTTCAAATTAAAATTACCAGTTTCTTTCTCCTAACTTTTAAATTTAATACTCTACCTTTTTTTCCCCTGTTAAGTTTGTTTGGCAAAAAAATTTCAGCTTATATAACTTGTAAAAATATTATTCCTAAAAAATAAAATATATGATTAAAGATATTTACATTCATGTTTACAGATGTTAGACAAAATAATCCGAAAATTGTTATTTAATGGCCATATTAGTTGTCACGATGTCATTAGATCCAGGAGCAATGTTAAGTCCGAATTGTTTCCCAAGGTACTTTGCGACGCTTGTGTCGCACAAGACTTGTAATGGCTCATCTTTGATAAAAAAAAACTGTAAGCGCACATGATTAGTGATCTTGTTTAATGTGCATTAAGCACTTGCTGGGATGGATGGAAAGCCCAAGTTTTTCAGAGATGTTGACGAGGGTATCGAGAGACATTTGCAAGTCTGCCGGCCAATTTAAACTTTATTCTTTCTACAAAAACTGGTCATTCTACAAATTCATAAAGATATGAATATTCACAAAACAGCTGACAGATTTTATTACAAAAAAAAAAATTCTCAACTAAAGTCAACATTAAAAGGTCAATTACATGGAGAAAATACATAAAATTTCATCTTTACTGAGGCATCGCAAATTTATGAATCGGTTTTCAAAAATGCTTAATTGAAATTAAACAGTTTTTTTATTCGAACTTCACTGGTAGTGCCATCTATGATCAACGGTGCAACATATCATTGGATTGTATTTCTATTAATAATTTCAGTAGTTTTCTTAGTTCTGCATACATTGTTACTCAAATTTCTCAGCTATTCAACATTGCTAAAATCAATTTTTAATGGGTTTTTATTACAAAAATGTGTGAAAGTAGCCTGTTTGGTTTGCAGCCTTGGAGTGTTGATTTTGCCTTAAGAAAACAATACTTTGAAACTATCTGGATATCACCGGTGGCTTATGAAAATCGTCCGCTTAAAGACGGCGGGCTCCCTGTCTCCAGGAATGTGCTTACTGTCAATGTGGTCAAGCCGGTAGCGATTGTCAATTATTTTGCTCTTGTGACCGATGTTCTCCCACAGTTCAGTATCTGATTAAAATAAATTCGAAATTTAGGATCCTCGTGCAAATGAGATTAATATAAAATAAGTTCATGTTTCAAAAATTAAAAATAATTGTCAAACTTTTATAAATTAGTCAATTTATTATGATGTTAAGAAAATAGTAAGTTGGCTGTAATATTTAATACTTTTGCTTAGTTAGCACATCTGCTTTATTTCCTTTTCAATGTTGGATCATAAGCTTCATTTAAATATAGAAAAATAAGTGTGCCCATGTATAATATAATACAATTTTTTAATATGAGAAAGAAAGCACTGAAGTTTCAGATTTAATCAATGTTTCAATTTATCTTATATCGTTTTTAATGCCAGAATGCTCTTGCATTTAATAAGCTTTGACTTGCCGTAACTCTTCACTTCGGTCGATACCTCGACCCTTTGTAGTAAGCAAGAGAGGCCTGTTTGTAATACTTCAGACGCTGACATGACGAGACCTGTCTTCTTGCTCTGAAATTAAGTTTTTAATTTTACTTAACACGGAGGTCAAAATAAGTATCTTTAAAGCACTTGACGGGGCAATGCTTATTCAAAACTTATCCAGAAATACTTTTTCGTTTGCGAGCGACTTTATCAATCTTAGCTTGCAGTAAAGTAACGTCTATACAAGTTTATAAAATAAGTTTTTCGTCTTCTTTCCATTCGTTGTCATTTGATATTTTCAGACATGACTTTACATAGCAAATTGTCTATCTCTATGACAAAGTTAAATTTGTTGGTCCCTGACAAGATTGCAATCAGCTGCGTTATTTTATATTTTGTTGACGTTTAAAACATTTTTCGTAGTTACGGTCGTTGGCAAAAGTGTCATACGATTTTATCAAATTTATGTAGACGATCGTGAAGTTGTGTATTTATGGAATTTGTGCTTGTCTACACCTTTATATACATACTAGCTGTACACATTATAAAGTAGTTAAAAAAATACATTGCTTTAAATATAGCCTTTTTACAGTATTATTAGTCTCCTTTTTCTATTTCATGGATCCCAAAATATAACAGTTTGACATGAACGGGAAAAATGACACCCATATTATAACAATACTTGGAGCAAAATATTGTAATAACATTCGCATTAGCTTTTTAGAAACTTGTAAAACCCATGCTATTGTCACTAAAATATATAATATAAAAGCGATAACTGTAATGACCAACAAAAAAAAATTCATGTGAAAAGCTCAATTACTGCAGTAAAACTCGCAAATTCAATGTAATCCAGCAAAAGAATATATATATCACAGAACAAGAAAAAAGAATGGAGTATTTCCGGGATGTATGCCGTATGTTTTTTGAATTTGTGTATAAAGTCCCATAGTAGACATTAAATAGCACAGCATGATTTTTTTAATTTAATGTTAAATATACAACACCTGTACTTGACAAAATAAATTAAAAACAAATATATTTTTTTAACAAATTTTTGCTAAAACATTATACTGCGGCGTGTCGCCCGTACATTCAGGCTGAGACACCGCACTTGTGCGATAGTTATGCCGCACTTGTAATAAGAAAAGAATGAAATGATAAAATATTAAAAATATTCATATCTGGACTATAATTAACGATGTTATAACAAAATGAAACTAAATGAGTGCAATGAAACGTATTAGTGGATTCAAATTAATAATAGTTTGCCTACTTTCACTATTAAAATTAACGACTTATATTTTTAATCGTTAATTTCCTTAAATTTTAATTATTTCAGCAACAACGTAATATCAATGAATTAGAGAGGGAAAAGAGTAAAATTGTGGTTACATAATTTATTTAACCTTTTCGGAACTGTCGGCTTTTACACAAATTTTATTCGGTTGGCACCAATTTTTTAAAAGAAATTACCTTAAATAATCATGAATATGCTCTAATTAAAGAACACAAATATTAATTTTCTTTTTCACTGGTGCCAGAAAGAAATTTTATATGCTCTGTTTGAAGGTGCTTATATTCACCCATGGTCCCGAATGGCTTAATAGATCTGATTTTTCGACCACAAAGTGTCGAAAAAGTACATTTTAAGTAACTACATTTGACACATGATGCAACGAAGCCAACAACACTTCCTCTTTGGAGAAGTTCATAATTTGGAGTAGTTCGAATAATCCATTTTTTCATTATCATCTAGACTTCCCAGCAAAGAAGAAATTTCTGGCCAGCAGCAAGATATGAGCTTCGGTCAACTTTTCTGTTGGAAATCATGAGATAAAATTCTGATGGCCCTCCGCTTTATCTCTTGAGCTGGCCCACCACACCATGGAAATGTACGAATTTTTGCAGTATTATTGCTGTGAACCCTTACGCTTGGTGGCGTAATACATCTAAGTTTTAAAAAAAATCCAAAATTGTAATTTTTATTTGATATATTTATCTGAAGTACAAAAATATTAAACTATTACGTTTCAAGTTTAACAAATAATAATTTATTAGAATTTTAAATATTTTGTCAAGTCTATATTAAAAAAAGTGTTATTTTCATCACCCCGCGACAGATTAATGAATTTGAACACAAATCTGAAATTGTCTTAGAACAATTTAAGCTCTGAAACTAATATTTTTTAAGTTGTAAATAATATAACAACACTGCCACCAACAAAATAAGTAAATGAATTAATAAATTCTTTATTTCAACGAACTTTTTTTCCTTCTTAAATCTGGTTTTACCAAGTTATAAAGGATTTCGGTTTTCGTAATTTACACAGTTGAGAATTAAAGTATATAGGATTTCTGTACAATACAATAATTCCTATTCAAGTTTAATGTTTGGGAACGCAAATTACAAAGAAACAAACTTGAAATAGTGTAATGAGAGCTTGAAAACTACGAGCGGTCGTAGAATACGCTGAAAGTAGTTATTCATGTCCGATCACGAAAACCAAACAGCACCGAGCGCGGTTAGTACTTGGGAGGCTGACCAGATGGAAACAGCTGCAACTCCAAATATTTCTATAGGCACTTCTATAGCTGTTGGTGAAACTAGCTTCATAGAAAAACGGGCTATGATTCTATAATCCTTTTTTATCCTTTCTGACCAACTCAAAGTCCCGATGTGGACAGTGTCGGTATTCTCGACCTCATATTTGATAGTAAGCTAACCTTTTTACCACATATTTTTACAATACATATATTACAATTACGGACAAAATTTGAAAAATCGCTTAACTTACTAAAGGTGCTTTCAAATACTTCCTGGGGAGCAGACCGTACTTCTCTCCTTAAAATCTATCGAGCCGTAATCCGTTCCAAAATTGACTATGCCTGCCAGGTCTACGGTTCAGCACGTAATTCTGTTCTTAATAAACTTGACACTGTGCACCATAGCGCACTCCGTGTTTGCTCTGGTGCATTTCGTACTTCTCCAGTTTTAAGTCTTTATGTTGACTGCAATGAACCAGCATTACACCACATTCATGAAAAGCTTTCATTAAAATTGTATTACCGTATCCTTTCTCATCCTGGCCATCCTCATCGTACATACATTCTAAATACAATGATATCCTTTATCAGCATCGACCATCTTGCATCCCATCTTTTGGTGTCAGAATAAGGAACATTACTGATAATAGCCCACTGAGTAATATCGAGGTGAGTCCATGGTCCATTGCATGTACTCCCTCCTTGGAAACCTCCTAATATCACATCCCTCCATCCTTTAAAGGATACGATAGAAATAACTTAGCTCCTGTTGTTTTTCAACATTTATTTGCTGCACACAGATCAAACTTTAATGACTACACTGACATTTACACAGATGGCTCTAAGAGTGGAGATACTTTTGGGTGTGGGGTATTTTGTGAAAACACCTCTTTAAGCTATCTCCTTCGTTCATATACTTCTGTCTTTACAGCAGAACCGATTGCAATAGAGAGAGCCATGTTCCACATATCTCATCATCATAATACTTCCTTCATCATTTATACCGACTAAAATAGCTCTATTAACGCAATCAAATCATTTAAAAAGCATCCTTATGTCTCATCAATCCATGATTTTTTATAATAAATTGACAAGACGTGGCTATAATATTTTATTTTGCTGGGTACCTGGACACATGGGTACTCCTGGTAATGAAAATGCGGATGAGGCAGCAAAGCGTGCTCTTAATCCGTTGTGCCATAAAGTTCCATTCTCAGACGTTAAACTACTTATAAAACACTTTATACATAATAAATGGCAAGAAAGTTGGAATTTAGAATGCAATAATAAACCCCCCCCAAGGGGATACCTTCTTTAGGCATTCACGGGCTTCGCAACCCCGGGTTCCTGAGCGATCTTTCTTTTTTCCTTTTCCTCTTATTTCTATTCTCCTTCTTTCCTCTATGTTTCACTCTCGTTGTGGTTTCCTCTTCGGAGGTGAGGGCAATTCTCTATGAGCCGATATCATCCTGTATGTCGACTCATGGAGAATTGTAAACCACCCACGTGTTTGCCGTACGTGGCGACCCGTGTCCCCGGAAAGGGGGATCCTGGCAGTTGAGGGAAACCAACACGCTGCTTTGGACTCTGCTTCAGGTAGACGGGAGGTGCATATTGGTCCCGTATGCATCAATCGGCTGGTCAGCTGACTTCTGTCACTGGCTGGGGAAAAAAGTGATCAGGCAATTACTAGTCATCTTGTTAAGGGTGGAGACTGACATAGGATTGTCTTGTGACCGTATAGGCCCTGGTTAGCACTGGTGCACGGATGTGCATCCCCTTGTTGGGCTCGGTAGTGGGTGGTGCGGCCGGGGTCTGAATTGTATTTATTTTCTATTATGGATGGAAAATCTTCACTTCCTTCTATTTCTCTCCCATGTGGAGAGCAACAAGTTGTACAAAACAATTCATTCACACGTTTTTTCATAATTAAACGTACTGACAGTATTTCAGATAGTTCATTTAAAAGAACTTCACCATTTCTCATTGGTAAAACCTTTCAGTCAGTTTTTGGAGATGGCTATTCGCTGAAAAAAATGCAGTCTGGAGATTTGTTGTTAGAGGTTTCTTCAGCCAAGCAATCTCAACTTCTCTTGAATTGTACAACAATAGGCTCTTTTTCTGTTTCTGTTCAAGCTCATCAAACTTTAAATGCAACCCGTGGTGTCATATCTGAACCAGAACTTCAATTCTCTACAAAGGAAGAACTTCTAGAGAACTTAAAAGATGAAAATATCATAGATGCACGTCGTATCACAATCCGTCGAAATGGGCAAGTACTTCCTACAAAGCACATTATTCTCACTTTCAATAGCCCGAATTTACCAACTAGAATTAAAGCTGCCTACTTAAGTTGTCCTGTCCGCCCTTATATCCCTAACCCTCTCCGTTGCTTTAAATGCCAGCGTTATGGCCATACAAACACTACCTGTCGTGGCTCTGTTACTTGTGCACGTTGTGCAGAAGTCGGCCACGACAGTAAATCGTGCAATAATTCTGAACGTTGTGTAAACTGTAAGGGTGACCATACAGCCTACTCTCGCTCTTGTCCAAATTGGATTCGTGAAAAAGAAATCCTTGCTGTTAAAATTACCCAAAAATTTTTCCTACCCAGAAGCTCGCAAACTTGTTGATTCCAGAACTCCATCCGTCGGAGTTTCCTACTCCAGTTTATTGAAGCAACAATCAAAATCTGTAAGACACATTTGCACCCAGACTGAAACCTCATTTCCCCCAAATAATTCACCTGTGACACCATCTTCCAGCACTTCAAAGAAAAAAACTCGTAATGTCTCCTCTGCTACTACTGGAAAACTTACACCAAAACTAGAACTTTGGTCGCCATCATCTGAACCTGTTAAAATAGAGTACCCAACTAGTCAGTCGCAGAAATCTGCAAGTAAAATAAAAAAGTCAACCCAGGATGAGACTGAAGAAACCCCGGTATCATCTACATTTAATTCTCTGAACTCTGATACTAATCGAACTGCAAAACAGAGTGATAAAACTTGCATACAGAAAGGGAGAAAGACAATTCGGGGTTCTTCACAGTGGAAAACTGTGAAGAAAAAACAGAGGAAATCATGTCATAGCCCAACTTACACGAATTTAAAAGATCACAAGCAGCTGCAAAGTTATGTTGAAGAGGCTATGCAGTCTGATTCCTTTGACTCGAGCACAGATAACAATGATGCTGTTTTTGAAGAACTTTTACCAAAATAATTTAACTTTGTTTTTAAATTCTTTGTGGCTTCTTAAAACTTGTCTTTTACACGGCATGTTATACTTTGTCCATTTTTTTTTAACATGTATTACTTCATAACTTTTAGAGATGATTTTAATTATAATTTGTGTCTTTTAACTATTGTCTTTTGACCATTTATAAATGGTTTTAATTATATACACCATTGCTGTTTTTCATCTAATCATTTTGTTTTTATGATCTTATTGTCAATTTTTTTATTCCAAATTTTGTTTAGTTCTTGACTCTGTTTTGGCGCAGCATGTCCCAAAGGGGACTTTGTGCCATTAAAATTTAATCAACCAACCAACCATTGTGGTTTCCTCTTAGGAGGTGAGGGCAATTCTGCATGAGCCGATGTCATCCTGTATATCGACTCATGGAAAATTCTAAACCACCCACGTGTTTGCCGTGCGTGGCGACCCGTGTCCCTGGAAAGGGGGATCCTGGTAGTTGAGGGTAACCAACACACTGCTTTGGCCTCTGCTTCAGGTAGACGGGAGGTGCATATTGGTCCCGTATGCATCAATCGACTGGTCAGCTGACTTGTCACTGGCTGGGGATCAAGTGAGCGAGTACTTACTAGCCATCTCGTTAAGGGTGGAGACTGGCATAGGAGTGTCTTGTGACCGTATGGGCCCTGGTTAGCACTGGTGCACGAATGTACATCCCCTTGTTGGGCTCGGTAGTGGGTGGTGCGACCGGGGTCTGAACTATTTTTTTTTCAAATATCGATGGACATTCTAAAGTTCCTTCTACTTCTCTCCCATGTGGAGAGCAACAAGATGTACAGTCTTTATTTACTCGCTTTTTTGTTATTAAACGCACTGATAGTCTCTCTGATAGTTCTTTCAAAAACACTTCACCATTTCTTATAGCAAAAACTTTCCAGTCTGTCTTGGGGGATGGTCATTCTCTAAAAAAATTACAATCTGGTGATTTACTGGTTGAGGTTTTTTCAGCCAGGCAGTCTGAACTTTTGTCAAATCCCAATAATATAAGTACTTTTTCTGTTTCTGTTAAAGCACATCATACTCTGAATACTTGCCGTGGTGTAATATATGAACCTGATCTTTTATTTTCCACAAAAGATCTTCTAATTTAAGCGATCAAAATATAATAGATGTTCGTCGTATCACTATCCGGTAGAAATGGACAAATTCTTCCTACAAAACACATTATTCTCACATTCAATAGCCATATTTTACCTACTAGAATTAATGCCGGTTATCTAAACTGTCCAGTCAGACCTTATATACCTAATCCTCTCCGCTGTTTTAAATGCCAACGTTATGGTCATACTAATACAACCTGTCGTAGCAATGTTACTTGTGCACGTTGTGCAGAGGTCGGACATGATGGTAAAACTTCCGAAAAACCCGAACGCTGTGCAAACTGTAAGGGTGATCACACATCATATTCTCGCTCTTGTCCTAATTGGATCCGCGAAAAGGAAATTCTTGCTGTTAAAATAACCCCAAAAATCTCCTACCATGAAGCTCGTAAACTTGTTGAAATCAGGACCCCATCTGTTGGGGCATCATACTTCAGTATACTCAAACAACCATCAAAATCTGTAAGGCATATAAGTACCCAGACCGACTGCTCTTTTCCACCAAATAATTCAAGTATTATACAATCAAATAGCACTTCAAATAAAGAAACCCGCGACGTGTCTCTTGGTAGTAAATGCTATAGTACCCCATTATTGGAACGTTGGCTACCATCCTCGGAACCAGTTACAATAGTATATCAACTTACTCAGTCACAGAAATCTCCAGTTGGATCCAAAAAGTCATCTAATCATCAGACTGAAACTAAGGCTGCCTCATCTCCAATACCATTACAGAAACCTAATTCTCTCCGAACATCATCAGTTCAATCAAAAATACCAACCGAACATAAGACTAAAGAACCGCCAGCTCCAGATAAAAGCAAATTGGTGAAACTAATTCACCCAACTCAGAAAGCAAATGAAAAAACTTGTGTGCAAAAAGAAAGGAAGAAACCTCCAACTCAAATCTCTTCACAGTGGAAAACTGTGAAGAGAAAAGGTAATAAATCATGTCTTAGCCCAGCAATAACTAATATTAAAGATCACAAACAGCTGCTCAACTATGCAGAAGAGGCTATGGACTCTTCTAGTTATGACTCTGATAACGATGACAATAATACAGTTTCTGAAGTTATTCATCCTACGTAGCTTTATCTCGTTTTAAAATTTTGAATTATAACTTTGTTTTTAAAGCAGTATCATATAACATTTTATGCTTTATTTCTTGGACTAATTATAACTTTTCATAACTTTAGAGCTTTTAGAATTTTTTTAATTTAAATATTCTTGTCTTTTAACTATTTTTTGGCTTTTAAAACCTTGTGTATTGTCGCTTTCCTTGTGCATTATTTTAATTACATGTATCATCACATTGCTTTCTTCATTTTACTTTGTCTTTCACTTTTATATTTCTGACAATATTTTGATGTAACTTTTAATTTTTAACTATGTTTACTCAACTTTTTCTTGGAGCAGCATATCCCTACAGGGACTTAGTGCCATAAAACTCCAACCAGCAATAATAAACTGCACCACATCCAAAACCTACCATCACGACCTGGCCTCCGTGCTATCCAAGAAAAACCGATGTTCTTCTGACCCGTCTGAGAATTGGACATTCTAGAATAGCTCATAAACATATTTTACTTCGGGAGGATGCTCCCATGTGTCCACATTGTGATTTTGATTACCTGACCATCATGTTTTAACCGACTGTCCGGGTCTCCGGCACTTATACAGAATTTATTTTAACTCATCATCACCTATCTTGACAAACCTCATTGGGGATACACCTCATGGGGCACTCTTCACTTTTTTAAAACATGCTGGATTTTATTTCGAAATATAATTTTTATTTCTTTTGGTTTAACAAGAACTTGAAATGTTTTCTATACTCTTCTGACATCTGAATGGGAGCCCATCCAGACTGCACTCTGCATTTTTTTTAAATCTTTTATACTCTGATATTTTAGCTTTTAAATTTCCTTATTCATCTACACTTGTCTGACTGCATCTGGATGGGACCCCCCCCCCCCATCCAGATTGCTTTTCTCTTTGCTCTTCTTTTTTTTGTTTAGTCTATTCTTTTTTGGCGCAGCATGTCCCTTAAGGGATTTTGTGCCATTAAACATCATTCAACCAACCAACCATAGCGTTTTTAAAAGTTTGGACAGTGAAATCATGCACTTACGTCAATAAGGATTGTACATCTACAAGTAAGCATCGAAATGGGATTATACTGTGGTTAAAATAATCTAATTGCGTACCTATACTGCGCGTTTGACGACCATTTATTGATAATTACAAGAAATACAAGGGGCGTGGCATCTATCCCGGATGCGGTGACCCTCCCGCAGTTACTCTAACTGTATTTTAAAAAGTTAGTTTCAACAAGAAAATATAGAACAAAAAAAAGTCTGCGGCCTCATCAGCAGAGGTTCGTAATTTAAAAGAAGCCGAGAATCCAAAAATATATATACAATATGTATTACAGACAGTAGGTTTCAGCCAGAACAGTGAGTCGCATTATCAAATGTAATCAAAACACTCTATTGCTATATATCACATGTTCGCCCACCGGACCCTACCCCACAATATCAAATGAATGCCTCGCCAAATGAATGTAGTGAGATTAAAAATACTGTGTTCGTTGAAAAAGAAACCACGTACCACCAACTCTGCCATGTTTCCACAACCAAAAATATAAAACTAAACAAGGTAGAATCCAAACCACCAATCCAAATTCGTTCCAGGTCTGTTGCTAATCAACACATCATAAAACCGTCCTTAAAGTCAGTTTTAGGCAGTGTGAGACATTCCTTGACGTCGAAAAGCAAAGATCAATAATGGAGAAGTTCTGCGAAACCTAAATATTTTTATAATATTAAGGATTGTTTTTGTAACTTAGATTACTTTTAAAATAATATAACTCCTTTTGAAACCGTTTTTTACCTGCACAAATTCTAAAACGATATATTTGACTGATATTATGAATGTTAGAGGACCAGTGAAACGAGCTCATTAACGAAACACTACTACGTTTCTCGTAAATTGCAATGTGTACTTTATGACACAATTACAATTTTTAAATCGATGTAATCAGCCATCAATCAATCGTTGTTTTTCTTTAATACCAGCGAATCTGGATAAATTTCTTGAGAAATTTCAATGAAGTCTTTATTGAAGTTTAAAACAATCAAATTATCAATATCTATAAGAATGGAATTAATACTGTACTGAAACTCATAAAAAAACTAAAGTTAGCAGCTGTAGATGAATAACTAGTATCCATTCAAATACATTGATTTGTAAGTGTATTTTAGATCCTGTATAGACATAATTATTGTAAAGACAAAAACGACATAATTATTAAACACTTTAGTTAAAATCCGTAACATCAAAAACTAATTCGACTGTTTTTAATGGTGCCTTTAATCTACCAATAGGAAAGTAGTCAATAAAATTTCAAAGTCATACGTTTGGATAGAATGAATATTATTGCTTTTTAATTTTTCAGCAATCTCAGAAATATTCGAAATAACCCAGAAACAATTTCTTTACACTTTAACATATTCAAAACTTTTTAAAGTAAATCTTCAAATTTCCTATTAAAATTATTGTCTTTACTAATGACATTGCGGCGAATAAAACTATATTTAGTAAGTATTTTATGAAATTTGGGAGTAAGAAATAAAAATGGAAATGGCAGATTTCTATTGCGTGGTAAAGGGAACTTTGTTTGCTTAGAAAAGATCAAAGTTTTCTTGGAAGAAATGGCCTCTAGTTGAAATTTAAATTCTTTAACCAGTTACATTCTTTTTTCTTATTTTGTGGGGTTGCGCTGGTTCAGGCTAAATATATTATTTTGCTAGATTATATATGGAATTACTGGAATTTATCTACAAATGTATTTTTAACTTAAATGGTTCTTCATAAATTATATTAGCTAATTTAATAAATTATATTTTTCTTTCATTTGTAATTTAAAATAAAATACTAAAAAAAGCATATACATCATACAAGTATGAGGAGTTTCAAATGAAGAGCGAAAAAACCGGTACCTGCATTCCATAAGACGGATTTAAAACTCATTTTAAGATAAAAATGTACATCTGATACAGACATAATGGTCTGTGTATCTAATTTCAAGTTGTAAATAACTAAATGGTGTTTGAATGAAGGCAATTAACTGAATCCACATAAGTTCTCATTACATTAGAACAATTTTTACATTCAGATTTTATTCGGAATCTTGTTATCGGGAAACGCGAAAAGTTCTAAAGGGACCATAATATAAGCATGCAACTTGTATTCTGTATTCATTAAAACTGAAAATTGCCTTATGCCTCGCATTATATTCAAGACCAAATCCATTCAGATTTAAAAAGGATAAAGCATAAACAACGTCAGTAGAAAAGTTTGTCCTATTTTCGCCTCAAAACGTTTATATTTCTAGCACGTCTAGCCCCGTACATGCATCTTCAGGTATTTCTAAAGCTCAGACAGTGTGCGAATGACATTTACCTGTGTCATAAACGCAAACCTCATGTTCCGGAAGACAGTTGTTCCCATAATGACGAATTTGATATCGCACATAGTGTCAAAAACTAACTGAATAAAGTTTCTTTGACATACAGCTTTCCTACAAATAGCGAAATACAAATAGACTTCTAAGTAAAAATGTAAACAGTTTGGTAAATTCGAAATTCTCTCAACGCTATATTTGGAAACAAGCGTTGTTATTTTATGTTTAAGATGATAAAAAAAACAATCATAATTACGCCAAGAGACAGGAAACTTTCCATGGATCCACTTGAAATGTCATCGCAGAATATACAGCATGAAAACGAAGTGAGAAAAGTGTGAAATATTTTGGAGGCCACACGTTGTAACAAAATTCTTTCAACTTCGGAATCACAAAAGCAATAAGACGGTGTGAGGAAAGATGAAAATTTGAAAAACGAAACTATGATCTGCACCTTTCAATAGGGAGGCCCAGAAGAGGACTCAACTACTCATTGTACGGAATATGAAATTTCTCTTTGGGTAACAGGAAAAAAATTCTATGCTGAAAAGTTATTTTGATATTGTTCAATACACGATTCTTTTACTCACATTTACAAAGCTAGAATTGAGGGATTAGTTAACATTTTCCCGTTACGTCGTTTCTGTGTATTTTAAGAATTTTGAACTATACTGAAAAACACCTATTCAGATAAGGACTTCGATGTACACAAGTTCGCAATACACAAGTTTTATCACTACTTCAATTTTCTAAGGCATTCCGATTCTGACCAAAATCTTGGATACATAGTGGTAGCAGGTACAGTATTTTGCAACTTGAGAATAGATGCATAAATGCAGGCACTTCATATTTTTATTGTACAGTATTGTATTTTATTAAAATTGCATATCATCTAAACTAGGTAATTTTACTTGACTTAAATATGAAACTTGTTCATATAAGATTAGGTACGTAAATATTCAATGATGATCAATGCTTTTGTTTCAAGTAAAGAATAAACTGTACTAGGGATTCAAATTTGAGTACTGCATGCATTTGAATGATGTTATAGGCTAAACTGTAACAAATATTTTATTCTCTCTCACAGAAGAAGAAAGATTAAATCTGTAAGGAATGGTGGGTAATCTGCTAAATGTTGTACACACATTAATAAATAGCTAAAAACTGTACAAGCATTAAAATTGCATTATACTTAAAATCAACTTTTTGGTCATCTTCTGTGACCATGAGGAATCATGTCAGAAACCTCAGCAGGAATTAAACTAAATTGACCGCTACGTGAATTAATGGGTTACTTAAAACATTGTTTGTTCCAGATTTCCTTATATTCGTTCGTGTTTGTTACCATTTGTAGTTTCGTTGTTCATCCTACCATCCGAAAATGTATTTATGCACTAAAATAATTGCACTAAGTTGGTGTTCCTATTTAGAAACATCCAGATGAAAATTCATTTAAGTAGTAGATGTCATATATGGGTCATTCCATGAAAAGTGAAACTAAAGTACTATTTTTTTTATATAAAACAAATATTTAATTTATAAAGTCATGTAATACATTTTTTTATAGCTTAGAGTGTGAATTTTTTGAAAACATGCAATTTAAGTATAAAAAGCAAATTAAATAAAAGTATTAGCACTAAAAAGTTGAGAGTGATGAGATTGAGAACATTGCACTTAAATTATGGTAAAGTTTAACAAGTTATTGACATTTCAAAAATTATTTGTGGAAGTTGTAATTAGGCTAGTTTTTGTATTTGAGTATTCTATTTTTAAAATTTATAAAAGAAATTAGGGAATATATTATAAATGAATTAGAATTCATAAATAAATTTTGATGCGTTGAATTGTTACGTCCGTAACAGGCAAATGTTACGTCTGTAACAATTTAATTATCCCATGTATTAATTAATAATTATTTTAATGTTTTCAAAATTGCAGTTTCAAATAGCTAATACCCTAATAATGAATTAGTGAAGAAAAAGTTAAATGTTCTTCCTTAAAATTCACAGGATTATGACAATAACTGCAACTATATGCAATTTTGACTGTTTTGTGAATTACGTCCGTAACACCTAGATTTTATTTTTTCAAAAATTATGGGAACATTTTTCAGATTTCAAAATTTAATATTCTATTTACAATCCTTGGACCGACCTTAAATATAAAATAATCCATGTAATAAGTATTTTTTTTACATTATTTATGAAGCTTTAAAGTCTCTGTTACGTCCGTAACCATGGAATGAACCATATATATATTGACTTGAAAATGTTAGCAGATATAATATAAATAAAAGCTGATTTTTAAAAAAAATGGAACGACATTTCAATCATAAAAGGAGAATCGCAAATAAAAATACAAGCTTATATTCTAAGTAAAGAAAATATTTTCATTTAATTTTATGAATTTTCCAAAGAAAATGGGAAGATTCTAGTTTATATCAAAACAAACTATTCGGATGGGCAAAAACTAGATGTGAATGACTGTATGTAATGAGTAGATGTATGACTAATCTCATACATGTTCATGCTTGAAAATTTGCTAGCACAGTGCCAAAATTGAAGGGCAATCTATGTGCATTATGAGGACTGCAAAGATATGAAATTCCATGCATTAGTTCAAGAGCTACGACTATCGCTAAAATCGTGTAAAGCATGCAAAATGCAGCACAGCCTGTTCTCCAGTCAAGAACTGTTGGGCGATTTGCATCAAAACCTATTCACCAAGTTACGTCCATGTCTAACCGAATCTGAAGTTTCTTCAAAATCCGTGAATTAGTTTTGGAGGTAGGTGCGTATTAATAAGCTAAGCTTACAATTTAACTGAAATTGGAAAATGCCATGGTGGCGGCATTACCCGGAGAGGACGATATAACGGAAATCCCCCCAGCAAAGTTAAAAGAAGTACCGAACTTGATCAACAAATTACATCAAAATGTCGGCTAATGCGTGTGGATTATGTGTAATATTATATTAAATACCTAATGTTACAATAAAGGGTGTTTACATCTACTCATTTGAAGCTCCAAAATAAGAAACAACTAGATGAAAACTGAATTTTTCACTAGAACAAGCGAACGACGTACAACAAAACCATTCTCACTCTAGGCACTGCTTCTATTGTTGGCCACTACAGTGCAGGCGCAATCACTATCTCAAACTGCCGTTAGTTTTTAAACTAGACGGGGAATGGCGCCATAACCTCGAGTGGCGCCATTCCCCCGGTCTCCCCTAACCTGAAATGTTCAAAGTAGAATCTCACTCGGAATAAAGTCAATTTCAAATTATACCATCACACATTAACAAATATGATGCAATACAGTAGAATAAATGATTATTAACAATTTATTAACATGTTGAATGCCAAGACTATTGTGTCTGTCTTTCCGTTTAGGCCACGAAATGAGACTCCCGTTACAGAATCTATAAGTATCAGTTACTGATGAATGACGCGGCTTAAACGGAAATATCAGTATCTGCCACCAGTGACTGGCGTAGCATTCAACGTGTTAATGTTATTACAAAATAAAACATTTATACCTGTATGATTTAACATAAATTTATTCAGGCGTCAAATGACCCCTTACGTTAGTTAAGCCTAAATTTTTTTTCTAGGCAAAAAAGTTTCGGAGATAAGGCATTTTATGAAATATGATCATATACTTTACGAATTTTTTTTTTATATTTCACGACTTTTATTAATGTTTTAGTTAGAGAAATTCCAAACAAAAATTCAAAAGGGGTCATTTGACCCCTCGCGGTAGCCTAATTGTTAAATATAACCTTTTTACAGTGTTGTAAGTCTCCCTTTTGGCAGGCAGGCATGCGCGTTTTTCGCAAGTTAAGAGTGTATTAACGTGTTTTTAATCCTCCTGCCAATACCTCGTCCAGAGCTATAAGCAAAATAGTTTTCATCCACGAATTGCCGGATCTCCAATTCTTTAGTCAGTCACTTCGTATTCTACGCAGTGTTCGCGTACGGCTGAATGCGGGGAGTTTTTCTTCTGTTACTGATTATTTCCAGCATCTTGCTCTATGCAATTTTTCGGCAAATGTGTGGTGTGACTTAACGCTGCTTTTGTGAATTGTCCTTTTGTAAAGTCTGCTTTTGTGATTTTAAATAAAACTATAAAAAGTTCATGTCTTAAATATTTAATCAGCTGGTAATGACTGCCTAAACTGTGTTTACTCGGCTTTGGCCTGAATTTAAGTTGCTTAAGCTCGACGAATTCTCATGTTTTATATTTGATGGATCCCGAAATATAATAATTTTTTTTAGGAATGAACATGAATGTGAAAAATGACACCAATATTATAAAAAAAAACTTGGAGGAAAGTATTGTATTAACTTTCGAACATCGCATTAGCTTTTTAGAAACTTGATAAACTCATGTTATTGTCACTAAATAAATATTATGTAATATATATAATTAGTGGAATTAATCTTTAAATGTATTTTTTAACATGATTCTTTATAAATTAGCCAATTAAATAAATTGTATTTGTTTCTTTCATTTGTAATTTAAAACAGAATACTAACAAAAGCGTAATATACATCATATAAGCATATTCATGAGGAGTATCAAACGAAGAGCGAAAACAAGTTTTACTTTCATTGCATAAGACTACCCATATGTAAAATTCAATTTAAGATGAAAATGTGCATCTGATACCCCATAAACGTCTGTGTATCTTATTTCAAGCTATAAATCACTAAATGGAGTTTAAATGAATGCAATTAACTGAATCCACTTGAAAGTTATCCCATAACAGTTCAACAGTTTTTACTTTGTTGTTATTAGGAATCTTGTTATGCGGAAACGCGAAAATCTCGAAAGAGACAATAATAAAAGCATGTAACTCGTATTCTGAATTTATTAGAACTTAGAATTACCTAAAACCTCGCACTGTATTCAAGATCACATCTATTAAGATTTTAAAAGGCTAAAGCATTAAAAACGTCCACGGAAATGTTTGCCCAGTCTTCCACTCAAAATGTTTATATTTCTAGTACGTCAAGCCCAGTACATGCATCTTCAGGTATTTCTAAAGCTCAGAAAATGTGCAAAGGGGATCTTTACCAGTGTCAACCTCATGTATCACCAGGTAGACAATTGTTTCCATATTGACGAAGATGATATCGAAACCTAGTGTCAAAACAATAAATCTTGAGATACATCTCTCCAGCAAATTTCGAAATAACTTTCTGCAAATAAAAGTTTTACGGTTAGGTAAATTCGAAATTCTTACCAAGGTAATTTGAAAATAAGCGTCGTTATTTTATATTTAAGACGATATAAAAAATAGAAGTATTCTCCAAGTGAAACGAACTTAAAAGTATCCCTTTGAAATGTTATATCCTTTTGAAATGCCATCGCAGAGTATAGAGCATGAAAACATAGTGAGAAAATTGCGATATATCTGGTTTAAGTTTGGTATGTTCTATTGTAAAAGTTGGTTCCTTATGTACTGTAAAATTTCTTTAGGTGAGTACCCTATCCAGTTAATTGTCTAGGCTATTGTCTTTTAATTCGGTGATAATGTGTCGAGTAACACTGCTGTAAAATGTGATTGTCTCTGACGTTTTGCATCTTCTTCTACAATTCTTCTTCACGCACACAACGAGCTCGGTTGTACAAACAGCCGTAGTGGAGATGAATGGACTTAATATAATCACGACCAGTCAGAAATGAGGTGCCGTCCGACACCCAGTTATGTGCTGCCGGACATCTATTTGAGCCTCTCAATCCAGCGCCATCACAAGTATTGTAGAGTTTATTTGTGAAGAAGTTATTTATTTGGTCTATTGAAGTGAGATGGTTATTTTTCCCCCGATCTACCCCTGACCGCATTACGGCGAACCCGTCACCGGACGCCCAAAAACCGTAGCTGAGAGTCCTCTACCCACGCCTTTCTTGAGGGTCCTCCCGGAGCTGGTCATTCGCTGAAGCATGCGGTGGATTTGCGTCGAAACCGTCAAACTTCTGGAGTCACAATCTTCATATCGCGCTTCTTTAAGATGTTATAAGCCACGAGCTCCTTCCCGAGGACTCCGCAACAATACCCCTCCAATTAAATGTTAGAGTGCTGCATTGGAATCCTCCGGGTCGGAGACCCGCCAACTGCTCACCGAGCACCTCTTACTTCTTCACCTTATTAACATGTACAGTCTGCAAGGGAAACTGCTCATTGACCACCTGCGCATCCACTACAACACGATCTTGACTATAAACCACAAGGTCAGGGATCAACTCCGACCATCTACTACAAACTGCGGCTCCTTGTAGACCGTCAAGCACCTATACTGCGCTGCCTTTTGGACGTAGTCCACCAGGGCATTGTGTCTCTTAATACGACCTTGGTGCGTATGGTGAAATTGCTGCAACACATGGTTTAACATTTCGCTAATCCCGCAGCCACGTCTACAGTTCTTCTCCAAGGCCGGACGGCCAAGAGCACTACGAGCCTTAATATATAAAACACCATATCGAAGATGTATAGCATGCGCATAATCTCTTCCACTCATGAAGACTCCACTCCGTCCGACACTCAAAAGTGCACCGACGGGCACTTAGACGCCTCTCTCAATCCCGCGCCATCACAGGAGTCGTACAACTTTTTCCTGAAGTAGCCATTTACTTGATTTACTAAATTAAGATGTCTGCTATCTATTCTGAAGAGATTAGTAGGAGTCGTCCTGAACGACAACCTCTTCTTCGCAATTATCGGGATCCGATAATGTAAACAAGGAATCCCCAGACCTCCGTCCGCCACCTTCGCGTGGAACGGTTGTCCTCAGTTCATCATGGGGGAAGATGGAGGATATGCCGTACGGTCTTTCTGACAGAAATATCGGCCGCCTTAAGAATATCAGCGCTCATCTTGGAAAAAATTAGAGTGGTATTGCTTTGAAAGTAAATAGTTGTTAAAAAGAACAACTTCTGCTGTGGCTTTGCGGGGGCCTTTTGCAGGATTTTAAGATCTATTTTGCAAAGGCTCAAGGTTTGTCTTGATTCTGAAGCCGTAAAAACTGAACCCAAATATTTAAACTGCTGATCCACTGCAATAGAAAGAAGTACTTGGTTATTAATCTTGACTTTTGGGGAATCATCAAAAATCATCTTTTTTCTCTTCCGGCTTTTTAACCAATCTATGGAAAAAGACTTCGAAAGATTAATCCTTAATCCAACTTTGGAAAGGGCAAACTGTAAAATATTTAAAAGATGCTGGAGCTCGGCCGCCGACTCAGCCATCGCAACCAGGTCGTCGGCGAACGCTAAATGGGTAATTAAAAGGTTCCTAAATCGGAACCCCACATCAGAAGGCAGCATTTTGAATGACAGTATTGAAAACTATTAAAAACAGAAGAGGAGACAGGGGAGTCGGTTTTTTCAATATTACACAACAGAAGTTACACTACTTTGAAGTTACTACTGCAAGCAGTAGGACACTACACAAGTAGAAGGGTGCAGCCGAAGGGTCTCAGCCTTCCCCCTTTCGAGTCATCATGTGCTGAAAGAGACGATGGATTATTACACCGCCTAGAAGAGCTCTGGAAGCTATCACCTTGAAGTCGCTTTTCTAAAGGATCTGGAAGGCTACAAGTTCCTTGAAGGACTCCGCCACAACACCCCTCCAGTTAACCGTTAGTGTCGCAGAGAAATTCCTCCCGATCTCAAACCATCTAACTGTTGTTTTAATGGTTCGTATTTCTGTTTTTTGGTGAGATGTGCTGTCGGCAGTGGGACTTGGTCGTTTATGATCTCTAATACATGGACCCGGTCTGTTGTATATAGAATTAAGTCTGGTTTGTAAAGTTTATTGTCAATTTTAAAGTGCTCTTCACGATGTACTGTTATGCCTCTGTCCTGGGTTATTTTCTGGATACACTTAACTAAGTTGTCGTGGCTTTTGATACGGCCTAGATGGGTGGCGTAGCACTGTTGTAGCATGTGCTTTAATGTCTTTCTGCCCGCAGCCGCGCCTACAGCTCATGTCCTTCAATATTCCACAAGCGTACCGGCTCTTACTGTATAGAACTCCATATCTCAGGTGGACACTTTTGATGAAGTCCTTTCCACTCAAAAAGTTTGATCCGTCATCCAGCCAGCGGTGTGATGCTGGACATTTACTGGCTTCTTTTAATCCTTGACCGTCCACACTTCGGTACAGGAGCTTGCGGTAATAACGGTTGATTTGATCGGAGGTGGTAACAGTTCTGTCTTCAATCTTCAGCAAGTTAGGGTGTGGCTTGGTATAATTTAATCTATTATTTGCTATTAGTGGAATTTAGTAAGTAAGGCTGGAATTCCCATGCCCCCGTCAGCAACCCTCGCATGGAAGGCGGCCTTCGGGGAGGTCATAGGGGAGATGGAGTACATTTCTGACTGCTTTTCTGACTTGTATATATATTTTCTCATACACCGTCAGGCCATCTAGACCTGCCGATGACTTACCCTTAGGATTGCTGGCTGCGACCTCATCTGGGTAGATTAATATGTGGGGAAAAAATTCTATTGGCGTATCTTCAAGAGTTAAGTCTGCTGGATTACGTTCACATATGGAGATATGTGTCGTAAATGCTTCCAGTAATCAAATACTTTTTCTTTGGTTAAGTCTTGGCTAATACTTTTGTTGTTGCATACACTATTAAAAGCCTTTCTTCTGTTTTTACTATAGAGCCTTTGGAATTTTGTATATTGAGTTCTTTTCATTTTCCGACTTGAGTTTCTTTTTTGACTGAGTACTTTTTTTTCTTTTTTCGGTTCAGGTCTTTAATCAGAGTGTTGATGAAATATGTCAGTAGATTTTTACATTTTTCTGCATCTTCAATGTAAAAGAATGCTTCATCCAGCAGATTTACTTCGTTGTCAGTCTGCATCCCTCGATGGCGCTTATCGGAGTTTAAGTCGTGGATATATGTTTCTGGGCTCACATATTATAGTGTTCTCTTCTAGATGGTAGTTTTGAGGATCAGCAGCCAGATGAGTTTCTTCATCAGGCTGAGCATGTAGATTGTTACTGCTCGATGAATCTGAAGAGCTATGATGGGAACTTTCTGGGTATTCGCCAGCCTCCGAGGCAAGGCTGTTGAAGATATCCAAAACCATCTTTTTGTAGGCATATGGTCTCATTTTTCCCTTAATGACCTCGATGGTCCGGCCAGGGATTTTCTTTAACTCGATTCATGTTTTCAATATTGCCCAGATTAAGTAGAATTTCAGCTTCCCATCTCGCCATGCTGCTGACCCCATTTTGCGTCCACCGACGCTTGACCTCTGCTTTTTCCCTTTAAATCATCTTTTGGTGGTATTCATTTAGGTGTGTCGCTCTCGTATGCACACGAAGGCCACGCTTGCTTCCGAAACTTCTCGGGCAGTAGTCACAATCGAAACCTTCAGCAGAAGAGTGTCCCTGAGCCCCCTCAACGCCATATCTAACGTGGTCCTATCAGGGACAGGTGCACTTTCTTCATTTTTCTTTTTTGGAGCAATGCTAGATATTCCGTCGAGAGGGGTGCTAACCCGTTCAATGATTTGATGTCAGCGGGAGCTTCCGTGAACTCCATGCCCCCCAATCACCCGAAGGCAATTGGGCGTACATGCGTAGGCAGCGGGGGCCCCTAGCATCCGGAAGTCCACTGAACATCTGTAACATGCCTCCGTGCAGATGTTTGGAAAGTTCAAGGCCAACTCTCGAACACAGGAATGCCTCCCCGTGACTGTGAAAAACAAAGTCCCCCCAGAACGCGGGAACGAACCCCTATGAACAAAAATCGACCCTGAAACGAAGCCTCCCTAGACAAACTCCTTACTTAATAAGGAGGCTCGCTCAGGATCACGCCCCTCGCGAGGGATATAAGTCATATTTTTGACACCCCCGGTGTACTTTCTTCTGACGAACATGGCCCACAGCGGCAGTGGTACTGCAAACCCTAGGAGACAGCTGGAGCGGATCACCCCCCCCCCCCTTCTGGTGACGACTAGTCACCGTCTTGCGCTGAAACCAGGAGTGTGAGAGTATACCACCTAACAGGACACGGGAAGCAATGATCTTGAAATCGCCCTTTTTTAACAATCGTAAGGCGGTAACTTCTTTGAATGCCTCCCCAGCGACAACACCCCTCCAATTAATCGTCAGGGTGCTGCCGGGGTCCCCACCCGGACGAAGGCTAGCAAGTTGATTACGTAAGATTTCGTATTTGTTTACTTTATTTTGGTGGGCGGTGGAAAGAGGGTATTGGTCGTTTATCACTTGTACATCCACTAGAACAGTTCTTTCTGCATTGTAAATCACTAAGTCAGGTTTCAAAGTACTATTGTTTATGTGGAAGACGGGTTCTTTATGTAGGGGAGATGGGGGCACATGTGAACAGTTCGCATAAATATAGCTTTTTCTCATAATTGGATTAATTCTTATAAATAAAAACTAGTCAGTATAGTAAACAGAACTTTCTTTTACACATGGAAATTTTATTTTAATCACCTGTATAGTTTTTCTTACATTTTTTAATAGTTTTATAAATTCAAAAAATTGTTCACATGTGCCCCATCAGCGGGGTAGTTGTGAACACTCGTGGGGCACATGTGAACACAAGGAAAAAATATCCTTTGACATGCTTTTTCTCCTGTTATTAATTTGTTATCATAACCATTATTTATATTATCAGTTAAATTCACCATAAAAAAAAAAAAAAATTCTAGTTTCTGAGTGATATGTTTAAACAAAAGATTTTAAAATGAAACTAAATATATATAAAGCTGTTCTGACACCATACCCAAGAATTATATTAGTTATCAATTTGAAAATTTTACATTTTAAAAATGTTACTGATATCCATCCCAATTCAAATTATCCTATTCATAGCTGTTGTTTGAGACAAATGAAAAGAAAAAAAATACAAAGTTGTTTGTCATAATATTCTTTGTATTAACAATGCATAAAAAATATTCTTTTAAACCGTTTACTAAAATAGTACATAACACTTATTGCATTTTAGGAAAAATTGAATTTATTTAAATCAAACTCAAATGAGCTTCTTTCTCTTTGTGTACTTCCTGACAAATGTGGAAGTGGAAGTTTCAATACAATATCACTTTTTTGTATGACAGAAATGTCTACTATTTCAGGGAAATTATATGAATTGGATCTCAGATTCTTTCTCAGGAATTTAACATACATTTTATCATTATCAATTCTTTCTATTCGCACAACAGAGAAAGATTTTGATTTTTGTGAACTGTTCATATCTGCCCCAACTAGTCTGTTCACAAGTGCCCCACATGGCTGCTAGAGTTAAATTGATAAATAATTAACATTTATCAATTTTAGGGAAAAAAGAACTTTATCCAAAATATTCAATAGTAGTCATAGTATATGTTAAAACATTAAAATTCGAATAACTAACTAAATAAATAAACTTTATCACTTACCAAAGTTGAAACCGACATTTTACATTTGACATCTACAAACAGTGTTTTGGCTACTAAAGACAAACAAAATGTCAAAAAGCTTCAAAATTTTTTTGCCATATGTCTATAGGTGCTGCCATCTTTCGTAATTTTTTTCAAATAAAAAAACTTATAATAACTATTGAAAAACTGCGATGTTCACATCTGCCCCCTGTTCACATGTGCCCCCATCTCCCCTACTGTATTATTGCGGTCTGTTATAATTCGTTGTAAGTATTGAACAATATTATCGTGTCTCTTGATTCGTGATGTATGAGTTGCATAGCGTTGCTGTATGTGGTTAAGTGTTTCTGGTTCATTGCATCCATGTCGACAGATCTTACTTTGTTCCCCTCTACCCCTCGCATAACGTGCTCGGTTGTAAAGACAACCATATCGAACATGAATTGCTTTGATGTAGTCACGTCTTGTCAGAAAGGAAGTCCCATCAGAAACCCAGTTGTGGGCGGCTGAGCATAAACTTGAGTGTCTGAGTCCCGCACCATCACACGCAGCATAGTTTCTTTTTAAAGTAAATATTGACATGGCTAACGGAGTTTAGATGCTTATTGCCTACATAAAGCAGTCCTTCATGCGGTTTTCTGTATAGGAGTCTATGCTTGGCTATTAAAGGAAACGTAAGTCTGTATGATTTAATCCCCAGACCCCCGTCAGCAACCTTCGCATGGAAGGCAGCCTTCGGAAGGTCATGAGGAAGGCGTAGGATGCTCCTGACCGCCTTGCGGATAATTACATCTAATTTGTTTAAAGCACCAGCAGTGAGACGAGAAAATATGAAACTATAGTAATATTTAGGAATTAGTAAATTGATCATCATAAATAATTTCTGCTGTGGATTACACGGGGTTTTCAGGAGTATTTTGAGATCTTTGTTGAAAACTTTCAGAGTTGGTCTTTTTCATCCCTGTCGTGCTGAAGCCAGCTCCAAGGTAGACAGTTATCATTTACTGCGAGTGTTTTGATAGCTTGATTAAGTACTTTAAGGTGGTCCTGGCTATTGTATATTAACTTTTTACGTTTGTGTTCCTTCACCCATAATATGGTGAAGGATTTATCTATATTGACTTTCAGTGCTACAGCGGTTAACGCTGTAGTAAAAATGTTCATAAGTTCGTGTAATTCGGATATATTTTTTGCTAACAGAACCAGGTAATCCGTGAATACAAGATGATTAAATATGAGATTTTAAAACTTGACAACCAGTTCCTTAGGCAAGGACTCAAGCACTTTATTAAATACGATTAAGAACAGTAAGGGAGACAAGGGAACACCTTGTCGTACCTTCTGATCCGGATGTAAGGGCTTGCTGGAATTCCCTTTGAAGGAAAGGATTGTTCGTGAGTTATAATGCACATATTTTAGGTTTTCTAAAATCACAGCAGGTATTTGTAATTTATTCAGAGACCTGACAATGAAAGAGTGGTGCACATTGTCGAAGGTTTTTTCGAGATCTAAAATGGCGATGGCGAAGGGATGCAGCTCCTTGATACAGGGTGATATTACTGCGTCAACAGTGTCGATTCCCCTCGCCACCCCATCAAGTGCTAGAAAACCAAACTGGAACTCGTGTGGTGTAAACATGGGTGAGATTCTATTTACCAGCACCCTATGAAAAGTGGCCGGAGAGAAACAGGGCTGTTGGTTTTATTCTTTTTTCTTAAGATGGTGATGGAATCGCACAAAATGTCGGGGATTTAGTGTAACAAGAGAAATATGGAGAAGAACTTACATTTTATTCTGATTGGTATTCTATTTATATCTCGCAGCGACAGTCCATCCGGACCTGCCACAGATTTCTACTCCCCCCGCCCCCTGGCAACCTTCGAATTCTCTAGGGTATGGCAGGAGAGTCTGATCGTAGCAAACCTTGTTTGAAATAGGAATCGGTTGATCTACAAACGTAACGCTTTTTCTGCATAGCAAGTTTGACCAGAAGTCACTTGATTATGGTTTAGGTTTTCTGCTATGGAATTATTAGAGTATAAGGTATCAAAAGCAGCTTTTCCTTTTGTATCTACGCTTGAATTCAGCGTAGTTTTTCCTTTTGAGCTTGCGATTAGATAATTTTGGTGCTGGTCTTGTATTATTATTACGTACGGATTTTCTAGGAATTCTAGGCTTAAATATTGTAGTTAGGTATTCAGTAATTCTTTACTTTTAAATTAACTTCAAAACAGAATAATGCAGTATCTATTAAGGATTTCCCAGTATCAGTCAAATGCGGTCTAAGTCTGGCATCATTGTTCAAGACAACATATTTTTCAATGCACTCTCGTATATCAGTCTATTCGTTAAGATGGTAATCGACCTCTTCAATCTCTTCATTTATTAAACCCCTCAATGGGTCTTCAATATCTTCGGCTTCAAGTTCTTCCGTAGCACCCCCGGGCCTTGATGTTCCGGCCACGTCTACGTTCCGGTGGAGGCAGGAACCAGGTTCGCAGTATCTAGCTTCAGAGCCTTAACTAGGTCTTCCACTCTGCTGGCCCAGACGTCATCTTTTTTTTTCAACTCGCTGTCGACTTTCCAGTGACCCCACAGGGGTAATACCGTGTGTGACAGCTGGAGTCCCTCCGTCCGGCTCTTTCGACAGACTTGGGCTACAAGTCGTCATGCGCTGGAATAAGTAATGCTCAATTATACCACAAACAATTGCACTTGATGCCAAGACCTTGTAGTCAGTTTTCACAGTCTAAGAGCAAGGAGTTCTTTGTATGACCGCTCCGCGACAACACCCCTCCAGTTAACTGTCAGGGAGCTGCCGTGGAACCCACCCGGACGAAGTCCCTCAAGCTGAGGACGGAGACATTCTTACTTGGCTACTTTGTTGTTGTGTGCCGTGAGAAGGGAGAACAGGTCATTGATTATCTGTACGTCCACCAGGACAACCCTGTCGGTACTGTAGATTATTAGATCAGGTTTAAGTCTTTTTTTTTCAAAGTTGCAACGATACAGCTCTAACAATGAGTTCCTACATTACAACGTAGTCAAAGAGTACCGAGGTACAAAATGGTGCCCCTGGAGATGCTCAGCCAATGCCCTCCTTTACCCTCTTTATAGAGGCGGTCATATGCTGGAAGACAAGGTGTTCAATAGTACTACCAATAAGAGTTCTGGATGCAATTATTTTCAAGTCCGATTTTTTCAGAATACCAAACGTGGCCAGTTATTTGGCGAAGGCCTCGCCACGACAACCCTCCAATTAATCGTCTGGGTGTCAAAACAGAACCCTCCAGGTCGTAATCCTCCCAGTTGATCTGCAAGTGGTTCATATTTCTTCTTTTTATTTATGTGTCCCTGTTGAAGTGGATATTGATAATTATCTGGATGTCTAGGCTATTGACTCTATCTGTGGAATATAATACTAAATCTGGTTTAAGAGTATTGTTATTGACTTTGAATTGTGGCTCTCTATGAACTGTAAAACCTCTGTCTTGTGTGATTCTATGAATGTATTTGACAACTGCATCATGTCTTTTAATTCGTGTGGGTGGGTTGCATAGCAAGTTTGAAGTATATGATTGAGGGTTTCTGGTTTGTTACATCCACTACGGCACATCTTGTCTTTCTCCCTTCTGCCCCGTGACATCTGCTTCTGTTATACAGGACATTATATCTGACATGCACACAATTGATCAAATCTTTCACACTCATAAAAAAAGGTTCCATCTGAAATCCATTGGTGCACTGCAGGACATTTCATTCTACAAGTCCTTTACAATCAACTGATTTGTATAACTGTTTCTTGAAATATCTACAGTGAGCAAAAAAAGTATTTGCACGCAGACTATTTTTTGGATAAGTAACCATAGAAAGCAAATTATATACTATTCTCTTAATTATTCATTTATTTGAATAAGAAGAAAATAAAAATAACTACCCATTTTCCTTAAACAGTAATATTACACATTTTAAAAAATAAATTAATATTTTCTCATACCAAAAAAGTATTTGCACCAGAAGCATTGACTGTTAAAAAAGGCATTAAATGTGAACATTTTGCAAATGTTTAGCATATCAGTCCCGCAGTACATTAGCCCCGTACTTTAAAGTCACGTAATATATTAACTGGAGCAGGGACTCTCGGGGCTTTTTGTTCTAATGGTGCCGAAAACGTGTGAACTATCTGTTGCTACCCGTGAGAAGATTATATTTCTTAACAATTATGGATTAAGTTACCGAGGAATAGGTAAAAAATTAAATCTAAACTTTTCTAGTGTTCGTTATGTAATTAAGAAAAAAGAAACTAGTTCGACAATAAATAAGCCGCGAACTGGGCGTCCAAGAAAGCTAAATACCAGGCATAGGAGATCCATGATAAAAGAATCTCCAAAAAACCCTTTTCTAAGTGCTCGAGAATTGGCTGTTGATGTCGCTTCAACGTCGGGAACAATAGTTACACCACAATCAATTAGAAATATTCTTCATGATGCAAATATTCGAGGAAGAGCCCCTCAAAAAAATTTATTAGTGAAAAGACTTACCGATCCGAAACACACTGCATATATTACGAGGTTATGGTTGCTTTATAATGTAAAAAATCAATTGAAAACGCCACCACAATCAAGACCTCAATCAGATTAAAAATTTATGGCATATTTGGATGTGAAAATAAGGAAAAAGAAAATTTTTAACAGATCAGAACTTAAGCAAGCTCTTAGAGAAGAATGGCTACAAATCAGCAGTAAAACATGTCACAAATTAATAGAATCAATGCCCAGACGATTACAAGCTGTAATTGAAGCAAAGGGCATGCATACTAAATATTAGCACTGTTTTTAACTTATAAATAATTCCTTTAGTTCTATTTTTATTGCTAGGGTGCAAATATTTTTTTGGCAGTACAAATGCTACTTTTTTATGTTTTCATATTTTAAATATAATTATTAAGTCAGATATTAAATATGTTTATTTGTTTTGTATAAGTGTTGGTATTTTTAATTCTTAGTTGCTTTTTATTTATACATATGCTACAACAAATTTACCTGGTGTGCAAATACTTTTTTTGCTCACAGTATTTATTTGTTCAGTATTAGAGACAGTGCGTTCTTCAATTTTTATAAGATTCGGATGTGGTTTATTATATTTAAGTCAATTATTAGTTATTACAGGAATTGGGTATCTCAGAGATGGAATACCCATGCCCCCAACCGCTACCTTCGCATGGAAGGCAGCTTTGGGGAGGTTATTGGGGAGGTGGAGGATTCGTCTTGCTGCTTTTCTTCTGGCTATATCTAATTTCTGGAGCTTACTGGCATGGAGTTTAGAAAATATATAAAAGTGATATACTGACGGCAATAGGTAATTACGAAGCATGAAATATTTTTGTTGAGGTTTGGCTGGTGATCTAAGTAATATGACGAGTTTCTTCTTTAATTCAAGTGGATCAATTTTTGTCAGACCATTCGGGGTGAACTCTGCACCTAAATAACTGAATGTCTCATCCACTTTAGTGTTTTTCATTAGAATATTGTTATGGAAGACTTTGGACCTATAGTCAAAAATTACCTTCTTCGTTCTTTTATTTTTAGTCCAGACAAAATAGGATTTTTCTATATTTATTTTAAGGCCAACCTGATCCAGAGCATGATGTAAAATGTTCAGCAGGTGTTGGAGCTGTTCTACACTGTCCGCTAATAACAAGTCATCTGCATATGCGATGTGGTTAATTAAGTCACTTTCAAAACGAAAACCTGTATCTGAGGGCAACAAGTTGAGCATAAGTTTCATTACCATTAAGAAGAGTTGGAGATAGGGTGTCCCCCTGGTGAACCCCCTTTACCGGATGAAATGAGTTGCTTGTATTCCCTTGAAAAGACAAGTGGGTTTTGGAGTAAAGGTAAATATATTTCAGATAGGCTTTAGTTCCTGGATGGATGTTCAATGAATCAATAATACTGAATATGGCTTGATTCGAGACACTATCAAATGCTTTCTGGAGGTCCAGAACAGCAACTGCTATGGGCTTGACATCAGTTTGGACCGATCGTAAGATGGCCTGGAAGAGACCAATGCCCCGAAGCACGCCCTATACTTTCTGGAACACAAACTGATATTTATCAAATTCAACTGTATTATTTATCCTATTTACGAGAAGCTTATGGAATTGTCGAGTTAAGTTGGATGCTATTGATATGGGCCTCAGATGTGCTGGAGTTGCTGTGTTGCTCTTTTTTGGAATGAAAATGGTGTGTCTATTTATCAAGATATCAGGAATCCAGTGCAACATCATAGCGCACCCCGTGTTTGCTCTGGTGCATTTTGTACCTCTCCAGTTTTAAGTCTTTATGTGGGCTGCAATGAACCAGCATTACACCACATTCGGCAAAAACTTTATTTAGAACTTCATTACCGTCTCCTTTCACAAAATTGCCATCGTATTCATGCATTCATTTTAAACAGACAACGATATTCTTTATCAGCATCGACCATCTTGCATCCCATATTTTGGTGTCAGAATTAGGAACATCACTGATAATCAGGGGGAACATCACTTAGGAACATCACTGAGCAATATCGTGGTGAGTCCATGTCCATTGCATGTACTGTACACCCTCCTTGGAAACCTCCTGATATTGCATTGCTCCAACCCTTTAAAGGATATGATAAAAATAACTTGGCCCCTGCAGGTTTTCAACAGTTATTTGCTGCACACCGAGCAAATTTTAATGGCTATACTGACATTTATACAGATGGATCTATGAATGGTAATACTGTTGGTTGTGGTGTATTTTGTGACACTTCATTAAACTATCGTCTCCATCCTTCTATCTCTGTCTTTACATCTGAACTGATTGCGATAGAGAGAGCCATGGTGCACATATCTCATCATCATAGCTCATCCTTCATTATATATACAGACTCGAATAGTTCTATTGACGCAATCAAATCTTTTAAAAAGCATCCTTTTGTCTCATCCATCGTAGATGTTTAACCTCCTGACTATTCAAGGCACTTTCTTCTAACTTTTACCGTGATTCTTTGATATGTTGTAATTTAAGCTCTTAACATATGGTAAAAAATACTAAAAAAAAAACCTTAGCTGGAAAATCTAGTTTTCCACTACGTCATTTATATAGGACAATAGCAGAGTATGAGGTTGAACTTTGGATAGGACATAATATAATTTTAAACAGAATTAATATAATATTGTGCAGTTATGTTATAGTTAAACAATAAAAATACGTTAGATGTAAGCAAAAGTAAGTATTTATTACAAATTGAAATAATAGTTTCTAAATTGTTTATAATTAGCCTAATTCTTGGCAAACACTTATTTAGGCATAAAATGAGATCAAAATCAAATACACTACACAATATTAACGCACATTATTAAACTCTTGTTCACAATTTTAATGTTATTAGATAATAAACTTCTAAACATAACACAGTTTTATAATATTTGATTTATGATATTGTTTGATCTAAACTTTAAACTTAATTCTATGATCAGACTATGAAAATCACTTTTATCTAAAATGGTCTCCATTTTAGATGGCAAACAAAATTAATATCAAAATTTACTATTCTAATTAACGTCACGCTCATGAAAAGTACTGAAACAATTCCTATTTGGGACGAAACAAAGATAAATATTACATTTTTTACAGAGAACTGTAGTTTTTTTTTTTTTATCACAGCCAGAGTTACGGCAACGGGCTTGTTTTGGTCCGTAGTCAGGAAGGTGGGCTGCTTTTTGCTGTCGTCTCTGTAATGAAGGAAAAGGCACTATAGTGATCTTGCGTTTTTTATGTTGTGGCAGCAGTTCATCAAGTTCATTTGGGTCACTCTCTCCGTCACTACTTTTATCGTTATCTTCTATCCATTTGCAGCCTAAGTTGAGCTTAAATTCTCTCAATTGCTCGATTTCGGAAAGTTTTTTTCCACTGAATAATTTTTGTTGCCGGTACTGTAACCAAGAATTCACGACAGCTAAATCAAAAAAATGTGAAATGATTTATAGTCCACTTTTTGGTGCGATTTCTAGACGGGCAAATAGAAAGCATTCGATCGGTCAAATCAACCCCGCCCATATTCTTATTATACACTTGGACAACTTCTGGTCTTTGGACGCGTTCATAAGTTTTTCGTTGTTTCGACCATCGCTGACATTCATCTGTATTTTCGTTTAGTACCGAGATGACAACATTAACACGGGTTTATTATCAAGCCACATTGTTGCTGCCAATGTTTCATCACTGCGAATACGTACTTCAGTCGTTCCTCGGGGCTGTTTCTTAAAATTTTTCTCATCACTGAAGACACAATCTCTTGGGATCCTATTTCTCATAATGGTACCAGTACCATGAAAACCGAGTCGCATAAGCTCATCACACAATTTTATAGTTGTGAAATACCTATCAAAGAAGATTTTATGCCCAGGTACTAAAGAACGTGTCAGGTACAAAACCATATTCTCCTAAGCCAAATCCATGATTTATCAAGTCTGGGCAGGTTATATCCCCTTGATATATAATCCTGTCACATACAATTCCATTGGGAGTTGCGAGTACAAACACTTTCAGACCAACAGGGTTAGGCTTATTGGGACAATATTGTCGCATTTTGCATTGGCCAGAAAAAGGTATTATCATCTCATCGACACATACATTTTCTGGACGATCTTGAGCTAAGCAACCCTTCAATATTCGGTCAAAGAAAGGGCGAATCTTCCAAATTTTATCATTTCGTCTATTTTCATCAGACACATTCAGATCAAATACACATTTTAGTCGTGTTCTAATGGCATAAAAGCGAATCCGGGTCATAGCACTGGCAATCGTAGGTACTCTCCATTTTTGCATCCAATATATATCTATTTTTGGATATTGTAGTGCTGACATGACCATCGTTATACCAAAATACACCATTAATTCTTTTTTTGTAAGACCCAATGTTTTTCCTTTTAGTAGAACTTCTGTTCTATTTGTACATTCTACTATGATATCTAGAATATCGTCATCAATATATTGCCGAATATATTCGTAATATTCCCAATTAGATGTGTCTTTTGGAAGGTAAGCTGGCTGTTGGAGATGTCTGTTGTTTGGCTCCAATTTTTCTCCAATCCAACAGTTGTGCCTGTCTGCATTTCCAACTGTTGACGAACGTATTGTCCTCGATCTAGACAGCAATCCACGCCTACCACCCCGTCTTCCACGTGTACGAGTACGACCTGGCCTTTCTAAATTTACTGACAATACTGGCGACGTTGGTGCTGATTCAATTGGATCGTCATCGGATGAACTGTATGAAGAAGATTCTGAATTTGCTTCGCGATCATTTGTTTGCGGAATAAAACTGGAATCATCGTCAGATGCTTCGGAACCATCATCAAAATCAGACTGATTTAAAATATCGGCGATATTATCTTCTGTCAGTACTGAAACAAATTAAAAAAAGAAAATTAGGCTATGTACTATACCTAGGACATCAGAAGTTAATAGAATCAAAACATAATAGTCTGACATCGTACTACATAAAGGACATCTAAAAACCACATGTTGTGGGATGTCGAATATATGTCCATTCCGAAAAATTATTCAAAACTTGTTACGTTAGTCAATCAGCCAAAGTTTTAGAAATTATTTATCAATGAAATTTATAGTAATTACCATGATTAAACCAGATTTTACTTACCGGTCCTTTGGCGTGAGCGCACCTCTCCACTGGTCGACGCCATTTTGCTAAAAATGACAGGTGTCATAGACTCGAGTGAGTTTTAATTAGTTCGGTAAACAAAGGATAGATGTCGTTACGTGGTAATTTCGCCGCGAGAACGACAATTATTCGCCAAATATTTTTTTTATTATGATGTTCTATGAGTAGTACGAGGGCGGTCAGGAGGATACAACAAATTAACAAGACGTGGTTATAATATTTTATTCTGCTGGGTACCTGGACACATGGGTATTCCTGGCAATGAGAAAGCAGATGAGGCCGCAAAACGTGCTCTTAATCCGTTACATCATAATGTTCCTTTCTCAGACGTTAAACTACTTACAAATATTTTTATTCAGAATAAATGGCAAGAAAGTTGGGATTTAGATAACAGTAATAAACTGGCCTCCGAGTTATCCATGAAAAACAGATGTTCTACTTACTCGTCTGAGAATTGAACATTCAAGGATCACTCATAAACATCTTTTACTGCGGGAGGATGCACCCATGTGTCCACATTGTCATTTTAATTACCTGACCATCCATCATGTGTTAACTGACTGTTCGGGCCTCCGGCATTTGTATAGAACTTATTTTAAGTCATCGTCACCACTATTGACAAACGTCATTGGGGAAATACCTCATGGGGCACTCTTTACCTTTTTAAAACATACAGGGTTTTATTTTGAAATATATTTTTTGTCTTTCTTTGGTTTAACGAGTCAGTTTTCTGTTTTATACTTTTGTGATATCTGGATGGGATACGCCATCCAGATTGCTTTTCTCATTCTTCTTTTATTTTGTCATTGCTCTATTTCTCACCTTTTTAAGGTTTAGTCTACTTTTTTGGCGCAGCATGTCCCTTAAGGGATTTTGCGCCATAATGTTCTAGCTTTTTATTAACTTACTAGCAGACCCGCCCGGCGTTGCCCAGGATTTGTAAACAATAACCTTAAACAAAACTTAAGTTTGATTGATTTTATATCTTAGGTTCATTTCAAAGAATTTCCAAATTTGGGAGGCTCCATTGCCTTCCGCGGCGGCTATAATGTAATCTGAGGACGCTAGAACTATGGTAAAGAAAATTGCGAGAAATTCGGATCATTTTTAAAGAAGGTGCGCCAAGGGCCCTAAGAAGATTATTTATAGTCAAAATTGGTGGTAGTTGAATTTTTTTTTAATTATGTCATTCATGTAATAGCTGGAGAACCTAAGATATTGTTAGAAAAAAAAGCTAGTAAATCGGACTCTTTTTAAGGGAGTTATAACAGGGGGCCCAAAAGGGTCCAACTGATAGTTGAGAAAAGGCCCTAACATGAAAACATGTTATGTTTTAGTACTTAGCGTTTTAGATCTTCGATTACTTGAAATTAAGCACAGGGTACGGATTAATCATTAGAATATAATTTAAAAGAAATGTGCAAAAAATTGGGGAAAAGCTTAAAAAAGGGCCCTAGGGCCCCAATAAAAATACGTGATTGTTGGTCTAAGGAGAAGAGTTTAAAACTCACTTTTAAAATTACGCTTTGCGAAGGTCAGAAAATTAGGGTGTGAAAAACGAATGGCACACAAGATTTAAGGGTCCCTGGACCGGGTCCTACAGAACCCTAGATGTGTCCATGGTCTTAACTGGAATGTAGACACGGGAGTGTAACGAAATGGAGAAAGTATCCCAAAAAATGAGGTTCAGATAAAAAGGAAGGAATTTATTAACAATTCAGTGCACTAAAAGTTCAAGGGATCCTGTACCGGGCCCCTTGCAAGTGTGACAGGGTCTTAACTGAAATGTAGAAATGGGGCAGTAAATGAAAGAAGAATTCACGCCAAAAACGAAGAAGATCGGATAGAAAAGATGCAAGCTATTAATAATTTAGTGCACTAAATCTTCAAGGGGTCCCTTACTGGGCCCCTTGCAAGGGTGTCCGGGTCTTAACTGAAATGTAGAAATGGGTCAGAAACTCAAAAGGAGAATTCACCTCAAAAACGAAGATCGGATAGAAAAGAGGCATGTTATTAACAATTTAGTGCACTGAAACTTCAAGGGGCCCTTACTGGGCCCCTTGCAAGGGTGTCAGGGTCTTAAGTGAAATGTAGAAATGGGGTAGAAACTAAAAGGATAATTTACCCAAAAAACGAACATCGGATAGAAAAGAGGCATGTTATTAACGTTTTAGTGCATAAAAATTGAAAGGGGCCCAGGGGCCCCGGCCCTTAAAAAATAAACAATACGAGCCTCAGGTGTATCAGGACCTGTCTTGAACTAATCACATCTGAATATTCAGACTTCTACGTGCGGTACCCATCGCACACACAGACACACACACACACACACAGAGCGATTTGTTCTTTTATTAGTACGAGTTGGAACCCGTCGAAATTCGACGAACTAAAATATTAGAAAGGAACTGTCAAATTGAATTTATAATAGGCCTACAAAAATAATTACAATAAAAAAATCATCTTACATTAGTTGTCTAACTCTGAAAACAAATAATATTTTTAACCTAAAATTACCAAAATATTATTTCCACAAACTTCAACTGCTTAAATTACTTGAAAAATTAAACTGTATTAGATTACGTAATCAAGATGAGTAATTATGATGAAGTTATCGATGGAGCTCTTATGTTTGTTATTACGGGATGAAAAATCAGTAAAAAGGATTTCGCTTTGTCACATCATACAATTTTCCCTCATAAAATCTAACCTGTACGTTATTTTTACATTCTCATAATTTACATACGCATCACTCAAATTCAAAATTTGAAAGTATTTTAACGAGCAATAAATTATTAATGAATGTATTTCCAAACTTGAAGTCACGTTTGTCCGATACAACTTTTCATGTGAACATTCTCACAAACTTTAAGCTCTAATTTTAGTACCCGCGAAGAAAAAAATTCAGAAATTTGCCTTTAGTTATCATGGTATTGGCCATTTAGTATTTGTCAAATATTTAGTTTTATCAAACAAAAATGAGCGTTTTGATTTAAATATATCATTTTTACTCACTGAATCATTTTGCCTAGCGCCTCAAGCTCCACTAGCAGCGTAATGTAAAAATACACTGCTCAAAACAAAGGATATTGCAGTTTTAGGTGGATTTTGTATCTGGTAAACTGTTTAACTGATTGATACATGGTCGACAGACATAGTAGGTTATATGAGAATAAATTACACATGTTTGGCAGAAAAAAATGCATTTTATTGCGCATTTGTGTACTAAAGGGGAAAAAAAACACAATTTGTGCATATGAGAAAAAAGAATAAGAAAAGGTGTTTTATTCAAAGAAAATCATTTTCAGTAAGGGGGTATGGTTTCCACGGGCGGCCAGCAACGTTGAACACCTTTGAGGCATGGACTCAATGAGGCTATTAATGACGAGTTGGGGTATTCTGCCCCACTCTTCCAGAAGAGCTCTTTCCAGTCCTTGGAGAGTTTGTGGGGGTTGTTGGCGGCCAGAAACTCGTCTTCCTAGAGCGTCCCAAACATGCTCGATTGGATTCATGTCTTGAGAACACGCTGGCCATTCCATTCGAACGATTCCTTCCTCGAAAAGGAAATCCTCCACCAGGTTTGCACGATGTGGCCTGCAGTTATCGCCCATTAAAATGAAGTTATCTCCGATTGCTGCAGCGTAAGGGACTACAATAGGTCTGAGGATCTCATCCCTATATCGGCGACCAGTCAGAGCTCCATCTCGAATGATATAGAGGTCAGTGCGCCCGTCAATGGAGATGCCACCATACACCAACACTCCTCCACCGCCAAATCTGACACTTTCGTGCACGAACGCAGGATTATTCCTACTGCCACGGTCTCTCCAGATGAAAATACGCCTATTATCCGGATGCACAGAAAAACGGGACTCGTCAGAAAACAGAATATTGCTCCATTCATTTCTCCTCCAGTTGACATGCTCGGTTGCCCACTCCCTGCGGTCGCGACGATGCCTTGATGTTAATCTAACACATACCATCGGTCGGCGAGCATACAGACCTACAGCATGGAGCCGGTTTCGGAGAGTCTGAGTTGAAATCGTGGTGCCTGTAGCCGAGCGAAGGTTTTGTTGGAGAAAGAGTAGTGTTCATGGTTCGGTGTCCTCGAGCTGTTAACGCTAAATACCGATCTTCATTGGGCGTTGTTGCCCATCTACGACCTTGCCCTGGTCTTCGGCCTGCACATCCACTCTCCAAAAAACGGTTCCAGATCCTGGAAATGACACTTTGTGACACTCCAATGGCTTGCGCTACTTCGGCTTGAGTTTGGCCCCCTTCTAACCTGCCAACAATTCTCAAAGCTTCTGAATCTGTCAAATGACTTCGCTGAGACATTGTACTCATCGAAACAAAGCAATCACTGAATGCCGATTATCCTTGTCTTCATTCTGTTTTATCTAGTTGAAAGTCAAATTTCATTCGCTGCCGCTGAAGCGACGTTTTTGACGTCCAACTCAAAATTTGCATACTCCACAGTTTGAAAACCAGAAAAATTTGCATTTGTGATTCTCTTCTTCTATTTTCGGCAAAACAAATTTCGTTTATATCTTTATTTCATATAAAACTTCAAATATCCTTTAATTGTTTTAAGCAGTGTATTATCAATGCTGCTGATTCCAGCATTCCAAAAACATCATCTAACCATAAAAACAGAAAACCATGGTGAAATAGCGATTGCCAAAGTGCAAAGAAAAAACAACAGAGGGCTTGGGGTCCCTTTCGGAGATACCCAAATAATAACTATATAGCATATAAAAAAGCAACGGCAGAAGCTAGACGAATGCGCCGCAAAAGTCAACGGGAGTCCTGGATTACCTATGTATCAAGCATAAACTCAAATACTTCAAGCAAAGAACTCTGGGTAAAAGTAAAAAAATGTTTGGGCCTTTACTCTGAAAATCATATTTCTATTTTAAAACAACGGTCACAGCATCACCTCTCCTCAGAACATTGCTGAGACAATAGGTAGTACCCTAGCATCTATTTCAAACTCAGACGCATATCCGGAGCATTTTTTATCTTACAAAAGACAGACTGAAATGACCAGAATTAATTTTAATACTCATAACTCATTTTCACACAATCAATCATTTATCATCTCAGAGCTTTTAAATTGTTTAAGAGACAGTCACTTATCTGCTCCAGGTCACGATGGCATCACTTACAATCATGCTCAATCATCTCTCACATGCTTCACTTAGCAATCTGCTTTCTTTTTATAACAGGATTTGGACAGAACAGCTTTTTCCCAATGCTTGGTGCAGGGCCATCGTTATTCCTTTTCCTAAGCCAGGAAATGATGCTACCAATCCAAATAATTATAGGCCGATCGAACTTACTAGCAGCCTTTGCAAACTGCTTGAAAAAATGGTCCTTTAATTATATCAAATATCCTTTAATTGTTTTGAGCAGTGTATTAAAATGCTGCTGATTTATGAAGAAGAATGCGTATTTTTTTTAAATGTCTGATGTCATTTTCTGTTCAAAAACTACAAAAAATTTACTTTTATTTGTAATGTAAAAATGGCATCAATAAGGATATAATCAATAAAAATAATAAACCATGACTATTTTCCCTTTACTTTCAATATAAATGAAATACTTCAGTTGCTACTATTACAAAATTTTTATTAAAAACTTCAAAAAAATTAATATCTCAAAAACAAACTGAGATACAGATTTCAAACAAATTGCATTTAAAAGCGCATTTTTTTCCCTGTACGAAGGTATAAAATTTAAAAATGTGCGACGTTTAGAAGTTTAAAAATTTGCAGTACCGAAAATTGCAAAACCGAAATTTCATTTCAAATTTTAAAGTGTTGCCATTCGCAAAATGACGTATGCGTTACGCACAGATCTGTTTGTCCTTTATAATATAGATAGATTGATTTATCTCCGATACAGGAACTGAAATAATATACATTACAGTACTCATCAGATATGTATACAATTGATGAATTTGCTGATAATCGTATTTTTATTTTACATCTGCTTAAAGTATACTATGTGATCCAATACACGCTTCTCAGGTTATACATGAAAAAAAAATTAACTGAAAAATGATAGATTTTTTACATTCAATATGTTGCTTTAGATATCCTACTAAGTCTATTAGGAAGCATTTTTATACGAAATATATTAATAATGTATCAAAATAGTTTTGACGTTCCTTTAAAAATGATACTTTTGTTTTAGTTGTATGCCAAGAGTTAAAATCCAAAGAATTTGGCACTTTGACGCAATTAGGCATTGAACATTTATTGGAGCTCCTTTGCCGGTGGTTTATGCCGTTGAACTGTCTCTGATAACCGACCGAAAGATTGTCTGAGGGAAATGTGTGTGCCAGATTTGTCAGTGATAGCTTAGTTGTAAGAGTGTTGGTAGCTTATATCAAGTCCTGTATTTGAATATTAGGCTGAGCACTTTTACACTCAGCTAAATAAGTTAGTCTTAATTTAAAAATTAAATAAAATGTATAACTGAAATTTTAACAAAATTTATTGTTTAACACTTTAAGGTATTAAAATATGTTTAATACTTTTTAAAATAAAGCAAAAATATGCATAGTACTGACGGTTTTAAACAGATAAGATTAAAATTATTTTTTTCTATACTTAAGTAATTTTTTTTTTGTGAAATTTCTTTTAACTTTTTACAATTTTTTGGGAAAATATTGCAATGCTTGATACTTACCACTGATAGTTTAACTTTTTACAATTTCCTTTTTACCATTTGAAAAATACGAGAAAGCAAGAAACTGACGAACTGTAATCTAAGCTGAAACATTAATGTGTCCTTACACATACATATTTAAATTGTCATTTTCACGATTTCACAAAAGAATTTAATAACTAAAAAGTAAAAACTTGAGAAAAAAGTGAACAAGGTGAAAGTTGTCTAAAAATGGTGTTATATCAAATTTGTAAGCTTATATTCTGATACTTATTTAATATAAGTTTTGATACCATCATTTCCTGGGGGAAAAAAAACTTGTGTACTACCATATACCTTAAAATAAATTATAATACAGCACACTCTCACAAGAAAGAAATAAAAAAAATTGACATGCATCCATTTTATATCAATAATTTAAAATCATCATACTCAATTTTATTCATAAATGAAAATAATTCATCATACATTAATTATGACACGCTCTATCTATCTCAACCCTTCAATATTCGGTCAAAGAAAGGGCGAATCTTCCAAATTTTATCATTTCGTCTATTTTCATCAGACACATTCAGATCAAATACACATTTTAGTCGTGTTCTAATGGCATAAAAGCGAATCCGGGTCATAGCACTGGCAATCGTAGGTACTCTCCATTTTTGCATCCAATATATATCTATTTTTGGATATTGTAGTGCTGACATGACCATCGTTATACCAAAATACACCATTAATTCTTTTTTTGTAAGACCCAATGTTTTTCCTTTTAGTAGAACTTCTGTTCTATTTGTACATTCTACTATGATATCTAGAATATCGTCATCAATATATTGCCGAATATATTCGTAATATTCCCAATTAGATGTGTCTTTTGGAAGGTAAGCTGGCTGTTGGAGATGTCTGTTGTTTGGCTCCAATTTTTCTCCAATCCAACAGTTGTGCCTGTCTGCATTTCCAACTGTTGACGAACGTATTGTCCTCGATCTAGACAGCAATCCACGCCTACCACCCCGTCTTCCACGTGTACGAGTACGACCTGGCCTTTCTAAATTTACTGACAATACTGGCGACGTTGGTGCTGATTCAATTGGATCGTCATCGGATGAACTGTATGAAGAAGATTCTGAATTTGCTTCGCGATCATTTGTTTGCGGAATAAAACTGGAATCATCGTCAGATGCTTCGGAACCATCATCAAAATCAGACTGATTTAAAATATCGGCGATATTATCTTCTGTCAGTACTGAAACAAATTAAAAAAAGAAAATTAGGCTATGTACTATACCTAGGACATCAGAAGTTAATAGAATCAAAACATAATAGTCTGACATCGTACTACATAAAGGACATCTAAAAACCACATGTTGTGGGATGTCGAATATATGTCCATTCCGAAAAATTATTCAAAACTTGTTACGTTAGTCAATCAGCCAAAGTTTTAGAAATTATTTATCAATGAAATTTATAGTAATTACCATGATTAAACCAGATTTTACTTACCGGTCCTTTGGCGTGAGCGCACCTCTCCACTGGTCGACGCCATTTTGCTAAAAATGACAGGTGTCATAGACTCGAGTGAGTTTTAATTAGTTCGGTAAACAAAGGATAGATGTCGTTACGTGGTAATTTCGCCGCGAGAACGACAATTATTCGCCAAATATTTTTTTTATTATGATGTTCTATGAGTAGTACGAGGGCGGTCAGGAGGATACAACAAATTAACAAGACGTGGTTATAATATTTTATTCTGCTGGGTACCTGGACACATGGGTATTCCTGGCAATGAGAAAGCAGATGAGGCCGCAAAACGTGCTCTTAATCCGTTACATCATAATGTTCCTTTCTCAGACGTTAAACTACTTACAAATATTTTTATTCAGAATAAATGGCAAGAAAGTTGGGATTTAGATAACAGTAATAAACTGGCCTCCGAGTTATCCATGAAAAACAGATGTTCTACTTACTCGTCTGAGAATTGAACATTCAAGGATCACTCATAAACATCTTTTACTGCGGGAGGATGCACCCATGTGTCCACATTGTCATTTTAATTACCTGACCATCCATCATGTGTTAACTGACTGTTCGGGCCTCCGGCATTTGTATAGAACTTATTTTAAGTCATCGTCACCACTATTGACAAACGTCATTGGGGAAATACCTCATGGGGCACTCTTTACCTTTTTAAAACATACAGGGTTTTATTTTGAAATATATTTTTTGTCTTTCTTTGGTTTAACGAGTCAGTTTTCTGTTTTATACTTTTGTGATATCTGGATGGGATACGCCATCCAGATTGCTTTTCTCATTCTTCTTTTATTTTGTCATTGCTCTATTTCTCACCTTTTTAAGGTTTAGTCTACTTTTTTGGCGCAGCATGTCCCTTAAGGGATTTTGCGCCATAATGTTCTAGCTTTTTATTAACTTACTAGCAGACCCGCCCGGCGTTGCCCAGGATTTGTAAACAATAACCTTAAACAAAACTTAAGTTTGATTGATTTTATATCTTTGGAAATTCTTTGAAATGAACCTAATTTGGGAGGCTCCATTGCCTTCCGCGGCGGCTATAATGTAATCTGAGGACGCTAGAACTATGGTAAAGAAAATTGCGAGAAATTCGGATCATTTTTAAAGAAGGTGCGCCAAGGGCCCTAAGAAGATTATTTATAGTCAAAATTGGTGGTAGTTGAATTTTTTTTTAATTATGTCATTCATGTAATAGCTGGAGAACCTAAGATATTGTTAGAAAAAAAAGCTAGTAAATCGGACTCTTTTTAAGGGAGTTATAACAGGGGGCCCAAAAGGGTCCAACTGATAGTTGAGAAAAGGCCCTAACATGAAAACATGTTATGTTTTAGTACTTAGCGTTTTAGATCTTCGATTACTTGAAATTAAGCACAGGGTACGGATTAATCATTAGAATATAATTTAAAAGAAATGTGCAAAAAATTGGGGAAAAGCTTAAAAAAGGGCCCTAGGGCCCCAATAAAAATACGTGATTGTTGGTCTAAGGAGAAGAGTTTAAAACTCACTTTTAAAATTACGCTTTGCGAAGGTCAGAAAATTAGGGTGTGAAAAACGAATGGCACACAAGATTTAAGGGTCCCTGGACCGGGTCCTACAGAACCCTAGATGTGTCCATGGTCTTAACTGGAATGTAGACACGGGAGTGTAACGAAATGGAGAAAGTATCCCAAAAAATGAGGTTCAGATAAAAAGGAAGGAATTTATTAACAATTCAGTGCACTAAAAGTTCAAGGGATCCTGTACCGGGCCCCTTGCAAGTGTGACAGGGTCTTAACTGAAATGTAGAAATGGGGCAGTAAATGAAAGAAGAATTCACGCCAAAAACGAAGAAGATCGGATAGAAAAGATGCAAGCTATTAATAATTTAGTGCACTAAATCTTCAAGGGGTCCCTTACTGGGCCCCTTGCAAGGGTGTCCGGGTCTTAACTGAAATGTAGAAATGGGTCAGAAACTCAAAAGGAGAATTCACCTCAAAAACGAAGATCGGATAGAAAAGAGGCATGTTATTAACAATTTAGTGCACTGAAACTTCAAGGGGCCCTTACTGGGCCCCTTGCAAGGGTGTCAGGGTCTTAAGTGAAATGTAGAAATGGGGTAGAAACTAAAAGGATAATTTACCCAAAAAACGAACATCGGATAGAAAAGAGGCATGTTATTAACGTTTTAGTGCATAAAAATTGAAAGGGGCCCAGGGGCCCCGGCCCTTAAAAAATAAACAATACGAGCCTCAGGTGTATCAGGACCTGTCTTGAACTAATCACATCTGAATATTCAGACTTCTACGTGCGGTACCCATCGCACACACAGACACACACACACACACACAGAGCGATTTGTTCTTTTATTAGTACGAGTTGGAACCCGTCGAAATTCGACGAACTAAAATATTAGAAAGGAACTGTCAAATTGAATTTATAATAGGCCTACAAAAATAATTACAATAAAAAAATCATCTTACATTAGTTGTCTAACTCTGAAAACAAATAATATTTTTAACCTAAAATTACCAAAATATTATTTCCACAAACTTCAACTGCTTAAATTACTTGAAAAATTAAACTGTATTAGATTACGTAATCAAGATGAGTAATTATGATGAAGTTATCGATGGAGCTCTTATGTTTGTTATTACGGGATGAAAAATCAGTAAAAAGGATTTCGCTTTGTCACATCATACAATTTTCCCTCATAAAATCTAACCTGTACGTTATTTTTACATTCTCATAATTTACATACGCATCACTCAAATTCAAAATTTGAAAGTATTTTAACGAGCAATAAATTATTAATGAATGTATTTCCAAACTTGAAGTCACGTTTGTCCGATACAACTTTTCATGTGAACATTCTCACAAACTTTAAGCTCTAATTTTAGTACCCGCGAAGAAAAAAATTCAGAAATTTGCCTTTAGTTATCATGGTATTGGCCATTTAGTATTTGTCAAATATTTAGTTTTATCAAACAAAAATGAGCGTTTTGATTTAAATATATCATTTTTACTCACTGAATCATTTTGCCTAGCGCCTCAAGCTCCACTAGCAGCGTAATGTAAAAATACACTGCTCAAAACAAAGGATATTGCAGTTTTAGGTGGATTTTGTATCTGGTAAACTGTTTAACTGATTGATACATGGTCGACAGACATAGTAGGTTATATGAGAATAAATTACACATGTTTGGCAGAAAAAAATGCATTTTATTGCGCATTTGTGTACTAAAGGGGAAAAAAAACACAATTTGTGCATATGAGAAAAAAAGAATAAGAAAAGGTGTTTTATTCAAAGAAAATCATTTTCAGTAAGGGGGTATGGTTTCCACGGGCGGCCAGCAACGTTGAACACCTTTGAGGCATGGACTCAATGAGGCTATTAATGACGAGTTGGGGTATTCTGCCCCACTCTTCCAGAAGAGCTCTTTCCAGTCCTTGGAGAGTTTGTGGGGGTTGTTGGCGGCCAGAAACTCGTCTTCCTAGAGCGTCCCAAACATGCTCGATTGGATTCATGTCTTGAGAACACGCTGGCCATTCCATTCGAACGATTCCTTCCTCGAAAAGGAAATCCTCCACCAGGTTTGCACGATGTGGCCTGCAGTTATCGCCCATTAAAATGAAGTTATCTCCGATTGCTGCAGCGTAAGGGACTACAATAGGTCTGAGGATCTCATCCCTATATCGGCGACCAGTCAGAGCTCCATCTCGAATGATATAGAGGTCAGTGCGCCCGTCAATGGAGATGCCACCATACACCAACACTCCTCCACCGCCAAATCTGACACTTTCGTGCACGAACGCAGGATTATTCCTACTGCCACGGTCTCTCCAGATGAAAATACGCCTATTATCCGGATGCACAGAAAAACGGGACTCGTCAGAAAACAGAATATTGCTCCATTCATTTCTCCTCCAGTTGACATGCTCGGTTGCCCACTCCCTGCGGTCGCGACGATGCCTTGATGTTAATCTAACACATACCATCGGTCGGCGAGCATACAGACCTACAGCATGGAGCCGGTTTCGGAGAGTCTGAGTTGAAATCGTGGTGCCTGTAGCCGAGCGAAGGTTTTGTTGGAGAAAGAGTAGTGTTCATGGTTCGGTGTCCTCGAGCTGTTAACGCTAAATACCGATCTTCATTGGGCGTTGTTGCCCATCTACGACCTTGCCCTGGTCTTCGGCCTGCACATCCACTCTCCAAAAAACGGTTCCAGATCCTGGAAATGACACTTTGTGACACTCCAATGGCTTGCGCTACTTCGGCTTGAGTTTGGCCCCCTTCTAACCTGCCAACAATTCTCAAAGCTTCTGAATCTGTCAAATGACTTCGCTGAGACATTGTACTCATCGAAACAAAGCAATCACTGAATGCCGATTATCCTTGTCTTCATTCTGTTTTATCTAGTTGAAAGTCAAATTTCATTCGCTGCCGCTGAAGCGACGTTTTTGACGTCCAACTCAAAATTTGCATACTCCACAGTTTGAAAACCAGAAAAATTTGCATTTGTGATTCTCTTCTTCTATTTTCGGCAAAACAAATTTCGTTTATATCTTTATTTCATATAAAACTTCAAATATCCTTTAATTGTTTTAAGCAGTGTATTATCAATGCTGCTGATTCCAGCATTCCAAAAACATCATCTAACCATAAAAACAGAAAACCATGGTGAAATAGCGATTGCCAAAGTGCAAAGAAAAAACAACAGAGGGCTTGGGGTCCCTTTCGGAGATACCCAAATAATAACTATATAGCATATAAAAAAGCAACGGCAGAAGCTAGACGAATGCGCCGCAAAAGTCAACGGGAGTCCTGGATTACCTATGTATCAAGCATAAACTCAAATACTTCAAGCAAAGAACTCTGGGTAAAAGTAAAAAAATGTTTGGGCCTTTACTCTGAAAATCATATTTCTATTTTAAAACAACGGTCACAGCATCACCTCTCCTCAGAACATTGCTGAGACAATAGGTAGTACCCTAGCATCTATTTCAAACTCAGACGCATATCCGGAGCATTTTTTATCTTACAAAAGACAGACTGAAATGACCAGAATTAATTTTAATACTCATAACTCATTTTCACACAATCAATCATTTATCATCTCAGAGCTTTTAAATTGTTTAAGAGACAGTCACTTATCTGCTCCAGGTCACGATGGCATCACTTACAATCATGCTCAATCATCTCTCACATGCTTCACTTAGCAATCTGCTTTCTTTTTATAACAGGATTTGGACAGAACAGCTTTTTCCCAATGCTTGGTGCGGGGCCATCGTTATTCCTTTTCCTAAGCCAGGAAATAATGCTACCAATCCAAATAATTATAGGCCGATCGAACTTACTAGCAGCCTTTGCAAACTGCTTGAAAAAATGGTCCTTTAATTATATCAAATATCCTTTAATTGTTTTGAGCAGTGTATTAAAATGCTGCTGATTTATGAAGAAGAATGCGTATTTTTTTTAAATGTCTGATGTCATTTTCTGTTCAAAAACTACAAAAAATTTACTTTTATTTGTAATGTAAAAATGGCATCAATAAGGATATAATCAATAAAAATAATAAACCATGACTATTTTCCCTTTACTTTCAATATAAATGAAATACTTCAGTTGCTACTATTACAAAATTTTTATTAAAAACTTCAAAAAAATTAATATCTCAAAAACAAACTGAGATACAGATTTCAAACAAATTGCATTTAAAAGCGCATTTTTTTCCCTGTACGAAGGTATAAAATTTAAAAATGTGCGACGTTTAGAAGTTTAAAAATTTGCAGTACCGAAAATTGCAAAACCGAAATTTCATTTCAAATTTTAAAGTGTTGCCATTCGCAAAATGACGTATGCGTTACGCACAGATCTGTTTGTCCTTTATAATATAGATAGATTGATTTATCTCCGATACAGGAACTGAAATAATATACATTACAGTACTCATCAGATATGTATACAATTGATGAATTTGCTGATAATCGTATTTTTATTTTACATCTGCTTAAAGTATACTATGTGATCCAATACACGCTTCTCAGGTTATACATGAAAAAAAAATTAACTGAAAAATGATAGATTTTTTACATTCAATATGTTGCTTTAGATATCCTACTAAGTCTATTAGGAAGCATTTTTATACGAAATATATTAATAATGTATCAAAATAGTTTTGACGTTCCTTTAAAAATGATACTTTTGTTTTAGTTGTATGCCAAGAGTTAAAATCCAAAGAATTTGGCACTTTGACGCAATTAGGCATTGAACATTTATTGGAGCTCCTTTGCCGGTGGTTTATGCCGTTGAACTGTCTCTGATAACCGACCGAAAGATTGTCTGAGGGAAATGTGTGTGCCAGATTTGTCAGTGATAGCTTAGTTGTAAGAGTGTTGGTAGCTTATATCAAGTCCTGTATTTGAATATTAGGCTGAGCACTTTTACACTCAGCTAAATAAGTTAGTCTTAATTTAAAAATTAAATAAAATGTATAACTGAAATTTTAACAAAATTTATTGTTTAACACTTTAAGGTATTAAAATATGTTTAATACTTTTTAAAATAAAGCAAAAATATGCATAGTACTGACGGTTTTAAACAGATAAGATTAAAATTATTTTTTTCTATACTTAAGTAATTTTTTTTTTGTGAAATTTCTTTTAACTTTTTACAATTTTTTGGGAAAATATTGCAATGCTTGATACTTACCACTGATAGTTTAACTTTTTACAATTTCCTTTTTACCATTTGAAAAATACGAGAAAGCAAGAAACTGACGAACTGTAATCTAAGCTGAAACATTAATGTGTCCTTACACATACATATTTAAATTGTCATTTTCACGATTTCACAAAAGAATTTAATAACTAAAAAGTAAAAACTTGAGAAAAAAGTGAACAAGGTGAAAGTTGTCTAAAAATGGTGTTATATCAAATTTGTAAGCTTATATTCTGATACTTATTTAATATAAGTTTTGATACCATCATTTCCTGGGGGAAAAAAAACTTGTGTACTACCATATACCTTAAAATAAATTATAATACAGCACACTCTCACAAGAAAGAAATAAAAAAAATTGACATGCATCCATTTTATATCAATAATTTAAAATCATCATACTCAATTTTATTCATAAATGAAAATAATTCATCATACATTAATTATGACACGCTCTATCTCTATCACGTAGAAGAAATTTAGAAGAAAATTATAATTATTTAGTCAAAATTTCAGAGGTTGGGGAATTCATTTTTTTAAGGGAGAGGAAGGGTGGAATTTTTCATAATTCACATTCCTAATTTTTCCAAAAGCTGTTTTCCTTTATTACAGTCACATATTATTTTCATAGTAATTAGAAGACTAATATTTAATTGTTTGCAATTAAATGGATGCATATTAAATACGATAACTTCATCTAGTCTTTCTGTAGTTAAATAACAAAATGGGAATGGTTTTACCCTTATATGGGTTCGCAAATGTACTGTCAGAAGTTTACTCTGTGGAAATATTTTTCAACATATTTCACAAACAAAAGGATTTGTATGGATAAGCAAGTGTTTTTTCAGATCCGCACTGTTGGGAGAACTTTTCGAACACATTTCACAAAAAAGTCTCATCTGTCGCTTGGGAGTGAATATGACTGACATTTTACTTAGAGTTAATGTTTAATTTGGTAGGACGTAGAAGATAAAATGTCTGCTTTGTAGAAGTTCTCCAAAAAAGGATTATAAACAACATGTCAGTTGTCCACCTTTTAATCCAAAATGTTGAAAAAAAAGATTAGACGTTTTTCATCGGCATTATTATCTGCATTTTATCTGCATACATATCCATTATCAATCTTCAAAGAATTCAATAATTTATACAGTCACAAAATTTAAAATAAGAAATATTTGTAGAAACTACTTATTTAGATATAAACTTTATAAACATTGATCTTTTAAAAGAGCATCTCATTCGGGTATACAAGAACTTCCTGGTCGAAATCAACAGATCTCTGGCCGATGCCATACTTAGGCGGGTCGGATACAGATGAATGAGTGAGCAGGTGTTCCCAAAAATTGAAAACCATATCGCTCGTAAGAGCGTCAGAAACAGAGTTGTGGTTATAAAGTGAATCGAATGCCGCTTTTCTATTTTTGACAAATAATTTTTGGAATTTGGCATAGTTTTGTCTCCAACTTCCTCTTGGAAATAGGTTTGGGGTTTTTCAAACTTGGCCTATTGCCCTCACCCTTGTTTCTATTTTCACACTGGGCATGTAAAAAGTCATCCAGGTAATTGATGACAAAGGCTTTTGCCGTCTCAGCATCATCTATGGAGACGGTCAGAGCACGGTCCAGCAAACTGACCTCCCTAACGCCGGGCACGCCCAACCTCGTGTCCGTGTTCAGGCCATACAGATAAGTCTCAATTGAGGTATAAACCTCAGTTTCTGCTTCCATGTTAAAGTCCGGCTCTGCTGCCTCACTGACCCGAGGGTCACTATCAGTAATGGCCGATGTAGTTGCCATTTCCTGTTGATTCGAAGGGCTCGGGCTCTTGCTCAAGTTCTGGTTCATCATGCAACGGGGGTAGGTCATCCACCAACTTGGACCGATTATTCTCAGAAATTAAAAATTCCTGTACCATCTTACGATGTTTATCAGATTTGCGACGACTATTGATCGCTTCTAAGGTCCTACCCTCCGTGTACTTCAGAAACTCAGCATTAATATTTACAGCTTGAATAGCTTTGGATACAAGGCATGCTTCATTCTTCGCAAGACCCGCAGACTCACTCTCAGACCACCTCCTCTTCATCACAGGACGGCCCACCATCTCTTCCGTCGCTTCCAGATGGTAGTCGGAAGGATGCAATCTCCTACGGTGAAGAGAAAGGCGAACCTTCTTAGTAAAGGTCTTGCCACAGGACTCGCAGCGGAAGTCAGCAGGCGGAAGCTGCAGAGCCCCCGCGGCCAAATTATTCGAATCCCCGGACGCACCAGGGACGCCTTCATTATTATTATCTCCAAGTTCTTGTTTCTTTTAAATGTCTAAATTTTCAATAGAAATTTTAAATTGTCATTTGTAAAAGTAGCGCGGTATAAAAATGGTACTTTAAATTGAATATTACTGCATATAATTCTTATAAATCACTTGGTCTGAATTAATTATTTATTAAGAACTTTAAAGCCTTATTATTCGCAATAAAGAAAAATGGACGTGGTCCACTATGGTTGTGAGCCCATCATATATACTGTAATATAGGTTAGGTTTGGGGGAAAAACACGCGCCGGCTGTTTTAATATTAACGCAACGTTTTTTTTTTAATGTTAAAGAGCAGTCGACTGTTAGGCTTTAATGGTACAATTTTGTGTTGATAACTTGTGAATAAAGTTCAGTGTAGAAAAAATTAGGTTAGCTTCGTTTTTTGTATAATAATGTGATTAATGAGAATTCTACAAATGTTTACAACTCCAAAAATTTGGATTATAACGCATTTAATTATTTTACTGTAAATGTCTTAAATTAATTTCATATGTGTTTTAGTTAATTAATTTCTTATGTGTCTTTTTTGGCGCAGCCTGTGCTTTATGGGATTTTCCCGCCATAATAATTCCCTTTATAATGTGACGATAAATCTCGGCCGCTTGTCGATTCATCATCTGAGTTCACTATAATCAAATTAGTCCCAGAGCTGTTAAACATTTTAGGGAAGGTATTTGAGGCACCCTGAAAATTTGTGCAACACTTCTTTTGTAATGGCTGAATACAAAATCGAATGTCCGGCTGAAGGATCGTGGCCCCAAAAACTGTGCCAGACACGTGTCAAGTGCCATTTTTTGACTACTCAAAAAAGGTATTTGAGGCACGCTGAGATTGAGACAGAATACTAATTATACTTAGAAAAAATCATTTTGAAAATGACACACTTTAGTCGGCCCAAAATCTGTGCCAGACACGTGTCAAGTGCCATTTTGCCAAACATTGACATTTATACAGACGGTTCCAAAAATGGAGATATTGTTGGTTGCGGTGTTTTTTGTGAAAATACTTCTCTCAGCTACCGGCTTCATTCGTCTACTTCTGTGTTTACAGCTGAACTGATCGCGATAGAGAGAGCCATGCTGCACATTTCTCATCACCATAACACATCCTTCATCATTTATACTGACTCAAATAGTTCTATTGACGCAATTAAATCTTTTAAAAAGCATCTTTTTGTCTCATCCATCCTAGATTTTTATAACAAATTGACAAGACGTGGTTATAATATTTTATTCTGCTGGGTACCTGGACAGATGGGTATTCCTGGCAATGAGAAAGCAGATGAGGCGGCAAAACGTGCTCTTAATCCCTTACATCATAATGTTCCTTTCTCAGACGTTAAACTACTTATTAATAACTTTATTCAGAATAATTGGCAGAGTTGGGATTTAGAAAGCAATAATAAACTGCATCATATTTAACCAACAATCATTACCTGGATTCCGATTCATCCAAGAAAAACTGATGTTACTCTGACTCGTCTGAGAATTGGACATTCAAGAATCACTCATAAACATCTTTTACTTCGGCAGGATGCACCCATGTGTCCACATTATCATTTTGGTTACCTGACCATTCATCATGTTTTAACTGACTGTCCGGGACTCCGGCACTTATATAGATTTTATTTTAACACATCTTCACCAATCTTGACAAACCTCATTGGGGAAACACCTCATGGGGCACTCTTTACTTTTTTAAAACACACTGGATTTTATTTTGAGATGTAATTTTTTATAAGCTTCATATGTGGGACTTTCTTATTGACATCTGGGTGGAAAGCCCAACCAGATAACATGTTTACTTTGTTTTACTGGATTTCTTTTTTACATTGATTTCTACCCTTGTTTGACGACTAAATCTGGATAGGTACCCCATTCAGATGGCTTTTCTATTTCATCTCATATTTTTTTCTTGGTGTCATTTTTTTACTCACTTTTTTTGTATTTTAGTCTTTGTTTGCCGCAGCATGTCACTTTGGGGATTTTGCGCCATAAAACCCAATACAACCAACCAACCAACCATAATTTTGGAATAATGTTTAATCTATTTTTAATAGTAACTTAGATAATAAATTTACCCTTCCATGCAAATTTCTGAATTTGGTAACACAGGACGGAAATATAAAGCAACAAATGTTATTGGAAACAATAAATTCCGGTTAACGTATCTGAAACTCCAATTTAGTAAACACGACAAATAAAATTTGGTGGCATGGCACATGGGTATCCCAGGTTATTGGAAAGCAGACAAAGCAGCAAAAACATGCTCTCAATTCACTACATCAACAGATTTCTTTTGCTGATGCTAAACATATCATCAAAAGTCATATTTATACTAAATGGCAAGAAAGCTGGGACTCTGAAATAACAAATTACACCATGTTAAACCTACAATAACAATCTGGTCCACTAATTACCCAAGGAAAACTGATGTTCTACTTACCCGTCTTAGGATCGGTCACTCCAGAATCACTCATAGACAACTATTACTCCGGGAGGATGCACCCATGTACCCACACTGTCATTTTGATTTCCTAGCCATACGTCATCTTTTAACCGATTGTCCGGCCCTCCGGCACTTGTACAGGATATATTTTAATTCATCATCTCCAATCTTGACAAACCTCATTGGGGAAACACCTCATGGGGCACTATTTCCCTTTTTAAAACATGCCGGATTTTATTCTGAGATCTAACTGTTTATTTGCTTCATTGGTTGACTCATATGGTTATTCCTTTACACTGTTATGACATCTGGATGGGTAACCCCATCCATATTTCTTTTATTTTTTCTCTTTTTTATTGGCATTGTTTGTTCCTAACTGCTTGTAATCTATTCTTTTTTGGCGCAGCATGTCCCCTATGGGATTTTGTGCCAGTAAACCCTATACAACCAACCGACCATCGTTAGTATGTTTCAATCTTTTTTTCAATTATGGCATCGTGAGCTCATTTTTTCTTTGAAAAATTCCTAACATTTTACATTAATTTGCCAATACTATTTAGTACATTTCACTTGAAGTCATCTATTTTATATATACGAAAATTGCACATATATATAAGATATTCAGAAGTTTCAAAATTTGAAATTTATAAAGAAATTTTAAAATGTTGCTTGCATTTTGTTTTAAAATTATACTTTTATCATAATACATTTCATTATGTTTCAAAATAGGATCCTTTTCAATTAAATCTGGATATTCAAGGAAAATTGTTTTTCAAACATTTTATTAGAGATGACAACCACTTTCAAACACCAGGAATTTTCCCATATTGTTTGAACAAACTAAACTCTACTTGATATGTCTGATAAAATAAGAATTACTTCAACAAATGCCAATTCATATAAAAATAACAATTGACTAGTATTATATTTTGATCAATATAATTTAATTGAATTTTCAGTAAAACAGCTAATTCTTTTCAGTTATCTTTATATAGATTGGTGAGTAATTCAATTATGTTAGCAATATACACCGCCTCCAGATACTTACATTAAAATTTTAAGCCTAAAGCCCTTGGAGTTTCATAGACAAATGTATGTGTAATTAATATATAGTTTTGAGACCTATCGTGTCACATTACTTTTAAAAAGAACTCCTACACTTTAGAGTGAAAACTTTAATAAGAGGTTAAAAATGAAACATTAATTCATGTGAACAAAAAAGACAAAATATTTTGGTTTAAAAAAAAAATCATTTATAAATAATTTACGATTTTCTAAATACCCTTCAATAAGGATTTTCATGTACTAAGCAATAACTTAATGTTGGAGAAACCAAAAATGCAATACAATTTCTTAGTTTTAAAATGAATAGCCAAACTCAGTTTCATTTCTGGATGTTTTATATGTAATTGCGATTAGCATAAAACGTCAAAATGTCCAATTTTCAGAAGCATTGACTAATGATTTGAATCCCCCTTTTTTTTTTATTTTAGCAGGTTTTCAAAAAGAATGTGTACCAATATACATTTAAGCGCCATATTTCGATTTACATCAACTGAGAAATATTTTTAATGTAAAAAAAACACTTTAAGAATCTGTAACGTTCAAAAAGTTCACGCGCAATAAATGGAGCAAAAACAGATCAAACTTTAAAAATAAATCTGAGTTAATTATAAATTGTGAAACATGAACGCCGCAGACACAAAATTCCGTATTGTATATATTTCTTTGATGAATTTTCATTCACCAAAAATGGTATAGGGTTGTTCTTCCCATTTTGATCGTTTTATTGTACAGATTTGGCACATATCCGAAGTTAAAATCTTTTGAATAGCCTCCAAAAATTTTTGGACGTAAATTATCACCGCATGCAGCAGCTTTTACCATATTGCTTTTTCCAAGCCATTCCGATTGGTCTTAATACATTTGTGTTTGGAATGGTATTTTGTAATATGCGAAGTAAATTAAGATTATAGCCGGATGGTGATGAAAGTGATGAAAGTCTCACTGCAATCTCTGAATCAGAAAATTGTGTTTTTGCCAATTTTCGCATGTAAATTAAACTGGGATTTCGAAATTTACTGAATTTGTTGAGACATGTCACTTGACTTACGGTAAATTAGTGCAAAATGTTTTTTAATTTCGCCTCGTAAGTAGCATAAAACGTCAAAATGCCAGATTTTCAGGAGCGCTGACTAATAATTTGAATCCTTTTTTCTGAAATTTTAGCAGGATTTCATACAGAATCAGAGTCAATATACATGTAAGAGCCATATTTCGATTTACATTGACTGGGAGATAGATACTTAAAATATTTTGTTACATTAAAAACGAACTTTATAAACGTTCATGTGCAATGCATGGAGGCAATACCGAACAAACTTGAAGAAAAATCTGACTTTATTATAATTGTGAAACTGAACCCATCGGACACAATGTGGCATTATTGGTGAATTTTAATACATCAAAAACGGGATATGGTTGTTTGTCACAGTTTGTTCGTTTTATAACAGAATCGGCACATATTATCCGATGTGTTTAAAAAAAAAAAAAAACTTTCGAAAAGCCTCCAATAAATTGTGGACCTAAGTTATCACCGCGTATACATAGAATGCAGCAGCTGTTACCATAAAGCTTTTTCCGAGCCATTTTGATTGGTGATCATACATTTATGTTTGGAATGGTATTTGTAATATTCGATCCAATTTAAGATATTAATTTGAAAGTCTTCAATCTCTGAAACAGTAATGTGATTTTTTCCAATTTCACATGGAGAAATGTTACCTGGGATACCAAAATTCCCAACTTACCGAACATTTTGAGATATATCACTTGTCTGCAACGTAAATTAGTGCAAAATATTTCTTATATTAAATCTCATAAATATTTAAACATAATTTTTTCAGTTAAATTTACAAGTTAGTGGTATAAACGGTGCTCCGCAATCAGAAATGTGGAACAAACATCAGGCATTAACAATGAAAGATTTGTTCCCGATGTAAGTTATAAAATGTTTTTCTTCATTTTCATCTTACTGGAAAGGGTATGGTCATATGGCAGAAGCTGAAAGGAAAACAATCCAGAATAAATATACCACTATTTATCAATTTTATTCTTGCACATTCGTTTCCCCTTTCGTGTCCTTAAATATTTAAGTACTTTGTTTTTTCTCAAAATCATTCTTTGGGACAAAAGATTTCAGTTAAAACCGAATAAGAAACATAAATATTAAATCTTTAATATATGACTTTTATTGGATCTTAACATACCCCGGAAAATATTCTTACAGAATTAAATGCTTTGTATAATATAAATTACAGGCTTGCCATGAGAAACGTATAAGTGACGTCACTTTAATGAGCTAAACAGTGTCATTCGACGTTTCATTGCGTTGCCCATGTCATTTACTGCACTGTCGACAAAAAACCAGAACAAATAATCCACTATTTTCTGGAATTCCTTGCAATGTCATTTTCATTTTCTGGTCTGCAGAGTCTAACCCACCCATTTTTTTTTGTTTTATTCCGCAAAAACAGGACAAGGGACGATGTGAATAACACCTCCTATTCTGCATTTTAAGGTTTTCATGGTGCTCTGTACAATTTTAAAGCATGAGAATTTCTTTTTTGTCTTTCACACATTGTATGTTAGAAATAGAAGGGAGGTACTCTGAAATGCTTTAAAATCACCAGTTTTCTTTGGTTAATTTTACTTAAGTTAAATCGGAAAAATCTCCTAGAAAATATGACTGTTCCACTCGCCGATATTACTTTTTCAGATAAATTCTACATAAGATAAGGTAAAAACCTTTCGAAATATAAATGGTGATCCCTTTCAAGTGCCTTAACCCCTTCGGGACGGGAGCGCTTTACGAAAGTTTTAATCTTTTGTCACCATTTTTAAAAAACAGAAATTTGTGTCTTCTTGATTCGAGAAAATGCGCTGATTAAATAAGGCAAATTTTAAAGTAAAATTTTACTGCTGAGGAAAAACAAGGATTCTGAGCGCTTCTTGCGGCAAGTGTACGTGTCGCTCGTCCCCAAGGGGTTAACAGATCTTACTACATCATATCCAAGACCATAAGTCCCCCAGGGGAATACCTTCTCTAGGTATTTACGGGTTTCGCGACCCCGGGTTCCCAGCGATCTTTCTCCTTTCCTGTTTTCTTCTTTTTAGTTGTCTATCCTTTTTTCTTTGTTTCACACTTTTTAATCTTCGTTTTTTAGTTTCTTATCCCTCTTTGTTCTTGTTCATGTTTTTTACTGACCATTTTGTTCAAATTGTTATTTGTTCTACTAACATTGTTCTTGTTCTTTTGTTTTAAAAAAAAAAAGGAAAAAAAAAAAGTTTTAAGTTTTAAAAAAAAGACAAAAAATACACCTTTTTTCTAAGTTCTCTCTCACATTACTTTTTTTTTTTACAATAGTGGATTTTTTTTATTTTCACGTGAGACACTCTGGGTGTTGATGTTTTTTAATCTCATCGCCTCGTTTCTACCTTTTTAGGCTGATCTCGAGTCCCAGAGTGCAGGGCATCTCCGAATTCCGGTTCCGTGATCGGTGGGCGCCATACTTGTGTGGCGGTGGTTAGGAATGCACTGGGCAACTGGTGTCCTTTCGACGTAAGGGCGATGTAGGTTGGACAGAGCTGTAAAGGCTTACCTACGACAACCGAGTTCCACTGTGAAAGAACTAGATTTTGGAGATGCTATTGAGTTTAATCCAACGTTCGAAAAACGTGGAAGTTTGTTGATAGTTTTCACCCTTTTGAGACCTGCGCCTAAAGTAACGGTAAGAAGAAGGGTCGGTGACCAGGCCCGATGCCTGGCGTTTTTTCAATCCTTTCTAAATATGGCTACAATCTCAGGAAATAAATCATGCGAAGTGGAAGCCCCACAACCCCATATTTCATCCAATGCTCAACCGGAGACTGCTACGCCTCAAAATACATCTAAGGAGAAACTGACTGCATCGGCCTCAGGCCTTCAAGTAGATATAAATCAGAGCCAAACCAAATCTTGGGCTGATAGAACTGATGATACATGTGCTGAAAGATTCTTTCTTGTTAAAAGGGTAGAAGGCAGCTTCGACAAGACCTCTTCCTTCTTAATTAACAAATCTATCCAAGGATTGATAGGTGAACCAAAAACCATTAAAAAAATTCGATCTGGGGAACTTCTTATTGAAGTAAACAATGGCAAACAAGCCATTAGTTTAAAAAAAATGTACAAATTTTGCAAATATCCCGATCTCCGTAAGTCCACATAGAACCCTCAACACATCTCGTGGGGTGATATCTGAATCTGACCTGCTGTATGTTACAGAAACTGAAATAGTTGATAATCTAAAAGAACAAAATGTAATTGAAGCTAGACGAATCAAAATTTACCGTAAAGACGAACAAATACCAGCCAATCAAATACAAATCCCTACCAAGCACATCATACTCACCTTTAACTCACCAAACTTACCCAAATATGTAAAAGCTGGATATCTGTCATGTTCTGTCAGACCGTACATTCCAAACCCACTGCGTTGCTTTAATTGTCAACGCTTTGGGCATTCAAAAACAAATTGCCGTGGTAAGGAAACATGTGGTCGGTGCAGTGCAGTGCAGTTGGCCACGAAAGTGCGCAATGCAACGCTCCACCTTGTTGTGTCAACTGTAAAAAAGATCATCCATCTTACGCCAAATCGTGTGAACAGTGGAAAAGAGAAAAGGAGATACAGACCATACGCAATAAAGATAACATTTCGTACCCAGAAGCCAGAAAAATAGTTGAGTCCAGGACACCTAGAGTTGGTGTTTCATATGCTGCTGCTTTATCCAAAACGGCCCATAAAACTTATCAAAGCATTGCCACCCAAACCGAATTTTCCACTGATAATAATTGCCAACCAAAACAAAAAGAAATCAACCTGTCTACTTATTCTGGTAAAACAAATAGTTCAACGCAGTCTGACTTTCCTAAGCCACCGAAATCTATTCCTCCTAGGTCACCAAACTCTGTTCCTCCTAAACCATCACAAAATTCCTCTACAAAATCTTCCCAATCTCATATTCCTAAGAGAGGTTCTCAAAATACCACCAAACGAGGAATTCAAAAAACAAACCATAGATCTGATTCAGAAAAATTTAATCTACCAACAATTAAAACCACTGTGTCATCTGAAAATCCAGCCAAAATGATAAAAAATAAAACATCCAAAAAGGAAATCCATCTAAAAATGAAAGAAAAAATGGAGGAGGATGATGCCGTTGCTCTTCATCCAGAACCGGGTGAAGAATTTAACGATGGAGATAGTATGTCTACTATCTCCGGATAATAGGGTGCAGATAAATTTATTAAAAAATAAACTCACTCATGACTAATATTATTTCATGGAACTGTCGAGGCTACCATAATAAATATGACGAAATCCGAAGTATTCTTCATGACCATCAACCACTATGTTTAGCTTTACAAGAAACCCATCTTAAACCCAATGACAAAGCAAAACTGCGCACCTATGCTACATACAGAAAAGATTTTACTGGTTGTGATAGGACCACTGGTGGAGTGGCTCTTTTCATCTCTCGCAATTTACCCCATACTCATATTAACCTAAACACAAACTTACAAGCCGTTGCAGTCCGTGTACATATAAAACGTCTCATTACAGTCTGTACCATTTATTTACCACCCCACCAAATTATTCAGTCAGCACTCCTTGATGATCTCCTTCTTCAACTCCCCACTCCTTTCATCATCGTTGGGGATTTTAATGTTCATAGCCAGTTGTGGGGGAATTCAGACACTAATCAACGTGGTGATATCATAGAAAAATTAATCTCTGACAATGGCTTATGCCTACTCAATAATGGTGATCATACATATTTTCATGAACCGACGCGCACCTTTCATGCAATAGATCTCACTATCTGCTCTCCATCTGTCTATCCGTATTGGAATTTCTGGATTTCAAATGACCTGCACGGCAGTGACCATTTTCCCAATTTCATTTCACAGAACACTCCTATCAGAGATTCTAACAATTATTTTAAACGCTATAACTATGACAGAGCCAATTGGCCAACTTTCACAAATCATGCTAAAATCACAAATCATATGGTAGAAGGTGACATAGACGATGCAGTTGATAATATCACCCAGTGTATTATCAATGCTGCAGATGTTAGCATACCAAACTCATCATCTACAATGAGACACGGGAAGCCATGGTGGAACAGTAACTGTCAAGCTGCAAAAAAATATCAACAGAAAGCTTGGGGCATATTTCGACGCTATCCCAATAATACTAACTATCTTGCCTACAAAAAAGCAAAGGCTGAAGCTATAAGAGTGCGCCGTAAAAGCCAACGTGAATCCTAGATTCAATATGTATCTAATATTAACCCAAATACTTCTAGTAAAGTCCTCTGGAAAAAAGTAAAAAATTGTATGGGTCTTTATTCTGAAAACCACATCACAATCTTAAAGCATAACGGACAAACAATAGCTTCTCCTAAGAATATTGATGAAACCATAGCAAATACATTTGCATCTAACTCTGCTTCTGACTCATACCCGGAACCTTTTTTATCATACAAAAGACAAACAGAAACTACCCACCTCAATTTTAATTCCCGTAACTTTTATGACTACAATCTCCCTTTTACTCTCTCAGAGCTCATAAAATGTTTGCAAAACAGCCATCTATCAGCTCCAGGTCACGATGGCATCACCTATACCATGCTTAAACATCTTTGCACAACCTCTCTCAATAATTTACTTGCATTTTATAACAGAATTTGGATAGAACAGGTCTTTCCTCAAGCCTGGTGTAACTCTATTATCATTCCTTTTCCTAAACCAGGGAAACATGCTAGCAATCCCAATAATTACAGGCCAATCGCACTCTCTAGCAGTCTTTGCAAATTACTTGAAAAAATGATCAATTTTCGTCTTGTGCATATTTTAGAAAATAACAATTGCCTTGCTGCGTTTCAAAGTGGGTTTCGACGAGGTAGGTCAACTATCGATAACCTGATCAATCTTGAAAATCACATACGGACAGCCTTTCTAAAACGCAACCATTTGGTGTCACTATTCTTTGACATGGCAAAAGCCTACGACAGAACATGGCGATACGGGATCCTTCGTGATCTATTTAACCTAGGCTTTCGCGGGAATCTCCTTATTTTTATTAAGAACTTCCTCGCCATTCGACTTTTTCAAGTCCGAATCGGTGGGGTACTCTCTAGTTTTTATGTACAAGAAGAGGGTGTACCCCCAGGGCAGTGTCCTGAGTGTCACCCTCTTTGCTATAAAAATAAATGACAGTCTTAGTCAACTGCCCCCTTCTGTGAAAGGTGATTTATATGTTGATGACTTCCGAATTATGTGTATGGGACAGGATATTCGTTTTATTGAAAGACAGTTGCAAATTGCAATCACCCGTATTCTTAATTGGACTAATAAGAATGGATTTATAATTTCTCATGACAAAACTTCTTGTGTTCACTTCTGTAGACGTAGGGATCTGCATCCAGATCCTGAAATTTTTATTGGACCAACTCCGATTCCTGTTGTGGACAGTGTCCGTTTTCTCGGCCTCCAATTTGATAGTAAGCTAACCTTTTTACCACATATTTTACAATTACGGACAAAATGTGAAATATCGCTTAACCTACTAAAGGTGCTTTCAAACACTTCCTGGGGAGCAGACCGTACCTCTCTCCTTAAAATTTATCGAGCCGTGATCCGTTCCAAAATTGACTATGCCTGCCAGGTCTATGGTTCCGCACGTAACTCTGTTCTTAAAAAACTTGACACTGTGCATCATAGCGCACTCCGTGTTTGCTCTGGTGCATTTCGTACCTCTCCAGTTTTAAGCCTTTATGTTGACTGCAATGAACCAGCATTACACCACATTCGTGAAAAGCTTTCTTTAGAACTTTATTACCGTATCCTTTCACATCCTGGCCACCCACTTCATTCATACATTCTAAATACAGACAACGATATGCTTTATCAGCATCGACCATCTTGCAGCCCATCTTTTGGTGTCAGATTTAGGAACATTATTGATAATAGCCCTCTGTGTAGTATCGAGGTGAGTCCATGTCCAAATCATGTACACCCTCCTTGGAAACCTCCTAATGTTACATTGCTCCACCCTTTTAAAGGATATGATAAAAATAACTTGGCTCCAATTATTTTCCAACAATTATTTGCTGCACATAGATCAAATTTCAATAGTTACACTGACATCTATACAGACGGTTCCAAAACTGGAGATATTGTTGGCTGCGGTGTTTTTTGTGAAAATACTTCTCTCAGCTACCGGCTTCATTCGTCTACTTCTGTGTTTACAGCTGAACTGATCGCGATAGAGAGCCATGCTGTACATTGCTCATCACCATAACACATCCTTCATCATTTATACTGACTCAAATAGTTCTATTGACGCAATTAAATCTTTTAAAAAGCATCCTTTTGTCTCATCCATACTAGATTTTTATAACAAATTGACAAGACGTGGTTATAATATTTTATTCTGCTGGGTACCTGGACACATGGGTATTCCTGGCAATGAGAAAGCAGATGAGGCGGCAAAACGTGCTCTTAATCCGTTACATCATAATGTTCCTTTCTCAGACGTTAAACTACTTATTAATAACTTTATTCAGAATAATTGGCAGAGTTGGGATTTAGAAAGCAATAATAAACTGCATCATATTTAACCAACAATCATTACCTGGATTCCGATTCATCCAAGAAAAACTGATGTTATTCTGTGTCGTCTGAGAATTGGACATTCTAGAATCACTCACAAACATCTTTTACTTCTGGAGGATGCACCCATGTGTCCACATTGTCATTTTGACCATCTCACCATTCATCATGTTTTAACTGACTGTCCGGGTCTCCGTCACTTATATAGAAGGTATTTTAACACATCCTCACCACTCTTGACAAACCTCATTGGGGAGGCACCTCATGGGGCACTATTTACATTTTTAAAACACGCTGGTGTTTATTTTGAGATTTAGTTTTTATATGCTTCATAAGTCTGACTCTCTTTTTGACATCTGGATGGAAACCTCATCCAGCTATCTTTGCCTCATCTTTGCTTAACATCCATTTACTTTGCTTCACTGGGTTTCTGTGTTACATTGTTTTTTACCCTTGTTTGACGATTACATCTGGGTGGGTACCCCATCCAGATGGCTTTTTTATTTCCATTGTATCTCATCTCATCAGTTCTTCTTAACTCGCTTTTTGTTTGGCGCAGCATGTCCCTGAAGGGATTTTGCGCCATAAAACTCAATACAACCAACCAACCAAGACCATAAGATCGTGGCAATTTGTTTTTCTTTCCACAAATCTCAGAATTATAAATATATCCAAGAAAGGGTATCATCCAAACTTTTATACATGTCTTGACTGGTGTTTTAGGTTTATATTAAACAATGCCGAATCTGCCCTTGCACTTAATAATTTCTTCATCAGTCGATAAATCCGTATGGGGTATAAAAACTTTTGAAAATTTAACCTTAGATCGTGCATAATGTGTATCATATTGATATATTTTGTTTTAAATTTCCTAAGTCTATATCTGTGGTTAAATATTTTAAATCTCTTATTTTTTACTGTTTAATATTTATTGCATGGATTAAATGTAAGGTACTAAAAATAATCTTTAATCTGTTAAATATCGGCCCCACCATTGGCCGAGAGGTTCTGCTCTCAAAACTGGTAGAAGGGGGAGGTGCAGAGTTCGAACCCAATCGCGCCTGTTGGTCTCATCGTTTCGGAGTTTTCTGTGTTTTTCTTCGAATCTTGGATATTCTTGCGTAAATACGGGTTAGGGTCCCTTAAAAAGACCCCCCACGGAGAACATCCTCCTTTCGGTCCTATATCCCTCTCTTATATAATCGGCCGTCATACACAAAACCAAAAACCTGTTCAATATCGCTATCTTAAATCATACCTCATTCAATAGTATGTTTTATTTCAGAATTTATCAAAGCACTTCGTTCAAAATCCACCTGTTCCATTTTTGGCAATCTGCCAGTTTCGTCCGATCGTAATTCTTCCAACGTCGGAGTCACCCCGGAGTGGATTTTCACTCTCCCTTTCTGATTAGGATGCGCGCGCAGATTTCTCTGTAGCGTACCCTCATTGGCGCGTGCGCTTTTCATTGCGTCTGCCGTTTAGGCGTATTTCTTTCCCTCGGCGAGTTTGAAAAGAGTGTTTTATGCACGTCACTCGCACATCAGTTCAGACAACCAGTTTTAGTGATTTTTATTTTCTCAGTAGGTAGTTTCACTTATGTTCGTAGTCATTTTTTTTTATATATGCCCGGACCGAGTGTTCGACCAGCAATTAATATTTTTTGACTTTGCTTTTAATCATAAACTAAAGCGATGAATCTTATTTTATGCATCGTGCCATTTTTCTACAAATACCTTTTCATAGTTTTTGGAATACTTGGCTTACATGAAGAGGCCAACTTCAATGAGATGGCACCATCTCCATACAAGATGTCAGTTTTCAACAATAAAGTATCGATTTGTGTGCAAGAAACTTGGTCTCTTCATTTAAGCCTTCAGTATCTCTCTCTGCTACAAGGTAAAGTTTTTCTTATTTTACGATGTCCCGAACCTCGGACAATTGGCACTAGCGATCAAATGCTTTTTAACTTCACCTTTTAAAAGGTGAACGGATTGACTAAATTACCGAACAACAGTATTTATATGAATATTTTAATATCCCAGAATTAAATTGAAGAATAATAACGATTTAAAATTTTGATCAATTTTCTGCATCATGTAAAAGTTTTCATGTACTAGCGGTAGTTCCTGACTCCTATCATACACATGCAAAAAATTATATTTGAAGAAATGTCTCTTGACATAATCTTTTTATACATTTTGATTTCCCAGCATGGGATTTGAAGACCAGTTGTCTCTCAGCTATGGTAATTTATTAATTTCCATGATAAAAATGATGGCGAAAAGTTCCACAATTCTTTGATATGATTTATTTGGGCCCATTTCCATTTCATTTTTCCTACGGATTTAAAACCACAATAATTTGAAATAACTTTGCTTTCGATCCTACCGGTTAATAGTGGTTTTGTACTGCCTAAGCTTTTTGCATTGTCCAGCATTAACCCTTTATCTAGTGAGGACACTTATAAGTACAATCAAAATAACTTGTTATTTAATAGATCGATTACTTGCAATACAGTTTAGAATGAGTTAGATACATTGCTTTATCTTGTTCCAAAAGCATTATTGGTTAAGAAAAAAAATATTTTTAAAAGGCTTTCTTTTCTCTTTGCATGTTTTCAGCTTTCTTGGCGTTTGAGGGGAGGGGAGGGGGGGGAGGATTTTTCAATTCGGAAATATTTCTATTGTAAGAATACTATATTTGTGCATTTCCTAATTCTACAAAATACTAAAAATATTTAAAATAAAATATTTGAGTGGGGTTATAGTGCACAAAATCCCTATAAATTCAAATATAAATCTTTCTGAATACTTCAATCGTTTTAAAATCTATAAAATGAATATTTAAATCTTATAATGTAGTTTAAACAATTAACGAAAGATGCTTAAGATAAAATGCAGTACATAAAGGGTTAATCGGTTCTGGATGATTTCAGACCAAGTAAATAAAATGTTATTCTCATTAATTGTATTGCAGTTCATTCCTATGTTTTTATCGTCTCCTAAAGCTTCATTTAACACAGATTTATCACCATCCGCTCTTAGAAATAATCGTTTTCTTTCTATATATCACATTTTCTTCATACGTATCATGATTATTAATGACAGAATAATTTAAATTTGCTTTTGCGGAGGCAAGAATTCCCAGGTGCCCAGCCACGTCCCGAATGAAAGACTCTCTAGCGAAAGCCAGATTGAAAAAAAAATCAAATTGAAACCGGACAAATTTAAAAGGGAAATTACACAAATTAAAGACACCGAAAAGCGGGAAGGGTTGGGTTCGGGGCAATGAAGCTACCGAACGACTCCTAGCTACTTCTAGCTTATTATTAGGCCATTCATCATTTTTTAAATCAATTTTAATATCATTTGATCCAAATAAGATTTTATCAATTTCTAATTGGGTTAGGTCTTTTTCTAAATTAATTTTCATACATTACAGCCTTGTCTATACTTAAATATTAAAAATATATAAAAATTTAATTAAAAACTAAAATATATACAAAAGACGTTTCGCTGTGCAAAACGCACATTCTCATCAGTACACAATCAGCTACAGCAGAATATCGAAACATGTCCCTGGACACAGTCAAAATCAAAGTTAATCATTTAAAAACAAAAAATATTCCATCGGGATCGCACCTGATTCGTTGAGTGTATAAGGGTATAATTTTATAAACCAGCTCTCCATGAACAATCTATAATGATAAGTGTTGCAATTTCTCTTAAATTAAAGAATTTTCGAAGGCTGGGGTGTGGTCCGTTTCATAGGCATGTTGTATTAGAGTTCCATCTTCCATTTTTAAAGCCGCCGAAATGTTCTTTAAGTCTGATATCCAAAGATCTGTTAGTTTCACCTATGTATACGTTATCACAGTTACTGCATGGAATCATGTAAACCACACCGGTTGATTTTTTTACGTCATTATGTTTATGGTTATTTAAAAAAGAACTTAATTTATTTACTGGTTTAAAAGAAACCCCATTTTCAAAAGATTTAAATACAGATGAAACGTTTTCTGACACATTATTATAATATGGTAAAGAAACAAAGAAAGAGGTTTAAACCGCTGGAAAGGGGGAGGGGTTGAATTCATGAACTCCAAAGTTTTCTTAAATTTTTTTCTGATAAGTTATTCTTAAGATATTCGTATATTTTATTTCTTTTGCTCATTTTTGCTTTTTGGTCTTTTTCTTTTGCTCATTGAAAATAATTTAAATTAATCTCAATACTAGCGCTAAAAAATTTATACGAACAACGATATCGTTCTTTGAAGTAAAAAACTGAAAAAAAACGGAGCGTATGAATAGAATCACTTTGGCAGATAAAAAAGGTAATGGCAAGCCTGCAAGCAATTAGTAACATTCTATCACTGTCATCGGACAAAGCTACCGGTGACAATAAAGACGCACAGCACGGGAAGAAGCAAATCTCCTTCTATGTCTATCAACACTAATATCTGTTACAGGCTGAATACGGCTAAGACAGGACTGAACTCCCAAAGCCGTTTACAGCCATTTTACGCCTTAAAAGGTTAACGTACTTTACTAATTCATCCCGATAATCACCTAATGGGGAACTCTTTACTTTTTTTAAAACATGCAAGATTTTATTTTCAAATATGATTTATTTGGTGTAACTGATTTTCATTTACTTTCATGACATCTTAATGGGAACTCCATCTAGACTGCATTTTTTAAGAAAATATTTTATACTCTGCTGTTTAAGGATTTACTTTATTTTCTACACTTGCATGACTACATCTGGATGGGATAGCCATTCCAGATTGCTTTTCTCATATCTATTTTATATTTACGCTGTTTCTATCTCACTTTTTGGAGTTTTTAGCCTATTCATTTAGGCGCAGCATGTCCCTTAAGGGATTTTGCGCCATGAAACCTGATACAACCAACCAACCATCCAGATAATCACATTATTTCAATACAATATAAAAATTTAGATTTATGGTCACTTTAAAAGTCGCTGTTTGACTTGCGAACTTTGGTAAGAAAATTAGATTTTATACTTCTGGTTAACAAGGCGTTTAAGATAACTTAAAGAAGAAAAAAGTCTAAAGTTTTAGAAGTCTAAAGTTAGAGAAGTAAAACTTTAAATAGGGTGTTTATATATTTTATAGCAGAATCCTCACTCTGAAGAACGTGCAGCATCACTTAAAGACCCACGATACTATCATTCTCTTCGCAAGCTGGTGTTATTCTTTTTAAAAAAATTACATCCGATTTTAACTAAACAGCAATAAATGAAGCTTTTGATAAATTTATGTAACTACTTATGTAAATTTATGTAACTTTCTAGGAGAGACTAAGAAACTAGCTTAAAACGAGATAGCAGGAAAAATATTTCATAGCAAAGAAGATAATCTCAAATAAAGAGAATCTAATTATTAAAACAGAAGTCCTTTCGTGTTTTCAAGGTGCAGCCATGTCAAAGACAGATCCTAGTCTCACAATTTAAAAACGAAGTTTCGTACGTGTGTGACTTGTATCGTACTTGTATATTTTATACCAAAAAATCTGCAGTTCCTATTATAGGGGAGACCGGGGGAATGGCGCCACGTGAGGTTATGCGGCCACCCCGCCTAGTTTAAAAACTAAGGGCAGTTTGAGATGGTGAATGTGCCTGGCATTATAGCGGCCAACAATAGAAACAATGCTTAGTGAGAGTGGTTCCGTTGTACGTCGTTCATTTGGTCTAGTGGAAAATTCAGTTTTCATCTAGTTGCTTCTTATTTTGGAGCTTCAAATGAGTAGAGGTAGGCACCTTTTATTGTAACATTGGGTATTTAAGATATTACCCGTAATCTACATGCATTTGCCGACATTTTGATGCAATGTGTTGTATAAGTTCGGTTCTTGTTTCGGCTTTGCTTGGGGATTTACGCCATACTGTTCTCTCGGGGTAATGCCGCCACCATGCAAATCGGGTGAGAAATGGCTTCATTTAAATGCAATGGAGCTGTTTCAGTAGAAATTTATATTTGTGACTTTTTCAATTTGAGTTAAATTGTAACTGAAATTACTTTTGCTTTCTATATATTTTGTATAAATGGTAAAAATCACTTAAGCTTTCATCTTCTTCTAGAACTAGCAATTTATAATCTTTATTCGGGTTTCCAAGTTTGATCCGATGCAAGTTTGAAATTGGTATAGATTTTTCAGGATACTTCATTCGATCCTCGATAAAAACTTCAGGATTGCTGAATACAGAATGACAGTGACATGTGTCAGGACCACATGGTGCATTTTTAAGTGACCAAATGCAATCATTAAGGTGAAATTCTTCATTACTGTTTAATAAAAATTGCAGTCGACTGTTGAAACGACGCGCTGCCACTTGAAAATGTAGAATATTGGTTCGATAATTATAAGTTTGCAATTGTTTTTTTAAAGTAAGTAATACAGAACTGCTATGGGGCATGGTAAAGATGTTTCCGTCACCGTTATCAAAGATTAAAATAAAGATTTTCACTGGAAAAAAACGTTTAATATACAACCGTCACGCATGCAAAAAGTAATGTGGGGCTTATTTCACCACAACATATATATATTTTAAAAAAAAATTTTTTTTTTTTCGGTAGTTACAGTCAATCTACAGTTCCATTACAATATTCAATTATATATATTTTTAAATAATTTGTTAAGTTACAGTTTCTTTTCAAAGTGATAGGCCATAGTTCTCACCTCAATCCCTGGACAAGGATAATTGGCATATCTAGAATTATGTTTATGATCTATATATATGACAGATATTCCGGTTTTTAACCATATTCTAGATACGTTTACAAAACCGCAAGTGTGTTTAAAAAAGTTATACTGGTAGCGTCCACGAACACGTAAGTGTATTTTACCTGGAAATCTCTCTGCTATAAAGTCGCGAAGTTCAAGCAGCCAAGTACTTGCATTCAATTGATATCTAGCGACTGGTTTGATAGGTAAAATTTTCGTAATTCCAGAATTGTAAAATTGATCCTTGTTTCGAATTTTAGCTCGTGTGGAATAAATATCTCTGACGGTTAACCAGTATTAGGGATGGGGAGACACCCTAAGCTTGTAAACATGCTTTGAAGATGTCGCAAATGCAATTTCTAAAGGAAATAATTTCCCATCTTCGCAATCCATGCAGACAACTTCAGCATATAATATCATATTAGAACGCAATGGAAACATAACTATACAATTATATATTATTATTATTAAAAAAAAAAAAAAAAAAAAAATTTTTTTTTTTTTTTTTTTTTTTTTTTTTTTTTTTTTTTTTAATATAAATACACTTTCAACAAGAAATTAGTTGCAAATATTTTGTCAATTCTTTTACTATGTACTTTTCTGGATACTTTAAGAAACAACATGTTTAAAACATTGTTTCATATTTTAACATTTATTTTAGTTGCAATTCCAATCCTTATTATAGTGAATCTCCTCTTTGTAACAATTGTTATAATTCTATTTTTTCTTGAAATAATCTTGGGACCAGATACTTTCGAAAGATTTCTTATTTATATTGCTCAAATCTTTTTCAACTATTTCGCTACTCGGATTTGTCAAGTATGACCAAGTGGAAAAAATTAATTACCTTGTCACCAGACGATGCTGCTGAAACCTTCTATGAAAAACTATCTTTGTTATCTCAAAATCGAGTTGCAAAAGAGGTACAACGATTTGAAAAATATGCAATGTATTACAAAATACTCAAGTTTCATCAGGCCGCTCTTTTCCGATCGGATGCAAATGTTGGAATTAAATACAACTATCGATATGGTTGGCACATCTCTTCCTGTATTCAAAGTTTACCAGACTCACCGTATGTACGTACCGAGACATGCAAATGCGAAGAAGAAATAGCAGATCCAGAGCTGTTTTTTTACTCATTGGCAAGAGATTACGTTTTAAGATGTAAAATTTGTAAACACAACGGACCCGATTTTGTAAGTTGGGACAAAAATGGTGGAAACAACGGTGACGAGAATAGTGGAGGTGAGGATGAGGATGATGATGGTGACAATGGAGGCGAGGATGATAACGGTGACAATGGAGGCGAGGATAAGGATAATGGAGGCGAGGATAAGGATAATGGAGGCAAGGATAAGGAAGAAAAAAGCGTTAAAAATAATGAAAGAGAAAGAAATGATAAAGAACTGAGCGAGCGGAATGTTAAAGAACCGTATAGAAAATATAATCGTTTTAATCGTTATATGGAAGCTGTAAGCAAACATAATGAGAGATAACCAATAAAAACAATTATTACTACATTATTGTAATAATTTGTAGAATTATGTAACACATTAAAAGATTACTTACATTTTCAATTATGCACTTATTCGTCAAAAAAGTTTTCACTTACCTAAAACAAAAAAATATATTAAAAGTAAGTAGATATGTAATATCCTAAAACAACACATTACAGTATAGATTCTGGTATTTTTTACTTGATAAATTGACACCCCCAATTATTCGACATGTATATCTGAATACTTTTCAATGATAACAATTTGTTACAATTTAAGCAAGTACACAGGAGTGAATAGAATGTGTCGTCGCAACAAGTTTGCTGTTTCTTATGGTTTAATACTAATTACTAAAGATAACAGAGTGATGCTTATTAAACGGAAAGTACCATATTGTGTTCAAAATTTTTACATCTTTTTAAATGATCAAGGAATTAAACATGATTGCTATGATCAAAATCCATGGAATCGCCTCCAGGATTTCTTCGAAAAAGAATGTCTACCATTTTTGAACGAAAACGATCAAATGGATTATTTTCGCTTTAAAAATGGAAAATTTTTTGAAGATATGTATGATTATCCCCATGGACAAATGGCTATTTCAAAATTTCCGAAAAATCGATTGCAGTGTTTTAAGAATGCTTATAGAGAGTTTTGGGAAGAGACGGGATATCGTTTTTCATGTACAAAGGAAGATATAGATAGATACCCTCTTAAACAAATTAAATTTAAAGGTTGCGATCAACAAGAATACACACAATATTACTTTATTGTAAATAATATAAAAGATTTACGAAGACATCGATATTTTGATTCTTTTACGCAACACTATATATCGACAGTTAAAATAAAAAAATGGAAAGACGATAGACTGGTGTATAAAAGTCACTTGATACCTGTCAATGATGCTTTTAAAATATTGAAAACACAACAGATTATTAAAAATGATGATAAACATTTAATACTGAAGATTTTGAAAGATTGCAAAAAAAAATTGCTTAAAACACACATCATAATTGGAGATGTCAAACATGTTGCGAAGAAAACAAATTATATTAAAAAAAAAAAAAAATTCTTACATGATTCATGATTTAAAAAAAAAAAATCATGAATCATATTATATAAGAAAAAAAAAAAAAAAAAAAAAAAAAAAAAAAGTTTGCACAGCCTGGAGCGCCTCCTCGAGGCACTTGCACATCGACTCCAAACTCTTCTTTACAGTCTTTACAAATAATTTCCTTGTCTACTGATATCAACATTTTACCCAATAAGTTACCTTTTACAAAATCCATCACATCTTTTACTATAAAATATATTTAAAAGCTGTATCTTCAATATGTTTTTGCTGAATGTTCATATATTTTTCAATAATTTTTGCCAAGGTATTTGCATTGGCTTTTGCCGATTTATTGGCTTCAATACTTTCCATAGCTTCCGCGACGTTCTCCGACGCAGCGTGCACTTTGGAATCTGATTTGCTCGGTTTATTTCCCCATAATTTGATGGGGTATAGGGATTTATGGGCCTCCACGTCCGGAAAGGAAAAGTCTCGGTGACACGTATTAACAAAATACATTTCGGCTTTCAAGTGCTTTTCGAGTGTTTGTTTGGTTTCTATTCCTGCTTCCGCAATCAATTGTCGAATGAGAAAGAGCAGTTCCTTCCTAAAATGAGGGTAGCTGTTTAATACCTGGGAGACTTCTTCTGCCGTCGACTCGAGCATCTGAGCAATGTCATTCACCAATTGATTTAAAGGGTCCATGTACAGCGTGAGAAGTTGATTCGCTACCGTTTCCAGTGCCAAAGAGGACATGGTGAACCCGGTGCGAACGCCTTGCAAATTGGCAATAATGGTCAGCAGGGTTTCCTGACTGGGAATGGTGGGCAAGGGTAACTGTTGGATGGTTTTGTAAAGTTTGAAATTAATGAGGGCCCCCGCCGACAGACCTCGGGTCGAGACAGTGGTGGAATGTCCAAAGAGAACCGTTTGAAATTCTTCAATAAAGGGTTGAGCCAGATGAATCATAAAGGCATGAAACCTGAGGCCTCCTCCATGTTGAAACTTTTCAATTTCTCGTGAAGGGTGGCCCATTCATGACGCATTGTCTTTAATTTCTCCGCAAGTTGATTCCGCACGGTGGGTAAATATTCTTTAATGTGTGCATACAATTGTTCATGGAGCGTTTTTCTCAAAAAGAGGGTCCCCATACGATCCGCGAGTGGTTTATAGCAAGGTACCGAGGAAAAGAATTGATCTTCTTTGGCCAAACTGTAATGAATATCTTTTCCACTTTCAATATCTTTTTGACTCCGGTTCAAGACGCCAATATACCCTCGTTGAAGAGGAATCAATTTATTCTCCAAAACGTCTCGAGCATCGGTTCCCTCATCCATCAAATCTAATTTGGTCAACACGCCGATTGTACGAACGCGTTGAGGATCCACTGTATGGGCAATCTCCAACGCATCGGAACTAGCAATATCCTGATTGGCGGGTGTCACGGCCAGAATGAGACAATTGGGTTGAGAAATGTATTCCAAGACCATGTTGCGAATTTCTTTGATACTATTTTCGGATTGGTTATCGACCGCCACATGAATTAAACCCGGGAGATCGACCAATGTCGATTTGAGAACGTGAGGAGAATAAATTTTGAGGGAAATGGGTAGCGAGCTAAACCCAACAGGACCAGGATGTCGATTCGTTTCTTCCACAAATTCGTTTCTCACATCATGAAAATTGGTATGCTGTGCACAAAAATTTTACATGTAGTATGTTAGAAGAAAAATTATTTCTTTATCATCAGTCCAACTGGTCAGCTGTACACAAACGTATGTTTTTTTTTTGTTTTTTTTTTTTTCATCATAAATACATCACATTATCATCTTGTTGTTGTTGAAAGAAAACCTGAAATCAAGAATTTTGCTCCTATTATAAATCAATAAAATTATTGCTCTGATTTTGAAAAATTAAATTTGAATTACCTTATTAATGTGAAGGATGCTAATCATGAAATTATTACTAAATAACATTACAGATATTTTTTATAGTCTGCAACAGAAGGTTACTATGTTAATAATATTTTGTAAGCTTTTAATACCTAAGCCGCTTCTGTGTTGTACTAACTGAAATTGATTACATTTAAATTATGTGAACTATTTCTTAATTATCTTTGATGTTTATAATTAATTATTAACCACTGTTTATAATATTTATTAACTGAAACACAAGTAAAATAACACGCTGTCGAAAACTTGGGATGTGAGTAAATATCAATTTGAAAAAGTAACTTTTTATTCCAACTTGACTAATAAAATTATCAGCATTTACATCGACAATTTATAATGAAATTTCTAACTTAAAGAGCAAATTTTTAATAGAAGCTATATATTTAATTAATACTAAACTGTTTTGATAATTTACGAAGAACTTTGATTAAACATTCAGTTTTTTTATTAAGCTATTAATTCATTCTAATAATAATAATAATAAATTTTATAAAAAATAATGATTTCTAAAACTAATTATCAAGATATTTTAGATTTGCACTATATTTTTTTAGAAATTTCCTTTTAACTTAAATCCTCATGCTGAATAGTAACTCACATAACGTCGCTAATACCATAAGTTCTTAAAATTACGCTATTTCTTTTTTATCTATGAATTATAAGAGAAATATCATATGAGGCATGTTTTTATTACGCAAGGTTATATTATATTTTAAATAATCACCTTCTTTCACTTTAAAATGTAATAATTTTAACTATTAAAAATACATTATAAACTATTTCATTAATAATGAATCAAATAAAGTTATTTTACATAACTTTCCACTAACATAACTCACTGCATTATTAAATGAAATATAATCACATTTAAATTATTGTAATTTTTTAAGAAATTTTAAAAAATATTTTTCAATTTAAGTAAATATTCTTAATTATGTCGAGCTCATTCCATTTACGTAATTGTCCTCTAACACCTCTATAATAATACAAAATATAATTGCAAATATAATTAATTTTTAAATACAGAGACTATATATAACTGTTTTGGAATAAGCGATATTTATTGAGCTGAATTAGCATAGTGACCGAGAATTAACTGAATTGTGGATGTCTCGCTAAAATTAAAAATAAATTAATGTTGTGACTCTTTGGCGTGACAAATTAACTGGTATGTTATATATAAAACATATTAAATAATCTAGACTATTCGATTAACAGATCTTTAACGTATTCTAACTAAACTAAATCCCATCACATTTGGTTAATATACAATACATTATTAATTTAATTAAATTTTTATCATAAAAAATAGAATTAACGGAAAGGAAAGAAAAAAATGTGTTTTTTTCCTCATACAGCTTACAAATTATTGCTCTCCATTATTTCAAGTTTTTTATATGCTTTTTTTACTGTTTTACAAAACACCTACACAATAATTACTTCTTCAAGGTAGCACCCAGAAAAAAGGCACTTTTAGTATTTTGACACTAAAAAAGTTCATTTATTTTATCTATTATAATACAAATTTTCTGAAACTTCATTTACCTATTCATATATTGTAAAATCTCTTAAAACGATACCTGTATATATATATATAGATACCTGTATATAGGGAATCTTGGTTTAAAAGTAAAAAAAATCCGAAGTTCGACGAAAATTTTTAAATCGGCGTTTTTATACGGTTACTTCCTATTCCGTCTTAGACGGTTTAACATTAAAACCTGCAATTAATCAGTAATACCATATATAAGAATTGAACCTATAATTCACTAATGCTGCGGTACTACGATAATTCATTAAAGTACAGCAAGTAAAATTGAACCTATATATAACGGGATCCTGTTTTAAACGGAAATATTAATCTACTCCACATATGAAATGCCACATAATATACCTTGAAACACGAAAACATGTCTAAAGCGGAACTTTTTTTGGTATTATGTAATTTCGTTTTGACCGGTTTTCTTGTAAAATTGTAGTATCATCTAGTTTACTGATTAATTAAGGGGCTACTTCACTCACGCGAAAACACCCGTTCGATAATGTTAATCCTATGAAAGACATTTTAAAAGATAGTATTACGCTTGCATTTCAATATATATATATATTTTTTTTTTCAATTGAGTAGCTTTGGTCAATCTGTACAGGTCGTTTTTTTCTTTTTCGCTTTTCTTTGCAGGTTTTTTTTTTTTTTTTTTTTTTTATTTATGAGAGTACTTCTACTATTGAAACCAGTTCCAAAGCGAAATGTATTCTTATAAAGATAAAAAATTGAAACAAAATCGTAAAAGTAAAAAACGGCCTTTGTACAGGTCGATTTCATCTAACAATACGAAAAAAATCGTTTAAAAATATTGAAATGCAAACGAGATGTCTTTAAAAAAATCTTCCATGGCATTAACATTAGCGCATAGGTGTTTTCGCGTGAATGAAGTAGCACCTTAAAAGTGTAATATTAAATTAATATGGTAATATAAGATACTACCATCTCCAAACACGATATAAGTATAAAAAATCATAAACTTGATAAGAAAGAAAACTGTATACGCGGTAAATGCTCATTTACTAATCCATCTTAGCAGATTTGTTTTTACTGAACTTTTGATTTATCAATACATGTTTTTAAAAATATTCTGCATTTATCAGTAAAAAATTAATTAACTAAAATACAAATTACTAGTTATCTTGCAGCTAAATTACAAGATCCGAAAGAGATACGATGCAAATGTTATTTGATCATAATAACCAAAACTATTCTTTAAGACTTCTCTTTTCTGCAGATATTACTTCAGATGTTAGCCGGCATACAACCTGTAGCAGAGAAATGTTTTCCAAAGCTATTTTTCAACACCCATTCACGCCCCCCATTGATAACCGGACAGCGTGCTCGATCACCGTATGACACTTAGCAGGGGAAAGAAGTAATCCCTTTAGCACTTTTGAGAGACAAATTCTCTTAAAACATTTTAGCTTTTGAAACAAGTTATCTGTTCCTTTTCAAGCTTTCTTAATGCGTTATTTTACAAAGTACTCAACCGCTCAGAGGGTTAAAGATGACCTAGTTCTTTTCGCTGTAAGCAGGACAAAAATACCCACTTTTGGAACCAAAACTCTTAAAATTGACCTTAACTTGCGTCGCGAGTTTACCTGGTCTTGTGATTGCTGATATCTCTCAACCATTTATAGGTGTCGATTTTCTGAAATACTTTGATCTCCTCATTGACGTTAAAAACAATTCCCTCATCGACAACTAAATTTTCATCTAAAGGAAAACCGCCTGCTATCAGTAACATTTCGACTGGCATATCTATACTTCTTGGTAACTCTGAATTCGATAAAATTATCGGTGAGTTTCCGGAACTTACTAATCCTTCTCAATCAATCAATCGCTCAGAGTTATCCCATATTCACCATCACATCGAGACTAGTAGCCATCCTGTGTTTTCCAAGGCCCGACGTTTATCCCCAGATTTGCTTCATGCTGCACGTCAAGAATTTGATTTTTTTAATGTCGCAAGGGATTATTCGATCTTCAAAAAGTCCATGGGCTAGCCCTCTCCATATGGTCAAAAAACCAAATGGTGACTGGCGTCCCTGTGGCGACTATCGTCACCTGAATGCGATCACAACTCCTGACAGATACTGTTTCTCACATAACGGACTGTACTCAGGTTTGTTTTTAAAAAAAATATTTTCTACCATTGATCTAAAAAGGGCTTACCATCAGATACCAGTTAACCCACAGGATATTTCAAAACTGCGGTGACAACCTCGTTTGGCCTTTTTGAATATGTCTTTATGCCATTTGTCTTACGTAATGGGGGTCAAACATTCCAGCGCTATATCCATCAAGTCTTATCTGGCCTGGATTTTTGTGTGCCATATTTTGTTGACGTGCTTGTTGCCTCTACCCGCGCTGAAGAGCACAAGCAGCACCTTCAGTTGGTCTTTAGCCGCTTCGCTCAGCATGTTTTGAAACTCAACCCCACAAAGTGTGTGCTTGGAGAATCATCTGTTGCTTTCCTTGGATGCCTTATATCTCCTGCAGGTGTAAAATCCCTTCCACAAAAAGTGCAAACTATTGCAGAGTTCCCGAAACTGTAGCTGAACTCAAATGCTTCCTCGCAATGTTAAATTTCTATCGTCGTTACCTTCCTAACGCTGCAACCATACAGGCCCCCTTATATGAATTTTTGAAGAATTCTAAGAAGAAAGATAATGTGAAATTCCATGGAACGATCTTGCTCTTGCTTCCTTTGAAAAGTGTAAAATCGATCTCTCCAATGCAGCAACTCTAAATTTTCAAGCAGCCAACCAACAGCTGGCCTTAATGGTTGATGCTTCTGACATAGCCATTGGAGCTGCATTACATACAATCACTACCGATGGTTATAAACCACTCTAATTTTTTTCTCGAAAATTGTCTTCTCCTGAAAAAAATTATAGTACTTATGTTAGGGAACTGCTGGTAATATACTCCTCAGTTAAACATTTTTGTCATAATTTAAAAGGTCAAACCTTTATCCTTTTTACTGACCACCGCCCCTTAACCTTTTCAAATTTTTTTGCCTTTTCCAATATCTCAGATTCTTCTTCCCAAAGGCAACTTCAACATCTCGACTATATTTCACAATTCAGCACTGATATCAGACATATATCTGGCAAAGACAATGTCGTTGCTGATGTACTCTCCCGCATCAGTAACATCCACATTCCAGCACTTAACTTTGATAATATGGCTCGAGCACAAACCAACGCTGTCGAACTCCAGAATCTGTTATCTGACAAATCGTCATCTTTAAACTTAGACTCTGCGAATGAATTCAGCAACAGATATTATTTGTGATACCAGTACCGATAATGATAGGCATTATGTTCCCGCTGACTTTCGACGCCTGGTATTAAATTCACTGCACAACATTTCGCATCCTGGTATCCGAGCTACTAAAATGCTTATTCAAAGCAGATTCGTCTGGCCTTCCATGCTCAAGGACATTGCTGAATGGGGACGTTCTTGCATTAGTTGTCAACGATCCAAAGTCTTTCGACACACTCACAGTCCTCTGCAGCAGTTCGGTGTACCCTCTCAACGATTTGAACATGTCCATCTTGATATAGTGGGACCGTTACCTCCATCAGATGGATATACTTATCTGGTTACATTTGTAGACCGTTTTTCTCGCTGGACAGAAGCAATTCCAGTACAGGACATTACTGCCGAGACCATTACCAAAACATTCGTCAACAGCTGGATTGCAAGGTTTGATGTTCCGAAAATTTTGACCACTGACCAGTTACGCCAATTTGAGTCCCTCCTGTTTTCTTCCTTAAGAAAGATTTTAGGCATTCACCGCATGAGGACGTCTCCATAACACCCAGCTAGTAATGGCCTTGTGAAATGTTTCCACCATACACTGAAGCAAGCCCTGAAATGCCATACATAACCACGCACGATAGATAGAGTATTTGCCCATTGTACTCCTGGGCATTCGCTCCTCATTCAAAGACCTCAAGGGTACTTGCGCCGAGATGCTATATGGCACAACACTTTCTTTACCCGCTGAATTTGTGCAAACTTCCAATCCCACAGAACTGTGTCCCATCGACCCTGCAACTTTCCTCAGACACCTGTGTGACACTATGCGCCAGCTAACTCCGGTCCCAACATCAGCTCATAACAGGAAAACTCGCTTTGTGAATCCTTCACTGGAGACATGCACACGTGTCTTGGTACGCAATGACACGGTAAAAGCACCATTGACACAGCCATATAATCGTCTCTTTCTCATTATAAAACGCAGTGCTAAGTGTTTTACTGTGCTCATAAAAGGGACAGAAGCGGTAATAAGTATTGACCGCCTCAAGCCTGCCTTCCTCATTCAGGAGGACACAACATCTACGGTTCCAGCTGCCAATTCAAAAAACTTGCCAACTCGGTCAAGTAATTCAGAATCTACAGAGGTTGCACAATCATTGCCTACCACCAAAACTACCCGTTCTGGAAGAACTGTGAGGTTTAACACTCGCTATCTGTGATGTTGTCAGTACCTGTGGTACTTGGGGGGGGGATACTGTAGCGAGTTAACTATGACTGTGCAACTGTGTACACACAAGAATTTACACTTGAACTGTAACCTAGATGCAAACTTCTTAACTGCCAGTTAGACTTTTTGTCTTGTAATAGGAATGTACCTACTCAAATTGTCATATAGATGATCTCATGTAACCATACCTTCAGTCAGTTGTGTCTTGTATGTAGCCGCCATGTTCCCGTTGTAATCTTCAAGTTTCAATGTATGTTGTTTGTTTTATAGTGAGTTTATTAATTTTTACAGCAATCTACGCAGATATAAATTCACATCAATTCGCAGGCATGGATGTCTGCTAGGTAAATAGCGACTGAAACATACAGTCGCCATAATTGTAACGTCAAAAGTGATTTAAGCACGGATGACTGAACGCTGAATGTGGCCAAGATTAGTTTTCAACAATATAAATTTTCTTGTGTATAGGGGAATGTAGGGGAATGGCGCTCACTTAAGGGAAAACATGAATAGCTAGTCAAATTTACACAAAAAATATATATTTTATTAATGAAGTATAACTCCATAGCATAAGGAATAGTTTGCAAGCAACTAATTTGCCTAAAAGTTTTAAGAATTTTTTTATCGTTTTATTTAATTAACAATGGTAATACCCAACATGGTAGGGTAATTGCGCCCTAAATTTGAATACAAGATTGAATTTGGCGTTATTTATAGTTGGCGTAACAAAGCACTACAAAAATAAATAAAAGCATAGACGTACAGTTAAATGTATTTATTTTGTAAATAATAAGTAAATTAACATTTGAAAATAAGAGTGCACACTTACCTTCAAGTTAGATGTTGTAGGATTTTATTATTAAACAACTTCAAACTAATAACGTGAGGACACAAAAATAATTTCCTCCCGACGGGCACTATATCCTTACTGTGAACTTACGATGAAGTTCGCTAGGTGCCGATACTGATAGCACGTTTTCATCTGAATTCTGTTTAGAGATATTTGAGTGAGCAGGATTGGCCGCTGAGCGTCATTACCCTACTTTCCCCTATACATGGTTTCTGCTGCCTGTATAGTTTAAATATTTTTGGTACATTTCTACTGTATTAAATCTTCTTGATGTTGCATTTATGTTTACATTTATGAAAACAAATTGAGCTGTTTTTAGATGTGCATCGAAAATACTTGACTGATCTGGAAATTTAGTTAAAAATTTAAACAATTCGAGCTTCCAATGTCTAGCGCCATCTCTTAGGCAATTTTTGGAATTACTCCAATTTGTTCAACCCGTAACTGCAGGTCTTGGCATTTTTGTGCACAACCGACGTCATGGTACCATTTCATCCCCAGCTAGTCTTATAGATTACAAAACAATGACTCTAATGAAATTTTATATAAAAGAAGTATGGTATTTAGAAATGATTGTAGTTCTCAGTTGAATAAATCGATAAATTTATCACTTCATAATTATTAGGCTCTTCCTAATGTATGAAAAAATTACACTAGTAGGAAAATACGTGGCACCACAACAGCAGTTGAGGTTCAAAATTTTTCAATCATTAAAATAATTTTCGTTGGAACCGGAATCTTTTAGAAAGTAATTTGTGGTTTTATTTAACCCTGTGTATAACTACGTTCTATATGTTCTCTACGTTCCCAAAATTGAATATTACTTATACAGTGGGATTCGAAAGAATATTTTATTTATTGCTGCTACCTTCCAATAGCAGTTAATATAAATTGTTCATAGAATTTTCACCAAAAGGCAATACTGAGTTACATTTTCATACGAAAGTTTTATTTATAGTTGAAACAGTTTCATATTGTTATTGCTAGAATGAACTTCGTAATTTTGCATAATTTAAAAACTGGAGACGTCCAAAAGTAGATTTTTTACAAAAGGGTCATTCCATGGTTACGGACGAAACAAATAGAAACTTTAAAGCTTCATAAATAATGTAAAAAAAATACTTATTACATGGATTATTTTATATTTAAAGTCGGTCTAAGGATGTAAATAGAATATTAAATTTTGAAATCTGAAAAATGTTCCCATAATTTTTGAAAAAATAAAATCTAGGTGTTACAGACGTAATTCACAAAACAGTCAAAACTGCATATAGATGCAGTTATTGTCATAATCCTGTGAATTTTAAGGAAGAACATTTACCTTTTTCTTCAATAATTCATTATTAGGGTATTAGCTGCTGGAAACTGCAATTTTGAAAACATTAAAATAACTATTAATTAATACATGGGATAATTAAATTGTTACAGACGTAACATTTGCCTATTACGGACGTAACAATTCAATGCATCAAAATTTATTTATGAATTCTAATTCATTTATAATATATTACCTAATTTTTTTTATAAATTTTAAAAATAGAATAGTCAAATACAAAAACTAGCTTAATTACAACTTTTACAAATAATTTTTGAAATGACAATAACTTGTTAAACTTTACCATAATTTAAGTGAAATGTTCTCAATCTCATCACTCTCGCATTTTTAGTGCTAATACTTTTATTTAAATTAATTTTTATACTTAAACTGCATGTTTTCAGAAAATTCGCACTCTAAGCTTTAAAAAAATGTACTACATGACTTTATAAATTAAATATTATTTGTTTTATAAATAAAAAAATATATATATTACTTTGGTTTCACTTTTCATGGAATGACCCAAAAGTAATTTCCTTAATTGTAGAAAATTTGCAATATTTGAGAAGTGTTTAACTGTCTGTTTATGATAGGTATGGGAAAAAACCACTTTTATACCAATAACATTTTAGTTTTGTGTTCTGAATTTTTAAATTACTTTTTCTCATACTTAAGGGAACAGTTTACCTCATAATTGATCAAAAAATAATATTTCTTACAATATTAAATGAAAGCCTGTTTTTTGTGACTATTGTGAAACCTCTTTTTTACCCAAATGGTATTAAAACGCGAGGTATTATAAATTTTGTTAATACATACAGAGCAATTACCCAAATTTTAAATGGCTCCATGTTCATATTTTCTTGACTTTAATGTTTTACAAATGCCTAGGCATTTTTGTACTTAAGATAGATAGTTAAAAATTTCTGTACATATTCATTATTACATATGTGATAAATCTATTCATGGAATTAACGTTCAGTAATATTCAGTAACTTTCAACAATTCAATAAATTTTTATGAAGATGTGTTAGATTTCATCGTTTTACACTATATATAGGGGAGACCGGGGGAATGGCGACACCTTAAAGGAATTAAACATTTTTTCGAGGTGAAAAAATTTAATTTTTTAATAGTAAAAATTCTAAAGCTGAATCATGATCTTTAGTATCTGTATAAATTTAACCGTAATAATAACTGTAAACTAAGCATACATAAAAAAATATTTTTTAGACCTCTGCACAGTGGCGGGATTACCCAGGACACTGGGGTAATTCCGCCACTGTACCGGGGTAATGCCGCCACTCTTTAATGACCTAGTACATGCATCAAATGGATACTAGGAAACACACAACCTACTGAAAATAGTTAGAAAGCAATGTAATTGAGCAGAATAATGGTTAAGCTTATAATTTACTTCATATTGCAAAAGTCACTCTGCTGACTCGGCTCCACTACATTAAAATGAGGCCATTTCTCACCCGATTTGCATGGCGGCGGCATTACCCCGAGAGGACAATATGGCGGAATTCCCCAAGCAAAACCGAAAGAAGAACCGAACTTGTTCAACACATTGCATCAAAATGTCGGCGAATGCATGTAGATTACGGGTCATATTATCTTAAATACCTAATGTTACAATAAAAGGTGCTTATCTCTACGCATTTGAAGCTCCAAAATAATAAGCAACTAGAGGAAAACTACATTTTTCACTAAAACAAACGAACGACGTAAAGCAAAGTCACTCTCACTTTAGGCACTGTTTATATTGTTGGCCGCTATAGTGCAGGCACATTCACTATCTCAAACTGCTCTTAGTTTTTAAACTAGGTGGGGTGGCGGCATAACCCGGGTTGGCGGCATTCCCCCGGTCTCCCCTATCAGTAAAAGAATTATATTAAATGTAATTTTAGATGTATCTGAAAATACATTCGCAGTCTTATGTAATACACATTTGAAAATCTAAAAAAAAAGTGAATAATATCAATATTCAAAAAAGTATTAGGGATTTTAATTAAATATGCAGTTAAAAACATTTTTTTAAATGCACTTTTATTTGAACATTAAAATGCAGTGAATTCATCATTTGAACAATATTTTTAAAAATATAAATTGTCATCTTAAAATTATGTATTCTAACGTCAGATTATTTTTAAATTGGAGAGTCACAAAGTGTTAATTACTTGATTATTTTTTTTTATATGTGTTAAGAACGTTTACTCATCCTATATTTGTGAATAAATAATGTTGAATGTAAAATTACGCATCTTCTTTGAAAAATATACTTATAACCATTCGTATGAAATATGATGAAAGGAATCCAGTATAACTCACCGAAGGAGATAAATGGCTGTTTGAAAACATTTATTCAGTTTTCTCTGAAGAAGCAAGGGAATTATGAATAAGTATAGAGAGAAATATTATTGACGTTTATTAATGCTAGATTTGTCAGTGATATGTTTGTGAGGATGTTTTGTAGCACACGACTGATTAATCTCATAACATCAGTCGTTATCCTAATGATCAATTGAGTTGATTGCCCATTTTCTCGCTTTTACCCAAGTGACGAATAAGAAATAAATGATTAAATACTTGCTTTAGTTTCTGTATCGAGGGACTAAGAACGAAACAGCATTGTAAATAATTTCTGGATGTTAAATTCTTTCTAATGTTACAACAAATGTTTTATTATGCTTGCATATACTATGTAGGGGAAAGTAGGCGAATGGCGCTCACTTAAGGGAAAACATGAATAGCTAGTCAAATGTAGACAAAATAATCAATATTTTATTAACGAAGTAGAACTTCAAAGCATAAGGAACAGTTTGCAATCAACTAATTTTTATAAAAGTTTTAGGAATTTTATTTTTTATCGTTTTATTTAAATGACCATCGATTGAGCGGTAATGCCCGACATGGTAGGGTAATTACGCTCAGAGTTTGAATACAACATTTAAGTAAGACAAAAGTCACATATGTATTTGTGTGGGCTGTTCACACTACTGAAGACTTTTTGCAACCCCTTTACACATATTGTGTTATACATATAGTGGGCTACTTTTTTTATATTTAGGTTTTTTGATTTTCACCACTTTTTTGAAATCGTGAAACTCTTCTTGTTTAATGACATATTAATTAAGGCGAAAACAGGAGAATTTTACAATTTCAAAAAAGTGGTGTCAATCAACAAATTTGAATTTAAAAAAAGTTGCCCACTGGCAACACTTCTTCTGGAATTCCACCGAGCGCCATTACCCGTCATCACCATGTTGGGTTTTAATTCAGTATAACTGGCGTAACGACACATTACAAAAATAAATAAAAGCATAAAAGTACAGCTGAATGTGTATATTTTGTAGACATAATGAGTAAATTAATCTTTGAAAATAAGAGTGTACATTTACCTTCAAGTTAGATGTTGTAGAATTTTATAATAAAACAACTGCAAACAATTAACATGAGGACACAAAAAATATTTTCCTTCCGACAGTCACTATATCCTTACTGGGAAGTTAAAATGAAGTTCGCTAGGTGCCGATACCGATCGTACGTTTTCAATTCTATTCTTTTTAGAGATATTGCGTGAGCGGGATTACCCTACTTTCCCCTATATAGGGTAAAGTAGGTGAAATCGACATCTCAGTTTTTTCTTGATTTGAGAAGCCTTCTAGCGGGTAAGGGTTGAAGAACTTTCTCTAAGTAAGAAGAAAGGTCTACTAAGGTATCGTCATGTAGCCATTTGTATAAATTCTTTGTAGGGAAATTTTATTTTGTATTTTTTTTAAAACTAGAAGTGCCATAGCAGTCTATTTAACTGCTACCAAATATAGGGGAGACCGGGGGAATGCCGCCAACCCGGGTTATGCCACCACCCCACCTAGTTTAAAAACTAACGGCAGTTTGATATAGTGAATGTGCCTGCACTATAGCGGCCAGCAATAGAAACAGTGCCTAAAGTGAGAGTGACATTTCTGTACGTCGTTCTTTTGTTCTAGTAAAAAATTTAGATTTAATCTAGTTGCTTTTTATTTTGGAGCTTCAAATGAGTAGAGGTAAACGTCTTTTATTGTAACATTAGGTACTTAAGATAATATTATTCGTAATCTACATGAATTCGAAGACATTTTGATGCAATTTGATGAACAAGTTCGGTTCTTCTTTCGGCTTTGCTGGGGGATTTCCGCTATATTGTCCTCTCGGGGTAATGCCGTCACCATTGCAAAGGGTAACTTTTGCAATTTGAGTTAAAGTGTAAACTTAGCACATTAATAAATCTAGCTTAAGGAACATTGTAATTATTCAGTATTCTGCTAAATTATCGTTTTCTAAATATTTTCAGTAGGTTATGTGTTTCCTAGTATCAATTTTATGGATTTACTGGGTCATTAAAGAGGGCTGCTTTACCCCAATACAGTGGCGGAATTACCCCATTATCCTGAGTAATTCCGCCACTGTACAGAGGTTGAAAGATTTTTTTTTTTATGTGTGCTTACTTTACGGTACTTACTTTATATTTATAGAGATACTAAAGATCATGATTCAGCTTTAGAATTTTTACTATAAAAAATAAACATTTTGTGAGGTTAAAAAATGTAAATTCCCTTAAGGTGTCCAATTATCCTGGTCTCCCCTACTGCGGGGTTTTGCCCCATTTCCACTAAAACGTAGGAGTTATATAAAAGCATTAGTAAATTTCACTAGTATTTATAGTTAAACTGAAAATTATAAGTGAAGCCACGCAAAAAAGTAAAAACAGCGGGGTGTGAGATCGAAAATAGCAGTTAACCTCTAACTGCTGTGACAAAAATTGTTGCATAAATACTATGAGCGGTCTCAGAGACCCCTTGATCGTAGAGTAAATAAAAGGATCAAGTTTCTCATGAGATACTGTTTCTGTACTAAACTTTATTCACAAGATTACTATAATTAAAACTCATCTATCCTGAATTCTTTAGCGTTATACTTGAAGAAATTAATACGTAGAGTTAAACTAGAATCTATAGTAAAATTCCACTAGTAGGGGAGACCGGGGGAATGGCGACACCTTAAGGGAATTTAAATTTTTTCACCTCGAAAAAATGTTTATTTTTTAATAGTAAAAATTCTAAAGCTGAATCATGATCTTTAGTATCTGTATAAATTTAACTGTAATCATAACTGTAAAGTAAGCATACATAAATATTTTTTAAACCTCTGCACAGTGGCGGGATTACCCAGGACACTGGGGTAATTCCGCCACTGTACTGGGGTAATGCCGCCACTCTTTAATGACCTAGTACATGCATCAAATGGATACTAGGAAACACACAATCTACTGAAAATAGTTAGAAAGCAATGTAATAGAGCAGAATAATGGTTAAGCTTGCGATTTACTTCATATTGCAAAAATCACTATGCTGAATCGGCTCCACTACATTGAAATGAGGCCATATCTCATCCGATTTGCATGGCAGCGGCATTACCCCGAGAGGACAATATGGCGGAAATCAACAAGCAAAGCCGAAAGAAGAACCGAACTTAACACATTGCATCAAAATGTCGGCGAATGCATATAGATTACGGGTCATATTATCTTAAATACCTAATGTTACAATAAAAGGTGCTTATCTCTACTCATTTTAAGCTCCAAAATAATAAGAAACTAGATGAAAACTACATTTTTTGCTAGAACAAACGAACGACGTACAGCAAAGTCACTCTCACTTTAGGCACTGTTTATATTGCTGGCCGCTATAGTGCAGGCACATTGACTATCTCAAACTGCCCTTAGTTTTTAAACTAGGTGGGGTGGCGGCATATCCCGGGTTGGCGGCATTCCCCCGGTCTCCCCTATCTATAGTTAAACGGAAAACTAGAAGTGCTTTTACATATCGAGAAAAAAAACACAATTGTTACGTAAGGTTGTAAGACATTTCTTTATACAGGATGTCCATAAAATTATGTCCCAGTTGTAAAATTTAATAGTATCAACTGTAAGCGTTGTAGAGTGTTGGTTCAAGGTCACAAATAAAGAGTAACTCTAACAGTTTTAGATAAGCGCATGCGCGAGTACTGCATTGTTATGGACTCACTTGCAGTGCCACATACGCAAAATGGCGACTCCTGAGCGTAAATTGTACAATTACGAGGGTGTATCAATAAGTTTTTGCACTTGCATAGAAATAATTGAGATATAATGTAGCAATTTCATAAAATTTTAGTCATTTTCTATATAGTCACCGTGCACAATAACACGTTTCTGCAAACCGTATTTCAAAAAGAGGGTGGAGGATGTATTCGAGGAAGAGCGATAGTAGACTCAAAGGGGGGGGGGGGCATTTTTCTAACTTTTATCGATCCCCACATGCGATATATTTTTGGAAAGGCCTGTGACCATTTATTCATGTTATGCACATCCTGAGCCCTCCCCCCCAATTTGCCCTCCGGGGAAAGACTTTTCTAAATTTTGAACACCCATTATGTCCCCCCCGGGGGCAAATTTGGCGGAGTGGTTCGGGGGTGCAAAACATAAATAAGTGGTCACAGGCTTTTCCAACAATATGTCACATGTGGGGGTCGGCAAAAGTTAGAAAAATGCCTCGTTTTGGGTCTACTATTGTGCCTCCTGGAATACATCCTCCCCCCTCTTTTTGAAATACAGTTTGCAGAAATTACTGTGTACGCTGTTTACTGTGCACGCTGACTATATAGAAAAGGACCAATGCAATGCAGCAACTTCATAAATTTTACTCAATTATTTCTATGTGTGGGCAAAAACGTACTGATACACCCTCGTATCCCATGTTCGTATCCACCTTTCTTTGTAGGACTAACTCAATGATAAACCTATGAGTCAACCACTGGTGACATTCATTTTTGGCTTATGCACCACTTCACTTCCGGCAAACATGGATCATTAGATACCCCTACTTCTACTCTTCCGTAAAATAAAGGTTTTTTCCTTATGCTTGATAACACAGGTTTTTGTGATGTCGGCTCTTGGACACTAACTGCTGGGCTTGAAGTTTTATAAACCGTTAGAGCCATGCAATTTATTTTCGTTTTGACGCTTTAGAAAAGATCGTATCTACGTTTCGCCGCTGCCTAATGATTTGTTAGAGTTCAGACACAGATTTGAAGAGGCTATTGCTTTCGTTATTCCGACTTGTTAACCGAAGTGTGGGGAGAATTGGACTTTAGGTTGTATGTGTACCGTATAATTAAAGGTGCACATATTGAACATTTTAAAGAGAAACTAGGTTAGTTTACCTTCAATGTGTTCTAAGATTTTTTTGTAAATGGTCTAAATTAAACAGTTATAATATACTATTGAAACTGGGACATATTTTTTGTGGACAGATTATGCTTAAGAGAAAAAATATTTAATGTGTGAACTTTTAACTTATAGTATTAACATTTAATGTACGAAAATGGGTTACTTTTTTCCTCAAGGAATTTAATAAGTAGTAAAAAATTCCCATATGAATAGATAACAGCAATAAGGTATGTAGAACATAATATAATAAAATTTACAATTCATGCAATTTTAATTCCGTACTTCAAAAGTAAAAACGGAACCATAAGATCACTCCTGTGTCTGTCCGTCTGTCACAGCCATTTTACTCGTAAACTATGGAACGTGGAAAGTTCAAATTCGGGGAAGTAATAAAGACCATTGACCCGCATATTTTCAGATTACTAAACATTCATAAATATATTTTAAAAAAATGTAGTGGTTAATTATGCTACATGGAAAAAATAATTTCTTTGTATATCATGTGGGATATCCTGTGAAAGAATTTGTAACGCTGAACTCAAAAATACCTTCCTTTTAATTTTAGGTATTATATTTTCAAAGATATTGTTGAAAATGTAGCGCAAAAATATGCCCCCCCCCCCATCTAATTCCGAATCTACTGAAAATAAAATTATGAAAAAATTAGTAGACCTTAATATAAACCTTGCCGGAAAATTATAGCGATTACCCTAGGTCACATAGTTTTTGAGTAATTAGTATTTTTCTGTTATACACAAATTTCGATTTACGGGCATTCAGAAAAATTGTTGAGCATCGCTGAATATACGTACCATTGCAGAAGAATAAAAGCATTGCTGATAATGATTTTCAAAAAAAATCATCGGTAATTAGCCGAGATATTATACCTTAAAGGTACGGTGAGTTTGGAAATACACAAGGACAGGGGCGGCGTACTCTATGCCTAGTTAACAACTTTTAATGATATATATGTGTAATGTAATGTCCAGTAACAGTATAAAAGAAATAAACGTCAAATTGTTAAAAACATACTAATTTAAGGGGTCTCGGGACTCGAAAAAATGAAAAAAAGACCATTTTCAACATTTAATGTCTTAAAATGTATATGATTTTAAAGCACAATTTTAATTGGGATGAAAGATATAAGTATGTTCTTTCGTTTCATGTACTTAAAAAATTGCATGATACAGAATTAGAATTTACAGGGGGCTCGAAACTGTTAGACATTTGTGGAACAAAAAATTGGCATAACAGTTTACGCTCAGGATTACAAAATAAATATTGCAAGTAGAATGAAAATTTTGGTGCTTACTTATACTTCAGATTGTAATAATTTCCCTGAACTTAGATAAATTTGTATTTAAAGCATTTTTATATTTTTAATGCAATGCTGCATTTAGCTAGTACAAAATTTTGAAAATTTCAACAGTAAAATCACCAAAAAAAATATTTTAGGTTCAGTTTATACAGACTAACATGAAATATATGTTTTGAAAATTTCATGAAAAAATATTGAGAAGTTTTTGAGGTATCCTGCGCGTTATGCCCAAAAAACGCCATTTGGAAAATAATGACTTTAAAGTTTCGGAAACGCCGGCCGCTTCAGCTATTGAGCGGGTATAATTCTAAAAGCTAAAACTTCTGTTCTAATGGGAATTTCAAGGAAACAATTATACAAAATATTCAGAAAAGATAGGAGTTTAACATCTAAAACAATTAAAATTTCTTAAATTTTGAAGCTTTAAGAGTCCTGCGACCACTTAATCCTTTCCGACACGGAGTAATTCTATTTATAAACTTATGAAATAATGAACTGACACCAGAATTTATAAACGAATTTATTAGAAAATGCGAACTTGCTTATTTTCACGTACATGATAAAAGGAAAATTTTAAGTAAATATTCTTGGTGCCGTTTGTCTGTTTTGGAATTAAAATTAGGTGTACGTTTTTGAAGGGCATCGCCCTCGAAAGATTTAATTAGACTGAATCGCATAAATATTGTGGGATTCGCGATAGTTTGCATTGATTGTATCTCTCAATACGCCTCGAGTGACTTTAAAATTTAATTAAACACCTATCTGGAAAAACGCGGCACTGATCAAGGCGGCGTTGCAACTTTGAGACCTCAATTCGAAGCGCGCTTAGCAAATGCCAAATTTAAACTTTGAACAAAGGTTTTGTTTTAGCTATACTGTAGAGATAAAGATTATTACTACACTGAATTTAGTTTCATGAATGCCAAATGAAGTTTAACTATGCACTGCTTTTATTGTCAGTACCGAAATAAGTTCATCATAAACAGATTAGGATGATATTTAAACAAGTAAGAAAAATCATGCATACAGCATGAAACACTTTCCAACACTCCCTGAAAGATTTAATGAAATTTCGGTACTTGGGGAATAAGGTAAATAAGGTAACTAAGTAAACATTTAAAAATCCGATTTCAGTAGTTACCACCCATAGCCAAATATGTATTCCAATTCTTTTGAACAGCCCTGTATTCGATCTGTATTTTGATATATATACTATATAATGGGAAAATTTAATTTAGCAAGAAAATGCATAACAGGTTGAAATTCATCTTTCAGCAATTTATACTAATAGATGGAAACATACTTGAATACTTTTGTACAGCCCTGTAGTTTACCTAGTACCTTTATTACTTGCCACTATTTAGCAAAAATTTAATTCAAACTAAAACACGCTTAAAACTACTGAAATTATTTCCAGAAATTATCACCCATCGACGGCCATGTATCCAACACTTTGCGTGGCCCTGTATATCATTTTATCTATATTCTACAAATATTTCTTAGTACACTAAATTCAGTTCAGCGTAAAAATGCACAACTCCTCCTTTACTCATTATAAAACTCACCTTTAAGCAATTTATGCTCATACTCAGTAACCTTTACGAATTCATTTCTGTTGCTGTGTATATGAGCTATAGCATTTATACGCACTTTATAGTATGCATAAATATAGTGAACAAATAGGTAAGTGTGATCACAGATCGCACAGAGGGTTTCGTTTAATATTCCTTTCAAAACACTTTATCCTTTTGAAAAATCTGTAAGTTCCACATTTCGCAACCAGAAGCGCACTCTATTCTAAACAAACCTCTATCCGAACGAAACTCCGTTTTATATAGGGGAGACCAGGGTACAGTGGACCTAAGTACACAGTGGACCACCCCTTATATTTTACTTATCTTTAAATTTTTAAAGCTTTTCTTTTAGGCTAATTTATAACAGCACTGGATTGATTACTTATAGCTCTCAGAACACATCGTTAGCTCAGAATGAACCCTTTTATCATGACTGGTTTTTTTGAGCTCCTAAAAGTAAAATTTTTCATCATCATACTTTTCTTTATTGCGTAATTAAAGGTTATGGATAAATAAGATAAAACAACTTTTTTGAAAAGGTAAAACACTAGTCTTCATTAAATTTAAAAGCTTATATGCTTGAAAGAAAACTTTAAATAATATTTTTATGAGTATGTTTTGAACTTTAACATGGGGCACAGAGGACCGCCCACTGCTGGGGTACAGTGGTCCACAATGAATACTGCTCCTGTAATGGAGAATTTTCAAAATATTTAATAATTACTTATTCTCTATAAAGAAATATATTTTTAAAATACTTATTTAACTATAAAATAAAGTAAACAAAGAAAATGACAATTTATTTAACCCTACAATGCATAGATCAGCCATTTGGCACACTTTAAATTTCATGTTATTATGTTGTTCAGATTATAATGTAGCCATCTGACACTTTAGTTTTAGCCTGTTTATGGATAACAATTCACATGTGAAAGTAAGTTTTCTTGTTCAATATAGCTTTTTGGGGGGGGGAGGGGGGGGGGAGAAGGAGAGAAATGAAAATCATGCATTGTAGAGTTAATATATTAAGAAATATTTTGTTTTGTATTTACTGCCTTTGAAAAATATAACTGTAGCCTAATAAGTAATAGATGACCTCACTGGATTGGTTATTTATAACTTCAGAGCACATGGTTCAGGATTAGTTTATTATAGAGCTCATAATAAACTATTTTATCCTGACTATTTTGAGCTTCTAATAAATTTTTCATCATCATATTTGTCTTAATGTTTGCTGATTTTTTTGTAATTAATAACTTGTTTGCCATCACACCTGTATCTTATATTGTTATTTTCAAAATATAATAAATTTTTTGATAATTCTTTAGGTTCATATGTTTTTTGTTTCAAAATGCTACTTGCAAATTTGTAATTATTTTATTATTTTGGAGGTAAAGGGGAAATAAAAAAATAATTATATTAATTATAGATTTATATTATATTTTAAACAGTAACTAATAGTGGACCAGTGTACCCCGCTTCCGGGGTACACTGGTCCACTATGCGAGTGTGTTTTTTTTTTTTTTGAAAAATGTATTGGGAATTATGCTCTGTGAAAATTATGAGGTATGTAGAAAGGTTTAAAGAATATTCAAAAATATTTTCAGGTAGATTGGTCTCTCCATTAAAGAGGAAAAAAATGTTAACTGCAAAAGTGGACCTCTGTACCCTGGTCTCCCCTATGTGTTTCATTTTTTCAGCAGTTGCTCTTTGCGAACTAATTCTTGGTACATTTTATCACGGCTGTTCTGAATTTTTCATGTCTTTAAATAAATCTCCATATATGTTGGATAATAAACATGGAATTAATTTTGAATTCATCCATGAGTAGTTTCTACAATATCATTCTTGCGAGATATTCTCTAAAAAAACAAACAAAAAAAAGTCTATGCCCCAGGTTGAAAATAATGGCGTCTTTCGTTAGCCTCTTCGGTTTGATTTTCCGATGTAATAATCTTTAAACCTGTTGAAAATATGCACTAATTCGACTAGAAAATCTGCTTCCAGATATTCACTTTATGTAACACTATATCTGATATATCAATTGGTAGAAAAAACATTGTAATATCCCTCGTGAATAAGGCGAAATCGGCATTGTTGTTATATACGCTTAAGACCTTCTTCTGATACTTTCTCCCATATCTAGAAACGTCTAATAGCTGCATTGGAAATAACTCCATGAAATGTAATAATGTTAGCTCTTTCAAAATGAATAGAAATCGGGATAAAACTGCGCCCAGATTTGCATCACCGCGTTAAATAATTTCACATATGTTGCTTCAGACTTGTCAGGCAATAAAGTGTACAATACTGGGACACAGTCATTTTGTTCAATCATTATAACAAAAACTTGAGTTACAAGTTTCGGTGCAATTCGACACGAACCATCCACGAAATCTTTTCATACTTCTGAGTACTTCTAGAACTTCGTCAGCCCTGATATTAAAAATCATAAATTGTCGGGCATCGTTCATTCACAATGGAGCCATTATCATATTCTGAATATTTTGTAGGTAGGTTAAGGTGGTGCAGGATTGAGCACTTTCGGTATTTTATTAAATGACGATAGATGCAAAGGGATAAGGGGGTGATGTTATGCTTTATTTATAATCTTAAATTATTAAGTTAATACAAAAATTGCATTGATCAAATTATACGAAACATGTTCGGTATTATTTTCCAGAAGATTATCCTCCTAAATACTCACTGTTGTACAATCATTGAGATTAAGAGTGCGCAGTCAAGTGCTCAAGATTGCGCAATATAAAAAAAGAAAAGAAGCGTTTACTTACAAACGTCAGATTTGTAGTCACCACGAAATGAGTAGTCTGTGCAATTTTCGTGTCACCAGTCTCTGCAAGAAATGCATTCGACCCAATCCGCTACAATTGGTTTTCTATAGATTTCTGAGCAGCCTGGACATACCCACAGTTTTTTCTTTGGTGTAGTTTTGGGCTTCATGAGTTTACTTATAATCTTTTTTCGGGGGGGAGGGGGGTAAATGTTTTATGCTTTTTGTAGCAGCGTCATCTTCAAGTTCCCTTTTGTGTGGTGAACTACTTAAAATTTCAGACTTTCTTCTCTTCTTAATACAGTATCGCAGCACCGATGATTCTGGATACGGTGACAATTCTGTTAATTTGACGTAAGATGAATTTGTTGAAGTCAAAGTTATACTATGCGAAACCAAAGTTGGGTTTATTTCATATGGTATGTGCATACCCTCAAATCGCTTCTTTGCGAAATTTTTCGATTTCATTTTCATTATTTTAAATTAATGTTGAAACACTTAGGATTCCAAAAATGCTTTACTTTTGGTTCAGAGATAATAAGAAGCAAAGTTAAGTTATAGCACAAAATATAAACCGGAAGTGATCGTTTAAAGAGCCACAGAAAGGTACAGATTTCATTTTAATACACAAATATATAAACCCATACAAATAGGGTGATTTCAAAATTGTAAACTTTATACGTAATTTTTTGTGCTCTATCAAAATCTTATTTAGTGATTTTCATTGTGTACTTTTACCGGAAACATCATTTCTCAAAAAGTTTTTAAGATATTGAAATAAAATTTTGTGACAAGGTTCTTATAACGACTATCGTGTTACATATGTTTTCGTTCTATCACCCCTCCCCCCCCCCCCCGCAGTTTCACTTAAAATTCTGTTTAATACTTTAAGTGCACTATAGTCACACAGTGCAGCCTCTAAATTAAATTTAACATTTAAAAACTATGTCGCTTGTATTAATAGCCCATCATATTTAAATTAAATTATTGTAGTTACTCATTCTTTAATAAAATAAAAACAGTGATTCTGTCTTACAATCCTACTTTGACATACTTTCTCACATAAGATTTAACCCTGTAGAAAAACGTTACTGCTATCTGTTCATAACAAAAGCATTTTAACTTCTCTCCATCCTTATTTGGTCATGAATCTAACAAGTCATTAAAAATCACTTTAAATCTAATGAATAGATTACATGTTTTTTCGTACTGCATTTTAAAATCTAGACCGTTTTATTCATACGTCTGTGAATGCTGCATATTTTTGTGGCAACTGCACTCTGCATACTAGCTAAGCTTTGCCCTCACATCTGTTTTAGAAAATACATTCACATGCCCTTTTCGCCTAACGATTCTGTTAGTTTTTAACCCTTGGTCTTTATTGAGAAACATTTTTCTGTTTTTACTTAACCTCATTAGTGTCAATGTACAGTGATTTTTTTTTTCCCAGACCACAAGGATCTGGTGACGTCAAAATATTTTCTCCCTATACAATTAAATATGAAATAAGTTCACCGCATGTATTTGGCGAATCTTTTACCAGCCAATGTTTTGAGTGTCCCTTGTGCATGGCGCAAACACTGGTAGATTGGCGATCTTGTATTTCGCCAACCACGTGAATTGTAACTGCGTAATCTCCCCACTTCTTTTCTGACGCTTGCCTCAGGATTTTTCAGTAAGAAGAGGCTAATTGTCGTCCTCTCCTTGTACCTCTCACCGCTGCTTCTCATGAGCGAAGCAGAAAATACGAAGACAATCCTTCGTAAAAATACATTGGAGTTTTTTTTTCTCCTTCAACATCTTGCTACACCTGGATTTTTATTGCGATCAGTCACGGACTAAAGGATAAAACTACTTCACAGCTCTGCTCATCAATAGGAATGTTATGAGCAAAATATAGCTTGTAAGTTGGTATATATTAAGAGCCATTTTTATTGAAAAATACACATCTTTTTAGAATGTTTTGTATACAAAATTTGGCATAAGTTAGTACATTTAAGAGGTTTTGCAAATATTTTGATTCATAAAACAGGTAAGTGGTTTGCTAATATAGTGTTGAAAAAAAAAGTAAAATATATTGAATAAATTTCGTTATAGAAGATTTTGCATAAACGCATTTTTTTACTAAAATTTGACTAAATATTGGCTAAATTTCAATAGTTAATAAAAATTTCTTTAAAAATTTATATGAATTCAGTTTTATTCCCTGTTTTAACTAAAAACACACATGTTTGATAAAAATTTTATACTTTTTAAAAAAAAGTACCCCGAAGGTAGGCATATACCTTAAATGTGCATGTTTTCTTTACATAGCTTTCTACAATATCATGTTCTGTTTAAAGCAAATCTTTTTCCATCGCTTTGCATCATCATTCTGTGTTTCAACTGACTTATGTTATGTAGATTCTAATGGTCTTTCACTAATGTTGTTGGCTGAAATGTCAATATATAAAAAGGTAATTTTTGAAAGGTTATAGAACCGTTATTTTAAATCCTGCTTAATCAACTGTAGCAGTATTTCCAAATACACATGCCGCAGTCTTGCACATGTTGGCCCTGCGTACTATTGAACAATCGTCACTAAATATCTTTGAAACATCAGTAATGCCATCTATTGGTAAACAAATTCAAATTACATAGGTGGCAGGTAGTCATATAATAGCCAAATCCATAAAACACGAAAATGGTAAATTAGCTTTGTAATCTTTATTATGATCCTCTTTTCAATAACCATAAATATTTTATTGTTTGTTGGTTGAATAACAATTTGTCATTATTTCACATTTAAAAGGGAATTTTGCTGACTGTATTACAAACAGGTCAGTATGTATAAAATATATCAGACATAACATTAATACACGGTGTCCCACAAGGTACGCAGCGTCTGATATGTACAGATTCTGATAAAGCACGTCAATATAAGTATTTTGAATGGTAACAAGTGGGGTCACCGAATGTAGCGTGATAGTGTAAGTAAGGTGTGAAGCTGTCATATGAAAAACACAAGGAATGAGAAAAAAGACAAAAAATCGCGCTATATTCGGGGACTCCACATGTTATCATTCAAAATACTCATATTAACGTGCTCTATCCGAATCTGTACAAATCAGACTCTGCGTACCCTTTGGGACACCCTGTATATATTAATTAGACGCAACATTTAAAAACATTCATGAGTTATAAAAATGTCCTAACAGTAACGTTTTCGTTCCTATCCAGAACATCCTCAGTTGATTGACTGAAATTCATTCCCTTCTTTATTTATCTTGTTTCGAGATCAGCCGATTCCTTTCTTTCACCTTTATCCTTTCCGCTTCTCACGTATTCATCCTCCGACAGTCTATGAATGCGTGTCTCATATTGTTACAAAGTTTTGTTTCAGAAGTATGAATCCCTATAGATTCACGTAATAAGGCATTATGCATATTTTTGTAGTATGCAATTTTCTGTTGGTAAAGTTTTAATCTATAGGGGGGGGGGGGGCGGGGGTTAACGTTAGTTCTTGCTAAGGCTGTAGTTTTTCTTCAATTTTAGATCACTGACATGATCTTTTTTCTTTCACCAATTTTCACGGGCTTCGCAACCCCGGGTTCCTGAGCGATCTTTCATTTTTCTTTTTCCTCTTTTTTCTCTTGCCTTTCTTTCCTCTTTGTTTCACTCTCATTGTGGTTTCCTCTTAGGAGGTGAGGGCAATTCTGCATGAGCCGATATCATCCTGTATATCGACTCATGGAGAATTGTAAACCACCCACGTGTTTGCCGTGCGTGGCGTCCCGTGTCCCTGGAAAGGGGGATCCTGGCAGTTGAGGGAACCAACACACTGCTTTGGCCTCTGCTTCAGGTAGACGGGAGGTGCATATTGGTCCCGTATGCATCAATCGGCTGGTCAGCTGACTTGTCACTGGCTGGGGATCAAGTGAGCGAGAATTTACTAGCCATCTTGTTAAGGGTGGAGACTGGCATAGGAATGTCTTGTGACCGTATGGGCCCTGGTTAGCACTGGTGCACGATTGTGTATCCCCTTGTTGGGCTCGGTAGTGGGTGGTGCGGCCGGGGTCTGAATCATTATTTTTTTCTAACATGGATGGAAAAAATTCATTTCCTTCTTACTCTCTCCCATGTGGAGAGCAGCAAAATGAACCGAATTCTTCATTCACTCGTTTTTTTGTAATTAAACGCACTCATAGCCTCTCTGATAGATCTTTTAAGAGAACTTCACCTTTTCTTATTGCAAAAACATTTCATTCTGTATTTGGTGACAACTGTTCACTTAAACTGCATTCTGGAGATTTGCTTGTTGAGGTCTCTTCAGCCAGCCAATCTCAGCTTCTTTCAAATGCTAATACAATAGGACCTTTCTATGTTTCTGTTACAGCGCATCAAACTCTGAATACTTGCCGTGGTGTAATATCGGAACTTGACCTTTTACTGTCTACAAAAGAAGAACTTTTAGAAAATTTAAAAGACCAAAATGTCATCGATGTACGCCGTATAACAATTCGTCGGAATGAGAAAGTGCTTCCCACAAAGCACATCATTCTGACTTTCAATAGTCCTAATTTACCTACTAGAATTAAAGCAGCCTACATAAGCTGTCCTGTCCAGCCTTATATTCCAAATCCTCTCCGTTGTTTCAAATGTCAACGATATGGTCATACCAACACTACTTGTCGTGGTACTGTTACCTGCCCTCGTTGTGCAGAAGTAGGCCACGACGGTAAATCTTGTAAAAAATCCGAACGCTGCATAAATTGTAAGGGTGATCATCCAGCATACTCCCGATCTTGTCCTAACTGGATCCGTGAAAAAGAAATTATTGCTATTAAAATAACTGAAAAAATTTCCTATCCCGAAGCTCGTAAACTTGTTGAGTCTAGAACCCCGACTATCGGGGTTTCTTACTCTAGTATACTCAAACAACCAAAATCCGTAAGGCACATCAGTACCCAGACCGACTGCTCTTTTCCACCAAATAATACATCTATGACACATTCAACCAATACTTCACCTAAAAAAACCCGGGACGTCTCTCTTGGTAGTAAATGCTATGGTACCCCATTATTGGAACGTTGGCTACCCCCCCAGGGGGATACCTTCTTTAGGTATTCACGGGCTTCGCAACCCCGGGTTCCTGAGCGATCTTTCTCTTTTCTTTTTCCTCTTATTCCTCTTGTCTTTCTTTCCTCTTTGTTTCACTCTCATTTTGGTTTCCTCTTCGGAGGTGAGGGCAATTCTGCATGAGCCGATATCATCCTGCATATCGACTCATGGGGAATTGTAAACCACCCACGTGTTTGCCGTGCGTGTCGACCCGTGTCCCTGGAAAGGGGGATCCTGGCAGTTGAGGGAAACCAACACACTGCTTTGGCCTCTGCTTCAGGTAGACGGGAGGTGCATATTGGTCCCGTATGCATCAATCGGCTGGTCAGCTGACTTGTGTCACTGGCTGGGGATCAAGTGAGTGAATACTTACTAGCCATCTCGTTAAGGGTAGAGACTGGCATAGGAGTGTCTTGTGACCGTATGGGCCCTGGTTAGCACTGATGCACGAATGTGCATCCCCTTGTTGGGCTCGGTAGTGGGTGGTGCGGCCGGGGTCTGAACTATTTTTTTTCAAATATCGATGGAAATACTTCACTTCCTTCAAATCCTCTCCCATGTGGAGAGCAACAAACTGTACAAAGCAATCTTTACACTCGCTTCTTTGTAATCAAACGTACTGATAGCCTGTCTGAAAGTTCATTTAAGAAAACTTCACCTTTCCTTATTGCAAAAACATTTCAGTCTGTTTTCGGTGATGGTCATAATCTCAAAAAACTGCAGTCTGGGGATTTATTGGTTGAGGTTACTTAAGCCAGCCAGTCTGAATTTCTATCAAATTGTAATACAATAGGTCCATTCCCTGTTTCTGTTAAAGCACATCAAACCCTAAATACAAGCCGTGGTGTAATTTCCGAACCAGATCTTTTATTTTCTACCAAGGATGAACTTTTACAAAATTTAAATGATCAAAATGTGATAGATGCACGACGTATTACACTCCGTCGGAATGGACAAGTGCTTCCCACAAAGCACATCATTCTGACTTTCAATAGCCCTACCTTACCAAAAAGAATTAAAGCTGGTTACCTTAATTGTCCTGTCCGTCCCTACATTCCTAATCCTCTACGTTGCTTTAATTGCCAGCGTTATGGCCACACTACTACTAACGGCCGGGGTTCCACCACCTGTGCACGTTGTGCAGAAGTTGGCCATGACAATAAATCATGTGAAAATCCTGAACGCTGCATAAATTGCAAGGGTAATCATACTGCATACTCCCGTTCTTGTCTTACCTGGATACGTGAAAAAGAAATCATTTCTGTTAAAGTAACTCAAAATCTCTCCTATCCTGAAGCCCGCAAAGTTGTTGAATCCAGGACTCCGTCAGTCGGAGTCTCCTACTCTAGTCTACTCAAACAACAACCAAAATCTGTAAGGCACATAAGCACCCAGACCGAACCTTCCGTTCCACTAAATAACTCACCTATCACAGTACCACTCAGCGCCACAAAGGTACAAACTCGTGATGTCTGCTGTGGTTCTAAATGTTATGCAACCCCATTATTAGAACGTTGGCTACCATCCTCAGAACTTGTTACTATAGTATATCAAACTAGTCAATCACAAAAACCTGCAGTTCAATCCAAAAAGTCATCCGACCCAGTTCAGTCCAAAAAGTCATCCGGCCCAGTTATATCCAAAAAGTCATCCGAACCAGTTCAATCAAAGAAATCATCTGAACTCCAGACTGATACTAAGGCTGTTAAATCTAAAAAAACATCACAAAAAACCAGATACTACTCAAACAGTGAAACCAAGCAAAAAAAACTTGCCTTCAGAAAGAGAGAAAAACAATCGGGGGCTCTTCACCGTGGAACACTGTGAAGAACAAGAACAGCTGTTTAAATCCGTCTGTCTCAAACTTAAAGGACCCAAAACAACTGCAGCACTATGTCGATGAAGCAATGGAATCCGACTCTTATGAATGAAGTGGTGATGAAGGAAATAGTTTTAGAGGAGTTTTTAACTAATTGATTTTACATTGTTTTTTACTCATGTGATTTTAACCTTGTTTTCATCTAGTATTTGTACATCCTTTTAAACTTTGTGTATTTTAACAGTTATTAATTTAATAACTCCACAGTTTTTAATTATAATACGCTTGACTTTTAACTATGAACCTTTGATTCTTTTAAACGGTTTTAGATATACATATTACTGTTTTCATTAATTTTTTTGTTTTTATCACCGTTTTGTTATTCTTCTTTTAATCGTTTTTTTGGATATATACATTTTTACATTTTGACTTTGTCTTGGCGCAGCATGTCCCTACTGGGACTTTGCGCCATAAAACCCCATACAACCAACCAACCAACCGTTGGCTACCATCCTCAGAACCAGTTACAATAGAATATCAACTTACTCAGTCACAGAAATCTTCAGTTGGATCCAAAAAGTCATCTAATCATCAGACTGAAACTAAGGCTGCTTCATCTCCAATACCATTACAGAAACCTAATTCTCTCCGAACATCATCAGTTCAATCAAAAATATCAACCGAACATAAGACTAAACAAACGCCAGCTCCCGATAAAAGAAAATTGGTGAAACCAATTCACCCAACTCAGAAAGCTAATGAAAAATCTTGTGCGCAAAAAGAACGGAAGAAACCTCCAACGCAAGTCTCTTCACAGTGGAAAACTGTGAAGAGAAAAGACAAGAAATCATGCCTGAGCCCAGCAATCACAAATGTAGTGGATACCAAACAGTTACTGAACTATGCAGAAGAGGCTATGGACTCTTACAGTTACGACTCTGATGACGATGAAAATGTTGTTTTCGAAAAATTTAATCCTACATGATTTTTTATTGAGTTTTTTAAATTTTGAATTATAACTTTGTTTTTAGTCAGTATTACTATACTGTGTTATGCTTTGATTTTTGGATTAATTTTAACTTTTCATAACCTTAGAGCTTTTAGAGATTTTTAATTTAAATATATGCTTTGTCTTTTAATTACATTTTGGATTTTTAAACCTTGTGTATTGTCACTTTCATTGTACATTATTTTTATTACATGTATCATCACATTTCTTTCTTCAGTTTACTTTGTTTATAACTTATATATCTCATACAGTCTTTTAATGTAACTTTTAAATTTTAACCATGTTTTACACCTTACTTTTTTCTTGGCGCAGCATGTCCCTGAAGGGACCTTGTGCCATAAAACTCCAAACAACCAACCAACCAACCTTTCACCAATTTTCCTTTTAGTCATTCCGATGTAATTTCTTTTTTAAATTTATATTTATGCAACTGATTTTATAAATATATGCCGTTTTTATTGCTTTGAATAGCGATGAATGGGAGATTATTGGAACATGTTTACCTAGTTTATTAAACTCTTTTAATTTTTAATGCTATCCCATTCATATATGGAATGGGGGGTATATTAATTTTTTTGTGCTGGTTGGATCCGGTCTATTTCTCCCTTTCCTTTTCCAATAAGTTTATTTATAGTTTTCTTGGGGTGTCCTGAATTTAAACCCATATTTTAAATACCAGTGAATGTCAATATAAATATTACCATAAATATTATATCGAGAAGTCCAAAATAACCATATCTCTTAAGAAGCATTAAAAATGTCACCTTATTTATGTCATTACATCGTTTACAACTGTAGGTAAATACTAATCTCTGTTTTGGGATTAGATAATCACTCCGCGTACTCTTGTACACCACGCTCTCTAGCACAACCTTAACCTATAACCAGATCAGTAACAGACGCGTTTTCTTTAAGGGAAAGTAGGGTAACTACGCTCAGCGGGCAATCCCGCTCACCCAAATATCTCTACACAGAATAGAATTGAAAGCGTAGAATCGGTACCGGCACCTAGCGAACTTCATCGTAAGTTCACAGTACAGATATAGTGACCGTCGGAAGGAAAGTATTTTTGTGTCCTCACGTTATTAGTTTGAAGTTGTTTTATTATAAAGCTCTACAACATCTATCTTGAAGGTAAGTGTACTCTTATTTTCAAATGTTAATTTACTCATTATTTATAAAAAATATATACATTTAGCTGTACGTTCATTCTTTCATTTATTTTTGTAGTGCTTTCTTGCGCCAAATATAAATAACTCCAACTTAAATGCCAGTGGCCGAGAGGTTCTTCTCTCGAAGTTGGTAGACTGGAGGTGCTGGGTTCGAACCCAATCGTGCCCGTCGGCCTAATCGTTCGGACGTTTAGTGGTTTTCTTCGAACCATTTATTTCCATGCGTAAATACGGGTTAGGTTCCCTTAGGAAGACAACCACGAAGGGCCCTCCCCCCCGGGCCTATATCCCTTGAGTAGATAATTGGTCATCAAAAATCAACCCAACTCAACCCTACTTAAATTGTTGTATTCAAATTTTGAGCACAATTACCCTCAATCCATTGTTAATTAACCCCCCAGGGGGATACCTTCATTAGGTATTCACGGGCTTCGCAACCCCGGGTTCCATAGCGATCTTTCTCTTTTCCTTTTCCTCTTATTTCTCTTGTCTTTCTTTCCTCTTTGTTTCACTCTCGTTGTGGTTTCCTCTTCGGAGGTGAGGGCAATTCTGTATGAGCCGATATCATCCTGTATATTGACTTGTGGAGAATTGTAAACCACCCACGTGTTTGTTGTGCGTGGCAACCCGTGTCCCTGGAAAGGGGGATCCTGGTAGTTGAGGGTAACCAACACACTGCTTTGGCCTCTGCTTCAGGTAGACGGGAGATGCATATTGGTCCCGTATGCATCAATCGGCTGGTCAGCTGACTTGTGTCACTGGATGGGGATCAAGTGAGCGAGTACTTACTAGCCATCTCGCTAAGGGTGGAGACTGGCATAGGAGTGTCTTGTGACCGTATGGGCCCTGGCTAGCACTGGTGCACGGATGTGCATCCCCTTGTTGGGCTCGGTAGTGGGTGGTGCGGCCGGGGTCTGAATTCTTTTTCTTTTTTTCAATTATGGATGGAAAAACTAACATTCCTTCTATTTCTCTCCCAAGTGGCGAGCAACAAACTGTACAGACGTTATTCACTCGTTTTTTTGTAATTAAACGCACTGATAGTCTCTCAGATAGTTCTTTCAAAAAAACTTCACCTTTTCTAATAGCAAAAACATTCAGTCTGTTTTGGGTGATGGTCACTCGCTCAAAAAATTGCAGTCTGGGGACTTACTGGTTGAGGTTTCTTCAGCCAGGCAGTCACAACTTCTATCAAATTGCGATACTATAGGTACTTTTTCTGTCTGTGTTAAAGCACATCAAACTCTTAATACTTGCCGTGGTGTCATATCTGAACCAGATCTTTTATTTTCTACAAAAGAAGAACTTCTAGCTAATTTAAGTGATCAAAATGTCATAGATGTACGCCGTATCACTATCCGTCGAAATGGGCAAATGCTTCCTACTAAACACATTATTCTAACTTTCAATAGCCATATTTTACCTTATACAATTAAAGCTGGTTATTTAAACTGTCCAGTTAGGCATTATATCCCTAATCCTCTGCGTTATTTTAAGTGCCAGCGGTTTGGGCTTACTAATACTACCTGTCGTGGATCTGCTACTTGTCCACGTTGTGCAGAAGTCGGCCATGACGGTAAAACTTGCGAAAAACCAGAACGCTGCGCTAATTGTAAAGTTGACCATACATCGTACTCTCGCTCTTGTCCAAACTGGATCCGTGAAAAGGAAATTCTTGCAGTTAAGATTACTCAAAAACTTTCCTACCTTGAAGCCCGTAAACTTGTTGAATCTAGGACCCCCCTCTGTTGGGGTATCTTACTCCAGTATACTCAAACAACAACCAAAATCCGTAAGGCACATCAGTACCCAGACCGACTGCTCTTTTCCACCAAATAATACATCTATGACACATTCAACCAATACTTAACCTAAAAAAACCCGGGACGTCTCTCTTGGTAGTAAATGCTATGGTACCCCATTATTGGAACGTTGGCTACCATCCTCAGAACCAGTTACAATAGAATATCAACTTACTCATTCACAGAAATCTCCAGTTGGATCCAAAAAGTCATCTAATCATCAGACTGAAACTAAGGTATCTTCATATCCAGTTCTATCATTACAGAAACCTAATTCTCCCCAAACATCATCAGTTAAATCAAAAATATCAACCGAACATAAGACAAAAAAAAACGCCAGCTACAGATAAAAGCAAATTAGTGAAACCTATTGTTTGTCCAACTCCGAAAGCAAATGAAAAAACTTTCGCGCAAAAAGAAAGAAAGAAACCTCCAACTCAAATCTCTTCACAGTGGAAAACTGTGAAGAGAAAAGGCAATAAATCATGTCTTAGCCCAGCAATAACTAATATTAAAGATCACAAACAGCTGCTCAACTATGCAGAAGAGGCTATGGACTCTTGTAGTTATGACTCTGATAACGATGACAATAATACAGTTTTTGAAGTTATTCATCCTACGTAGCTTTATATCGTTTTAAAATTTTGAATTATAACTTCGTTCTTAAAGCAGTATTATATAACATTTTATGCTTTATTTCTTGAACATATAACTTTTCATAACTTTAGAGATTCTAGAATTTAATTTAAATATTCTAGTGTTTTAACTATTTTTTGTCTTTTAAAACCTTGTGTATTGTCGCTTTCATTGTGCATTATTTTTAATTACTTGTATCATCGCATTGCTTTCTTCATTTTGTTTTGTTTTTTCACTTTTATATCTCTGACAATCTTTTAATGTAACTTTTAATTTTTAACTATGTTTTACTCCTTAACTTTTTCTTGGCGCAGCATGTCCCTATGAAGACATTGTGCCATAAAACTCTAATCAACCAACCAACCATTGTTAAATAAATAAAATGAAAAAAGATATTTCTAAAACTTTTATGCAAATTAGTTAATTGCAAACTGTTCTTTAAGCTTTGGAGTTATACTTCATTAATAAAATATTGATTTTTTGTGAAATTCGACTAGCTATTCATATTTTCTCTTAAGTGGGCGTCATTCCCCTAATTTCCGCTAAAGCATAATGATTTGAATTATGTAATTCAATTAATTCTTTTTTATTTATTTGACATATATACCCAATATTAAAACAGCTTATATGTTTTAAATATAACAAATTGCTAAAAAAAAAAAAAAAAAAAAAAAAAAAAAAAAACATATTTCCTTTCATAAATATCTCAGCATTTAGAATTAGCAACATGTAACGAATCATTTTTATGCAAAATTCAATTTAAAATTAAAATAAAATTTAAGAAAATGGATCTGCTTATTCTTAATAAGTTTGTACTCATTCTACCATAAAATATGAAAATATTTCTGTGTAGTTTTAGGGGTTACAGGTGGTATGCCTGTTTAAAAAGCCAAATAGCAATATTTTTCCACTGACGTTGAGGCACATTTGCTGTAGGGGAGACCAGAGGATTGGCGCCACGACGCTTAGTTTAAAAACTATGGGCAGTTTGAGATAGTGAATGTGCCTGCACTATGGCGGCCAACAATATAAAGTGCCTAGAGTGTGAGTGATTTTGTGCACGTCGTTCGTTTGTTCTAGTGAAAAATTTAGTTTTCTTCTACACTGCTCAAAACAATTAAAGGATATTTGAAGTTTTATATAAAATAAAGATATAAACGAAATTTTTTTTGCCGAAAATAGAAGAAGAGAATCACAAATGCAAATTTTTCTGGTTTTCAAACTGTGGAGTATGCAAATTTTTAGTTCGACGTCAAAAACGTCGCTTCAGCGGCAGCGAATGAAATTTGACTTTCAACTGGATAAAAGAGAATGAAGACAAGGATGATCGGCATTCAGTGATTGCTTTGTTTCGATGAGTACGATGTCTCAGCGAAGTCATTTGACAGATTCAGAAGCTTTGAGAATTGTTGGTAGGTTAGAAGGGGGCCAAACTCAAGCCGAAGTAGCGCAAGCCATTGGAGTGTCACAAAGTGTCATTTCCAGGATCGGGAACCGTTTTTTGAGAGTGGATGTGCAGGCCGAAGACCAGGGCAAGGTCGTAGACGGGCAACAACGCCCAATGAAGATCGGTATTTAGCGTTAACAGCTCGGAGACACCGAACCATGAACGCTACTCTTCTCCAACAACACCTTCTCTCGGCTACAGGCACCACGATTTCAACTCAGACTGTCCGAAACCGGCTCCATGCTGTAGGTCTGTATGCTCGCCGACCGATGGTATGTGTTAGATTAACATCAAGGCATCGTCGCGACCGCAGGGAGTGGGCAACCGAGCATGTCAACTGGAGGAGAAATGAATGGAGCAATATTCTGTTTTCTGACGAGTCCCGTTGTTCTGTGAATCCGGATAATAGGCGTATTTTCATCTGGAGGGACCGTGGCAGTAGGAATAATCCTGCGTTAATGCTCGAAAGTGTCAGATTTGGCGGCGGTGGAGGAGTGTTGGTGTATGGTGGCATCTCCATTGACGGGCGCACTGACCTCTACATTATTCGAGATGGAGCTCTGACTGGTCGCCGATATAGGGATGAGATCCTCAGACCTATTGTAGTCCCTTACGCTGCAGCAATCGGAGATAACTTCATTTTAATGGACGATAACTGCAGGCCACATCGTGCAAACCTGGTGGAGGATTTCCTTTTCGAGGAAGGAATCGTTCGAATGGAATGGCCAGCGTGTTCTCCAGACATGAATCCAATCGAGTACGTTTGGGACGCTCTAGGAAGACGAGTTTCTGGCCGCCAACAACCCCCACAAACTCTCCAAAAACTAACTGGAAAGAGCTCTTCTGGAAGAGTGGGACAGAATACCCCAACTCGTCATTAATAGCCTCATTGAGTCCATGCCTCAAAGGTGTTCAACGTTGCTGGCCGCCCGTGGAAACCATACCCCCTACTGAAAATGATTTTCTTTGAAGAAAACACCTTTTCTTATTCTTTTTTTCTCATATGCACAAATTGTGTTTTTTTCCTTTAGTACACAAATGCGCAATAAAATGCATTTTTTTCTGCCAAACATGTGTAATTTATTCTCATATAACCTACTATGTCTGTCGACCATGTATCAATCAGCTAAACAGTTTACCAGATACAAAATCCACCTAAAACTGCAATATCCTTTAACTGTTTTGAGCAGTGTAGTTGCTTCTTAACTTAGAGCTTCAAATGAGTACAGATAAGCACCTTTTATTGCAACATTAGGTAATTATGATATGACCTGTAATATACATGCATTTGCCGATATTTAGATGCAATTTGTTGAACAAGTTAGATTGTTCTTTCTGCTTTGCTGGGGGATTTCAGCTATATTGTTCTCTCGGGGTAATGCCACCACCATGCCAATCGGGTGAGAAATGGCCTCACTTCAATGTAGTGAAGCAGATATAGCAGAAATTTATATTTGTGACTTTTTAATTTGAGTTAAATTATACTGAGAAGTTACTTTTGCTTTCCAAATTGCTTTCTAAACATTTTCAGTACGTTATATGTTTCCTAGTATTCATTTGATGTATTTACTAGGTCTTTGAAGAGTGGCGTCATTATCCAGATACAGTGGCGGAATTACCCCATTATCCCGGGTAATCCCGCCACTGTACGGAGTACGAAATAAGTTTTTTTATGGATGCTTATGTTAGTTATAACTACGTTTAAATTTATACAGATACTAAAGGGTCATTCCGTGGTTACGGACGTAACAAATAGACTTTAAAGCTTCATAAATAATGTAAAAACAAATACTTATTACATGGATTATTTTATATTTAAGTTCGGTTCAAGAATTGTAAATAGAATATTAAATTTTGAAATCTGAAAAATGTTCCCATAATTTTTGAAAAAATAAAATCTAGGTGTTACGGACGTAATTCACAAAACAGTCAAACTTGCATGTAGTTGCAGTTATTGTCACAATCGTGTGAATTTTAAGGAAGAACATTTAACTTTTTCTTCAATAATTCATTATTAGGGTATTAGCTGTTTGAAACTGCAATTTTGAAAACATTAAAATAATTATTAATACATGGATTATTAAATTGTTACAGACGTAACATTTGCCTGTTACGGACGTAACAATTCAATGCATCAAAATTTATTTATGAATTCTAATTCATTTATAATATATTCCCTAATTTCTTTTATAAATTTTAAAAATAGAATATTAAAATACAAAAACTAGCCTAATTACAACTTTTACAAATATTTTTTTAAATGACAATAACTTGTTAAACTTTACCATAATGTAAATGAAATGTTCTCAATATTACCACTCTCACATTTTTAGTGCTAATACTTTTATTTAATTTATTTTTTATACTTAAACTGCATGTTTCCAGAAAACTCACACTCTAAGCTATGAAAAAATGTATTACATGACTTTGTAAATTAAATATTATTTGTTTTATAAATAAAAATATTACTTTGGTTTCACTTTTCATGGAATGACCCTAAAGATCATGATTCTGCTTTGGAATTTTTACTATTTAAAAATACATTTTTTAAAGGTGAAAAAAATTAAAAATCCCTTAAGGTGTCGCCATTCCCCGGGTCTCTCGTACTAAAGTCGTATTTCAATGGTCAACCCATATATATAAAAGTGGCTAGAAGCCCGCCAGTCAAAACGGAATTAACCCATTTATGCCTAGTGTCCCATTCTTGGGACGCTTCGCATTTTAATAAACTTGTATAATTTAATTCTTCTTTATAGCATGAAAATTTTATGAAATAATTATCTACAAATGTCTTTATCTGTTACCGAAAGATGACAGCATAAGATGGATATTTATTTGCTTAAAATGGAAGCTTTTTTTGGAGTTTATAGATTTTTCATTTTTCAAGATGGAGAAATGTAAAAAGCAAGTTTATTTTTGTTTTTTCTACCAAGGATCCAAATGAATAAGTCATAATCTTAGCTTGTAGAATTCTTTGAAATACGTATTTTTTTTAAATTGTGAAATTATATGTTGAAGCCTATTTTTTATGTATTTTTGTAACTGATAAAATATAGGTTGCTAGGCTCGAATGGACACATATTTTTATTAGCCATTTCGGGGACAGTTATTTATGTAATCTACTTTTCAAGATGATTATGAAACAAATTGTTTTAAGCCTCAAATACGTTTATTCTTAGTTTATTATTACTAATAATTATAATGCTATTAGTCTCTGTAAAGAAATATATATTTTAGTAAATCATAAATGTACTAATTACAGTATATAATATAGGGTCATTCCATGAAAAGTGAAACCAAAGTACTATTTTGTTTTTTATTTATAAAACAAATAATATTTAATTTATAAAGTCATGTAATACATTTTTAATAGCTTAGAGTGTGAATTTTCTGAAAACATGCAATTTAAGTATAAAAAGTAAATTAAATAAAAGTATTAGCACTAAAAAGTACAGAGTGGTGAAATAGCGAACATTTCACTTAAATTATTGGTAAAGTTTAACAAGTTATTGTCATTTCAAAAATTATTTGTAAAAGTTGTAATTAGGCTAGTTTTGTTAGTTGACTATTCTATTTTTAAAATTTATAAAAGAAATTAGGGAATATATTATAAATGAATTAGAATTCATAAATAAATTTTTTTGCATTGAGTTGTTACGTCCGTAACAGGCAAATGTTACGTCTGTAACAATTTAATTTTCCCATGTATTAATTAATAATTATTTTAATGTTTTCAAAATTGCAGTTTCAAACAGCTAATACCCTAATAATGAATTATTGAAGAAAAAGTTAAATGTTCTTCCTTAAAATTCACAGGATTATGACAATAACTGCAACTATATGCAATTTTGACTGTTTTGTGAATTATGTCCGTAACACCTAGATTTTATTTTTTCAAAAATTATGGGAACATTTTTCAGATTTCAAATTTTAATATTCTATTTACAATCCTTAGACCGACCTTAAATATAAAATCCATGTAATAAGTATTTTTTTTACATTATTTATGAAGCTTTAAAGTCTCTGTTTGTTACGTCCGTAACCATGGAATGTCCCTATACAACTTAATAGCTCATTTCATTTAAATTTATACAAAATATATAATTAATCACATTATATTATAACAAATATTTTGCATATTCCTGTATTTAGTACGCTTACATTTTATCAAATAAATACAAAACCTTTTTTAGCATAATTTTATTTTGCATTTTGCCAGTTCATTTTGAAACACTTTAAAGTGATTTTACCTACAAATTTGAGAAAACAAAAATTCAGGCACAAATGGGTTAAGAAATAGTTCTTTTGAAGTTTTAGGTGTACACTGAAAGGTTTGAGCAGACTTTCATTGGAGTGATTTTCGGTTTTTAATATTCGTAGTTTATCAGTAAGAAATGGATTGTCGGAGAAATTTCATTTATCTTTTTCGCTTGCATGAGCCCGAAGCTTTTATATATAAAAAATAACAAACTTCTAAAAGATCATTATAGTTACACTGGAATGTTTAGCCTACTTAATTAATTGTATTAAGTAGATTTATTATATATTTTATTATATATATATTTTATTATGACCTTCACGGTCGCTTAATATATGGAAAAGCCATCAAAAAACTACCTATTTATTTTATTACAGAAATTGAATTATTATAATGTTTCTAAATAAAATATGCAATTAGTTGTTTTTAAGGCGAAAAAAATGCTATAGAACAAATTCATATTTGTAGAAAAACCATCATAAGAGAATTCTGTGTCTTAATGTTTGTTTTACACCGTACAAATTAATGCGAATAAAACCTTTATTTTTCACATCTTAGATCTTTATTTATCGTCATCACACGCATTTTTACAAATAATATTTGAAATAATATGTATACATTAAATTTTGATTATTAATAATTTTTTGAGCGTTACATATTTCGAAACATGCAATAGAAAGCCCAACATTACAGTCAGCGCAAAAGTCAAAACCCAAACGGAAATATTCAAAGACTTCACACCGAAATGCCAGTTAAATGTTTCTGGTTTCAGAAGTTTTTTCCAGCAATAAAGCTCCAGCCTGGAAATAGGACGGGAGCGAGAAATAACGAACGATACCTCAGCCCGTGATATTGACGGGAGCGAGAATTGAGTGGTTAAGTAAAAAAAACATTTGTGTGCTGAAATTGGGTGGGGTAGCTGTAGCTTTATTTGCGTTTCTCTGCGTACGTCTCTCGTTATTTTCGGTGAAAATAATGAGTGGTTAAATTTTCGTGACATTTTAACTGGTCGTTATAATGTACGAGTCCCAATATTCAAAGTTCGTTACCTTAAACGCACACGCATCATATCCACAATGCTTCTGATTTGCAAAGTATAACACTCTGCGATACAAATATGAGGAGGGTTACCCGCGACCTCCCCCGCAAAGAAGATAAAAACAAATTACTTTTTTCATTAACCCTTTCAGTACCAATACTTTAAAAAATGAAATAAAAATTATGAAGTTTTCACACATTGTTAATACAGCTCCCAATAAGCTAAAAACCACATAATAAAAAATTAGTGACGATTATTTTTTTAATTAGAGAATGTCCTTGATCAAGGACATTTGTATTCAATGGGTGTGTTGTAGACTATAACGAAAAGACACTTTTATTGGAAAAACAAATTTATTTTATGGTTACAAAATACTGTAATAACTAAGAATTTAAATGGAATTCTTTGAAACAATTGCGTTCTTTATTCAAACATAAATGTACTTGGCACTTTTCGCACCTGAAATGGGATTTACCCTTGCACTGATTTTTTTTTACAGCGGCCTGCTTCCTTAGAGCCATTGTGGACAGGGAAATGATCCATTGCATCCAGTTGTATTGCCTTATAAGGTCTTACTTCTGTGTTTTTTCGTGAAGTATCGTGTTGAGAATTTTCTGGCATGTCTTTGATTTTACTTGGTCTACCACGTTTTCTTGATGGTGATGGCTTTCCAGCTTTGACTAGATAGTTAGCTATGGCCATCCTGAAGTGTAACAAATCCATAACTTCTGTTTTTGGAATATTACACTCGGTAGCATCTCTTTTATATTCAAGCCAACTATTACATATAGCTAGGTCTACTGCATGGAATATAAGGCGAAGTGTCCATTTTCTGGATCGAATAAAAATTCTGTATAAGCCAATTAGAAAATCCATCTTATCTACACCTCCCATTGATGCATTATATTTCTGCACTATTTCTGGTCGAAGCACATCAATGTATTGTTTAGACTTTTTGTCCCATCGTTTAACAACATCAGTGTTTCCTTTACCCAAAAAGTTACTTGCAATATACACACTCTTGTTATCATACCATCTTACAAGTACAATATCGTTGTCCTTACTATATAGCTCTTCTATAAAACCCCTTCCTTGATTTTTTGCTGCTTTCTCCGGAATGAAAGGTGGATTTCCAAATCTGTTCAATCTTGCTGTACAAGCTGCTAATATTTTATGACTTTTCAAAATCTGCAACAAAGCATAAGATGAAAAATAATTATCAAAATATAACTGTGTTTTCTCGGTAGTTATTCTCTTACTCAAATGCATAACAACTGCTGCTGCCTGACCAAATCTGTTTTGTAGATCTTTATTTATTTCTGTGGTTGCTCCCTGATATATAATAAAATCATACACAATTCCACTTTCTCCACACAAAAGAAATAATTTTACACCCCATTTATTTGGTTTATTTTTGACGTATTATTTTACTTTTAGATGTCCCTTGAATGGGCACATCTGCTCATCAACACATAACTTTTCTTCCATTTTCAGTTGTTTACATCTACTTTGAACAGCATCAAAAAGTGGCCTAACTTTATAAAAGACATCAGTATTATCTGAAGGGCGGTCTAAATTATTCACCATATGTAAATTATTTCGCAATGAAAAAAATCTATTGCGTGTCATAGAATTTTGGAAAAGGTCAATTCCCAGGGTTTTATCCCAGTAGAGTCCAACTCTTGGAAATTTCAATGCCCCCATAGCTACATGAAGACCAAATAGCATTTCAATGTCTTGCTGTTTGGCTGGAATGAACGGTATATCATTTTGGAGAGCATAAATGTTAGTATTTTCTGCCATTTGACCAAATAAAGATTTAGGTATATATTTTAAAAAATATTTTTCTGGGTCTAGAGGATAAATTATATCACTTGCTTGACAGTTCCAGTCATATGCTTCAGGAGTGAAAGTAATGCGTTTCGTCCATTTTATGTTTTTTTTTCTGTGACAAATGAATAACAATCATCTAACATAACACAATCATCATTCCCTTCAACAGAACTATCACTGTTTATGTTATCAACAGTATCTTCATCAGAGCCATCATTGTTTATATCATCTTCAGATTCCAAAGAAGAATCAGGTCTACAATCTAAAGGAAAGAGAAAAATAAAATCAATAAAACTAATTTATACATTTAAATACAAAGAAATAAAATTATGTAAATAAATATTAAGTTGAAATAAAGAATTACTTCGTTATTTACCTTCATTAAGAGCTTTCCATTCATCCTCCTCATCATTACTTTCGACCTCTGATAAATCAGATATATCTGATCCATTCGCTATTTTTTCTAGCAATTCCTCAACTCTCTTCCGTTCCTGAAGAGATCGAGAACGTCTATTTTCCATCGATAGACCTTAAAAAATAGTTTTAATAAGAATAATATGAATGTATGATTTTATACAGATAATTTATTATCATTTCGTTACGGGGGGGGGGGGGGGAAACGGCGTTTTCAAACATGTGTTCGAAATTTTATAGATGTCGAAGTTTTATTCATATTATGTTTTATAAAAAGTTTATAGAAATAATAACAACAAAAATAAAACATAGAATACACTAAATGAACTATATACAATAAAAACTGAACGAAAGCAATCAATATCATAAAGTTATAGTGATATGCACACATTGAAAACTTTTGTCCATGATCATGGACACATATTTTAAAATAATTCTACAACAAAATTATAACTACTTAGAGCTTTCATAATAAGCTTAAATCAAAGTTTCTAGTTTCCTTAACAAAATAATAAATGTATTTAGCTACTGTTTATATTAGATTATATCAAAATAATATGATTTTTAAAAGGCTTACCGGGACGAGAGCTCGTGTTTCCATCCATCTTTATATAAAAGTTCCTAGGTGCTGCCATCTACTATTTCAATTTCTAAATATTTGTGCTTTTGGTAGGGAAAGGATTAAAAATGCTGACAAAAGTTGTAAAATTACTTTAAATTAAATTTAAATTGATAAAAAAAATTTCTAAAAAGGATGTCCTTGATCATGGACACCAGTAGCGAAAGGGTTAATACATGGAAATTATTCCAGAGAGAAACATTCGCCTTGCATACAATATTTCAAATGAAATTCAAATTTCAAAGTAATGGCTTAAGAGGCGCAAAGGCCTACATAGTGAAAAAGATTCCATGTCGGCACTCGAACCCGGGCCATCAGTATAGCACACTGACGTGCTACCGACTAAACCACATCGAATGATACCCAGGCTGGAAAATTTTTGGCTATTATATATTGGCATGAATACTTTGAAATTTGATTTTCATTTGAAATATTGTATTCAAGGCGAATGTTTCTCTCTAGAATAATTTAAAATGTATAAATATAGTTTTTATCGATGCTGGATTTAATTAAGTTTCGTGTTCGCCCCAGGTCGGTGGTTCACGATAAATATTCCATCTTGCGCTCGGTTTGTAGCCGTGCCAATATATAATAGTGAGAAATTTTCCAGCCTGGGTATCGTTTCATCTGGTTTAGTCGGTAGAACGTCAGTGCTATATACTGATGTTCCGGGTTCGTTTCCCGACATGGAATATTTTTCACCATGTTGGCCTTTGCGCCTCTTAAGCAATTACTTTGAAATTTGATTTTCATTTGAAATACTTTTTTCATTTTAAGCAAATATTTGTTATAATAAGGCTAAATAGTTGCCTATAGAGTAGGTAGGAATAAGATACGCACGGGGCAAAGATACGCACTGGCTGATTTAATATGAAGAAACATTTCTACAATCATGACTGCTAGGTGGTATTTGGTCTCAAAGGTAGTAGTTGTGCGTTCAAACCTTGTGAAAAAAGTAGCTCTCCGCGCCAAGAAAATGAGGTAAATTTAAATTTTCTCATTTTGATCTAATATTTTTAAATTTTCACTTTATAGTTTAGCTGACAATAATTCGAATTTTTACAAATCCAAAAATTCAGTGAAGAACGGAAGCTTTATAGCTTTTAAATGCCGTATAGTTTACCTCGATCGCATTTGTTTAAACTTGTAAGTAGCCGGTTAAGTAAATGGGGTAAAAGTACGCATCCGACTTGGGGCAAAGATCTCACAAACCCCCTGTTTTTTTTCGTGGTTTAAGTTACAATTTTCAGTTTAACTGTAAATACCAGTGAAATTTACTAATGCTTTTGCATAACTCATTCATTTTATTGGATATGGGGCAAAACCCCACTGTAATTGGGCAAAAATACGCACTGCGTATGTTTGGCACACGACTGCGTACTTTTACCCCAACCGATGGGGCAAAGATACGCAGAGCAGAATTTTTAAAAATTGCAATTTCTCGCAGAATTATTATTTGACAGAATGCTCGTTGATGGTGACACTTTCCTAAGGTTCTAATCTAACATTTTAATCACTCATTACATAAGTTCAGACCAATGTGTGCATTAAAAATCAAAATGTATGGAAAGTGCGTATCTTTACCCCTACCTACTCTATAATGTTGGAGGATACAGAATGCTAATAAAGAATCATTCTAAAATATCAACGGGTTGAATATAATTAAAACAGTAATGAATAAGTGTATAGGTATCTATATAAATAGTTTATGGTAATGACAGCTAGTTTCTTACGATAAACTTGAAAATTATTTTCAGTTTAAACTGATTTTATTTTTGTGGCAACTCTAATGAGAAGTGCAGGAGCTTTGGGACACACGCCTGAATTTGTTATAAATCATCCTCATTTTATTAAGGTCGTTTGGAAGCTCGTGCCAAGTGTGCTTCAGTATTAAAAACTAATGTCATATCACAATTAGAGACAGGTGTGGTCCATTAGGGAAGAAAAGTTGCTTTCATCAATAGCTGAAATTGACAGGATTGGAAGTTTTCGAGTATTTATTTCTACTAATCGAAAAGGGCACTTATTGCAAGTACCTAAATTGCATTCTATTCTATTACTGCAGACTTGGCGAAAGCTATTCACATCGTACAAGATGAAAAACATCTTTTGGGAACAATACAAGCCATATGTTAGGATAATATTGCGTCAAACACGAAGAATAACAGCAGCCTACGTTTTTATAGAAATAAAATTAGAAAAATATAGGGGAGACTGTGGCAAGATGACTATGTTAAAAATTTTTGTTGTTTATTAACTTATTTTTAAGTATAGTAAAATTAATTTAACATCAACTATTAGAATATTCCTTTGTAGTATTAAATATATTACCATTTAATTTTTTAAATAAAAAAAATAAAGGATAATTTTATTTTTTCATAACATTAACAAATCGTCGTCTTGCCCCAGTACTGGGGCAAGATGACAACACTGAAAAAGGCTGAACATATTTTATCTTTTGAATATGATACATGGTTTAACAAATGATAACTGTGTTTTTACATCTTACAAAGTATCAAACAAAGCATAATCCATTGTAACGTAATGTGGAAGTGTTTAGTTGTGCAGCTAACAATAGTCACACATAAAAATGCCATTTTCATAATTGAAACAGTTTTCATGCCACCACTCTTGGCATTTACAGCACTGGATCTATTCCTCCGAGTGGTCACAATATTCCTCGTCGCAAGCAGGACATCTGAAAACACCATCCTTTGAAGTTGATGCAACTGGACTGTTTGGCCTGGATTTAATAGACTTACACCTACAGGAACTTAGTTTGAGTTTTTTTACTCCCTTCTTAGCTTTACGAGCTTCTTTTCTGTTTTTTTAAACGTCCCTGTTCTTCCCTTTGTTCTAACATTTCTTTGATGGGTGTTCTTGAAAGAATGCTTGAGTTCAGTGTTTTGCTTTTGCTTCTCACATTCTGTTGCTTTAGGCAATGGATTGAAATCAAAAACACTAGAAGGCTTCTTTGTTCCATTTGGAATCAGCATTTGCCATAAGTTCTGGTTCTTCTGGAGGGTCGTCATCTTGCCCCGGTTTGTCTGTTTGAAAATATCCGTTTTCATTGCCATGAAGGAATGCGATTAATTGACATTTATTCATGGTAATAGGTAGTATTTAAACTAATCTATTCATAAATATTAAAGAGAAACTATATATCTTACCTGTATCTGTAGCAAAGCTTATTTACACATGCATAAAAGTGTGGCAGTGGTAAACAATCAAAGCTTCACAACTAACACAAAAATGGCGATTTCAGCGTCTCTATACTATTGTTTAACACGGGAGAACTCGCTGCGTGAGATTTTCTCACCGTCATAACTTTTTTAGCGCAGCTCGCTGATTGAATAACAGCGTGGCTGATCTCTCCGCTAGCTGGGGGTAAGATTGACTCCCAGCTAGCGGAGAGATCAGCCCTGCTGTTATCCAATCAGCGAACTGGGGCTTACAAAGGTATGGCGATGAGAGAAAATCTCACGCAGCGAGTTCTCCCGGGTTAACGAACGGCCGATAGAAGAGCCAGGAGTGTCCGGATGATGCTGCCAACCAGCGGAAAATGGAAAAATAAGACATTCGCCATCTTGCATCTTGCCCCGGTCTTCCATACTTGTCTTGCAGACGGATTCTGAAGCATTTATTGCTACTACTGCAAGATTTGAAACATGCTTATGTAAAGAATTCTGACAAACTGCGTCAATAAAGGATGTTTCAAAATATGTTGCTGGAATCGACGATAAATTTGTCATTAGCAATATCGGCAAAGATATATTTTTAAAAAGGAGATGTTATTCAACAGACATGGGATGACTGTAAAAGAATTCCTGCAGTTAGTTATATTCTTCGGCGAATACGGAGCATCATACGTCACTCACAAATGTCTACGTTTAAAACCATTCATGTATGTTCAATGGTCGATGTCAATAATTAGGCGAAAAACAAATATCATTACATATTCTCGCAACCGCTTCCTATGATCTGATTTAGGAGTATTTACATTTATTTAATTATAATTGGAACTCAAATTTTAATTGAAAATATACAACAAAATAAACTTTAGAATGTGTTTTGCTTTATTTTGGTAGAATTTGCACTAAAAATTATATTTACAAAATTATAAGGAAAGAATGGTTTGTTCAAATGTTTTTTCTTTCTACTGTGTATTAAAAATCAATAGTATTTTTTTAGGTATTTGTTCAGTACTGAACATGAAGTCGTTTAGTTCTTTATTCTTTGTTACCCATTTACAATATCATGTGCTTTTAATATTTAAGAATTTTACATTTTCGTTAATGATCATTTAATGAGTTCAGGTAAGAATTTCCAGAGGAAATAATTTTCCATATTTTGAATTACACAGAAATTATTGTAATGAATTGCTATAGAGGCCAGAAGTTAGACTAATTTCTTACGACTAAGAAAGGAAAGCAATCAGAAATATTCCCTTGTGATCAGTCAGTGGTGAGAGGGGATTTGTGTTCACTGAAAACAAATTAATAGTTTAAGATGTTAATCTTAGAGAAAGAAACTTCAAGTTCTGCTAAGATTTCGATGAAAGTTTAGTAATGTTAAAAGATTTCTTTTATAAAGTATGGTATGTTAAGTTCTCATGTATGTATTTAAGATATATTTTGAAAAGTTATATACAGTGGCTCCGAAAAGTGTTCCTATACTTACGAATTTCAATGAAATAATGCTCTATCCATTAATTAAAATTAATATTTTAAAAAGGGTACTTAATAATAAGATCTAACTTATTCTTAACAAAACTACATAAAATATTTTTAACCCGGGAGAACTCGCTAGTGAGAATGCCCAATTGCTTTTCTTTTACTTTACATTCATATAATATCAACTTTTTTGGTTGGATTAGTACTTTTATTCACAAAATAGGTAAAATAATTGAAAAACATTTTGAAATTTTAATTAAAATGAAAAATGATTTAAATAAGAGTCTTAAAAAAGTACGACTGTGAGAGAAAATCTCATGCAGCGAGTTCTCCCGGGTTAAAACATAGTAAAGCATTATTTTCAAGAAATAATAAAAAAAAACAAATTTATCTCCGAAAAGTCTTCATACACTTTTTAAAAATATCTAGAGAGGCTGTTCGCACATTTTTTTTGACAGTTTTGGTTAGCGGTAATAAAAAATCGTTTGCTTCAAAAGAAATAATTGCAATTGTACTATATTTTTAAAAGTCAAAATTATCGTCTGCGGCTTGAGATTTTTGTTTTTATTCAAAATTGCGTTTTTAACGAACCAGTGGTTCGAAGGCTATATTTACGCTCTTTCCGAAACGATGATAATGAACAAAAATGGAAAATAGTTATCACAATAGATGAATCATAGGTGTATTTAAATAATTGCAGCAAAAAAAGAGCCATTTATTATCATAAAAGAGGAGAAAAAATTTTAATCACATGGTTCAAAGAATCGAAAGAAAGTTTTTCTTAGGGATTCATGATTGTTGCTGGTTTTTCATATAATGGCAAGTTAAAAATAAAGAGAGTGGAAACAAAATGTCAAGATTAACTCCCAAATACTATCAGGAACATGTTTTATCGCCAATTTTTCTGAATGAAATACCATCCCTTTAACCACAGTGCTATAAATCTGTGAAACTCAATCACGACAAAGCTAGCCGTCACACATCAAAATCCACTGTAAATTTCCTAAAAGAAATGGAACAAAAAACCGGTATCAAGGCCATACCCTTCACCGATATCCCTCATAAATCTCCCTATGTATCACCTATGGACTTTTGTGCTTTCGGATTTTTAAAATCTGCATTATCCAAACGTCGTCACTTCAAAAGGCATTATTATCCTGGAAATTGCTGTGTCGAAAGATAGTTCAGAATAAGGGCCGTCAAATAGAACATTTAAAACACAAGAATTTTAAGTAATTTAGTTTTGTGAATACAATATACATCGTCTAAAAAATGTGTGAACAGCCTCTGTAGGGGAGACCGGGAGAATGGCGCCATTCTGGGTAATGCCGCCACCCCGCCTAGTTTAAAAACCAAGGGCAGTTTGAGATAGTGAATGTGCCTGAACTATAGCGGCCAACAATAGAAACAGTGCCTAGAGTGAGAGTGATTTTGCTGCACGTCGTTCGTTTGTCCTAGTGAAAAATTTAGTTTTCATCTAGTTTCTTATTATTTTGGAGCTTCAAATGAGTAGAGAAAAGCACCTTTTATTGTAACATTAGGTACTTAATATATTACCCGTAATCTACATGAATTCGCCGACATTTTGATGCAATGTGTTGAACAAGTTCGGTTCTTCTTTTGGCTTTGCTTGGGGATTTCTGCTATATTGTTCTCTCGGTGTAATGCCGCCACCATGCAAATCGGGTGAGAAATGGCCTCATTTGAATGTAGTGCAGCCGATTCAGCAGAAACTTATAATTGTGACTTTTTCAATTTGAGTTAAATTGTAACTGATAAATTACTTTTGCTTTCTAAATATTTTAGGTAGATTATGTGTTTCTTAGTATCCATTTGAGGTATTCAGTAGGTCATTAAAGAGTGGCGTCATTATCCCGATACAGTGGCGGAATTACCCCAATATCCTGGGTAATCCCGCCACTGTGCAGACGTTGAAAGAAGTTTTTTTTTTACGGATGCTTATTTTACAGTTATTATTACGGTTAAATTTATACAGATACTAAAGATCATGATTCAGATTTAGAATTTTTACTGTTTAAAAATAAACATTTTTTAGAGGTGAAAAAATTTAAATTCCCTTAAGGTGTTGCCATTCCCCCGGTCTCCCCTATACATTAGTAAATATTGTAATATTTCGTTAAATTAGTGTTTAGAAAGATATCTTTTAGCATCCCCAATAGCTTTTAAACGTCTGGGAATCGATTTCACTTTTTCTTTTAATTTCTGCATCAACGTTGATTCATTCGTCGATCATTACTGATTTAGTTTGCTTTTCCTTTGAATGTTGTTTCTTCATACTCTCCAGTTCTCTCCATATATGTTGTATTGGGTTTAAACCAGGCGATTGAGGTGGTGTTTTCGGAACTTGTGGACAATTATAGAGGCACCAGAGCAAAAAGTTGAGAGCCGTGTTCTTAGGATTGTTATCCTGATTTTTAAAAAAGTTGTTTCAAATACCGAAAATTTAGGCTGATAATTTTTAATTGTCTTTTAAAATATTTGAATAAAGAGCATGATTCATTATGCGAACAATAAATACCAAATTACCTAGTTCTGATACTGTCATGCACCCACACACACGGAGACCTCCATCGCCATGCTACAACTTGAAATGTTTTCTACACTTTTTTGACATGTGGATGGGAGCCCATCTAGACCGCACTTTTGCATTTTTTATTTAAAATCTTTTATACTCTGATAGTTTAGCTTTTAAATTTCCTTATTCATCTATACTTGTCTGACTGCATCTGGATGGGATCCCCCATCCAGAATGCTTTTCTCATTGCTCTTCAATTTTTTGTGTGTTTAATCTATTCTTTTTTTGGCGCAGCATGTCCCTTAAGCGGTTTTGTGCCATTAAACATCATTCAACCAACCAACCATCGCCATGCTTAACCCGGGAGAACTCGGTACATGAGATTTTCTCTCACCGTCGTGCTTTTTTAAGACTCTTATTTAAAGCATTTTTCATTTTAATTAAAATTTAAAAATGTTATTTCAATTATTTTACCTATTTGTGAGTAAAAGTACTAAGCCAAGCAAATGTAAAGTAAAAGAAAAGCAATTGGGCACCGTGAGAGAAATTCTCACTAGCGAGTTCTCCCGGGTTAACTGTTCTAAGTTTTTGGGATTAAGTTTATTTTTTCTTTTCCACTCAATTATACGTCCATCGTAACCAAAAATGTTGAATTAGCTTTCATCGACAAATAAGACATTATTCCAATACGATTTGGGTTTATTTATCATTAATTTTGCTAAGGAACTCTTAGAATTTTTCACTAACAAAAAATTTTCTACGGGCAGTACACACATTTAATCCAGCTAATCTCGGCAATCGTCGAAAAGTTTCAAATGAAATTTAATAAGAAAATGTTTCATTAAATCCTATAGCAACTTTTATAGTACTTAATCGTAGATTTGTCATAATTTTTCTAATTATAAATCTTTGCTTACGTTGTTTAAACTTTGAATGACGGCCTGTTCTTACCTTGTTTTCGATCCGATTTTCTTCTTTAAACCGTTTTATCACATACTACACCGTAGAATGGGGTAAATTAACTAATTTAGAAAATTTCCGAACTCCTTTATCACTACTATGATGAAAGATAATATATTTTTGAAGGTTCTTAATTGTTTCATTACGACTACGAGTCATTTTTAAGGTTCCGTACTTAAGTGGTTAGACGTGCATTATTTTATTTTAACTCTTTGAACTCTGGTGGGTGAATTTCTTCAAAATTTCCAAATGTTACATTGGCACCATTATTTTGAAATAAAAAAATTCGATTTAAAATATAGGGGAGACCGGGGGAATGGCGACACCTTAAGGGAATTTAAATTTTTTCACCTCGAAAAAATGTTTAATTTTTAATAATAAAAATTCTAAAGCTGAATCATGATGTTTAGTATCTGTATAAATTTAACCGTAATCATAACTGTAAAGTAAGCATACATAAAAAAATATTTTTTAAACCTCTGCACAGTGGCGGGATTACCCAGGACACTGGGGTAATTCCGCCACTGTACCGGGGTAATGCCGCTACTCTTTAATGACCTAGTACATGCATCAAATGGATACTAGGAAACACACAACCTACTGAAAATAGTTAGAAAGCAATGTTATTGAGCAGAATAATGGTTAAGCTTACAATTTACTTCATATTGCAAAAGTCACTCTGCTGAATCGGCTCCACTACATTAAAATGAGGCCATTTCTCACCCGATTTGCATGGCGGCGGCATTACCCCGAGAGGACAATATGGCGGAAATCCCCAAGCAAAGCCGAAAGAAGAACCGAACTTGTTCAACGTATTGCATCAAAATGTCGGCGAATGCATGTAGATTACGCGTCATATTATCTTAAATACCTAATGTTACAATAAAAGGTGCTTATCTCTACTCATTTGAAGCTCCAAAATAACAAGCAACTAGATGAAAACTACATTTTTCACTAGAACAAACGAACGACGTACAGCAAAGTCACTCTCACTTTAGGCACTGTTTATAATGTTGGCCGCTACAGTGCAGGCACATTCACTATCTCAAACTGCCCTTAGTTTTTAAACTAGGTGGGGTGGCGGCATAACCCGGGTTGGCGGCATTCCCCCGGTCTCCCCTAAACGAAACTTACTGATAATAGCCCACTGAGTAATATCAGGGTAAGTCCATGTCCATTGCATGTACTCCCTCCTTGGAACCCTCCTGATATTACATCGCTCCATCCCTTTAAAGGATATGATAAAAACAACTTGGCCCCTGCAGTTTTTCAACAGTTATTTGCCGCACACCGAGCAAATTTTAATAGCTATACTGACATTTATACAGATGGATCTAAGAGTGGTAATACTGTTGGTTGTGGTGTATTTTGTGACAACACTTCATTAAGCTATCGTCTCCATCCTTCTATCTCTGTCTTTACATCTGAACTGATTGCAATAGAGAGAGCCATGGTGCACATATCTCATCATCACAACTCATCCTTCATTATATATACAGACTCAAATAGTTCTAGTGACGCAATTAAATCTTTTAACAAGCATCCTCTTGTCTCATCCATCCTAGATATTTATAACAAATTGACAAGGCGTGGTCATAATATTTTATTCTGCTGGGTACCTGGACACATGGGTATTCCTGGCAATGAGAAAGCGGATGAGGTGGCAAAACGTGCTCTTAATCCGTTACACCATGATGCTCCTTTCTCAGACGTTAAACTACTTAAAAATATTTTTATTCAGAATAAATGGCACGAAAGTTGGGATCTGGAAAACAATAATAAACTGCACCATATCAAACCTCTAATAATGACCTGGCCTCCGAGTTATCCAAGAAAAACAGATGTTCTACTTACTCGTCTGAGAATTGGACATTCAAGGATCACTCATAAACATCTTTTACTTCGGGAGGATGCTCCCATGTGTCCACATTGTCATTTTGATTACCTGACCATTCATCATGTTTTAACTGACTGTCCGGGCCTCCGGCACTTATATAGAATTTATTTTAAGTCATCATCACCACTCTTGACAAACCTTATTGGGGATACACCTCATAGGGCACTATTTACTTTTTTAAAACATGCTGGATTTTACTTTGAAATTTAATTTGTATATCTTTGGTTTAACGATTAAATTTTCTGTTTACACCTTTGTGATATATGGAAGGGAACCCCTTCCAGACTGCACTTTTTATTGACTTATTCTTTTGTTTTTACTCTGTTTTATAGTATTTAAAAGTTAGTCTTTTCTACTCTTGTCCGACTACATCTGGATGGGATACCCCATCCAGATTGCTCTTCTCATTGTTCCTTTATTTTTTTCATTTTTCTATCTCTCACTTTTTTGATGTTTTAGTCTACTTTTTTGGCGCAGCATGTCCCTTAAGGGATTTTGCGCCATAAAACCCCATACAACCAACCAACCAACCAACCAACCCCTAAACGAAAAAAAAAATGCATTAAACTCTTTTCGAATAAATTTGGTCGAATATTCCGGTGTTATTGTGGCATTTGGGGATTAAAATTAAGTGGGGAAAAAATTCAACAACCAGAGCTCAAAGGGTTAAAAAGGGGATTTTTTTCTCTTCAATTTTTAGATTTGTCCTCTGCACACCAAATGGTCACCAGTATGGAGTAAAAAACTACAGCATATATTAAATGTAAACAGTTAATAAATTTAAAATTTTAATAAAATAAAAAAACTGTTAAAAAACTTTTTTGAAATTTTGTTTTACTTATTAAAAAAAATGGGGGTCAAATGGGATTAGATTTTATTTCATATCTTTTAATTAGCCGACATATACAGTATGAAAACGCAAGAGTTCCTTCTGAACTCAGTTTAACTCCCTATTAAAATTATAATTTTATCTAAAATATTTAATTTTAAAAAATTGTGGTTTCAAACGTGAATATCATAATGAAGATGCATTATATTTACAAAAACATTTATGTAAAAGGAAGTATACATCTTCGTCTTTAGAAACCGTAAAAAGTTTCTGAAATTCTACTAAGAATAGTTTTTTAGACGTTCGATAAAAAGATGCATAGATCAGAAGCATAAAAAGAGAAATGCACAAACCATGAATTCCAAGTCAAATACAAGACAACTGAAGAGTCTACAGATCTAATGAACCCGTTATCATATGGACAGAATAGTGCTCTTATACCAATTAGAAAATGATCAGCTATATACGAGATTTGAAATTTTGACTTTTGGCCAGCTTTTTTAGCGAAATACCACACTGTGCGCCGTTGCTACTTTGCAACCTCCTTTCGGAGCGCGCTTAGCAAAATGAAAAGTTTAAATTTTGAACAAGTGTTTTGTTTTAGCTACACTATTAGTAGTAAAGATTATTACGACGCTGAATTTAGTTTTATGAAATGCCAAATGAAGTTTATATGTGCAGTACTTTTATTGTCAGTGCCGAAATAAGTTCATCATAAAGAGATTAGATTAATATTTAAATAAAAGTTATACAGAATAGCAATATTCGATATTATTTATGCTTGATATATCTTTTAACATTTACGTTATACCCATTCATAATTTTCTAGTATATATTCAGCTATACCAAACCCTACGTTTTATTGTACTTTTTCAAAGTCTTATTTTTCTTTTTGTAACGATTTTTTTAATAATACAGTTAACAATTCATATATTTATTGTACGGAGCCTTCGGAGAGCGCGTAATACTCGTACTTGACCGTTTATTAAATGATAATTAGAATACTAAGAAAGCAAGCAAAAATTAAAGCCAAACAATGTTTTAACCCCTTGCGGTGTGATGGGATATATTATATCCCATCTACGATTAATGAAGATTTGCATCAGAAAAATGTCATTAAATTTAACTTTTCTAAGTAAGTAACTAATTTTATTTTCTTATTTTGTAAAACATAAAATTTATTCTTTGCCAGTGACTAAAATAAAAGAAAACAAGAATTTTCCGTTATGAGGAGGCGGGGAGGGGGGGGGGTGGTTATACGCATAGTCATTTGTTCCTCCCTGGATTTTAAAATATAAGTAACTAAATTTTTTTTCTACTGGTTTTGAAATAGTGAAATGAGGAACTAAAAAGTTTCAGTTGAGGGAGCGGTATAGGAGGCCCATTGCCCTTCCATGGATTTTGAAATTGTATAAACTAAATTTTCTTTTTTTCCTATTTTGAAAACATAGAATTTATTTTTTCGAATAACTTAAAAAGGGAAACAAGAATTTCTGTTTAGGGGAAGGTGGCGTAGGAGACCAATTACCCCTCCCTAGATATTTAAATTTAATAACCCAATTTTTTCTCTCCTGTATTGAAAAACATAGTAAAATTTATTCTTTGCGAGTAACTTAAAAATTAGGGTAACAAAAATTTTCCGTTAAGAGTGGAGCTTAGGGGAGTCATTGTCGCTCCCTGGATTTTGAAACATATATGTAACTGAATTTTCTTTTTCTCCGATTTTGTACATAGTAAAATTTATTTATATGCAGAAACTTAAAATAAAAGAGAAGCAGTATATCAGAAATATCAGTTGCGCGGGAGAAGGGGAGGAAAGGGGAAGGAGAAGAAAGCCATTTCCCTTCCCTGAATTTTGAAATTTAAGTAATTAAATTTTCTTTGTTTATGAAATGCATAGTAAAATTCATTCTTTTTCAATATTTTAAAATAAAAGAAATAAAAAAAATTACGTTAAGGAGGGGGTGGGGGAGTAGAAGGCCCATTGCCATCCCTGAAGTCTGGAATTTAATTAACGGAAATATCTTATTTTTCCCGATTTTGACAAATATAGTAAAATTTATTTATTCCGAATAACTTAAAATTAAACAGAAACTAAGAAGTTTCTGTTGGGAGAGAGATTCACCCCCCTATATCTCACTCTTGGTAGTTAATTTTCGGTCGATTTTTTTTTGTTTATGTATTTAAACTTTATCTTAAAGTCAGGTTAAAAGAGTTTTTTTTTTTTTTGGGGGGGGGGGGGCGGAGCTGTAACTCGAGGACGGCATTCCCTTTCGGACTTTGAAATTTAATTTTAACTAAATTTTCTTTTTCTCTGATTAACACATAATAAAATTTATTCCTTTCGGTCAACTAAAATAATTAAACACAAAGAGAAAAAGACGAACTGGTAAAATTAGAGAGATTAAATTACATCTATACTGCTGTATTACTACAGACGCAACATCTCATTATTTTAAAAGTTTATGATGACTTCACTTAAACTATAGTATTTTTGAGGTTAATAGCACAGAGGATTTTTGAAATAAAGGACCACAAAATTACGCCACATTAGCCGTAGAATTTCTAAAGTATTTTTATAGTCGAGATTGCACTGCAGAAAATCTGTAGTTGACTATAGAAAAACATCAAAAATACTCCTTCTGTAGAAAAACCGCAGTTCATTTTTAGCTGGGCTTGGGGGGAAAAAAGTCGTAAAAGTGCTTTTCCTTCTTTTGCGATAGCATTTTTGAAAGATTCCGGTGTCAATTCGACATTACAGTAACGCAATTACTTGGTCCTCTAAGGGTTAAATGTCACCACAATACAAAAAGAAAAATAAAGCAACAGACGATAATTCTAATTATGAAACTACACGAAAATGTTTAAGTGTACGGAGACTTTCGTGGCGTGTTCTTTATCTACCTCCTTCCATTTTCATATAAAAAGAAAATCAGTCAATGTTTAAATAAAATGTTGGGTAGTATTTAGAATAACATAGAGATAATACGGTACAATATTGGACTTCATATTAGAATTCAATTCGAGGGTACTTCCTTTTTACTAAACCTTTAACTATACGAAAACTTTTGGTAGCCACTGAATATTACATAGCAGATATACATTGTTTGAATTAGCTATAAGACGCTAAATAGTGTTAATTAAAATTACTTATTCAAGGTTAATCTTCAAAATTGAGATTTTATTTTTAATAGCTGTGTGTAAAATGGGTTACATCAATAAACGTCCAAAACGTACCAAAAATACATCATTAGTGTATAGGGGAGACCGGGGGAATGGCGTCACCCGGGGTTATGCCGCCACCCCGCCTAGTTTTAAAACTAAGGGCAGTTTGAGATAGTGAATGTGCCTGCACTATAGCGGCCAACAATAGAAACAGTGCCTAGAGTGAGAGTGATTTTATTGTACATCGTTCGTTTGTTCTAGTGAAAAATTTAGTTTTCATCGAATTGCTTCTTATTTTGGAGCTTCAAATGAGTAGAGATAAGCACATTTTATTGTAACATTAGGTATTTAAGATATTACTCGTAATCTACATCAATTCGCCGACATTTTGATGCAATGGGGCGAACAAGTTCGGTATTTCTTTCGGCTTTGCTTGGGGATTTCCGCCGTATTGTTCTCTCGGGGTAATGCCGCCACCATGCAAATCGGGTGAGAAATGGCCTCATTTGAATGTGGTGGAGCCGATTCAGCAGAATTTTATATTTGTGACTTTTGCAATTTGAGTTAAATTGTAACTGATAAATTACTTTTGCTTTCTAAATTGCTTTCTAAATATTTTCAGTAGGTTATGTGTTTCCTAGTATCCATTTTATGTATTTACTAGGTCATTAAAGAGTGGCGTCATTACCCTGATGCAGTGGCGGAATTACCCCAGTATCTCGGGTAATCCCGCCACTGTGCAGAGGTTGAAAGAAGTTTTTTTTATGGGTGCTTATGTTACAGTTATAATTACGGTTAAATTCATACAGATACTAAAGATCATGATTCATCTTTAGAATTTTTACTGTTTAAAAATTAAATATTTTTTCGAGGTGAAAAAATTGAAATTTCCTTAAGGTGTCGCCATTCCCCCGGTCTTCCCAAAGTAGATGGGTCATTATCAGAAAAACGTAAAATATGCAGTTACTAGCAATTTGTGTTCATTTAGTATAATTTTAATGCAAAATTCAAATGAAAGGAGTAAGAAAGAAACAAACGTCTTGGATATATTCATATGGAAAAATATGTAAATATGTAAAATAAAGTTTAGTACGTTCACAGACTGTGATGTATCATGTCTGTGGACTGTCACTATTCCGGTTTTACAAGTATATAGGGGAAAGTAGGGTAATGACGCTCACTTAAGGGAAAGCATGAATAGCTAGTCAAATTTACACAAAAAATCAATATTTTACTATTGAAGTATAACTCCAAAGTATAAGGAACAGTTTGCAATAATCTAATTTTCATAAAAGTATTAGGAATTTTTTTATCGTTTTATTTAATTAACAGTGGATGGAGCGGTAATGCCCGACATGTAGTGTAATTGCGCTCGAAATGTGAATACAACATTTAAGTTGCAGTTATTTATAGATGGCGCAACAAAGTACCATAGAAATAAAAAAAAAGAATGAACGTACAGCAAAATGTATATATTTTTTAGAAATAATGAGTAAATTAACATTTGAAAATAAGTGTATGCACTTACCTTCAAGTTAGATGTTGTAGAATTTTATTATAAAACAACTTCAAACTAATAATGTGAGGACACAAAAATACTTTCCTCCCGAAGGTCACTAAATCCTTACTGGGAACTTACGATGAAGTTCTCTAGGTGCCGGTACCCATCGCATGTTTACGATTCTATTCTGTTTAGAGATATTGGAGCGAGCGCGATTACCCGCTGAGCGGCATTACCCTACTTTCCCATAATTTTAATCCCATAATTGCCCAGATCATAGGATAACATCTGTGATTTCTAAGAATAAGGAAAAAAGAATGTATATTGCTATTATTACTTGCAAATAGACTACATCAATTTATAAAGTATGGCTGAAAATTAGTTTTTTCAAAAGAAGGCATGCTTGAGGCCATCACATCTGTGGGCATGGCATGTGTACACAGATATGAGTACTATCTCCATGGATATTTCTATGTGCAGAATAATGTCATACTTTACATTATTTTACGTAAAGTTAAAATTTTAACAAGCAAACGATAAACTTTATTGCTAAGTTAATATTTAAATTTAAGATCTTTAAAATTATTTTTTTTAAATTGCCCTATTTTTAATTTGTAGTAAGATGATTTGCCTAAAATTGGATCTATAAAAACTCATAGAGAAAAGACCGGGGGAATGGCGACACCTTAAGGAAATTTTAAATTGTTTCACCTCAAAAAATGTTTATTTTTTAACAGTAAAAATTCTAAAGCTGAATCCTGATGTTTAGTATTTGTATTCATTTAACCGTAATCATAACTGTAAAGTGAGCACACATAAAAAAAAAAAATAATCTTTCAAGCTCTGTGCAGTTGCAGGATAACCCAGAATACTGTGGTAATTCCGCTACTGTATCGGGGTAATGACGCCAATATTTAACGACCTAGTAAATACATAAAATGGTGTCGTGTGACATATTTATGGTCTATAGTAGTGATGGGCAATTCTGGAAAATTTGAGAATCGATTAAAATCGACATCGTATAAATCAGAATCGATCACAATAAGAATCTATTCCCAAATTCTAGAATCGATACTTGAATCGATATTTCGATGTTCACAGATTCACACAGATAAGCTGAAAAATAGTAATTCCAAAGCGTAGCGAATCAACAGGGCCGTACGTAACGAATCTCTCACCCCTCACCTCCATTTATGGGGGTCCTAGACAATGTTAGCGGCCCAGAAGTAAGCTACTACAGACCTTTGAGTCAAATAAGGTTTTTTAACTTCTAAAATTATTATTTTTAAGATGTAATTTTGATAATAATTTATATTATATTTAAATTTATCTTTAAAAAAGATCTCGGTCAGATAACAAAAAGAAAGAAATGATTTTTTTTTGTCATCCGGAAAAGATGTACTTTCTACTCTAACTCTTATTTCCTTCAACCAAACAGATGGGGACTTACTTCCTATAAACGTCATTCCTCTTAAAAATGCGCAGATGAGCGAAATTTTGAAGGCTCTAAATTTATTTAAAAAGTTAAATGGTTTTTCAGTCTTTTTAGGGTCTTCTATAAGCGTGGGGGAAATGCAAATATTGCAAATCTTCTTTTAAAATAGCTGTGATGAATGTAATTAACCAATCATCACATACTAATTATCCCCCAACTAATAATCAAAATTCTCCTTTTAATAATATATTTAACTAAAATTTCTATCCCTTTTTAAAATATACATCTCCTTATCTCATTTACAGTTTATAAATATCTTTCTTTTTAATGTTTACCAAATTTTCAGCTGTTAAGGAAAAAAAAATGTTCTCATCCTAGAGCCATTAACAATGAAATAACATGCTTTTCTCTGGTTAACAAATAAATAAAAGTACATTCCTTGATTATATGTTTTTTTCTCTAGCAGTAATCTAAAAACTATAAACAGTTATTGACTCGTCCGCTGACATGCAGACGCAGAGTGCAACTCTGCATTAGGGTAGGCAGAGTGCAACTGAAACAATAATAAATAAAAAAGAAAAGTATCCAGTTAAATTGATGGCATTGAGCTCACAGTCTATTCATACTAGTTGTATTTTATACTCTTACTTCAAAGAATGACTTTCGAAAAATAAATTAGGGGGAATCAGCCCCCCCCCGTGACATCTCTATACTTAAACAATAAGCCTCCAAATCTCATCCAGGAAGCGCTTTATCCAAATAAACTGGCCCCCCAGGGGGATACCTTCTTTAGGTATTCACGGGCTTCGCAACCCCGGGTTCCTGAGCGATCTTTCTCTTTTCTTTTTCCTCTTATTTCTCTTGCCTTTCTTTCCTCTTTGTTTCACTCTCATTGTGGTTTCCTCTTCGGAGGTGAGGGCAATTCTGTATGAGCCGATGTCATCCTGTATATCGACTCATGGAGAATTGTAAACCACCCACGTGTTTGCCGTACGTGGCGACCCGTGTCCCTGGAAAGGGGGATCCTGGCAGTTGAGGGAAACCAACACGCTGCTTTGGCCCCTGCTTCAGGTAGACGGGAGGTGCATATTGGTCCCGTATGCATCAATCGGCTGGTCAGCTGACTTGTCACTGGCTGGGGATCAAGCGAGCGAGTACTTACTAGCCATCTCGTTAAGGGTGGAGACTGGCATAGGAGTGTCTTGTGACCGTATGGGCCCTGGCTAGCACTGGTGCACGAATGTGCATCCCCTTGTTGGGCTCGGTGGTGGGTGGTGCGACCGGGGTCTGAATTTATTTTTTTTTATCTCAATATGGATGGAAATACTTTACCTCCTTTAAATCCTCTGCCATGTGGAGAGAATGCGAACCGAAATAAGTTGTGTGCTGATAGAGATGATGATATTGCCTCCAATACCAATTCATGTGCTGAAAGATTCTTTGTTATCAAAAGACAAGAAGGCAGTTTTGACAAGACCTCTCCCTTTCTGATTCACAAATCTATCCAAGGACTGATTGGTGAACAAAAGACCATAAAAAAAATTCGATCTGGTGATCTTTTTATTGAAGTAAACAATAGCAAACAAGCCATAAGTTTAAAGAAATGTACACATTTTGCAAATATCCCGATTTCCGTAATCCCACATAGAACCCTCAACACCTCTCGTGGGGTGATCTCAGAATCTGACCTCCTGCATGTAACCGAAGATGAAATAGTGGAAAACTTAAGGGAACAAAATGTCATAGGAGCTAGACGTATAAAAATCACCCGTAAAGATGAACAAATACCAGCGAATCAAATTCAGATACCTACCAAGCATATAATACTTACTTTTAACTCGCCAAACCTACCCAAATATATAAAAGCCGGATATCTTTCATGTTCTGTCAGACCTTATATCCCAAACCCACTGCGTTGTTTTAATTGTCAACGCTTTGGGCACTCAAAAACCTCATGCCGAGGGAAAACCACATGTGGTCGGTGTAGTGCAGTTGGCCACGAAAGTGTACAATGCAATGCACCACCTTCTTGTGTAAACTGCAAAAAAGAGCTCCCAACTTATTCAAAATCCTGCGAGCAGTGGCGAAAAGAAAAAGAGATACAAACAATACGAACAAAAGAAAATCTATCATACCCCGAGGCTAGAAAAATAGTTGAATCCAGGACACCCACAGTTGGTGTATCATATGCTGCTGCTTTGTCTAAAACAGTCCAAAAAACTCATAAAACTATTGCAACCCAAACCGATTTTCCCACTGAAAATAATTGCCAACCTAATCAAAAAGAAAATAACCTGTCTAATAATTCTGGTAAGACAAATAGATCAACGCAAGCTGCTGCCCCTCCTAAGTCACCAAAATCTGCTCATCCTAACTTATCAAAATCTGTTCCTAATTCACAACAAAATACCTCGTCACAATCTTTAATCTCTAAACTTCCAATCCATAAAAGAGGTTCTCAAAATAACACAAACGCCATCTGTGAAACCAAACCGTAAATCTGATGCAGAGAAATTTAACCTGGCAACAGCTACAGTCACTGTGCCATCTGAAAATGCAGCCAAAAAGAGAAAGAGTAAAACATCCAAAAAAAAAATCCACCCAAAACAGACAGATAAAATGGAGGAAGATGATGCTCTAGCTCTTCACCCACATTCGGATGAAGAATTTAACGATGGAGATAGTATGACTATCTCCGAATAACTTAACGCAGATATATTACTAAAAAAAAATCATTCATGTCTAATATTATCTCGTGGAACTGCCGTGGCTATCATAATAAATATGATGAAATCCGCAACATTCTTCATGACCATCAACCACTATGTTTAGCGTTACAAGAAACCCATCTTAAACCCAATGACAAAGCAAAATTGCGCACTTATGCTACATACAGAAAAGATTTTACTGGTAGTGAAAGGGCCACAGGTGGAGTGGCTCTTTTCATCTCTCGCAACCTACCCCATACGCATATTAATCTAAACACAAATTTACAAGCTGTTGCAGTCCGTGTACATATTAACCGGCTAATAACAATTTGCACCTTATACTTACCGCCAAATCAGTCTATTCAGTCAGCTACTCTTGATAATCTCCTTCTCCATCTCCCCACTCCTTACATCATTGTTGGAGACTTTAATGCACATAGTCAACTGTGGGGAAATACCGATTCTAATCAGCGTGGTGATGTTATTGAGAATTAATATCTGACAATGGCTTATGCCTGCTTAATAATGGCGATAACACTTACTTTCATGAACCAACTCGCACTTTTCATGCAATAGACCTTACAATCTGCTCCCCATCTGTTTATCCATTCTGGAACTTCTGGGTCTCAAATGACCTGCACGGCAGTGACCATTTTCCAACATTTATCACACAGACTACTCCTCACAGGGACTCTAATACTTATTTTAAGCGCTATATTTATGACAGAGCAAATTGGCCATCTTTCGAAAATCAGGCTACAATTACAAACGACATGATTTACTGTGATATTGATGATGCAATTGATAATATCACCCAGTGTATTATCAATGCTGCAGATATTAGGATTCCTAAATCCACTGCTACACCTAGGCACAAGAAGCCGTGGTGGAACAGTGATTGCCAGATTGCAAAAAAAACTCAACAGAAGGCTTGGGGCCTCTTCCGGAGGTATCCCAATAATACAAACTATATTGCCTTCAAAAAAGCAAAGGCGGAAGCTGGAAGAGTGCGTCGTAAGAGCCAGCGTGAATCTTGGATGCAATACATATCTAACATTAGCTCTAATACCTCAAGCAAAGTCCTCTGGAAAAAAGTAAAAAATTGTATGGGCCTATAATCCGAAAACCATATCTCAATCCTAAATCACAACGGTCAAACAATAGCTTCACCCAAAAATATTGCTGAAACAATAGCAAATACACTTGCATCTAACTCTAGCACAGATTCATACCCAGAACCATTCTTATCATATAAAAGACAAATGGAAACTACCCGCATCAATTTTCATTCTCGCCATTCTTTTAACTATAATAACCCCTTTACGATTTCAGAGCTCCTAAGTTGTTTGCAAAAAAGCCACCTCTCTGCCCCAGGTCACGATGGCATCACCTATACCATGCTAAAACATCTTTCCACCGCCTCACTTAATAACTTACTTGCCTTCTATAATAGGATTTGGGTTGAACATGCCTTTCCTTATGCCTGGCGTAAAGCTGTTATTATTCCCTTTCCTAAACCAGGTAAAGATTCCAGTGACCCCAGTAATTACAGACCTATTGCACTCACTAGCAGCCTTTGCAAACTTCTAGAAAAAATGGTAAATATCCGCCTTGTGCATATTTTGGAATCTAACAATCTGCTTGCCGCTTTTCAAAGTGGATTCCGACGAGGTAGATCTACTATCGATAACCTGATCCATCTTGAAAATCATATTCGGACTGCTTTTCTAAAACGCAGCCATTTGGTGTCAGTCTTTTTTGACATGGCGAAAGCCTATGACAAAACATGGCGATATGGGATCCTTCGTGATCTATTTAATCTTGATTTTCGTGGGAATCTCCCAATTTTTATTGACAACTTCCTCGCCATGCGACTCTTTCAAGTCAGGATTGGGGGAACTCTATCAAGTTTTTATGTACAAGAAGAGGGTGTACCCCAGGGCAGTGTCCTGAGTGTCACCCTCTTTGCTATCAAAATAAATGATATCCTTGGTCAATTACCCCCTTCGGTGAAGGGAGATCTCTATGTTGACGACTTTCGCATTATGTGTATAGGTCAAGATATTCGTTTTATTGAGAGACAATTGCAAACTGCCATCACTCATATTCTTAATTGGACAAATAAAAATGGTTTTATCATTTCTAAAGACAAAACTTCTTGCGTGCACTTTTGTAGACGTAGGGATCTACATCCAGATCCTGAAATTTTTATCGACTCAACTCAGATTCCTGTTGTGGACAGTGTCCGTTTTCTGGGCCTTCACTTTGATAAAAAGTTAACCTTTTTACCACATATCTTGCAGTTACGCACAAAATGTGAAAAATCTCTTAATCTTATAAAGGTGCTTTCAAATACCTGTTGGGGAGCAGATCGAACTTCTCTCCTTAAAATCTATCGTGCAATGATCCGGTCTAAAATTGACTATGCCTGCCAGGTCTATGGTTCAGCCAGTAAATCTGCTCTAAAAAAACTTGACACTGTGCACCATAGCGCACTCCGGGTTTGCTCTGGTGCATTTCGTACGTCTCCAATCTTAAGCCTTTATGTTGACTGTAACGAACCAGCATTACATCATATTCGTGATAAACTCTCATTACAGTTGTATTACCGTATCCTTTCATATCCTAGCCATCCCCTTCATAACCACATTTTAAATACAAACAATGATATCCTTTATCAGCATAGACCATCTTGCATACCATCTTTTGGAGCCAGAATACGAAGAATTATTGATGATAGTGCTCTAATCAATATTGAAGTGAACCCTTGTCCAATGTACCAGTTCCCTCCCTGGAAACCTCCTGATATTACCACCCTCCATCCTTTTAAAGGTTACAATAAAAATAATCTAACTCCTCTTGCCTTTCAACAACTATTTGCTGCACATCGTGCAAACTTTAATAATTATATAGATATCTATACGGATGGTTCTAAGAGTGGGGATATTGTTGGCTGCGGGATTTTTTGTAATGACACTACCTTGAGTTATCGTCTGCACCCTTCAATTTATGTCTTTACATCCGAATTGATTGCAATAGAGAGAGCCATGTCGCACATCTCTCATCATCATATCTCACCCTTCATCATTTATACTGACTCAAATAGTTCTATTGACGCAATAAAATCACTTAAAAAGCATCCCTTTGTTTCGTCCATCTTAGAGTTTTATAATAAATTGACAAGACGTGGCTATAATATGTTATTTTGCTGGGTACCTGGACACATGGGTATCCCTGGAAATGAAAAAGCAGATGAGGCGGCAAAGCTGGCTCTTAATCCCTTACACCATAGAATACCATTCTCAGACGTTAAACTACTTATCAACCATTTTATTCATAATAAATGGCAAGAAAGTTGGGATTTAGAATACAATAATAAATTGCACCATATCAAACCTACAATCATAACGTGGCCTCCAAATTATCCAAGGAAAACAGATGTCCTTCTGACTCGTCTGAGAATTGGTCATTCTAGGATCACTCATAAACATCTTTTACTTCGGGAGGATGCACCCATGTGTCCACATTGTCATTATGATTATCTGACCATTCATCATGTTTTAACTGACTGTCCGGGCCTCCGGCACTTATATAGAATTTATTTTAACACTTCATTACCAGCAATGACAAACCTCATCGGGGAAACACCTCATGGGGCACTCTTTACGTTTTTAAAACACGCAGGATTTTATTTTGATATCTAATCTTTTATTTATTTCGTTGGTTTTATGACTGATTTTTGGTTTTAACATCTGGATGGGATACCCCATCCAGATACCTTTTCTACGTTATTTATTTTCTTTCATATTTACCTATATTTTAGCTACTTTATTTAATTTCATCCTTTTTAGTCTATAATTATTTTTTTGGCGCAGCATGTCCCTCATGGGACTTTGTGCCATAAAACCATATACAACCAACCAACCAACCAAATAAACTGGTTACCAAATTTGAAGCAAATCAGATAAGAAAACCCATATATCTAAATTAAGAGGAGTTAGCCCCTGTTCCTCCCTTTATACTTAAACAATGAACCTCCAAATTTAATTAGGGAAGCGTCTTATCAGAATTAACCGGTATACCAAAATTGAAGCAAATCTGATAACTCTGCATGAAAAAACCATTTATCTAAGTGTAGGGGGGGGAATAACCCTGTACCCCCCCTTTATGCTTAATCAATGAATTACCAAAACTAATCAGGGAAGCGCCATATGAGAATGAACCTAGAAAAAATATTTGAAGCAAATCGGATATTTCTATCGAGAGTTATCGTGTTACGTATGTACGTACATACATACAGAAACTGCGGGCACATTAGCTCTGTCTTTGATAGCCTGTGAGCTAAAAAGAAAAGTGCCCAGTTAAACAGATAGCATTGAGCTCACAGGCTATTTACACTAACTGTATATTATGCTCTTATTTCAAAGAATAATGCCCCTGAAAAAAATAAACTAAGGGGCGGGGGGGGGAGGATTGTCCCTCCCCGTTTCCCCTCTTTATACTTAACCAATGAACCTCCAAATATCATCAGGGAAGCGCCTTATCGAAATAAATCGGTATACTAAATTTGAAGCAAATCGGATAGAAAAACCCATTTATCTAAATTAAGGGTGTATTATCCCCCGTTCCCCCCTTTATATTTAACCAATGAACTTCCAAATCTAATTAAAGAAGCGCCTTATCAGAATAAACTGGTATACCAAATTTGAAGTAAAAACGGATAGCAAAACCCATCTATCTAAATTAGGGAGGGTAATATCCCCTCTTTCCCCCTCCCCCCCCTTTAGACTATAACAATGGACCTTCAAATATAATCGGAGAAACTCGTTATCAGATTTAACCGGTATACCAAAATTAGAAGAAAATCTGATAATTCTGCATGAAAAACCCATTTATCTAAGTTAAGGGGGAGATTAGCCCCCGTTCCCCCCTTTATACTTAACCAATGAACCCCCAAAACTAATCAGGGAAGCGCCTTAGCAGAATGAACATAGAAAAAAAATTAAGCAAATCTGATATTTCTATCAAGAGTTACGCGTTACGTACATACACACATACAAAACCGACGGGCACATTCGAAATAAGGCTTTGATAGTCTGTGAGCTAAAAAGTGCCAAGAGCGTGTAACTATGGGGGGGGGGTGGAGGGACAGAAAATAAAAGAGGACATTAAAAGCTTTTCAACAATGTTACACGAGATGGTTTGGAAGAAACAATAAATATGCCCACCGGGGGACAGGTAAGTCTCAAACGGTGGGAGGGGCGACTTCAAATGTATCTTTGGTCAAGGTTTCAAAATGTGGATTTATAATAAAATAGAACGAGAATTGGGCATTTTTAAAATAGCATGCATATTTTGAACGGCCCTGTAAATTAAGATTGGCGTGGGGGGGGGGGGCTGCGTAAAGGATTAGAAGGGACGAACTTGAAAAATACAACATAATAAACTAGTAACCCGAATAACTAGGCTTCTAAACAAAAGTATAACGATTTAACCTAGTATTGAATTCGGGGGGTGACCCGGGGGAGCATTGGAATGTCCCTCCCGAAAGTTTTGAGATTTTATGCTTTTTAATGGACAAATGTGCATCCCCCTTACGGAACTCTAAAATCTCCTCCCCCCCCCATCCCGACCGGAGCAGTCAAGAAATCAACCCGCCATCCGCCATTCAACACTAAACCTAGAAAGAAAAAAAAAAGCTCTTATACAAAATTTTACAGCAATTCTGCCACTAAAACAGTAAAATTAGATGAATCTATTCAACCCGAATCGTGGATCATGCGCGATGCGATTTGAATTGAAGTAAATCAAAAAATAACAATTTCACCCGCATCTAAAAATCTGCATCGAGTCTGAACTAAATCGATTCACCCGAATCTAAAAAACTGAAGTAAATCAAAAAATAGCGATTCTGCCCGTATCTAAAGGTCGACATCGGCATCGAATCTGAACTGAATCGATTCGCCATTTCTGATCTTCATTTACGGGCAGAATCGATGCGCTCATTTTTTCTTGCTTTCTTTTGTCTTTAAAAAAAGAAAGCGTTGGATTAGTGAAAAATTTCGACTTTCGGTTTTCGAAGGATTTGTAGTTTTAGAAGATCTTGTCTGGAATACGATTTGACTATTTTTATACATTGTCTGTCAGTCTGTCTACTTGTTTGTCTCTGACAAAAACATTGTGGACGGTCTATTTCAAGAACTAATGCATGGAATCTGTTGAAACTTTAGATTCAATTAGACTTTCATATTAACTGGTGCTGATTACTTTTTGATGTAAATCTACCGGCAGGTGGCTCTGCTATGCTGCATTTTTCCCGATTTTCGCAATAGCTCTACCTCAAGAACTAATGCACGGATTATCATCAAACTTCACATTCAGTTAGAAGTTCGCATAAATTGTTGTATATTAGATTTCGGTGTAAATCGCCCAACAGGGGCGTTGTTATGCAGATTTTATCAGCAGTGTTGAATTCAGACAATTGAACTTTTGTACATTAAGCATAAAATCTCAAACCTTCTGCGGGGACATTTGAATGCTGCACGGGGGGGGGGGGGCATGCGCCTCCGGGCTACCCCCGGAATTCAACACGTTTTTCTGGATTAAAACGATTTTAGGGTTCATATCTCAAGAACTAATGAACGGAATTTCATCAAACTTAATATTCTGTCATAAGTTGTTCATGATTAGGTTTTCGTGTAAATGATATAACAGGTTGTTCTGCCATGCTGCTTTTTTTAGCAGTGTTGAATTCAGACATTTTTCTCCGGGAGGGATTTCTATGGTTCTGGAGAGGGACATTCTAGAGTTTTCGGGGGGGGGGGGAATTGTACTGTTGTCCATTAAGCATAAAATCTCAACCAAAAAGGGGGGGGATTGTCCACCCGTACCAGCCCCTGAATTTAACACTGTTTTTCAGAATTTACACGATATTAGCGATAATATCTCAAGAAGTAATGACCGGAATTTTATCAAACTTAATATGTGTCATCGACATTAGTTGTTCCTGAGTTTTTCGTGTTAATCATGTAACAGGCTGCGCTGCTATACTGTTTTTTTTTTTTTTCTTCATGATATTCGTGATAGCCACATCTCAAAACTAATGCACGGAATTTAATCAAACTTCATATTCTGTTACACTTTCAGATAAATAGATTCTTATTAGGCTTGGGTGTATACTACCCAAGAGCTGTCGCTTTTATGCTCTTTGAATTGGGATTTTCCGTTGCGGACATCTAGGCTAATATCAAACGAACGTATTTTTGCACCCTTTCTTTTCGCTCTTACACCGTCCCTACACATGCTAGCGAAGGGGTAGGGATGGCGTAAGAGCGAAAAAAAGCGTGCAAAAAGACGTTCGTCTGACATTAGCCCAAGAGGGTGTGGGTCGAGATTCAATGATTTGTTAGGAAAATGCAATGCTTATATTTTCTTTTAAAATGCACATACTTCAACGAACCTATGCCTTTTGAATCCTCATGATGCGCATAGGTTATCATTTAAATTTGACACTGTGATAACGAATTTTGAAGTTATAACATTTATGAGGCAGATGAAAGTTTTGGGATTGGCACATCCAACTACTTTATCTTCAATTTTTGAAGGAAAATGAAAATCATAGTACCTTATTTTGTCTTAGAGACATCGATTAAAAAATTCATAGTATCGATTAAATCGAGTTGGTCATAGTATCGATTAAATCGATTAAAAAAATCGAAATCGCCCATCACACTCTATAGTCCACCTTTTAAATTCATTTTACAGTGTTATGAATCATTATTCTTAATTTTAATTCCAGTACTTTCACCCATCTCATTTTAAAATCCATCATTCATGATTTCAATCTTAAATCGCAATTTCCCATCCTTTTTATTATTTGTTCAAATTTTTCTGTGTAACGTTTTATTTTCCATTTCAGCCGAAAGGCCGTGCATTATTTTTGGCCGTTTGCCAAACAGATATCCGGATCGCTTTTTTAGTTAAGGGGAAATGTACATTTTACCTTGCAAAAAATAGGGTAGATTTTTTTTTCTGACTTGTTTATAATGATGCCAGCAATGGAAAAACCAAGCTTTCCAACAAAATTTCTTAAGTCTAAATTTTCTGTGGCTAAAAAAGAACAAAATTTTGGGACTTTTTTTGATTTTTTAAAAATATCTCGATACCTGTTGCCGTAGCATGATTTTTGTCAATTACAATATTAAAGAAGACAAAATTCTCTACAATTTTTATATTACAACTTTTTTATACACTCAACAGCAAGCGCAATACGCCGTTTCAAAAATAAGACTCTTTTTTTTTCAATTTTCTTAAAAACCGTGAAAACGTAGTTCTCCCCCGGTTATTCATATGTTTTCCACGGATTTAATCACGTATGTCAACTTCTAAAAATTGGTAGCAGTAAATTAAATATTATTTGCACACCCACGTCTTTATTTTCATCACAACATACATTTTATATTCAATAAAATTATATAATTTTGAAAATAGGATAGTGTGTAGATGAATAAAACAATTTTCGTATCGACAGTAATTTTAAGTGTGTATAATGTTAATTTCAAAGCATTGTTTAAAAGAATACTTTAGTATTTAATAACTTATTGGTACTATAGTTTCAATTAAGAAAGAATTTTTGTTTAATTATCATAATTTTGTAATTGTAATAATTTTCATAATGCATGCATATTTTTCCAGGAAACAATGGGATATATATGAAAATTTGCGAAAAACATACTTTATTCCACATATTACACACTTAACATACAATGGTATATATTATTTACCAATTATTGATAACATATATTTTAATGCTTTATTTTTTAAAGATAGTAAACATTGGATTATACTTCCATATAAAATGGGGGAGGGGAGGCATTCAGAAAATAAATATATTTTATGTAAGAAATGCTTTTACCTTATAAAAGCTACAATAAAAATGACAACAGGTTATTTCACTAACTGATGTTATACATTTATCTCCTGTAAAATTTAAAAATATCAGTCAATAACATATTTGATATCACTATAAAAATATTTAAAAGATCAGTTTTAATAAATACTGTCAGTTTTTTCCTACTTATATCAATAAATAGAACAAGAGATTATATCACTTTAGCATGCAAAAATATAGAAAACTTTAAGATTATCTATTAATTGCTTTAAAGCTTAAACAGAAAAACTTAGTTCGATTGTTGAAAAATACACTTTGTGGAATATTCTAATTTTCTGTATTATGCACTGGTTTGAAACTATGTCTGTTTAATGATCTCAGTGATAGCATTTATCAAATGAAATACCAATTTACTTATGATTGCAGACAATATAAACATTTTTATTTTGGCATTGATCCACTGTCGCATTCAACTCCACTTTTCCTACACAATAATAAAGTAAGGTACGCAATATGACTTAATAAGCTAAATGAAAAAATATATTTTAATAATAATAATTTTTTTCAGGCTATTTAACGATATTTTTTTCTCTTTGATGACACTACGCAAAAGAAATTTACAAAAAGAATTTTACTAATTTCTAATAGCCGAATTATTTTAAAATTTAAATGTAATCATGAAATACGTAATGCTGAACTGCGTAACCTGCTTTGTCTAATATTGATTCATTAAAACCTTTAAAAGGAACCAAAAATATTCCGCTTTATACAGGTTTCCCTCTCAGCAGTTGCAATTGCTAGTATTCTTTCTGTACGTTTTTCATTTAAGACAGGATTCCGTTATCCTAGTTTAATGCATTTGTTTCAAATTTTCTTTTGGCGTGTAATTTTTTCATTTAAAACAGGATTCTGTTATCCAGTTTTAATGCATTTGGTTCAATTTGCATTTTGGATTTTCCGGCTGTGAGACAATTTTAGCCAAATTTCATACTATATATTTTTTGGTATCAAACGACAAAAAAATCTTTATTTGGCGCCCCTTCGCCTTCCACTCTGGCGCCCGGGGCACATGCTCCCTCTGTCCCCTCTAGCTTCGGCCCTGATAAATATATATATATGAAATTTGGATAAAAAAGTCTCGCAGCTGGAAAACTGACCAAAAATAAAAAATAACTGTAATCAAAATAGAAAAAGTAAACACTAATACGGTTGGAATTCAACGTCAGCACTTCTAAGCCCCTCAAAAAAAAAAAAAATTAAAACTATTAAATTGCAAACGAGAAATTGTAAAAGGAACGCTTCCATAGGTTTAACCTTAGCATTCCAGTTTCTTCGCGTGATTAGTGAAGTCTCACGCGAAAACATTTGCACGCTCATGTTAAACCTACAAAAGTGTTCTTTTCAGAATTCTTGCTTGAATTTTAACATTTATTTATTTTTTCATATGATACCGAGGTCGATATCTAACGATGTCTTTGTATGACTAATTTAGTCTCATAATTCATATAACTATGACATTAACACTAGAAAGGCGGCGGTTTTTGTATACCTAGAGAGACGGAGAGCGGTCATTTTAACCGCTCGATTTGAATGACCAAAAATAAAGCATTTTTTAATATTTTTTTTGTTCAGACAAGTTTTTTAAAGTACATTTATTAATAGAATATTATTTTATTTATTTACCGTTTTATATATAATATTAATTTTATTTAAAGGAAATACAATATATATAATAAATTTTCAACAAAAATTCAAATATAAAAAAAAGTACACAATTTAGAAAATTTTTTTGGATTTGCTCAAAGTATCCTAAATGTATGTAACATAATTGCTTTTTTAAGTGTATATATTTAAAAATATAAATATTACAAAAATAACTTACATTATTCCTTTTTACATTCTCTGCAAACACTCAGCTTTATAATTTTGTAAGCGCAGGAGCCACAAACTGAATTTTGCAATCACTACAAATGTTCATAGTTTTATTCCGGCTTCTATTGATTTGGCATTGTTTGCGTTTTGTACCCGAGATTGTGGGTGCAACTGTATTTGGAGTTAAGTCTGACAGCGGAGATGTCTTAGAGGCGACATATTTTGTACGCAGTTCGTCAGCTAAATTCAAAATAAAATCACGACGCTTTATTTTTACACCGGTAGTTTCTTTATAAATCACACAAGCATTTATTGCAGCTAAGTCCAGAATATTAAAAAATCTTGCACAGGCCATCGTCGAGAGGTAGATTTTGTGGAATATTTTCTTGCCATCTCGTCAAGTACATCCACACCGTATTTCGTTGAGTTGTAAAACTGAACAACCTCAGGCGTCTTTTTTTCATTGCCATTGACTTCAAGTATAGGATGTAAAGTGCTTAACTACAAAACATTTTTGTTTTTCTTTCCTTGATACGAGGTCAGTGATACATTATCGAGCTTGAGAATTTTGCTTCAATACAGTTCTCCGTTTGTGAGCTTGAAGGATTCGGGCACTTCTTTTTTTCCACGTTTCACAGTTCCAACGATGCTAAGTCCTTTATTTCTTAGAGTTTTGGCTAATTTAAACGTTGTGAAAAAATTATCCGTTGTTATGTTCCTTCCTGTATTATGCAATGGCTCTGCCAAGCGACAAACAGCATGTTCTCTAACAGTTTTATCTGTAGGTCTATTTTCATTTTTACCTAAATATCGAAAGCCATTCAACAAATATTTTGATCAAACGTAGGCTGCTAGCCAAAATTTAATCCCGAATTTATCGGGGTTTTGCGGCATATACTGTCAAATGAGCAACATGCCTTACTTGGGAAGAGTTGTTCGTCTACTGTTATATTTTCTCCCGGTTTACAGCAAAGTAAACAATTTTCAGTAAACGAGTTCCAGATATCTGACACTAGTGTAAATTGATCAGATCGAAGTCTTTCAGATCTTGTTGCCTTCAGATCAAACCGCAAAAATCTCATTATTTCTTTGAACTTATCCCGAGCCATTGTTTGTTCAATAAAGTTTATTCCCCATGTCGTGGACCATAAGTTGTTTATTGAAATACCTTTAGAAATAAAAGCTCCACGAGCATACAGTAGGGAAATAAAACCATCTAATTCGTCTAAAGATATATTCCAATGCAGATCCTGCGAACATCGATGAGCTTCCGCTTCTGTGCACATTTTTATGAAACGAAGAATCTTTTTATTTATGAATAGTCTCCATGCACTTGTGAAATTCCCTAACATTACATTTGTAGTGGCAAATGGACTTGGTCCAGGAACTTCTGTCAACACATTGTAATGCTGTCGTTTTCCTGAATAAATTTTACTAGAAGGAACTGCCCATATTGTTCCATCTTTTGTTACTTCTAAATTTTGCTAATTTCCTTCATTTTAGGAACATGCTCTTTGATCTTCACTTTTACGTAGTAGTTTAATTTTCTTTTGACATTTTCTGTTTTGTTTTCATTTTCTACCACGTATGGTACTCGAATGACTTGAATCGACATTTATATAAAAAAAGTCTTCATTTTCAGATTCAGACGAAAAATCTGTTTGTGCAGTTTCAGTAAAAAACGGCATTCGTCCGCGGAAGAGAATTCACTTACATTTCCAGGGTTATATTCATCATCAGATAAATTTGAATTTTCATATGTACCAGAATCGGTTTCAGATACAGTCCGCAATATTTTTAGAAACTCTTTTTCTGACAGATTGTTTTTACCAACGCGACATAGCGTGAAAAAAATGCACATCGGATCAGGTAAAGAATTCAAAAGAAATAAATATCTGTTACTAAAAAAGCAGATTCTTTTGAACATAAAAGGAATTTCACGTGAACAGCAGGTGTTTTTCAATCCCGCTTATTCTCCAAATGACCCCCAGGGAGATACCTTCTTTAGGTATTCACGGTCTTCGCAACCCCGGGCACTTGAGCGATCTTTCTCTTTTCCTTTTCCTCTTATTTCTCTTGTCTTTCTTTCGTCTTTGTTTCATTCTCATTGTGGTTTCCTCTTCGGAGGTGAGGGCAATTCTGTATGAGCCGATATCATCCTGTATATCGACTCATGGGGAATTGTAAACCACCCACGTGTTTGCCATGCGTGGCGACTCGTGTCATTGGAAAGGGGGATCTTGGCAGTCGAGGGAAACCAACACACTGATTTGGCCTCTGCTTCAGGTAGACGGGAGGTGCATATTGGTCCCGTATGCATCAATCGGCTGGTCAGCTGACTTGTCACTTGCTGGGGATCAAGTGAGCGAGTACTTACTAGCCATCTCGTTAAGGGTGGAGACTGGCATAGGAGTGTCTTGTGACCGTATGGGCCCTCGCTAGAACTGGTGCACGAATGTGCATCCCCTTGTTGGGCTCGGTAGTGGGTGGTGCGGCCGGGGTCTGAATTCTATTTCTTTTTTTCAATTATGGATGGACATTCTCATATTCCTTCTATTTCTGTCCCAAGTGGCGAGCAACAAACTGTACAGACTTTATTCACTCGTTTTTTTGTAATTAAACGCACTGATAGTCTCTCAGATAGTTCTTTAAAAAAAACTTCACCCTTTCTTATAGCAAAAACATTTCAGTCTGTTTTGGGTGATGGTCACTCGCTCAAGAAATTGCAGTCTGGGGACTTACTGGTTGAGGTTTCTTCAGCCAGGAAGTCACAACTTCTGTCAAATTGCAATACTCTAGGTACTTTTTCTGTCTCTGTTAAATCACATCAAACTCTTAATACTTGCCGTGGTGTAATATCTGAACCAGATATTTTATTTTCTACAAAAGAAGAACTTCTAGCTAATTTAAGTGATCAAAATATCATAGATGTACGCCGTATCACTATCCGTCGAAATGGGCAAATACTTCCTACTAAACACATTATTCTAACTTTCAATAGCCATATTTTACCTTCTACAATTAAAGCTGGTTATCTAAACTGTCCAGTTAGGCCTTATATCCCTAATCCTCTGCGTTGTTTTAAGTGCCAGCGGTATGGGCATACTAATACTACCTGCCGTGGATCTGTTACTTGTGCACAAGTCGGCCATGATGGCAAAACTTGCGAAAAACCAGAACGCTGCGCTAATTGTAAAGGTGACCATACATCGTACTCTCGCTTTTGTCCTAATTGGATCTGTGAAAAAGAAATTCTTACAGTTAAGATTACTCAAAAACTTTCCTACCCTGAAGCCCGTAAACTTGTTGAATCCAGGACCCCCTCTGTTGGGGTATCTTACTCCAGTATACTCAAAGAACAATCAAAACCTGTAAGGCACATAAGCACCCAGACGGACACCTCTTTTCCTCCAACTAACTCAGCTAAAACGCAATCAACAACCACTTCAAATAAAGAAACCCGTGATGTCAGTTGTGGTTCTAAATGCTATGCTACCCCACTATTAGAACGTTGGCTACCATCCTCAAAACCTGTTAAAATAGTATACCAAATCAATCAGTCTCAAAAATCTTCGAATCTACCAAAAAAGTCATCCGATCATCAGACTGAACAAACTTCTACACCATCTGCATGCAATTTGCAGAAACCTAATATTTCCCAGACTGAGAAACCGGGCCAAAAATCCTGTATTCAGAAAGGCAGAAGTGATTCCAAAAAGGCTTCCGAACTTCAGTCTAAGACTAAGGCTGCTACATCTGTAAAAACACCACATAGACCTGATACTAGTCAAACTGACAATCCAAGCAAAAAAACTTGCATACAGAAAGAGGAAAAGATAATTCGGGGTTCTTCACAGTGGAAAACTGTGAAGAAAAAGGGCAAGGAAAAATGTCAAAACAACCCTTCAGTTAATAATATAAAGGATCCAAAAAACCTTCAAAATTATGTAGATGAGTCATATGATTCAGAATCCATTGCTTAAAGTGATGACGAAGATAATGTAGTTTTCGATGAATTTTTACCTAATTAAGCTTACATTGTTTTTTACTTTTGTGATTTTTAAACTTGTTTTTACGTGGTAGGGGAGACCGGGGGAATGGCGACACCTTAAAGGAATTTAAATTTTTTCACCTCAAAAAAATGTTTATTTTTTAATAGTAAAAATTCTAAAGCTGAATCATGATCTTTAGTATCTGTATAAATTTAACCGTAATCATAACTGTAAAGTAAGCATACATAAAAAAATATTTTTTAAACCTCTGCACAGTGGCGGGATTACCCAGGATACTGGGGTAATTCCGCCACTGTACCGGGGTAATGCCGCCACTCTTTAATGACCTAGTACATGCATTAAATGGATACTAGGAAATACATAACCTACTGAAAATAGTTAGAAAGCATGGTAATTGAGCAGAATAATGGTTAAGCTTACAATTTACTTCATATTGCAAAAGTCACTCTGCTGAATCGGCTCCACTACATACAAATGAGGCCATTTCTCACCCGATTTGCATGGTGGCGGCATTACCCCGAGAGGACAATATGGCCGAAATCCCCAACCAAAGCCGAAAGAAGAACCGAACTTGTTCAACACATTGCATCAAAATATCGGCGAATGCATGTAGATTACGGATCATATTGTCTTAAATACCTAATGTTGAAATAAAAGGTGCTTATCTCTACTCATTTGAAGCTCCAAAATAATAAGTAACTAGATGAAAACTACATTTTTCACTAGAACAAACGAACGACGTACAGCAAAGTCACTCTCACTTTAGGCACTGTTTATATTGTTGGCCGCTATAGTGCAGGCACATTCACTATCTCAAACTGCCGTTAGTTTTTAAACTAGGTGGGGTGGCGGCATAACCCGGGTTGGCGGCATTCCCCCGGTCTCCCCTATTTGTACATAATCTTAAACTTTGTTTATATTTTAACGATATTACTTTTTAACTTCACAGTTTTTAATTATAATACTTTTGACACTTTTAAATGTTTTTAAACTCTACATATTACTCTTTTCATTTAATACTTCTGGTTTTATTATCTTTTTGTTAGTGATTTTTTACTCAACTATTTGGTTATACATATGTTTTTCATGTTGACATTGTCTTGGCGCAGCATGTCCCTAAAGGGACTTTGCGCCATAAAACCCCAACCAACCAACTATTCTCCAAATGACAGCAGTCTATTACAGCCCCTATGAAAATAATCACGTGACAAGCAGATGTTTTTATCATCACTCCCTACCTCACGTATGCTTCTTTCCATGAAATGCTATTAAAATTATCTCGAAAAGAAAGAATAATCGTTCGTAGACAGCAAAAATTTAAAAGTAAATGTAATGTTAGATTTTATTTCTTCAGCGGTCAAAATGACCGCAATCCGTCTTTCTAGGTATACATATTTATAGGGCTCATAATAGTTTGTAAAAAAATTTAAATTTTAGCTCTACGTAATCCTTATGAATAATTAGGAAAATTCAATAAACAATGTAGAAATCGAAGAATATTTAAGAAAAATACAAGCGTTTGAAATTCATTTTCGGTCAAAATGACCGCTCCCGTCTTTCTAGTGTTAAACGCCTCAATACTACAACTATCATAAAATTTTTGAAAATAAAATCTTCATATACGGAATCCGGTCCTTAAAGAAAAAATTATATATTTTTAAAAGAAAGAATATGACCAGTTATACCTCCTAAGATGGAAACCTGTTTAAAGCGGAATATATTTCGGTTCGGTTTTCAAGGTTTTAATGAATCCATATTTGAAAAATCTGATTACGTATTTAATGATTACACACTTAAAATTTTCAAAATCTGGCTATTAGAGATTTATTAAAATAATTAACGAGAGGTGGGGCAAAATATGCATGAATTCCCCCCCCTCCCCTCCCGAGAGGCTAGTTTTGGTCCTCAAACACATAATTTACTGCTACCAATATATAGAAGTTGACATACATGATTAAATCCGTGGGAAACATATGAATTATCAGGGGAGATCTACGTTTTTCACGGTTTTTAAGAGAATTGAAAAAATTGTCTTACATTTGAAATGGCGTACTGCGCTTGCTATTAGGTGTATAAAAAAATTGTAAATATGAAATTTGTAGAACATTTTGTCCTCTTTAATATTGTAATTGACAAAAATTATGCTACTGCAATGGCTATTGAGATATTTAAAAAAAATCGAAAACAGTCCCAAAATTTTGTTGTTTTTCGGCCACAGAAAATTTAGCCTTAAGAAATTTTGTTGGAAAACTTGGTTTTCCCATGTTGGCATCATTATAAACAATTTAGGCAAAAAAAAATCTTCTACCCGATTTTTTGTAAGGTAACCCCCCTTTTTCTGTACATTTCCCCTGGACTATTTGCATTTTCTCTGACTTTGTCTTTCTCGCGATCGCTGCTTTCCCGCACATGCGCACTTCCGTCGTTGGTCGGAGCCGTTCTCCTACTTGGCGCAGCGTTTTGGCGTGCGTTGGCATCATGGGATTTTTGTTGGCGCGATTCTTTCGGGCGCGCTGATTTTTGAAAGCGATCGGAGCGAGTCTTCTTACCGGGAGTCATAGTGCTGGCATCGCCGATGCAGTCACAGTAAAAATACCGATCTAAGCGTCATACGGATGCGTTCTGCTTGCGGGTTTTCCGTTCCTTGTGTAGGAACACGGATACAATCCTTTTTATATTTCTTTTTGTCCTTTTCTAATGGACATCCACGCGCGTTTTATTGTATTGAATTAACTATAAAGATCCTATTTATTTAAGTTGTAAATTAACATGGAAGATAGACCATACCATCCTCACCGGTTTGCATAGGTTTTCTGCTAGCGTCGGACGGCGCATGGACCCGACCTTTACTCAAGATGTTGCTGTAAAATAATTTAAGTTCTTAAAGCATGACTTTCTTTCTATTGGTTCACCTCTACAATCCAGGTACTTGTTTAATTATTTTATTTGTAATGATACAAAGCGAAAGACACAGATTTGACTATGACCTCGTTCATTAGGCTTTCTTTTTAGTTCAAAGAAACATAGCTTCATATTATCCAAGTATGGCAATTAACTGCTTTTAACATATATAGTAAAAGAACCTCTTAATAAATAAATACTAGGAAATATAACGTACAGAAAATATTTAAAAAGCAAGGTAATTTAGCAAAATAATGAATTTTTACAATATTAGTTAAGCCGGATTAATTTAACCGGCAGGACTGGCGCAGGGTGTTTTGACACCCCACGCCCGAAAATATTCGTTTGCTGTCGGTGAGTGGTTTTAATTTATTGTTTAATTTTTTAAATTAACGGTAAATAAATTTTTCAGTTATTTATTACGAGAAAGTGTAATTATCATGAATTTTGCTATCAGAAAGAATTATACAGTTTTTTTCGTATTTATGCCATTTAATGTTTCGGGTGTGCTGACACCCCATGCCCGTTCCCATGTTATGTTTCACGGCGCGCGTCCTGCCGGGTTAATATGCTAAGCTTACAATTTAACTCAAATAGGAAAAGTCACCTTTGCCATAGTGGAGGCATTATCCCGAGAGGACAATATAGCGGAAATTCCCCAGCAAAGCCTAAAGAAGAACCGAATTTGTTCAACAAATTGCATAAAAATATCGGCGAATGCATGTAGATTACGGGTAATATTATCTTAAGTACCTAATGTTACAATAAAGGGTGTTTAATTCTACTCATTTGAATCTCAAAAATATGAAGCAGCTAGATGAAAACTAAATTTTTCACTAGAACAAACGAATAACGTAGAATAAAATCACTCTCTCTAGGCACTGTTTATATTGTTGCCCGTTATAGTGTAGGCGCATTCACTATCTCAGTCAGCCGTTAGTTTTTAAAGTATGCGGGGTGGCAGCATAACTCCCGGGTGACGCCATTCCCCCTTACACCGAAGAGTCAAAACATTATGAACTTCCCTACATTGTGCAATGAACTCGTTTGGATCATGTGGAGGGCACGTAATCAGGTGGGAATGGTATTTAACTGCTGGTATGGTGTCCGAGGAATCCATTTTGCGCTTGCTTCTGTGATGGGAAAGGCTAGTGATCTAAGCGATTTTGATTCATAGAGGGCGGAATTCAATGGTCCGACGGTCCAAAATGAGTATCTCCGAAACTACACGACTCGTGTGTTGTTCGTGATCTATCGTTGGTTGTAAGTTATTAAAAAGGTCAGAAAAGAAATTTAAAATAAAGAGATTTATAGGTTAAAATTATGCATATTTGACACCAGAGGTGGGGGGGGGACGAAAGCAGTGTCTGGGGGGAGAGAGGCTTAAATGATTGATATGCCTTAGATGATGATGAATATTGTTGCAATAAATTGACAAATAATGTATATTTTAAAAAATAATTAAAATTTAAAATTTTACTTAGTTGTTTTTCAGGGGGAGATTTTTGTTGGAGGGAGCATTTAGACACTTTAACTTTTTTTTTTTTTACAAATCGGACATCTGCTGAAATTCTGAAGTCTGTCTCACCCTTGTACTTGCCTTACTTACTTCTAAAGTATTGGTAAAAAAAAGGTTTTTAGTGACGTTTTCTAAAATCTCTATTATAAGCCCTACCTTCAAAAATGTAACTTTTTTTGCTTTTGAAGATAGGAGGCTTACAATCGGGATTTGACGGTAATAATTTTTTCTGTTACATCTTTAAGTAGTTCTTTGAATTTATAAGCAAGCAATTACAGTTAGCATAAATTTCAATAATAAACAGAAGAGTTATTTAAATCACGCCTGTGGCTCTTTATTTTTTTTTAAATATGATTTTAAAATTGAAATGTTTGACCTTGCCCACTATATTAGTATTATTGGTAAAAGATGGACTACCTCAGAAATTAATATAGACGTTTTCGTGGAAAATTTCAAAATTAAAATATATGATGATAAAATCGAACATTTTTTTTATAATGACCACGCACGTGTTTGCCGTGTCCCTGTAAAGGGGGATCCTGGCAGTTGAGGGAAACCAACACACTGCTTTGGCTTCTGCTTCAGGTAGACGGGAGGTGCATATTGGTCCCGTATGCATTAATCGGCTGGTCAGCTGACTTGTCATTGGCTGGGGATGAAGCGAGCGAGTTCTCACTAGCCATCTCGTTAAGGGTGGAGACTGGTATAGGAGTCTCTTGAAACCGTATGGGCCCTGGTTAGCATTGGTGCACGAATGTGCACCCCCTTGTTGGGGTCGGTAGTGGGTGGTGCGGCCAGGATCCGAATTGCTTTTTTTTCTAATATGGATGGGAATACTTTACTTCCTTCTATTTCTTTCCCATGTGGAGAGCAACAAAGTGTCCTGAGCAATCTTTTCACTCATTTCTTTGTAATCAAACGTACTGATAGCCTGTCTGATAGTTCATTTAAGAAAACTTCACCTTTCCTTATTGCAAAAACATTACAGTCTGTTTTCCGTGATGGTCATTCACTCAAAAAACTGCAGTCTGGAGATTTATTGAGGTTTCTTCAGCCAGACAGTCAGGACTTCTCTCAGTTTGTAATTCAACAGGCCGTTTTCCGTTTGTTAAATCTCGAAACTGGTAGACGGGAGGTGCTGGGTTCGAACCCTATCGCACCCGTCAGCCTAATCGATCGGAGTTTTCGTGGTTTTCTTCGAGCCATGGATTTCCGTCCGTAAATACGGGTTAGGTTCCCTTAGAAAGACCCCCCACGAAGGGTACTCTCGCCTCGGGCCTATATCCCCAGAGTAGATAATCGGCCGTCAAGAATAAACCAACCGTTTCTGTTAAAGCATATCAAACACTAAATACAAGCCGTGGTGTAATACCCGAACGAGATCTTTCATTTTCTACCAAGGATGAACTTTTACAAAATTTAAATGATCAAAATGTCAGAGATTCACTACGTATTACACTCCGTCGGAATGAACAAGTGCTTTCCACAAAGCACATCATTCTGACTTTCAATAGCCCTACCTAACGAACAAGAATTAGAGCTGCTTACCTTAATTGTCCTGTCCGTCCTTACATTCCTAATACTCTACGTTGCTTTAAATGCCAGCGTTATGGAGACACCACTACTACTTGTCTGGGTTCAATTACCTGTGCACGTTGTGCAGAAGTTGGCCACGACAATAAATCATGTGAAATATTGAACGCTCATTAACTGCAAAGGTAATCATATAGCATACTCCCGTTCTTGTCCAAAATGGATATGTGAAAAAGAAATTCTTGCTATTGAAATAACTAAAAATCTCACCTACACTGAAGCCCGATAAGTTGTTGAATCCAGGAATCCGTCAATCGGAGTCTCCTACTCTATTCCACTCAGACAACAACCAAAATCTGTAAGGCACATAAGCACCCAGACCGAACCCTCCGTTCCACTAAATAACTTACCTATGACAGTAACACTCAGCACCACGAAGATAAAAACTCGTGATGTTACTCGTGATGAAAAACTCGTGGTTCTAAATGTTATGCGACCCCAAAATTAGAGCGTTGCCTACCATCCTCACAACCTGGTACAATAGTTACCAAACTAGTCAGTCACAAAAACCTTCAGTTCAACCCGAAAAGTTATCCGAAATCTAGACTGAGACTAAGGCTAGTAAATCTAGAAAAACATCACAGAAACCTGATACTAGTCAAACTGCAAAACTAAGCAAAAAAGATTCCATACAGAAAGAGAAAAACACAACCCGGGGTTCTTCAAAGTGGAAAACTCTGAAGAGCAAGAAAAACTGGCTAAAACCATCTATTACAAATAAAAAGGATCCAAAGCAGCTGCAGTGGCCGAGAGGTTCTGCTCTCGAAGCTGGTAGACGGGAGGTGCTGGGTTCGATCCCAATCGCGCCCATCGGCCTAATCTCTCGGAGTATTCGTGGTTTTCTTCGAACCTTGATTCTCCAAGCGTTAATACGGGTTAGGTTCCCTTAGAAAGACCTCCACGGAAGGCACTCCCCCCTTAGGGCCTATATCTCACGTGCTGATAATTGGCCGACATAAATACAACCAACCAAAGCAACTGCAGAACTATGTGGATTAAGCAATGGAATCAGAGTCGTATGAATCAAGTGCTGATCAGTTTTGTGGAATTTTTACCTAATTGATTTTACATTTTTTACTCATATGATTTTTAAACTTGTTTTTACGTAGTATTTGTACATTATTTCAACTTTATGTATATTTTAGCAGTTATTACTTTATAACCCCACTGTTTTTAACTATAATCCGCTTGTCTTTTAGCTATGAACTTTTGTTTCTTTTAAATGGTTTTAATTATATGTCACTGCTCTCATTAATTTTTTTGTTTTCTCAATATCTTTTATCAACTTGACTTTTCTTGGCAAAGCACGTCCCTAAAGGAACTTTGCGCCATAAAACCCCATATAACCAACCAATTAACCAGACTTAACAAAGATCTTATGTTCAAGACTTTTAAGGCAAACTCTGCAAATAAACCGGAAACTGGTTATCCCATCGGTGCACCATGTAGCTGTCTGTAAGTATTCTTATTAAAAATGAAAATATTACTGTAAACTATTAGGTTAAGGCTAGATTTCAGTAAGGTTTGATATCGTGATACAGATTTGAATTGTTATCTATTGCTACACTGCTCAAAAAAAATTAGGGGAGCAAGCAAAAAAGTGAAGAGAACAGCACGAGACAGTCGTACATGGGCATAAAATTGAGAGTAATATGTGTATCAATGCGCAATACAGGAAAATAGCTGCAAAAAATTTTACAAGATAGCTTTAATTCTTTGAAACAATGGGTACAACGTAAAAAGATGGTTTGGGCAACAATTTAGTTACACGTAAATGACAAAATGTACTGTTTAGGAATGATTCACGGTATTTAATATAGCGTGTGGTCCCTTCGAATAAATTACTGTCGCATACCTGTTTTCCATGGATTTGATGAGATTATCGATAAGTTTTCGGGAGTTTTGCTAAGCTACTAAGAATTGCAATCTCCATGTCCCGGACAGTAAAAGGAGGCCTTAGTCTCGCTGCAATGCGTTGTCCGAGTATACCTCACACATGGTGGTTCGGATTCAGGTCAGGATAGCATGATGGCTATTCCATATGCTGTATTGTTTCAACATTAAAAATGTTCTCCACAAGACGAGCTGTATGCGGACTGGCATTATCATGCATGGAAAAACAGAAATCTCCAATTTCTGCAACATTACATACGGCATGAAGTCTCAGTATCTCTTCTGTATAACCCCCGGACAGTCAAAGCGCCATTCCGAATGATATACAGGCCCCTACGTCCATCTATGCTGATACCAGCCCATAGCATCAACACACCTCGTCTGTGATGTGATAGCCCCCAGGGGATACCTTCTTTAGGTATTCACGGGCTTCGCAACCCCGGGCACCTGAGCGATCTTTCTCTTTTCCTTTTATTTTTTTTTCTCTTGTCTTTCTTTTCTCTTTGTTTCACTCTCGTTGTGGTTGCCTTTTCGAAGGTGAGGGCAATTCTGCATGAGCCGATGTCATCCTGTATATCGACTCATGGAAAATTGTAAACCACCCACGTGTTTGCCGTGCGTGACGACCCGTGTCCCTGGAAAGGGGGATCCTGGCAGTTGAGGGAAACCAACACACTGCTTTGGCCTCTGCTTCAGGTAGACGGGAGGTGCATATTGGTCCCGTATGCATCAATCGGCTGGTCAGCTGACTTGTCACTGGCTGGGGATCAAGTGAGCGAGTACTTACTAGCCATCTCGTTAAGGGTGGAGACTGGCATAGGAGTGTCTTGTGACCGTATGGGCCCTGGTTAGCACTGGTGCACGAATGTGCATCCCCTTGTTGGGCTCGGTAGTGGGTGGTGCGACCGGGGTCTGAACTATTTTTTTTTCAAATACGGATGGAAATACTAATGTTCCTTCTACTTATCTTCCATGTGGAGAGCAACAAAGTGTACAGTCTTTATTTACTCGTTTTTTTGTTATTAAACGCACTGATAGTCTCTCTGATAGTTCTTTCAAAAAAACTTCACCATTTCTTATAGCAAAAACTTTCCAGTCTCTCTTGGGGGATGGTCATTCTCTAAAAAATTTACAATCTGGGGATTTACTGGTTGAGGTTTCTTCAGCCAGGCAGTCTGAACTTTAGTCAAATTCCAATGATATGGGTACTTTTCTGTTTCTGTTAAAGCACATCAAACTCTTAATACTTGCCGTGGTGTAATATCTGAACCAGATCTTTTATTTTCCACTAAAGAACTTCTATCTAATTTAAGCGATCAAAACATAATAGATGTTCGTCGTATAACTATCCGTCGAAATGGGCAAATTCTTCCTACAAAACACATTATTCTCACCTTCAACAGCCATATTTTACCTACTAGAATCAAAGCTGGCTATCTAAACTGTCCAGTCAGACCTTATATACCTAATCCTCTCCGCTGTTTCAAATGCCAACGTTATGGCCATACTAATACAACCTGTCGTAGCAATGTTACCTGTGCACGCTGTGCTGAGGTCGAGCATGATGGTAAAACTTGTGACAAACCCGAACGCTGTGCAAACTGCAAGGGTGATCACACATCATATTCTCGCTCTTGTCCTAATTGGATTCGTGAAAAGGAAATTCTTGCTGTTAAAATAACCCAAAATCTCTCCTACCCTGAAGCTCGTAAACGTGTTGAAATCAGGACCCCATCTGTTGGGGCATCATACTCCAGTATACTCAAACAACAACCAAAATCCGTAAGGCACATCAGTACCCAGACCGACTGCTCTTTTCCAACAAATAATACATCTATGACACATTCAACCAATACTTCACCTAAAAAAACCCGGGACGTCTCTCTTGGTAGTAAATGCTATGGTACCCAATTATTGGAACGTTGGCTACCATCCTCAGAACCAGTTACAATAGAATATCAACTTACTCAGTCACAGAAATCTCCAGTTGAATCCAAAAAGTCATCTAATCATCAGACTGAAACTAAGGCTGCTTCATCTCCAGTTCTATCATTACAGAAACCTAATTATCCCCGAACATCATCAGTTAAATAGAAAATATCAACCGAACATAAGACAAAAAAAAAACGCCAGCTACAGATAAAAGCAAATTAGTGAAACCTATTGTTTGTCCAACTCCGAAAGCAAATGAAAAAACTTTCACGCAAAAAGAAAGAAAGAAACCTCCAACTCAAATCTCTTCACAGTGAAAAACTGTGAAGAGAAAAGGCAATAAATCATGTCTTAGCCCAGAAATCAGTAATATAAAAGATCACAAACAGCTCCTCAACTATGCAGAAGAAGCTATGGAATCTTGTAGCTATGACGACAATAATACTGTTTTCGAAGTTATGAATCCTATGTGACTTTATATCATTTTTAAATTTTGAATTCTTTGTTTTTAAAGCAGTATTATATAACATTTTATGCTTTAATTTTGTTTTTGACTAATTATAATTTTCATAACTTTAGAGATTTTAGAATTTAGAATTTTTTAATTTAAATATTCTAGTGTTTTAACTATTTTTTGTCTTTTAAAACATTGTGGATTGTCGCTTTCATTGTGCATTATTTTTAATTACTTGTATCATCACATTGCTTTCTTCATTTTTTTTTTCACTTTTATATCTCTGACAATCTTTTAATGTAACTTTTAATTTTTAACAATGTTTTACTCCTTAACTTTTTCTTGGCGCAGCATGTCCCGATGAGGACTTTGTGCCATAAAACTCTAATCAACCAACCAACCAACCTGTGTGTGATATTTCATGAACGAATGTGGGATTATTTTTGAGTGCCTCTTTCTCTCCATGCCAAAACATATAGGTTGTCACATCCAGACTCAATCGGAAAACATAATTTATCTATAATAATAATCTAACTCCTACTGCCTTTCAACAATTATTTGCTGCACATCGTGCAAATTTCAATAATTACGCTGATATATTTATATGGATGGTTCTAAGAGTGGGGATGCGGGGTCTTTTCTAATAACACTAGCTTCAGTTATCGGCTGCACTCTTCCATTTCTGTCTTTACGGCCGAATTGATTGCAATAGAGAGAGAGAGCCATATTGCACATCTCTCATCATCATATCTCATCCTTCATCATTTATACTGACTCAAATATTGCTATTGACGCAATAAAATAATTTAAAAAGCATCCTTTTGGCTCATCCATCCTAGATTTATTATAATAAATTGACAAGACGTGGCTATAATATTTTATTCTGCTGAGTACATGGACACATGGGTATTCCTGGAAATGAGAAAGCAGGTGAGGCGGCAAAGCTGGCTCTTAATACCTTATACCACAAAATTCCATTCTAAGACGTTAAACTACTTATTAATAACTTTATTCAGAATAATTGGCAAGAGAGTTGGGATTTAGAATACAATAATAAACTGCACCATACCAAACCAACAATAATGACCTGGCCTCCTAAATATCCAAGGAAAACATATGTCCTTCTGACTCGTCTGAGAATTGGTCATTCTAGGATCACTCATAAACATCTTTTACTTCGGGAGGATGCACCCATGTGTCCACATTATCATTATGATTACTTGACCATTCATCATGTTTTAACTGACTGTCCTGGCTTCCGGCACTTATATAGAATTTATGTTTATTCATCATCACCAATCTTGACAAACCTCATCGGGGAAACATCTCATGGTGCACTCTTTACTTTTTAAAACATGCCGGATTATATTTTTAAATGTAATTTTTATTGCTTTCATTGGTTAAACGACCCAGTTTCATCTTTTACACTTTTGTGACATGTGGATGGGAGTCGCATCAAGACTGCACTTGCTTTGAATAAGTTTAACTCTCTTACGCTACTATTATTAGATTTAAAATTTTTTACTCTTCTACACATCTCTGACTACATCTGGATGGGGTGCCCCATCCAGATTGCTTTTCTTTACTTTACTTACATTGTGTTTTTAGCCTATTTTTTGGCGCAGCATGTCCCCTATGGGATTTTGTACCACAAAACCTTATACAATCAACCATTCAACAACGTTGCCTCCAAACTCTATGTTCAGTTGCCCACGTTCTTTGGGCTGCACACTTCCTGGAGGTCAACGGAATACAGATCATCGGCTTATGTGCATAGTCTACCCTGATGAAACCTATTTCGGACTGTTTGGCTGGACACCGTTCGTCCTGTTTCCAAGAACATGATATATCGGTTCTAAGTTTCTGTGGTAGCACATGGCCGCCCTTGTCTACCTTTCCATATGTCTTGGAATTGATTCCACAGCCTTGCATTGACATTTATTGCGACTTCAACTGCGCCCGCTGCACTTTGTTGTGTTTCCCCATATTCAACTGTCCCGATAACGCGCTAAGCCGTGTATTCCGGTAAATCGCATTGTTGTGACATTTTCAAGTCGCTTATTCTCATAACACAAGCTTAGTAATTGAATTTCGCAACTGAGACAGCGAAACAGACGTTTCTGCAAAGTCCCGATATCTGCACGTTTCCTCATTTTTCTAATCCCAAAACAACTGCAGCACTATGTCGATGAAGCAATGGAATCAGACTCTTATGAATCAAGTGGTGATGAAGGAAATACAGTTTTAGAAGAATTTTTACCTAATTGATTTTACATTGTTTTTTACTCATGTGATTTTAACCTTGTTTTCATGTAGTATTTGTACATCCTTTTAAACTTTGTGTATTTTAACAGTTGTTAATTTAATAACTCCACAGTTTTTAATTATAAATACGCTTGACTTTTAACTAGGAACCTTTCATTCTTTTAAACGGTTTTAGATATACATATTACTGTTTTCATTAATTTTTTTGTTTTTATCACCGTTTTGTTATTCTTCTTTTAATCGTTTTTTTGGATATATACATTTTTACATTTTGACTTTGTCTTGGCGCAGCATGTCCCTACTGGGACTTTGCGCCATAAAACCCCATACAACCAACCAACCAACCATCATTTTTCTAATTTTTGACGTCATAAACTTTAATTTGCATGTGAAGTTTTTTTTATCTGTTTTCTACTACGCTTTAAATTATGGATGCTTTATTTTACTTTACTTATCGATGTAAATATTTGCGTAATTTTGTTAGAACCATGTACTCCCCTAATTGTTTTGAGCAGTGTATGTTAATGTATTGCATGACCTCATGCATATTGATGGAACGATATCGTGACGTTACGTCTATACTTGCATTAATGGTGTTTGTTTTAATCAGAAATTGTGTAAATTTATCAATCAAATCTTTTGTAGACTCAATAGCAAAATCTGAATCAGGAAGTATCGACATCAAGAATATCACGAAAGCCATTTTCTAGGAAGTATGTGGGTGCGGCAGAGCGGGAAACGATAGGTCTCAACGGTAAATTTAACTTGTGATATTTCAATCTCCCACTTAATATCGGAGTAACTCCCGTATGGTTAACCTTAATAAGCAATTTCATACTGTACGGCCATTTTCCATTGCGAACTAACTCCTGAACCTTACAGAAAAATCCTGTTTTTTTAAATTGTTTCATAGAATTTCACAATCCATATCCGTTATACACGCATTCATTTTATCCGTGTAAGCTAATCTGTCCAATACTGTTTGATTTGTCCGTTTGAAATGTAACTATCATGCTACCAGAGTAGAACCATCATTTACTTCCAGTTCTGTTGCAAAAAGCCAGCAACAGAATATCACCGAATAAAGTGTACAACTTTAGGTACTAGTGCTGTATCACATGACACTGTGAAGGTTTGGCGGAATGGTGGTTATATATAAAATTGCAGTTAAACTTATTATAATTAGTATTATGTAATGGTGATTTGGCGAAAAACTTTCGTTACAACCTAATAATTAATGTAAGGTACTGGTTTAGTGGAGGGAGGGTCGAAAAACGATGTCTCCGGTTTATTAGAAGTTGAAATTGCTTTTGAGTGGGTATTAGTTTTCACTTTTTGCTGGATATAGAGTAAACAAAATAATAATATAAACTCTTTATATGATTTTTAAACTAAACAAAGTACTGTGAAATGATTCATATATATTTTTTACATTGCTGATTAATTTTCTTTATAAAAATCTCACCGGTATTTTTTATTACTGTACCGGTCTGTGATTGGGGGACGGACTGAATTACTGAATTTATTTCTGTGAAGATATCTCTAAAGTCTACTCCATTTTTAAACGTAAATTTTGGACCATTTGATAGTACCCCTTGGAAAGATTTAAAAATTCAACTGGTTTAGGCCTGGAAATGTGTTGCGATGGGCTGTAGTTAATTAATTTATTTATTTAGTGTCCTAAAATGTCTTGTTAAAATCATGAAGAATTGAGATTTTCTGTATCACTCAGCCCCCCAGGGGGATACCTTCTTTAGGTATACACGGGCTTCGCAACCCCGGGTTCCTGAGCGATCTTTCTCTTTTCCTTTTCCTCTTTTTTCTCTTGCATTTCTTTCCTCTTTGTTTCACTCTCGTTGTGGTTTCCAATTTGGAGGTGAGGGCAATTCTGCATGAGCCGATATCATCCTGGATATCGACTCATGGAGAATTGTAAACCAACCACGTGTTTGCCGTGCGTGGCGTCCCGTGTCCCTGGAAAGGGGGATCCTGGCAGTTGAGGGAAAGCAACACACTGCTTTGGCCTCTGCTTCAGGTAGACGGGAGGTGCATATTGGTCCCGTATGCATCAATCGGCTGGTCATCTGACTTGTCACTGGCTTGGGATCAAGTGAGCGAGCATTTACTAGCCATCTTGTTAAGGGTGGAGACTGGCATAGGAATGTCTTGTGACCGTATGGGCCCTGGTTAGCACTGGTGCACAATCGTGTATCCCCTTGTTGGGCTCGGTAGTGGGTGGTGCGGCCGGGGTCTGAATCATTATTTTTTTCTAACATGGATGGAAAAAACTCATTTTCTCCTAACTCTCTGCCATGTGGAGAGCAGCAAAATGAACCGAATTTTTCATTCACTCGTTTTTTTGTAATTAAAACGCACTGATAGCCTCTCCTCGGCGTAAAAGCCAACGTGAATCCTGGATGCAATACGTCTCCAATATAAACAGTAACACCTCAAGTAAAGTTCTTTGGAAAAAAGTAAAAAATTGTATGGGATTATATTCTGAAAATCATATCTCAATCTTAAAACACAACGGCCAAACAATAGCGTCTCCCAAAAATATAGCTGAGACAATAGCTAGTACGCTCGCTTCCAATTCTAGCTCTGACTCTTACCCAGAACCTTTTTTATCATACAAAAGACAAACGGAAAATACCAGAATCAATTTTAACTCTCGCCATTCTCATGATTACAATCTCCCATTTACTATTCCAGAACTCTTAAGCTGCTTGCAAAAGAGCCGGTTATCTGCCCCAGGACATGATGGCATCACATATACCATGCTAAAACATCTTTCTTCCACCTCTCTCAATAACTTACTTATTTTTTTCAATAGAATCTGGATTGAACAAACTTTCCCTAATGCCTGGTCTAAAGCCATTATCATTCCTTTTCCTAAGCCAGGGAAAGACTCCAGTGACCCAAACAATTACAGGCCTATCGCACTCTCTAGCAGCCTCTGCAAACTTTTAGAAAAAATGGTTAATTGCCGCCTGGTGCATGTTCTTGAATCAAATAATTGCCTTGCAGCCTTCCAAAGCGGATTTCGGCGTGGTAGGTCCACTATCGATAACCTCATTCTTTTAGAAACCCATATACGGACTGCTTTTTTAAAACACAACCATCTGGTCACTGTTTTTTTCGACATGATGAAAGCCTATGACAAGACATGGAGGTATGGTATCCTTCGCGACCTTTTTAACCTGGACTTTCGTGGGAACCTCCCGATTTTTATTAAGAACTTCCTCGCCATTCGAATTTTTCAAGTTCGAATTGGGGGGATTCTCTCCAGTTTTTATGTACAAGAAGAGGGTGTACCACAGGGCAGTGTTCTGAGTGTCACCCTCTTTGCAATCAAGATAAATGATATACTGCAACAATTACCCCCTTGTGTGCAGGGTACACTATATGTTGACGATTTTAAAATTTTATGTAAAGGACAAGATATGCGTTTTATTGAGAGACAATTACAAATTGCTATCAACCGTATTATTCAATGGACAAATAAAAATGGTTTTATTATTTCCCAAGACAAAACCTCTTGTGTGCATTTCTGTAGACGAAGGGATATGCATCCAGATCCTGAAATTTATATTGGAGCATCTCAAGTTGCTGTTAATGATTGCATTCGCTTTCTTGGCTTATATTTTGATAAAAAACTCACTTTCTTGCCACATGTTTTGCAGTTACGTAAAAAGTGCGAGCAATCACTTAATCTAATTAAGGTGCTTTCAAACACTTCTTGGGGAGCAGACCGTGGTTCTCTCTTGAAAATTTATCGCTCTATAATCCGCTCCAAAATTGATTATGCCTGCCAGGTCTATGGTTCTGCACGTAATTCTGTTATTAAAAAACTTGACACAGTGCACCATAGCGCACTCCGTGTTTGCTCTGGTGCATTTCATACCTCTCCAGTTTTAAGTCTTTATGTTGACTGCAATGAACCATCATTACACCAGACTCGTGAAAAGCTTTCATTAGAATTGTATTACCGTCTCCTTTCACATCCTGGCCATCCTCTTCATACATACATTTTAAACACCGACAACGATATTCTTTATCAGCATCGACCATCTTGCATCCCGTCTTTTGGTGTCAGAATTAGAAAAATTACTGATAATAGCCCACTGAGTAATATCAGGGTAAGTCCATGTCCATTGCATGTACTCCCTCCTTGGAACCCTCCTGATATTAGTCGCTCCATCCCTTTAAAGGATATGATAAAAACAACTTGGCCCCTGCAGTTTTTCAACAGTTATTTGCCGCACACCGAGCAAATTTTAATGGCTATACTGACATTTATACAGATGGATCTAAGAGTGGTAATACTGTTGGTTGTGGTGTATTTTGTGACACTTCATTAAGCTATCGTCTCCATCCTTCTATCTGTCTTTACATCTGAACTGATTGCAATAGAGAGAGCCATGGTGCACATATCTCATCATCATAGCTCATCCTTCATTATCTATACAGACTCAAATAGTTCTATTGACGCAATTAAATCTTTTAACAAGCATCCTCTTGTCTCATCCATCCTAGATATTTATAACAAATTGACAAGGCGTGGTCATAATATTTTATTCTGCTGGGTACCTGGACACATGGGTATTCCTGGCAATGAGAAAGCAGATGAGGCGGCAAAACGTGCTCTTAATCCGTTACACCATGATGTTCCTTTCTCAGACGTTAAACTACTTATAAATATTTTTATTCAGAATAAATGGCAAGAAAGTTGGGATCTGGAAAACAATAATAAACTGCACCATATCAAACCTCTAATAATGACCTGGCCTCCGAATTATCCAAGAAATACAGATGTTCTACTTACTCGTCTGAGAATTGGACATTCAAGGATCACTCATAAACATCTTTTACTTCGGGAGGATGCTCCCATGTGTCCACATTGTCATTTTGATTACCTGACCATTCATCATGTTTTAACTGACTGTCCGGGCCTCCGGCACTTATATAGAATTTATTTTAAGTCATCATCACCACTCTTCACAAACCTTATTGGGGATAAACCTCATAGGGCACTATTTACTTTTTTAAAACATGCTGGATTTTACTTTGAAATTTAATTTGTATATCTTTGGTTTAACGATTAAATTTTCTGTTTACACCTTTGTGATATCTGGAAGGGAACCCCTTCCAGACTGCACTTTTTATTGACTTATTCTTTTGTTTTTACTCTTCTGTTTTATAGTATTTAACAGTTAGTCTTTTCTACTCTTGTTCGACCACATCTGGATGGGATACCCCATCCAGGTTGCTCTTCTCATTGTTCCTTTATTTTTTCATTTTTCTATCTCTCACTTTTTTGATGTTTTAGTCTACTTTTTTGGCGCAGCATGTCCTTTAAGGATTTTGCGCCATAAAACCCCATACAACCAACCAACCAACCAACCATTTGCTGCTGCCTTAACTAAAACTGCCCATAAAGCTTATCAAAGTATTGGAACCCAAACCGATTTCCCTACTGAAAATAATTGCCAACCAAAACAAAAGGGAATCAACCCGTCTAATAATTCTGGTAAGGTAAATAGTTCAACGCAATCTGTTCTTCCTAAGCCACCGAAATCAGTTTCTTCTAAGCCATCGAATACTTTCCTCCTAAATCACCGCAACCAGAAACTGTCTCTTCTAAGTCTACACAACCTAATTTTACAAAAATTCCACTCCATAAAAGAGGCTCTCAAAATACCACTAAAACAACACCCTTAAGGCCGGGCCATAGAACTGATGCAGAAAAACAAACTACCAATAGTTAAATCCAGTGTCTCATCTGATAATACTACTAAAAAGAAAAAAAAGTAAAACTTCCCAAAATCAAACCCATACAAAACAACATGATAAAATGGAACAGGATGATGCTTTAGCTCTTCACCCAGAACCGGATGAAAACTTTAATGATGTGGATAGTATGTCCACTACCTCCGAGTAAAATAACGCAGGTAAATTTATCTAAGGAAAAAAATGACTAATATTATTTCGTGGAACTGCCGTGGATATCATAATAAGCATGACGAGATCCGTAATATTCTCTCTGACCATCATCCATTATGTTTAGCCTTACAGGAAACCCATTTAAAACCCAATGACAATGCAAAATTACGTAATTATGCTAGCTACCGTAAAGATTTTACTGGAAATGAAAGGGCCACTGGCGGAGTGGCTCTTTTCGTCCTTCGCAATTTACTCCATACTCATATTAATTTAAACACAAACTTACAAGCTGTTGCAGTCTGTGTACATATAAAACAACTCATAACAATATGTACCATTTACTTACCTCCTAACCAAAACTATTCAGTCATCACATCTTGATAATCTCCTTCTCAAACTCCCTGCTCCATATATCATTGTTGGAGATTTTAATGCACACAGCCAACTCTGGGGCAACCGTGATTCTAATCTACGTGGTGATACTATTGTAAAACTTATATCTGACAACGGCTTATGCCTGCTTAATAATGGTGATCACACTTATTTTCACGAGCCGACTCGTACTTTCCATGCAATAGATCTTGCAATTTGCTCCCCATATCTCTATCCTTTCTGGAACTTCTGGGTCTCAAGTGACCTATATGGCAGTGACCACTTTCCCACTTTTATTACACTATGACGCAAAAGTTTAGACAATGAAGAAATTCTTACATACTTTGAAAAATATTTATTCAATTTTCAAATCACTGCTTGAAATTAATGTGCTGTACATATAAACAATATTTATAACAAAGAAAAGTGGAATTGTGCATATTGCAATAAATTAAATGGTAACAAAAATAAACTGCTGTCTATAGAGTTGACACAAATTTAATAAAATCGAAATAAACAATTTTTAAAACCTGGTTGCGCATCCATGCTTATGTATTACGTCATATACACGAGATTGCATGGAAGAAACTAAATCTTGCATAGTTTGTGGATCGATATCGTACCATGCATTCTCAATAGATGTCTTAAGTTCCTTTTCAGAAGAGTATTGTCTAGCGTTGCTATAAACTTTGCGACACATGATGCTCCAAAGGTTTTCTATAGGGTTAAGATCTGGGCTACATGCTGGCCAGTCGAGAACTCTTATATTATGGGAATTAAACCAAGATTTTGAACGTTTTGCAGTGTGAATTGAAGCATCGTCTTGCTGAAATTCCCACTGAGGACCCCCTAGAAGATCAGCAAATGGCAGTAGGTTTTCTTCTAATGTCTGTGTATAATGCTGTGAAGTTTGACGACCACTGGTGAAGGTCAGAGATACTTGTCCATTATAGCAAAAGGCAGCCCAAACCATCACCGAGCCCCCTCCTTGTCTGCGACTAAAAAAACGTCGAGGTTCCTTCCGCAAGTCATACCAATACGATAAACAACCATCTGGACCATCCAGATTCCACTTTTTTTCATCGCTAAATATGACTGACTGCCATTTCTCTCCATATGACATATGCTTTGAAGCCCACATAAGTCTTTGTAACTTATGATGTGGTTTCAGAGCTGGTTTCTTCTGCATTTTGCTATAAACGATCGTTCATTTTTCCAAAATTCGTCTACGAATCGTATCCTTTGATACAGAGAGTCCCGATGAGCTTTGAACTCCACGTACGCTCATTTGTTGAGTACTCGCTAGTCTTTGTATCAGGCGATCCTCTCGTACATTTGTCACACGTGGCCTCCCAGACCGACATTTTGCTTTATATTCGGAACCACTCGATAAAACTCGATAAATAGATTTTTTTGACCTATTAATAATAGCAGAAATTTCAGAAACGCTCTTCCCTTCACCTTTCAACTGCCAAATCCTTGAAACCTCATTCACTTGAATTTCTTTAGCTCTCGGCATGTCGACTATGAAGCGCAATCGTTTGCAGAACTTAAGTACTCCAAATTTGTGACATCATCGATTCTAAATTTGCATATGCCAGCGAATATTCAAAGAAATTTAGAATAGTGTCTAAACTTTTGCGACAAGCACATTTGAATTTTTATGAAAAAAATTAGTATTATAGCAAATAAACTGTCTTTTGTACATAGCATTTTAAATCAGTTTTTGAATATATTTACATTTTTTTGTAATTCTGACGTCATAATTCTACATTTTAAAGCTGAATGACGTCATTGTCTAAACTTTTGCGTCATAGTGTACACTGACTACTCCTGTTACGGATTGTAATAACTATTCAAAACATTACATATATGGCAGAGCCAACTGGCCATCTTTTACTTCACTTGCAAACATCACCGCTAACATGATTGCGGGGACTACTTGATAATATAACTCAATGTATTATCAATGCTGCTGATTCCAGCATTCCAAAAACATCATCTAACCATAAAAACAGAAAACCATGGTGGAATAGCGATTGCCAAAGTGCAAAGAAAAAACATCACAGGGCTTGGGGTCTCTTTCGGAGATACCCAAATAATAACTATATAGCATTTAAAAAAGCAAAGGCAGAAGCTAGACGAGTGCGACGCAAAAGCCAACGGGAGTCCTGGATTAACTATGTATCAAGCATAAACTCCAATACTTCGAGCAAAGAACTCTGGGTAAAAGTAAAAAATGTTTGGGCCTTTACTCTGAAAATCATATTTCTATTTTAAAGCATAACGGTCACACCATCACTTCTCCTAAGAGCATTGCTGAGACAATAGGTAGTACCCTAGCATCTATTTCAAAATCGGACGCATATCCGGAGCCTTTTGTATCTTACAAAAGACAGACGGAAATGACCAGAATTAATTTTAATACTCATAACTCATTTTCATACAATCAGCCATTTATTATTTCAGAGCTTTTAAATTGTTTACAAGACAGTCACTTATCTGCTCCAGGTCACGATGGCATCACTTACATCATGCTCAAGAATCTCTCACATACTTCACTTAGCAATCTGCTTTCTTTTTATAACCAGATTTGGACAGAACAGCTTTTTCCCAATGTTTGGTGCAGGGCTATCGTTATTCATTTTCCTAAGCCAGGAAAAGATGCTACCAATCCAAATAATTATAATTGTGTATCCGCTTGTTGGGCTCGGTAGTGGGTGGTGCGGCCGGGGTCTGAATCATTATTTTTTTCTAACATGGATGGAAAAAACTCATTTTCTTCAAACTCTCTGCCATGTGGAGAGCAGCAAAATGAACCGAATTCTTCATTCACTCGTTTTTTTGTAATTAAACGCACTGATAGCCTCTCTGATAGTTCGTTTAAGAGAACTTCACCTTTTCTTATTGCAAAAACATTTCATTCTGTATTTGGTGACAACTGTTCGCTTAAAAAACTGCATTCTGGAGATTTGCTTGTTGGGGTCTCTTCAGCCAGCCAATCTCAGCTTCTTTCAAATGCTAATACAATAGGACCTTTCTATGTTTCTGTTACAGCGCATCAAACTCTGAATACTTGCCGTGGTGTAATATCGGAACTTGACCTTTTACTGTCTACAAAAGAAGAACTTTTAGAAAATTTAAAAGACCAAAATGTCATCGATGTACGCCGTATAACAATTCGTCGGAATGAGAAAGTGCTTCCCACAAAGCACATCATTCTGACTTTCAATAGTCCTAATTTACCTACTAGAATTAAAGCAGCCTACCTAAGCTGTCCTTTACAGCCTTATATTCCAAATCCTCTCCGTTGTTTCAAATGTCAACGATATGGTCATACCAACACTACTTGTCGTGGTACTGTTACCTGCCCTCGTTGTGCAGAAGTAGACCACGACGGTAAATCTTGTAAAAAATCCGAACACTGCATAAATTGTAAGGGTGATCATCCAGCATACTCCCGTTCTTGTCCTAACTGGATCCGTGAAAAAGAAATACTTGCTATTAAAATAACTGAAAAAATTTCCTATCCCGAAGCTCGTAAACTTGTTGAGTCTAGAACCCCGACTATCGGGGTTTCTTATTCTAGCATACTCAAACAACAACCAAAATCCGTAAGGCACATCAGTACCCAGACCGACTGCTCTTTTCCACCAAATAATACATCTATGACACATTCAACCAATACTTCACCTAAAAAAACCCGGGACGTCTCTCTTGGTAGTAAATGCTATGGTACCCCATTATTGGAACGTTGGCTACCATCCTCAGAACCAGTTACAATAGAATATCAATTTACTCAGTCACAGAAATCTTCAGTTGGATCCATAAATCATCTAATCATCAGACTGAAACTAAGGCTGCTTCATCTCCAGTTCTATCATTACAGAAACCTAATTCTCCCCGAACATCATCAGTTAAATCAAAAATATCCGCCGAACATAAGACTAAACAAACGTCAGCTCCAGATAAAAGCAAATCTGTGAAACCTATTGTTCGTCCAACTCCGAAAGCAAATGAAAAAACTTTCGCGCAAAAAGAAAGAAAGAAACCTCCAACTCAAATCTCTTCACAGTGGAAAACTGTGAAGAGAAAAGGCAATAAATCATGTCTTAGCCCAGCAATCACTAATATTAAAGATCACAAACAGCTGCTCAACTATGCAGAAGAGGCTATGGACTCTTGTAGTTATGACTCTGATAACGATGACAATAATACAGTTTTTGAAGTTATTCATCCTACGTAGTTTTATATTGTTTTAAAATTTTGAATTATAACTTCGTTCTTATAGCAGTATTATATAACATTTTATGCTTTATTTCTTGAACATGTAACTTTTCATAACTTTAGAGCTTTTAGAATTTTTTAATTTAAATATTCTTGTCTTTTAACTATGTTTTAACTTTTAAAACCTTGTGTATTGTCGCTTTCCTTGTGCATTATTTTAATTACATGTATCATCACATTGCTTTCTTCATTTTACTTTGTTTTTTTCACTTTTATATTTCTGACAGTATTTTGCTGTAACTTTTAATTTTTAACTATGTTTTACTCAACTTTTTCTTGGCGCAGCATGTCCCTACAGGGACTTTGTGCCATAAAACTCCAACCAACCAACCAACCAAATAATTATACGCGGATCGCACTTTCTAGCAGCATTTGCAAATTGCTTGAAAAAATGGTCAACTGCCGCCTTGTTCATGTTTTAGAAACCAACAATTGCCTTGCCGCTTTTCAAAGTGGATTTCGACGTGGTAGGTCTACTATCGATAACCTGATTCATTTGGAGCATCACATCCGGACAGCCTTTTTAAAACGCAACCATTTGGTGTCAGTATTTTTTGATATGGCGAAAGCTTATGACAGAACCTGGCGTTATGGGATCCTTCGTGACCTTTTTAACTTGCTCTTTCGTGGGAACCTTCCAATTTTTATCAAAAACTTCCTCACAATTCGACCTTTTCAAGTTCAAATTGGAGGATTTTTATCTAGTTTTTGTGAACAAGAAGAGGGTGTACCTCAGGGCACTGTCCTGAGTGTCACCCTCTTTGCAATCAAAATAAATAACATCCTGAATCAACTACCCCCTTCTATGAAGGGAGATTTATACGTTGATTACTTCAGGATTATGTGTATGGGACAGGATATGCGTTTTAATGAGAGACAACTGCAAATTGCAATCAAAAATATTCTTAACTGGACAAATAAAAATGGGTTTATTATTTCTCATGACAAAACTTCCTGTGTGCACTTCTGTAGATGTAGGGGTCTGCATCCAGATCCTGAAATCTTTATTGGCTCTTCTCAAATCCCCGTTGTAGACCATGTTCGTTATCTAGGCCTTTATTTTGATAATAAACTGACTTTTTTACCACTTGTTTTACAACTAAGGACAAAATGTGAAAAATCGCTTAATTTACTTAGTGATTTCAAATACTTCATGGGGAGAAGACCGTACATCTCTCCTCAAAATTTACCGTTCTGTAATCCGTTCAAAAATTGACTATGCCTGCCAGGTCTACGGTTCAGCACGTAATTCTGTTCTTAATAAACTTGACACTGTGCACCATAGTGCACTTCGTGTTTAGTCTGGTGCATTTCGTACATCCCCAGTTTTAAGCTTGTATGTTGATTGTAGTGAACCGTCACTCTATCATATTCGAGAAAAACTCTCATTGATTCTGTATTACCGTCTCCTTTCGCATCATGGTCATCCACTTCATTCCTACATTTTAAATACTGACAATGACGTGCTTTATCAGCATCGCCCATCTTGCATACCATCTTTTGGTTTAAGAATAAGAAACTTTATTCACAATAGCCCTCTGAGTAATATCGAGGTGAGCTCATGTCATCCACATGTGCTACCTCCTTGGGAACCTCCTAATATTAATTCTCTCCACCCTTTTAAAGGATATGATAAAAATATCTTTGCTCCAATTATTTTCCAACAATTATTTGCTGCACATAGATCAAATTTCAATAGTTACACTGACATTTATACAGACGGTTCCAAAATTGGAGATATTGTTGGTTGTGGTGTTTTTTGTGAAAATACTTCTCTCAGCTACCGACTTCATTCGTCTACTTCTGTGGAAACAGCTGAACTGATCGCAATAGAGAGAGCCATGCTGTACATTGCTCATCACCATAACACATCCTTCATCATTTATACTGACTCAAATAGTTCTATTGACGCAATTAAATCTTTTAAAAAGCATCCTTTTGTCTCATCCATATTAGATTTTTATAACAAATTGACAAGACGTGGTTATAATATTTTATTCTGCTGGGTACCTGGACACATGGGTATTCCTGGAAATGAGAAAGCAGGTGAGGCGGCAAAGCTGGCTCTTAATACCTTATACCACAAAATTCCATTCTAAGACGTTAAACTACTTATTAATAACTTTATTGAGAATAATTGGCAAGAGAGTTGGGATTTAGAAAACAATAATAAACTGCATCATATTAAACCAACAATCATTACCTGGCTTCCGATTCATCCAAGAAAAACTGATGTTATTCTGACTCGTCTGAGAATTGGACATTCTAGAATCACTCATAAACATCTATTACTTCGGGAGGATGCACCCATGTGTCCACATTGTCATTTTGATTACCTGACCATTCATCATGTTTTGACTGTCCGGGACTCCGGCACTTATATAGATTTTATTTTAACACATCTTAACCTATCTTGACAAACCTCATTGGGGAAACACCTCATGGGGCACTCTTTACTTTTTTAAAACACACCTGATTTTATTTTGAGATATAGTTTTTTATAAGCTTCATATTTGGGACTTTCTTATTGACATCTGGGTGGAAAGCCCAACCAGATAACATGTTTACTTTGTTTTACTGGATTTCTTTTTTACATTGATTTCTACCCTTGTTTGACGACTACATCTGGATGGGTACCCCATTCAGATGGCTTTTCTATTTCAGCTCATATTTTTTTTCTTGGTGTCATTTCCTTACTTCTTTTTTGTATTTTAGTGTTTGTTTGGCGCAGCATGTCCCTTTGGGGATTTTGCGCTATAAAACCCAATACAACCAACCAACCAGAACCAGTATTATCAGCTGATGCTACAGAAGCAGATAAATATAGAATTGAATCTAGAAAGGACAGAGCTTTAGGTCTAATGAAAACTTATATGGATAGTAGCCAGGTTGCTATTGTAGATGGTATAGAGTCTCCATTTAAAGCTTGGCAAAAGATAAGAGACACATATTGTCCCAAGTCTCGTGCAAGAATAGCTGAACTTAGAAGAGAATTTATTTTATTAAAGCCGGAAGAGTTAGAGCATATTGGGGTTTTTATTGCTAGAGTGAGAAAAGTGGTCAAAGATTTAGCTGATGCTGGGAAAATTTTTGATGATGCTGAAATAGCATTTCAGTTAATTGCTTTTCTTCCTGAAACTTACGAAAATGTAGTAACTAAGCTATATGCTTTAGAAGATAAGAAATTTACTTACGCGGAAGTGGAAACAGAATTATTAACTGAATATGGACGTTTAGAATGCAAAAAGAAATTGGAAGAGTTAAGTCGACTGGATAAAACATTTTTGGTACAGGGAGCAAGAAGAAATGAATTAACTAATCTTAGGAAGCAAAATAAGCAGAGAGAACCAAAAATAATTTGTTATCGATGTAACAAAACTGGTCATATTGCTAGAAATTGTAAAGTTAATTTAAATAATGAGCAAAAGCAGCGAAAGTTTGAAAATTATAAGAAGAATGAGAAATCCCAATCTCAAAAACAGTCATTATTTTATGTTTCAGAAGTGGAAACTGTTCATAAGCTAATGTTGAAGAGAATAGAGATATTTTCACTTGTGATTCAGCTGCAACTTGTCATGTTCTAAATTCAAAGAAATTTTTCCAATCATATAAGCCTTTAGAGAAAACATTTATTAAGTTTGGACCTCACCCTACTGAAGTTATAGGAATTGGAGATGCTGTTGTGAATGTTTATTCTAATAAGTTGTTGCATGTTATCATTCTGAAAAATGCTCTTCATGTTCCATCAGTCCAAAGAAATTTAGTATCGGGAAAGAAGATGGATGATGCTGGTTTTACATTTAGAGGAGGACATGGAATGATAAAATTTTATTATCCTCATGGAGCACCATTTATAACAGCTAAGAAAAACTTCTTTATTTTTCATGGTTATTGTGCAAATTCATTGGACTGCAATGGCATCTACGAAACTCCTATTCAATTAGAGATGAACCATGAACGTTTTGGTCATTTTAGTAACCGAATGTTACGAAAGATGATTGTTGAAAACAAGGTTACTGGTGTTAGGAATACTAACTTTAAAGAAGTTGTTGATTGTGAAAGCTGTAGTCTGTCAAAGTAAAGAGAGCAAGCCACCTGCCTATGGATAAAGTTAGGTCAACTGAAAGTTTACAGTTGGTTCACTCTGATTTGTGGGGGCCGGCAAAAATACGGTCAATAGGAAATGCTTTATATTTTCTTACATTTATTGATGATTTTAGTAGAAGGGCGTTTATCTATCCGTTGAAGGATAAAAAGAGTGTTTACGAAACCTTTGTGCGATTTAAAGCAATGGCAGAACGCCAAACAGGGAAAAAGTTGAGAGCCCTTAGAACGGACAATGGCTTGGAATACTTATCAAATGTCTTTCAAAATGCATTGGAAAAAGAAGGAATACGTCATGAGAGAACAAATGTTTTTACCCCTGAAATGAACGGAGTTTCGGAACGTTATAATAGAACGATTATGGAAGGTGTTTTAGCTTATTTGCATAGTGCGAAACTACCGTCAAATATGTGGGCTGAATTAGTAATGACAGTAAATCATTTGAAAAATAGAGTGCTGCATTCAACTACCTATGAAATCCCTTACTTTCGATGGTTTGGTAGAAAACCGAATGTTAGCTATTTTAAAAGAATTGGATGTACTGCTTATGTAAATATTCCCAAACAGAAAAGACACAAGTTATAACCCAAAGCAAAAATTGGTGTCTTAGTAGGATATGCTGTCTATGCAAGGGGTTACCGTATTTGGTACCCGGAGGAAGGAAGAATTGAAGAAACTAAAAATGTGAAGTTCAATGAGAAACTACTGGAGATGGATAGAAGATCAGTGAACAAGGTAGGTAATTCTAATTTAAACCACTCAAACATTTGATTATCTGAAGAAAACTTCTCAGAAGAAAAGAGCTGTCCCCTAAACAAATCACATAGAGTGGAGAATCCTGAAGAATTGCAGAATCTTGAGAAACAACAGGTCAAATCTCCTGTGAAAGAAATAGCAAGAATGTTTGAAAAAATTAATCTGGATGCATCAAAGCCAATAACATTTACTAGGAAAGAAGTTATTCGTAAATCTGGAATGTCCAAAGGAAGAACTGATGTTTACTATTATTCTTCTACAGGAGAGCCAAAAATTAGGAGTAAAAATGAAATGGAAAAATATTGCAAGGAAAAATCATTAACTTATGATCCAAAAGATTTTAATTGGAAACCGAGTCAAGGAACATATGTCAGAGATACTTCAGCAGCTTCAGATGAAGATAGTCGGTCTTCAAACGAAGATAGTTCGAAAAAGAAGGAACATTCTATACTTTAAGAGATGGGTGATTTTCAAGTTTTCCTTACTGATGATATTGAAATTCCTCAGCACTATTATCATGCACAAATTTCGCCACAGAAGAAAGAGTGGGATCGGGCAATGAATGAAGAGATCAAATCATTTGAGCAGAGGAAAGTGTGGAAGTTAGTTCCTTCCCCTGAAGATGGGAAGATTATAATAAGTATGAAGTGGGTTTATAATATTAAAAGAGATACTTCTGGTAAGATTAAAATGTTTAAGGCTAGACTAGTGATTTTGGGTAACTACCAACGACCAGGTTATGATTTTGAAGATTTATTCAGTCCAGTGGTAAGTTTCACTGTTATTAGAGCTTTTGTTATGTATCTAGTTGTTATTCATAAATGGTTAGTTTTTCAACTTGATGTTAATAGTGCTTATCTCTATGGTAAATTAAAAGAAGAAATTTATGTACGACAACCTGTTGGTTTCATTGATAAAGAGAAGAAAAATCATGTTTATAAATTATTACGTGCAGTATATGGACTTCACCAGTCAGGACGCATGTGGTTCTTAGAAATGAATGAAAAATTTGTAAGTGTAGGTTTTTCTAAGTTTAAAAGTACTAACTGTGTGTATAATTATGGAAATGATGCTATAATTTTAGTGTATGTTGATTTGTTTATATTTGCCAAGACCCAATTAGTATTAGATAAAGTAAAAGCGTCAATTGGATCATTGTTTGAAGTTAAAGAACTAGGTCAATTAAATATGGTGTTAGGAGTACAATTTGATATGGATGATAATGGTATTAGAATGCATCAACAAAATTATATTGATAGAGTAGTAAAATTTTTTAAAACCAAATTTGCTGGTCAAACCTTCCATACCATTATCCCCTGGTTATGAAATAGGAGATAAAGATTGTCCAACAGCTGAAAAGGACAAAAGTGTTATGGAAAGAATTCCTTTTAAAAACTTGCTTGGTTCTTTGATGTTTATTGCAACACGGTCTAGACCAGACATAAGTTATTCATTGTGTAAATTGTCACAGTTTAATCAAAATCCTGGTATTAAACACTGGAAAGCTTAATTACAAGTTTTGAAATATGTGACTCAAAAAGTGCTATTGACTATTCAAACAACAATATTGCAAATAAACATATCAATGTTAAATATCATTTTGTAAAAGATCACATTTTGAAAGGTCATGTGACTGTATTACGAGTAGATTCATTTTCTAATGTTGCTGGCATCTTTACAAAGCCATTACCCAAGAGTACATTTTTGAAATTTCGGGATTCAATTCTAAGTTAATTTCTCTTTGTAAATTCTCCCCCCAGGGGGATACCTTCTTTAGGTATTCACGGGCTTCGCAACCCCGGGTTCCTGAGCGATCTTTCTCTTTTCCTTTTCCTCTTTTCTCTTGTCTTTCTTTCCTCTTTGTTTCACTCTCGTTGTGGTTTCCTCTTCGGAGGTGAGGGCAATTCTGTATGAGCCGATATCATCCTGTATATCGACTTGTGGAGAATTGTAAACCACCCACGTGTTTGCCGTGCATGGCGACCCGAGTCCCTGGAAAGGGGGATCCTGGTAGTTGAGGGTAACCAACACACTGCTTTGGCCTCTGCTTCAGGTAGACGGGAGGTGCATATTGGTCCCGTATGCATCAATCGGCTGGTCAGCTGACTTGTGTCACTGGCTGGGGATCAAGTGAGCGAGTACTTACTAGCCATCTCGTTAAGGGTGGAGACTGGCATAGGAGTGTCTTGTGACCGTATGGGCCCTGGCTAGCACTGGTGCACGAATGTGCATCCCCTTGTTGGGCTCGGTAGTGGGTGGTGCGGCCGGGGTCTGAATTCTTTTTCTTTTTTTCAATTATGGATGGAAAAACTAACATTCTTTCTATTTCTCTCCCAAGTGGCGAGCAACAAACTGTACAGACGTTATTCACTCGTTTTTTTGTAATTAAACGTACTGATAGTCTCTCAGATAGTTCTTTCAAAAAAACTTCACCTTTTCTAATAGCAAAAACATTTCAGTCTGTTTTTAGTGATGGTCACTCGCTCAAAAAATTGCAGTCTGGGGACTTACTGGTTGAGGTTTCTTCAGCCAGGAAGTCACAACTTCTGTCAAATTGCGATAGTATAGGTACTTTTTCTGTCTCTGTTAAAGCACATCAAACTCTTAATACTTGCCGTGGTGTCATATCTGAACCAGATCTTTTATTTTCTACAAAAGAACTTCTAGCTAATTTAAGTGATCAAAATATCATAGATGTACGCCGTATCACTATCCGCCGAAATGGGCAAATACTTCCTACTAAACACATTATTCTAACTTTCAACAGCCATATTTTACCTTCTACAATTAAAGCTGGTTATTTAAACTGTCCAGTTAGGCCTTATATCCCTAATCCTCTGCGTTGTTTTAAGTGCCAGCGGTATGGGCATACTAATACTACCTGTCGTGGATCTGCTACTTGTCCACGTTGTGCAGAAGTCGGCCATGACGGTAAAACTTGCGAAAAACCAGAACGCTGCGCTAATTGTAAAGGTGACCATACATCGTACTCTCGCTCTTGTCCTAACTGGATCCGTGAAAAGGAAATTCTTGCAGTTAAGATTACTCAAAAGCTTTCCTACCCTGAAGCCCGTAAACTTGTTGAATCTAGGACCCCCTCTGTTGGGGTATCTTACTCCAGTATACTCAAACAACAACCAAAATCCGTAAGGCACATCAGTACCCAGACCGACTGCTCTTTTCCACCAAATAATACATCTATGACACATTCAACCAATACTTCACCTAAAAAAACCCAGGACGTCTCTCTTGGTAGTAAATGCTATGGTACCCCATTATTGGAACGTTAGCTACCATCCTCAGAACCAGTTACAATAGAATATCAACTTACTCATTCACAGAAATCTCCAGTTGGATCCAAAAAGTCATCTAATCATCAGACTGAAACTAAGGTTGCTTCATCTCCAGTTCTATCATTACAGAAACCTAATTCTCCCCAAACATCATCAGTTAAATCAAAAATATCAACCGAACATAAGACAAAAAAAAAACGCCAGCTACAGATAAAAGCAAATTAGTGAAACCTATTGTTTGTCCAACTCCGAAAGCAAATGAAAAAACTTTCGCGCAAAAAGAAAGAAAGAAACCTCCAACTCAAATCTCTTCACAGTGGAAAACTGTGAAGAGAAAAGGCAATAAATCATGTCTTAGCCCAGCAATCACTAATATTAAAGATCACAAACAGCTGCTCAACTATGCAGAAGAGGCTATGGACTCTTGTAGTTATGACTCTGATAACGATGACAATAATACAGTTTTTGAAGTTATTCATCCGACGTAGCTTTATATCGTTTTAAAATTTTGAATTATAACTTCGTTCTTAAAGCAGTATTATATAACATTTTATGCTTTATTTCTTGAACATATAACTTTTCATAACTTTAGAGATTTTAGAATTTTTTAATTTAAATATTCTAGTGTTTTAACTATTTTTTGTCTTTTAATACCTTGTGTATTGTCGCTTTCATTGTGCATTATTTTTAATTACTTGTATCATCACATTGCTTTCTTCATTTTTTTTTTCACTTTTATATCTCTGACAATCTTTTAATGTAACTTTTAATTTTTAACAATGTTTTACTCCTTAACTTTTTCTTGGCGCAGCATGTCCCTATGAGGACTTTGTGCCATAAAACTCTAATCAACCAATCAACCTTTGTAAATTCTTGTCTTTAGACAATTTAACCAAAATGGGGGAGCATTGTTAGGGAAATATGCTTTGGTTAAATTTTTTTATGTTGTTTTTGTCCACTAGATGGCAGGATATCTTTTCCCACCAGATGACAGGGTAGTTTGTCTTCCAGATGGCAGGGTTGTTGCACTGGATGGCTGGAGTATGTTTTTGGAAGTGGTCTCTGGTTGACTGTTGGTTTTTTGATGGTTGGACTGCTCTGGGTAGTTGGTATTTGAGAGATGTGGAGCATTATGATTATTATGTTTTCCTATGCAGTGTTTTGTTCATTTTAGTTTGTCTTGTGAAGTAGGCAAGCAAATAAAGTTATTTTCAGCTGACTTGATAGTGATTAATTATGAGTTTGTTTATTCTTACCTGACCTCTGTTACAAGACAAAGTTAGTAATATCGTAACATTAGAAACATTTTTTTTTTGCAACTTAAATGCTAATTTAAATTTTTGTCCATTTGTGATCATTCATGAATAAGTAAAATGTATGAATACCTTGTTGCCAAAAGAATATATATGTAAACTATGATGTGAAATATACTTGTAGTATGCATTTTTTATTTTATGCATGTAGTATGCATTTTTGTACTATGCATTTAACCTTTTATTTGTTAGGGGAGACCGGGGGAATAGCGCCACCCGGGGTTATGCCGCCACCCCGCCTAGTTTAAAAACAAAGTGCAGTATGAGATAGTGAATGTGCCTGCACTATAGTGGCCAACAATAGAAAGAGTGGCTAAATTGGGAGTGATTTTGCTACACTTCGTTCGTTTGTTCTGGTGAAAAATTTGGTTTTTCTTCTAGTTGCTTCTTAAGTTTGAGCTTCAAATGAGTAGAGATAAGCACCTTTTATTTTAACATTAGGTATTTAAGATATTACCCGTTATCTACATGCATTTGCCGACATTTTCATGCAATGTTCGGTTCTTCTTTATGCTTTGCTTGAAGATTTCCGGCATATTGTCCTCTCGGGTAATGCCGCAACCAAGTAAATCGGATGAGAAATGGCCTCATTTGAATGTAGTGAAGCCGATTTAGCAGAAATTTATATTTGACATTTTCAATTTGAGTTAAATTGTAACTGAAATTACTTTTGCATTGTAAATTGATTTCTAAATATTTCAATATGTTATGTGTTTCCTAGTATCCATTCCCCCCAGGGGGATACCTTCTTTAGGTATTCACGGGCTTCGCAACCCCGGGTTCCTGAGCGATCTTTCTTTTTTCCTTTTCCTCTTATTTCTATTCTCCTTCTTTCCTCTATGTTTCACTCTCGTTGTGGTTTCCTCTTCGGAGGTGAGGGCAATTCTGTATGAGCCGATATCATCCTGTATGTCGACTCATGGGGAATTGTAAACCACCCACGTGTTTGCCGTACGTGGCGACCCGTGTCCCTGGAAAGGGGGATCCTGGCAGTTGAGGGAAACCAACACACTGCTTTGGCCTCTGCTTCAGGTAGACGGGAGGTGCATATTGGTCCCGTATGCATCAATCGGCTGGTCAGCTGACTTCTGTCACTGGCTGGGGATCAAGTGATCAGGCAATTACTAGTCATCTTGTTAAGGGTGGAGACTGACATAGGATTGTCTTGTGACCGTATAGGCCCTGGTTAGCACTGGTGCACGAATGTGCATCCCCTTGTTGGGCTCGGTAGTGGGTGGTGCGGCCGGGGTCTGAATTGTATTTATTTTCTATTATGGATGGAAAATCTTCACTTCCTTCTATTTCTCTCCCATGTGGAGAGCTCCCCCAGGGGGATACCTTCTTTAGGTATTCACGGGCTTCGCAACCCCGGGCACCTGAGCGATCTTTCTCTTTTCCTTTTCCTCTTTTCTCTTGTCTTTCTTTCCTCTTTGTTTCACTCTCATTGTGGTTTCCTCTTCGGAGGTGAGGGCAATTCTGTATGAGCCGATATCATCCTGTATATCGACTCATGGAGAATTGTAAACCACCCACGTGTTTGCCGTACGTGGCGACCCGTGTCCCTGGAAAGGGGGATCCTGGCAGTTGAGGGAAACCAACACGCTGCTTTGGCCCCTGCTTTAGGTAGACGGGAGGTGCATATTGGTCCCGTATGCATCAATCGGCTGGTCAGCTGACTTGTCACTGGCTGGGGATCAAGCGAGCGAGTACTTACTAGCCATCTCGTTAAGGGTGGAGACTGGCATAGGAGTGTCTTGTGACCGTATGGGCCCTGGTTAGCACTGGTGCACGAATGTGCATCCCCTTGTTGGGCTCGGTGGTGGGTGGTGCGACCGGGGTCTGAATTGTTTTTTTTCTCTCAATATGGATGGAAATAATTTACTTCCTTTAAATCCTCTCCCATGTGGAGAGAATGCGAACCAAAATAAGTCCTGTGCTGATAGAGATGGTGATATTGCCTCAAATACCAATTCATGTGCTGAAAGATTCTTTATTATCAAAAGACAAGAAGGCAGTTTTGACAAGACCTCTCCCTTTCTGATTCACAAATCTATCCAAGGATTGATTGGTGAACCAAAGACCATAAAAAAAATTCGATCTGGTGATCTTCTTATTGAAGTAAACAATAGCAAACAAGCCATAAGTTTAAAGAAATGTACACATTTTGCAAATCTCCCGATTTCCGTAAGCCCACATAGAACTCTCAACACTTCTCGTGGGGTGATCTCAGAATCTGACCTCCTGCATGTAACCGAAGATGAAATAGTGGAAAACTTAAGGGAACAAAATGTCATAGGAGCTAGACGTATAAAAATCACCCGTAAAGATGAACAAATACCAGCGAATCAAATTCAGATACCTACCAAGCATATAATACTTACTTTTAACTCGCCAAACCTACCCAAATATATAAAAGCCGGATATCTTTCATGTTCTGTCAGACCTTATATCCCAAACCCACTGCGTTGTTTTAATTGTCAACGCTTTGGGCACTCAAAAACCTCATGCCGAGGTAAAACCACATGTGGTCGGTGTAGTGCAGTTGGCCACGAAAGTGTACAATGCAATGCACCACCTTCTTGTGTAAACTGCAAAAAAGAGCACCCATCTTATTCGAAATCCTGCGAGCAGTGGCGAAAAGAAAAAGAGATACAAACAATACGAACAAATGAAAATTGATCATACCCCGAGGCTAGAAAAATAGTTGAATCCAGGGCACCCACAGTTGGTGTCTCATATGCTGCTGCTTTGTCTAAAACAGTCCAAAAATCTCAAACTATTGCAACCCAAACCGAATTCCCCACTGAAACTATTTGCGAACGTAATCAAAAAGGAAATAACCTGTCTAATAATTCTGGTAAGACAAATAGATCAACGCAAGCTGCTGCTCCTCCCAAGTCACCAAAATCTGCTCATCCTAACTTATCAAAATCTGTTCCTAATTCACAACAAAATACCTCGTCACAATCTTTAATCTCTAAACTTCCAATCCATAAAAGAGGTTCTCAAAATACAACAAAATCGCCATCTGTGAAACCAAACCGTAAATCTGATGCAGAGAAATTTAACCTGGCAATAGCTACAGTCACTGTGCCATCTGAAAATGCAGCCAAAAAAAGAAAGAGTAAAACATCCAAAAAAGAAATCCACCCAAAACAGACAGATAAAATGGAGGAGGATGATTCTCTTGCTCTTCACCCAGATTCGGATGAAGAATTTAACGATGGAGATAGTATGACTATCTCCGAATATCTTAACGCAGATAAATTACTAATAAAAAAATCATTCATGTCTAATATTATCTCGTGGAACTGCCGTGGCTATCATAATAAATATGACGAAATCCGCAACATTCTTCATGACCATCAACCACTATGTTTAGCGTTACAAGAAACCCATCTTAAACCCAATAACAAAGCAAAATTACGCACTTATGCTAGATACCGAAAAGATTTTACTGGTAGTGAAAGGGCCACAGGTGGAGTGGCTCTTTTCATCTCTCGCAACCTACCCCATACGCATATTAATCTAAACACAAATTTACAAGCTGTTGCAGTCCGTGTACATATTAACCGGCTTATAACAATTTGCACCTTATACTTACCGCCAAATCAGTCTATTCAGTCAGCTACTCTTGATAATCTCCTTCTCCAACTCCCCACTCCTTACATCATTGTTGGAGATTTTAATGCACATAGTCAACTGTGGGAAAATACCGATTCTAATCAGCGTGGTGATGTTATTGAGAAATTAATATCTGACAATGGCTTATGCCTGCTTAATAATGGAGATAACACTTACTTTCATGAACCAACTCGCACTTTTCATGCAATAGACCTTACAATCTGCTCCCCATCTGTTTATCCATTCTGGAACTTCTGGGTCTCAAATGACCTGCACGGCAGTGACCATTTTCCAACATTTATCACACAGACTACTCCTAACAGGGACTCTAATACTTATTTTAAGCGCTATATTTATGACAGAGCAAATTGGCCATCTTTCGAAAATCAGGCTACAATTACAAACGACATGATTGACTGTGATATTGACGATGCACTTGATAATATCACCCAGTGTATTATCAATGCTGCAGATATTAGCATTCCTAAATCCACTGCTACACCTAGACACAAGAAGCCGTGGTGGAACAGTGATTGCCAGATTGCAAAAAAAACTCAACAGAAGGCTTGGGGCCTCTTCCGGAGGTATCCCAATAATACAAACTATATTGCCTTCAAAAAAGCAAAGGCGGAAGCTGGAAGAGTGCGTCGTAAGAGCCAGCGTGAATCTTGGATGCAATACATATCTAACATTAGCTCTAATACCTCAAGCAAAGTCCTCTGGAAAAAAGTAAAAAATTGTATGGGCCTATATTCCGAAAACCATATCTCAATCCTAAATCACAACGGTCAAACAATAGCTTCACCCAAAAATATTGCTGAAACAATAGCAAATACACTTGCATCTAACTCTAGCACAGATTCATACCCAGAACCATTCTTATCATATAAAAGACAAATGGAAACTACCCGCATCAATTTTCATTCTCGCCATTCTTTTAACTATAATAACCCCTTTACGATTTCAGAGCTCCTAAGTTGTTTGCAAAAAAGCCACCTCTCTGCTCCAGGTCACGATGGCATCACCTATACCATGCTAAAACATCTTTCCACCGCCTCACTTAATAACTTACTTTCCTTCTATAATAGAATTTGGGTTGAACATGCCTTTCCTTATGCCTGGCGTAAATCTGTTATTATTCCCTTTCCTAAACCAGGTAAAGATTCCAGGGACCCCAATAATTACAGACCTATTGCACTCACTAGCAGCCTTTGCAAACTTCTAGAAAAAATGGTAAATATCCGCCTTGTGCATATTTTAGAATCTAACAATCTGCTTGCCGCTTTTCAAAGTGGATTCCGACGAGGTAGATCTACTATCGATAACCTGATCCATCTTGAAACTCATATTCGGACTGCTTTTCTAAAACGCAGCCATTTGGTGTCAGTCTTTTTTGACATGGCGAAAGCCTATGACAAAACATGGCGATACGGGATCCTTCGTGATCTGTTTAATCTTGATTTTCGTGGGAATCTCCCAATTTTTATTGACAACTTCCTCGCCATGCGACTTTTTCAAGTTAGGATTGGGGGAACTCTATCAAGTTTTTATGTACAAGAAGAGGGTGTACCACAGGGCAGTGTCCTGAGTGTCACCCTCTTTGCTATTAAAATAAATGATATCCTTGGTCAATTACCCCCTTCGGTGAAGGGAGATCTCTATGTTGACGACTTTCGCATTATGTGTATAGGTCAAGATATTCGTTTTATTGAGAGACAATTGCAAACTGCCATCACTCATATTCTTAATTGGACAAATAAAAATGGTTTTATCATTTCTAAAGACAAAACTTCTTGCGTGCACTTTTGTAGACGTAGAGATCCAGATCCTGAAATTTTTATCGACTCAACTCAGATTCCTGTTGTGGACAGTGTCCGTTTTCTGGGCCTTCACTTTGATAAAAAGTTAACCTTTTTACCACATATCTTGCAGTTACGCACAAAATGTGAAAAATCTCTTAATCTTATAACGGTGCTTTCAAATACCTCTTGGGGAGCAGATCGTACTTCTCTCCTTAAAATCTATCGTGGCATGATCCGGTCTAAAATTGACTATGCCTGCCAGGTCTATGGTTCAGCCAGTAAATCTGCTCTAAAAAAACTTGACACTGTGCACCATATCGCACTCCGGGTTTGCTCTGGTGCATTTCGTACGTCTCCAATCTTAAGCCTTTATGTTGACTGTAACGAACCAGCATTACATCATATTCGTGATAAACTCTCATTGGAGCTTTATTACCGTGTCCTTTCATATCCTGGCCATCCCCTTCATACCCACATTTTAAATACAATGATATCCTTTATCAGCATAGACCATCTTGCATACCATCTTTTGGAGCCAGAATACGAAGAATTATTGATGATAGTGCTCTAATCAATATTGAAGTGAACCCTTGTCCAATGTACCAGTGTCCTTTCATATCCTGGCCATCCCCTTCATATCCACATTTTAAATACAGACAATGATATCCTTTATCAGCATAGACCATCTTGCATACCATCTTTTGGAGCCAGAATACGAAGAATTATTGATGATAGTGCTCTAATCAATATTGAAGTGAACCCTTGTCCAATGTACCAGTTCCCTCCCTGGAAACCTCCTGATATTACCACGCTCCATCCATTCAAAGGTTACAATAAAAATAATCTAACTCCTCTTGCCTTTCAACAACTATTTGCTGCACATCGTGCAAACTTTAATAATTACATAGATATCTATACGGATGGTTCTAAGAGTGGGGATATTGTTGGCTGCGGGATTTTTTGTAATGACACTACCTTGAGTTATCGTCTGCACCCTTCTTTTTCTGTCTTTACATCCGAATTGATTGCAATAGAGAGAGCCATGTCGCACATCTCTCATCATCATATCTCACCCTTCATCATTTATACTGACTCAAATAGTTCTATTGACGCAATAAAATCACTTAAAAAGCATCCCTTTGTTTCGTCCATCTTAGAGTTTTATAATAAATTGACAAGACGTGGCTATAATATCTTATTTTGCTGGGTACCTGGACACATGGGTATCCCTGGCAATGAAAAAGCAGATGAGGCGGCAAAGCTGGCTCTTAATCCCTTACACCATAGAATACCATTCTCAGACGTTAAACTACTTATAAACCATTTTATTCATAATAATTGGCAAGAAAGTTGGGATTTAGAATACAATAATAAATTGCACCATATCAAACCTACAATCATAACGTGGCCTCCAAATTATCCAAGGAAAACAGATGTCCTTCTGACTCGTCTGAGAATTGGTCATTCTAGGATCACTCATAAACATCTTTTACTTCGGGAGGATGCACCCATGTGTCCACATTGTCATTATGATTATCTGACCATTCATCATGTTTTAACTGACTGTCCGGGCCTCCGGCACTTATATAGAATTTATTTTAACACTTCATTACCAGCAATGACAAACCTCATCGGGGAAACACCTCATGGGGCACTCTTTACGTTTTTAAAACACGCTGGATTTTACTTTGAAATATGATTTGCATCTTTGTTTGGTTTAAAAACAACTTTTATTTTGATATCTAATCTTTTATTTATTTCGTTGGTTTTATGACTGATTTTTGGTTTTAACATCTGGATGGGATACCCCATCCAGATACCTTTTCTACGTTATTTATTTTCTTTCATATTTACCTATATTTTAGCTACTTTATTTAACTTCATCCTTTTTTAGTCTATAATTATTTTTTTGGCGCAGCATGTCCCTCATGGGACTTTGTGCCATAAAACCATATACAACCAACCAACCAACCAACCAACCCATGTGGAGAGCAACAAGTTGTACAAAATAATTCATTCACACGTTTTTTCATAATTAAACGTACTGACAGTATTTCAGATAGTTCATTTAAAAGAACTTCACCATTTCTCATTGGTAAAACCTTTCAGTCGGTTTTTGGAGATGGCTATTCGCTGAAAAAAATGCAGTCTGGAGATTTGTTGTTAGAGGTTTCTTCAGCCAAGCAATCTCAACTTCTCTTGAATTGTACAACAATAGGCTCTTTTTCTGTTTCTGTTCAAGCTCATCAAACTTTAAATACAACCCGTGGTGTCATATCTGAACCAGAACTTCTATTCTCTACAAAGGAAGAACTTCTAGAGAACTTAAAAGATCAAAATATCATAGATGCAAGTCGTATCACAATCCGTCGAAATGGGCAAGTACTTCCTACAAAGCACGTTATTTTCACTTTCAATAGCCCGAATTTACCAACTAGAATTAAAGCTGCCTACTTAAGTTGTCCTGTCCGCCCTTATATCCCTAACCCTCTCCGTTGCTTTAAATGCCAGCGTTATGGCCATACAAACACTACCTGTCGTGGCTCTGCCCCCCAGGGGAATACCTTCTTTAGGTATTTACGGGTTTCGCGACCCCGGGTTCCCGAGCGATCTTTCTCCTTTCCTGTTTTCTTCTCTTTTTAGTTGTCTATCCTTTTTTCTTTGTTTCACACTTTTTAATCTTCTTTTTTCAGTTTCTTATCCCTCTTTGTTCTTGTTTATGTTTTTTACTGACCATTTTGTTCAAATTGTTATTTGTTCTACTAACATTGTTCTTGTTCTTTTGTTTAAAAAAAAAATTGAAAAAAGACAAAAAATACACCTTGTTTCTAAGTTCTCACCCACATCACTTTTTTTTTTTTTACAATAGTGGATTTTTTTATTTTCACGTGAGACACTCTGGGTGTTGAGGTTTTTTAATCTCATCGCCTCGTTTCTACCTCTTTAGGCTGATCTCGAGTCCCAGAGTGCAGGGCATCTCCGAATTCCGGTTCCGTGATCGGTGGGCGCCGTACTTGTATGGCGGTGGTTAGGAATGCACTGGGCGACTGGTGTCCTTTCGACGTAAGGGCGTTGTAGGTTGGACAGAGCTGTAAAGGCTTACCTACGACAACCGAGTTCCACTGTGAAAGAACTAGAGTTTGGAGATGCTATCGAGTTTAATCCAACGTTCGAAAAACGTGGAAGTTTGTTGATAGTTTTCACCCTTTTGAGACCTGCGCCTAAAGTAACGGTAAGAAGAAGGGTCGGTGACCAGGCCCGATGCCTGGCGTTTTAAACATTATCTCTCAAATATGGCTACAATATCAGACAATAAGACAAGCGATGTGGAGGCCCCACAAGCTAATAAAGAGAATTTTGATGCATCGAGCTCTAGCTCAAAGGCTACTGAAAATCAAGGCAATAAATTATCATGGAGTGAGAGAGTCGAGGATTATGTTTCTACAAAGGAATCTAACAATCCCAACTCTCATGAAAATAAAACTGAAGAAAGATTCTTTGTCGTCAAACGCCAAGAAGGGAGTTTTGATAAAACATCCCCCTTTCTAATTAATAAATCTATCCAAGGACTGGTTGGCGAACCCAAAACAATCAAAAAACTCCGTACAGGTGAACTCCTAATTGAAGTAAGCAATAACCAACAAGCATTAAACTTAAAAAAATGTACTCACTTTGCAAACATTGCTGTCATCATATCACCACATAGAACCTTAAACTCATCTCGCGGAGTGATATCAGAATATGACCTCTTGCATGTAACCGAAGATGAAATAGTGGAAAACTTAAGGGAACAAAATGTCATAGCAGCTAGACGTATAAAAATAAACCGCAAAGATGAACAAATTCCAGCTAACCAAGTACAAATACCTACCAAGCATATTATTCTGACGTTTAATACTCCCAACTTACCCAAATATATAAAAGCTGGATATCTATCATGCTCTGTCAGACCGTACATTCCAAACCCACTGCGTTGCTTTAACTGTCAGCGCTTTGGGCACTCAAAAATATCATGCCGAGGTAAAGAAACCTGTGGTCGGTGCAGTGCAATTGGCCACGAAAGTGGGCAATGCAATGCTCCACCTTGTTGCGTCAACTGCAAAAAAGATCATCCATCCTATGCCAAATCGTGTGAAATGTGGAAAATAGAAAAAGAAATACAGACAATACGCACAAGACAAAATATATCATACCCTGAAGCCAGAAAAATAGTCGAATCCAGAACGCCCAAAGTTGGTGTATCATATTCTGCTGCCTTAACAAAAACCGTTCATAAAACTTATAAAACTATCGCAACTCAAACTGAATTCCCAACTAGACCTAATTGCCAACCTAATCAAAAAGAAAACAACCTGTCTAATAATTCAGGTAAGACAAATAGATCAACGCAATCTGCTCCTCCTAATTCACAAAACTCTGTTCCTCCTAAATCATCTACAAATGCTTCTTCAAAATTGTCACAATCTTTTATTTCGAAACCTCCACTCCATAATAGAGGCTCTCAAAGTACAACTAAATCACATTCTGTGAAACCAAACCATAAATCTGATGCAGACAAATTTAACCTACCAACAATTAAAGCCACTAGTTCATCTGAAAATACAGCCAAAAGGAAAAAAAGTAAAACATCCAAATATAAAACTCAATCAATACAGAATGATAAAATGGAAGAAGATGATGCTTTAGCTCTTCACCCAGAACCGGGTGAAGAATTTAACGAGGGAGATAGTATGTCCACTACCTCCGAATAAAATACCGCAGCTAAACTTCTTAAAAAAACAATTTAATCATGTCTAATATTATCTCATGGAACTGCCGTGGCTATCATAATAAACTTGACGAAATCCGTAATATTCTATCCGACCATCAGCCTTTATGTTTAGCTCTGCAGGAAACCCATCTAAAACCTACTGACAAAGCGAAATTACGCAACTACGCTACCTACAGAAAAGATTTTACAGGCAATGAAAGAGCTACTGGTGGAGTGGCTCTTTTCATCTCTCGCAGTTTACCTCACTCTCATGTTTTACTAAACACAAACTTACAAGCTGTTGCAGTCCGTGTTCATGTAAAACGTCTCATTACAATCTGTTCTATTTATTTACCACCCCATCAAATTATTCAGTCAGCACTACTTCAGGATCTAGTTCTCCAACTCCCCGCTCCTTTCATCATCATTGGGGATTTTAATGCTCATAGCCAACTCTGGGGGAATTCTGACTCTAATCAACGTGGTGACATAATAGAAAACTTAATTTCCGACAATGGCTTATGCCTACTCAATAATGGTGATCACACATATTTTCATGAACCGACTCGCACCTTTCATGCCATAGATCTCACTATTTGCTCCCCATCTATATATCCGTATTGGACCTTCTGGGTCTCTAATGACCTGTACGGCAGTGACCATTTTCCCACTTTTATCTCGCAGACAACTCCTCACACGGATTCTAATAATTGCTTTAAACGCTACGTCTATGACAGAGCCAATTGGCGAACTTTCACAGACCTTGCAAAAATTACAAGTGAAATGATAGAAGGTGATATCGACGATGCGCTTGATAATATCACCCAATGTATTATCAATGCTGCAGATATTAGCATTCCAAAATCACTTTCTACCCCAAAGCACAGGAAACCATGGTGGAATGATGACTGCAAAAAGGCAAAAAAAAATCAACAGAAGGCTTGGGGTATCTTCCGGAGGTATCCCAATAATACTAATTATATTATGTACAAAAAAGCAAAGGCTGATGCTAGAAGAGTGCGGCGTAAAAGCCAACGTGAATCCTGGATGCAATACGTCTCCAATATAAACAGTAACACCTCAAGTAAAGTTCTTTGGAAAAAAGTAAAAAATTGTATGGGATTATATTCTGAAAATCATATCTCAATCTTAAAACACAACGGCCAAACAATAGCGTCTCCCAAAAATATAGCTGAGACAATAGCTAGTACCCTCGCTTCCAACTCTAGCTCTGACTCTTACCCAGAACCTTTTCTATCATACAAAAGACAAACGGAAAATACCAGAATCAATTTTAACTCTCGCCATTCTCATGATTACAATCTCCCATTTACTATTCCAGAACTCTTAAGTTGCTTGCAAATGAGCCGGTTATCTGCCCCAGGACATGATGGCATCACATATACCATGCTAAAACATCTTTCTTCCACCTCTCTCAATAACTTACTTATTTTTTTCAATAGAATCTGGATTGAACAAACTTTCCCTAATGCCTGGTCTAAAGCCATTATCATTCCTTTTCCTAAGCCAGGGAAAGACTCCAGTGACCCAAACAATTACAGGCCTATCGCACTCTCTAGCAGCCTCTGCAAACTTTTAGAAAAAATGGTTAATTGCCGCCTGGTGCATGTTCTTGAATCAAATAATTGCCTTGCAGCCTTCCAAAGCGGATTTCGGCGTGGTAGGTCCACTATCGATAACCTCATTCTTTTAGAAACCCATATACGGACTGCTTTTTTAAAACACAACCATCTGGTCACTGTTTTTTTCGACATGATGAAAGCCTATGACAAGACATGGAGGTATGGTATCCTTCGCGACCTTTTTAACCTGGACTTTCGTGGGAACCTCCCGATTTTTATTAAGAACTTCCTCGCCATTCGAATCTTTCAAGTTCGAATTGGGGGGATTCTCTCCAGTTTTTATGTACAAGAAGAGGGTGTACCACAGGGCAGTGTTCTGAGTGTCACCCTCTTTGCAATCAAGATAAATGATATACTGCAACAATTACCCCCTTGTGTGCAGGGTACACTATATGTTGACGATTTTAAAATTTTATGTAAAGGACAAGATATGCGTTTTATTGAGAGACAATTACAAATTGCTATCAACCGTATTATTCAATGGACAAATAAAAATGGTTTTATTATTTCCCAAGACAAAACCTCTTGTGTGCATTTCTGTAGACGAAGAGATCTGCATCCAGATCCTGAAATTTATATTGGAGCATCTCAAGTTGCTGTTACTGATTGCATTCGCTTTCTTGGCTTATATTTTGATAAAAAACTCACTTTCTTGCCACATGTTTTGCAGTTACGTAAAAAGTGCGAGCAATCACTTAATCTAATTAAGGTGCTTTCAAACACTTCTTGGGGAGCAGACCGTGGTTCTCTCTTGAAAATTTATCGCTCTATAATCCGCTCCAAAATTGATTATGCCTGCCAGGTCTATGGTTCTGCACGTAATTCTGTTCTTAAAAAACTTGACACAGTGCACCATAGCGCACTCCGTGTTTGCTCTGGTGCATTTCGTACCTCTCCAGTTTTAAGTCTTTATGTTGACTGCAATGAACCATCATTACACCACATTCGTGAAAAGCTTTCTTTAGAACTGTATTACCGTCTCCTTTCACATCCTGGCCATCCTCTTCATACATACATTTTAAACACCGACAATGATATTCTTTATCAGCATCGACCATCTTGCATCCCATCTTTTGGTGTCAGAATTAGAAAAATTACTGATAATAGCCCACTGAGTAATATCAGGGTAAGTCCATGTCCATTGCATGTACTCCCTCCTTGGAACCCTCCTGATATTACATCGCTCCATCAATTTTAATGGCTATTTAAAGATTTTAAGAGCAAATTTTAATGGCTATACTGACATTTATACAGATGGATCTAAGAGTGGTAATACTGTTGGTTGTGGTGTATTTTGTGACAACACTTCATTAAGCTATCGTCTCCATCCTTCTATCTCTGTCTTTACATCTGAACTGATTGCAATAGAGAGAGCCATGGTGCACATATCTCATCATCATAGCTCATCCTTCATTATCTATACAGACTCAAATAGTTCTATTGATGCAATTAAATCTTTTAACAAGCATCCTCTTGTCTCATCCATCCTAGATATTTATAACAAATTGACAAGGCGTGGTCATAATATTTTATTCTGCTGGGTACCTGGACACATGGGTATTCCTGGCAATGAGAAAGCAGATGAGGCGGCAAAACGTGCTGTTAATCCGTTACACCATGATGTTCCTTTCTCAGACGTTAAACTACTTATAAATATTTTTATTCAGAATAAATGGCAAGAAAGTTGGGATCTGGAAAACAATAATAAACTGCACCATATCAAACCTCTAATAATGACCTGGCCTCCGAGCTATCCAAGAAAAACAGATGTTCTACTTACTCGTCTGAGAATTGGACATTCAAGGATCACTCATAAACATCTTTTACTTCGGGAGGATGCTCCCATGTGTCCACATTGTCATTTTGATTACCTGACCATTCATCATGTTTTAACTGACTGTCCGGGCCTCCGGCACTTATATAGAATTTATTTTAAGTCATCATCACCACTCTTGACAAACCTTATTGGGGATAAACCTCATAGGGCACTATTTACTTTTTTAAAACATGCTGGATTTTACTTTGAAATTTAATTTGTATATCTTTGGTTTAACGATTAAATTTTCTGTTTACACCTTCGTGATATCTGGAAGGGAACCCCTTCCAGACTGCACTTTTTATTGACTTATTCTTTTGTTTCACTCTACTGTTTTATAGTTTTTAAAAGTTAGTCTTTTCTACTCTTGTTCGACCACATCTGGATGGGATACCCCATCCAGGTTGCTCTTCTCATTGTTCCTTTATTTTTTCATTTTTTCTATATCTCACTTTTTTGATGTTTTAGTCTCCTTTTTTGGCGCAGCATGTCCTTTAAGGGATTTTGCGCCATAAAACCCCATACAACCAACCAACCAACCTGTCGTGGCTCTGTTACTTGTGCACGTTGTGCAGAAGTCGGCCACGACAGTAAATCTTGCAATAATTCTGAACGTTGTGTAAACTGTAAGGGTGACCATACAGCCTACGCTCGCTCTTGTCCAAATTGGATTCGTGAAAAAGAAATCCTTGCTGTTAAAATTACCCAAAAATTTTCCTACCCAGAAGCTCGCAAACTTGTTGACTCCAGAACTCCATCCGTCGGAGTTTCCTACTCCAGTTTATTGAAGCAACAATCAAAATCTGTAAGACACATTTGCACCCAGACTCAAACCTCATTTCCCCCAAATAATTCACCTGTGACACCATCTTCCAGCACTTCAAAGAAAAAAACTCATGTCTCCTCTGCTACTACTGGAAAACTTACACCAAAACTAGAACTTTGGTCGCCATCATCTGAACTTGTTAAAAAAGAGTACCCAACTAGTCAGTCGCAGAAATCTGCTAGTAAAATAAAAAAGTCAACACAGCATGAGACTGAAGAAACCCCGGTATCATCTACATTTAATTCTCCGAACTCTGATACTAATCGAACTGCAAAACAGAGTGATAAAACTTGCATACAGAAAGGGAGAAAGACAATTCGGGGTTCATCACAGTGGAAAACAGTGAAGAAAAAACAGAGGAAATCATGTCATAGCCCAACTTACACGAATTTCAAAGATCACAAGCAGCTGCAAAGTTATGTTGAAGAGGCTATGGAGTCTGACTCGAGCACAGATAACGATGATGTTGTTTTTGAAGAGTTTTTACCAAAATAATTTTACTTTGTTTTTAAATTCTTTGTGACTTCTTAAAACTTGTCTTTTACACAGCATCTTCTACTTTGTCCATTTTCTTTTAACATGTATTACTTCATAACTTTTAGAGATGATTTTAATTATAATAATTTTGTGTCTTTTAACTATTGTCTTTTGACCATTTATAAATGGTTTTAATTATATACACCATTGCTGTTTTTCTTCTAATCATTTTGTTTTTATGATCTTATTGTCAATTTTTTTATTCCAAGTTTTGTTTAGTTCTTGACTCTGTCTTGGCGCAGCATGTCCCAAAGGGGACTTTTTGCCATTAAAATTTAAACAACCAACCAACCAACCTAGTATCCATTTAATGTATTTACTAGGCCATTAAAGAGTGGCGTCATTACCCCGATACAGTGGCGGAATTACCCCAGTATCCTGGGTAATCCCGCCACTGTGCAGAGGTTGAAAGAAGTTTTTTTTATGGGTGCTTATGTTACAAATATAATTACAGTTAAATTTATACAGATACTAAAGATCATGATTCAGCTTTAGAAATTTTACCATTTAAAAATAAACATTTTTTAGAGAAGAAAATATTTAAATTCCCTTAAGGTGTCGGCATTCCCCCGGTCTCCTGTAAGTCTGTAAATATTATTTTAATCCAAAAATAAGATACTCAATGTTACGTCTGTAACAGTCATAAAATATTCTAATATGTAGTTAAAATTAATATAATGGTATTAATATTATGTAGATAAAATAATATAATAACAAGGAGAATTTTACGATTTCAAAAAAGTGGTGAAAATAGAAAAATCAAAATATAAAAAAAGTAGCCCACTATATGTGTAACACTATGTGTGCACAATATGTGTAAAGTGGTTGCAAAAAGTCAGCAGTGGTGTAAAAAGCTTACACAACTACATACGTGACTTTTGTCTTACTTATACGTTGTATTCAAACTCTGAGCGCAGTTACCCTACCATGTCGGGCATTACCGCTCAATTGATGGTCATTTTAGGGGATCCGGGACACATTTTCAAAAAAAAAAAAATTGAAATTTTTTGTTGTGGTTAAACATACCATTTGTAAACAAAATCGCATGATAAAACTTCTCATATATATATTTTTGTAATTTAAATTTTAAATTTTGTTAAAAAAATGGGTAGTTTAAAATTGTTATAACTCAAAATATTATTTATAGAATTTTTTTTTTTCATTTAAATACAGAAATATATAAATTTTAATTTAGATTCTGCATTTTAAAAAATATTAATTTTTAAAAAAATTAAATTTAAAGTAAAAATTAGATTTTTTTTTAAAGCTACATTTTCAAAAGTAATATATATTTTTTAATTTGCTGAATCTAAATAAAAGTAAAGCTATTGAAAAAGATATGTTCCAAGTTTGAACCATTTATCTGTAACGGTTCTTCATTTATAACAATTTAAATATGAGTAATGGTGAAAAACCCCATGAAGAAAAACGTAATTTCACAAGAACTCGTTTTCTTGACAACCATAGCTTGAAAGTTAGATTTTGAAGACAAACTAAAACAAAATAAATATTTCCTGTTCTAATTCAGATAGAAACATGATTTAAGTCATTCTAAGCGCAAAACGACAGAGAAATTTTTAATCCAATAAAAAAAATAATTAAATTTGAAGATTTTTTGTCCCGGACTCCCTTAAACTAATAAAAAAATTCCTAAAACTTCTATGAAAATTAGTTGATTACAAACTGTTCCTTATGCTTTTGAGTTATACTTCATTAGTAACACATTGATTCTTTTTGTCCAAATTTGAATAGCTATTCATGTTTTCCCTTAAGTGAGCGCCATTCCCCTACTTTCCCCTACTCATTTATTCCCAATCGAGTCATCGAATCTGTTGGTTCTAATATCCATTAGTAACCGAAATTTAATGTACACTGTACTTTTAAAAGTGTTTTCTCAGGTAACATTGAAGTTTTCTAATGACAACTATAAGCTAACATAAAAGAAACATAAACAAAACTTTAAAAATCCATTATCGCTGAAAGCATGAAAATAAATGGCAATTATCTAGGTCTTTCTTTGAAAAAAAAAATACCAAGCGGTCAATCATGTATTAAAAATGATGCTCAAAATTAGATTGCAGTTTTGCTAAAGTGTTGCCAGGATAAATAATTTTTACTTTAGATTTTTTAGTAACTGAGAATAATGATGTCGTAGAAAGATTAAATACACATTTATTTATTTTTTAGAAAATTGAATGACCTCGTAAATTCAAAAGTGAAATGCCATGTTTTACTGACTTCAAGAATATAAAAACGCTATTAGAAAACCCGTAATTTATCTCTTTGCTATAGAAAAAGAGTGATTTATAGACTAATTCACTAAAGCAAAATATTTCGCCATAAATTACTGAAATAAAAATTTCTTTAACAACTTCATCTCTTTTTCAGTTCTTTCAGATTTACGAAGTAAGTTGTTTTGAATAGTGCGTAGATTTATGATGGTGGATTATACGAGTAAAAAGAAGTAGAGAATACGTACCTATCTTTTATCATTCAGCAGAGCTGAACGGTGATAATAAACTGATATAATACACTTTATAGATTGATTTTTCATTCGCTCAAATATTAATTTCTAATTGAACTGAAAATAATTTGGCAGATAGGAAAATTTAAATAGGAGAAGAGCAATTCCATTTGTTTTATCACACGAAGGGATTACAAATAAAGGTAATGGTGATTATCTATTAAACCGCTGATGATAGAAACATAAATTATAAAAGTCATTTTTATTATATACAAATTTTTATACTAAAATGTAGTTGTAAAGTTAGAAAAGTAGTTCCAGATCCTGAAATCTTCATTGGACCTTCTCAAATGTCTGTTGTAGACTGCGCACGCTTTTTAGGCCTTCGTTTTGAGAAAAAACTCTTGCCTCATGTTCTGCAATTACGGAAAAAGTGCGGACAATCACTTAATTTAATTAAGGTGCTTTCGACCACATCTTGGGAAGCGGACCGTGGCTCTCTCCTTAAAATTTACCGTGCTACGATTCGCTCAAAAATTGACTATGCCTGCCAGGTCTACGGAAATTCACGTTATTCGGTTCTTAAAAAGCTTGATACAGTGCACCATAGTGCACTTCGTGTTTGCTCTGGTGCTTTTTGTACGTCTCCTGTTCCTAGTCTGTATGTAGAATGTAATGAACCCTCTCTTCATCTCATTCGTGACTCATGGGGAATTGTAAACCACCCACGTGTTTGCCGTGCGTGGTGACCCGTGTCCCTGGAAAGGGGGATCCTGGCAGTTGAGGGACACCAACACACTGCTTTGGCCTCTGCTTCAGGTAGACGGGAGGTGCATATTGGTCCCGTATGCAGGGGCTGGTCAGCTGTATAGATGATAAAATCATTTTATAATCTGCCGGTCAGCTGACTTGTCACTGGCTGGGGATCAAGTGAGCGAGTACTTACTAGCCATCTCGTTAAGGGTGGAGACTGGCATAGGAGTGTCTTGTGACCGTATGGGCCCTGGTTAGCACTGGTGCACGGATGTGCATCCCTTTGTTGGGCTCGGTACTGGGTGGTGCGGATGGGGTCTGAACTATTTTTTTTCAAGTATGGATGGAAATACTAATGTTCCTTCTACTTCTCTTCCATGTGGAGAGCAAAAAAGTGTACAGTCTTTATTTACTCGTTTTTTTGTTATTAAACGCACTGATAGTCTCTCTGATAGTTCTTTCAAAAAAACTTAACCATTTCTTATAGCAAAAACTTTCCAGTCTCTCTTGGGGGGATGGTCATTGTCTAAAAAAATTACAATCTGGGGATTTACTGGTTGAGGTTTCTTCAGCCAGGCAGTCTGAACTTTTGTCAAATTCCAATGATATGGGTACTTTTTCTGTTAAAGCACATCAAACTCTGAATACTTGTCGTGGTGTAATATCTGAACCAGATCTTTTATTTTCCACTAAAGAAGAACTTCTATCTAATTTAAGCGATCAAAACATAATACATGTTCGTCGTATCACTATCCGTCGAAATGGGCAAATTCTTCCTAAAAAACCATTATTCTCACCTTCAACAGCCATATTTTACCTACTAGAATCAAAGCTGGCTATCTAAACTGCCCAGTCAGACCTTATATACCTAATCCTCTCTGCTGTTTCAAATTACAACGTTATGGCCATACTAATACAATCTGTCGTAGCAATGTTACCTGTGCACGCTGTGCTGAGGTCGTGCATGATGGTAAAACTTGTGAAAAACCCGAACGCTGTGCAAACTGCAAGGGTGATCACACATCATATTCTCGCTCTTGTCCTAATTGGATACGTGAAAAGGAAATTCTTGCTGTTAAAATAACCCAATCTCTCCTACCCTGAAGCTCGTAAACGTGTTGAAATCAGGACCCCATCTGTTGGGGCATCATATTCCAGTATACTCAAACAACAACCAAAATTCGTAAGGCACATCACTACCCAGACCGACTGCTCTTTTCCACCAAATAATTCAAGTATTATACAATCAACTAGCACTTTAACTAAAGAAACCCCCGACGTGTCTCTTGGTAGTAAATGCTATGGTACCCCATTATTGGAACGTTGGCATATCAACTTACTCATTCACAGAAATCTCCAGTTGGATCCAAAAAGTCATCTAATCATCAGACTGAAACTAAGGCTGCTTCATCTCCAGTTCTATCATTACAGAAACGTAATTCTTCCCAAACATCATCAGTTAAATCAAAAATATCAACCGAACATAAGACAAAAAAAACGCCAGCTCCAGATAAAAGCAAATTGGTGAAACCTATTGTTTGTCCAACTCCGAAAGCAAATGAAAAAACTTTCGCGCAAAAAGAAAGAAAGAAACCTCCAACTCAAATCTCTTCACAGTGGAAAACTGTGAAGAGAAAAGGCAATAAATCATGTCTTAGCCCAGAAATCAGTAATATAAAAGATCACAAACAGCTCCTCAACTATGCAGAAGAGGCTATGGACTCTTGTAGCTATGACTCTGATAATGACGACAATAATACTGTTTTCGAAGTTATTAATCCTACGTGACTTTATATCATTTTTAAATTTTGAATTCTAGCTTTGTTTTTAAAGCAGTATTATATAACATTTTATGCTTTAGTTTTTTGACTAATTATAATTGTCATAACTTTAGAGATTTTAGAATTTAGAATTTTTTAATTTAAATATTCTAGTGTTTTAACTATTTTTTGTCTTTTAAAACCTTGTGTATTGTCGCTTTCATTGTGCATTATATTTAATTACTTGTATCATCACATTGCTTTCTTCATTTTGTTTTGTTTTTTCACTTTTATATCTCTGGCAATCTTTTAATGTAACTTTTAATTTTTAACTGTTTTACTCCTTAACTTTTTCTTGGCGCAGCATGTCCCTATGAGGACTTTGTGCCATAAAACTCTAATCAATCAACCAACCATCATCTCATTCGTGAAAAGCTCTCCCTAGATTTATACTTCCGGATCCTTGCACATCATGATCACCCTCTTCATGCTCATCTACTTAACTCTGACAATAATCTTCTGTATCAGCATCGCCATCCTGCATCCCACATCTTGGAAATAGAATCGGGCTTCTCATTGTAAACAGCCCTCTTAACGGTATTCAGGTTAGCCCATGTCCTCAGCACATATTTCCCCCTTGGGAATTTCAAAATATTATTTCAATTCATCCTTTTAATGCTTTCGACAGAAATAGTTTGCCTCCTGCTGCATTTCAACAACTATTTGCTGCTCACCGGTCGCATTTCAAGAACTATATTGATATATATATATACAGATGGGTCAAAAAGTGGAGATTATTTTGGCTGCGGAATCATTTGTGAAAATAGTACTATTAGTTATCGCTTACGCTCCTCTGTGTCTGTGTTTACTGCAGAATTAATCGCAATAGAAAAGGCTGCTATTCATTTCACATCATCATATATCTTTTATCATCTATACAGATTCTAAAAGTTCCATAGATGCTATCAAATCAGCGATACACCATCCACTTATCTCTTCCATTTTGAATCTCGTTACGGAACTTACCAGGCGTGGTTATAATATCCTTTTGTTGGGTGCCCCGGCACATGGATATTCCAGGGAATGAGAAAGCAGCAAAACATTCTCTCAATACACTATACCACCAGATTCCTTTTGCAGATGTTAAAAATAGTATCAAAAGTTATAATAATAAATGGCAAGAAAGTTGGGACACTGAAATAAACAACAAATTACATCATATTAAACCTACACTAACTGTTTGGCCAACCAATTACCCAAGGAAAACTGATGTACTACAAACTCGTCTAAGAATTGGTCACTCCAGAATCACTCATAGACACCTCTTACTTCGGGAGGATTCACCCATGTGCCCACATTGTCATTTTGACCTCCTTACTATCCATCATCTTTTAACTGACTGCTCGGCCGTCCGGCACTTGCACAGAATATATTTTAATTCATCTTCACCCACACTGACAAACCTCATTGGGGATAAACCTCGTGGGGCACTCTTTACTTTTTTAAAACATGCAAGATTTTATTTCGAAATATAATTTCTTACCTCTATAATTGTGTTAACAATTCAAATTTTATGGTTATACTTTTGTGACATCTGCATTTTTTATCGGAATACTTTTACTCTTTTACTTTTCTACACATGTTTGACTCCATCTGGGTGGGATATCCCATGCAGATTGCTTTTATCATTGCTCTTTTATATTGACTTTGTTTCTATCTCACTCTTTGGTCTACCTATTTTGGCGTAGCATGTCCCAATTGGGACTTTGCGCCATTAAAACCCATACAACCAACCAACCATTAGAAAACTAGTGTAAGGTGATGTAAGAGTGTGCGATGTACAATAGTACGCAGAGCGATTATCTAATCACAAAATCAGGAATTTTTGAATTTAGATACAGTTGTAAACAATGTCCTTTGTCAATTGTAAATGATGTGTTTACAACTAAACAGAATAAGGAAGATTCGCCTCAAGTGGCAAGAAAAATTGAAGCGAGCGGTTGTGGGAATAAAAAGGAGAGGGCAAACTATATTCTAGTTAGAACATTCTGCATAAAATAAACAATTTAAAGGGAGGAAGAGCTGAGGCACAAAGAGTTATTAAATAAAAAATCATGAGGGGTGCAACGAGAGAAGTACAAAAAGGGATGGCAAAAGTCCTAAATCTCTGAATGTATCGCCCTAGCAAAAAGCTAAAGGCAAATTTAACCTCTTCGTTACTGAGGTCCAGATATGTGTACCTTAGATTGTTATAAAACGAATCAAAATATCTAGATTTTGATTATGAGTTCACATTTATGATATTCATTTTGAAGCTTAAAACTAACAGATTTGAACACTTGACTTATTTTCATATCTAAACGTTGGTTGCAAGTGAGGTTGTTAAAAAATGTCGTCAATTCAGTGATTGTGTAAAATTAAGTAATATTTATCTATATTAAAATATTAATTAAGATATAATTTTTCTTATTGCTAAAAATATTATAAATGTTAACTAGATAACTTCCTTTTTGTTTATTTTGTGAAATTTTTGATTTTAAAAGTATCATTTTATTGAGGTCCACATACGTGGACCTCGGTACTCAACTACTATAAATAGGCTACTATATGTGTAACAGAATATGTGTTCACAGTATGTGTAAAGTGGTTGCAAAAGTCTGCAGTGGCGTGAACAGCCCACACTACTACATATGTGACTTTAGTCTTACTTAAACATTGTATTCAAACTCTGAGCGCAATGACCCTACCATGTCGGGCATTACCGCTCAATCGATGGTCATTTAAATAAAACGATAAAAAAAATTCCTAAAACTTTCATGAAAATTAGTTGATTGTAAACTGTTCCTTATGCTTTGGAGTTATACTTCGTTAGTAAAACATTGATTTTTTTGTCTAAATTTGACGAGCTATTAATGTTTCCCCTTAAGTGAGCGCCTTTCCCCTACAAGAAGAGTGTGTACCCCGGGGTAGTGTCCTGAGTGTCACCCTCTTTGATATTAAAATAAATGACATCCTTAACCAATTTCTGTCTTAACCTTCTGTGAAGGCAAATCTCTACGTTGACGATTTCCATATTATGTGTATGAGACAGGATATTCATTTTATTGAAAGGCAACTGCAAAATGCAATCAAATGTATTATTAGCTCGACTAACAAAAATGACTTTTTTAATTTCTCATGACACTCAATGACCTCACAATTCTTGTGTGCATTTCTGTAGACTAAGGGATCTGCATCCAGATCTTGAAATTTTTATTGGTTCATCTCGAACTCCTATTGTGGATAACGTTCGTTATCTAGGCCTACATTTTGACAATATACATACCTTTTTACCTCATATTTTACAGTTACGGATAAAATGTGAAAAATAAATTTAATCTTAGTTTCTTTCAAATACTTCTTGGGTAGCAGACCGTACTTCTCTCTTAAATCTATGGAGCTGTGGTCTGTACTAAAATAGACTATGCCTGCCAGGTCTATGATTCTGCTAGAAAATCTGTTCTTAAAAACTTGACACTGTGCACCATAGCGCACTCCGCGTTTGCTCTGGTGCATTTCGTATATTTCCAATTTTAAGTCTTTATGTTGAGTGTAACGAACCAGCATTACACCATGTACGTGGAAAGGTTTCATTAGAATTGTATTACCCCCCCAGGGGGATACCTTCTTTAGGTATTCACGGGCTACGCAACCCCGGGTTCCTGAGCGATCTTTCTCTTTTCTTTTTCCTCTTATTCCTCTTGTCTTTCTTTCCTCTTTGTTTCACTCTCATTGTGGTTTCCTCTTCGGAGGTGAGGGCAATTCTGCATGAGCCGATATCATCCTGCATATCGACTCATGGGGAATTGTAAACCACCCACGTGTTTGCCGTGCGTGGCGACCCGTGTCCCTGGAAAGGGGGATCCTGGCAGTTGAGGGAAACCAACACACTGCTTTGGCCTCTGCTTCAGGTAGACGGGAGGTGCATATTGGTCCCGTATGCATCAATCGGCTGGTCAACTGACTTGTGTCACTGGCTGGGGATCAAGTGAGCGAGTACTTACTAGCCATCTCGTTAAGGGTGGAGAGTGGCATAGGAGTGTCTTGTGACCGTATGGGCCCTGGTTAGCACTGGTGCACGAATGTGCATCCCCTCGTTGGGCTCGGTAGTGGGTGGTGCGGCCGGGGTCTGAATTGATTTTTTTCCCAACATGGATGGAAATACTTCACTTCCTTCAAATCCTCTCCCATGTGGAGAGCAACAAACTGTACAGAGCAATCTTTTCACTCGCTTCTTTGTAATCAAACGTACTGATAGCCTGTCCGATAGTTCATTTAAGAAAACTTCACCTTTCCTTATTGCAAAAACATTTCAGTCTGTTTTCGGTGATGGTCATAATCTCAAAAAACTGCAGTCTGGGGATTTATTGGTTGAGGTTACTTCAGCCAGCCAGTCTGAAATTCTATCATATTGTAATACAATAGGTCCATTCTCTGTTTCTGTTAAAGCACATCAAACCCTAAATACAAGCCGTGGTGTAATATCCGAACCAGATCTTTTATTTTCTACCAAGGATGAACTTTTACAAAATTTAAATGATCAAAATGTCATAGATGCACGACGTATTACACTCCGTCGGAATGGACAAGTGCTTCCCACAAAGTATCATTCTGACTTTCAATATCCCTACCTTACCAAAAAGAATTAAAGCTGGTTACCTTAATTGTCCTGTCCGTCCCTACATTCCTAATCCTCTACGTTGCTTTAATTGCCAGCGTTATGGCCACACTACTACTAACTGCCGGGGTTCCACCACCTGTGCACGTTGTGCAGAAGTTGGCCATGACAATAAATCATGTGAAAATCCTGAACGCTGCATAAATTGCAAGGGTAATCATACTGCATACTCCCGTTCTTGTCTTACCTGGATGCGTGAAAAAGAAATCATTTCTGTTAAAGTAACTCAAAATCTCTCCTATCCTGAAGCCCGCAAAGTTGTTGAATCCAGGACTCCGTCAGTCGGAGTCTCCTACTCTAGTCTACTCAAACAACAACCAAAATCTGTAAGGCACATAAGCATCCAGACCGAACCTTCCGTTCCACTAAATAACTCACCTATGACAGTACCACTCAGCACCACAAAGATACAAACTCGTGATGTCTGCTGTGGTTCTAAATGTTATGCAACCCCATTATTAGAACGTTGGCTACCATCCTCAGAACCTGTTACGATAGTATATCAAACTAGTCAATCACAAAAACCTGCAGTTCAATCCAAAAAGTCATCCGACCCAGTTCAATCCAGAAAGTCATCCGACACAGTTCAATCCAGAAAGTCATCCGACACAGTTCAATCCAAAAAGTCATCCGACACAGTTCAATCCAAAAAGTCATCCGACACAGTTCAATCCAAAAAGTCATCCGACACAGTTCAATCCAAAAAGTCATCCGACACAGTTCAATCCAAAAATCATCCGACACAGTTCAATCCAAAAAGTCATCCGACACAGTTCAATCCAAAAAGTCATCTGAACTCCAGACTGATACTAAGGCTGTTAAATCTAAAAAAAACATCACAGAAACCTGATACTACTCAAACAGTGAAACCAAGCAAAAAAATTTGCCTTCAGAAAGAGAGAAAAACAATTGGGGGCTCTTCACAGTGGAACACTGTGAAGAAAAAGAACAAGAACAGCTGTTTAAATCCGTCTGTCTGTAACGTAAAGGACCCAAAACAACTGCAGCACTATGTCGATGAAGCAATGGAATCCGACTCTTATGAATCAAGTGGTGATGAAGGAAATACAGTTTTAGAGGAATTTTTACCTAATTGATTTTACGTTGTTTTTTACTCATGTGATTTTAACCTTGTTTTCATGTAGTATTTGTACATCCTTTTAAACTTTGTGTATTTTAAGTTATTAATTTAATAACTCCACAGTTTTTAATTATAATACGCTTGACTTTTAACTATGAACCTTTAATTCTTTTAAACGGTTTTAGATATACATATTACTGTTTTCATTAATTTTTTTGTTTTTATCACCGTTTTGTTATTTTTCTTTTAATCGTTTTTTGGATATATACATTTTGATATTTTGACTTTGTCTTGGCGCAGCATGTCCCTACTGGGACTTTGCGCCATAAAACCCCATACAACAAACCAACCAACTAGAATTGTATTACCGTGTCTTTTCTCATCCTGGCCGTCCTCTTCACACCTATATTTTAAATACCGACAATGATATTCTTTATCAGCATTGACCATCTTGTATCCCACCTTTGGAGTCCTAATTAGAAACGCTATCAATAATGGCCCTCCAAATAATGTCGAGGTGAGTGCATGTCCCTCGCATGCCCTCGTCCCTCCTTGGAATCCTCCTAATATTAACTATCTCCATCCTTTTAAAGGATGAGATAAAAAGAATTTGGCTCCTGTTGTTTTCCAACAATTATTTGCTGCACACCGTGCAAATATTAAAAATGATACTGATATTTAAACAGATGGTTCTATGAGTGGGGATATTGTTCGCTGTGGAGTTTTAATTGATAACACTAGTTTGAGTTATAGGCTTCACGCTTCAATTTCTTCAATTTCGCAATTCAATTTTTTCACTCTAATACTTCTATACGCTATAATATATTTTAATAAGTATCCCTATGTCTCAATCATCCTGAATTTTTATAATACATTGACAAGACGTGGTTATAAAATTTTATTTTGCTGGGTACATGGTTATTCCTGGAAATGAGAAAGCAGATGAGGCAGCAAAACTTTCTCTTAATCCGTTATATCGCAAAGTTCCATTCTCAGACGTTAAACTACTCATAAAACACATCATTCACAATAATTGACAAAGAAGTCGAGATTCACAATAAAATAATAAACTACACCATATGAAACCAACAATTATGAGTTGGCCTTCGAGTTATCTAATGCAAACAGATGTTCTTCTTACCCGTCTGAGAATTGGACATTCAAGGATCACTCATAAACATCCTTTATTCAGAATGAATGGCAAGAACGCTGGGATTTGGAGCACAATAAAAACCTGCATAATACCAAACCAACCATCATGACCTGGCCTCCAATTGACCCAAGAAAAACTGATGTTATTCTGACTAGTTTGAGGATTGGACATTCTAGAATCGCCCACAAATATATTTTACTACGTCAGGATCCACCCATGTGCCCTCACCGTCATTTTGATATCCTTACCGTTCATCATGTTTTAACTGACTGTCCTGGGCTCCGGCACTTGTATAGAATGTATTTTAATTCATCATCACCACTCTTGACTAAACTCATTGGGGAATCACCTCATGGGGCATTCTTTACTTTTTTATAATATGCTGGATTTTATTTTGAAATATAAATTTTTACCCCCCCCCCCTTTTTTAACAACTCAGACTTTGCTTTCCCACTTTTATTGCATCTACCCATGCAGTCCTCACTCTTTATTGAATTACCTTTACTTTATATTCTACTATTTTTAGGATTTAAACTTTATATACTTGTCTGACTGCATCTGGATTGGATACGCAATCCAGGCTGCTTTTCGTACTGTTTCTTTCGCATTTGTTTATATTTTTAATATACTTATTTTGGCGCAGCATGTCCCTTAAGGAATTTTGCGCCATTAAACCCCATACAACGAACTGGCCAATCTGATTTGAAGGATGAGAAGAAAACTTATGAGGTGGGAGACTGACAGCGAAACGTTTACGAAAGACAATAGTCTGTAAGCCATTTTCACAACGAATAACAAGGACATCCAGGAAAGAAAGACAGTTATTGGTCTCAATTTCAGAGGTAAATTGAATGCAGAGATCAAGGTAATTCATAATAGAAAGAATATGATTAATATCTGAATTTCTTTCAGCCAGGACATAAACATCATCACATAACGAACATAGAACGGAAATTTGAAAATTTTGTCCTCAAAATAGTGTATATAAATATCCCATAAAATTGGACTAAGAGGATTACCCATAGCCAAACCGTCAAACATAAGATCGAAATTTCCATTAAAAACAAAAGTATTTTTCGACAAGCAAGCGCGAGTGAGACTGATAAGTTCTCCGATTTCAAAATAAGTGAAATGGAATTCGCAAAGCCTTTTCTTGAGGGAATCTAAAGCAACCTCAACCGGAACGTTAGTGAATAATGATTTAACATTAAAAGAAACCATCATGTGCGCCTGCTGCTTAAAATTATGAAGTTTTTTAACAAAATAAAAATAATTCTTAACAGTGAAATAGTTACGGCTCAAAAGTGGAGAAAATACAGAAACTAAATATTTGGCAAGCTTATAACAAGCTGCACCAATACAAGAGACAGAAGTTCCGAAAGGAATGTCAGGTTCAAAGGTTAAAGCATAAAACCTGGCACATTTTCGCAAGAAAAGGAATAAGAGACTTCTTGAAGTTAGCAGAAATAATGGAAGAAGACTTGATGGCAGACTTAATAGAGTTACTTTCACTAGTGGAAGGGTCTTTGCCGATATCCACATAAGGATTAATCATCATTAATTCATTTGCGATTTTTCCAAATACGTAGATTTGTCGAAGAACAATCTGGCCACCATTGTAATCCTTGGTAATGATTAAGTTTGGATCAGAACGCACATTTTTCAGACATTGTTTATCAGGATTTTTAAGATTGGGCTCATAAACATTAGAATCGAAATCAACAGTATTGGCAATGGGATGCCTAATAGACTCTTTGAGAACATAGAGCACTATGCTTAAAGGCTCACTCAATAGTAAAAATTGGATTAGGTAAAGAAAGAATAGCGGATACTGAAAAACTGTTATTCAATTGAGAGCATCGAGCTGATTGTCATTTAAAGGAACACTAAAAAGATATTTTGGTTAACAGGCAAATTGCTGGAGTTATTAACGACAGAACTTTTACAATGTGTATTAAATTTCTTCTTTAAAACCTAACAATGAACAGTAGAAGCTGTGAGAGTTCTATTCCATGATATTCTGTCTATAGACTCAAAATCAGGTATAAAATTAGCGAGACTGATATGTAAAGGATAGAACTTGCGCTCTATATGAGCAATTTTATGGCGAGTCTCTTGAATCAAAGCTGTTAAAAGAGATAATTTAAAACAATATAAGACCTTGGCAATTCGATTAGACAAAAATAAATTGCAAAGTTAACTATGATTTTTCATAAATTGGGTATGTGGCCGAACGGCAACACACGGCATTTAAGGGTCAAACATATATCTCAAGCATGCATAAAAATGTGTGTGATATTTCTAAGAATTTGTAGAAATAACACTATTTTATTCTATACAGGAAAACATATATAGGGGAGACCGGGGGAATGGCGACACCTTAAGGGAATTTAATTTTTTTCACCTCAAAAAAATGTTTATTTTCTAATAGTAAAAATTCTAAAGCTGAATCATTATCTTTAGTATTTGTATAAATTTAACCGTAATCATAACTGTAAGTAAGCACACATAAAATAATTTCTTTCAACTTCTGTACAGTGGCGAGATTACCCAGGATACTGGGGTAATTCCGCCACTGTATCGGGGTAATGACGCCACTCTATAATGACCTAGTAAATACATAAAATGGATACTGGGAAGCACATAACCTACTAAAAATATTTAGAAAGCAATAATTTATCAAAATAATGAATAATTACAATGTTCCTTAAGCTAGATTTATTAATGTGCTAAGCTTACAATTTAACTCAAATTAGAAAAGTCACCCTTTGCCATGGTGGCGGCATTACCCCGAGAGGACAATATAGTGGAAAACCCCCAGCAAAGTCGAAAGAAGAACCGAACTTGTTCAACAAATTGCATCAAAATGTCGGCGAATGCATGTAGATTACGGGTAATATTATCTTAAATACCTAATGTTACAATAAAATGTGCTTATCTCTACTCATTTGAAGCTCCAAAATAACAAGCAACTAGATGAAAACTGAATTTTTCACTAGAACAAGCGATCGACGTGCAACAAAACCATTCTTACTCTAGGCACTATTTCTATTGTTGGCCGCTACAGGGAAGGCGCAATCACTATCTCAAACTGCCGTTAGTTTTTAAACAAGACTGGTTGGCGGCATAACCCCGAGTGGCGCCATTCCCCCGGTCTCCCCTATGATGATATTGGAATATATGTCATGATGCTGGAAATTTTCATATTTTTTAAGCTGCTTATTCTTTAAAAAATAGTGTTTCGCATCTCATCTGAAAACGAAGGAAGTTTTCAAAATAATTTCTATATACTGACTCTGCAGCAATCCGAAAATAAATTTAAAAATTGATATTAAACACTACTTATCACAGTTTTAAAATTTTAAAATACAATTGAATATCTTAATATTAAAACAAATCTGTACTTGTCATATACAGTTTTATTCTAGAAGCATTTTGCCACATAAAAAATCTATTAACTTTAGAAAGTGCCAGTTGAATAAAGATCATATAAAAATTACATTTTGTCCGAAATTTCTATATGGTTTTAAAGGGATAGAAATTACACTGTATTTAAAATATGAAATTGGCGGGATCAACAACAAAATAAAAAGTAATTGTGTAGAAGACAATTTTTTTTCTTTTAGTTGAGAACTTTCGTTGCATTCCACCGTATTACTTTGAATAATAAAATTGCAAATAAAGGTAACTTCTTTCGTTGTAAATCAGAAATATCTCTATGAATTATAATGAAACCGCGAAGATTTAGCATCAAAGAAAAAATTTTTAATGTATGTTATGTGGAAAACTGTATTTACAGGAAAATAGGTTTGTTATAGAAATTATAATTAAATTATCAGTCTGAAAATTTTTCGAAATAAAAGTTTTAAATAAAAAACAAATACTAAAATCTTTTTAATATTTTAATCAATTGTTCTTAATTTGATCCGAAAATCATATCGCTAAGCTCTGAAAAAATTACGAGGTTTCTTTCCTGAATGTGAAATTTTTGTTAAATCACATATCAAGCAATCGAAGAGCCGTTTTTGATTTTTTGAAATAGCAAATAACATTCCAAAAAAAATACCATGACATTTTAAGGATTGATAATTTTGGTATTTTGAGGCAAAACACGTGTAAAAGAATTTTTTCAACTATTTTTGTCTGTGTTGTTCTGTAGACAAAGAACTTTTGCTTCTAGCAGTGACCTTTTTAGACAAAAAAGAAAATAAAAAATATTTACATGTTTGAAGCTGAATTTTTTCATACAGACGATTAGCTGTCTTATCTAGATAACCAGTTATTTGTAGATTCATTAGAAAGAATCTTTTCTGGTTTTAGTTTAGTTCAGTTTCAACTGCATAACATATCATGGAATGAAAAAGTAGACAAGCTTTCATTTAAGTTCAACTTTTTATATAAAAAAATAAATGTTTTGTATTTAAAACTTCTTTGTATAAAACGTAACGTTTTCTTAATACACGATACTAAATACTATAGATTTTTTAGTAAGTGTAAAAAATAAGTTGATTCGGTTTCATTTAGTTGTACTTCGATATTTGTTTTGAAGTAAAGAACAATTACTCAACATTTAGAACACAGGAAAACATTTAGAATATTGGTTTATTAATTATACATAAATTATATTACTACAGACATAAAAATATTAAAAACAAAACATAATTAAGAGTTGACGTTTCGGCTACTATCATAGCGTTCATCAGTACACGGGTAGAGTCACAGAAAATGCAAGAGCTACAATAATTGAAAACAGTAAAATTACGGTTTACCCAGGAGAGCATAATCCGCCGGAATCCGTGTAGCTTCGTTAATTGGCGATTCAGCGAAAAGTCATCCAGCCCTCAAGGAAACCACGACTAGTGTACGCAGAGCAATTGGATTTCAAATTTAAATTGTTAAGATTTTAATTAAGGATTTCAAATTTAATCTCTAATTTTTTAGAATTTTTTTTTTAAATTTGTTTATTAAGTTTTCATGCTTGCTGCAATATGTTTTATTTTTTAACTTATATTAATTCTGGAAATATAATTAGCACTAAGTTTGGCTGATTTGAAAATATCGGATAAATAACAAAACAACGGATATCTGTTTATATTTTTGAAAATACGTATTTCCGAATCCTGGTCTGAAAATGGCACAGACTTCCTTGTGGAGCTTCCTCAGAACTGTTCTTAAAAAACCTTTCTTGCGTACTCAAAAAATTTGCTTTGTTCTTACAAATTCATAGAAAAATTTTCACATTCAAAAGCATAAAAATTGCAAGTATGGCCGTTAATGTTTTTTGGTATCGAACAGAATTTAACGTTTTTTGAAAACAATCTATAACAACTTGAGTTATAAGCAATTGTTCTTTAACGAGAAGACCCTTTGACGATTGTCGTGATTAAAAAAGAAACGATTTGAAACACCAGCATTGACGTTATCTGAAAAATCCTTCGTATTTATAGAAAAAAAAGAGAAATGCTTTTGGATTTCTTAGCATACAAATAATAATGTCTGAGAGTTTGGTGCATTTAAGAATAAAATTGATTTTGTGACTGTTTTAGAAAGCATAAAGTCATAACATTGGTATGGGTTTACCTATTCCAATTTCTCTTTGTCGTTTAAAATATTACAAAAATCGTAATAAGGCTAGTTTTATTTTGCAAAATTAACAAAAATCATGAAACGTAACATGTTTGAAATTAATAACCTTAATATTTATGAAAATTACATCAATTACGATATAATTAAAAATTACCATACAGTAAATTATACAAAAGTAGAAAAGGAACTTAATCCTAACTATTAAATTGTTTTATTTGAAAATAATACTATTCTACGAGATCTTACATGGTTGATTTTTGAAATATAATTTTATATCTTTCTTTGGTTTAACAACAACTTTAAATGTTCTTTCACACTTTTCTAACATCTGGATGGGAACCCCCATCCAGACTGCACTTTTTATTTTAACTCTTTTTTACTCTGATGGTTTAGTTTTCAATCTTATTCATCTACACTTCTCTGACTGCATCTTGCTTTTCACATTGCTCTTTATTTTTTGTTTTTTTAGCCTATTGTTTTTTTGGCGCAGCATGTCCCTTAAGGGATTTTGTGCCATTAAATATCATACAACCAACCAACTTACATGGTTGATGTCCATATTTGTTTCGTTGCACATATACGTGAAGTCTGCGATTGCTAAATTGTGAACGTGGGACCACAACTGTTTAGTTATTCGTTTATAAATTGGTTTGATTATAGTATCTTGCAATGCAAATCTCTACATACACTGTTTACTGCTTAAGGTTGATACACACCATTCTTTAAACGTCTAATTATTTGTTGGAATTGCATATGTATGAACTGTAATTTAGTTTAAAAGAAATATGAGATATGAATGCATTTCCCTGTCATTTTTTTTAATACCGAATGGTAGATTTCTATATGGTAAGTGGTTCTTTGTAAATCGTTTATAATGTTGTTCCTTAGCATTATGGGATTATATTCCAGACATCAAAGTATCATTAACATATCCTACAAATGATAGCAAAGATTGATTTTTCTGGTTATTTAGTTCTTCTCCAAGTTCATATGCATTTGGCGCCAAAATAAATGTCAAGGTAAAGTACAAAAATTATTGAAGTAAGTGACTTGGAACTTTTTACTCTTTCGAACCAGACATATATATATATATATATATATACGATAATTTGGATCCGTGAAATGCGTTCGGATGACAGTCCTAAGCGCCACGAGGGCTTGAAAAAAATCCTCTAATTCTGATATGTGAAGAAATTGTGTTCGTAAGTGGGAGCGCTACGCCCTATCATTACTTCTACTATGCATGGAATCCTATTTTCTTATTTCCTATCCCGATTTTTTTTCCTATCCCGAAGCTCGTAAACTTGTTGAGTCTAGAACCCCGACTATCGGGGTTTCTTACTCTAGTATACTCAAACAACAATCAAAATCTATAAGGCACATAAGCACCCAGACAGACTCTTGTTTTCCACCAATGACACAATCAACGAGTACTTCAAATAGAGAAACCAGAGATGTATCTTGTGGTAGTAAATGCTATGCTACCCCATTATTAGAACGTTGGCTACCATCCTCAGAACCTGTTACAATAGAATATCGTCTTACTGAGTCACAGAAATCTCCAGCTGGATCCAAAACATCATCTAATCATCAGACTGAAACTAAGGCTGCTTCATCTCCAGTTCTATCATTACAGAAACCTAATTCTCCCCGAACATCATCAGTTCAATCAAAAATATCCGCCGAACATAAGACTAAACAAACGCCAGCTCCAGATAAAAGCAAATCTGTGAAACCTATTGTTCATCCAACTCCGAAAGCAAATGAAAAAACTTGTGCGCAAAAAGAAAGAAAGAAACCTCCAACTCAAATCTCTTCACAGTGGAAAACTGTGAAGAGAAAAGGCAATAAATCATGTCTTAGCCCAGCAATAACTAATATTAAAGATCACAAACAGCTGCTCAACTATGCAGAAGAGGCTATGGACTCTTGTAGTTATCACTCTGATAACGATGACAATAATACAGTTTTTGAAGTTATTCATCCTACGTAGCTTTATATCGTTTTAAAATTTTGAATTATAACTTCGTTCTTAAAGCAGTATTATATAACATTTTATGCATTATTTCTTGAACATATAACTTTTCATAACTTTAGAGCTTTTAGAATTTTTTAATTTAAATATTCTTGTCTTTTAACTATGTTTTAACTTTTAAAACCTTGTGTATTGTCGCTTTCCTTGTGCAATTATTTTAATTACATGTATCATCATATTGCTTTCTTCATTTTACTTTGTTTTTTCACTTTTATATTTCTGACAGTATTTTGCTGTAACTTTTAATTTTTAACTATGTTTTACTCCTTAACTTTTTCTTGGCGCAGCATGTCCCTACAGGGACTTTGTGCCATGAAACTCCAACCAACCAACCATCCTAATATGGAATGTATTTGAGAGAAACAAGGCGGACAAGACGTAAACGTTCCATCCGCGATTCGTATATTTCACCGTAAATCTTCATAACTGCCAAACACGAGATCATATAAAGAATATATTAACCACTTTTCATTAAAATATCTACTGTATGCTCTAATTCGTTTTTCTAATTCGCCCGGTAAACTTTCCAGATCAGTAATTAGAACTGTTCCTATCTCTGAACACCTGTGAAATGCACTACAATAATTTTTACATGAAGGAAGATTGTTTTCTATTTTTGTTTACTTTGAATAATCTAAATAAGTCTCTTTCGCAATGCGAATGCTTCCAAGGGTCTTTTCGTGCCTGTCTTAATATATTTTTTTTAGTTTGCTGGACAATTTCTTCATTTTCAACTCTTAACGAATTTTGTATACAATATATACAAATTTATGTCCAATATCAGGATCGCTTAAGATGATTTGGCCATTTTCTGAATGAAGATGATTCATCTGATTTGTTCTCCAGGGAATTTGCCCTTTCCATGAATTCTTTGGCATTCTATACGTCACCAATATGATTTCATTTCCTAATTTCTTTGGCGGTTTATAATGCATAAAAAGCAGAATGCATTGGAGTGGCATTTTGATCTATATCTGATATTTTCCTTAACTAATATTCCGGTTTACCGAAATTCATGTTTGGTGATACACCACTTTAAATTATGCAAAACATGGTTTCTCTGTGTGATGTTTCATCTCCTAATGTACTGTACCACATAAACACTAGTTTCTTTTTTTTTTTTTTTTTTTCAAAAAAAAAAAGTTGAAAATCGTTAAAGATTACCAAGTTATGGTTTTCAGAAGAATCAAAATAAAATGAAATATTTCACACCTAGATGTAGCGGGAGTCGAATATCCCAGACATATTTATCAGCTCAACAAGGGATTAGCAGAGAGAACAATGCCCGTCAAATAAAAATAGGTAGCCTTAAGGTCCATTTACCTTGTTCTTCGAATTATTGTTACCAGTCAACGATAAATGGCCCTTGTTCGTCCACAGAATGAGTAAAGGGCAGCTGGCATCCGCGTTATGCCGGATTAGGAATTCATTCGCAAAATGAAGCCATTGTGGCTTATCACACACTTGCAACATCTGGAAATGCTCGGACCGATACTGAAACATGTGTAGAACACAGCACAGAATCTTGCGGACCATAGAATTCGGCAACTCCAGAACACGTGAAACATTGCGTGTACTTGGAAGGGTAACTTCGCTTATCGTCTCATCGACTTCTGTAACAGGCTTGATAGGAATGGAAAGTCATATAGGCAGAGATCGATCGCATGTGCAACCAGTCTTTTCAAATTTGTGTATCAAATCCTATACAGCGTTTACACCACACGGACCTCGGCGGAGCCGATGGTTTCCAGGGGCGCGCCGACCCAGAGTGCAAAGTGTGCACCGCACACAGGCGCCAGAATACTAAAGGCGCCAAATATTTTAGGCGAAGCTGAAATATTTGAAATTTTTTTATTTAATTTAAATTTATTAAACTCGAAAGTGGTTTATTTCTGATACATTTATGAATTTATTTTTATTTTAAAAATATATAAAATTTGCAGATGTTTTTCAGCGGCGTAGCTTTAGGAGAGATGGGGTGGGGGGGGGGGAGTCTCAAGCCGAAAGGCTCCAAGGTGTCGAAAGATAAGTTGAATGTTAACGGCCGAAGGGCGCCACTTCCGAAAACAGGATGCGCATTGCAGCTTGTGGCAAATATGGATGGACTCCATTATTCAAATGATTGAAAATATGTAACACTTGTATCTTATTGTAGTATTGGTAGCGATAGACATACTGACGATCAGGGCTTAATTTCTAACAAAAAAGTACCGGAGCCCTAGTATTTTGCGGTACCGCTACTAACAACCGTACCGTTTCCACTCCCCCCCCCCCCCCCCTCTGTCACTCAATTCTGCATATTTATATATCGTACATTATTTGCAAAATTTAAAGCATTTTTTTATTTAGCAAAATAAAACTAGTATGTTGTGGCCATCACAAAACTTTCTTCTATCTCATACATGTCAATGCTTCAAAATTCGCTATCACAGTGCCAAATTAAATGGCAATCTGTGCTCATCATCAGAATTCTAAAAAAGATGAAATTCCGTGCATTAGTTCTCGAGGTGTCGCTGAAATCGAGTAAATCTTGCAAAATGCAGCAATGCAGTGCCACCTATTGGGTTATTTACACCCGAACCTAATTATCATCAACTTATGTCAACGTCTAACTGAATATGAAGTTTGAGGAAAATTCGTGCATTAGTTCTTGAGATAGAGCTATTGCGCAAATCATGAAAAATGCAGCATAGAAGCGCCACCTGTTGAGCGATTTACACCAACACGTAGTCAGCATCATTTCATATCAAAGAGTAACTGAATCTGAAGTTCGATGAAAATGTGTCCATTCGTTCTTGAGATAGAGTCGAGGATAGAGCTATTGCAGAAATCGTGTAAATCCTGCAAAATGCAGCCTAGCAGCGCCACCTGTTGGGCGATTTACACCAAAACGTAAACAGCATCCATTTATGTCAAGGACTAACGGAACCTGAAGTTTTATGAAAATCCGCGCATTAGTTCTTGAGATACAGCTATTGCGGAAATCGGAACAAATGCAGCATAGCAGCGCCACCTGTTGAGCGATTTACACCAAAAACTAATCAGCACCAATTTTCATCAGGGACAGAGTTGGGCAGTATCGAAAATACATGTATTTGAAATACATTTTCAAAATACATTTGTATTTTGTATTTTAAACGGACTAAAGGAAAGTATTTTGGTAATGTATTTTGAAATGATTTTTCCAAGTATTTGGTATTTTAAAAATACTCAAAATACATTTCTGTCGATTTCAAGCTGCTTTTTTAAAACCGCAAAATCTAAGATTCACAAAAGCAAAATACGTGCCTGACTGTTTTGTTTCGTCTTAGGATTATAATGAATGCATCTGCTCTGCTGAAGTATTTTTGCTGAATGATTACAAAACGTTCTAGTTTTTATAGTTCTAACGTTGCTATGAGAATGAAAAACTACTGTGTGATAAACAGGAAGAATCATTTAGAGTTTTGCTGTGTATTCTATTTTTTAAATACCATAGAAATATACTGCAGTTAGTTATTTAGGAGACTCATGAAAGAATGACTCAGCCCCCCGCTGGTAATGTATCAAGTGAATTAATTATTTGGGATAATACAGTTGCGCTGTATTAGGCGGGAATTTTTTAAAAAATAATTTCTGTTGATAATGTTGTTAAAAAGTTAACGCATTATGCATGTGTAAAACAAGGTCTACTTTTATAAGTGGAACTTTTCAAGCCACAACTAACTTTAAAACTCATTTAAAGGTAAGATGTTTGGTTTTATAACGGTTATGCATTGATTGAAACATTATTTTTTATAGCTCCTTTGTATTCATTGTATTAATGTTCAGGTATAATTTACCCCACTAGTGATATTTATTAAATGGAGAATGAATTTTATTACATAAATATAGTTCTATTTATTGATATATTTATTATTACAAATACAGTATGTATATGTTTAAATACAGTTTTACAATATAAATGAATGAGATATTCAATACGTTATGAAAATTTAAAGTCATTTTAATAAAATCACTTATTCAAGATTGATGAAACTTTAAGACAGACCACGACAAAGAGCGATGCATTGATTACAGGCACTTTTAATTTATTAAACTCTAAAAGATCATTACTAAAGCTCACTACTAAAAGAAAAAAAATAAGAAAAAACATTATTTGGTGTCATTTCCGCATATTATGATATTCCTAGATCTTAAACAAAAACATTTATTATGTTGTTTATTTTATATTTCTCTTTAAATTATTTCTTATTTTTTATTCATGTGAAGCACTCATATTTGCAGTGATCGAGACATTAATGAATTATCTATCTATATATACACAGACTTCCAACAAAGGGGGTTATGCAATCCGTGTATATCCATGCATAACTCTTGAACTGATGCTACGATTTTCAATCTCGCTCACTCTTCTTCTACTTTTTTTTTTTTTTTAGAAAGGGTTTAGTTTGAAGGTGACAACGTTTCGATTTCAACAGGACAATACTATGAACCTTTTTTTGGTTTTATAAGTATTAACTTTCGTAAAAATGAAGATATCATCACAAAATTTTAATATATCATCCATCGTGTACTGCACGTCAAAATGAGCGATATTAAATAGCTAAGGGAATTAAGTAAAATGAACGTGAATTACTGTTCTGCACCAAGTAAGTAACCAGATTTTACCCGAACGCACATCAACCAGAGATACCGTTTGGGTCAGGTGGAAGCTCATTCTTTCATTGTGGGTCGGGTTCGAGTTGGTTTGACCCTAATTCGAGGTCTGGTCTGTTCTAGTTGACACTTGCGGGATGGGTTTGAAACAGTGCTGAAATCGTAAGAAAAAAGGTCACGGTTTCCTGCGGATTCAGTTCCAGCTGAAAAAATTGCACTTTTAAAATCCTTAAGAGTTGTCGGGAGGGGGGGGGGGGAATCTATGTTCTTAATATCCTCATCTGAGCAGTCTCTCTTAGGCTGTGAAAACAGAGGTAGGCGCTGTAACTTTATTGATTAAACAGAGAGTGTACAGAGCCTCTTAAAAATAATCCAGGTGGTATACGGCGTATATCTCCGTATATCCTCCACTACATCGCTGGTTTGTTAACCTATTTTAAAAATAAACTTCACTATATTGTTTAAAATGAAAAAAACTATTATTTTGTCTAACTGTTAATACGCAAACATACACGGCCCGAAATAACAGGTCTCGGCCCGAGCCCAACCCGTAGAAAAATCTTTTTAGCCCGTCCCGTCCTGTACAAAAAAAAAAATAAATAAATAAATATTGGCACAGCCTGGTATAAAAGCTAAAAGTTCGGCCCGATCCCAGCTCGTACAAAACCTTGATTAACCCGGTCCAACTGAATTTCAACAAAATATTGACTTTTACGCCAATATGGTTAAAAATCGTCCCGTATGAGGAATTCTGACAAAAAATACTTATTTTAGCTTTTTTTCATGTTTATACTTTTCATTTTTAATAAAACATGCTGGACAGCGATATTTATCTTTTAAATGTATCTGTATTTGTATGGAAAAATCTTAGTTATCATTTAAAATCTAATCCACATTCCATGGTGTGGAGACTTAAATATATGAAAAATGCTATAGCATAAAACCTTCCAAGACGGAATCGACAGGAAAGGAGAATATCCGTTATAGACAGGTTTCGTTCTTAGCAGGTACATAGTTTGTTGTAAATGTATTCTTTTCACGCGTGTTATTATATTCATTTTGCATGGATCAACACATTTTTCAGTTTTACACATGATTCGGCTTAGGCAGGTTCTTTTTCAGTTTCTTTTTCTGTGCTTTAACTTCATTGTCTAGAGATACTATATGTACTATTCTTTAAAAATAATAAATTTAGCAATTTAATTGTAGAATGGCGATTTTTAAAAATATACATTTTGTGCAAAAACTGTTGGGCCGTGCCAGATTTTACTGATTTTTGCATAGGCCAGACCGGGCAGGGACGGGCCAAACATTTTCATACGTGTTGGGTCGGGACCGAGCTTGAAAATTTTGGACAGTGCAGACCTCTATGAAGAATGAAGTTCAGAATCTTGATTATCCCCACCAGTTCTTTTTTATTGTAAATTTTGCCATATTTTATCAGGACGTTTTCTTGATCCAATTAGGCCAAATTTTCTGTTATGAAAAACCGATGATAAAAGATTAAAAATTCTGTATAAGATGCTCATCCCCAAGGGACTAATCCTCGATTCAGCCCGGAAAAAAAGAAGTCAGGCCAGGACCGGAAAGAATGATGTCGAGGTCCTGACCGGCCCAAGCCTTCAGAAAAACATAAAACCCGTGCCTGACCCGGAAAGAGTGAAATCCAGGTCCGGCTCGATCAGAGTGTTCTGAATGAAAATTGGCCTGCCAGGCACGGCCGGTGCAGACCTGTAACCTTATGCCCAAACTTTTAAAATTTTAAATGTATTTTGTATTTTCAATGTATTTTGAAAATACAGGTATTTTGTATTTGGATATTTTAAAATTCGAAAAGTATTTTGTATTTTAGGTTCTAAAACTAATGTATTTTGTATCGAAAATGACTTTTCGATGCATTTTGCCCAACTCTGATCAGGGACTACCTGAATATAAATTTTTATTAAATTCCGTGCTTTAGTTCTTGAGCTAGAGCGCCCACAAAATTTGTGTCACACACAGACAGACTCACAGACAGACATTGTGTAAAAACATGTTTTTCGGGTTCTCTGACCCCTAAAACGTGTAAATCCGTCGAAAACCGGAATTCGAAAATTTTCATGAATCCAATACTTTCCTCTTGTAAAGATAGAAGAAAGTAAAAATTAAATAATATCTATCAGCATATAATTAGCTGTCAACTATTCCACTTTCTAGTTATCACTCCTTTTAAATAGTAATCTTTGCCTAATTTTAATGTTAATTAATTGCAGAATTCTTCGATTAAATATGGTAAGGATTATGATTCGGAAATAGTGTTAACACAAAAAAGGATAGTTTGCAGATACGCATTTTTAAGAAAAAAAATAAAATGAAATTTACCGAAATTAATATTTATTTCCTGAAAAATGGACTAATGTTTTTCAATTTCCTATAAAAGGTGCATATCTTAAACTATAATCGATTCCTTCTGATTAGCAGTAGCAATCTTTTGTGGTGAGTCCCCGAAAATCAGATTAGATAAAAAATTTGACACAGTTATCGGAAAGATTCGGTGGTTTTATACAAAAAAGGGGAAACACTGCTTGATTGCTTTCTATCAGAATAACTATACATGGCAATTATATATACTTACAAATGAAATTGACTTCGTAAATCTGCAGAGCAGAACCTTAGCATGGGCAATGTTCATGATACAAAATAAATAGAAAAACCACTAACGTGTCTTTTATACTCGTACGCAATAGAAGACAAAAAACCTCAAACTGATGCTTGTTGGCTAAAAACAGAAAATATTCTTTTCAGGTTAGATATGATATCTAAGTATTAGAAAAAAAGCCAATAAAAAATTACCCTACTGTCACAAAAGAAAATCGAACTGAAAGCAAATTCATCGTCCAGTCTCTTGAGTGGCGCCGTATCAACACGTCGCCGACATAAATATGAATGTAATTAATTTGAAATAGAAAAACATGATTTCTGTTTTCCCTTCATTTTGATCAAAATAGCATTAAAATGATTTGAAATAGAATATAACACGTAATTTTGAAGGAGGAAAGTTCCCCCCCCCCCCTATACATGGATAAATGCAATTTTGAATGTAATTGTATTGCACAATGATAAAGCAACATAAGCCCCAGGTTATGCACGGTTCCCATGTAAATTACCGAAAAAAGCACAAATTAATCGGCTACATATAACTGAAACAAAAAATAATAAAATGAAATGCTTAAAAAAAATTTAAAAGCGCCATTCGATTCCAAACCAATTTAATAGTCACGCCTAACATTTTATGCTTTTACGCATAAAAACGAGCCCATGAATATGTAAGAAAGTTTCATGTTGTTCAGGAGGTAAAAATATTTTTTAGAACAACTTCAAACTGAATTACGTTTCATGGAAATTTCAATTGTATTTATTAGATTTGCTTTGAACAAAGAATAATCGGTCAAGTGCGAGTTTCACTCGCGTACAAAAAGTTCCGTACAATAAATTTAAGGGTTGACTTTGTAAAAAACTTGCCATTGTTCTATTAAATATTTATCAATAATTGAATTCAATTGGAATGAAAAAGGGTTACTATTTATCGTTATGATTCGCCTTACCTAAAACAAAGACCTTGTACAAAGTTTAAAGTTGACATTGTGACAAATGCGCCTTGAAAGGATGTTGCAAAGTTGCATCGCCGCCTTGATCTGTGCTGCCTTTATCTAGAAAGGTTATTAATTAATATCTGCTAATTATCCAATATCCTTTTTGAAAATTATTATCAGCAATCCTTGGATGATTTCGTGACGATGGATACCTCGAACTCCCCCTAATTTCCTCACTGAGCGCCCGCAAAGTAAAGTTTATGTATAACGGAAAAGTGCGATTTTCTGAAAAACTATATGACCTAGGACAGGGTTGGCGAACCTATGGCACGCGTGCTAGAGTTGGCACGTAAGACCATTTCTCTGGCACGCGAAAAAATTTTATAATTATTATACAGATGAAATTTAATTTCTATTATAATGAATAAAATTTTGTTTCATACGGACAGACTATCACAAATAAGGCAATTATTTTTGCATGAAAAGAATTTTCTTTTCTTGCGATGTTATGCAGCGTTTGCGACATGTATTTTGCCCTTCTGTATGATTTTTATAATGTTGTATTTTTCAAATTAATTTTTTTAGACAGTCCCTTCAGTAAGATGGCAAATGGATCCAATTTATAAAACTATCAAAATATGAATCAGGTATAAAGCATTCTCCATCGAACATACAACAGTAAAAATCTCATCAATAATTTATTTATACAATGCTTAATGCAACTTGGATAATCATAACTAGATGCATAAATAATAAGGTCAAAAATTTCTAAAATAAAATTTCGTATTTTTATTTCCTTATCATAGTGAAAATTATTACATAAATGAATCATATTTACGAATTAAAATTTTAATTTAATGGTTTATTCAAATATGCAGAGAAATAGCATCTGATTTTTTAACTAGTGTTTTGCATAAACATCGTACTTTGCAAAATTATTTTATGTCAAAATGTGGCACGTTACACCATTGATAGATATTGTTGGTGAATTTTTGGCACGCGCACGTAAAAAGATTCGCCGATCCTGACCTAGGATAATGCTGCTTACCTGCTTAATGACAATTATTTTGCGTTTGCGTATTCGGGATAGAACATAATACAGTGAAACCTCTCTGTAAGGGCTACATACCGTTCCATCGAAAATTGGCCCTTATGAGGGGTGGCCCTTGAATAGGGGTGACAAAAAAACAACTAAAATAAAGAAATCACAACCTATGTAGGTGAAAAAACTGTTTATCAACATTTTCAAACTCTATATATATGATTGAAAACATTTTCTATTGAATTTTGTTTACTTTTCATAATTTTTTCACAGACAATTTTGGTTTCTCATGATTTTTTTACTTTATGGAACAAATTACTTAAATTTGCATAATTTATTAATGCCTTAGAATGAGATATTAGTTCATTTATTTATGCTAGCGTTTTTACACACAAGTGCAAAAATTGTGCTTCAATATGCATTCACAGTTTTAGTAAATGTGGAATCAGTTTTTCTAGATAACCTGTTATCCTTTGTGGGCCCACAACAAAGGGTCAAGTTTTCCCTCCAACCCAACCCTACAGGTTGAAAGGTCTAACAAAGTGTGAGGAACACATGTTTGTCGTCCTTCATTGTGTTTCTAAATCCTCCCCATCTCCCCCTGCCTTCTTTGTTGCAAGTGCAGTTGTCTGCTGAACCTTTTGGTTCAGAAATTCAATACACATGTTTAAGATTTAAAGCACATGTGAAAAAAATGACCTTTATGAGGGGTAGGTGCGGCCCCTAATAGAAGTAAATTTAGCATTATGTCTATGGGAAAAATTTTCGTTCCTAAAAATATTGGCCCTTAATAGAGGTGGCCTTTGAATAGGGGTGGCCTTTAAAAGAAGTTTCACTGTATTAATTTTCAGCAAAAAAAAAAAAAATTATAATTGAAATCAAAAAGATAAAAAAATCCGAAAGAGAAGGAAGGGTTAAGCATGTGACAAGATAGATACGTTTTGACAATTATTATATAAGCAGCATAGCGGTTCTATATTTGCTAATATAAAACCAATCGTTCTAGGACGGGGGAAACATTTAAAAATGCACCCCTAATTATGATTTACGTGTGGTAATTGTTTAAATCGCATCTTACAATAAAAAAATTATAATTCGCTCCGTAATTAGAGAAAATATTTTTCTACCTTTATGTATATTTACCGTATTACGAGCACCCCTTTCCTTGTGTCATGGTGCTACCATTAATTATTTGAATACATTTATATTTCTTAATTAAAGTTTGTTTGAACAGCTTTAAGTACAAATATAAATAAAGACGAACGCTTAAAAATTCGGGGAGAGATGGTAAAAGCTAATTTCTTAGGAGGTATGCCATCGTGGTGGGAGGTAGCAAGCAGCTGAAGCACCCATTTTTTAGGGATGTCCGTTATTTACATAGCTGTCAACATTCCTTATTTTGAAAGTCAAACAAAAATATTTTGAACAAGAAATCTATTTTATTATATAAAATAAAAAAGAACCCCATAGAAACAAGGCACATTTCATTAAACAAAATTTCAGGTTCAAAATTTGTTTATTTGACCTGGAGAAAACCCCAGAAGGTTGGCTTGGCAGGTATGTATTTATAGTTGAGTTTTTTTTTTTTTTTTTTTGGGGGGGGGGGGTGTAGGGAGGAGGGGTTTGGGTATATGGGGCGCTAAGTGAAGTTCTGCACACAGGCGCCGGATACTTCTGGCGCGCCCCTGAAGGTTTCTGCTATAGACACGCAATGCCTATGCTGCATTTTGTCGGTTTAGGTAATAAATCTTTACAATTTTCCCACGTTTGTTTCCTTGTAAACGGAATGTTGTTCAAAGTTCAAGAATACAAGATACGAGGCACGCAATTCACAGTGCCTTTTCCTACACTTAGTGCGACGACGTCATTCATGACGGTATCTTACGCCGAACCAGGAAATCTGCGTATCTTGGTCTCTTCTCGTTTGGAGGAAGATTCAATAGGCTGGTATCAGAGCCATAGTGTGAAATATGCCGCTATTAGAAAAAAAATCGTGCTCATTTGATCGCTACAATTGTCTTCTCTTTTTCTTCTTCGTCTGTGTAGCGACATCGATTTTTCGGGCTACATGTACTCGTTTACGCTATAAATTTCCGGAGAATAGAAATGATTGGAGCAGTCAGCACATATCTGTCTTAAAATAACATTTTTGTGAGGGTCAATCCATGTGAAATCATCCAGAAAAAGTAAAAAATGTTGCTCAATATTTTTGATTTTTTTAATTCTTTACCACTTAGTTTACTGTACTTTTAGGAGTCTAAAACAATGATTAAAAATTTTTTTAAACCTTTTGAATTTTTTTTGGCATCCATTTTTTGTCATGTCAGAAATCGTTTTTCATGAAAATAGTACTTTACGAAAACCCTTAACTTTTTTATTTCTAAATATATCAAAATGATATAAAAACCATTATATTGAGTAAAGAATGAACTAAATTTTGATAATAGGTATTTTTATGATAATGATTAAAAAAATTGCATAAAATAAGATTAAATGTATCATTTTTACAGCGAAAAATTGAATTTTTGACATAAAAATTTTAATGGAAGAAAGAACTTCGGCACCTTTTATATATATTTTTTTCTGAATATATACCTTATTGAACTATTCTCAGAAGAAATATGAAACCGTTTGAGTTATTCCTTCTTTTACTATGATTAGTCAAACTTGGCATCTCAGCGTCAAAATGCTAAGTTTGAAGTTCAATACCTAAAAAAGGTTTGGATAAAATTTTATGAAAATTTTGCAGGATAACCTTCTTATATATGTAAATATGTAGCAAAAATATTATGAGTGATATTTATGTAGTTTTGGAAATATGGAACTTCGAAATTGGCTTGAAAGTCACATCTATTTACACAATTTTTCACAAGAACTCTTAATTTATAATTTATTATTCTCATTACTTCAAATGCTGCTTTTTAAGGTTTACATATTTTTTTTACGTAGAATACATAATACTTAAATTTACTTTACACACATAGAAATAAATATCAGCGATATTTCATTGCAAAGTGTCTCGGTAATGTTGTAGCTGTGTCCAGTGACTGGAGTTAGTTTCCGAATCACGTTACTTAGTGGTACCCAAATTGCATCATTTTTGGAAAGTTGAAAAGATGTTTTCAGTGTATATGGGTGAAAAAAAGTGAAGCAATAGGTCACCGTTTTCTTCACTTAGCTCAAGAATTTTTCCAACCCACCACTTTATCATAAATGCATGCAATTCATTTACTTTGAATGGTAGTTAGCTTTTCCAAATTTTTGAAATATTGGGATCATTATATTGTTCACATGTAGATGTTACAAAGCATCTGATAACGCTTTCACTTAATGGTATAAATTGGTGTTATGCACATGTTCCTGGAATCCATTTTATAATTTTTTCTCATTTTCTTCGATATCTTCTCTTGAAATATATAGATAAGTAACCCCAAAAATGTTTTGAGAACAACACTCAAACATATCTTTTGGTGTTAAAATTTGGTTTGTGTATGGTCGCTGTAAGGAAATTCTTGTGTATCTCTCTCTCTGTCATTCCACCTATCCCATCAGTCATTTTTTCCATGGGAAGAGGCGAAGAAATTCCATTCTGATTTTATACCAAAATCCTTGAAATGATGACATACATTCACAAAATTCTTCATGTTTTTATACTGGCTGCTTGAACCATCAGTAAAATAAATATCTTTTTCAATGACAGGAGGGGCAATGTTTTTGATGTCGTCAATTAAGTGTTTCTGAAAAGTGTGAAAAGAATCTTACTTGGTACGATGAAGATCTTCGAAGGGAACGAAACAGAGTCAGTGCCTTGCATAAGAGATATTTAAAAAACTTAGATGTTATTACGTATAAAGAAAGCTATAACATAGCTCGACGTGAGTATAAGAAGAACCTTCGCAAGGCGAAGCGAAATGCTTGGCTTAAGTTCTGCGATTCAACAAATAATGCATACGGATCCTTATATAAATTTATTTCTAAGAAGAAATTGTCACATGAAGATTTAATATTTACTACTTTAGAAAATTCTCATGTGTTTGCGAGCTATGACGACGTGGCCGGTGACCTAATGAATCATCACTTTGATGCTAATGCTGATTTTACAGATCCGCATGAATTTACCAGTACAAATTATTATACTAATCAGGAGGATTTCCATCCCATTACAAAATGAGAATTGTTTTATGTTATGCGCCAGCAGGGTAACAATAAGGCTCCAGGATTTGATGAGATAGATGCCTTGGTAGTAAAAAATCTTTGTAAATGTTTCACGCCTTTTGTTCTTAAGCTTTTTAATACTTGTCTTCGTTTTGCTCATTTCCCAATGTGTTGGAAAAAGGGTCTTGTTTTGTTTTTTCGTAAGCGCAACCGACCACCTGAGTTGCCTAAGTCTTACCGACCAATTACATTGCTGCCGATTATTGCCAAGATTTTGGAGAGAATAGTGAAAATGCGAATAATTACAGTTCTGGAATCTTCTGCATATCTGGACGAAGGTCAACATGGATTTAGAGAGTCTAAGAGCACTATAACGGCAATGGCTGCTGTAAAGAATTTTGTTAGGGAGACTTTGAATGATTTTAAATATTGTGCATTAATTAGTTTCGATATCGTTAGTGATTTCGACGTAATCGATTGGCGAATACTTGCTGGTATTATAGATGACCTTCCTATACAGGATTATTTAAAAGAGATCTTGAAGAACTACATAAGTCAGATTGATAGGATTCAAGTTTATGAGAGGGATTCGCTGGTTTCACGCTTTTCGAGGTTGTCCACAGGGGTCCTGTTTGGGTCCCTTGTTGTGGACTCTGGTTGCTGATAAAATATTAAAATATTATAAGCGTCGTTTAAGAAAAATCATTTCATACGCTGATGATTCAGCTATTGTGGAAGGGGCCGATACTCGTGCAGCGCTGGAAGATAGAGTTAACTGATGTATCGAATATTTTATGAACGCATGTGAAGAGTTTGGCTTGACAATCAGCGCTCAGAAATCATCAGCAATGCTTTTCGGTAAATATACTTTGAACAAACGCCGTCCGATATTTAAGCTTAGGAATACCAGCATTTCGGTCAAGGACAATGTACTATACCTGGGATTTTTTCTGGATAGCCGTTTCCGTTGGCTTGATCATTTGGATCTTGTTCGTGACAAAGTTATAGACTTTTCGTGCTCCATGCGCAAAACCCGTATTAGAGATAAGGGTCTTCCCTTGGACTACATGAAAACTTGGTATCATTCGGTAATTAAGAAGCAGATATCATATGGATATGAAATTTGGTACCGGGACTTGAGATACCATGGAATTAGACGCTTGTCTTCATGCCAGCGTCTTTGTTTATTATCAATAATCAGAGTTTACAGATCTGTATCTACGGAAGCTCTTTGCGTAATTTCGGGTATACCTCCCCTGGAGCTGGAGTTGGAACAGATGTCTGGTCACTATAACACAGTGCATCATGAAGATCTAGTATGGATAAAGGATATTTGTGTAACTAAGGAAAATATTATGCCACATTTACATACATTTGATTATCCTTATTTTGTGTCAACTCATCATATACAGTTTGTAAAGTCAGTCACTTCTGTAGTACCTATTTTTAACCACCCTGTAATTTACACAGACGGCTCCAAGATGAACAACACAGTTGGTTCCGCTTTTGTTGTTTATAATGATGGAAAGATCATTTTAGAAAAACGTTTTAAACTTTACGCATATAATACTGTTTATCAGGCTGAATTATCAGCCATTGACAAGGCAATCGACTGGTGTTGCAGGGCTGATTTCAGAGAATTCCACATCTACACTGATAGTTATTCTTCAATACAAGCCTTGCAAAACTTATTTCCAACTGATAAGATTTTGTATAACATATATTCTAACTTGAGACTGTTGAGTGGTAAAATTATTTTTATGGGTTGGATTAAATCTCATATTGGCCTTGCTGGTAACGAAAGGGCTGACTATCTGGCAAAGTCTGTTATTCTGGATGATGAGTTTGATGAGAGGTTGGATATTCCAATGCCGGTTTCCTTCGTCAAACGTTTTTATAAGAGTAACATTATCACGAGGTGGACTAATGATTGGAAAATTAGTGAAAAGGGTAGGGATACCTTCCTCATCTTGCGTTCACCGGACGTTTCTTATTTGTGTTATTCAAGGGTAGTAGCCTATTTCATTTCTTCGCATGGTGCTTTTCCAGTGTATTTATTTAAGATTGGCAAGCGACCAACAGATAAGTGTGATTGCGGTAACGTCGGTGACGTTAAGCATTTTATTTTCGGCAAGTGTCCTCTGATGCCTCTGTTCTTTAACTTTGTGCGAAATAGAACTCTTTCTTGGAATTTGCAAAATGTTCTCTTGCTGAGATCGAATTATTATAAACTGACTGTTATTTATAATGAACTGAATAAATTGTATTCATTCATAAAGTACAAATTTTGATTATTTTGGTGTAATTAAAGAATTTTTGGTGGACTTTTGCTGGACTGTTAGCCATTGCTAACATTGCTGTTAGCCATTGCTGTTAGCCATTGCTGCACTTTGCTAATCTTTCTGCCTTCACGCATTTTTGAGTTGTTTCTGGACTTTCAGGGTCTGATGGTCTTTTGTAACTTGAATTGACCTAAAATGTGTTATTGGCTTAATGTTTTATCTTGTCTTGATTATTAGTGTAAATCGTACTTTTATACAGTCATTTGTAACTGTAAATAACTTAAAATTTTGTTTTTCAGTTTCGCTCAGTCTTAGTTTTAGTTTTATTTTATAGTAACTAGGGTTACAGTCATATGTTAAAACTTGTAAATGACTTTAATTTTTGTATTTTATTTTCTAGGCAGAGTGTGCCATATTTTTGTGACTTTTTAGTTTTATTATTTGTCGCTGTTTCCGGGTCTGTTTCGGCGGTTGGGGTTGAGTTAGATGGTGGAGGACGTTTTTCTGCCAGGGATTCAGGGCCTTTGCCATTATTTGGTTGGCTCCCTGGTAGAGTGATCAAGTGTGAAAATCAATTGTATCATGTACCAAATGATCGCTAATTATGCATAGATTCCTACAACAAACTTTTGTCTCCTTTTTGTAATAGTATACAAATGGGTATTGTAGCATGTTGATTATTCCAATGGTAACTCTGGATTTCATCTTGAATTGTAAATGTGTAATTTTCAGCAAAATCTGCTGGAACAATACATTCTTTTGAAGTTAATTTCTTTTAACTCCTGGAAGTACTGAGACTGTGTTTTATCAGTAAAATGGTGAGTTTTAAAAGCCAGTAACTTTTCTGCTAAAGACTCTAAAAATTCATCAGTTGCCTTTATCTGGGTTACAGTTTAAACGATAACATATTTATACACTGGCACATTAAAAATAAATAGGACAGGATATGAAAACTTGTCCTCAGTCATAGAATTTAATAGAAGTTTACAAGTAAAGACGTGATATTATTTGTGAATTTGTTCTTAATCATAAAATTAATACTTACTTTCACTTAATGCTAGCTTAAAATTAAGTGAAATATTAAATTTGTGAGCATACATTAAGTTTTAATATTATTACTTTTATGTAAAAAAGTTATTTATGCTTATAAAAGAAGCATTTGAAGAAATGAGTAGAATATATTACGCATTATGAGTTCTTCATGGTGTGGAAATATATGTAAACAAAGGGATTTTCAAGCCAATTTTGAGGCTCCATATTTTTAAAACCACATAGGGGAGACCGGGGGAATGGCGACACCTTAAGGGAATTTAAATTTTTTCACCTCGAAAAAAATGTTCATTTTTTAATAATAAAAATTCTAAAGCTGAATCATTATCTTTAGTATCTGTATAAATTTAACCGTAATCATCACTGTAAAGTAAGCATACATAAAAAAATATTTTTTAAACCTCTGCACAGTGGCGGGATTACCCAGGACACTGGGGTAATTCCGCCACTGTACCGGGGTAATGCCGCCACTCTTTAATGACCTAGTACATGCATCAAATGGATACTAGGAAACACACAACCTACTGAAAATAGTTAGAAAGCAATGTAATTGAGCAGAATAATGGTTAAGCTTACAATTTACTTCATATTGCAAAAATCACTTTGCTGAATCGGCTCCACTACATTAAAATGAGGCCATTTCTCACCCGATTTGCGTGGCGGCGGCATTACCCCGAGAAGACAATATGGTGGAAATCCCCAAGCAAAGCCGAAAGAAGAGCCGAACTTGTTCAACACATTGCATCAAAATGTCGGTGAATGCATGTAGATTACGGGTCATATTATCTTAAATAGCTAATGTTACAATAAAAGGTGTTTATCTCTACTCATTTGAAGCTCCAAAATAATAAGCAACTAGATGAAAACTACATTTTTCACTAGAACAATCGAACGACGTGCAGCAAAGTCACTCTCACTTTAGGCACTGTTTATATTGTTGGTCGCTATAGTGCAGGCACATTCACTATCTCAAACTGCCCTTAGTTTTTAAACTAGGTGGGGTGGCGGCATAACCCGGGTTGGCGGCATTCCCCCGGTCTCCCCTATGCATCAAATGGATACTAGGAAACACACAACCTACTGAAAATAGTTAGGAAGCAATGTAATTGAGCAGAATAATGGTTAAACATACAATTTACTTCATATTGCAAAAGTCACTCTGCTGAATCGACTCCACTACATTAAAATGAGGACATTTCTCACCCTATTTGCATGGCGGCGTCTTTATCCCGAGAGGACAATTCCCCCAGGGGGGGGATACCTTCTTTAGGTATTCACGGGCTTCGCAAACCCGGGTTCCTCAGCGATCTTTCTCTTTTCTTTTTCCTCTTATTTCTCTTGCCTTTCTTTCCTCTTTGTTTCACTCTCATTGTGGTTTCCTCTTAGGAGGTGTGGGCAATTCTGCATGAGCCGATGTCATCCTGTATATCGACTCATGGAAAATTGTAAACCACCCACGTGTTTTGCCGTGCGTGGCGACCCGTGTCCCTGGAAAGGGGGATCCTGGCAGTTGAGGGAAACCAACACACTGCTTTGGCCTCTGCTTCAGGTAGACGGGAGGTGCATATTGGTCCCGTATGCATCAATCGGCTGGTCAGCTGACTTCTGTCACTGGCTGGGGATCAAGTGAGCGAGTACTTACTAGCCATCTCGTTAAGGGTAGAGACTGGCATAGGAGTGTCTTGTGACCGTATGGGCCCTGGTTAGCACTGGTGCACGAATGTGCATCCCCTTGTTGGGCTCGGTAGTGGGTGGTGCGGCCGGGGTCTGAACTATTTTTTTTCAAATATGGATGGAAATACTTCACTTCCTTCAAATCCTCTCCCATGTGGAGAGCAACAAACTGTACAGAGCAATCTTTTCACTCGCTTCTTTGTAATCAAAGGTACTGATAGCCTGTCTGAAAGTTCATTTAAGAAAACTTCACCTTTCCTTATTGCAAAAACATTTCAGTCTGTTTTCGGTGATGGTCATAATCTCAAAAAACTGCAGTCTGGGGATTCATTGGTTGAGGTTACTTCAGCCAGCCAGTCTGAATTTCTATCAAATTCTAATACAATAGGTCCATTCTCTGTTTCTGTTAAAGCACATCAAACCCTAAATACAAGCCGTGGCGTAATATCCGAACTAGATCTTTTATTTTCTACCAAGGATGAACTTTTACAAAATTTAAATGATCAAAATGTCATAGATGCACGACGTATTACACTCCGTCGGAATGGACAAGTGCTTCCCACAAAGCACATCATTCTGACTTTATATAGCCCTACCTTACCAAAAAGAATTAAAGCTGGGTAGCTTAATTGTCCTGTCCGTCCCTACATTCCTAATCCTCTACGTTGCTTTAATTGCCAGCGTTATGGCCACACTACTACTAACTGCCGGGGTTCCACCACCTGTGCACGTTGTGCAGAAGTTGGCCATGACAATAAATCATGTGAAAATCCTGAACGCTGCATAAATTGCAAGGGTAATCATACTGCATACTCCCGTTCTTGTCTTGCCTGGATATTTGAAAAAGAAATCATTTCTGTTAAAGTAACTCAAAATCTCTCCTATCCTGAAGCCCGCAAAGTTGTTGAATCCAGGACTCCGTCAGTCGGAGTCTCCTACTCTAGTCTACTCAAACAACAACAAAAATCTGTAAGGCACATAAGCACCCAGACCGAACCTTCCGTTCCACTAAATAACTCGCCTATCACAGTACCACTCAGCGCCACAAAGGTACCAACTCGTGATGTCTGCTGTGGTTCTAAATGTTATGCAACCCCATTATTAGAACGTTGGCTACCATCCTCAGAACCTGTTACTATAGTATATCAAACTGGTCAGTCACAAAAACCTGCAGTTCAATCCAAAAAGTCATCCGACCCAGTTCAAACCAAAAAGTCATCCGACCCAGTTCAATCCAAAAAGTCATCCGACCCTGTTCAATCCAAAAAGTCATCCGAACCAGTTCAATCCAAAAAGTCTTCTGAACTCCAGACTGATACTAAGGCTGTTAAATCTATAATAAATCACAGAAACCTGATACTACTCAAACAGTGAAACCAAGCAAAAAAATTTGCCTTCAGAAAGAGAGAAAAACAATCGGGGGCTCTTCACAGTGTGAAACACTGTGAAGAAAAAGAACAAGAACAGCTGTTTAAATCCGTCTGTCTCTAACTTAAAGGACCCAAAACAACTGCAGCACTATGTCGATGAAGCAATGGAATCCGACTCTTATGAATCAAGGGGTGATGAAGGAAATACAGTTTTAGAGGAATTTTTACCTAATTGATTTTACATTGTTTTTTTCTCATGTGATTTTAACCTTGTTTTCATCTAGTATTTGTACATCCTTTTAAACTTTGTGTATTTTAACAGTTATTAATTTAATAACTCCACAGTTTTTACTTATAATACGCTTGACTTTTAACTATGAACCTTTGATTCTTTTAAACGGTTTTAGATATACATATTACTGTTTTCATTAATTTTTTTGTTTTTATCCACGTTTTGTTATTCTTCTTTTAATCGTTTTTTTTGGATATATACATTTTTACATTTTGACTTTCTCTTGGCGCAGCATGTCCCTACTGGGACTTTGCACCATAAAACCCCATACAACCAACCAACCAACCAACCTGGCAGTTGAGGGTAACCAACACACTGCTTTTTCCTCTGCTTCAGGTAGACGGGAGGTGCATATTGGTCCCGTATGCATCAATCGGCTGGTCAGCTGACTTGTCAGTGGCTGGGGATCAAGTGAGCGAGTACTTACTAGCCATCTCGTTAAGGGTGGAGACTGGCATTGGAGTGTCTTGTGACCGTATGGGCCCTGGCTAGCACTGGTGCACGAATGTGCATCCCCTTGTTGGGCTCGGTAGTGGGTGGTGCGACCGGGGTCTGAACTATTTTCTTTTCAAATATGGATGGAAATACTAAAGTTCCTTCTACTTCTCTTCCATGTGGAGAGCAACAAAGTGTACAGTCTTTATTTACTCGTTTTTTTGTTATTAAACGCACTGATAATCTCTCTGATAGTTCTTTCAAAAAAACTTCACCATTTCTTATAGCAAAAACTTTCCAGTCTCTCTTGGGGGATGGTCATTCTCTAAAAAATTTACAATCTGGTGATTTACTGGTTGAGGTTCCTTCAGCCAGGCAGTCTGAACTTTTGTCAAATCCCAATAATATAAGTACTTTTTCTGTTTCTGTTAAAGCACATCATACTCTGAATACTTGCCGTGGTGTAATATCTGAACCAGATCTTTTATTTTCCACAAAAGAACTTCTATCTAATTTAAGCGATCAAAATATAATAGATGTTCGTCGTATCACTATCCGTAGAAATGGGCAAATTCTTCCTACAAAACACATTATTCTCACATTCAATAGCCATATTTTACCTACTAGAATTAAAGCCGGTTATGTAAACTGTCCAGTCAGGCCTTATATACCTAATCCTCTCCGCTGTTTGAAATGCCAACGTTATGGCCATACTAATACAACCTGTCGTAGCAATGTTACCTGTGCAGTTGTGCAGAGGTCGGACATGATGGTAAAACTTGTGAAAAACCCGAACGCTGTGCAAACTGCAAGGGTGATCACACATATATTCTCGCTCTTGTCCTAATTGGATCCGTGAAAAGGAAATTCTTGCTCTTAAAATATCCCAAAAACTCTCCTACCATGAAGCCCGTAAACTTGTTGAAATCAGGACCCCATCTGTTGGGGCATCGTACTCCAGTATACTCAAACAACAATCAAAATCTGTAAGGCATATAAGTACCCAGACCGACTGCTCTTTTCCACCAAATAATTCAAGTATTATACAATCAACTAGCACTTCAACTAAAGAAACCCGCGACGTGTCTCTTGGTAGTAAATGCTATGGTACCCCATTATTGGAACGTTGGCTACCATCCTCGGAACCAGTTACAATAGTATATCAACTTACTCAGTGACAGAAATCTCCAGTTGGACCCAAAAAGTCATCTAATCATCAGACTGAAACTAAGGCTGCCTCATCTCCAATACAATTACAGAAACCTAATTCTCTCCGAACATCATCAGTTCAATCAAAAATATCCGCCGAACATAAGACTAAACAAGCGCCAGCTCCAGATAAAAGCAAATCTGTGAAACCTATTGTTTGTCCAACTCCGAAAGCAAATGAAAAAACTTTCACGCAAAAAGAAAGAAAGAAACCTCCAACTCAAATCTCTTCACAGTGAAAAACTGTGAAGAGAAAAGGCAATAAATCATGTCTTAGCCCAGAAATCAGTAATATAAAAGATCACAAACAGCTCCTGAACTATGCAGAAGAGGCTATGGACTCTTGTAGCTATGACTCTGATAATGACGACAATAATACTGTTTTCGAAGTTATTAATCCTACGTGCCTTTATATCATTTTTAAATTCTGAATTATAACTTTGTTTTTAAAGCAGTATTATATAACATTTTTTGCTTTATTTCTTGGACTAATTATAACTTTTCATAACTTTAGAGCTTTTAGAATTTTTTTAATTTAAATATTCTTGTTTTTAACTATTTTTTGGCTTTTAAAACCTTGTGTATTGTCGCTTTCCTTGTGCATTATTTTAATTACATGTATCATCACATTGCTTTCTTCATTTTACTTTGTTGTTTCACTTTTATATTTCTGACAATATTTTGCTGTAACTTTTAATTTTTAACTATGTTTACTGAACTTTTTCTTGGCGCAGCATGTCCCTACAGGGACTTTGTGCTAAAAAACTCCAACCAACCAACCAACCTTTCCTTATTGCGAAAACATTCTAATCTGTTTTGGGAGATGGCCATTCACTCAAAAAATTGCAATCTGGAGATTAACTTGTTGAGAACTCTACAGCCAAATTATCAACGCTAATCTCGGATTGCTCTACAATAGGCACCTTTTCAGTTTCTGTTCAGGCACATAAAACCTTAAATACAACCCGTGGTGTTATATCTGGACCAGACCTTCTGTTCACAACAAAAGAAGAACTTTTAACAAATTTAAAAGAACAAGATATCGTAGATGTACGCCGTATTACTATTCGTCGGAATGGGCAAGTGCTTCCGACAAAGCACATTATACTAACATTCAATAGCCCTAATTTACCAACAAGAATTAGAGCTGCTTACCTTAATTGTCCTGTCCGTCCTTACATTCCTAATCCTCTCCGTTGTTTTAAATGCCAGAGTTACGGCCATACTAACACTGCGTGTCGTGGATCTGTTACCTGCGCACGTTGTGCAGAAGTCTGCCGTGACGATAAATCTTGTGAAAAACCTGAACACTGCGCAAATTGTAAAGGGGATCATACAACATACTCTCGGTCTTGCCCTAATTGGATCCGGGAAAAAGAAATTGTTACTGTTAAAATTACTCAAACTTTCATATCCTGATGCTCGAACACTAGTTGATACCAGAACCCCATCTGTTGGAGTTTCTTACTCTAGCGTACTCAAGCAATCTTCAAAACCAGTAAGACATATAAGCACCCAAACTGAATTATCCTCTCCACCAAGTTGTTCACCTGAGAATCCATTATCTGGCACTCTAAAAAGAAAAACCCGTGATGTACACTCTACCGCTAGTACAAGACAAATGCCAAAATTGGAACTCTGGCCACCATCATCAGAACCTATGAAAATTGAATACATCCATAGTCCGTCACAAAAATCATCAGACCATCTAAAATACCAACCGAACATAAAACTAAACAAACGTCAGTTACAGATAAAAGCAAATTGTTAAAGCTTATTGTTTGTCCAACTCAGAAAGCAAATGAAAAAACTTGTGTGCAAAAAGAACGAAAGAAACAAGTCTCTTCACAGTGGAAAACTGTGAAGAGAAAAGACAAGAAATCATGCCCGAGCCCAGCAATCACAGATGTAAAGAATACCAAACAGTTGCTTAATTATGCAGAAGAGGCTATGGAATCTCAGTTATAAATCTGATGACGATGAAAATACTGTATTCGAAGAATTTCATCCTACATGATTTTTTGACTTTTTTAAATTTTGAATTAAAACTTTGTTTTTAGGCAGTATTACTATAAGATGTTATGCTTTGTTTTTTGGATTAATTATAACTTTTCATAACCTTAGAGCTTTTAGAGATATTTGCTTTGTCTTTTAATTACATTTTGGCTTTTAAAACCTTCTGTATTGTCACTTTCATTGTACATTGTTTTAATTACATGTATCATCACATTTCTTTCTATAATAAACAGCACCATATCAAACCTCTAATAATGACCTGGCCTCCGAGTTATCCAAGAAAAACAGATGTTCTTACTTACTCGTCTGAGAATTGGACATTCAAGGATCACTCATAAACATCTTTTACTTCGGGAGGATGCTCCCATGTGTCCACATTGTCATTTTGATTACCTGACCATTCATCATGTTTTAACTGATTGTCCGGGTCTCCGGCACTTATATAGAATCTATTTTCAGTCATCATCACCATTCTTGACAAACCTTATTGGGGATACACCTCATAGGGCACTATTCACTTTTTTAAAACATGCTGGATTTTACTTTGAAATTTAATTTTTATATCTGGTTTAACGATTAAGTTTTTTGTTTACACCTTTGTGATATCTGGAAGGGAATCCCTTCCAGACTGCACTTTTTATTGACTTATTCTTTTGTTTTTACTCTACTATTTTATAGTATTTAAAAGTTAGTCTTTTCTACACTTGTTTGACTACATCCGGATGGGATACCCCATCCAGATTGCTCTTCTCATTGTTCCTTTATTTTGTCATTTTTCTATCTCTCACTTTTTTGATGTTTTAGTCTACTTTTTTGGCGCAGCATTTCCCTTAAGGGATTTTGCGCCATAAAACCCCATACAACCAACCAACCAACCACATTTCTTTCTTCAGTTTACTTTGTTTTTTACTTATATCTCGTGCAGTCTTTTAATGTAACTTTTAAATTTTAACTATGTTTTACACCTTACTTTTTTTCTTGGCGCAGCATGTCCCTAATAGGACCTTGTGCCATAACTCCAACCAACCAACCTATTTGTTGCAAATTTTTTCAATTTTCTGAATTTCGTAATTCTTTTCCCCTAAAAGAATAAGAAATGTAAGTGTTAAAAACAACTATTTGGAGGGGGGATTTGGGGGGAATTTAAAAATTCAGATTCAGCGACCCAAAAAACATGTCTTTTTCCAGAACTACCATGAATTTTGCTAGGTAGAGCCCCTATACGGTCTCTATTGCCTGGACTATGGTACAATAAAAGGTGTTTACCTCTTCATTTGAAGCTTCAAAATAAGAAGCAAGTACATGAAAATTTTTTTTCACTAGAACAAACGAATGACGTGCAGCAAAAGCAATCTCAATCTAGGCAATGTTTCCATTGTTGGCCGCTATAGTGGATTCGCTTTCACTATCTCAAACTGGCGTATGTTTTTAAAAATAGGCGGTGTGGCGGCATATTACAGAGTGGCACCATTCGCCCGGTCACCCGTATTTCCTAAACCGACTCTAACTATTGATCGATTAACGCCATAAGTAAGCCTTAAACTTCTGAGATATAACGGTAAAAGTTACACTGAAAAATATACGTAATTTTATTTATGAATTTTGAATACTTTTTGCCAACCTCCGCAAAGTACCATTTGTCATTATTTTAATTATTTTGTAGCATTTAGTATGGTTAAAACATTTTTCTAAAAGAGAAAGAAAGGACAGAAAGACTTTTACCCTTCATGGCTTTGGACATCATACTTCTTGGAAAAGTATTGAATAGGAAATACCAGCTTATTAAAATCTAGTTTACTTACTGATTAAATTGTTTGATGGTAAAAGGAAAACTGTTTATATTTTGTAAAAAATTCTTTTTAAAATTTTCTTTGACTACGTGTAAAGGGAAATCTATAGTTCGCTGTGTCCATTAAGAATGTCCCTGTTATAAATTTTAATAGTATTAACTGTAAGCGACATTTCGACTCAATTTGTCGTATTAAATAGTAGGCTATTGCTCGTACCAAGCAAACCGCTAGGAAATCTACCGCGGCAAAGCCCCCAAGGAAGCAGCTTGCAACCAAGGCTGCTCGAAGGTTGCAGGAAGCCAGCGAAGCTTATCTCGTTGGACTTGTCGAAGACACCAACTTATGCGCTATCCACACCAAGCAGGTCACAACATGCTCAAGGATATCCAGCTATCTGGAAGAATTCGCGGACAGTGTGCCTAAGCTGCTTCTTTCCTTTAAAAAATTGTAGAGTGTCTGTTCAAGGTCACAAATAGAGAGAAACTCATTTATAGATTTACATAAACGCATGTGCCATCTCGCATTTTCTTTGTCACTAGCGGTGACCGTATCAAGGCATCTAAATAAATATTTATCTATATATCCTATCAATAATAAACCAATTTGATTTTTAAAGTATAGTAAACCACTTTAATACTTTCAGGGGCAAGTAATTCTGTTTATGGCATGTTGAATTGACAACGAAATTTTCGAATATTTATAATTAAAAATAAGTAAAAACGATTTTACAACTTTTTTCCATCGAAGTTTTAAATAAATTTTGATTTTATACGTTTCTAGTGCAAATCTTGATTAAAATGATCTGAAATATAATATATCCCACCATCCTCAAGGGGTTAAGAAATTTAGACGACATTCTTTTTCTCAAATACCATGTTGTATTTTTTTCCTTTTAGGTGATTTCGTAATTTTACAAATACGTAGCACCTATAGTCCTCTGGTCCGTCTTCCTGCATATAACAGAGCAAAAACTATCCAACAGAAGTTTTTGATATTTAATCTTATACAATAATGCGAGCAAAAATTGTGTGCGAGTGTGTGTAAATTTTATCTTGAGAACGGCTCTAACGATTTTAATTAAATTTTGCACCCTACCGTTTTCGGGCACGTAAAGACCATTGGGATGGGTCTCGTGTTCGAGAAAAATCGATTAGTGGGTGATTTTGGGTCATAATGGGTCAGGGTCAAGCTAATTATATCTAAAGAACGGCTCAATCTATTTTGACCAAATTTTGTATCCAACCATTTTCGGGCACGAGAAAACTATTGGGCTAGGTCACGTGTTTGAGAAAATTCGATTAGGGGGTCATTTTTGGGTCGCCGTGGGTCAAGCTAAGTTCATCTAGATAACGGATCTAACGATTTTGATGAAATTTTGCACCCTACTGTTTTCGGGCACGAAAAGACGATTGGCATGGGTCACGTGTTCGAGAAAATTCGATTATTGGGTCATTTTTGGGTCACTGTGCGTCTAGTTATTTTTATCTAAAAAACGGCTCTAACGATTTTTACTAAACTATATTCTACAGTTTTGGATTTCGAGAAGACCATTAGGCTAAGTCACATGTTCAAGAAAATTCGATTAGTGGGTCATTTTGGGTCATAACGAGTCAGAGTCAAGCTAATTATATCTAAAGAACGCCTCCATAAATTTTGACTAAATTTTGTATCGAACCATTTTCAGGCGCTCAAAGACCATTGGGATGGGTCACGTGTTCGAGAAAATTCGATTAGTGGGTCATTTTTGGGTCATTTTGGGGTCACTGTGGGTCAATTATTTTTATCTAAAAAACGGCTTTATTTTCACTAAACTCTATATTGTACAGTTTTGGATTACGAGAAGACCATTGGGCTAAGTCACATGTTCGAGAAAATTCGATTAGTGGGTGATTTTTGGGTCACCGTGGGTCAATCGAAGTTATCTAGATAACGGCTCTAACGATTTTGACGAAATTTTGCACCCTACTGTTTTCGGGCACGAAAAGGGCATTGGGATGGGTCTCGTGTTCGAGAAAAGTAGATTAGTGGGTCATTTTGGGTCATAATAAGTCAGGGTCGAGCTAATTATATCTAATGAACGGCTCAATCGATTTTGACTAAATTTTGTAACTAACGATTTCATGCAATTGCTATATGTTGTGTTAATGATGTTTAGCATGACATGTTCGGTGTTGAATATGAAGTGTCTAGCATTAATAGTTCATTTACAGGGGCACTAAAAAGAGTTCCCTTACAGTATGGGCAATGAGGGGGAAAATCTTTTGCAGTATATTTTAATGACATTACAATATTTTAAACATAATGAAATTGATATAAATCACTGAAAATCACTAAAAGATGATTTCTATAGAATAGGATACTCAGGGCATTTATCGTTCATTTACAGGGACAGTAAACGCTGCATTTTATAAATGCAGTGTTATTTTAATTCACAGAAAAAAAATTGATGTCACATGCGGAGTGCAGAATATGAGCTTTGATGATCTTCATAAAACTTTAAAATGGATGAAAAACTAAAATTTTATAAAAGTAAAAATTTTAAACAAAAAAACATTATACTCCATGTCCTTATGGAAGAAGAACAATTGAAAAAATATGAATGGTAAGTGTGTATACAATATGTAATTGAAAAACCACGCTGCACTTTTCGGCTCGGTTTAACCCTTAAATGCGCGATTTTTTATTTTGTTTCAAAAAAATTATATATGATTCTCTGAAAGGTTTATAATACAGGAAAAATAATGAAAAAATCTGAGATACATTTTTCATGTAATATGTGAATCTTTTCTTCTGTGCACATCTGCAAAATAAGTAAAAACTACTGTCGTGTGGCTGATTTACGCTAAAATATTGCAAATTAGTAAATATTTTAATGTTTCCGAATACCTTAATTTATATAAAACTTCACCTTTTAACCCCTTAACTGGTTACTTTTTTTGACCCACTAAATTAAAAATGACTCGGCACCACTTTTTGTTTACTAAAATATTTGGCTTTGTGCAATCGAAAAAGTTATGCCATTTAACAAGCCAAAGATTACAGTAAAAATTAAGTGGTATCCAAAAGCTTTTTGTATAGAAGATTGCAAACTCTCTTTGCCCGAACAGCATTCGGGCATATCAGTTAAAGATTTAATTCCCAAGATAGAATACGTTCTAGAAATTACGTACTTCAGAGAATCTGACGTTACGCCAGAAATTTTCAACGATTAATTTCGCTTTTTTTAAATCCGGAATGTTTGTTATTAATGAAAGCAAATATTGCTATTTTAATTTTCTGGTGTGAATTAGGCATATACGAATAGAAAAAAATCTATTCAATTCAAAACACTGTTCTTTGCATCTATGCAAATCTGCTCACTAAAGGGTTAAAAGGACTAATTGGTCTTCGGACATCTTCCATATAGTGGAGACAAGGATCCTCATTCTGCACGGTTTGCACGGAGGTATTCGTACACCCTCTATAAATCATTTTAAATCATTTGATTTTTCTTTTTCGAAATCATGAGATAAAAAGAAAATTTAATTAAATTTAAGAATTCAGGGAGTGGAACCTGCGCTCCCCTGCTGTTCTTTGTGGATCTAAATCATTACAATTTACAATGAACAAAATAAAATTTATAAAACTTATAAAAAAATTTGTCTATGGTCGCTCTAGATGTTATCCACTGCAACTCTGGCATATGCTTCACAAGAAAACGTCGCGACAGCTCCATACTATACTATAAGGGATGATGATTTACTCAACGGAGCCCAGTGGTGCCTTATCAGAACCGTGGAATCGCAACTCCCCAATAAGCTTGCAATAAAACTTCGTTCGACATCTACAGATGGATAGCAGACGAAGTTTACTTCTGAGACATCATACTTGAACTTCTTCTCCTCTTTACAAATTAGAATGCTCTGTCGGTGATTTTAACATATACATCTTTTTCGAATTTTAATTTTGGGGATGACTGCCTCATCTTGACATTACCCTAAAACAGAAGGAATGCATATTGTTAATTACAAACACAGCAATTAAAGAAAGGGAGCGCGGATGAAGGAAAGCAAAAAAAAAAAAAAAACACAATTTATCATAAATTTTCTAAAACTTGGTTAGAGATCTAACGATGGAGAGGAAACGAAGATCACTTCTGAGACATTATATTTGAACTTCTTCTCCTCTTTGTATCTCCTCTTTACAAATGCGAATGCTCTGTCGGTGGTTTATCACAACCGGGGAAACGCAACTCCCCAATAATCTTGCAATAAAACTTGGTTAGACATCTATAGATGAAGAGCAAACGAAGATTACTTCTGAGACATCATACTTAAACTTCTTCTCCTTTGTACTTCCTCTTTACAAATGCGATTGCTCTGTCGGTGATGTCATCATATACATCTTTTTCGAATTTTCTTTTTGTGGATGACTGCCTTATCTTGACATCACCCTAAAACAGAAAAAATGCATATTAGTTACAAACTACTGCAATTAAAGAAAGGGAGCGGAGATGAAGAAAACACAATTTAGCGTAAATTTTCTAAAGCTTGGTTCGACATCTAACGATGGAGAGGAAACGAAGATTACTTCTGAGACATTATATTTGAACTTCTTCTCTTCTTTGTATCTCCTCTTTCAAATGCGAATTCTCTGTCTGTGATTTCATCATATACATCTTTTTCGAATTTTCTTTTTGTGGATGACTGCCTTATCTTGACATTACCCTAAAACAGAAGAAATGTATATTGTTAGTTACAAGCGCAGCAATTAAAGAAAGGGAGCGGGGATGAAGGAAAGGTAAAAAACACAATTTAGCATAAATTTTCTAAAACTTGGTTCGACATCTACAGATGGATAGCAAACGAAGTTTACTTCTGAGACATCATACTTGAACTTCTTCTCCTCTTTACAAATTAGAATGCTCTGTCGGTGATTTCATCATATACATCTTTTTCGAATTTTATTTTTGGAGATGACTGCCTCATCTTGACATTACCCTATATTACCCCTTATTACATTGGAACACTGTGAAGAACAAGAACATCTCCTTAAATCCACATGTCTCTAACTTAAAGGACCCGAAGCAGCTGCAGAACTATGTAGATGAAGCAATGGACTCGCAGTCGTATGAATCGAGTGCTGACGAAGAAAATACAGTTTTTGAGGAATTTTTACCCAATTGATTTTACATTGTTTTTTATTAATGTGATTTTTAAACTTGTGTTTATGTAGTATTTGTACCTCTTTTTAAACTTTGTATTTTTTACAAGTTATTACTTTGTGACTCCACTGTTTTTTATTATAATACGCTTGCCTTTTAACTATGGACTTTTAATCTTTTAAATGGCTTTAGTTATACATCATTCTCTTTTCATTAATTTTTTTTGGTTTTTTCATATTTTTGTTATTCCTTTCTTACTCAAATTTTTGGGTTATTTATGTTTTTCAATTTTGATTTTGCCTTGGCGCAGCATGTCCCTATAGGGACTTTGCGCCATAAAACCCCATGCAACCAACCAAAATTTCACAGGTTGGGGAATTCATTTTTTTAGGGGAGAGGAAGGGTGGAATTTTTCATAATTCACATTCCTAATTTTTCCAAAAGTTGTTTTCCTTTATTACAGTCACATATTATTTTCATAGTAATTAGAAGACTAATATTAAATTGTTGGCAATTAAATGGATGCATATTAAATACGATAACTTCATCTAGTCTTTCTGTAGTTAAATAACAAAATGGGAATGGTTTTACCCTTATATGGGTTCGCAAATGTACTGTCAGAAGTTTACTCTGTGAAATATGTTGAAAAAGATTTCTACAAACAAAAGGATTTGTATGGATAAGCAAGTGTTTTTTCAGATCCGCACTGTTGGGATAACTTTTCGAACACATTTCACAAAAAAGTCTCATCTGTCACTTGGGAGTGAATATGACTGACATTTTTCTTAGAGTTAATGTTTAATTTGGTAGGACGTAGAAGATAAAATGTCTGCTTTGTAGAAGTTCTCCAAAAAAGGATTATAAACAATATGTCAGTTGTCCACCTTTTAATCCAAAATGTTGAAAAAAAAGGTTAGACGTTTTTTATCTGCATACATATCCATTATCAATCTTCAAAGAATTATATAATTTATACAGTCACAAAATTTAAAATAAGAAATATTTGTAGAAACTACTTATTTACATATAAACTTTATAAACATTGATGGTTTGAAAGAGCAAAACAGCATCAACAATAATTAAAATTATAAACTAAAATTGAAAACACTAATTTGATTAGAAATAATGTAACAAAATATAAAAAAATAAGGTTGACAATTTTCTAGGGTGCTAGGGTCTTAACTAAAATGCAGAAATGGGTCAGAAACTCAAAAGGAGAATTCCCCCCAAAAACGACGAAGATCGGATAGAAAAGAGGCATGTTATTAAAAATTTCGTGCGCTAAAACTTCAAGGGGCCCTGTACTGGTCCCCTTGCAAGGGTGCTAGGGTCTTATCTGAAATGCAGAAATGGGACATTGCTGTCACAATATCGCCACATCGTACTTTAAACTCATCTCGCGGAGTGATCTCCGAGCCTGACCTCTTGTATGTTAGTGAAGATGAATTACTGGAAAACTTAAAAGAACAAAATGTCACAGAAGCTAGAAGAATCAAAATCTACCGTCGGGATGAACAGATACCCTCTAACCAAATTCATATACCTACAAAGCACATAATACTTACTTTTAACACACCCAAGTTACCAAAATATATAAAAGCTGGTTATTTATCATGTTCCGTCAGACCATACATACCAAACCCACTGCGTTGCTTTGTCAACGCTTTGGACATTCAAAAACAAATTGCCGAGGTAAGGAAACCTGTGGTCGGTGCAGTGCAGTTAGCCACGAAAGTGCGCAATGCAATGCTCCACCTTGTTGTGTCAACTGTAAAAAAAATCATCTATCTTACGCTAAATCATGTGAACAGTGGTAAAAAGAAAAAGAGATACAGACCATACGCACAAAAGATAACATACCGTACCCAGAAGCCAGAAAAATCGTTGAATCCAGAACACCCACAGTTGGTGTGTCATATGCTGCTGCCTTAGCTAAAACTGTTCATAAAACATATCAAAGTATTGCAACACAAACCGAATTCCCAATTGAAAATAATTGCCAAGCAAGTCAAAAAGAAATCAACCTGTCTACTAATTCTGGTAAAACAAATAGTTCAACGCAATCTAACCTTCCTAAGCCGCCGAAATCTATTCTTCTAAATCTCCAAACTCTCTTCCTCCTAAGTCACCAAAATCTGTTCCTCCTACACCATCACAAAATGCCTCTTCAAAATCATCACAATCTCATATTCCTAAAAGAGGCTCTCAAAATACCACCAAAAGAGGACATCTAAAAACCAACCATAGATCTGATGCAGATAAATTCAATTTACCAATAATTAAAGCAACTTTTTCATCTGAAAATCCAGCCAAAATGATACAGAATAAAACATCCAAAATTGAAATCCATCCAAAGCAGAAATAAAAAATGGAGGATGATGATGCTGTAGCTCTTCACCCAGAACCGGATGAAGAATTTAACGATGGAGATAGTATGTCTACTATCTCCGGATAAAACGACGCAGATAAATTTATCAAAAAAAAAACTCAATCATGACAAATATTATCTCGTGGAACTGCCGTGGGTATCACAATAAACATGACGAAATCCGTAATATTCTTTCTGACCATCAACCATTATGTTTAGCTCTACAGGAATCTCATTTAAAACCCAATGACAAAGCAAAGTTACGAAATTATGCTAGGTACCGAAAAGATATTACTGGTAATGAAAGGGCCACTGGTGGAGTAGCTCTTTTCATCTCTCGCAATTTACCCCATATTAATTTAAACTCAAATTTAAATTTACAAGCTGTTGCAGTCCGTGTACATATAAAACAACTCATAACAATGTGTACCATTTATTTATCTCCGAACCATAAAACTCAATCAGCAGATCTGGATAATCTCCTCCTCCAACTCCCCACTCCATATATCATTGTTGGAGATTTTAATGCACATAGCCCACTCTGGGGAAACAGTGATTCTAATCACCGTGGCAATATTTTAGAAAAATTGATTGCTGACAACGGCTTATGCCTGCTCAATAACGGTGATCATACCTATTTTCACGAGCTAAGACGTACATTCCATGCAATAGATCTTATAATCTGCGCCCCATCACTCTATCCCTTTTGGAACTTCTGGATTTCAAATGACTTACACGGCAGTGACCACTTTCCAACTTTTATTTCTATGAATTCTCCTGATAGAGATTGTAATAACTCTCCCAAAAGATATATATATGACAGAGCCAATTGGCCAACTTTTACTGCACTTGCAAACATTAGAGTTAGCGTGATTGGGGGAAATATTGACAAAGCAGTTGATAACGTAACTCAATGTATTATCACTGCTGCTGACGCTAACATTCCCAAAACTTCATCTGCTCATAAACACAGAAAACCATGGTGGAATAGTGATTGCCAAGTAGCAAAAAGAAAAACAACAGAAGGATTGGGGTCTATTTCGCAGGTACCCTAATAACTATATAGCATATAAAAAGGCAAAGGCAGAAGCTAGAAGAGTGCGACGTAAAAGCCAACGTGAATCCTAGGTTAAATACGTCTCAAGCATAAATTCTAACACATCAAGAAAAGAGCTCTGGCAAAAAGTAAAAAAAATGCATGGCCCTGTATTCTGAAAGTCATATTTCCATTTTAAAACATAACGGTCATACCATTACTTCTCCTAAAAACATAGCTGAGACAATAGGGAATACCCTAGCATCTATTTCAAACTCAGACTCATATCCAGAACCGTTTTTAACTTACAAAAGATAAACTGAATTGACCAGGATTAATTTTAATACTCATAATTCTTTTTCATATAATCAACCTTTCACTATATCAGCTGATAGATTGTTTGCGAGACAGTGACTTATCTGCCCCAGGTCATGGTGGCATCACATACATCATGCTCAAGCACCTCTCTCTACTCTCTTAACAATTTCCTTTCCCTTTTCAACAGGATTTGGGTGGAACATACTTCCCACATGCTTGGAGCAGAGCGGTTGTTATTCCCTTTCCTAAACCAGGTAAAGATGCTAGCAATCCGAATAATTACAGGCCGATCGCACTTTCTAGCTGCCTTTGCAAACTATTAGAAAAAATGGTCAATCGCCGCCTTGTGCATATTTTAGAGACTAACAATTGCCTTGCCGCATTTCAAAGTGGGTTTCGACGTGGTAGGTCAACTATCGATAACCTGATACACCTTGAACATTACATTCGGACAGCTTTTCTTAAACGCAACCATTTGGTGTCGGTATTCTTTGACATGGCGAAAGCCTATGACAGAACATGGCGTTATGGGATTCTTCGTGATCTGTTTAACCTGGACTTTCGTGGCAACCTCGCAATTTTGTATTAAAATGTTCCTTGCCATTCGAATTGGGAGGATTTTATCCAGTTTCTATGTACAAGAAGAGGGTGTACCTCAGGGTAGTGTCCTGAGAGTCACCCTCTTTGCTATTAAAATAAATGATATCCTTAATCAATTACCCCCTTCTGTCAAGAGAGATTTATATGTTGATGACTTCCGCATTATGTGTATGGGACAAGATATTCGTTTTATTGAGAGACAACTGCAAAGTGCAATAAAAAGTATTCTTAGCTGGACTAACAAAAATGGTATTATAATTTCTATTGACAAAACTTCTTGTGTGCATTTCTGTAGACGGAGGGATCTGCATCCAAATCCTGAAATTTTTATCGGTTCATCTCAAATTCCTGTTGTGGAGAACGTTCGTTATCTAGGCCTATATTTCGACAATAAAATTACTTTTTTACCACATGTTTTACAATTACGGACAAAATGTGAAAAATCGCTTAAAGTACTTTCTAATACATCTCGGGGAGCAGACCGCACTTCTCTCCTTAAAATCTATAGAGCTGTAATTCGTACTAAAATTGACTATGACTGCTAGGTCTATGGTTCTGACCGTAATTCTGTAAAAAAACTTGACACTGTGCACCATAGCGCACTCCGTGTTTGCTCTGGTGCATTTCGTAGGGGAGACCGGGGGAATGCCGCCAAACCGGGTTATGCCGCCACCCCACCTAATTTAAAAAATAAGGGCAGTTTGAGATAGTGAATGTTCCTGCACTATAGCGGCCAACAATATAAACAGTGCCTAAAGTGAGAGTGACTTTGCTGTACGTCGTTCTTCTGTTCTAGTGAAAAATGTAGTTTTCATCTAGTTGCTTGTTATTTTGGAGCTTCAAATGAGTAGAGATAAGCGCCTTTTATTGTAACATTAGGTATTTAAGAGAACATGACCCGTAATCTATATGCATTCGCCGACATTTTGATGCAATGTGTTGAACAAGTTCGGTTCTTCTTTCGGCTTTGCTTGGGGATTTCCGCCATATTGTCCTCTCGGGGTAATGCCGCCGCCATGCAAATCGGGTGAGAAATGGCCTCATTTTAATGTAGTGGAGCCGATTCAGCAGAGTGACTTTTGCAATATGAAGTAAATTGTAAGCTTAAACATTATTCTGCACAATTACATTGCTTTCTAACTATTTTCAGTAGGTTGTGTGTTTCCTAGTATCCATTTGATGCATGTACTAGGTCATTAAAGAGTGGCGGCATTACCCCGGTACAGTGGCGGAATCACCCCAGTATCCTGGGTAATCCCGCTACTGTGCAGAGGTTTAAAAAATATTTTTTTATGTATGCTTACTTTACAGTTATGATTACGGTTAAATTTATACAGATACTAAAGATCATGATTCAACTTTAGAATTTTTATTATTAAAAAATAAACATTTTTTCGAGGTGAAAAAATTTAAATTCCCTTAAGGTGTCGCCATTCCCCCGGTCTCCCCTACATCTCCAATTTTAAGTCTTTATGTTGACTGTAATTAACCAGCATTATACCATACTCGTGAAATACTATCATTAGAATTGTATTACCGTGTCCTTTCTCATCCTGACCATCCTCTTCACACCTATATTTTAGATACCAACAATGATATTCTCTATCAGCATCGACCCTCTTGCATCCCATCTTTCGGAGTCAGAATTAGGAATATTATTGACAATGTCCATCTGAGTAATATTGAGATGAGTCCATATCCATTGCATGTAATCCCTCCTTGGAAACCTCCCGATATTACTTCGCTTCATCCTTTTAAAGGATACCACAAAAACAATTTGGCTCCCGCAGTTTTTCAACAATTATTTGCTGCACATCGTGCAAATTTTAATACCTACACTGATATTTATACAGATGGTGCTAAGAGTGGGAATATCGTTGGCTGCGGGGTTTTTATCGACAACACCAGTTTTAGTTATCGGCTTCACGCATCAATGTCTGTCTTTACATCTGAATTGATTGCGGTAGAGACAGCCATGTTGCACATTTCTCATCACCATAACACATCCTTCATCATATATACTGACTCAAATTGTTCTATTGACGCAATTAGATCTTTTAAAAAGCATCCTTATGTTTCAGCTATCCTGGATTTTTACAATAAATTGACAAGACGTGGTTATCGAATTTTATTTTGCTGGGTACCTGGACACATGGGTATCCCTGGAAATGAAAAGGCAGATGTGGCGGCAAAACTGGCTCTTAATCCTTATTACCATAGAATTCCATTCTCAGACGTTAAACTACTTATAAAACACTTTATTCGTAATAAATGGCAAGAGAGTTGGGATTTGGAATACAATAATAAACTGCACCATACCAAACCAACAATAATGTTCTGGTTTCCGATTTATCCAAGAAAAACTGATGTTCTGACTCGTCTGAGAATTGGACATTCAAGAATCACTCAAACATCTTTTACTTCGGGAGGATGCACCCATGTGTCCACATTGTCATTTTGATTACCTGACCATTCATCATGTTTTAACTTACTGTCCGGCACTCCGGCACTTATATAGAATATATTTTAACACATCATCACCAACCTTGACAAACCTCAATGGGGAAACACCTCATGGGGCACTCTTTACTTTTTTAAAACACGCTCGTTTTTATATTGAGATTTAGTTTTTATAAGCTTCATAAGTTTGACTTTATTGACATCTGGATGGAAACCCCATCCAGATAGCTTTGCTTTATCTTTGCTTAGCTTCCATTTACTTTGCTTTACTGGGTTTCTATTTTTACTTTGGTTTTTTACCCTTGTTTGGCGACTACATCTGGATGGGTACCCCATCCAGATGGCCATTCAGTTTACATTTTATCTCATTTCATTATTTTTTCTTGACTCACATTTTGTTTGGCGCAGCATGTCCCTATAGGAGTTTTGTGCCATAAAACCCAATACAACCAACCAACCAACCATATGCTACGGCGTTATCTAAAACTGCCAATAAAACCTATCAAACTATTGCAACTCAAACTGAGCTCCCCACTAAACATAATTGCCAACCTAATCTAAAAGAAAACAACCTGTCTAATAATTCTGGTAAGACAAATAGATCAACGCAATCGGCTCCTCCTAAGTCACCTAAATCTGCTCCTCCTAATTTACCAAAATCTGGTCTGTCTAAACCAGCAAAACGCTTCTTCAAAATCATCACAATCGTTATTTCTAATCTTCCACTCCATAATAGAAGTTCTCAAAATACAACTAAAACATCATCTGTGAAACCAAACCGTAAATCTGATGCAGAAAAATTTAACCTTCCAACAATTAAAGCCACTGTGTCATCTGAAAATACTTTCAAAAAGAAAAAGAGTAAAACATCCAAAAATAAAACCCATTCAATGCGGAATGATAAGATGGAGGAAGATGATGCTCTAGCTCTTCACCCAGAACCGGATGAAATATTCAACGATGGAGATAGCATGTCTACTGTCTCCGATTAAAATAACGCAGATTTATTACTTATAAAACACAATCATTCATGTTTAATATTATTTCGTGGAACTGCCGTGGTTATCACAATAAGCATGACGAAATCCGTAACATTCTATTGACCACCAACCATTATGCTTAGCTCTACAGGAAACCCATTTAAAACCCAATGACAAAGCCAAATTACGCAGCTATTCAACCCACAGAAAAGATTTTATCATCAGTGATAGGGCCACTGGTGGAGTGGCTCTTTTCATCTGCAATAATGTACCCCATACACATATTGCTTTAACAACAAACCTACAAGCTGTTGCTGTCCGTGTGCGTATTAACTCGTAAATATATGTACGATTTATTTACCTCCGAACAAAAATATTCATTCAGCAGATCTGGATAATCTCCTTCTCCAACTCCCCGCTCCATATATCCTACTTCGTGATTTTAATGCACATAGCCAACTCTGGGGAAACAGTGATTCTAATCCCCGTGGTGATATTATAGAAAAAATTATTTCTGATAACGGCTTATGCCTGCTCAATAACGGTGATCATACCTATTTTCATGAGCCACCACGCACATTCCATGCTATAGATCGTATAATCTGCTCCCCATTTCTCTATCCTTTCTGGAACTTTTGGGTTTCAAATGACTTACACGGCAGTGACCATTTTCCCACTTTTATATCATTGACTACTAGAGGAGATTCTAATAACTATCCGAAAAGGTATATTTATGACAGAGCCAATTGGCCAACTTTCGCTGCACTGGCAGACATTACTGATAGCATGATAGACTAACATAGATATTGACAAAGCGCTTGATAATATGATTCATTGTATTATCAATGCTGCTGATGCTAGCATACCTAAAACTTCATCTGCTCATAAACACAGAAAACCATGGTAGAACAGTGATTGCCAATTAGGAAAGAAAAAACTACAAAAGGCTTGTGGTTTATTTCGTAGATATCCAAATAATATTAATTATATGGCATACAAAAAAGCAAAGGCTGAAGCTAGAAGAGTGCGACGCAAAAGCCAACGGGAGTCCTGGATTAACTATATTTCGAGCATTAACTCTAACACCTCAAGTAAAGAACTCTGGCAAAAAGTGAAAAAATGTATGGGCCTGTACTCTGAAAATAATATTTCCATTTTAAATATGAATGGTCAAACCATCAATTCGCCCAAAATCATAGCTGAGAAGATAGGTAGTACCCTAGCATCAATTTCTAAATCAAACGCATATCCAGAACCATTTTTAACTTATAAAAGACAAACTGAAATGATCAGGATTAATTTTAACTCTCATAATTCATTTTCATACAATCAAACATTTATCATATCAGAGCTATTAAAGTGTTTGCAAGACAGTCACTTATCTGCCCCAGGGCATGATGACATCACATATGTTATGCTTAAGAAATTCTCACCACTTTCACTTAACAATATCCTTTCCTTTTTCAACAGAATATGGACAGAGCAGAAATTCCCCAACGCTTGGTGCAGGGCTATCGTTATTCCTTTCCTAAACCAGGAAATGATGCTAGCATACCTAATGATTACAGGCCAATCGCACTCTCTAGCTTCCTTTGCAAGTTACTTGAAAAAATGGTAAATTGCCGCCTCGTCCATGTTTTAGAAACTAACTAAATGCGCCTTGCCGCATTTCAAAGTGGATTCGACGAGGTAGGTCTACTATTGATAACCTGATCCATCTTAACATTACATTCGGACAGCTTTTCTTAAACGCAAAAATTAGATCTCGGTATTTTTTGACATGGTGAAAGCCTATGACAGAACATGGCGTTACGGGATTCTTCGTGACCTTTTTAACCTGGACTTTCGTGGGAACCTCCCAATTTTTATTAAAAACTTCCTTGCAATTCGATTTTTTTTTTCAAGTTCGAATTGGTGGAATTTTATTTAGTTTTTATGAACAAGAAGAGGGTATACCTCAGGGCAGTGTCCTGAGTGTCACCCTCTTTGCAATCAAAATAACATCCTGAATCAACTACCCCCTTCTGTGAAGGGAGATTTATACGTTGATGACTTCAGGATTATGTGTATGGGACAGGATATGCGTTTTATTGAGAGACAACTGCAAATTGCTATCAAAAATATTCTTAACTGGACAAATAAAAATGGGTTTATTATTTCTCATGACAAAACTTCCTGTGTGCACTTCTGTAGATGTAGGGGTTTGCATCCAGATCCCGTAATCTTTATTGGCTCTTCTCAAATCCCCGTTGTAGACAATGTTCGTTATCTAGGCCTTTATTTTGATAATAAACTGACTTTTTTACCACATGTTTTACAACTAAGGACAAAATGTGAAAAATCGCTTGAAGTACTTTCTAATACATCTCGGGGAGCAGACCGTACATCTCTCCTCAAAATTTACCGTTCTGTAATCCGTTCAAAAATTGACTATGCCTGCCAGGTCTACGGTTCAGCACGTAATTCTGTTCTTAATAAACTTGACACTGTGCACCATAGCGCACTTCGTGTTTGCTCTGGTGCATTTCGTACATCACCAGTTTTAAGCTTGTATGTTGATTGTAGTGAACCGTCACTCTATCATATTCGAGAAAAACATTCATTGATTCTGTATTACCGTCTCCTTTCGCATCATGGTCATCCACTACATTTTAAATACTGACAATGACGTGCTTTATCAGCATCGCCCATCTTGCATCCCATCTTTTGGTTTAAGAATAAGAAACTTTATTGACAATAGCCCTCTGAGTAATATCGAGGTGAGCTCATGTCACCCACATGTGTTACCTCCTTGGAAACCTCCTAATATTACTTCTCTCCCTTTTAAAGGATATGATAAAAATATCTTTGCTCCAATTATTTTCCAACAATTATTTGCTGCACATAGATCAAATTTCAATAGTTACACTGACATTTATACAGACGGTTCCAAAATTGGATATATTGTTGGTTGCGGTGTTTTTTGTGAAAATACTTCTCTCAGCTACCGGCTTCATTCGTCTACTTCTGTGTTTACAGCTGAACTGATCGCGATAGAGAGAGCCATGCTGCACATTTCTCATCACCATAACACATCCTTCATCATTTATACTGACTCAAATAGTCTATTGACGCAATTAAATCTTTTAAAACGCATCCTTTTGTCTCATCCATACTAGATTTTTATAACAAATTGACAAGACGTGGTTATAATATTTTATTCTGCTGGGTACCTGGACACATGGGTATTCCTGGCAATGAGAAAGCAGATGAGGCGCTAAACGTGCTCTTAATCCGTTACATCATAATGTTCCTTTCTCAGACATTAAACTACTTATTAATAACTTTATTCAGAATAATTATCAAGAGAGTTGGGATTTAGAAAACAATAATAAACTGCATCATATTAAACCAACAATCATTACCTGGCTTCCGATTCATCCAAGAAAAACTGATGTTATTCTGACTCGTCTGAGAATTGGACATTCAAGAATCACTCATAAACATCTTTTACTTCGGGAGGATGCACCCATGTGTCCACATTGTCATTTTGATTACGTGACCATTCATGTTTTAACTGACTGTCCGGGGCTCCGGCACTTATATAGATTTTATTTTAACACATCTTCACCAATCTTGACAAACCTCATTGGGGAAACACCTCATGGGGCACTCTTTACTTTTTTAAAACACACTGGATTTTATTTTGAGATATAATTTTTTATAAGCTTCATATGTGGGACTTTCTTATTGACATCTGGGTGGAAAGCCCAACCAGATAACATGTTTACTTTGTTTTACTGGATTTCTTTTTTGCATTGATTTCTACCCTTGTTTGACGACTACATCTGGATGGGTACCCCATTCAGATGGCTTTTCTATTTCAGCTCATATTTTTTTCTTGGTGTCATTTCCTTACTTCTTTTTTGTATTTTAGTCTTTGTTTGGCGCAGCATGTCCGTTTGGGGATTTTGCGCCATAAAACCCAATACAACCAACCAACCAACCATCTTGGGGAGCAGACCCTACATGTCTCCTTAAGATGTATCGTGCTGTAATTCGTTCTAAAATTGACTATGCCTGCCAGGTCTACGGCTCTGCCCGTAATTCTATTCTTAAAAAACTTGACGCCGTGCACCATAGCGCACTCCGTGTTTGCTCTGGTGCATTTCGTACCTCTCCAATGTTAAGTCTTTATGTTCACTGTAGTGAACCAGCATTGCACCATACTCGTGCAAAACTTTCATTATAATTGTATTACCGTGACCTTTCTCATCCTGTCCATCCTCTTCACACTTACATTTTAAATACCAACAATGATATTCTTTATCAGCATCGACCATCTTGCCTCCCATGTTTTGGAGCTAGAATGAGAAACATTATTAATAATGGTCCTCTGAATAGGAAAACTGATGTTCTACTTACCCGTCTTAGGATCGGTCCCTCCAGAATCACTCATAGACATCTATTACTCCGGGAGGATGCACCCATGTGCCCACACTGTCATTTTGATTTCCTAGCCATACATCATCTTTTAACCGATTGTCCGTGCCTCCGGCACTTGTACAGGATATATTTTAATTCGTTATCACCAATCTTGACAAACCTCATTGGGGAAACACCTCATGGGGCACTATTTCCCTTTTTAAAACATGCCGGATTTTACTCTGAGATCTAACTGTTTATTTGCTTGATTGGTTGACTCATATGGTTATTCCTTTATACTTTTATGACATCTGGATGGGTTTCCTCATCCAGATTTCTTTTATCTATTCTCTTTTTTATTGACATTGTTTGTTCCTAACTGCTTGTAAACTTTTGTTTCTTTTTTGGCGCAGCATGTCCCCTATGGGATTTTGTGCCAGTAAACCCTATACAACCAAACAACCAACCAACCTACTTAACAAACCTCCTACTTAAGTACTACTTTAAAAATTCCTTTTCTCTACTCCTGTACTAATAAAAAGCGGTTCCATTGGCCAATTGGTTTCTTTTCTTTCAATCTGGAACACAACAATTCTGCTGCCTCTTTCAAAAGTCCCAGATCTCTAGTCAGATAACTAAGTTCAAACTGAGAGATGGGCTGACGTGAATCGTTTCCAGAAGAATTATTTTCATTATTGGAGCCTTAAAACTCCGGATGTTCCGAGTCTGAAGACCCTGAAAAGAGGACCTTGAAATTCAATTGAAGACAAAGGCACTGGCACATCAGGTCCATGATGAACGGGGCATATGGACGATGGAATGTTTATAAAAATCCAACTAAAATTGAATTTTTTAAGGAAACGTGACGTGATAGAATTTTTTCATTATTTCTTTTTAAATTAGGACCAAAAAATACATAAAGATCACCTATCAATTCACTTGTATTTTTTTCATCGCAGGCCTGTGTTATCTTAGAATCGTGCATTAAACACGAAATTACGAAAATTTCTGGACCGGTTTTAACCTCATGGGGGAACTCTAACTTTTTAAAACATGTAGGCTTTTATTTTGATATTTAACTGTTAATTTGCTTCATTGCTTTAACAATTTTTATTCTTCCTTTACACTTTTATGACATCTGGATTTGAACCCCATCCAGATTGTACGTTTTTATTGAAATGCATTTACTTTTATACTTAAAATTTTTGTTTTCCTACACTTGTCTGACTGCATCTGGTTGGGATAACCCATCCAGATTGCTTTTCTCATTGGTCTTTCTATTTCTTAAATTATATTAACATTATTTTTCTCTCACTGGTTTTATTTTTAGTTAATTTATTTTGCCGCAGCATATCCCTCCAAGGTTTTTGCGCCATAAATCTTCATTAATTCAATCAACCAACGACTTGGACCTTCCTAAATACCCTGTTGAAACACTGGAGCTGTTGTAATTTGTAGATTTCAATTAAATAACACCCTTACCTTTCATTGATTTAGGTTCTGTTAAGGTGTCTTAGTGTTAGGGAGACCGGGGGAATGGCGACACCTTAAGGGAATTTAAATTTTTTCACCTCGAAAAAATGTTTATTTTTTAATAGTAAAAATTCTAAAGCTGAATCATGATCCTTAGTATCTGTATAAATTTAACTGTAATCATAACTGTAAAGTAAGCATACATAAAATATTTTTTAAACCTCTGCACACTGGCGGGATTACCCAGGACACTGGGGTAATTCCGCCACTGTACCTGGGTAATGCCGCCACTCTTTAATGACCTAGTACATGCATCAAATGGATACTAGGAAACACACAACCTACTGAAAATAGTTAGAAAGTAATGTAATTGAGCAGAATAATGGTTAAGCTTACAATTTACTTCATATTGCAAAAGTCACTCTGCTGAATCTGCTCCACAACATTAACCCGGGAGAACTCGCTGCATGAGATTTTCTCTCACAGTCGTACTTTTTTAAGACTCTTATTTAAATAATTTTTCATTTTAATAAAAATTTCAAAATGTTCTTCAGTTATTTTACCTATTTTGTGAATAAAAGTACTAAGCCAACCAAAAAAAGTTGATATTATATGAATGTAAAGTAAAAGAAAAGCAATTGGGCATTCTCAATAGCGAGTTCTCCCGGGTTAAAATGAGGCTACTTTTCACCCGATTTACATGGCGGCGGCATTACCCCGAGAGGACAATATGGCGGAAATCCTCAAGCAAAGCCGAAACAAGAACCGAACTTGTTCAAAACATTACATCAAAATGTCGGCGAATGCATATAGTTTACGGGTCATACTATCTTAAATACCTAATGTTACAATAAAAGGTGCTTATCTCTACTGATTTGAAGCTCCAAAATAACAAGCAACTAGATGAAAACTACAATTTACACTAGAACAAACGAACGACGTACAGCAAAGTCACTTTCACTGTAGGCACTGTTTATAATGTTGACCGCTATAGTGCAGACACATTCACTATCTCAAACTGCCCTTAGTTTTTAAAACATGTGGGTTGGCGGCATTCCCCCGGTCTCCCCTAAATATGTTTACTTTCCGAGCATATAATTTAAAAACATATGATTTCGTGTATGTGCGTGTTAGTGTAGACACTATAAATCCCTAAAGGCACTTCAGACTGAGCTCCCTTTTTAATTAATAAGTTATGGATCACTATCGCAAGAACTGTGAAGATTTTAGCAGAAATCGGACGACTGATCAAGTATTGAATCCAGTTTTTAAACTTACAAATCATTTTGTCATCAGTTCTACAGAGGAAATCACGAAGAATATGTGAAAGAATATACGTTATAAATATTGCGGCGATGTCATTAAGCATTAGTGGCGCAGAGGTATCGTCTCGATTTTAAAAACTGGTGCCACAGCGTTCTTAATTTGTCGAATCCCTTGTATCAGAAATATATGCAGTGCGTTTCATAAAAGATGGGTAAAACATTGTACACACCCAAAGAAGCAACTTTCATCAAGGAATGCATGGTCGGAATTAAAACACGAAGCTGCTAATGGATGCCAAATGTGCTGTTATACAAAGTCACACAAAGAATGATTAAGGGATAAAAGCAAGTTTAATGGAATGTAATTACAGTATGCGTTCAAAACATTGACCGGCAGTGTCTATGTACAACGGCGAAGAAAGGATTGTCGAACTTTCTGAAAAATAGGCATATCGCGCTTTCTCCCTGCAGCGACCGAAAGTCTGTCGACGAGGTCTTTTGCAGATTCAGTGTGTGGGGGGTGGCATACATAAGAGCCTTCAGCTATCCCACAAAAAGAAATACATACATGAAAGATCTGGTGAGCGCGATGTCCAAACTACAGGACTATCTCGCCCAATCCAGCTGTTGGAAAATGTTATATCCAGATAGTTCCGCACATCTCATACATAATGGGCTGGTGCTCCATCTTTCTGGGCCCCCAGGGGAATACCTTCTTTAGGTATTTACGGGTTTCGCGACCCCGGATTCCCGAGCGATCTTTCTCCTTTCCTGTCTTCCCCCCCAGGGGAATACCTTCTTTAGGTATTTACGGGTTTCGCGACCCCGGGTTCCCGAGCGATCTTTCTCCTTTCCTGTTTTCTTCTCTTTTTAGTTGTCTATCCTTTTTTCTTTGTTTCACACTTTTTAATCTTCTTTTTTCAGTTTCTTATCCCTCTTTGTTCTTGTTCATGTTTTTTACTGACCATTTTGTTCAAATTGTTATTTGTTCTACTAACATTGTTCTTGTTCTTTTGTTTAAAAAAAAAATTGAAAAAAGACAAAAAATACACCTTGTTTCTAAGTTCTCACCCACATCACTTTTTCTTTTTTACAATAGTGGATTTTTTTATTTTCACGTGAGACACTCTGGGTGTTGAGGTTTTTTAATCTCATCGCCTCGTTTCTACCTCTTTAGGCTGATCTCGAGTCCCAGAGTGCAGGGCATCTCCGAATTCCGGTTCCGTGATCGGTGGGCGCCGTACATGTATGGCGGTGGTTAGGAATGCACTGGGCGCCTGGTGTCCTTTCGACGGAAGGGCGATGTAGGTTGGACAGAGCTGTAAAGGCTTACCTACGACAACCGAGTTCCACTGTGAAAGAACTAGAGTTCGGAGATGCTATCGAGTTTAATCCAACGTTCGAAAAACGTGGAAGTTTGTTGATAGTTTTCACCCTTTTGAGACCTGAGCCTAAAGTAACGGTAAGAAGGGTCGGTGACCAGGCCCGATGCCTGGCGTTTTAAACATGATCTCTCAAATATGGCTACAATATCAGACAATAAGACAAGCGATGTGGAGGCCCCACAAGCTAATAAAGAGAATTTTGATGCATCGAGCTCTAGCTCAAAGGGTACTGAAAATCAAGGCAATAAATTATCATGGAGTGAGAGAGTCGAGGATTATGTTTCCACAACGGAATCTAACAGTCCCAACTCTCATGAAAATAAAACTGAAGAAAGATTCTTTGTCGTCAAACGCCAAGAAGGGAGTTTTGATAAAACATCCCCCTTTCTAATTAATAAATCTATCCAAGGACTGGTTGGCGAACCCAAAACAATCAAAAAACTCCGTACAGGTGAACTCCTAATTGAAGTAAGCAATAACCAACAAGCATTAAACTTAAAAAAATGTACTCACTTTGCAAACATTGCTGTCATCATATCACCACATAGAACCTTAAACTCATCTCGCGGAGTGATATCAGAATATGAGCTCTTGCATGTAACCGAAGATGAAATAGTGGAAAACTTAAGGGAACAAAATGTCATAGCAGCTAGACGTATAAAAATAAACCGCAAAGATGAACAAATTCCAGCTAACCAAGTACAAGTACCTACCAAGCATATTATTCTGACGTTTAATACTCCCAACTTACCCAAATATATAAAAGCTGGATATCTATCATGCTCTGTCAGACCGTACATCCCAAACCCACTGCGTTGCTTTAACTGTCAGCGCTTTGGGCACTCAAAAATATCATGCCGAGGTAAAGAAACCTGTGGTCGGTGCAGTGCAATTGGCCACGAAAGTGGGCAATGCAATGCTCCACCTTGTTGCGTCAACTGCAAAAAAGATCATCCATCCTATGCCAAATCGTGTGAAATGTGGAAAATAGAAAAAGAAATACAGACAATACGCACAAGACAAAATATATCATACCCTGAAGCCAGAAAAATAGTCGAATCCAGAACGCCCAAAGTTGGTGTATCATATGCTGCTGCCTTAACAAAAACCGTTCATAAATCTTATAAAACTATCGCAACTCAAACTGAATTCCCAACTAGACCTAATTGCCAACCTAATCAAAAAGAAAACAACCTGTCTAATAATTCAGGTAAGACAAATAGATCAACGCAATCTGCTCCTCCTAACTCACAAAACTCTGTTCCTCCTAAATCATCTACAAATGCTTCTTCAAAATTGTCACAATCTTTTATTTCGAAACCTCCACTCCATAATAGAGGCTCTCAAAATACAACTAAAACACATTCTGTGAAACCAAACCATAAATCTGATGCAGACAAATTTAACCTACCAACAATTAAAGCCACTAGTTCATCTGAAAATACAGCCAAAAGGAAAAAAAGTAAAACATCCAAATATAAAACTCACTCAATACAGAATGATAAAATGGAAGAAGATGATGCTTTAGCTCTTCACCCAGAACCGGGTGAAGAATTTAACGAGGGAGATAGTATGTCCACTACCTCCGAATAAAATACCGCAGCTAAACTTCTTAAAAAAACAATTTAATCATGTCTAATATTATCTCATGGAACTGCCGTGGCTATCATAATAAACTTGACGAAATCCGTAATATTCTATCCGACCATCAGCCTTTATGTTTAGCTCTGCAGGAAACCCATCTAAAACCTACTGACAAAGCGAAATTACGCAACTATGCTACCTACAGAAAAGATTTTACAGGCAATGAAAGAGCTACTGGTGGAGTGGCTCTTTTCATCTCTCGCAGTTTACCTCACTCTCATGTTTTACTAAACACAAACTTACAAGCTGTTGCAGTCCGTGTTCATGTAAAACGTCTCATTACAATCTGTTCTATTTATTTACCACCCCATCAAATTATTCAGTCAGAACTACTTCAGGATCTAGTTCTCCAACTCCCCACTCCTTTCATCATCATTGGGGATTTTAATGCTCATAGCCAACTCTGGGGGAATTCTGACTCTAATCAACGTGGTGACATAATAGAAAAATTAATTTCCGACAATGGCTTATGCCTACTCAATAATGGTGATCACACATATTTTCATGAACCGACTCGCACCTTTCATGCCATAGATCTCACTATTTGCTCCCCATCTATATATCCGTATTGGACCTTCTGGGTCTCTAATGACCTGTACGGCAGTGACCACTTTCCCACTTTTATCTCGCAGACAACTCCTCACACGGATTCTAATAATTGTTTTAAACGCTACGTCTATGACAGAGCCAATTGGCGAACTTTCACAGACCTTGCAAAAATTAAAAGTGAAATGATAGAAGGTGATATCGACGATGCGCTTGATAATATCACCCAATGTATTATCAATGCTGCAGATATTAGCATTCCAAAATCACTTTCTACCCCAAAGCACAGGAAGCCATGGTGGAATGATGACTGCAAAAAGGCAAAAAAAAATCAACAGAAGGCTTGGGGTATCTTCCGGAGGTATCCCAATAATACTAATTATATTATGTACAAAAAAGCAAAGGCTGATGCTAGAAGAGTGCGGCGTAAAAGCCAACGTGAATCCTGGATTCAATACGTCTCCAATATAAACAGTAACACCTCAAGTAAAGTTCTTTGGAAAAAAGTAAAAAATTGTATGGGATTATATTCTGAAAATCATATCTCAATTTTAAAACACAACGGCCAAACAATAGCGTCTCCCAAATATATAGCTGAGACAATAGCTAGTACCCTCGCTTCCAATTCTAGCTCTGACTCTTACCCAGAACCTTTTTTATCATACAAAAGACAAACGGAAAATACCAGAATCAATTTTAACTCTCGCCATTCTCATGATTACAATCTCCCATTTACTATTCCAGAACTCATAAGTTGCTTGCAAAAGAGCCGGTTATCTGCCCCAGGACATGATGGCATCACATATACCATGCTAAAACATCTTTCTTCCACCTCTCTCAATAACTTACTTATTTTTTTCAATAGAATCTGGATTGAACAAACTTTCCCTAATGCCTGGTCTAAAGCCATTATCATTCCTTTTCCTAAGCCAGGGAAAGACTCCAGTGACCCAAACAATTACAGGCCTATCGCACTCTCTAGCAGCCTCTGCAAACTTTTAGAAAAAATGGTTAATTGCCGCCTGGTGCATGTTCTTGAATCAAATAATTGCCTTGCAGCCTTCCAAAGCGGATTTCGGCGTGGTAGGTCCACTATCGATAACCTCATTCTTTTAGAAACCCATATACGGACTGCTTTTTTAAAACACAACCATCTGGTCACTGTTTTTTTCGACATGATGAAAGCCTATGACAAGACATGGAGGTATGGTATCCTTCGCGACCTTTTTAACCTGGACTTTCGTGGGAACCTCCCGATTTTTATTAAGAACTTCCTCGCCATTCGAATTTTTCAAGTTCGAATTGGGGGGATTCTCTCCAGTTTTTATGTACAAGAAGAGGGTGTACCACAGGGCAGTGTTCTGAGTGTCACCCTCTTTGCAATCAAGATAAATGATATACTGCAACAATTACCCCCTTGTGTGCAGGGTACACTATATGTTGACGATTTTAAAATTTTATGTAAAGGACAAGATATGCGTTTTATTGAGAGACAATTACAAATTGCTATCAACCGTATTATTCAATGGACAAATAAAAATGGTTTTATTATTTCCCAAGACAAAACCTCTTGTGTGCATTTCTGTAGACGAAGGGATCTGCATCCAGATCCTGAAATTTATATTGGAGCATCTCAAGTTGCTGTTACTGATTGCATTCGCTTTCTTGGCTTATATTTTGATAAAAATCTCACTTTCTTGCCACATGTTTTGCAGTTACGTAAAAAGTGCGAGCAATCACTTAATCTAATTAAGGTGCTTTCAAACACTTCTTGGGGAGCAGACCGTGGTTCTCTCTTGAAAATTTATCGCTCTATAATCCGCTCCAAAATTGATTATGCCTGCCAGGTCTATGGTTCTGCACGTAATTCTGTTCTTAAAAAACTTGACACAGTGCACCATAGCGCACTCCGTGTTTGCTCTGGTGCATTTCGTACCTCTCCAGTTTTAAGTCTTTATGTTGACTGCAATGAACCATCATTACACCACATTCGTGAAAAGCTTTCTTTAGAACTGTATTACCGTCTCCTTTCACATCCTGGCCATCCTCTTCATACATACATTTTAAACACCGACAATGATATTCTTTATCAGCATCGACCATCTTGCATCCCATCTTTTGGTGTCAGAATTAGAAAAATTACTGATAATAGCCCACTGAGTAATATCAGGGTAAGTCCATGTCCATTGCATGTACTCCCTCCTTGGAACCCTCCTGATATTACATCGCTCCATCCCTTTAAAGGATATGATAAAAACCACTTGGCCCCTGCACTTTTTCAACAGTTATTTGCCGCACACCGAGCAAATTTTAATGGCTATACTGACATTTATACAGATGGATCTAAGAGTGGCAATACTGTTGGTTGTGGTGTATTTTGTGACAACACTTCATTAAGCTATCGTCTCCATCCTTCTATCTCTGTCTTTACATCTGAACTGATTGCAATAGAGAGAGCCATGGTGCACATATCTCATCATCATAGCTCATCCTTCATTATCTATACAGACTCAAATAGTTCTATTGACGCAATTAAATCTTTTAACAAGCATCCTCTTGTCTCATCCATCCTAGATATTTATAACAAATTGACAAGGCGTGGTCATAATATTTTATTCTGCTGGGTACCTGGACACATGGGTATTCCTGGCAATGAGAAAGCAGATGAGGCCACAAAACGTGCTCTTAACCCGTTACACCATGATGTTCCTTTCTCAGACGTTAAACTACTTATAAATATTTTTATTCAGAATAAATGGCAAGAAAGTTGGGATCTGGAAAACAATAATAAACTGCACCATATCAAACCTCTAATAATGACCTGGCCTCCGAGTTATCCAAGAAAAACAGATGTTCTACTTACTCGTCTGAGAATTGGACATTCAAGGATCACTCATAAACATCTTTTACTTCAGAAGGATGCTCCCATGTGTCCACATTGTCATTTTGATTATTTGACCATTCATCATGTTTTAACTGACTGTCCGGGTCTCCGGCACTTATATAGAATTTATTTTAAGTCATCATCACCACTCTTGACAAACCTTATTGGGGATAAACCTCATAGGGCACTATTTACTTTTTTAAAACATGCTGGATTTTACTTTGAAATTTAATTTGTCTATCTTTGGTTTAACGATTAAATTTTCTGTTTACACCTTTGTGATATCTGGAAGGGAACCCCTTCCAGACTGCACTTTTTATTGACTTATTCTTTTGTTTTTACTCTACTGTTTTATAGTATTTAAAAGTTAGTCTTTTCTACTCTTGTTCGACTACATCTGGATGGGATACCCCATCCAGGTTGCTCTTCTCATTGTTCCTTTATTTTTTTTCATTTTTCTATCTCTCCCCCCCAGGGGGATACCTTCTTTAGGTATTCACGGGCTTCGCAACCCCGGGTTCCTGAGCGATCTTTCTTTTTTCCTTTTCCTCTTTTCTCTTGTCTTTCTTTCCTCTTTGTTTCACTCTCATTGTGGTTTCCTCTTCGGAGGTGAGGGCAATTCTGTATGAGCCGATATCATCCTGTATATCGACTCATGGAGAATTGTAAACCACCCACGTGTTTGCCGTACGTGGCGACCCGTGTCCCTGGAAAGGGGGATCCTGGCAGTTGAGGGAAACCAACACGCTGCTTTGGCCCCTGCTTCAGGTAGACGGGAGGTGCATATTGGTCCCGTATGCATCAATCGGCTGGTCAGCTGACTTGTCACTGGCTTGGGATCAAGCGAGCGAGCACTTACTAGCCATCTCGTTAAGGGTGGAGACTGGCATAGGAGTGTCTTGTGACCGTATGGGCCCTGGTTAGCACTGGTGCACGAATGTGCATCCCCTTGTTGGGCTCGGTGGTGGGTGGTGCGACCGGGGTCTGAATTGTTTTTTTTATTTCAATATGGATGGAAAAACTTTACTTCCTTTAAATCCTCTCCCATGTGGAGAGAATGCAAACGAAAATAAATTGTGTGATGATAAAGATGATGATATTGCCTCAAATACTAATTCATTTACTGAAAGATTCTTTGTTATCAAAAGACAAGAAGGCAGTTTTGACAAGACCTCTCCCTTTTTGATCCACAAATCTATCCAAGGACTGATGGGTGAACCTAAGACAATAAAAAAAATAAGATCTGGTGAACTTCTTATTGAAGTAATCAATAGCAAACAAGCCACAAACTTAATGAAATGTACACATTTTGCAAATATCCCCATCTCTGTAAGCCCGCATAGAACACTCAATACTACTCGTGGAGTTATTTCTGAACCCGACCTCTTGCATGTTACAGAATCAGAAATAGTAGATAATTTAAAAGAACAAAATGTTATTGCAGCCAGACGAATAAAATTCTTCCGCCGAGACGAACAAATACCAGCAAATCAAGTACAAATACCTACCAAGCACATTATACTCACGTTTAACTCACCCAACTTACCCAAGTCAATAAAAGCAGGATATCTATCATGTTCTGTTAGACCGTACATCCCAAATCCTCTACGCTGCTTTCAATGTCAACGTTTTGGGCATTCCAAAACAAATTGCCGTGGTAAAATCACATGTGGCCGGTGCAGTACAGTTGGCCATGAAAGTACTGACTGTAAGGCACCGCCTCATTGCGTAAATTGTAAAAAAGAACACCCATCCTATTCTAAATCCTGTGAACAATGGAAAATGGAAAAAGAAATACAGACAATACGCACAAAAGAAAATATGTCGTACCCTGAAGCAAGGAAAATAGTTGAATCCAGGGCACCTAAAGTCGGTCTTTCATATGCTGCTGCCTTAACTAAAACTGTGAATAAAACTTATCAAAGTATTGGAACCCAAACAGATTTCCCTACTGAAAATAATTGCCAACCAAAACAAAAGGGAATTAACCCGTCTAATAATACTGGTAAGGTAAATAATTCAACACAGTCTGTTCTTCCTAAGCCACCGAAATCAGTTTCTTCTAAGCCATCAAATAGTGTTCCTCCTAAATCACCGCAACCAGAAACTGTCTCTTCTAAGTCAGCACAACCTAATTTTTCGAAACTTCCACTCCATAAAAGAGGTTCTCAAAATATCACTAAACCAACACCTTTAAAACCGGGCCATAGAACTGATGCAGAAAAACATAAACTACCAATAGTTAAATCCAGTGTCTCATGTGATAATACTACCAAAAAGAAAAAAAGTAAAACTTCCCAAAATCAAACCCATACAAAACATGATAAAATGGAAGAGGATGATGCTTTAGCTCTTCACCCAGAACCGGATGAAAACTTTAACGATGGGGATAGTATGTCCACTGTCTCCGAGTAATATAACGCAGTTAATTTTATATAAGGAAAAAACATGACTAATATTATTTCGTGGAACTGCCGTGGATATCATAATAAACATGACGAGATCCGTAATATTCTCTCTGACCATAATCCATTATGTTTAGCACTTCAGGAAACCCATTTAAAACCCAATGACAATGCAAAATTACGTAATTTTGCTAGCTACCGTAAAGATTTTACTGGAAATGAAAGGGCCACTGGTGGAGTGGCTCTTTTCATCCTTCGCAATTTACCCCATACTCATATTAATTTAAACACAAACTTACAAGCTGTTGCAGTCCGTGTACATATAAAACAACTCATAACAATATGTACAATTTATTTACCTCCTAACCAAACTATTCAGTCATCACATCTTGATAATCTCCTTCTCCAACTCCCTGCTCCATATATCATTGTTGGAGATTTTAATGCACACAGCCAACTCTGGGGCAACCGTGATTCTAATCTACGTGGTGATACTATTGAAAAACTTATATCTGACAACGGCTTATGTCTGCTCAATAATGGTGATCACACTTATTTTCACGAGCCGACTCGTACTTTCCATGCAATAGATCTTGCAATTTGCTCACCATATCTCTATCCTTTCTGGAACTTCTGGGTCTCAAGTGACCTACATGGCAGTGACCACTTTCCCACTTTTATTACACTGACTACTCCTGTTACGGATTGTAATAACTATACAAAACATTACATATATGACAGAGCCAACTGGCCATCTTTTACATCACTGGCAAACATCACCACTAACATGATTGCGGGGAATATTGACAATGCACTTGATAATATAACTCAATGTATTATCAATGCTGCTGATTCCAGCATTCCAAAAACATCATCTAACCATAAAAACAGAAAACCATGGTGGAATAGCGATTGCCAAAGCGCAAAGAAAAAACAACAGAGGGCTTGGGGTCTCTTTCGGAGATACCCAAATAATAATAACTATATAGCATTTAAAAAAGCAAAGGCAGAAGCTAGACGAGTGCGACGCAAAAGCCAACGGGAGTCCTGGATTAATTATGTATCAAGCATAAACTCCAATACTTCAAGCAAAGAACTCTGGGTAAAAGTAAAAAAATGTATGGGCCTTTACTCTGAAAATCATGTTTCTATTTTAAAACATAACGGTCACACCATCACTTCTCCTAAGAACATTGCTGAGACAATAGGTAGTACCCTAGCATCTATTTCTAAATCAGACGCATATCCGGAGCCTTTTTTATCTTACAAAAGACAGACTGAAATGACCAGAATTAATTTTAATAGTCATAACTCATTTTCATACAATCAGCCATTTATTATTTCAGAGCTTTTAAATTGTTTACAAGACAGTCACTTATCTGCTCCAGGTCATGATGGCATCACTTACATCATGCTCAAACATCTCTCACATACTTCACTTAACAATTTGCTTTCTTTTTATAACAGGATTTGGACAGAACAGCTTTTTCCCAATGCTTGGTGCAGGGCTATCGTTATTCCTTTTCCTAAGCCAGGAAAAGATGCTACCAATCCAAATAATTACAGGCCGATCGCACTTACTAGCAGTCTTTGCAAATTGCTTGAAAAAATGGTCAACTGCCGCCTTGTACATGTTTTAGAAACCAACAATTGCCTTGCCGCTTTTCAAAGTGGATTTCGACGTGGTAGGTCTACTATCGATAATTTGATTCATTTGGAAGATCACATCCGGACAGCCTTTTTAACACGCAACCATTTGGTGTCCATATTTTTTGATATGGCGAAAGCTTATGACAGAACCTGGCGTTATGGAATCCTTCGTGACCTTTTTAACTTGCTCTTTCGTGGGAACCTTCCAATTTTTATCAAAAACTTCCTCACAATTCGACTTTTTCAAGTTCGGATTGGTGGAATTTTATCTAGTTTTTATGAACAAGAAGAGGGTGTACCTCAGGGCAGTGTCCTGAGTGTCACCCTCTTTGCAATAAAAATAAATAACATCCTGAATCAACTACCCCCTTCTGTGAAGGGAGATTTATACGTTGATGACTTCAGAATTATGTGTATGGGACAAGACATGCGTTTTATTGAGAGACAACTGCAAATTGCAATCAAAAATATTCTTAAATGGACAAATAAAAATGGTTTTATTATTTCCTATGACAAAACTTCCTGTGTGCATTTCTGTAGATGTAGGGGTCTGCATCCAGATCCCGAAATCTTTATTGGCTCTTCTCAAATCCCCGTTGTAGACAACGTTCGTTATTTAGGCGTTTATTTTGATAACAAAGGGACTTTTTTACCACATGTTTTACAACTAAGGACAAAATGTGAAAAATCGCTTAATTTACTTAAAGTGCTTTCAAATACTTCATGGGGAGCAGACCGTACATCTCTCCTCAAAATTTATCGTTCTGTAATCCGTTCAAAAATTGACTATGCCTGCCAGGTCTACGGTTCAGCACGTAATTCTGTTCTTAATAAACTGGACACTGTGCACCATAGTGCACTTCGTGTTTGCTCTGGTGCATTTCGTACATCACCAGTTTTAAGCTTGTATGTTGATTGTAATGAACCGTCACTCTATCAGATTCGTGAAAAACTCTCATTGATTCTGTATTACCGTCTCCTTTCGCATCATGGTCATCCACTTCATTCCCACTTGTTAAATACTGACAATGCCATGCTTTATCAGCATCGCCCATCTTGCATCCCATCTTTTGGTTTAAGAATAAGAAACGTTATTGACAATAGCCCTCTGAGTAATATCGAGGTGAGCTCATGTCATTCACATGTGCTACCTCCTTGGAAACCTCTTAATATTACTTCTCTCCACCCTTTTAAAGGATATGATAAAAATAATTTGGCTCCAATTATTTCCCAACAACTATTTGCTGCACATAGATCAAATTTCAATAGTTACACTGACATTTATACAGACGGTTCCAAAATGGGAGATATTGTTGGTTGCGGTGTTTTTTGTGAAAACACTTGTCTCAGCTACCGGCTGCATTCGTCTACTTCTGTGTTTACAGCTGAACTGATTGCGATAGAGAGAGCCATGGTGCACATTTCTCATCACCATAACACATCCTTCATCATTTATACCGACTCAAATAGTTCTATTGACGCAATAAAATCTTTTAAAAAACATCCTTTTGTCTCATCCATCTTAGATTTTTATAATAAATTGACAAGCCGTGGCTATAATATTTTATTTTGCTGGGTACCTGGACACATGGGTATTCCTGGTAATGAGAAAGCAGATGAGGCGGCAAAACGTGCTCTTAATCCATTACACCATAAAGTTCCTTTCTCAGACGTTAAACTACTTATAAAACACTTTATTCAGAATAATTGGCAAGAGAGTTGGGATTTAGAAAACAATAATAAACTGCATCGTATTAAACCAACAATCATAACCTGGCTTCCGATTTATCCAAGAAAATCTGATGTTATTCTGACTCGTCTGAGAATTGGACATTCAAGAATTACTCATAAACATCTATTACTTCGGGAGGATGCACCCATGTGTCCACATTGTCATTTTGATAACCTGACCGTCCATCATGTTTTATCTGACTGTCCGGGCCTCCGGCACTTATATAGATTTTATTTTAGCACATCATCACCAATCTTGACAAACCTCATTGGGGAAACACCTCATGGGGCACTCTTTACTTTTTTAAAACACATTGGTTTTTATTTTGAGATATAGTTTTTTTATAGGCTTCATGTGTGGGACTTTCTTATCGACATCTGGATGGAGGGCCCATCCAGATAACTTGTTTACTTGGTTTTACTGGATTTCTTTTTTACATTGATTTCTATCCTTGTTTAACGACTACATCTGGATGGGTTACCCCATCCAGATGGCTTTTCTATTTCAACTCATATTTTTTTTTTCTCGGTGTCATTTGTTTACTCACTTCTTTTTTTCACCTTTGTTTGGCGCAGCATGTCCCGTTGGGGATTTTGCGCCATAAAACCCAATACAACCAACCAACCATTTTCTATCTCTCACTTTTTTGATGTTTTAATCTACTTTTCTGGCGCAGCATGTCCTTTAAGGGATTTTGCGCCATAAAACCCCATACAACCAACCTTTCCTGTCTTCTTCTCTTTTTCGGTTGTATTTTATTTTGTTGGGTACCTGGACACATGGGTATTCCTGGAAATGAAAAGGCAGATGAGGCGTCAAAACTGGCTCTTAATCCTTTTTACCATAGAATTCCATTCTCAGACGTTAAACTACTTATAAAACACTTTATTCATAATAAATGGCAAGAAAATTGGGATTTAGAATATGATAATAAACTGCACCATGTTAAACCAACAATAATGACCTGGTTTCCGATTTATCCAAGAAAAACTGATGTTATTCTGACTCGTCTGAGAATTGGACATTCAAGAATCACTCATAAACATCTTTTACTTCGGGAGGATGCACCCATGTGTCCACATTGTCATTTTGATTACCTGACCATTCATCATGTATTAACTGATTGTCCGAGCCTCCGGCATTTATATAGAATGTATTTTAACACATCATCACCAATCTTGACAAACCTCATTGGGGAAACACCTCATGGGGCACTCTTTACCTTTTTAAAACACGCTGGTTTTTATTTTGAGATTTAGTTTTTATAAGCTTCATAAGTTTGACTTTATTGACATCTGGATGGAAACCCCATCCAGATAGCTTTGCTTTACTTTTACTTAACTTCCATTCACTTTGCTTTACTGGGTTTCTATTTTTACTTTGTTTTTTTACCCTTGTTTGACGACTACATCTGGATGGGTACCCCATCCAGATGGCCTTTCAGTTTACATATTTTATCTCATTTCATCATTTTTTCTTGACTCACTTTTTGTTTGGCGCAGCATGTTCCTACAGGGATTTTGCGCCATAAAACCCAATACAACCAACCAACCAACCAACCTCTTTTCGGTTGTCTATCCTTTTCTCTTTGTTTCACACTTTTTAATCTTCTCTTTTTGGTTTGTTATCCCTCTATGTTCCAGTTCATGTTCTAATTTTTTACTAAGTTATTTGTTCAAATTGTTCTTTGTTCTACTAACATTGTTCTCGTTCTGTTGGTAAAGAAAAGAGAAAAGAAAAGTTTAAAAAGTTTAAAAAAGACAAAAAATACACCTTTTTTCTAAGTTCCCTCTCGCATTAATTTTTCTTTTTTTACAATAGTGGATTTTTTTATTTTCACGTGAGACACTCTGCGTGTTGAGGTTTTTTAATCTAATCGCCTCGTTTCTACCTTTTTAGGCTGATCTCGAGTCCCAGAGTGCAGGGCATCTCCGAATTCCGGTTCCGTGATCGGTGGACGCCATACTTGTATGGCGGTGGTTTGGAATACACTGGGCGACTGGTGTCCTTTCGACGTAAGGGCGATGTAGTTTGGACAGAGCTGTAAAGGCTTATCTACGATAACCGAGTTCCACTGTGAAAGAACTAGAGTTTGGAGATGCTATCGAGTTTAATCCAACGTTCGAAAAACGTGGAAGTTTGTTGATAGTTTTCACCCTTTTGAGACCTGCGCCTAAAGTAACGGTAAGAAGAAGGGTCGGTGACCAGGTCCGATTCCTGGCGTTTTTTCATTCCTTTCTAAATATGGCTACAATCTCAGGAAATAAATCATGCGAAGTGGAAGCCCCACACCCAAAAGAGAGTACATGCGAAGTGGAAGCCCCACAATTAAACGAGAGTACTACAGTTTTAGAGGAATTTTTACCTAATTGATTTTACATTGTTTTTTACTCATGTGATTTTAACCTTGTTTTCATCTAGTATTTGTACATCCTTTTAAACTTTGTGTATTTTAACAGTTATTAATTTAATAACTCCACAGTTTTTACTTATAATACGCTTGACTTTTAACTATGAACCTTTGATTATTTTAAACGGTTTTAGATATACATATTACTGTTTTCATTAATTTTTTTGTTTTTATCACCGTTTTGTTATTCTTCTTTTAATCTTTTTTTTTTTTTTTTGATATATACATTTTTACATTTTGACTTTGTCTTGGCGCAGCATGTCCCTACTGGGACTTTGCGCCATAAAACCCCATACAACCTACAACCAACCTTAAACGAGAGTACTAATGCGTTCAGTTCTTGCTCAAAAGCTGGTTCTGACCAGGGCCAAAAAAATTCTTGGGGTGATAGAGTTGAGGATTCTTCTTCCAATACGGAATGTAAGAATGTCAACTCTAATTCATGTAATGTTGAAGAGAGATTTTTTGTAGTGAAACGGGTAGAAGGGAGTTTTGACAAAACATCCCCCTTCCTAATTAATAAATCTATCCAAGGTTTGGTTGGTGAACCGAAAACAATAAAAAAACTCCGGACAGGTGAACTATTAATTGAAGTAAGCAATAGTCAACAAGCAGCCAACTTAAAAAAATGTACTCATTTTGCAAACATTGCAGTCTCTATATCTAAACATAGAACTTTAAACACATCTCGCGGTGTGATCTCTGAATCTGACCTCTTGCATGTCACTGAAGATGAAGTTGTAGATAATTTAAAAGAACAAAATGTCATTGAAGCTAGAAGAATAAAAATCTACCGTCGAGACGAGCAAATACCAGCTAATCAAATACAAATTCCTACCAAGCACATTATTCTGACATTCAACTCACCGAACTTACCCAAATCAATAAAGCCGGATATCTGTCATGTTCTGTAAGGCCTTACATCCCAAACCCACTGCGTTGTTTTAAATGTCAACGCTTTGGGAGTAGGAGAGAAAGGAGAGTTAGGCGTCAGCAGGTGGTGGTGGTGGTGTGAGTGGGAGGGATTAATCCACCTTGTGGATGGAGGAGGAGGGTGGAATCCACCTGGGGGAGGCTTATGTGATTATCTTAGAGTAGGAGGGCCTAAATTTGTGAGGGGCACTTCATTTTTGAGGGGGCTTATTTTTTAAGGGGGCTTAATTTTTTTTTTTTTGAGTAGAGAATCGCTCTCTTGAGAATGAAAATTATGGAAACGGTTCGAGGGTCGGTTTCTGCCCCCCCCCCAAGAAAATGTTTGGTGCTGCCATCTGTAGGATTTCGTTCTAAACTATTTTTAGAAAATGGAATTTTATTTTTCAAAAGTTTTGAGGAAGGTTCGAACCTGCAAAATAGTTTTTTGACTTGATAATTTTTAATAGGTTTAACCGATCAAGCCAAGAAACTATGCCTATGAATTGAGATTTTAAATGTTTAAAGGGATTTGTCTTGTGCGAGATACGTCATTTTTCAGAATGACTTCGCGAGAGGAAGTGATGAGTGCGGTGTGTCTCTATGTAACGATGTGTGTTATTTTTTCGCTGATATATGTATTTATCGGAAGTGAAAAATTTAAGATTGATTTTATACTCAATTGAAATGAAACCGGAAATTTATCTTTTTCAGTATGATGCGATTGAACATTAACATCTCGCGCAATAAAATTACATGCTGCAATGAAGGAGATTTATCAGAATCCAAGTCGCGTGGGAAGTTACGGTGGTGTCAATGTTTTACATTTGGCTGTCAAAGGAAAAGTATCCAAGAAGACTGTTCAGAAATGGTTAAGCGGAGTCGATTCGTACACGCTTCACAAACCTGTGCGAAGAAAGTTTCCGACCAACAGTGTGATTGTGCATTCTATCGATCAACAATGGCAAACCGATTTAGTAGATATGATCAGTCTGCAAAAACACAATCGGGGATATCGCTACATTTTAACCTGCATCGACATTATGTCTAAATATGCGTGGGCGATACCACTCAAAACGAAACGCGGTGAGGAAATCGTGAAAGTCTTTCAGACTATTTTTGCGACGCGAAAACCCAAGTCTTTGCAATCGGATTCTGGGAGAGAATATAAAAACACACTTCCAGAGATTTTTAAAACAGCAAGGTGTGCGATTTTTTACTACTTTTAATAACACGAAAGCATCGGTGATTGAACGTTTTAATCGCACTTTGAAAACTAAAATGTGGAAATATTTTACGCATAATCACACATATAATTTTATCGATGTGTTAGACTCACTATTACAAAGTTATAACCATACCCACCATTCCAGCATTAAGAGAGCGCCCGTGGAAGTTACGCCCGAGAACGAAAGCAATGTTGTGATTACTTTATTCGGGAAAATGCAGGATGTGGAAAGAAAACCGTGTGTGTTTAAAGCGGGGGAAATAGTGCGCGTTTCGAAACAAAAATTAACTTTTGAAAAAGGTTATGAAACGAATTGGACCGAAGAACTGTTTGTGATAACGGAATGCATACCGAGAGACCCTCCGGTATATCGAATTAAAGATTTGATGAACGAACCCATACAAGGAACCTTCTATGCCCAAGAACTTCAAAGAGTTCAACCGAAAGAAGACTATACTATCGAAAAGGTTTTAGAAAAACGCACACAAAAAGGTCATGTGGAATACAAAGTGAAATTAAAGGCTACCCTGACAAGTTTAATCAATGGATACCCTCCTCTGATTTATTTTCACTATAAAATCTGTGTTTTTGAGATTGCATTGTCATTTCGAATCATGTCTTTCTACGTGACACTGCCTTCAGACAGTTCGTTGAATTATTTTCCCGAGAATAAAATTTCTCATTTTGTGACGAGATTACCTTCTGCTTTGGACTTGAAAGGCGAGTGGGAAGTAGGCTTAACGGAACTTATTTACCCGCACACGTGGAATAATATAACAGAATATACTAACGGATATGAATATGTAATAGGGGAGAATATTGAATGGACGAATGGAAGACCTAGAAATGAAGCCGAATTTGAAGTCTGTGAATTTGAAGTGAAAAAAGTTAGAATCCCCCCTGGGTTTTATGAATCCCCTAACGATATTATTAAAGTAATCAACTATCAAAAATTTCATGATAGAATTTCGCTCAACTATAATAAAAATTCAAAAAAAGTGAGAGTGACTTTGAGAAAAAATGCACAAATCAACTTCGATGCAGGATTAGCGGAAAGTTTAGGATTTCCACCTGGTAATGTAGGTGAACCTTTTGCTGGTTATTCAATGTCTTTTGATAGCCCCTTTGCAGCCGATCCTCATGCTGATTTTAAATTGTTATACATTTACAGTGGTCTCGTAGAACCGCAGATTGTGGGGGATACGGTAGCCCCAATTCTACGTGTGCTCCCCGTGAAAGGGCAAGACGGTGATACGATTCATGAAGTGTTTGATAGACCTCACTACATCCCACTCACTCGAAAGAATTTTCAAACGATTGAAACCGTTATAAGGACGCATACTGGTCGATTAATGTCATTCGAGCGTGGGAAGTTGATCGTGAAACTTAATTTCGTCAAAAGTACCTCTCATAATGTTAGTTCCTTACCAGTGCTGTGCTAAATCTTTTGAAGATTAAACCACTACCCGATTGATGGGTATAATAAACTATTATCACGGTACTACTTTTCAAAAAGGTTATGGTTTCGGTAGATTGTTTCGTTCGTTGTTTAGGGCTGCAGTACCTCTTTTTAAATCAGGCGCTAAAGCCGTGGGCAAACAACTGTTTTCAACGGGAGTCAATTTGTTGAATGACGTGTCACGTGGTCAAAATGTCAAAGTGGCTGCCAAGCGGTGATTGAAAGAAGCTGGACATACTTTAACAGATAAAGCCGCAACAAAGGTTAAATCCATGCTAGGTTCCGGGCGAAGACATAAAAAGAGGAAGCTCCCTAAAAAAACCGTCAGTCGACGCAAAGTCAAGAAAGTGAAAACAAGTGATATTTTCGCTTAAAGATGTCCGGACTTATTCATAAAGACTCTGCCGCTTGCGCTAAAACGGAATTGGACCTTTTTTTAATTCCTCCTACTCAAACGGCTATCGAAAAAGGGTATTTTGTAGAATACCACCCCCTCGCCAATATTCGTGATGGAGTCCCTGTGGAATTAAACATTTCTGGAAACGGAGAAGACTATATTGATTTATCCTCATCATACCTGTATACGAAAGTGAAAATCACCAATCCGGATGGATCAGCCTTAACGGAGGAGAACCATGTCTCTCCCGTGAATTTATTTTCCCAGGCCTTGTTTTCTCAAGTCGACATAAGTCTAAACGAAAGAGTAATTTCCTCTACCAGTAACACCTACTCCTATCGAGCATATATCGAAACCCTTTTGAATTTCGGTGAAGACGCAAAGAAGAGTTTATTACAATGCCAATGTTTCTACAAAGATCAGAAATTAGGTACTGCCGATCCTACATCAGATGATAACCCTGGATTGAAAAAACGATTTGAACTCACTAAAAATAGTAATACTTTGGATATGATATCTCCCTTGCATTGTGATATTTTTCAACAAAATAGATTGTTACTGAACATGGTCGATTTGAAAATTAAATTGATTCGCAGTAAACCCGACTTTTGTTTGATGGCTGCAAAACCCTCTGATACAACAAAACCTGATCCTGATTATAAAGTAATATTAGAACATGCCTCTTTGTTTATTCGTAAAGTAAAGGTTAGTGCCGGTGTCTTACTGGGGCACGCAAAAGCCCTTGAAAAAACTTCTGCGAAATATCCTATTGATCGCGTAATGTGCAAGACCTATTCCATTTCCACTGGAAGTCGTTCTTTTATGCAAGATAATGTGTTTTGGGGTCAATGCCAAAACGCATTATTATTGGTTGGTTGATTAGAGTTTTATGGCACAAAGTCCTCATAGGGACATGCTGCGCCAAGAAAAAGTTAAGGAGTAAAACATAGTTAAAAATTAAAAGTTACATTAAAAGATTGTCAGAGATATAAAAGTGAAAAAAAAAAACAAAATGAAGAAAGCAATGTGATGATACAAGTAATAAAAAATAATGCACAATGAAAGCGACAAAACACAAGGTTTTAAAAGACAAAAAATAGTTAAAACACTAGAATATTTAAATTAAAAAATTCTAAAATCTCTAAAGTTATGAAAAGTTATATGTTCAAGAAATAAAGCATAAAATGTTATATAATACTGCTTTAAGAACGAAGTTATAATTCAAAATTTTAAAACAATATAAAGCTACGTAGGATGAATAACTTCAAAAACTGTATTATTGTCATCGTTATCAGAGTCATAACTACAAGAGTCCATAGCCTCTTCTGCATAGTTGAGCAGCTGTTTGTGATCTTTAATATTAGTTATTGCTGAGCTAAGACATGATTTATTGCTTTTCCTCTTCAGTTTTCCACTGTGAAGAGATTTGAGTTGGAGGTTTCTTTCTTTCTTTTTGCGCACAAGTTTTTTCATTTGCTTTCGGAGTTGGACAAACAATAGGTTTCACTAATTTGCTTTTATCTGTACCTGTCGTTTTTTTTGTCTTATGTTCGGTTGATATTTTTGATTTAACTGATGATGTTTGGGGAGAATTAGGTTTCTGTAATGATAGAACTGGAGATGAAGCAACCTTAGTTTCAGTCTGATGATTAGATGACTTTTTGGATCCAACTGGAGATTTCTGTGAATGAGTAAGTTGATATTCTATTGTAACTGGTTCTGAGGATGGTTGCCAACGTTCCAATAATGGGGTACCATAGCATTTACTACCAAGAGAGACGTCCCGGGTTTTTTTAGGTGAAGTATTGGTTGAATGTGTCATAGATGTATTATTTGGTGGAAAAGAGCAGTCGGTCTGGGTACTGATGTGCCTTACGGATTTTGGTTGTTGTTTGAGTATACTGGAGTAAGATACCCCAACAGAGGGGGTCCTAGATTCAACAAGTTTACGGGCTTCAGGGTAGGAAAGTTTTTGAGTAATCTTAACTGCTAGAATTTCCTTTTCACGGATCCAGTTAGGGCAAGAGCGAGAGTACGATGTATGGTCACCTTTACAATTAGCGCAGCGTTCTCCACAATTCTCCACAAGCCGATATCATCCTGTATATTGACTCATGGAGAATTGTAAACCACCCACGTGTTTGCCGTGCGTGGCGTCCCGTGTCCCTGGAAAGGGGGATCCTGGCAGTTGAGGGAAACCAACACACTGCTTTGGCCTCTGCTTCAGGTAGACGGGAGGTGCATATTGGTCCCGTATGCATCAATCGGCTGGTCAGCTGACTTGTCACTGGCTGGGGATCAAGTGAGCGAGCATTTACTAGCCATCTTGTTAAGGGTGGAGAATGGCATAGGAATGTCTTGTGACCGTATGGGCCCTGGTTAGCGCTGGTGCACAATTGTGCATCCCCTTGTTGGGCTCGGTAGTGGGTGGTGCGGCCGGGGTGTGAATCATTATTTTTTCTAACATGGATGGAAAAAACTCATTTCCTTCTAACTCTCTCCCATGTGGAGAGCAGCAAAATGAACCGAATTCTTCATTCACTCGTTTTTTTGTAATTAAACGCACTGATAGCCTCTCTGATAGTTCTTTTAAGAGAACTTCACCTTTTCTTATTGCAAAAACATTTCATTCTGTATTTGGTGACAACTGTTCACTTAAAAAACTGCATTCTGGAGATTTGCTTGTTGAGGTCTCTTCAGCCAGCCAATCTCAGCTTCTTTCAAATGCTAGTACAATAGGACCTTTCTATGTTTCTGTTACAGCGCACCAAACTCTGAATACTTGCCGTGGTGTAATATCGGAACCTGACCTTTTACTGTCTACAAAAGAAGAACTTTTAGAAAATTTAAAAGACCAAAATGTCATCGATGTACGCCGTATAACAATTCGTCGGAATGAGAAAGTGCTTCCCACAAAGCACATCATTCTGACTTTCAATAGTCCTAATTTACCTACTAGAATTAAAGCAGCCTACCTAAGCTGTCCCGTCCAGCCTTATATTCCAAATCCTCTCCGTTGTTTCAAATGTCAACGATATGGTCATACCAACACTACTTGTCGTGGTACTGTTACCTGCCCTCGTTGTGCAGAAGTAGGCCACGACGGTAAATCTTGTAAAAAATCCGAACGCTGCATAAATTGTAAGGGTGATCATCCAGCATACTCCCGTTCTTGTCCTAACTGGATCCGTGAAAAAGAAATAATTGCTATTAAAATAACTGAAAAAATTTCCTATCCCGAAGCTCGTAAAATTGTTGAGTCTGGAACCCCGACTATCGGGGTTTCTTACTCTAGTATACTCAAAAAACAACCAAAATCCGTAAGGCACATCAGTACCCAGACCGACTGCTCTTTTCCACCAAATAATACCCCCCCAGGGGGATACCTTCTTTAGGTATTCACGGGCTTCGCAACCCCGGGTTCCTGAGCGATCTTTCTCTTTTCTTTTTCCGCTTTTTTCTCTTGCCTTTCTTTCCTCTTTGTTTCACTCTCATTGTGGTTTCCTCTTAGGAGGTGAGGGCAATTCTGCATGAGCCGATATCATCCTGTATATCGACTCATGGAGAATTGTAAACCACCCACGTGTTTGCCGTGCGTGGCGTCCCGTGTCCCTGGAAAGGGGGATCCTGGCAGTTGAGGGAAACCAACACACTGCTTTGGCCTCTGCTTCAGGTAGACGGGAGGTGCATATTGGTCCCGTATGCATCAATCGGCTGGTCAGCTGACTTGTCACTGGCTGGGGATCAAGTGAGCGAGCATTTACTAGCCATCTTGTTAAGGGTGGAGACTGGCATAGGAATGTCTTGTGACCGTATGGGCCCTGGTTAGCACTGGTGCACGTTTGTGTATCCCCTTGTTGGGCTCGGTAGTGGGTGGTGCGGCCGGGGTCTGAATCATTATTTTTTTTCTAACATGGATGGAAAAAATTCATTTCCTTCTAAATCTCTCCCATGTGGAGAGCAGCAAAATGAACCGAATTCTTCATTCACTCGTTTTTTTGTAATTAAACGCACTGATAGCCTCTCTGATAGTTCTTTTAAGAGAACTTCACCTTTTCTTATTGCAAAAACATTTCATTCTGTATTTGGTGACAACTGTTCACTTAAAAAACTGCATTCTGGAGATTTGCTTGTTGAGGTCTCTTCAGCCAGCCAATCTCAGCTTCTTTCAAATGCTAATACAATAGGACCTTTCTATGTTTCTGTTTCAGCGCATCAAACTCTGAATACTTGCCGTGGTGTAATATCGGAACCTGACCTTTTACTGTCTACAAAAGAAGAACTTTTAGAAAATTTAATAGACCAAAATGTCATCGATGTACGCCGTATAACAATTCGTCGGAATGAGAAAGTGCTTCCCACAAAGCACATCATTCTGACTTTCAATAGTCCTAATTTACCTACTAGAATTAAAGCAGCCTACCTAAGCTGTCCTGTCCAGCCTTATATTCCAAATCCTCTCCGTTGTTTCAAATGTCAACGATATGGTCATACCAACACTACTTGTCGTGGTACTGTTACCTGCCCTCGTTGTGCAGAAGTAGGCCACGACGGTAAATCTTGTAAAAAATCCGAACGCTGCATAAATTGTAAGGGTGATCATCCAGCATACTCCCGTTCTTGTCCTAACTGGATCCGTGAAAAAGAAATAATTGCTATTAAAATAACTCAAAAAATTTCCTATCCCGAAGCCTGTAAACTTGTTGAGTCTAGAACCCCGACTATCGGGGTTTCTTACTCTAGTATACTCAAACAACAACCAAAATCCGTAAGGCACATCAGTACCCAGACCGACTGCTCTTTTCCACCAAATAATACATCTATGACACATTCAACCAATACTTCACCTAAAAAAACCCGGGACGTCTCTCTTGGTAGTAAATGCTATGGTACCCCATTATTGGAACGTTGGCTACCATCCTTAGAACCAGTTACAATAGAATATCAACTTACTCAGTCACAGAAATCTCCAGTTGGATCCAAAAAGTCATCTAATCATCAGACTGAAACTAAGGCTGCTTCATCTCCAATACCATTACAGAAACCTAACTCTCTCCGAACATCATCAGTTCAATCAAAAATATCAACCGAACATAAGACTAAACAAACGCCAGCTCCAGATAAAAGAAAGTTGGTGAAACCAATTCACCCAACTCAGAAAGCTAATGAAAAAACTTGTGCGCAAAAAGAAAGGAAGAAACCTCCAACGCAAGTCTCTTCACAGTGGAAAACTGTGAAGAGAAAAGACAAGAAATCATGCCTGAGCCCAGCAATCACAAATGTAGTGGATACCAAACAGTTACTGAACTATGCAGAAGAGGCTATGGACTCTTACAGTTATGACTCTGATGACGATGAAAATGTTGTTTTCGAAAAATTTAATCCTACATGATTTTTTATTGAGTTTTTTAAATTTTGAATTATAACTTTGTTTTTAGGCAGTATTACTATACTGTGTTATGCTTTGATTTTTGGATTAATTTTAACTTTTCATAACCTTAGGGCTTTTAGAGATTTTTAATTTAAATATATGCTTTGTCTTTTAATTACATTTTGGATTTTTAAACCTTGTGTATAGTCACTTTCATTGTACATTATTTTAATTACATGTATCATCATATTTCTTTCTTCAGTTTACTTTGTTTATAATTTATATATCTCATACAGTGTTTTAATGTTAACTTTTAAATTTTAACCATGTTTTACACCTTACTTTTTTCTTGGCGCAGCATGTCCCTGAAGGGACCTTGTGCCATAAAACTCCAAACAACCAAACCAAACCAACCACCAAATAATACATCTATGACACATTCAACCAATACTTCACCTAAAAAAACCCGGGACATCTCTCTTGGTAGTAAATGCTATGGTACCCCATTATTGGAACGTTGGCTACCATCCTCAGAACCAGTTACAATAGAATATCAACTTACTCAGTCACAGAAATCTCCACTTGGATCCAAAAAGTCATCTAATCATCAGACTGAAACTAAGGCTGCTTCATCTCCAGTTCTATCATTACAGAAACCTAATTCTGCCCGAACATCATCAGTTAAATCAAAAATATCCGCCGAACATAAGACTAAACAAACGCCAGCTCCAGATAAAAGCAAATTAGTGAAAACTATTGTTTGTCCAACTCCGAAAGCAAATGAAAAAACTTTCGCGCAAAAAGAAAGAAAGAAACCTCCAATTCAAATCTCTTCACAGTGGAAAACTGTGAAGAGAAAAGGCAATAAATCATGTCTTAGCCCAGCAATAACTAATATTAAAGATCACAAACAGCTGCTCAACTATGCAGAAGAGGGTATGGACTCTTGTAGTTATGACTCTGATAACGATGACAATAATACAGTTTTTGAAGTTATTCATCCTATGTAGCTTTATATCGTTTTAAAATTTTGAATTATAACTTCGTTCTTAAAGCAGTATTATATAACATTTTATGCTTTATTTCTTGAACATATAACTTTTCATAACTTTACAGCTTTTAGAATTTTTTAATTTAAATATTCTTGTCTTTTAACTATGTTTTAACTTTTAAAACCTTGTGTGTTGTCGCTTTCCTTGTGCATTATTTTAATTACATGTATCATCACATTGCTTTCTTCATTTTACTTTGTTTTTTCACTTTTATATTTCTGACAGTATTTTGCTGTAACTTTTAATTTTTAACTATGTTTTACTCAACTTTTTCTTGGCGCAGCATGTCCCTACAGGGACTTTGTGCCATAAAACTCCAACCAACCCTGGGGGGCATTATTATTGGATTGTTGCAAAATGCCTCCATTAATGGACAGTATGATTTAAATCCTTTTCACTTTCATCATCACAAGGTCAACTTCTTAAGTGTTTATGTGAATGGACAAACCTATACCTTCAAAAGGTTTAGAATTAAATTTTTCGAATACGAGCCTATCATCGCTTGTTCGCCGGATTTCATCATGACACAGGTATTTATTTAACACGTGAAGAATTTGCAGACGGACATACCCTGTATGCCTTCGATCTTAGCCCAGACTTCTGTGCCCCCCAGGGGGATACCTTCTTTAGGTATTCACGGGCTTCGCAACCCCGGGTTCCTGAGCGATCTTTCTTTTTTCCTTTTCCTCTTATTTCTCTTCTCTTTCTTTCCTCTGTGTTTCACTCTCGTTGTGGTTTCCTCTTCGGAGGTGAGGGCAATTCTGTATGGGCCGATAATATCCTGTATATCGACTCATGGAGAATTGAAACCACCCACGTGTTTGCCGTGCGTGGCAACCCGTGTCCCTGGAAAGGGGGATCCTGGCAGTTGAGGGAAACCAACACACTGCTTTGGCCTCTGCTTCAGGTAGACGGGCGGTGCATATTGGTCCCGTATGCATCAATCGGCTGGTCAGCTGACTTCTGTCACTGGCTGGGGATCAAGTGAGCGAGTACTTACTAGCCATCTCGTTAAGGGTAGAGACTGGCATAGGAGTGTCTTGTGACCGTATGGGCCCTGGTTAGCACTGGTGCACGAATGTGCATCCCCTTGTTGGGCTCGGTAGTGGGTGGTGCGGCCGGGGTCTGAATTCTTATTTTTTTTCAAATATGGATGCAAATATTTCACTTACTTCCATTTCTCTCCCACGTGGAGAGCAACAAATTGCACAGAATTCCTCTTACACTCGTTTTTTTGTCATTAAACGTACTGATAGTCTCTCTGATAGCTCTTTCAAAAAAACTTCACCATTTCTCATTGCAAAAACATTCCAGTCTGTCTTAGGGGACGGTCATTCTCTCAAAAAATTACAATCTGGGGATTTGCTTGTTGAGGTTTCTTCAGCCAAACAATCACATCTTCTCTCAAATTGCTCTACAATAGGCTCTTTCTCAGTTTCTGTTCAAGTACATAAAACTCTAAATACAAGCCGTGGTGTAATATCTGAGCCAGATCTTTTATTCTCTACTAAAGATGAACTTTTACAAAATTTAAAAGACCAAGATATCATAGATGTACGTCGTATAACTATCCGTCGGAATGGGCAGGTGCTTCCTACGAAGCACATCATTCTGACTTTTAATAGCCCTAATTTACCATCAAGAATTAAAGCTGCTTACTTGAACTGTCCTGTCCGCCCTTATATCCCAAATCCTCTCCGTTGCTTTAAATGCCAGCGTTATGGTCACACCACAACTACCTGTCGTGGTTCTGTTACCTGTGCACGCTGCACAGAAGTTGGCCACGACGGTAATTCATGTCAAAACTCTGAACGCTGCATAAACTGCAATGGTGATCATACAGCATATTCCCGTTCCTGTCCAAACTGGATACGTGAGAAGGAAATCCTTGCAGTTAAAGTAACTAAAAATCTCTCCTACCCTGAAGCCCGCAAAGTTGTTGAATTCAGGACTCCGTCAGTAGGAGTCTCCTACTCTAGTCTACTCGAGCAACAACAAAATTCTGTAAGGCACATAAGCACCCAGACAGACACCTCCTTTCCAATAAGTAACTCAGCTAAAGCACAATCAACAACCACTTCAAATAGAGAAACCCGAGATGTTAGTTGTGGTAGTAAATGCTATGCAACCCCACTATTAGAACGCTGGCAACCGTCCTCAGAACCTGTTAAAATAGTATACCAAGTCAATCAGTCTCAAAAATCTCCATGTCAATCCCAAAAGTCACCTGAACTTCAGACAAAGGCTGTTACATCTGCAAAAACACCACATAGACCTGATACTAGTAAAACTGACAAACCAAGCAAAAAATCTTGTATACAGAAAGAGAAAAAGACAATCCGGGGTGCTTCACAGTTTTCCACTGTGAAGAAAAAGAACAATAACAAAAGCCTAAACCCATCAGTTAGTAATTTAAAGGATCGGAAACAACTGAAAAACTTAGATGAAGAAATGGAATCTGACTCAAATGAATCAAATGCTGATTAGGAAACATCAGTTTTTGATCAATTTACACCTAATTAATTTTATGATTGTTATTTATTTCTGCGAGTCTAAATTTGTTTTTAGGTAGTATTTGTACGTCATCTTGGACTTTGTTGGTATTTTAACGGTTATTGCTTTTTAACTTCACAGTTTTTAATCAGAATACTTTGGTCTTTTAACTATTAACTATCAACCTTTACTCTTTTTAATGGTTTTAAATATACATATCAGTTTTCTCATTTATTATTTTTCTCATCTTTTTGTTAGTTTTTTTTGCTGCTCAATTTTGGGTAACATATAATTTTTACATTTTGACTTTGTCTTGGCGCAGCATGTCCCTAAAAGGACTTTGCGCCATAAAATCCCAATCAACCAACCAACCAACCCAGACTTCTGTGATGGACCCCACCTCAACCTACAACAGCAAGGAAATTTACGAATTGAAATTAAATTTGCTGAAGATTTAAGAACAACCCTTTCCGTGTTGGTGTATGCGGAATTTGAAAAACATTATAGAAATTAGTAAATCAAGACACGTTTTGTGTGACTTTGCAAACTAGATGAATTCTATACAAATTGAGAAGATTTTATCACGAGACCCAAGAACCCGAAAATATTTTCTAGGTATTTTTGCCAGCGATCAACTACCTAGGAGAATCCTGCAGTATCCTACCTGTTTTGTATGCAATTTGGATAAGTCATCGGAACCTGGAAGCCATTGGCTCGCATTCTTTCTACCTTCGCCTGATGAAGTGGAATTCTTCGATTCGTATGGAAACGACCCTACCTTTTTTCAAGGCCTGTTTCGAACTTTGCATCTCATTTTTCACGAGTGATGTTTAATCCGCTCACCTTACAAAGTAATAAGACGGCCGTTTGCGGCCAATATTTTATATTTTATTTGTATTCTCGATGTCGCGGTAAAACTTTAAAACATATTTTATCACATTTTGTAAACGAAAATTTGTGTAACGACCAACGAGTCTATAACTTTGTAGCGAAACGATTTCGCGTCTTTGTGAATTTTTTTCAATAAATCGATATTTAAACTGTATTTCTTAGTGTCTGTGTTTATTTCGATTTTAACCTTCCTTGTGTTTGTTTGATGGAGTTTCCTCGCTTTCAACACCCGTGTACGATGCTTCTCGCAGGCCCTACGAGAGTAGGTAAAAGCTGGTTCCTGCGTGATTTATTGAAGGATAGAAACGAGATGTTTAATCCTCCTCCTGACAAAGTGGTTTGGTTTTACGGGATCTATCAAAAATTATATGACGAAATTCCTGATGTTACTTTTGTGGAGGGATTTCCTCCGCATTATACTGAATATTTAGGAACAAATACTTTAATTATCTTAGACGAGCTCATGATTGAGGTCGGAGCAGATGAACGTATGACATTTCTCTTTACAAAAGGAAGTCATCATTTAAACATAAGTGTGATTTTTATTACACAAAATTTATTTCATAAAGGGAAAGAAATGAGGGGTGTTTCTCTAAACAGTCAATATTTGATTTTATTTAAAAATCGTCGCGATATGAGTCAAATTATTTTTTTGGGTCGTCAGTTATATCCCACTAAAACTGAATTTTTTCAAGAAGTGTATGAAGACGCGACTCAAAAGCCTTTCTCCTATTTACTCGTGGATTTAAGAAATGAAACGGTAGAACGCTTACGTTTGAAAACACAGATTTTACCAGGGCAAACACAATTTATCTATGTCCCGAAACAAGGTTTAAAAAGAAAGTCACCTGGTTTTTAACTCATTTGTGACTATGGCACTGACGAAGAAACAGCTTCGTGATTTAGAATTGATTAAAACGTGTCCTAAAGCACTGCGTAAACAATTATTAAAAAAATTACCCTCTCGTTCTGTGAAAGCCTCCCCCCAGGGGGATACATTCTTTAGGTATTCACGGGCTTCGCAACCCCGGGTTCCTGAGCGATCTTTCTCTTTTACTTTTCCTCTTATTTCTCTTGTCATTCTTTCCTCTTTGTTTCACTCTCGTTGTGGTTTCCTCTTCGAAGGTGAGGTCAATTCTGTATGAGCCGATATCGACTTGTTTAGAATTGTAAACCACTCACGTGTTTGCCGTGCGTGGCGGCCCGTGTCCCTGGAAAGGGGGATCCTGGTAGTTGAGGGTAACCAACACACTGCTTTGGCCTCTGCTTCAGGTAGACGGGAGGTGCATATTGGTCCCGTATGCATCAATCGGCTGGTCAGCTGACTTGTGTCACTGGCTGGGGATCAAGTGAGCGAGTACTTACTAGCCATCTCGTTAAGGGTGGAGAGTGGCATAGGAGTGTCTTGTGACCGTATGGGCCCTGGTTAGCACTGGTGCACGAATGTGCATCCCCTTGTTGGGCTCGGTAGTGGGTGGTGCGGCCGGGGTCTGAATTTTTTTTCTTTATTTCAATTATGGATGGAAAAAATAACATTCCTTCTATTTCTCTCCCAATTGGCGAGTAACAAACTGTACAGACGTTATTCACTCGTTTTTTTGTAATTAAACGCACTGATAGTCTCTCAGATAGTTCTTTCAAAAAAACTTCACCTTTTCTAATAGCAAAAACATTTCAGTCTCTTTTGGGTGATGGTCACTCGCTCAAAAAATTGCAGTCTGGGGACTTACTGGTTGAGGTTTCTACAGCCAGGGAGTCGCAACTTCTGTCAAATTGCGATACTATAGGTACTTTTTTCTGTCTCTGTTAAAGCACATCAAACTCTCAATACTTGCCGTGGTGTCATATCTGAACCAGATCTTTTATTTTCTACAAAAGAAGAACTTCTAGCTAATTTAAGTGATCAAAATATCATAGATGTACGCCGTATCACTATCCGTCGAAATGGGCAAATACTTCCTACTAAACACATTATTCTAACTTTAATAGCCATATTTTACCTTCTACAATTAAAGCTGGTTATTTAAACTGTCCAGTTAGGCCTTATATCCCCTATCCTCTGCGTTGTTTTATGTGCCAGCGGTATGGGCATACTAATACTACCTGTCGTCGATGTGCTACTTGTCCACGTTGTGCAGAAGTCGGCCATGACGGTAAAACTTGCGAAAAACCAGAACGCTGCGCTAATTGTAAAGGTGACCATACATCGTACTCTCGCTCTTGTCCTAACTGGATCCGTGAAAAGGAAATTCTTGCAGTTAAGATTACTCAAAAACTTTCCTACCCTGAAGCCCGTAAACTTGTTGAATCCAGGACCCCCTCTGTTGGGGTATCTTACTCCAGTATACTTAAAGAGCAATCAAAACCTGTAAGGCACATAAGCACCCAGACTGACAACTCCTTTCCAACTAACTCAGCTAAAACGCAATCAACAACCACTTCAAATAAAGAAACCCGTGATGTCAGCTGTGGTTCTAAATGCTATGCTACCCCACTATTAGAACGCTGGCTACCATCCTCAAAACCTGTTAAAATAGTATACCAAATCAATCAGTCTCAAAAATCTTCGAATCTACCAAAAAAGTCATCCGATCATCAGACTGAACAAACTTCTATACCATCTGCATGCAATTTGCAGAAACCTAATATTTCACAGACTGAGAAACCGGGCCAAAAATCCTGTATTCAAAAAGGCAGAAGTGATTCCAAAAAGGCTTCTGAACTCCAGTCTAAGACTAAGGCTGCTACATCTGTAAAAACACCACATAGACCTGATACCAGTCAAACTGACAATCCAAGCAAAAAAACTTGCATACAAAAAGATAAAAAGATAATTCGGGGTTCTTCACAGTGGAAAACTGTGAAGAAAAAGGGCAAAGACAAATGTCAAAACAACCCTTCAGTTAATAATATAAAGGATCCAAAAAACATTCAAAATTATGTAGATGAAGCAATGGATTCTGAATCATATGACTCAAGTGATGACGAAGATAATGTAGTTTTCGATGAATTTTTACCTAATTAAGCTTACATTGTTTTTTACTTTTGTGATTTTTAAACTTGTTTTTACGTGGTAGGGGAGACCGGGGGAATGGCGACACCTTAAAGGAATTTAAATTTTTTCACCTCAAAAAAATGTTTATTTTTTAATAGTAAAAATTCTAAAGCTGAATCATGATCTTTAGTATCTGTATAAATTTAACCGTAATCATAACTGTAAAGTAAGCATACATAAAAAAATATTTTTTAAACCTCTGCACAGTGGCGGGATTACCCAGGATACTGGGGTAATTCCGCCACTGTACCGGGGTAATGCCGCCACTCTTTAATGACCTAGTACATGCATTAAATGGATACTAGGAAATACATAACCTACTGAAAATAGTTAGAAAGCATGGTAATTGAGCAGAATAATGGTTAAACTTACAATTTACTTCATATTGCAAAAGTCACTCTGCTGAATCGGCTCCACTACATACAAATGAGGCCATTTCTCACCCGATTTGCATGGTGGCGGCATTACCCCGAGAGGACAATATGGCCGAAATCCCCAACCAAAGCCGAAAGAAGAACCGAACTTGTTCAACACATTACATCAAAATATCGGCGAATGCATGTAGATTACGGGTCATATTGTCTTAAATACCTAATGTTGAAATAAAAGGTGCTTATCTTTACTCATTTGAAGCTCCAAAATAATAAGCAACTAGATGAAAACTACATTTTTCACTAGAACAAACGAACGAGGTACAGCAAAGTCACTCTCACTTTAGGCACTGTTTCTATTGTTGGCCGTTATAGTGCAGGCACATTCACTATCTCAAACTGCCGTTAGTTTTTAAACTAGGTGGGGTGGCGGCATAACCCGGGTTGGCGGCATTCCCCCGGTCTCCCCTATTTGTACATAATCTTAAACTTTGTTTATATTTTAACGATATTACTTTTTAACTTCACAGTTTTTAATTATAATACTTTTGACACTTTTAAATGTTTTTAAACTATACATATTACTCTTTTCATTTAATACTTCTGGTTTTCTTATATTTTTGTTAGTGTTTTTTTACTAAACTATTTGGTTATAAATATGTTTTTGATGTTGACATTGTATTGGCGCAGCATGTCCCTAAAGGGACTTCTTGCCATAAAACCCCAATCAACCAACCAACCAATCTGTGAAAGCCATCTGCGAATGTAGTTTGAACTTGTTAAAAGGAAATATTCCTATATCTTCACGACAGAAAAAGTCTAAGTAAATATAAGACGACTTTGCGAAAAATCGGTACAAAAAAAGGTGCCCTTTTTCAAAAGAAAAGACTTATTATTCAACGTGGGGGATTTTTAAATATTTTAATTCTAGCCGCTTTGAGTGTGTTAACAGGTTTAATTCATGGAACACGCTAAAAAATATGCGTTTGTACCGGAAGAGAGTCTCTCCAAACACATACCAACAAAACAACAAATGAGTGAATTTGATACTGCTATGTCAAAAATATTAAATAGCACTATTCCTGATCATGAAAAAGTGATGCAATATTTCGAATTACTCAAACGAAAAATGGACTTGAGAGAATTCAACATGCCCTGGATGTCGAAACCGCCTGAACAACCCTCTGTGAAAAAGGAAATTATTAAACCCAAAACAGAACCTGAACCCAAACCTGAACAAGATTCCTCTTTGATTTTATCATCGGTTCCATCTACTATGAAAAGACAAGCTAAGACCCTGCTGGACTTTTTAAGAAATAATCCAAGAAAATTCGAATGGGACGACAATTTAACTGTTCATTTTGAAGGAAAACCCATCCCAGATTCAAACATTGCTGATTTGTTTCATCTTCTGTTTTCTGTGAATAAAAGAACCCCTATTAAGGCTTAGAACGAACTGTTAAAGACTCTTCGTGAAATGCATATACCCGAAAGCTTCATCAAGAATCGATACCTGTCATTGAACAAGAATCATGAATCTTTTGTAGAATACCTTGCAAAAAAATTAAAAACGGATTCTCATGTAATAAACTGGGAAAATTATAAATAAAATTTATTTTGTTTTTTAAAAAATATGTGTCTTTCATAACTACATTCCACAACACCCAACATTTTAAACACTCCATCATAAAATTAAATGAAATACTATTACTTACCACTTTCCACGTCTGTTTTCAACAAGTGGGTATCGAGAAATGTGGTGGGTTCGCGTAGAAGGCGCTACCGATAATCAGATTTTGACGACACGAATCTGATATATGATAAGAATTCACTATATAAGAACCACACAAACCCTTCACTTGTTAATGTGTTTTGCCTTGCTGCCTAGCTGTTTGCTGATACTTCTTATCTGTTGTTGTCTTGGAGATTTTCTCTCGAACATTCTATCACCTTCTCGTGACTTGCTGATGATGCTTTGACTGACTGATTTCCACGAATCTTGCTGACGTGTAGTGCTGATTCATCAACTCGTGCTTTGGTGACCTCAATCTTGTTGATTCGTCGACTTGTGTCTTTCTGATCACGTTTTGCTAGATTGACCTCTACGTGCCTTGCTGACGTACCGTGGTGACTCATCAACTCGAGTGTTTCTGACCTTTTGTGCTGACTCGCCTTGACTGTTCTACCCCAAGAGATGACTTCTGTGCATTTCACTGAAAACGGCTTAAATGTCGAATACATTTCGGACTTTCTACAGAAAGATGTGGCCGATCGTTACTTTGAGGATCTAAAAACCTTACCATTTTATACACCCACGCTGAGAATTCGGGGCAGAGATATAATGCCTAAAACACAAGCCCTAGCCTTCAGTGATCCAGGTCTGAGTTATAGCTTCAGCGGGACCACTATTCATGGAAACCCGTGGACTCCAGTAATCCTTGAGCTTCGAGATCTTGTGGAAAAGCAATGCGGGTGTACGTATAATTATGTTTTATTAAACTTATACCGTGATGGTGGCAGCTATATTTCGCACCACAAAGACGACGAGTGTGAATTAGATAGCACTTTCCCAATTTCGGTTTTAAGCTTCGGGGCCAGACGAAAAATTGAATTTAAAAACGCACTCGCACCGATGACTTGCATAAATTTGAAACATGGTTCTTTTTATTCAATGTATGCACCAACAAATCAATTATTTACGCATGGAATTCCCCCCCGACCCAACCATTACACAGATGAGAGTTAGTTTAACATTTCGTCATATTATTCCTAAATCTATCCATTTGAAAAAGCAAAAAATTAATTTAGATCATTTTTCAGTTTCACCTGATCAATGCAACACAAATGTTGAATCTAATTTAGTTATTCCCGAAAATGATTGGTTTAATAGTCATTTTCAAAATTTTTATACATGCGATCCTCTATTAATGGAATTCGATTTAAACTGGTTAACATTTTTTCAAGTTAGATTGGAAAATCAGATTTATTTGAGACTCCACATTAGAAATTTTAAGGAATCTAACATGCTACAAAAATATCCTTCAAAAGAAGAGGTCGTTTTAAATTTACCAACATGGCAAAAATTTAGCGAAAAAATTCAACATTTCAATTTTTATTCAAATGATGAGTCTTTTGTAGGAAATAATCAAATTTTAGTTTGTTTCATCGATTCCGATTATTGTTACTTGCAACAATTATTTAATCTCGAGAAATCAGGATTCTACTTAAAAAATTCCGGTATTAAAATGTCAAAAGATCAAATTTTGAAATTGATTGAATTAATCCCGCAAATTAATGATTCATTAGTTGAAATAATATTAACCCGTGATATTCCAAGTGTGATAATGAACAGAATCCCTATATGTAGCTCGCATTTAAATCAGGATTCAGAGAAAGATAATTTTTTAACCTGTTTTGAAAAAGCGGTTGAATCTTCTGTGAATAAAATTTTTAAGTGTGAGGGATGTCGCTCTGCTTTCCGACATGAATGCATTAATGCACCAATGAAAGGGAAATTTGAACTTTTGAAACAATCTGCATTATTGAATTTAAACACATTTCAGCTAGCGAAAAATGTGACTCTTTTATGTTCTTGTTTTTACACTAAAGACTTTTTCGAAAAATTTAATATTGATTTTTATAATAATTTATTCGAGAAACTGTTTCAGTAAATTGTTGTGTACATATTTTTGTAATGAATAAACTCTTTGTTATTTTAATTTGTGTGTTTTTATTTCCATTTTGTGCCGAATTATTTGAAATCTATTAAATTAGAATTCTTTTTTATCTAAGGGGGGAAAAAAGCAATTTCTTATTATTTCAAGAAGAAAACTGTGGAAAAACAATTATTTCTTAAATTTTTATTTTTCAGCTGGATTGATAAAAACATCTTCAGAAATTTAACATAGTAAAATTTTTGTATCAATAGCTGATAATCTCATAAGTCATTGGGAACCATTTGAACTAGGGGTGAATATCTTGTTTATTTTATCTAATTGTTTTAGGATAACCAAAGGTTTTCGCAAAGACACTTATCATTCGAACTTCTAGAATCAGCAGTTTGTTTAACAAACATAAGTAAACTATACTGATTAACGAATAAACACAATACGAAAAAGGTTTCTTGAAAGTCATTATATACTTAATCAGTATACATTTTGTTACACGATAAAGAACCGAAGAATTGTACTAGAATCAATATCAAATAGCTTCCTTTCTCTTATTCAATACTAGATAAATACGTGATATCACAGGAAGAATATAACCACTATCCGTTGCATGAATACCCCCCAGGGGGATACCTTCTTTAGGTATTCACGGGCTTCGCAACCCCGGGTTCCTGAGCGATCTTTCTCTTTTCTTTTTCCTCTTATTACTCTTGTCTTTCTTTCCTCTTTGTTTCACTCTCATTGTGGTTTCCTCTTCGGAGGTGAGGGCAATTCTGCATGAGCCGATGTCATCCTGCATATCGACTCATGGGGAATTGTAAACCACCCACGTGTTTGCCGTGCGTGGCGACCCGTGTCCCTGGAAAGGGGGATCCTGGCAGTTGAGGGAAACCAACACACTGCTTTGGCCTCTGCTTCAGGTAGATGGGAGATGCATATTGGTCCCGTATGCATCAATCGGCTGGTCAGCTGACTTCTGTCACTGGCTGGGGATCAAGTGAGCGAGTACTTACTAGCCATCTCGTTAAGGGTAGAGACTGGCATAGGAGTGTCTTGTAACCGTATGGGCCCTGGTTAGCACTGGTGCACGAATGTGCATCCCCTTGTTGGGCTCGGTAGTGGGTCGTGCGGCCGGGGTCTGAACTATTTTTTTTTCAAATATGGATGGAAATACTTCACTTCCTTCAAATCCTCTCCCATGTGGAGAGCAACAAACTGTACAGAGCAATCTTTTCACTCGCTTCTTTGTAATCAAACGTACTGATAGCCTGTCTGAAAGTTCATTTAAGAAAACTTCGCCTTTCCTTATTGCAAAAACATTTCAGTCTGTTTTCGGTGATGGTCATAATCTCAAAAAACTGCAGTCTGGGGATTTATTGGTTGAGGTTACTTCAGCCAGCCAGTCTGAATTTCTATCAAATTGTAATACAATAGGTCCATTCTCTGTTTCTGTTAAAGCACATCAAACCCTAAATACAAGCCGTGGCGTAATATCCGAACCAGATCTTTTATTTTCTACCAAGGATGAACTTTTACAAAATTTAAATGATCAAAATGTCATAGATGCACGACGTATTACACTCCGTCGGAATGGACAAGTGCTTCCCACAAAGCACATCATTCTGACTTTCAATAGCCCTACCTTACCAAAAAGAATTAAAGCTGGTTACCTTAATTGTCCTGTCCGTCCCTACATTCCTAATCCTTTACGTTGCTTTAATTGCCAGCGTTATGGCCACACTACTTCTAACTGCCGGGGTTCCACCACCTGTGCACGTTGTGCAGAAGTTGGCCATGACAATAAATCATGTGAAAATCCTGAACACTGCATAAACTGCAAGGGTAATCATACTGCATACTCCCGTTCTTGTCTTATCTGGATACGTGAAAAAGAAATTATTTCTGTTAAAGTAAATCAAAATCTCTCCTATCCTGAAGCCCGCAAAGTTGTTGAATCCAGGACTCCGTCAGTCGGAGTCTCCTACTCTAGTCTACTCAAACAACAACCAAAATCTGTAAGGCACATAAGCACCCAGACCGAACCTTCCGTTCCACTAGATAACTCACCTATCACAGTACCACTCAGCGCCACAAAGGTACAAACTCGTGATGTCTGCTGTGGTTCTAAATGTTATGCAACCCCATTATTAGAACGTTGGCTACCATCCTCAGAACCTGTTACTATAGTATATCAAACTAGTCAATCACAAAAACCTGCAGTTCAATCCAAAAAGTCATCCGACCCAGTTCAATCCAAAAAGTCATCCGACCCAGTTCAATCCAAAAAGTCATCCGACCCAGTTCAATCCAAAAAGTCATCCGGCCCAGTTCAATCAAAGAAATCATCTGAACTCCAGACTGATACTAAGGCTGTTAAATCTAAAAAAACATCACAGAAACCTGATACTACTCAAACAGTGAAACCAAGCAAAAAAATTTGCCTTCAGAAAGAGAGAAAAACAATCGGGGGCTCTTCACAGTGGAACACTGTGAAGAAAAAGAACAAGAACAACTGTTTAAATCCGTCTGTCTCAAACTTAAAGGACCCAAAACAACTGCAGCACTATGTCGATGAAGCAATGGAATCCGACTCTTATGAATCAAGTGGTGATGAAGGAAATACAGTTTTAGAGGAATTTTTACCTAATTGATTTTACATTGTTTTTTACTCATGTGATTTTAACCTTGTTTTCATGTAGTATTTGTACATCCTTTTAAACTTTGTGTATTTTAACAGTTATTAATTTAATAACTCCACAGTTTTTAATTATAATACGCTTGACTTTTAACTATGAACCTTTGGTTCTTTTAAACGGTTTTAGATATACATATTACTGTTTTCATTAATTTTTTTGTTTTTATCACCGTTTTGTTATTCTTCTTTTAATCGTTTTTTTTTTTTTGGATATATACATTTTTACATTTTGACTTTGTCTTGGCGCAGCATGTCCCTACTGGGACTTTGCGCCATAAAACCCCATACAACCAACCAACCAACCGTTGCATGAATAATTATCCGTGTGTGTAAGAGAAAGGAAGGAGTATAATGAAAACAAAGAAATTTTTTATCTTGTTGTTTTAAACAACACTTGGTTATACATGTGGATATCGCCTAAAACGGGAAATGAACGAATTAGAATAATGAAATGTTTGCGAGCAGGGGTGTTTTGGTGACTCTTTAATTTTTATCAACAAACGGTTTTCCAAGATATCAAAAAAAAAAACTATGCCCATATATGGATGTTTTCAGAATACGAGTGATGTAATCACACTGAAGTGACCCTTGAATTTTTATTGGCTAACAACATTTCGCGGTACCAAAAATTTTGACCATATATGAACGGAGGTGAATTAGAATGATGCAATCAGTGTTGATTACAACTAGTATAAATTGACCAACTCGATAACCTAGAATCATTATTTCAAAATTTTGTGTTAGTGAAAGCGCCTCCAGAATTTTTTATTTTTTGTGTGTGTGTGTGTGTGTGCCTCAATAATATCCATTCATCAACATGCAAAGAAATTCGGCAAGTCAATTTTTGATTATGAATTGTTATTTCTGTTTATGATTGTCGTTTCTATTTTCTATAAATATTATTATACTGGCTAATTTTTAAATCACTTTTTAAGAAGTATTAAATATATATATATATATATATATATATATATATATATATATTTAGTAAACACGTTGCTTATTGGTAAACACATTGCTTATTAGTAAAAATATTTTTAAAAAGCATTATTGAATGTTTCTGTTCTTAAATATTATTTATTTTATTTCGTTTCTATTTTTTTGTAAATATTATTAAAGTATTTAGTTTACTGCTTTTAAATGAAAATATTTTAGAACATAGGAAATATTTAGAAATGTTATTTGTTTATTTTTTAATGGAATTTCTTATATAAAATTTAATTTGATATAGTTTTAAATTTTTTAAATGAATCTCTATACAATAAAATTATTTGATGACGTAGGAAATATTTAGAAATGTTATTTGTTTATTTTTTTTTCGTTTCTATTTTTTGTAAATATTATTAAAGTATTTAGTTTACTGCTTTTTAATGAAAATATTTTAGAACATAGGAAATATTTAGAAATGTTATTTGTTTATTTTTTTAATGGAATTTCTTATATAAAATTTAATTTGATATAGTTTTAAATTTTTTTAATGAATCTCTATACAATAAAATTATTTGATGACGTAGGAAATATTTAGAAATGTTATTTGTTTATTTTTTTTTTCGTTTCTATTTTTTGTAAATATTATTAAAGTATTTAGTTTACTGCTTTTTAATGAAAATATTTTAGAACATAGAAAATATTTAGAAATGTTATTTGTTTATTTTTTTAATGCGATTTCTTTTATAAAATTTAATTTGATATAGTTTCAAATTTTTTAAACGAATCTCTTGACGTAGGAAATATTTAGAAATGTTATTTATTTTTTTTTTCGTTTCTATTTTTTGTAAATATTATTAAAGTATTTAGTTTACTGCTTTTAAATGAAAATATTTTAGAACATAGGAAATATTTAAAAATGTTTTTTTTAAGTATTATCTAAACACCTAGTTTGTTTACTTTTTTAGAAGTATTAGAACAAATATGCTTAGAAACACATTGCTTTTTAGCAAAAATATTTTTTAGAAGTTGTATTTAATGATATTGTCCAAGTATTCAGGTTCGAATCCTGGACTGAACATTTTTTACTATGTTTGCAATAAATTTAAACTATGCTACTCCATTCTTTAATATGATTTAATCCTTCCCATCATTTTGATATTATTAAATGTTTCTCTTCTAAAATATTATTTGCTTATTTTCTTGTATTTTTTCAAAAATATCATACTAGTAATATTTACAGGACTTTATGTTTTAGAATTTTCTAAACATACTAATCTAAGGTTTTAACAATAACGATTTAAATAATTTCTTTTAACTAGTTTAAAAATAAGACTAACAAACACAACAGTTTTTGAATAAGTGTGTTAGAATGAAAAGATATAAAAAACTTTTTAAAATATTTAGGTGAAAAAAAAGGTTCTATTATTTATTTTTTAGAATCTGCAATGTGCTATATGCTTCAATTTTCTAGAAGTGATAACTTAAAGAGGCATCTAAAAAACCAGCATATTTCAGAAAGTCCAATCCTGGTAAGTAAGAAAAAAAAATCATGTTATTTCGCAGAAAAACTGAATTTGTATTAAAAAGTAAAAAAAAAAAAAAAGATTAATAAAGATATAATAGAAGAGATGAACGACTCCAATCCCGAATGGGACCTCCCACAAAATGAGGATAATGCTCCAATGGAAAACACAAACGTTCAGGTTAAAAAAAAAAAAAAAAAAAAAAAATTAAACGTCTAAGCTAAAAACAGAGTAAAAAATTTATGTGCGGTTTTTTATTTAATAATTTTTAGGATTTAATCTGTAAGATGTGTAGCAAAGAATTCTCGAGAAAAGACGCATTAAAGAGACACCAAAAAACTCATCTTAAAAGCATTCCTGAAATAAATGAAGATGTCTTGAATCATTCTACACCAAATCAGGTATGAAATTTTTATTTTTATGCATGATTTACAGGTTTAAAGTTCTTCGAAATTTGTGTTAAGTAGGGATTTCATTTATTAAAAAAGTTTGTTAGAATAAGCAGTGTTTAAAAAAACTTATTTATAAATTTAAAAAACTTAAGAAGACTTTTTCTTTTTAGGGTGTTCACTCGTGTTTATCATGTCAGAAAAGCTTTTCGAGGATTGACGATTTAAAACGTCACACACTAATTCATGAAGAGAGTAGTCGAATATACATTTGCAATCTATGCAGTAAAGAATTTAGTCGCAAAGATAATTTGAAACAACATTTGAATTTGCACGAAAATCCACAGTATAGTTGTCATTTTTGTGAGCAAAAATTTAATACAAAACATAATTTGAAACAACATACGCAGACCATTCATGAAAACCAATCTGAAAACCTCGTGTCCGTTAAAAACAAAAAACAAAAAACAGAAGAAAATAGGAAACCAAGAAAACAAATTCAAGCTATTGACGTGTTTGAATCAATTTTCTTAAATCCAGAAGAGGATTTCAAATTTGATATCTCGGGTTTTTTTTATTCGATGCGATCGGAACTTTTGGAGATTTTGGGGGAAGCCGTTGAGGAAAAACAAGCCATCAAGTGGCGATTACTAATCAAACTTCTCCTAGAGAAAACATCACCAGAAGGGGAAGTCGAAGTGTTATCAACCTATTTTTGGTCGGACACTTATACAGAATATACGAATGATTTCATCGAGGATAATCTCGCACTAGCACACAAAAAAATTGTGAACAGTTTTGAAAAATTTATACAGAAGGGATCTGAGTGGGTGCTCCTTGAAATTCACCATTTTGAATTGCAAATTGCGAGACACACACCTTTAAAGGGCAGTAGTTTCATTCGTTTACCCAAGGAGTTAAGAGGGGAAAATGCCATTCTAAATATCCAGAATTTTGAAGATAACAAATGTTATCTCTGGTGCCTCCTGGCACATAGAATGAAACTTGATAGAGAAGAACAACCACATCGGGTTAGCAAATATCTCTCCTTTGAAAAGGAAGTAAATATGAAAGGGATCACCTACCCAGTCCCATATCACAAAACCCGACAAATAGAATCGCAAAATAATTTGCGAATCAACATATATGGCTACGAAGAATATATGGCATCAACATATATGGCTTTATGTTTTGTATGTGTCTGAAAAAACAAATGAAGATGTTATCAACTTATTAGTCATTAGTAATGGTGAGAATATGCACTACTGCCTAATAAGGGACTTCTCGAGATTTTTAGCACATAGAACCAATCATAACGGCGCAAAATTTTTTTGTTATAGGTGCTTGCACGGATTTTGTCGCCAAGATTTGTTAGAAAAACACACGCCTTATTGCTGCAAACAAACGCCGCAAGTTATAAACATGCCGCAGGAAGGCAGAAACATACTCCAGTTTAAGGGAACTCATTTGCAAGCACCTGTACCATTTGTGATTTATGCCGATTTTGAATCGATCATTGTCCCACTCGACTCCACCGAAGCCTCCGAAACCGCCGAAATGAAATCATATCAAATAGATATTGCACATCATGTGCCGTGTGGATATGCATTAATGACTATAGGCCCTGATAACCACACATATCAACTCCATCCTGATGATGGTGTAAGAGTTTATCGTGGAGACGATGCTGTAGATCATTTTCTTAATACTTTGATTCACATAAAAGATGAACTTTCAAAAAAACTTATAACTGTTGCACCCATGCAATTAAGCAAAGAACAGCAGCGCAAACATGATGCAGCAACAATTTGTTATATTTGCGGAAAAGCATTGGGAGAAAAAAAAATTCGTGATCACGATCATATAACCTCAGAATACAGAGGGGCTGCTCACCCATTTTGTAACCTCCAATATCAGCAATCCAAAACAATCCCAGTGGTTTTCCACAATCTCAAAAGATATGATGCCCACCTTTTAATGAGTAGGCTAGGCCGTTATAAAGATTATAAGATTGATGTAATTGCGAGTACCCTCGACCAGTATATAAGTTTCAAATTAAAGAAACAGTCGTCATCAGTTAGTCTATCTTTCATTAACTCGTACCAATTTCTCACGGCTTCCCTCGAAAATCTGACTTCAAATCTCCAATCACACCAGTTCGAAATTTTAAAAGAGAACTTACCGGAGAACACTGATTTAGAAATGTTGAGAAAAAAGGGACGTACCCTTACAAATACCTCTCAAGTTTCGAAAAGTTTAATGAGACCAAGCTGCCCGAAAAAACTGCTTTTTTCAGCACGTTAACAAATGAATATATTAGTGATGAAGAATATGATCATGCTCTACACGTTTGGCAAACATTTAACATTCGATCGCTCGGTGAATATCATGATTTTTATGTGAAAACTCACGTAATTTTGCTTGCTGATGTCTTTGAAAATTTTCGAAAATTATGTAAGCAATTTTATGATTTAGATCCTACACATCTAACAACATTACCCAGTCTGTCGTGGCAAGCTTGCCTAAAAATGACTGATGTCAAATTAGAACTTTTAACGGACAACAACATGTTAGTTTTTATCGAACAGGGTGTACGTGGAGGTGTGTCCCAAATATCCCACAGGTTGGCAACTGCGAACAATGAGTTTTGTCCAGACTATGATTTATCTCAAGACAAATCGCATATCATGTATTGGGATGCTAACAACCTGTATGGATGGTGTATGTCTCAGCATCTACCGCATGGGGGAGTTTCGGTGGGTCGATCCAGAACATTTCAACACAGAAAAAGTTTTAAATTTGAAGGATGATGACCCAATTGGGTATATATTCGAGGTGGATTTGAAGTATCCTCATGAAATACACAATCTTCATAATGAATTCCCTTTGGCTCCTGAAAAACTTTCGGTGACACATGACATGTTATCACCGTATGCGAAAAGTTTGATACAGAAGGGATACAAGGGTGTTCCAAAACTAATCCCAAATTTGTTTGACAAAACTAAATATATTTGCCATTATAGAAATTTGAGATTGTATGTACAACTTGGTCTAAAAATAACTGGATTTCATAAGGTATTGCAATTTAATCAATCCCCTTGGCTTAAGAAATATATTTCTTTATACTGAGAAAAGAAAACAAGCCACGAGCAGTTTCGAGCGTGACTTCTTCAAGCTCCTCAACAATTCAATATATGGTAAATGCATTGAGAATTTAAGGAAAAGAAGGAATATTGAATTGACCAACCAAACGAAGAGAAGTGAAAAATTAGTGGCATCTCCAAACTACAAAGGCCACAAGATATTTGACGAGGGTCTCGTAGCTGTGGAAAAAAAGAAAAACAGTATCCTCATGAACCGACCCGTTTATGTCGGATTTGTGATACTCGAGTTATCCAAAGAACTCATGTATGATTTTCATTATAATTTTGTGAAAACAATTTATCCTGAAAATCGTAAAATCCTTCTTTTCACAGATACGGATTCTCAGACGTATCACATTCAAACAAAGGACCTACAAAAGGATATGGAAACCCACAGCTCTCATTTTGATTTTTCTGGTTATCCCAAAGACCATAAACTCTATTCTACTAAGAATATGAAAGTTTTGGGAAAATTCAAGGATGAATTAAATGGAGCAGCTGCCTATCAATTTGTAGGTCTGAAATCAAAGATGTATAGTATAAAGTCCTCTCTAGAAGAAAAAAAACGCGCCAAGGGGATATTGAGAAGGGTTGTTAAAAATAAACTCAAGCATGAAGATTATCTGAAGTGTCTGATGGAACAAAAGACCACATACGAAGTGCAGACGAAAATTGGCCAGCGTTTACATCAATTATACACCGTACAATATAACAAAAAATGTTTATAGGTGTTTGATGATAAACGATATTTGCTACAAGATGGTTGGTTGGTTGTATGGGGTTTTATGGCGCAAAATCCCTTAAAGGACATGCTGCGCCAAAAAAGTAGACTAAAACATCAAAAAAGTGAGAGATAGAAAAATGAAAAAATAAAGGAACAATGAGAAGAGCAACCTGGATGGGGTATCCCATCCAGATGTAGTCGAACAAGAGTAGAAAAGACTAACTTTTAAATACTATAAAACAGTAGAGTAAAAACAAAAGAATAAGTCAATAAAAAGTGCAGTCTGGAAGGGGTTCCCTTCCAGATATCACAAAGATGTAAACAGAAAATTTAATCGTTAAACCAAAGATATACAAATTAAATTTCAAAGTAAAATCCAGCATGTTTTAAAAAAGTAAATAGTGCCCTATGAGGTTTATCCCCAATAAGGTTTGTCAAGAGTGGTGATGATGACTTAAAATAAATTCTATATAAGTGCCGGAGACCCGGACAGTCAGTTAAAACATGATGAATGGTCAGGTAATCAAAATGACAATGTGGACACATGGGAGCATCCTTCCGAAGTAAAAGATGTTTATGAGTGATCCTTGAATGTCCAATTCTCAGACGAGTAAGTAGAACGTCTGTTTTTCTTGGATAACTCGGAGGCCAGTTCATTATTAGAGGTTTGATATGGTGCAGTTTATTATTGTTTTCCAGATCCCAACTTTTTTGCCATTTATTCTGAATAAAAATATTTATAAGTAGTTTAACGTCTGAGAAAGGAACATCATGGTGTAACGGATTAAGAGCACGTTTTGCCGCCTCATCTGCTTTCTCATTGCCAGGAATACCCATGTGTCCAGGTACCCAGCAGAATAAAATATTATGACCACGCCTTGTCAATTTGTTATAAATATCTAGGATGGATGAGACAAGAGGATGCTTGTTAAAAGATTTAATTGCGTCAATAGAACTATTTGAGTCTGTATAGATAATGAAGGATGAGCCATGATGACGAGATATGTGCACCATGGCTCTCTCTATTGCAATCAGTTCAGATGTAAAGACAGAGATAGAAGGATGGAGACGATAGCTTAATGAAGCGTTGTCACAAAATACACCACAACCAACAGTATTGCCACTCTTAGATCCATCTGTATAAATGTCAGTATAGCCATTAAAATTTGCTCGGTGTGCGGCAAATAACTGTTGAAAAACTGCAGGGGCCAAGTTGTTTTTATCATATCCTTTAAAGGGATGGAGCGATGTAATATCAGGAGGGTTCCAAGGAGGGAGTACATGCAATAGACATGGACTTACCCTGATATCACTCAGTGGGCTATTAAAAGTAATTTTCCTAATTCTGACACCAAAAGATGGGATGCAAGATGGTCGATGCTGATAAAGAATATCATTGTCGGTGTTTAAAATGTATGTATGAAGAGGATGGTCAGGATGTGAAAGGAGACGGTAATACAGTTCTAAAGAAAGCTTTTCACGAATGTGGTGTAATGATGGTTCATTGCAGTCAACATAAAGACTTAAAACTGGAGAGGTACGAAATGCACCAGAGCAAACACGGAGTGCGCTATGGTGCACTGTGTCAAGTTTTTTAAGAACAGAATTACGTGCAGAACCATAGACCTGGCAGGAATAATCAATTTTGGAGCGGATTATAGAGCGATAAATTTTCAAGAGAGAACCACGGTCTGCTCCCCAAGAAGTGTTTGAAAGCACCTTAATTAGATTAAGTGATTGCTCGCACTTTTTACGTAACTGCAAAACATGTGGCAAGAAAGTGAGTTTTTTATCAAAATATAAGCCAAGAAAGCGAATGCAATCAGTAACAGCAACTTGAGATGCTCCAATATAAATTTCAGGATCTGGATGCAGATCCCTTCGTCTACAGAAATGCACACAAGAGGTTTTGTCTTGGGAAATAATAAAACCATTTTTATTTGTCCATTGAATAATACGGTTGATAGCAATTTGTAATTGTCTCTCAATAAAACGCATATCTTGTTCTTTACATAAAATTTTAAAATCGTCAACATATAGTGTACCCTGCACACAAGGGGGTAATTGTTGCAGTATATCATTTATCTTGATTGCAAAGAGGGTGACACTCAGAACACTGCCCTGTGGTACACCCTCTTCTTGTACATAAAAACTGGAGAGAATCCCCCCAATTCGAACTTGAAAAATTCGAATGGCGAGGAAGTTCTTAATAAAAATCGGGAGGTTCCCACGAAAGTCCAGGTTAAAAAGGTCGCGAAGGATACCATACCTCCATGTCTTGTCATAGGCTTTCATCATGTCGAAAAAAACAGTGACCAGGTGGTTGTGTTTTAAAAAAGCAGTCCGTATATGGGTTTCTAAAAGAATGAGGTTATCGATAGTGGACCTACCACGCCGAAATCCGCTTTGGAAGGCTGCAAGGCAATTATTTGATTCAAGAACATGCACCAGGCGGCAATTAACCATTTTTTCTAAAAGTTTGCAGAGGCTGCTAGAGAGTGCGATAGGCCTGTAATTGTTTGGGTCACTGGAGTCTTTCCCTGGCTTAGGAAAAGTAATGATAATGGCTTTAGACCAGGCATTAGGGAAAGTTTGTTCAATCCAGATTCTATTGAAAAAAATAAGTAAGTTATTGAGAGAGGTGGAAGAAAGATGTTTTAGCATGGTATATGTGATGCCATCATGTCCTGGGGCAGATAACCGGCTCTTTTGCAAGCAACTTATGAGTTCTGGAATAGTAAATGGGAGATTGTAATCATGAGAATGGCGAGAGTTAAAATTGATGCTGGTATTTTCTGTTTGTCTTTTGTATGATAAAAAAGGTTCTGGGTAAGGGTCAGAACTAGAATTGGAAGCGAGGGTACTAGCTATTGTCTCAGCTATATTTTTGGGAGATGCTATTGTTTGGCCGTTGTGTTTTAAAATTGAGATATGATTTTCAGAATATAATCCCATACAATTTTTTACTTTTTTCCAAAGAACTTTACTTGAGGTGTTACTGTTTATATTGGAGACGTATTGCATTCAGGATTCACGTTGGCTTTTACGCCGCACTCTTCTAGCATCAGCCTTTGCTTTTTTGTACATAATATAATTAGTATTATTGGGATACCTCCGGAAGATACCCCAAGCCTTCTGTTGATTTTTTTTTTGCCTTTTTGCAGTCATCATTCCACCATGGTTTCCTGTGCTTTGGGGTAGAAAGTGATTTTGGAATGCTAATATCTGCAGCATTGATAATACATTGGGTGATATTATCAAGCGCATCGTCGATATCACCTTCTATCATTTCACTTGTAATTTTTGCAAGGTCTGTGAAAGTTCGCCAATTGGCTCTGTCATCGACGTAGCGTTTAAAGCAATTATTAGAATCCGTGTGAGGAGTTGTCTGCGAGATAAAAGTGGGAAAGTGGTCACTGCCGTACAGGTCATTAGAGACCCAGAAGGTCCAATACGGATATATAGATGGGGAGCAAATAGTGAGATCTATGGCATGAAAGGTGCGAGTCGGTTCATGAAAATATGTGTGATCACCATTATTGAGTAGGCATAAGCCATTGTCGGAAATTAATTTTTCTATTATGTCACCACGTTGATTAGAGTCAGAATTCCCCCAGAGTTGGCTATGAGCATTAAAATCCCCAATGATGATGAAAGGAGCGGGGAGTTGGAGAACTAGATCCTGAAGTAGTGCTGACTGAATAATTTGATGGGGTGGTAAATAAATAGAACAGATTGTAATGAGACGTTTTACATGAACACAGACTGCAACAGCTTGTAAGTTTGTGTTTAGTAAAACATGAGAGTGAGGTAAACTGCGAGAGATGAAAAGAGCCACTCCACCGGTAGCTCTTTCATTGCCTGTAAAATCTTTTCTGTAGGTAGCATAGTTGCGTAATTTCGCTTTGTCAGTAGGTTTTAGATGGGTTTTCTGCAGAGCTAAACATAAAGGCTGATGGTCGGATAGAATATTACGGATTTCGTCAAGTTTATTATGATAGCCACGGCAGTTCCATGAGATAATATTAGACATGATTAAATTGTTTTTTTAAGAAGTTTAGCTGCGGTATTTTATTCGGAGGTAGTGGACATACTATCTCCCTCGTTAAATTCTTCACCCGGTTCTGCGTGAAGAGCTAAAGCATCATCTTCTTCCATTTTATCATTCTGTATTGATTGAGTTTTATATTTGGATGTTTTACATTTTTTCATTTTGGCTCTTTTTTCAGATGAACTAGTGGCTTTAATTGTTGGTAGGTTAAATTTGTCTGCATCACATTTACGGTTTGGTTTCACAGAATGTGTTTTAGTTGTATTTTGAGAGCCTCTATTATGGAGTGGAGGTTTCGAAATAAAAGATTGTGACAATTTTGAAGAAGCATTTGTAGATGATTTAGGAGGAACAGAGTTTTGTGAATTAGGAGGAGCAGATTGCGTTGATCTATTTGTCTTACCTGAATTATTAGACAGGTTGTTTTCTGTTTGATTAGGTTGGCAATTAGGTCTAGTTGGGAATTCAGTTTGAGTTGCGATAGTTTTGTAAGTTTTATGAACGGTTTTTGTTAAGGCAGCAGCATATGATACACCAACTTTGGGCGTTCTGGATTCGACTATTTTTCTGGCTTCAGGGTATGAAATATTTTGTCTTGTGCGTATTGTCTGTATTTCTTTTTCTATTTTCCACATTTCACACGATTTGGCATAGGATGGATGATCTTTTTTGCAGTTGACGCAACAAGGTGGAGCATTGCATTGCCTACTTTCGTGGCCAATTGCACTGCACCTACCACAGGTTTCTTTACCTCGGCATGATGTTTTTGAGTGCCCAAAGCGCTGACAGTTAAAGCAACGCAGTGGGTTTGGGATGTACGGTCTGACAGAGCATGATAGATATCCAGCTTTTATATATTTGGGTAAGTTGGGAGTATTGAACGTCAGAATAATATGCTTGGTAGGTATTTGTACTTTGTTAGCTGGAATTTGTTCATCTTTGCGGTTTATTTTTATACGTCTAGCTGCTATGACATTTTGTTCCCTTAAGTTTTCCACTATTTCATCTTCGGTTACATGCAAGAGGTCATATTCTGATATCACTCCGCGAGATGAGTTTAAGGTTCTATGTGGTGATATGATGACAGCAATGTTTGCAAAGTGAGTACATTTTTTTAAGTTTAATGCTTGTTGGTTATTGCTTACTTCAATTAGGAGTTCACCTGTACGGAGTTTTTTGATTGTTTTGGGTTCGCCAACCAGTCCTTGGATAGATTTATTAATTAGAAAGGGGGATGTTTTATCAAAACTCCCTTCTTGGCGTTTGACGACAAAGAATCTTTCTTCAGTTTTATTTTCATGAGAGTTGGGATTGTTAGATTCCGTTGTGGAAACATAATCCTCGACTCTCTCACTCCATGATAATTTATTGCCTTGATTGTCAATAGCCTTTGAGCTAGAGCTCGATGCATCAAAATTCTCTTTATTAGCTTGTGGGGCCTCCACATCGCTTGTCTTATTGTCTGATATTGTAGCCATAGTTGAGAGATAATGTTTAAAACGCCAGGCATCGGGCCTGGTCACCGACCCTTCTTCTTACCGTTACTTTAGGCGCAGGTCTCAAAAGGGTTAAAACTATCAACAAACTTCCACGTTTTTCGAACGTTGGATTAAACTCGATAGCATCTCCAAACTCTAGTTCTTTCACAGTGGAACTCGGTTGTCGTAGGTAAGCCTTTACAGCTCTGTCCAACCTACATCGCCCTTACGTCGAAAGGACACCAGTCGCCCAGTGCATTCCTAACCACCGCCATACAAGTACGGCGCCCACCGATCACGGAACCGGAATTCGGAGATGCCCTGCACTCTGGGACTCGAGATCAGCCTAAAGAGGTAGAAACGAGGCGATGAGATTAAAAAACCTCAACACCCAGAGTGTCTCACGTGAAAATAAAAAAATCCACTATTGTAAAAAAGAAAAAGTGATGTGGGTGAGAACTTAGAAACAAGGTGTATTTTTTGTCTTTTTTCAATTTTTTTTTTAAACAAAAGAACAAGAACAATGTTAGTAGAACAAATAACAATTTGAACAAAATGGTCAGTAAAAAACATGAACAAGAACAAAGAGGGATAAGAAACTGAAAAAAGAAGATTAAAAAGTGTGAAACAAAGAAAAAAGGATAGACAACTAAAAAGAGAAGAAAACAGGAAAGGAGAAAGATCGCTCGGGAACCCGGGGTCGCGAAACCCGTCAATACCTAAAGTAGGTATTCCTCTGGGGGGGCTACAAGATGGAATAACCAGCCTAGCCTACGGACATCACAAAATTTCTGAAATTTCATGAAAAATAATTTCGGAAAATAGAAAATGAAATGTAGAAAGAAAAAAATTAATGTGTAAATAGAAAATGAAATGCGTATATACAAATATGTGTAAATAGAAAACGAGATTTGTAAATAGAAAAAAAAGTGTGTGTGAATGTGAGTGTGTGGGCTTAGAGTGGTCAACCTCCTCGCGGTTAAGCCTGGGCAATGAGAACTATGCATTATACCAATTTGACTTTCACCACTCAGACTAAATTCATTTTGATAAAATGCAAAGTTCTTAGCTAATGACCACAAATATTGATACTTTTTTAATTATTATTTTTATTATTTCAGACTCCTTGAATCCAAACTTTGAAAATCCATAATGGTAAGAAACTTTTTTAAAAAAATTCGGGGGGGGGGGGGGTGGCAGAAACCGACCCTCGAACCGTTTCCATAATTTTCATTCTCAAGAGAGCGATTCTCTACTCAAAAAAAATTAAGCCCCCTTAAAAAATAAGCCCCCTCAAAAATGAAGTCCCCCTCACAAATTTAGCCCCTCCTACTCTAAGATAATCACATAAGCCTCCCCCAGGTGGATTCCACCACCCTCCTCCTCCATCCACAAGGTGGATTACTCCCTCCCACTCACACCTCCTCACACCACCACCACCTGCTGACGCCTAACTCTCCTTTCTCCCCTACTTTTGGGCATTCAAAAACCTCATGCCGTGGTAAAATCACCTGTGGTCGGTGCAGTGCAGTAGGCGACGAAAGAGAACACTGCAATGCCCAACCCTGTTGTGTAAATTGTAAAAAAGACCACCCATCTTATGCTAAATCATGTGAACAAGGGAAAATAGCAAAAGAAATACAAACAATACGCACTAAACAAAATATATCATACACTGAAGCCAGAAAAATAGTAGAATCCAGGACACCCAAAGTTGGTGTATCATATGCTGCAGCCCTATCAAAAACCGCCCAAAAAACTCAAAACTATAGCAACACAAACCGAATTCCTCACTGACACTAATTGCCAACCTAATCAAAAACAAAACAACCTGTCTAATACTTCTGATAAGACAAGCAGATCAACGCAGTCTGCTGCTCCTAAGTCACCTAAATCTGTTCCTCTTAACTTGCCAAGATCTGTTCCTCCTAAATCATCAACAAATCCTACTTTAAAATCATCACAGTCTCTTATTTCTAAACTTCCACTCCATAAAAGAGGCCCCCCAGGGGAATACCTTCTTTAGGTATTTACGGGTTTCGCGACCCCGGGTTCCCGAGCGATCTTTCTCCTTTCCTGTCTTCTTCTCTTTTTGGTTGTCTATCCTTTTTTCTTTGTTTCACACTTTTTAGTCTTCTCTTTTCAGTTTGTTATCCCTCTTTGTTCGTGTTCGAGTTTGTTACTGTTTTCTTGAAACTGTTCTTTGTTCTACTAACGTTGTTCTTGTTCTTTTGAGAAAAAAAAAAATTATAAAGGTTTTTTAAAAAAGACAAAAAATACACCTTGTTTCTGAGTTTTCTCTCACATTAATTTTTCTTTTTTTTTTCTACAATAGTGGGTTTTTTTTTATTTTCACGTGAGACACTCTGGGTGTTGAGGTTTTTTAATCTCATCGCCTCGTTTCTACCTTTTTAGGCTGATCTCGAGTCCCAGAGTGCAGGGCATTTCCGAAATTCGGTTCCGTGATCGGAGGACGCCATACTTGTATGGTGGCTGTTAGGATCAACACCGGGAGACTGGTGCCTTTCGGCGAAAGGGGCTGTAGGTTGGACAGAGCTGTAAAGGCTTACCTACTGGCTTCCTGATTCCAAAGTGAAAGAACTAGAGATTAAGAAATGCTATCGAGTTTAATCCAATGTTCGAAAAACGTGGAAGTTTGTTGATATAGTTTTCACCCTTTTGAGACCTGCGCCTAAAGTAACGGTAAGAAGAAGGGTCGGTGACCAGGCCCGATGCCTGGCGTTTCAATATGCTTTCTCTCAATATGGCTACAATATTAGGAATTAACGCATGTGATGTGGAGGCCCCACATTCCAATACAGAGAGTAATGGTGCAATCAGCTCTGGCTCAGAAATAACTGCTAATCAACATAAAAAACAATCATGGGAAGAGATGTGTGACGTTTTTACTTCCAATGAAGAATGTAAAAATGTCAACTTTAATACTAGTAAAGCTGAAGAAAGATTTTTTGTAGTGAAACGCACAGATGGAAGCTTTGACAAAACATCACCCTTTTTGATAAATAAATCTATCCTTGGATTGGTTGGTGAACCAAAAACAATAAAAAAACTCCGGACAGGTGAACTTTTAATCGAAGTAAGCAACAACCAACAAGCAGCAAACTTAAAAAAATGTACTCACTTTGCAACCATCGCAGTCACTATATCACCTCATAGAACCTTAAACACATCTCGTGGGGTGATCTCAGAGTCTGATCTGTTGCATGTTTCAGAAGATGAAATAGTAAACAATTTAAAAGACCAAAACGTCATTGAAGCAAGAAGGATACAAATCCACCGTCGGGACGAACAAACATCTACTCAAATACAAATACCTACCAAACACATTATACTTACATTTAACACACCCAAACTACCAAAATATATAAAAGCCGGGTATTTATCATGTTCCGTTAGACCGTACATACCAAACCCACTGCGTTGTTTTAATTGTCAACGCTTTGGGCACTCAAAAACCTCATGTCGAGGTAAGGCCACCTGTGGTCGGTGCAGTGCAGTTGGCCACGACAGTGCGCAATGTAATGCTCCACCTTGTTGTGTCAACTGCAAAAAAGATCATCCATCGTATGCTAAATCTTGTGAAATGTGGAAAAAAGAAAAAGAAATACAGACCATACGCACAAAGGACAACATATCGTACCCTGAAGCCAGGAAAATTGTTGAATCAAGGACACCCAAAGTTGGTGTGTCATATGCTACTGCCTTGTCTAAAACTGTCCATAAAACTTATCAGTCTATTGCAACTCAAACAGAACTCCCCACTAAACCTAATTGCCAACCTAATCAAAAAGATAACTACCTGTCTAATAATTCTGGTAAGACTAATAGATCAACACAATCTCCTCCTCCTAAGTCACCTAAATCTGATCCTCCTAAACCACTACAAAATGCCTCTTCAAAATCATCTCAATCTGTTATTTCTAAACTTCCACTCCATAAAAGAGGTTCTCAAAATACAACTAAAACACCATCTGTGAAACCAAGCCGTAAATCTGACGCCGAAAAATTTAACCTACCAACGATTAAAGCCAGTGTGTCGCCCGAAAATTCAGCTAAAAAGAAAAAGAATAAAACATCCAACAATGAAACTCAATCAAAACAAAATGATAAAATGGAGTATGATGATGCTCTAGCTCTTCACCCAGAACCGGATGAAGAATTTAACGATGGAGTTAGTATGACTATCTCCGAATAAAAATTCCGCAGGTAGTAAAAAAAAAATAAAATAAAATCTTTCATGTCTAATATTATCTCTTGGAACTGCCGTGGTTATCACAATAAACATGACGAAATCCGTAATATTCTATCCGACCATCAACCTTTATGTTTAGCTCTGCAGGAAACCCATCTAAAACCCACTGACAAAGCAAAATTGCGCACCTATGCTACATACAGAAAAGATTTTACAGGTAGTGATAGGGCCACTGGTGGAGTGGCTCTTTTCATCTCTCGCAATTTACCCCACACTCATATTAACTTAAGAACAAACTTACAAGCTGTTGCAGTCCGTGTATATGTAAAACGTCTCATTACAATCTGCACTATTTATTTACCACCCCACCAAATTATTCAGTCAGCACTACTTGATGATCTCCTTCTCCAACTCCCCACTCCCTTCATCATTGTTGGAGATTTTAATGCTCATAGCCAACTGTGGGGTAGTTCTGACACTAATCAACGTGGTGATATTATAGAGAAATTAATTTCCGACAATGGCTTATGCCTACTCAATAATGGTGATCATACTTATTTCCATGAACCAACCCGCACCTTTCATGCAATAGATCTCACTATCTGCTCTGCATCTATCTATCCTTATTGGAACTTCTGGGTCTCTAATGACCTACACGGCAGTGACCATTTTCCAACATTTATCTCACAGACTACTCCTCACAGGGATTCTAATAATTGCTTTAATCGCTATGTCTATGACAGAGCCAATTGGCCAACTTTTACAGACCTTGCTAAAATCACTAGCGATATGATAGAAGGTGATATTGACGATGCGCTTCATAATATCACCCATTGTATTATCAATGCTGCAGATATTAGCATTCCTAAATCACGTTCCACCCCAAAACACAGGAAACCATGGTGGAATGATGACTGTCAAAAGGCAAAAAAAAGTCAACAGAAGGCATGGGGCAACTTCCGGAGGTATCCCAATAATGCTAATTATATTGCATACAAAAAAGCAAAGGCTGATGCTAGAAGAGTGCGCCGCAAAAGCCAACGTGAATCCTGGATGCAATACATCTCCACTATAAGCTGTAATACCTCAAGTAAAGTTCTTTGGAAAAAAGTGAAAAATTGTATGGGATTATATTCTGAAAACCACATCTCAATTTTAAAACACAATGGCCAAACCATAGCATCTCCAAAAAACATTGCTGAAACAATAGCAAATACCCTCGCATCCAATTCTAGCTCTGATTCTTACCCAGATTCTTTTTTATCATACAAAAGACGAATGGAAACTACCAACATCAATTTTAATTCATGCCACTCTTACGATTACAATCTTCCTTTCACTATTTCAGAACTCTTAAAATGTTTACAAAACAGTCATTTATCTGCTCCAGGTCACGATGGCATCACATATACCATGCTGAAACATCTCTGCAGGACTTCTCTAAATAACCTTCTTGCTTATTACAATAGAATCTGGATGGAACAAGCTTTTCCCAATGCCTGGTGTAAAGCCATAGTCATCCCTTTTCCTAAACCAGGAAAAGACTCAAGCGATCCAAATAATTACAGGCCAATTGCACTCTCTAGTTGCCTTTGCAAACTTTTAGAAAAAATGATTAATTGCCGTCTTGTCCATGTTTTAGAATCAAATAATTACCTTGCAGCTTTCCAAAGTGGATTTCGAAGAGGTAGGTCCACTATTGATAACCTCATTCTCTTAGAATCTCATATACGGACTGCCTTTTTAAAGAGAAACCATCTGGTCGCAGTGTTTTTTGACATGCTGAAAGCATATGACAAGACATGGAGGTACGGTATTCTTCGCGATCTTTTTAACTTGGACTTTCGTGGTAACCTCCCGATTTTTATTAAGAACTTCCTGGCCATTCGTATTTTTCAAGTTCGAATTGGCGGGATCCTCTCCAGTTTTTATATACAAGAAGAGGGTGTACCTCAGGGTAGTGTTCTGAGTGTCACCCTCTTTGCTATCAAGATAAATGGCATCCTTGACCAGTTGCCCCCATGTGTTCAGGGAACTCTCTATGTTGATGATTTTAAAATTTTATGTAAAGGACAGGATATGCGTTTTATTGAGAGGCAATTACAGTTAGCTATCAACCATATTATTCAATGGACAAATAAAAATGGTTTTATTATATCTCAGGACAAAACTTCTTGTGTACATTTCTGTAGACGTAGGGATCTGCATCCAGACCCTGAAATTTTTATTGGTTCTTATCAAATTTGTGTTGTTGACTGCGTCCGTTTTTTGGGCGTGTATTTTGACAAAAAACTTACTTTCTTACCACATATTTTACAGTTGCGGAAAAAATGTGAACAATCCCTTAATTTAATTAAGGTGCTTTCGAACACATCTTGGGGAGCAGACCGTGGTTCTCTCCTTAAAATTTATCGTTCTATTATACGTTCCAAAATTGACTATGCCTGCCAGGTCTATGGTTCGTCCTGCATTTCCAATCTTAAAAAACTTGACACTGTGCACCATAGCGCACTCCGTGTCTGCTCTGGTGCATTTCGTACATCGCCAGTTTTAAGTCTGTATGTTGACTGTAATGAGCCAGCATTGCATCATATTCGGGAAAAGCTTTCATTAGAATTGTACTATCGTATTCTTTCACACAATGATCATCCACTTCATACAGATATTTTAAATACAGACAATGATATGCTTTATCAGCACCGACCATCCTGCATACCATCATTTGGAGTCAGAGTGAGAAACGCTATTAACAATAGCAATCTTAGCAATATCGAGGTGAGCCCATGCCCATTGCACAAGTTCCCACCTTGGAAAACTCATAATATTACAATCCTCCATCCTTTTAAAGATTATGACAAAAAGAACTTAGCACCTACTGTATTTCAACAGTTATTTGCTGCACACCGCTCTAATTACAATAACTATACTGATATTTATACTGATGGATCAAAGTATAGAGATAATGTTGGTTGTGGTGTTTTCTTTGATAATACCACTTTCAGTTATCAGCTACACCCTTCTATTTCTGTGTTTACGGCCGAATTAATTGCAATTGAGAGAGCCATGTTGCACATTTCTCATCATCATAAGACTTTTTTCATCATTTATACTGACTCCAAAAGCTCTATTGATGCAATAAAATCATTTAATAAGCACCCCTTTGTCTCAGCCATCTTGGATCTTTATAATAAACTGATAAGACGTGGTTATAACATTTTATTTTGCTGGGTACCTGGGCACATGGGTATCCCTGGAAATGAGAAGGCTGATGAGGCAGCAAAACGTGCTCTGAATCCGTTACAACATAAAATTCCATTCTCAGACGTTAAACTACTCATAAAACACTTTATTCATAATAATTGGCAAGAAAGTTGGGATTCAGAATGTAATAATAAACTGCACCACATTAAACCAACAATCACGACCTGGGCTTCGAGTTATCCAAGGAAAGCAGATGTTCTTCTTACCCGTCTGAGAATTGGACATTCAAGGATCACTCATAAACATCTTTTACTTCGGGAAGATCCACCCATGTGTCCACATTGTCATTTTGATTACCTGACCATTCATCATGTTTTAACTGACTGTCCGGGCCTACGGCACCTGTATAGAATTTATTTTAATTCATCATCACCAATCTTGACAAACCTCATTGGGGAAACACCTCATGGGGCACTCTTTACCTTTTTAAAACATGCGAGATTTTATTTTGAAATATGATTTTTATTGTTTCATTGGTTACACGACCTAGTTTTATCTTTTACACTTTGGGGACATCCGGATGGGAACCCCATCCAGGATGCTCTTGCGTTGAATCACTTTCAACTTTTTTACGCTACTATTTTTAATTAAAAAAAAAAAAAAAATTTATTTTTCTACACGTCTATGTCTACATCTGGATGGGTATCCCATCCAGATTGCTCTTCTGATTTCTGCCTTTTACTTACATTGTGTTTTTATTTTAGTCTGTTTTTTTTTGGCGCAGCATGTCCTCTAAGGGATTTTGCGCCATAAAACCCTATACAACCAACCAACCAACCATAAAAGAGGTTCTGAAAATGCAACTAAAACACCATCCGTGAAACCAAACCGTAAATCTGATGCAGAAAAATTTAACCTACCAATAATTAAAGCCACAGTTTCTTCTGAAACTACACCCAAAAAGAGAAAGAGTAAAAGATCTAAAAATGAAACACAATCAAAATTGAACGATAAAATGGAAGAGGATGATGCCCTTGCTCATCACCCAGAACCAGATGAACAATTTAACGATGGAGATAGTATGTCTACTATCTCTGATTAATATAACGCAGATAATTTTCATCAAGGGAAAAATAGTAAAATCGATCATGAGTAATATTATTTCATGGAACTGTCGAGGCTTTTATAATAAATATGACGAAATTCGGAGTATTCTTCATGACCACCAACCACTATGTTTAGTTTTACAAGAAACCCATCTTAAAATTAATGACAAAGCTAAATTGCGCACCTTCGCCACATACAGAAAAGATTTTACAGGTAGTGATAGGGCCACTGGTGGAGTGGCTCTTTTCTTCTCTCGCAATTTACCCCATACTCATATTAACCTAAACACAAACTTACAAGCTGTTGCAGTCCGTGTACATATAAAACGTCTTATTACAGTTTGTACCATTTATTTACCACCCCACCAAATTATTCAGTCAGCACTACTTGATGATCTCCTTCTTCAACTCCCCACTCCTTTCATCATCGTTGGGGATTTTAATGCTCATAGCCAATTGTGGGGCAATTCTGACACTAATCAACGTGGTGATATCATTGAAAAATTAATTTCTGACAATGGCTTATGCCTACTCAATAATGGTGATCATACATATTTTCATGAACCGACACGCACCTTTCATGCCATAGATCTCACTATCTGCTCTGTATCTATCTATCCGTATTGGAATTTCTGGATTTCAGGTGACCTGCACGGCAGTGACCATTTTCCCACTTTCATTTCACAGACCACTCCTGACAGGGATTCTAATCATTATTTTAAACGCTATAACTATGACAGAGCCAATTGGCCAACTTTCACAAATAATGCTAAAATCACAAATCGTATGGTAGAAGGTGACATAGACGATGCAGTTGATAGTATCACCCAGTGTATTATCAATGCTGCAGATGTTAGCATACCTAACTCATCATCTACAATGAGACACCGGAAGCCATGGTGGAACAGTGACTGTCAAGCTGCAAAAAAAAATCAACAGAAAGCCTGGGGCATCTTTCGACGTTATCCCAATAACACTAACTATATTGCCTACAAAAAAGCAAAGGCTGAAGCTAGAAGAGTGCGCCGTAAAAGCCAACGTGAATCCTGGATTCAATATGTATCTAATATTAACCCAAATACCTCTAGTAAAGTCCTCTGGAAAAAAGTAAAAAATTGTATGGGTCTTTATTCTGAAAATCACATCACAATCTTAAATCATAACGGACAAACAATAGCTTCTCCTAAGAATATTGCTGAAACCATAGCAAATACATTTGCATCTAACTCTGCCTCTGAATCATACCCGGAACCTTTTTTATCATATAAAAGACAAACAGAAACTACCCACCTCAATTTTAATTCCCGTAACTCTTGTGACTATAATCTCCCTTTTACTCTCTCAGAGCTCATAAAATGTTTGCAAAATAGCCCTCTATCAGCTCCAGGTCACGATGGCATCACCTATACCATGCTTAATGATCTCTGCACAACCTCTCTCAATAATTTACTTGCATTTTATAACAGAATTTGGATAGAACAGGTCTTTCCTCAAGTCTGGTGTAACTATATTATCATTCCTTTTCCTAAACCAGGGAAAGATGCTAGCAATCCCAATAATTACAGGCCAATCGCACTCTCTTGCAGTCTCTGCAAATTACTTGAAAAAATGATCAATTGTCTTCTTGTTCATATTTTAGAAAATAACAATTGCCTTGCTGCATTTCAAAGTGGATTTCAACTATCGATAATCTGATCAATCTTGAAAATCACATACGGACAGTCTTTCTAAAACGCAACCACTTGGTGTCAGTATTTTTTGACAAGGCAAAAGCCTACGACAGAACATGGCGATACGGGATCCTTCGTGAACTTTTTAACCTAGGCTTTCGTGGGAATCTCCCTATTTTTATTAAGAACTTCCTCGCCATTCGACTTTTTCAAGTCCGAATCGGTGGGGTTCTCTCTAGTTTTTATGTACAAGAAGAGGGTGTACCCCAGGGCAGTGTCCTGAGTGTCACCCTCTTTGCTATAAAAATAAATGACATTCTTAGTCAACTGCCCCCTTCTGTGAAAGGTCATTTATATGTTGACGACTTTCGAATTATGTGTATGGGACAGGATATTCGTTTTATTGAAAGACAGTTGCAAATTGCAATCACCCATATTCTTAAATGGACTAATAAGAATGTATTTATAATTTCTCATGACAAAACTTCTGTTCACTTATGTAGACGTAGGGATCTGCATCCAGATCCTAAAATTTTTATTGGACCAATTCAAATTCCTGTTCTGGACAGTGTCCGTTTTCTCGGCCTCCAATTTGATAGTAAGCTAACCTTTTTACCACATATTTTACAATTACGGACAAAATGTGAAAAGTCGCTTAACTTACTAAAGGTGCTTTCAAATACTTCCTGGGAAGCAGACCGTACTTCTCTCCTTAAAATCTATCGAGCCGTCATCCATTCCAAAATTGACTATGCCTGCCAGGTCTATGGTTCCGCACGTAATTCTGTTCTTAAAATACTTGACACTGTGCACCATAGCGCACTCCGTGTTTGCTCTGGTGCATTTAGTACCTCTCCAGTTTTAGGCCTTTATGTTGACTGCAATGAACCAGCATTACACCACATTCGTGAAAAATTTTCTTTGGAACTTTATTACCGTATCCTTTAACATCCAGGCCATCCTCTTCATTCATACATTCTAAATACAGACAACGATATGCTTTATCAGCATCGACCATCTTGTATCCCACCTTTTGGTGTCAGAATTAGGAACATTACGGATAATAGCCCACTGAGTAGTATCGAGGTGAGTCCATGTCCATTGCATGTACTCCCTCCTTGGAAACCTCCTAGTATTACATCGCTCCACCCTTTTAAAGGATACGATAGAAACACCTTAGCTCCTGTTGTTTTTCAACAGATATTTGCTGCACACAGATCAAACTTTAATGATTACACTGACATTTACACAGATGGCTCTAAGAGTGGAGATACTGTTGGGTGTGGGATATTTTGTGAAAACAACTCTTTAAGCTATCGCCTTCATTCATCTACTTCTGTCTTTACAGCCGAACTGATTGCAATAGAGAGAGCCATGTTCTACATCTCTCATCATCATAGCTCATCCTTCATCATTTATACCGACTCAAATAGCTCTATTGACGCAATTAAATCATTTAAAAGGCATCCCTATGTTTCATTAATCCTTGATTTTTATAATAAATTGAAAAGACGTGGCTATAATATTTTATTTTGCTGGGTACCTGGACACATGGGTATTCCAGGTAATGAGAAAGCAGATGAGGCGGCGAAACGTGCCCTTAATCCGTTGTGCCATAATCCCCCAGGGGAATACCTTCTTTAGGTATTTACGGGTTTCGCGACCCCGGGTTCCCGAGCGATCTTTCTCCTTTCCTGTTTTCTTCTCTTTTTAGTTGTCTGTCCTTTTTTCTTTGTTTCACACTTTTTAATCTTCTTTTTTCAGTTTCTTATCCCTCTTTGTTCTTGTTCATGTTTTTTACTGACCATTTTGTTCAAATTGTTATTTGTTCTACTAACATTGTTCTTGTTCCTTTGTTTAAAAAAAAAATTTGAAAAAAGACAAAAAATACACCTTGTCTCTAAGTTCTCACCCACATCACTTTTTCTTTTTTACAATAGTGGATTTCTTTTTTCACGTGAGACACTCTGGGTGTTGAGGTTTTTTAATCTCATCGCCTCGTTTCTACCTCTTTAGGCTGATCTCGAGTCCCAGAGTGCAGGGCATCTCCGAATTCCGGTTCCGTGATTGGTGGGCGCCGTACTTGTATGGCGGTGGTTAGGAATGCACTGGGCGACTGGTGTCCTTTCGACGTAAGGGCGATGTAGGTTGGACAGAGCTGTAAAGGCTTACCTACGACAACCGAGTCCCACTGTGAAAGAACTAGAGTTTGGAGATGCTATCGAGTTTAATCCAACGTTCGAAAAACGTGGAAGTTTGTTGATAGTTTTCACCCTTTTGAGACCTGCGCCTAAAGTAACGGTAAGAAGAAGGGTCGGTGACCAGGCCCGATGCCTGGCGTTTTAAACATTATCTCTCAAATATGGCTACAATATCAGACAATAAGACAAGCGATGTGGAGGCCCCACAAGCTAATAAAGAGAATTTTGATGCATCGAGCTCTAGCTCAAAGGCTACTGTCAATCAAGGCAATAAATTATCATGGAGTGAGAGAGTCGAGGATTATGTTTCCACAACGGAATCTAACAATCCCAACTCTCATGAAAATAAAACTGAAGAAAAATTCTTTGTCGTCAAACGCCAAGAAGGGAGTTTTGATAAAACATCACCCTTTCTAATTAATAAATCTATCCAAGGACTGGTTGGCGAACCCAAAACAATCAAAAAACTCCGTACAGGTGAACTCCTAATTGAATTAAGCAATAACCAACAAGCATTAAACTTAAAAAAATGTACTCAGTTTGCAAACATTGCGGTCATCATATCACCACATAGAACCTTAAACTGAACTCGCGGAGTGATATCAGAATATGACCTCTTGCATGTAACCGAAGATGAAATAGTGGAAAACTTAAGGGAACAAAATGTCATAGCAGCTAGACGTATAAAAATAAACCGCAAAGATGAACAAATTCCAGCTAACCAAGTACAAATACCTACCAAGCATATTATTCTGACGTTTAATACTCCCATCTTACCCAAATATATAAAAGCTGGATATCTATCATGCTCTGTCAGACCGTACATCCCAAACCCACTGCGTTGCTTTAACTGTCAGCGCTTTGGGCACTCAAAAACATCATGCCAAGGTAAAGAAACCTGTGGTCGGTGCAGTGCAATTGGCCACGAAAGTGGGCAATGCAATGCTCCACCTTGTTGCGTCAACTGCAAAAAAGATCATCCATCCTATGCCAAATCGTGTGAAATGTGGAAAATAGAAAAAGAAATACAGACAATACGCACAAGACAAAATATATCATACCCTGAAGCCAGAAAAATAGTCGAATCCAGAACGCCCAAAGTTGGTGTATCATATGCTGCTGCCTTAACAAAAACCGTTCATAAAACTTATAAAACTATCGCAACTCAAACTGAATTCCCAACTAGACCTAATTGCCAACCTAATCAAAAAGAAAGCAACCTGTCTAATAATTCAGGTAAGACAAATAGATCAACGCAATCTGCTCCTCCTAATTCACAAAACTCTGTTCCTCTTAAATCATCTACAAATGCTTCTTCAAAATTGTCACAATCTTTTATTTCGAAACCTCCACTCCATAATAGAGGCTCTCAAAATACAACTAAAACACCATCTGTGAAACCAAACCGTAAATCTGATGCAGACAAATTTAACCTACCAACAATTAAAGCCACTAGTTCATCTGAAAATACAGCCAAAAGGAAAAAAAGTAAAACATCCAAATATAAAACTCAATCAATACAGAATGATAAAATGGAAGAAGATGATGCTTTAGCTCTTCACCCAGAACCGGGTGAAGAATTTAACGAGGGAGATAGTATGTCCACTACCTCCGAATAAATTACCGCAGCTAAACTTTTAAAAAAAAACAATTTAATCATGTCTAATATTATCTCATGGAACTGCCGTGGCTATCATAATAAACTTGACGAAATCCGTAATATTCTATCCGACCATCAGCCTTTATCTTTAGCTCTGCAGGAAACCCATCTAAAACCTACTGACAAAGCGAAATTACACAACTATGCTACCTACAGAAAAGATTTTACAGGCAATGAAAGAGCTACAGGTGGAGTGGCTCTTTTCATCTCTCGCAGTTTACCTCACTCTCATGTTTTACTAAACACAAACTTACAAGCTGTTGCAGTCCGTCTTCATGTAAAACGTCTCATTACAATCTGTTCTATTTATTTACCACCCCATCAAATTATTCAGTCAGCACTACTTTAGGATCTAGTTCTCCAACTACCCGCTCCTTTCATCATCTTTGGGGATTTTAATGCTCATAGCCAACTCTGGGGGAATTCTGACTCTAATCAACGTGGTGACATAATAGAAAAATTAATCTCCGACAATGGCTTATGCCTACTCAATAATGGTGATCATACATATTTTCATGAACCGACTCGCACCTTTCATGCCATAGATCTCACTATTTGCTCCCCATCTATATATCCGTATTGGACGTTCTGGGTCTCTAATGACCTGTACGGCAGTGACCACTTTCCCACTTTTATCTCGCAGACAACTCCTCACACGGATTCTAATAATTGCTTTAAACGCTACGTCTATGACAAAGCCAATTGGCGAACTTTCACAGACCTTGCAAAAATTACAAGTGAAATGATAGAAGGTGATATCGACGATGCGCTTGATAATATCACCCAATGTATTATCAATGCTGCAGATATTAGCATTCCAAAATCACTTTCTACCCCAAAGCACAGGAAACCATGGTGGGATTGATGACTGCAAAAAGGCAAAAAAAATCAACAGAAGGCTTGGGGTATCTTCCGGAGGTATCCCAATAATACTAATTATATTATGTACAAAAAAGCAAAGGCTGATGCTAGAAGAGTGCGGCGTAAAAGCCAACGTGAATCCTGGATGCAATACGTCTCCAATATAAACAGTAACACCTCAAGTAAAGTTCTTTGGAAAAAAGTAAAAAATTGTATGAGATTATATTCTGAAAATCATATCTCAATATTAAAACACAACGGCCAAACAATAGCGTCTCCCAAAAATATAGCTGAGACAATAGCTAGTAGCCTCGCTTCCAATTCTAGCTGTGACTCTTACCCAGAACCTTTTTTATCATACAAAAGACGAACGGAAAATACCAGCATCAATTTTAACTCTCGCCATTCTCATGATTACAATCTCCCATTTACTATTCCAGAACTCTTAAGTTGCTTGCAAAAGAGCCGGTTATCTGCCCCAGGACATGATGGCATCACATATACCATGCTAAAACATCTTTCTTCCACCATTCTCAATAACTTACTTATTTTTTTCAATAGAATCTGGATTGAACAAACTTTCCCTAATGCCTGGTCTAAAGCCATTATCATTCCTTTTCCTAAGCCAGGGAAAGACTCCAGTGACCCAAACAATTACAGGCCTATCGCACTCTCTAGCAGCCTCTGCAAACTTTTAGAAAAAATGGTTAATTGCCGCCTGGTGCATGTTCTTGAATCAAATAATTGCCTTGCAGCCTTCCAAAGCGGATTTCGGCGTGGTAGGTCCACTATCGATAACCTCATTCTTTTAGAAACCCATATACGGGCTGCTTTTTTAAAACGCAACCATCTGGTCACTGTTTTTTTCGACATGATGAAAGCCTATGACAAGACATGGAGGTATGGTATCCTTCGCGACCTTTTTAACCTGGACTTTCGTGGGAACCTCCCGATTTTTATTAAGAACTTCCTCGCCATTCGAATTTTTCAAGTTCGAATTGGGGGGATTCTCTCCAGTTTTTATGTACAAGAAGAGGGTGTACCACAGGGCAGCGTTCTGAGTGTCACCCTCTTTGCAATCAAGATAAATGATATACTGCAACAATTACCCCCTTGTGTGCAGGGTACACTATATGTTGACGATTTTAAAATATTATGTAAAGGACAAGATATGCGTTTTATTGAGAGACAATTACAAATTGCTATCAACCGTATTATTCAATGGACAAATAAAAATGGTTTTATTATTTCCCAAGACAAAACCTCTTGTGTGCATTTCTGTAGACGAAGGGATCTGCATCCAGATCCTGAAATTTATATTGGAGCATCTCAAATTGCTGTTACTGACTGCGTTCGCTTTCTTGGCTTATATTTTGATAAAAAACTCACTTTCTTGCCACATGTTTTGCAGTTACGTAAAAAGTGCGAGCAATCACTTAATCTAATTAAGGTGCTTTCAAACACTTCTTGGGGAGCAGACCGTGGTTCTCTCTTGAAAATTTATCGTTCTATAATCCGTTCCAAAATTGATTATGCCTGCCAGGTCTATGGTTCTGCACGTAATTCTGTTCTTAAAAAACTTGACACAGTGCACCATAGCGCACTCCGTGTTTGCTCTGGTGCATTTCGTACCTCTCCAGTTTTAAGTCTTTATGTTGACTGCAATGAACCATCATTACACCATATTCGTGAAAAGCTTTCTTTAGAACTGTATTACCGTCTCCTCTCACATCCTTGCCATCCTCTTCATACATACATTTTAAACACCGACAAGGATATTCTTTATCAGCATCGACCATCTTGCATCCCATCTTTTGGTGTCAGAATTAGAAAAATTACTGATAATAGCCCACTTAGTAATATCCGGGTAATTCCATGTCCATTGCATGTACTCCCTCCTTGGAACCCTCCTGATATTACATCGCTCCATCCCTTTAAAGGATATGATAAAAACAACTTGGCCCCTGCAGTTTTTCAACAGTTATTTGCTGCACACCGAGCAAATTTTAATGGCTATACTGACATTTATACAGATGGATCTAAGAGTGGTAATACTGTTGGTTGTGGTGTATTTTGTGACAACACTTCATTAAGCTATCGTCTTCATCCTTCTATCTCTGTCTTTACATCTGAACTGATTGCGATAGAGAGAGCCATGGTGCACATATCTCATCATCATAGCTCATCCTTCATTATATATACAGACTCAAATAGTTCTATTGACGCAATTAAATCTTTTAACAAGCATCCTCTTGTCTCATCCATCCTTGATATTTATAACAAATTGACAAGGCGTTGTCATAATATTTTATTCTGCTGGGTACATGGACACATGGGTATTCCTGGCAATGAGAAAGCAGATGAGGCGGCAAAACGTGCTCTTAATCCGTTACACCATGATGTTCCTTTCTCAGACGTTAAACTACTTATAAATATTTTTATTCAGAATAAATGGCAAGAAAGTTGGGATCTAGAAAACAATAACAAACTGCACCATATCAAACCTCTAATAATGACCTGGCCTCCGAGTTATCCAAGAAAAACAGATGTTCTACTTACTCGTCTGAGAATTGGACATTCAAGGATCACTCATAAACATCTTTTACTTCGGGAGGATGCTCCCATGTGTCCACATTGTCATTTTGATTACCTGACCATTCATCATGTTTTAACTGACTGTCCGGGCCTCCGGCACTTATATAGAGTTTATTTTAAGTCATCATCACCATTCTTGACAAACCTTTTTGGGGATACACCTCATAGGGCACTATTTACTTTTTTAAAACATGCTGGATTTTACTTTGAAATTTAATTTGTATATCTTTGGTTTAACGATTAAGTTTTCTGTTTACACCTTTGTGATATCTGGAAGGGAACCCCTTCCAGACTGCACTTTTTATTGTCTTACTATTATGTTTTTACTCTACTGTTTTATAGTATTTAAAAGTTAGTCTTTTCTACACTTGTTCGACTACATCTGGATGGGATACCCCATCCAGATTGCTCTTCTCATTGTTCCTTTATTTTGTCATTTTTCTATCTCACACTTTTTTGATGTTTTAGTCTACTTTTTTGGCGCAGCATGTCCCTTAAGGGATTTTGCGCCATAAAACCCCATACAACCAACCAACCAACCGTTGTGCCATAAAGTTCCATTCTCAGACGTAAAACTACTTATCAAACGCTTTATTCATTATAAATGGCAAGAAAGTTGGAAATTAGAATGCAATAATAAACTGCACCACATCAAACCTACCATCATGACCTGGCCTCCGTGTTATCCAAGGTAAACCGATGTTCTTCTGACCCGTCTGAGAATTGGACATTCTAGAATCACTCATAATCATCTTTTACTTCGGGAGGATGCTCCCATGTGTCCACATTGCCATTTTGATTACCTGACCTTTCATCATGTTTTAACTGACTGTCCGGGTCTCCGGCACTTATACAGAATCTATTTTAACTCATCATCACCAATCTTGACAAACCTCATTGGGGAAACACCTCATGGGGCACTCTTTACTTTTTTAAAACATGCTGGATTTTACCTTGAAATATGATTTTTCTTTCTTTGGTTTAACAACTTGAATTGTTCTTTTAATTTTTTCTGACATCTGGATGGGAGCCCCATCCAGACTGCACTTCTGCACTTTTTACCAAAAATCTTTTATAGTCCGATTATTTAGTTTTTAATTTTCTTCCCTACCTGCACTTTTGTGACTGCATCTCTATGGGACCCCCATCCAGATTGCTTTTCTGATGCTCTTTATCTTTATGTTTTCAGTCTATTCTTGTTTGGCGCAGCATGTCCCTTATGGGATTTTGTGCCATTAAACAATATACAACCAACCAACCATCTTTCTGGAACCATATTACTTGCCGGATGTATGGGGGAACGGCGTTCAACATCTCTGGCAGCACCTGTTGGAGATACTTCAGGCATTTTTTCTCGTCTAGGTGTTCCGGCAGAAGCTAAGGTCCGAGCAGGTGGTGTCCAATTATTCCTGCTCAAACATTGATAGAAAACCGTCGCTGATGAGCATGTGAATAAGTGGAATATGGATTTACATCCGCCCATACATGTCAATTGTGTGTGTTAAATGCACCTTTACATGTGAAGGTACATTCACTCATAAAAAGTACAGTTGCCCCAAAGTGTGGATTTACCGCGTTCTGCTGCAGAAACTGATGGATTTCACAAGACAAGGATAATCCCATTAAGACGTTGAACATAAGGATGCAAATGTAATTCGCCCTGTCGTGGAGTGCGATACATGTAATTGTATAGCCACTGCTCGTGTACTTGTACTAGGCTGATCAGCCACCATATTTAGAATTGCTTCTTCCGACACTAAAGTTCCGTCCATCTTTGCACGACCTGCATACTACCGGGAAGCGAGAAACGATAACGTCTCGCATAACTGCCTGTGAAAGCGCTAAAATGTTTTGCGGTTGGACAACTGTCTGTTGGGAAACCTCTCGCCGTAATCGTTGAGCCTCTGAGCCATTTACAATTCCGTAGATACAATACATATCAGCCTTTTTCCTATTAATGAAGTCCAGCAAATTCCGATACATTCCTCCCCCCAGGGGGATAACTTCTTTAGGTATTCACGGGCTTCGCAACCCCGGGTTCCTGAGCGATCTTTCTTTTTTCCCTTTCCTCTTATTTCTCTTATCTTTCTTTTCTCTTTGCTTCACTCTCGTTGTGGTTTCCTCTTCGGAGGTGAGGGCAATTCTGTATGAGCCGATATCATCCTGCATGTTCAATCACGGGGAATTGTAAACCACCCACGTGTTTGCCGTACGTGGCGACCCGTGTCCCTGGAAAGGGGGATCCTGGCAGTTGAGGGAAACCAACACACTGCTTTGGCCTCTGCTTCAGGTAGACGGGAGGTGCATATTGGTCCCGTATGCATCAATCGGCTGGTCAGCTGACTTGTCACTGGCTGGGGCTCAAGTGAGCGAGTACTTACTAGCCATCTCGCTAAGTGTGGAGACTGGCATAGGAGTGTCTTGTGACCGTATGGGCCCTGGTTAGCACTGGTGTACGAATGTGCATCCCCTTGTTGGACTCGGTAGTGGGCGGTGCGGCCAGGGTCTGAACTCTACTATTTCCATCCATAATTTAAAATATAAATGTTTCTTCTATTTCTCTCCCATGTGGAGAGCAACAAAGTGTACAGTCTGTATTTACTCGTTTTTTTTGTAATTAAATGCACTGATAGTCTCTCTGATAGCTCTTTCAAGAAAACTTCTCCATTTCTTATTGCAAAAACTTTCCAGTCTGTCTTGGGAGATGGTCATTCTCTCAAAAAACTGCAAACTGGGGACTTACTGGTTGAGGTTTCTTCAGCCAAGCAGTCTCAAATTCTGTCAAATTCCAATACTATCGGTACTTTTTCTGTCTCTGTTACCACACATCAAACTCTGAATACTTGCCGTGGTGTAATATCTGAACCAGATCTTTTATTCTCCACAAAAGAACTTCTATCTAATTTAAGCGATCAAAATATTATAGATGTACGCCGTATCACTATTCGTCGCAATGGGCAAATACTACCTACTAAACACATTATTCTAACTTTTTCATATCTTACCTACTAGAATTAAAGCTGGATATCTAAACTGCCCAGTTAGGCCTTATATCCCTAATCCTCTCCGTTGTTTTAAATGCCAGCGTTATGGCCATACCAATACTAATTGTCGTGGTACTGTTACCTGTGCAGAAGTCGGCCATGACGGTAAAAATTGCAATAAACCAGAACGCTGTGCAAATTGTAAAGGTGATCATACATCATATTCTCGTTCCTGTCCTAATTGGATCCGTGAAAAGGAAATTATTGCTGTTAAGATTACTCGGAAACTTTCGTATCCTGAAGCCCGTAAAGTAGTTGAATCTAGGACCCCGTCTGTTGGGGTTTCCTACTCTAGTATACTTAAAGAACAATCAAAACCTGTAAGGCACATGGGCACCCAGACCGACACTTCCTTTCTTGCAAGTAATTCAGCTAAATCCCAATCAACCACCACTTCAAATAAAGAAACCCGTGATGTTTGTTGTGGTAGTAAATGCTATGCAACCCCATTATTAGAACGCTGGCAACCCTCCTCAGAACCTGTAAAAATAGTATACCAAATCAATCAGTCTCAAAAATCCCCAAGTCATTCCAAAAAGTCATCTGAACTCCAGACTAAGATTAAGTCTGCTACATCGGCAAAAAACATCACATAGACCTGATACTAATCAAACTGACAAACCAAGCAAAAAAACTTGCGCTCAGAAAGAAACAAAGACAATCCGGGGTTCTTCACAGTGGAACACTGTGAAGAAAAAGAACGGGCTAAAATCATCTGTTATTAATGTAAAGGATCCGAAACAGTTGAAGAAATATGTTGATGAAGCAATGGAAATGGCATCCGATGACTCAAGTGTTGATGATGAAAATACAGTTTTCGAGGAGTTTTTACCTAAGTGATTTTACATTGTTTTTTACTTATCTGATTAAAAAAAATTTTTTTATGTAATGTTCGTGCATCATTTTAAACTTTATGTATATTTTAAGTTATTACTTTATAACTCCACAGTTTTTAATTATACGCTTGTCTTTTTACTATGAACTATTGACTCTTTTAAATGATTTTATTTTTACGTGTAACTGTTTTCATTAACTTTTTTGTTTTGCTCACGTTTTCTTAATTGTTTTCTTTTACTCAAACTTTTGAGTTATATATTTTTTCCATTCTGACCTTGTCTTTGCGCAGCATGTCCCTAATGGGAATTTGTGCCATAAAACCCCATACAACCAACCAACCAACCGATACATTCCTTCCCCCAGGGGGTTACCTTATTTAGGTATTCACAGGCTTCGCAACCCCGGCCACCGGGCGACCTTTCTCATTTCCCTTTCCTCTTATTTCTCTTTCCTCTTTGTTTCACTCTCGTTCTGGTTTCCTCTTCGGAGGTGAGGGCAATTCTGCATGAGCCGGTATCATGCCTATATCGACACACGGAGAATTGTAAACCAGCCACGTGTTTCCGTGCGTGGCGCTCCGTGTCCTTGGAAAGGGGGATACTGGCAGTTGAGGGAAACCAACACACTGCTTTGGCTTCAGGTAGACGGGAGTTGCATAATGGTCCCATATTCATCAATCGGCTAGTCAGCTTACTTATGTCACTGGCTAGGGATCGGGCAATTACTAGTCACCTCATTAAGGGTGGAGACTGACATAGGATTGTCTTGTGACCGTATGTGCCCAGGTTAGCACTGGTGCACGAATGTGCATCCCCTTGTTGGGCTCGGTAGTGGGTGGTGCGGCCGGGGTCTGAACTTTTATTTTTCAAATATGGATGGAAATACTTTAGTTTTTTCCATTTTTCTTCTATGTGGAGAGCAACAAATTGTACAGAATCCTTCATTCGCAGTTTTTTTGTAATTAAACGCACCGACAGTCTCTCAAATAGTTGTTTAAAATAAACTTCACCTTTTCTTATTGCAAAAACATTCCAGTCTGTGTTTGGTGATGGTCACTCTCCCAAAAAGCTGCAGACAGGGGATTTACTGGTTGAGGTTTCTTCAGACAGCCAGTTATAACTTCTGTCAAATTTCAATACAATAGGTACTTTTCCTGTTAAAGCACATCAAACTCTCAATACTTGCCGCGCTGTAATATCTGAACCACATCTTTTGTTTTCCACAAAAGAACAACTTCTATCTAATTTAAGCGATCAAAATATCAAAGATGTACGCCGTATGACTATTCATCGAAATGGACAAGTACTTCCTACAAAACATATTATTCTAACTGTCAATGGACATATTTTACGTACTAGAATCCGAGCTGGCTACCTAAACTGTCCAGTCCGGCCTTATATCCCTAATCCTGTCCGTTTCTTTAAATACCAGCGTTATGGCCATACTAATAATACCTGTCGAGGCACTGTTACCTGTGCACGCTGTGCAGATGTCGACCATGAAGGTAAAACTTGCGACTAACTCGAACGCCGCGCCAAGTGCGAAGTTGATCATACATCGTATTCTCGCTCTTGTCATAATTAGATCCGTGAAAAGGAAATTCTTGCTGTTAAGATTACTCAAAAACTTTCGTACTCTGAAGCCCGTAAACTAGTTGAATCCACGACCCCGTCTGTTCTGTTATCTTACTATAGTATACTTAAAGAACAATCAAAACCTGTATGGCAAATAAACACGCAGACCGACGCTTCCTTTCCAGCAAATAAATCATCTAAAACAAAATCAACCTCCACTTCAAATAAAGAAACCCGTGATGTTTGTTGTGGTAGTAAATGCTATGCTAACCCCAAATTATAACGTTGGCTACCATCCTCAAAACCTGTTATAATAGAATACCAAACTAGTCAGCCACAAGAAACTTCTGGTCACTGTAAAAAGTCACTTGAACATCAGAATGAGCAAACTTCTGCTTCACCCATATGTAACTTGCAGAAACCTAATATTTCTCAAAAACACAACCAATATTCTTGTGCTAAGAAAGAGAGAGGGGAAGCCTCAACTCGGGCATCCTCACAATGGAAAACTGTAAAGAAAAAGAACAGGAACTCGCGGCTTAGTACTTGCATTACTAATGTTAAGAATCCCAGACAGCTGCAGCGCTATGTAGAAGAAGCTATGGAGTCAGAATCCTATGATTCGTGTCCAGATGACTAAATTACTGTCTTTGAAGAGTTTGTGCCTGATTAATTTCATTTGAATTCATTTATACATATCATTACTAAATTCATTTCATCACACAGTTTTTTTCATATTAATCATTTCTTTTTAAAAATTTTTTTCTCATTTTGAATTTGTTTTGGCGCAGCATGTCCCTAAAGGGACTTTCCGTCATAAGACACTAGTCAACCGACCAACCAACCAACCGATACATTCCTATGTCAATCGACAGTTGCACTCTCGGATCAGCGGCTTCTATGTATTAATCGAGGCAAAACCTTGAAAAAGCGTTCTTTTCCCTCCCCATATCACATTTGCATGCTATTAGTGCCGTTCTTCTCCGGTAACTTGCAACAGGAATGAAGCTTTAATGTTTGCATGGACCAAGTTTCCAAATGCCCTCAGCACCTTTGCATTTTCTTTCCGATTATGCACTCTTTGATGAAAGTTGTGTGTTTGGATGTGTACGGTCACCTCTTAAAATTTTGACCATTTTTTATGAAATACCCTGTATAGTCATTTGGAACCAATGATTAATTCAAAGTTTAAAAACCGAAATTGGTCGGATATATCAATTGTGTAATTACTGACCGTTAAGGAAAACATTATTCATATTTTTCTTTTTATAAATCTAAAAATAATTCCTAACCTGATCATTTATCCAGAAATAGCAGCATTAAGATGCATAGGAAATTCTTTTATTTAATCTGATAAAAGTGTTGTTCTGATAAAATTCTGACTGGAAATCATTTATGAACTATATGTTTGGGATGCTGTTATCTACTGTGTTCTGAATTTAAATAATGAAATTGCCGTACTTCGTTACATCGGTTTAATTACAGAAAAGAAAAAAAAAACATAAGCTGCATAAAAAATCCTCTTTTATGAAAATATAATTTATACGGGTAATGGAATGTATTAAAATTAAGCACATATGTAAGAAGTTAATTTTCGTGAATATACAATTAGCTACAAATGCTTTTTCTAAACCTAATCGTTGTTTCTTGAATTCTAAATAAATTCCTTTGAAAGCAATTAAACTTGTGATATATAAATTTAAAGAAAGATAAATAAAAATATTCATAGAAATAACTGATGAAATTTGTGCTTAATATTTAATATTTCTTAATTTTTTTTACTGTTAAGAAACAATCTTTTTTGATTAGAAATCCTTCAACTGTAAAATTTTCGAATAAATCAAAGCTGCCAATTTTCCGGAATTTTGAATGCCACATTTTCAGGGAATTTCCGGACCAGGGAATTCCTTAGTACATGTATTTTCTTATAGAAAATCTCTCCTTCAATAACACGAAATTTCTTGCATTTAACCTAGATTTAGTTTTCTATAAACAAATAATATTTTATCTGGAAAATTCCCTGAAGCGTACACTCTTAAAACGAAAGAGCCAAAATAACTCAAGGTGAGCCGAAATCCACTCATCTCATGATCTGAAAGTCAGCTTCTCATAAAGAGTTGAAACAACTCGAGTGAATGAGTTGTTTTTAAGCAACTCATGATTGAGTGATCTCTATTTTACTCATACTTGAGGGAAATCAACTCAATGAAGGTAAAATCCAGTAGCACTTGAGTGATTTGTAACCAACTCATACTTGAGTGAAATTGAGTCATTTAAGACTAAATTCAGTCGCACTTGACTGATTTGTAATCAACTCATACTTGAGTGAAATGAACTTATTTAAGAATAAATCAGGTAGCACTTGAGTAATTTGTAACCAACTCACACTTGAGTGAAATTAAGTCATTTAAGACTAAATCTGGTCGCACTTGAGTGAAATGGAATCCCTTTGAGACTAAATTCAGTAGCACTTGTGTGATCTGTAGCCAACTCATATTTGAGTGAAAGGAAATAATTTAAGCCTAAATCCAGTACCACTTGTGATTTATAATCAATTCAAACTTGAGTGAAATGAGATCATTTCAGATTTAATCCAGTAGTTCTTGGGGAATTTGTAACAATTCATACATGGATTAAATCAACTTACTTAAGAGTTCATGCAATGAACTCTTAAATGATGTTCTTAAAATGCAAAATCCCGAGTGATTTTTAATGAACTCATTCATAAGAACTCGCTCAAAATTACAAAAAAAAAACCCTTGAGCGATTTCTAATTAACTGGTTAAATAAAATCATGTCATTTTAAATGAAATTCAGTAACCAGCGATCTATTTTTATCAATGAAATTCAAAATAACACAGAATTCTTGCCACATTTTCAAATTAAAATAATAAATATCTAATTTTATATTCCTTCATACTGGTTTATATAATTGTATTACTTTTTGATTGAAAAAAAATGTGATTTATAACTAAAAATTACAATTAAACCAATCTTAAGTATTTAACTTAAATAAAAAAAAAATTTGAAAAAAAATATCTAAATGTAAACTTGAAATCACCAAGGAAAGGAAAAATCCCAATGACAACTTTTAAAAGCTGACTTCTCAAATCCAAAAGGGCAACTTTCTGACATAAGTTTTAATTTATTTTTGATCGAAAATGCATGAAACTAGCTGGTGGTGTTCAGAAACTATGTAATCAAGCTGCTTTTTTCATTTTTTTGCAAACGCAATAAATATTTCAGAAAATAGTGTCAAAGTGGACGTTTTAAACTTAATTACTGCATGAAAGGAGAAAAAACACTCAAGAGCGGGCAAAAACGTGTTTGTCACGTGATCAAAATCGTTTATAACTCAATAGGTAATTTATTGATAAAAAAAAAATGGAAAATTCAATTCCAAATAGTTTTCATAACCAGGCTTTCCAATTTTATATCTTTCCATTAAAAAATGAATTTGTAAATGTGTCAAAACGTTTTGTGCTTGTTGAGCAGAGCCATTAAGAACAGCCTTAAGATCCTACACTAGTCGCTGAAAAAGTATAGAAGGGCGATTCCGTGCAGAGAGTCACATGTAATGAGGGCTTTAATTTTCATTTATTTATCAAATTTTAATGCTAATTCTGATTTTAAGTGGTATGGTAAATAAGTTATAACCATATTTTTTAGTTTAAATGTGTGGAAATAAAACTCCCAGAAATATATCATTAAATTTCATTACTCGAAATGTGCTTTTTTCCGAAGTAGAAAAAAAGCACATTTTGAGTAATGTAATTAAATAATATACTTCTGTGAGGTTTATTGCCACAGACTTAAATTTAAAAATATGGTAACTTATTTACCATACCACTTAAAATCAGAATTATCATTAAAATTTAATAAATAATTGAATAAATGCAAATTAAAGCCTGCGTTATGTGTGCGACACTCTCCATGGAATCGCCCAGAAATGATGGTGTTAATCCTATGGAGAAGTTATTTTCAAATACATTGTTTGGATTTATATATATATATATACATATATTTTTTTTTGGGGGGGGGGGGAGGCATAGGATCTTTATGCAGGCTTATTTTTAATTTTGCAATTTTGGTTAGTTTTTTTAATACAGTAGACGATTTTACAAACTGGTCTACTGGTCTCGCCAGCATCTCGCTGAACTAATGTTACTCCCATTTATAAACTTTTGACTTTATGAACACATATGAGTCCCATCGAGCATTTACTGTATTAAGATATCAATTTTAGAATCGGTTCCGAAAATCAAAGTATTTAAAATAAAACATAAAACCTAAGTTAAAAAAGTAAAAACTGGCCAGCATATAGATTGTCTTCAGCTATCATACTCAAAAAGAAGCCTGTACAAATATTAAAATCCAAGCAAGATATTCCCCCCAGGGGAATACCTTCTTTAGGTATTTACGGGTTTCGCGACCCCGGGTTCCCGAGCGATCTTTCTCCTTTCCTGTTTTCTTCTCTTTTTAGTTGTCTATCCTTTTTTCTTTGTTTCACACTTTTTAATCTTCTTTTTTCAGTTTCTTATCCCTCTTTGTTCTTGTTCATGTTTTTTACTGACCATTTTGTTCAAATTGTTATTTGTTCTACTAACATTGTTCTTGTTCTTTTGTTTAAAAAAAAAAAAAAAAAAAAATTGAAAAAAGACAAAAAATACACCTTGTTTCTAAGTTCTCCCCCACATCACTTTTTCTTTTTTACAATAGTGGATTTTTTTATTTTCACGTGAGACACTCTGGGTGTTGAGGTTTTTAAATCTCATCGCCTCGTTTCTACCTCTTTAGGCTGATCTCGAGTCCCAGAGTGCAGGGCATCTCCGAATTCCGGTTCCGTGATCGGTGGGCGCCGTACTTGTATGGCGGTGGTTAGGAATGCACTGGGCGACTGGTGTCCTTTCGACGTAAGGGCGTTGTAGGTTGGACAGAGCTGTAAAGGCTTACCTACGACAACCGAGTCCCACTGTGAAAGAACTAGAGTTTGGAGATGCTATCGAGTTTAATCCAACGTTCGAAAAACGTGGAAGTTTGTTGATAGTTTTCACCCTTTTGAGACCTGCGCCTAAAGTAACGGTAAGAAGAAGGGTCGGTGACCAGGCCCGATGCCTGGCGTTTTAAACATTATATCTCAAATATGGCTACAATATCAGACAATAAGACAAGCGATGTGGAGGCCCCACAAGCTAATAAAGAGAACTTTGATGCATCGAGCTCTAGCTCAAAGGCTACTGAAAATCAAGGCAATAAATTATCATGGAGTGAGAGAGTCGAGGATTATGTTTCCACAACGGAATCTAACAATCCCAACTCTCATGAAAATAAAACTGAAGAAAGATTCTTTGTCGTCAAACGCCAAGAAGGGAGTTTTGATAAAACATCCCCCTTTCTAATTAATAAATCTATCCAAGGACTGGTTGGCGAACCCAAAACAATAAAAAAACTCCGTACAGGTGAACTCCTAATTGAAGTAAGCAATAACCAACAAGCATTAAACCTAAAAAAATGTACTCACTTTGCAAACATTGCTGTCATCATATCACCACATAGAACCTTAAACTCATCTCGCGGAGTGATATCAGAATATGACCTCTTGCATGTAACCGAAGATGAAATAGTGGAAAACTTAAGGGAACAAAATGTCATAGCAGCTAGACGTATAAAAATAAACCGCAAAGATGAACAAATTCCAGCTAACCAAGTACAAATACCTACCAAGCATATTATTCTGACGTTTAATACTCCCAACTTACCCAAATATATAAAAGCTGGATATCTATCATGTTCTGTCAGACCGTACATCCCAAACCCACTGCGTTGCTTTAACTGTCAGCGCTTTGGGCACTCAAAAACATCATGCCGAGGTAAACAAACCTGTGGTCGGTGCAGTGCAATTGGCCACGAAAGTGGGCAATGCAATGCTCCACCTTGTTGCGTCAACTGCAAAAAAGATCATCCATCCTATGCCAAATCGTGTGAAATGTGGAAAATAGAAAAAGAAATACAGACAATACGCACAAGACAAAATATATCATACCCTGAAGCCAGAAAAATAGTCGAATCCAGAACGCCCAAAGTTGGTGTATCATATGCTGCTGCCTTAACAAAAACCGTTCATAAAACTTATAAAACTATCGCAACTCAAACTGAATTCCCAACTAGACCTAATTGCCAACCTAATCAAAAAGAAAACAACCTGTCTAATAATTCAGGTAAGACAAATAGATCAACGCAATCTGCTCCTCCTAATTCACAAAACTCTGTTCCTCCTAAATCATCTACAAATGCTTCTTCAAAATTGTCACAATCTTTTATTTCGAAACCTCCACTCCATAATAGAGGCTCTCAAAATACAACTAAAACACATTCTGTGAAACCAAACCATAAATCTGATGCAGACAAATTTAACCTACCAACAATTAAAGCCATTAGTTCATCTGAAAATACAGCCAAAAGGAAAAAAAGTAAAACATCCAAATATAAAACTCAATCAATACAGAATGATAAAATGGAAGAAGATGATGCTTTAGCTCTTCACCCAGAACGGGGTGAAGAATTTAACGAGGGAGATAGTATGTCCACTACCTCCGAATAAAATACCGCAGCTAAACTTCTTAAAAAAAAACAATTTAATCATGTCTAATATTATCTCATGGAACTGCCGTGGCTATCATAATAAACTTGACGAAATCCGTAATATTCTATCCGACCATCAGCCTTTATGTTTAGCTCTGCAGGAAACCCATCTAAAACCTACTGACAAAGCGAAATTACGCAACTATGCTACCTACAGAAAAGATTTTACAGGCAATGAAAGAGCTACTGGTGGAGTGGCTCTTTTCATCTCTCGCAGTTTACCTCACTCTCATGTTTTACTAAACACAAACTTACAAGCTGTTGCAGTCCGTGTTCATGTAAAACGTCTCATTACAATCTGTTCTATTTATTTACCACCCCATCAAATTATTCAGTCAGCACTACTTCAGGATCTAGTTCTCCAACTCCCCGCTCCTTTCATCATCATTGGGGATTTTAATGCTCATAGCCAACTCTGGGGGAATTCTGACTCTAATCAACGTGGTGACGTAATAGAAAAATTCATTTCCGACAATGGCTTATGCCTACTCAATAATGGCGATCACACATATTTTCATGAACCGACTCGCACCTTTCATGCCATAGATCTCACTATTTGCTCCCCATCTATATATCCGTATTGGACCTTCTGGGTCTCTAATGACCTGTACGGCAGTGACCACTTTCCCACTTTTATCTCGCAGACAACTCCTCACACGGATTCTAATAATTACTTTAAACGCTACGTCTATGACAGAGCCAATTGGCGAACTTTCACAGACCTTGCAAAAATTACAAGTGAAATGATAGAAGGTGATATCGACGATGCGCTTGATAATATCACCCATTGTATTATCAATGCTGCAGATATTAGCATTCCAAAATCACTTTCTACCCCAAAGCACAGGAAACCATGGTGGAATGATGACTGCAAAAAGGCAAAAAAAAATCAACAGAAGGCTTGGGGCATCTTCCGGAGGTATCCCAATAATACTAATTATATTATGTACAAAAAAGCAAAGGCTGATGCTAGAAGAGTGCGGCGTAAAAGCCAACGTGAATCCTGGATGCAATACGTCTCCAATATAAACAGTAACACCTCAAGTAAAGTTCTTTGGAAAAAAGTAAAAAATTGTATGGGATTATATTCTGAAAATCATATCTCAATTTTAAAACACAACGGCCAAACAATAGCATCTCCCAAAAATATAGCTGAGACAATAGCTAGTACCCTCGCTTCCAATTCTAGCTCTGACTCTTACCCAGAACCTTTTTTATCATACAAAAGACAAACGGAAAATACCAGAATCAATTTTAACTCTCGCCATTCTCATGATTACAATCTCCCATTTACTATTCCAGAACTCTTAAGTTGCTTGCAAAAGAGCCGGTTATCTGCCCCAGGACATGATGGCATCACATATACCATGCTAAAACATCTTTCTTCCACCTCTCTCAATAACTTACTTATTTTTTTCAATAGAATCTGGATTGAACAAACTTTCCCTAATGCCTGGTCTAAAGCCATTATCATTCCTTTTCCTAAGCCAGGGAAAGACTCCAGTGACCCAAACAATTACAGGCCTATCGCACTCTCTAGCAGCCTCTGCAAACTTTTAGAAAAAATGGTTAATTGCCGCCTGGTGCATGTTCTTGAATCAAATAATTGCCTTGCAGCCTTCCAAAGCGGATTTCGGCGTGGTAGGTCCACTATCGATAACCTCATTCTTTTAGAAACCCATATACGGACTGGTTTTTTAAAACACAACCATCTGGTCACTGTTTTTTTCGACATGATGAAAGCCTATGACAAGACATGGAGGTATGGTATCCTTCGCGACCTTTTTAACCTGGACTTTCGTGGGAACCTCCCGATTTTTATTAAGAACTTCCTCGCCATTCGAATTTTTCAAGTTCGAATTGGGGGGATTCTCTCCAGTTTTTATGTACAAGAAGAGGGTGTACCACAGGGCAGTGTTCTGAGTGTCACCCTCTTTGCAGTCAAGATAAATGATATACTGCAACAATTACCCCCTTGTGTGCAGGGTACACTATATGTTGACGATTTTAAAATTTTATGTAAAGGACAAGATATGCGTTTTATTGAGAGACAATTACAAATTGCTATCAACCGTATTATTCAATGGACAAATAAAAATGGTTTTATTATTTCCCAAGACAAAACCTCTTGTGTGCATTTCTGTAGACGAAGGGATCTGCATCCAGATCCTGAAATTTATATTGGAGCATCTCAAGTTGCTGTTACTGATTGCATTCGCTTTCTTGGCTTATATTTTGATAAAAAACTCACTTTCTTGCCACATGTTTTGCAGTTACGTAAAAAGTGCGAGCAATCACTTAATCTAATTAAGGTGCTTTCAAACACTTCTTGGGGAGCAGACCGTGGTTCTCTCTTGAAAATTTATCGCTCTATAATCCGCTCCAAAATTGATTATGCCTGCCAGGTCTATGGTTCTGCACGTAATTCTGTTCTTAAAAAACTTGACACAGTGCACCATAGCGCACTCCGTGTTTGCTCTGGTGCATTTCGTACCTCTCCAGTTTTAAGTCTTTATGTTGACTGCAATGAACCATCATTACACCACATTCGTGAAAAGCTTTCTTTAGAACTGTATTACCGTCTCCTTTCACATCCTGGCCATCCTCTTCATATATACATTTTAAACACCGACAATGATATTCTTTATCAGCATCGACCATCTTGCATCCCATCTTTTGGTGTCAGAATTAGAAAAATTACTGATAATAGCCCACTGAGTAATATCAGGGTAAGTCCATGTCCATTGCATGTACTTCCTCCTTGGAACCCTCCTGATATTACATCGCTCCATCCCTTTAAAGGATATGATAAAAACAACTTGGCCCCTGCAGTTTTTCAACAGTTATTTGCCGCACACCGAGCAAATTTTAACGGCTATACTGACATTTATACAGATGGATCTAAGAGTGGCAATACTGTTGGTTGTGGTGTATTTTGTGACAACACTTCATTAAGCTATCGTCTCCATCCTTCTATCTCTGTCTTTACATCCGAACTGATTGCAATAGAGAGAGCCATGGTGCACATATCTCATCATCATAGCTCATCCTTCATTATCTATACAGACTCAAATAGTTCTATTGACGCAATTAAATCTTTTAACAAGCATCCTCTTGTCTCATCCATCCTAGATATTTATAACAAATTGACAAGGCGTGGTCATAATATTTTATTCTGCTGGGTACCTGGACACATGGGTATTCCTGGCAATGAGAAAGCAGATGAGGCGGCAAAACGTGCTCTTAATCCGTTACACCATGATGTTCCTTTCTCAGACGTTAAACTACTTATAAATATTTTTATTCAGAATAAATGGCAAGAAAGTTGGGATATGGAAAACAATAATAAACTGCACCATATCAAACCTCTAATAATGACCTGGCCTCCGAGTTATCCAAGAAAAACAGATGTTCTACTTACTCGTCTGAGAATTGGACATTCAAGGATCACTCATAAACATCTTTTACTTCAGGAGGATGCTCCCATGTGTCCACATTGTCATTTTGATTACCTGACCATTCATCATGTTTTAACTGACTGTCCGGGTCTCCGGCACTTATGTAGAACTTATTTTAAGTCATCATCACCACTCTTGACAAACCTTATTGGGGATAAACCTCATAGGGCACTATTTACTTTTTTAAAACATGCTGGATTTTACTTTGAAATTTAATTTGTATATCTTTGGTTTAACGATTAAGTTTTCTGTTTACACCTTTGTGATATCTGGAAGGGAACCCCTTCCAGACTGCACTTTTTATTGACTTATTCTTTTGTTTTTACTCTACTGTTTTATAGTATTTAAAAGTTAGTCTTTTCTACTCTTGTTCGACTACATCTGGATGGGATACCCCATCCAGGTTGCTCTTCTCATTGTTCCTTTATTTTTTCATTTTTCTATCTCTCACTTTTTTGATGTTTTAGTCTACTTTTTTTTGGCGCAGCATGTCCTTTAAGGGATTTTGCGCCATAAAACCCCATACAACCAACCAACCAAGCAAGATATTTGAAAATAACTTCCCCGGGGAACTAACATTATCACAAGTGTTGTCACTCTGCTATTGTTAGGCTGTAATAAGTAAAACAAAATATTTCAAAAAAGATAAACACTAACCCATTATATACTTTGTTGTAATTATCCCTTGATTTAATTCACACTACTTCTTAAATTGACTAACTTTTAAAGAAATATTAATTGTTAAGCTTTTTTTATGCTAATTATTTAACACTTGCTAAATGTCAATTTAAAGCAGTTCATATATTTACAAATAAATTATGCACCAAAATAACTTTAGAAATGGATGAACTTAATTCTTTATATCATTTAAAACATTTGTTGAAACTTGAAATTATGTTCAAGTATAACTTTAAAATTTAGCTACTGGGTTAGAAGGAACAATGTCTTGATTGGATAAATACCAACCTATTAGGTACTATCTTGCAGTTATTCTTTCTTAATCTTGTCTTGTTACAATTAACCATTGATGTTATTTAATATTTCTTAAATCTACTAACTTTTAAAGAAATGTAAAACTTTAAAATGGCATAAGATTGTAGCTTTTTATGCCAAAAGCAGGAGCCAAATATGGAATTTAGAATATCGTTGGGGAAAGAAACAACATTATTTACTAACAATTTTATTGAACAAAAAGAAAAAACAAATGTAGCATTGATAGCAATTTTAACAACAGATGGAGTGTTTTGACAACACCTTTAACTGGACATGTAAATATTTTCATTTAAAATTTTCTTGTCAAAACAAGAAAATATGTATTCTTCTCTGCTGAAGATCCTTGAGAGATTCGATAGGGTTGTTGAATTCCACTCCTCGCAGCGGAATTGCATTCCTCCATGAGGTCACTCTATTCTCCTGTGTTAAAAGAAAATATTGAAATTAAGTTAAATAGCAATAATTGTAATGCAAAGGATTATGAATCTTTTAAAATATTAGTTTTTAGATTAAAGTAAATATAAATAAATTCTTAAAGTCTTAAGCAACTTCTTAAAATATTGTTGAACATTCACCTTTGTTACCATTTTCAAAATGTATACAAACATATCTTTTTAAACAATAATTGGGGGGGGGGGGGAATGAAACTTTAAAAATTAAATTTATTCTAAATATGAATATATATATAAGGGGTCGTTCCAAGCAAAATTTAGGGCCCTTTCACAAAAATCTAATAAAATAGGCCCCTTTGTAACATTCTTTTTCACACAAACTGTTTTAAAATATGTAAATTGTAAATAAAACCAGCTCACTGAAAACAAACTTTAGCAAGGGGATTTAAGGAAGTTTTGTCAAAGTCTTCATTTAAATTTGAGTAACATGATTTCAACTTTCATTACAAAATGTTATTTATCACAAAAATAACTTACTTTTCACAAAATGGGCCCCAAAAATAAAAACCTACACACACACACAAAACCGCCTCCCCATGCATATTCTTAAAAAACATACACTAAAACTTTTAGCTTTATATAAAGTTACACCACTGAAAATTCGGCTAATTGTGAATAAAATGGAAAATGAATAAATGAAACCCTTTGTGCAACCACACTTACCCACTTGTTTATCATGTTACTTCTGATTACGGTGTAAAAAAAATCATGATTTTTTTTTTTAATAAAAAAAATGTAATTTTTTTAAAATTTAAATCTGATTTTTTTTATTTTTTTTCCCCGTGTTAAAATATTAACATCTACCAAGAATTAAGCATTTCAAAAATGAATAACCCTCCAATTACTAACATAATCTGTTTTTTTGCTTTAATTAATAAAATTTTAATTATGTAATTACAGAAATTACAAGAAACTGCAAATAAAAAATTTCTTTAGTAACATACAACATTATGTGCATTAATATTTTATAATAATTATGTAAACCAATATTAAATACTGCTTATATTTTAAAGTTACGGATAAATTGCATTTAATTTTAAATTGATGATACAGATTAAATTTTGTAATTATTAAACAATTAACTGTTTAATTAAGAACACAATCTACATTTTTGAAAAAGTGGTTGAAAAAAGGTGATAAATAATAGTTTGATAAATTCATAAAGCAGCCAGTAATTTTACACAGGTTTTAAAGCGTATGTCTATCAAATTGATCAAAAATTGTAGCAATGTATACAGCAAACCTACGCATAATTTATAAATAGAGTACAAAAATTGTATTTTTGAAATTTAAATCGGATATTTTTCCCCACAACATTAAAATATTTGAATAGCTACTAAATATTATGTTTTGAAGTTATTTAACATTTAGTTAGATTTTTAAAAATGTATAATATCTTTTTACACAGTTTAATATTGTTATAATTAACAATAACAAATATTACATTTTTTACAAGTGATTTAGTGATCGTTTTCATTATTGATTATCATGCTTTTTCACAACATTTTAAAAAATCAGAAAATATGTGATTTTATCATCTGATTTAAATCAATTGATTAAAATCATTGACACTATTGCTGTGTTTATTGTATATAAAAGAATGAATAACTTGATTATTAAATGAAAATTATGACATTGAAAGTTATATTATATTTAAATATTTTTAAATTAAATGCTTTTTATGTTTGTTAGATAAAAAAACATGCTTTTTACAAACTTACTGTACTTAAAATTTTTCACAATACTCAGGAATTATACTTGGAAACAATTATTTAAAGCTTTGTTTTGTGTATTCATAAGTCACAATAATTTGAATACATTTTTATGTCATTTTAAACATTAAAAAAATTTTTGATTTTAATCAATGATTTTTTTTTAAAAATCACTTGATTAAAATCATGATTTAAATCGTTGACACCCTACTTCTGATACAATCTTAAAATAAATTTCTATTTTAAAAACAAATTTAAAAGGTCTTAAGCAACATTACAAAATATTGTTGAAAATTCCCCTTTGTTGCCATTTTCAAAATGTATACATTGGAAGGGGGGGGGGGATGAAACTACATTTAAATTTATTCTAAATGTGAAATGTTTTATTACAACAATGATGTTTAACCTTACCCCATAAAATCTAAACAGTCAGACGGCAATTTTCTTCCAACAGTCAAATGCATGTCATGTGTCAGAGATACATGTCTAATTTAATACAGTATAACCTCGAAAATCCTGTATCAGGACTAAGACTAGATTTATAAAAATTCTGGATTTCACAAAGATAATCAAAACTTTCACTGTTTTTAACGGTACCATTAATCATAATTTAATAACAAAGTTATAATTATGTAAGAAAATGAAAAAATAATATTGAAAGGCTTACTTTCATTGAAATTTACGTTAAAAAACTTTCTATAAACAGTGAATTTTGAAAATTCAATTGCAATTTGCTTTTTTTTTTTTTTAACTATTAATAAAAATGCTTTTCATATTAAATACATGTTAGGAATATCTATTTCAGAAATACAGACTTGTTTTTCTAACTTGCATAATGTTATGACAAAATTAAATTTTATATGCTATTTCTATACCAACAACATTACTCTATTCTATTATAAAAAAACTTCCAAATCTAACACATGTCATGGATTTCTATCTAATATCGGAAGAAAATGTATGTTATTGGGCAAATGTATCTGACTGATAGACGATACTAAATAAATGAACTGAAACTGCATAGCCACTGCATTCCAAACACATAGGAAACCCAGTAGCAGAAGGTTCCTGACGGGTGACATGCGTCGCAGATTTTTTTTCCATTGGATTTTTTTCCATCAGTATATTATATTTAGTTCTTTATTATTTATTACTAAAACTTAAGATTATTATTAATAAAAAATAGTAAAATGCTTAAAAACATTAAAAGTAAATTTTCTGCTATTGGGATAGGAAAGATAGATGCTAGGTATGAAGTTTACTAATATGAAAAGAGATTTTTTTCCACATATGTATCTGTAAGGTCACACTGGCCCAATACAGTGAAAAAACCCCCCACGAAATTTGCCAAAGGGTTGCAGAAAAAAACCCCACAAAATTCGCCAAAGGATTGCAGAAACAAAACCCAGCGAAATTCGCCAAAGTGTTGCAGAAAAAACCCCTGCGAAAGTTGCCAAAGGATTGCAGAAAAAAACAAATTTTGCCAAAGAGGTACAGGAAAAAATTTTGCCAAAGGGGTACAGAAAAAAATTTTGCCAAAGGGGTACAGAAAAAAATTTTGCCAAAGAGTTGCAGAAAAAAACGAATTTTGCCAAAGAGTTGCAGAAAAAAACGAATTTTGCCAAAGAGTTGCAGAAAAAAACGAATTTTGCCAAAGAGTTGCAGAAAAAAACGAATTTTGCCAAAGAGTTGCAGAAAAAAACGAATTTTGCCAAAGAGTTGCAGAAAAAAACGAATTTTGCCAAAGAGTTGCAGAAAAAAACGAATTTTGCCAAAGAGTTGCAGAAAAAAACGAATTTTGCCAAAGAGTTGCAGAAAAAAAACGAATTTTGCCAAAGAGTTGCAGAAAAAAACGAATTTTGCCAAAGAGTTGCAGAAAAAAACGAATTTTGCCAAAGAGTTGCAGAAAAAAACGAATTTTGCCAAAGGGTTGCAGAAAAAACAAATTTTACAAAAGGGTTGAAGAAAATTTTGCCAAAGGATTGCAGAAAAAAAACACAAATTTTGCCAAAGGGTTGCAGACACAGTTGTATAATATAGACGCACGCGCAGAAGATTTTCCAAAAATTCGGAACCTTGCAGAAAAAAAACTTATTTTTGTAACTTTTTTTTTTGAATACCAAAAAATTAAAAATATTCTCTATATTATAATTTCGTCAAAGAATCGTTAAAAAAAAAAGAATTTCTTAAAAGCATAGCGGAAAAAGCCTGAATTTGTCAAAAGACCACGAAAAAAAATCCCGCAAATTTCGTCAAAAAATCGCAGAAAAAACTTATTTCGTCAATGGATTACGGGAAAAATATGAATATCGCTAAAGGCTGAGAAAAAAGCACGTATTTCGTCAAAAATTGCAGGAAAAAATGCGAATTTCGTAAAAATATCGCAGATAAAACGTGAATTTCGTCAAAGGATCGCGAAAAAAAGCTAATTTCGTCAAAGATCGCGAAAAAAAGCTAATTTCGTCAAAGAATCTTAGAAAAATGCAAATTTCGGCAAAAGGAAAGGGCTCAGGAAAAAAAAAAATTCTTAAAAGCATAGCGGAAAAGCCCTAAATTTTGCCAAAAGATTGTGAAAAAATGCAAATTTCGTAAAAGGATCGTGTAAAAAACTACATTCTTCAAAAAATCGAGAATTTCGTCAAAAGTGTTGCGAAAAAGGTGAGAATTTTGTTAAAAATGCACGAAAAAATACGAAATTCGTCAAAAGATCGCAGGAAAATGCAAATTTCGTCAAAAGATTGGGAAAAAACAGATTTCGTGAAAGAATCGAAGAAAAATGTGAATTTCATCAAAGAATCAAGAAAAAAAGAGAATTTCGTCAAATGATCACAGAAAAAACGAGATTTTCGTCAGAGATAAAAAGGAAAAAACATGATTTTTGTCAAAGGGGCGCGGTAAAAACTCACCAGTCTCTTTAATGATGATACCTATGAATGGATACCTCTTCATAGAAAAGGTGATTTAGTTGTTTCAGTAGCAATGTCACATTATTTCTGCCCTTCTTATGCATTTTTAGCTGTTTTTTTTTTAACCAAAATAATTATTCTTTGATTAATACTAATTATTTTTAATTTAAATGGTAATTATTTTGAAAATACTCTTTTTAATTCATATTGTTAAAATAACATAACACGGTATTTTACGTTATTAAACATTAAATTAATGTGCAGATAGTTTTTGACCCAATATTTATGCGCACAGAAAGTTTTTGGTTTTATACAAGTCTGGTTGCAGAAAAAACAAACTTTGCCAAAGGGTTGCATAAAAAACGGAACTCTCCTTAGAAAACAACATATACACAAATATCTACGTTTATTATAACAGGGATAGTTTTTAAACTTAAAAAATATACCAAACTAACTTTTGAAAATTTGGGTTTAACCCAAATCCAACTTGCAGGAATTCACATTCAGCCTCAAATCGACCTGAACCGATTTTTCTTCCAATTTTTCCACTTTTACTGTTTGATTTTAAAATGTTAATTCATAGAGGAAACCATTAAATTTAAAATTTCATTAATTAATAAAAAGTCTTATCCTTTAAATAAACTCAAATCAAGTTTTTTTTCCAATATGAAATTTACTTATAAAGAGCTTATTTATCAAAATGTAATTGTTTTATTAAATATTATGTAAAGTTGTTTTAAAAAATAATATTTTAATACCTTAAACCTTGAAATAAAAAGTATTCGGCCAAACAGTTACTATTCGGCTAGCTGAATATTCAGTATTCGGCCAAAATCACTATTCAGAGCATCACTAAATCTGACTTGCTACTTTGAACAACATTCATAATCTTCAATTTTTATTTTTAGCTTAATTGTTTACATATCAAATACCTACATATGTGAATTATGAATCACTGCAGGATTAGTATTAGTTTTTGCCACTTACTGACAGAAACTAATTTCTGCCCTGATGATATGAAAAAGTAAAATGTTTTAAAATTTTACTGTTGTATGATATATTTCTCAAATCATTTTCATTTATTAATTTTTTTTAGAATATGAAATTATGGCTAAATTGATAAGCTGGGGAGGGGGAGGGGTGATTGTGGCTTCATCATGAAAAAATACCAAAAATTTTAGCGAAGACAGTGTTGACTAGGGATGCACCGAATAGTGATTTTGGCCGAATACCGAATATTCGGCCTAGAGGTGAACCGAATACCGAATATTCGGCTTGTCAAATACTTTTATATTTCAAAATTTAAAGGCATTAAAATATTAAATTTTAAAACAATTTTACATACTATTCAATACAGAAACTTACATTTTAATAAACAAGAGTTACAACTACAAGTAAACTTTATACTGAAAAAAATCTGCTTTGAGTTATTTAAGAAGAGGATAGTTATAAAACTTTTTAAATTAGTAAAATTTTAAATTTCGTGGCTTCTTGTGAGAATTAATACAGATAAATAAAATTTTCTTAAATTCTAAAAGAAACATTTTAAAACCAAAGAGAAATAGTGAAAAAATTGGAAGAAAAATTGTACAGGATCATATATTATTTGTTTGTCAGGAAGAGATGAAGTAAAAGTAAACAAATATTACAAATCAATTCAAATTTTATATGGTGGCAACTTAGCAAGAATAATTGTTCTACTCCCTTTAATTTAAGCAAGGAAGTTTTTAAATGCATCCTAGATAGGTGTCTGGAGTGGGCAATCATTTTCAGATATTCTAAAAATTGTTCTTAAAATCTTAGCAAGAAACAGATTATTTGCTAGACAAAATTTAGGAACTTGCATTTGTACATAATTAATTTCTATGAAAATCCTCGTGATTGGTTCATTTTCTTACATAATACTTAACAAACAGCAAATAAATAATGTAATAACATTCTCTTTTATTTAAATATGATTCTGTTTCTAATTATTCTGAATATCTTTGTAAGTTGATTGTTAAATGTAGAAGTTGTATAAAGTTTTTAAAAATATGTTTAAAAAATTTTCCTTAAGTATTCGGTTTGGCCGAATATTTCAATATTCGGCCAAACCGAATATTCGACAGGCCGAATAGTTTGCTATTCTGCCAAGCCGAATATTCGGTATACCAAATAGTTTGATATTCAGCCAAACCGAATATTCGGTAACATGGCCGAATAGGCTGAATACCGAATAGATACCGAATATTCGGTGGATCCCTAGTGTCGACTAGAATTAAAGGACTGTTTTTACTGCAAAAATTTTATGTCGTTGTCTCCCCCCCCCCCACCTCCCCGAGATCCTTTGACAAAATTCATATTTTTTTTCATGATTCTTTACGGAAATTTTTTACTGTTCTCTGGCGATATTTGCATTTTAATAAAATTAGTGCTTTTTAACTTTTGACAAAATCTGTATTTTTTTCCTGCCCCGTTATGTGAAGATACTTGCGAGTTAAGGCTATTCATGTTTTTATGGGAAGGTTTTTTTTGCTAATCTTATTTGCATTTCGACATGTTGAATTTTTTTTTTTTGGTGGTGGTGGTGGCGCATTGTATATCTGAGCTTGATCCTCACGTCACCTGTTTACTTTTTCGATTTTGATTGCAGAATTTTTATTTTTTTGAGAAATTGCTTTCACCTTTCAGAATCTGTTCTAAAAGGGGAAGTATTGTCTAAAAAATAAAATAAAATTCTGCAATCAAAGATTAAAGTAAACAACAAGGGGCATTGTGAAGATCAACTATACAATGCCGCAAACAAATTGCAAATGAGATATTAGAGAAAAACCTATACCTATTTTACCCCGTGCTTCAGAGTAAAATGGATATATGCTGGTTATAGTTGAATTACAATATAATTAATGTGTAAACCATTTAAGAGTTTTGTACTTCCATCCTCTAAATCATATATGTAAACTGGGGTGAGGTAGGAAGACAAAAACCTGCCCCTTTCAGTTTGTTTACATTTTTTTCTTTACAAATAAAAACACTTATGAAACTAATAGAAATAAGATGCAAGTACAGACAAATCCTATCCTAGCCCCATCCCCACCCAACCATCCCCCAGGGGGATACCTTCTTTAGGTATTCACGGGCTTCGCAACCCCGGGCACCTGAGCGATCTTTCTCTTTTCCTTTTCCTCTTTTCTCTTGTCTTTCTTTCCTCTTTGTTTCACTCTCATTGTGGTTTCCTCTTCGGAGGTGAGGGCAATTCTGTATGAGCCGATATCATACTGTATATCGACTCATGGAGAATTGTAAACCACCCACGTGTTTGCCGTACGTGGCGACCCGTGTCCCTGGAAAGGGGGATCCTGGCAGTTGAGGGAAACCAACACGCTGCTTTGGCCTCTGCTTCAGGTAGACGGGAGGTGCATATTGGTCCCGTATGCATCAATCGGCTGGTCAGCTGACTTGTCACTGGCTGGGGATCAAGCGAGCGAGTACTTACTAGCCATCTCGTTAAGGGTGGAGACTGGCATAGGAGTGTCTTGTGACCGTATGGGCCCTGGTTAGCACTGGTGCACGAATGTGCATCCCCTTGTTGGGCTCGGTGGTGGGTGGTGCGACCGGGGTCTGAATTTATTTTTTTTTCTCAATATGGATGGAAATACTTTACCTCCTTTAAATCCTCTCCCATGTGGAGCGAATGAGAACCAAAATAAGTTGTGTGCTGATAGAGATGATGATACTGCCTCCAATACCAATTCATGTGCTGAAAGATTCTTTGTTATCAAAAGACAAGAAGGCAGTTTTGACAAGACGTCTCCCTTTCTGATTCACAAATCTATCCAAGGATTGATTGGTGAACCAAAGACCATCAAAAAAATTCGATCTGGTGATCTTTTTATTGAAGTAAACAATAGCAAACAAGCCATAAGTTTAAAGAAATGTACACATTTTGCAAATATCCCGATTTCCGTATTCCCACATAGAACCCTCAACACCTCTCGTGGGGTGATCTCAGAATCTGACCTCCTGCATGTAACCGAAGATGAAATAGTGGAAAACTTAAGGGAACAAAATGTCATAGGAGCTAGACGTATAAAAATCACCCGTAAAGATGAACAAATACCAGCGAATCAAATTCAGATACCTACCAAGCATATAATACTTACTTTTAACTCGCCAAACCTACCCAAATATATAAAAGCCGGATATCTTTCATGTTCTGTCAGACCTTATATTCCAAACCCACTGCGTTGTTTTAATTGTCAACGCTTTGGGCACTCAAAAACCTCATGCCGAGGTAAAACCACATGTGGTCGGTGTAGTGCAGTTGGCCACGAAAGTGTACAGTGCAATGCACCACCTTCTTGTGTAAACTGCAAAAAAGAGCACCCATCTTATTCAAATTCCTGCGAGCAGTGGCGAAAAGAAAAAGATATACGAACAAAAGAAAATTTATCATACCCCGAGGCTAGAAAAATTGTTGAATCCAGGACACCCACAGTTGGTGTATCATATGCTGCTGCTTTGTCTAAAACAGTCCAAAAAACTCATAAAACTATTGCAACCCAAACCGATTTTCCCACTGAAAATAATTGCCAACCTAATCAAAAAGAAAATAACCTGTCTAATTATTCTGGTAAGACAAATAGATCAACGCAAGCTGCTGCTCCTCCTAAGTCACCAAAATCTGCTCATCCTAACTTATCAAAATCTGTTCCTAATGCACAACAAAATACCTGGTCACTATCTTTAATCTCTAAACTTCCAATCCATAAAAGAGGTTCTCAAAATACAACAAAAACGCCATCTGTGAAACCAAACCGTAAATCTGATGCAGAGAAATTTAATCTGCCAACAGTTAGTCACTGTACCATCTGAAAATGCAGCCAAAAAGAGAAAGAGTAAAACATCCAAAAAAGAAATCCACCCAAAACAGACAGATAAAATGGAGGAGGATGATGCTCTAGCTCTTCACCGAGATTCAGATGAAGAATTTAACGATGGAGATAGTATGACTATCTCCGAATAACTTAACGCAGATAAATTACTAAAAATAAAAAATCATTCATGTCTAATATTATCTCGCGGAACTGCCGTGGCTATCATAATAAATATGACGAAATCCGCAACATTCTTCATGACCATCAACCACTATGTTTAGCGTTACAAGAAACCCATCTTAAACCCAATGACAAAGCAAAATTGCGTACTTATGCTACATACCGAAAAGATTTTACTGGTAGTGAAAGGGCCACAGGTGGAGTGGCTCTTTTCATCTCTCGCAACCTACCCCATACGCATATTAATCTAAACACAAATTTACAAGCTGTTGCAGTCCGTGTACATATTAACCAGATAATAACAATTTGCACCTTATACTTACCGCCAAATCAGTCTATTCAGTCAGCTACTCTTGATAATCTCCTTCTCCATCTCCCCACTCCTTACATCATTGTTGGAGACTTTAATGCACATAGTCAACTGTGGGGAAATACCGATTCTAATCAGCGTGGTGATGTTATTGAGAAATTAATATCTGACAATGGCTTATGCCTGCTTAATAATGGAGATAACACTTACTTTCATGAACCAACTCGCACTTTTCATGCAATAGACCTTACAATCTGCTCCCCATCTGTTTATCCATTCTGGAATTTCTGGGTCTCAAATGACCTGCACGGCAGTGACCATTTTCCGACATTTATCACACAGACTACTCCTAACAGGGACTCTAATACTTATTTTAAGCGCTATATTTATGACAGAGCAAATTGGCCATCTTTCGAAAATCAAGCTAAAATTACAAACGACATGATTTACTGTGATATTGATGATGCACTTGATAATATCACACAGTGTATTATCAATGCTGCAGATATTAGTATTCCTAAATCCACTGCTACACCTAGGCACAAGAAGCCGTGGTGGAACAGTGATTGCCAGATTGCAAAAAAACTCAACAGAAGGCTTGGGGCCTCTTCCGGAGGTATCCCAATAATACAAACTATATTCCCTTTCAAAAAGCAAAGGCGGAAGCTAGAAGAGTGCGTCGTAAGAGCCAGCGTGAATCTTGGATGCAATACATATCTAACATTAGCTCTAATACCTCAAGCAAAGTCATCTGGAAAAAAGTAAAAAATTGTATGGGCCTATATTCCGAAAACCATATCTCAATCCTAAATCACAACGGTCAAACAATAGCTTCACCCAAAAATATTGCTGAAACAATAGCAAATACACTTGCATCTAACTCTAGCACAGATTCATACCCAGAACCATTCTTATCATATAAAAGTCAAATGGAAACTACCCGCATCAATTTTCATTCTCGCCATTCTTTTAACTATAATAACCCCTTTACGATTTCAGAGCTCCTAAGTTGTTTGCAAAAAAGCCACCTCTCTGCTCCAGGTCACGATGGCATCACCTATATCATGCTAAAACATCTCTCCACCGCCTCACTTAATAACTTACTTGCCTTCTATAATAGAATTTGGGTTGGACATGCCTTTCCTTATGCCTGGCGTAAAGCTGTTATTATTCCCTTTCCTAAACCAGGTAAAGATTCCAGTGACCCCAGTAATTACAGACCTATTGCACTCACTAGCAGCCTTTGCAAACTTCTAGAAAAAATGGTAAATATCCGCCTTGTGCATATTTTGGAATCTAACAATCTGCTTGCCGCTTTTCAAAGTGGATTCCGACGAGGTAGATCTACTATCGATAACCTGATCCATCTTGAAAATCATATTCGGAATGCTTTTCTAAAACGCAGCCATTTGGTGTCAGTCTTTTTTGACATGGCCAAAGCCTATGACAAAACATGGCGATACGGGATCCTTCGTGATCTGTTTAATCTTAATTTTCGTGGGAATCTCCCAATTTTTATTGACAACTTCCTCGCCATGCGACTCTTTCAAGTCAGGATTGGGGGAACTCTATCAAGTTTTTATGTACAAGAAGAGGGTGTACCCCAGGGCAGTGTCCTGAGTGTCACCCTCTTTGCTATCAAAATAAATGATATCCTTGGTCAATTACCCCCTTCGGTGAAGGGAGATCTCTATGTTGACGACTTTCGCATTATGTGTATAGGTCAAGATATTCGTTTTATTGAGAGACAATTGCAAACTGCCATCACTCATATTCTTAATTGGACAAATAAAAATGGTTTTATCATTTCTAAAGACAAAACTTATTGCGTGCACTTTTGTAGACGTAGGGATCTACATCCAGATCCTGAAATTTTTATCGACTCAACTCAGATTCCTGTTGTGGACAGTGTCCGTTTTCTGGGCCTTCACTTTGATAAAAAGTTAACCTTTTTACCACATATCTTGCAGTTACGCACAAAATGCGAAAAATCTCTTAATCTTTTAAAGGTGCTTTCAAATACCTCTTGGGGAGCAGATCGTACTTCTCTCCTTAAAATCTATCGTGCCATGATCCGGTCTAAAATTGACTATGCCTGCCAGGTCTATGGTTCAGCCAGTAAATCTGCTCTAAAAAAACTTGACACTGTGCACCATAGCGCACTCCGGGTTTGCTCTGGTGCATTTCGTACGTCTCCAATTTTAAGCCTTTATGTTGAGTGTAACGAACCAGCATTACATCATATTCGTGATAAACTCTCATTACAGTTGTATTACCGTATCCTTTCATATCCTAGCCATCCCCTTCATACCCACATTTTAAATACAGACAATGATATCCTTTATCAGCATAGACCATCTTGCATACCATCTTTTGAAGCCAGAATACGAAGAATTATTGATGATAGTGCTCTAATCAATATTGAAGTGAACCCTTGTCCAATGTACCAGTTCCCTCCCTGGAAACCTCCTGATATTACCACCCTCCATCCTTTTAAAGGTTACAATAAAAATAATCTAACTCCTCTTGCCTTTCAACAACTATTTGGTGCACATCGTGCAAACTTTAATAATCACATAGATATCTATACGGATGGTTCTAAGAGTGGGGATATTGTTGGCTGCGGGATTTTTTGTAATGACACTACCTTGAGTTATCGTCTGCACCCTTCAATTTCTGTCTTTACATCCGAATTGATTGCAATAGAGAGAGCCATGTCGCACATCTCTCATCATCATATCTCACCCTTCATCATTTATACTGACTCAAATAGTTCTATTGACGCTATAAAATCACTTAAAAATAATCCCTTTGTTTCGTCCATCTTAGACTTTTATAATAAATTGACAAGACGTGGCTATAATATCTTATTTCGCTGGGTACCTGGACACATGGGTATCCCTGGAAATGAAAAAGCAGATGAGGCGGCAAAGCTGGCTCTTAATCCTTTACACCATAGAATACCATTCTCAGACGTTAAACTACTTATAAACCATTTTATTCATAATAAATGGCAAGAAAGTTGGGATTTAGAATACAATAATAAATTGCACCATATCAAACCTACAATTATAACGTGGCCTCCAAATTATCCAAGGAAAACAGATGTCCTGACTCGTCTTAGAATTGGTCATTCTAGGATCACTCATAAACATCTTTTACTTCGGGAGGATGCACCCATGTGTCCACATTGTCATTATGATTATCTGACCATTCATCATGTTTTAACTGACTGTCCGGGCCTCCGGCACTTATATAGAATTTATTTTAACACTTCATTACCAGCAATGACAAACCTCATCGGGGAAACACCTCATGGGGCACTCTTTACGTTTTTAAAACACGCAGGATTTTATTTTGATATCTGATCTTTTATTTATTTCGTTGGTTTTATGACTGATTTTTGGTTTTAACAGCTGGATGGGAACCCCATCCAGATACCTTTTCTACGTTATGCATTTTCTTTCATATTTACCTATATTTTAGCTACTTTATTTAGTTTCATCCTTTTATAGTCTATAATTATTTTTTTGGCGCAGCATGTCCCTCATGGGACTTTGTGCCATAAAACCATACACAACCAACCAACCAACCCCACCCAACCAAAACTGCTCCCAATTTTCACAACATCAGTTTACATCCATGCTCTGAATCATGTTCCTAATAGTGTTTCATTTTTATTTAATGCAGTTCAAAAGCAGATATCAGCATAAGTATCTGTAGGAAAAAATGAGAAATTAAGTTAATTAAAAAATATTTTAAATGTAAAGCAATTTATAAAGTTAACTAGCTATAAGTGAATGAAAATTTATATACAAAATGTATACAGCAATGACCGGTGCAGCTTGGTTGAGAGACTTCCTAACAATTCAGGATGCCTGCACATCAGCAATGGCGTCTTTCCCAGGGAAGACATAAAATATTCCGGCAGATTACTTTGTTGTAAACTTTACAGTGTATTTATCTTCATCAGGGATATCAATAAGAACTGTAAATTCTGGAACAGACTTCTTTACACCGAATTTCACAAGGACCCAGCCACCAATCATTGGATTCACTACAGCAAGAACCTTTGGTTTAACTTCCATGGGTTGCTTCGATTCTTTTTACTGTTTGTCCTCTTTTAATCCACCCAATTTAATAATTTAGTATAGTTAGAACATGTGTTTTAATTTAATTTATGGCTGGAAATAGGGTACTTTAACGTGATGTTTGAGAAATTGTCAATTAACAGCGATTTTTAATGTTACTTACATTCCAACATGCAGCGCGGATAACAGATGTTCGCGACTAAGTTATAGCATAATTTCACATTTAAGCATAGGATCAATAACAATTTGCTCTCGAAGGTCTTTCAATTTTGATCCATCTTCATACATTCATATCTTGACAAACTCTCATAAAAAAGATGGGCTATAATACCTATTTTACCGTATGTGACAAGAAATCAAGGTTGGGTTTAAGCCGTCAAAAACCAGTTTTTGACGTGACATAGGTTTAAACCGCATTTTAAGCGTAAAAAAGACCAATATTTAAATATGCTCAGAACAACAAAAAACATTGTTAGTATAGCTAAATACAGCACCGCTTTTATTTAATGATAGACACTTTAGTTTTAGTATTTCTTTTACTGTAATCAAATATTAAATTATAATTTTTTTTCTTTGTTTATGACTAAATTGCCAATTTTTTTATGTGGATTTTTAGCATACTTGGTTGCTTTTCTTATTTAATAAATATGTATATAGAGATAGACAAACTTTTTGTAATAATAAAGCCTTTAACAAATGAAATCAAACAAGATTTTACAAAAATAGATTATATATCAGGGGTCGATCCAGGTAAAATTTGGGGCCTATTTAGGGCCCCTTTACAAAATCTGTTTAATAAAATAGGGCCCCTTCAGAAAAATAAATTTAATAAAATGGGTCTCTTGTTAAAAATGAACTTAAAAGGAATTTTGCGAAGGGGCCTTTTTATTAATAAAATAGGCTCTTTTGTAACATTCTTTTTCATAAAAAGTGTTTTAAAATGTGTAATTTGTAAATAAGATCAGGTCACGAAAAACAAAAACTGTAGCAAGGGGATTTAAAGAAAATTTTTGTTCATAAATTCTTGGTTCGAATTTGATTCACTGGATTTCAACTTTCATTGCAAAATGTTATTTTTCACAAAAATACTATAAAATGCACAAAATTAACTTACTTTTCGCAAAATGGGCCCCAAGAATAAAAACCGGCACCGACCCCTGTATATATAGTCTTTAACAGAAATATTTTCTTTGCAGCATAAATATTTTTTTTTTGGGGGGGGGGGGGAGAGAGAGAAAAAAGATACAGAAAAACAACAATAAAAATGATTTTATCATGTGTGCAAGAAGTCCATCCAAGCCAAGACTGAAAACTTTTCTGAATATTAGGTATAACCTACTGGCGATGGGCTAGACAATCTCAATGTCTTGATTTATGGCTAAAAATGGATTTTTTACAATAAAAAAGAGCAATTAAAAGTTTTTGCTAGTAAAATTGCTATTTCAATAGAAAATATAATTTACAACCAGCCAAAAATCTTTCCAAGACTGAAATCGGTCCCGAGACTGAAGGTCTTGCACCCATGTTTGTAATTGAGAAAAGAATTTAGTGATTGGTTATAGCAAAATTATCTTATTTTTTATTTAAATCTTTTGAAATGAGGGACAAATGAATAATTCACCATACCAGTAAGAAAAAAAAATAGTAGGGGAGACCGGGGGAATGGCGACACCTTAAGGGAATTTAAATTTTTTCACTTCGAAAAAATGTTTATTTTTTAATAGTAAAAATTCTAAAGCTGAATCATCATCTTTAGTATCTGTATAAATTTAACCGTAATCATAACTGTAAAGTAAGCATACATAAAAAAATATTTTTTAAACCTCTGCACAGTGGCGGGATTACCCAGGACACTGGGGTAATTCCGCAACTGTACCGGGGTAATGCCGCCACTCTTTAATGACCTAGTACATGCATCAAATGGATACTAGGAAACACACAACCTACTGAAAATAGTTAGAAAGCAATGTAATTGAGTAGAATAATGGTTAAGCTTACAATTTACTTCATATTGCAAAAGTCACTCTGCTGAATCGGCTCCACTACATTAAAATGAGGCCATTTCTCACCCGATTTGCATGGCGGCGGCATTACCCCGAGAGGACAATATGGCGGAAATCCCCAAGCAAAGCCGAAAGAAGAACCGAACTTGTTCAACACATTGCATCAAAATGTCGGCGAATGCATGTAGATTACGAGTCATATTATCTTAAATACCTAATGTTACAATAAAAGGTGCTTATCTCTACTCATTTGAAGCTCCAAAATAAGTAACTAGATGAAAACTACATTTTTCACTAGAACAATTGAACGACGTACAGCAAAGTCACTTTCACTTTAGGCACTGTTTATATTGTTGGCCGCTATAGTGCAGGCACATTCACTATCTCAAACTGCCCTTAGTTTTTAAACTAGATGGGGTGGCGGCATAACCCGGGTTGGCGGCATTCCCCCGGTCTCCCCTATGCTGCTAGTTTGTTTTTACAAAGTTTAAATATTGTCCGATATGTGACCATTTCATTCACACTTTTAATTTTTCAAAAAATTTTGTGTGGTAAAATAATAAAAAATATACTCATTTTACCCCGGCTACCCCTATTGTCAGGAAGGTAAATTGGAAAATATAGCTCTCGGAAAATTGAAAGGGAATTGCTGAAAAGTGATGGTGAATGGATGCAGTAGAACACTGTTTATGTAATTATTTGAATTCTTTTACACAAATAGTATTGTATAGAAATAAACTATTGTACTTCTAAGGAATAAAATTGACTTTTGAAAATATAATTAGATTGAAAAAAATGAATACCAACCTTGAATTAAAACTCTGTATTTGGAGAAAGAAACAATTCTCTGGAAAATTTTAGGGAGGAATTCTAGTAATTTTTCACAAAATTATTTACTACAAATTATAAAACGTATTTTTGTTTGATATGATTTATCTGAAAAATTATTTTTACAAAATACTTAGAACTGTTATATCTGACAAAGTTTCGTCAAACGAAAAAGTAAACTTTTATTATTTTCACCTCCCCCGACCCTTGCTTTAACATGACGCTATGATCAGCTTATTTATTTATTTCTCAACAAAGTAATAAACAGGACATTTTAAATGAAAATAAATAAGTAAAAAATAAAAAGGCAGAATAATTTTAATATATAGAAACATTGCTAAAATTAGCTGCCTGCAGCGTGACGCAGAATGTGTTACAACGTGCATTAAAAATTATAAATTTAAATCATTACATGCAATTCCACTAAAAAGTAAGGATAAATTAAATGCTTTTATAAAACTTACCGAATAAAACAGACACATCCTTTCGTTCCTTCATTAAGAAAACCTCTTGAATGTTTACTTATTTATCTACACATCAGCGTCCATCCATCTTGAAGCAGGCCAGCGACATGATAAAAGACGAGACGAACGATTCTGACAACGACAAAAGAGCGGCAGGAAACGAGCTTGCTAATCAAGTTGAGCTGTTTTGCGTTAGCTCTGGTTGAGTACAATAGAAAAATAAGGGCTTAAATCAAGTTGAGTGAAGCGTTTAAAAATCAACTCATTCACGATCCAATAAATTAGTGCTCATTCTTGAGTAGGCAAATCCACTCATTCTTTTTAAGAGAGAGTAGCAACCCTGATTTTTAAATAACTAAAATAGTAATTCAGTCCAGAGTTTATGCTATTAAAAAAACACGAAAATTTCTATAAATATATAGTAGTAGTTCAAAATCAGGATGGTTGGCTGCTTTACAATAAATATTTTATACATTTAGCCGATACTTTTACATTTCTTGTTGATATTCATTTTACATCGTTGTGATTTTACATTTCTTGTTGATATTCATTTTATATCGCTGTGATTTTACATTTCTTGTTGAAATTTTTAGGTTCGTTCGCAATTATATAAATACGTAACACCTATATTTCGCTTCTTGTCCGTCCGTCTGTCTGCATATAAAAGCGCAAAAACTACGAAACCGAATGGTTTGAAATTTAATATATAGAATCGCTGCAGAATCTTATTGAGTCATTTCAAATGTTAAGAAAATGAAATCAAAACTTAAAACGATATTAACAAAAGTTTTCTTCATTCTGTTAAATCCTATCATGCGTAATTCATTCAATGATATCCCATGATAGGTAATGATTGTAGGTTGCCATGTTGATGACGTTCTATTTAAGATGGAGTCCTATTATTTCCATATTATCGAATTATATATATATAATCGTAATAAATTTTATATTTATGCCTATTTGCATTAGAGTGCAACAGTATTGCATCAAGATCTGAATATTTATAAAACTAGTTATTGTAGAACGCACCTCATTTGCTACGTTTGACGTACAATTTCCGACATGTTTTATGTCGTTTTGATTTTATTCAATAAAAGATAGACATTTTTTTAAATAGACGTTACATTATTATCCTTTCTAAAAAGACTAATTTTTCATAAAAGTTAAATTTTTCAAAATCATTTAGTGAGTGTGCTTAATATTAACTTCTCATGAATTAAAAAAAAACTGTTTGTAGAAAACGTGAACAACAGTGCATTTATTTAGAAATCAAAGAGAAAATGAGAAAAAAAAATAGTACATTAATGTGATTAATTTTGCTTATCTCATATCTAAAGTGTTTGGTGCCAATAGTATTTATTGTGTTCGGCAAGTATATATTGACTTATCTTTTCTTGGTGAATATATTCCAAGACATTTAACTAATGTTTGCTATCTTATCAAAAACGTAATTATTCGATTTGGTAATCGAAATTATCTTTGAATAATATAAATGTAATTTGGAAAAGTGTTTTGCGGGAAATAAATGAAAATCAAATAGATTGTTGAGTTAGAAATGTTATACAAACTTAATACGGCTGACATTTATTCACCTAGTGTTGATTATAGTCAGACATATAGTCGCAAATCCTACTGATTATTTTATATAATTAACCCTTAACTGGAAACGTACGTCTGTGAGATGTTTTTGTTACATATCTGCCCTTAATATTTTCTTTCTCCGACATTCCAAACTTATTTTTATGCTGTTATATTAAAAAATTTATCCTGTTAATGCCATTACTATTAAAGATTAAATGTTTAAGCTCACTATTTGGTAAATTATTAAGTGTTCTGTTTGTGCACGGGATTTCCACGTTTCCGGTTAAGGGTTATACACAAAAGAAAGTATTTTTACAATATGAACTTACATTAGACACACGAAGACACTCACAAGCAAATTTTATACTAAAGGCAGCTTTTGTTTTTAATTTGTCGTTTGCATTTCAATATTTTTTTAATGCTCTTGTTTGCATCGACTTTCTGGTGTCGATGTTTAACAGGGTACTTATTTTCTTTTTCAATTATGCTAGCTGATGTCTTTTATGTGGTTACGTTCTGTTTTTCCCAGTCCTCTGAATAATAGTTCTATACGCAGACACATAAATGGCGGCAGTTCTAGGCGGATTTATTGCAGGGTTTGTATAATCCCTTTTAATTTGAACACCAGAGTTTTCTTATTCTTCACCTTTGTTTAATAACAAACAATAATGCGAAATACACTTTTAGAAATTACTGGTAATCATATTCAAATTACCATACAAACTTTGAAAAAAAATCCTCCAACATCGACGTCAGATATCCTATGCAAAATAAATCATCTAAAAATACTGAAACGCAAAAGATAAATTTAAAGAGACCGCTGCTATCGGTTAGCATTAGCTTGGGAGAATCTTCGCGTGACCAGCGTAGCTCTTTAATCTATTTAAGTATTTCCGGGCAAAGTTTTTTTTGCTAAACAATTGAAGTGATTTGCTGCATTTACGAATAAATTTATTTGAAAATAAATAAAAGCTTCTCCTCACGTACGCTTTAAAAGCAAAATTTATCTCTAAAGCTCTAGTAAAATTTTGGCGGTTGAAGATTATAATGTAATGCTACCACTAGACCGGTGCGAAAATTTCGCTCTGCAGTTTAGCAGTTTATTTCCCGATATATTTTTCATTCATTTAAAATTGATTTTAATAATTAAACAACTCGTTTTAGCATGCCAAAAGCCTGTTCAAAAACCTTTAGAAGAATATTCCATTCATCGTTGTGTGTTTTGCATGTGCATAAAAAATTGATGTTGACATCTGAAATAATATGTATGATGATACCTAAACGTGTAACTAAAATTCAGTATCTAATGTCAGAACGTTATAATAAAAATTCAGTATGCAATGTCAGAACGTTATAATGAAAATTCAGTATGCAATGTCAGAACGTTATGATGATAATTCAGTATGTAATGTCAGAACGTTATAAAGAAAATTCAGTATGTAATGTCAGAACGCTTTGATGAAAATTCAGTATGTAATGTCAGAAGGTTATGATCAAAATTCAGTATGTAATGTCGGAACGTTATGATCAAAATTCAGTATGTAATGTCGGAACGTTATGATCAAAATTCAGTATGTAATGTCGGAACGTTATGATCAAAATTCAGTATGTAATGTCGAAACGTTATGATCAAAATTCAGCATGTAATGTCGGAACGTTATGATGAAAATTCAGCATGTAATGTCGGAACGTTATGATGAAAATTCAGGATGTAATGTCAGAACGTTATCATGAAAATTCAGTATGTAATGTCAGAACGTTATCATGAAAATTCAGTATGTAATGTCAGAACGTTATCATGAAAATTCAGTATGTAATGTCAGAACGTTATGACGGAAATTCAGTATGTAATGTCAGAACGTTATGACGAAAATTCAGTATGTAATGTCAGAACGTGTTGACGAAAATTCAGTATGTAATGTCAGAACGTGTTGACGAAAATTCAGTATGTAATGTCAGAACGTGTTGACGAAAATTCAGTATGTAATGTCAGAACGTGTTGACGAAAATTCAGTATGTAATGTCAGAACGTTTTGACGAAAATTCAGTATGTAATGTCAGAACGTTTTGACGAAAATTCAGTATGTAATGTCAGAACGTTTTGACGAAAATTCAGTATGTAATTTCAGAACGTTTTGACGAAAATTCAGTATGTAATGTCAGTTTGTATGACGAAAATTCAGTATGTAATTTCAGAACGCTTTGACGAAAATTCAGTATGTAATGTCAGTTTGTATGACGAAAATTCAGTATGTAATGTCAGTTTGTATGACGAAAATTCAGTATGTAATGTCAGTTTGTATGACGAAAATTCAGTATGTAATGTCAGTTTGTATGACGAAAATTCAGTATGTAATGTCAGAACGTATGACGAAAATTCAGTATGTAATGTCAGAACGTATAACGAAAATTAACCCGGAAGGACGCGCGTCGTGAAACGTAACACGAGAACGGGCATGGGGTGTGAGCACACCCCAAACATATTAAATGGCATAAATACGAAAATAAGCTTTAGAATTCTGTCTGTTAGTGAAATTCGTGATAATTACACTCTTTCTCGTGAAAAATGATAAATGAAATGTTAAGTTATCGTTAGTTTTAAAAATTAATAAACAATAAATTAAAAGCACTCGGAGAGCAGACTAATGTTTTCGGACGTGGGGTGTCGAAACATCCCGCGTCCGTCCTGCTGGGTTGAGTATGTAATGTCAGATGTGGACAACAAATCTTATCCAATGCTACCTCCATCTACTTATTTGTTGAGAAAAAGAGATGTTGACAACATAAATAATATACATATGATGATAAATAACATACCACCACCTTTCAAAGAGGAAAAACATATGAAAAAGTAAACATAGTGTACATGAACTGATGGTCTAAACTGAAAAAAAAAATTCTGAAAATAGCCTTGAAATCCACGTATTCAGTCAAAAATATAGGACTAGATATTGTCTCACTACAAACTGAACAAAACTTTCGTTTGCAACTTTAACAATAGTGCATTTGTTAAGTGTCTTTCATAATTAGAATTTTTCTTTGTATGAAATGCGATGTCACCAATAAAAAAAATTAAAATGCACTATATTATGGCCAGTGACATCGTTTGTACTGTCAGATACATTTGTATTTATGTAGAGTCTTGCTCTGTATTGTTTGGACAGTATAGCAGCTATTTCATCGTGATTTCAGTATATATTTACAGGTGGCAAATTAAGTCTGTTAGCCCTTTGATGTCCAAATGTATTTCTGTTACTAAAATGTTGAAAAGACTGAATCACTTCAAGATTTAAGAACAAATATTTTAAAAAATAAGTAAAAGCTTGTCTTCACGTACATTGCAAAAGGCAATCATTGTTTTTTAAAAAATTCTAGTGCCTATGTGGATTTTGAGGATAAAAAATACTTGTGACGGAATTAACCCACCACAGGATTAAAAATAAGGAGAGGATTAAAAATAACATTATCTTCATTATTATTAAAGTTATAAATTAAAATATAAGTTTGGCTTCTAATTAGATATCGTGTATTGTTTTCTGTATAAGCGACTTTCCACCCTGTTTCCATATAAAATAACTTTTGCTTTGTCATGTAATAGCATATTTGAAATTTCTGACCGTATTTTAAGGTACACTGTAAACATTCAAAGTTACGCAAAAATATATTGTGAAGAAAATGTTAATAAAAATATTAACAAATCACTTGACATTATCGGAATTGTCCCTAGTTCTGTAATAAAAACCTGAGAAATAATACGTTAATGAAATATCTATTTCCTGAACCTGTATAATAATAAACCAATCTACAGTATGCAAAAATTTACAATATTTTAATTTTTCATCATTTAAGATACTCGAGCTATTTGAAGACAGATTTTCTTGGATAATAAATTTTAATTAATCACAATTAAACTAATGAAATGAATAAATTAAAAGAAATTTCATTAGTGTCGGTAAATATTGTTTTCGTTCATTGAGAAATTTAGAATTTAATATCCACGAAAATGCAGATAAGCAATAGATACTCATAGGGCTTTATGTGCAAAATAAATATTGAAAACATATTGAACTAGAAACATTTTAAAGATGTTAATATCTAGAATATTAAAGATGAAAGGAAATAATTAAAATTAATGCTACGTCATTAATTTTAATGAAAATGGCAATATTTGAATACCACGGTATAAGTTATAAAAGTTTCATTTTTAATTGCTCGAATTCGATTTCCTTTCCATAAGAACTGAGAAAAACAGTCAAATTAACAGCATCAAAATTACAAATTATTAACTAATGAAATGGAAACACTTTTTTCTTAGTGTCACGAAATAATTGTTTCCTAAATTGAAGCATTTAGAGTTTGATATCCATGAAAACACAGATAACCGATAGATTTCTCTTTCATAATGGATTTGTGTTGCAGTAGTATTGTGAAAATATTGAATACGATAAGCTTCCAAAAAGATATTTAAAAAAATGAAGGTAGTTAAAATTAATGCATTATTTATATTAGTGAAAATGACACAATTTAAGTAACTATGGGGAATTTTTTTAAACATAATTTTTAATTCGACGAAATGGAATTCCCTCCCATAAGCACTAATAAAAGTTATAGTATCGAAATTATAAGTATATAATTTTTAATTAATTTTCAGCAGTGAAATTACACTCAGAATTATTTAATAAATAATACGTGATTTATAATATTGAATAAGACAAGTATACAAAAAGATTATTTTAAAAAATGAAGGTAATTAAAATTAATGCATTATTTATATTAGTGAAAATGGCATAATTTAAGTAACTATGGGGAATGTTTTTAAACAATTTTTAATTCAACGAATTGGAATTCCCTCCAATAAGCACTAAAAAACGTTACAGTATCAAAATTATAAGTATATAATTTTGATTAATTTTCAGCAGTGAAATTACGCCCGAAATTATTGAATATATAATACGTGATTTATCACATTGCTAACAAAGCGTAGAACCAAAAATGCGAAAAATATCGAAGCCGGAAATCTAACCCGGAACCCTTGGAATAGCGCTCCAAGTGCTCTACCATCTAAGCTACTAGGTTAGTGCCCAGCTTTAGCATTTCCCACATATGTTGGTAAGACTGTAACTGCAGCACAAGATGGGATATTCAAAATTATAAATTAGGGGAAAGTAGGGTAATGACGCTCAGAAGTGTATTCCCTCTCACCAAATATCTCTAAACAGAATAGAATTGAAAACGTGCGATCGGTACCGGCACCTGGCGAAATCCATCCTAAGTTCCGAGTAAGGATTTAGTGTCCGTCAGGAGGAAAGTATTTTTGTGTCCTCAAGTTATTAGTTTGAAGTTGTTTTATTAAAAAATTCTACAACATCTAACTTGAAGGTGAGTGTAGACTCTTTTTTTCAAATATTTACTCATTATGTCTACAAAATATATACATTTAGCTGTACTTTCAACCTTTTATTTATTTTTTGTAGTGCGTTGTTACGCCAATTATAATGCAATAAAACCCTTCATAGCGATGACGGGTAATGGCGCTCGCGTGGAATTCAAGAAGTGTTGCCAGTGGGCAACATTTTTTAAATTCAAATTTGTTGATTGACACCACTTTTTTGAAATGGTAAAATTTCCATGTTTTCGCCTTTTTATTAATATGTCATTAAACAAGGAGAATTTTACTTTTTTAAAAATGTGGTGAAAATCAAAGAACCTAAATTTAAAAAAAAGTACCCCACCATATGTGTAACGTAACACATTTGTGTACAGTGGTCGCAAGAAGTCTACAGTCGTGTGAACAGCCCACACAACTACATATGTGACTTTTGTCTTACTTAAATGTTGTGTTCAAACTGTGGGCGGAATTACCCTACAATGTCGATCATTACCGCTCAATCGATAGTTATTTAAATAAAACGATAAAAAAAATTCCCAAAACTTTTATGCAAATTAATTGATTGCAAACTGATCCTTATGCTTTGGAGTTATACTTCGTTAATAAAATATTGATTTTTTGTCTAATTTTGAATATCTATTCATGTTTTCCCTTAAGTAAGCGCCATTTCCCTACTTTCCCCTATATCAGCTAATCGTGCCTTTTATTCATCCTTCTGTGGAGCGGTCTTACAGTCGATTTAACAGTAGTTAATGACAATTTCTGTCACACCAGTTAAGGATAAATTCTTTTGATCTGTATATTTTAAAAAGTCATAGGAAACACTAAGATGAATATATATATATATATAAATCCCCATTTCAGTTCAAAATTTCATAAATTTAATGCTTTAACAATTTAGGGAAAGTATCGTAATGCCGTTCACTCAAGGTTAAACATGAATATCTCGTCAAATTTACACAAAAAATCAATATTTTAATAATTAAAAATATTACGATATTCATCAGCGTACATGTAAATAAAAACTATATTAAAAATACATTACAAATTATTCCCAACGTTTCGTGCTCTTTCTAACGAGCCATCTTCAGGGGAGAGAGTACTTGACGTCCTCGGAGCGAAGTTTGCAACTGAAAACATTACGGTAACTGATTATTAACACAACCAAAATCAGTAATGTGTTGGATATGGCGCCATCTGTTATTAGGCTAACACACTACAATAAGAAACTAGGAAAACTCGAAATAAGCACTATGAATGTATTTATTTTAAAATATTCAACCAAACATTAGAAATTTGAAATGAAATATTGTCATTGCATACCTCGTTTTTTCTTAGACATATTTCTATGGATGCACGTATAAGGGTTTTAAGTGGTTTGGAATATTTAGAGATAATTTTAACATTGGTAAAATGAACTGCCTTGACACTGCCTTTAAATGCTAATCTAGATAAAGCTGTAGATAGTCTATTGAATTTTAAATCACTTTTATGTTCTTTAATCCTTTCAAACAAGCATCGTTTTGTCATTCCAATATATGAAGTTAATAGACCAGTATTGAGTTAAATAGGGATTTCGTAAACACCAGGATGGAATATCCCCCAGGGGAATACCTTCTTTAGGTATTTACGGGTTTCGCGACCCCGGGTTCCCGAGCGATCTTTCTCCTTTCCTGTTTTCTTCTCTTTTTAGTTGTCTATCCTTTTTTCTTTCTTTCACACTTTTTAATCTTCTTTTTTCAGTTTCTTATCCCTCTTTGTTCTTGTTCATGTTTTTCTACTGACCATTTTGTTCAAATTGTTATTTGTTTTACTAACATTGTTCTTGTTCTTTTGTTTAAAAGAAAAAGGAAAAAAAGTTTAAAATATTGAAAAAAGACAAAAAATACACCTTGTTTCTAAGTTCTCACCCACATCACTTTTTCTTTTTTACAATAGTGGATTTTTTCTATTTTCACGTGAGACACTCTGGGTGTTGAGGTTTTTTAATCTTATCGCCTCGTTTCTACCTCTTTAGGCTGATCTCGAGTCCCAGAGTGCAGGGCATCTCCGAAGTCCGGTTCCGTGATCGGTGGACGCCGTACTTGTATGGCGGTGGTTAGGAATGCACTGGGCGACTGGTGTCCTTTCGACGTAAGGGCGTTGTAGGTTGGACAGAGCTGTAAAGGCTTACCTACGACAACCGAGTTCCACTGTGAAAGAACTAGAGTTTGGAGATGCTATCGAGTTTAATCCAACGTTCGAAAAACGTGGAAGTTTGTTGATAGTTTTCACCCTTTTGAGACCTGCACCTAAAGTAACGGTAAGAAGAAGGGTCGGTGACCAGGCCCGATGCCTGGCGTTTCTTCACTCCTTTCTAAATATGGCTACAATCTCAGGAAATAAATCATGCGAAGTGGAAGCCCCACACCAAAAGAGAGTACATGCGAAGTGGAAGCCCCACAACCAAAAGAGTACAAATGCGTTGAGTTCTTGCTCAAAAGCTGGTTCTGACCAGGGCCAAAAAAATTCTTGGGGTGATAGAGTTGAGGATTCTTCTTCCAATACGGAATGTAAGAATGTCAACTCTAATTTATGTAATGTTGAAGAGAGATTTTTTGTAGTGAAACGAGTAGAAGGGAGTTTTGACAAAACATCCCCCTTCCTAATTAATAAATCTATCCAAGGTTTGGTTGGTGAACCAAAAACAATAAAAAAACTCCGGACAGGTGAACTATTAATTGAAGTAAGCAATAGTCAACAAGCAGCCAACTTAAAAAAATGTACTCATTTTGCAAACATTGCAGTCTCCATATCTAAACATAGAACTTTAACCACATCTCGAGGTGTGATCTCTGAATCTGACCTCTTGCATGTCACTGAAGATGAAGTTGTAGAGAATTTAAAAGAACAAAATGTCATTGAAGCTAGAAGAATAAAAATCTACCGTCGAGACGAGCAAATACCAGCTAATCAAATACAAATTCCTACCAAGCACATTCCCCCAGGGGGATACCTTCTTTAGGTATTCACGGGCTTCGCAACCCCGGGCACCTGAGCGATCTTTCTCTTTTCCTTTTCCTCTTTTCTCTTGTCTTTCTTTCCTCTTTGTTTCACTCTCATTGTGGTTTCCTCTTCGGAGGTGAGGGCAATTCTGTATGAGCCGATATCATCCTGTATATCGACTCATGGAGAATTGTAAACCACCCACGTGTTTGCCGTACGTGGCGACCCGTGTCCCTGGAAAGGGGGATCCTGGCAGTTGAGGGAAACCAACACGCTGCTTTGGCCCCTGCTTCAGGTAGACGGGAGGTGCATATTGGTCCCGTATGCATCAATCGGCTGGTCATCTGACTTGTCACTGGCTGGGGATCAAGCGAGCGAGTACTTACTAGCCATCTCGTTAAGGGTGGAGACTGGCATAGGAGTGTCTTGTGACCGTATGGGCCCTGGTTAGCACTGGTGCACGAATGTGCATCCCCTTGTTGGGCTCGGTGGTGGGTGGTGCGACCGGGGTCTGAATTGTTTTTTTTATCTCAATATGGATGGAAATAATTTACTTCCTTTAAATCCTCTCCCATGTGGAGAGAATGCGAACAAAAATAAGTCCTGTGCTGATAGAGATGGTGATATTGCCTCTAATACCAATTCATGTGCTGAAAGATTCTTTATTATCAAAAGACAAGAAGGCAGCTTTGACAAGACCTCTCCCTTTCTGATTCACAAATCTATCCAAGGATTGATTGGTGAACCAAAGACCATAAAAAAAATTCGATCTGGTGATCTTCTTATTGAAGTAAACAATAACAAACAAGCCATAAGTTTAAAGAAATGTACACATTTTGCAAATATTCCGATTTCCGTAAGCCCACATAGAACTCTCAACACTTCTCGTGGGGTGATCTCAGAATCTGACCTCCTGCATGTAACCGAAGATGAAATAGTGGAAAACTTAAGGGAACAAAATGTCATAGGAGCTAGACGTATAAAAATCACCCGTAAAGATGAACAAATACCAGCGAACCAAATTCAGATACCTACCAAGCATATAATACTTACTTTTAACTCGCCAAACCTACCCAAATATATAAAAGCCGGATATCTTTCATGTTCTGTCAGACCTTATATCCCAAACCCACTGCGTTGTTTTAATTGTCAACGCTTTGGGCACTCAAAAACCTCATGCCGAGGTAAAACCACATGTGGTCGGTGTAGTGCAGTTGGCCACGAAAGTGTACAATGCAATGCACCACCTTCTTGTGTAAACTGCAAAAAAGAGCACCCATCTTATTCGAAATCCTGCGAGCAGTGGCGAAAAGAAAAAGAGATACAAACAATACGAACAAAAGAAAATTTATCATACCCCGAGGCTAGAAAAATAGTTGAATCCAGGGCACCCACAGTTGGTGTCTCATATGCTGCTGCTTTGTCTAAAACAGTCCAAAAATCTCATAAAACTATTGCAACCCAAACCGAATTCCCCACTGAAACTAATTGCCAACGTAATCAAAAAGAAAATAACCTGTCTAATAATTCTGGTAAGACAAATAGATCAACGCAAGCTGCTGCTCCTCCTAAGTCACCAAAATCTGATCATCCTAACTTATCAAAATCTGTTCCTAATTCACAACAAAATACCTCGTCACAATCTTTAATCTCTAAACTTCCAATCCATAAAAGAGGTTCTCAAAATACAACAAACTCGCCATCTGTGAAACCAAACCGTAAATCTGATGCAGAGAAATTTAACCTGCCAACAGTTACAGTCACTGTGCCATCTGAAAATGCAGCCAAAAAGAGAAAGGGTAAAACATCCAAAAAAGAAATCCACCCAAAACAGACAGATAAAATGGAGGAGGATGATTCTCTTGCTCTTCACCCAGATTCGGATGAAGAATTTAACGATGGAGATAGTATGACTATCTCCGAATAACTTAACGCAGATAAATTACTAAAAAAAAAAAAAAAAAAAAAAAAAAAATCATTCATGTCTAATATTATCTCGTGGAACTGCCGTGGCTATCATAATAAATATGACGAAATCCGCAACATTCTTCATGACCATCAACCACTATGTTTAGCGTTACAAGAAACCCATCTTAAACCCAATAACAAAGCAAAATTGCGCACTTATGCTACATACCGAAAAGATTTTACTGGTAGTGAAAGGGCCACAGGTGGAGTGGCTCTTTTCATCTCTCGCAACCTACCCCATACGCATATTAACCTAAACACAAATTTACAAGCTGTTGCAGTCCGTGTACATATTAACCGGCTTATAACCATTTGCACCTTATACTTACCGCCAAATCAGTCTATTCAGCCAGCTACTCTTGATAATCTCCTTCTCCAACTCCCCACTCCTTACATCATTGTTGGAGATTTTAATGCACATAGTCAACTGTGGGGAAATACCGATTCTAATCAGCGTGGTGATGTTATTGAGAAATTAATATCTGACAATGGCTTATGCCTGCTTAATAATGGAGATAACACTTACTTTCATGAACCAACTCGCACTTTTCATGCAATAGACCTTACAATCTGCTCCCCATCTGTTTATCCATTCTGGAACTTCTGGGTCTCAAATGACCTGCACGGCAGTGACCATTTTCCAACATTTATCACACAGACTACTCCTAACAGGGACTCTAATACTTATTTTAAGCGCTATATTTATGACAGAGCAAATTGGCCATCTTTCGAAAATCAGGCTACAATTACAAACGACATGATTGACTGTGATATTGACGATGCACTTGATAATATCACCCAGTGTATTATCAATGCTGCAGATATTAGCATTCCTAAATCCACTGCTACACCTAGACACAAGAAGCCGTGGTGGAACAGTGATTGCCAGATTGCAAAAAAAACTCAACAGAAGGCTTGGGGCCTCTTCCGGAGGTATCCCAATAATACAAACTATATTGCCTTCAAAAAAGCAAAGGCGGAAGCTAGAAGAGTGCGTCGTAAGAGCCAGCGTGAATCTTGGATGCAATACATATCTAACATTAGCTCTAATACCTCAAGCAAAGTCCTCTGGAAAAAAGTAAAAAATTGTATGGGCCTATATTCCGAAAACCATATCTCAATCCTAAATCACAACGGTCAAACAATAGCTTCTACCAAAAATATTGCTGAAACAATAGCAAATACACTTGCATCTAACTCTAGCACAGATTCATACCCAGAACCATTCTTATCATATAAAAGACAAATGGAAACTACCCGCATCAATTTTCATTCTCGCCATTCTTTTAACTATAATAACCCCTTTACGATTTCAGAGCTCCTAAGTTGTTTGCAGAAAAGCCACCTCTCTGCTCCAGGTCACGATGGCATCACCTATACCATGCTAAAACATCTTTCCACCGCCTCACTTAATAACTTACTTGCCTTCTATAATAGAATTTGGGTTGAACATGCCTTTCCTTATGCCTGGCGTAAAGCTGTTATTATTCCCTTTCCTAAACCAGGTAAAGATTCCAGGGACCCCAATAATTACAGACCTATTGCACTCACTAGCAGCCTTTGCAAACTTCTAGAAAAAATGGTAAATATCCGCCTTGTGCATATTTTAGAATCTAACAATCTGCTTGCCGCTTTTCAAAGTGGATTCCGACGAGGTAGATCTACTATCGATAACCTGATCCATCTTGAAACTCATATTCGAACTGCTTTTCTAAAACGCAGCCATTTGGTGTCAGTCTTTTTTGACATGGCGAAAGCCTATGACAAAACATGGCGATACGGGATCCTTCGTGATCTGTTTAATCTTGATTTTCGTGGGAATCTCCCAATTTTTATTGACAACTTCCTCGCCATGCGACTCTTTCAAGTCAGGATTGGGGGAACTCTATCAAGTTTTTATGTACAAGAAGAGGGTGTACCCCAGGGCAGTGTCCTGAGTGTCACCCTCTTTGCTATTAAAATAAATGATATCCTTGGTCAATTACCTCCTTCGGTGAAGGGAGATCTCTATGTTGACGACTTTCGCATTATGTGTATAGGTCAAGATATTCGTTTTATTGAGAGACAATTGCAAACTGCCATCACTCATATTCTTAATTGGACAAATAAAAATGGTTTTATCATTTCTAAAGACAAAACTTCTTGCGTGCACTTTTGTAGACGTAGAGATCTACATCCAGATCCTGAAATTTTTATCGACTCAACTCAGATTCCTGTTGTGGACAGTGTCCGTTTTCTGGGCCTTCACTTTGATAAAAAGTTAACCTTTTTACCACATATCTTGCAGTTACGCACAAAATGTGAAAAATCTCTTAATCTTATAAAGGTGCTTTCAAATACCTCTTGGGGAGCAGATCGTACTTCTCTCCTTAAAATCTATCGTGCCATGATCCGGTCTAAAATTGACTATGCCTGCCAGGTCTATGGTTCAGCCAGTAAATCTGCTCTAAAAAAACTTGACACTGTGCACCATAGCGCACTCCGGGTTTGCTCTGGTGCATTTCGTACGTCTCCAATTTTAAGCCTTTATGTTGACTGTAACGAACCAGCATTACATCATATTCGTGATAAACTCTCATTGGAGCTGTATTACCGTGTCCTTTCATATCCTGGCCATCCCCTTCATACCCACATTTTAAATACAGACAATGATATCCTTTATCAGCATAGACCATCTTGCATACCATCTTTTGGAGCCAGAATACGAAGAATTATTGATGATAGTGCTCTAATCAATATTGAAGTGAACCCTTGTCCAATGTACCAGTTCCCTCCCTGGAAACCTCCTGATATTACCACGCTCCATCCATTTAAAGGTTACAATAAAAATAATCTAACTCCTCTTGCCTTTCAACAACTATTTGCTGCACATCGTGCAAACTTTAATAATTACATAGATATCTATACGGATGGTTCTAAGAGTGGGGATATTGTTGGCTGCGGGATTTTTTGTAATGACACTACCTTGAGTTATCGTCTGCACCCTTCAATTTCTGTCTTTACATCAGAATTGATTGCAATAGAGAGAGCCATGTCGCACATCTCTCATCATCATATCTCACCCTTCATCATTTATACTGACTCAAATAGTTCTATTGACGCTATAAAATCACTTAAAAAGCATCCCTTTGTTTCGTCCATCTTAGAGTTTTATAATAAATTGACAAGACGTGGCTATAATATCTTATTTTGCTGGGTACCTGGACACATGGGTATCCCTGGCAATGAAAAAGCAGATGAGGCGGCAAAGCTGGCTCTTAATCCCATACACCATAGAATACCATTCTCAGACGTTAAACTACTTATAAACCATTTTATTCATAATAATTGGCAAGAAAGTTGGGATTTAGAATACAATAATAAATTGCACCATATCAAACCTACAATCATAACGTGGCCTCCAAATTATCCAAGGAAAACAGATGTCCTTCTGACTCGTCTGAGAATTGGTCATTCTAGGATCACTCATAAACATCTTTTACTTCGGGAGGATGCACCCATGTGTCCACATTGTCATTATGATTATCTGACCATTCATCATGTTTTAACTGACTGTCCGGGCCTCCGGCACTTATATAGAATTTATTTTAACACTTCATTACCAGCAATGACAAACCTCATCGGGGAAACACCTCATGGGGCACTCTTTACGTTTTTAAAACACGCAGGATTTTATTTTGACATCTAATCTTGTATTTATTTCGTTGGTTTTATGACTGTTTTTTGGTTTTATCATCTGGATGGGATACCTCATCCAGATACCTTTTCTACGTTATTTAATTTCTTTCATATTTACCTATATTTTAGCTACTTTATTTAACTTCATCCTTTTTTAGTCTATAATTATTTTTTTTGGCGCAGCATGTCCCTCATGGGACTTTGTGCCATAAAACCATATACAACCAACCAACCAACCTACCAAGCACATTATTCTCACATTCAACTCACCGAACCTACCCAAATCAATAAAACCGGATATTTGTCATGTTCTGTAAGGCCTTACATCCCAAACCCACTGCGTTGTTTTAAATGTCAACGCTTTGGGTATTCAAAAACCTCATGCCGTGGTAAAATCACCTGTGGTCGGTGCAGTGCAGTAGGCCACGAAAGTGAACACTGCAATGCCCAACCATGTTGTGTAAATTGTAAAAAAGACCTCCCATCTTATGCTAAATCATGTGAACAATGGAAAATAGAAAACGAAATACAAACAATACGCACTAAAGAAAATATATCATACCCTGAAGCCAGAAAAATAGTAGAATCCAGGACACCCAAAGTTAGTGTATCATATGCTGCAGCCCTATCAAAAACCGCCCAAAAAACTCATAAAACTATTGCAACACAAACCGAATTCCCCACTGGAACTAATTGCCAACCTATTCAAAAACAACACAACCTGTCTAATAATTCTGATAAGACAAGCAGATCAACGCAGTCTGCTGCTCCTAAGTCACCTAAATCTGTTCCTCCTAACTTGCCTAGTTCTGTTCCTCCTAAATCATCAACAAATCCTACTTTAAAATCATCACAGTCTCTTATTTCTAAACTTCCACTTCATAAAAGCGGTTCTCAAAATACAACTAAAACACCATCCGTGAAACCAAACCGTAAATCTGATGCAGAAAAATTTAACCTACCAATAATTAAAGCCACAGTCTCATCTGAAAATACACCCAAGAAGAAAAAGAGTAAAAGATCTAAAAATGAAACACAATCAAAACAGAACGATAAAATGGAAGAGGATGATGCCCTTGCTCTTCACCCAGAACCGGATGAACAATTTAACGATGGCGATAGTATGTCTACTATCTCTGATTAATATAACGCAGATAATTTTCATCTAGGAAAAAATAGTAAAATCGATCATGACTAATATTATTTCATGGAACTGTCGAGGCTTTCATAAAAAATATGACGAAATTCGAAGTATTATTCATGACCATCAACCACTATGTTTAGTTTTACAAGAAACCCATCTTAAAAATAATGACAAAGCTAAATTGCGCACCTTCGCCACATACAGAAAAGATTTTACAGGTAGTGATAGGGCCACTGGTGGAGTGGCTGTTTTCATCTCTCGCAATTTACCCCATACTCATATTAACCTAAACACAAACTTACAAGCTGTTGCAGTCCGTGTACATATAAAACGTCTTATTACAGTCTGTACCATTTATCTACCACCCCACCAAATTTTTCAGTCAGCACTACTTGATGATCTCCTTCTTCAACTCCCAACTCCTTTCATCATCGTTGGGGATTTTAATGCACATAGCCAACTGTGGGGGAATTCTGACACTAATCAACGTGGTGATATCATCGAAAAATTAATTTCTGACAATGGCTAATGCCTACTCAATAATGGTGATCATACATATTTTCATGAACCGACACGCACCTTTCATGCCATAGATCTCACTATCTGTTCTCCATCTATCTATCCGTATTGGAATTTCTGGATTTCAAGTGACCTGCACGGCAGTGACCATTTTCCCACTTTCATTTCACAGACCACTCCTGACAGGGATTCTAATCATTATTTTAAACGCTATAACTATGACAGAGCCAATTGGTCAACTTTCACAAATCATGCTAAAATCACAAATCATATGGTAGAAGGTGACATAGACGATGCAGTTGATAATATCACCCAGTGTATTATCAATGCTGCAGATATTAGCATACCTAACTCATCATCTAGAATGAGACACCGGAAGCCATGGTGGAACAGTGACTGTCAAGCTGCAAAAAAAAAATCAACAGAAAGCCTGGGGCATCTTTCGGCGTTATCCCAATAACACTACCTATCTTGCCTACAAAAAAGCAAAGGCTGAAGCTAGAAGAGTGCGCCATAAAAGCCAACGTGAATCCTGGTTTCAATATGTATCTAATATTGACCCAAATACCTCTAGTAAAGTCCTCTGGAAAAAAGTAAAAAATTGTATGGGTCTTTATCCTGAAAACCACATCACAATCTTAAATCATAACGGACAAACAATAGCTTCTCCTAAGAATATTGCTGAAACCATAGCAAATACATTTGCATCTAACTCTGCCTCTGAATCATACCCGGAACCTTTTTTATCATACAAAAGACAAACAGAAACTACCCAACTCAATTTTAATTCCCGTAACTCTTATGACTATAATCTCCCTTTTACTCTCTCAGAGCTCATAAAATGTTTGCAAAATAGCCATCTATCAGCTCCAGGTCACGATGGCATCACCTATACCATGCTTAAACATCTCTGCACAACCTCTCTCAATAATTTACTTGCATTTTACAACAGAATTTGGATAGAACAGGTCCTTCCTCAAGCCTGGTGTAACTCTATTATCATTCCTTTTCCTAAACCAGGGAAAGATGCTAGCAATCCCAATAATTACAGGCCAATCGCACTCACTAGCAGTCTTTGCAAATTACTTGAAAAAATGATCAATTGTCGTCTTGTGCATATTTTAGAAAATAACAATTGCCTTGCTGCGTTTCAAAGTGGGTTTCGACGAGGTAGGTCAACTATCGATAACCTGATCAATCTTGAAAATCACATACGGACAGCCTTTCTAAAACGCAACCATTTGGTGTCAGTATTTTTTGACATGGCAAAAGCCTACGACAGAACATGGCGATACGGGATCCTTCGTGATCTTTTTAACCTAGGCTTTCGCGGGAATCTCCCTATTTTTATTAAGAACTTCCTCGCCATTCGACTTTTTCAAGTCCGAATCGGTGGGGTACTCTCTAGGTTTTATGTACAAGAAGAGGGTGTACCCCAGGGCAGTGTCCTGAGTGTCACCCTCTTTGCTATAAAAATAAATGACATTCTTAGTCAATTGCCCCCTTCTGTGAAAGGTGATTTATATGTTGACGACTTCCGAATTATGTGTATGGGACAGGATATTCGTTTTATTGAAAGACAGTTGAAAATTGCAATCACCCATATTCTTAATTGGACTAATAAGAATGGATTTATAATTTCTCATGACAAAACTTCTTGTGTTCACTTCTGTAGACGTAGGGATCTGCATCCAGATCCTGAAATTTTTATTGGACCAACTCCAATTCCTGTTGTGGACAGTGTTCGTTTTCTCGGCCTCCAATTTGATAGTAAGCTAACCTTTTTACCACATATTTTACAACTACGCACAAAATGTGAAAAATCGCTTAACCTACTAAAGGTGCTTTCAAATACTTCCTGGGGAGCAGACCGTACTTCTCTTCTTAAAATCTATCGAGCCGTCATCCGTTCCAAAATTGACTATGCCTGCCAGGTCTATGGTTCCGCACGTAATTCTGTTCTTAAAAAACTTGACACTGTGCACCATAGCGCACTCCGTGTTTGCTCTGGTGCATTTCGTACCTCTCCAGTTTTAAGCCTTTATGTTGTCTGCAATGAACCAGCATTACACCACATTCGTGAAAAACTTTCTTTAGAACTTTATTACCGTATCCTTTCACATCCAGGCCATCCTCTTCATTCATACATTCTAAATACAGACAACGATATGCTTTATCAGCATCGGCCATCTTGCATCCCACCTTCTGGTGTCAGAATTAGGAACATTACTGATAATAGCCCACTGAGTAGTATCGAGGTAAGTCCATGTCCATTGCATGTACTCCCTCCTTGGAGACCTCCTAGTATTACATCGCTCCATCCTTTTAAAGGATACGATAAAAACACCTTAGCTCCTGTTGTTTTTCAACAGATATTTGCTGCACACAGATCAAACTTTAATGATTACACTGACATTTACACAGATGGCTCTAAGAGTGGAGATACTGTTGGGTGTGGGATATTTTGTGAAAACAACTCTTTAAGCTATCGCCTTCATTCATCCACTTCTGTCTTTACAGCCGAACTGATTGCAATAGAGAGAGCCATGTTCTACATCTCTCATCATCATAGCTCATCCTTCATCATTTATACCGACTCAAATAGCTCTATTGACGCAATTAAATCATTTAAAAAGCATCCTTATGTTTCATTGATCCTTGATTTTTATAATAAATTGAAGAGACGTGGCTATAACATTTTATTTTGCTGGGTACCTGGACACATGGGTATTCCTGGTAATGAGAAAGCGGATGAGGCGGCGAAACGTGCCCTTAATCCGTTGTGCCATAAAGTTCCATTCTCAGACGTAAAACTACTTATCAAACGCTTTATTCATTGTAAATGGCAAGAAAGTTGGAATTTAGAATGCAATAATAAACTGCACCACATCAAACCTACCATCATGACCTGGCCTCCGTGTTATCCAAGGAAAACCGATGTTCTTCTGACCCGTCTGAGAATTGGACATTCTAGAATCACTCATAAACATCTTTTACTTCGGGAGGATGCTCCCATGTGTCCACATTGCCATTTTGATTACCTGACCATTCATCATGTTTTAACTGACTGTCCGGGTCTCCGGCACTTATACAGAATCTATTTTAACTCATCATCCCCAATCTTGACAAACCTCATTGGGGAAACACCTCATGGGGCACTCTTCACTTTTTTAAAACATGCTGGATTTTACTTTGAAATATGATTTCTGCATCTTTGTTTGGTTTAAAAACAACTTGAATTGTTCTTTTAATTTTTTCTGACATCTGGATGGGGCTCCCATCCAGACTGCACTTCTGCACTTTTTACCTAAAATCTTTTATAGTGCGTTTGTTTAGTTTTTAACTTTCTTCGTTATCTACACTATTCTGACTACATCTGGATGGGACCCCCATCCAGATTGCTTTTCTGATGCTCTTTATTTTTATGTTTTTAGTCTATTCTTGTTTGGCGCAGCATGTCCCTTATGGGATTTTGTGTCATTAAACAATATACCACCAACCAACCAGGATGGAATAAAATTGGTAGAGGATCTTGCTTTCTGGTAATAGATGCAAACAGATTATTTGAGGGGGAGGCAACAAGAAGAATTCTGAATCTATTGAAAATTCTCTTTAATTCAACCAAACATTAGAAATTCGAAATGAAATATTGTCATTGCATACCTCTTTTTTTCTTACTTATTTCTATGGATTCACGTATAAAGGCTTTAAGTTATATAGTTTTTATTTACATGTACGCTGATGAGTGTCGTAAGATTTTTAATTATTAAATTTTGACAGCGTAAGTCCAAGTTTTTCTTAAACAATATTTTATTAACGAAGTATAATTCCAAAGCATTAGGAATAGTTTCCAATCAGCTAAGTTGTTTAGGAACTTTTTTACCGTTTACTATACCATTGATTGAGCGGTAATGCCCGATATGGTAGGGTAATTGCTCTCAAAATTTGGATATAATATTTAAGTACGACAAAAGTCGCATATGTAGTTGTGTGGTCTGTTCACACCAGTGCAGGCTTTATGCAACCACTTTCCACATATTGTGCAGCAAAACCACATGGGTTGTCTTCCGAATTCTCTGCAAAACAGCAGATCTGTCTCCATATCCTGTGTGATAAGAAGCAAATCATCTGGGTCATAATCATAACACAGTTGCGTCTCATCAATGTCTTGCTCTGAACTTCTGCCATTTAAATTTCTTTTTCAAATATTGCGTTTCATTAGTTTGACGTTTGACTTCTTCGAAGCATTTTTCGTTGTAATTTTTTATTTTGATTTCACAGATTTCCACTTGAGCGCCATTACCCTTCATCGGCATGTTGGATTTTAATGCGTCATAGTTGGCGTAACAACGCACTACAAAAATAAACAAAGCATGAACGTACAGCTAAATGTATATATTTTGTACACATAATGAGTGAATTAACATTTAAAAATAAGAGTGTACACTTACCTTCAAGTTAGATGTTGTGGAATTTTATAATAAAACAACTTTCAAACTAATAACTTGGACACAAAAATACTTTCCTCCCGACGGTCACTATATGCTTACTTGGAACATACGATGAAGTTCGCTAAGTGGCTTTACCGATCGCATGTTTTCAATTCTATTCTGTTTAGAGATATTGGAGTGAGCTGGATTGCCCGCTGAGCATCATTACCCTACTTTCTTCTACTGGACTAGGCGATATCGCAGACCGCAGGTTTATCCAGTTTTCATAGTTTAACTTGTAATTTTCAGTTTAACTCTAGATACTAGTGAAATTTAGTTTCGTTTGGAGTTCCAGTACTGTCGTTAGACTACTAAATAGGTGAATTTGAATTATATTAATCCTGTAAGTAAAGTCCCCCAGGGGAATACCTTCTTTAGGTATTTACGGGTTTTGCGACACTGCGTTCCCGAGCGATCTTTCTCCTTTCCCGTTCTCTTCTCTTTTTTGTTGTTTATCCTTTTTTCTTTGTTTCACACTTTTTAATCTTTTTTTCAGTTTGTTATCCCTCTTTTTTCTTGTTCATGCTGGATTTTTACTAATGCTTTTGTTCGTTTTGTTCCTTGTTCAACTAACACCGTTTTTGTTCATTTGTTACAAAAAAAAAGAAAAAAATATATAAAATGCATAAAAAAGAAAAAAAAATATGGCTTTTTTCTAAGTTTCTCATTCACATATCGTTTCTCTTTTTTACAATAGTGGTTTTTTTTTCACATGAGACACTCTGGGTGTTGAGGTTTTTTATTCTCATCCTCTCGGTTCTACCTTTTTAGGCTGATCTCGAGTCCCAGAGTGCAGGGCATTTCCAAAATCTGGTTCGGTGATCGGAGGACGCCATACTTGTATGGTGGCTGTTAGGACCAACACCGGGAGACTGGTGCCTTTCAGCGAAAGGGGCTGTAGGTCGGACAGAGCTGTAAAGGCTTACCTACTGGCTGCCTGATTCCAATGCGAAAGAACTGGAGACGAGGAAATGCTAACGAGTTTAATCCAATGTTCGAAAAACGTGGAAGTTTGTTGATATAGTTTTCACCATTTTCAGACCTGCGCCTAAAGTAATGGTAACAAGAAGGGTCGGTGACCAGGCCCGATGCCTGGCGTTTTTTAATCTTCACTTTAAATATGGCTACAATCTCAGGAAATAAGACAAGGTATGTGGAAACCCCACAACAAAATAAAGAGAGTTCTAATGCATTGAGCACTGGCTCAAATGCTGGTTCTGATCAGGGCCAGAAAAAATCATGGGTGAGAGAGTTGAGGATTCTTCTTCAAATACGGAGTGTAAGAATGTCAACTCTAATTCAGATAATGTTCAAGAGGTTTTTTTGTAGTGAAACGAGTAGAAGGGAGTTTTGGACAAAACATTCCCCTTCTTAATTAATAAATCTATCCAAGGTTTGGTTGGTGAACCGAAAACAATAAAAAAACTCCGGACAGGTGAAATATTAATTGAGGTAAGTAATGGTCAACAAGCATCCAACTTGAAAAAATTTACTCATTTTGCAAACATTACAGTCTCTATATCTAAATATAGGACTTTAAACACATTTCGCGGAGTGATCTCGGAATCGGACCTCTTGCATGTATGGAAGATGAAATAGTAGATAATTTAAAAGAAAAAAATGTCATTGAAGATAGAAGAATAAAAATCTACCGTCGAGACGAGCAAATACCAGCTAATCAAATACAAATTCCTACCAAGCACATTATACTCACATTTAACTCGCCGAACTTACCCAAATCAATAAAAGCTGGATATCTGTCATGTTCTGTAAGGCCTTGCATCCCAAACCCACTGCGGCGTTTTAAATGTCAACGTTTTGGGCATTAAAAAACTTCATGCCGTGGAAAAATCACCTGTGGTCGGTGCGGTGCTGTAGGTGACAAAAGTGAACACTGTAATTCATAACCATGTTGTGTGAATTGTAAAAAAGACCACCCATCTTATGCTAAATCATGTGAACAATGGAAAATAGAAAAAGAAATACAAACAATACGCACTAAAGAAATACAAACAATACGCACTAAAGAAATACAAACAATACGCACTAAAGAAATACAAACAACACGCACTAAAGAAACTATCATACCCTGAAGACAGAAAAATAGTAGAATCCAGGACACCCAAAGTTGGTGTATCATATGCTGCAGCCCTATCACAAACCGCCCAAAAAACTCATAAAACTACTGCAACACAAACCGAATTCCCCACTGAAACTAATTGCCAACCTAATCAAAAACAAAACAACCTGTCTAATAATTCTGATAAGACAAGCAGATAAACGCAGTCTGCTGCTCCTAAGTCACCTAAATCTATTCCTCCTAACTTGCCTAGATCTGTTCCTCCTAAATCATTAACAAATACTACTTTAAAATCATCACAGTCTCTTATTTCTAAACTTCCACTTCATAAAAGAGGTTCTCAAAATACAACTAAAACACCATCCGTGAAACCAAACCGTAAATCTGATGCAGAGAAATTTAACCTGCCAACAGTTAAAGTCACTGTGCCATCTGAAAATGCAGCCAAAAAGAGAAAGAGTAAAACATCCAAAAAGAAATCCACCCAAAACAGACAGATAAAATGGAGGAGGATGATGCAGTAGCTCTTCACCCAGATTCGGATGAAGAATTTAACGATGGTGATAGTATGTCTACTATCTCTGATTAATATAACGCAGATAATTTTCATCTAGGAAAAAATAGTAAAATCGATCATGACTAATATTATTTCATGGAACTGTCGAGGCTTTAATAATAAATATGACGAAAATCGAAGTATTCTTCATGACCATGAACCACTATGTTTAGCTTTACAAGAAACCCATCTTAAAATTAATGACAAAGCTAAATTGCGCACCTTCGCCACATACAGAAAAGATTTTACAGTTAGTGATAGGGCCACTGGTGGAGTGGCTCTTTTCATCTCTCGCAATTTACCCCATACTCATATTAACCTAAACACAAACTTACAAGCTGTTGCAGTCCGTGTACATATAAAACGTCTCATTACAGTCTTTACCATTTATTTTCCACCCCACCAAATTATTCAGTCAGCACTACTTGATGATCTCCTTCTTCAACTCCCAACTCCTTTCATCATAGTTGGGGATTTTAATGCTCATAGCCAACTGTGGGGGAATTCTGACACTAATCAACGTGGTGATATCATTGAAAAATTAATTTCTGACAATGGCTTATGCCTACTCAATAATGGTGATCATACATATTTTCATGAACCGACACGCACCTTTCATGCCATAGATCTCACTATCTACTCTCCATCTATCTATCCGTATTGGAATTTCTGGATTTCAAGTGACCTGCACGGAAGTGACCATTTTCCCGCTTTCATTTCACAGAACGCTCCTGACAGGGATTCTAATCATTATTTTAAACGCTATAACTATGACAGAGCCAATTGGCCAACTTTCACAAATCATGCTAAAATCACAAATCATATGGTAGAAGGTGACATAGACGATGCAGTTGATAATATCACCCAGTGTATTATCAATGGTGCAGATATTAGCATACCTAACTCATCATCTACAATGAGACACCGGAAGCCATGGTGGAACAGTGACTGTCAAGCTGCAAAAAAAATCAACAGAAAGCCTGGGGGATCTTTCGGCGTTATCCCAATAATACTAACTATCTTGCCTACAAAAAAGCAAAGGCTGAAGCTAGAAGAGTGCGCCGTAAAAGCCAACGTGAATCCTAGATTCAATATGTATCTAATATTAACCCAAATACCTCTAGTAAAGTCCTCTGGAAAAAAGTAAAAAATTGTATGGGTCTTTATTCTGAAAACCACATCACAATCTTAAATCATAACGGACAAACAATAGCTTCTCCTAAGAATATTGCTGAAACCATAGCAAATACATTTGCATCTAACTCTGCCTCTGAATCATACCCGGAACCTTTTTTATCATACAAAAGACAAACAGAAACTATCCACCTCAATTTTAATTCCCGTAACTCTTATGACTATAATCTCCCTATTACTCTCTCAGAGCTCATAGAACGTTTGCAAAATAGCCATCTATCAGCTCCAGGTCACGATGGCATCACCTATACCATGCTTAAACATCTCTGTACAACCTCTCTCAATAATTTACTTGCATTTTATAACAGAATTTGGATAGAACAGGTCTTTCCTCAAGCCTGTTGTAACTCTATTATCATTCCTTTTCCTAAACCCGGGAAAGATGCTAGCAATCTCAATAATTACAGTCCAATCGCACTCTCTAGCAGTCTTTGCAAATTACTTGAAAAAATGATCAATTGTCGTCTTGTGCATATTTTAGAAAATAACAATTGCCTTGCTGCGTTTCAAAGTGGGTTTCGACGAGGTAGGTCAACTATCGATAACCTGATCAATCTTGAAAATCACATACGGACTGCCTTTCTAATACGCAACCATTTGGTGTCGGTATTTTTTGACATGGCAAAAGCCTACGACAGAACATGCGATACGGAATCCTTCGTGATCTTTTTAACCTAGGCTTTCGCGGGAATCTCCCTATTTTTATTAAGAACTTCCTCGCCATTCGACTTTTTCAAGTCCGAATCGGTGGGGTACTCTCTAGTTTTTATGTACAAGAAGAGGGTGTACCCCAGGGAGTGTCCCGAGTGTCACCCTCTTTGCTATAATAATAAATGACATTCTTAGTCAACTGCCCCCTTCTGTGAAAGGTGATTTATATGTTGACGACTTCCGAATTATGTGTATGGGACAGGATATTCGTTTTGTTGAAAGACAGTTGCAAATTGCAATCACCCATATTCTTAATTGGACTAATAAGAATGGATTTATAATTTCTAATGACAAAACTTCTTGTGTTCACTTCTGTAGACGTAGGGATCTGCATCCAGATTCTGAAATTTTTATTGGACCAACTCAAATACCTGTTGTGGACATTGTCCATTTTCTCGGCCGACAATTTGATAGTAAGCTAACCTTTTTACCACATATTTTACAATTACGGACAAAATGTGAAAAATCGCTTAACCTACTAAAGGTGCTTTCAAATACTTCCTGCGGAACAGACCGTACTTCTCTTCTTAAAATCTATCGAGCCGTCATCCGTTCCAAAATTTATTATGCCTGCCAGGTCTATGGTTCCGCACGTAATTCTGTTCTTAAAAAACTTGACACTGTGCACCATAGCGCGCTCCGTGTTTGCTCTGGTGCATTTCGTACCTCTCCAGTTTTAGGCCTTTATGTTGACTGCAATGAACCAGCATTACACCACATTCGTGAAAAACTTTCTTTAGAACTTTATTACCGTATCCTTTCACATCCAGGCCATCGTCTTCATTCATACATTCTAAATACAGACAACGATATGCTTCATCAGCATCGACCATCTTGCATCCCACCTTTTGGTGTCAGAATAAGGAACATTACTGATAATAGCCCACTGAGTAGTATCGAGGTGAGTCCATGTCCATTGCATGTACTCCCTCCTTGGAAACCTCCTAGTATTACATCGCTCCATCCTTTTAAAGGATACGATAGAAACACCTTAGCTTCTGTTGTTTTTTAACAGATATTTGCTGCACACAGATCAAACTTTAATGGTTACACTGACATTTACACAGATGGCTCTAAGAGTGGAGATACTGTTGGGTGTGGGATATTTTGTGAAAACAGCTCTTTAAGCTATCGCCTTCATTCATCTACTTCTGTCTTTACAGCCGAACTGATTGCAATAGAGAGAGCCATGTTCTACATCTCTCATCATTATAGCTCATCCTTCATCATTTATATCGACTTATATAGCTCTATTGACGCAATTAAATCATTATTCACATGCTGGATTTTACTTTGAAATATGATTTTTGCATCTTTCTTTGGTTTAAAAACAACTTGAATTGTTCTTTTAATTTTTTCTGACATCTGGATGGGAGCCCCATCCAGATTGCACTTCTGCACTTTTTACCTAAAATCTTTTATAGTCCGTTTGTTTAGTTTTTAATTTTCTTCCCTATCTACAGTTTTCTGACTGCATCTGGATGGGACCCCCGTCCAGATTGCTTTTCTGATGATCTTTATTTTTATGTTTTTAGTCTACTCTTGTTTGGCGCAGCATGTCCCTTATGGGATTTTGTGCCATTAAACAATATACAACCAACCCATTTGATAGTAAGCTAACCTTTTTACCACATATTTTACAATTACTGACAAAATGTGAAAAATCGCTTGACTTACTAAAGGTGCTTTCAAATACTTCCTGGGGAGCAGACCGTACTTCTCTCCTTAAAATCTATCGAGCCGTGATCCGTTCCAAAATTGATTATGCCTGCCAGGTCTATGGTTCCGCATGTAATTCTGTTCTTAAAATACTTGACACTGTGCACCATAGCGCACTCCGTGTTTGCTCTGGTGCATTTCGTACCTCTTCAGTTTTAAGTCTTTATGTTGACTGCAATGAACCAGCATTACACCACATTCGTGAAAAACTTTCTTTAGAACTTTATTACCGTATCCTTTCACATCCAGGCCATCGTCTTCATTCATACATTCTAAATACAGACAACGATATGCTTCATCAGCATCGACCATCTTGCATCCCACCTTTTGGTGTCAGAATAAGGAACATTACTGATAATAGCCCACTGAGTAGTATCGAGGTGAGTCCATGTCCATTGCATGTACTCCCTCCTTGGAAACCTCCTAGTATTACATCGCTCCATCCTTTTAAAGGATACGATAGAAACACCTTAGCTTCTGTTGTTTTTTAACAGATATTTGCTGCACACAGATCAAACTTTAATGGTTACACTGACATTTACACAGATGGCTCTAAGAGTGGAGATACTGTTGGGTGTGGGATATTTTGTGAAAACAGCTCTTTAAGCTATCGCCTTCATTCATCTACTTCTGTCTTTACAGCCGAACTGATTGCAATAGAGAGAGCCATGTTCTACATCTCTCATCATTATAGCTCATCCTTCATCATTTATATCGACTTATATAGCTCTATTGACGCAATTAAATCCTTATTCACATGCTGGATTTTACTTTGAAATATGATTTTTGCATCTTTCTTTGGTTTAAAAACAACTTGAATTGTTCTTTTAATTTTTTCTGACATCTGGATGGGAGCCCCATCCAGATTGCACTTCTGCACTTTTTACCTAAAATCTTTTATAGTCCGTTTGTTTAGTTTTTAATTTTCTTCCCTATCTACAGTTTTCTGACTGCATCTGGATGGGACCCCCGTCCAGATTGCTTTTCTGATGATCTTTATTTTTATGTTTTTAGTCTATTCTTGTTTGGCGCAGCATGTCCCTTATGGGATTTTGTGCCATTAAACAATATACAACCAACCCATTTGATAGTAAGCTAACCTTTTTACCACATATTTTACAATTACTGACAAAATGTGAAAAATCGCTTGACTTACTAAAGGTGCTTTCAAATACTTCCTGGGGAGCAGACCGTACTTCTCTCCTTAAAATCTATCGAGCCGTGATCCGTTCCAAAATTGATTATGCCTGCCAGGTCTATGGTTCCGCATGTAATTCTGTTCTTAAAATACTTGACACTGTGCACCATAGCGCACTCCGTGTTTGCTCTGGTGCATTTCGTACCTCTTCAGTTTTAAGTCTTTATGTTGACTGCAATGAACCAGCATTACACCACATTCGTGAAAAGCTTTCTTTAGAAAATTATGAGCGTATCCTTTCTCATCCTGGCCATCCTCTTCGTACATACATTCTAAATACAAACGGTATAATCCATGTCAATTCAGGCAGCCAAAGAAAAAATCTTACCTTCATAGTCTCAGAAGTTTTTGAATTGAATATATGTTAAAATTCAAGAAAAAATAAGTTAACTGTATATTTTTGTTTTGTCCAAAAAAATTCCTGGCCCGAGATACAGGCCGCCAAAGATGGCATCCCGAGCACCATTTCCCATTCGCAATTTTCGATAAAAATTTTAAAGTGCTCTATCTCTAGAACGGGGCAAGATATTTTATTGCGGTTTTTTTATCTTAAAGATAATGTTCTTCTGTTTAAAATGATATACCCAATTTCGAAATATGTATTCAACTTTTCTTGTAGCAGCCTTTCGAAAAAAAAAATTTTTTTTCAAAAAAATTTTTTTTTTCAAAAATGCCTATCCCAAAAATTTTGATTTTTTTTGCTGTTGGTTAATACCATTTGAGTACTAACTTCTCTGTAAAGGAGAACTTCCACTTTTGAGTTTAATAAGTTTTAGAAACATTTCAAAAATTCAGAGAATTTTACAGGAGCTGTATGTATACAGTTCCATTAAAAGTCACTGAACTTTTGCTTATTTATATAATTTTGTAAGGGTAAGCCTACTATGTATCCTAAACAAGTTGGAAATTGCAATATTACATGTGGCAAATTAGGTGCGTTCATATAGGGAAAAACTGGGAAATTTCAGTAGCGGCCACTCGTCGGTACGACTAGTTTTTTAAATGGCCACTTTCTTTAAACTAGTGGCCACTTTTTTTATCTAAAAATGCTAAAATGTAAAATTTCCGTAAGTATTAATCTAAGATTGAATAGCGCAAATAAATATGTTAATATAAATATAGTATTGGAACCAAAAAAAGTAGAATCCTTGATGAAAATGCAAGAAAATTTTATTCTCTCCTTGTAAAAAAGTGGCTGGAAGGTGGCCGCTGATAGACAATTTTTCACTTGCCACTTTTTCTCATTTACTGGCCCTGCGGCCGTTGGCTAGTGCTAATTTTGACTTTATGCGTTCGTACTATAACTAGTTTTATAAATATTCAGATTTTGGTGCAATAAGTGTTACACTCTTGGGCAAAAAGGCATGAATACAAAATTTATTATGATTCTATATGTTAAATTCAGTAATATGGAAGTAATATGAATCCATCTTAAAAAGGACTTAATCACCATGGCAACTTAGAATGATTTACCTATCATGGTATAGCATTGAATCAATTATGTATTATAAGATTTTTAAATATAATTAAGAAAACTTTTATGAATATCTTTTAAGTTTTGATTTAATTTTCATAACATTTGAAGTGATAAATATTTTATTTTCACTATCGAACATTGCATAGTAAAACAGTCTCAATAAAATATATCAATTACTCAGCAATACTATCATATTAATGCAAGTTAGAGTTGAGAGAAACCGAATCTATAAAGTCTTTCAACTATGTTGGAAAGTGTTAAAAACACATAAATAAGTTAGAATTTGACTTCTAAAAATTATATCAATAGACGGAAGCATACTCTCATACAACCCTGTATTTTACATACTCTCTTTATATACATGCCACTAATTAACTAATATTTAATTAAGACTAAAACATACTTAAAACTAATGAAATCACACTTCCAGAGTTTATCATCCATAGTGGGCCATATATCTAATTCTTTGCGTGGACCTGTATATCATTTTATCTATATTCTACAAATATATCTTAGTATACTAAATGGGAGTTCAGTATAAAAATGCATAACTCATTTAAAAATCACCTTTAAGCTACTTTCGTTCATACTCAGTAACCTTTACGATTTCGTTTGTGCACCCCTGTATATGACCTACAGCATTTAAACACACATAATATGGAAAATTTTAGTTAAACTTAAAAACACATATCACAACTAAAAATGCACTTCCAGCAATCATCGCTAATACTTACTAAAGTATTTGAAATCTTTTTTGTGTCCCTGTAAATACTATGTACTTTCTTTTACACAGGAAGTAACTTGTTGGAAACCTCAGCAACATATATCAATTTTATTATACGTGAAAGAGCTTAGTATAATTAAAATATGCCGCAAACATCCCCTTATACCATTATGTAATGGAATTCTTTTGTGAGGATCTGTAAATGAATAAAATTAATATTCTTTGCAATACATATTTTACAGAATGTATATTTTAATACACTTCATTTTAGTACATAGTTAAGATATTTTGTTTCCATGTTTTGTTTTATGCTTCCATTCATGGAACTTTCTAGACACACCTTGTATAACTTGTCAAACTCAAAAGTGGAAGTTCTCCTTTACAGAGAAGGTAGTTCTCAATGGTATTAATCAACAGCAACAAAATCAAAATTTTTGGGATTGGCATTTAAAAAAAAAAAAAGTGAAAAAATATTTTTTTTTAAAAGGTTGCCACAAGAAAAGTTGAATACATATTTCAAAATTGGGTCTATCATTTTAAACAGGAAAATATTATCTTTAAAATAAAAAAAAACCGCAACAAAATATCTTGCACCGTTCTAGAGATAGAGCACTTTAAAATTTTTATCAAAAATCACGAATGGAAAGGGTGTCCGGGACGCCATCTTTGGCGGCCTGTATCTCGGGCCAGGAATTTTTTTGGACAAAACAAAAATATACGCGTATCTTACTTTTTCTTAAATTTTAACATATGTTCAATTCAAAAACTTCTGAGACTATGAAGGTAACCCCCCTGCCTGAGTTGATATGGATTCCACCAAACAATAATATCCTTTATCAGCATCAACCATCTTGCATCCCATCTTTTGGTGTCAGAATTAGGAACATTACTGATAACAGTCCTGTGTGTAATATAGAGGTGAGTCCATGTCCATTGCATGTACACCCTCCGTGGAAACCTCCTAATATTACGTCGCTCCATCCTTTTAAAGGATACGATAGAAACATCTTGGATCCTGTTGCATTTCAAAAGTTATTTGCTGCACAGAGATAAAACTTTATTGACTAGACTGATATTTACACAGATGGCTCTAAGAGTGCAGATACCAAAGCGTTATAAGTAAGCGAACAATCTTAATGCTAGAATCAGGCGTAAATTAACACAGTTGTGCCACCTTGTGGACGGAGTGATAATTCACATACGCGGGCTTTTAGTGTGGCGCGTATTTTCTAAATCTTCAGTCACTCATGGAAATGAATTTTGTTTGCCACATTTATTGCAAAATAATGGCGTAGCGAGAGGGGCGCCCAGACGCACTTGACACCACGAAGTTTTCTTCGCCTTATCAGAGGCACTTCAGTTATTAATCAAGCTGAAATAAACTTTACAATTTTCGTGGTGTCAGTAAGAAAAGAGTTAGGTATCTACCTGTAGTTCACACTCCATCCGCTACGTGGCGCATGACCTTGATTGATGTGACCTCGCTTTTAATCTTGCGGTTACTTCTCTCATTTAGGATAGGACGCTTACTTATATCGCTTTGTGGAGATACTGTTGGGTGTGGGGTAATTTGTGAAAACACTTCTTTAAGCTATCGACTTCATTCATCTACTTCTGTCTTTACAGCCGAACTGATTGCAATAGAGAGGGCCATGTTGCACATCTCTCATCATCATAGCTCATCCTTCATCATTTATACTGACTCAAATAGCTTTATTCTCACAATCAAATCATTTAAAAAGCATCCTTATGTCTCATCAATCCTTGATTTTTATAATAAATTGACAAGACGTGGCTATAATATTTTATTTTGCTGGGTACCTGGACACATGGTTATTCCTGGTAATGAGAAAGCAGATGAGGCAGCAAAGCGTGCTCTTAATCCATTGTGCCATAAAGTTCCATTCTCAGACGTTAAACTACTTATCAAACACTTTATTCATAATAAATGGCAAGAAAGTTGGAATTTAGAATGCAGTAATAAACTGCACCACATCAAACCTACCATCATGACCTGGCCTCCGTGTTATCCAAGAAAAACCGATGTTCTTCTGACCCGCCTGAGAATTGGACATTCTAGAATCACTCATAAACATCTTTTACTTCGGGAGGATGCTCTCATGTGTCCACATTGTCATTTTGATTGCCTGACCATTCATCATGTTTTAACTGACTGTCCGGTCTCCGGCACTTATATAGAATCTATTTTAATACATCATCACCAATCTAGACAAACCTCATTGGGGAAAACACCTCATGGGGCACTCTTCACTTTTTTAAAACATGCTGGATTTTATTTTGAAATATAATTTTTTATATCTTTCTTTCGTTTACCCCCCAGGGGGATACCTTCTTTGGTATTCACGGGCTTCGCAACCCCGGGTTCCTGAGCGATCTTTCTTTTTTCCTTTTCCTCTTATTTCTCTTCTCTTTCTTTCCTCTGTGTTTCACTCTCGTTGTGGTTTCCTCTTCGGAGGTGAGGGCAATTCTGTATGGGCCGATATCATCCTGTATATCGACTCATGGAGAATTGTAAACCACCCACGTGTTTGCCGTGCGTGGCAACCCGTGTCCCTGGAAAGGGGGATCCTGGCAGTTGAGGGAAACCAACACACTGCTTTGGCCTCTGCTTCAGGTAGACGGGAGGTGCATATTGGTCCCGTATGCATCAATCGGCTGGTCAGCTGACTTCTGTCACTGGCTGGGGATCAAGTGAGCGAGTACTTACTAGCCATCTCGTTAAGGGTAGAGACTGGCATAGGAGTGTCTTGTGACCGTATGGGCCCTGGTTAGCACTGGCGCACGAATGTGCATCCCCTTGTTGGGCTCGGTAGTGGGTGGTGCAGCCGGGGTCTGAATTCTTATTTTTTTTCAAATATGGATGCAAATATTTCACTTATTTCCATTTCTCTCCCACGTGGAGAGCAACAAATTGCACAGAATTCCTCTTACACTCGTTTTTTTTGTCATTAAACGTACTGATAGTCTCTCTGATAGCTCTTTCAAAAAAACTTCACCATTTCTCATTGCAAAAACATTAAAGTCTGTCTTAGGGGACGGTCATTCTCTCAAAAAATTACAATCTGGGGATTTGCTTGTTGAGGTTTCTTCAGCCAAACAATCACATCTTCTCTCAAATTGCTCTACAATAGGCTCTTTCTCAGTTTCTGTTCAAGTACATAAAACTCTAAATACAAGCCGTGGTGTAATATCCGAGCAAGATCTTTTATTCTCTACTAAAGATGAACTTTTACAAAATTTAAAAGACCAAGATATCATAGATGTTCGTCGTATAACTATCCGTCGGAATGGGCAGGTGCTTCCTACGAAGCACATCATTCTGACTTTTAATAGCCCTAATTTACCATCAAGAATTAAAGCTGATTACTTGAACTGTCCTGTCCGTCCTTATATCCCAAATCCTCTCCGTTGCTTTAAATGCCAGCGTTATGGTCACACCACAACTACCTATCGTGGTTCTGTTACTTGTGCACGCTGCGCAGAAGTTGGCCACGACGGTAATTCATGTCAAAACTCTGAACGCTGCATAAACTGCAAGGGTGATCATACAGCATATTCCCGTTCCTGTCCAAACTGGATACGTGAGAAGGAAATCCTTGCAGTTAAAGTAACTCAAAATCTCTCCTACCCTGAAGACCGCAAAGTTGTTGAATCCAGGACTCCGTCAGTAGGAGTCTCCTACTCTAGTCTACTCAAGCAACAACAAAATTCTGTAAGGCACATAAGCACCCAGACCGACACCTCCTTTCCTATAAGTAACTCAGCTAAAGCACAATCAACAACCACTTCAAATAGAGAAACCCGAGATGTTAGTTGTGGTAGTAAATGCTATGCAACCCCACTATTAGAACGCTGGCAACCTTCCTCAGAACCTGTTAAAATAGTATACCAAGTCAATCAGTCTCAAAAATCTCCATGTCAATCCCAAAAGTCACCTGAACTTCAGACTAAGGCTGTTACATCTGCAAAAACACCACATAGACCTGATACTAGTAAAACTGACAAACCAAGCAAAAAATCTTGTATACAGAAAGAGAAAAAGACAATCCGGGGTGCTTCACAGTTTTCCACTGTGAAGAAAAAGAACAATAACAAAAGCCTAAACCCATCAGTTAGTAATTTAAAGGATCGGAAACAACTGAAAAACTTGGATGAAGAAATGGAATCTGACTCAAATGAATCAAATGCTGATTAGGAAACATCAGTTTTTGATCAATTTACACCTAATTAATTTTATGATTGTTATTTATTTCTGCGAGTCTAAATTTGTTTTTAGGTAGTATTTGTACGTCATCTTGGACTTTGTTGGTATTTTAACGGTTATTGCTTTTTAACTTCACAGTTTTTAATCAGAATACTTTGGTCTTTTAACTATTAACTATCAACCTTTACTCTTTTTAATGGTTTTAAATATACATATCAGTTTTCTCATTTATTATTTTTCTCATTTTTTTTCTGCTCAATTTTGGGTAACATATAATTTTTATATTTTGACTTTGTCTTGGCGCAGCATGTCCCTAAAGGGACTTTGCGCCATAAAATCCCAATCAACCAACCAACCAACCTTTCTTTCGTTTAACAACTTGAATTGTTCTTTCACACTTTTCTGACATCTGGATGGGAACCCCATCCATATGTCGCTTTCTATCCAGTTGTCGCTTTCTATCCAGATGATCCAGACTGCACTTTCTATCTAAAATCTTTTATAGTCTGATTGTTTAGTTTTTAAATTTTCTTTTTCATCTACACTTGTATGACTGCATCTGGATGGGATACCCCATCTAGATAGCTTTTCTCATGCTCCTAAGTTTTATGTTTTTAGTCTTCTTGTTTGGCGCAGCATGTCCCTTAAGGGATTGTGTGCCATTACACATTATACAACCAACATGTACGTAAAGTTTAGTGCAGAAACAAGTATCCTAAGAGGGAATAGAACATTTTGTGTATTCTTAAAGCTGTTTCACAAGCCTCTCGCATTAGTCATTAAACAATTTTTGTCACACCAGTTAAGGGTTAATATTTGGAAGTGTTTTTATGATGAAACTGTCAGAATAAACGTTTCTGTTAGTAGTCCAAGGATTGTATAAATTTTTATGAAATACACATGATATCGCTGAACTTCCCATACACTGTCGGAGGGGAAGTAAAATACATACAAATAAACAATTTTTGTGTAGGATAAAAGTGTCACGAACCGTCACTTCATCATATTCGTGAAAAACTCTCATTGAACATGTATTATCGTATCCTCTCACATCATGGTCATCCACTTCATTCCTATAATATGAATAGTGACAATGATATTCTTTATCACCATCGTGCATCCCATCATTTGGAGTCAGATTTAGGAACATTGTTGACAATGGGCCTCTGAGTAATATCAAGGTGAGTTCCTGTCACTCGTATGTACTCCCTCCTTGGAAACTCGGGAGGATGCACCCATGTGTCCACATTCTCATTTTGATTACCTGACCATTCATCATATTTAAACTGACTGTCCGGGCCTACGGCACCTGTACAGAATTTACTTTAATTCATCATCACCAATCTTGACAAACCTCATTGGGGAAACACCGCATGGGGCACTCTTTACCTTTTTAAAACATGCTGGATTTTATTTTGAAATATGATTTTTATTGCTTTCATTAGTTACACGACCTAGTTTTCTGTTACACCTTTGTGACATCTGGATGGGAACCCCATCCAGGCTGCTCTTGCATTGAATTGCTTTTAACTTTTTTACGCTACTATTTTTAATTAAAAATTTTACACTTCTACACGTTTCCGTCTACATCTGGATGAGATCTCATCCAGATTGTTTTTCTCATTTCTTTCTTTTACTTACATTGTGTTTTTTATTCTCTTTTGGCGCAGCATGTCCCCTAAGGAATTTTGCGCCATAAAACCAACCAACCAACCCTCCTTGGAAACCTCCTGATATTACCTCGCTCCATCCTTTTAAAGGTTACGATAAAAACAAGTTAGCCCCTGCAGTTTTTCAACAATTATTTGCCGCAAACCGAGCAAATTTTAATGGCTACACTGACATTTATACAGATGGATCTAAGAATGGTAATACTGTTGGTTGTGGCGTATTTTGTGACAACACTTCTTTAAGCTATCGTCTTCATACTTCTATTTCTGTCTTTACATCTGAACTGATTGCAATAGAGACAGCCATGTTGCACATATCTCATCATATCTCATCCTTCATTATATATAGGGGAGACCGGGGGAATGCCGCCAACCCGGGTTATGCCGCCACCACACCTAGTTTAAAAACTAAGGGCAGTTTGAGATAGTAAATGTGCCTGCACTATAGCGGCCAACAATAGAAACAGTGCCTAAAGTGGGAGTGACTTTACTGTACGTCGTTGGTCTGTACTAGTGAAAAATGTAGTTTTCACCTAGTTGTTTATTATTTTGGAGCTTCAAATGAATAGTGATAGCACCTTTTATTGTAACATTAGGTATTTAAGATAATATGACCCGTAATCTACATGCATTCGCCGACATTTTGATGCAATGTGTTGAACAAGTTCGGTTCTTCTTTCGGCTTTGCTTGGGGATTTCCGCCATATTGTCCTCTCGGAGTAATGCCGCCGCCATGCAAATCGGGTGAGAAATGGCCTCATTTTAATGTAGTGGAGCCGATTCAGCTGAGTGACTTTTGCAATATGAAGTAAATTGTAAGCTTAACCATTACTCTGCTCAATTACATTGATTTCTAACTATTTTCAGTAGGTTGTGTGTTTCCTAGTATCCATTTGATGCATGTACTAGGTCATTAAAGAGTCGCGGTATTACCCCGGTACAGTGGCGGAATTACCCCAGTGTCCTGGGTAATCCCGCCACTGTGCAGAGGTTTAAAAAATATTTTTTTATGTATGCTTACTTTACAGTTATGATTACGGTTAAATTTATACAGGTACTAAAGGCCATGTTTCAGCTTTAGAATTTTTACTATTAAAAAATAAACATTTTTTCGAGGTGAAAAAATTTAAATTCCCTTAAGGTGTCGCCATTCCCCCGGTCTCCCCTACAGACTCGAATAGTTCTATTGACGCAATGAAATCTTTTAAAAAGCATCCTATTGTCTCATCCATCCTAGATGTTTATAACAAATTAACAAGACGTGGTTATAATATTTTATTCTGCTGGGTACCTGGACACATGGGTATTCCTGGCAATGAGAAAGCAGATGAGGCGGCAAAACGTGCTCTTAAACCGTTACACCTTGATGTTCCTTTCCCAGACGTTAAACTACTTATAAATAGTTTTATTCAGGATAAATGGCAAGAAAGTTGGGATTTAGAAAACAGTGATAAACTGCACCATATCAAACCTATCATAATGACCTGGCCTCCGAGTTATCCAAGAAAAACAGATGTTCTTCTTACGCGTCTGAGAATTGGACATTCAAGGATCACTCATAAACATCTTTTACTTCGGGAGGATGCTCCCATGTGTCCACATTGTCATTATAATTACCTGACCATTCATCATATTTTAACTGATTGTCCGGGTCTCCGGCATTTGTATAGAACTTATTTTAAGTCATCATCACCACTATTGACAAACCTCATAGGGGAAATACCTCATGGGGCACTCTTTACCTTTTTAAAACATGCAGGATTTTATTTTGAAATTTAATTTTTTGTATCTTTCTTTGGTGTAACAAGTCAGTTTTCTGTTTTACGCTTTCATGATCTCTGGATGGGAACCCCATTAAACTGCTCTTTTTATTGACTTACTTTTATCTTTTTACTCTACTGTTTTAGTATTTAAAATTTAGTTTTTTCTACACATGTTTGACTATATCTGGATGGGATACCCCATCCAGATTGCTCTGCTCATTGTTCTTTTATTTTGTCAGTTTTATTTCTCACCTTTTTGGTATGTTTTAGTCTACTTTTTTGGAGCAGCATGTCCCTTATGGGATTTTGCGCCATAAAACCCCATACAACCATCCAACCAACTAATAAAAGTGTCAGAATCCCTTTAACCCTTAACCCCTTTGACTCCTGGGAGTCTTACACGAATTTTATTCAGTCGGCACCACTTTTTTAAAACAAGTTTCCTTCAAGTACACAATTTCAAGACTGCTCTGATTAAATATGGCAAATTTTATTTCCCTTTATTTACTGGTGCCAAAAACAAATTTTGTAAAAAAAGATGGTGTCACCACAGCAGTGCAGAGGTTTAATATCACCCTTAAGATTCTACATTAGCCACTCGGAGAAACTCGAAAGTAAATGTTAATCCTATGTGAGGATTGTTTGCAGATTTCTCGCTCGCATTTTAATATTTTTTATAATGTGGTTTACATAGCGTACCTGACATCGATTTTTTTTTATTTGTGTTTGCACTTTTTAGATTTTCATTACTTTTTGAAAAGGATAGTTACGTTTTTAAAACCGGTTCTAACTGGAACCAAAAGTGAGAAATAATCCTCATATGAAAAAATCGTAACAAAATCGAAAATGTACAAACGCGCGATAAACGTTATCGACCTCAGGTACCCCATGCAAAAAAATATCATTTGAAAATATTAGAATGTGAGTGAGAAATCTGTAAACAATCCTCCCATATGATTAACATTAGCTTGAGTATTTCTTTCCGTATTGGAAAACACTCGCGAGCTAATGTAAGTCTATGGGAACGTTATTTTCAAATATCTCGCTTGCATTAAATATTTTTAAATGTTTCACTTCTCCTCCACAGAATAGATGAGGTCGATATCTAACCGGGCTAGTTTTTAATTTTTGATTTTTGTTGCAGTTTTTACTTTACAAATACTGTCTTCTATTGAAGATAGATTAATCTAATTGTTTTTAGATTTTCGGTTTTCGACGGATTTACACGTTTTAGCCGTCAGAGATCCCAAAATCTTGTTTACACAAAATGTATATATGTCCTTACGCGTGTCGCCATTGTATCATCGAAAAGTGTAAGAAGCTGAGCATAGAATTAAATGAAATTTTTTGTGTTTGTTTTTGGATATGGCCAGCAGGTTTTTGTTTCAGTTTTGAAATATTCCGCAAGAAGGGGTCTCTGTAATACCGATTTTTCTGCCATTTTCATTATTGTGCCATCGAAAAGTGTATGAAGTTAGGCATAGAATGGAATCAATTTTTTTTTTTTTTTTTTTTTTTTATTTGTGTGTGTATATTTTTTTTTGTTTTCTCCAGCAGATCCTCCTTGAATTTAAAAATATTCTGCAGGAAGGGGGCGCTGTAATAGCACTTTTTGTATATTTTTCGTAGTTCTAATGTAAATCAGCGACTTGTGCAGTGATAGGAACTTCGCATCCTGCTAGGCCGGCTATTTGCAAACAGCTGATGTGCATCAGAATAACGAAAAACTATTGATTTTATTAAATATAATGATAGAGATTAACTTGTTTTTACTCCGTCAATTGTCTGAAGCCCCCCCAGGGGAATACCTTCTTTAGGCATTTACGGGTTTCGCGACCCCGGGTTCCCGAGCGATCTTTCTCCTTTCCTGTTTTCTTCTCTTTTTAGTTGTCTATCCTTTTTCTTTGTTTCACACTTTTTAATCTTCTTTTTTTAGTTTCTTATCCCTCTTTGTTCTTGTTCATGTTTTTTACTGACCATTTTGTTCAATTTGTTATTTGTTCTACTAACATTGTTCTTGTTCTTCTGTTTAAAAAAAAAAAAAGGAGAAAAAAGTTTAAAATATTGGAAAAAGACAAAAAATACACCTTGTTTCTAAGTTCTCACCCACATCACTTTTTCTTTTTTACAATAGTGGATTTTTTTATTTTCACGTGAGACACTCTGGGTGTTGAGGTTTTTTAATCTCATCGCCTCGTTTCTACCTCTTTAGGCTGATCTCGAGTCCCAGAGTGCAGGGCATCTCCGAATTCCGGTTCCGTGATCGGTGGGCGCCGTACTTGTATGGCGGTGGTTAGGAATGCACTGGGCGACTGGTGTCCTTTCGACGTAAGGGCGATGTAGGTTGGACAGAGCTGTAAAGGCTTACCTACGACAACCGAGTTCCACTGTGAAAGAACTAGAGTTTGGAGATGCTATCGAGTTTAATCCAACGTTCGAAAAACGTGGAAGTTTGTTGATAGTTTTCACCCTTTTGAGACCTGCGCCTAAAGTAACGGTAAGAAGAAGGGTCGGTGACCAGGCCCGATGCCTGGCGTTTCATATATTTAACTCTCATTATGGCTACAATTATAGGGAATAAAACAAGCGATGTGGAAGCCCCACAAATAACTAATGTGATGAGTACCTCGTTAGCTTCTTGTTCAGAAGCTAATAATCAGAGCCAAACTAAATTGGTGCAAAATTCTTGGGCAGATAGAGCAGAAGCTGCCACTGGAAAAAAAGAAGAATCAAATGTCTCCTGCAATGCTAATAAATCTTGCAAAGCAGATGAAAAGTTTTTTGTAGTTAAACGCCAAGAGGGGAGTTTTGATCACACATCTCCCTTCTTGATACATAAATCTATCCACGGTTTGGTTGGTGAACCAAAAAATATAAAAAAACTACGATCTGGTGAACTTCTTGTGGAGGTTAATAATAGCCAACAAGCAGCCAATTTAAGAAAATGCACACATTTTGCAAATATTCCTATCTCTGTATCTCCTCACAGAACGCTAAATACATCTCGGGGAGTGATATCAGAATCTGATCTCTTGCATGTTTCTGAAGATGAAATACTGGAAAACTTAGGGGAACAAAGTGTCATGGAAGTTAGACGAATAAAAATTTATCGTAAAGACGAAGAAATACCGGCTAACCAAGTACAAATACCTACCAAGCACATTATCCTTACCTTCGACACGCCCAACTTACCAAAATATATAAAAGCCGGATATTTATCATGTTCCGTCAGACCATATGTACCAAACCCACTGCGTTGTTTTAATTGTCAACGCTTTGGGCACTCAAAAACCTCATGCCGAGGTAAGGCCACCTGTGGTCGGTGCAGTGCAGTTGGCCACGACAGTGCGCAATGTACTGCTCCACCGTGTTGTGTCAACTGCAAAAAAGATCATCCATCTTACGCCAAATCTTGTGAAATATGGAAAAAAGAAAAAGAGATACAGACCATACGCACAAAGGACAACATATCATACCCTGAAGCCAGAAAAATTGTTGAATCAAGGACACCCACAGTTGGTGTGTCATATGCTACTGCCTTGTCTAAAACTGTCCATAAAACTTATCAATCTATTGCAACTCAAACAGAACACGTCACTAAACCTAATTGCCAACATAATCAAAAAGATAACTACCTGTCTAACAATTCTGGTAAGACGAATAGATCAACACAATCTCCTCCTCCTAAGTCACCTAAGTCTGATCCTCCTAAACCACCACAAAATGTCTCTGTAAAATCATCACAATCTGTTATTTCTAAACTTCCACTCCATAAAAGAGGTTCTCAAAATGCAACTAAAACACCATCTGTGAAACTAGCCCGTAAATCTGATGCCGAAAAATTTAACCTACCAACAATTAAAGCCACCTTGTCATCTGAAAATTCCTCTAAAAAGAAAAAGAATAAAACATCCAAAAATGAAACTCAATCAAAACAAAATGATAAAATGGAGGATGATGATTCTCTAGCTCTTCACCCAGAACCGGATGAAGAATTTAACGATGGAGATAGTATGACTATCTCCGAATAAAATTACGCAGGTAGTAAAAAAAAAGAAACTCACTCATGTCTAATATTATCTCTTGGAACTGCCGTGGTTATCATAATAAACATGACGAAATCCGTAATATTCTATCCGACCATCAACCTTTATGTTTAGCTCTGCAGGAAACCCATCTAAAACCCACTGACAAAGCAAAATTGCGCACCTATGCTACATACAGAAAAGATTTTACAGGTAATGATAGGGCCACTGGTGGAGTGGCTCTTTTCATATCTCGCAATTTACCCCATACTCATATTAACTTAAAAACAAACTTACAAGCTGTTGCAGTCCGTGTATATGTAAAACGTCTCATTACAATCTGTACTGTTTATTTACCACCCCACCAAATAATTCAGTCAGCACTACTTGATGATCTCCTTCTCCAACTCCCCACTCCTTTCATCATTGTTGGAGATTTTAATGCTCATAGCCAACAGTGGGGTAGTTCTGACACTAATCAACGTGGTGATCTTATAGAGAAGTTAATTTCCGACAATGGCTTATGCCTCCTCAATAATGGTGACCATACGTATTTTCATGAACCGACGCGCACCTTTCACGCCATAGATCTCACTATCTGCTCTGCATCTATCTATCCTTATTGGAACTTCTGGGTCTCTAATGACCTACACGGCAGTGACCATTTTCCAACATTTATCTCACAGACTACTCCTCACAGGGATTCTAATAATTGCTTTCATCGCTATGTCTATGACAGAGCCAATTGGCCAACTTTTACAGACCTTGCTAAAATCACTAGCGATATGATAGAAGGTGATATTGAGGATGCGCTTCATAATATCACCCATTGTATAATCAATGCTGCAGATATTAGCATTCCTAAATCACTTTCTACCCCAAAACACAGGAAACCATGGTGGAATGATGATTGTCAAAAGGCAAAAAAAAGTCAACAGAAGGCATGGGGCATCTTCCGGAGGTATCCCAATAATGCTAATTATATTGCATACAAAAAAGCAAAGGCTGATGCTAGAAGAGTGCGCCGCAAAAGCCAACGTGAATCCTGGATGCAATACATCTCCACAATAAATTGTAATACCTCAAGTAAAGTTCTTTGGAAAAAAGTGAAAAATTGTATGGGCTTATATTCTGAAAACCACATCTCAATTTTAAAACACAATGGCCAAACCATAGCATCTCCAAAAAACATTTCTGAAACAATAGCAAGTACCCTCGCATCTAATTCTAGTTCTGATTCTTACCCAGAACCTTTTTTATCATACAAAAGGCAAATGGAAACTACGAACATCAATTTTAATTCATGCCACTCTTATGATTACAACCTTCCTTTCACTATCTCAGAACTCTTAAAATGTTTACAAAACAGTCATTTATCTGCTCCAGGTCACGATGGCATCACATATACCATGCTGAAACATCTCTGCAGGTCTTCTCTCAATAACCTTCTGGCTTATTACAATAGAATCTGGATGGAACAAGCTTTTCCCAATGCCTGGCGTAAAGCCATTGTTATCCCTTTTCCAAAACCAGGGAAGGATTGCAGCGATCCAAACAATTACAGGCCAATCGCACTCTCTAGTTGCCTTTGCAAACTTTTAGAAAAAATGATTAATTGCCGTCTGGTCCATATTTTAGAATCAAATAATTACCTTGCAGCTTTCCAAAGCGGATTTCGACGAGGTAGGTCCACTATTGATAACCTCATTCTCTTAGAATCTCATATACGGACTGCTTTTTTAAAGAGAAACCATCTGGTCGCAGTGTTTTTTGACATGCTGAAAGCATATGACAAGACATGGAGATACGGTATCCTTCGCGATCTTTTTAACTTGGACTTTCGTGGTAACCTCCCAATTTTTATTAAGAATTTCCTCGCCATTCGTATTTTTCAAGTTCGAATTGGCGGGATGCTCTCCAGTTTTTATATACAAGAAGAGGGTGTACCTCAGGGTAGTGTTCTGAGTGTCACCCTCTCTGCTATCAAGATAAATGGCATCCTTGACCAGTTGCCCCCATGTGTTCAGGGTACTCTCTATGTTGATGATTTTAAAATTTTATGTAAAGGACAGGATATGCGTTTTATTGAGAGGCAATTACAGTTAGCTATCAACCGTATTATTCAATGGACAAATAAAAATGGTTTTATTATATCTCAGGACAAAACTTCTTGTGTACATTTCTGTAGACGTAGGGATCTGCATCCAGACCCTGAAATTTTTATTGGTTCTTATCAAATTTGTGTTGTTGACTGTGTCCGTTTTTTGGGCGTGTATTTTGACAAAAAACTTACTTTCTTACCACATATTTTACAGTTGCGGAAAAAATGTGAACAATCCCTTAATTTAATTAAGGTGCTTTCGAACACATCTTGGGGAGCAGACCGTGGTTCTCTCCTTAAAATTTATCGTTCTATTATACGTTCCAAAATTGACTATGCCTGCCAGGTCTATGGTTCGTCCTGCATTTCCAATCTTAAAAAACTTGACACTGTGCACCATAGCGCACTCCGTGTCTGCTCTGGTGCATTTCGTACATCGCCAGTTTTAAGTCTGTATGTTGACTGTAATGAGCCAGCATTGCATCATATTCGGGAAAAGCTTTCATTAGAATTGTACTATCGTATTCTTTCACACAATGATCATCCACTTCACACAGATATTTTAAATACAGACAATGATATGCTTTATCAGCACCGACCATCCTGCATACCATCATTTGGAGTCAGAGTGAGAAACGCTATTAACAATAGCAATCTAAGCAATATCGAGGTGAGCCCATGCCCATTGTACAAGTTCCCACCTTGGAAAACTCATAATATTACAACCCTCCATCCTTTTAAAGATTATGACAAAAAGAACTTAGCACCTACTGTCTTTCAACAGTTATTTGCTGCACACCGCTCTAATTACAATAACTATACTGATATTTATACTGATGGATCAAAGTGTAGAGATAATGTTGGTTGTGGTGTTTTCTTTGATAATACCACTTTCAGTTATCAGCTACACCCTTCTATTTCTGTGTTTACGGCCGAATTAATTGCAATTGAGAGAGCCATGTTGCACATTTCTCATCATCATAAGACTTTTTTCATCATTTATACTGACTCCAAAAGCTCTATTGATGCAATAAAATCATTTAATAAGCACCCCTTTGTCTCCGCCATCTTGGATCTTTATAATAAACTGACAAGACGCAGTTATCAAATTTTATTTTGCTGGGTACCTGGGCACATGGGTATCCCTGGAAATGAGAAGGCTGATGAGGCAGCAAAACGTGCTCTGAATCCGTTACAACATAAAATTCCATTCTCAGACGTTAAACTACTCATAAAACACTTTATTCATAATAATTGGCAAGAAAGTTGGGATTCAGAATGTAATAATAAACTGCACCACATTAAACCAACAATCACGACCTGGGCTTCGAGTTATCCAAGGAAAGCAGATGTTCTTCTTACCCGTCTGAGAATTGGACATTCAAGGATCACTCATAAACACCTTTTACTTCGGGAGGATCCACCCATGTGTCCACATTGTCATTTTGATTACTTGACCATTCATCATGTTTTAACTGACTGTCCGGGCCTACGGCACCTGTATAGAACTTACTTTAATTCATCATCACCAATCTTGACAAACCTCATTGGGGAAACACCTCATGGGGCACTCTTTACCTTTTTAAAACATGCGAGATTTTATTTTGAAATATGATTTTTATTGTTTCATTGGTTACAGGACCTAGTTTTTTCTTTTACACTTCGGGGACATCTGGATGGGAACCCCATCCAGGATGCTCTTGCGTTGAATATTTTTTAACTTTTTTACGCTACTATTTTTAATAAAAAAAATAAAAAAAAAAATTTTTACTCTTCTACACGTCTATGTCTACATCTGGATGGGTATCCCATCCAGATTGCTCTTCTGATTTCTGTCTTTTACTTACATTGTGTTTTTTTTTTTAGTCTTTTTTTTGGCGCAGCATGTCCTCTAAGGGATTTTGCGCCATAAAACCCTATACAACCAACCTACAACCAACCAATTGTCTGAAGCAAAATTTTAAGATAAAAATGAAAGTTGGTATAGTATTGAACTAATAATATTCAAGTATTATCATTTATTACTGCTATTTTAAGCATTAAGATGATGAAATAGAAGAAAATTTTGGGATTGGCACATCCAACTAGTTTTTAATGAGACTACATTCACTTTTGGAACCGGTTCCGAAAGTGAAAGTAATTTTTTTTTTGAATAAATGGTATTTTCACATGACAGTATTAACCCGGGTGAACTCGCTAGTGAGAATGCCCAATTGTTTTTCTTTTACTTTACATTCATATAATATCAACTTTTTTTGGTTGGCTTAGTACTTTTATTCACAAATAGGTAAAATAATTGAAAAACATTTTGAAATTTTAATTAAAATGAAAAATGATTTAAATAAGAGTCTTAAAAAAGTACGACTGTGAGAGAAAATGTCATGCAGCGAGTTCTCCCGGGTTAATAAATCAAACATTATATTACTGCTTAACGGTATATAACTAGCTAATTTTACATTTTATTGCTGCCAATTTTAACGGTTTTAAACTGGCGTCCAGCTGCCAGCAATATACTATAAAATCTACATTTTTTTACTGTGTATTGCTAAAATATCTCAGTAATAATAAAAGCTTTTAAATTTAGAAATATTAGTATATGTGTAACAAATTTGAATTTCAAAGATAAATAGTAAAATATAAATTTTTAATCAAATATATTTTTTTGTTTAAATTAAAACAAAAATGGTTTTAACCTAATCTTGATTGCAAAGACGTATAATATTATAGATAGCAATTTTCATTAAAAAAATTATCCATATTGTTAAATCAAAAAGAACTGCGTGCAACAGTTATTCTCAAAGGCTCAGAAAAAGGCTGCTCTGTGTGTAGTTTGTATTTTTAGCTAGGCTCATTTTCCTTGATTAGTTTGTTATCGTTTCTCTTGGGAACCATTGAAAGAGAGATAAAGCAAATCTAATCAACGTGAATGTATAAGAAGTCGTCTATCAGAAAATATATCACTGTGGTTTTTTTTTTTTTTTTTTTTTTTTTTTTTTTTTTTTTTTTTTTTTTTTGTATTCAACTTTCTAAATAAGATTTAAATTGTACGCTATCACAGGAAATAGACTATGCAAAATCAATAAATTAAAGGTCACATAGCAATAATTATCATTTGAATGCATATTAATAATTCATATAGGGATTAAATATTTACGATTAAACTGGTTTTAAATGGTATTCGTATCAGAACAATGCTTTCAGATTTAAAAAAAAAATCTTTAAATTATGAAGAATCTTTTACGGCGACGTTTCATTTTTAACAGATTAAATGATTTGTCGAGTATTGTACAGGTAATAGTAAGTTCATGACTTAAAAAAAATCATTAAAAAAATTAATTTGTATGGAAAAAAACATGATTTTAACACTTAAACTTTTGTTAGCGGTCCCACAGACCACGGCTTTTTTTTTTTCATTTTTTTTACAGTTTAACTTGTGATTTTAAATTTCACTATAGATAGGGTAAATCCCGCAGATATTGACACTTAAGCAAGTATATATTCAATGAGGAAAAATTTATTGAGAACACGAAAAGTGCCATTTTGAAGCAACCCATCGTATTTCTAAAATCAAGATAGTGTTTTGTAATTATATTTGCAATGTCTCCTTATAAACTTTTTAGGTTGAGGAAAGTAAGGTAATGACACTCAAAAGGGCAATCCCGCTCACCCAAATATCTCTAAGCAGAATAGAATAGAATTGAAAACGTGCAATCGATATCGGCACCTAGCAAACTTCATCCTAAGTTCTCAGTAAGGATTTAGATCTCGTCGGGAGGAAAGTATTTTTGTGTCCTGACGTTATTAGTTTGAAGTTGTTTTAGAATAAAATTCTACAAGATCTAACTTGAAGGTAAGTGCACACTCTTATTTTCAAATATTAATTTACTCATTTATTTCTAAAAAATATTTTATATATTTAGCTGTACGTTCATTCTTTTATTTGTTTTTGTAGTGCTTTGTTGCACCAACTATAAATAACTCCAACATAAATGCTGTATTCAAATTTTGAGCGCAATTACCCTACCATGTCAGGCATTAACCCGGGAGAACTCGCTAGTGAGAATGCCCAATTGTTTTTCTTTTACTTTACATTCATATAATATCAACTTTTTTTCGTTGGCTTAGTACTTTTATTCACAAAATAGGTGAAATAATTGTAAAACATTTTGAAATTTTAATTAAGATGAAAAATGATTTAAATAAGAGTCTTAAAAAAGTACGACTGTGAGAGAAAATATCATGCAGCGAGTTCTCCCGGGTTAACACTCAATCCATTATTAATTAAATAAAACGATAAAAAAATCTAATACTTTTATGCAGATTAGTTGATTGGTAACTGTTCTTTATGCTATGGAGTTATACCTCATTAATAAAATATTGATATTTGTGTAAATTTGACTGGCTACTCATGTTTTCCCTTAAGTGAGCAACATTCCCCTACTTCCCCCTACTTGTATAAATTAGATAAAATATGTATGTGGTACTTTATAGCCTTAGTTTTTAGTTAATTAATTCAGCTTAATGAGAGGGTGCTAGTTGTTGGTTTACGGAATTTCATTTCACTAGTCTCTGGTAGAGGTATCGGTTATTGGTTATATTAAAAACAGCTTAAAACTATTAGGGGAAAGTAGGGTAATCCCGCTCACCAAATATCTCTAAACAGAATGGAATTGAAAACGTGCGATCGGTACCGGCACATAGCGAACTTCATCCTAAGTTCCCAGTAAGGATTTAGTGCCCGTCGAAAGGAAAGTATTTTTGTGTCCTTGTGTTATTAGTTTGCAGTTGGTTTATTATAAAATTCTACAACATCTAACTTGAAGATAAGTGTACACTCTTATTTTCAAATATTAATTTACTCATTATGTCTACAAAATATATACATTTAGCTGTACTTTCATGATTTTATTTACTTTTCTAGTGCGTTGTTACGCCAATTATAATGCAATAAAACCCAACATGGCGATTACGCGTAAAGGCACTCGCGTGGAACTCCAGAAGAAGTGTTGCCAGTGGACAACTTTTTTTTAAATTCAAATTTGTTGATTGACACCACTTTTTTGAAATCGTAAAATTTCCCTGTTTTCGCCTTTATTAATATGTCATTCCGCTCAATCGATGGTCATTTATATAAAACGATAAAAAAAAATTACTAAAACTTTTATGCAAATTAGTTGATTGCAAACAGTTCCTTATGCTTTGGAGTTATACTTCATTAATAAAATATTTATTTTTTTGTCCAAATTTGACTAGCTATTCATGTTTTCCCTTAAGTGATCGCCATTGCCCTACTTTCCCCTATTTAAACAGATTGAAAATGCATAATTATAATATAAAATTATTTTGTAGCAAAATTTATTAAAATTTAAGTTTTTCTATCAATTTCCGAAACCGTATGTTAATTACACGTTCATAAGTGTCAGATATAAGATTTCGATAATACTAATAATTTAAAACGTGTAAAAAAAACCCTACGCATCTGTAGTATATCAAAAATGAATGGTAAATTTAAATAACCAAATACTATTAAATTAAATAATACCTTAAATATAAAAAGCAAATTGAATAAGACTTGACACAAGAAATCCTTAAAACCCATTTTAGAAATAAACTTTCTTTTGATTTTAATTTTTATATTCAGAATAAGTTTTAATCAAATTTTCTTTTTTAAAGTAAAATAATGGCATCTAATTAAAAAACTTCTACTAAATTTTGGAAGAGCCAAAATGTCAATATTCTGTTGAAGTTGTGGATAATACCACATGTGCTGTGCAAGTAGAAGGAATGAGTGTATTACATGCCAGTAAGCAATTTGGAGCTCCTTGATGTACAATAATAACAAAACAAGCCTCTGAATGTTAAAAAAGAGAGAAGAGACTAAAACGTAAAAAAAACAAAATTAAAAAGTAATTACATTACAATATGATTGAATAATTTCTTGTCTTTTCCCTAAAGAACTGAGAGCATTCTGTTATTTTACAAGCTTTTGTGTAAACAATTTTATATAGGGTAGGTGGGGGGTAAAGATACGCACGGCGTAAAGATACACACTGGCTGATTTAATACGAAGAAACATTTCTACAATCACGACTGCAAGGTGGTAGTTAGCTCTCAAGTGTAGCAGTTGTGTGTTCGAACCTTGTGAAAAAAGTAGCAGTCCGTGCAAAGAAAATGAGGTAACTTTAAATTTTCTCCTTTTGATCTAATATTTTTAAATTTTCACCTTATCGTTTAGTTGACAATACTTTGAATGTTTACAAATCCAAAAATTCAGTGGAGAACGGAAGCTCTATAGCTTCTAAATGTCGTATAGCTTACCTCGATTGCATTTGTTTAAACTTGTCAGTAGCCGTTAAGTAAAATACTGATGAATGTGATAAAAGTACGCATCCGTCTTGGGGCAAAGATACGCACAAGTTTAAGATTCGGGTCTTTGTCCTATCTTTTTGGCTAGATGCAAAGCTTTCCACAGTTACATTGTGGAAAGTTTTATTTTTTATATAAAATATGATAGCTACTTAACTAATATAAGCTAGTTAACTACCTTTTCCAGTTAAGTTTATTTTCAATTTAGAACGTAGGTATCTACCTACTTACATTTAAAAATCAGTATTCATGTTTCATAAAACGATTTTGTTTTAAGTCTTAGCCCTTAACTCCTGTTTTCTGTCTCTCAAACCGCTGCTATATTCAGTTTTCATAGCTTAACTTGTATTTTTTAATTGAACTATTGATGTTAATTTAATTTTGATTCGTTTCGAAACTTAGTAGTATTGCTAAAGACTTCTAAATGAGGATAATTTTTATTATAATGGGCCTTTACATAAAGTTTAGCGCAAAAACATTATCTTATGAGTCAGTCAACCTTTTATTAATTCTACGATCAAAGGGTCTTTGGGACCCGCTCACAGTATTTAAGCAACAATTCTTGTTAGAGTAGTTACAGGTTAACTGCTATTTGCGATCTTACAGACCGCTGTTTTTTTTTCCATGGTTTAACCATGGGAGTTAACCATGGGAGACCGGGGGAATGGCGCCACTCGGGATTATGAGGCCACCCCGCCTAGTTTAAAAACTAACGGCAGTTTGAGGTAGTGAATGCACCTGCACTATAGCGGCCAACAATAGAAACAGTGCCTAGAGAGAGAGTTTTTTTTTTGTACGTCGTTCGTCTGTTCTAGTGAAAAATTTAGTTTTCATCTAGTTGCTTCTTATTTTGGAGCTTCAAATGAGTAGAGGTAAACACATTTACTAACATTAGGTACTTACGATACTATTACTCGCAATCTACATGCATCACCTGCATTTTGAGGCAATTTGTTGAACAAGTTCGGTTCTTCTTTCGGCTTTTCTGGGGGATTTCCGCAATTTTGCCCTCTCAGGGTAATGCCGCCACCATATGGCAAAGGGTGACTTTTCTAATTTGAGTTAAATTGTAAGCTTAGCACATTAATAAATCTAGCTTAAGGAACATTGTAAATATTTAGATAAATTATTGCTTTCTAAATATTTTCAGTAGTTTATATGTTCCCTAGGTCATTAAAGAGTGGCGTCATTACCCCGATATATTGGCGGAATTACTCCAGTATCCTGAGTAATCCCGCCTGTGCATAGAGGTTGAAAGATTAATTTTATGTATGCTTACTTTATAGTTATGATGACTGCTAATTTTATACAGATACTAAAGATCATGATTCAGCTTTAGAATTTTTACTAATAAAAAATAAACATTTTTTTAGGTTTTTAGGGTTTTTTTTATTATTCCCTTAAGATATCGCCATACCCCCGATCTCCCTTATATTTCTCGAAGCAAAAATCCCTCTCAAAAGTCGCATTTTTTTAAACTTTCATTTACAAAGTTTATAATAAATTCGAAATTTTTATAAATCTCAAAGGTAAAATAACTAATCTTTTCTGCACCCAATCGGGAAAAAAGTAATGAAATCGGGAAGGCAGTTCACGAGTTATATAAAAAATACAATAAATTACATAAAGAACTTCAAGATTTTCAAAAACTTTTTATCTGAAATTGACAGTTGTGAAAAGATACATTTCATAAAAAAAAAAAAAAAAAAAAAAAAAAAAAAAAAAAATAATTTATACCGATAAATCAGGAAAATAACCCCCGACACCCTTAACAAGAAGCCACCAAAAATGCTCAATATCTGAACTTTTAATTATTTTGTCATGATATTGTACAAAAGCATACATGTAAATATTTTCAAATCAGCAAATAACATTAAGTAAACAACAATGTTTTTTAAAACTTTGAAACTGAAAAAATAAAAAATTTCGAATAAAGGATTTTAAGTGATAAATAACTGTCAAACAAGTAAAATTGATGATGAACACTATTTTATGTAAATGAATTTCATACTGTTAGACGTCGATTCATGAAATAAAGTATTTGACAAAAAGCCAAAAAAATCTTTGATAATTTAAAAGAAGAAACGCGACAAACGTTTAAGTTTTTATTGTCCCCGTTTTCTCGGAAAATATCTTTTTTTTAAGAGAAGAAATAAATTTTTCTTTTCGGATTAGACTTTTATTATTTAATAAAGATAGTTTTTTTAGTAGCATTTCTAAAGTTGGAATGATACGTTTTTAAAATTTATAAAATCTATCTTAATACACTATTTTACATCGTTTGAATAATTATTATGAAAGATTTTTAAAAAAGGCTAAAATAAAACTTTTACATAATGTGAACATGGCTGTTGCTGATAAATTTCAAGGCGGAATTCATCATTTATTTTTATTCCGTTTCTTTCTTGAAATATTTCTAACAGAAATAAATCAAATTCTTTTATTAATTTTTTGGGTTATTTCTTGAAAGAAATATATAATTTATAAGGTAAATATTTGAAGAATTGACATTACAGTATCGAAGGTAAAAGGAAAGGCACAATTAAAAAATAAATATTTCCTTCTTGCAGAAGTAGATTTATTAGATGTAAAACTATAAATCCTCTTCAGGCCTGTGCAATTTTCACCCGACAAGAACACAAAGAGAAAATTTTATTTCAATTACAACCGGAAACCAACCCAAATATAACTAAAATATTTGTCAAAAGGACAACAATATCCTCAACGTACAGTCTCCAAAAAAAGAAAAAAAAATAGGGGAGACCGGGGGAATGGCGCCACTCTGGGTTATGCACCACCCCATCTAGTTTAAAAACTAACGGCAGTTTGAGATAGTGATTGCGCCTGCACTGTACCGGCCAACAATAAAAACAGTGCCTATTGAGAGAATGGTTTTGTTGTACGCCGTTCGCTCGTTCTAGTAAAAAATTTTGTTTTCATCTAGTTGCTTCTTATTTTGAAGCTTCAAAGGAATAAATGTAAACACCTTTTACTGAAACATTAGGTACTTAAGATAATATTACCCGTAATCTACATGCATTCGCCGACATTTTGATGCAATTTGTTGAACAAGTTCGGTTCTTCTTTCGGCTTTGCTGGGGGTTTTCCACTATATTGTCCTCTCAGGGTAATGCCGCCACCACGGGAAAGAGTGACTTTTCCAATTTGAGTTAAATTATAGGCTTAGCACATTAATAAATCTAGCTTAAGGCACATTGTAATTATTCATAATTTTGATAAATTATTGCTTTCTAAATTTTTTTAGTAGGTTATGTGTTTCCTAGTATCCATTTTATGTATTTACTAGCTCATTAAAGAGTGGCGTCATTACCCCGATACAGTGACGGAATTACCCCAGTATCCTGGGTAATCCCGCCACTGTACAGAGGTTGAAAGAAATTTTTTTTTATGTGTGCTTACTTTACGGTTAAATTTATACAGATACTAAAGATAATGATTCAGCTTTGGAATTTTTACTATTAAAAAATAAACATTTTTTTGAGGTGAAAAAAATTAAATTTCCTTAAGGTGTCGCCATTCCCCCGGTCTCCCCTATCCCAAAAAATATGTTTATGACAGAGCCAATTGGCCAAAATTTACTGCACTTCCAGACATTACAAACAACACGATAGACGACAATATTGACAATGCACTTGATAATATAACTCAGTTTTATCAATGCTGGTGATGCTAGCATTCCAAAAACTTCAATCAATTATAAACACGGAAAATCATGGTGGAATAACGACTGTCAAATGGCAAAGAAAAAACAACAAAAGGTTTGGGGCTTATTTCGTAAATATCCAAATAATACCAACTATATAGCATATAAAAAAGCAAAGGCTGAAGCTAGAAGAGTGCGACCCAAAAGTCGACGGGAGTCCTGGGTTAACTACATCTCTAGTATAGACTCTAACACCTCAAGTGAAGAACTCTGGCAAAAAGTGAAAAAATGTATGGGCCTGTACTCTGAAAATAATATTTCCATTCTTAATATGAATGGTCAAACCATCACTTCTCCCAAAAACATAGAGACGCTAGGTAGTACCCTAGCATCAATTTCAAAATCAGAAGCATATCCAGAACCATTTTTAATTTAAGAAGACAAACTGAAATGACCAGGATAAATTTTAATACTCATAATTCATTTTCACACAATCATCCATTTATCATATCAGAGTTAATAAAATGTTTGCAAGACAGTCATTTATCTGCCCCGGGTCATGATGGCATTACAAAGGTTTTGATGAAGTACCTCTCGCCACTCTCTCTTAGCAATCTCCTTTCCTTTTTTAACAGGATTTGGGTGGAAGATATTTTTCACAGTTCTTGGAGCAGCGCTATTGTCATCCCTTTTCCTAAACCAGGTAAAGATGCTACAAATCCAAATAATTACAGGCCGACCGCACTTTCTAGCTGCCTTTGCAAACTTCTAGAAAAAATGGTCAATTGCCGCCTTGTGCATATTTTAGAGAGCAACAATTGCCTTGCGGCATTTCAAATTGGGTTTCGACGTGGTAGGTCACCTATCGATAATCTGATCCATCTTGAACATTACATTCGGACAGCATTTGTTAAACGCAACCATTTAGTGTCAGTATTTTTTGATATGGCGAAAGCTTATGACAGAACATGGCGTTATGGGATTCTTCGTGACCTTTTTTACCTTGACATTCGTGGTAACCTTCCAATTTTTATTAAAAACTTCCTCGCTATTCGAATTTTTCAAGTTCGAATCGGGGGGGATACTTAAGAGTTACTATGTACAAGAAGAGGGTGTACCACAGGGCAGTGTTCTGAGTCAGTTTCACCCTCTTTGCTTTAAAAATAAATGACATTCTTAGTCAACTACCCTCTTCTGTGAAAGGTGATTTATATGTTGATGATTTCCGCGTCATGTGTATGGGACAGTATATTCGTTTTATTGATAGACAGTTGCAAATTGCAATCGCCCATATTCTTAATTGGACCAACACATATGGTTTTATCTCATGACAAAACTTCTTTTGTGCATTTCTGTAGACGTAGAGATCTGCATCCGGATCCTGAATTTTTTATTGGATCAACTCAAATTCCTGTTGTCGACAGTGTCCGTTTTCTCGGCCTCCAATTTGATAGTAAGTTGACCTTTTTACCACATGTTTTACAATTACGGACAAAATGTGAAAAATCTCTTAACTTACTAAAGGAGCTGTCAAATACTTCTTGGGGAAGCAGATCGTACTTCTCTCCTTAAAATCTATCGAGCTGTGATCCGTTCTAAAATTGACTATGCCTGCCAGTTCTATGGTTCTGCGCGTAATTCTGTTCTTAAAAAACTTGACGCTGTGCACCATAGCGCACATCGTGTTTGCTCTGGTGAATTTCGTACATCCCCAGTTTTAAGTTTGTATGTTGATTGTAATGAACCGTCACTCTATCATATTCGAGAAAAACTTTCATCGATTCTGTTTTACCGTCACCTTTCGCATCATGCTCAACCACTTCATTCCTACATTTTAAATATGGACAATGATATGCTTTATCTGCATCGCCCATCTTGCAACCCATCTTTCGGAGTCTGAATCAGAAGCATTATTGACAATAGCCCTCTGAAAAATATCAAGGTGAGTCCATGTCCCTCGCATGTGCTCCCTCCTTGGAAGACTCCTAATATTACTTCTCTGCATCCTTTTAAAGGATATGATAAACACAAATTGTCTCCTGCTGTTTTCCAACAGTTATTTGCTGAAAATCGTGCAGATTTCATTAGCTACACTGACATTTATGCAGATGGCTCTAAGAGGAGAGATACTCTAAGAGGAGAGGGTTTTTTGTGAAAACAAATCTGTCAGCTATCGGCTTCATTCGTCTACTTCTGTGTTTACAACTGAACTGATTGCAATAGAGAGCCATGTTGCACATTTCTCATCATCATAGCTCATCCTTCATCATTTATACTGACTCAAATAGTTCTATAGACGCAATTAAATCTTTTAAAACGCATCTCTTTGTCTCATCCATCCACAATTTTTATAATAAATTGACTAGACGTGGCTATAATATTTTATTTTGCTGGGTACCTGGACACATGGGTATTCCTAGTAATTTAAAAGCGGCAAAACGTGCTCTTAATCCACTACACAATAATGTTCCTTTCTCAGACGTTAAACTACTAATCAATCATTTTATTCAGATTAATTGGCAAGAGAGTTGGGATTTAGAAAACAACAATAAACTACACTGCTCAAAACAATTAAAGGATATTGCAGTTTTAGGTGGATTTTGTATCTGGTAAACTGTTTAGCTGATTGATACATGGTCGACAGACATAGTAGGTTATATGAGAATAAATTACACATGTTTGGCAGAAAAAAATGCATTTTATTGCGCATTTGTGTACTAAAGGAAAAAAACACAATTTGTGCATATGAAAAAATAAGAAAAGGTGTTTTCTTCAAAGAAAATCAATTTCAGTAGGGGGTATGGTTTCCACGGGCGGCCAGCAACGTTGAACACCTATGAGGCATGGACTCAATGAGGCTATTAATGACGAGTTGGGGTATTCTGCCCCACTCTTTCAGAAGAGCTCTTTCCAGTTCTTGGAGAATTTGTGGGGGTTTTTGGCGGCCAGAAACTCGTCTTCCTAGAGCGTCTCAAACGTGCTCGATTGGATTCATGTCTGGAGAACACGCTGGCCATTCCATTCGAACGATTCCTTCCTCGAAAAGGATATCCTCCACCAGGTTTGCACGATGTGGCCTGCAGTTATCGTCCATTAAAATGAAGTTATCTCCGATTGCTACCGCGTAAGGGACTACAATAGGTCTGAGGATCTCATCCCTGTATCGGCGACCAGTCAGAGCTCCATCTCGAATAATGTAAAGGTCAGTGCGCCCGTCAATGGAGATGCCACCATACACCAACACTCCTCCACCGCCAAATCACACTTTCGTGCACGAACGCAGGATTATTCCTACTGCCACGGTACCTCCAGATGAAAATACGCCTATTATCCGGATGCACAGAAAAACGGGACTCGTCAGAAAATAGAATATTGCTCCATTCATTTCTCCTCCAGTTGACATGCTCGGTTGCCCACTCCCTGCGGTCGCGACGATGCCTTGATGTTAATCTAACACATACCATCGGTCGGCGAGCATACAGACCTACAGCATGGAGCCGGTTTCGGACAGTGAGTTGAAATCGTGGTGCCTGTAGCCGAGTGAAGTTGTTGTTGGAGAAGAGTAGCGTTCATGGTTCGGTGTCTCCGAGCTGTTAACGCTAAATACCGATCTTCATTGGGCGTTGTTGCCCGTCTACGACCTTGCCCTGGTCTTCGGCCTGCACATCCACTCTCCAAAAAACGGTTCCAGATCCTTGAAATGACACTTTGTGACACTCCAATGGCTTGCGCTACTTCGGCTTGAGTTTGGCCCCCTTCTAACCTACCAACAATTCTCAAAGCTTCTGAATCTGTCAAATGACTTCGCTGAGGCATCGTACTCATCGAAACGAAGCAATCACTGAATGCCGATCATCCTTGTCTTCATTCTCTTTTATCCAGTTGAAAGTCAAATTTCATTCGCTGCCGCTGAAGCGACGTTTTTGACGTCGAACTCAAAATTTGCATACTCCACAGTTTGAAACCCAGAAAACTTTGCATTTGTGATTCTCTTCTTCTATTTTCGGCAAAAAAAATTTCGTTTATATCTTTATTTTATATAAAACTTCATATATCCTTTAATTGTTTTGAGCACTGTACATCATAGTAAACCAACAATCATGACCTGGCTTCCAATTTATCCAAGAAAAACTGATGTTATTCTGACTCGTCTGAGAATTGGACATTCTAGAATGACTCATAAACACTTTTTACTTCGGGAGGATGCATCCATGTGTCCACACTGTCATTTTGATTACCTGTCCACTCATCATGTTTTAACCGACTGTCCGGGCCTCCGACACTTGTATAGAATTTATTTTAACACATAATCACCAATCTTGAAAAACCTCATTGGGGAAACACCTCATGGGGCACTCTTTATTTTTTAAAATACGCTGGTTTTTATTTTGAGATATAGTTTTTATACGCTTCATAAGTTTCACTCCCTATGACATCTGGATGGAAACTCCATCCAGATGTCATTTTTTACTTTGTTTTACTGGATTTATATTTTACATTGTTTTTACGCTTGTTTGACGACTTTATCTGGATGAGTACCCCATCCAGATCGCTGGTCTATTTCCTTTTTAACTCATTTCACTATTTTTTCTTGATGTCATTTGTTTAACTCACATTTTTTTGTATTTTACTCTTTGTTTGGCACAGCATATCCCTATAGGGATTTTGCGCCATAAAACCCAATGCAACCAACCAACCAAAGTGTGATGTTGAACAACACCTTCGACAATTCTTCTCATTTTCCGGTCATTCACCTAGCCTTGTTATACAGGCAGCCATACCTTAGATGAATCTCACTTATAATGTTTTTCCCAGAAGAGAGACTTGAACCGTCTGCACCTAAGTGTGGGCAGATTGACATTTATTGCAGAACTGGAGTTCGGCACCATTCATATATAATCTTTCTGCTTTTAGCAATAATTGAAATTTAATTATCTGAGAGATGGTATCCCCCAGACACTCGCATGGAAGTCAGCCTTTGGAAGGTCATGGGGAAGATATAAAATTCCATTTGATGTAAAATTGGGGGGAAGATGTAAATATAAACAACCCAATGAAGAGTTACTGTAGGGCATTGCTCCTCAAGATCATGATCGATCATCAATGACTGAATACATCAAGAAAGCCCAAGATGGTAAGAACATCACACAACTGAAGGTTGCTATGTTTGTGATCGTTAATTTATTGGCGAAAATAACTGTGAAACATTATGCTGCAAAAAATCATCCATTATTACGGACATGGAGAGTTTTAGGTGTAGTACCTTAGAACGAAAAACAATGGGTGACGTTTCCATTTGCCTAGTGTTCCGGATGAGGCGTCCGTCCAGGAAGCGGGTCTACGGCACCTGTACAGAATTTGCTTTAATTCATCATCACCAATCTTGACAAACCTCATTGGGGAAACACCGCATGGGGCACTCTTTACCTTTTTAAAACATGCTAATTTTATTTTGAAATATGATTTTTATTGCTTTCATTGGTTACACGACCTAGTTTTATCTTTTACACTTTTGTGACATCTGGATGGGAACCTCATCCAGGCTGCTCTTGCATTGAATTACTTTTAACTTTTTTACGCTACTATTTTTAATTAAATATTTTACACTTCTACACGTCTCTGTCTACATCTGGGTGGGATCTCATCCAGATTGTTTTTCTCATTTCTTTTATTTACATTGTGTTTTTTAGTCTTTTTTGGCGCAGCATGTCCCCTCAGGGATTTTGTGCCATAAAACCCCATACAACCAACCAACCAACCGTCCAGGAAGCCAATGTTGTGTACATTGTTGAACATCATTACATAAAAAATAGAGGAAAAATTTCGTCTTCTAACAAAATGTTCGAATTTGTTTCTAACTGCTCTTCTATTTCTTTTCTTTTTTATTGAAATATAAATGTCATGATTTAAATATTATTTGAATTATTAAATTCAATTTCCAGTGTTTTTGTGTTTGTTTTCAGTGGTTTTTAGGTAGTTGGAAAAGTTGCCCGGTTCCCCAGGTAACTTGGTCAATACAGTTTTATGCGCAAAAAAAAGCTTACTCAAGTTGCCATATATTCTTAATCCAGGATTAAGATTAATGGATTAAGACAATTTTGAAACATTATGAGTTTTTCTAAAATGCAATTTTGAAAATTTTCGATTTTTAAAGTATGTCTGATGGATGTCAAATTTATGAGGCAGAAATAAGTTTAGGTATTCGACTACTTTTTATTTGTGTGAAGCATTTTTTAGTATGACCAAAATTAAAACAAATTTATGTATATATGTATAATTGATACAGTTATACACTGCTCAAAACAATTAAAGGATATTTGAAGTTTTATATAAAATAAAGATATAAACGAAATTTTTTTTGCCGAAAATAGAAGAAGAGAATCACAAATGCAAATTTTTCTGGTTTTCAAACTGTGGAGTATGCAAATTTTGAGTTCGACGTCAAAAACGTCGCTTCAGCGGCAGCGAATGAAATTTGACTTTCAACTGGATAAAAGAGAATGAAGACAAGGATGATCGGCATTCAGTGATTGCTTTGTTTCGATGAGTACGATGTCTCAGCGAAGTCATTTGACAGATTCAGAAGCTTTGAGAATTGTTGGTAGGTTAGAAGGGGGCCAAACTCAAGCCGAAGTAGCGCAAGCCATTGGAGTGTCACAAAGTGTCATTCCCAGGATCTGGAACCGTTTTTTGGAGAGTGGATGTGCAGGCCGAAGACCAGGGCAAGGTCGTAGACGGGCAACAACGCCCAATGAAGATCGGTATTTAGCGTTAACAGCTCGGAGACACCGAACCATGAACGCTACTCTTCTCCAACCACACCTTCGCTCGGCTACAGGCACCACGATTTCAACTCAGACTGTCCGAAACCAGCTCCATGCTGTAGGTCTGTATGCTCGCCGACCGGTGGTATGTGTTAGATTAACATCAAGGCATCGTCGCGACCGCAGGAGGTGGGCAACCGAGCATGTCAACTGGAGGAGAAATGAATGGAGCAATATTCTGTTTTCTGACGAGTCCCGTTTTTCTGTGCATCCGGATAATAGGCGTATTTTCATCTGGAGGGACCGTGGCAGTAGGAATAATCCTGCGTTCGTGCACGAAAGTGTCAGATTTGGCGGTGGAGGAGTGTTGGTGTATGGTGGCATCTCCATTGACGGGCGCACTGACCTCTACATCATTCGAGATGGAGCTCTGACTGGTCGCCGATATAGGGATGAGATCCTCAGACCTATTGTAGTCCCTTACGCTGCAGCAATCGGAGATAACTTCATTTTAATGGACGATAACTGCAGGCCACATCGTGCAAACCTGGTGGAGGATTTCCTTTTCGAGGAAGGAATCGTTCGAATGGAATGGCCAGCGTGTTCTCCAGACATGAATCCAATCGAGCACGTTTGGGACGCTCTAGGAAGACGAGTTTCTGGCCGCCAACAACCCCCACAAAGTCTCCAAGAACTGGAAAGAGCTCTTCTGGAAGAGTGGGGCAGAATACCCCAACTCGTCATTAATAGCCTCATTGATTCCATGCCTCAAAGGTGTTCAACGTTGCTGGCCGCCCGTGGAAACCATACCCCCTACTGAAAATGACTTTCTTTGAAGAAAACACTTTTTCTTATTCTTTTTTTCTCATATGCACAAATTGTGTTTTTTTCCTTTAGTACACAAATGCGCAATAAAATGCATTTTTTTCTGCCAAACATGTGTAATTTATTCTCATATAACCTATTATGTCTGTCGACCATGTGTCAATCAGCTAAACAGTTTACCAGATACAAAATCCACCTAAAACTGCAATATCCTTTAATTGTTTTGAGCAGTGTATTATAAAATATTACTTTAATTTTTATGTTGGTTATTTACATAAAATAGTGTTGTAATATACATCATAATATGAATTGTATTGGTTTTGAGTATAAATCATTAAATTTTCTAATGTAAGAACAGTGATGTAAAAGCGAAATTTCAATCTGATTTTTTTTTTTTTTTGGTGCTACAATTTGGTCAAAATTGCATGCAAGTACAAAATTGCATCATAGCTGTAAATTATCCTGAAAATTATTGAATAATTCAGGATGTAATACATATTAAAGTGACTTGCGTGAAATTAACAAAGTGCTGATATTTTGTCTCATTTTTAACCCCCTCACTGACAATCCCGTGTTAATACGTTCACTAAGCTCCAGGTTTCACTGCAATACAAGCAATATTTAAAGTAATATTATTCTATTTATTTAATGTATTTTTAATACATTCAACAATGATTAATACTTCCAAGGATTGCATTCCTATTCGTTATTAAGTTTTTTTTTAAATGTTCAAAGAATCATTTTTTTTAGCATTTAAAACAAAATGCTGAGAAAACAGCATTACAATTTTGCCCTTTTCCAAGACAGTCGGAGGGTTAATTCAAGAATATTACTGTGCAGAATTGTGTAGAATCATCAAAAGTCAGACTAAGTATGTATACTACTGGCCATTAAAATCGCTACACCAGGAAGAAATGGAGATAACAAAATGATATTTATTGGACAAATATATTATTCTAAAAATAAAAAGTGATTAAATTTTCAAGAAATTCGGGCGCGTAGATCCTGAGAAATTAGTACCCAGAACAACCACCTCTGGCAGTAATAAAGGCGCTTATACACCTGGCATTGATTCAAACAGAGATTGGATGGCATGTACAGATACAGATTCCCATGCAGCTTCAACACGATGCCACAGTTCATCAACCGTAGTGACTGGCGTATGGTGACGGGCCATTCGCTCGGCAACCATTAACCAGACGTTTTCTATTGGTGAGAAATTTGGAGAACGTGCTGGTCAGGGCAACAGCCGAATATTTTCCGTATCAAGGAAGATCCGTAAAATACAGGCAACATGCGGTCGGTAATTATCCTGCTGAAACGTAGGGTTTCGCAGGGCTCAAATAAAGGGTAGAGTCACGTGTCAATGCGAACAAGAGGTGACCGAGACATGTTTCCAATGGCACCCCATACCATCACGCCAGGTGATGGGCCAGTATGATGATGACGAATGCACGCTGCCAATGTCGTTTACCACGATGCCGCCAAACACGAATGCGACCATCATTATGCTGTAAACAAAACCCGGATTTATCTGAAAAAATGACGCCTCGCCATTCGTGCGCCCACGTTCGTCGTTGATCACACCATTGAAGGCGCTCCTGTCTATGACGCAGCGTCAAGGGAAGCTGCACCCATGGTCTCCGACCTGAGAGTCCATGCTGCTGTAAACGTCATCGAACTGTTCGTGCAGACACATGTTGTCTTGCAAACGAGCCCATTTCTTGACTCAGAGCTTGTGACGTGGCTGCACGATCAATTACGGCCATGCGGATAACATGCCTGTCTTCTCGGCTGCTAGTAATAGGGGGCCATTGAGATATCGCGCGGCGTTCTGTATTACCGTCCTGAACCCATCGATTCCACTTTCTGATAAGTCATTGGTTCTTCACCGACGCGAGCAGCAACACTGCGATACGATAAACCGCAATCCTGATAGGCTACAATTTGACCTTTTTCAAAGTCAGAAACGTGCTGTTACGCATTTCTCCTTCTTACGCGAGGCATCACAACAACTTTTCACCAGGAAGCAACGTTCAAATGCAATTTGTGTATGAGAAACTGGCTGAAAAATTTCCTCATTTAAACACATTGTAGGTGTCGATACCGGTGCCTGCTTTGTCTGAATGCGCTGAACAGCTAATCATTTGCATATCACAGTACATTCTTCGTGTCTTTAAAATTTCAAGTCTGTAGCAATTTTAATGGCTAGTAGTGTGTTTAATTGATAAATACAGATTGATAAATAATTTCATTATATTTAATGGTTATTCAGAAAAAAATGTGTTATAATATACATCAGCATATCACTTGTATTACTCTTCTAATTTCAAAAGAATTAAATTTTCTAACAAACAAATATTGATGAAAAGAAAAAATTCAATCTTTATTTATTTATTTATTCATTCTTTATCTTTCTTTATCCCTAATGCTTGCAAGTAATCAAACTGCAAATTAACTTAAAAGTATTCAATTATTTTATTATTCATGATGCTAGTTATATTCAAATAAATTACTTAAAATAATGAAATTGTTAATTCTACATATTCTTTTAATAATCATTAATAATAAGTGGCTCTAATAAACGTATTTATGAGAAAATAAATGTGACACTTCTGATGTACTTAAATGACATTAAAAGGAAATTGGCTCTACTGGTAATGTATTCGATAATGTCTTTATTATCATACATTAAGGAAAGAATACTTTGTTTATCTATTTATTTATTGTCTATTCTTTTGTTATCTTTAGAAGGATGCATTTATTTATATGGAAATAATAAAATGGATTTTGTCTTTTATACACAGTTCCTGAATAAACTGAAAATTATACACCGGTGGATAAATAGATTCGGCAATTTACTGGTTTAGTGCTGTATGTTATAAGAATATTTTAAGATAAATATTTCTCTTTTGTTCCGTTGACATATCTCGGTTACATTAAAATAAACATTAACTGAAAAACAAATTGAATTCCCTGTGCAATTGTATGTCAGATATATTTTGATTTTTATAATAAGATTACAGGCTGCGTGAGTAAAAATAATTCATTAATTTCAAGAAATTATAACTTAACCCTTAAGAGGTGAGGTGATTTTTTTATAACGTAAATGGTGAGGTGGGGTGTATGTAACATCCAAAATATTATTTCTTGTGCGCTGCCCAAAGTTTAGCGAATAAAAAGAAAATTTCCTATGAATTTTGCATTATTTACTTGTATTAAAACAAATGCAAGTGCTCTGAGTGTACACACATATGCAAGTGTACAGTCCATCTAGTAATGTAAAAATGCAATATTTCATAATTTAAATTTCTGTGGGGTTGGAAACACTCCACCTCACCAGTTAAGTGTTAAGGATGTCCTGTGTTTAAAATTCTCAAAAAATACTTTTTGAAAATTTTTCTTACAATGAATCTACTACAAAGATAAAGAAATCAAGCAAAGCAAACGGCGTATGTCTACAATAATTGCTTCAAGAGATATAAAGGAATTTGCACTATAGGGGAGACCGGAGCTAGTAGGCGCAGTTTTTAGTTATTGATTTTTATTAATTTTATGTTTAATTTTTTTAACAAAATTTCACTGCACTTTTAAAGCACAGACATTTGTATATAAATAGCCAGAGTTCTCTGTTTGTAGATTTTGTAGTTTATGTTTAGAGAAAACCCGAAGTAAGTGAAAAAATGTGCGCCAACCTACCCTGCCGCGGGGCAAGTTGCCTATACCTATGGGGTAAGTTGGTTCACGCTTCATAAAAAGTTAATTTAAGCTCAAATAAGACACGTAGTTAAGATAAATTAATTTTATTATTGCCAACAAGTTTAAACAAAGGTATTATCCCCCTACAATGTAGATTATAAATTATACAGACATAAAATAATGATTAAAACATTAACATTGAGTAGCTTCTATCGTATTCGATATCATCATCAGAGTTACAGAAACAAATGTAAAATCGAGTGTCTCCATTTGTTCAGACTACATCGAAAAATGGAGGCCAGTTTGACCTTCATTTTTATTCCGAAATTTCGAATTCATATCAGAAATAAAGAATAGTATTTTATACTTTATTTAATGAGACATTATCCGATCACATGAAGTGAAAATTCTTCTTTCGAAATTTATGGCGTGAATTTGAAATTTCAGATTAAAATTGGAAACCAAACTGGCATCCCTGGCCACATGTGCTTTAACCTCTTGAGGGGCTACGATTAATGAAGATTTGTACCAGAAAAATTTTATTAAATTTTACTTTTCTAACATTAGTGGAAAAAAGTCGTAAAATTGCTTTTCCTTATTTTGAAATAAATCTTTTTGCAGATTCCGGTGTGAATTTAGAGAAACGGGACTTTACAGAAACAGAATTACTTGCCCCTCAAATGGTTAAAAACTGCATCGCACACACTTTTATCGGTGTTTGTTGTTTCTAAAGTATCAACACAAACCAGATATTAACATTCCACGTCATCTGATCCAACGTTCGAAAAACGTGGAAGTTTGTTGTGAATAGTTTTCACCCTTTTGAGACCTGCGCCTAAAGTAACGGTCAGAAGAAGGGTCGGTGACCAGGCCCGATGCCTGGCGTTTTATATTTATTTAAAAGTATTATGGCGACAATTAAAGGGAATTCGACTATGCTTTCTGGTGCGAGTTCTCTTTGTGACTTAAGCCGCCTTTCCTCAAACAACAACCATCCTGAGACTGTCGAATCTCGGGATATGTCTGCTTCCTGGGCTGATAGTTCTGAAAAGAATTTTTCTGCCAATTTGGAAGATAAAAATGTAAATTATGATGCTGGTAAATCTAGAGAGAGAAACCCATTAAATGGGGATTCTGGCAATGCACGTTTCTTTGTTGTAAAATGTAATGAAGGCAATTTTGCCCTTACATCACCATTTCTTATTCAAAAAGCTATACAAGGACTTATTGGTGAACCAAAATCCATTATAAAATTAAGATCTGGCGACTTACTTATTGAAGTTAAGAATTCAAAACAAGCTGAAAACATAACAAAATGTAAATTTTTTGCTAACATACCAGTCTCTGTATTTGCTCGTAATTTCCTAAATAGAAGAGGTGTCATTTCCGAACAAGAACTTACATTTGTTCCTGAATCAGAAATTCTTGAAATTCTTAAAGAGCAACATGTTACACAAGTTCGCGGATAACTATTAAAAGAGAAGATAAAATCATCCCAACAAAACATATAATTCTCACTTTTGACTTGCCTAACTTGCTCAACAGCATAAAAGCTGGATACTTAAATTGCCCCATTCGACCTTATATACCAAACCCCATTACGCTGTTTTAAATGCAGAAATTTGTCCATTCTAAAGTTAGCTGCCGTGGAACACTTACTTGTGCTCGATGTGGACAAAAAGGACATGAGAATGAAGGCTGCACAGCTCCGGCTAACTGTATACACTGTCAGAAAAATCACCCATCATATTCAAAATCATGTGAAATCTGGAAACTTGAGAAAAAAATCCAAACAGTACGTACAAAACAAAACCTTTCATATCCGGAGGCAAGGAAAATAGTTAAATCCCGCACACCAAATGTAGGTTTAACTTATTCTGCTGCTTTAACTGGTAATAAAAAATTTCAAACAATAGCCACTCAAACAGAAACAATAGCTACTCAAGTAAATTTGTTAAATCAAAAGGATGCTCCTACCCTATGTTACTTAGCTCTTAACAATAACAGTCCTGTTAAATCTCTTGCAACAAACAATGACAAACATAAAGTAAAATATAATAAATTAGCTGTGAAATCGAATAACTCTCAGAAAATTAAGTCGTGCATCTCATATAACAAAAATTCTGAAACTATCGTTCCTCCATCTGGAAAAACTCACCACTCAGCAGACGAAATTTATAAATCTTCAGTCGAGTCAAATGCTAATAATACAAGAAAAAAGAAAAGCTCAGTAAAAAGCACTATGCCAGATAAAAATAAAACAAATACTAAAATACCACAAGTTTCTATAACAGCAAAAACAGAAAAAGAGAAATCTTATGCAGAGCCTGAACTTAAAATTCATCCATCTGATTCTGAGGAGGAGGCAATGTCTGCTACCTCTAAAATAGACGAAAATTGTGTCGATATTTCAATTTAAAAACTTAACAACAACATATAATGTCAAACATTACATCATGGAATTGCCGGGGCTATCGAAATAAATGCGATGAAATACGTGACATGCCACACGATCATAATGTAGCTTGTCTCGCCCTGCAAGAAACATATATTAAAGCCGATGACGAAATCAAATTGCGTGGATATAATTGTTTTAAAAAATACTTTATCAGTAATGACAGAGCTGCAGGTGGTGTAGCTCTTTTCATTTCTCATAAATATCCTCATATTCCAATCACTCTTAATACTTCTCTTCAAGCAGTCGCAATACAGACACATATCAACCACCTTATTACAAACTGTAACATTTACTTACCACCAAATTAGATAATTCAATCACACCAGCTTGATAATCTGATTCAGCAACTCCCTCATCCATTCATAATTCTAGGTGATTTTAATGCCCACAGTCCTTTATGGGGAAATAATGACATAAATCCTCGTGTGCATCAGATTGAAAATTTAATTACAGACAATAGCTTATGCTTGCTCAACAATGGTGACAAAACATATTTTCATGAGCCATCAAAAACGTTTCATGCAATTGATCTGGTTATTTGCTCACCAGCTACTTATCCTTATTGGAATTTTTGGGTTGGGGAAAATATCCATGGTAGTGACCACTTTCCCATTTTTTTAACCCATGCTGACACACTTTCACATTTTAATCCTCATCACCGTAGATATGTTTATGACAGAGATGAGTGGCAGACTTTTAAAACACAAGCTACGATTACTGCTGATATGATTGATGGAGACATAGACGAAGTGACTGACAATATTATCAGCTGCATTATTAATGCAGCGGATTATAGCGTCCCTAAAACATCCTCTGTTCAGAAACATTGGAGACCTTGGTGGAACAATAAATGCCAGGACAAAGAAAAAGCAGCAAAAGGCATGGAGTATTTTTAGGAGGTATCCCTCTGCTGAGAATCATATTTTATTCAAAAAACCAAAGCAGAATTTAGAAAAGTGCGGCGGAAATGTCAGCGGGAATCATGGATAAATTACACATCTAGTATTACCTCAAATACATCGAGCAAAGAGATGTGGAAGAAAGTTAAATGTTGCATGAGCCTTTACAAGAAGCATGCAATTTCAATTATAAAATATAACGGCCAGACAATCACATCTCCCAAATGTATCGGTGACGCAATATTGAAATCCCTTGCCTCCATTTCAAGGTCTGATGCATATCCTGAACCGTTTTTATCGTATAAAAAAGAAATTTTAATACTCATACTTCTTATGATTATAATATCCCATTTACTAACACTGAACTTCAAAACTGCTTACGTACTACTCATTTATCTGCTCCCGGTCCTGATAAAATTACTTACATTATGCTAAAACATCTTAGTTCATTTTCTCTTTCCAATCTCTTGAAATTTTTATAAATGGATTTGGGAAGAACAAGTTTACCCTTCGGCATGGAGAAAGGCATTTATTATTCACTTTGAAAAACCTGGTAAAGACACCAGCAATCCCACTAATTACCGCCCTATTGCACTGTCTAGTTGTCTTTGCAAATTACTCGAAAAAATGGTTAATGCTAGACTTGTGCATGAGCTGGAGTCAAATGCCCTTGCTGCCTTCCAAAGTGGTTTCCGGCGTGGGCGTTCTACTGTTGATAATTTACTTGACTTGGAAACACATATCCGCAATGCTCTTTTAAAACGTAAACATTTGGTTCCACTATTTTTTGATATAGAAAAGGCGTATGATAAGACTTGGAGGTATGGAATCCTCTGTGACCTTTTTAATATGAACTTTAAGGGATATCTCCCAATTTTTATCAAGAACTTTTTTAGCTATCCGTATATTTCAGGTCCGCATTGGGAATTTTTTGTCAGATTTTTTTTCCAAGAAGACGGTGTCCCCCAGGGGAATACCTTATTTAGGTATTTACGGGTTTCGCGACCCCGGGTTCCCGAGCGATCTTTCTCCTTTCCTGTTTTCTTCTCTTTTTAGTTGTCTATCCTTTTTTCTTTGTTTCACACTTTTTAATCTTCTTTTTTTAGTTTCTTATCCCTCTTTGTTCTTGTTCATGTTTTTTACTGACCATTTTGTTCAAATTGTTATTTGTTTTACTAACATTGTTCTTTTGTTTAAAAAAATAAAAAAGGAAAAAAAGTTTAAAATATTGAAAAAAGACAAAAAATACACCTTGTTTCTAAGTTGTCACCCACATCAATTTTTCTTTTTTACAATAGTGGATTTTTTTATTTTCAGGTGAGACACTCTGGGTGTTGAGGTTTTTTAATCTCATCGCCTCGTTTCTACCTCTTTAGGCTGATCTCGAGTCCCAGAGTGCAGGGCATCTCCGAATTCCGGTTCCGTGATCGGTGGACGCCGTACTTGCATGGCGGTGGTTAGGAATGCACTGGGCGACTGGTGTCCTTTCGACGTAAGGGCGTTGTAGGTTGGACAGAGCTGTAAAGGCTTACCTACGACAACCGAGTTCCACTGTGAAAGAACTAGAGTTTGGAGATGCTATCGAGTTTAATCCAACGTTCGAAAAACGTGGAAGTTTGTTGATAGTTTTCACCATTTTGAGACCTGCGCCTAAAGTAACGGTAAGAAGAAGGGTCGGTGACCAGGCCCGATGCCTGGCGTTTCTTCACTCCTTTCTAAATATGGCTACAATCTCAGGAAATAAATCATGCGAAGTGGAAGCCCCACACCCAAAAGAGAGTACATGCGAAGTGGAAGCCCCACAACCAAAAGAGAGTACAAATGCGTTGAGCTCTTGCTCAAAAGCTGGTTCTGACCAGGGCCAAAAAAATTCTTGGGGTGATAGAGTTGAGGATTCTTCTTCCAATACGGAATGTAAGAATGTCAACTCTAATTTATGTAATGTTGAAGAGAGATTTTTTGTAGTGAAACGAGTAGAAGGGAGTTTTGACAAAACATCCCCCTTCCTAATTAATAAATCTATCCAAGGTTTGGTTGGTGAACCAAAAACAATAAAAAAACTCCGGACAGGTGAACTATTAATTGAAGTAAGCAATAGTCAACAAGCAGCCAACTTAAAAAAATGTACTCATTTTGCAAACATTGCAGTCTCCATATTTAAACATAGAACTTTAAACACATCTCGAGGTGTGATCTCTGAATCTGACCTCTTGCATGTCACTGAAGATGAAGTTGTAGAGAATTTAAAAGAACAAAATGTCATTGAAGCTAGAAGAATAAAAATCTACCGTCGAGACGAGCAAATACCAGCTAATCAAATACAAATTCCTACCAAGCACATTATTCTCACATTCAACTCACCGAACCTACCCAAATCAATAAAATCCGGATATTTGTCATGTTCTGTAAGGCCTTACATCCCAAACCCACTGCGTTGTTTTAAATGTCAACGCTTTGGGCATTCAAAAACCTCATGCCGTGGTAAAATCACCTGTGGTCGGTGCAGTGCAGTAGGCCACGAAAGTGAACACTGCAATGCCCAACCATGTTGTGTAAATTGTAAAAAAGACCACCCATCTTATGCTAAATCATGTGAACAATGGAAAATAGAAAAAGAAATACAAACAATACGCACTAAAGAAAATATATCATACCCTGAAGCCAGAAAAATAGTAGAATCCAGGACACCCAAAGTTGGTGTATCATATGCTGCAGCCCTATCAAAAACCGCCCAAAAAACTCATAAAACTATTGCAACACAAACCGAATTCCCCACTGGAAATAATTGCCAACCTATTCAAAAACAACACAACCTGTCTAATAATTCTGATAAGACAAGCAGATCAACGCAGTCTGCTGCTCCTAAGTCACCTAAATCTGTTCCTCCTAACTTGCCTAGTTCTGTTCCTCCTAAATCATCAACAAATCCTACTTTAAAATCATCACAGTCTCTTATTTCTAAACTTCCACTCCATAAAGGAGGTTCTCAAAATACAACTAAAACACCATCCGTGAAACCAAACCGTAAATCTGATGCAGAAAAATTTAACCTACCAATAATTAAAGCCACAGTCTCATCTGAAAATACACCCAAGAAGAAAAAGAGTAAAAGATCTAAAAATGAAACACAATCAAAACAGAACGATAAAATGGAAGAGGATGATGCCCTTGCTCTTCACCCAGAACCGGATGAACAATTTAACGATGGAGATAGTATGTCTACTATCTCTGATTAATATAACGCAGATAATTTTCATCTAGGAAAAAATAGTAAAATCGATCATGACTAATATTATTTCATGGAACTGTCGAGGCTTTCATAATAAATATGACGAAATTCGAAGTATTCTTCATGACCATCAACCACTATGTTTAGCTTTACAAGAAACCCATCTTAAAAATAATGACAAAGCTAAATTGCGCACCTTCGCCACATACAGAAAAGATTTTACAGGTAGTGATAGGGCCACTGGTGGAGTGGCTCTTTTCATCTCTCGCAATTTACCCCATACTCATATTAACCTAAACACAAACTTACAAGCTGTTGCAGTCCGTGTACATATAAAACGTCTAATTACAGTCTGTACCATTTATTTACCACCCCACCAAATTATTCAGTCAGCACTACTTGATGATCTCCTTCTTCAACTCCCAACTCCTTTCATCATCGTTGGGGATTTTAATGCTCATAGCCAACTGTGGGGGAATTCTGACACTAATCAGCGTGGTAATATCATCGAAAAATTAATTTCTGACAATGGCTTATGCCTACTCAATAATGGTGATCATACATATTTTCATGAACCGACACGCACCTTTCATGCCATAGATCTCACTATTTGTTCTCCATCTATCTATCCGTATTGGAATTTCTGGATTTCAAGTGACCTGCACGGCAGTGACCATTTTCCCACTTTCATTTCACAGACCACTCCTGACAGGGATTCTAATCATTATTTTAAACGCTATAACTATGACAGAGCCAATTGGCCAACTTTCACAAATCATGCTAAAATCACAAATCATATGGTAGAAGGTGACATAGACGATGCAGTTGATAATATCACCCAGTGTATTATCAATGCTGCAGATATTAGCATACCTAACTCATCATCTAGAATGAGACACCGGAAGCCATGGTGGAACAGTGACTGTCAAGCTGCAAAAATAATCAACAGAAAGCCTGGGGCATCTTTCGGCGTTATCCCAATAACACTAACTATCTTGCCTACAAAAAAGCAAAGGCTGAAGCTAGAAGAGTGCGCCGTAAAAGCCAACGTGAATCCTGGATTCAATATGTATCTAATATTAACCCAAATACCTCTAGTAAAGTCCTCTGGAAAAAAGTAAAAAATTGTATGGGTCTTTATCCTGAAAACCACATCACAATTTTAAATCATAACGGACAAACAATAGCTTCTCCTAAGAATATTGCTGAAACCATAGCAAATACATTTGCATCTAACTCTGCCTCTGAATCATACCCGGAACCTTTTTTATCATACAAAAGACAAACAGAAACTACTCAACTCAATTTTCATTCCCGTAACTCTTATGACTATAATCTCCCTTTTACTCTCTCAGAGCTCATAAAATGTTTGCAAAATAGCCATCTATCAGCTCCAGGTCACGATGGCATCACCTATACCATGCTTAAACATCTCTGCACAACCTCTCTCAATAATTTACTTGCATTTTACAACAGAATTTGGATAGAACAGGTCTTTCCTCAAGCCTGGTGTAACTCTATTATCATTCCTTTTCCTAAACCAGGGAAAGATGCTAGCAATCCCAATAATTACAGGCCAATCGCACTCTCTAGCAGTCTTTGCAAATTACTCGAAAAAATGATCAATTGTCGTCTTGTGCATATTTTAGAAAATAACAATTGCATTGCTGCGTTTCAAAGTGGGTTTCGACGGGGTAGGTCAACTATCGATAACCTGATCAATCTTGAAAATCACATACGGACAGCCTTTCTAAAACGCAACCATTTGGTGTCAGTATTTTTTGACATGGCAAAAGCCTACGACAGAACATGGCGATACGGGATCCTTCGTGATCTTTTTAACCTAGGCTTTCGCGGGAATCTCCCTATTTTTATTAAGAACTTCCTCGCCATTCGACTTTTTCAAGTCCGAATCGGTGGGGTACTCTCTAGTTTTTATGTACAAGAAGAGGGTGTACCCCAGGGCAGTGTCCTGAGTGTCACCCTCTTTGCTATAAAAATAAATGACATTCTTAGTCAATTGCCCCCTTCTGTGAAAGGTGATTTATATGTTGACGACTTCCGAATTATGTGTATGGGACAGGATATTCGTTTTATTGAAAGACAGTTGCAAATTGCAATCACCCATATTCTTAATTGGACTAATAAGAATGGATTTATAATTTCTCATGACAAAACTTCTTGTGTTCACTTCTGTAGACGTAGGGATCTGCATCCAGATCCTGAAATTTTTATTGGACCAACTCAAATTCCTGTTGTGGACAGTGTTCGTTTTCTCGGCCTCCAATTTGATAGTAAGCTAACCTTTTTACCACATATTTTACAATTACGCACAAAATGTGAAAAATCGCTTAACCTACTAAAGGTGCTTTCAAATACTTCCTGGGGAGCAGACCGTACTTCTCTTCTTAAAATCTATCGAGCCGTCATCCGTTCCAAAATTGACTATGCCTCCCAGGTCTATGGTTCCGCACGTAATTCTGTTCTTAAAAAACTTGACACTGTGCACCATAGCGCACTCCGTGTTTGCTCTGGTGCATTTCGTACCTCTCCAGTTTTAAGCCTTTATGTTGTCTGCAATGAACCAGCATTACACCACATTCGTGAAAAACTTTCTTTAGAACTTCTTTACCGTATCCTTTCACATCCAGGCCATCCTCTTCATTCATACATTCTAAATACAGACAACGATATGCTTTATCAGCATCGGCCATCTTGCATCCCACCTTTTGGTGTCAGAAATAGGAACATTACTGAAAATAGCGCACTGAGTAGTATCGAGGTAAGTCCATGTCCATTGCATGTACTCCCTCCTTGGAGACCTCCTAGTATTACATCGCTCCATCCTTTTAAAGGATACGATAAAAACACCTTAGCTCCTGTTGTTTTTCAACAGATATTTGCTGCACACAGATCAAACTTTAATGATCACACTGACATTTACACAGATGGCTCTAAGAGTGGAGATACTGTTGGGTGTGGGATATTTTGTGAAAACAACTCTTTAAGCTATCGCCTTCATTCATCTATTTCTGTCTTTACAGCCGAACTGATTGCAATAGAGAGAGCCATGTTCTACATCTCTCATCATCATAGCTCATCCTTCATCATTTATACCGACTCAAATAGCTCTATTGACGCAATTAAATCAGTTAAAAAGCATCCTTATGTTTCATTGATCCTTGATTTTTATAATAAATTGAAAAGACGTGGCTATAACATTTTATTTTGCTGGGTACCTGGACACATGGGTATTCCTGGTAATGAGAAAGCGGATGAGGCGGCGAAACGTGCCCTTAATCCGTTGTGCCATAAAGTTCCATTCTCAGACGTAAAACTACTTATCAAACGCTTTATTCATTGTAAATGGCAAGAAAGTTGGAATTTAGAATGCAATAATAAACTGCACCACATCAAACCTACCATCATGACCTGGCCTCCGTGTTATCCAAGGAAAACCGATGTTCTTCTGACCCGTCTGAGAATTGGACATTCTAGAATCACTCATAAACATCTTTTACTTCGGGAGGATACTCCCATGTGTCCACATTGCCATTTTGATTACCTGACCATTCATCATGTTTTAACTGACTGTCCGGGTCTCCGGCACTTATACAGAATCTATTTTAACTCATCATCCCCAATCTTGACAAACCTCATTGGGGAAACACCTCATGGGGCACTCTTCACTTTTTTAAAACATGCTGGATTTTACTTTGAAATATGATTTCTGCATCTTTGTTTGGTTTAAAAACAACTTGAATTGTTCTTTTAATTTTTTCTGACATCTGGGTGGGAGCCCCATCCAGATTGCACTTCTGCACTTTTTACCTAAAATCTTTTATAGTGCGTTTGTTTAGTTTTTAATTTTCTTCCTTATCTACACTATTCTGACTACATCTGGATGGGACCCCCATCCAGATTGCTTTTCTGATGCTCTTTATTTTTATGTTTTTAGTCTATTCTTGTTTGGCGCAGCATGTCCCTTATGGGATTTTGTGACATTAAACAATATACAACCAACCAACCAACCTTATTCTAGTATACTTAAAGAACAATCAAATCCTGTAAGGCTAATAAGCACCAAACTGCCTCCTCTTTTCCACCAAGTAATTCAGCTAAGACACAATCAACCAGCTCCTCAAATAGAGAAACCCGTGATGTCTGTTGTGGTAGTAAATGCTATTCGTCCACAAAATTCGAACGTATACTACCATCCTCAGAACATGTTATAATAGAATACCAAACTAGTCAGTCACAAAAATCTGCTGGTCAATCTAAAATGTCACTTTGACTTCAGAATGAGCAAACTTCTGTTTCACCCATATGTAACTTTCAGAAACCTAATATTTCTCAAATTAAAAAACCAAGTTAAAACATGAATACATCTAAATGATTCTCAGTTTTTATTACTAAAATAGGTGCTAAAAATACAATTAACAGGTTTTAAAACATTAAAACCAATAATCAGATGGTAAAAACTTCCCGAGCGCTTTCCACCAAGCTCTGGTCATCATCAATGGGGTGAAAAATGAGAAGACGACCTTCAGAATGCATACCGGTATAAATAACGCAGGGCGATTCCAAAAACTGTAAAAAGGGGGTGGGAGGGGGGAGGTAGACGGATGAGTCCATACAGCTACATTGATCATTCCAATCCAAAGATTCCATTGACTCCAAGTAGACCATACCAAATGCTCGGTATATGACAGGACAATGTATCATTACAAGTGTTTCTACCTCTTGTTAAAATTTCTATAGACTCTCTCAAAATACATGTGTTAAATTGATTTGTATGTGTGATGATCCTTGCTTTACTAAAAAGGATGTCAATATCAGCTTCTAAATTTAACCGAGCTAAAGCTGTAGATGGTTTCCCCTTTCCCATATCAGCCATATGTTCTTTCAACCTTTCCTGTAGCCTTCTGGTTGTCATTCCAATGTATGTAAAAGTTCTATTATTATTTTTATATCTGAATGGGATCATATAAATTCCTGCTTTGTCATATGAATTAACTGGATCAACTTTTCTGTGAACTAGATTTTGCAGTTTAGCAGGAGGTTTAGCTATTTTTGCTATATCATATTTTTTTAATGCATACCTAATTCTCTCATAAAGTTGAGGAACGTAATCAACACTACAAAAATTTGAAAAATGCGTACTCTTTTTTATACAATTCCTGCTTTTAAACTCATTAATTACTTTATTGATAAATTTTCTCAGGTAACCGTTTTCAGCTGCGATTGTTTTGATCTTAGTTAATTCCTCCTGTATATAGGAATCAGTACATACTTCGAATGCTCTCTTTACGTAAAATCTATAGGCTGCTTTTTTGTTATTAGCTGTAACTGTACTATTATAAGATATTGTATTGTTGGATCTACATGGTTTCCTATAAACCCTCCTATCTATGTTGTCTGTTAATTTATTCTTGATGAGTTCAACATCTAGGAAAGGCAAAGATTCATTTTTTTCTATTTCTAAGGTAAACTGTATTTAAGTTGTCAATACTATTAGCATGCTTTAAGAAATTTTACAGGTTCGAAATGCCATGATTCCACACTATAAGAATGTCGTCGACATAACGAACCCATAATTCAGGTTTTAACTCTGCGGTGGATAAAATCTGTTTCTCTAATGCCTTTAGTTTCAGTTCAGCTAATAAACCGGAGATGGGAGATCCCATAGGGGCCCCATCCGTTTGTTTATAATAACTTCCGTTGAAAATAAAGTTTTTGTTATTGATAATTAAATTCAAAGCTGATACAAGTGTGGTTTTAATATTGTCGTCCTGTAATGAATTGCTATGGTTTTCAATGATATTCCTAATTTCTTGTACATTTATTGATGGATATAAAGATTTAATGTCAAAACTTGCAAGAATTGTATTATCCCCAATCTTGGTATCTGCGATCCTTTTAATTAAATCTGAAGTGGAATTGATTGCATGTTCAGTAGGGGGTAACATTGATTTGAGTAGACGTATAAATACTTTTTCTATTGGATAAGTTGGAGCGGAGCATTTGGAAACTATAGCTCTGAGGGGGAGGTCTGGTTTGTGATCTTTCAAACGTCCAATTAATCTGGGTGTGACTGCGGCTTTATTGATCGTAAGTTTTACTTTCATATCACTAGGCCAAGTTCCATGTTTAATTAAATCTTTTGCCTTTCTGTCAACTACTGAGTTTGGATCCATTTTTAGTTTTAAACAGTTCATTTCAGCAATACATTGTTCCATTTTTTCAATATAATCAGTTGTAGGTAGAATAGCTAGTTTATTTGATTTATCTGTTGGTATAATCATGAGTTCCTTATTATTTTGGATCTGCAATTATATTTAGATTTTTATTGATTGTCCTGTTAGGTATTTTCATGTATTTCTGTACATTATTGAACAATAAGCTTCTAACTTCATCTTTCCTATTAGCAGGTAATATATTAACAATCCTTTCACAGTCCGTGACTACATTTTTAATATCTACTTTCTTTTGAAACATCTGCTTTGGTCCCATCGTTAAGAAATTTTGTAGTTTACTATCTGTTATTATTGGTAAGATTAACATATGCCACTGGTTTACGTTGCAGTCCCTCGTAAGATTTCTTGTTTTTTAGTCTATTGAACTTTCCATAAATTATTCTTTCTTTATATTTCCATTGAATATCCCGGTAAATATTTAACAAACGTAAAAAATCATCAAAAACCACATTATCTAAAGCTTGTGCCAACTCATAGTATAAGTCCATAACAGTCCTTGTTAAAAAATCAATTAATTTAACTTGGATCTAATGTATGCCTTTGAAGCTATACTGTCTAATTTATGCCTAATATTTGGAATTTCATCATTGATTAATTTATTCTGATTCCTCAAAAATGTTGGAATGATATTATTTCCCTTACACAATTGTAAAAATCTTACATTGATAATTTCTCTGTCCAATCTCATTCTTTCAGTCTTAAACTTCTTCATTAAGATATTGCGTTCCATCATAAATCCAGAATCGATGAACTAATTAAATAGGGGAGAAGGGGGCACATGTGAACAGTTCGCATAAATATAGCTTTTTCTCATGAATGGATTAATTTCTATAAACAAAACCTACTCAATATGGTAAATAGAACTTTCTTTTATACATGGTATTAAAAAAATTATCACCTGTATAGTTCTTCTTACATTTTTTAATAGTTTTACAAATTCGAAAAATTGTTCACATGTGCCCCATCAGCGGGGTAGTTGTGAACACACGTGGGGCACATGTGAACACAAGGAAAAAATATCCTTTGACATGCTTTTTATTCTGTTATTCATTTGTCATCGTAATCATTAGTTAATTACCTGTGAAATTCGCCATAAAGAAATATATATATATATATACATTTCTCTAGTTTCTGGGTGATATGTTTAAACAAAAGGTTATAAAATTAAAATAAGTAGATTTTGAGGGTAAGGCTTAGATGATTCATTAAGTATTGCTGAAAAAAATAAAATAAATAAAGAAGCAATTTTAAAAAAGAAATTAAAACTTTTAAATTTTGCTTAGGGGTTTTTGTTTGGGGAAAATTTTAGAGAGGGGCCGTTTACATAATATTTATCTTAAATCTGCCGAAATAAGAATAATTCCCACTGCTGTATTTACCTTATTTACTTGTAAATTATAGATAAAGAAGGGTTTTTTAATGATTTAAAGAAAATCTCGACTATAACTCGCCCCCCCCCTCCCCTAACTTCTTTTGCTTTTGAAAGGGGGAGGGGTTACAATAGGGGTTTTACGGTAGTTATCAGTTTAAAAATTTTACTTTCTTAAAATATTACTCATTCCTATCGCCATTTAAAACATCATATGCATAACTGTTTTAGATATGGAAGTAAGCATCATTGCAAGTTTAGAACAAATGTAATAGAAAAATTTGCAAAGTTGTTCAAGGTAATACTTTTGTATTAACAATGCATAAAAAATATTCTTGTAAACTGTTTAGCAAAATAATATATAACACTTATTGCATCTTAGAAAACATGAAATTTATTTAAATTACAACTGAATGTAAACGAGCTTGTTGCTCTTTATGTATTTGCTGAAGTTTCAATGCAAAATCAACTTTGTGTGAGGAAAATATCTTCTATTTCAAGAAAATTATAGATAATGGAACTGACATTATTTATCATTAAGCTAACTGAAAGGAACAGAATCACAGAATGATTATTGGGGCCCTTGTGTACTGTTCATATCTGCCCCAACTTGTCTGTTCACAAGTGCCCCACATTGCTGCTTCTGTTAAATTGATAAATCATTAACATTTCTCAATTTTAGAAGAAAAAGAACTTCATCAGAAATAGTTATTAGTATTCATAGTATATGTTAAAACACTCAAATTCAAATAAATGAATAAATAAATAAAGTTATACGCTTATCATCTTGGAACTAAGATTTTACTTTTGAGATGTAAAAACAGTGTTTTGGCTACAGAGGACAAACAAAATGTCAAAAAGCTTCAAAAAAATTTTACCATATGTCTACAGGTGCTGTCATCTTTAGTAATTTTTTTCAAATAAAAAAACTTATAATAACTATTGAAAAATTGCGATGTTCACATCTGCCCCCTGTTCACATGTGCCCCCATCTCCCCTATATATAGAAAACTATATTTAAGAGAAACGACACATTCACGTTAATACTTTAAGTTAAAACATGAATACATTAAAATGATTCTCAGTTTTTATTACTAAAATAGGTGCTAAAAATACAATTAACAGGTTTTAAAACATTAAAACCAATAATCAGATGGTAAAAACTTCCCGAGCACTTTCGACCAAGCCCTGGTCATCATCAATAAGGTGAAAAATGAGAAGACCACCTTCAGAATGCATACCGGGATAAATAACGCAGGGCGATTCCAAAAAACTGTAAAAAGGGGGTGGGGTGGGGTGGGAGGTGAAAAATGAAATAGGTTTAAAATTAATCTACTTTAAAACAAAACTTAATTTTTCTACAAAACCTTTTTATTTAAGAAGTCATTTTTATAAAAAATTACATTTCAAGGAAAGACTTAAGACAAAAATGCCCATAAATAAAGAAAAATAAAACTTTGAACCCCCCGAATCCACTTAACAGATGTTAGCGGAATCTAAAACCGCTTCTTTTTTCAAATTCACAGTTTAATTTTAGGTTTAACATTAGATAGTGAACTGTTGTTTCATTTTATGTGTTAGTACTATTAGTACAGAAATGAAGGGTGAATTTGAATTACAATAGTGCTTTACAAAAAGTTTAGCATAGAAACAGTTTCCTATGAGTTAATAAGGGCTTTTATTTATTTACTTATAAAATACAAACGGAAATTTCGTTCCGAACCTCTATACTTCAAGTTCTACTGCATGGATTTTGACGGAACTTACACTGTTAGATAGATATCGTTTCAGGGAAGGTTTTAAAGCTATAACACATAGTTCTACGTAGATTAGTTATAGAATTATGACGGAGAGCTCTGTTATTTAGGCTGAAAGGGTTACCATTATTTTATTGGCGATAAATTTCGTTAATAAATGAATTGAAAAGGCTCGAAAAAAGAACTCTAATTTTATTTAAAATAAAAAAAAAAAGAAAAAGAAAAGGGAAAGTGAAAAAAAAATCTTGACGATTGGTAATATTATAAAACGAAAATATTTAAGTTAAACAAGAAACAGGATGTTCGTAATGCGTAAAAATTTATTCAAGATTGCAGTTTTAAACATTTGGCAATTTATCTATTGCGTCAGGTTAAGAAAAATGCATAAAAAATCTGATAAGATAGTTATTTGAATGGGAAATTTGTTTTTGATTTTTTTAAAAAAAACTTATTTTTTATTTTTATCTACTTTATCCATCATGAGACTTGCAGAAGAAACTAGCAGATGTAATTATAAAATTGTTGGTACTTATGAGTTACATATTGGCGAGATCGAGAAAATGGGCTTGGCGACAGAAGTAAAGTTTTCAATGACTACCTTTTGTTCAATGATTATAGAATTTATTTACTATAAATAAGCCATTTATCTTTTTTTTTTTATTGTAAAAACAAAATTTAATTGTATATAAATAACAATATACAATTATATTATACAACATATTGTACAAATTATAAAAATATTATACAAATATATTAAACAACAATAATAATATATTTCATTAAAAATTTTATTATATGAATACATGCGTAAAAATGCATAAACGTTCATGATATTTGTTTTCATAGCTGTTCATATTTGTCCACAAATCTCACTTTCTGAATCCCCAATTGCGCCATGTATAAAAAAACCCGCCAAGGCCCCTATACTTGTAATATACCGAAAATTCTTTAATCATGTGAACGCGTTTATGACATATCTCGAATGACAACATTGCTATTTGACTAACCATCGTCAATTTTTGGGGAAATATTCGTAAATGGGATCAATCAAACAATTCCCGATTGATTTCGACACCAAACTTGACTGTAAATCACTAATATAGGCGTCTGAGTGGACTCTTTTTTGACAATCACAATTTACTTACAAAATTTTTAGTTAAATATTTATTTTACAAATACCGTAGAAATCCGCAACGCGAGGAGATTTTTTTTTCGGTCTTTTAACTTAGCCGGGCGCAAATAGCATTTTTTTCCTCGGCAGTAACATGCATATTTTATTTTCAACATATGTAAATTAGACACAATACATTGATAATTAACTAGAATATTTTTGTTTATAGTATTATTTGTTATTTTTATTCTTTTTGAATTTTTTATGAAATGGGTAAAAGAGACCTTTTTTACCCGACTGCTAAGAAGGGTTATGTGTTTGACGCGTATCTGGGCATGAGGATTTCTTTATACCCTCGAAACGTCCCAACGGCTGGTTGGATTTTAATGAATGAGGTCTCTATTGATTTGTCTTAACCGTCCGATGGTTATAAGCTAAGTTTTGTTTTCATAAATTCAAAACGGCGGTAGAGACGAACAAAATTTACGCACCCTATTGAGTGGCATATCATTTGATAGGTCTTTCAAAATGAAGACTATTTTTTATTGACTATTTTACAGTCAGAAGCTCCGTTTAAGTATTACACAACCTGGAAGTTGTGTAGGTAGGATCTCTAGCTTTACTGTCACTCTAATCTTCATAGACATCTATAGACCTCATCAAAATAGTGTTTAGAGATAGGAACTAACAATTAAACACAACTTAAAAGTCATGAATACAAGTAAATAAAAAAATTGGTAAGTAATATAAAAAATACTTTCGCATTGATCAGAAATTTATTAGTTAGCTTTTTACGTAGTCAGGTTTTTTGATTTATCAAATTTAATTTTTACTTGTTTAGAGGTATGTAATATGTGTATTTTATATGTATGTATTTTAAAATAAAAGAATGAAATGTTTATATTTTAACTGAATGACAATATTTTGTTGTTTATCAGATGCGGCTGACTAACATGAAAGTACCGTTTTTCCTTGAGATTTTTGAAGCAACCTATCACGGAAATAATTACAAGAAATTATTGGTGGCAAAGAGACCGCTTCTATGACTGTTAATAATATCAGAAATAGTGCTAATATATTGAATATTATAATAATATTTTGCAGATAAAACTAAAATGCCGCGATAGTGCAAACATATATACATTTAACAGTAACCATTGATAAAAAAAAATGAGGAAAATTAGAAAGTAGGTTTAGTTTGTAAAGTATGCATTAATTAATCAGATAAATCACGTAATCGAGTCTACAGAGCATTTAAGTATTTGGTACAATAAATTACATAATCCAGTCTACGAAAAATTTGCATATGTTACCGGTCATGTTTTGATGAATAATTAACTTAAAAAAAGAAGTTAAGTTGATTCTTTGTTTTTAAAGCGGACTTATTCCATAATCGAGTTTTAAAGAGAATTGGAGTAATTTGTAACTTTTACGTTACACCAAACTGTTTGCTATTGCGTCATTTATTTCAAAGCTGAACATGCAAAGATATTTTGGTACTTTTCCAACATCGAGACTTTGGCGAAATAGGGAAAATAGCATTGGCGGAGAAGGAATTTTGGGAATATATTTTCTGGCAACCTATTCACTGTTTCATTTCATATACACAAGTATTTTGTATAATTTATTTAACGTAATAACATCAATTATCTAATTTTATATAGAAACCCATTTAATATGCATATAAAAATATTAATAATATACGTATATTTAAAATACATATATAAACAAACAAAATAGTTCCTCAATTTTTTTCCATAACTGTTTATATCATTTGGCAACAAATTTCACTTTCTGATATCCAAATTGCACCAAATTTATTTTTAAACACCAAGGTAACGATAGTGGAAGAGTACCAATTTTATCTTGCAAACCGTGAAAAACATTATAACTTGCTATTTATTGAACGCGAATCACTTTTCGCTTTAATTATTATTTAGTCATGCATTTTTTCACTTGCTATATTTCGAATCGAAAATATTTTTTGTTAACCCGGGAGAACTCGCCAGTGAGAATGACCAATTGCTTTTCTTTTACTTTACATTCATATAATATCAACTTTTCTTGGTTAGCTTAGTACTTTTATTCACAAAATAGGTAAAATAATTGTAAAACATTTCGAAATTTTAATTAAAATGAAAAATGATTTAAATAAGAGTCTTAAAGTACGACTGTGAGAGAAAATCTCATGCAGCGAGTTCTCCCGGGTTAAGTAAAATTAAGTTATAGCTTCAGTTTTCGCTGATTCAAAAATGGAAATGTTTACAGCATTGCTTAGAGACACAATTTCATGTGTGTAGTTTAAATTGCTATTTAAAATAAAATATTTTAATATATTAATTATTTGTGCGTTTATTTTCAGTATATATTTGTATTCATTTAATAAAATAGTTCTCGAAACTCTGTAATTTTGAAATGTTATATTTTTTAAATGGCAACTTTCGCACCAACGTTTTTTTTTTTCAAATGCTTCGTTTGGTGCCAAGTATTATGCTTGGCGACAGTAGTGTTGAAATACCAGTTAAGTACTAAACTTTTAGATTGCAGCATGGAGGCTATAATATATAATATGGGCACTGACATATTAAAACTAAGCTATAAACCAGTTTCGTTATTATGTATACAATAACGAAATTGGTTTATAGCTTAAAGTTGGCACTGAGACAGTAAAATACATTTCCTTTAAATAATTTAAAAAGAGAGATGAGAAAAATTCTGTGATCGGAACTTTCACCATATTGGATCATTTTAACGAGAATGCTCTGATACAAAATGAAATATTGTATATTGTACTATGATTCTTTATCAAAACCTACTGCGAGTGATAAACTAAAAGAGTTAGAGCTTAACAGCTGAAATTTTGTCTGCACATTAGAAAATATAATAGCGTTCATATCGATTCAGCACTGCGGAAAGACATTCAGTTAAAGGTCCATATTGGTTTAAATCACAAGGTCAAATTCACCATTTCGTTTGAATCAAGGTTCGCTTGGAAAAATGGACCAGCGCAGCAGTCATAGATTGCTAATTTAAAATAATTATTACTCTTAATTAAAAAAAAAATCTACGATTATGAGCTCAAAATAATCTATTGTTATAGTTTCATAGCTATGTTTGGCGAACGTTATTACTTCGTTATTTTTGTAATTCGTATATAATATATAGTTGTAACGGTAAATAATAATTGGCCATTTATCATCCGTCGCCGGCTAACTGAAAAATACTTTAAAATTAATTAATTGAGGACCTAAGTTTCAAAACTCGCCTTAACCAAAATTTAAATTTTTTTTTCCTGAATCTATTCTATTGGTGGACCTGCATCGAAAATATACTAAGATCTGCAAAACAATCCATAGTTTTATCGTGTATTTCTGGCATTGTAAAATCTAGGTTTACAATGAAAAGTAATCGACGTAGTCAGATTTTTCGCGATTTCCCAAAATTTGATTTTCTGGAGAAGGCGAGATTTGAAACACACGTTCTCAATTAATTTATAATTGAGTTCTAAAAATAATAAAATGATGTATTAGTCCTGGCAAACACACCAGTACACATAAATTTTACAATGCTAGCACATCCGAAAGGGACTGAAAAAGCGATTATACAAGGTGCGTCTAAAAAGTTCGGTGAATGAAGGGATATCTCAAACAACGCGAGTTAAAAATCTGCGCATGCGCAGGTAGAGACCAATGGAGAGACGGCACTTAGCAAGAAGTGCAAGAAACCAAAGCAGAAATGTCTGCTATGGGCAGTCGAACCGTGTATGTTTGGAAACTCTCATCATATTGGAATGGAGCAACGGATAAACAAAGTTTTGCTTCAAATGGGAAAAATACGCCACAAAAGCGCAGGCAATGTTGATCTAGGTATACGGAACAGATGCAGTGAGTAACAAATGCGTGTACGACGGGGGGGGGAATCTTTCGGGAAGGAATTGAAACCGTGGAAAACGAACCACGTTCAGGTCAACCCTCAACAAGTGTGACGACAGACAATATCGAGCGGGTAAGACAGGTACTGTTAAACAATCGCCGACTGTCTTTTCGATGAATATCGGTGGAATGGGGAATCAGCAAGGACAGTGTTAGAAAACATCATCCGACGACGTGTGATATCTGTGCTTCGGTCGATCCAAAAAAAAAAAAGGCCTTCGCTGACTCATTCCCGCAGCTTTATTAACGATGTCATAAGTGTATTGTGGCCAACGGATGTTCCTTTGAGGGTGATTAAAGGTATTTTGTTTCCATGTTTTATTTGTTTTATGCTTCCATTCACCGAAAGTTTTAGACGCACTTTGTAATATTCGATCTTTAGAGGAAACTGTCCCAAAATGACATAGCTCAAGTTTGTTAATATTGTTGCTAGAGGACAGAACTTAACGATACACAGTTATGTTGTGGAATCTATCAGCAACGATAATCATTTAATGGCGAAGGTTTGAAGTTTGAATTTTTCATTAATTACAAATAATTGTTTACACAAAAATCAGAAATTTCTTGGGACTATTTTTTGTGCTAAATTCCGTCTGTTTCATTTCCGTGATAAAATATCTGAAGTATGATTTGAGGACTTATTTCTTTCTAGATTATTTTCTGTATATGCCAAAATTTATAAATGCGTGTCATCCCGAATACTTCATCTGTATTTACAATATGGTGATTGTAGGCAAAATGACATGCCGGTTTTTGAACAATGGAATCTACCTCACGAGCCCAGAAATTTTTCCCCGATTACGTTTTCTGTGTTTCGGTAGTGAGAGAAATTCCACTGTAAAATAAGGAAAGCAACGACAGCAACACAAGTTTTATTGATAACAGCCTATCAAGACCTAATCCGTCAATTATCATAGTTTCAATGTCACCACCTCTAACTTCAGCGCCGTCAACATCTGTTTGATGCTTGAAGACGTATGTATTTTTAACAGGCAGCATCTTCAAATTCATCATCATCATTTATCTGACCACTCTATGTGCCTCCACTTCATTGCGCACATCATGCTAAATCATCCTCTAAAACGATGAAGCATGAAGGTGCACTAATATGACTAGCAGACCTAATATTACCGAAGCGAAGGCAAAAGCTGCTGAGAAACCTAATTCACAATCAATGAAGACGTGCAGCTGTACTGGCGAAGAGGAAAAATTCGCTTTGTTAGATCCATTGATGACGATAAAGACATGGATCTATCTGCAGATGCTGTGACGAAGCATATCTCTATTGCAATGATTTATTCGGTCCCTCAAAACCAAAGGAAATGTAGATAACATGTGTTATATTTTCAAAGTGGTCACATATTGTTTGTGCCAATGTTTCTTGGTGTTCAGAAAAGTATATTTGGGATGTAGGCAAATGAAATATTCATGACCACTTAAAGGTGCGCCATTTTAGAACACCACTATGGATAAAATGACATAGTGCAGCATTTTATATAAATTGTTATTATGACGGTAGGACTTTATTTGTTATTTTTTAAACGCACCATTGTATTTTGTATACTTTTGAGCGTTAGTTTGTAAAAAGTAAAAGCCACGAGAAAAGATTTGCATAAATAAAAGCATGTTTCCCTTAGAATATGTGATTTTAGCACAGTTTCACCTACGAACAAAAACAGTTGAGTTGAGTGTAAGCACGATTGTTGAGTATTGTTACTATGTAAATAAGTGCATTAATAGATAACTGAATAAAATGCCACACAAAAGAATATTTACAATAGCAAGAATTTATTCAAGGTAAGATAATACAGCTGAAAATTCGAATTAACGCAGCAATATTATTCACGCATATAGTCCCCCCCCAGGGGGATACCTTCTTTAGGTATTCACGGGCTTCGCAACCCCGGGTTCCTGAGCGATCTTTCTCTTTCTTTTTCCTCTTATTTCTCTTGCCTTTCTTTCCTCTTTGTTTCACTCTCATTGTGGTTTCCTCTTAGGAGGTGAGGGCAATTTTGCATGAGCCGATGTCATCCTGTATATCGACTCATGGAAAATTGTAAACCACCCACGTGTTTGCCGTGCGTGGCGACCCGTGTCCCTGGAAAGGGGGATCCTGGCAGTTGAGGGTAACCAACACACTGCTTTGGCCTCTGCTTCAGGTAGACGGGAGGTGCATATTGGTCCGGTATGCATCAATCGGCTGGTCAACTGACTTCTGTCACTGGCTGGGGGTCAAGTGAGCGAGTACTTACTAGCCATCTCGATAAGGGTGGAGACTGGCATAGGAGTGTCTTGTGACCGTATGGGCCCTGGTTAGCGCTGGTGCACGAATGTGCATCCCCTTGTTGGGCTCGGTGGTGGGTGGTGCGATCGGGTCTGAATTCTATTTTTTTCAATTATGGATGGACATACTAAAGTTCCTTCTACTTCTCTCCCATGTGGAGAGCAACAAGATGTACAGTCCTTATTTACTCGTTTTTTTTGTTATTAAACGCACTGATAGTCTCTCTGATAGTTCTTTTAAAAAAACTTCACCATTTCTTATAGCAAAAACTTTCCAGTCTGTCTTGGGGAATTGTCATTCTCTAAAAAAATTACAATCTGGTGATTTACTGGTTGAGGTTTCTTCAGCCAGGCAGTCTGAACTTTTGTCAAATCCAAATAATATAAGTACTTTTTCTGTTTCTGTTAAAGCACATCATACTCTGAATACATGCCGTGGTGTAATATCTGAACCAGATCTTTTATTTTCCACAAAAGAAGAACTTCTATCTAATTTAAGCGATCAAAATATAATAGATGTTCGTCATATCACTATCCGTAGAAATGGGCAAATTCTTCCTACAAAACACATTATTCTCACATTCAATACCCATAGTTTACCTACTAGAATTAAAGCCGGTTATCTAAACTGTCCAGTCAGGCCTTACATACCTAATCCTCTCCGCTGTTTTAAATGCCAACGTTATGGCCATACTAATACAACCTGTCGTAGCAATGTTACCTGTGCACGTTGTGCAGAGGTTGGACATGATGGTAAAACTTGTGAAAAACCCGAACGCTGTGCAAACTGTAAGGGTGATCACACATCATATTCTCGCTCTTGTCCGAATTGGATCCGTGAAAAGGAAATTCTTGCTGTTAAAATAACCCAAAAAATCTCCTACCCTGAAGCTCGTAAACTTGTTGAAATCAGGACCCCATCTGTTGGGGCATCATACTCCAGTATACTCAAACAACAATCAAAATCCGTAAGGCACATAAGTACCCAGACTGACTGCTCTTTTCCACCAAATAATTAAAGTATTATACAATCAACTAAAAAAACCCGGGACGTCTCTCTTGGTAGTAAATGCTATGGTACCCCATTATTGGAACGTTGGCTACCATCCTCAGAACCAGTTACAATAGAATATCAACTTACTCAGTCACAGAAATCTCCAGTTGGATCCAAAAAGTAATCTAATCATCAGACTGAAACTAAGGCTGCTTCATCTCCAATACCATTACAGAAACCTAATTCTCTCCGAACATCATCAGTTCAATCAAAAATATCAACCGAACACAAGACTAAACAAACGCCAGCTCCAGATAAAAGCAAATTGGTGAAACCAATTCTCCCAACTCAGAAAGCTAATGAAAAAACTTGTGCGCAAAAAGAACGGAAGAAACCTCCAACGCAAGTCTCTTCACAGTGGAAAACTGTGAAGAGAAAAGACAAGAAATCATGCCTGAGCCCAGCAATCACAAATGTAAAGGATACCAAACAGTTACTGAACTATGCAGAAGAGGCTATGGACTCTTACAGTTCTGACTCTGATGACGATGAAAATGTTGTTTTCGAAAAATTTAATCCTACATGATTTTTTTTGAGTTTTTTAAATTTGAATTATAACTTTGTTTTTAGGCAGTATTACTATACTGTGTTATGCTTTGTTTTTTGGATTAATTTTAACTTTTCATAACCTTACAGCATTTAGAGATTTTTAATTTAAATATTTGCTTTGTCTTTTAATTACATTTTGGATTTTTAAACCTTGTACATTCACTTTCATTGTACATTATTTTTATTACATGTATCATCACATTTCTTTCTTCAGTTTACTTTGTTTATAACTTATATATCTCATACAGTCTTTTAATGTAACTTTTAAATTTTAACCATGTTTTACACCTTACTTTTTTCTTGGCGCAACATGTCCCTGAAGGGACCTTGTGCCATAAAACTCCAACCAACCAACCAACCACGCATATAGTCAACTTTCTCATTGTGATCACACTGTCTATATCCATTTAAAACTTTTACAATATCCGCAGTAAATGCTGTATACTCTACTGCAGGATTAATTTTTCATCTCCAATTAAAATACGTTCCAAAGGTGGACACGATTGAATCAACGAACCAATTCAATTAGATGTCAAATTGCAAGCATGAAGACAGATTACCTTCAAGCTTGGGAAAACAGCTGTTTGTTCATTGAAAATCAAGTCTTCGTCTGTAACTTTTGTCCAACATATATATAATTCAATCGGATGAAGGCAATTTCTGCATATAGACTCAAACGAATTTGAGCTAATAATTATTTGCTCCAAGTTAAGCACATATAGTTGATTGAGAAGATCATTCATATTTGGGAGAAAGAGGGAAAAAATCGTCCAACATCCAGCCAAATGCAATTTTTTGATTTCGCATGTTCATAAAAAGAATACGGGCTGAAAATCAGTTCTAAACAATAATAAAATCCAAAACTTCTACTTTATTTCGAGGATTTTTATATGGATGATTATTTTAAAAAAATAAATTAGGATTGCTAAGTACCAATACCCGAAGATCTTCGGGCAAATCACGAAAAAGATCTACAATGCATGGGTTGTCCACTTTCAATAGGACAAGATGTAATATCAATGTTCACAAATTGGGACACCTTTCTATGAGTTCGCTTGAAAACTTTCTAAAATTCATATTCCATACAGTGTCAGAATTCAAACTGATGTGGGGGACGCACGATAGAAGTATTCGAATGAGATTAAAAGTTCTTTCCTTTATAAAGAAGCTGGGATATGTTTGAACTTATTCTCCGCCAAAACAATCGGCATCTTGTTATTTCAAACCATGACTTGCATACTCTGTAATGAGAAAAGAAATGAGTAACTTAAGTTTGTTTCTCACAATGCAAGCATGTTTAATCTATGCCTGGATTTTCATTTTCTCAAATGTGATAGTAAATTCACTTTAAAATGTTGCAAAATGAACTGGAAAAATATTAGAAAAAGATTACGCAAAAACCCCGGTTTCCGCTATGCATGATCAAGTTGAAATCCAATAAAGGTGCACGTTTCATATCTGTATTTAATGAGTTATCTTTCCTATAGCATTTTCAATATAATCGTTCACTTCTGTTAAATCAGTTGATCGATATAAGGAAATAGCGTGAAGACTAGCTAAAGGTATTCTTTATTTTACAACCATTGATTCTATTGACAAAATCCCTTGTAGATGAGAGTTAAATCAGGACGGGGTACATTTTTCAAATATATTACTAAGGCTTTTTCCAAAGGATTGGTGCGGGCGTGACACTTAGTGACCGTATGTAATTCCCATCTTTATGTTAAAAAAATTTAGGCAGATTTCGTAAGAAACACTACCGATTACTTTCTTCCCTATGTTGGAATTTCTGAATTTTTTTCCAGATCTACGCCTATCTTGACCCCTAGAACCCAAAACTACCCCGAGAAAAAATTATCTATCTATCTATCTATCTATCTATATGTCACTTTATTACGGACACGATAGCTTCCATAATTCTGGGGAGGGACTATTAATGGAGAGGGTCTCTCTCTATCTATAGAGCAGGTGGGGGTAAAGATACCCCCACTGGCTGATTTAATACAAGGAAACATTTATGTAATCATGACCGCTAGGTGGTAGTTTGGTCTCAAGTGTAGTCGTTGTGTGTTCAAACCTTGTGAAAAAAGTAGCTCTCCGAGCCAAGAAAATGAGGTAAGTTTAAATTTTCGAATTTTGATCTAATATTATTAAAATTTCACTTGTTTAGCTGACAATACCACGAATTTTTACGAATCCAAAAATTCAGAGGAGAACGGAAGCTCTTTAACTTCTAAATGCCGTGTAGTTTACCTCGATCGCATACGTTTAAAATTGTAGGGAGCCGAGTAAGCGAAATACTGCAGAATGGGGTAAAACTACGCATCCGTCTTGGGGCAAAGATACCCACAAGTTTAAGATTCGGGGCTTTGCCCTATTGTTTTAGCTATAAGCAAAGATTTCCACAATAATTTTGTGAAAAGTTTTATTTTTTATAAGCTAGTATTGTATAAAATATAATAGCTACTTAACTAGGAAAAGGTAGTTATAGCTAACTAGCTTATATTAGTTAAGATTTAAAAAATAGAACGTAGGTATATAACTACCTACTTTTAAAATTCAATATTGTTTCATAAAACGTTCTTGTTTTAAGTCTTAACCTTTAACTCTTGTTAATGGTCTCAAAGATCGCTGCTACATTCAGTTTTCCCAGTTAACTTGTAATTTTCAATTTAACTATTTCCCCCAGGGGGATACTTTCATTAGGTATTCACGGGCTTCGCAACCCCGGGCACCTGAGTGATATTTCACTTTTCGTCTTTCCTCTTTGTTTCACACTGATTGTGGATTACTCTTCGGAGGTAAGGGAAATTCTGCATCAGCTGATATCATCATGTCTGTATCGACATGTCTGTATTTTTGACACGTATTATGTCTTATATTTCTCTGCGAAATTGATTCGAATATAGTACATAAAATTAGAGTATACTTGTCAGAAGATAGTGTAATATCTACTTGTGTATGCGGTTTTGACTACTGCCGATGAAACAATTTCACTTATTTATTCAAGCAGCTTTTGGCTAATCCCGATGAAATAATTTTATTTGTTACCTGCTTGTTTTCGCTAAGGTTTTTTTCTTTTATTTTTATCTCATGGGAATGAGTTTCTTAATGAGTAAAATTAGTAAAAGCTTTCACCTCTATTGTTTGGATTAATTTTTTTCCGTTTACCTTCGATTTGAGTTGGCGGTGGATTTTATTCCGCCAACTTTACCCCCCCCAGGGGATACATTCTTTAGGTATTCACGGGCTTCGCAACCCCGGGTTCCTGAGCAATCTTTCTTTTTTCCTTTTCCTCTTATTTCTCTTATCTTTATTTCCTCTATGTTTCACTCTCGTTGTGGTTTCCTCTTCGGAGGTGAGGGCAATTCTGTATGAGCCGATATCATCCTATATAGACTCATGGAGAATTGTAAACCACCCACGTGTTTGCCGTGCATGGCAACTTGTGTCTCTGGAAAAGGGGGATCGTGGCAGTTGAGAGAAAGCAACACACTGCTTTGGCCTCTGCTTCAGGTAAACGGAGGTGCATATTGGTCACGTATGCATCAATCGGCTGGTCAGCTGATTTGTCACTGGGTGGGGATCAAGCGAGCGATTACTTACTAGCCATCTCGTTAAGGATAGATACTGGCATAGGAGTGTATGGGCTCTAGTTAGCACTGGTGCACGAATGTGCAGCCCTTTGATGGACTCGGTAGTGGGTGGTGCGGCAGGAGTCTGAAAATTTTTTTTCTATTATGGATGGAAAAACTTCATTTCCTTCTGACTCTCTCCCATGTAGAGAACAACAAAATGTACAGAATTCCTTTTCCGCTCGTTTCTTTTGTAATTAAATGTACTGATAGTATCTCGGTTAGTTCTTTTAAGAGAACTTCACCTTTTCTTATTGCAAAGACATTTCTTTCTGTATTTGATGGCAACTGTTCACTTTGAAAAATGCATTCTGGAGATTTGCTGGTTGAGGTGTCTTCAGCAAGCGAATCTCAACTTCTTTGAAACTGTAATACAATAGGATCTTTTTCTGTTAAGGCGCAACAAACTCTAAATACTTGCCGTAGTGTAAAGTAGAAGCCTGACATTTTACTGTCTACAAAGCCCCACCAGTGGCCGAGAGGTTCTGCTCTCGAAGCTGGTAGACGGGAGGTGCTGGGTTTGAACCCAATCGCGCCCGTTGGCCTAATCGTTTCGGAGTTTTCGTGATTTTGTTCGAAACCCTGGATTTCCAGCGTAAATACGGGTTAGGTTCCCTTAAAAAGACCCCCCACGAAGGGCACTCCCCCCCCTTATGGCCTATATCCCTCGTGTTGATAATTGGCCGTCATAAACGCATCCAACCTACTGTCTACAAAAGAAGAACTTTTAGAAAATATAAATGATCAGAATGTCATAGATGTACAACGTATAACAATTCGTCGTAATCAGAAAGTGCTTCCCACAAAGCACATCATTCTGACTTTCAGTAGTCCTACTCAACCTACTAGAATTAAAGCAGCATACCTAAGCTGTCCTGTCCGGCCTTGCATCCCAAATCCTCTCCACTGCTTCAACTGTCAACGATATGGTAATAACAACACTACTTGTCGTAGTTCTGTTACCTACCCTCGTGTTGCGGAAGTCGGCCACGACGGTAAATCCTGTGAAAAATCTGAACGCCACATAAACTGTAAGGGTGATTATCCAGCATACTCCCGTTCTTGTCCAAACTGGATAGGCGAAAAAGAAACACTTGCTATAAAAATAACCCAGAAAATTGCCCATCCTGAAGCTCGAAAACTTGTTGAGTCTAGAACCCCGTCTGTCGGGGTTTCTTACTCAAGTTTATTCAGACAACAATCAAAATCCATAAGGCACATAAGCACCCAGACCGACTTTTCTTTTCCGCCAACTAATTCAGCTATTACACAATAAACCAGCATTTCATATAGAGAATCTCGCGATGTATGTTGTAGTAGTGAATGCTATGCGTTCCCAAAATTAGAACGTTGGCAACCATCCTCGGAACCAGTTATAAGAGAATATAAACTTACTCAGTCACAGAAATCTCCAGTTGAATCCAATAAGTCATCCGAACGTCAGACTCAAACTAAGTCTGCTTCATCTCCAATTCCATTACAGAAACATGATTCTCTTGGAACTGAGAAAGTAAAATAAAAATCTTGTGCACAGACAGAAGGAAATCATCAACTACAACCTCTTCACAGTGCAAGACTGTGAAGAGAAGAAAGAAAAACTCAGCTCTGAGCTCATGCATCACCAATGTGAAGGACCACAAACAATTGCAGCACTATATGGAAGATACTATGGAACCTGAGTCATACATTAATCACTCGGATGTAGATGAGGAAAATACTATGTTCGAAGAATATGTCCCTAAATGATTTTATTTTTTTTAATAATCTGTGCTTTACTTTTGATTTTATCTTGTATTTGGACATTTTCTACTTAGTTTTATTGGCTTATTTCTTTATAGGCCATACGAATTTTAACTCTTGATAATATAATGTCAGTCACTAACACAAAGAAAAGTATTATCACATTGCTTTCTTTTCATTGTATTTATTTTACTACTTTTACAGATGTTATATGTTTTCTTGTATTTTTAGCTAAGATAATTTGACTCTTTTAATATGTGGTTTTAACTCATATCACTATTGTCTTTCACTCATTGTAGTTTTTCTTATCGTATTGTTATGACCATTATTTAACTCACTTAAATATATTTTCGTGTTCTTTTTCAACCATGTCTTGGCACAGCATGTCCTTAAAAACGGACTTTGCACCATAAATTCTCAATCAACCAACCAACCAACCAACCAATCAATTTAACTATTAATTTTGATTCGTTTGGAAACTTAGTAGTATCACTAAAGACTTCTAAATGAGGATAATTTTTATTATAAGAGGCCTTTACATAAAGTTTAGCGCAAAAATAGAATGTTATGAATCAGTCAACACTTTTATTCATTATACAACCAAGCGGTCTCAGAGAGCGCTCACATTATATATGGAACGATTTTTGTCACAGCATTTAAGTAACTGCTGAGTTAACTTCTGTTTGCGGTCATACAGACCGCTGATTTTTCTTTTTTCGTGGTTTAACTTTTAATTTTCAGTTTAACTATACTAGTGGAATTTACTATACATTCTAATTTACATATTAAGACTAATAATTAATATTAATAGATACATATTCATTTCTTCAGATGTGTTCTCAATAACGCTAGAGACTTCTAAATACATGAGTTTTAACCCATATTGGACCGCTGTCATATAAATAGGACAGCTAATAACATTTTTTAAAATAAAATTGGTAAGGATTTTCTGGATGCATTTTGTAATGACGTCTGTAAAATACATAAAAGTATAACATATAAACAAAAAAACAAGTAACCAATTAAAATTTAATTGAAAAAAATCTATTTAAAAAATCTTTTAAAAATTGTGATCTTACAATCTAGAATTTTACCGTTATTATCTTTTATTGGAGAAATTATAGTCTTTTTGTACAACAATAACAGTATTTTTAAAGTAAAATAAAATATTTACTCGTAAAATTACTTTACGTATGCTTTTTATATGTCCTTACTATGTGTCCTACTAATATGTCCTGTTTATAGCACAGCTAGTTACTTAAAAAATTAAAACTTTTTTTTTCAAAATTTTGCTAGTATCTACTTAATTATACCATATTAATGATATAATCGAAGTTTTAAAAATTTTCAAAAATATTTAACCGTTGTGGTCCAATAATTAAACAGTATCTTCTAAGACTGTTGACCCTTTTATTCATTCTAACGATCTAGGGGTCTCTGAGACCACTCACAGTATTTGTGTAAGAATTTTGTCATAGCAGTTAGAGGTTAACTGCTATTTGCGGTCTCACAGACCGCTGCTTTTTTTTTCGTGGTTTAACTTATTTCCAGTTTAACTATAAATAATATTAAAATTTACTAATTCTTTTACATAACTCATTCGTTTTATTGGAAATAGAGCAAAAACTCGCAGTAATAGGGCAAACATGCGCACTGCGTATCTTTGCCCCACTAATGCGTACTTTTACCCCATCCGATGGGGCAAAGATACGCAGAGCAATGTTTTTAAAAATTGCAATTTGACAGGATATCGGTTGAAGGTGGCACTTGTTTAAGGTTCTAGTCTAACACTTGAATCACTCCTTACATAAGTAGACCAATGTGTGCATTAAATTCAAAATTTATGGTAAGTGCGTATGTTTACCCCCACCTACTCTCTATATATTTAACTTTTTTATGAACACGATAAGTTCCATAATTTTACACAAATGTCTCGCAAACACATAAAATCATGATGCAGAAAATCTCTGTCAAGGTCGTTAATGCGTAAAATTGGACCAAGGGAGTGGAAATAGGGAGGGTTTTTGTGAAAACAGAATAAAATCCTTGACTTCTTACTTATGATACATATCGAATCAGTTTGACGTTATTACTTCTGAGAAAATAGATAAAATTATATGTATGACAGATTTTTGAAATCATTAAAAATGGCCTCAAGGGGCGAAAAAAATTGAGATTTTAAAGGTAAAAAATCATACATTCGTAAATAGTCAAGATATAAAATTCGCTTAAATTCATTATAAATCTTAATATTATTTACAACTTTCATATTTTCAATAAATTTTGATAATAGATTCTTTTGATAGAACCAACTGCAACGCCCCCCCCCCCCCCCAAAAAAAAAGCAAAGCAAAAGACAAGTGGAGGAGGGGTTGCACAATATAAAACATGACTCTACTAATGAATGATATTACTAAAAATATTCTTAAGGGTTGAAGAAAAAATTATCGTATTAACATGATTCAGAAAAAAAACAACTCTTACCGAAAAATGAAATAAAAAATCCGTCAAAAGCGTCCAGATAAAATTGTTAAACTCAGTTTATCTCTGATCTTGTCTTAGCATCGAAATATACATGTGTCTGTAGGCTACGCCGGTAAGTATTTTTTCTCTCCTGGTGCACAGCGTCCAAAAGATTTCTTCCTGTAGGGAACAGGATTTTCGTTAAAAAATGCCATGTGAACCATAGTCCATTTGTGCCTGAATTTTCGTTTTCTCAAATTTGTTGATAAAGTCACTTTAAAATGTTACAAAATGAACTGTAAAAATACTAAAACAATGTACGCTAAAAATTTTTTGTATTTATTTTATAAAACGTAAATGTATTTAATATGGGAATATGCATAATATTTGTAATATTATAATATGCATAATCATATGATTTGTCTAAATTTATATAAAATAAGCATTAAAATTGTATATTACATATTAAAATTAGTATTCTAAAAAAAATTATTTCTTTCTTTATAGAGACAAAAAACATTAGGGGGAACGGGGCCACTCGGGGTTATGCCACCACCCCGTCTAGTTTAAAAACAAACGGCAGTTTGAGATAGTGATTGCGCCTGCACTGTAGCGGCCAACAATAGAAACAGTGCCTAGAGTGAGAATGGTTTTGTTGTACGTCGTTTGCTTGTTCTAGTGAAAAATTTAGTTTTCATCTAGTTGCTGCTTCTTATTTTGGAGCTTCAAATGAGTAAAGGTAAACAACTTTTATTGAAACATTAGGTACTTAAGATAATATTACCCGTAATCTACATGTATTTGCCGACATTTTGATGCAATTTGTTGAACAAGTTTGATTCTTCTTTCGGATTTGCTGGGGGGTTTTCCACTATATTGTCCTCTCGGGGTAATGCCACCACCATGGCAAAGGGTGACTTTTCCAATTTGAGTTAAATTCTAAGCTTAGCAGATTAATAAATCTAGCTTAAGAACATTGTAATTATTCATTATTTTGATAAATTATTGCTTTCTAAACATTTTTAGTAGGTTATGTGTTTCCTAGTATCCACTTTATGTATTTACTAGGTCATTATAGAGTGGCGTCATTACCCGATACAGTGGCGGAATGACCCCAGTGTCCTGGGTAATCCCGCCACTATACAGAGGTTGAAAGAATTTTTTTTGTGTGTGCTTACTACACAGTTATGATCAGGGTTAAATTTATACAGATACTAGAGATAATGATTTAATTTTAGAATTTTTACTATTAAAAAATAAACATTTTTTTGAGGTGAAAAAAATTAAATTCCCTTAAGGTTTCACCATTCCCCCGGTCTCCCCTATAAGTAGTAGTAATAATAAACTAAGTATAATCGTATTTGAGACTTAAAACAATTTGTTTCATAATCATCTTCAAAAGGTCTTTACATAAATAACTGTCCCTTATATGGCTAAGCTAATAAAAATATGTACCCATTCGTGCCTAGCTCTCTATATTTCGTACGTTACAAAACTACATCAAAAATAGGCTTGAACATATAATTTCACATTTCAGAAAAATAAGTATTTCAAAGAAGTCTACAAGCTAAGATTATGACATATTTATTTGGATCCTCTGTAGAAAAACACAAATGAACTTACTTTTTACCATCTTGAAAAATGAAAAATCTATTAACTCCGAAAAAACCTTCATTTAAAGAAAATCAATATCATCTTATGCTGTCATCTTTCGATAGCAGATAAAGGCATTTATAGATAATTATTTCATACAATTTTCATGCTATAAAGAAGAAAATTATACAAATTTAGTAAAATTCGAATGGTCTCAAAAATGGGACGCCAGGCAGAAATGGCTTAGGCTTGCTTTTCTGCATTGAGTTATTAAATGTTTAAGAAAATTGTTTTATCGCTAGGGGACCGGGAAAGCCCTATCTCCGCCATGTTAAATTCACCAACTTTATGTACCTTTATTTATAGATATAGGTCTAGATTTTTTAAAGTAGTTAGAATAAACTGATTTAGGTATTTTAACAGACCGTTTTCTTTCTAATTGAAACTCAAAATTAATTGTTAATTATTTACTGAAAATCATTTTTAAATTGGCATTTTTGGTAAGATTTCACTGTCTAAAATAAATACTTTTCAACAAATTAAATCCCTGTATTAAAGTGTACAATATAACATAAGTATTAAAAAAAATCTGAGTTCTTAACTTTAATAGATATTGAAAAAAAAGGAAAATTAACCTGAAAAATCCAAGTTTTGAGAAAAAGTCAATTAAAGATTTAAATGGCCATTAAGCGGTAAAGTATTCTTAGAAAGAATGAATAATTTCAACACCTTTATTTATATATATATATATATATATGAAGATGTGACACATCCTTTTAAAGATAAAAGTTTAAACTATTTAATGATATAAAAAAGTAAAAATAGATTTTTTGGTTGAATTTTACTTTCCCGTTCCCCTTAAGTATATTTAGAGATTAATAATAGAATTTAAAAATAAGAAACACATTCGAGGACAGAAAAACAGTCATGCGTCGCGTCGTTTGAAGGAAAACTATGTTCTTGTGTTTTGTGAGCAATATGTAGAACTTGTAAGATAAATGTGTTTGTATTTGAAAATGAAATAAGATACGTATAAAAAAGATAATAGAATTTGTATCAAGTAACTGTTTGTGGCAGGTCTCTGAGACAGTTTGTTTTTCTTATATATCATGCCATCAGCCATCATAAAGAGAGAATAACTTTCCGAAGATTGTATCTTAACTATAAAATAGACGTTTCTTTAGATTCAATTGAAATTGTTTCTTTTTCGGAAAGTGGGTGTTATTTGAAAGTTACTTTATTATAGTGTATTTGATATACAGCGGGAGTTATCCCTTAAATGCATGATTTTTTATTTTGTTTCGAAAAAATTAGGGGAGACCGGGGGAATGGCGACACCTTAAGGGAATTTAAATTTTTTCACCTCGAAAAAATGTTTATTTTTTAATAGTAAAAATTCTAAAGCTGAATCATGATCTTTAGTATCTGTATAAATTTAACCGTAATCATAACTGTAAAGTAAGCATACATAAAAAAATATTTTTTAAACCTCTGCACAGTGGCGGGATTACCCAGGACACTGGGGTAATTCCGCCACTGTACCGGGGGTAATACCGCCACTCTTTAATGACCTAGTACATGCATCAAATGGATACTAGGAAACACACAACCTACTGAAAATAGTTAGAAAGCAATGTAATTGAGCAGAATAATGGTTAAGCTTACAATTTACTTCATATTGCAAAAGTCACTCAGCTGAATCGGCTCCACTACATTAAAATGAGGTCATTTCTCACCCGATTTGCATGGCGGCGGCATTACCCCGAGAGGACAATATGGCGGAAATCCCCAAGCAAAGCCGAATGAAGAACCGATCTTGTTCAACACATTGCATCAAAATGTCGGCGAATGCATGTAGATTACGGGTCATATTATCTTAAATACCTAATGTTACAATACAAGGTGCTTATCACTATTCATTTGAAGCTCCAAAATAATAAACAACTAGGGGAAAACTACATTTTTCACTAGTACAGACGAACGACGTACAGTAAAGTCACTCCCACTTTAGGCACTGTTTCTATTGTTGGCCGCTATAGTGCAGGCACATTCACTATCTCAAACTGCCCTTAGTTTTTAAACTAGGTGGGGTGGCGGCATAACCCGGGTTGGCGGCATTCCCCCGGTCTCCCCTATACATAATTCTCTGGAAAGTTAGGGGAAAAAATCAGACATACATTTTTCGTATAATACGTCAACCTTTCTTTATGTTGTACACCTGTAATACAAGTAAAAGCTAAAATATTGCAAATTAATAAATATTTTAATAAGTATGAATCTAAATACCTTATTATATATATATTTTTTTTTGTAGAACTTAACCCTTAAATGTATGAATTATTCTTTTTAGAATTGTGTTTTGTATTTTTATATTAAAGATTAGACACCAGAAATTTTAAGATAGATTTTTAACTTTATATTTTTATCATTTTTACAGGATTAATATTTCTATATAAATAGAATGGTTGCAAAGAATTAAATAAAAAGTGACCTAGATTTGCACCACTTTGCATTTAAGGGTTAAAAGTGTTTAGAGTTACTTTTAGGGTAAGTAGAGCATAGTGCAATAAAAACATTTTGTAAAGGCAACAAGGGTCGTAATACATTTCATTCAAAAATACAGGATGCCCATCAAGACATAATTTTTTAGAGAAATATTTTTACTTTTATAATTTACTGTTTTAGGAATTGACAATATTAGTTACCTACACTCCTCTGACATATGGATGGGATGACCCATACAGAATTCTTTCTATTTTCTATATTTTAACCCCTTGAAGAGTAGTGGAATTCCTATGAAACCACTTAATTTTAATTCCGAAATGCCACGTTGATACCAGAATTTTAGTAAAAAAAGTTCTGTTTATTATATATGCGAAATATAGCTTTTTCTTATTGACAAATAGATTTGTTTTCAAATTCCGGTGTCATTCATTAATTTTACCCTTTTAGGAATGGAATTGCTTTGCCCCTGAAAGGGTTAATGACATTGTTTCATTCTAACTTTTTGTGAGTTTTTAGGATTTTTTGCTTCTTCTTTTGGCGCAGCATATCCCCTAAGGGATTTTGCGACACAAAACCCTATACAACGAATCAACCAATAAAAGTTCAGGATATCTCGCTCCAGTCCGAACTAGGAATGTGTTAGAAATTGACAATATTAGTTTCCTACATTTGTCTGACATCTGGATTGGATTACCCATGCAGAATTCTTTCAATTTTCTATTCTTTCTATTTTAATGACATTGTTTCATTCTCACTTTTTGTGAGTTTTTAGGATTTTTAGCCCAGGTACGGTGTGATATTTTTTTTCCCAACTTATTTTGCCTCCAAAAAAAAAAACGTTACTATACAGAAGCCAGCAATAAACAAAGCAGATGTATCATTGCACGATTAAATGCTCTATAGCATTTTTTAAAATTTCTAAGCATCGCACATTTTAAATTTTTATACCGTTGTATTGAGAAAAAAAAAGTACTTTTAAATGCAGTTAGTTTGAAAACTGTATCTCCAATTATCTTTGAAATATTAAATTTTTTGTAGTTTTTAGCTCCATTTTTTTAATGCAACCCCACTATTAGAACGCTGGCAACCTTCCTCAGAACCTGATAAAATAGTAGGGGAGACCGGGGGAATACCGCCAACCCGGGTTATGCCGCCACCGCACCTAGTTTAAAAACTAAGGGCAGTTTGAGATAGTGAATGTGCCTGCACTATAGCGGCCAACAATATAAACAGTGCCTAAAGTGAGAGTGACTTTGCTGTACGTCATTCTTTGTTCTAGTGAAAAATGTAGTTTTCATCTAGTTGCTTGTTATTTTGGAGCTTCAAATGAGTAGAGATAAGCACCTTTTATTGTAACGTTAGGTATTTAAGATAATATGACCCGTAAACTATATGCATTCGCCGACATTTTGATGTAATGTGTTGAACAAGTTCGGTTCTTGTTTCGGCTTTGCTTGAGGATTTCCGCCATATTGTCCTCTCGGGGTAATGCCGCCACCATGCAAATCGGGTGAGAAATGGCCTCATTTTAATGTTGTCGAGCCGATTCAGCAGAGTGACTTTTGCAATATGAAGTAAATTGTAAGCTTAACCATTATTTTGCTAAATTACATTGCTTTCTAACTATTTTCAGTAAGTTGTGTGTTACCTAGTATCCATTTGATGCATGTACTAGGTCATTAAAGAGTGGCGGCATTACCCCAGTACAGTGGCGGAATTACCCCAGTGTCCTGGGTAATCCCGCCACTGTGCAGAGGTTTAAAAAATATTTTTTTATGTATGCTTACTTTACAGTTATGATTACGGTTAAATTTATACAGATACTAAAGATCATGATTCAGCTTTAGAATTTTTACTATTAAAAAATAAACATTTTTTCGAGGTGAAAAAATTTAAATTCCCTTAAGGTGTCGCCATTCCCCCGGTCTCCCCTATACCAAATCAATCGGTCTCAAAAATCCCCAAGTCAATCCAAAAAGTCACCTGAACTTCAGATTAAGGCTGTTACAACTGCAAAAACATCACATAGACCTGATACTAGTAAAACTGACAAACCAAGCAAAAAATCTTGTATACAGAAAGGGAAAAAGACAATCCGGGGTTCTTCACAGTTTTCCACTGTGAAGAAAAAGAACAATAACAAAAGCCTAAACCCATCAGTTAGTAATTTAAAGGATTGGAAACAACTGCAAAACTTCGATGAAGAAATGGAATCGGAATCAAGTGCTGATGAGGAAAATGCAGCTTTTGAGGAATTTGTACCTAATTAATTTTATGTTTGTTATTTATTTCTGTGATTTTAAATTTGTTTTTAGGTAGTATTTGTACGTAATCTTGGACTTTGTTTCTATTTTAACGGTTATTGCTTTTTAACTACAGTTTTTAATCGGAATACTTTGGTCTTTTAATTATCAACCTTTAAATGGCTTTAAATATACATATTAGTGTTCTCGTTTATTGTTTTTCTCTTTTTTTTTGTTAGTTTTGCTCAAATTTTTGGGTAATACATATTTTTTACATCATGACTTTGTTTTGGCGCAGCATGTCCCTAAAGCGACTTTGCGCCATAAAATCCCAATCAACCAACCAACCATTTTTTAAATTTTGGCAACTGAAGTACTCCATTTATATAGAAAGTAAGGGGAAAATACCTGAAAAATAGCAATTATATCTTTTTGTTGCCATTTTCTCATAACAACCGAAAGAAAATATAATTGAAATACGTGCTATTTTGAAAAAATATAAACCATTAATTTCTGTTAAAACATGGAACTATTGTAAACTATATTTAATTTTAAGGCGACAAGGGACCTTAAAATCCTTAAATTTTTTTTTTTTTTTTTTTTTTTTTTTTTTGTAAATTTCACCTAAATATTATTCAAGGGTACATTATATGCATTATGGCATGTATTTAGCACAAAAAAAAATTTTTTTTAATTATTTTTAAGAAAAAATGGAATTTTACGCGTCGTCTTAGAAATCTTCGAAATGCCCCCTGCGTTCTCCATATCAATGAAAATCCCCAATATTTTTTATAAAAGTTTATTTTATATATATAAATAAAATAGAGCATCGAATTTTAAATATTTGAATTTAAAGGTAAAAAAAAAAAATTAAAAATTTTGAAATTTTTTCGAAAACATTTCAAAAATTTTCAATTTTTCATTTTTTTTTTAACTTTAAAATTCAAATATATAAAACTTGATGCTCTATATTATTTATATATATAAAACAGACTTTTATAAAAAATATTGGGGATTTTCATTGATATGGGATGCGCAGGGGGCATTTCGAAGATTTCTAAGATGACGCGTAAAATTCCATTTTTTTCTCAAAAATAAATTTATTTTTTATTTTTTTTTGTGCTAAATGCATGCCATAATGCATATAATGTACCCCTGAATAATATTTTACATAAAATTTACGAAAAATTAAAAAAAAAATGAAAATTTTTGAAATTTTTTCGAAAAAATTTCAAAATTTGTAATTTTTTTTTTTTTTACCTTTAAATTCAAATATATAAAATTCGATGCTCTATTTTATTTATATATATAAATCAAACTTTTATAAAAAATATTGGGAATTTTCATTGATATGGGACACACAGGGGGCATTTCGAACATTTCCAAGACGATGCAAAATTCCATTTTTTTCTCAAAAATAAAATTCTGTTTACATTTTTTTGTGATAAATGCATGCCATAATGCATATAATGTACCTTTAAATAATATTAAGATGAAATTTACAAAAAATAAAGAAAAAATTGAAAAACTTTGAAATTTTGAAATTTTTTCGAAAACATTTCAAAATTTTTCAATTTTTTTTTTTTTTTTACCTTTAAATTGAAATATATAAAATTCGATGCTCTATTTTGTTTATATATATAAACCAAACTTTTATAAAAAGTATTGGGGATTTTCATTGATATGGAAGACGCAGGGGGCATTTCGAAGATTTCTAAAACGACGCGTAAAATTCCATTTTTTTCTCAAAAATAAATTTTTTTTTTAAATTTTTTTGTGATAAATGCATGGCATAATGCATATAATGTACCCTTGAATAATATTTAAGGTGAAATTTACAAAAAAAAAAAAAAAATTATTTTAAGGTCCCTTGTCCCCTTAAGTATCTGTATACGCTTTCCCTGTGACGTCAGTCATGACGTTTTGGTTGGAAACTGACTCCAAACAAACTGTTGCTATGCGTCATTTCATTTTAAATATAAACCGTGGAAAATGTTACCAGTACATATCAAGTATTAAAACACTTAGATGTGAGATATAGATATAAGATATAAGTGCAACACACAAACAAAATAGAAAATAAAACATAGCAACCGTTTGTTTGGAGTCAGTTTCTAAACAAAACGTCATGACTGACGTCACGACTGAAATCATCTATATTAATGTTACAAACAAATGAATGCCTATGAATCATTAGATAGCCGATTTTTGTCGCTTTTCTTTAATTACGGCATCTTTTTCCTGCATTTGTGTATTATTTTGCGATAGTGATATCCTATGCATGCTTTACTGTAGATGTTTAAGAGTGGATCATAAATAAGGAATTCTTAAGCGGATGCGAATGACGCCATTTTACATAAAATAAAAGTGTGTGCTTTAAGTCTTAAAATTGAAATGTATTTTGTACTATTTATATATAGGGGAGACCAGGGTGCAGTGGACCTAAGTACACATTGGACCACCCCTTATATTTTACTTATTTTTAAAGCTTTTTTTTTAGGCTAATTGATAACAGCTCTGGATTGATTACTTCTAACCTTCAGAACACATCGTTAGCTTAGAATGAACCCTTTTATCCTGACTGTTTGTTTTGAGCTCCTAAAAGTAAAAATTTTCATTATCATACTTTTCTTTATTGACTAATTAAAGGTTATGGATAAATAAGATAAAACAACTTTTTTGAAAAGGTAAGACACTGGTCTTTATTTAATTTAAAAGTTTATATGCTTAAAAGAAAACTTTAAATAATATTTTTATGAGTATGTATTGAACTTCAACATGGGGCACAATGGAACGCCCACTGCTGGGGTACAGTGGTCCACAATGAATACTGGTCCTGTAATGAAGAATTTTCAAAATATCTAATAATTCCTTATTCTCCATAAAAAAAAAAATATTGTTTTAAAATAGTTCTTTAACTATAAAATAAAGTAAACAAAGAAAAATGACAATTTATTTAACGGTACAATGCATAGAGTAGCCATGTGGCACACTTTAAATTTCATGTTATATGTTGTTCATATTATAATGTAGCCATCTGACGCTTTAGTTTTCTCCTAAGTTATGGATAACAGTTCACGCGTGATTTTTAAAATAAGTTTTCTTGTTCAATATAGCAGGGGTTTTTTTTTTTTGGGGGGGGGGGGGGGGCAAGGAGAGAAATGAAAATCATGCATTGTAGAGTTAACATAGTAAAAAATATTTTGTTTTGTATTTACCTCCTTTGAAAAATATAACTGTAGCCTAATAAGTAATAGATGACCTCACTGAATTGATTATTTATAGCTTCAGAGAATATGGTTAGGTCATAATAATCTATTTTATACTGACTATTTTGAGCTTCTAATAAATTTTTCATCATCATATTTGTCTTAATGTTTGTTGATTTTTTTTGTACTTAATTAATAATTTATTTGCAATCACTCCTGTATCTCATATTGTTATTTTCAAAATATAATAAATTTTTTAATAATTCTTTAGTTATGTTTTTTGTTCCAAAATGCTACTTGCAAATTTGTATTATTATATTTTTTGGAGGTAAAGGGGAAATAAAAAAGAATTAGATTAATTATAAATAGATTTATATTGTAATTTAGACAATAACTAATAGTGGACCTCTGTGGTCCCAGTAGGTGGACCAGTAGGTGGCCCAGTAGGTGGACCAGTAGGTGGCCCAGTAGGTGGACCAGTAGGTGGCCCAGTAGGTGGACCAGTGTACCCCGGAAGCGGGGTACACTGGTCCACTTTACGGGTGTATGTAAAAATTTTTTTTTTTTTGAAAAATGTATTGGAAACTATATTCTGCGAAAATTATGAGGCATTTAGAAATGTTTAAAGAATATTCACAAATATTTTCAGGTAGATATGTCTCTCCGTTAAAGAGAAAAAAAATGTTAACTGCCAAAGTGGACCACTGTACCCTGGTCTCCCCTACAAATATTTTTTTCATCGGGGGCGATACTAAATTCTGAAAAAGCAGAATTCCTGTTTTCTAGTTTGTTTCTTCTTTTGTCCCATACGGGATTTTGTGCCAAAAAACCCTATACACCCAACCAACCATAAAATATAGAGAGTGTCTCACTCAAATCTGAACAAGGAATTTGGTTCATAACTATAACGGAAATAGAGATTTTTTAATGGAATTCGAAAGCCTTTCGTTTTTTATGTGAAACATTACGATATCACAAGAAGCAATAGTAGTGAGCAGCTTTTACATACAAATAAAGCTGAATTAGAAGCCTCCTATTTCCGAATATAACATAACATACAATATGATTGTTAGAAATACATTCAGAGTGTTTCATGATGTCATTTCATTTTACGCGAAGTAAAATAATCCTGTTTAAAAATTCGTTAAAATATTTTTATTTCTAATAAAATTATCATTAATGATTGTGTTCCGATAAAATGAAGACATTTTTCATATCTAAAAATGGTAAATAACCTTTGTGCACGAATATTTAAATGCTAAAAATGCACAAATAATAAACAAAAAAGCAGCAAACAGCTGTTTCGAATCTATAAGTGAGATTCTTCTTCAATGCAAGATAGAGCAAAGCATAGAGTGCTATAAAAAGCAAGGATGGGCTGTAGATTCTAAACTGCTCTTAGCTGCCTTTCGCGTATTATTTGTGCATTTTTAAACGTTGGTTTTCTGCCGTTTCATTTTGCATATCGCCTGAATAAATGAATTAAGATCCTGGTTTCCTATATTAAAATTGTTTGCTATACCATACAATAACTTAACGTGTGTCAAAATACTTTTAACTCTCCTTATATTCAATGAGAAAAACTAAAGATAGAGTGAAAATGATTCGTTATATGTGGAATTCGTTATAGCCGGTTTCTTTACATTATGCTAGGCGTTGATCAGAATTTTTTAAATTTCGATTTATTCGATAATTTGATTTTACCGGGATCGTATTATTCACATTGTTGCTGACCTTCTGTTTATTTCAACAACAAATAAACATAATTTCAGGAACAAAATGTCTAATGAAATATTTTTTGTTTATATGTTTCGGGTTTATTAACGTTTAATCCTTAAATACGCGATTTCTTATTTTGTTTCGAGAAATTATATATGATTCTCTGAAAGGTTTATTATACAGGAAAAATAATGCAAAAAATCACAGATACATTTTCATATAATACGTCGATTTTTTCTTCTATTGCACATCTGCAATACAAGTAAAAACTATTGTCGTGTGGCTATTTTACACTAAAATATAACAAATTAGTAAATATTTTAATAAGTATGTCTCCAAATACCTTATTTTATATAATTTAACGTTTAACCTTTCAATTCCCATAATAGAAAACGTTCTAGAAATGACGTAGTTCAGAGAATCTGACTTGTTCACTAAATCACGGATTAAGTCATAAACAATGCCAGAAGTTTGCACAGAGAGAATTTTAACGTTTAGATTGAAATCACCATTTCGAAATAAACAAAAATACTTTTTAACTTTCCTAACAGCGAAAGCACGATTCAAATATAAGACTTAAATATTTTTTGTAGCACGCCCAACACTAACTACTTTTTAACTCGTATATCATAACATGAGAATAATGCAACTTTTCATTTTTCATTTTGAATATTAACCTTGCACACAAATTAATTTGAAAAAAATTTCTTTAAAGTTATGTTTACTCTAGACACATGTAGATAACTGTCAGTTAATAATATGGTTATAAAAGAGAAATCAGCACAGTCAAAATTGTAAGTTTCTGTCATCTATGAAATAGGGCACGAACTTTTGTATTCCTCCAATAAACTTTTATTATTATTACTAAAAATGATGAAACATATTTGAAATCATATTAATATATGTAGGGGAAAGTAGGGCAATGACGCTCACAAGGGCAATCCCGCTCACCCAATATCTCTAAACAGAATATAATTGAAAACGTGCGATTGGTACCGGCACTTAGCGAACTGCATCCTAAGTTCCCAGTAACGATATAAGTGACCGTCGGAAGGAAAGTATTTTTGTATTCTCACGTTATTAGTTTGCAGTTGTTTTATTATAAAATTCTACAACATCTAACTTGAAGGTACATGTACACTCTTATTTTCAAATATTAAATTTACTCATTATGTCTACAAAATATATACATTTAGCTGCACTTTCATGCTTTTATTTATTTTTGTAGTGCGTTATTACGCCAATTATACTCCATTAAACCCAACATGGCGATAACGGGTAATGCCGCTCGCGTGGAATTCAAGAAGTGTTGCCAGTGGGCAACTTTTTTTAAATTCAAATTTATTGATTAACACCACTGTTTTTAAATGGTAAAATTCCCAGTTTTCGCCTTAATTATAATGTAGTATTTGTACGTAATCTTGGACTTTGTTTCTATTTTAACGGTTATTGCTTTTTAACTACAGTTTTTAATCGGAATACTTTGGTCTTTTAATTATCAACCTTTGACTCTCTTAAATGGCTTTAAATATACATATTAGTGTTCTCGTTTATTGTTTTTCTCTTTTTGTTTGTTAGTTTTGCTCAAATTTTTGGGTAATACATATTTTTTACATCATGACATTGTCTTGGCGCAGCATGTCCCTAAAGCGACTTTGCGCCATAATATCCCAATCAACCAACCAACCATTTTTTAAATTTTGGCAACTCAAGTACTCCATTTATATAGAAAGTAAGGGGAAAATACCTGAAAAATAGCAATTATATCTTTTTGTTGCCATTTTCTCATAACAACCGAAAGAAACTATAATTGAAATACGTGCTATTTTGAAAAAATATAAACAAGGTGGATTTTACGATTTCAAAAAAGTGGTGAAAATCAAAAAACCTAAATATAAAAAGAGTAGCCCACTATATGTGTGCACAATATGTGTAAAGTGGTTGCAAAAAGTCTGCAGTGGTGTCAACAGCCCACACAACTACATATGTGACTTTTGTCTTACTTAAATGTTGTATTCGAACTCTGAGCGCAATTACCCTACCATGTCGGTAGTTACCGCTCAATCGATGGTTATTTAAATAAAACGATAAAAAAATTCCTTAAACTTTTATGCAAATTAGTTGATATCAAACTGATCCTTATGGTTTGGAGTTATACTTTGTTAAAAAAAAAATATTAATTTTTTGCCTCAATTTGACTACCTATTCATATTTTCCCTTAAGTGAGCGTCATTTCTCTACTTTTCCCTATAGACATATACTATCATTATTAGACACAGATAGTAACAAAAATAATTGTTAAGATAAAATAATGCTAATTGAAAAGACATGATCTAATAACAGGACGCAAGACCCAAAGAGATATTAAAATATCCCTTTTAAAGCAAAAATTTTAATAAAGACATATTTTTATACACTGCTCAAAACAATTAAAGGATATTTGAAGTTTTATATAAAATAAAGATATAAACGAAATTTGTTTTGCCGAAAATAGAAGAAGAGAATCACAAATGCAAATTTTTCTGGTTTTCAAACTGTGGAGTATGCAAATTTTGAGTTCGACGTCAAAAACGTCGCTTCAGCGGCAGCGAATGAAATTTGACTTTGAACTGGATAAAAGAGAATGAAGACAAGGATGATCGGCATTCAGTGATTGCTTTGTTTCGATGAGTACGATGTCTCAGCGAAGTCATTTGACAGATTCAGAAGCTTTGAGAATTGTTGGTAGGTTAGAAGGGGGCCAAACTCAAGCCGAAGTAGCGCAAGCCATTGGAGTGTCACAAAGTGTCATTTCCAGGATCTGGAACCGTTTTTTGGAGAGTGGATGTGCAGGCCGAAGCCCAGGGCAAGGTCGTAGACGGGCAACAACGCCCAATGAAGATCGGTATTTAGCGTTAACAGCTTGGAGACACCGAACCATGAACGCTACTCTTCTCCAACAACACCTTCGCTCGGCTACAGGCACCACGATTTCAACTCAGACTGTCCGAAACCGACTCCATGATGTAGGTCTGTATGCTCGCCGACCGATGGTATGTGTTAGATTAACATCAAGGCATCGTCGCGACCGCAGGGAGTGGGCAACCGAGCATGTCAACTGGAGGAGAAATGAATGGAGCAATATTCTGTTTTCTGACGAGTACCGTTTTTCTGTGCATCCGGATAATAGGCGTATTTTCATCTGGAGGGACCGTGGCAGTAGGAATAATCCTGCGTTCGTGCACGAAAGTGTCAGATTTGGCGGTGGAGGAGTGTTGGTGTATGGTGGCATCTCCATTGACGGGCGCACTGACCTCTACATCATTCGAGATGGAGCTCTGACTGGTCGCCGATATAGGGATGAGATCCTCAGACCTATTGTAGTCCTTTACGCTGCAGCAATCGGAGATAACTTCATTTTAATGGACGATAACTGCAGGCCACATCGTGCAAACCTGGTGGAGGATTTCCTTTTCGAGGAAGGAATCTTTCGAATGGAATGGCCAGCGTGTTCTCGAGACATGAATCCAATCGAGCACGTTTGGGACGCTCTAGGAAGACGAGTTTCTGGCCGCCAACAACACCCACAAACTCTCCAAGAACTGGAAAGTGCTCTTCTGGAAGAGTGGGGCAGAATACCCCAACTCGTCATTAATAGCCTCATTGAGTCCATGCTTCAAAGGTGTTCAACGTTGCTGGCCGCCCGTGGAAACCATACCCCCTACTGAAAATGATTTTCTTTGAAGAAAACACCTTTTCTTATTCTTTTTTTCTCATATGCACAAATTGTGTTTTTTTCCTTTAGTACAGAAAGGCGCATTAAAATGCATTTTTTCTGCCAAACATGTGTAATTTATTCTCATATAACCTACTATGTCTGTCGACCATGTATCAATCAGCTAAACAGTTTACCAGATACAAAATCCACCTAAAACTGCAATATCCTTTAATTGTTTTGAGCAGTGTATTATACTACTCAAAGATGTCTTTTACCGAAATAATATAATTTAAGGAAGTGTACACGAAAGAATTTGACGTATCCGCATAATGTGATTATTGATGATTAGATGATGATGCTTGAGTGGTAAAAGTTTAACTTAAAAAAATTATGGTATTTAAAAACGAATTCATTTATTATCATTTATACACGTAAAAGTTTTTATTGCTAAACAGAATTCTAAAATCTCTTTTCTTTATAAGCTTTTAAGGTATATTTTCTTAGAGTGCAGAATCAAGTTTTCTTTTAAAATACCGAAAAAGAAATGCCTAATGTATAAATAACTCGGAAATTTTAAAACGGAAAAGCAATAAATGTCTGCATTATTATTCGAAAATGAAAACGAAATTTTCAAATAAACTTCAGTTTACTGAAAATGACTTTCAATTGAGAGTCCCACTTTATTCGAATGTAATAACTTCTTTAAACAACTGTGTTTATTTTTTAGAAATGACAGGTTTTCTGCGGCATTATAACCTTTTATTCCACGGCGGTTCTTAAATGTACCATTGAAGAAAACTGTAATAAAATTAATTTTACATATTACATTACATTACACATTATACATCTTATACTATAATGCGAGCAAAAATTGTGTGTGTGTGTGTGTATGTAAATTTTATCTTGAAAACGGCTCTAACGATTTTGATTAAATTTTGCACCCTCCCGTTTTCGGGCACGAAAAGACCATTGGGATGGGTCTCGTGTTCGAGAAAATTCGATTAGTGGGTCATTTTGGGTCATAATGGGTCAGGGTCAAGCTAATTATATCTAAAGAACGGCTCAATCGATTTTGACTAAATTTTGCATCTAACCATTTTCGGGCACGAAAAGACCATTGGGATGGGTCATGTGTTCGAGAAAATTCGATTAAGGAGTCATTTTTGGGTCACTGTGGGTCAAGTTATTTTTATCTAAAAAACGGCTCTAACGATTTTCACAAAACTCTATATTCTAGTTTTGGATTACGAGAAGACTATTGAGCAAAGTCACATGTTGGAGAAAATTCGATCAGAGGGTCATTTTTGGGTCACCGTGGGTAAGCTAAGCTTATCTAGATAACGGCTCTAACGATTTTGACGAAATTTTGCACCCTACTGTTTTCGGGAACAAAAAGACCATTGGGATGGGTCTCGTGTTCAAGAAAATTCGATTAGTGGGTCATTTTGTGTAATAATGGGTCAGGGTCAAGCTAATTATATCTAGAGAACGGCTCAATCGATTTTGACTAAATTTTGTATCTAACTATTTTCCGGCACGAAAAGACCATTGGGATGGGTCACGTGTTCGAGAAAATTGCATTACTGGGTCATTATGGGTCGGGGTCAAGCTAATTATATCTAAAAATAGCTCAAGATATTTTCACGAATTTTTTTAATACACGGCCGTTTCTGGTCATGAGATCACCATTGGGATAAGTCACATGTTCGAGAAAATTGTATTAGTGAGTCATTTTGGGTCACAATGGGCCAGGGTTAAGCTAATTGAATCTAAAAACATGCTCAAAACATTTTGACCAAATTTTATATTATACCGTTTCTGGACATGACATGAGAAGAGAATTGGGCTAAGTCACGTGTTCGAGAAAATTCGATTAGTGGGTCATTTTGGGTCACAATGGGTCAGGGTCAAGCTAATTGTATTTAAAAAGCGCTTCAAAACATTTTGACAAAATTTTGTATAATACCGTTTCCGAGCATAAGACCATTGGGCAGGGTCGCATGTTCAAGAAAATTCAATCAATGGGTCATTTTGGGTCCTAATGGATTAGGATCAAGCTAACTGTATCTACAAAATGGCTCAAAATATTTTGACAAAACTTTGTACTACACCGTTTTTGGACAAGATAAAACCATTGGGATGGGTCGCAGGCTCAAGAAAATTCTATTAGTGGGTCATTTTGGTGATAATGGGTCGGGGTCAAGCTAACGGCATTTCAAAAAGGTTCAAACAATTTTAACAATTTTTTTTTGTTATACCGTTTCACAGTACAAAAAGACAATTGAAATAGCTCACATGTTCGATAAATTTCGGTTAGTGGGTTTTTGAATCAACATGGGTTAAGCTCATTTTATCTAGAAAACGACTAACGATTTTCACTAAATTTTGTATTCCACCATTTTCAGGCTCGAGAATAGCAATGTATTAGGTCGCATGTTCGAAAAAATTCAATTAGTGGGTCATTTTGGGTCACTATGTCTCAGGGTCAAGCTAATTGCATCTAAAACAGCAAGAATGATTCAGTAAGAATAATATATAGAGAAAAACACAAAGCTAATTTTGACCGAGCTTAGCTCGGTCATTCCTGCTAGTATTTTTAATTCATCAATTCTATTTACTAAATAGAATTATAACTATTAGCGAATTAAGCATAAAACAATAACTATTATTTATTAAATTATTTACTTATTTATCTTACAATTTGTTATGTATATATTAATATATTTTTAAGCGGTCTCAGGACTCTTAAAATTAAAAAAATGAAAAAAAGAGACCATTTTCAACATTTAACCTGGTAGGACGCGCGCCGTGAAACGTAACACGAGAACGTGCATGGGGTGTCAGTACACCCCAAACATATTAAATGGCATAAATATGAAAAAAAAATTAGGATTGTCTTTTAATGAAATTCAAGATAATTGCACTCTTCCTCGCGAAAAATGATAACCGAAATGTTAAATTATCGTTAATTTAAAAAACTAATAAACAATAAATTAAAAGCACTCACCGACAGCAGGCGAATATTTTTTGGGCGTGGGGTGTCATAAAACCCGCGCCCGTCCTGCCGGGTTAATATCGTAAAATTTTCATTTAAAAATACAATTTGTATTGTGATAAATTTGTATAAAAGATATAACTATCTTCTTTCATTTCATGCATTTAAAAAACAGCAAGGTGAAAAATTAGCATTTTTTTAGAGGCTCCAAATTGTCAGACTTGGCTGATTTGTGTCACTGGCTGGGGATCAAGTGATCAGGCACTTACTCGTCATCTCGTTAAGGGTGGAGACTGATATAAGAGTGTTTTGTAACCGTATAGGCCTTGGTTAGCACTGGTGCACGAATGTGCATCCCCTTCATTGATTCGGTAGTGGGTGGTGCAACCGGGGTCTGAATTCCAATTTTATTCTAATATGGATGGAAATACATCAGTTGCTTCTATTTCTCTCCCATGTGGAGAGCAACAAATTGTACAGAATTCTTCATTCACTCGCTTTTATATCATTAAACGTACTGATAGTCTCTCTGATAGTTCTTTCAAAAGAACTTCACTATTTCTAATTGCAAAAACATTCCAGTCTGCCTTGGGGGGGATGGTCACTCTCTCAAAAAATTGGAATCTGGTGACTTACTTGTTGAGGTCTCTTCGACCAATCAGTCACAACTTCCCGCAAATTGCTCTACAATAGGCTCTTTTTCCGTCTCTCTTCAGGTACATAAAACTCTAAATACAAGCCGTGGTGTAATATCAGAGCCAAATCTTTTATTCTCTACTAGAGAAAAACTTTATCAAAATTTAAAAGACCAAAATGTCATAGATGCACGTCGTATTACTATCCGTCGGAATGGAGAAGTGCTTCCTACGAAGCAAGTCATTCTGTCTTTCAATAGCCCTAATTTACCAGCAAGAATTAAAGCTGCTTATGTGACTTGTCCGTCCTTATATTCCTAACCCTCTCCGTTACTTTAAATGCCAGCGTTACGGCCACACCACAACTTTCTATCGTTGTTCCATTACCTGTGCACGTTGCGTAGAGGTTGGCCACGACGGTAATTCACGTGAAAACTCTGAACTCTGCATAAACTGCAAGCGTGCTCATGCAGCATTTTCCCGTTCCTGTCCAAACTGAATTCGTGAAAAAGAAATTCTTGCTGTTAAAATAACTCAATATCTCTCCTATCCTGAAGCCTGTAAACTTGTTAAATCCAGGACCCCATCTGTTGGGGTATCTTACTCTAGTATACTTAGTTTTTTTATGCCTAATTGTACATCATATTATAATAACCCTGAACCTAAATAAATTTGTATTTACATCATTTTTTATATTCTTAGTACAAAGTTCTATTTGGCTAATGCAAAAGTTTGAAAATGTCAACAGTATAATGAGTGAAAAAATTTTTTTTTCAATAATAAAAAGGAAATTTTAGATTTAGTTTATACAGACTATTATGAAACATATGTTTTGTTAATTTCATGAAAAAATATTCAGAAGGTTTTGAGATATTCTGCGCGATATGACCAAAAACGTCATTTGGAGAAAAAATATTTCAAAGTTTCGGAAAAACCGCTTCAGCTATTGGGCGGGTATAATTCTAAAAGCCATTACTTTTATTATAATAGGAAATTCAAGGAAACAGTTCTATCAAAATGTTCAGAAAAGAAAAGAGTTTAACACTTAAAAAAATTAAAATTTCGAAAAGTTTTAAGTGTCCTGAGACCCCTAAATTATCATTTATAAATATCTCTGTACAGTTTCTGATTAAAAGCTTAATTCACTATTAGTTATTAATATTTATGGTTTAATTATATAGTAGTTTTTATTCCAAACAATGTATTTTACTAATAATAAATACTTGTGCATTAATTTTAAATGTATCATTTAACGAAAGGTGGCAGAACTTTATTGATTCATTCAATAACACATAGGAATTTAATTTTAAATGTAATACGGATGGCAGCACCATATCTTAAAATTTATACATGCCTATACTATACATTATTACTACTTGGTCCAAAATTATTTAAAAATATTTTTGGCAATATGTGCAAATTATCTGTTATAATTTTTTAACTATATCATTCAACTTAAGATTGTATCTTCAGTTGGTAGAAGTGGAGACCCGGCGAATGGCGGCACCTGAAGAGAATTTAAATTTTTTCACTTCAAAAAAATGTTTATTTATTAATAGTTAAAATTCTAAAGCTGAATCATGATCTTTAGTATCTGTATAAAATTAACCGTAATCATAACTGTAAAGTAAGCACACATAAAAAACTTTCTTTTAACCTCTGTTAAGTGCGGGATTACCCAGGATACTGAGGTAATGACGCCACTATTTAATGACCTAGTAAATACATAAAATAGATACTAGGAAACACATAATCTACTGAAAACATTTAGAACCAATGTAAATTAGCAGCATAATTAATAATTACAATCTTATTTTATAATACGAGCAAAAATTGTGTGTGTAAATTTTATCTTAAAAACGGCTCTAACGATTTTGAATAAATTTTGTATTCTTACATTTTCGGGCACATTAATACCATTGGGCTGTGTCGCATGTTCAAGAACATTCGATTAATGGGTCATTTTGGGTCACAATGGATCAGGGTCAAGCTAATTGTATCTAAAAAATGGCTCAAACAATTTTGACAAAATTTTGTTTTATACAGTTTCCGGGCACTATAAGATCTTTGGTCTAATTTGCATGTTCGAGAAATTTCGATCAGTGGGTCATTTTTGGGTCTCTACGGGTCAAGCTAATTTTATCTAAAAAACGGCTCAAACTATATTGTCAAAATTTTATATTATACCGTATTCGTGTACGAGAAGATCATTGGGATAGATCACATGTTCGAGAAATATCTTTTAATCAGTCATTTTTGGGTCACTACGGGTCAAGCTAATTTTATCTAAAAACGGGTCTAACGATTTTGATTGAAATTTGTATTAGATCGTTTGCGGTCATGAGAAGACCACGCGGCTGGGTCACATATTCGAGAAAGTTAGATTAGTGGGTCATTTTGGAGTCACTGCGGGTTGAGCTAATTTTATCTATAAAACGGCTTAAACGATTTTGATTAATTTTGTATCCTGTCGTTTTTGGTTACCAGACCACTGAGCTAAGTCACACATTCGAGCAGATTTGATTAGTGCGCCATTTTGGGTCACTAAGGGTCAGGGTCACGAAAACGCGAAGTTGGCGAAATATTGGCGACATTTGACCGAAAAATTGACTTTCAATAATAACAATGCCAAAACACATACTTGGCGCCAAATGAAAGAATGTCGCCAAATTTTACGAAAAAATAGGCTTTCAGAATGTGAAGGAATTTTTAAGAAATTCTTAATAGAACTCGAGATACGTGGTTAAACCAATCAGAGTTGAGCTAAAAATGTAATTCGGATTGACGTACTTTCGTAGTAAAGTGTAAAAAATGTAAAATTTAGAAGCATGTACTAAATAGTTTTCATATTGTTTCTTAAAATAATACTGTTATAAAATAACATGCTTTATAGCAATAATACAGAGAGAATGATACAATGAGAATATTATATTATTTTGAACGAGCATAGCTCGGTCATCCCCGCTTATGTTCCTTAAGCTAGATTTATTGCTATTAGTGCCAAGCTTACAATTTAACTCAAATTGCAAAAGTCACCCTTTGCCATGGTGGCGGCATTATTCAGAGAGAACAATATAGCGGATATCCCCCACTAGCAAAGCCGAAAGAAGAACCGAAGTTGTTCAAGAAATTGCATCAAAATGTCGGTGAATGCATGTAGATTACGGGGCATATTATCTTAAGTACCTAATGTTACAATAAAAGGTGTTTACCTCTTCTCATTTGAAACTCCAAAATAAGAAGCAACTAGATGAAAACTACATTTTTCACTAGAACAAACAAACGACATATAATAAAATCACCCTCACTCTGGGCACTGTTTCTATTGTTGGCCACTATAATGCAGGCACATTCACTATCTCAAACTGCCGTTAGTTTTTAAACTAAACGGGGTGATGGCATAATCCCGAGTGGCGCCATACACCCAGTCTCCCCTATGTCTTTTTTAATCCATTTCAATCAATATATTTTTTTTTAATTTGTGCTTTCTAGCATTTTGATTTTTTGATTTATGGTGGCGGTAACCCTAATTGCGCACTCTCAAACTTTTTATGGCTAATGCAAAGATGTAACCGCGCATTTTATTTGAGGTTATCATGTAATTTGGGCTTGACATATCTGCTTTAGTTCTACAAATTTCCATTTTTCCTATGTTTACTGTGTTTTCAAATCCATGTTTTTGTTTGGGGATCTGTTTCAGAGACTTATATGGTGGTTTATACATCTTTTTTAATTTGAATAAATTCCTTTATTATTTATACATTCACAATTTTTGTTGTTAATTTGTAATAGTTTATAATTGTTTTATATATAATATATATATGTATGTATATACGATTAAAATATTTTGAGAAATTTTGAAAGTGACAGACAAAATAGCCATACAATTTTGTTACATCATGTCCAGACACAGTAGCTGCATAGACGGACTTTATGACGTACTAACACAATTAAACCTTAAAAAACGAAGTTAAATGTGTGCCCCGAATGAAAGTGTCCCCCTTTTTTTACTTATCTAGATAAATTTCTTTTCTTTTTTGCCTTTATTATAATACCAAGAATAAATATGATATATTGATAATTTAAAAAATAAACTGAATAAAACAAAAACAAGTAGCACATGCAGCAATTAAAAAATATATATTTTTAATTATATTTCAAAGATAATATCAGAGTACGTATGACTGCTTTTTTTCATACATTTCAATTAGGCAGTTCTTTAATAAAATTTGTTTCCGATATTTTATGCTATAGATTTGAAAAACAAATCGCGAATGTTATACTCCACACAGTAGTCTTTTTAAAATTATATGGCAAGAGAAGCAGCAAGTAATTCAAAAGACGGATAATTAATTTCAAAGTTTTTCATTAATGTATTAATGTTAAGATCACAGACAAATATTTTCCAACCTTCTTATAACTAAAAAGAAAGGATGTTGAATTAATTGATAAATGAATTATTACAAGCTTGTGGTAACAAATGAAAAATAATGTTTGAGAATTTGATAAGATTTAGATAACGGCTGATACTTCTTTGAAAAATGGCTTTGTTATTTCTAAGTAGGATTATGTAGAAAACTAAAATGCTTAGTTTACTGATCCTAAATAAAATTGTCACTGTACCCGGAAAAGTCGTTGCTATTGAATATTTTAAGATAAGCCTCTTTTAGGTTTTATTTTAATACATATTAAAGCGAATGAAAAACGCGCTTTTTAGGTAGATTTCGTAAGAAATACTACCTATTACATTCAGCCTCTGTTGTAATTTCTGAAAATGTTTTGCAGATCTACGCCGATCATGACCCCAAGAACCCAAAACCACCCCCAGTTCAAAACGTTATATAACTTTTTTATGGACACGATAACTTCCATAATTCTGCACAAATCTCTTCCAAAGTGATACGTAAAATCAATGCTATAAAATCTCGGTCAAGTTCGTTAATGGGAGAAATCGAGACGAAGGGGGTGAGAATGGGGAGGGTTTTGTAAAAACAGATAAAACCCCATAGCTTTTTAATTATTATATGTATCAAATCAGTTAAAAGTTATTATTACTTCTAGGAAAATCACCAAAAAATTAAATAGTGGGCTATTTTTTTTAATTTCGGTTTTTTGATTTTCACCACTTTTTTGAAATTGTAAAATTCTTGTTTAATGACATACTAATTAAGGCGAAAACAGGGGGATTTTACCATTTTAAAAAAGTGGTGTTAATCAATAAATTTGAATTAAAAAAAAAGGTTGCCTACTGGCAACACTTTTTCTGGAATTCCACGCGAGCGCCATTACCCGTTATCACCATGTTGGGTTTTAATACATTATAATTGACGTAATAACGCACTACAACGTACTTTTTTGAAATCTTAAAATTCTTCTTGTTTAATGACATATTAATTAGACCGGGAGAACTCTCTGCTGAGATTTTCTCTGAGTCATACTTCTTTTAATTAAAATTTCAAAATGTTATTTCAATTATTTTACCTCTTTTGTGAATAAAAGTACTAAGCCAAACAAAAAAAAGTTGATTTTAAGTTAATCTAAAGTAAAAGAAAAGCAATTGGGCACCGTGCGAGAAATTTCCCCCAGGGGAATGCCTTCTTTAGGTATTTACGGTTTCGCGACCCCGGGTTCCCGAGCGATCTTTCTCCTTTCCTGTTTTCTTCTCTTTTTAGTTGTCTATCCTTTTTCTTTGTCTCACACTTTTTAATCTTCTTTTTTCAGTTTCTTAACCCTCTTTGTTCTTGTTCATGTTTTTTACTGACCATTTTGTTCAAATTGTTATTTGTTCTACTAACATTGTTCTTGTTCTTTTGTTTAAAAAAAAAAGAAAAAAAGTTTAAAATATTAAAAGACAAAAAATACACCTTGTTTCTGAGTTCTCACCCACATCACTTTTTCTTTTTTAGAATAGTGGATTTTTTTATTTTCACGTGAGACACTCTGGGTGTTTAGGTTTTTTAATCTCATCGCCTCGTTTCTACCTCTTTAGGCTGATCTCGAGTCCCAGAGTGCAAGGCATCTTCGAATTCCGGTACCGTGATCGGTGGGCGCCGTACTTGTATGGCGGTGGTTAGGAATGCACTGGGCGACTGGTGTCCTTTCGACGTAAGGGCGATGTAGGTTGGACATAGCTGTAAAGGCTTGCCTACGACAACCGAGTTCCACTGTGAAAGAACTAGAGTTTGGAGATGCTATCGAGTTTAACCCAACGTTCGAAAAATGTGGAAGTTTGTTGATAGTTTTCACCCTTTTGAGACCTGCGCCTAAAGTAACGGTAAGAAGAAGGGTCGGTGACCAGGCCCGATGCCTGGCGTTTTAAACATGATCTCTCAAATATGGCTACAATATCAGACAATAAGACAAGCGATGTGGAGGCCCCACAAGCTAATAAAGAGAATTTTGATGCATCGAGCTCTAGCTCAAAGGCTACTGTCAATCAAGGCAATAAAGTATCATGGAGTGAGAGAGTCGAGGATTATGTTTCCACAACCGAAACTAAAAATCCCAACTCTCATGAAAGTAAAACTGAAGAAAGATACTTTGTTGTCAAACGCCAAGAAGGGAGTTTCGATCAAACATCGCCCTTTTTGATTAATAAATCTATCCAATTACTGGTTGGCGAACCCAAAAAAATAAAAAATACTCCGTACAGGTGATCTGCTAATTGAAGTAAGCACTAACCAACAGGCATTAAACTTAAAAAAATGTACTCACTTTGCAAGCATTGCTGTCATCATATCGCCACATAGAACCTTAAACTCATCTCGCGGAGTGATATCAGAATATGACCTCTTGCATGTAACTGAACATGAAATAGTGGAAAACTTAAGAGAACAAAATGTCATAGGAGCTAGACGAATAAAAATCAACCGTAAAGATGAACAAATTCCAGCTAACAAAGTACAAATACCTACCAAGCATATTATACTGACCTTTAACACTCCCACCTTGCCCAAATATATAAAAGCTGGATATTTATCATGCTCTGTCAGACCGTACGTCCCAAACCCACTGCGTTGCTTTAACTGTCAACGCTTTGGGCACTCAAAAACATCATGCCGAGGTAAAGAAACCTGTGGTCGGTGCACTACATTTGGCCACGAATAGATCAACGCAATCTGCTCCTCCTAATTCACAAAACTCTGTTCCTCCTAAATCATCTACAAATGCTTCTTCAAAATTGTCACAATCTTTTATTTCGAAACATCCACTCCATAATAGAGGCTCTCAAAATACAACTAAAACACCATCTGTGAAACCAAACCGTAAATCTGATGGAGAAAAATTTAACCTACCAACAATTAAAGCCACTAGTTCATCTGAAAATACAGCCAAAAGGAAAAAGAGTAAAACATCCAAAAATAAAACCCAATCAATACAGAATGATAAAATGGAAGAAGATGATGCTTTAGCTCTTCACGCAGAACCAGGTGAAGAATTTAACGAGGGAGATAGTATGTCCACTACCTCCGAATAAAATACCGCAGATAAACTTCTTAAAAAAAAACAATTTAATCATGTCTAATATTATCTCATGGAACTGCCGTGGCTATCATAATAAACTTGACGAAATCCGTAATATTCTATACGACCATCAGCCTTTATGTTTAGCTCTGCAGGAAACCCATCTAAAACCTACTGACAAAGCGAAATTACGCAACTATGCTACCTACAGAAAAGATTTTACAGGTTGTGAAAGAGCTACTGGTGGAGTGGCTCTTTTCATCTCTCGCAGTTTACCTCATTCTCATGTTTTACTAAACACAAACTTACAAGCTGTTGCAGTCCGTGTTCATGTAAATCGTCTCATTACAATCTGTTCTATTTATTTACCATCCCATCAAATTATTCAGTCAGCACTACTTCAGGATCTAGTTCTCCATCTCCCCACTCCTTTCATCATCATTGCGGATTTTAATGCTCATAGCCAACTTTGGGGGAATTCTGAGTCTAATCAACGTGGTGACATAATAGAATAATTAATTTCCGACAATGGCTTATGCCTACTCAATAATGGTGATCACACATATTTTCATGAACCGACTCGCACCTTTCAAGCCATAGATCTCACTATCTGCTCCCCATCTATATATCCGTATTGGACCTTCTGGGTCTCTAATGACCTGTACGGCAGTGACCACTTTCCAACTTTTATCTCGCAGACAACTCCTCACACGGATTCTAATAAATGCTTTAAACGCTACGTCTATGACAGAGCCAATTGGCGAACTTTCACAGACCTTGCAAAAATTTTAAGTGAAATGATAGAAGGTGATATCGACGATGCGCTTGATAATATCACCCAATGTATTATCAACGCTGCAGATATTAGCATTCCAAAATCACTTTCTACCCCAAAGCACAGGAAACCATGGTGGAATGATGACTGCAAAAAGGCAAAAAAAAAAATCAACAGAAGGCTTGGGGTATCTTCCGGAGGTATCCCAATAATACTAATTATATTATGTACAAAAAAGCAAAGGCTGATGCTAGAAGAGTGCGGCGTAAAAGCCAACTTGAATCCTGGATGCAATACGTCTCCAATATAAACAGTAACACCTCAAGTAAAATTCTTTGGAAAAAAGTAAAAAATTGTGTGGGATTATATTCTGAAAATCATATCTCAATCTTAAAACACAACGGCCAAACAATAGCGTCTCCCAAATATATAGCTGATACAGTAGCTAGTACCCTCGCTTCCAATTCTAGCTCTGACTCTTACCCAGAACCTTTTTTATCATACAAAAGACAAACGGAAAATACCAGCATCAATTTTAACTCTCGCCATTCTCATGATTACAATCTCACATTTACTATTCCAGAACTCTTAAATTGCTTGCAAAAGAGCCCGTTATCTGCCCCAGGACATGATGGCATCACATATACTATGCTAAAACATCTTTCTTGCACCTCTCTCAATAACTTACTTATTTTTTTCAATAGAATCTGGATTGAACATACTTTCCCTAATGCCTGGTCTAAAGCCATTATCATTCCTTTTCCTAAGCCAGGGAAAGACTCCAGTGACCCAAACAATTACAGGCCTATCGCACTCTCTAGCAGCCTCTGCAAACTTTTAGAAAAAATGGTTAATTGCCGTCTTCTGCATGTTTTTGAATCAAATAATTGCCTTGCAGCCTTCCAAAGCGGATTTCGGCGTGGTAGGTCCACTATCGATAACCTCATTCTTTTAGAAACCCATATACGGACTGCTTTTTTAAAACGCAACCATCTGGTCACTGTTTTTTTCGACATGATGAAAGCCTATGACAAGACATGGAGGTATGGTATCCTTCGCGAACTTTTTAACCTTGACTTTCGTGGGAACCTCCCAATTTTTATTAAGAACTTCATCGCCATTCGATTTTTTCAAGTTCGAATTCGGGGGATTCTCTCCAGTTTTTATGAACAAGAAGAGGGTGTACCACAGGGCAGTGTTCTGAGTGTCACCCTGTTTGCAATCAAGATAAATGATATACTGCAACAATTACCCCCTTGTGTGCAGGGTACACTATATGTTGACGATTTTAAAATTTTATGTAAAGGAAAAGATATGCGTTTTATTGAGAGACAATTACAAATTGCTATCAACCGTATTATTCAATGGACAAATAAAAATGGTTTTATTATTTCCCAAGACAAAACTTCTTGTGTGCATTTCTGTAGACGTAGGGATCTGCATCCAGATCCTGAAATTTATATTGGAGCATCTCAAATTGCTGTTACTGATTGCATTCGCTTTCTCGGCTTATATTTTGATAAAAAACTCACTTTCTTGCCACATGTTTTGCAGTTATGTAAAAAGTGCGAGCAATCACTTAATTTAATTAAGGTGCTTTCAAACACTTCTCGGGGAGCAGACCGTGGTTCTCTCTTGAAAATTTATCGCTCTATAATCTGTTCCAAAATTGATTATGCCTGCCAGGTCTATGGTTCCGCACGCAATTCTGTTCTTAAAAAACTTGACACAGTGAACCATAGCGCACTCCGTGTTTGCTCTGGTGCATTTCGTACCTGTCCACTTTTAAGTCTTTATGTTGACTGCAATGAACCAGCATTACACCACATTCGTGAAAAGCTTTCTTTAGAACTGTATTACCGTCTCCTTTCACATCCTAGCCATCCTCTTCATACATACATTTTAAACACAGACAATGATATTCTTTATTAGCATCGACCATCTTGCATCCCATCTTTTGGTGTCAGAATTAGGAAAATTATTGATAATAGCCCACTGTGTAATATCAGGGTAAGTCCATGTCCAATGCATGTACTCCCTCCTTGGAACCCTCCTGATATTACATCGCTCCATCCCTTTAAAGGATATGATAAAAACAACTTGGCCCCTGCAGTTTTTCAACAGTTATTTCCCGCAGACCGAGCAAATTTTAATGGCTATACTGACATATATACAGATGGATCTAAGAGTTGTAATACTGTTGGTTGTGGTGTATTTTGTGACAACACTTCATTAAGCTATCGTCTACATCCTTCTATCTCTGTCTTTACATCTGAACTGATTGCGATAGAGAGAGCCATGGTGCACATATCTCATCATCATAGCTCATCCTTCATTATATATACAGACTCAAATAGTTCTATTGACGCAATTAAATCTTTTAACAAGCTCCTCTTGTCTCATCCATCCTAGATTTTTATAACAAATTGACAAGGCGTGGTCATAATATTTTATTCTGCTGGGTACCTGGACACATGGGTATTTCTGGCAATGAGAAAGCAGATGAGGCGGCTAAACGTGCTCTTAATCCGTTACACCATAATGTTCCTTTCTCAGACGTTAAACTACTTATAAATATTTTTATTCAGAATAAATGGCAAGAAAGTTGGGATCTAGAAAACAATAATAAACTGCACCATATGAAACCTCTAATAATGACCTGGCCTCCGTGTTATCCAAGAAAAACAGAAGTTCTACTTACTCGTCTGAGAATTGTACATTCAAGGATCACTCATAAACATCTTTTACTTCGGTAGGATGCTCCCATGTGTCCACATTGTCATTTTGATTACCTGACCATTCATCATGTTTTAACTGACTGTCCGGGTCTACGGCACTTATATAGAATTTATTTTAACTCATCATCACCATTCTTGACAAACCTTATTGGGGATACACCTCATAGGGCACTCTTCACTTTTTAAAAACATGCTGGGTTTTACTTTGAAATTTAATTTTTATATCTTTGGTTTAACGATTAAGTTTTCTGTTTACACCTTTGTGATATATGGAAGGGAACCCCTTCCAGACTGCACTTTTTATTGATTTATTCTTTTGTTTTTACTCTACTGTTTTATAGTTTTTAAAAGTTAGTCTTTTCTACACTTGTTCGACTACATCTGGATGGGATACCCCATCCAGATTGCTCTTCTCGTTGTTCCTTTATTTTGTCATTTTTCTATCTCTCACTTTTTTGATGTTTTAGTCTACTTTTTTGGCGCAGCATGTCCCTTAAGGGATTTTGCGCCATAAAACCCCATACAACCAAGCAACCAACCGTGCGAGAAATTCTCCCTTGCGAGTTCTCCCGGGTTAAGGGGAAAATAGGGGAATTTTACCATTTCAAAAAAGTGGTGTTAATCAATAAATTTCAATAAAAAAAAAGGTTGCCCACTGGCAACACTTCTTCTGGAATTCCACGTGAGCGCCATTACCCGTTATCGCCATGTTGGGTTTTAATGCATTATAACTGGCGTAACAACGCACTACAAAAATAAATAAAATCATGAAAGTACTGCTAAATGTATTTATTTGTAGACATAATGAGTAAATTAACATTTGAAAATAAGAGTGTACACTTACCTTCAAGTTAGATGTTGTAGAATTTTATAATAAAACAACTGCAAACTAATAACATGAGGACACAAATACTTTCCTTCCGACGGTCACCATATCCTTACTGGGAAATTATGATCGGTACCGGCACCTAGCGAACTTCATTGTACGTTTTCAATTCTATTCTGTTTAGAGATATTGGGTGAGCGGGATTACCCTTCTGAGCATCATTACACTACTTTCCCCTAACACGAAACAATGTAATTCTGATAAAAATTAGCCTAGTTCAGTATATTTAATGTAGAAGGCTGAGGAATAAATTCACATTGGTGTGTATTTTGCTCTATTGCACTGTAGAGTGATTCAGAACTTATGGTACATATTTTACTTATAGGTAGGGCACACTAAATATTTTTTAATCGGAAACATGGACCACCATGTACTTCTTCAGAAATACGTTATACCTCATTCCAATCCGAACCTGGATTTTTGTACTTAAATTTAATAATAATAAAATATTTTACACATTTAAAGCAGAGTTGCCTTTTTTGCGTGTAAATTAACGTTTTCCCGAGATGTGGTAGAATAACCATCATCCACAGTCAAATAGCATTTAAATACCATCTCGGTATCTCCGAATATAATTAACCCTTTGAACTCCGTCGTCTGTTACACAAATTTTATTAGGTCGGTACCACTTTTTTAAAAGAAATTTACTTCAAGTATGTAATTTCAAAAATGCTCTTTTTAAAGAATGCAAATTTTATCTTCCTTTGTTACTGGTGCCAAAAACAGATTTTGCAAAGAAAGATGATGTCGCCACAGCGGCGACAACGGAGTGCAAATTGTAAACATTACTTACTTTCAAATTGTACTAAATATTGCATATTTCCAGCAATTTTCATGATGTATTTGCATTTCACACCGAGGCTAACGAAAGACAGGCTACCGCGGTGCATCCCACGTGTCTTTTTTTCACAGACTGCTAGAGTGACGTGATGCTCTTTTCGTACACCTGCATTGGTGCATTCGAGTATCACGTGATTCCAGCGGTCTGTAAAAAAAGATACGTGGAAATCATCACGGTCGCCTGTCTGTATTTCACACAAGACAAGGTAATTCTGATAAGAATTAGTCTAATTGAGGACGTTATAATGTAGCATGTTTAGGAACAAATTCACATAGGTGTGTATTTTGATCTATTGCCCTGCAGAGCGATTCAGAACTCGTGGTACAAATTTTAAGGGTTGACAGATTACACTCAAAGATTTTTTGTATTGGTAATAAGAAAGTAGAAACGTTGTAGAAACATTTAATTTCGTTAGAAGATAAAAATGGAAAAACATTATTGAATATCGATAAAATTCAAATATATAAATTTAATCAACTTAAATTTCCATTGCATAGTACTGATTAAAGGAATGATCATAATATAGAATTAATAAAGTTAAATAAAGCTCATATGATTAAATTTTTAAAAAAGTAAATGTAAGGCAAACATTAGACTTATAAACATTATACAGATTGGGTACTGATATACAGAAACTTAACTTAGAAGCATTAAATTTCTTTTAAAAGACAAACAATGAAACAAAAATTCAATATCGCTAAGTGTTAATATATATAAATTTAATCAACTGAAATTTTGTTTGAACAACTATCGCTGCAGTAAACATGAGATAAATTACAGCTAAATAGTTTGCAATGCTGTCTTTTCTAAAGATTATAATATTAAATAAAAAAAGTTAATATAAAGAAAATATTGGACTTGGTCACTGAGGAACTAAACATTATTTTTAGACACATTTAATTTCTTAAAAACTAAACAATAAAAATTATATATGAAATGAGATCAATAGAGTGAGCAACACATTGTTATCAGTTAGGGCAATAAACTTTTGAAGAGCACCTATAAGTTCATAAACTTTAAACGTTTGGGCAAGATTCATGATGATTCTAGTGTCTAGTAACACTTGTAAGACTGTGGAACATGAGTATTTCACAGGCAGTCTCATAAATATCCAATATTTCATCAATTTTTTATGTTAAGTGTCCTGTATATATATAACGGAGTACTGCTCTTAGAACATTGTTTTTGAAATTAGAAACATACAAAGAATAGAAATTGTCACATATTATCACACTTTGAAAGAATTTTTGAAATAATGATGATCTTGCACTGAGGATGTAACTATGAACATGATATTATTCTCCATTATAGATTAGAATGAAATGACTATGAATTCCAGTTACAAATAGCGTATCTGTTTGTTCAGACAATATTTTGTAATGCCGTTCACGATCAATGGATATAGAATTGTCTAACTGACGACAGATTCTTGATCGTACAGGAGCCTGAAAATTACACATTAGTCGAAGATTCCCGTCACCTGTTAATCGAACGTCTTTTACAATAAAAAAATTTCCAAAAAAATTTTTGAAGACGAATGACGACATTTAATACTTTTTTATTCTTCTTGCCTTTTTAATCTTTAAGAGCAACTTAGAGTAAGTTCATTAGAGTGAGCAACTCATTATTATGAGTTTGTGCAATAAACGTTTGAATGCAACCCATAAGTTTATTATCATTAAAAGTTTGAGCAAGATTCAAAACGATTCTAGTGTATAGTGATTCTAAGTTATCTTGTAAGACTGTGGAACATGGGTATTTCAAAGGCAGTACATATAAACGCTCAACAGCCTTGTAAATATTCAATATATCGTTGATTTTATATTCTAAGTGTCCTGTATAATTATAACGCAGTACTGCACTTAGAACATTGTTTTTCAAATTAGAAACATCCAAAGAATAGAAATTGTCACATATTATCACGCTTTTACAGAATTTTTGAAACATTGATTCAATGGTGAAACTACCTGAGGATGTAACTATGAACATTATATTCTTCTCCGTTACAGATTAGAATGAAATCACTATGAATTTTAGTTTCAATGTTCAGACAACATTTTGTAATGCCGTTCAAGATCAATTGATGTATATTGTCTCTCTCTCTAACTGTCGACAGAAGTTTTTATCCTAGAGGAGTATAAAAACTACACATGTCGAAGATTTTCGACACCTGTTAATCTAATGTCTTTTACAATATCTCTTGGAAGTAAAATTCCAAAAACTTTTTTTAAGGCGAATCAAAACATCTAAACCGTTTTTTATTCTTCTTCTTGCCGTTTAAATCTATAAGAGCAAGTTAGAGTGTGCAACTCATTATTATCAGTTTGGGCAATAAACTTTTGAAAAGCAACCGTAAGTTTACAATCTTTAAATGTTTGGCCTGGTGTCAAGTGATTCTATGTTGTCTTGTAAGACTGTGGAACATGAGTATTTCAAAGGTATTATATATAAGCGCTCCACAGCCTCATAAATATCCAATATTTCATCAATTTTATATTTTAAGTGTCCTGCATATATATATATAATACAGTACTACTCTTAGTACATTGTTTTTCAAATTAGAAACATCCAAAGAATAGAATTTGTGACATATTATCACACTTTGAAAGAAATTTCGAAATATTGATGATCTTGCACTGAGGATGTAACTATGAACATGATATTTTTCTCCATTACAGATTAGAATGAAATCACTATGAATTCCAGTTTCAAATAGCATATCCATTTGCTCAGACAACATTTTGAGATGCCGTTCAGGGTCAATGGATATACAATTGTCCAACTGTCGACAGAATTCTTGACCTTACAAGAGCATGAAATTTATACAAGTCGAACCTTCCCGTCCCCTGTTAATCTAATGCCTTTTATAATATTTCTTGGAAAAAAATATCCAAAAAAAATTTTTTGAAGACTAATCAAGACATCTATTTTTTTCTTCTTCTTGCCTTTTAAATCTATAATAGCAACTTAGAGTGTGAGCTTATTACAGTAAGCAACTCAATATTATCAGTTTAGGCAATAAGTGTTTGAAGAGGGCCGGTAAGTTTATAATCTTTAAAAGTTTGAGCAAGATTCAAGACTATTCTAGTGTCTAGTGATTCTAAGTTATCTTGTAAGACTGTGGAATATGAGTATTTCAAAGTCAGTACATATTAACGCTCAGCAGCCTCATAAATATCCAATATTTCGTTAATTTTATATTCTATGTGTCCTGTATAAATATAACGCAGTGCTGCACTTCGTACATTGTTTTTCAAATTAGAAACATCCAAAGAATAGAAATTGTCACATGTTATCACACTTTTACAGAATTTTTGAAACATTTATGATCTTGCATTGAGGATGTAACTATGAACATGATATTTTTCTCCGTTACAGGTTAGAATGACATCACTATGAATTTTAGTTTCAAAACATTTTGTTTCAATACATTTTGTAATGTCGTTCAAGATTAATGGATGTAGAATTGTCTCTCTAACTGTCGACAGAAGTCTTGATCCTACTGGAGTATAAAACTACACATGTCGAAGATTCTCGACACCTGTTAATCTAATGTCTTTTACAATATCTCTTGGAAATTTTTTTTTCCAAAAATCTTATTTGAAGACGAATCAAAACATCTACTCCGTTTTTTATTGTTCTTCTTGCCTTTTAAATGTATAACAGCAACTTAGAGTGAGCAACACATTATTATCAGTTTGGGCAATAAACTTTTGAAAAGCAACCGTAAGTTTACAATCTTTAAATGTTTGGCCTGGTGTCAAGTGATTCTATGTTGTCTTGTAAGACTGTGGAACATGAGTATTTCAAAGGTATTATATATAAGCGCTCCACAGCCTCATAAATATCCAATATTTCATCAATTTTATATTTTAAGTGTCCTGCATATATATATATAATACAGTACTACTCTTAGTACATTGTTTTTCAAATTTGAAAAATCCAAAGAATAGAATTTGTGACATATTATCACACTTTGAAAGAAATTTCGAAATATTGATGATCTTGCACTGAGGATGTAACTATGAATATGATGTTTTTCTCCATTACAGATTAGAATGAAATCACTATGAATTCGAGTTTCAAATAGCGTATCCATTTGCTCAGACAACATTTTGAGATGCCGTTCAGGGTCAATGGATATACAATTGTCCTACTGTCGACAGAATTCTTGACCTTACAAGAGCATGAAATTTATACAAGTCGAACCTTCCCGTCCCCTGTTAATCTGTCTTTTATAATATTTCTTGGAAAAAAATATCCAAAAAAATTTTTTTGAAGACTAATCAAGACATCTATTTTTTTTCTTCTTCTTGCCTTTTAAATCTATAATAGCAACTTAGAGTGTGAGCTTATTACAGTAAGCAACTCAGTATTATCAGTTTAGGCAATAAGTGTTTGATGAGCGTCGGTAAGTTTATAATCTTTAAAAGTTTGAGCAAGATTCAAGACTATTCTAGTGTCTAGTGAAGTTATCTTGTAAGACTGTGGAATATGAGTATTTCAAAGGCAGTACATATTAACGCTCAGCAGCCTCATAAATATCCAATATTTCGTTAATTTTATATTCTAAGTGTCCTGTATAAATATAACGCAGTACTGCTCTTAGAATATTGTTTTTCAAATTAGAAACATCCAAAGAATAGAAATTGACAATTATTATCACACTTCGTAAGAATTTTTGAAATATTGATGATCTTCCACTGCGGATGTAACTATGAACATGATATTTTTCTCCATTACAGATAAGAATGAAATCCCTATGAATTCCAGTTTCAAATAGCGTACGCGTTCAGACAACTTTTTGTAATGCCGTTCAGGATCAATGGAAATAAAATTGTCTCTCTGTCTAAATGTGGACAGAATTCTTGATCCTACAGGAGCGTAAAAATTACACATAAGTCGAAGATTTCCGTCGCCTGTTATTCTAATGTCTTCTACAATATCTCTTGGGGGAAAAAATCCAATTTTTTTTTTAAGGCGAATCAAGGCATCTAACCTTTTTTGGTTCTTCTTCTTGCCTTTTAAATCTATAAGAGATACTTAGTGTGAGCGACACAATATTATCATTTTGGGCAATAAATTTTTGAAGAGCGACCGTAAGTTTATAATCTTTAAAAGTTGAAGCAAGATTCAAGACGATTCTAGTGTCTAGTGATTCTAAGTTATCTTGTAAGACTGTGGAATATGAGTATTTCAAAGTCAGTACATATTAACGCTCAGCAGCCTCATAAATATCCAATATTTCGTTAATTTTATATTCTATGTGTCCTGTATAAATATAACGCAGTGCTGCACTTCGTACATTGTTTTTCAAATTAGAAACATCCAAGGAATAGAAATTGTCACATGTTATCACACTTTTACAGAATTTTTGAAACATTTATGATCTTGTTGAGGATGTAACTATGAACATGATATTTTTCTCCGTTACACGTTAGAATGACATCACTATGAATTTTAGTTTCAAAACATTTTGTTTCAATACATTTTATAATGTCGTTCAAGATTAATGGATGTAGAATTGTCTCTCTAACTGTCGACAGAAGTCTTGATCCTACTGGAGTATAAAACTACACATGTCGAAGATTCTCGACACCTGTTAATCTAATGTCTTTTACAATATCTCTTGGAAAAAAAAATTTCCAAAAATCTTATTTGAAGACGAATCAAAACATCTACTCTGTTTTTTATTGTTCTTCTTGCCTTTTAAATGTATAAGAGCAACTTAGAGTGAGCAACACATTATTATCAGTTTGGGCAATAAACTTTTGAGGAGCAACCGTAAGTTTACAATCTTTAAACGTTTGGATAAGATTCAAGCCGATTCTTGTGTCAAATGATTCCAAGTTGTCTTGTAAGACTGTGGAACATGAGTATTTCAAAGGTATTGTATATAAGCACTCCGCAGCCTCATAAATATCCAATATTTCATCAATTTTATATTTTAAGTGTCCTGCATATATATATATAATACAGTACTACTCTTAGTACATTTTTTTTTCAAATTAGAAACAGCCAAAGAATAGAAATTGTGACATATTATCACACTTTGAAAGAACTTTTTAAATATTGATGATCTTGCACTGCGGATGTAACTATGAACATGATACTTTTTCTCCATTACAGATTAGAATGAAATCACTATGAATTTTAGTTTTAAATAGCGTACACCGTTTGTTCAGACAACATTTTGAAATGCCGTTCAGGGTCAATGGATATAGAATTGTCTAACTGACGACAGAATTCTTGATATTACAGGAGCATGAAAATTACACAAGCCGAAGATTCCCGACCTCTGTTAATCTAATGTCTTTTACAATATTTCTTGGAAAAAAATTTCCAAAAAAATTTTTTGAAGACTAATCAAGACATCTCTTTTTATTCTTCTTCTTGCCTTTTAAATAAATTATAGCAACTTAAAGTGAGCTTATTAGAATAAGCAGCTCAATATTATCAGTTTGGGCAATAAGTGTTTGAAGAGCTACCATAAGTTTATAATCTTTAAAAGTTTGAACAAGATTCAAGACGATTCTAGTATCTAGTGATTCTAAGTTATCTTGTAAGACTGTGGAATATGAGTATTTCAAATCCAGTACATATTAACGTTTAGCAGCCTCATAAATATCCAATATTTCGTTAATTTTATTTTCTAAGTGTCCAGTATAAATATAACGCAGTACTGCTCTTAATACATTGTTTTTCAAATTAGAAACATCCAAAGAATAGAAATTATCAATTATTATCACACTTTTACAGAATTTTTGAAATATTGATGATCTTCCACTGAGGATGTAACTATGATCATGATATTTTTCTACATTATAGATTAGAATGAAATCAATATGAATTCCAGTTTCAAATAATGTACCCGTTTGTTCAGACAACATTTTGTAATGCCGTTCAGGGTCAATGGATGAAAAATTGTCTCTCTGTCTAAATGTCGACAGAATTCTTGATCCTACAGGAGCGTAAAAATTACACATAAGTCGAAGATTTCCGTCGCCTGTTATTCTAATGTCTTCTACAATATCTCTTGGAAAAAAAATTCCAAAATTTTTTTTGAAGGCGAATCAAGACATCAACTCTTTTTTTGGTTCTTCTTCTTGCCTTTTAAATCTATAAGAGATACTTAGTGTGAGCGACTCAATATTATCAGTTTGGGCAATAAATTTTTGAAGAGCGACCGTAAGTTTATAATCTTTAAAAGTTGAAGCAGGATGCAAGACGATTCTAGTGTCTGGTGATTCTAAGTTATCTTGTAAGACTGTGAAATATGGGTATTTCAAAGGCAGTACATATAAACGCTCAACAGCCTCGTAAGTATCCAATATTTCGTTAATTTTATATTCTAAGTGTCCTGTATAAATATAACGCAGTACTGCACTTAGTACATTGCTTTTCAAATTAGAAACATCCAAAGAATAGAAATTGTCACATATTATCACACTTTTACAGAATTTTTGAAACATTGACGATCTTGCACTGAGGATGTAACTATGAACATGATATTTTTCTCCGTTACAGTTTAGAATGAAATCAATATGAATTTTAGTTTTAATACATTTTGTAATGTCGTTCAAGATTAATGGATGTAGAATTGTCTCTCGGTCTAATTGTCGACAGAAGTCTTGATCCTACAGGAGTATAAAAACTACACATGTCGAAGATTCTCGACACCTGTTAATCTAATGTCTTTTACAATATATCTTGAAAAAAAAATTCCAAAAATCTTTTTTGAAGACGAATCAAAACGTCCTTTCCGTTTTTTATTTTTCTTCTTGCCTTTTAAATCTATACGAGCAACTTCGAGTGAGCAACTCATTATTATCATTTTGGGTAATAAACCTTTGAAGAGCAACAGTAAGTTTACTATCTTTAAACTTTTGGACAAGATTCAAGCCGATTCTTGTGTCAAGTTATTCTCAGTTGTCTTGTAAGACTGTGGAACATGAGTATTTCAAAGATATTATATATAAGTGCTTTTCAGATTTTCAAAGATATTTTTCTCATATATATCCAATATTTCGTCAATTTCATATTTTAAGTGTCCTGTATATATAACACGGCACTGATCTTAGTATATATTTTTTCAAATTAGAAACAGCCAAAGAATAGAAATCGTCACATATTATCACACTTTGAAAGAATTTTTGAAATATTGATGATCTTGCACTGAGGATGTAACTATGAACATGATATTTTTCTCCATTACAGATTAGAATGAAATCACTATGAATTCCAGTTTCAAATAGTGTAGCCCGTTTGTTCAGACAACATTTTGAAATGCCGTTCAGGGTCAATGGATATAGAATTGTCTAACTGACGACAGAATTCTTGATCCTACAGGAGCATAAAAATTACACAAGTCGAAGATTGTTTTTGATTGCGCAGGCTTTTTGCTACATGATCCTCCAAACAACGGAGTCCATAGTGTTCAGGTCAAGGGAGTTTGAGGGCCAAACGCCCTTCGTCCACAATCACGAGAAATTGTGCTCTCACTCCTCCAGCTTCTTCTTCACTCCGTGGGTAGTCGGCCAGTCTTACTGAAACCTCCAGTTGATGTTTTAATTTTCTTTTCGGCCCAGGGGATCACGGCGGCCTCCGAAGTTAGCGCCTAATACGTCTCTGTGTTGATCTTGACGCCTTTTGGGACGAAGACGATTTTAGTTTTTCAAATCTGCAAATCCCCGCCCACACCATCAGATTTCGGGAAAAAAATTCTTTTCCACCTTCACGATACGCGGAGCCCCTTTGAGTAGCAACTCAAAAGGTTTATCAAACTAGTTTCTTCCAGAAGAAACCCAACCTTGTCGCCGCGGCACGGGGACTTCATCTTCGTGTATTTTTCGACCCTTGATGGCTTCATTTGGCCCATTTTGCTGGCTTCATTTTGGAGACGGTGTCCCTTCGTCAGTGTACGGGATGAGTTGCAGATCTTTTCTGACATGTCTTCGCTTGGATTCGTGGTCGACGTTGCACTCCTTGGCCAATTTTCAGATGTTTCTTTGTGGATTTCAATGGATCGTCTTGTTGACCATGTTTCTGGGCACCGAGGTCCTTGTTGTTATTGGTCTTCCACTCCGTTGACGGTCTTTGATCCCTCCGGTGTATTTAAAACGTTTGACGGCACGATGGACGTGTTCCCGATGCAATTTTACAATCGCAGGATTTGGGAATCCCCTCTTGTGATGGGGGACGATGGCTGGCCGGTGTTTTTGCAGAATACGTTTTCCTTCAAAACAGTGAATTAATATCAGTTGAAATAGCAATTACATAACAAAAAAAAGCATGAGAAACACGAATAAAACAATAGGATAACTCAAAAATGGGCAAAACATTAAAATAAATTAAAAAATTTCATCACGTCACAGTATTTATGTGTCACCCTGTACTACACTTTTAGATATTTTAATTATCCCTCAAACCACCAAGAAAAGAAATTTAAAGAAGTTTGTCTGCAACTCTTCTTAGAATAACAGCATATTATTTATTTAATAATTTATTTTTCTGAATTTTAAAGTTTATTTCATGAATCAATTTTTAAATTGTGTTCATAATATATTAGGGGTGTTCAAATGAAAAAGTATATGTCGTAACAAACAAACCGGTTGAAATTTGAATATGCCGGTTTGGGATAATGTAGTAAGGCATCAGGGGACGCGATTGGAGTGTCCGTCATGTGTGCATGCACACAACCATGCTGGACACTCCAATTTCGTCCCTCGATGTTTCACTATGTTACCTCAAAGCAGCATATTCAAATTTCAACTTGTTTGGTTGTTACGATGTTTCGTACCTTTTCATTTGAACACACCTAAAATATATATCCGTTATTATTCATGAATCATTCATAATTAAGGTATCATTGAATATCAAATATTTTCTTTCAGAATTTTTTTATAACATGAAGAGTCAAAATAAATATGTAAATGATATAAGTTTAAATTTTTCAAATAACAATACATTTTTTTTTTTTTTACTGTATAGTTATGTTTTCATTCTAGTTATTCAAAATACAAAACATTTGTGTAAATATAACCAGGAGCAGAAGAGATATAAAAGAAATCTTGAAAAGAGCGTATTTATAAAAGTAAAATTAAGGTTAAACAAGGAAAAGATTAAATTTATTAGGGGAGACCAGGGTACAGTGGTCCATTTTTGCAGTTAACATTTTTTTTCTCTTTAACGGAGAGAGCAATCTACCTGAAAATATTTTTGAATATTCTTTAAACCTTTCTACATGCCTCATAATTTTCACAGAACATAATTTCCAATACATTTAAAAAAAATTACATACACTCGTGAAGTAGACCAGTATACCCCGGAAGCGGGGTACACTGGTCCACCCACTGGGGCACAGTGGTCCACTATTAGTTATTGTCTAAAATACAATATAAATCTATTTATAATTAATCTAATTCTTTTCTATTTTATCCTCTACCTCCAAAATAATATAATAATACAAATTTGCAAGTAGCATTTTCAAACAAAAAACATATAAAACTAAAGAATTATCAAAAAATTTATTATATTTTGAAAATAACAATATAAGAGAGGAGTGATGGCAAACAAGTTATTAACCCGGGAGGACTCGCTAGTGAGAATGCCCAATTGCTTTTCTTTTACTTTACATTCATATAATATCAACTTTTTTTGGTTGGCTTAGTACTTTTATTCACAAAATAGGTAAAATAATTGAAAAACATTTTGAAATTTTAATTAAAATGAAAAATGATTTAAATAAGAGTCTTAAAAAAGTACGACTGTGAGAGAAAATCTCATGCAGCGAGTTCTCCCGGGTTAAATAAAAAAAATCAGTAAACATTGAGACAAATATGATGAAAAATTTATTAAAAGCTCAAAATAGTCAGGATAAAATAGTTTATTATGAGCTCCATAATAAACTAATCCTGAACCATGTGCTCTGAAGTTATAAATAACCAATCCAGTGAGGTCATCTATTACTTATTAGGCTACATTTATATTTTTCAAAGGCAGTAAATACAAAACAAAATATTTCTTAATATGTTAACTCTACAATGCATGATTTTCATTTCTCTCCTTCTCTCCCCCCCCCCCCCCAAAAAAAAAACAAACAAACAAAACAACTGCTATATTGAACAAGAACACTTATTTTGAAAATCACACGTGAACTGTTATCCATAATTTAGGAAAAAACTAAAGTGTCAGATGGCTAAATTATAATCTGAACAACATAATAACATGAAATTTAAAGTGTGCCAAATGGCTAATCTATGCATTGTAGAGTTAAATAAATTGTCATTTTTCTTTGTTTTATAGTTAAATAATTATTTTAAAACAATATTCCTCTATAGAGAATAAGTAATTATTAAATATTTTGAAAATTCTTCATTACGGACCACTGTACCCCAGCAGTGGGCGGTCCACTGTGCCCCATGTTAAAGTTCAAAACATACTCATAAAAATATTATTTAAAGTTTTCTTTCAAGCATATAATCTTTTAAATTTAATAAAGACCTGTGTTTTACCTTTTCAAAAAAGTTGTTTTATCTTATTTATCCATAACCTTTAATTACGCAATAAAGAAAAGTATGATGATGAAAAATTTTACTTTTAGGAGCTCAAAACAACCAGTCAGGATAAAAGGGTTCATTCTGAGCTAACGATGTGTTCTGAAGGCTATAAGTAATCAATCCAGTGCTGTTATCAGTTAACCTAAAAGAAAAGTTTTAAAAATTATAAAATAACTAAAATATAAGGGGTGGTCCACTGTACCCTGGTCTCCCCTATTTGTTTTTATGCACTCCATTTTATGGCCTTTCTAAAAAATATATTTTTGAATTCAAATGTTAACAAGAGATAGTCACTTAAGCAGGTCAAATGCAAAATTTGTCTTGAAAAGTATTGCTAAGAATGAGCTATAAAATTACACACCTTATATTTTTGTTGACAGTAATGATAATTTTGTATGTAAAAACACTAGCCTGCAAAATTTTGGTTTGTGTAATGTTTTTTCGATATCGATTCTTAATTATCTTGTAGCGTTGAATCCGAAAATGGCTCATTTTTAATCACATCAGGATTTTTCGCAAATTGTAAATTTCAATATTGAAGAGGTAAAAAAATAGCAAAAATCTGATACTATGATATAGATGTGATGGTTGTGTTTTTTAGTATTTGATAATTAATTCTTATGTATTTTGTAGTGCTGAATCCGAAAATGATCATCATGTTTTACCACCACATCAGAATTTTTCGCAAATTGCAAATATTTAAATTTTTAAAGTCTAAATATTGCAAAAATCTAATATAGTAGACTACCTCAAATCTGCAACCCTAAAATACACAAATGCCTAAAATTCGCACATCATTCCAGATGTAAACAATGAAACTTTCATTTCAGATGTAGGGTCGAAATTGCACAAATTTTTAGTTTTATATCATTCTATAAATCTTAATATGTAATTCTTGATAATATGACTGAACTCATGGTTTTTCATGAAAGTATAAATTTACTTCTGAAAAAACTCAAGATATTGCTGATATCACTGGCAATGACAATTAATTTACGAAATATATTTATGTATTAATCAAGCCTTTTTAGTTAAGTCTCGCTAAACCTGAAATAAAACTTTCTTACTTTATAATTTTGAACGGAGTTTGAAAGGTACCTTTATCAGGCAAGTTACAATGACAAATTCAAGAAAAATTTATTTTTATGGTATATATATAATTATATATTATTAATTATTTGCTAGACATTTACTTATAATAATTTTATTATTCATAAAGTCATCTTAATTTTTATAATTTTTGTTTATTACTTTACTAACTTATCTTAATATTGTAAGCATTCATTAAAAGACCACAAAATTCTAAATACCCAAAATTCTAAAATCTGCACAACCTCTCGTCCCAAGCAGTGGAGATTTGAGGGAGTCTACTGTGTAATTATTTAGATCAACCAAAAGAATTGGAAGATGAAAGAGTTATGATAATCCATGAGTATGACTCTCCAATTCACCCTACTGTAGCCAATTCTTTAATACCAGAATTGGAAATTAATGCAGTTCAATTAGCATTTTATTCATTAGGGGAGACCAGGGCAAGTTTTCCAACTTTTTATAATTTTATTTTTTTAGTTTTAACTATTTTGATAGCTACAGGATAACATTGTTTTCCGTAGACCTTTCTGTACAAACTGGCACAATTATTTTTCTAAAAGTAAATATGCTTTTTCACAAAAAATGGTTAGTTCTAATCATGTTGCTTTGGAAAATGTGCCCCGTATGCGGGGCAAGTATTCCAGCCTACTAAAAATGGTCAGGGGCAAGTTTTCCAGCCTACTAAAAATGGCCAGGGGCAATTTTTCCAACTATACTTTAAATGGTGAAACACAGGTAATAAATCTTGCTTCTTAATTAACCCGGCAGGACGCGCGCTTATTTTGCTAAAAGGAGGACGCGCGCAGGGTCAAAAAGGCCCGAGAATATTTTTTCGTGAGTTAAAGCACTGACATTTTTGTAAAAACAAATTCATTTTTAAAATGTATTTAAGACTTAATGTATTCAATTAAAGCCAAAAATAAGGAATACTTACATTTTAATAGCATGAAGTACTTGTTGGAATAGTATGTTCGCTACAAATATTTTTTTTTTTTGCATTTTGCACAGCATGTTTTTGATTTTCTGTCCTTTACATTTGGGCACAAATAACATCTTTTTCTATCAGTTTTTAGCTTCTTGTTCGGAGGCTCATTTGAATCTGGGGTCAGGAGATCATGGTTAGCAGAAGAATGCGACTTCAACTCATCTCGCAATTGTCGAGGAATTGATGGCTGCAGACTTCTCATTTTTATCTGTTCTTTGGTGAGGTCAATAGCAAGATCTTTTAAAAAACGGCGCCTACTTGAATATTCAGTTGGTGGATTTTTTGATGAAAGCAGCAATACCCTTGCATTAACCGCCGCAGTATTTAGATTTGAAAAAAATACCACCATTGGCCACGTTTTGCATATTCTGGCCATTGAGTATGTCGCTGACATTTCGTCTACAACATCTACTGCCTCTTTAGTCAAATTATAAAACGACACTATTTCGGGCTTTTTAGCTTCACCTGATTCCTGATCGATAGCATCATCGTTGTGCATTGTAGAAAGGAGATTTACACATTTAATTTTTTGGGGCACATAAGAAGCTAAAGTGACATCTTTTTGAAATCCAAATAAAGATGATGTTGGATTTCGCTTCTTAGCAGAAATAAATTCACCAGGTATCTCCCGTTTATTTTTTCGAATAGTTCCTACTAGAGTAACTTTCTTCTTTAGTAGATCTTTTGCGAGAATGTAACTCGTGTACCAGTTATCTACTGTGATGTTTCTTCCTGAATTCTCTAATTTTTTAGTTAATCTTTTAACCACTTCATTAGCAGAATTGTTTATATCAAATGAACACTTTGGCTGCATACCCGCATAAATTTCTAAGTTCCATGTATAAAATGTTCGAGCATCCACAAGAGCAAAGATTTTTATACCGTATTTCGCCGGCTTATTAGGAATGTATTGCCGAAAAGTGCATTTTCCTCTAAACGCTTCCAGCTTTTCATCTATCATTATATATCCTCCTACTGTGTAATACTTTTGACAATTGTTTAAAAAATCTCTCGGTTTAGTGTAAGCTTATCTGTATCTCTTCTTGAAGCACGATCTGTAACGTTATCGAATCTGAAGCATCTCAAGAGAAACAAAAAAACGTTTGTATGACATTGTCCGATGAAATACATCAAGTCCAGATCCATCCGTAGCCGTGATTTAATATGAAAAAACATTTCTACAATCATGACCGCTAGGTGGTAGTTTGGTCTCAAGTGTAGTAGTTGTGTGTTCAAACCTTGTGAACACAGTAGCACTCCGTGCCAAGAAAATGAGGTAAGTTTAAATTTTCTCATTTTGATCTAATATTTTTAAATTTTCACATTATTCTTTAGCTGACAATACTTCGAATTTTTGCAAATCCAAAAATTCAGTAGAAAACTGAATCTCTATAGCTTCTAAATGCCGTATAGTTTACCTCGATCGCATTTGTTTAAACTTGTCAGTAGCCGGTTAAGTAAAATACTGCAGAATGGGGTAAAAGTACGCATCCGTCTTGGGGAAAAGATACGCACAAGTTGAAGATAAGGGGATTTGTCCTATCGTTTTAGCTAGATGCAAAGCTTTCCACAATTACGTTGGGGAAAGTTTTATTTTTTATATAGTATAAAATATAATAGCTACTTAACTAATATAAGCTAGTTAACTACCTTTTCCTTTTCTAGTTAAGTGCTTTTCAATTAGAACGTAGGTATCTACTTACCTACTTTTAAAAATCATTATTCTTGTTCCATAAAACGATTTTAAGTCTTCGCCCTTAACTCCTGTTATCTGTCTCACAGACCGCTGCTATATTCAGTTTTCATAGCTTAACTTTTAATGTTAGTTTAATTTTGATTCGTTTGGAAACTTAGTAGTATCGCTAAAGAATTCTAAATGAGGATAATCTTTATTATAATAGGCCTTTACATAAAGTTTAGCGCAAAAACAGTATCTTAAGAGTCAGTCAACCTTTTATTCATTCTACGATCAAGAGGTCTTTGAGACCGCTCACAGTATTTATGCAACAATTTTTGGCACAGTAGTTAGAGGTTAACTGCTATTTGCGATCGCACAGACCGCTGTTTTTTTTCTTTTTTTTCCTGGTATAACTTACAATTTTCAGTTTAACTATAAATACTAGTGAAATTTGCTAATACTTTTGAATAACTCATTCGTTGTATTGGAAATGGACAAAACCTCACAGTAATTGGGCAAAAATTCGCACTGCGTATCTTTGCCCTACGACTGCGTACTTTTACCCCAACCGATGGGGCAAAGATACACATAGCAATGTTTTTTTTTTTAATTGAGATTTCTCGCAGAATTATAATTTCACAGAATGTTGGTTGATGGTGGCACTTGCCTAAGGTTCTAATCTAATATTTTAATCTTTCATTACATAAGTTTAGACCAATGTGTGCGTTAAAAATCAAAATGTATGGAAAGTGCGTATCTTTACCTCTACCTACTCTATATCTGATTTTTTTCATTATTTTTCCTGTGTTATAAACCTTTCAGAGTATCATACATATTTTTTTTTTTAAACAAAATAAAAAATTGCGCCTTTTAAGGGTTAAATACATTATGTGCAAAATTATAATAGGATTGCAAAATGTATTTTAAGAGCAAAAGTTTAAAAGCCGATCATACAAACAGGTATGAATTTAAAAATGGCATTTATATTACAAATTAATGAATAACATGTTTACTGCCCATAAAACCAGATTACATTTTGGTATAAAATAACGGAAACAGGATTATATACCACATTAAATAGAGGAATATAAACTAAATTCAGAGTTTAACAGAATAACTGCAAATATCTATGCATCAAATTGCAAAACAAAATACATTATGCGACTTTTTAGATATCATCAAAGAAGTGTCATTTTGGCTGATCGAGGTTACAGAATTGAGGAACTGCCAGCATAAAAAAACTGAAAATTATAATAACAGTTTTAAAAGTTGATTGTAGCAAGAGATACAAATTTGACAGTAATGCATGGTTTGCACCAAACACCAATTAGGAATTGCAGATGTTTGGCCAATAACTACAGCACACATTTTAGGATAAAATAATAGTAGGAAAAATAATAACAAGATTATAGATAGAATCAAAATTCTGTGTTTAAGAACAGGTGTTCAAATCAATTTTTAGAACGATAATAAAACTATTGAATTTGTAGATAAAATTAAACATGGCATTTACAGTAATTGTATAAATAAAAAACGCTAAATGTATAATTGGGCCAGAGTAAAAATCATTCCTATATAAATGCTACGAAACCAATAAGGTGAAGGGAAATTTGGTAAATTATATAAAACAATAATGAAGATCTTAAGTTACTAGGTAGCAAATAATTATTTATAATTGAAACTGATTATCTTAAAAATAAATTAGAAATGCAAGAAAGAATATTATACATAGTATTAAAATTCATTTAAGTATATGCTAGATCTAACTCTAACAGATTAAAAAAAAATGTTATGAAGACATTGCTTATCGGTTTGATATTAGGGAAAAAACTGAGTGAATTACATAACAAACTAAATCTAGAAATTGAAGCTGAACAGCCAATGGTAGCAGACAAAGTTAGCAATACAGTGACCAGCAAAAGTTTAGACAATAATCGATTACGCTCCTGTACTGAGAAGTATGTAACGAATTGTTGTAACTAAACTTTCATTTATTACTGGTGACTTATCCTTTATTCACAAACCATAAATTTTATATTATATACTTTACATAATATATAATAACAAAAAACCAAAATTAGCCTTGTGGCAAAAGTATAGACTATCTATTTACAGAAAAATAACTATAACTTAAAATTGAACTGCAGCTATATTGTCGGCAATTAGTGCAAAAATGTGACGTGACTTTCCATTGAAGAAACTACATCCTGCATCACTTGGGTGTCTATTTAGCACCAAAATCGTTCAACAGCAGCTCGTAGTTCATTAACAGAGGAGTACTGTCAAAAAATTGCGTAAACCTTATAAGATATGACGTTTTCCATTGGGTTCAGACCAGGGATACACGCGGGCCAGCCGAGAACAGCAATATTGTGAGAGTTAAACCATTTTTTTGTTTTGTATGCAACATGAATGGACGCATTATCTTGCTCAAATACATACTTTGGAACAGCTGACAGTTCCTCAAATGGCTGTAAATTGTTTTCCTATGTATGTAGTCCTAATCTGCTTGGCAACCATTAAGGAATTCCAGAGATACTTGAGCATTGAAACAATGTTAGGCCCAAATCAATAAAGAGTCATCTTGTTGTCGACTAAAGAAAGTCCGACGCTCTTTACGCAAGTCGTGCCAATAGTATGCCCACCTATCTGGGTCATCCAAATTCCGTTTTTTTTTTCGTCACCGAATATCACAGTACACCCACATGGGTCCATAAGACATATTTTTGCGAGCCCACAGCATTCTGGTAACTTTGTTGTGAGATTTCAAGACTGGTTGTTTTATCATTTTCGTGTAAACTAATTTACATCTTTCATCTACGAATTCATTAATTCATCTATGAATCGTATCCGTTGACACAGAAAGCTCTAACTCACTTTTAACGCAACCAGCTGTCATCATTTGTTTCGATGCCAGTTTATGGATACTTCTACATCGCGTTTTCTGGCAACACGAGGCCTTCCAGATCTATGTTTTGCTTTGAAAGAGTCCTTAGACAGTACTTCATAGACAGACTTCTTTGGACGATTCAAAGTAGCAGAAATTTCTGCAATAGTCTTCCCTTACGATTTCAGCTTCCATACTTCAATTACTTAATCTGACTAATCATTTCTACCTCGCAGCGTCTGAACTAACCGATACCATTGCGAGGTACAGTTAAATACATCATGTATGTGATGTCATAAATTTGAAATACGAGTTTTTCTGTGAACAGTTGACAAAAATCAAGAAAGTGTCTAAACTTTTGCAATATGCAAATTTCACTTTTTTCAGTTAAATTAAATAATATCTTGCATTTAAATCGTCATTTCGGCCCTAAAATGTTTAAAATATATTTAAAAATAAGTACAGCCGTTTGTATAACCCAAGTGTTCGTAGTTTTTATTTAAAGGTTAACCTTTAACTGATGTCACAGAAATTGTCACATAACTAGTGTGAAGCGGTTTGTGATACCACTGCAACGAAAGATGAATAAAATGCACGATTAACTCATAGGATGGTGTTTTTGTACTAAAATGTTTGCACAGAACTGATAAATAAAATTCATCTATTCAAAAGTCTCTGGTGTTAGTACTAAAGTTCCAAACGGAACAAAATTTCGGTAGTGTTTGTAGTTAAAATGAAAATTGCAAGTTAAACTATAAAAATTGAAACAAAGCCTCGGTCTGAGAGACCGGTAACATCAGTTAAAGGTTAAATATCACCAGTGTCTAAACTTTTGATGAGGACTGTAATACTTGCTTTTAGGTAGCTTTCTTTACAAAAAGCTACCTATTGCAGCCGTTCGGAGGAAAGCGATTTCAAAAAATTTTGGTATATTTTCATCGATCATGACCCCCAGACCCCGAAACCACCCTCCGTTCAAAATTGATATATATATATATATACGTATATATATATATATATATATATATATATATATATATATATCAATATATATCTGACCTATGTCACACTGTAACTCTCGTATTTATGAACCGATTTGGATGTAATTCGGTGTGTACATAGTACATACCAATGTCTCGACCGAGTTCGTTGGCCAGCTTCATCCGCCATTTTGTTTCAAAATGGCGGCCATTTAAAATTTAAAAAAAAAATTAAAATTTAAAATGTGGTACCAAAAAATTGAAAATGGAAAAATATTTTTTTTTATGTATTTGACCTTTATACAAAGACTCCGTAGCAGTTTTTGTTTTGTCTATATCTTAAAAAATGGCTGAGTTATAGCATTTTGAATTTCTAGCGAAGCTGACATTTTGAAACGTCCTGAATTTTGTCACGCGATAAAAGGCGTATTTATGAACCGATTTGGATGTAACTTCGTTTATACATAGTACAGACCAATGTCTCGAACGAGTTCGTTGACCAGCTTCATCCGCCATCTTGTTTTAAAATGGCGGCCATTTAAAATTTTAAGAAAAAATTAAATTTGAAATGTGGTAGCAAAAAATTGAAAATTGAAAAAATATATTTTTCTTATGTGTTTGACCTTGATAAAAAGATTCGGGAACAGTTTTTGTTTCGTCTATATCTTAAAAAATGGCTGAGTTATAGCATTTTGAATTTCTAGCGTGGCTGACATTTTGAAACGTCCTGATTTTTGCCACGTGATAACAGACGTATTTATGAACCGATTCGATGTACCTTGGTGTGTACATAGTACACACAAATAACTCAACCGAGTTCGTTGACCAGCTTCATTCGCCATCTTGTTTAAAAATGGTGGCCATTTAAAAAAATTAAAAAAAATTAAATTTAAAATTTGATACCAAAAAATTGGAAAATGAAAAAGATTTTTTTTTATGTGTTTGACCTTAATACAAAGATTCCGGAAAAGGTTTTGTTTCGTCTACATCTAAAAAAATGGCTGAGTTATAACATTTTGAATTTCTATTGTGGCTGACATTTTAAAACGACCTGATTTATGTCCCGCGATAACAGGCGTATTTATGAACCGATTTGAATGTAACTTGGTCTGTACATAGTACATACCAATGTCTCGACCGAGTTCGTTGGCCAGCTTCATTCGCCATCTTGTTTCAAAAGGGTTGCCATTTTTAAAAAAAATGTAATTTGAAATTTAAAATGAGGTATTAAAAAATTGGAAAATGAAAAAGATTTTTTTTATGTGTTTGGCCTTGATACAAAGATTCTGGAGCAGTTTTTGTTTCTGAAAATTTGTTCTTTTGTTTATATCTTAAAAAGTGGTTGAATTATAGCACTTTGAAATTCTATCATGGCTAACACTTTGAAACGATCTTGTATTTGTCACGCGATACCACACGTATTCGCCTATTTCGATGGAAGAAGGCATGTGGATAGTATACATCAATATCTCGACCAAGTTCGCTGGCCAGCTTCATCAGCCTTCTTGTTTCAAAATGGCGGCCATTAAATTAAAAAAAATTATATTTAAAGTGAGGTGCAAAAAAATTATAAATTGAAAAAGGTTTCTTTCTTAAGTATTTGACCTTGATATAAGGATTCAGGAGCATTTTTTGTTTGTCTTTATCTTAAAAAATGGCTCAGATATAGCAGTTTCAATTTCTAAAGTGGGTGACATTTTGAAAAATCTGATTTTTTGCATGCGACAGCACTCGTATAAATAACCGATTCCGATATGAGTGAGCATGTGCACAGCAATTACTAAGGTCTCGACCAAGTTCACTGGTTAGCCTCATCTACCATGTTGTCTTAAAATGGCAGGCACTTTAAGAAATCGCCGAATTTGGCAGCCAAATATAAGTGACTTTAAATAAAAGCAGCTTGGATAAAGCTGACTAATTTCGCGAAATTCTCATTCATAATGATTTAATATTGATAAAAATTAGTATTGAATCTCCTACATTCGGTTTCCATTTAATTGAGATTCGTGTGTTTGAATAATATAAGTTGGCTTTTTAAAAATAAGGAATATGAAAGCTACCTCTTCCTCCCGGCACTGGCCGGAAGGACTTTTACATTAAATGTCAATGATAAACATATTTTCCCATAAAGCCACCATAAATTGTATAGTAAAATAACAGTAATAGGAAAATTCATTTATATTAAAAAGTAATAATAAATAACATGTTTACTGTCCACTAGGCAAGATCATATTTTTGTATAAAATAATGGAAACAGGATTATATACCAGATTAAATAGAGAAATATAAACTAAATTCAGAGTTTCACAGATTAAGTGCAAATATCTGTACAGCAAATTGCAAAACATTATACATTATGTGGCTTTTTAGATATCATTAAATAAATAATAAAATTTTTGCTGATTGAGGTTACCGAATTGGGTAACTGACAGTATAAAAAAAACTGAAAAGCAGAATGACAGTTTTAAAAATTGATTGTAGCAACAGATATAAATTTCACAGAATTACAGAACAAACTAAATCTAGAAATGAAAGCTAAAATGCAGATGGTAGCAGACAAAGTTAGCAATCATTGCTTGCTTTTACATTAAATGGCAAATTTGAACATATTTTTTACCCATAAAACCACCATATATTCTATGATAAAACAGTAACAGGACTATATAGACTAAAGTACGAAAAAAAAATAAAAGCTAAGTTTTGAATTTAACAGAACGAGTGAAAATGTTTGTGGAGCAAGTTACAGAACAAAATATAATATGATTACAAAGCATATTTAAGGAATGAAAGTTTAAAAGATAATTCTAGCAACAAACAGGAAATTAACAATTTTTGCTTTTACATTAAATAGCAAACATAAAATTGCAAGTATTTGTGTACAAACTTACAGAACAAAATAAATTCAGTGCAAAATACCACTACTGAAAATCTTATAATCCTGGAGAAAATATAGTATATATATATATATACGCATATAATTGTAACTGAGCACTGTTTAATCATTATTAGTTTCACTTTTCATATTGGAGTTTCGTGATATATTGCAAAGTGCTGCAACAACTATAAGAATGTTGTCTGCAGTACACCGCTTGCGATTTACAGGTATCCCCTTGTCATCCAGAAAAGTTATGGGCCACTGATATTTAAAGATGCCATAGGACTTTATTTGCCCTATGCATCACTCAACAATATCAAACCTACCATCATGACCTGGCCTCCGTGTTATCCAAGGAAGACCGATGTTCTTCTGACTTGTCTGAGAATTGGACATTCTAGAATCACTCATAAACATCTTTTACTTCGGGAGGTTGCACCCATGTGTCCACATTGTCATTTTGATTACCTGACCGTTCATCATGTTTTAACTGACTGTCCGGGGCTCCGGCACTTATATAGAATCTGATTTAATACATCATCACCAATCTTGACAAACCTCATTGGGGGAAACACCTCATGGGCACTCTTCACTTTTTTAAAACACGCTGGTTTTTATTTTGAGATTTAGTTTTTATATGCTTCATAAGTTTGACTTTGTTATTGACATCTGGATGGAAACCCCATCCAGATAACTTTGCTTCATCTTTGCTTAACTTCCATTTACTTTGCTTTACTGGATTTCTATTTTACATTGTTTTTTACTCTTGTTTGACGGCTACATCTGGATGGGTACCCGATCCAGATGGCTTTTTTATTTCCATTTTATCTCATTTCATCACTTTTTCTTGACTTACTTTTGTTTGGCGCAGAATGTCCCTAATGGGATTTTGCGCCATAAAACCCAATACAACCAACCAACCAACCATCACTCAACATGAATGCGTGCTTTTGAAATATTTCTTGACTTCATTAATTCAGATGGTGGTAGCTGTTTTTTTTTTCCTTTTGTGAAAGCCGGCAAAATGATATTGCCATTTCTTTGAGCTAACAATTCTCCATTTCTAAAATCTCGATCAGCAAGGATTACATCATTTTCTTTTACTGTGTCTAAAAAGCCACTTTTTTTGGTTATATACTTATCCGTTAGCCTGCTATCATATGCTTTGTAGATGAAATTCCTCCAGATGGTGAACAGGCAACCAAAAATTTTATGGTGTTATGATGCTTGTAATTTGAATATGTTTTATCTCTGGCATCTAGATTAAATGGCCTGTCAATAAAAACTTCAGAATAATCTATAATGCAAGTAACGTCTTCTAAATTTCCCTCAAGGAAACACCGTAGTAGGGTATTTTTCATCATTTCTCTGGAAGATTGCCTAATATAAACAGACAGCACATAATCCATTCGGGAAAGCCATTCTCGAAAAATTTGACTCACAGTTCCTGATTCAATATCAAAACGATGAGCAATGTCCTCATTGAATAGCCCCAACCGTAGTTTCATCAAAACAAGCAGTAACTGTTCAGCAGGCTCTAATTCTGTTTTTGTTATTGGCTTCCAATTACTTATGATGAAAGTCAATCAGCTATTAAAAATTATTACTTCTAGCAACTTTGTATAGAAATCAAATACCTTCGAGTCCCTCATAATTTTCGAATATGCACTTTGCCTGGCAGAACTCTCAAGGAGATTTACAAGAAAATTCTGTGCAAAAAACCACTATTGAAAATCTTATAATTCTGAAAAAAATATATACATAGATATATACACTGCTCAAAACAATTAAAGGATATTGCAGTTTTAGGTGGATTTTGTATCTGGTAAACTGTTTAGCTGATTGATACATGGTCAATAGACATAGGTTATATGAGAATAAATTACACATGTTTGGCAGAAAAAAATGCATTTTATTGCGCATTTGTGTACTAAAGGAAAAAAACACAATTTGTGCATATGAGAAAAAAAGAATAAGAAAAGGTGTTTTCTTCAAAGAAAATCATTTTCACTATGGGGTATGGTTTCCACGGGCGGCCAGCAACGTTGAACACCTTTGAGGCATGGACTCAATGAGGCTATTAATGACGAGTTGGGGTATTCTGCCCCACTCTTCCAGAAGAGCTCTTTCCAGTTCTTAGAGAGTTTGTGGGGGTTGTTGGCGGCCAGAAACTCGTCTTCCTAGAGCGTCCCAAACGTGCTCGATTGGATTCATGTCTGGAAAACACGCTGGCCATTCTATTCGAACGATTCCTTCCTCGAAATGGAAATCCTCCACCAGGTTTGCACGATGTGGCCTGCAGTTATCGTCCATTAAAATGAAGTTATCTCCGATTGCTGCAGCGTAAGTAACTACAATAGGTTTGAGGATCTCATCCCTATATCGGCGACCAGTCAGAGCTCCATCTCGAATGATGTAGAGGTCAGTGCGCCCGTCAATGGAGATGCCACCATACACCAACACTCCTCCACCGCCAAATATGACACTTTCGTGCACGAACGCAGGATTATTCCTACTGCCACGGTCCCTCCAGATGAAAATACGCCTATTATCCGGATGCACTGAAAAACGGGACTCGTCAGAAAACAGAATATTGCTCCATTCATTTCTCCTCCAGTTGACATGCTCGGTTGCCCACTCCGTGCGGTCGCGACGATGCCTTGATGTTAATCTAACACATACCATCGGTCGGCGAGCATACAGACCTACAGCATGGAGCCGGTTTCGGACAGTCTGAGTTGAAATCGTGGTGCCTGTAGCCGAGCGAATGTGTTGTTGGAGAAGAGTAGCGTTCATGGTTCGGTGTCTCCGAGCTGTTAACGCTAAATACCGATCTTCATTGGGGGTTGTTTCCCGTCTACGACCTTGCCCTGGTCCTCGGCCTGCACATCCACTCTCCAAAAAACGGTTCCAGATCCTGGAAATGACACTTTGTGACACTCCAATGGCTTGCGCTACTTCGGCTTGAGTTTGGCCCCCTTCTAACCTACCAACAATTCTCAAAGCTTCTGAATCTGTCAAATGACTTCGCTGAGATATCGTACTCATCGAAACAAAGCAATCACTGAATGCCGATCATCCTTGTCTTCATTCTCTTTTATCCAGTTGAAAGTCAAATTTCATTCGCTGCCGCTTAAGCGACGTTTTTGACGTCGAACTCAAAATTTGCATACTCCACAGTTTGAAAACCAGAAAAATTTGCATTTGTGATTCTCTTCTTCTATTTTCGGCAAAAAAAAATTTCGTTTATATCTTTATTTTATATAAAACTTCAAATATCCTTTAATTGTTTTGAGCAGTGTAATTATAATTACCGAACGCTGTTTAATCAACATTTGTTTCACTTTTCATAATGGAGTTTCGTGATATATTGCAAAATGCTGCAACAACTGTAAGAATGTTGTCGGCAGTACACTGCTTGCGATTTACAGGTATCTACTTGTCATGCAGAAAAGTTATGGGCCACTGATATTTAAAGAAGCCATAGGACTTTATTTGCCCTATCATCGCTCAACATGAATGCGTGCTTTTGAAATATTTCTTGACTTCATTAATTCAAATGGTGGTAGCTGTTTTTTTTCATTTTGTGAAAGCTGGCAAAATGATATTGCCATTTATTTAGCTAACAATTCTCCATTTCTAAAACCTCGATCAGCAAGGATTACATCATTTTCTTTTACTGTGTCTAAAAAGCCATTTTTTTTGTTATATCATTATCAGTTAGCCTGACACCATACACTGTAAAAAAAAAATACTGCCAGTTTTCCGGTAGGAATGGGAAAAATAGTTGCCCTTATCATACCGAAATAATTTCCGCCCCAGCTCGGAATAAAATTCATAAAAATGAGGAAAAAGTCAGTAAAACGGTATTTTACGGATTTTATTCCGAGCTGGGTTGGAAAATATTCCGGTACGATAAGGGCAACTATTTTTCCAATTCCTACCGGAAAACTGGCATTATTTTTTTTACAGTGTATGCTTTGGAGATGAAAGAAATTCCTTCAGATGGTGAACAGGCAACCAAAATTTTATGGTGTTATGATGCTTGTAACTTGAATATGTTTGATCTCTGACATCTAGATTAAATGGCCTGTCAATAAAAACTTCAGAACAATCTATAATGCAATTAACATCTAAATTTCCCTCAAGGAAACACCGTGGTAGGGTATTTTTCATCGTTTCTCAGGAAGATTGCCTAATATAAACGGACAGCACATAAGCCATTCGGGAAAGCCATTCTCGAAAAATTTGACTCGCAGTTCCTAATCCAATATCAAAACCATTAGCAATGTCTTCATTTAATAGCCCTAACCGCAGCTTCATCTAAACAAGCAGTAACTGTTCAGCTGGCTCTAATGCTGTTTTTGTTATTGGCTTCCAATTACTTAGGATGAAATACAATAAGCTATTGAAAAATAGTACTTCTGGCAGCTTTGTATCGAAATCAAATACCTTCAATTCCTCATAATTTTCGAATATGCACTTTGCCTGGCAGAACTTTCAAGGAGATTTACAAGAGATTTCTATTCTTCATTTTTGTTTTCAAGTGCTTTTATATCATTCATTGTTAAATCAGTCATTGTGGAATGTTCCTTAGTTGCAACAATAACTGATATCTCTGGCTTAAAATCCTGTACAAGAGATGTTACACCCTGGAAATAAAAAAATATGTTGTTAAAGTTATAAAGAGATAAAAAGAGAAAATTCCAAGTGACTCAGTACTCTGATGAGCAAAATTTAGTTTATTTGTACAGTCGTGGGAAAAAAAAAAGAAAACACCCCCTACTAACTCCTCAACAAATTATCGTAGAAGAAAGTTACTGGTACCGAACGATTGGAAATAAAGTTTACTTTTAAATGACGTATATAAAATTTGCTTAAGGGGCCATCTACATATTAAAACGAATCCAAACTTTATTTTTTTCAATGACAATACCCAATATAACTAAATATTTCAAATCTTCGGTTCAAACTATGCCTAGACACAAAATTTCAAGTCATTTGAATTATACACATTCAAAATTTAGTGCTTCTAATGTTAAATTACATTTTCATATTTTTATTTATATCTCCAAAAATTATGCTCCTGACGTGCTAATTTTTTGTGGAGCAATAATACTAATATACCCAAACCTAAATACGCTGAATTTGCAATTTTTATAACTTTATGATATGAATTATGATTTATGAAATTAATACTCGAAAAAATTATGAATTGCAATCTACATTTTTTTTGATGGAATTAGGTTTATTAAGTCCTGCTTTGTGGAAATCCAAAATTTCACATTTTTCTTCCAAGTAGTTTTCAAATTATGCTTAAAAAAGGGCAAAATGATGGTTTAAGGGGCCGTCTATAATAGGAGTGACTAGATAGTTTGAAATTTCTTTTGCTGTGGTGTAATCTACAGGCTTCATTGACTTCTTAAGGTGCCTTGATCAAGATGAGAGCTCTCTCGGTTAACAATCGAGTTCCGAAATTCAATTTGGATACAGCCCTTAAAATACGGTCGTTTTAACCCAGGTGAACTCGCTGCATGAGATTTTCTCTCACAGTCGTGCTTTTTTAAGACTCTTATTTAAATCATTTTTCATTTTAATTAAAATTTCAAAATGTTTTACAATTATTTTACCTATTTTGTGAATAAAAGTACAAGCCAACCAAAAAAAGTTGATATTATATGAATGTAAAGTAAAAGAAAAGCAATTGGGCATTCTCACTAGCGAGTTCTCCCGGGTTAAAATAATAAATTTCTCAGAAACTTATGGTACGAATTGCATAAAAATTTGTTTTTAGGCTAATTGAAGGGTGTAGAGTTCATTTATGCTGTCAGAATTGTGTACTGCTATTCAAAAAAACAAAGTTACGGTTCGTTTTAATATGTAAATGGTCCTGTAAACAAATTTTATCTATATCATTTAAAAGTAGACTTTATTTCCAATCGCTCGGTACCAGTAACTTTCTTCTACGATAATTTGTTGAGGAGTTAGTAGGGGGTGTTTACTTTTTTTCCCACGACTGTACGTAAAGTACACGTAAGATAACAAAGTTCTGTAAATCTCTTTTCCTTTGAGTTTTCTTGCCCAAGTTACTCCTTTTTCTTGATTTCTTTTTTTTCCATTTTTGGGTAAAAATTATTGCAATATAAAAAAATAATTAATAGTACAACCACATGCATACTAACTATGGACTGAAACAATGAGACATTTTCTAATTTATCATGCAGTTTCAGAACATAAAAGTTAATAAGAAATAGAGTACTAAACACGGGTACTTTTATAATGGATTATGAGCTCATTAAATAAAAAAAAAATCTACAGATTTTTCAGAGTGAGACAATTTTTTTTTTTTTTTTTAATCTTTAGTATGGGCGCAAAACGTTTGGATTTTGGCTAATTTTTGAAAGCAATAATAATAAGAGAGAAAGAAAGTTGGGACAAAGCGAGTTTCGGAGGAGCGTGAAAACGTACCCTTTGTTTGAAAGTGAACAGCTTAGGAAAGTTATCACGCTGCTTGTGGAAAGACTTCGAACGCGTTCGACCTGACCTTGGGCTACGGCCCATAACGTGTTTCGGAGAAACTACTGCAAGAACGAGCAATCGTCCTCGATTCTCGAGCTAGCCAAATTGGCAGAGCAGAGCCTTGGCGAGGTGCCCATACCTGTCTCCGAGAGGTTTTGAGAGCTTGTCTCGAAACACAATCTCGTCGGAGCTAGATCTGTTCTGTCCTAGGTTATCTAGCCAAACCATAACTCAGTGGGGTAATTTGAAGTCAAGGAATTGAGAGTACTCTCTTTGCAAAGCAGAGAGTTTGCTCGTTTTCAAAGTTTTTCCTGTAAAACGCTGGGGCTCTTGAGATGGCAGAGGACAAAGGGAGCGACGGTGGACCGGAGCTCGAGACTATGTCTGACTTCGGGCTACCGAAAGTAAAGTCACCAAGTAGTGACGATGAGCCAAAAGACACTAGAAAAGATGCACAGGCTCTAATCAGTAAAATCAAATTAATGGTCCTCGCTGCCAAATCAAAAGGCGTTAATGAAAAACAAGTTATCAGTGATAATCTAGATGAACTTTATGAAATGTTCGTCGAACAATCGGTGGCACTGGCGGTTGCAAATACCAGGGTTGAAACTTTGACTTTGCAACTTCTGGACTCGAACGCACATAACTTGAACGCAACTATTTCGAACGCAAATCTCTCGAAAGCACATACCAGTTTTGCAGACGCAACACGGGCGTCCGCAGATAAGGAACAAAGTGGTAGCTTCCAGGGCGGTAAACAATCTCCCGTAAAGAAAGGGAAGACACGGACACCAGGTGTGGTCACTGACCACGTCCTCCTTGTTTATCCTAAGGATAAGAAGGTTAAGAGCAAGACTCTTGACAAGAGACTGACTAAGGCGATCTCCCCCAGCGACTTGAAGATTCAGGTCAAAGGGAAAAAGCCAGTGTCGTCCGGAGGTCTGTGTGTCCGCCTTTCAAAAAAGGAGGATGTTGAAATCTTGGAAAAGGCGATCAGGGAAAATGAGGAGCTGAAGGATTCAGTACAATGTACGATCCCCAAGCTCCGAAACCCACGTTTGATCGTCTATGATGTTCCTTGCGACGTCGAGGGGGCCGACGTCCTAAGAGTAGCTGCCGACCAGGCAGGAGTGGAAGTCGAACACCTAAATATCAATTTTCCAATTAAAGGAAAAGATTTTAGCCACTGGGTGTTGGAGACGACCCCAGAGGCCTTCCACATGCTCAAGAAGTTGGGCAGGCTGGTACTGGGCTGGAATCGTTCTAAAATCACTGAACACATTAGACCAACTCAGTGTTTCAGGTGTGGTCGCTACGGTCATATTGGAAAAGATTGTAAAAACAAAGAGGCGTGCTTGGAATGCGGGAGCACCAAGACGCCCAAGTCGAAGTCGTGCCAAGAGGGAAGATGTCACAGGCATTGCGGGAACTGTGAACATATAAACCAATTTTACTTGCCAGAGCAAAGGACGAGAACGGACCACTCTCCTCTAAACCCCATGTGCCCGACCCGCGCTTTAGAAGTTTCAAAATTAAGAAAGAGAACCAATTATGGTTAATCTGAGATTGGGGCAACAGAATGTCGGAAGGTCCTTCACGGCTATGAATCAGTTGAAAGCCGATCTTGACAACTACGACGTAGTTTGTGTGCAGGAGCCACCGCTATTAACAAGTGGTAAATCCGGTGGAACGCCCGAAGCGGTAGTCCCCTACTGCTCAGGGGCCGACTCACGATCTGCGGTCCTGGTCCCGAACGCTTTTTCAAGAAGGCTCACGTTTTCAGCACCAGCCTTGGCGAGTTGGCGAAAGCGAGAGCGTTCAGCTAGCTCTAACGCCAATCGTCGTCTTGTGTTTTGTTTTGAGCCGAAATGGCGGAAGACGAACTAGCATATTTTAGTCCTACCTAAATTAAAGAAATATTTTCAGTTATGTGTTCTAGAAGAAAAGAAATCTTCTTCGAAAGAAATTGTATTACGAATTCTTATACTCTGTTTTATCGAAGGCCTTTATTACTTTTGATGATATAGACTAAAATTCTGATTATTTGATCCCCTCAAAAATCTAAATTTTCATTCAATTGAGCATTATTAATTCCATACCTCTTAAACAAAAACTTATTACCTTCATATATTTAGATATTTGATTACATATAAAGATGGATTTATGGGGATCATGAATTAATGCAGTTTCAGTGCATTTTGATGTATATATAAGCACAGATTTAAAAAAAATACCTGTGGCAGAAAATTACTATATTTTCTGCGATGAACATATATAATTAATTTAATACCAAATCATTCTGCAGATACAGCCCCCAAAGTCGAGTGAAAATAGGCCAAACCAAGAAAGAAAAAAAAAACCTTTCACATCCCCAAACAGGATGTTTAGAAATTGCCTTTTCAATGTGAGATGAAATTCTTAAGGGGAGGTGGGGTAGAAGAAAGATTGAATGACTATCTTTTGTTACTTCAAAGTAACAAATAAAATCATTAGAGAATTTTTTTAACTGTATATGATAGTGAGGGGCTATAGATTTAAATAGTTAAATTTATCAATTACCAAAAAATTAAAAACTTGGAATATTTAACTTTTTTTTTGGGGGGGGGGGGTGCAGAATTTGAATAATAGGTCTTTTACTTATAGTTACTTCAAAGTAATAAATAGGACAGAAAATTTAAAAAACTGTAAAGAATTAAAAAAAAATGAAAGCGTGCGCACAAAAGGTTAATCCTTATTATTATTTTTAAAATCTTTCATTCTATTTGTTTCCTTATCTTTTTTATGGTAAATTATTTATTTGTTATTTAAAAATCAACAGATAGAGCAAAACAGTAAACTTTATGCACTGTTATGGATAATCGAAGGAATAGTTAACATTTCAGACGCAATTGTAACTAATCTTTTCTGTAAGGCAACAATGAATTTTAAATGGGCAAAAAATAGTGTGATGGAGGGGTGGGGGGTGGGAAGAGAAAATTCGAAATGGGAGGTTGCCTCAGACGATTGAGCATTATTTTATTGCCACTTCAACTTAATAAATAGAGCAATATGTGTGCAGAGTGACGAAATATAAAGTGTGTGTGTGTGTGGGGGGGATTTCATTCGAGAGAAGAATTTACATGATTTATTCAAATATGACGAATTATTATTTTTAAATAATAAATAAAACAACTAAGGCGAAATAATATTTTAAATATGGCAAAAATTTTAAAATAAAAACTGAAGAATTTTAAAGATTTTCAATTTTGTGCACTAGGGACAGACCAATGTCTTTTTCATAAAAACTCAAATAATGATAAAATTTTAACAATATTAAAATGTAATAGTAATTGATTTAATTTCATGCATCAACTTGCAGTTATTTTAGCTGATAGATTTAATTGCAGGATACGGCTAAATAATTTATGCTTTATCGTTCAATCTAATTATAATCGAATTGATTTTAGTTTCAACTTCCTATTAACTTCTAATCGCAATTAAATAAAAAACAATTAATTTTTAATGAATTATTTCAGTGAAAATGTGTTTTATTAATACAATCAACACGTCACATAATTATGCCGCTTAATAATAAAAAAAAACTAAATTAATTCAGTAATAATACTAATAAAACTATGTTCAATTGTGTCATAAAAACATGATCAATACAATTATATTTATTAAAGAAAATTTTTACGTCTGTTTTTAAAATACGTTCTCAATTTCTTCGAACATATAGCGAATTAATGAAATAATTGAATATTATAGAACTGAAAAAAATAACTTATGTTTGAATTATATATATTTGTGCAATTAAAAGTTATTTTAATCCGAAAAAGATCTTTGTTTTAAGCAAGGTTCTAATTGCAAATCACGGTGAAATAACATTTCGTCTAGCTTTTTACATTTGCGGAAAAAACAAATGAAAAAAAGCACATTGTAGGGACTTGGATATCACTGGACAAGAGTCTATGGTAGCGTAAGTTACTAAAATCTAAGTCCTTTATTTACATTGATATCTAGGATAAATAAGAGTATATACAACTTAAATAATATTAGTGTTGGGTTTTCGTCATTTTAACAGGATAAAAAGTTCCATCAACGGGCTTCTTCCACAGATATAGTGCTTCAATCGGAGAAAAGACTGATCGGACGACCACCTATGTCATCTCCTCGCTTCGCTCATTCACCACTAGGTCCAGCGAGACCTCCTCGCCAGCGTCCTCGCTCTCTCACTTCTCAACTCCTTCTCTCTTCCCCCCGCGTTGCCACCTCGCCTCTCTCCAAGGCTGAAAACTCCCGGTCCTAGGGAAAACTAGTCTTTTTTCCTCTTAGCCGTTGCCACCGCCTATTTCTCGAAGGCTGAAGCTCGCCGCTCTAGGATAAAATGCCTTTCCTCCTCCTCGGTCGTTGCCACCGCTCTTCCTGGAAGGCTGAAACACCTGCTCTCTGTGAAATTCAATGGAGTGTTAAGTTAGCGCCGGAACGAAATTGTACTGCCAGTTCCATTCATATTTGCAGCCTCGACGGCGCCATAGATTTGTTCAGAGATGAACTATGAGTTTATGAGATTTCTCTTAGCGTGGGAAAGTCCAGATGACCCTAGGGGGATCTCGTCCCGAATTAATAGTTCGTGAATAAATAGTCTTTAGGGGTAATTAGTAAAGTTCTTACAGCAATCCCCCCTCCAAGAGAGATTTTTCACGTAGCTGGAAAATCTATAGTGAAGTCAGTGTTACACTCAAAATTCGTTCACCACAGAGGTTCATTATTCATTTTTTCTTTTGTACTAATCACATATAAATTTACACACTTTTCCAGGAACATTATTATGACAATTACAACAATATATACAAAATGAAAATTATTTATACCTTATGATGCAAGCAATTTTTTTTAGAGAATTATATACAATTTTCCTAAAATTATTCAACCCTACTTAAACAATCGTGCACTCTTTCTTTTTCCGGGCGGTGCCTGATTGTATAATGATAAGGGTGCCGCATCAATGACCAGCAGATCAATCTTGGACTATTCACGGCGTTGTTTCGGATCAACCTTACCCAATATTTACTGGTACTCTGCGCTGATTTTCTGTAGATAGTTTCACTTTCATTTTTACTCCTCTGATGCGGTTTAATGCAACTCCTCTCTGTCCCATATGATTACTCTAATAATCGGAAACCCTTTTCGCGTTGTTTAAATACAACAAGCCAAATATCTTAGGAGAATCATAATTCGAATTGTCTTGCCTTCTAGCGCCTATATCTAAGTCGTGCGTACTCGAATAGTTTTCTCCCGGATCAATCTAGAAGACACCCCTCTTCTTCTTAACCTCACGAGTTTTCGTCCCCGTTTCCACCAATAATTCCCGAAATTGCCTGATACGTCTAATTAAATCCAATCTAGGTATGAATTTTAAACCTTTAGAACGTTCATCTCTTTTCCATCTCTCGTATAACTTTTTAATTTCGTTTACGGTTTTTGGCCAACAATAACGATTCAAGAATTTATAACCTGACTTCCTCTTTGTACTTAGAAGTCTACCTGCACTCTCCTTACATAAGGATAACATATCTCCTTTGATTTTCAACGGGATTACCATTTGTTCTTGGTCAGATTCCCTGGGATCTTTTATTTTCCTAATCCCTAACCCCTCGTTCATTTCAAAATGTGATTTCACCTCGTCCGCTCTCTGCTTAACACAATCCAACTTGACATTCTCTTGCGCCTCACTCACATTTTCTTTGTTTCCAAGGGTCAAGTTTTCATCCCGCGGTAGGGTCTCGCTTAGTCTTAGAAAAGTCTCTTGCTTTTTCTCCGTTACTAAACTGGCTCCTATTTCTCCCACTGCGTCCGGGGGGTTGAATTTTAAAGTCTCGACTCTCCCCACCCTTCCATCTAAATCGATTCTCTCAGCCAAGTTCAAAACCTGTTCATTAAAGGGATTAAAATTCGGTACGGGCTGTGCGCTCTCAACTACAGGTAGAAAAATTCCCCTTTTCTCTTCTACAACGATTCCCTCCTGGGTTACTCGCTGACCTCGGGGGGTCGCACTTAATAAATTCCTCTTTCTACCTCGGCGCGGAGAATTGGCTGGTCCATCGTCTTAGGTGAACCGGCTGGTTTTTCATTTTCGCTCTCCGTTACGGTAGGGAGAATGGACGAGCTCTGCGATTTAGTTTCGCTTTTCGTATCCGCGTTTCCGGCGTGCGCTCGCGGCCCAGTGCGAACTGCGATGATTGAACGCGGGTATCGTCTCCGCCTGTCAAATAATTGCTGCGTTTTGTTCCCTAACAAATAATGAACCATGTCCGTTTCTTTATCTCCCCCAGGGGAATACCTTCTTTAGGTATTTACGGGTTTCGTGACCCCGGGTTCCCGAGCGATCTTTCTCCTTTCCTGTTTTCTTCTCTTTTTAGTTGTCTATCCTTTTTTCTTTGTTTCACACTTTTTAATCTTCTTTTTTCAGTTTCTTATCCCTCTTTGTTCTTGTTCATGTTTTTTACTGACCATTTTGCTCAACTTGTTATTTGTTCTACTAACATTGTTCTTTTGTTTAAAAAAAAAAAAGGAAAAAAGTTTAAAAAATTGAAAATAGACAACAAATACACCTTGTTTCTAAGTTTTCACCCACATCACTTTTTCTTTTTTACAATAGTGGATTTTTTTATTTTCACGTGAGACACTCTGGGTGTTGAGGTTTTTTAATCTCATCGCCTCGTTTCTACCGTTTTAGGCTGATCTCGAGTCCCAGAGTGCAGGGCATCTCCGAATTCCGGTTCCGTGATCGGTGGGCGCCGTACTTGTATGGCGGTGGTTAGGAATGCACTGGGCGACTGGTGTCCTTTCGACGTAAGGGCGATGTAGGTTGGACAGAGCTGTAAAGGCTTACCTACGACAACCGAGTTCCACTGTGAAAGAACTAGAGTTTGGAGATGCTATCGAGTTTAATCCAACGTTCGAAAAACGTGGAAGTTTGTTGATAGTTTTCACCCTTTTGAGACCTGCGCCTAAAGTAACGGTAAGAAGAAGGGTCGGTGACCAGGCCCGATGCCTGGCGTTTTAAACATTATCTCTCAAATATGGCTACAATATCAGACAATAAGACAAGCGATGTGGAGGCCCCACAACCCCATATTTCATCCAATGCTCAACTTAAGACTGCTACGCCTCAGAATATATCTTTAATATGGCTACAATATCAGGAAATCAAATATGCGATGTGGAAGCCCCACAAGCTAATAATGACAATAATAATGCTTTGAGCTCTGCCTCAAACGCTACTGTTAATCACGGCAAAAAAGAATCATGGGGTGAGAGAGTAGAGGCTTCTGTTTCCAATACGGAACCTAAAAATGCCAAATCTGATGAAAGTAAAACTGAAGAAAGATTTTTCGTCGTCAAACGTCAAGAAGGGAGTTTTGATAAAACATCCCCCTTTCTGATTAATAAATCTATCCAAGGACTGGTTGGCGAACCTAAAACAATAAAAAAACACCGTACAGGTGAACTGCTAATTGAAGTAATCAATAACCAACAAGCACTGAACTTAAAAAAATGTACTCACTTTGCAAACATTGCTGTCACCATATCGCCACATAGAACCTTAAACTCATCTCGCGGAGTGATCTCAGAATCTGACCTCTTGCATGTAACCGAAGATGAAATAGTGGAAAACTTAAGGGAACAAAATGTCATAGCAGCTAGACGTATAAAAATAAACCGCAAAGATGAACAAATTCCAGCTAACCAAGTACAAATACCTACCAAGCATATTATTCTGACGTTTAATACTCCCAACTTACCCAAATATATAAAAGCTGGATATCTATCATGCTCTGTCAGACCGTACATCCCAAACCCACTGCGTTGCTTTAACTGACAGCGCTTTGGGCACTCAAAAACATCATGCCGAGGTAAAGAAACCTGTGGTCGGTGCAGTGCAATTGGCCACGAAAGAGGGCAATGCAATGCTCCACCTTGTTGCGTCAACTGCAAAAAAGATCATCCATCCTATGCCAAATCGTGTGAAATGTGGAAAATAGAAAAAGAAATACAGACAATACGCACAAGACAAAATATATCATACCCTGAAGCCAGAAAAATAGTCGAATCCAGAACGCCCAAAGTTGGTGTATCATATGCTGCTGCTTTAACAAAAACCGTTCATAAAACTTATAAAACTATCGCAACTCAAACTGAATTCCCAACTAGACCTAATTGCCAACCTAATCAAAAAGAAAATGACCTGTCTATTAATTCTGGTAAGACAAATAGATCGACGCAGTCTGCTCCTCCTAAGTCACCTAAATCTGTTCCTCGTAATTCACAAAATCCCCCAGGGGGATACCTTCTTTAGGTATTCACGGGCTTCGCAACCCCGGGTTCCTGAGCGATCTTTCTCTTTTCTTTTTCCTCTTTTTTCTCTTGCCTTTCTTTCCTCTTTGTTTCACTCTCATTGTGGTTTACTCTTAGGAGGTGAGGGCAATTCTGCATGAGCCGATATCATCCTGTATATCGACTCATGGAGAATTGTAAACCACCCACGTGTTTGCCGTGCGTGGCGTCCCGTGTCCCTGGAAAGGGGGATCCTGGCAGTTGAGGGAAACCAACACACTGCTTTGGCCTCTGCTTCAGGTAGACGGGAGGTGCATATTGGTCCCGTATGCATCAATCGGCTGGTCAGCTGACTTGTCACTGGCTGGGGATCAAGTGAGCGAGCATTTACTAGCCATCTTGTTAAGGGTGGAGACTGGCATAGGAATGTCTTGTGACCGTATGGGCCCTGGTTAGCACTGGTGCACAATTGTGTATCCCCTTGTTGGGCTCGGTGGTGGGTGGTGCGGCCGGGGTCTGAATCATTATTTTTTTTCTAACATGGATGGAAAAAACTCATTTTCTTCTAACTCTCTCCCATGTGGAGAGCAGCAAAATGAACCGAATTCTACATTCACTCGTTTTTTTGTAATTAAACGCACTGATAGCCTCTCTGATAATTCTTTTAAGAGAACTTCACCTTTTCTTATTGCAAAAACATTTCATTCTGTATTTGGTGACAACTGTTCACTTAAAAAAATGCATTCTGGAGATTTGCTTGTTGAGGTCTCTTCAGCCAGCCAATCTCAGCTTCTTTCAAATGCTAATACAATAGGACCTTTCTATGTTTCTGTTACAGCGCATCAGACTCTGAATACTTGCCGTGGTGTAATATCGGAACCTGACCTTTTACTGTCTACAAAAGAAGAACTTTTAGAAAATTTAAAAGACCAAAATGTCATCGATGTACGCCGTATAACAATTCGTCGGAATGAGAAAGTGCTTCCCACAAAGCACATCATTCTGACTTTCAATGGTCCTAATTTACCTACTAGAATTAAAGCAGCCTACCTAAGCTGTCCTGTCCAGCCTTATATTCCAAATCCTCTCCGTTGTTTCAAATGTCAACGATATGGTCATACCAACACTACTTGTCGTGGTACTGTTACCTGCCCTCGTTGTGCAGAAGTAGGCCACGACGGTAAATCTTGTAAAAAATCCGAACACTGCATAAATTGTAAGGGTGATCATCCAGCATACTCCCGTTCTTGTCCTAACTGGATCCGTGAAAAAGAAATAATTGCTATTAAAATAACTGAAAAAATTTCCTATCCCGAAGCTCGCAAACTTGTTGAGTCTAGAACCCCGACTATCGGGGTTTCTTACTCTAGTATACTCAAACAACAACCAAAATCCGTAAGGCACATCAGTACCCAGACCGACTGCTCTTTTCCACCAAATAATACATCTATGACACATTCAACCAATACTTCACCTAAAAAAACCCGGGACGTCTCTCTTGGTAGTAAATGCTATGGTACCCCATTATTGGAACGTTGGCTACCATCCTCAGAACCAGTTACAATAGAATATCAACTTACTCAGTCACAGAAATCTCCAGTTGGATCCAAAAAGTCATCTAATCATCAGACTGAAACTAAGGCTGCTTCATCTCCAGTTCTATCATTACAGAAACCTAATTCTCCCCGAACATCATCAGTTCAATCAAAAATATCCGCCGAACATAAGACTAAACAAACGCCAGCTCCAGATAAAAGCAAATCTGTGAAACCTATTGTTCGTCCAACTCCGAAAGCAAATGAAAAAACTTGTGCGCAAAAAGAAAGAAAGAAAACTCAAATCTCTTCACAGTGGAAAACTGTGAAGAGAAAAGGCAATAAATCATGTCTTAGCCCAGCAATAACTAATATTAAAGATCACAAACAGCTGCTCAACTATGCAGAAGAGGCTATGGATTCTTGTAGTTATGTCTCTGATAACGATGACAATAATACAGTTTTTGAAGTTATTCATCCTACGTAGCTTTATATCGTTTTAAAATTTTGAATTATAACTTCGTTCTTAAAGCAGTATTATATAACATTTTATGCTTTATTTCTTGAACATATAACTTTTCATAACTTTAGATATTTTAGAATTTTTTAATTTAAATATTCTTGTCTTTTAAATATGTTTTAACTTTTAAAACCTTGTGTATTGTCGCTTTCCTTGTGCATTATTTTAATTACATGTATCATCACATTGCTTTCTTCATTTTACTTTGTTTTTTCACTTTTATATTTCTGACAGTATTTTGCTGTAACTTTTAATTTTTAACTAGGTTTTACTCAACTTTTTCTTGGCGCAGCATGTCCCTATAGGGACTTTGTGCCATAAAACTCCAACCAACCAACCAACCTAATTCACAAAAATCTGTTCTTCCTAAATCATCTACAAATCCTTCTTCAAAATCATCACAATCTTTTATTTCTAAACTTCCATTCCATACTAGAGGTTCTCAAAATACAACTAAAACAACCTCTGTGAAACCAAACCATAAATCCGATGTAGAAAAATTTAACTTACCAACAGTTAAAGCCTCTGTGTCATCTGAAAATACAGCCAAAAGGAAAAAGAGTAAAACATCCAAAAATAAAACCCAATCAATACAGAATGATAAAATGGAAGAAGATGATGCTTTAGCTCTTCAACCCAGAACCGGGTGAAGAATTTAACGAGGAAGATAGTATGTCCACTATCTCCGGATAAAATAATGCTGATAAATTACAAAAAAAAATCATTCATGCCTAATACTATCTCATGGAACTGCCGTGGTTATCACAATAAACTTGATGAAATCCGTAATATTCTAGCAGACCATCAGCCTTTATGCTTAGCTCTGCAGGAAACCCATCTAAAACCCACTGACAAAGCGAAATTACGCAACTATGCTACCTATAGAAAAGATTTTACAGGCAATGAAAGAGCTACTGGTGGAGTGGCTCTTTTCATTTCTCGCAGTTCACCTCATTCTCGTATTTTATTAAACACAAGCTTGCAAGCTGTTGCCGTCCGTGTACATGCAAAACGTCTCATTACAATATGTACTATTTATTTACCACCCCACCAAATTATTCAGTCAGCACTACTTGATGATCTCCTTCTCCAACTCCCCACTCCTTTAGTCATTGTTGGGGATTTTAACGCTCATAGCCAACTGTGGGGTAATTCTGACTCTAATCAACGTGGTGATACAATAGAGAAACTAATTTCTGACAACGGCTTATGCCTACTTAATAACGGTGATCATACGTATTTTCATGAACCAATACGCACCTTTCATGCCATAGATCTCACTATCTGCTCTCCATCTATCTATCCGTATTGGAACTTTTGGGTCTCCAATAACCTGCACGGCAGTGACCATTTTCCCACATTTATTTCACAGACAACTCCTGACGGGGATTCTAATAAATATTTTAAACGCTATATCTACGACAGAGCCAATTGGCCTACTTTTACAGATCTGGCTAAAATTACAAGCGATATGATAGAAGGTTATATTGACGATGCGCTTGATAATATCACACAGTGTATTATCAATGCTGCAGATCTTAGCATTCCTAAATCATTTTCTACACCGCGACACAGGAAACATTGGTGGAATGATGGATGCAAAAGGACAAAAAAAATTCAACAGAAGGCTTGGGGCATTTTCCGACGCTACCCGACTAATACTAATTATATTGCTTACAAAAAAGCAAGGGCTGATGCTAGAAGAGTGCGACGTAAAAGCCAACGTGAATCCTGGATGCAGTACATTTCCAACATAGACTCTAATACATCAAGTAAAGATCTCTGGAAAAAAGTGAAAAATTGTATGGGACTTTACTCAGAAAACCATATCTCAATCCTCAATCACAATGGACAAACAATAGCTTCACCCCAAAATATTGCTGAAACAATAGCAAATACACTTGCATCTAATTCTAGCTCCGACTCATATCCGGAACCGTTTTTATCATACAAAAGACATATGGAAACTACCAGCATAAATTTTAACTCTCGCCACTCTTATGATTATAATTTACCTTTTACAATTCAGGAACTTTCAAGATGTTCGCAAAAAAGCCGTTTATCTGCTCCAGGTCACGATGGCATCACATATACCATGCTAAATCATCTTTCCAGTGCCTCTCTCAGTAATTTACTTGCTTTCTTTAACAGAGTTTGGATGGAACAACAATTTCCTCAAGCCTGGTGCAAGGCTGTCATTATCCCTTTTCCTAAACCAGGAAAGGATTCCAGTGACCCAAATAACTACAGGCCTATCGCACTCTCTAGCAGCCTTTGCAAACTCCTTGAAAAGATAATCAATTTCCGCCTTGTACATGTGTTAGAATCTAACAATTGCCTTGCCGCATTTCAAAGTGGATTCCGACAGGGTAGGTCTACTATCGATAACCTGATCCATCTAGAACATTACATTCGGACAGCCTTTCATAAGCGCAACCATTTGGTGTCAGTATTTTTTAACATGGCGAAAGCCTATGACAGAACATGGCGATATGGGATACTTCGCGATCTTTTTAACCTCAACTTCCGTGGGAATCTCCCTATTTTTATCAAAAACTTTCTCAATATTAGACTTTTCCAAGTACGGATTGGAGGAATTTTATCTCGTTTTTATGTACAAGAAGAGGGTGTACCTCAGGGCAGTGTCCTAAGTGTCACCCTCTTTGCAATCAAAATAAACAACATTCTTAGCCAACTACCCCCTTCAGTTAAAGGAGATCTATATGTTGACGACTTTCGAATTATGTGTATGGGACAGGATATCCGATTTATTGAAAGACAGTTTCAAATTGCAATTACCCATATTCTTAATTGGACTAATAAAAATGGTTTTATAATTTCCCAAGACAAAACATCTTGTGTGCATTTTTGCAGACGTAGGGATCTGCATCCAGATCCTGAAATTTTTATTGGATCGACTCAAATTCCTGTTGTGGACAGCTTCCGTTTTCTTGGCCTTCAATTTGATAGCAAGTTAACCTTTTTACCTCATATTTTACAATTAAGGACAAAATGTGAAAAATCACTTAACTTACTTAAGGTGCTTTCAAATACTTCCTGGGGGGCAGACCGTACTTCTCTCCTTAAAATATATCGAGCTGTGATCCGTTCTAAAATTGACTATGCCTGCCAAATCTATGGTTCAGCGCGTAATTCTGCTCTTAAAAAACTTGACAATGTGCACCATAGTGCACTTCGTGTGTGCTCTGGTGCATTTCGTACCTCTCCAGTTTTAAGTCTGTATGTTGACTGCAATGAACAAGCACTACACCACATTCGTGAAAAATTTTCTTTGGAATTTTATTACCGTATCCTTTCATATCCTAGACATCCTCTTCATACACACATTCTAAATACAGACAATGATATTCTTTATCAGCATCGACCATCTTGCATACCATCTTTTGGTGTCAGAATCAGGAATATTATAGACAATAACCCTCTGAGCAATATTGAGGTGAGTCCATGTCCATTGCATTATCTCCCTCCTTGGAAATCTCTTAATATTACCTCACTCCATCCATTTAAAGGATACGATAAAAACACCTTGGCTCCTACAGTTTTCCAACAGCTATTTGCTGCACATCGTGCAACTTTTAATACATATACTGAAATTTATACGGATGGTTCTAAGAGTGGGAATAGTGTTGGCTGTGGGGTTTTTATAAATAACACTAGTTTTAGTTATCGGCTTCACGCATCATTATCTATATTTACAGCTGAGTTGATTGCGATAGAGAGAGCCATGTTGCACATCTCTCATCACCATAATACATCCTTCATCATTTATACCGACTCAAATAGTTCTATTTACGCAATAAAATCTTTTAAAAAGCATCCTTATGTTTCAGCCATCCTGGATTTTTACAATAAATTGACAAGACGCGGTTATCAAATTTTATTTTGCTGGGTACCTGGACACATGGGTATTCGTGGAAATGAGAAAGCGGATGAGGCGGCAAAACTGGCTCTTAATCCTTTTTACCATAGAATTCCATTCTCAGACGTTAAACTATTTATCAAACACTTTATTTATAATAAATGGCAAGAAGTTTGGAATTTAGAATGCAATAATAAACTACACCAAATCAAACCTACCATCATGACCTGGCCTGCAAGTTATCCAAGGAAAACAGTTGTTCTTCTGACTCGTCTGAGAATCGGACATTCAAGAATCACTCATAAACATCTCTTTCTTCGGGAGGATGTACCCATGTGTCCACATTGTCATTTTGATTACCTCACCATTCATCATGTTTTAACTGACTGTCCAGGTCTCCGGCATCTGTATAGGATTTACTTTAATTCATCATCACCAGTCTTGACAAACCTCATTGGGGAAATACCTCATGGGGCTCTCTTTACTTTTTTAAAACATGCAGGATTTTATTTTGAAATATAATTTTTCGTTTTTCTCTGTTCTAATGGCTCAGTTTTATTCTTTAAACTTTGGTGACATCTGGATGGGATCCCATCCAGAATGCACTTTTCATTGAATTACTTTTATGTTTTAACTCTCGTTTTTAGGATTTTAAATTTTGTATTTCTACATTGTTTGGCTACATCTGGATGGGTACCCCATCCAGATTGTTCCTCTCATTGCTCTTTTATTTTGACACTGTTTCTTTTTTACCTTTCTGATGTTTTAGTCTACTGGTTTGGCGCAGCATCTCCCTTAAGGGATTTTGCGCCATAAAACCCTATACAACCAACCAACCAACCGTTTCTTTATCTACTGCGGCCGCCTTTGTCCTTATAGTATCACCGGTACCGAGATTAATTTCTATTTCTACAATAGGTAAACACCGAAGTTTATTATCTAATGCTTGTTTAACATATACACTTTCACCCTTAAATCGGTCCTCATTTACATCGTGAGCCGATATTAAGTCCAAATTACTTCCGCTATCGCGTAGAATAGTCATTTCTTTCCCATTAATTAACCCGCGACTGACGTAGGGTTCAAAGGCACTTTTTAAGTCTTGTAGGCCCGCGATATGGTAAACTGCTTCGGTCTTTTCAGCCTTTTTTAGCTCCGGGCAAGAATACTTGTAATGGTCGGTTTTCCTACACAAAAAACATGTAATCTCTTTCTTTTTATCGAATATTTCATTTCTGTTTTTCGAGTTGTCTTTATCCCTCCAGTTTGTCCTTCTCTCTTCCGTTCTACTATCCGTTTTTGATTGCTCCGCAAATTTATTTCGCTCTAGATGTTGGGAAAGGTTCTAAGTTTCGAGGGCCCTAGCCGTTTCATAGTTTTCCTAGCCGAATCATACGCATCTAATTTCTTTGCCAACTCAAATGGAGTGATTATCGTGCCCCAAACATCAATAAAATGATGCTTCGTTTCCGGATTAACCTTTCTTTTTAACTGATCTGTGATTATTAGCTCTCTCAGTTGGTCGAAATTTCCCACTCCTAATCCACTTAATCATTGATCAAAGTAATTTGAAGCCTCATATACGTAATCTTTCCACGTTTTGTTTTCGGGCTTTTGTGTCGTAACAAATTTTAGTCGAAAGTCTTCTGCCGAAAGCTGGAACCTTTCTAGTAACATCTTTTTTACATGATCAAAATCGTCGGAACACGCGGGTGGTTCTCGCAAGATAAGCTCCCCCAATTTCGTCGGTAACAATCCTAGTAAATGCGGAACCCATTGACTTTTCTCGATTTGGGCTTTCTGCGCTTGTCTTTCGAATAAACTGAGATAGATTGATATTTCGGACTTATCGGAGTCGAATTTGGGCAGGACTGATTTTAAAGATATTTTCGGCTCTCTCTCATTTTGGCTAGAAGCTAAACTAAACTCATCTGGTTCCCGTTCTAACCTAATTCTCGCCAATTCATGCTCCCGCTCCAAAGCCTTAGCCTTTTCTTCCCTCTCAAAGGCCTTATTCCGCTCTCGTTCTAACCTTTCTTCATTTTCTCTCTCAACCCTATCTTTCTCTAAGATTTTTAGCTGGGCTAGTGCTAAAGTTTCGTCATAGTCCTCTGCTTCTTCTAGTTTTTTAATAATTTTGGCTATATTATCCGACTCTTCTATGCTCGCGCCGAATTCAATAGCTAACTCTTTTAGATCGCACTTTTTCTTACCCGCAAACACTGACATGTTTCCTACTAATTAACAGTTATAAAAAATACTATGCCAATCATGCAATTATCAACTTCGAAGCCTCTAAATATTTCCCTTGTTGTGAATAATCACAAACTCTCGCGACATAAAAATATCACAACAATTTCAATAATATTAATATGATAGACAGCCTTATCATTAACCAACCAAGTTTTCATATATAACTTTATATATTCTTTGGTATCATTTCTTTTAAGTAAATTGCTCAAAAAGTCTCTTAAATTTTGAAAACATACATTCTGAATAAAATTCACATACAAAACAGAATTTAAATAATTTGCATTCAGTGCATCCAACGATGCGCCACCTCTCATAAGCAATTTAAATTATCCACACTGAATTATTAACCTTTAGTACAAGTAATACTTATTTAAAACAGTTTTAAGGAACTTTAGAAAATTAATATTTACTTAAATTTCTTAGAATCCAGTTGGAAAAATTTCACAAAATGTTATTATCAAATTCCTTACTTCCTAAACTCTATTAAATATACAATGATTAAAAAAAAAACATGTTTGTTATTAACTATACTATTTCGATTAAACCTCTGTAATGAATCAAATAAAGAGTGCTAACCTGAGATATTGTTGACTGCTCTTCTGACTTCCGTCTTAGACTGGTACAGCTTCGGTCATCTGTAGGCTAAACCATCCGGCGGGCTCGACTTCCCTGCATTCGGGTGTCTCTCGTCTCTTGCACGGCGTCGGATTGCCTTGGGTCTGGAATCCTTGCTGGATTCGCCGAAGACTCTGGTCTGGGGATCAAGGTCTCCTTTCTAACTTGCGGTCTGGTTGCGGCAATTCCTGTTTTTTGACGAACTGTGATAGATTATATTCACCAGTTCTTAATCCTCTTTAGCTGCTACCACTGTAGGGACTTAGATATCACTGGACAAGAGTCTATGGTAGCGTAAGTTACTAAAATCTAAGTCCTTTATTTACATTGATATCTAGGATAAATAAGAGTACATACAACTTAAATAATATTAGTCTTGGGTTCTCGTCATTTTAACAGGATAAAAAGTTCCATCAACGGGCTGCTTCCACAGATATAGTGCTGCAATTGGAGAAAAGAGTGAACGGACGACCATCTATCTCATCTCCTCGCTTCGCTCATTCACCACTAGGTCCAGCGAGACCTCCTCCCCAGCGTCCTCGCTCTCTCACTTCTCAACTCCTTCTCTCTTCCCCCCGCGTTGCCACCTCGCCTCTCTCCAAGGCTGAAAACTCCCGGTCCTAGGGAAAACTAGTCTTTTTTCCTCTTAGCCGTTGCCACCGCCTATTTCTCGAAGGCTGAAGCTCGCCGCTCTAGGATAAAATGCCTTTCCTCCTCCTCGGTCGTTGCCACCGCTCTTCCTGGAAGGCTGAAACACCTGCTCTCTGTGCAATTCAATGGAATGTTAAGTTAGCGCCGGAACGAAATTGTACTGCCAGTTCCATTCATATTTGCAGACTCGACGGCGCCATAGCTTTGTTCAGAGATGAACTATGAGTTGATGAGATTTCTCTTAGCGTGGGAAAGTCCAGAAGACCCTAGGGGGATCTCCTCCCGAATTAATAGTTCGTGAATAAATAGTCTTTAGGGGTAATTAGTAAAGTTCTTACAACATGCTCTTCAGTTCTTACAACAATGGGGTTGCTGTTCGCTACGCGTACGACGTCACGAACAAAAAAGCGTGCGTAGCGTTGAATTCATACCCGCGCCAACCCTTACTCTGGCGATAAGGTGCTCAAAACGTGAGCCTTCTTGAAAAAGCGTCCCGAACAAAGACATTCCGGTAACGGAATTGTTGGCGGTTCGGGACATAGTGGCGGTTTTACTGGATTTGGGACAGACCAAAATGGTGGTGGTCTCCGTGTATCTGGAGCCAGACAAAGAGATCGACGATCAACTGCTCGTACTGGAGGACATTCTGGACAAATTTAAAGAAAGAAATATCATTTTACTGGGAGACTTTAATGCAAAAAGCGCGGTTTGGGGTAACCCCTTGCACAAAACAAATGACCGAGGCGATCTAATCCTCGAAATCACAATTCAACACGGTCTCACGATCTTTAATGATCCTCAAAGTGATGAAACGTTCCATAGCTCAAGAGGTACTAGCGTGGTAGATTTATCAATTGGTAAATTTGCCCCGCCTACTAAAGTCGAAAGTTGGGAGATTGAGCTTTATGAGTCGGCGACTGACCATCGTCGTATTTGCACGGTGATCTCTACGGATCTACCGGCCCCAAACCCTAAATATAGGGTTCGTCTCAAAGATCTGAAAGAAATCAAGTTTCGGGAGGCCCTGTCCGAAAGGATAGGGCGCATGTCTCCGGACTGGCTCGTAGGGAAGTCGGTTGACGAGTTTGTGGAATCTCTGACAAAGGAAGTGCAAGAAGCATGCAATGAAAACATGCGTAGGAAAAAACAGAGGAAAAGAGCTGTTCCGTGGTGGAGCCGAAGTCTCATGGTAGAGCGCAAAATGGTACAAGCTGAAAGGCGCAGATTTAAGCAGTTCACAAACGATGAAGCGTTGAGAAAGGAGTACGAGCTATTATATCGAAAGCTCCAGGCCCGATACAAAAAGTCAATAAGGCGGGCTAAGTGGGCCCACTATCGGTCGATCCTTGAAGAGATTGACCCAGGGAAACCATTTGGTCCGCATTTTGACTGGGCAAGAGGAAGGGCCACAGGCCGCCTCAAACTTAGCGCTCTAGCCAAACGGGACGGAGGCTTCACGTCGGACTTTGAATCGACAGTAGAACAACTGGTCGAATACCATTTTCCAAGGGATAATGGAGAAGGGGATGAAGTCGGAATAACACACACGGAAGTCGGCGACGACACGAAATTCACCCAAAAGGAGCTTGAAGGGGTTTTCAGATCTCTGAACAAAGGGAAAGCACCTGGAATGGATGGGCTACCTCTCGAGATCATAGAAACTCTTTTTAGGACAAACAAAACATTATTTCTGGCGTTGATGAACAAGTGCTTGGACGAGGGTGTCTTCCCGTCCTCATGGAAGGTAGCGGATCTAGTCCTATTTAACAAGGCTGGAAAAGATCGAAAGGCCGCCAGTTCGTATAGGCCCATATGTCTTCTCCCCGCATGGTCGAAAGTGCTAGATAAACTGGTGACAAACAGACTGGTGCATCACGCCCAGTCCCAGGGATTCATGCACAAAGACCAATACGACTTTACGCCAGGAAAAGGGACAGAAGACGCACAAAACGAGTTGAAAAATATAATAAGAGACAGTCATGAAAGGGACAATGACAGCTGTTTAGTGATGTTGGACATTAAAGGCGCGTTCAACAATTTATGGTGGCCTTCGATCTTTAAAGCACTTAAAGATATGAACTGTCCTAATAACCTATTTCAGCTGGTTAAGAGTTTTCTCTCAGAGAGGAAGGTTACTTACCGAACAACCACGACTTTCACGGTGCGGGAATACACGGTCGGTTGTCCGCAGGGCTCGAACTCCGGTCCTTTCTTTTGGAACCTGGTTGCGAACTCCCTGTTCGCGCTGGGGTTGGGCGAGTTTGTAAGGATAATAGCGTACGCCGACGACTTTGGTCTCGTAATCAAAGCCCCAAACGCACATGCGTGTGGGCAAATAGCCAATGAGGCTCTTGCTAAGATAGCAGAATGGGCGGTACTGCACCATCTAACCTTTAGCGCTGACAAAACAACCTCCATCTACTTCCGGAAGCTGCGCAGATTGGGGAGTTACCGAAGTAACCCGAGGACTCCTCCTCGAATCTCCTTTCTCGGCCGGCCCGTTAAAGCGCAGCCCACGGCTAGGTACCTGGGGGTAATCCTCGATGCGAAGCTCAATGGCATGGCACATGTGGCACATATACGTGAAGCAATGGCGACCTATTCGAATGCAATTTATTCTCTCAGTCGTAGGACTGGGGCTTGAGCGGAGTGGTACTTAAAAAACTGTATAAGCAGGGCTTTGAGAGACTCGCGACTTACGGTTCCAGCTTCTGGTGGACAGGCACCGATCGCATTAGAGACAGGCTGGGCTCAATTCAGAGACTGGCGCTCTTGTCGATCACCAGGTGTTTCCGTACCAAGAGTACGGCGGCATGTCAGGTCCTGGCCGGTGTCCTTCCGCTAGACCTGCAAATCGAACAAGAACAGCTCAGTACGCGACCTCTCCGTCTCGGGCAAGACATTTATGTCGGCTCAGAGCAAATCAAGTCCTGCGATGTGCAGAACAGAGCAGAAAGATGGAAAGTACACACCGCGACGGCACCATCCATACATTGGGAGATGGCCCCCGAAGACCTGGGGAGCCCCTCAGAACATCGAGGAAGACTCATCTTCACGGACGGGTCAAGAACCGAGAAAGGGACCGGTTCAGGGGTCGCCATATATGAGGAGGGAGAACTAAAAGGAGAATACTCCTACGGTCTTCCCTCCCACGCCACGGTGTTTCAAGCTGAGCTGATCGCTATTCAAAAGGAGCTAGAGGAGTGTAAGAGGTGAGATTTAAGAGAAGTGTAGTTATTTAGCGATTCGAGATCATCGTTACAGGCTCTTGAGAATCCGAACAATCTCGATCCTATCTGTACACGCATACATGAGCTGAGGGAAGGATTGTCGATACAGTGCTTTTGGGTGAAAGCCCATGTCGGGATAGTCGGCAATGAGACCGCTGACCGGCTGGCGAAAGCTGGCACAGAAAAGTCCACGGTTGATGCCCATGTTGGAATGTCCCCGCAATATGTAAAGAGTAAGATCAAGTCAGTGATCCTCAATCGCTGGCAGGAACAATGGGACGGCGAGGGGACGAAACGTATATTCTGTTTTCCGATGGTATCACCCCAGGGGGATACCTTCTTTAGGTATTCACGGGCTTCGCAACCACGGGCACCTGAGCGATCTTTCTCTTTTCCTTTTCCTCTTATTTCTCTTGTCTTTCTTCCGTCTTTGTTTCACTCTCGTTGTGGTTTCCACTTCGGAGGTGAGGGCAATTCTGTATGAGCCGATGTCATCCTGTATATCGACTCATGGAGAATTGTAAACCACCCACGTGTTTGCAGTGCGTGGCGACCCGTGTCCCTGGAAAGGGGGATCCTGGTAGTTGAGGGTAACCAACACACTGCTTTGGCCTCTGCTTCAGGTAGACGGGAGGTGCATATTGGTCCCGTATGCATCAATCGGCTGGTCAGCTGACTTGTGTCACTGGCTGGGGATCAAGTGAGCGAGTACTTACTAGCCATCTCGTTAAGGGTGGAGACTGGCATAGGAGTGTCTTGTGACCGTATGGACCCTGGCTAGCACTGGTGCACGACTGTGCATCCCCTTGTTGGGCTCTTTAGTGGATGGTGCGGCCGGGGTCTGAATTATATTTCTTTTTTTCAATTATGGATGGACATTCTAATATTCCTTCTATTTCTGTCCCAAGTAGCGAGCAACAAACTGTACAGACTTTATTCACTCGTTTTTTTGTAATTAAACGCACTGATAGTCTCTCAAATAGTTCTTTCAAAAAAACTGCACCTTTTCTTATAGCAAAAACATTTCAGTCTGTTTTGGGTGATGGTCACTCGCTCAAAAAATTGCAGTCTGGGGACTTACTGGTTGATGTTTCTTCAGCCAGGCAGTCACAACTTCTGTCAAATTGCAATACTATAGGTACTTTTTCTGTCTCTGTTAAAGCACATCAAACTCTTAATACTTGCCGTGGTGTAATATCTGAACCAGATCTTTTATTTTCTAAAAAAGAAGAATTTCTAGCTAATTTAAGTGATCAAAATATCATAGATGTACGCCGTATCACTATCCGTCGAAATGGGCAAATACTTCCTACTAAACACATTATTCTAACTTTCAATAGCCATATTTTACCTTCTACAATTAAAGCTGGTTATCTAAACTGTCCAGTTAGGCCTTATATCCCTAATCCTCTGCGTTGCTTTAAGTGCCAGCGGTATGGGCATACTAATACTACCTGTCGTGGATCTGTTACTTGTGCACGTTGTGCAGAAGTCGGCCACGACGGCAAAACTTGCGAAAAACCAGAACGCTGTGCTAATTGTAAAGGTGACCATAGATCGTACTCTCGCTCTTGTCCTAATTGGATGTGTGAAAAGGAAATTCTTGCAGTTAAGATTACTCAAAAAATTTCCTACCCTGAAGCCCGTAAACTTGCTGAATCCAGGACCCCCTCTGTTGGGGTATCTTACTCCAGTATACTTAAATAACAATCAAAACCTGTAAGGCACATAAGCACCCAGACTGACACCTCTTTTCCTCCAACTAACTCGGCTAAAACACAATCAACAACCACTTCAAATAAAGAAACCCGTGATGTCAGTTGTGGTTCTAAATGCTATGCTACCCCACTATTAGAACGTTGGCTACCATCATCAAAACCTGTTAAAATAGTATACCAAATCAATCAGTCTCAAAACTTTTCGACCCCCCAGGGGAATACCTTCTTTAGGTATTTACGGGTTTCGCGACCCCGGGTTCCCGAGCGATCTTTCTCCTTTTCTGTTTTCTTCTCTTTTTAGTTGTCTATACTTTTTTGTTTCACACTTTTTAATCTTCTTTTTTCAGTTTCTTTTCCCTCTTTGTTCTTGTTCATGTTTTTTACTGACCATTTTGTTCAAATTGTTATTTGTTCTACTAACATTGTTCTTGTTCTTTTGTTTAAAAAAAAAGAGGGAAAAAAGTTTAAAATATTGAAAGAAGACAAAAAATACACCCTGTTTCTAAGTTCTCACCCACATCACTTTTTCTTTTTTACAATAGTGGATTTTTTTTATTTTCAGGTGAGACACTCTGGGTGTTGAGGTTTTTTAATCTCATCGCCTCGTTTCTACCTCTTTAGGCTGATCTCGAGTCCCAGAGTGCAGGGCATCTCCGAATTCCGGTTCCGTGGGCGCCGTACTTGTATGGCGGTGGTTAGGAATGCACTGGGCGACTGGTGTCCTTTCGACGTAAGGGCGATGTAGGTTGGACAGAGCTGTAAAGGCTTACCTACGACAACCGAGTTCCACTGTGAAAGAACTAGAGTTTGGAGATGCTATCGAGTTTAATCCAACGTTCGAAAAACGTGGAAGTTTGTTGATAGTTTTCACCATTTTGAGACCTGCGCCTAAAGTAACGGTAAGAAGGGTCGGTGACCAGGCCCGATGCCTGGCGTTTTAAACATTATCTCTCAAATATGGCTACAATATCAGACAATAAGGCAAGCGATGTGGAGGCCCCACAAGCTAATAAAGAGAATTTTGATGCATCGAGCTCTAGCTCAAAGGCTACTGTCAATCAAGGCAATAAATTATCATGGAGTGAGAGAGTCGAGGATTATCTTTCCACAACGAAATCTAAAAATCCCAACTCTCCTGAAAGTAAAACTGAAGAAACATTCTTTGTCGTCAAACCCCAAGAAGGGAGTTTCGATAAAACATCGCCCTTTTTGATTTATAAATCTATCCAAGGACTGGTTGGCGAACCCAAAACAATAAAAAAACTCCGTACAGGTGAACTGCTAATTGAAGTAAGCACTAACCAACAGGCATTAAACTTAAAAAAATGTACTCACTTTGCAAACATTGCATTCATCATATCACCACATAGAACCTTAAACTCATCTCGCGGAGTGATATCAGAATATGACCTCTTGCATGTAACCGAAGATGAAATATTGGAAAACTTAAGGGAACAAAATGTCATAGGAGCTAGACGAATAAAAATCAACCGCAAAGATGAACAAATTCCAGCTAACCATGTACAAGTACCTACCAAGCATATTATACTGACCTTTAACACTCCCACCTTGCCCAAATATATAAAAGCTGGATATTTATCATGCTCTGTCAGACCGTACATCCCAAACTCACTGCGTTGCTTTAACTGTCAACGCTTTGGGCACTCAAAAACATCATGCCCAGGTAAAGAAACCTGTGGTCGGTGCAGTACAGTTGGCCACGAAAGTGGGCAATGCAATGCTCCACCTTGTTGTGTCAACTGCCAAAAAGATCATCCATCCTATGCTAAATCGTGCGAAATGTGGAAAATAGAAAAAGAAATACAGACAATACGCACAAGACAAAATATATCATACCCTGAAGCCAGGAAGATAGTCGAATCCAGAACGCCTAAAGTTGGTGTATCATATGCTGCTACCTTATCTAAAACCGTCCATAAAACTTATAAATCTATGGCAACTCAAACTGAACTCCCAACTAAACCTAATTGCCAACCTAATCAAAAAGAAAACAACCTGTCTAATAATTCAGGTAAGACAAATAGATTAACGCAATCTGCTCCTCCTAATTCAAAAAACTCTGTTCCTCGTAAATCATCTACAAATGCTTCTTCAAAATCGTCACAATCTTTTATTTCGAAACCTCCACTCCATAATAGAGGCTCTCAAAATACAACTAAAACAACATCTGTGAAACCAAACCGTAAATCTGATGCAGAAAAATTTAACCTACCAACAATTAAAGCCACTAGTTCATCTGAAAATACAGCCAAAAGGAAAAAGAGTAAAACATCCAAAAATAAAACCCAATCAATACAGAATGATAAAATGGAAGAAGATGATGCTTTAGCTCTTCATCCAGAACCGGGTGAAGAATTTAACGAGGGAGATAGTATGTCCACTACCTCCGAATAAAATACCGCAGATAAACTTCTTTAAAAAAAACAATTTAATCATGTCTAATATTATCTCATGGAACTGTCGAACAAAAACTAGCCTAATTACAACTTCTACAAATAATTTTTGAAATGACAATAACTTGTTAAACTTTACCATAATTTAAGTGAAATGTTCTCAATCTCATCACTCTCACCTGGTTAGTGCTAATACTTTTATTTAATTTACTTTTTATACTTAAACTGCATATTTTCAGAAAATTCACACTCTAAGCTATAAAAAATGTATTACATGACTTTATAAATTAAATATTATTTGTTTTATTAAAAAAAATAGTACTTTGGTTTCACTTTTCATGGAATGACCCATTAATGGCTCACCGGAAATGAAATGCAAATTACAGATCTGATAATTATTAATTGCTTTCCAGTTTTCATGATGAACAGCTATTTCCCATTGCTCTCTTCATTTGGGATTCCTTGGAAAACTGAAAAGTTTGACTTCTGAAAGAAGATTTTTCCCCTTCTTCATACTACATCGAAAAGCAACACAGCACTGCCTCTTTTTGAAAACATCTCCAATGTCTCTTTTCACTAAAAATCATAAATAAATAAAATGGAAAACGTTACATTATCTAAATGTTAACATTTTCTAACATAACAGAAAACATGAAATTAAATTTACACAAAATAAATTATTCCAGAATTCTTATTACAATTCCATCTGCAATGTCACATTAATTTATTTAAGAAAAATTAAACAGAGAAGTTAAATCTATAAAAATCTAAAAGCATTAATAAAAATTTTCTCAGTACCTATGAAGGAAAAAATGATTTGAAATGGGGAAGGAAAAAAAGGTCAATTTGGCAATAAATGATAAATCAAAAGATAAGTGAATTGAAATTGAAATAGTAGAAAATTATTTTTAATTCTAGTATAGGGGAGACGGGGCATAGTGGACCACTTTAGCAGTTTACATTTTTTTTCTCTTTAATGGAATATCCAATCTGCCTGAAAATATTCTTGAGCACTGAATAAACATTTTTACATGCCTCAGAATTTTTTTCAGAACATAGTTTCAAGTACATAAATATGTATATATATATATTTGCATACATTCATAAAGCGGGGTACACTGCTCCACCCACTAGGGCACAATGATACACTATTAAGTATTTTTTGAATTACAATATAATTTCATTTTTTTGTCAATTTGTAGTCAATCTAAATGAAAAAATGCATTAATAAACCTATAACGTATTTTCCGAGAATTCTTGAATCCTAAAGTGTTTTGATACTATAAACAAACGTCGCCGAGCAAAACCAGCAAAAGTAAGGGTTAATGTATTAAATCGGAATCAGAGGTAGAATTCTAACTTTTTTAATCGTATAAAAATATATATGAAAACTTTATTATAACAGAAATATACCATATACATAAGTATTCATAAATAATGGCTTACCGGAAGAAAAATGAAAATTATCAAACGCAGAATTAGTTATTTAACTAAAAAAAAAATATATAGCTTACGTAAATACCGTATATTTCATACAAAAACCGGAAGTACGAGCAGTAGGCAGCTACACTAGTGCCCACGGCCTAAGCTTTACAGAAAATTCCGTCTATTGAAGAGAAATCATTATTTCCTGGGTTTTCATTTTTTGGCACCGAAAAAGGAAATATGGTCAAATTTTATAGGGAAAATGTCAATTGATTCTCAATGAAAAACAATGAAATTTTAAATTATTAAGCAAAATATTTAAATAAAATAAATAATACATAGCCTATGTCCATTTCCGGGTTATAATCCATCTTATATGCAAAGAATCAAAAGCATTCGTTTGGAAGTTGATTTTACTCAAACATTCACACACACTTTCGCATTTAAAATATTATCCTCCTGAGACACAAGCAAAATATAATTCAAATATATTTTTAATACGAGTTTTTTTCAACAAATAGGCATCAAAAATGTTTTTAAAGAAATTAATAAATTTCGATTTTTTAATTTTGTTTTACCACCACATCGATCTAAATGGATGTTCAGGCCATAACTCGCTTTAAAATAATTTTAAAAAATGCTAAAAGTATGGGAAATATTAGAATTTATTATAAAAAACATAAGGCAAGTATTAACATCTGCTATTAAAATTGCAAAAAAATAAATAGTTTAAACGAATTAAAATAACATAAAAACGAAACTTACCAGCAGAACGTAAAATTCCAACTTGACTCATTTATTACGCCATTTTGTAAAGAAAGTAGTTACCGTTGCAAAAATCCAAAAGCTGAATGTTGATTTTCGATTCATACATTACCATGCCAAACTGGTTTTAGATTGCTAAAATGAAATTTAACGCAATAGAAGGAGAAAGCAATACATCCATTTAAATGGATGCCAGGTCTCAGGAGGATAAAAGGAATTGAGGCATATTTCGGATATAACTGCGAGGGAAGAAAAGAATCAAGCAAAGGGGATCTTAAGCAGACTTTCACATAAGAATGACCGAAATTCAGTGCAAAAATCGCAAAAATTACTAGACTAATGCCTAGATGATTACAAACTGTTATCGATTGAATGGGTTTGCATACCAAGTTTTAGAAACATTAGACCCCCGATGTGCTATTTCTTTTGGCCAGCAATGAAAATGTCGTCTCCAAAAAATAACAGTACGCTATATAAACCAGCTGTAAAACAAAGTATATATATCATTGTGCACGGGATAATCTCTACTGCAATTCTTTAAACTTCTAAGCATCGCACAATTTCAATTTTTATACGATCGTATAGGAGAAAAAATCACTTTTAAATGCAATTTGTTCGAAAACTGTGTCTCAATTTATTTTTGAGATATTAAATTTTTTGTAGTTTTTAACGAATTTTTTTTAATGTTGGCAACTGAAATACTCCCTTTCTGCAGAAAGTAAAGGAAAAATAGTTAGAAAATAGTAGAATACCTTTTTTTGCCATTTTTCCCATAATAATTTTAAAAAAAGGTAATTAAAATACGTGCTATTTTGAAAAAATATAAATGAAGGATTTCTGTTAAAACTATTATAAACTGTATTTCATTTTAAGTATCTATATTAATATTACGAACAAATGAAGGCATGTGAATCGTTAGATAGCCGATTATTTTCTTTGGTCGAGTTTCTTGAATGACGACATCGCTTTTTGCTGGAATAGACGCTTTCAGTCGTGGCGTCAGCAATAAAGATTTGGTTAGAAATTTACTCCAAACAAGCGGTTACTATGTTGTATTATCTATTTTGTTTGCATTTTATATCTATATCTTATTTCTATATCTAACAGCTAAGTGTTTTAATACTTTATATGCGGATTTAATATTTTCTACGATTTATATCTAATAAGAAATGAAACATAGCAACCGTTTGTTTGGAGTCAGTTTCCAAACAAAACGTCCTAACTGACGGCACACTGAAAACGTCTATTGTGTATTGTTCTGCGATAGTGATGTCATATGCATACTTTTCTGTAGATGTTGTTTAAGACTGGATCGTAAATGTGGAATTCTTAAGCGGATTGGTAATGACATCATTGTTCGATCTATATTTATATACATACAGTTATTTTTTCATCGGGGGCGACAGTAAATTCTGAAAAAACAGAATACCTGTTTTCTAGTTTATTTATTTTGAACATTTCCTATTCAGAAGTAAATTTGATTAGAAAGTAAGTTATGATATTCAACCCGAAAATATAATTATACATGAAAATATTTGGCAATAATTTAATTTAAAATTTGACGATTTCTTACAAGTTATCAAATTAATTTATATAATCGATATTTAAATTAAAATGCGCTTAACATGTGTATTTTTTTAAGCCATTTTCATACAGTTAATAAAAATACTTTGCTAAGTTACAGAAAAGATTATTATTTCAAATTTGAATATAGAGTATGTGGGGGCACAGATACGCACTTTCCATACATTTTCATTTTTAACACACATTGGTCTAAACTTATGTAATGAGTGATTAAAATGTTACATTAGAACCTTAGGCAAGTGCCTTCATCAACCGAAGTTCTGTCAACTTATAATTCTGTGAGAAATTGCAATTTTAAAAAAAACATTGCTCTGCATATCTCTGCCCCATCGGTTGGGGTAAAAGTACGCAGTGATGAGGCAAAGATACGCAATGCAAATTTTTGCCCCATTACTGTGGGTTTTTGCCCCATTTCCAATAAAACGAATGAGTTATGCAAAAACATTAGTAAATTTCACTAGTGTTTATAGTTGAACTGAAAATTGTAAATTAAGCCATGATAAAAACAGGGGGTCTGTGAGATCGCAAATAGCAGTTAACCTCAAACTACTGTGACAAAAATTGTTGCATAAATACTGTGAGCGGTCCCAAAGACCCCTTGATCGAAGAATGAATAAAAGGGTTGACTGAGTCATAAGATACTGTTTTTGCACTAAACTTTATGTAAAGGCCTATTATAATAAAAGTTCTCCTCATTTAGAAGTCTTTAGCGATACTATTAAGTTTACAAACGAATCAAAATTAAACTAACATCAATAGTTAAATTGAAAATTACAAGTTAAGCTATGAAAAATGAATATAGCAGCAGTCTGTGAGACCGTTAACAGGAGTTAAGGGTTATGACTTTAAAACAAAATCGTTTTACTAAACAAGAATATTGATTTTTAAAAGTTGGTAGGTAGATACGTATGTTCTATATTTAAATAAAACTTAACTAGAAAAAGGAAAATGTAGTTAACTAGCTTATATTAGTTAAGTAGCTATTATATTTTATAAAATATAAAAAATAAAACTTACCACAACGTGATTGTGGAAAGCTTTACATCTACCTAAAACGATAACGCAAAGCCCCGAATCTTTAACTTGTGCGTATCTTTGCCAAGAGACAGATGCGTACTTTTACCCCACTTTGCAGTATTTTACTTAACCGGCTACCTACAAGTTTAAACAAATGCGATCGAAATAAACTATACAGCTTCCGTTCTCCACTGAATTTTTGGGTTTGTAAAAATTCGAAGTATTGTTAGCTAACCAATAAAGTGAAATTTTATAAATATTAGATCAAAATTCGAAAATTTAAACTTACTTCATTTTCTTGGCACAGAGTGCTACTTTTTTCATAAGGTTTAAAGACACAACTACTACACATGAGGCCAAACTACTACCTAGAGGTCATGATTGTAGAAATGTTTCTTCATTTAAATCAGGCAGTGCGTATATTTGCCCCCACCTACTCTATAGTTTTGCTTTAGCTTATAATAAATGAAAGCAGTTTTATTACATTAAAACTTGTAAAGGGTATTGATAGAAGTTTTTTACTAATAAAGAAGTTTCTAATAAATTTCCCATGTTTGAGTTTTTCTCAACTTATGCAAGTTTAAAATATTTAGTTAATTCAAAAAATAGGTCTGCTTATTAGATATTATCGCAGCGTTAAGAATTTAAATTTATTTGTCGTTAACTCGTTAAATCTTCTAATTTTAGGCTCATAATATATTGCCTCATTTAACATTGTATTTAATTAAAGCATTATTCAAAATGTTACATATGTCCCATTTTCAAATTCACATTCCATAAATGTCTCATATTTGTCTAAGTCATAATCTATTTCAGCGATGTCAAATGATTGAACATTGCTATACGAAGAATAAATTTTAGGACTACCAAATCGTATTTTGAATTTCTATTAAAACACAAAGTTTTTGGGAATGAGGGATTTTATTATGCATCGGCCAGTACTTTCCTAGTTATTCATAAGAAATAGTAATAAATAGAAATAATAATAAATTAATCTATAGGAAAATTACTAAACGATAGTTTAAACAAATAATAAATGGAAATCCTTAAGTGTTATAACGTCGACACGGTTCAAAAACGACTGTTGTGATACGGAAAAAGTCCGAAAGTAGGTTACAAACCGATATGAGAGGTCGAAAATTAGTAGTAAATCGTTTCCAAATTTGCCTATAAGTGGCAGAAAAATCCATTTGTAAGATGTTAATTTCGAATTTATGAGACAACTGATGTACATGATGAACAGGGGCGTTCAAAAGTAGTTGACAAATAATAAAGTGATCTCCTTGTTGAGATTGCGATTGAAGAAACAGTGCGGAAGGTTGAAGAAATGGTTAGAGCTTACAGGCGAACAACAATAGACAGCATAGTAATTGTAATAGGGTGTTAACATGCTTTAGCCTACAGCCGACCAATGCAGACGTTGAATAGGGGAGACCGGAGGAATGGCCCTACTCGGGGTTATGCTGACTCCCCGCCTAGTTTAAAACTAACGGCAGTTTGAGATAACGAATGCGCCTGCACTACAACGACCGACAATAAAAATAGTACCTAGGGTGAGAATGATTTTGTTGTACGTCGTTCGTTTGCTCTAGTGAAAAATTTAGTTTTCATCTAGTTGCTTCTTATTTTGGAACTTCAAATGAGTAGACGTTATTGTAACATTAGGTACTTAAGATAATATTACCCGTAATCTACATGCATTCGTCGACAATTTGATGCAATTTGTTAAACAAGTTCGGTTCTTTTTTCGGCTTTGCTGGGGATTTTCCGCTATATTGTCCTCTCAGAGTCATGCCGCCACCACGGCAAAGGGTGACTTTTCCAATTTGAGTTAAATTGTAAGCTTAGCACATTAATAAATCTAGCTTAAAGAGCATTGTAATTATTCATTATTTTGATAAATTATTGCTTTCTAAATATTTTTAGTAGGTTGTGTTTCCTAGTATCCATTTTATGTATTTACTAGATCATTAAAGAGTGGCGTCATTACCCTAGTATTCTGTGTAATGCTGCCACTGTACAGAGGTAGAAATAATTTTTTTTGTGTGCGCTTACTTTACAGTTATGATTATGGTTAAATTTATACAAATACGAAAGATCATGATTCAGCTTTAGAATTTTTACTATTAAAAAATAATCCCCCAGGGGGATACCTTCTTTAGGTATTCACGGGCTTCGCAACCCCGGGCACCTGAGCGATCTTTCTCTTTTCCATTTCCTCTTTTTTCTCTTGTCTTTCTTTTCTCCTTGTTTCACTCTCGTTGTGGTTTCCTTTTCGAAGGTGAGGGCAATTCTGCATGAGCCGATATCATCCTGTATATCGACTCATGGGGAATTGTAAACCACCCACGTGTTTGCCGTGCGTGGCGACCCGTGTCCCTGGAAAGGGGGATCCTGGCAGTTGAGGGACACCAACACACTGCTTTGGCCTCTGCTTCAGGTAGACGGGAGGTGCATATTGGTCCCGTATGCATCAATCGGCTGGTCAGCTGACTTGTCACTGGCTGGGGATGAGTGAGCGAGTACTTACTAGCCATCTCGTTAAGGGTGGAGACTGGCATAGGAGTGTCTTGTGACCGTAGGGGCCCTGGTTAGCACTGGTGCACGAATGTGCATCCCCTTGTTGGGCTCGGTAGTGGGTGGTGCGGTTGGGGTCTGAACTATTTTTTTTTCAAATATGGATGGAAATACTAATGTTCCTTCTACTTCTCTTCCATGTGGAGAGCAACAAAGTTTACAGTCTTTATTTACTCGTTTTTTTGTTATTAAACGCACTGATAGTCTCTCTGATAGTTCTTTCAAAAAAACTTCACCATTTCTTATAGCAAAAACTTTCCAGTCTGTCTTGGGGGATGGTCATTCTCTAAAAAAATTACAATCTGGTGATTTACTGGTTGAGGTTTCTTCAGCCAGGCAGTCTGAACTTTTGTCAAATCCCAATAATATAAGTACTTTTTCTGTTTCTGTTAAAGCACATCATACTCTGAATACATGCCGTGGTGTAATATCTGAACCAGATTTTTATTTTCCACAAAAGAAGAACTTCTATCTAATTTAAGCGATCAAAATATAATAGATGTTCGTCGTATCACTATCCGTAGAAATGGGCAAATTCTTCCTACAAAACACATTATTCTCACATTCAATACCCATAGTTTACCTACTAGAATTAAAGCCGGTTACCTAAACTGTCCAGTCAGGCCTTATATACCTAATCCTCTCCGCTGTTTTAAATGCCAACATTATGGCCATACTAATACAACCTGTCGTAGCAATGTTACCTGTGCACGTTGTGCAGAGGTCGGACATGATGGTAAAACTTGTGAAAACCCCGAACGCTGTGCAAACTGTAAGGGTGATCACACATCATATTCTCGCTCTTGTCCGAATTGGATCCGTGAAAAGGAAATTCTTGCTGTTAAAATAACCCAAAAAATCTCCTACCCTGAAGCTCGTAAACTTGTTGAAAACAGGACCCCATCTGTTAAGGCATCATACTCCAGTATACTCAAACAACAATCAAAATCCGTAAGGCACATAAGTACCCAGACCGACTGCTCTTTTCCACCAAATAATTCAAGTATTATACAATCAACTAAAGAAACCCGTGACGTGTCTCTTGGTAGTAAATGCTATGGTACCCCATTATTGGAACGTTGGCTACCATCCTCAGAACCAGTTACAATAGAATATCAACTTACTCAGTCACAGAAATCTCCAGCTGGATCCAAAAAGTCATCTAATCATCAGACTGAAACTAAGGCTGCCTCATCTCCAATACCATTACAGAAACCTAATTCCCTCCGAACATCATCAGTTCAATCAAAAATATCAACCGAACACAAGACTAAACAAACGCCAGCTCCACATAAAAGCAAATTGGTGAAACCAATTCGCCCAACTCAGAAAGCTAATGAAAAAACTTGTCCGCAAAAAGAAAGGAAGAAACCTCCAACGCAAGTCTCTTCACAGTGGAAAACTGTGAAGAGAAAAGACAAGAAATCATGCCTGAGCCCAGCAATCACAAATGTAAAGGATACCAAACAGTTACTGAACTATGCAGAAGAGGCTATGGAATCTTACAGTTATGACTCTGATGACGATGAAAATGCTGTTTTCGAAAAATTTAATCCTACATGATTTTTATTGAGTTTTTTAAATTTTGAATTATAACTTTTTTCTTAGGCAGTATTACTATACTGTGTTATGCTTTGTTTTTTGGATTAATTTTAACTTTTCATAACCTTAGAGGTTTTAGAGATTTTTAATTTAAATATATGCTTTGTCTTTTAATTACATTTTGGATTTTTAAACCTTGTGTATTGTGACTTTCATTGTACATTATTTTAATTACATGTATCATCACATTTCTTTCTTCAGTTTATTTTGTTTATAACTTACATATCTCATACAGTCTTTTAATGTAACTTTTAAATTTTAACCATGTTTTACACCTTACTTTTTTCTTGGCGCAGCATGTCCCTGAAGGGACCTTGTGCCACAAAACTCCAACCAACCAACCAACCAACCAACCTAATCCTCTTCGCTGTTTCAAATGCCAACGTTATGGCCATACTAATAGAACCTGTCGTCGCAATGTTACCTGTGCACGCTGTGCTGAGGTCGGGCATGATGGTAAAACTTGTGAAAAACCCGAACGCTGTGCAAACTGCAAGGGTGATCACACATCATATTCTCGCTCTTGTCCTAATTGGATCCGTGAAAAGGAAATTCTTGCTGTTAAAATAACCCAAAATCTCTCCTACCCTGAAGCTCGTAAACGTGTTGAAATCAGGACCCCATCTGTTGGGGCATCATACTCCAGTATACTCAAACAACAACCAAAATCCGTAAGGCACATCAGTACCCAGACCGACTGTTCTTTTCCACCAAATAATACATCTATGACACATTCAACCAATACTTCACCTAAAAAAACCCGGGACGTCTCTCTTGGTAGTAAATGCTATGGTACCCCATTATTGGAACGTTGACTACCATCCTCAGAACCAGTTACAATAGAATATCAACTTACTCAGTCACAGAAATCTCCAGTTGTATCCAAAAAGTCATCTAATCATCAGACTGAAACTAAGGCTGCTTCATCTCCAGTTCTATCATTACAGAAACCTAATTCTCCCCGAACATCATCAGTTAAATCAAAAATATCAACCGAACATAAGACAAAAAAAACACCAGCTACAGATAAAAGCAAATTAGTGAAACCTATTGTTTGTCCAACTCCGAAAGCAAATGAAAAAACTTTCGCGCAAAAAGAAAGAAAGAAACTTCCAACTCAAATCTCTTCACAGTGGAAAACTGTGAAGAGAAAAGGCAATAAATCATGTCTTAGCCCAGAAATCAGTAATATAAAAGATCACAAACAGCTCCTCAACTATGCAGAAGAGGCTATGGACTCTTGTAGCTATGACTCTGATAATGACGACAATAATACTGTTTTCGAAGTTATTAATCCTACGTGACTTTATATCATTCTTAAATTTTGAATTCTAACTTTGTTTTTAAAGCAGTATTATATGACATTTTATGCTTTAATTTTGTTTTTGACTAATTATAATTTTCATAACTTTAGAGATTTTAGAATTTAGAATTTTTGAATTTAAATATTCTAGTGTTTTAACTATTTTTTGTCTTTTAAAACCTTGTGTATTGTCGCTTTCATTGTGCATTATTTTTAATTACTTGTATCATCACATTGCTTTCTTCATTTTGTTTTGTTTTTTCACTTTTATATCACTGACAATCTTTTAATGTAACTTTTAATTTTTAACTATGTTTTACTCCTTAACTTTTTCTTGGCGCAGCATGTCCCTATGAGGACCTTGTGCCATAAAACTCTAATCAACCAACCTATTAAAAAATAAACATTTTTTTGAGGTGATAAAATTAAAATTCCTTAAGGTGTAGCCATTCCCCCGGTCTCCTCTATAAGGTACATTGATGTCTGAGAGAACAGTCAAAATACTTATGCAGTCGGTATTGGAAAACGCATAAAGAGATGGGGAAAATGTATCAATGTAAATATCGATTACATAGAGAAATAACATGCTTTTCAAGAATTTATCTTGGTTTCACTTTTTTATTGACTTTTGTAACTTATTTACTGACGTTCCCTCGAACATTTTTATGGCAAGGCGACTAAAATATGTGAAATTGTATGACCAAATAACAAAAACATTTGCTCATTACAATTATAAAATTACTCAAATAACATTTTAGCTATTTTAAGCCCTAGAATTTCTTGTTTCTTGTGATAATAAATTTAATATTACATCCTACACTGGAAAAAAATGTTGTGTTTCCAGATAACTTTAGTATGGATTCACATCTTCTTTCAAAATCAAAGTATATTTGGACATTTTTAATTCAGTACTTATGTTATAAGTAAAAAAGGATTAGTCGAAAAAAGGATTTTACAGACAATGAAAGAGCTGCTGGTGGAGTGGCTCTTTTCATTTCTCGCAGTTTACCTCATTCTCATATTTTATTAAACACAAACTTACAAGCTGTTGCAGTCCGTGTACATGCAAAACGTCTCATTGCAGTCCGTACTATTTATTTACCACCCCACCAAATTATTCAGTCAGCACTACTTGATGATCTCCTTCTTCAACTCCCCACTCCTTTCATCATCGTTGGGGATTTTAATGCTCATAGCCAACTTTGGGGTAATTCTGACACTAATCAACGTGGTGATACAATAGAGAAAGTAATTTCTGACAATGGCTTATGCCTGCTTAATAACTGTGATCATACGTATTTTCATGAACCGACACGCACCTTTCATGCCATACATCTCACTATCTGCTTTCCGTCTATCTATCCGTATTAGAATTTTTATTTCTAGAATGACCTGCACGGCAGTGACCATTTTCCCACATTTATTTCACATACAACTCCTGACAGGGATTCTAATAATTATTTTAAACGGTACATCTATGACAGAACCAATTGACCAACTTTTACAGATCTTGCTAAAATTACATGCGATATGATAGAAGGTGATATTAACGATGCGCTTGATAATATCACACAGTGTATTATCAATGCTGCAGATCTTAGCATTCCTAAATAACTTTCTACACCGCGACTCAGGAAACCATGGTGGAATGATGATTGTCAAAATGCAAAAAAAAGTCAACAGAAGGCTTGGGGCATCTTCCGGAGGTATCCCAATAATGCTAATTATATTGCGTTCAAAAACGCAAAGGCCTATGCTAAAAGAGTGCGACGTAAAAGCCAACGTGAATCCTGGATGCAATACATCTCTACTATTAGTTCTAATACTTCAAGTAAAGACCTGTGAAAAATTGTATGGGACTGTATTCAGAAAACCACATCTCAATCTTAAATCAAAATGGACAAACTATAGCATCTCCCAAAAATATTGCTGAAACAATAGCAAGTACTCTTGCATCTAATTCTAAATCCGACTCTTACCCAGAACTTTTCTTATCTTACAAAAGACAAACGGAAACTACCAGCATAAATTTTAACTCTCGACATTCTTACGACTATAATCTACCTTTTACTATTCAGGAACTCTTAAGATGTTTGCAAAAAAGCTGTTTATCTGCTCCAGGTCACGATGGCATCACATATACCATGCTAAAACACCTTTCCACTGCCTCTCTCAATAATTTACTTGCTTTCTATAATAGAATTTGGGCTGAACAAACTTTCCCTAAAGCCTGGTCCAAAGCTATTATTATTCCCTTTCCTAAACCAGGAAAGGATTCCAGTGACCCAAACAATTACAGACCTATCGCACTCTCTAGTAGCCTCTGCAAACTCTTAAAAAAAATGGTTAACTGCCGCCTGGTGCATGTTTTAGAAATGAACAATTGCCTTGCAGCCTTCCAAAGCGGATTCCGACGTGGCAGGTCTATTATTGATAACCTCATTCTTTTAGAAACTCATATACGGACTGGTTTTTTAAAACGAAACCATCTGGTCGCAGTCTTTTTTGACATGATGAAGGCATATGACAAGACATGGCGATATGGTATCCTTCGCGATCTTTTTAATTTGGACTTTCGTGGAAACCTCCCGATATTTATTAAGAACTTCCTTGCCATTCGAATTTTTCAAGTTCGAATTGGAGGGATTCTCTCTAGTTTTTATGTACAAGAAGAGGGTGTACCGCAAGGCAGTGTTCTGAGTGTCACCCTCTCTGCTATCAAGTAAATGATATACTACACCAGTTACTTCTGTGTGCAGGGTACATTATATGTTGACGATTTTAAAATTTTATGTAAAGGACAAGATATGCATTTTATTGAGAGACAATTACAAATTGCTATCAACCGTATTATTAAATGGACAAATAAAAATGGTTTTATAATCTCTCAGGACAAATCTTCTTGTGTGCATTTCTGTAGACGTAGGGATCTGCATCCAGATCCTGAAATCTTCATTGGAGCTTCTCAAATCTCTGTTGTAGACTGCACACGATTTCTAGGCCTTTATTTTGACAAAAAACTCACTTTCCTGCCACATGTTCTACAATTATGTAAAAAGTGTGAGCAGTCACTTGACTTAGTCAAGGTGCTTTAGAACACTTCTTGGTGAGCAGACCGGGGATCTCTCCTTAAAATTTATCGCGCTATGATTCGTTCAAAAATTGACTATGCCTGCCAGGTGTATGGTTCAGCACGTAATTCTATTCTTAAAAAACTTGACACTGTGCACCATAGCACATTCCGTGTTTTCTCTGGTGCATTTCGTACCTCTCCAGTTTTAAGTCTTTATGTTGACTGCAATGGACCAGCATTACACCACATTCGTGAAAAGCTTTCTTTAGTACTTTATTACCGTCTCCTTTCACATCCTGGCCACCCTCTTCATAAATACATTTCAAACACAGACAATGATATTCTTTATCAGCATCGACCATCTTGCATCCCATCTTTTCGTGTCAGAATTAGAAAAATTACTGATAATAGCCCATTGAGTAATATCAGGGTAAGTCCATGTCCATTGCATGTACTCTCTCCTTGGAAAACTCCTGATATTACATCGCTCCATCCCTTTAAAGGATATGATAAAAACAACTTGGCCTTTGCAGTTTTTCAACAGTTATTTGCCGCACACCGAGAAAATTTTAATGGCTATACTGACATTTATAGAGATGGATCTAAGAGTGGTAATACTGTTGGTTGTGGTGTATTTTGTGACAACACTTCATGAAGCTATCGTCTTCATCCTTCTATCTCTGTCTTTACATCTGAACTGATTGCAATAGAGAGAGCCATGGTGCACATATCTCATCATCATAGCTCATCCTTCATTATATATACAGACTCAAATAGTTCTATTGACGCAATTAAATCTTTTAACAAGCATCCTCTTGTCTCATCCATCCTAGATTTTTTATAACAAATTGACAAGACGTGGTCATTATATTTTATTCTGCTGGGTACATGGACACATGGGTATTCCTGGTAATGAGAAAGCAGATGAGGTGGCAAAACGTGCTCTTAATCCGTTACACCTTAATGTTCCTTTCTCAGACGTTAAACTACTTATACGTTGCTGGCCACACAAAATGCAACACCCTGAAGGAAGCATGCAACTCATGTGAAATTTACATCATGCGTTTGCGGCGATGAAATATGCAAATCATTAGCATTGCAGCGCAGACGCACATCACGGGCGACCGTAGCGCCACTCGCAAGCGCTATATAAGGGGAGAACAGATTGGCGATTTGTTGCAAGGTAATTGTTTTTTCTTGCGTTTTTTTGCGTAAGATGTTTACATATGCCTCGTGGAAGACATCAAGCGTCTTTTGACCAAGTTTCTGAATTCGACCGAGGAAGAATAGTAGCCTATAGGAATTGCAGATTATCCTTCAGAGAAATCGGTCAACACTCTGGACGAAACCAAGCGACTGTGATGTGGATCTGTAATCGCTGAATGAAGGAGGGGACGACGGACCGACGGGGTCAATCGCACCCACCTCGTTGCACCACTGCCCGTAATGACAGACGGATTGTGCGCATGGCAGTGATGGATCGCGCAGCAACATCACGAACCATAGCACAACAGATTCAGTCTGCTACGCATCATTCGGTGTCCGCTAGTACCATTCGACGTTGTTTGCAGCAGACTGGAATGCACGCAATGCGTCCATTGCTTCGTTTACCCCTACCTGGAAACCACAGGCGTTTGCGCCGCGAATGGTGCGAGGAACGGTGGACATGGACAACGGAATTGAACGACATTGTGTTTACTGACGAATCTCGCATCTGCCTGCAACATCACGATGGTCAGATTCGAGTTTGGAGGCACCGGGGTGAGAGGCTGCTTAACTGTTGCGTTATGCATCGCCACACTGGTCCTGCACTTGGTATCATGGTTTGGGATGCAATTGGATTTCACTGCCGTACCCCTCTAGTACGCATTGCCGGTACACTGAACAGCCAGCGCTACATCTCTGAAGTGTTGGAGCCCCTGGTACTCCCATACATTCAGCGCTTGCCATCAGACACATTCCAGAAGGATAATGCGCGACCACACGTGGCACGCAATGTTCAAGGGTTATACTTTACCCATCAGATTGAAATGCTTCCTTAGCCTGCTTGTTCTCCCGATCTATCGCCAATCTAAAACGTGTGGTCCATGCTTGCACAACGACTGTTCCGTGATACACCACCCGCTGCTACACCAGATCAACTTTGGCAATATGTGGAAGTCGCATGGCCTGCTGTATCCCAAAGAGACATCCAAAGCCACTTTGATTCTATGCCGAGGCGTGTGGCCGCGGTTATAGCCAACAGTGGCTGCTATTCTAACTACTGATTTTGTCACCATCCACGCATCACAAGAGGCTGTAATTTTAATCGTTTGATCTTTGTACGACATGTTATCTGTCAAATAAATTTCGCTGTGATATCTCTGTTCCTTCTTGGTGTTGCATTTTTTGTGGCCAGCAGTGTAAATAGTTTTATTCAGAATAAATTTCAAGAAAGTTGGGATTTAGAAAAGAGTAATAAACTGTACCATATCAAACCTATAATAATGACCTGGCCTCCGAGTTATCCAAGAAAAACATATGTTCTTCTTACTCGTCTGAGAATTGGACATTCAAGGATCACTCATAAACATCTTTTACTTCGGGAGGATGCACCCATGTTTCCACATTGTCATTTTAATTACCTGACCATTCATCATATTTTAACTGATTGTCCGGGTCTCCGGCATTTGTATAGAACTTATTTGAAGTCATCATCACCACTATTGACAAACCTTATTGGTGATACACCTCATGGGGCACTCTTTACCTTTTTAAAACAAGCAGGATTTTATTTTGAAATTTAATTTTTTGTATCTTTCTTTGGTTTAACAAGTCAGTTTTCTGTATTACACTTTCATGATCTCTGGATGGGAACCCCATTAAACTGCTCTTTTTATTGACTTACTTTTATCATTTTACTCTACTGTTTTTAGTATTTAAAATTTAGTTTTTTCTACACTTGTTTGACTATATCTGGATAGGATACCCCATCCAGATTGCTCTGCTCATTGTTCTTTTATTTTGTCAGTTTTATTTCTCACCTTTTTGTTATGTTTTGTCTACTTTTTTGGCGCAGCATGTCCCTTATAGGATTTTGCGCCATATAACCCCATACAACCAACCAACCAACCATTTTAAATAGGACGTCATCACCGTGGCAACTTAGAATCATTACCTATCATGGGATAGCATTGAATTACCTATGATAGGATTTAATAGAATAAAGAAAAGTTTTGTTGATATCTTTTTAAGTTATGATTCGATTTCCAATATATTTGAAATTACTCGAGTAAATTCTGCAATTTCGAAGCATTCGGTTGGGTAGTTTTTGCGCTGTGATATGGGAACAGAAGGGTAGAGAGACGGACGGATCAGACAACGAGTACTTGTGCTACGTATTTATATAATTATGAACGCACCTAAAACAGTACCAAAAACACCGCAAGTTTTGTTTGCGGGGAATTGTTTTCATTTCCTTATTGAATCGTAAAACGTTTTAAGACTGTTCTCAACTGCTCTGCACAACAAGCGCAAAACGTTTTGACACATTTACAAATTCATTTTGTAACGGAAAGATATAAAATTGGAAAGCTTGACCATGGAAGATATTTGGAATCGAACTGTGTTTTCCATTTTTTGATCAATAAATTACCTATATAGCGATTTTGAGCACGTAACAAACACGTTTTCACTCCTTCTTGAGTGGTTTTTCTCCCTTCGCACGTAAATTCGGTTCAAAAAGCTCACTTTGACACTATTTTCTAAACGATCTATTGCGTTTGAAAAAAAAAATGAACTGAAAAAAAAAACCAGCTTGAATACATAGTTTCTGAACAACTGCTAGTTTCAAGCATTTCCGAACAAAAATAAATTAAAACTTATGTCATAAAGTTGCTCTTTTAGATTTGAGTTAAAAAACTTCTAAAAAAATTACACGAAAATACTGTACGGAAATTTTTTTATAGTAGGATTCGCCCGTGCCAAAAATAATTATGAATTTTTCTAAAAATTTAAAGTACACACACGTAGAGTGATTTTACTTTCAGTTCACGCTAAAAAGGGGCTGCGGGAGAATTTTAATATATTTTAGTTAAGTAAAAGACATTTTAAATAATTTGAAAAAAAAAGCGCTCCTTTTGAATTCTAAGCATTTTAAATTCATTCATGTCACATAGTGAAATATTTCTCCATTCTGTAAAACATAATCTTTTTATGCTTGAACTTATGCCTCTTGAATAAGTATTTTTTACGATAGTCTAAAAACTGTTAAACTAAAGATAAATTATTTTATGTTATTTTACAAAGCTTCCGTTAAAAGCACTGCTAAACAACAACAAAATGATAACAAGAGAACAGGAATTCTGCTTTTTTTCAGAATTTAGTGTCGCCCCCCGGCATTTCCATTACTTCATTTTCTTCTGATGGACTGGTGGCTTCTATTATTATTAAACAGCCATTATAAATGAAGTGTTAGATGAAGATGAAAGAGCAGCCGTAAAAAGTTAGAACTCGGATTTTCTGGTCAGAATGGGGGGAAAATAACAATTTTTTTTTTTTTTTTTTAACAGCTGCTCTTTCATTTTCACCTAACACTTCATTTATAATAACTGTTTCATAATAATAGAAGCCACCAGTCCATCAGGAGAAAATAACTCGGTTAAGCGGGACTCTACTGCAGTACAAAACATATTGCAATTTTAAAACTTAAAGCACAAGTTTTATTTTATGTAAAATGACGTCATTCGTATCCTCTTAAGAATTCCACATTTACGATCTACTCTTAAACATCTACAGTAAAGCATGCATAGCACATCTCTATTGCGAAATAATGCTCAAATGCAGCAAAAAGATTCCGTCATTCAAAAAAATCGAAAAAAAAAGGCTATCTAATGATTCATAGATACTTACAATTAAATATAGTATATAATAGCTCCATTGTTTTAACAGAAAACATTCGTTTATATTTTTTTCAAAATAGCACGTATTTTAATTACATTTTCTTTCGGTTGTTACGAGAAAATGGCAACAAAAATATATAATTACTATTTTAAAACTATTTTTCCTTTACTTTCTACTCTCTTAAAAAAATCCAGCGTTTTTAACTCAGACTGAGTAATTTTTCGCTCCTTTCCGATATTGAAAATGCACTTATCCTATAGGAGCGAATTTCATCTATGTTGCGGAGTGTTTATCTTCACTCCTTTTTGATAAGCCATTTTCAGTCTTTTTTTGACTAAATTATTTGGCAGAACGAGTGACAGCACTACTTATTGATGATCTATTTTTTTCATTCCTTTTTGACTAAATCACTATGCCAAAGAAGTGTTTTCACTTTTAATTTGAGAAATTAGTACTTTATATTTTATTTTTTAACATATTTAATACAAAAAATAATGATTTTTTAAAAATAGCTTTATTTTTTTTTCAGAAATATTTTTAATGTATATTTGGATTAATTTTAGATAATTCATTGATTTTTTAAAATTTCAATTAAATTTTTAATTTTAATACCTATAAATGTCATGATTTGAGAGAAATTTTAGAAGAGATTTCATCCATTGGGATAAAACATATATATATACATAAAAAATACTATTAAAGTTCAATCATATTTAATGGTAAAAAATTAGAATTTTTCTGCTTTACTTATTAGCTTATAACAAAAGCTAAACCTCGAATGATTAAAATATATAACTAAAATTACTTTTATAATGTCAGATACTGTGTTTTGGCAGATTTGTGATTTTATTAAACTTCACCCAAATTAAGATTTTTGTGCACCAGCTCTCCCCTCCCCCCCTCCCCGAGCACACAACTGTCTTGTAAAACTATTAATTTTCTTCTAACTTAATCCTGATGCAAAGAAATTTGGTTATTTTTTTTAATTTTCAAATGATAAACTGGGTAAAAAATATTGTAAAATCAAGACAAGATTTCTCTCCTAATTTAGAATCATTCGATGCATTGTATTTAAATGATATGCTTTGTTGTATTTATACATTGTATATATAATTTTAGCGTTACTTAACGTTGTTTTGTTACTTTTAATATGAAACATATTAATTTCTTCGACTATTTTTTATATTATTATATATTAATATATTTTACTTTATGATACTGAAAAATATATGTAAAATAAAGAATGCATAATAATAAAAACTTTTTTTTGCTTTTGTGTTTCTTTAAATTTAGGATATGTTCTATGCTTGTTAAAATATTTAATCCATGCACCATACAAGTATTTAATAACTTATCTTCATTCAGATATATACAAAGGTGCACATCTAGAATTTATTTATGTATAAAGTTAACTACTGTCAGGAGAATGTGATTATTAATAAATACTTGCATACTACATACTGAAATATTTCAACAGAAATAGAACGCATACCCTATTTTTAAAAAACACAGACCTTTTATTATCATGGATCTGTGTTCAACAAATATTTCTCCGATTGATTAGCAAAAAAAGTTAATAAATAATAATGTAAACAAAAAATAATATGTTTACATAAAGTAAATCTGAATTAACGTAATTATACAACTTGAATATAAGACAATAATATTTTCAAGAGTGTTTTATAGATCGCAATAAATTGCTTTAAATTTTCCAAAAGTTATTGTACTAAATCATAATATGAAGTTTGTGAAATATTTTAGAATACATTTATCTTACGAAAAAGGAAAAAAAAATCGTAGAAATTCATATTTTCTGTTTAAAAATAATAACATTAACGCCAAAATAATATATACAATGTAAAAATACAACAAGGAATATCAAAATACAACAGCGTTACCTTACAATGTACTGCAGGAGAAAAGTCTTGTCTTGTATAACCGGCCATATTGTTTTCTGCCGGCATCATGTATTTTTATGTAAAAGAGTACATTCCCTAATACATTGTGTTTATGGAAAATGTAATCACTCCTATTCTTTAGGGATACAAAATATGTAACCTTTTAGGCACATGTTTCCCACTAATATTAATATATGCAGCTAGTATTAACAACAAGCTTCAAGCTTCACAAAACAAACGACAACTCACTTTTTAAGTAACAGATAGATAACGCGCTCGGCAAACCATGTATCACGTGACGGGATTACAACCAATGAATGGGCTCTGAAATCCACCCTTTAAAGAGTTCTTTCTAGTTCGCTTTAAAATCAGAACGATTCTGTGTATAACTCCAATAGGAATACTTTGTCAAACCTGTTTTCTTTGAAAATAGTAACTTATTGAGAAAGTCGGTACTCAGAAAGAACGAACGTCCTCAGAAAAACTTCCGTTCTTTTATTGAGTGAATAATTCATTCTTTTGAATTAAGAGTGTACAGAAATTGAGTACTTCCGTTGCCAATATTAAGCAAATGGCTCCAAAAACTATAAAAAATTAATATTTCAAATATGAATCGAGATACAGTTTTCAAACAAAATGCATTTCAAAGAATTTTTTTTCCAATACGACGGTATAAAAATTGAAAATGTGCGATGCTTAGAAGTTTAAAAAATTGCTAAAGAGTATTTAATCGTAATGCTTTGTTTTACGGCTAGCTTCTGTAAGGTAACGTTATTTTTTGGACACACACACTGCAAATAGAAGCGTCTTAAATTTAGACACATATGTGACTGAAAAAGAATTTTAGACACTTAAGTGTCTTAATCTGAAAATTCAGACATTATAGATGTCTTAATTTAAGATACATAAGTGTCTTACTATGACCATGGTGCAAATGAACTGAGAATAATGTCTAAAATATCCGCAAACGTCTTATTTTAAGACACTTCATTGCTTTAAACGTGTCTTAATTTTTGATTCTTCCGACGCAATAACCACCAGGGGGCACTAGCACTCCCAGTTGCGCATGCGTTTTAGATGTCTTCGTTCGAAGTGGTATACGTTGTAATTCAAACGAAGTTTGTTTTTATGTAGGCGTGTATTTTAATTCGTTTTTTGCGAAATATAAAGTACTGTGATTTTAATTCGTATTAACTTGGATTATTTATTTATTGAATACATACATCTGACGTGTGTGCTCGACATCAAATGTCTCTTAGAAGCTGTCGTCGATATAAGGGCGGGATAGACACATAACAGAAGTAGACGACGGTTGAAGATTACACCCGGAAATTCTACAAAGCGTGTGCAATGGGCTTAGTGTTAACTCGTATTAATTTATATCAATAATATTGTGTTATTCATCTTCGTCCTGTCGAAGCTGGCAAAAAAAAGAAACTTTTGTCTGGCAGGTCCTGCTTTGAGGATGAAACATCTCATTCTTTAAATATGGCTAGTCGGATGTATTATGGTATTACTTTTAAAACTGGTGCAAGTCTTTCTCCCTCACTGTGGTTGTGGTAGTTTTTAAAATTTCAAATCGAGGAATTTTTCTTACCTCTTGCAAACAGCGATTTAAGTAAGTGTTATAATTTCTTTATAGTACTAACATTAGTGTCTTTTATGATTTTATTTATTGTACTAAACAAAATCTTACATGAAATTTAATTAGTTTTGAATCTTTTTGCAAAAAAAAAAAAAAAAAAAAAATTCTAGAAGTATATATTTTTTAATTTATGACGTTGTCTTTTATTACAAATTATGTATTATTTATTTTCATCTTTTTTCTCAAATTTAAAGTAATAACATCACTAAAAAACAGACATATTTAAAAGTTAAGTTCATTCCCTTGTTTTGTTTTTTTTTTCAATATGGCAGTTCTTAGTTTCAATGAGTAATGCTTATCTCATACTAAACGATCACAAGGAAATAGAAAAAAAAAAAAAACTTAGAAAGATCTCATAAATCTTTCTTACTTCCTAGCTAGGGATTACAATCCCGGGATCCCGCTTCACTTTTAATCCCAATTTTCGGGATTGCCCTTTTTTCTTCAATTCAATTGAACAATATTTAGCTGAAACTAAAAAATATATTTATAGACTTTCGCTTTTGGAAAAATAAATCAATTGATTTTTATGAAATTTATATATAATTGAAAAAGAATATTTATCTCCAATATTTCTTAGATATATTTCTAAAGCTATTAAATCTTTTACCGAGTAGATTAAATGTGCAAAGCTTTTGACTTTGAAACATAGATGTAACCCAGTCAGGAAAAAGGAAATCATTTGTTTATTTTGATTTTGCTGCGTGTAGAAAATATATTTCACTTCGAAGGTCATTTTCCCATTAGACCCCCAGGGGGATATCTTCTTTAGGTATTCACGGGCTTCGCAACCCCGGGTTCCTGAGCGATCTTTCTCTTTTCCTTTTCCTCATTTCTCTTCTCTTTCTTTCCTCTTTGTTTCACTCTCGTTGTGGTTTCCTCTTTGGAGGTGAGGGCAATTCTGTATGAGCCGATATCATCCTGTATATCGACTCATGGAGAATTGTAAACCACCCACGTGTTTGCCGTGCGTGGCGACCCGTGTCCCTGGAAAGGGGGAACCTGGCAGTTGAGGGAAACCAACACACTGCTTTGGCCTCTGCTTCAGGTAGACGGGAGGTGCATATTGGTCCCGTATGCATCAATCGGCTGGTCAGCTGACTTCTGTCACTGGCTGGGGATCAAGTGATCAGGCAATTACTAGTCATCTTGTTAAGGGTGGAGACTGACATAGGATTGTCTTGTGACCGTATAGGCCCTGGTTAGCACTGGTGCACGACTGTGCATCCCCTTGTTGGGCTCGGTAGTGGGTGGTGCGGCTGGGGTCTGAATTTTTATTTTTTCTAATATGGATGGAAAAAATTCACTTCCTTCTATCTCTCTCCCTTGTGGAGAGCAACAAACAGTACACAATGAATTTTTTACACGTTTTTTTATAATAAAACGCACTGATAGTTTATCTGATAGTTCTTTTAAAAGAACTTCACCTTTTCTAATTGCTAAAACATTCCAATCTGTTTTCGGAGAAGATTGTAAACTTAAAAAGATGCAGTCTGGTGATTTGCTGGTGGAGGTCACTTCAGCTAAAAATTCAAAAATTCTCTTCAATTGCACAACTATAGGTTCCTTTTCAGTTTCTGTTCAAGCACATCAAACACTAAATACAATCCGAGGAGTAATATCAGAACCAGAACTTCTATTCACTACAAATGATGAACTTCTAGCAAATTTAAAAGAACAAAATATCATAGATGTGCGCCGTATTACTATCCGCAGGAATGGACAAGTGCTTCCGACAAAGCACATTATTCTAACATTTAACAGTCCTACTTTACCAGCTAGAATTAAAGCTGGCTATCTAAGCTGCCCAGTCCGGCCTTATATCCCAAACCCTCTCCGTTGTTATAAATGCCAGCGTTATGGCCATACTAACACTGCGTGTCGTGGATCTGTTACCTGCGCACGTTGTGCAGAACTCGGCCATGATGATAAGTCTTGTGAAAAACCTAAACACTGCACAAATTGTAAAGGAGATCATACAGCATACTCTCGCTCGTGTCCTAAATGGATTCATGAAAAAGAAATTGTTACTGTTAAAATTACTCAAAAACTTTCATACCCTGATGCTCGGAAACTAGTTGACTCCAGAACCCCATCCCCCCCAGGGGGATACCTTCTTTAGGTATTCACGGGCTTCGCAACCCCGGGTTCCTGAGCGATCTTTCTCTTTTCGTTTTCCTCTTTTTTCTCTTGCCTTTCTTTCCTCTTTGTTTCACTCTCATTGTGGTTTCCTCTTAGGAGGTGAGGGCAATTCTGCATGAGCCGATATCATCCTGTATATCGACTCATGGAGAATTGTAAACAACCCACGTGTTTGCCGTGCGTGGCGTCCCGTGTCCCTGGAAAGGGGGATCCTGGCAGTTGAGGGAAACCAACACACTGCTTTGGCCTCTGCTTCAGGTAGACGGGAGGTGCATATTGGTCCCGTATGCATCAATCGGCTGGTCAGCTGACTTGTCACTGGCTGGGGATCAAGTGAGCGAGCATTTACTAGCCATCTTGTTAAGGGTGGAGACTGGCATAGGAATGTCTTGTGACCGTATGGGCCCTGGTTAGCACTGGTGCACAATTGTGTATCCCCTTGTTGGGCTCGGTAGTGGGTGGTGCGGCCGGGGTCTGAATCATTATTTTTTTCTAACATGGATGGAAAAAACTCATTTTCTTCTAACTCTCTCCCATGTGGAGAGCAGCAAAATGAACCGATTTCTTCATTCACTCGTTTTTTTGTAATTAAACGCACTGATAGCCTCTCTGATAGTTCTTTTAAGAGAACTTCACCTTTTCTTATTGCAAAAACATTTCATTCTGTATTTGGTGACAACTGTTCACTTAAAAAACTGCATTCTGGAGATTTGCTTGTTGAGGTCTCTTCAGCCAGCCAATCTCAGCTTCTTTCAAATGCTAATACAATAGGACCTTTCTATGTTTCTGTTACAACGCATCAAACTCTGAATACTTGCCGTGGTGTAATATCGGAACCTGACCTTTTACTGTCTACAAAAGAAGAACTTTTAGAAAATTTAAAAGACCAAAATGTCATCGATGTACGCCGTATAACAATTCGACGGAATGAGAAAGTGCTTCCCACAAAGCACATCATTCTGACTTTCAATAGTCCTAATTTACCTACTAGAATTAAAGCAGCCTACCTAAGCTGTCCTGTCCAGCCTTATATTCCAAATCCTCTCCGTTGTTTCAAATGTCAACGATATGGTCATACCAACACTACTTGTCGTGGTACTGTTACCTGCCCTCGTTGTGCAGAAGTAGGCCACGACGGTAAATCCTGTAAAAAATCCGAACGCTGCATAAATTGTAAGGGTGATCATCCAGCATACTCCCGTTCTTGTCCTAACTGGATCCGTGAAAAAGAAATAATTGCTATTAAAATAACTGAAAAAATTTCCTATCCCGAAGCTCGTAAACTTGTTGAGTCTAGAACCCCGACTATCGGGGTTTCTTACTCTAGTATACTCAAACAACTACAAAATCCGTAAGGCACATCAGTACCCAGACCGACTGCTCTTTTCCACCAAATACTACATCTATGACACATTCAACCAATACTTCACCTAAAAAAACCCGGGACGTCTCTCTTGGTAGTAAATGCTATGGTACCCCATTATTGGAACGTTGGCTACCATCCTCAGAACCAGTTACAATAGATTATCAACTTACTCAGTCACACAAATCTCCAGTTGGATCCAAAAAGTCATCTAATCATCAGACTGAAACTATGGCTGCTTCATCTCCAGTTCTATCATTACAGAAACCTAATTCTCCCCGAACATCATCAGTTAAATCAAAAATATCCGCCGAACATAAGACTAAACAAACGCCAGCTCCAGATAAAAGCAAATCTGTGAAACCTATTGTTCGTCCAACTCCGAAAGCAAATGAAAAAACTTGTGGGCAAAAAGAAAGAAAGAAACCTCCAACTCAAATCTCTTCACAGTGGAAGACTGTGAAGAGAAAGGGCAATAAATCATGTCTTAGCCCAGCAATAACTAATATTAAAGATCACAAACAGCTGCTCAACTATGCAGAAGAGGCTATGGACTCTTCTAGTTATGACTCTGATAACGATGACAATAATACAGTTTCTGAAGTTATTCATCCTACGTAGCTTTATATCGTTTTAAAATTTTGAATTATAACTTCGTTCTTAAAGCAATATTATATAACATTTTATGCTTTATTTCTTGAGCATATAAATTTTCATAACTTTAGAGCTTTTAGAATTTTTTAATTTAAATATTCTTGTCTTTTATCTATGTTTTAACTTTTAAAACTTTGTGTATTGTAGCTTTCCTTGTGCATTATTTTAATTACATGTATCATCACATTGCTTTCTTCATTTTACTTTGTTTTTTCACTTTTATATTTCTGACAGTATTTTGCTGTAACTTTTAATTTTTAACTATGTTTTACTCAACTTTTTCTTGGCGCAGCATGTCCCTTCAGGGACTTTGTGCCATAAAACTCCAACCAACCAACCAACCAGAACCCCATCTGTTGGAGTTTCTTACTCTAGCGTACTCAAACATTCATCAAAATCAGTAAGACATATTAGCACCCAAACTGAATCCTCCTTTCCACCAAATTGTTCATCTGAGAAACCATCATCTAGCACTTTAAAGCGAAAAACCCGTGATGTAATATGTTCTACCGCTAGTACAAGATTTATGCCAAAATTGGAACTCTGGACACCATCATCAGAACCTGTGAAAATCGAATACACTCATAGTCGTTCCCAAAAATCATCAGTGGAATCTAAAATACCAACCGAACATAAAACTAAACAAACGTCAGTTACAGATAAAAGCAAATTGGTAAAACCTATTGTTTGTCCAACTCAAAAAGCAAAAGAAAAATCTTGTGCACAAAAAGAAAGAAAGAAACCTCCAACTCAAGTCTCTTCACAGTGGAAAACAGTGAAGAGAAAAGACAAGAAATCATGCCTGAGCCCAGCAATCACAAATGTAAAGGATACTAAACTGTTACTTAACTATGCAGAAGAGGCTATGGACTCTCACAATTATGACTCTGATGACGATGAAAATGTTGTGTTCGAAGAATTTAATCCTACATGATTTTTTATTGACATTTTTAAATTTTAAATTAACTTTGTTTTTAGGCAATATTACTTTAAGATGTTATGCTTTGCTTTTTGGATTAACTATAACTTTTCATAACCTTAGAGCTTTTAGAGATTTTTAATTTAAATATTTGCTTTGTCTTTTAATTACTTTTTGGTTTTTAAAACCTTGTGTTTTGGTATTTTTATTGTACATTATTTTAATTACATGTATCATCACATTTTTTTCTTCAGATTACTTTGATTTTAACTTATATCTCATAGTCTTTTAATGTAACTTTTAAATTTTAACTATGTTTTACATCTTACTCCTTTCTTGGCGCAGCATGTCCCTGAAGGGACCTTGTGCCATAAAACTCCAATCAACCAACCATTTTCCCATTAGACTTTACTGATAAGCATCGCAAGTGTGTATCATAGTGATTATGTGGTAACTTCTTTTTTTGCGGCTTTATTTTGCTTTAAAGATATCTAATGAAAAGTGTTTAATAGGAATGATAACAATAAGCCAATGTGGCAATATAAATTTTTTAAAAATCTAATTTTTAAACGATAAGGATTTTCATTTTTTTTCGGGGAGGGGGATTTTGTATGAAATTTTCGTGAAGCTGATACCTTAAATCTTGCACTGATTATAATTAAAGTTTTGAACTTTTAGAGTAGGACCAGATTAAAAACACAAAATATAAATAAACAAAATACCGAAGTAATTTTTTTTCTCAATATTAACCCATTGCACTCGAGGGCTCCGCAGCGGAGCCATTTAAAATTTATCTTCAAACTCGAGGTCTCCGCTACGGAGACAATGCAAATAATTTTGTGATACCATGTAATCTTGGCTTTTCTAGACAGGTATCACAAAATTATTTGCATTGTCTCCGTAGAGGAGCCCTCGAGTTTGAAGACAAATTTTAAATGGCTCCGCTCCGGAGCCCTCGAGTGCAAAGGGATAAAGTAGAATATTTATTTATTTATTCATAGTTGTGATTATCATCTGATATATATGTAAAATTGCCTATGTGGCAATATAAATTTTTAAAAAATCTATTTTTAAATTATATGAAGTAGAGTAGGACAAGATTATAAGAAATATATATATTCATCCATGTACTTTAAAAGCCATCAATAGCCCTTGCCGTTGAATTTGTCCGATAATCGGAGATGTCTGCTTTTGTGAGGTAAAAATATACAAATATGTATGCCATGCGGATTAAAAAAGTATTCGCTAAATAGATGCTTCAGCTATTCGGGAATGTCCATTAACCTCCACAACGGATACTCCCGATTACCGGACATCTCAATTTAGATAACAATAATGCAGGGTTGCATTTTTTCAAAAGAACTTCTTAATTAAAGAATGGGCATACTGGGCCGTGCCCCGCCCCCCTACGATTTTAGTGCCCACAAATTTGATGTGCAATATTTGTAAAGCTTATGTTTTAAATCTGTTTCGAAATTGTACTGATTATAATCAATATTTTGAACTTTTAAAGTAAAATAAGATTAAAAATAAAACAAATTTAAAGAATTTAATATTTAGATAAATATTTTTAGTTTTAATCTTGTTCTACTCCTGAAGTTCAAAATATTGATTATAATCAGTAAAATGTCGTAAAAGATTTAAATTATCAGCTTAACAAAAATTGCATACCAAAATTGAGAACACCAAAAAAATCAGGCTGTAGGGGGGGGGGGGAGGGGGCAGGACCCCAGCCAAATATTTTTCCAGGATTCAACGTGGTCAAACATGGCTACGTATGATGCTTGAAAAAAAATGGATGCTATTAAGACGTTTGAAGTGTCTGAAATTCAGACAGAAAAAATGTCTGAAAATTGAACACACCGTTTCAGACACTTAAGTGTCTGAATTTCAGACATTTTAATTTAGAGTGGAATAAGCTGGGAGAAAGAAATAGCATACCGTACCGGAAGCTAAAAACTTTTGTTAGATAATTATCGCATTTTTTATATTCAATATTAAATACAATGGCTCATATAAGTAAGCAGATACTTAGCAAATTCAGAATTGTTGCGTTTGTTGAAAAAGAAAGATTCCTTTTTTGAGATGTCCCATTTATCGTTAAAAATGTCTTTCAGAATAGGTATTTGTGCATGTTATTGGAGCCAAACCATTAATAGGTGCATGGACATAATAAGTATAAGTGAAGATTATTTTTATATTAATAATATAATAATAATTTATAATAATTATATTTTACAAAATTATTTTTTTTTTAATTTTTAGGGTTCTGTACTTAAAGTAAAAAAGGAACCATTAGGGGAAAGTAGGGTAATGACGATCAGAACGGTAATCCCGCTCACCCAATATCTCTAAACAGAATAGAATTGAAAACGTGCGATCGGTACCGGCACCTAGCGAACTTCATCCTAAGTTCACAATAAGGAGCCCACTAAGTGCCCGTCGGGAGGAAAGTTTTTTTGTGTCCAAGTTATTAGTTTGAAGTTGTTTTATTATAAAATTCTACAACATCTAACTTGAAGGTAGGTGTACACTCTTACTTTCAAATATTAATTTACTCATTATGTCTACAAAATATATACATTTAGCTGTACTTTCATGCTTTTATTTATTTTTGTAGTGCGTTGTTACGCCACTTATAATGCAATAAATCCCAACAAGGCGATGGCGGGTAATGGCGCTCGCATGGAATTCCAGAAGTGTTGCCAGTGGGCAACTTTTTTAAAACTCAAATTTGTTAATTGACACCACTTTTTTGAAATCGTAAAATTTCCCTGTTTACGCCCTTATTAATATGTCATTAAGCAAGGAGAATTTTATGATTTCAAAAAAGTGATGAAAATCAAAAAACCTAAATATAAAATGTAGCCCACTATATGTCAAACACAATATGTGGCACAATATGTGTAAAGTGGTTGCAAAAAGTCTGCACTGGTGTGAACAGCCTACACAACTACATATGTGACTTTTGTCTTACTTAAATGTTGTATAAAAACTCTGAGCGCAATTACCCTACCATGTCGTGTATTACCGCTCAATCGATGGTCATTTAAATAAAACGATAAAAAAAAATTCCTAAAACTTTTATGAAAATTTGTAAATTGCAAACTGTTCCTTATGCTTTGGAGTTATACTGCATTAATAAAATATTGATTTTTTTGTCCAAATATGGCTAGCTATTCATGTTTTCCCTTAAGTGAGCACCATTCCCCTACTTTCCCCTAATATAGTTCCACGAGACGATTCACGTGTCTAATATTAATCAGAGATGCTGACAGAATGCAGTTGAGCCGAGTCGGCCCGCTTTTTTTATGCGTGTCTGATTTGTATTGGATAGGGGAGACCAGGGGAATGGCGCCACTCGGGGTCATGCCGCCACCCCGCCTAGTTAAAAACTAACAGCAGTTTGAGATAGTGAATGCGTCTGCACTATAGCGGCCAACATTAGAAACAGTGCCCAGAGTGAGAGTGATTTTGTTGTACGTCGTTCGCTTGTTCTAGTGAAAAATTTAGTTTTCATCTAGTTGCTTCTTTTTTTTGGAGCTTCAAATGGGTAGAGGTAAACACCTGTTATTGTAACATTAGGTATTTAAGATAATATTACCCGTAATCTACATGCATTCGCCAACATTTTGATGCAATTTGTTGAACAAATTCGTTTCGGCTCTGCTGGGGGATTATGTCTTTATTATCCGATATATTATCCTCTCGGGTTAACGTTGCCACCATGCAAAGGATGACTTTTCCAATTTGAGTTAAATTGTAAGCTTAACACATTAATAAATCTAGCTTAAGGAACATTGTAATTATTCATTATTTTGATAAATTATTTTTTCTAAATATTGTCAGTAGGTTATGTGTTTCGTAGTATCCATTTACTAGGACATTACTAGGACTCGCGCCTCTAATCTTCCGGCAAAGCTATCCTGTCAATGGTGTTATACTGGAGAGAAGTGTATGTCTGCACAAAGAAATAGCTCCTTACTGAATTTTTAAAAAAGCCACATTAAATCCGATTTTTTTTAGATTTTTCCATTGGGAAGCGATTGACTGATTAAACAAAATTGATTTAGCTTAATGTATGTTCATATTTATGACAAACACTTGTAATATTCAAGAAAAATGTATTTCTTCGCGTATAAGAATTCTGACGAGATTTTTGGCGGTAGAAACAAATTAGTAAGTAACCCTAGCACCCCGTAGAGTTGTTTGGGGGCGATTTGTCAAGGGGTGATTCCCATGTCATTTCTGGAGATAGAAGATTTTCGATGTCCAGTCAAATGTTTCATTTTTTAACTATTAAAGATATAATAACTTCGATGGATTCGAATTATTTGGAAAATTTCACCTTAAAAACATACCAAACATATGGATAAAATATGTAAAATAATTATTATTATCTTTAATAAACAGTCAAGTGCGAGTATTACTCGCGCACAGAGGGTTTCGTACAATAATATATGAATTAGTAAATGTATTATTAAAAAAACAGTTGCTAAAAGAATACTAAGACTTCGTAAAAACTATATAACGTAGGGTTGGGTATAGATGTATAGTATCCAGGCTGCAAAGGAAAGTCCCTTTAACCTTAAAATATTTGCGAACGGAGAGAGCTACAGCTATACAAGTGAGGTAACGGTACAGTAAAGCTACTACCACAGCAGCACCTTTAGTGGCAAAATTTGGAAGATAGCCATTACATTCGAAAACGAAAAGAGGTAGTTCAAATTTTCCAATTACAAAGTTTTAGAGCATCAATTAATTAGTACGTCCAAACCGTCCGTGTCTATAAGGGTTTATATCTCGGCTAATTACCGGCTGTTTTTCAGAAATTCATGATCAATAATGTTTTTATACTTCTGCTACAATAGGTACCTCCAGCTTTGCTCATCACGTTTGCTGAAGACCGTAAATCGAAATTTGAGTGCAATGGAAAAATGCGATTTTCTCAAAAACTATGTGACCTAGGGTAATCGCTATAATTTTCCTGCAAGGTGTAAATTAATGTCTACTACCTCTATTTTTTTCATAATTTTAGTTTCAATAGATTTGGAATTAGATGGGGGGGGGGACATATTTTTGCACTACATTTTCCACCATAACTTTGAAAATATAAAACCTAAAATTAAATTAAATATATTTTTTATTTCAGCGCTATGAAAGCTTTCACACGATACACAAAGAAATTTTTTTTTCAAGTAACTTAATTAGCCCCTCTACATTTTTCCTAAATATATTTATGAATATTTTTTAATCTGTAAATATGTGGGTCAATAATCTTTATTACTTCCCCGAATTTGAACTTTCCACGTTGCATAGTTTACGAGTAAAAGGGCTGTGACAGACAGACAGACGGACGGACAGACACAGGAGTGATCTTATAATGGTTCCGTTTTTACTTTTTAAAGTACGGAACCCTAAAAATAAATTAAACTACTGAAAGGAGATACGACCTTCTTAGAGGATAGACGATATAATATTCACGATGTAATTTTCATGCTTCCGCATACATAAGGTAAAATTGTGGCCTAAAATGTAAATTTGTAATTACTTAAGAACATCGTGAGAAAAAAAATGGTTTTTCATTCTATTTGATATGCATTTTTTTAAACTGATATTATAATTCTGTGATGAAATTTATACTGAATGTGAAATTGGAATAAAATTTCTAAGGACATAATTAGATTATTTTCAAATTTTGCTTTTGCTTTAAGCATAAAAATTGAAGAATGCGAAATAATAAGAATTTTATCTTTATTAAAAATCTTAAAATCATTTTTTTAAGTACGTATATTCACGATATAATTTCCATCCTTCCACATACTGAAGTTTAAACTATTCTTATTTCACTTAGAAAGAACTAATCAGCAGTTAAATTAATTTGTCTTTTAAACAATGGTATACATTCAATATTCTAACAATATTTTAGACACAAAAACAACAAAAAAAAAATTACTAGTCATTCATAATGCATACTATAGTTTTATACATAAATGTAAGTTGATTCGACAAGTTAAATTATAATTTAATTAGACATAAATCCATTAATTGGAATAGTTTAAAACAATTTCTTCAATGCGACTAAAAATGTGCATTTCTTTGTGAACAATGTGAGAAAAAAAAATTGTGAGTAAAGTGTAGTAAGAACATTGTGAGAGGGTGTGTATGTGTGTTTCCTTCTATTTTAATAGATAATTTTGAAAAAGTGATATTATAATAATTTTTAAGATGAAAGTTATATTGAATATGAAATTGGAATAAAATTTGTAAGGATATAATTAGATTCTTTTCAAATTTTTCTTTTGTTTTATACATAAAAATTGAATGCTAAATAATAAGAATTTTATCTTTATTTAAAATGTTAACATATATATCAATGAATTTTTTTATTCGGCTTCATAATAAAACACTGCACAGCTTTTGAAATTTAGCATTCATTACTATGAGTTTATTACACCGGTTAGATTTATTTATTGTTATTATTGTAATAAAAGCTTTCAAATCTGGGACTAAATAATTGATTTAGAAAAGAAAAGTTTAAAATATTCATTCCTGTTTTTTTTATGATTTTTCGAAGATGATTTCTATTACAAACAAATCAGCGAAGACCATTTATTTTTATTATAAAAATAAGGGGGAAAAATTTTTTTATTTTATGCACGTTTCATGTGATTTACAATAAATTCTATATTGAATTTATTAAAAAAAAAACTGTTCAGTTTAATATGATATAGCTTTTTGTTCGCGCACTTTTAAAATAAAATTTCCTGTCCTTTTTTTCTGGTTAGGTAGGGTGTCTGAACTAAAACACAATTTTTCTCTTATAAATTAGTTCTTTCTGAATATTAATCACCGTTAATTTTATAACTTCGCGAAAAAACGCTGAAAATAGCATTATAAATTACCAAAACTTCTAAAATTGCAGGATAAAAAAATTTCAATATTGGAAAAAAATAGGATTATTCAATTTGAGAAATCGTCGAATTTTGAGAAGAATCGAATCGGCGAATTTTGAGAAGAATCGAATCGGCGAATTTTGAGAAGAATCGAATCGTCGAATTTGAGAAATCGTCGAAAAATCGAATATTGAGAAATCGTCGCGCAAACCCAAAAAACCCCACAAAAATTACTGTACGAATTCCGAATAAACTTCATTGAAAAAAGGATAAAATTTATTGTATTGGACTAAAAGTTAACAATTGGATGTATTTTTAATAATGTAGAAAATCGCCGCGAAAAACAAAAACAAAACATTAAATTGCATAAAAATCGCTAAAAATTCAAAAATCACAGATGAGAAAATTTAGTACATTAGGCTAAAACAATGGAACCGAAATTTTTTTAGGAATATGGAACTATCTGCGTGGAACATGAAAAAAAACAAAAGAATTGGTAACATGAACTCGCTCAAATTTATTCCCCCAAACAACGATAAACAGCCAAATCCGACAATCCTACAACGTCAAAGTTACTAAAAAGGCTGGCGTAGCATAATACCCATTGACTAGTTAAACGTGCCCCAACTATAGATGGGCTGAAAAGAGGCTACTATTTTCGTCCCCTGCTTGTACCTCTCCCCGGTGTTTATCATGACACAATAAACTTTTCGTATGTCATATTGGAGTATTTTTTAACATCTTACTATATCTGGTGATTATTGCATGTTTAGTTTTTACGATCAGCCACGGCCTAAAGGACGATTCTCCTTTATAGACCCTATTGTTTTGGTTTTATTAAGGTAAATTTCAGTCTTCCGATCCGATGCAGGATCATCACAAATGCCACATTTTCCACATTGACTTCACAAAATACCACAAAAAAGCTAATTAATGGCCATATTGACTTCACATTCACGTCACAGTATGGTTTCATTGGGAAATAAACGTGATGTCACAAAGTTTTATGGGGGGTCATCTATATATTAATAATTGTACCAATTTCGAATTTTAAAAAACTTTAAATATATAGAAGATCTATATGTAAAAGAACGTCAAATTCGCCTTAAAATGTTAATTAAAAAACATGAATATATCAAATGATTCATGGTTTTATTACTAAAATAGGTCTAAAAAAGAACTAAAAGGTTTCAAGTCATTAAAACCAATTTACAGATGTTAAATATAAAAAGGATTCGCCGGAGTCCCTAGCGCTTTCGACCAAACCCTGGTCATCATTAAGAGGCGAAGTGAGAAGAAATAAGCAAACCTCCAGAATGCACACTGGTTTAAGTATTGCAGGGCAAAACCAAAATTGAAAAAAAAAGGGAGGGAAGTGGATGAGTCCATGGAGCGATGTAGATCCTTCTAAATCAAAAACGCCATTAACCCCAAGCAGACTAAACCAAATGTGTGGAATATGGCATGAATATGTATCATTACATTAGTTCCTTCCTCTAGCCAATATCTCTATAGATTCCCGCAAAATGCATGTGCTATAATCATTTATTTGTGCGATGATTTTTGTATTGCTGAAAAAGATGTCAATATCTGCTTTTAAATTTAAACGAGATAAAGCTGTAGATTGGTTTTCCTCTTGCTATGTCTATCATATATTCTGTCAATCTTTCCTGTAATTTCCTGGTTGTCATTCCTGCGTATGTAAATATTTTATTTTTATATCTAAATAGGGTTACATATATTCCTGCTTTTTCATGTTCCTTTACTCGATCTATTCTTCTGTACCATATTTTGTAGTTTAGTTGGGGGTTTAGTTATCAATGTTATATTATATTTTTTTTAACGCGTATCTGATTCTTTCATAAAGCTGAGGAATGTATTCTATACTACAAAAATTCGAAAAATGTGTACTCTTTGTTATTCATTTCTTGTTATGAAACTCATAAATCATTAATATTTCGGGTAACTAATTTCAACTGCAATTGTTTTGATCTTTGTCAATTCGTCGTCTAAATAAGCTTTAGAACATACTTCGAATGTTCTTCTGAAGTAAAATCTATATGCTTTTTTATTATAATTAACTGGGACTGTACTACTATATGATATTGTGTTATTGGATCGACATGATTTTCTGTAAATCTTTCTATCTGTATTATGTGTTAATTTATTCTTAATAAGTTCGACATCCAGGAAAGGTAATGATTCATTTTTCGCGATTTCTAGAGTAAACTGTATTTTACTGTCAATACTACTAACGTGTTCCAAGAAATCCTCCAAGTTTGAAACACCATGATTCCATATTATAAGTATGTCATCGACGTATCGAATCCATAAATACGTTCCTCTAGTGTCCTTAGTTTTTGTTAAGCTAATAAAACGGAGATGGGGGATCCCATAGGGACTGAAATAACCTGGGCATCAGTCGCTCAGAATTTCAGACAATAGATCATTCGAAGCAATTAAAGAGGTCCTGCTATTTACGTCACAGTTTATTTCGATGAACACGTACACATCACAATAAAACAAATTACAGCACAGAACAATATTACAAAAAAGAATCTTATTATTAATATCTCGGCGTTTTGCCGATCATTTTAAATCAACAATCGCACGTCAGCCTTGGCTGGAATCCAAATACGTTATAATGGTTTCTCCCTTGGGACGAGACCATTGCAGACCGAAATCCCCAATAGGGATTATTCCGTTTTCTCCAAATGAGTTGCAACATCCTCCCGCCCCGATGAATACATTCATCAAATCTGAAATTTTATCATTATATAAATCTACAAAATAATTACTAATCATGAATACATATATACTATAAAAATTACACTAGGTTAAACTCAATTAAATATAGAATCACAATTACAGAATTCAAACAATAACACTAAATGAGTACTTATACTACAATTAATAAATTAAATGAAAACAATAAAGTATATAAGCAAACACCAAGCCAATGATAGACCAATTTATTCATCTAGCTCCATCGGATAAATCATCTGGATTGCTCTTCTTATTTTAACTGTGGGAGTTTTTAGGGTGACGCTGCGAATGCGTCCGTCTCCGCCCTCGTGTGTTTCCAAAATTTTGGCCATCTTCCACATTTGCCTGATCACTCGGTCCTCCCCTATTAAAACTATGTCATCTACATTAAAAGATTTTACACAGATTTGCACTTTTAAGTTGGAGAAGATATTCTCCCCTCCACATATTCCACTTATTCAATAAGTTTTCTAGATATATATAACGTCTTAGAAGCAATTTTTTATTGCTTTTCAATGTTCAATCAACTTTGACAGCCGGAGGGGGGGGGGGGTAAAGAGGTTGACCTCTTTCCTGTAAGGAAATTGGCAGGAGTGAGATAGAATGGTTATCCAGGTTCATTATAAAAATATGTAAGGGGCAGTGAATTAATGATTGCTTCAATTTCAAGAAGAATTGTTTCGAGTTCTTCGTAACTAAAGCCCTTCCCAATACTTTTCTAAGGGCACCATTTGTTATGCGAACCATTCTCTCCCAGTATCCACCCCACCAGGCTGCACGTTCCACTATGTATTTCCAGACTATACCCATTTTGGAAAAAATAATTTTGTACAGCTTCATTAAGTCATATTGGAATAAAGAATTTTAAGTTCACGCTCTGCATTCTTAAATTTTAAAGCATTGTCTGAATAAAAAAGTCCGACACAGCCCTCGTCTGGAAACGAACCGTCTGGATGCTAACAGAAAATGTTCAGTACTGAGACTGGATACAACTTCTATATAAAAGACATAAGTTACAGCACAGGTAAATAATGCAACTTATACTTTTTTCATATCCTTTGTATATAAAGGCCCTGCAAAGTCAGTTCCTATGTTATCGAAAGCATTTTCAGAATAAAGTCTGTCCGCAGGCAACGGAGCTATCACTGATCGCCAGTTTGAACCTGTAGCGCCTACAGTTTAGACACTTATTTAGGTACGTTTTTACTGTTTTTCTGCCCTTAAGAATCCAGAATTTTTCACGAAGTTGAGTGAGAATGCCCGATACACCAGCGTGGCACAAATTTTGGTGCTCTCTCATTATGAGTTATTCAGTGAATTTTGAGTTCCCTGGGATAATTAATGGTTGTCGTTCTGGAAGTTAGAATGTTGAAGACGTACTCGCAGACTTATAACTTTGTCAGGTGTAAAAATGGGATTAAGACAAACTCTCGAATAGGATCTTATAGTTGAATTTTTCAGGAGTTGAAAATACTCCTTTTCAAATTCCGTTTTTTGAACGAAGTGAAGCCAGTGCTTTTCTGCATCCGCAAGTTCCTCTGCAGAGATAGGACATGCCATTCTACTAGATTTTACTTTGCAATTTCTAGTAAAACGAAGAATATAAGTAGTCACCCTTAATACTTTATTGAGGCTGCTAAACTTATTAAGATCGAATAAGGTATCGTTAGGTTCCTGCGAAGTTTGAAGGAAAACTTTAACGTCCTCCATTTCTCTTTCTAGTTCATTTATTTCGGAATCGGGGTTAGATTTAATAGGTGATTCATCACAGGGTAATTCAGGTATTTGCAGCCAAGCTGGGTCTGAAAGCCAAACTGCATCCTTGATAATTGTTCGAGCGCATACTGCGAGTCAGTTTATTAGCAGGATTTTCCTTCCCGCTGCAAAAACGCCGGTTGGAAGGGTAAGTTTTTTCTTTCATTTCAAGCACTCTGTTGCGTACGAATTGTTTCAAATTTTCAGAAGCCACCTTTATCCCTTTGAGGCATATTTGTGAGTCACACCACAGATACACGTATTTTCGATCCTGCTCTGATATACCTATTTCCAAAAAGGCTCGTTCAATATCAGCGCAAAATGCGATTAGGTGACACCTAAATTTTAATGTCATTTTAAGCAAATTGGGATTCAAATTTAGACCGGTTTCTAAACAATCATTTAATGAAATTCCCCCCCTTTGCCTTAGAAGACGCATCATAATACACCCTGAGTTTAGTGGTTTCTTTCAAATCTCTAACCACTCCATGATGGGGGATAAAGTAACCAGTTTGTCAGTTTTCATTAGAATAGTCAACTACTTCCTCGATTATATTATCTTTTAACTGATTTTCAATGATGTCTCTGTATCACAAATAAAAATTATCATCTCTCTTAAATGTATTGTTTAAACTGAATAAACGTTTCCTAGCGATTTCATAATTACTATTTAACTCTGAAAAATCATTCTTCCAGAGCAATCGCGTTTCACATCTTTTATCATTATACGTTGTATTGTAACTTAATTGTTCTAAAATGTCTTCCGTTGTACGTGAAACATTTTTTACATTTATTCTTATTGCTTCTAATTCCCACAAATCTTTAATTCTTCCGTAATCCGGTTCATCATCAGCGACCGTTAAATGGCTAACATGAACTTACTTGTCAATTTGATTCCCTTTCCATACCACTCCAGACTGATACTAAGGCTGTTAAATCTAAAAAAACATCACAGAAAGCTGATACTGATCAAACAGTGCAACCAAGCAAACATATTTGCGTTCAGAAAGAGAGAAAAACATACGGGGACTCTTCACAGTGGAACACTGTGAAGAAAAAGAACAAGAACAGCTGGCTAAATCCGTCTGTCTCTAACTTAAAGGATCCAAAACAGCTGCAGAATTATGTCGATGAAGCAATGGAATCCGACTCTTATGAATCAAGTGCTGATGAAGGAAACACAGTTTTAGAGGAATTTTTACCTAATTGATTTTACATTGTTTTTTACTCATATGATTTTAACCTTGTTTTCATGAAGTATTTCTACATCCTTTTAAACTTTGTGTATTTTTACAGTGATGAATTTAATAATTCCACAGTTTTTAATTATAATACGCTTGCCTTTTAGCTATGAACCTTTGATTCTTTTAAACGGTTTTAGATATACATATTACTGTTTTCATAAATTTTTTTGTTTTTATCACCGTTTTGTTATTCTTGTTTTACTCATTTTTTGATATAGGGGAGACCGGGGGAATGGCGACACCTTAAGGGAATTTAAATTTTTTCACCTTTAAAAAATGTTTATTTTTTAATAGTAAAAATTCTAAAGCTGAATCATGATCTTTAGTATCTGTATAAATTTATCCGTAATCATAACTGTAAAGTAAGCATACATAAAAAAATATTTTTTAAACCTCTGCACAGTGGCGGGATTACCCAGGACACTGGGGTAATTCCGCCACTCTTTAATGACCTAGTACATGCATCAAATGGATACTAGGAAACACACAACTTACTGAAAATAATTAGAAAGCAATGTAATTGAGCAAAATAATGGTTAAACTTACAATTTACTTCATATTGCAAAAGTCACTCTGCTGAATCGGCTCCACAACATTAAAATGAAGCCATTTCTCAAACGATTTGCATGGTGGCGGCATTACCCCGAGAGGACAATATGGCGGAAATCCTCAAGCAAAGCCGAAACAAGAACCGAACTTGTTCAACAGATTACATCAAAATGTCGGCGAATGCATATAGTTTACGGGTCATATTATCTTAAATACATAATGTTACAATAAAAGGTGCTTATCTCTACTCATTTGAAGCTCCAAAATAACAAGCAACTAGATGAAAACTACATTTTTCACTAGAAGAAAAGAACGACGTACAGCAAAGTCACTCTCACTTTAGGCACTGTTTATATTGTTGGCCGCTATAGTGCAGGCACATTCACTATCTCAAACTGCCCTTAGTTTTTAAACTCGGTGGGGTGGCTGCATAAACAGGGTTGGCGGCATTCCCCCGGTCTCCCCTATACATTTTTTTTGTCTTTGTCTTGGCGCAGCATGTCCCTACTGGGACTTTGCGCCATAAAACCCCATACAATCAACCAACCAACCCTTTCCATACCCTGAATTGCATGCCCAAATATGCTATTTGTCGCCACTAATTTATTACTGAGTCTTATATTCGTTTCACTTAAAATTTCGCAAATATAATCCGCGTATCAAAATATGCACTTCGGTCGTAGTACCAAGGTCAGCCAGTTCAATTTCCCGCTCAAAAGCTACATGCTTTACTCAACTCGAAGGCACCTCACCCCCAGGGGGATACATTCTTTAGGTATTCACGGGCTTCGCAACCCCGGGTTCCTGAGCGATCTGTCTCTTTTCCTTTTCCTCTTATTTCTCTCGTGTTTCTTTCCTCTTTGTTTCTCTCTCGTTGTGGTTTCCTCTTCGGAGGTGAGGGCAATTCTGTATGAGCCGATATCATCCTGTATATCGACTCATAGAGAATTGTAAACCACCCACCTGTTAGCCGTGCGTGGCGACCCGTGTCCCTGGAAAGGGGGATCCTGGCAGTTGAGGGAAACCAACACACTGCTTTGGCCTCTGCTTCAGGTAGACGGGAGGTGCATATTGGTCCCGTATGCATCAATCGGCTGGTCAGCTGACTTCTGTCACTGGCTGGGGATCAAGTGAGCGAGTACTTACTAGCCATCTCGTTAAGGGTAGAGACTGGCATAGGAGTGTCTTGTGACCGTATGGACCCTGGTTAGCACTGGTGCACGAATGTGCATCCCCTTGTTGGGCTCTGTAGTGGGTGGTGCGGCCGGGGTCTGAATTCTCTTTTTTTCAATTATGGATGGACATACTAAAGTTCCTTCTACTTCTCTCCCATGTGGAGAGCAACAAGATGTACAGTCTTTATTTACTCGTTTTTTTGTTATTAAACGCACGGATAGTCTCTCTGATAGTTCTTTCAAAAAACTTCACCATTTCTTATAGCAAAAACTTTCCAGTCTGTCTTGGGGGATGGTCATTCTCTAAAAAAATTACAATCTGGTGATTTACTGGTTGAGGTTTCTTCAGCCAGGCAGTCTGAACTTTTGTCAAATCCCAATAATATAAGTACTTTTTCTGTTTCTGTTAAAGCACATCATACTCTGAATACATGCCGTGGTGTAATATCTGAACCAGATCTTTTATTTTCCACAAAAGAAAAACTTCTATCTAATTTAAGCGATCAAAATATAATAGATGTTCGTCGTATCACTATCCGTAGAAATGGGCAAATTCTTCCTACAAAACACATTATTCTCACATTCAATACCCATAGTTTACCGACTAGAATTAAAGCCGGTTATCTAAACTGTCCAGTCAGGCCTTATATACCTAATCCTCTCCGCTGTTTTAAATGCCAACGTTATGGCCATACTAATACAACCTGTCGTAGCAATGTTACCTGTGCACGTTGTGCAGAGGTCGGACATGATGGTAAAACTTGTGAAAAACCCGAACGCTGTGCAAACTGTAAGGGTGATCACACATCATATTCTCGCTCTTGTCCGAATTGGATCCGTGAAAAGGAAATTCTTGCTGTTAAAATAACCCAAAAAATCTCCTACCCTGAAGCTCGTAAACTTGTTGACATCAGGACCCCATCTGTTGGGGCATCATACTCCAGTATACTCAAACAATCAAAATCCGTAAGGCACATAAGTACACAGACCGACTGCTCTATTCCACCAAATAATTCAAGTATTATACAATCAACTAAAGAAACCCGTGACGTGGCTCTTGGTAGTAAATGCTATTGTACCCCATTATTGGAACGTTGGCTACCATCCTCAGAACCAGTTACAATAGAATATCAACTTACTCAGTCACAGAAATCTCCAGTTGGATCCAAAAAGTTATCTAATCATCAGACTGAAACTAAGGCTGCCTCATCTCCAATACCATTACAGAAACCTAATTCCCTCCGAACATCATCAGTTCAATCAAAAATATCAACCGAACACAAGATTAAACAAACGCCAGCTCCAGATAAAAGCAAATTGGTGAAACCAATTCGCCCAACTCAGAAAGCTAATGAAAAAACTTGTGCGCAAAAAGAAAGGAAGAAACCTCCAACGCAAGTCTCTTCACAGTGGAAAACTGTGAAGAGAAAAGACAAGAAATCATGCCTGAGCCCAGCAATCACAAATGTAAAGGATACCAAACAGTTACTGAACTATGCAGAAGAGGCTATGGAATCTTACAGTTACGACTCTGATGACGATGAAAATGCTGTTTTCGAAAAATTTAATCCTACATGATTTTTTATTGAGTTTTTTAAATTTTGAATTATAACTTTTTTTTTAGGCAGTATTACTATACTGTGTTATGCTTTGTTTTTTGGATTAATTTTAACTTTTCATAACCTTAGAGCTTTTAGATATTTTTAATTTAAATCTATGCTTTGTCTTTTAATTACATTTTGGATTTTTAAACCTTGTGTATTGTGACTTTCATTGTACATTATTTTAATTACATGTATCATCACATTTCTTTCTTCAGTTTACTTTGTTTATAACTTATATATCTCATACAGTCTTTTAATGTAACTTTTAAATTTTAACCATGTTTTACACCTTACTTTTTTCTTGGCGCAGCATGTCCCTGAAGGGACCTTGTGCCATAAAACTCCAAACAACCAACCAACCAACGATGGCACCTCTATTTCTCCGCATGTAATAGAATTTATGACAACCGCATTTATTTTCTTTTTTTGATTAGGATTATTTCTGCTTTTCAATACCATTTCTACGATATCGTACATTTGTTTTTCAGACTGTATATATCTAAACGGATAAGTCACGAGAGATTCTCTTTTAATGACCTTCCAATCCAATAATTCAGCTATTTCCTTCTTAACGAATGTTCTGCCCCCCACCCCCCAATCAAGTAAACATCTGATTAGCTTTCTCTCATTTGACCTAGTTTCAACGAATGCAGAAAACGCTTGTAAAAAAAACTGCGTTCGAATTTTTATTTACTTTTTATCTCTTTACAGAGCATACTATATTCTTTAAATCAATCATCACGCTTGTCATTGGATGAGGGAGATTAACACATTATGAGGTAATTTACAAATTCGACACACGTTGTTTTTTTTCAGCAATTTTCGTTCCAATGGGATTTATCTGAACAAAATATACATTTATTTCCTGCATTTGCAAGAAAGTCAGAAGTTGTGGGGTATATTTTTTCGGCTGATTGTAATTCTTGGGTTAATTGAAATTAGTAGGATTGTGAGGATTATTACTCGCTTGCTTTAATTTTAAGTTTTCCGAACCACTACTCTGTTGATTTGATAGCAAAAGTGATGTTTCAAGACAATGAATTTCTTTTCTAAAAAATTCCACCAAATCACTCGTATAAAAAATATCTTCGGATTTCCGTTGACGATTATATTGCAAATTTATTTCGTCGGGGATTTTTTGCAGTATTACAGGGCAAAGTAAATTACTATGCATTCCGGCAGCTACACCTAGCAATTGTAGTGATCTAACTTGTATTTCAATACAATCGTACATTTTTCTGAGCGCTTTTATGTTAGAAATCGCTTTAACAGGTTCAATTAACATGTTGAGTGCCACGGTGACTGATACTGAAGATGAAAAATTTACAATGGTTTAAGTAATTTATAAGAAAGTATAATCCAATAATAAATAAAAGATAAGTAAATTTTATATAAATTTTCAGTAATTACTTAGGATATAAAACTAATATATATATATTATTTTAGACCGTCAGTCATCGGTGAATGACGCGTTCTAAACGGAAAGTTCAGTGTCAGCCACCGGTGGCTGGCGTGGCGCTTAACGTGTTAATAATAGTTTGTTCATATACCAGCTAATGATCAGGTCTGAACGACCAAACCGGGTTTTGAGTAAATCTACTGATCAATCAATATTTTCATTAGTTAAAGCGAATCCCGACACCGCTGACACACCAGATCCCTTTAACCCGGGCCCCCAGGGGAATACCTTCTTTAGGTATTTACGGGTTTCGCGACCCCGGGTACCCGAGCGATCTTTCTCCTTTCCTGTATTCTTCTCGTTTTAGTTGTCTATCCTTTTTTCTTTGTTTCAGACTTTTTAATCTTCTTTTTTCAGTTTCTTATCCCTCTTTGTTCTTGTTCATGTTTTTTACTGACCATTTTGTTCAAATTGTTATTTGTTCTACTAACATTGTTCGTGTTCTTTTGTTTAAAAAAAAAAAGGAAAAAAGTTTAAAATATTGAAAAAAACAAAATTACACCTTGTTTCTAAGTTCTCACACACATCACTTTTTCTTTTTTACAATAGTGAATTTTTTTATTTTCACGTGAGACACTCTGGGTGTTGAGGTTTTTTAATCTCATCGCCTCGTTTCTACCTCTTTGGGCTGATCTCGAGTTTCAGAGTACAGGGCATCTCCGAATTCCGGTTCCGTGATCGGTGGGCGCCGTACTTGTATGGCGGTGGTTAGGAATGCACTGGGCGACTGGTGTCCTTTCGAGGTAAGGGCGATGTAGGTTGGACAGAGCTGTAAAGGCTTACCTACGACAACCGAGTTCCACTGTGAAAGAACTAGAGTTTGGAGATGCTATCGAGTTTAATCCAACGTTCGAAAAACGTGGAAGTTTGTTGATAGTTTTCACCCTTTTGAGACCTGCGCCTAAAGTAACGGTAAGAAGAAGGGTCGGTGACCAGACCCGATGCCTGGCGTTTCATAATATCTCTAACAAATATGGTTACAACAATAGAAAATAAGACATGCGATGTGGAGGCCCCACAACCCCATATTTCATCCAATGCTCAACTTGGGACTGCTACGCCTCAGAATATATCTAAGGAGAAACTGACTGCATCGGCCTCAGGCCTTCAAGCAGATATAAATCAGAGCCAAACCAAATCTTGGGCTGATAGAACTGATGATACATGTGCTGAAAGATTCTTTCTTGTTAAAAGGGTAGAAGGCAGCTTCGACAAGACCTCTCCCTTCTTGATTAACAAATCTATCCGAGGATTGATAGGTGAACAAAAAACCATTAAAAAAATTCGATCTGTTGAACTTCTTATTGAAGTAAACAATGGCAAACAAGCCATTAGTTTAAAAAAATGTACAAATTTTGCAAATATTCCGATCTCCGTAAGTCCACATAGGACCCTCAACACATCTCGTGGGGTGATCTCTGAATCTGACCTGCTGTATGTTACAGAAACTGAAATAGTCGATAATCTAAAAGAACAAAATGTAATTGAAGCTAGACGAATCAAAATTTACCGTAAAGACGAACAAATACCAGCCAATCAAATACAAATCCCTACCAAGCACATCATACTCACCTTTAACTCACCAAACTTACCAAAATATGTAAAAGCTGGATATCTGTCATGTTCTATCAGACCGTACATTCCAAACCCACTGCGTTGCTTTAATTGTCAACGCTTTGGGCATTCAAAAACAAATTGCCGTGGTAACGAAACCTGTGGTCGGTGCAGTGCAGTTGGCCACGAAAGTGCGCAATGCAACGCTCCACCTTGTTGTGTCAACTGTAAAAGAGATCATCCATCTTACGCCAAATCGTGTGAACAGTGGAAAAGAGAAAAGGAGATACAGACCATACGCACAAAAGATAATATTTCGTACCCAGAAGCCAGAAAAATAGTAGAGTCCAGGACACCTAGAGTTGGTGTTTCATATGCTGCTGCTTTATCCAAAACGGCCCATAAAACTTATCAAAGCATTGCCAACCAAAACAAAAAGAAATCAACCTGTCTACTTATTCTGGTAAAACAAATATTTCAACACAGTCTGACTTTCCTAAGCCACCGAAATCTATTCCTCCTAAGTCACCAAACTCTCTTCCTCCTAGGTCACCAAACTCTGTTCCTCCTAAACCATCACAAAATCCCTCTACAAAATCTTCCCAATCTCATATTCCTAAGAGAGGCTCTCAAAATACCACCAAAAGAGGACTTAAAAAACAAACCATAGATCTGATTCAGAAAAATTTAATATACCAACAATTAAAGCCACTGTGTCATCTGAAAATCCAGCCAAAAAGATAAAACATCCAAAAAGGAAATCCATCCAAAAATGAAAGAAAAAATTGAGGAGGATGATGCCGTTGCTCTTCATCCAGAACCGGATGAAGAATTTAACGATGGAGATAGTATGTCTACTATCTCCGGATGATAGGGCGCAGATAAATTTATTAAAAAAAACTCACTCATGACTAATATTATTTCATGGAACTGTCGAGGCTACTATAATAAATATGACGAAATCCGAAGTATTCTTCATGACCATCAACCACTATGTTTAGCTTTACAAGAAATCCATCTTAAACTCAATGATAAAGCAAAACTGTGCACCTATGCTACATATAGAAAAGATTTTACTGGTATTGATAGGGCCACTGGTGGAGTGGCTCTTTTCATCTCTCGCAATTTACACCATACTCATATTAACCTAAACACAAATTTACAAGCCGTTGCAGTCAGTGTACATATAAAACGTCTCATTACAGTCTGTACCATTTATTTACCACCCCACCATATTATTCAGTCAGCACTCCTTGATGATCTCCTTCTTCAACTCCCCACTCCTTTCATCATCGTTGGGGATTTTAATGCTCACAGCCAGTTGTGGGGGAATTCAGACACTAATCAACGTGGTGATATCATAGAAAAATTAATCTCTGACAATGGCTTATGCCTACTCAATGGTGATCACACATATTTTCATGAACCGACGCGCACCTTTCATGCCATAGATCTCACTATCTGCTCTCCATCTATCTATCCGTATTGGAATTTCTGGATTTCAAGTGACCTGCACGGCAGTGACCATTTTTCCACTTTCATTTCACAGACCACTCCTCAAAGGTATTCTAATCATTATTTTAAACGCTATAACTATGACAGAGCCAATTGGCCAACTTTCACAAATAATGCTAAAATCACAAATCATATGGTAGAAGGTGACATAGACGATGCAGTTGATAATATCACCCAGTGTATTATCAATGCTGCAGATGTTAGCAAACCAAACTCATCATCTACAATGAGACACAGGAAGCCATGGTAGAACAGTAACTGTCAAGCTGCAAAAAAAAATCAACAGAAAGCTTGGGGCATATTTCTACGTTATCCCATTAATACAAACTATATTGCCTATAAAAAAGCAAAGGCTGATGCTAGAAGAGTGCGTCGTAAAAGCCAACGTGAATCCTGGATTCAATATGTATCTAATATTAACTCAAATACCTCTAGTAAAGTCCTCTGGAAAAAAGTAAAAAATTGTATGGGCCTTTATTCTGAAACCACATCTCAATTTTAAATCACAACGGACAAACAATAGCTTCTCCTAAGAACATTGCTGAAACCATAGCAAATACGTTTGCATCTAACTCTGCCTCTGACACATACCCGGAAACTTTTATATCATACAAAAGACAAGCAGAAACTAGCCACCTCAATTTTAACTCCCGTTACTCTTATGACTATAATCTCCCTTTTACTCTCTCAGAGCTCATAAAATGTTTGCAAAATAGTCATCTATCGGCTCCAGGTCACGATGGCATCACCTATACCATGCTTAACCATCTCTGCACAACCTCTCTCAATAATTTACATGCATTCTATAACAGAATTTGGATAGAACATGTCTTTCATCATGCCTGGAGTAATTCTATTATCATTCCCTTCCCTAAACCAGGGAATGATGCTAGTAATCCCAATAATTACAGGCCAATCGCACTCTCTAGCAGTCTTTGCAAATTACTTGAAAAAATGATCAATGGTCGTCTTGTGCATATTTTAGAAAATAACAATTGCCTTGCTGCATTTCAAAGTGGTTTTCGTCGAGGTAGGTCAACTATCGATAACCTGATCAATCTTGAAAATCACATACGGACAGCCTTTCTAAAACGCAGCCATTTGGTGTCAGTATTTTTTGAAATGGCAAAGGCCTACGACAGAACATGGCCATACGGGATCCTTCGTGATCTATTTAACCTAGGCTTCCGTGGGAATCTCCCTATTTTTATTAAGAACTTCCTCGCCATTCGACTTTTTCAAGTCCGAATCGGTGGGGCACTCTCTAGTTTTTATGTACAAGAAGAGGGTGTACCCCAGGGCAGTGTTCTGAATGTCACCCTCTTTGCTATAAAAATAAATGACATTCTTAGTCAATTACCCCCTTCTGTGAAAGGTGATTTATGTGTTGACGATTTCCGCATCATGTGTATGGGACAGGATATCCGTTTTATTGAAAGACAGTTACAAATTTCTATCACCCATATTCTTACTTGGACTAATAAAAATGGATTTATAATTTCTCATGACAAAACTTCTTGTGTTCACTTCTGTAGACGTAGGGATCTGCATCCAGATCCTGAAATTTTTATTGGGTCAACTCAAATTCCTGTTGTAGACAGTGTCCGTTTTCTCGGCCTACAACTTGATAGTAAGCTAACCTTTTTACCACATATTTTACAATTACGGACAAAATGTGAAAAATCGCTTAACTTACTAAAGGTGCTTTCAAATACTTCCTGGGGAGCAGACATAATTCTCTCCTTAAAATCTATCGACCCGTGATCCGTTCCAAAATTGACTAAGCCTGCCAGGTCTATGGTTCCGCACGTAACTCTGTTCTTAAAAAACTTGACACTGTACATCATAGCGCACTCCGTGTTTGCTCTGGTGCATTTCGTACCAGTTTTAAGCCTTTATGTTGTCTGCAATGAACCAGCATTACACCACATTCGTGAAAATCTTTCTTTAGAACTTTATTACCGTATCCTTTCACATCCTGGCCATCCTCTTCATTCATACATTCTAAATACAGACAACGATATGCTTTATCAGCATCGACCATCTTGCATCCCATCTTTTGGTGTCAGAATTAGGAACATTATTGATAATAGCCCTCTGTTTAGTATCGAGGTGAGTCCGTGTCCAAATCATGAAGGGGAGACCGGGGGAATGGCGACACCTTAAGGGAATTTAAATTTTTTCACCTCGAAAAAATGTTTATTTTTTAATAGTAAAAATTCTAAAGCTGAATCATGAACTTTAGTATCTGTATAAATTTAACCGTAATCATAACTGTAAAATAAGCATACATAAAAAAATATTTTTTAAACTTCTGCACAGTGACGGGATTACCCAGGACACTGGGGTAATTCCGCCACTGTTTAATGACCTAGTACATGCATCAAATGGATACTAGGAAACATACAACCAACTGAAAATAGTTAGAAAGTAATGTAATTGAGCAGAATAATGGTTAAGCTTACAATGTACTTCATAATGCAAAAGTCGCTCTGCTGAATCGGCTCCACTACATAAAAATGAGGTCATTTCTCACCCGATTTGCATGGCGGCGGCATTCCCCCGAGAGGACAATGTGGAGGAAATCCCCAAGCAAAGCCGAAAGAAGAACCGAACTTGTTCAACACGTTGCATCAAATTGTCGGCGAATGCATGTAGATTACGGGTCATATTATCTTAAATACCTAATGTTACAATAAAAGGTGCTTATCTCTACTCATTTGAAGCTCAAAAATAATAAGCAACTAGATGAAAACTACATTTTTCACTAGAACAGACGAACGACGTACAGCAAAGTCACTGCCACTTTAGGCACTGTTTATATTGTTGGCCGCTATAGTGCAGGCACATTCACTATCTCAAACTGCCCTTAGTTTTTAAACTAGGTGCGGTGGCGGCATAACCCGGGTTGGCGGCATTCCCCCGGTCTCCCCTACACCCTCGCCCCCAGGGGGATACTTTCTTCAGGTATTCACGGGCTTCGCAACCCCGGGTTCCTGAGCGATCTTTCTTTTTTTTTTTTTTTTTCCTTTTTCCCCCCCAGGGGAATACCTTCTTTAGGTATTTACGGGTTTCGCGACCCCGGGTTCCCGAGCGATCTTTCTCCTTTCCTGTTTTCTTCTCTTTTTAGTTGTCTATCCTTTTTTCTTTGTTTCACACTTTTTAATCTTCTTTTTTTAGTTTCTTATCCCTCTTTGTTCTTGTTCATGTTTTTTACTGACCATTTTGTTCAAAGTGTTATTTGTTCTACTAACATTGTTCTTGTTCTTTTGTTTAAAAAAAAAAGGAAAAAAAGTTTTAAAAAAGACAAAAAATACACCTGTTTTCTAAGTTCTCTCTCACATTACCTTTTCTTTTTTACAATAGTGGTTTTTTTTATTTTCACGTGAGACACTCTGGGTGTTGAGGTTTTTTAATCTCATCGCCTCGTTTCTACCTTTTTAGGCTGATCTCGAGTCCCAGAGTGCAGGGCATCTCCGAATTCCGGTTCCGTGATCGGTGGGCGCCGTACTTGTATGGCGGTGGTTAGGAATGCACTGGGCGACTGGTGTCCTTTCGACGTAAGGGCGTTGTAGGTTGGACAGAGCTGTAAAGGCTTACCTACGACAACCGAGTTCCACTGTGAAAGAACTAGAGTTTGGAGATGCTATCGAGTTTAATCCAACGTTCGAAAAACGTGGAAGTTTGTTGATAGTTTTCACCCTTTTGAGACCTGCGCCTAAAGTAACGGTAAGAAGAAGGGTCGGTGACCAGGCCCGATGCCTGGCGTTTTAAACATTATCTCTCAAATATGGCTACAATCTCAGACAATAAGACAAGCGATGTGGAGGCCCCACAACCCCATATTTCATCAAATGCTCAACTTAAGACTGCTACGCCTCAGAATATATCTAAGGAGAAACTGACTGCATCGGCCTCAGGCCTTCAAGCAGATATAAATCAGAGCCAAACCAAATCTTGGGCTGATAGAACTGATGATACATGTGCTGAAAGATTCTTTCTTGTTAAAAGGGTAGAAGGCAGCTTCGACAAGACCTCTCCCTTCTTGATTAACAAATCTGTCCAAGGATTGATAGGTGAACCAAAAACCATTAAAAAAATTCGATCTGGTGAACTTCTTATTGAAGTAAACAATAGCAAACAAGCCATTAGTTTAAAAAAATGTACAAATTTTGCAAATATCCCAATCTCCGTAAGTCCACATAGAACCCTCAACACATCTCGTGGGGTGATATCTGAATCTGACCTGCTGTATGTTACAGAAACTGAAATAGTTGATAATCTAAAAGAACAAAATGTAATTGAAGCTAGACGGATCAAAATTTACCGTAAAGACGAACATATACCAGCCAATCAAATACAAATCCCTACCAAGCACATCATACTCACCTTTAACTCACCAAACTTACCCAAATATGTAAAAGCTGGATATCTGTCATGTTCTGTCAGACCGTACATTCCAAACCCACTGCGTTGCTTTAATTGTCAACGCTTTGGGCATTCAAAAACAAATTGCCGTGGTAAGGAAACATGTGGTCGGTCCAGTGCAGTTGGCCACGAAAGTGCGCAATGCAACGCTCCACCTTGTTGTGTCAACTGTAAAAAAGATCATCCATCTCACGCCAAATCATGTGAACAGTGGAAAAGAGAAAAGGAGATACAGACCATACGCACAAAAGATAACATTTCATACCCAGAAGCCAGAAAAATAGTTGAGTCCAGGACACCTAGAGTTGGTGTTTCATATGCTGCTGCTTTATCCAAAACGGCCCATAAAACTTATCAAAGCATTGCCACCCAAACCGAATTCCCCACTGATAATAATTGCCAACCAAAACAAAAAGAAATGAACCTGCCTACTTATTCTGGTAAAACAAATAGTTCAACGCAGTCTGACTTTCCCAAGCCACTGAAAGCTATTCCTCCTAAGTCACCAAACTCTCTCCCTCCTAGTTCACCAAACTCTGTTCCTCCTAAACCATCACAAAATTCCTCTACAAAATCTTCCCAATCTCATATTCCTAAGAGAGGCTCTCAAAATACCACCAAAAGAGGACTTCAAAAAACAAAACATAGATCTGATTCAGAAAAATTTAATCTACCAACAATTAAAACCACTGTGTCATCTGAAAATCCAGCCAAAAAGATAAAAAATAAAACATCCAAAAATGAAATCCATCCAAAAATGAAAGAAAAAATGGAAGAGGATGATGCCGTTGCTCTTCATCCAGAACCGGGTGAAGAATTTAACGATGGAGATAGTATGTCTACTATCTCCGGATAATAGGGTGCAGATTAATTTATTAAAAAAAACTCACTCATGACTAATATTATTTCATGGAACTGTCGAGGCTACCATAATAAATATGACGAAATCCGAAGTATTCTTCATGACCATCAACCACTATGTTTAGCTTTACAAGAAACCCACCTTAAACCCAATGACAAAGCAAAACTGCGCACCTATGCTACATACAGAAAAGATTTTACTGGTTGTGATAGGGCCACTGGTGGAGTGGCTCTTTTCATCTCTCGCAATTTACCCCATACTCATATTAACCTAAACACAAACTTACAAGCTGTTGCAGTCCGTGTACATATAAAACGTCTTATTACAGTCTGTACCATTTATTTACCACCCCACCAAATTATTCAGTCAGCACTACTTGATGATCTCCTTCTTCAACTCCCAACTCCTTGCATCATCGTTGGGGATTTTAATGCTCATAGCCAACTGTGGGGGAATTCTGACACTAATCAACGTGGTGATATCATTGAAAAATTAATTTCTGACAATGGCTTATGCCTACTCAATAATGGTGATCATACATATTTTCATGAACCGACACGCACCTTTCATGCCATAGATCTCACTATCTGCTCTCCATCTATCTATCCGTATTGGAATTTCTGGATTTCAAGTGACCTGCACGGCAGTGATCATTTTCCCACTTTCATTTCACAGACCACTCCTGACAGGGATTCTAATCATTATTTTAAACGCTATAACTATGACAGAGCCAATTGGCCAACATTCACAAATCATGCTAAAATCACAAATCATATGGTAGAAGGTGACATAGACGATGCAGTTGATAATATCACCCAGTGTATTATCAATGCTGCAGATATTAGCATACCTAACTCATCATCTACAATGAGACACCGGAAGCCATGGTGGAACAGTGACTGTCAAGCTGCAAAAAAAATCAACAGAAAGCCTGGGGCATCTTTCGGCGTTATCCCAATAACACTAACTATCTTGCCTACAAAAAAGCAAAAGCTGAAGCTAGAAGAGTGCGCCGTAAAAGCCAACGTGAATCCTGGATTCAATATGTATCTAATATTAAACCAAATACCTCTAGTAAAGTCCTCTGGAAAAAAGTAAAAAATTGTATGGGTCTTTATTCTGAAAACCACATCTCAATTTTAAATCATAACGGACAAACAATAGCTTCTCCTAAGAATATTGCTGAAACCATAGCAAATACATTTGCATCTAACTCTGCCTCTGACTCATACCCGGAACCTTTTTTATCATACAAAAGACAAACAGAAACTACCCACCTCAATTTTAATTCCCGTAACTTTTATGACTATAATCTCCCTTTTACTATCTCAGAGCTCATAAAATGTTTGCAAAATAGCCATCTATCAGCTCCAGGTCACGATGGCATCACCTATACCATGCTTAAACATCTCTGCACAACCTCTCTAAATAATTTACTTGCATTTTATAACAGAATTTGGATAGAACAGGTCTTTCCTCAAGCCTGGTGTAACTCTATTATCATTCCTTTTCCTAAACCAGGGAAAGATGCTAGCAATCCCAATAGTTACAGGCCAATCGCACTCTCTAGCAGTCTTTGCAAATTACTTGAAAAAATGATCAATAGTCGTCTTGTGCATATTTTAGAAAATAACAATTGCCTTGCTGCGTTTCAAAGTGGGTTTCGACGAGGTAGGTCAACTATCGATAACCTGATCAATCTTGAAAATCACATACGGACAGCCTTTCTAAAACGCAACCATTTGGTGTCAGTATTTTTTGACATGGCAAAAGCCTACGACAGAACATGGCGATACGGGATCCTTCGTGATCTTTTTAACCTAGGCTTTCGGGGGAATCTCCCTATTTTTATTAAGAACTTCCTCGCCATTCGACTTTTTCAAGTCCGAATCGGTGGGGTACTCTCTAGTTTTTTATGTACAAGAAGAGGGTGTACCCCAGGGCAGTGTCCTGAGTGTCACCCTCTTTGCTATAAAAATAAATGACATTCTTAGTCAACTGCCCCCTTCTGTGAAAGGTGATTTATATGTTGACGACTTCCGAATTATGTGTATGGGACAGGATATTCGTTTTATTGAAAGACAGTTGCAAATTGCAATCACCCGTATTCTTAATTGGACTAATAAGAATGGATTTATAATTTCTCATGACAAAACTTCTTGTGTTCACTTCTGTAGACGTAGGGATCTGCATCCAGATCCTGAAATTTTTATTGGACCAACTCAAATTCCTGTTGTGGACAGTGTTCGTTTTCTCGGCCTCCAATTTGATAGTAAGCTAACCTTTTTACCACATATTTTACAATTACGGACAAAATGTGAAAAATCGCTTAACCTACTAAAGGTGCTTTCAAATACTTCTTGGGGAGCAGACCGTACTTCTCTCCTTAAAATTTATCGAGCCGTCATTCGTTCCAAAATTGACTATGCCTGCCAGGTCTATGGTTCCGCACGTAATTCTGTTCTTAAAAAACTTGACACTGTGCACCATAGCGCACTCCGTGTTTGCTCTGGTGCATTTCGTACCTCTCCTGTTTTAAGCCTTTATGTTGACTGCAATGAACCAGCATTACACCACATTCGTGAAAAACTTTTTTTAGAACTTTATTACCGTATCCTTTCACATCCAGGCCATCCTCTTCATTCATACATTCTAAATACAGACAACGATATGCTTTATCAGCATCGGCCATCTTGCATCCCACCTTTTGGTGTCAGAATTAGGAACATTACTGATAATAGCCCACTGAGTAGTATCGAGGTGAGTCCATGTCCATTGCATGTACTCACTCCTTGGAAACCTCCTAGTATTATATCGCTCCATCCTTTTAAAGGATACGATAGAAACACCTTAGCTCCTGTTGTTTTTCAACAGATATTTGCTGCACACAGATCAAACTTTAATGATTACACTGACATTTACACAGATGGCTCTAAGAGTGGAGATACTGTTGGGTGTGGGATATTTTGTGAAAACAACTCTTTAAGCTATCGCCTTCATTCATCTACTTCTGTCTTTACAGCCGAACTGATGGCAATAGAGAGAGCCATGTTCTACATCTCTCATCATCATAGCTCATCCTTCATCATTTATACCGACTCAAATAGCTCTATTGACGCAATTAAATCATTTAAAAAGCATCCTTATATTTCATTGATCCTTGATTTTTATAATAAATTGAAAAGACGTGGCTATAATATTTTATTTTGCTGGGTACCTGGACACATGGGTATTCCTGGTAATGAGAAAGCGGATGAGGCGGCGAAACGTGCCCTTAATCCGTTGTGCCATAAAGTTCCATTCTCAGACGTAAAACTACTTATCAAACGCTTTATTCACTGTAAATGGCAAGAAAGTTGGAATTTAGAATGCAATAATAAACTGCACCACATCAAACCTACCTTCAGGACCTGGCCTCCGTGTTATCCAAGGAAAACCGATGTTCTTCTGACCCGTCTGAGAATTGGACATTCTAGAATCACTCATAAACATCTTTTACTTCGGGAGGATGCTCCCATGTGTCCACATTGCCATTTTGATTACCTGACCATTAATCATGTTTTAACTGACTGTCCGGGTCTCCGGCACTTATACAGAATCTATTTTAACTCATCATCCCCAATCTTGACAAACCTCATTGGGGAAACACCTCATGGGGCACTCTTCACTTTTTTAAAACATGCTGGATTTTACTTTGAAATATGATTTGCATCTTTGTTTGGTTTAAAAACAACTTGAATTGTTCTTCTAATTTTTTCTGACATCTGGATGGGAGCCCCATCCAGATTGCACTTCTGCACTTTTTACCTAAAATCTTTTATAGTGCGTTTGTTTAGTTTTTAATTTTCTTCCCTATCTACACTATTCTGACTGCATCTGGATGGGACCCCCATCCAGATTGCTTTTCTGATGGTCTTTATTTTTATGATTTTAGTCTACTCTTGTTTGGCGCAGCATGTCCCTTATGGGATTTTGTGCCATTAAACAATATACAACCAACCAACCAACTTTTTTCCTTTTCCTCTTTTCTCTTGTCTTTCTTTCCTCTTTGTTTCACTCTCATTGTGGTTTCCTCTTCGGAGGTGAGGGCAATTCTGTATGAGCCGATATCATCCTGTATATCGACTCATGGAGAATTGTAAACCACCCACGTGTTTGCCGTACGTGGCGACCCGTGTCCCTGGAAAGGGGGATCCTGGCAGTTGAGGGAAACCAACACGCTGCTTTGGCCCCTGCTTCAGGTAGACGGGAGGTGCATATTGGTCCCGTATGCATCAATCGGCTGGTCAGCTGACTTGTCACTGGCTTGGGATCAAGCGAGCGAGCACTTACTAGCCATCTCGTTAAGGGTGGAGACTGGCATAGGAGTGTCTTGTGACCGTATGGGCCCTGGTTAGCACTGGTGCACGAATGTGCATCCCCTTGTTGGGCTCGGTGGTGGGTGGTGCGACCGGGGTCTGAATTGTTTTTTTTATTTCAATATGGATGGAAAAAATTCACTTCCTTTAAATCCTCTCCCATGTGGAGAGAATGCAAACCAAAACAAATTGTGTGATGATAAAGATGATGATATCGCCTCAAATACCAATTCTTTTACTGAAAGATTCTTTGTTATTAAAAGACAAGAAGGCAGTTTTGACAAGACCTCTCCCTTTTTGATCCACAAATCTATCCAAGGACTGATGGGTGAACCTAAGACAATAAAAAAAATAAGATCTGGTGAACTTCTTATCGAAGTAATCAATAGCAAACAAGCCACAAACTTAATGAAATGTACACATTTTGCAAATATCCCCATCTCTGTAAGCCCGCATAGAACACTCAATACATCTCGTGGAGTTATTTCTGAACCCGACCTCTTGCATGTTACAGAATCAGAAATAGTAGATAATTTAAAAGAACAAAATGTTATTGCAGCCAGACGAATAAAATTCTTCCGCCGAGACGAACAAATACCAGCAAATCAAGTACAAATACCCACCAAGCACATTATACTCACGTTTAACTCACCCAACTTACCCAAGTCAATAAAAGCAGGATATCTATCATGTTCTGTTAGACCGTACATCCCAAATCCTCTACGCTGCTTTCAATGTCAACGTTTTGGGCATTCCAAAACAAATTGCCGTGGTAAAATCACATGTGGCCGGTGCAGTACAGTTGGCCATGAAAGTACTGACTGTAAGGCACCGCCTCATTGCGTAAATTGTAAAAAAGAACACCCATCCTATTCTAAATCCTGTGAACAATGGAAAATGGAAAAAGAAATACAGACAATACGCACAAAAGAAAATATGTCGTACCCTGAAGCAAGGAAAATAGTTGAATCCAGGGCACCTAAAGTCGGTCTTTCATATGCTGCTGCCTTAACTAAAACTGTGAATAAAACTTATCAAAGTATTGGAACCCAAACAGAATTCCCTACTGAAAATAATTGCCAACCAAAAGAAAAGGGAATTAACCCGTCTAATAATACTGGTAAGGTAAATAGTTCAACACAATCTGTTCTTCCTAAGCCACCGAAATCAGTTTCTTCTAAGCCATCGAATAGTGTTCCTCCTAAATCACCGCAACCAGAAACTGTCTCTTCTAAGTCAGCACAACCTAATTTTTCAAAACTTCCACTCCATAAAAGAAGCTCTCAAAATATCACTAAACCAACACCTTTAAAACCGGGCCATAGAACTGATGCAGAAAAACATAAACTACCAATAGTTAAATCCAGTGTCTCATCTGATAATACTACCAAAAAGAAAAAAAGTAAAACTTCCCAAAATCAAACCCATACAAAACATGATAAAATGGAAGAGGATGATGCTTTAGCTCTTCACCCAGAACCGGATGAAAACTTTAACGATGGGGATAGTATGTCCACTGTCTCCGAATAATATCACGCAGTTAATTTTATATAAGGAAAAAAATGACTAATATTATTTCGTGGAACTGCCGTGGATATCATAATAAACATGACGAGATCCGTAATATTCTCTCTGACCATAATCCATTATGTTTAGCACTTCAGGAAACCCATTTAAAACCCAATGACAATGCAAAATTACGTAATTTTGCTAGCTACCGTAAAGATTTTACTGGAAATGAAAGGGCCACTGGTGGAGTGGCTCTTTTCATCCTTCGCAATTTACCCCATACTCATATTAATTTAAACACAAACTTACAAGCTGTTGCAGTCCGTGTACATATAAAACAACTCATAACAATATGTACAATTTATTTACCTCCTAACCAAACTATTCAGTCATCACATCTTGATAATCTCCTTCTCCAACTCCCTACTCCATATGTCATTGTTGGAGATTTTAATGCACACAGCCAACTCTGGGGCAACCGTGATTCTAATCTACGTGGTGATACTATTGAAAAACTTATATCTGACAACGGCTTATGTCTGCTCAATAATGGTGATCACACTTATTTTCACGAGCCGACTCGTACTTTCCATGCAATAGATCTTGCAATTTGCTCACCATATCTTTATCCTTTCTGGAACTTCTGGGTCTCAAGTGACCTACATGGCAGTGACCACTTTCCCACTTTTATTACACTGACTACTCCTGTTACGGATTGTAATAACTATACAAAACATTACATATATGACAGAGCCAACTGGCCATCTTTTACATCACTGGCAAACATCACCACTAACATGATTGCGGGGAATATTGACAACGCACTTGATAATATAACTCAATGTATTATCAATGCTGCTGATTCCAGCATTCCAAAAACATCATCTAACCATAAAAACAGAAAACCATGGTGGAATAGCGATTGCCAAAGCGCAAAGAAAAAACAACAGAGGGCTTGGGGTCTCTTTCGGAGATACCCAAATAATAATAACTATATAGCATTTAAAAAAGCAAAGGCAGAAGCTAGACGAGTGCGACGCAAAAGCCAACGGGAGTCCTGGATTAATTATGTATCAAGCATAAACTCCAATACTTCAAGCAAAGAACTCTGGGTAAAAGTAAAAAAATGTATGGGCCTTTACTCTGAAAATCATGTTTCTATTTTAAAGCATAACGGTCACACCATCACTTCTCCTAAGAACATTGCTGAGACAATAGGTAGTACCCTAGCATCTATTTCTAAATCAGACGCATATCCAGAGCCATTTTTATCTTACAAAAGACAGACTGAAATGACCAGAATTAATTTTAATAGTCATAACTCATTTTCATACAATCAGCCATTTATTATTTCAGAGCTTTTAAATTGTTTACAAGACAGTCACTTATCTGCTCCAGGTCACGATGGCATCACTTACATCATGCTCAAACATCTCTCACATACTTCACTTAACAATCTGCTTTCTTTTTATAACAGGATTTGGACAGAACAGCTTTTTCCCAATGCTTGGTGCAGGGCTATCGTTATTCCTTTTCCTAAGCCAGGAAAAGATGCTACCAATCCAAATAATTACAGGCCGATCGCACTTACTAGCAGTCTTTGCAAATTGCTTGAAAAAATGGTCAACTGCCGCCTTGTACATGTTTTAGAAACCAACAATTGCCTTGCCGCTTTTCAAAGTGGATTTCGACGTGGTAGGTCTACTATCGATAATTTGATTCATTTGGAAGATCACATCCGGACAGCCTTTTTAACACGCAACCTTTTGGTGTCCATAATTTTTGATATGGCGAAAGCTTATGACAGAACCTGGCGTTATGGAATCCTTCGTGACCTTTTTAACTTGCTCTTTCGTGGGAACCTTCCAATTTTTATCAAAAACTTCCTCACAATTCGACTTTTTCAAGTTCGGATTGGTGGAATTTTATCTAGTTTTTATGAACAAGAAGAGGGTGTACCTCAGGGCAGTGTCCTGAGTGTCACCCTCTTTGCAATAAAAATAAATAACATCCTGAATCAACTACCCCCTTCTGTGAAGGGAGATTTATACGTTGATGACTTCAGAATTTTGTGTATGGGACAAGACATGCGTTTTATTGAGAGACAACTGCAAATTGCAATCAAAAATATTCTTAACTGGACAAATAAAAATGGTTTTATTATTTCCTATGACAAAACTTCCTGTGTGCATTTCTGTAGATGTAGGGGTCTGCATCCAGATCCCGAAATCTTTATTGGCTCTTCTCAAATCCCCGTTGTAGACAACGTTCGTTATTTAGGCGTTTATTTTGATAACAAACTGACTTTTTTACCACATGTTTTACAACTAAGGACAAAATGTGAAAAATCGCTTAATTTACTTAAAGTGCTTTCAAATACTTCATGGGGAGCAGACCGTACATCTCTCCTCAAAATTTATCGTTCTGTAATCCGTTCAAAAATTGACTATGCCTGCCAGGTCTACGGTTCAGCACGTAATTCTGTTCTTAATAAACTTGACACTGTGCACCATAGTGCACTTCGTGTTTGCTCTGGTGCATTTCGTACATCACCAGTTTTAAGCTTGTATGTAGATTGTAATGAACCGTCACTCTATCAGATTCGTGAAAAACTCTCATTGATTCTGTATTACCGTCTCCTTTCGCATCATGGTCATCCACTTCATTCCCACTTGTTAAATACTGACAATGCCATGCTTTATCAGCATCGCCCATCTTGCATCCCATCTTTTGGTTTAAGAATAAGAAACGTTATTGATAATAGCCCTCTGAGTAATATCGAGGTGAGCTCATGTCATCCACATGTGCTACCTCCTTGGAAACCTCTTAATATTACTTCTCTCCACCCTTTTAAAGGATATGATAAAAATAATTTGGCTCCAATTATTTCCCAACAACTATTTGCTGCACATAGATCAAATTTCAATAGTTACACTGACATTTATACAGACGGTTCCAAAATGGGAGATATTGTTGGTTGCGGTGTTTTTTGTGAAAACACTTGTCTCAGCTACCGGCTGCATTCGTCTACTTCTGTGTTTACAGCTGAACTGATCGCGATAGAGAGAGCCATGTTGCACATTTCTCATCACCATAACACATCCTTCATCATTTATACTGACTCAAATAGTTCTATTGACGCAATAAAATCTTTTAAAAAACATCCTTTTGTCTCATCCATCTTAGATTTTTATAATAAATTGACAAGACGCGGCTATAATATTTTATTTTGCTGGGTACCTGGACACATGGGTATTCCTGGTAATGAGAAAGCAGATGAGGCGGCAAAACGTGCTCTTAATCCATTACACCATAAAGTTCCTTTCTCAGACGTTAAACTACTTATAAAACACTTTATTCAGAATAATTGGCAAGAGAGTTGGGATTTAGAAAACAATAATGAACTGCATCGTATTAAACCAACAATCATAACCTGGCTTCCGATTTATCCAAGAAAATCTGATGTTATTCTGACTCGTCTGAGAATTGGACATTCAAGAATTACTCATAAACATCTATTACTTCGGGAGGATGCACCCATGTGTCCACATTGTCATTTTGATAACCTGACCGTCCATCATGTTTTATCTGACTGTCCGGGCCTCCGGCACTTATATAGATTTTATTTTAGCACATCATCACCAATCTTGACAAACCTCATTGGGGAAACACCTCATGGGGCACTCTTTACTTTTTTAAAACACATTGGTTTTTATTTTGAGATATAGTTTTTTTAAGGGCTTCATGTGTGGGATCCTTATCGACATCTGGATGGAGGGCCCATCCAGATAACTTGTTTACTTGGTTTTACTGGATTTCTTTTTTACATTGATTTCTATCCTTGTTTAATGACTACATCTGGATGGGTTACACCATCCAGATGGCTTTTCTATTTCAACTCATATTTTTTTTTTCTCGGTGTCATTTGTTTACTCACTTCTTTTTTTCCGCCTTTGTTTGGCGCAGCATGTCCCGTTGGGGATTTTGCGCCATAAAACCCAATACAACCAACCAACCAACCCCTACACCCTCCTTGGAAACCTCCTAATGTTACATTGCTCTACCCTTTTAAAGGATATGAGAAAAATAACTTGGCTCCAATTATTTTCCAACAATTATTTGCTGCACATAGATCAAATTTCAATAGTTACACTGACATCTATACAGACGGTTCCAAAACTGTAGATATTGTTGGTTGCGGTGTTTTTTGTGAAAATACTTCTCTCAGCTACCGGCTGCATTCGTCTACTTCTGTGTTTACAGCTGAACATATCGCGATAGAGAGAGCCCTGTGGCACATTTCTCATCATCATAACACTTCCTTCATCATATATACCGACTCAAATAGCTCTATTGACGCAATCAAATCTTTTAAAAAGCATCCTTATGTCTCATCAATCCTTGATTTTTATAATAAATTTACAAGACGTGGCTATAATATTTTATTTTGCTGGGTACCTGGACACATGGGTATTCCTGGTAATGAGAAAGCGGATGAGGCAGCAAAGCGTGCTGTTAATCCGCTGTGCCATAAATTTCCATTCTCAGACGTTAAACTACTTATCAAACACCTTATTCATAATAAATGGCAAGGAAGTTGGAATTTAGAATGCAATAATAAACTGCACCACATCAAACCTACCATCATGACCTGGCCTCCGTGTTATCCAAGGAAAACCGATGTTCTTCTGACTCGTCTGAGAATTGGACATTCTAGAATCACTCATAAACATCTTTTACTTCGGGAGGATGCACCCATGTGTCCACATTGTCATTTTGATCATCTTCATTCATCATGTTTTAACTGACTGTCCGGGTCTCCATCACTTATATAGAAGGTATTTTAACACATCCTCACCAATGTTGACAAACCTCATTGGGGAGGCACCTCATGGGGCACTATTTACTTTTTTAAAACACGCTGGTTTTTATTTTGAGATTTAGTTTTTATATGCTTCATAAGTTTGACTCTCTTTTTGACATCTGGATGCAAACCTCATCCAGATATCTTTGCCTCATCTTTGCTTAATTTCCATTTACTTTGCTTCACTGGATTTCTATTTTACATTGTTTTTTACCCTTGTCTGACGACTACATCTGGATGGGTACCCCATCCAGATGGCTTTTTTATTTCCATTGTATCTCATCTCATTAGTTCTTCTTGACTCGCTTTTTGTTTGGCGCAGCATGTCCCTAAAGGGGTTTTGCGCCATAAAACTCAATACAACCAACCAACCAACCCTTTAACCCGGGAGAGAACTCTGCATGAGATTTTCTCTCACAGTCGTACTTTTTTAAGACTCTTATTTAAATCATTTTTCATTTTAATTAAAATTTCAAAATGTTTTTCAATTATTTTCCTATTTTGTGAATAAAAGTACTAAGTCAACCAAAAAAAGTTGATATTATATGAATGTAAAATAAAAGAAAAGCAACTGGGCATTTTCACTAGCGAGTTCTCCCGGGTTAACAAAGATTTGTTGAATCTGATACTAATATTCTATTAATTAAAAATATTTTTGAAAAAGGCTCTTTATCAGAGATTTAAGTATTTAGCTAGAAAAAGAATTTGATTCATACCATTAAAAATAGTCGTCTAAGCAGAAATCACACACGAAACAAATCATTTTATACTTTCCTGTCTTTTTACTTTTAAATTACTAAATAGTCTTTTTCTTTTTGGCTGTTTTCCAAGTTAATTCATGAATTGGTGTATCAGAATATGAAATCTATTTACATAAAAATGTGCTGATCGTCACTTTTACTTATTTGACAGTTATTTATTTCTAAAAAGTCTCATTATTTAGAAAACTTTAATTCACGGCAAATTTTAAAAATGCACATCTTTATCCTTTAAAGACTTTTGTTGCGTTAAAGTATCTATGTACAACTTTTCTAAAAACAGCATCATAAATTAATTAAATCTTTTGATTTTGAAGACGATATATTAATATACTTCTATTTTAATAATTGAAAAAAAAAATTCTATTTAAGAATTCATATCTTGGTACTTTTACTTGGCCTAGCGCAAACCTCCCTAATAGCAGATTTTTTTATGCTATTATTCCTTATTGAAAACTGACCCGTTTTTATTTATCTTGACTTTGTTTATGTATGTAAAAATAAAATTCTGTAGGGGAAAGTAGTGCAATGCCGCTCACTTAAGGGAAAACATGAATAGTTAATAAAATTTTCACAAATAATTAATATTTTATAAATGCAGTATAAGTCCAAAGCTTAAGGAATAGTTTACAATCAACTAATTTGCATAAAAGTTTTAGGAATTTTTTTATAGTTTTATTTAATTAACCATTGATTGAGCGGTAATGCCTGACATGGTAGGGTAATGGCGCTCAAAATTTGAATGCAACATTTAAGTACGAGAAAAGTCACATATGTAGTTGTGTGGGCTGTTTACACCACTGCATACTTTATGCGACCACTTTCCACATATTGTGCAGTGAAACCACGACCCACCCTGCCGGAAAGTGCTATAGAGCTAAGCTGTTGTTCATGGTTTTCATCTTCTAGCGCTTCTGGGCAGTGTTGACAGTGGGGTACTTTTTATACATTCAGGTTTTTTTTATTGTCACCACTTTTTTGAAACCGTAAAATTCGCCTTGTTTAATTACGTATTAATAAAGGCAAAAACGAGGGGAATTCTTCCATTTTTTAAAAAGTGGTGTCAATCATGAAATTTAATTTCAAAAAGTATCACACTGGAAAAAATGCTTCTGGAATTCACGTGAACGCCATTACCTTTCATAGTCATGTTGAATTTTAATGCTGTTCCTTATTTTAATGCTATTACTTTTAATGCCATTCCTTTTAATGCTATTCCTTATGAAAGCATTTACGTACACCTAAATGTATATATATTGTTAGACATAATGAGTGAATTAACATTTGAAAATAAGAATGTACATTTACCTTCAAGTTAGACGTTGCAGAATTTTATAATAAAAAACTGCAAACTTAAAATATGAGGACACAAAAATACCTTCCTTATGACGGTTACTATATCCTTACTGGGAACTCACGAGATGGAGTTTGCTAGGTCCCGGTACCGATCGTACGTTTTCAATTCTAATCTATTTAGAAATATTTGAGTGAGCGGGATTACCCTACTTTCCCCTAATCGATTTTTAGGTCGCTTCCTGATATGCTAGATTGGAATCATACTTTTATAGTTCAAAATTTTTCTAAATGATAATCAACAGTTTATTATTTTTTAGTCTTATGCTCGTATTCACCATATACCTCGACCTAGAAAACCTCGGTCGAACGCTCAAATGAAATTCATGATAACATTTCATTGGGCATTATCAAGGAGATATCCAATCAGAATTAAAGGTGCATACCGTTTGAGTGTTCGACCGAGGTTATTGGTATAACTCGGGGTCGAAGTAGTTGGTGAATACGAGCGTTAGATGTTTAAAAATATATTTATTTATAATTAAGACATATTGTGCTTAAAGATGAACATCACTTAGAAAGAGATGTCCCGAGATTGGGGACACACAATGCGGCGACCTTTTGTGCATTAATAGAGATAATCAATAGGTAAAAATAAGACAAGGATAAAGTGCAATAGAGTAGACCGGGAGAATGCCGCCACCTTAAGGGAATTTAATTTTTTTCCCCTTTAATAAATGTTTATTTTTAAATAGTAAAAATCCAAAGCTGAATCACGATCTTTAGTATATGTATAAATTTAATAGTAATTATAACTGTAACATAAGCACCCATAAAATAAACTCCTTTCAACCTCTGCGCAGAAGCGGGATTACCCAGGATATTGGGATAATTCCGTCCCTGTATCGGGGTATTGTCTTCAGTAAATTCAAATGAGGCCATTTCTCACCTGTTTTGCACGGTGTCGGCCTTACCCTGAGAAAACAATATGGCTGAGATCCCCAAGCAAAGCTGAAAGAAGAACCGATCTTGTACTTGTTCAACACATTGCATCGAAATGTCGGCGAAAGCATGAAGATTACGGGTAATATTATCTTAATTACCTAATGTTACAATAAAAGGTGCTTATCTCTACTCATTTGAAGCTCCGAAATAAAAAGCAACTAGATAAAAACTAATTTTTTCGCTAAAACAAATGAACAACGTGCAGCAAAATCACTCTGTTAGGCACCGTTTCTATTGTTATCCGCTATAGTGCATCCCCCAGGGGAATACCTTCTTTAGGTATTTACGGGTTTCGTGACCCCGGGTTCCCGAGCGATCTTTCTCCTTTCCTGTTTTCTTCTCTTTTTAGTTGTCTATCCTTTTTCTTTGTTTCACACTTTTTAATCTTCTTTTTTCAGTTTCTTATCCCTCTTTGTTCTTGTTCATGTTTTTTTACTGACCATTTTGTTCAAATTGTTATTTGTTTTACTAACATTGTTCTTGTTCTTTTGTTTAAAAAAAAAAGGAAAAAAAGTTTTAAAATATTGATAAAAGACAAAAAATACACCTTGTTTCTAAGTTCTCACCCACATCACTTTTTCTTTTTTACAATAGTGGATTTTTTTATTTTCACGTGAGACACTCTGGGTGTTGAGGTTTTTTAATCTCATCGCCTCGCTTCTACCTCTTTAGGCTGATCTCGAGTCCCAGAGTGCAGGGTATCTCCGAATTCCGGTTCCGTGATCGGTGGACGCCGTACTTGTATGGCGGTGGTTAGAAATGCACTGGGCGACTGGTGTCCTTTCGACGTAAGGGCGTTGTAGGTTGGACAGAGCTGTAAATGCTTACCTACGACAACCGAGTTCCACTGTGAAAGAACTAGAGTTTGGAGATTCTATCGAGTTTAATCCAACGTTCGAAAAACGTGGAAGTTTGTTGATAGTTTTCACCCTTTTGAGACCTGCGCCTAAAGTAACGGTAAGAAGAAGGGTCGGTGACCAGGCCCGATGCCTGGCGTTTCTTCACTCCTTTCTAAATATGGCTACAATCACAGGAAATAAATCATGCGAAGTGGAAGCCCCACACCCAAAAGAGAGTACATGCGAAGTGGAAGCCCCACAACCAAAAGAGAGTACAAATGTGTTGAGTTCTTGCTCAAAACCTGGTTCTGACCAGGGCCAAAAAAATTCTTGGGGTGATAGAGTTGAGGATTCTTCTTCCAATACGGAATGTAAGAATGTCAACTCTAATTTATGTAATGTTGAAGAGAGATTTTTTGTAGTGAAACGAGTAGAAGGGAGTTTTGACAAAACATCCCCCTTCCTAATTAATAAATCTATCCAAGGTTTGGTTGGTGAACCAAAAACAATAAAAAAACTCCGGACAGGTGAACTATTAATTGAAGTAAGCAATAGTCAACAAGCAGCCAACTTAAAAAAATGTACTCATTTCGCAAACATTGCAGTCTCCATATCTAAACATAGAACTTTAAACACATCTCGAGGTGTGATCTCTGAATCTGACCTCTTGCATGTCACTGAAGATGAAGTTGTAGAGAATTTAAAAGAACAAAATGTCATTGAAGCTAGAAGAATACAAATCTACCGTCGAGACGAGCAAATACCAGCTAATCAAATACAAATTCCTACCAAGCATATTATTCTCACATTCAACTCACCGAACCTACCCAAATCAATAAAAGCCGGATATTTGTCATGTTCTGTAAGGCCTTACATCCCAAACCCACTGCGTTGTTTTAAATGTCAACGCTTTGGGCATTCAAAAACCTCATGCCGTGGTAAAATCACCTGTGGTCGGTGCAGTGCAGTAGGCCACGAAAGTGAACACTGCAATGCCCAACCATGTTGTGTAAATTGTAAAAAAGACCACCCATCTTATGCTAAATCATGTGAACAATGGAAAATAGAAAAAGAAATACAAACAATACGCACTAAAGAAAATATATCATACCCTGAAGCCAGAAAAATAGTAGAATCCAGGACACCCAAAGTTGGTGTATCATATGCTGCAGCCCTATCAAAAACCGCCCAAAAAACTCATAAAACTATTGCAACACAAACCGAATTCCCCACTGGAACTAATTGCCAACCTATTCAAAAACAACACAACCTGTCTAATAATTCTGATAAGACAAGCAGATCAACGCAGTCTGCTGCTCCTAAGTCACCTAAATCTGTTCCTCCTAAATCATCAGCAAATCCTACTTTAAAATCATCACAGTCTCTTATTTCTAAACTTCCACTCCATAAAAGAGGTTCTCAAAATACAACTAAAACACCATCCGTGAAACCAAACCGTAAATCTGATGCAGAAAAATTTAACCTACCAATAATTAAAGCCACAGTCTCATCTGAAAATACACCCAAGAAGAAAAAGAGTAAAAGATCTAAAAATGAAACACAATCAAAACAGAACGATAAAATGGAAGAGGATGATGCCCTTGCTCTTCACCCAGAACCGGATGAACAATTTAACGATGGAGATAGTATGTCTACTATCTCTGATTAATATAACGCAGATAATTTTCATCTAGGAAAAAATAGTAAATTCGATCATGACTAATATTATTTCATGGAACTGTCGAGGCTTTCATAATAAATATGACGAAATTCGAAGTATTATTCATGACCATCAACCACTATGTTTAGCTTTACAAGAAACCCATCTTAAAAATAATGACAAAGCTAAATTGCGCACCTTCGCCACATACAGAAAAGATTTTACAGGTAGTGATAGGGCCACTGGTGGAGTGGCTCTTTTCATCTCTCGCAATTTACCCCATACTCATATTAACCTAAACACAAACTTACAAGCTGTTGCAGCCCGTGTACATATAAAACGTCTTATTACAGTCTGTACCATTTATTTACCACCCCACCAAATTATTCAGTCAGCACTACTTGATGATCTCCTTCTTCAACTCCCAACTCCTTTCATCATCGTTGGGGATTTTAATGCTCATAGCCAACTGTGGGGGAATTCTGACACTAATCAACGTGGTGATATCATTGAAAAATTAATTTCTGACAATGGCTTATGCCTACTCAGTAATGGTGATCATACATATTTTCATGAACCGACACGCACCTTTCATGCCATAGATCTCACTATCTGTTCTCCATCTATCTATCCGTATTGGAATTTCTGGATTTCAAGTGACCTGCACGGCAGTGACCATTTTCCCACTTTCATTTCACAGACCACTCCTGACAGGGATTCTAATCATTATTTTAAACGCTATAACTATGACAGAGCCAATTGGCCAACTTTCACAAATCATGCTAAAATCACAAATCATATGGTAGAAGGTGACATAGACGATGCAGTTGATAATATCAGCCAGTGTATTATCAATGCTGCAGATATTAGCATACCTAACTCATCATCTAGAATGAGACACCGGAAGCCATGGTGGAACAGTGACTGTCAAGCTGCAAAAAAAAATCAACAGAAAGCCTGGGGCATCTTTCGGCGTTATCCCAATAACACTAACTATCTTGCCTACAAAAAAGCAAAGGCTGAAGCTAGAAGAGTGCGCCGTAAAAGCCAACGTGAATCCTGGATTCAATATGTATCTAATATTAACCCAAATACCCCCCCAGGGGGATACCTTCTTTAGGTATTCACGGGCTTCGCAACCCCGGGTTCCTGAGCGATCTTTCTTTTTTCCTTTTCCTCCTTTCTCTTGTCTTTCTTTCCTCTTTGTTTCACTCTCATTGTGGTTTCCTCTTCGGAGGTGAGGGCAATTCTGCATGAGCCGATATCATCCTGTATATCGACTCATGGAGAATTGTAAACCACCCACGTGTTTGCCGTACGTGGCGACCCGTGTCCCTGGAAAGGGGGATCCTGGCAGTTGAGGGAAACCAACACGCTGCTTTGGCCCCTGCTTCAGGTAGACGGGAGGTGCATATTGGTCCCGTATGCACCAATCGGCTGGTCAGCTGACTTGTCACTGGCTTGGGATCAAGCGAGCGAGCACTTACTAGCCATCTCGTTAAGGGTGGAGACTGGCATAGGAGTGTCTTGTGACCGTATGGGCCCTGGTTAGCACTGGTGCACGAATGTGCACCCCCTTGTTGGGCTCGGTGGTGGGTGGTGCGACCGGGGTCTGAATTGTTTTTTTTATTTCAATATGGATGGAAAAACTTTACTTCCTTTAAATCCTCTCCCATGTGGAGAGAATGCAAACCAAAACAAATTGTGTGATGATAAAGATGATGATATTGCCTCAAATACCAATTCATTTACTGAAAGATTCTTTGTTATCAAAAGACAAGAAGGCAGTTTTGACAAGACCTCTCCCTTTATGATCCACAAATCTATCCAAGGACTGATGGGTGAACCTAAGACAATAAAAAAAATAAGATCTGGTGAACTACTTATTGAAGTAATCAATAGCAAACAAGCCACAAACTTAATGAAATGTACACATTTTGCAAATATCCCCATCTCTGTAAGCCCACATAGAACACTTAATACATCTCGTGGAGTTATTTCTGAACCCGACCTCTTGCATGTTACAGAATCAGAAATAGTAGATAATTTAAAAGAACAAAATGTTATTGCAGCCAGACGAATAAAATTCTTCCGCCGAGACGAACAAATACCAGCAAATCAAGTACAAATACCCACCAAGCACATTATACTCACGTTTAACTCACCCAACTTACCCAAGTCAATAAAAGCAGGATATCTATCATGTTCTGTTAGACCGTACATCCCAAATCCTCTACGCTGCTTTCAATGTCAACGTTTTGGGCATTCCAAAACAAATTGCCGTGGTAAAATCACATGTGGCCGGTGCAGTACAGTTGGCCATGAAAGTACTGACTGTAAGGCACCGCCTCATTGCGTAAATTGTAAAAAAGAACACCCATCCTATTCTAAATCCTGTGAACAATGGAAAATGGAAAAAGAAATACAGACAATACGCACAAAAGAAAATATGTCGTATACTGAAGCAAGGAAAATAGTTGAATCCAGGGCACCTAAAGTCGGTCTTTCATATGCTGCTGCCTTAACTAAAACTGTGAATAAAACTTATCAAAGTATTGGAACCCAAACAGATTTCCCTACTGAAAATAATTGCCAACCAAAACAAAAGGGAATTAACCCGTCTAATAATACTGGTAAGGTAAATAGTTCAACACAATCTGTTCTTCCTAAGCCACCGAAATCAGTTTCTTCTAAGCCATCGAATAGTGTTCCTCCTGAATTACCGCAACCAGAAATTGTCTCTTCTAAGTCAGCACAACCTAATTTTTCGAAACTTCCACTCCATAAAAGAGGCTCTCAAAATATCACTAAACCAACACCTTTAAAACCGGGCCATAGAACTGATGCAGAAAAACATAAACTACCAATAGTTAAATCCAGTGTCTCATCTGATAATACTACCAAAAAGAAAAAAAGTAAAACTTCCCAAAATCAAACCCATACAAAACATGATAAAATGGAAGAGGATGATGCTTTAGCTCTTCACCCAGAACCGGATGAAAACTTTAACGATGGGGATAGTATGTCCACTGTCTCCGAATAATATAACGCAGTTAATTTTATCTAAGGAAAAAAAATGACTAATATTATTTCGTGGAACTGCCGTGGATACCATAATAAACATGACGAGATCCGTAATATTCTCTCTGACCATAATCCATTATGTTTAGCACTTCAGGAAACCCATTTAAAACCCAATGACAATGCAAAATTACGTAATTTTGCTAGCTACCGTAAAGATTTTACTGGAAATGAAAGGGCCACTGGTGGAGTGGCTCTTTTCATCCTTCGCAATTTACCCCATACTCATATTAATTTAAACACAAACTTACAAGCTGTTGCAGTCCGTGTACATATAAAACAACTCATAACAATATGTACAATTTATTTACCTCCTAACCAAACTATTCAGTCATCACATCTTGATAATCTCCTTCTCCAACTCCCTGCTCCATATGTCATTGTTGGAGATTTTAATGCACACAGCCAACTCTGGGGCAACCGTGATTCTAATCTACGTGGTGATACTATTGAAAAACTTATATCTGACAACGGCTTATGTCTGCTCAATAATGGTGATCACACTTATTTTCACGAGCCGACTCGTACTTTCCATGCAATAGATCTTGCAATTTGCTCACCATATCTCTATCCTTTCTGGAACTTCTGGGTCTCAAGTGACCTACATGGCAGTGACCACTTTCCCACTTTTATTACACTGACTACTCCTGTTACGGATTGTAATAACTATACAAAACATTACATATATGACAGAGCCAACTGGCCATCTTTTACATCACTGGCAAACATCACCACTAACATGATTGCGGGGAATATTGACAATGCACTTGATAATATAACTCAATGTATTATCAATGCTGCTGATTCCAGCATTCCAAAAACATCATCTAACCATAAAAACAGAAAACCATGGTGGAATAGCGATTGCCAAAGCGCAAAGAAAAAACAACAGAGGGCTTGGGGTCTCTTTCGGAGATACCCAAATAATAATAACTATATAGCATTTAAAAAAGCAAAGGCAGAAGCTAGACGAGTGCGACGCAAAAGCCAACGGGAGTCCTGGATTAATTATGTATCAAGCATAAACTCCAATACTTCAAGCAAAGAACTCTGGGTAAAAGTAAAAAAATGTATGGGCCTTTACTCTGAAAATCATGTTTCTATTTTAAAGCATAACGGTCACACCATCACTTCTCCTAAGAACATTGCTGAGACAATAGGTAGTACCCTAGCATCTATTTCTAAATCAGACGCATATCCAGAGCCATTTTTATCTTACAAAAGACAGACTGAAATGACCAGAATTAATTTTAATAGTCATAACTCATTTTCATACAATCAGCCATTTATTATTTCAGAGCTTTTAAATTGTTTACAAGACAGTCACTTATCTGCTCCAGGTCATGATGGCATCACTTACATCATGCTCAAACATCTCTCACATACTTCACTTAACAATCTGCTTTCTTTTTATAACAGGATTTGGACAGAACAGCTTTTTCCCAATGCTTGGTGCAGGGCTATCGTTATTCCTTTTCCTAAGCCAGGAAAAGATGCTACCAATCCAAATAATTACAGGCCGATCGCACTTACTAGCAGTCTTTGCAAATTGCTTGAAAAAATGGTCAACTGCCGCCTTGTACATGTTTTAGAAACCAACAATTGCCTTGCCGCTTTTCAAAGTGGATTTCGACGTGGTAGGTCTACTATCGATAATTTGATTCATTTGGAAGATCACATCCGGACAGCCTTTTTAACACGTAACCATTTGGTGTCCATATTTTTTGATATGGCGAAAGCTTATGACAGAACCTGGCGTTATGGAATCCTTCGTGACCTTTTTAACTTGCTCTTTCGTGGGAACCTTCCAATTTTTATCAAAAACTTCCTCACAATTCGACTTTTTCAAGTTCGTATTGGTGGAATTTTATCTAGTTTTTATGAACAAGAAGAGGGTGTACCTCAGGGCAGTGTCCTGAGTGTCACCCTCTTTGCAATAAAAATAAATAACATCCTGAATCAACTACCCCCTTCTGTGAAGGGAGATTTATACGTTGATGACTTCAGAATTATGTGTATGGGACAAGACATGCGTTTTATTGAGAGACAACTGCAAATTGCAATCAAAAATATTCTTAACTGGACAAATAAAAATGGTTTTATTATTTCCTATGACAAAACTTCCTGTGTGCATTTCTGTAGATGTAGGGGTCTGCATCCAGATCCCGAAATCTTTATTGGCCCTTCTCAAATCCCTGTTGTAGACAACGTTCGTTATTTAGGCGTTTATTTTGATAAAAAACTGACTTTTTTACCACATGTTTTACAACTAAGGACAAAATGTGAAAAATCGCTTAATTTACTTAAAGTGCTTTCAAATACTTCATGGGGAGCAGACCGTACATCTCTCCTCAAAATTTATCGTTCTGTAATCCGTTCAAAAATTGACTATGCCTGCCAGGTCTACGGTTCAGCACGTAATTCTGTTCTTAATAAACTTGACACTGTGCACCATAGTGCACTTCGTGTTTGCTCTGGTGCATTTCGTACATCACCAGTTTTAAGCTTGTATGTAGATTGTAATGAACCGTCACTCTATCAGATTCGTGAAAAACTCTCATTGATTCTGTATTACCGTCTCCTTTCGCATCATGGTCATCCACTTCATTCCCACTTGTTAAATACTGACAATGCCATGCTTTATCAGCATCGCCCATCTTGCATCCCATCTTTTGGTTTAAGAATAAGAAACTTTATTGACAATAGCCCTCTGAGTAATATCGAGGTGAGCTCATGTCATCCACATGTGCTACCTCCTTGGAAACCTCTTAATATTACTTCTCTCCACCCTTTTAAAGGATATGATAAAAATAATTTGGCTCCAATTATTTCCCAACAACTATTTGCTGCACATAGATCAAATTTCAATAGTTACACTGACATTTATACAGACGGTTCCAAAATGGGAGATATTGTTGGTTGCGGTGTTTTTTGTGAAAACACTTGTCTCAGTTACCGGCTGCATTCGTCTACTTCTGTGTTTACAGCTGAACTGATCGCGATAGAGAGAGCTATGTTGCACATTTCTCATCACCATAACACATCCTTCATCATTTATACTGACTCAAATAGTTCTATTGACGCAATAAAATCTTTTAAAAAACATCCTTTTGTCTCATCCATCTTAGATTTTTATAATAAATTGACACGACGCGGCTATAATATTTTATTTTGCTGGGTACCCGGACACATGGGTATTCCTGGTAATGAGAAAGCAGATGAGGCGGCAAAACGTGCTCTTAATCCATTACACCATAAAGTTCCTTTCTCAGACGTTAAACTACTTATAAAACACTTTATTCAGAATAATTGGCAAGAGAGTTGGGATTTAGAAAACAATAATAAACTGCATCGTATTAAACCAACAATCATAACCTGGCTTCCGATTTATCCAAGAAAATCTGATGTTATTCTGACTCGTCTGAGAATTGGACATTCAAGAATTACTCATAAACATCTATTACTTCGGGAGGATGCACCCATGTGTCCACATTGTCATTTTGATAACCTGACCGTCCATCATGTTTTATCTGACTGTCCGGGCCTCCGGCACTTATATAGATTTTATTTTAGCACATCTTCACCAATCTTGACAAACCTCATTGGGGAAACACCTCATGGGGCACTCTTTACTTTTTTAAAACACATTGGTTTTTATTTTGAGATATAGTTTTTTTAAGGGCTTCATGTGTGGGACTTTCTTATCGACATCTGGATGGAGGGCCCATCCAGATAACTTGTTTACTTGGTTTTACTGGATTTCTTTTTTACATTGATTTCTATCCTTGTTTAATGACTACATCTGGATGGGTTACCCCATCCAGATGGCTTTTCTATTTCAACTCATATTTTTTTTTTTTTTTTTTTTTTTTTTTGTGTCATTTGTTTACTCACTTCTTTTTTTTTCGCTTTTGTTTGGCGCAGCATGTCCCGTTGGGGATTTTGCGCCATAAAACCCAATACAACCAACCAACCATTAACCCAAATACCTCTAGTAAAGTCCTCTGGAAAAAAGTAAAAAATTGTATGGGTCTTTATCCTGAAAATCACATCACAATCTTAAATCATAACGGACAAACAATAGCTTCTCCTAAGAATATTGCTGAAACCATAGCAAATACATTTGCATCTAACTCTGCCTCTGAATCATACCCGGAACCTTTTTTATCATACAAAAGACAAACAGAAACTACCCAACTCAATTTTAATTCCCGTAACTCTTATGACTATAATCTCCCTTTTACTCTCTCAGAGCTTATAAAATGTTTGCAAAATAGCCATCTATCAGCTCCAGGTCACGATGGCATCACCTATACCATGCTTAAACATCTCTGCACAACCTCTCTCAATAATTTACTTGCATTTTACAACAGAATTTGGATAGAACAGGTCCTTCCTCAAGCCTGGTGTAACTCTATTATCATTCCTTTTCCTAAACCAGGGAAAGATGCTAGCAATCCCAATAATTACAGGCCAATCGCACTCTCTAGCAGTCTTTGCAAATTACTTGAAAAAATGATCAATTGTCGTCTTGTGCATATTTTAGAAAATAGCAATTGCCTTGCTGCGTTTCAAAGTGGGTTTCGACGAGGTAGGTCAACTATCGATAACCTGATCAATCTTGAAAATCACATACGGACAGCCTTTCTAAAACGCAACCATTTGGTGTCAGTATTTTTTGACATGGCAAAAGCCTACGACAGAACATGGCGATACGGGATCCTTCGTGATCTTTTTAACCTAGGCTTTCGCGGGAATCTCCCTATTTTTATTAAGAACTTCCTCGCCATTCGACTTTTTCAAGTCCGAATCTGTGGAGTACTCTCTAGTTTTTATGTAAAAGAAGAGGGTGTACCCCAGGGCAGTGTCCTGAGTGTCACCCTCTTTGCTATAAAAATAAATGACATTCTTAGTCAATTGCCCCCTTCTGTGAAAGGTGATTTATATGTTGACGACTTCCGAATTATGTGTATGGGACAGGATATTCGTTTTATTGAAAGACAGTTGCAAATTGCAATCACCCATATTCTTAATTGGACTAATAAGAATGGATTTATAATTTCTCATGACAAAACTTCTTGTGTTCACTTCTGTAGACTTAGGGATCTGCATCCAGATCCTGAAATTTTTATTGGACCAACTCAAATTCCTGTTGTGGACAGTGTTCGTTTTCTCGGCCTCCAATTTGATAGTAAGCTAACCTTTTTACCACATATTTTACAATTACGCACAAAATGTGAAAAATCGCTTAACCTACTAAAGGTGCTTTCAAATACTTCCTGGGGAGCAGACCGTACTTCTCTTCTTAAAATCTATCGAGCCGTCATCCGTTCCAAAATTGACTATGCCTTCCAGGTCTATGGTTCCGCACGTAATTCTGTTCTTAAAAAACTTGACACTGTGCACCATAGCGCACTCCGTGTTTGCTCTGGTGCATTTCGTACCTCTCCAGTTTTAAGCTTTTATGTTGTCTGCAATGAACCAGCATTACACCACATTCGTGAAAAACTTTCTTTAGAACTTTATTACCGTATCCTTTCACATCCAGGCCATCCTCTTCATTCATACATTCTAAATACAGACAACGATATGCTTTATCAGCATCGGCCATCTTGCATCCCACCTTTTGGTGTCAGTATTAGGAACATTACTGATAATAGCCCACTGAGTAGTATCGAGGTAAGTCCATGTCCATTGCATGTACTCCCTCCTTGGAGACCTCCTAGTATTACATCGCTCCATCCTTTTAAAGGATACGATAAAAACACCTTAGCTCCTGTTATTTTTCAACAGATATTTGCTGCACACAGATCAAACTTTAATGATTACACTGACATTTACACAGATGGCTCTAAGAGTGGAGATACTGTTGGGTGTGGGATATTTTGTGAAAACAACTCTTTAAGCTATCGCCTTCATTCATCCACTTCTGTCTTTACAGCCGAACTGATTGCAATAGAGAGAGCCATGTTCTACATCTCTCATCATCATAGCTCATCCTTCATCATTTATACCGACTCAAATAGCTCTATTGACGCAATTAAATCATTTAAAAAGCATCCTTATGTTTCATTGATCCTTGATTTTTATAATAAATTGAAAAGACGTGGCTATAACATTTTATTTTGCTGGGTACCTGGACACATGGGTATTCCTGGTAATGAGAAAGCGGATGAGGCGGCGAAACGTGCCCTTAATCCGTTGTGCCATAAAGTTCCATTCTCAGACGTAAAACTACTTATCAGACGCTTTATTCATTGTAAATGGCAAGAAAGTTGGAATTTAGAATGCAATAATAAACTGCACCACATCAAACATACCATCATGACCTGGCCTCCGTGTTATCCAAGGAAAACCGATGTTCTTCTGACCCGTCTGAGAATTGGACATTCTAGAATCACTCATAAACATCTTTTACTTCGGGAGGATGCTCCCATGTGTCCACATTGCTATTTTGATTACCTGACCATTCATCATGTTTTAACTGACTGTCCGGGTCTCCGGCACTTATACAGAATCTATTTTAACTCATCATCCCCAATCTTGACAAACCTCATTGGGGAAACACCTCATGGGGCACTCTTCACTTTTTTAAAACATGCTGGATTTTACTTTGAAATATGATTTCTGCATCTTTGTTTGGTTTAAAAACAACTTGAATTGTTCTTTTAATTTTTTCTGACATCTGGATGGGAGCCCCATCCAGATTGCACTTCTGCACTTTTTACCTAAAATCTTTTATAGTGCGTTTGTTTAGTTTTTAATTTTCTTCCCTATCTACACTATTCTGACTACATCTGGATGGGACCCCCATCCAGATTGCTTTTCTGATGGTCTTTATTTTTATGTTTTTAGTCTATTCTTGTTTGGCGCAGCATGTCCCTTATGGGATTTTGTGCCATTAAACAATATACAACCAACCAACCGCTATAGTGCAGGCACATTAACTGTCTCAAACTGCCCTTATTTTTAAACTAGGCGGGTGGTGCTATTCCTCTGGTCTCCCCTATACAGGAGGATCTTAGAAATCAAGCCCCAAAGTCACCAAATTTTAACGTTTTATTACATAATCGTATAAATTACGCACATCTCTTGAGCGGGCCGGATAGTGCAGTTGGCAGACCGCTAGCCTTTTGATTTTCTCACTCGGGTCTCTGCTGCAGACCGAGGGAGCACGACATTTTATTTTTTAAGTTTTGCGGGGATTAGTTTGTTCTTTAGTGTAATGACTTAATTGAAATGAAAAAGCATGTCTGGTGAAGAAGTCTCTGTATTTACAAATATTGAAGAAGGAATTTCAGAAGACTCAATTAATAGTGATAAAAAAGTCTTGCCTGGGTATCGAACGCACAAAGTTCCGACAGAAAAAAATTAAATGTCTGGCGCTCTGCCAACTGTACCATCCGGCCTCTCAGGGATGTGTGTAATCTATCCCATTATGTACTAAATCTTCAAAATTGGGTGACTTTGGGGCTTGTTTTTATGACTCACCCACCCCTGCATATTGCACTTTATCCTTTCATAGCTTTATCGATTGGCTATGCTCTATCAGTGAACAAAGGTTCGCCGCATTTTGTGTCTCCAACATCGGGTCCTCTCCTTGTAAAGATCGTTTTTTTTTAATTCGGCCTCTTAAAATAAATTGTATAAATAGGAAACTTAAATTGAATAGCTACAAATGATACCAAATTCGAAAGGCAATTTTAATATTATAGGAAAAAGAGGGATATATGTGCTAACATATCTTACTGTCCGTAAACTTGTTACAGAAATTAGTCAACAATTGGGCCAACCATCGTGTAATATTTAAGTACATTTTACTTTGAATGTATGCCATTTCACTTAAAATACCGTCATCCGGGGCTACTTTGCCCCCCAGGGGAATACCTTCTTCAGGTATTTACGGGTTTCGCGACCCCGGATTCCCGAGCGATCTTTCTCCCTTCCTGTTTTCTTCTCTATTTGGTTGTCTATCCTTTTTTCTTTATTTCACACTTTTTTAATCTTCTCTTTTCAGTTTGTTATCCCTCTTTGTTTTTTGTTCATGTTTGGTTTTGTTACTAACTTTTTTGTTCAAATTGTTCTTTGTTCTACTAATGTTGTTCTCGTCCTTTTTGTTTAAAAAGAAAAAAATTTTGAAAAAAGACAAAAAATACACCTTGTTTCTAAATTCTCTCTCACATAACTTTCTTTTTTTACATAAGTGGTTTCTTTTATTTTCACGTGAGACACTCTGGGTGTTGAGGTTTTTTAATCTCATCGCCTCGTTTCTACCTTTTTAGGCTGATCTGGAGTCCCAGAGTGCAGGGCATTTCCAAATTCCGGTTCCGTGATCGGTGGACGCCATACTTGTATGGCGGCGGTTGGGAAGTCTCTGGGCGACCGGTTTCCTTTCGGCGTAAGGAAGTTGTAGGTTGGACAGAGCTGTAAAGGCTTACCTACAACAACCGAGTTCCACTGTGAAAGAACTAGAGTTTGGAATGCTATCGAGTTTAATCCAACGTTCGAAAAACGTGGAAGTTTGTTGTGAATAGTTTTCACCCTTTTGAGACCTGCGCCTAAAGTAACGGTAAGAAGAAGGGTCGGTGACCAGCCCGATGTCTGGCGTTTCAAAATCTTTCTTTCTAATATGGCTACAACACATGAAAATAAGACAAGTGATGTGGAGGCCCCACAACCCCATGCGACACCCAACACTCAGCCTGAGACTGAAATGTCTCAGAATCTGTCGGAGAAACTCGCTGCATCAGGCTCCGGCCAGCAAGCAGATATAAGTAAGAGCCAACCCAAATCTTGGGCTGATAGAAAAGATATTTCGTCTAATGCTGATTCATGTACTGAAAGATTCTTTGTCGTCAAAAGACAAGAAGGCAACTTTGACAAGACATCTCCCTTTTTGATTCACAAATCTATCCAAGGATTGATGGGTGAGCCTAAGACTATAAAAAAAACACGATCTGGTGAACTTCTTATTGAAGTAGTTAATAGCAAACAAGCCACAAACTTAATGAAATGTACACATTTTGCAAATATTCCCATCTCTGTAAGCCCGCATAGAACACTCAATACATCTCGTGGAGTTATTTCTGAACCCGACCTCTTGCATGTTACAGAATCAGAAATAGTAGATGATTTAAAAGAACAAAATGTTATTGCAGCCAGACGAATAAACCCCCCAGGGGAATACCTTCTTCAGGTATTTACGGGTTTCGCGACCCCGGGTTCCCGAGCGATCTTTCTCCTTTCCTGTCTTCTTCTCTTTTTGGTTGTCTATCCTTTTTTCTTTGTTTCACACTTTTTAGTCTTCTCTTTTCAGTTTGTTATCCCTCTTTGTTCTTGTTCGATTTTGTTACTGTTTTCTTGAAACTGTTCTTTGTTCTACTAACGTTGTTCTTGTTCTTTTGAAAAAAAAAATTATAAAGGTTTTAAAAAAGACAAAAATTACACCTTGTTTCTAAGTTTTCTCTCGCATTACTTTCTTTTTTTTTCTACAATAGTGGTTTTTTTTTTTATTTTCACGTGAGACACTCTGGGTGTTGAGGTTTTTTAATCTCATCGCCTCGTTTCTATCTTTTTAGGCTGATCTCGAGTCCCAGAGTGCAGGGCATTTTCGAAATTCGGTTCCGTGATCGGAGGACGCCATACTTGTATGGTGGCTGTTAGGACCAACACCGGGAGACTGGTGCCTTTCGGCGAAAGGGGCTGTAGGTTGGACAGAGCTGTAAAGGCTTACCTAATGGCTTCCTGATTCCAAAGTGAAAGAACTAGAGATTAAGAAATGCTATCGAGTTTAATCCAATGTTCGAAAAACGTGGAAGTTTGTTGATATAGTTTTCACCCTTTTGAGACCTGCGCCTAAAGTAACGGTAAGAAGAAGGGTCGGTGACCAGGCCCGATGCCTGGCGTTTTTTCAATCTTTTCTAAATATGGCTACAATCTCAGGAAATCAAATATGCGATGTGGAAGCCCCACAAGCTAATAATAACACAAATAATGCATTGAGCTCTGCCTCAAATGCTACTATTAATCAGGATAACAAAGAATCATGGGGTAAGAGAGTCGAAGATTTTGTTTCCAATACGGAATCTAAAAATCCCGACTCTCATGAAAGTAAAACAGAAGAAAGATTCTTCATCGTTAAACGCCAAGAAGGGAGTTTTGATAAAACTTCTCCCTTTTTGATTAATAAATCTATCCAAGGACTGGTTGGCGAACCCAAAACAATAAAAAAACTCCGTACAGGTGAACTACTAATTGAAGTAACCAACAAACAACAAGCTCTGAACTTAAAAAAATGTACTCACTTCGCTAACATTGCTGTCACCATATCGCCACATAGAACATTAAATTCGTGTCGTGGAGTGATCTCGGAATCTGATCTCCTACATGTAACTGAAGATGAAATAGTGGAAAATTTAAGAGAACAAAATGTCATAGGAGCTAGACGTATAAAAATAAACCGTAAAGATGAACATATACCAGCTAACCAAGTACAAATACCTACCAAGCATATTATATTGACCTTTAACACACCCAACTTACCCAAATATATAAAAGCAGGGTATTTATCATGTTCTGTCAGACCATACATCCCAAACCCACTGCGTGGCTTTAATTGTCAACGCTTTGGGCACTCAAAAACATCATGCCGAGGTAAAACCACATGTGGTCGGTGTAGTGCAGTTGGCCACGAAAGTGTACAATGCAACGCACCACCTTCTTGTGTAAATTGCAAAAAAGACCACCCATCCTATGCTAAATCATGCGATCAGTGGAAAAAGGAAAAAGAGATACAGACCATACGCACAAAAGAAAATATATCATACCCCGAAGCAAGAAAAATGGTTGAATCCAGGAACCCAAAGTTGGTGTTTCATATGCTACGGCGTTATCTAAAACTGCGAATAAAACCTATCAAACCATTGCAACTCAAACTGAACTCCCCACTAAACTTAATTGCCAACCTAGTCAAAAAAAAACAACCTGTCTAATAATTCTGGTAAGACAAATAGATCAACGCATTCTGCCCCTCCTAAGTCACCTAAATCTGCTCCTCCTAATTTACCAAAATCTGGTCTTTTTAAGCCAACTCAAAATGCCTCTTTAAAATCATCACAATCTGTTATTACTAAAATTCCACTCCATAATAGAGGTTCTCAAAATACAACTAAAACATTATCTGTGAAACCAAACCATAAATCTGATGCAGAAAAATTTAACCTTCCAGCAATTAAAGCCACTGTGTCATCTGAAAATACAGACAAAAGGAAAAAGAGCAGAACATCCAAAAATAAAACCCATTCAATGCAGAATGATAAAATGGAGGAAGATGATGCTCTAGCTCTTCACCCTGAACCGGATGAAATATTTAACGACGGAGATAGTATGTCTACTGTCTCCGATTAAAATAACGCAGATTTATTACTTAAATAAAATCTTTCATGTCTAATATTATTTCGTGGAATTGCCGTGGTTACCACAATAAGCATGACGAAATCCGTAACATTCTATCCGACCACCAACCATTATGCTTAGCTCTACAGGAAACCCATTTAAAACCCAATGTCAAAGCCAAATTACGCAGCTATTCAACCTACAGAAAAGATTTTATCGGCAGTGATAGGGCCATTGGTGGAGTGGCTCTATTCATCTCCAATAGTTTACCCCATACACATATTGCTTTAACTACAAACCTACAAGCTGTTGCTGTCCGTTTGCATATTAATCAACTCATAACTATATGTACGGTTTATTCACCTCCAAACAAAAATATTCATTCAGCAGATCTGGATAATCTCCTTCTCCAACTCCCCGCTCCATATATCATTCTTGGTGATTTTAATGCACATAGCCAACTCTGGGGAAACAGTGATTCTAATCCACGTGGTGATATTATAGAAAAACTTATATCTGACAACGGCTTATGCCTGCTCAATAACGGTGATCATACCTATTTTCACGAGCCAACACGCACATTCCATGCAATAGATCTTATAATCTGCTCCCCATTTCGCTATCCTTTCTGGAACTTTTGGGTTTCAAATGACTTACACGGCAGTGATCATTTTCCTACTTTTATATCATTGGCTACTAGTGGAGATTCTAATAACTTTCTCGAGAAGATATGTTTACGACAGAGCCAATTGGCCAACTTTTACTGCACTTGCAGACATCACTGATAGCATGATAGAGACTGACATAGATATTGACAAAGCGCTTGATAATATAATTCATTGTATTATCAATGCTGCTGACGCTAGCATACCCAAAACGTCATCTGCTCCTAAACACAGAAAACCATGGTGGAACAATGATTGACAAGTAGCAAAGAAAAAACAACAAAAGGGTTGGGGTTTATTTCGTAGGTATCCAAATAATATTAACTATATGGCATACAAAAAAGCAAAGGCTGAAGCTAGAAGAGTGCGACGCAAAAGCCAACGGGAGTCCTGGATTAACTATATTTCGAGCATTGACTCTAACACCTCAAGTAAAGAACTCTGGCAAAAAAGTGAAAAAATGTATGGGCCTGTACTCTGAAAATAATATTTCCATTCTAAATATGAATGGTCAAACCATCACTTCTCCCAAAAACATAGCTGAGACGATAGGTAGCACCCTCGCATCAATTTCTAAATCAGATGCATATCCAGAACAATTTTTAACTTACAAAAGACAAACTGAAATGACCAGGATTAATTTTAACTCTCATAATTCATTTTCCTACAATCAACCATTTATCATATCAGAACTATTAAAATGCTTGCAAGACAGTCATTTATCTGCCCCAGGTCACGATGGCATTACATATGTTATGCTTGAGCACCTCTCACCACATTCTCTTAACAATATCCTTTCCTTTTTCAACAGAATATGGACAGAACAGAAATTCCCCAACGCTTGGTGCAGAGCTATTGTTATCCCTTTTCCTAAACCAGGAAAAGATGCTAGCAATCCTAATAATTACAGGCCAATCGCACTCTCTAGCTGCCTTTGCAAGTTACTTGAAAAAATGGTCAACCGCCGCCTCGTGCATGTTTTAGAAACTAACAATTGCCTTGCGGCATTTCAAAGTGGATTTCGACGAGGTAGGTCTACTATCGATAACCTGATCCATCTTGAACATTACATTCGGAAAGCTTTTCTTAAACGCAACCATTTGGTCTCAGTATTTTTTGACATGGCGAAAGCCTATGACAGAACATGGCGTTATGGGATTCTTCGTGACCTTTTTAACCTGGACTTTCGTGGGAACCTCCCAATTTTTATTAAAAACTTCCTCGCAATTCGAATTTTTCAAGTTCGAATTGGGGGGATTTTATCTAGTTTCTATGTACAAGAAGAGGGTGTACCTCAAGGCAGTGTCCTGAGTGTCACTCTCTTTGCTATTAAAATAAATGACATCCTTAATCAACTACCACCTTCTGTTAAGGGAGATCTTTACGTTGATGACTTCCGCATTATGCGTATGGGACAGGATATTCGTTTTATTGAGAGACAACTGCAAATAGCAATAAATACTATCGTTAGCTGGACTAACAAAAACGGTTTCTTAATTTCTATTGAAAAAACTTCATGTGTTCATTTCTGTAGACGAAGGGATCTACATCCAGATCCTGAAATTTTTATTGGGACATCTCAAATTCCTGCTGTGGACAACGTTCGTTATCTAGGCCTATACTTTGACAAAAAACTTACTTTTTTACCCCATGTTTTACAATTACGGACAAAATGTGAAAAATCGCTTAATTTACTTAAAGTGCTTTCAAATACTTCTTGGGGAGCAGACCGTACATCTCTCCTTAAGATATATCGTGCTGTAATTCGTTTTAAAATTGACTATGCCTGCCAGGTCTACGGCTCTGCCCGTAATTCTGTTCTTAAAAAACTTGACACTGTGCACCATAGCGCACTCCGTGTTTGCTCTGGTGCATTTCGTACTTCTCCAATTTTAAGTCTTTATGTTGACTGTAATGAACCAGCATTATACCATACTCGTGAAAAACTTTCATTAGAATTGTATTACCGTGTCCTCTCTTATCCTGGCCATCCTCTTCACACTTACATTTTAAATACCAACAATGATATTCTTTATCAGCATCGACCATCTTGCATCCCATGTTTTGGAGCCAGAATGAGAAACATTATTAATAATGGCCCTCTGAATAGGATCAAGGTGAGTCCATGTCCCTCACATGTGCTCCCTCCTTGGAATCCTCCTAATATTACCTGTCTCCATCCTTTTAAAGGCCCCCCAGGGGGATACCTTCTTTAGGTATTCACGGGCTTCGCAACCCCGGGTTCCTGAGCGATCTTTCTCTTTTCTTTTTCCTCTTTTTCCTCTTGCCTTTCTTTCCTCTTTGTTTCACTCTCATTGTGGTTTCCTCTTAGGAGGTGAGGGCAATTCTGCATGAGCCGATATCATCCTGTATATCGACTCATGGGGAATTGTAAACCACCCACGTGTTTGCCGTGCGTGGCGTCCCGTGTCCCTGGAAAGGGGGATCCTGGCAGTTGAGGGAAACCAACACACTGCTTTGGCCTCTGCTTCAGGTAGACGGGAGGTGCATATTGGTCCCGTATGCATCAATCGGCTGGTCAGCTGACTTGTCACTGGCTGGGGATCAAGTGAGCGAGCATTTACTAGCCATCTTGTTAAGGGTGGAGACTGGCATAGGAATGTCTTGTGACCGTATGGGCCCTGGTTAGCACTGGTGCACAATTGTGTATCCCCTTGTTGCGCTCGGTAGTGGGTGGTGCGGCCGGGGTCTGAATCATTATTTTTTTTCTAACATGGATGGAAAAAATTCATTTCCTTCTAACTCTCTCCCATGTGGAGAGCAGCAAAATGAACCGAATTCTTCATTCACTCGTTTTTTTGTAATTAAACGCACTGATAGCCTCTCTGATAGTTCTTTTAAGAGAACTTCACCTTTTCTTATTGCAAAAACATTTAATTCTGTATTTGGTGACAACTGTTCACTTAAAAAAATGCATTCTGGAGATTTGCTTGTTGAGGTCTCTTCAGCCAGCCAATCTCAGCTTCTTTCAAATGGTAATGCAATAGGACCTTTCTATGTGTCTGTTACAGCGCATCAAACTCTGAATACTTGCCGTGGTGTAATATCAGAACCTGACCTTTTACTGTCTACAAAAGAAGAACTTTTAGAAAATTTAAAAGACCAAAATGTCATCGATGTACGCCGTATAACAATTCGTCGGAATGAGAAAGTGCTTCCCACAAAACACATCATTCTGACTTTCAATAGTCCTAATTTACCTACTAGAATTAAAGCAGCCTACCTAAGCTGTCCTGTCCAGCCTTATATTCCAAATCCTCTCCGTTGTTTCAAATGTCAACGATATGGTCATACCAACACTACTTGTCGTGGTACTGTTACCTGCCCTCGTTGTGCAGAAGTAGGCCACGACGGTAAATCTTGTAAAAAATCCGAACACTGCATAAATTGTAAGGGTGATCATCCAGCATACTCCCGTTCTTGTCCTAACTGGATCCGTGAAAAAGAAATAATTGCTATTAAAATAACTCAAAAAATTTCCTATCCCGAAGCTCGTAAACTTGTTGAGTCTAGAACCCCGACTATCGGGGTTTCTTACTCTAGTATACTCAAACAACAACCAAAATCCGTAAGGCACATCAGTACCCAGACCGACTGCTCTTTTCCACCAAATAATACATCTATGACACATTCAACCAATACTTCACCTAAAAAAACCCGGGACGTCTCTCTTGGTAGTAAATGATATGGTACCCCATTATTGGAACGTTGGCTACCATCCTCAGAACCAGTTACAATAGAATATCAACTTACTCAGTCACAGAAATCTCCAGTTGGATCCAAAAAGTCATCTAATCATCAGACTGAAACTAAGGCTGCTTCATCTCCAATACCATTGCAGAAACCTAATTCTCTCCGAACATCATCAGTTCAATCAAAAATATCAACCGAACATAAGACTAAACAAACGCCAGCTCCAGATAAAAGAAAATTGGTGATACCAATTCACCCAACTCAGAAAGCTAATGAAAAAACTTGTGCGCAAAAAGAAAGGAAGAAACCTCCAACGCAAGTCTCTTCACAGTGGAAAACTGTGAAGAGAAAAGACAAGAAATCATGCCTGAGCCCAGCAATCACAAATGTAGTGGATACCAAACAGTTACTGAACTATGCAGAAGAGGCTATGGACTCTTACAGTTATGACTCTGATGACGATGAAAATGTTGTTTTCGAAAAATTTAATCCTACGTGATTTTTTATTGAGTTTTTTAAATTTTGAAATATAACTTTGTTTTTAGGCAGTATTACTATACTGTGTTATGCTTTGATTTTTGGATTAATTTTAACTTTTCATAACTTTAGAGCTTTTAGAGATTTTTAATTTAAATATATGCTTTGTCTTTTAATTACATTTTGGATTTTTAAACCTTGTGTATTGTCACTTTTATTGTACATTATTTTTATTACATGTATCATCACATTTCTTTCTTCAGTTTACTTTGTTTATAACTTATATATCTCATACAGCCTTTTAATGTAACTTTTAAATTTTAACCATGTTTTACACCTTACTTTTTTCTTGGCGCAGCATGTCCCTGAAGGGACCTTGTGCCATAAAACTCCAAACAACCAACCAACCTTTTAAAGGATATAATCAAAACAACTTGGCTCCGGTTGTTTTCCAACACTTGTTTGCGTCACATCAAGCTAATTTTAAGAACTACACTGAGATTTTTACAGATGGCTCTAAAAGAGGTGATATTGTTGGTTGTGGGACTTTTTGTGAGAGCACTTCATTAAGCTATCGCCTTCATTCTTGTACTTCTGTCTTTACAGCCGAACTAATTGCAATAGAGAGAGCCATGTTCCACATTTCTCATCATCATAGCTCATCGTTCATCATTTATACTGACTCAAATAGCTCTATTGACGCAATTAAATCATTTAAAAAGCATCCTTATGTCTCATCCATCCTTGATTTTTATAATAAATGGACAAGACGTGGCTATAATATATTATTTTGCTGGGTACCTGGACACATGGGTATTCCCGGAAATGAGAAAGCGGATGAGGCGGCAAAAGGTGCTCTTAATCCATTACACCATAATGTTCCATTCTCAGACATTAAACTACTTATCAAACACTCTATTCATAATAAATGGCAAGAAAGTTGGGATTTAGAATATGATAATAAACTGCACCATGTTAAACCAAGAATCATGTCCTGGCCTCCGAATTATCCAAGGAAAACAGATGTCCTTCTGACTCGTCTGAGGGTGGGACATTCTAGGAACACTCATAAACATCTTTTACTTCGGGAGGATGCACCCATGTGTCCACATTGTCATTTTGATTGCCTGACTATTCATCATGTTTTAACTGACTGTCCGGGGCTCCGGCACTTATACAGAATTTATTTTAACTCATCATCACCCATCTTGACAAACCTCATTGGGGATACACCTCATGGGGCACTCTTCACTTTTTTAAAACATGCTGGATTTTATTTTGAAATATAATTTTTTTTTCTTTTGGTTTAACAAGAACTTGAAATGTTTTCCATACTCTTCTGACATCTGGATGGGAGCCCATCCAGACTGCACTTTGCATTTTTTTATTTGAAATCTTTTATACTCTGATATTTCAGCTTTTAAATCTCCTTATTCATCTACACTTGTCTGACTGCATCTGGATGGAACCCCCCATCCAGATTGCTTTTCTCTTTGCCCTTCATGTTTTTTTTATGTGTTTAGTCTATTCTTTTTTGGCGCAGCATGTCCCATATGGGATTTTGTGCCATTAAACAACATTCAACCAACCAACCAGACGAATAAATTTCTTCCGCCGAGATGAACAAATACCAGCAAATCAACTACAAATACCCACCAAGCACATTATACTCACGTTTAACTCACCCACCTTACCTAAATCAATTAAAGCAGGGTATTTATCATGTTCCGTCAGACCGTACATCCCAAATCCTCTACGCTGCTTTCAATGTCAACGTTTTGGGCATTCCAAAACAAATTGCCGTGGAAAAATCACATGTGGCCGGTGCAGTACAGTTGGCCACGAAAGTGCTGACTGTAAGGCCCCGCCTCACTGCGCAAATTGTAAAAAAGAACATCCATCCTATTCTAAATCCTGTGAACAATAGAAAATGGAAAAAAAAATACAGACAATACGCAAAAAAGAAAATATATCTTACCCTGAAGCGAGAAAAATAGTTGAATCCAGGACACCTAAAGTTGGTGTTTCATATGCTGCTGCCTTAACTAAAACTGCCCATAAAGCCTATCAAAATATTGGAACCCAAACCGATCTACCTACTGAAAACAATTGCCAACCAAAACAAAAGGGAATCAACCCGTCTAATAATTCTGGTAAGGTAAATAGTTCAACGCAATCTGTTCTTCCTAAGCCACCGAAATCCGTTTCTTCTAAGCCATCGAATACTTTTCCTCCTAAACCACCACAACCAGAAACTGTCTCATCTAAGTCTACACAACCTAATTTTACAAAAATTCCACTCCATAAAAGAGGCTCTCAAAATACCACTAAAACAACACCCTTAAAACCGGGCCATAGAACTGATGCAGAAAAAAATAAACTACCAATAGTTAAATCCAGTGTCTCATCTGATAATACTACCAAAAAGGAAAAAAGTAAAACTTCCCAAAATCAAACCCATACAAAACAACATGATAAAATGGAAGAGGATGATGCTTTAGCTCTTCACCCAGAACCGGATGAAGACTTTAATGATGTGGATAGTATGTCCACTGTCTCCGAGTAAAATAACGCAGGTAAATTTATCTAAGGAAAAAAATGACTAATATTATTTCGTGGAACTGCCGTGGATATCATAATAAGCATGACGAGATCCGTAATATTCTCTCTGACCATCATCCATTATGTTTAGCCTTACAGGAAACCCATTTAAAACCCAATGACAATGCAAAATTACGTAATTATGCTAGCTACCGTAAAGATTTTACTGGAAATGAAAGGGCCACTGGTGGAGTGGCTCTTTCATCCTTCGCAATTTACCCCAGAATCATATTAATTTAAACACTAACTTACAAGCTGTTGCAGTCCGTGTACATATAAAACAACTCATAACAATATGTACCATTTACTTACCTCCTAACCAAACTATTCCGTCATCACATCTTGATAATCTCCTTCTCCAACTCCCTGCTCCATATGTCATTGTTGGATATTTTAATGCACACAGCCAACTCTGGGGCAACCGTGACTCTAATCTACGTGGTGATACTATTGTAAAACTTATATCTGACAACGGCTTATGCCTGCTCAATAATGGTGATCACACTTATTTTCACGAACCGACTCGTACTTTCCATGCAATAGATCTTGCAATTTGCTCACCATATCTTTATCCTTTCTGGAACTTCTGGGTCTCAAGTGACCTACATGGCAGTGACCACTTTCCCACTTTTATTACACTGACTACTCCTGTTACGGATTGTAATAACTATCCAAAACATTACATATATGACAGAGCCAACTGGCCATCTTTTACTTCACTTGCAAACATCACCGCTAACATGATTGCAGGGACTATTGACAATGCACTTGATAATATAACTCAATGTATTATCAATGCTGCTGATTCTAGCATTCCAAAAACATCATCTAACTACAAGAACAGAAAACCTTGGTGGAATAGCGATTGCCAAAGTGCAAAGAAAAAACAACAGAGGGCTTGGGGTCTCTTTCGGAGATACCCAAATAATAATAACTATATAGCATTTAAAAAAGCAAAGGCAGAAGCTAGACGAGTGCGACGCAAAAGCCAACGGGAATCCTGGATTAACTATGTATCAAGCATAAACTCCAATACTTCAAGCAAAGAACTCTGGGTTAAAGTAAAAAAATGTTTGGGCCTTTACTCTGAAAATCATATTTCTATTTTAAAGCATAACGGTCACACCATCACTTCTCCTAAGAACATTGCTGAGACAATAGGTAGTACCCTAGCATCTATTTCAAAATCAGAGGCATATCCGGAGCCTTTTTTATCTTACAAAAGACAGACTGAAATGACCAGAATTAATTTTAATACTCATAACTCATTTTCATACAATCAGCCATTTATTATTTCAGAGCTTTTAAATTGTTTACAAGACAGTCACTTATCTGCTCCAGGTCACGATGGCATCACTTACATCATGCTCAAACATCTCTCACATACTTCACTTAACAATCTGCTTTCTTTTTATAACCAGATTTGGACAGAACAGCTTTTTCCCAATGTTTGGTGCAGGGCTATCGTTATTCCTTTTCCTAAGCCAGGAAAAGATGCTACCAATCCAAATAATTATAGGCCGATCGCACTTACTAGCAGCATTTGCAAATTGCTTGAAAAAATGATCAATTGTCGTCTTGTTCATGTTTTAGAAACCAACAATTGCCTTGCCGCTTTTCAAAGTGGATTTCGACGTGGTAGGTCTACAATCGATAACCTGATTCATTTGGAACATCACATCCGGACAGCCTTTTTAAAACGCAACCAATTGGTGTCAGTATTTTTTGATATGGCGAAAGCTTATGACAGAACCTGGCGTTATGGGATCCTTCGTGACCTTTTTAACTTGCTCTTTCGTGGGAACCTTCCAATTTTTATCAAAAACTTCCTATCAATTCGACTTTTTCAAGTTCGAATTGGAGGAATTTTATCTAGTTTTTATGAACAAGAAGAGGGTGTACCTCAGGGCAGTGTCCTGAGTGTCACCCTCTTTGCAATCAAAATAAATAACATCCTGAATCAACTACCCCCTTCTGTGAAGGGAGATTTATACGTTGATGACTTCAGGATTATGTGTATGGGACAGGATATGCGTTTTATTGAGAGACAACTGCAAATTGCAATCAAAAATATTCTTAACTGGACAAATAAAAATGGGTTTATTATTTCTCATGACAAAACTTCCTGTGTGCACTTCTGTAGATGTAGGGGTCTGCATCCAGATCCTGAAATCTTTATTGGCTCTTCTCAAATCCCCGTTGTAGACAATGTTCGTTATCTAGGCCTTTATTTTGATAATAAACTGACTTTTTTACCACATGTTTTACAACTAAGGACAAAATGTGAAAAATCGCTTAATTTACTTAAAGTGCTTTCAAATACTTCATGGGAAGCAGACCGTACATCTCTCCTCAAAATTTACATTCTGTAATCCGTTCAAAAATTGACTATGCCTGCCAGGTCTACGGTTCAGCACGTAATTCTGTTCTTAATAAACTTGACACTGTGCACCATAGCGCACTTCGTGTTTGCTCTGGTGCATTTCGTACATCCCCAGTTTTAAGCTTGTATGTTGATTGTAATGAACCGTCACTCTATCATATTCGAGAAAAACTCTCATTGATTCTGTATTACCGTCTCCTTTCGCATCATGGTCATCCACTTCATTCCTACATTTTAAATACTGAAAATGACGTGCTTTATCACCATCGCCCATCTTGCATTCCATCTTTTGGTTTAAGAATAAGAAACTTTATTGACAATAGCCCTCTGAGTAATATCGAGGTGAGCTCATGTCACCCACATGTGCTACCTCCTTGGAAACCTCCTAATATTACTTCTCTCCAAACTTTTAAAGGATATGATAAAAATAACTTGGCTCCAATTATTTTCCAACAATTATTTGCTGCACATAGATCAAATTTCAATAGTTACACTGACATTTATACAGACGGTTCCAAAATTGGAGATATTGTTGGTTGCGGTGTTTTTTGTGACAATACTTCTCTCAGCTACCGGCTTCATTCGTCTACTTCTGTGTTTACAGCTGAACTGATCGCGGTAGAGAGAGCCATGCTGCACATTTCTCATCACCATAACACATCCTTCATCATTTATACTGACTCAAATAGTTCTATTGACGCAATTAAATCTTTTAAAAAGCATCCTTTTGTCTCAACCATACTAGATTTTTATAACAAATTGACAAGACGTGGTTATAATATTTTATTCTGCTGGGTACCTGGACACATGGTTATTCCTGGCAATGAGAAAGCAGATGAGGCGGCAAAACGTGCTCTTAATCCGTTACATCATAATGTTCCTTTCTCAGACGTTAAACTACTTATTAATAACTTTATTCTGAATAATTGGCAAGAGAGTTGGGATTTAGAAAACAGTAATAAACTGCATCATATTAAACCAACAATCATTACCTGGCTTCCGATTCATCCAAGAAAAACTGATGTTATTCTGACTCGTCTGAGAATTGGACATTCAAGAATCACTCATAAACATCTTTTACTTCGGGAGGATGCACCCATGTGTCGACATTGTCATTTTGATTACCTGACCATTCATCATGTTTTAACTGACTGTCCGGGCCTCCGGCACTTATATAGATTTTATTTTAATACATCTTCACCAATCTTGACAAACCTCATTGGGGAAACACCTCATGGGGCACTCTTTACTTTTTAAAAACACACTGGATTTTATTTTGAGATATAGTTTTTTTATAAGCTTCATATTAGGGACTTTCTTATTGACATCTGGGTGGAAGGCCCAACCAGATAACATGTTTACTTTGTTTTACTGGATTTCTTTTTTACATTGATTTCTACCGTTGTTTGACGACTACATCTGGATGGGTATCCCATTCAGATGGCTTTTCTATTTCAGCTCATATTTTCCTTTTCTTGGTGTGTTTTCGTTACTTCTTTTTTGTATTTTAGTCTTTGTTTGGCGCAGCATGTCCCTTTGGGGATTTTGCGCCACAAAACCCAATACAACCAACCAACCAACCGGGGCTACTTTGGGCCACTTTTTCCTGGTTTCACTCACATTTCCATTATTAAAAAATATTATATAAGATTTTTCAACATCGAAATGGAGTTGTAATCAATTAACAGGAAACAATGAAGCAAACTGTATGGTTTTAAAGAGGCAATTTTTATTATTTTATTTTTTAACTATTTTTAAAATTTTGGAACAAATTAGCGCCTGCTGCACTCTCAGAAATGGATACTCAAATTTCACGAAATTTTCTTCATTTTTGACGAAACCTTTTCCTGGGAAATGCTCCGAGCGAACATTTCGTCAAATTGACGAAATTTCTTCACTCATTTGAGGATATAAATTTCGTCAAAAGTAAAGAAATGTTTCGTCATTTTACTTTCGTCAAATTAAGATTTTTTTTCGTAGTTCTGAGAGTCCAGTTTCGTCATATTAATTTCGTCCTATTTGAGGATACGAACTTCGTCATAAGTAAAGAAATATTTCTTCATGCTAGTTTCGTCAAAATTAAAAATTATTTTCGTAGTTTTAGAGTCTAGTTTCGTCAAAATTAAGAATTATTTTCGTAGTTTTAAAGAGTCTAGTTTCGTCAAAATCAAGAATTATTTTCGTAGTTTTAATGAGTCTAGTTTCGTCAAAATCAAGAAATATTTTCGTAGTTTTAATGAGTCTAGTTTCGTCAAAATCAAGAATTATTTTCGTAGTTTTAAAGAGTCTAGTTTCGTCAAAATCAAGAATTATTTTCGTAGTTTGAATTAGTCTAGTTTCGTCATATTTCAGGTTACGAATTTCGTCATAAGTAAAGAAATATTTCTTCCTGCTAGTTTCGTCAAAATTAACAATTATTTTCGTAGTTTTAAGAGATCTAGTTTCATCATATATGAGCATATTTTATAGGATTTGATTACAGTAATTTCCGGCATACAATCCGCTGATCAAACAATTCTGTTTGAACCTAGAAATTAATTTATCGACTATGATTTAACAAGTTTAAATTTTATTTTTAAAAAATTCTGGGTTCAAATGATTGTTCGATTCGCGGATATAAAAATAGTAAATTGTTTCGTTGTAATTTCCTGCTTACATTTAGGTCATCTCTTTTGAAATCACCCAATTAAATAATAATAAAGAAAAAAGATCTTGACATCTTAAAAATTGATAATTTTTTTGTAGTTGTACTTCTCAAGTTAACATGCAAAATTTCAGGTTTTTTGGACTTTAATTACCGATTTTCAAATTCACACATATTTGATTTCTTTGAGTACCTTTTGTTAACATTAGTGTAGAAATACATATTAGAGTAGTAATGCTTATTAACATTAGAGAATTAGTCAATTTAAAATTACACAATGAAGATCTTTGAAAATATTAATCTAGTCTGCAGTGTAATATGATATTATTCCGGTGTCAATCATTCATTTCAGTATTTTAATTTAAGTGCCTTTCCCTGAAAGGGTTAATGGTTGCACACAATGAGTGTAGGATACTTTTGGCACAAGATTTATCGGGTTAATTCTGCACATACGCGCATTGTAAACAAACCCCGTAAATACATTTATGAAAATTTATTTTAAAATTAATTTTTAGATAAATTTTGTGCCATTAAATTTAGTAGATGTTAGTGATTTAGATACATTTTAATGCCCACTTTGGCCTTTAAATCTTTACCGTATATACTTATGAAACTCATCCCTTCCTTTTTGTTAGAAAATCTCATAAATGATCAGACTTTTTTTTTATAACATCTTTTTAATTAATGACTACAATCTTGCCAAAGACAACCAGAAAATTTCATTCATTGACATCTTTCAGTAACATACCAAAATGGTGTGTTATTGTCTTTCTTGTATACCCACCCCCCCCTCTCCCTAAAAAGACAAATATTAAACAGAAAAAAATTGACACAAAGTTAATACAAAAATTTTTCTTTATTAATGCACACAGTAAATATTATACATACAGTAAATATTATACATACAGTTTCGTTTGAATTTTAATTGTCTGTTCATCTAAATTAAACATATCAGGTAATTTTCTTTGATGACAGTGCATTTGAGCAATGTTTCCTTGGTACCGAGACTTGCTGTTCCCCCCCCCCCCCCCCATATATGGGATCAGCCATGTTTATACACATTTGCAAGCATTTAAAATAAATGAAATAAACACAATTTAAGCACATTAAAAATGAAAAAATATATATATACAGGGATGATTGTGAATTCATGAAAAATACCTGAAAATTTAGTGAGAAAGAAATTTCTTATGGAAAGATAATATATAATTTATTGCAGGGAGGTCCAATCCTCTCACTATGAAAAATATTAATTGTAATTATGCCTAACAATCACATGGAATTGACATTTTAGTTTTATTTCATAAATTTAACTATCGGAAAAACTGGAATTCCGGTACTGAAAATGAAATAAATACCTGAACACAATCACCCCTGTATATATATAAAGTGTGAGTAAGAAATTAAAAATGAGGGAGATGAATGTATAAAATTCAAATTTCGTGCACATGGCACAGGACTACAAAAAAGAGGTGCGTATAGCACGCCCATAAAAAAAGTGTAGCCCTAATTCTTGTAAGTATACAAGTATTATGGCTTCGGTTTAGAACTTCAGCCCTAGAGGAAGAGGGAATAAAAAAGAAGACATTTTTAAAGGTATCCATTAAAACAGAAAATATCTGAAGTATGTAACAAAAATGTGAAACCAGTGAAAGTGTCACAGGTAAAAAAGCATTAAGTTTCAACAATAATAGAACACTGGAAAATTAATAGAATACTTTGTTTCATTAGAACAAAATGCTTGAAATTTCTGAAAAACTAATTTTTTAGTGATTTCTATGGATATTTTTGTTCATGTGCTTTCAAAATTTTATATTTACTTTTTTATTAATGTAAAGACAGACAAGAAATATTAAATAAAGGGGAGACCGGGGGAATGCCGCCAACCCGAGTTATGCCGCCACCCCACCTAGTTTAAAAACTAAGGGCAGTTTCAGATAGTGAATGTGCCGGCACTATAGCGGCCAACAATATAAACAGTGCCTAAAGTGAGAGTGACTTTGCTCTACGTCGTTCGTTTGTTCTAGTGAAAAATGTAGTTTTCATCTAGTTGCTTGTTATTTTGGAGCTTCAAATGAGTAGAGATAAGCACTTTTTATTGTAACATTAGGTATTTAAGATAATATGACCCGTAAACTATATGCATTCGCCGACATTTTGATGTAATGTGTTGAACAAGTTCGGTTCTTGTTTCGGCTTTGCCTGAGGATTTCCGCCATATTGTCCTCTCGGGGTAATGCCGCCACCATGCAAATCGGGTGAGAAATGGCCTCATTTTAATGTTGTGGAGCCGATTCAACAGAGTGACTTTTGCAATATGAAGTAAATTGTAAGCTTAACCATTATTCTGCTCAATTACATTGCTTTCTAACTATTTTCAGTAGGTTGTGTGTTTCCTAGTATCCATTTGATGCGTGTACTAGGTCATTAAAGAGTGGCGGCATTACCCCGGTACAGTGGCGGAATTACCCCAGTGTCCTGGGTAATCCCGCCACTGTGCAGAGGTTTAAAAAATATTTTTTTATGTATGCTTAATTTACAGTTATGATTACGGTTAAATTTATACAGATACTAAAGATCATGATTCAGCTTTAGAATTTTTACTATTAAAAAATAAACATTTCTTCCAGGTGAAAAAATTTAAATTCCCTTAAGGTGTCGCCATTCCCCCGGTCTCCCCTACAGTTTCTTTTGAATTAAATTATTTGTTCATCTCAATTAAACATTGGAGATAAATTGCGTTTTGACAGCACAAGATGCTGACATTGCATTTGATTTTTGAGGGTAGCTGTTAACAGAGAAAATTTCTGAAGGGTGTGTTGCAAAACTAGTTAAAGTGACAGGTAAAAAAAAGCATTGAATTTCAACAATAGAACACTAGAAAATAAATGGAATACTTTGTTTCTTAAAATGCTTGAAATTTCTGAAAAACTAATTCTTCAGTGATTTCTATGGATATTTTTTTCATTACGTACTTTCAAACTTTTAAATTTACCTTTTTATTAATGTAAAGACATACAAGAAAAAATTTATTTATAAGATTTCTTTTGAATTTAATTGTTTGTTCTTCTAAATAGCTTTTATGACAGTGAAGTTGGTAACATTGCGTTTGATTTTTGAATCTTTGAATTTTTCGCGTTTGATTAAGGAAAATTTCTGAAGGATACATCAAAGACAAATGGGAAACCAGTGAAGATGCAACATATAAAAATGCATTATATTTATGAGTAAACTATTTAAGTTCACTCTTGACTATTTCAGGAATTTTCAACTCTTCAGCTGTAAAAATATTAGTTTCAAGGGTTGTATGTATTCTTTTTTTTTTTAAACTATATTTTTAAATACAGTAGACTCCCTCAAATCCGCACAGCTTGGGACCAGAGGTTGTGCAGATTTTAGAATTTTGTGGATTTCTGGTCATTGATTTATTTACATTTTTGAAATATTAATTTCATTGGTAGTTTAGCAAGGGAAATTATAATGAATGCTGACAATAAAGTGAAACATGAAAATAAGTAAAATATTAAAATAATTTATTAGTTTAAAAGTAAGTAATTATTAAAATAATTATGTAAAATAAAAATTTAGAAAAATATTAAATTATTACAAATGTTAATCGATTCAATTCGATTGCAAAAGTCCTATGCTGCCATCTAGTGATAGCAAGGAGAACAGTGTTAATGCTATTATCACTATATATAGCTTATTGTACTCACTGTTACTTTTTTCATTGTTATTTAGTCTTGAATGCTTTTCTTATATTGCTTTGTATGTTTAGAAATAAATTTGTCTACAATTTAAAAAAAAAATTCCACGAAAAATAATTTTAAAATAGCGTTTTGGTTCGTGGATTTTTCCATGTCGAACCCTGGGATTTTTTATATAGATATGCTAATTTATATCAAAATCAAAAGTAATGTAAATTTATTTAATAATAAATCAGCTGTAATAGCCAAATGGGAATGATTAACAAAAAAATTAGTAAAAAAAATTGCAGTAGTCGCTGATTTCGGCGCCATCTTGAATTTCGCTCCTGCAACTTAACTGTAAATTTCATTGTTTACATCTGAAAAAATACGCGGATTTTAGGGTCGCGGATTTAAGGGAGTCTACTGTACTACTTACGACTATTTTCTGAATCATCTCTTATAGAATTTGAATTTATCAATACAAACATAAATGAAATGAAAAATAAAAGTAAATTAAGTAACCTTTAAGTATGAATGATTTTTGGGTAATGAATTTATATAAAATGAATTACATTTGTTTTATACCTATACAGCAAAAAACTTGTGATTGATATAATTGGGTGAAAATATGCAGTTGATTGATTAATTATGAGATTTTTTTTCTTGCGATTGACAAAATTCCATATCTTTATCAATGACCAATGAAGAAATTTTACAATATTTTCACCCGACTCATTTTTTTTTTGGTCAGAAGTGATTGACAAAATTTGTAACTTTTTTTCTCCCAACGATCAATAGGCGAAATCTGATTAAAATGACTAAATATGGGACATTTTGAAAAGAGAGAGAAGAATTTCGCAATTTTTTGCCACTATTAATTGATGAAATATACAATTTTTTTGCTGCGAGGGAAAGCTGAAATTTGCAATTTTTATTGACAACTGATCGATAAATTGTGATATTACAATGACTGATTAAAAAAAAAAGGATTGCAGAATGACAAAATTTTTAAAATATATATTCAACGGAAAAATACATGTGGATTGCAAAACTTTGCAGCTTAAATAAAAAATAATTGTCAGGGTGTAGGGCTGTAAAATGTAGGGAAAAATAGGAAATATAGAAACTTTTTCAAACTTATAGGACTTATAGTAGTGCTGAGAGGCCAGTAAATAGAACACTATATGAGAGGTTCAAAATCATAGTAGACCAAGTCCATTTTGGGAGGGAAAAAAAATCAGGTAGTCCATTCAGAAGGTGCATATAATCTGTTTTATCTACTCCTGCAGTGAACCAAGTCTGTTTTCACATACTTTCTCATGTATGGCATCTGTTTACAGACTTGATTCACTATGGAAGTGAATAAAACAGGTTTTATGCACCTTCTAAATAGACTATCTCATATTTTTTCCCCTTCAAAATAGACTTTGTCTACTATGATTGTGAGCCCCTCATATTTCTTTCAGGCTGGTTCTCAAAATTCAAATGGGCAAATTTATGAAATAAGTTTCAATTCATTTTTTATTCGGAAATGCATGAAACTAGCAGATGCTAGTGTGGTAATTTGAGGGGCAAGAAACAATATCATGTACATCTAATATAGGTAAATAAAATTTCCAAATGTTATCAATTTTATCCCCAATTAATAAAGGTAGATATCTCATGAGGCACCACATTTGTGAAGCATTTTGTTCTGTTGGCCTATTTGGATTATTTACTTGATCTCTGGTTATAGAAGATTGTCAATTTTTAATGGCATAAACACCGTAGTTAAAACTTCGTATTCTCGCATTAAGCAACACCAAAGTGAATAAACCATTAGCAATAAATTTCTTAACAACACACCTCAATTCTAATGACCCCCACCCTTCAAAAATATCATGCATACAATCCACAGTAAAATTGTCAGCAACATGCCAATATTTTAATTTATTTAGACAACATTCCATTTTTACACCACATTCTGAATGTTAATTTCACCACTTTCTAGTTTTGTAATCCAGATATAAATCCTTATTCCTAAGATTATTGCTCTTTTCAATGCAATCAACTTAACACTGTTTTAAACTGAAAGCAAAATCTACGATAATAATTAGCCGAAATGCTACCCGCCAAGCCAAATAATTTATGCAAAGCCAGATTATCCCCAGCAAATTGCCAAACTACAAATTTAAAGTTGTGTTTTTTACCATCAACCACAACATCTATGCCCTCAGTGCTTAACTGTCTTAAATCTGAAATTAGACGAGCAAGAATTTTTACATATCCATATTTCTCTGCATCGATAGCATAGTGAATATTAGAAAGAAATATATTGAATATCTCAGAATTGAATTTGGGTGGGAAATCTGATTGTAAAATAAACCAAACCCAATTTGTGAACACCAGCATGAGATGACAAAGGATTATTAAAATCAACATCTATATAGAATTGTAGTGCAATTGCACTGTTATCAGATGATAAAATTGATATTACCCATTTTGTACATTTGATAGATCCTGTTGTCGCCCTAAATTCTTATAAGTCAATATTTCATTTACAATATCGTGACGGCTGAACAATGCTTCTAAAACCAGACTGAAGAACAAGACTTCAAAAAACTATCGCAACTGGTATATATTGATAAGTGTCCTTAACTTGCACTTGATGCACAGATCCGTTTACAAATCTTTGTTCAAACCTATTACCAAGTTCAATTTCTACAGGTTTGATAAGAAATTCTGACTTTTCAAATTGTTGTTTAAATTTGTACACGGAATTATTCAGTGTTATCTAATTCTTCACTTTTTTAGTCATTCTTTACAGGAGATATGTTTCTTTCTGAACATTGAAGGCTTTGTTCAAGAAAATTTGATGTTAATTCAAAATTTAGTTTCTGAATTTCTGCACGAAAGAATAATCACTCAAGAAAGGGTGAGAAAATTTTCTGTCACATGATCAAAATCGCTTATAACTCAATAGGTAATTTATTCATCAAAAAATGGAAAACACAGTTCAATTCTAAATTGCTTCCATATTCAGGACTTCTAATTTTATATCTTTCCGGTAAAAAATAAATTTGTAAATGTGTCTAAACTTTTTGCGTTTGTTGAGCAGAGCAGTTAAGAATAGCCTTAAAGCAAAATGTTTGCAACTTCTGAAAAGTATTTTTTTTTTGTGATTTCAATGAATGATAATTCTGTTTTGGTACTTTCAAACTTTTACATTTAATTTTTTATTAATGCAAAAACTAATACAATAAATTTTTAAGACAAGAAAAAAAAAACGCCAAAAGGTTTTTACATACCTATATGTCATACACAATCCTGTGTTGTACATATTTGTAATCTGAGAGTTATATACAAATTTTTATCACCACGAACGTAAGAGGTCCTAGCTATGACAAGAAGATATGAAAATAAATCATTAGGTAAAATAAATGCCATTTGTTTAGCCTACACTCGTTTACTACATAAGAGTGAAAATTTTCAGAATAGTATAAAATGTCAATTAAATATGCAAGCCATGATTTATTTTCTATGGACAATAGTTCTACAATGTAACCAAAAATTGGAAATACTCTATTTTCTAGGAAAACCCAAGTTCCAGCCTTGTATGTAATACCATTTACAGTTACAGATTTTGATAGTTTTACACTTGTATCGTCAGGAAAAATATCTACTTTATGAGAAAAAAAAAATTGTGCATAAGGTACATCAGAAAATTTTGTTAAATCTTTATTTGTAATATTGATATTTGTATGAAACCAGTTTTTTTTCTTAAGCTGTTGGGAGAGAACTAATTGGTTTCTATTTGCCAATAGTCCAGGCAATAGGGAATTTTACCTAGCAAAATTAATGGTAGTTCTGGAAATCAGCTTAATTTGTTTTTTGGATCGCTGAATCGGAATTTGTAACTTCCCACCTAAATTTCTCCCGGCAACACCCCCCCCCCCAAATTTTGGTAAAATGCTCCCCAAAAAAGGTTTTTATAGAAAAAAAATCAATTTTTTTATTGCTTTAGGGGAAAAGTATCTAGAAATTCAGAAAGTAGACAAAATTTGCAACAAATTAGATATATGACATTATGACTTAGGATGAAGGGGGATCTGCCTCGGAACATGCGCGCGGTGCTGCGTGGACTAAGTTGCACAATTCCACTTAACCACTCACACGTTTACATTCGCCCTCCCATCTCCCCTCCGAACTTTCCTTATAAGGTTTACTTTAAGTTTTTTTGGGTCGCTGAATCCGAATTTTTAACTTACTCCCCAAAAATTTCCCCCGAAAACCCCCCAAAATAGTTATTAACTTAAATTTCTTATTATTTTAGGGGAAAAGAATTACGAAATTCTGAAACTAGACAAAATTTGCAACAAATAGGATATATGACATTATGCCGTAGGATAAACGGGGAGAGAGGGGGATGCCTCGGAACATTCCCCGAGCGCTTTTCTCAAAAACCAAATTTTTTCAAAAAATCAATTTTTTGGGAGGTTGCCGGGTGAAATTTTGGTGGGAAGTTACAAATTTGGATTCAGAGACCCAAAAAACATAAAGTGAGTCGAAATCCAGAACTAGTATTAATTTTGCCAGGTAAAATCCCCTATTGCCTGGACTTAATAACTTAGTGCACGTAACGCCGCAGTGCATGTTCAGAGGCAGCCCTCCCCGTTCATCCTACGTCATAATGTCATATATCGTATTTGTTGCAAATTTTGTGTAGTTCCTGAATTTCGTAATGCTTTTCCCCTAAAACAATGAGAAATTTAAGTTAAAAACAACAATTTGGGGGAGTTTTCGGGGGGTGGGGAGTTAAAAATTCGGATTCAGCGACCCAAAAAACTTAAAGTAAACCTTACAGAGAAAGTTCGGAGGGGAGATGGGAGGGCGAATGTAAACGTGTGAGTGGTTAAGTGGAATTGCGCAACTTAGTTCACGCAGCACCACACGCATGTTCAGAGGCAGATCCCTCCTTCCCCTTTGTCTCTCGAGTCCCAGAGTGCAGGGCATTTCCGAATTCCGGTTCCGTGATCGGTGGGGGCCGTACTTGTATGGCGGTGGTTAGGAATCCACTGGGCGACTGGTGTCCTTTCGAAGTAAGGGCGATGTAGGTTGGACAGAGCTGTAAAGGCTTACCTACGACAACCGAGTTCCACTGTGAAAGAACTAGAGTTTGGAGATGTTATCGAGTTTAATCCAACGTTCGAAAAACGTGGAAGTTTGTTGATAGTTTTCACCCTTTTGAGACCTGCGCCTAAAGTAACGGTAAGAAGAAGGGTCGGTGACCAGGCCCGATGCCTGGCGTTTTTTCAATCCTTTCTAAATATGGCTACAATCTCAGGAAATAAATCATGCGAAGTGGAAGCCCCACACCCAAAAGAGAGTACATGCGAAGTGGAAGCCCCACAACCAAAAGAGAGTACTAATGCGTTGAGTTCTTGCTCAAAAGCTGGTTCTGACCAGGGCCAAAAAAATTCTTGGGGTGATAGAGTTGAGGATTCTTCTTCCAATACGGAATGTAAGAATGTCAACTCTAATTCATGTAATCCCCCCAGGGGAATACCTTCTTTAGGTATTTACGGGTTCCCGAGCGATCTTTCTCCTTTCCTGTTTTCTTCTCTTTTTAGTTGTCTATTTTTTTTTCTTTGTTTCACACTTTTTAATCTTCTTTTTTTAGTTTCTTATCCCTCTTTGTTCTTGTTCATGTTTTTTACTGACCATTTTGTTCAAATTGTTATTTGTTCTACTAACATTGTTCTTGTTCTTTTGTTTAAAAAAAAAAAAAAAAAAGGAAAAAAAAAGTTTTAAAAGTTTTAAAAAAGACAAAAAATACACCTGTTTTCTAAGTTCTCTCTCACATTACCTTTTCTTTTTTACAATAGTGGTTTTTTTTATTTTCACGTGAGACACTCTGGGTGTTGAGGTTTTTTAATCTCATCGCCTCGTTTCTACCTTTTTAGGCTGATCTCGAGTCCCAGAGTGCAGGGCATCTCCGAATTCCGGTTCCGTGATCGGTGGGCGCCGTACTTGTATGGCGGTGGTTAGGAATGCACTGGGCGACTGGTGTCCTTTCGACGTAAGGGCGTTGTAGGTTGGACAGAGCTGTAAAGGCTTACCTACGACAACCGAGTTCCACTGTGAAAGAACTAGAGTTTGGAGATGCTATCGAGTTTAATCCAACGTTCGAAAAACGAGGAAGTTTGTTGATAGTTTTCACCCTTTTGAGACCTGCCCCTAAAGTAACGGTAAGAAGAAGGGTCGGTGACCAGGCCCGATGCCTGGCGTTTTATACATTATCTCTCAAATATCGCTACAATCTCAGACAATAAGACAAGCGATGTGGAGGCCCCACAACCCCATATTTCATCAAATGCTCAACTTAAGACTGCTACGCCTCAGAATATATCTAAGGAGAAACTGACTGTATCGGCCTCAGGCCTTCAAGCAGATATAAATCAGAGCCAAACCAAATCTTGGGCTGATAGAACTGATGATACATGTGCTGAAAGATTCTTTCTTGTTAAAAGGGTAGAAGGCAGCTTCGACAAGACCTCTCCCTTCTTGATTAACAAATCTGTCCAAGGATTGATAGGTGAACCAAAAACCATTAAAAAAATTCGATCTGGTGAACTTCTTATTGAAGTAAACAATGGCAAACAAGCCATTAGTTTAAAAAAATGTACAAATTTTGCAAATATCCCGATCTCCGTAAGTCCACATAGAACCCTCAACACATCTCGTGGGGTGATATCTGAATCTGACCTGCTGTATGTTACAGAAACTGAAATAGTTGATAATCTAAAAGAACAAAATGTAATTGAAGCTAGACGGATCAAAATTTACCGTAAAGACGAACAAATACCAGCCAATCAAATACAAATCCCTACCAAGCACATCATACTCACCTTTAACTCACCAAACTTACCCAAATATGTAAAAGCTGGATATCTGTCATGTTCTGTCAGACCGTACATTCCAAACCCACTGCGTTGCTTTAATTGTCAACGCTTTGGGCATTCAAAAACAAATTGCCGTGGTAAGGAAACATGTGGTCGGTGCAGTGCAGTTGGCCACGAAAGTGCGCAATGCAACGCTCCACCTTGTTGTGTCAACTGTAAAAAAGATCATCCATCTTACGCCAAATCGTGTGAACAGTGGAAAAGAGAAAAGGAGATACAGACCATACGCACAAAAGATAACATTTCGTACCCAGAAGCCAGAAAAATAGTTGAGTCCAGGACACCTAGATTTGGTGTTTCATATGCTGCTGCTTTATCCAAAACGGCCCATAAAACTTATCAAAGCATTGCCACCCAAACCGAATTACCCACTGATAATAATTGCCAACCAAAACGAAAAGAAATGAACCTGCCTACTTATTCTGGTAAAACAAATAGTTCAACGCAGTCTGACTTTCCCAAGCCACTGAAATCTATTCCTCCTAAGTCACCAAACTCTCTCCCTCCTAGTTCACCAAACTCTGTTCCTCCTAAACCATCACAAAATTCCTCTACAAAATCTTCCCAATCTCATATTCCTAAGAGAGGCTCTCAAAATACCATCAAAAGAGGACTTCAAAAAACAAAACATAGATCTGATTCAGAAAAATTTAATCTACCAACAATTAAAACCACTGTGTCATCTGAAAATCCAGCCAAAAAGATAAAAAATAAAACATCCAAAAATGAAATCCATCCAAAAATGAAAGAAAAAATGGAAGAGGATGATGCCGTTGCTCTTCGTCCAGAACCGGGTGAAGAATTTAACGATGGAGATAGTATGTCTACTATCTCCGGATAATAGGGTGCAGATAAATTTATTAAAAAAAACTCACTCATGACTAATATTATTTCATGGAACTGTCGAGGCTACCATAATAAATATGACGAAATCCGAAGTATTCTTCATGACCATCAACCACTATGTTTAGCTTTACAAGAAACCCATCTTAAACCCAATGACAAAGCAAAACTGCGCACCTATGCTACATACAGAAAAGATTTTACTGGTTGTGATAGGGCCACTGGTGGAGTGGCTTCTTTCATCTCTCGCAATTTAGCCCATACTCATATTAACCTAAACACAAACTTACAAGCTGTTGCAGTCCGTGTACATATAAAACGTCTTATTACAGTCTGTACCATTTATTTACCACCCCACCAAATTATTCAGTCAGCACTACTTGATGATCTCCTTCTTCAACTCCCAACTCCTTTCATTATCGTTGGGGATTTTAATGCTCATAGCCAACTGTGGGGGAATTCTGACACTAATCAACGTGGTGATATCATTGAAAAATTAATTTCTGACAATGGCTTATGCCTACTCAATAATGGTGATCATACATATTTTCATGAACCGACACGCACCTTTCATGCCATAGATCTCACTATCTGCTCTCCATCTATCTATCCGTATTGGAATTTCTGGATTTCAAGTGACCTGCACGGCAGTGACCATTTTCCCACTTTCATTTCACAGACCACTCCTGACAGGGATTCTAATCATTATTTTAAACGCTATAACTATGACAGAGCCAATTGGCCAACATTTACAAATCATGCTAAAATCACAAATCATATGGTAGAAGGTGACATAGACGATGCAGTTGATAATATCACCCAGTGTATTATCAATGCTGCAGATATTAGCATACCTAACTCATCATCTACAATGAGACACCGGAAGCCATGGTGGAACAGTGACTGTCAAGCTGCAAAAAAAAATCAACAAAAAGCCTGGGGCATCTTTCGGCGTTATCCCAATAACACTAACTATCTTGCCTAGCAAAAAGCAAAAGCTGAAGCTAGAAGAGTGCGCCGTAAAAGCCAACGTGAATCCTGGATTCAATATGTATCTAATATTAAACCAAATACCTCTAGTAAAGTCCTCTGGAAAAAAGTAAAAAATTGTATGGGTCTTTATTCTGAAAACCACATCACAATCTTAAATCATAACGGACAAACAATAGCTTCTCCTAAGAATATTGCTGAAACCATAGCAAATACATTTGCATCTAACTCTGCCTCTGACTCATACCCGGAACCTTTTTTATCATACAAAAGACAAACAGAAACTACCCACCTCAATTTTAATTCCCGTAACTTTTATGACTATAATCTCCCTTTTACTCTCTCAGAGCTCATAAAATGTTTGCAAAATAGCCATCTATCAGCTCCAGGTCACGATGGCATCACCTATACCATGCTTAAATATCTCTGCACAACCTCTCTCAATAATTTACTTGCATTTTATAACAGAATTTGGATAGAACAGGTCTTTCCTCAAGCCTGGTGTAACTCTATTATCATTCCTTTTCCTAAACCAGGGAAAGATGCTAGCAATCCCAATAATTACAGGCCAATCGCACTCTCTAGCAGTCTTTGCAAATTACTTGAAAAAATGATCAATTGTCGTCTTGTGCATATTTTAGAAAATAACAATTGCCTTGCTGCGTTTCAAAGTGGGTTCGGACGAGGTAGGTCAACTATCGATAACCTGATCAATCTTGAAAATCACATACGGACAGCCTTTCTAAAACGCAACCATTTGGTGTCAGTATTTTTTGACATGGCAAAAGCCTACGACAGAACATGGCGATACGGGATCCTTCGTGATCTTTTTAACCTAGGCTTTCGCGGGAATCTCCCTATTTTTATTAAGAACTTCCTCGCCATTCGACTTTTTCAAGTCCGAATCGGTGGGGTACTCTCTAGTTTTTATGTACAAGAAGAGGGTGTACCCCAGGGCAGTGTCCTGAGTGTAACCCTCTTTGCTATAAAAATAAATGACATTCTTAGTCAACTGCCCCCTTCTGTGAAAGGTGATTTATATGTTGACGACTTCCGAATTATGTGTATGGGACAGGATATTCGTTTTAATGAAAGACAGTTGCAAATTGCAATCACCCGTATTCTTAATTGGACTAATAAGAATGGATTTATAATTTCTCATGACAAAACTTCTTGTGTTCACTTCTGTAGACGTAGGGATCTGCATCCAGATCCTGAAATTTTTATTGGACCAACTCAAATTCCTGTTGTAGACAGTGTCCGTTTTCTCGGCCTACAATTTGATAGTAAGCTAACCTTTTTACCACATATTTTACAATTACGGACAAAATGTGAAAAATCGCTTAACCTACTAAAGGTGCTTTCAAATACTTCCTGGGGAGCAGACCGTACTTCTCTCCTTAAAATTTATCGAGCCGTCATCCGTTCCAAAATTGAATATGCCTGCCAGGTCTATGGTTCCGCACGTAATTCTGTTCTTAAAAAACTTGACACTGTGCACCATAGCGCACTCCGTGTTTGCTCTGGTGCATTTCGTACCTCTCCTGTTTTAAGCCTTTATGTTGACTGCAATGAACCAGCATTACACCACATTCGTGAAAATCTTTCTTTAGAACTTTATTACCGTATCCTTTCACATCCAGGCCATCCTCTTCATTCATACATTCTAAATACAGACAACGATATGCTTTATTAGCATCGGCCATCTTGCATCCCACCTTTTGGTGTCAGAATTAGGAACATTACTGATAATAGCCCACTGAGTAGTATCGAGGTGAGTCCATGTCCATTGCATGTACTCCCTCCTTGGAAACCTCCTAGTATTAAATCGCTCCATCCTTTTAAAGGATACGATAGAAACACCTTAGCTCCTGTTGTTTTTCAACAGATATTTGCTGCACACAGATCAAACTTTAATGATTACACTGACATTTACACAGTTGGCTCTAAGAGTGGAGATACTGTTGGGTGTGGGATATTTGGTGAAAACAACTCTTTAAGCTATCGCCTTCATTCATCTACTTCTGTCTTTACAGCCGAACTGATTGCAATAGAGAGAGCCATGTTCTACATCTCTCATCATCATAGCTCATCCTTCATCATTTATACCGACTCAAATAGCTCTATTGACGCAATTAAATCATTTAAAAAGCATCCTTATGTTTCATTGATCCTTGATTTTTATAATAAATTGAAAAGATGTGGCTATAACATTTTATTTTGCTGGGTACCTGGACACATGGGTATTCCTGGTAATGAGAAAGCGGATGAGGCGGCGAAACGTGCCCTTAATCCGTTGTGCCATAAAGTTCCATTCTCAGACGTAAAACTACTTATCAAACGCTTTATTCACTGTAAATGGCAAGAAAGTTGGAATTTAGAATGTAATAATAAACTGCACCACATTAAACCAACAATCACGACCTGGGCTTCGAGTTATCCAAGGAAAGCAGATGTTCTTCTGACCCGTCTGAGAATTGGACATTCTAGAATCACTCATAAACATCTTTTACTTCGGGAGGATGCTCCCATGTGTCCACATTGCCATTTTGATTACCTGACCATTCATCATGTTTTAACTGACTGTCAGGGTCTCCGGCACTTATACAGAATCTATTTTAACTCATCATCCCCAATCTTGACAAACCTCATTGGGGAAACACCTCATGGGGCACTCTTCACTTTTTTAAAACAAGCTGGATTTTACTTTGAAATATGATTTTTGCATCTTTGTTTGGTTTAAAAACAACTTGAATTGTTCTTTTAATTTTTCTGACATCTGGATGGGAGCCCCATCCAGATTGCACTTCTGCACTTTTTACCTAAAATCTTTTATAGTGCGTTTGTTTAGTTTTTAATTTTCTTCCCTATCTACACTATTCTGACTGCATCTGGATGGGACCCCCATCCAGATTGCTTTTCTGATGGTCTTTATTTTTATGATTTTAGTCTACTCTTGTTTGGCGCAGCATGTCCCTTATGGGATTTTGTGCCATTAAACAATATACAACCAACCAACCAATTCATGTAATGTTGAAGAGAGATTTTTTGTAGTGAAACGGGTAGAAGGGAGTTTTGACAAAACATCCCCCTTCCTAATTAATAAATCTATCCAAGGTTTGGTTGGTGAACCAAAAACAATAAAACAATAAAAAAACTCCGGACAGGTGAACTATTAATTGAAGTAAGCAATAGTCAACAAGCAGCCAACTTAAAAAAATGTACTCAGTTTGCAAACATTGCAGTCTCCATATCTAAACATAGAACTTTAAACACATCTCGCGGTGTGATCTCTGAATCTGACCTCTTGCATGTCACTGAAGATGAAGTTGTAGAGAATTTAAAAGAACAAAATGTCATTGAAGCTAGAAGAATAAAAATCTACCGTCGAGACGAGCAAATACCAGCTAATCAAATACAAATTCCTACCAAGCACATTATTCTCACATTCAACACACCGAACCTACCCAAATCAATAAAAGCCGGATATCTGTCATGTTCTATAATGCCTTACATCGCAAACCCACTGCGTTGTTTTAAATGTCAAGGCTTTGGGCATTCAAAAACCTCATGCCGTGGTAAAATCACCTGTGGTCGGTGCAGTGCAGTAGGCCACGAAAGTGAACACTGCAATGCCCAACCATGTTGTGTAAATTGTAAAAAAGGCCACCCATCTTATGCTAAATCATGTGAACATTGGAAAATAGAAAAAGAAATACAAACAATACGCACTAAAGAAAATATATCATACCCTGAAGCCAGAAAAATAGTAGAATCCAGGACACCCAAAGTTGGTGTATCATATGCTGCAGCCCTATCAAAAACCGCCCAAAAAACTCATAAAACTATTGCAACACAAACCGAATTCCCCACTGAAACTAATTGCCAACCTAATCAAAAACAACACAACCTGTCTAATAATTCTGATAAGACAAGCAGATCAACGCAGTCTGCTGCTCCTAAGTCACCTAAATCTGTTCCTCCTAACATGCCTAGATCTGTTCCTCCTAAATCATCAACAAATCCTACTTTAAAATCATCACAGTCTCTTATTTCTTAACTTCCACTCCATAAAAGAGGTTCTCAAAATACAACTAAAACACCATCCGTGAAACCAAACCGTAAATCTGATGCAGATAAATTTAACCTACCAATAATTAAAGCCACAGTCTCATCTGAAAATACACCCAAGAAGAAAAAGAGTAAAAGATCTAAAAATGAAACACAATCAAAACAGAACGATAAAATGGAAGAGGATGATGCCCTTGCTCTTCACCCAGAACCGAATGAACAATTTAACGATGGAGATAGTATGTCTACTATCTCTGATTAATATAACGCAGATAATTTTCATCCAGGAAAAAAATAGTAAAATCGATCATGACTAATATTATTTCATGGAACTGTCGAGGCTTTCATAATAAATATGACGAAATTCGAAGTATTCTTCATGACCATCAACCACTATGTTTAGCTTTACAAGAAACCCATCTTAAAATTAATGACAAAGCTAATTTGCGCACCTTCGCCACATACAGAAAAGATTTTACAGGTAGTGATAGGGCCACTGGTGGAGTGGCTCTTTTCATCTCTCGCAATTTAACCCATACTCATATTAACCTAAACACAAACTTACAAGCTGTTGCAGTCCGTGTACATATAAAACGTCTTATTACAGTCTGTACCATTTATTTACCACCCCACCAAATTATTCAGTCAGCACTACTTGATGATCTCCTTCTTCAACTCCCAACTCCTTTCATCATCGTTGGGGATTTTAATGCTCATAGCCAACTGTGGGGGAATTCTGACACTAATCAACGTGGTGATATCAGTGAAAAATTAATTTCTGACAATGGCTTATGCCTACTCAATAATGGTGATCATACATATTTTCATGAACCGACACGCACCTTTCATGCCATAGATCTCACTATCTGCACTCCATCTATCTATCCGTATTGGAATTTCTGGATTTCAAGTGACCTGCACGGCAGTGACCATTTTCCCACTTTCATTTCACAGACCACTCCTGACAGGGATTCTAATCATTATTTTAAACGCTATAACTATGACAGAGCCAATTGGCCAACATTCACAAATCATGCTAAAATCACAAATCATATGGTAGAAGGTGACATAGACGATGCAGTTGATAATATCAGCCAGTGTATTATCAATGCTGCAGATATTAGCATACCTAACTCATCATCTACAATGAGACACCGGAAGCCATGTTGGAACAGTGACTGTCAAGCTGCAAAAAAAAATCAACAGAAAGCCTGGGGCATCTTTCGGCGTTATCCCAATAACACTAACTATCTTGCCTACAAAAAAGCAAAGGCTGAAGCTAGAAGAGTGCGCCGTAAAAGCCAACGTGAATCCTGGATTCAATATGTATCTAATATTAACCCAAATACCTCTAGTAAAGTCCTCTGGAAAAAAGTAAAAAATTGTATGGGTCTTTATTCTGAAAACCACATCACAATCTTAAATCATAACGGACAAACAATAGCTTCTCCTAAGAATATTGCTGAAACCATAGCAAATACATTTGCATCTAACTCTGCCTCTCACTCATACCCGGAACCTTTTTTATCATACAAAAGACAAATAGAAACTACCCACCTCAATTTTAATTCCCGTAACTTTTATGACTACAATCTCCCTTTTACTCTCTCAGAGCTCATAAAATGTTTGCAAAATAGCCATCTATCAGCTCCAGGTCACGATGGCATCACCTATACCATGCTTAAATATCTCTGCACAACCTCTCTCAATAATTTACTTGCATTTTATAACAGAATTTGGATAGAACAGGTCTTTCCTCAAGCCTGGTGTAACTCTATTATCATTCCTTTTCCTAAACCAGGGAAAGATGCTAGCAATCCCAATAATTACAGGCCAATCGCACTCTCTAGCAGTCTTTGCAAATTACTTGAAAAAATGATCAATTGTCGTCTTGTGCATATTTTAGAAAATAACAATTGCCTTGCTGCGTTTCAAAGTGGGTTTCGACGAGGTAGGTCAACTATCGATAACCTGATCAATCTTGAAAATCATATACGGACAGCCTTTCTAAAACGCAACCATTTGGTGTCAGTATTTTTTGACATGGCAAAAGCCTACGACAGAACATGGCGATACGGGATCCTTCGTGATGTTTTTAACCTAGGCTTTCGCGGGAATCTCCCTATTTTTATTAAGAACTTCCTCGCCATTCGACTTTTTCAAGTCCGAATCGGTGGGCCCCCCAGGGGGATACCTTCTTTAGGTATTCACGGGCTTCGCAACCCCGGGTTCCTGAGCGATCTTTCTCTTTTCTTTTTCCTCTTTTTTCTCTTGCCTTTCTTTCCTCTTTGTTTCACTCTCATTGTGGTTTCCTCTTCGGAGGTGAGGGCAATTCTGTATGAGCCGATATCATCCTGTATATCCACTCATGGAGAATTGTAAACCACCCACGTGTTTGCCGTACGTGGCGACCCGTGTCCCTGGAAAGGGGGATCCTGGCAGTTGAGGGAAACCAACACGCTGCTTTGGCCCCTGCTTCAGGTAGACGGGAGGTGCATATTGGTCCCGTATGCATCAATCGGCTGGTCAGCTGACTTGTCACTGGCTGGGGATCAAGCGAGCGAGTACTTACTAGCCATCTCGTTAAGGGTGGAGACTGGCATAGGAGTGTCTTGTGACCGTATGGGCCCTGGTTAGCACTGGTGCACGAATGTGCATCCCCTTGTTGGGCTCGGTGGTGGGTGGTGCGACCGGGGTCTGAATTGTTTTTTTTATCTCATTATGGATGGAAATAATTTACTTCCTTTAAATCCTCTCCCATGTGGAGAGAATGCGAACCTAAATAAGTCCTGTGCTGATAGAGATGGTGATATTACCTCTAATACCAATTCATGTGCTGAAAGATTCTTTATTATCAAAAGACAAGAAGGCAGTTTTGACAAGACCTCTCCCTTTCTGATTCACAAATCTATCCAAGGATTGATTGGTGAACCAAAGACCATAAAAAAAATTCGATCTGGTGATCTTCTTATTGAAGTAAACAATAGCAAACAAGCCATAAGTTTAAAGAAATGTACACATTTTGCAAATATCCCGATTTCCGTAAGCCCACATAGAACTCTCAACACTTCCCGTGGTGTGATCTCAGAATCTGACCTCCTGCATGTCACCGAAGATGAAATAGTGGAAAACTTAAGGGAACAAAATGTCATAGGAGCTAGACGTATAAAAATCACCCGTAAAGATGAACAAATACCAGCGAATCAAATTCAGATACCTACCAAGCATATAATACTTACTTTTAACTCGCCAAACCTACCCAAATATATAAAAGCCGGATATCTTTCATGTTCTGTCAGACCTTATATCCCAAACCCACTGCGTTGTTTTAATTGTCAACGCTTTGGGCACTCAAAAACCTCATGCCGAGGTAAAACCACATGTGGTCGGTGTAGTGCAGTTGGCCACGAAAGTGTACAATGCAATGCACCACCTTCTTGTGTAAACTGCAAAAAAGAGCACCCATCTTATTCCAAATCCTGCGAGCAGTGGCGAAAAGAAAAAGAGATACAAACAATACGAACAAAAGAAAATTTATCATACCCCGAGGCTAGAAAAATAGTTGAATCCAGGGCACCCACAGTTGGTGTCTCATACGCTGCTGCTTTGTCTAAAACAGTCCAAAAATCTCATAAAACTATTGCAACCCAAACCGAATTCCCCACTGAAACTAATTGCCTACGTAATCAAAAAGAAAATAACCTGTCTAATAATTCTGCTAAGACAAATAGATCAACGCAAGCTGCTGCTCCTCCTAAGTCACCAAAATCTGCTCATCCTAACTTATCAAAATCTGTTCCTAATGCACAACAAAATACCTCGTCACAATCTTTAATCTCTAAACTTCCAATCCATAAAAGAGGTTCTCAAAATACAACAAAATCGCCATCTGTGAAACCAAACCGTAAATCTGATGCAGAGAAATTTAACCTGCCAACAGTTACAGTCACTGTGCCATCTGAAAATGCAGCCAAAAAGAGAAAGGGTAAAACATCCAAAAAAGAAATCCACCCAAAACAGACAGATAAAATGGAGGAGGATGATTCTCTTGCTCTTCACCCAGATTCGGATGAAGAATTTAATGATGGAGATAGTATGACTATCTCCGAATAACTTAACGCAGATAAATTACTAAAAAAAAAAAAATCATTCATGTCTAATATTATCTCGTGGAACTGCCGTGGCTATCATAATAAATATGACGAAATCCGCAACATACTTCATGACCATCAACCACTATGTTTAGCGTTACATGAAACCCATCTTAAACCCAATAACAAAGCAAAATTGCGCACTTATGCTACATACCGAAAAGATTTTACTGGTAGTGAAAGGGCCACAGGTGGAGTGGCTCTTTTCATCTCTCGCAACCTACCCCATATGCATATTAATCTAAACACAAATTTACAAGCTGTTGCAGTCCGTGTACATATTAACCGGCTTATAACAATTTGCACCTTATACTTACCGCCAAATCAGTCTATTCAGTCAGCTACTCTTGATAATCTCCTTCTCCAACTCCCCACTCCTTACATCATTGTTGGAGATTTTAATGCACATAGTCAACTGTGGGGAAATACCGATTCTAATCAGCGTGGTGATGTTATTGAGAAATTAATATCTGACAATGGCTTATGCCTGCTTAATAATGGAGATAACACTTACTTTCATGAACCAACTCGCACTTTTCACGCAATAGACCTTACAATCTGCTCCCCATCTGTTTATCCTTTCTGGAACTTCTGGGTCTCAAATGACCTGCACGGCAGTGACCATTTTCCAACATTTATCACACAGACTACTCCTAACAGGGACTCTAATACTTATTTTAAGCGCTATATTTATGACAGAGCAAATTGGCCATCTTTCGAAAATCAGGCTACAATTACAAACGACATGATTGACTGTGATATTGACGATGCACTTGATAATATCACCCAGTGTATTATCAATGCTGCAGATATTAGCATTCCTAAATCCACTGCTACACCTAGACACAAGAAGCCGTGGTGGAACAGTGATTGCCAGATTGCAAAAAAAACTCAACAGAAGGCTTGGGGCCTCTTCCGGAGGTATCCCAATAATACAAACTATATTGCCTTCAAAAAAGCAAAGGCGGAAGCTAGAAGAGTGCGTCGTAAGAGCCAGTGTGAATCTTGGATGCAATACATATCTAACATTAGCTCTAATACCTCAAGCAAAGTCCTCTGGGAAAAAGTAAAAAATTGTATGGGCCTATATTCCGAAAACCATATCTCAATCCTAAATCACAACGGTCAAACAATAGCTTCACCCAAAAATATTGCTGAAACAATAGCAAATACACTTGCATCTAACTCTAGCACAGATTCATACCCAGAACCATTCTTATCATATAAAAGACAAATGGAAACTACCCGCATCAATTTTCATTCTCGCCATTCTTTTAACTATAATAACCCCTTTACGATTTCAGAGCTCCTAAGTTGTTTGCAAAAAAGCCACCTCTCTGCTCCAGGTCACGATGGCATCACCTATACCATGCTAAAACATCTTTCCACCGCCTCACTTAATAACTTACTTGCCTTCTATAATAGAATTTGGGTTGAACATGCCTTTCCTTATGCCTGGCGTAAAGCTGTTATTATTCCCTTTCCTAAACCAGGTAAAGATTCCAGGGACCCCAATAATTACAGACCTATTGCACTCACTAGCAGCCTTTGCAAACTTCTAGAAAAAATGGTAAATATCCGCCTTGTGCATATTTTAGAATCTAACAATCTGCTTGCCGCTTTTCAAAGTGGATTCCGACGAGGTAGATCTACTATCGATAACCTGATCCATCTTGAAACTCATATTCGGACTGCTTTTCTAAAACGCAGCCATTTGGTGTCAGTCTTTTTTGACATGGCGAAAGCCTATGACAAAACATGGCGATACGGGATCCTTCGTGATCTGTTTAATCTTGACTTTCGTGGGAATCTCCCAATTTTTATTGACAACTTCCTCGCCATGCGACTCTTTCAAGTCAGGATTGGGGGAACTCTATCAAGTTTTTATGTACAAGAAGAGGGTGTACCCCAGGGCAGTGTCCTGAGTGTCACCCTCTTTGCTATTAAAATAAATGATATCCTTGGTCAATTACCCCCTTCGGTGAAGGGAGATCTCTATGTTGACGACTTTCGCATTATGTGTATAGGTCAAGATATTCGTTTTATTGAGAGACAATTGCAAACTGCCATCACTCATATTCTTAATTGGACAAATAAAAATGGTTTTATCATTTCTAAAGACAAAACTTCTTGCGTGCACTTTTGTAGACGTAGGGATCTACATCCAGATCCTGAAATTTTTATCGACTCAACTCAGATTCCTGTTGTGGACAGTGTCCGTTTTCTGGGCCTTCACTTTGATAAAAAGTTAACCTTTTTACCACATATCTTGCAGTTACGCACAAAATGTGAAAAATCTCTTAATCTTATAAAGGTGCTTTCAAATACCTCTTGGGGAGCAGATCGTACTTCTCTCCTTAAAATCTATCGTGCCATGATCCGGTCTAAAATTGACTATGCCTGCCAGGTCTATGGTTCAGCCAGTAAATCTGCTTTAAAAAAACTTGACACTGTGCACCATAGCGCACTCCGGGTTTGCTCTGGTGCATTTCGTACGTCTCCAATTTTAAGCCTTTATGTTGACTGTAACGAACCAGCATTACATCATATTCGTGATAAACTCTCATTGGAGCTGTATTACCGTGTCCTTTCATATCCTGGCCATCCCCTTCATACCCACATTTTAAATACAGACAATGATATCCTTTATCAGCATAGACCATCTTGCATACCATCTTTTGGAGCCAGAATACGAAGAATTATTGATGATAGTGCTCTAATCAATATTGAAGTGAACCCTTGTCCAATGTACCAGTTCCCTCCCTGGAAACCTCCTGATATTACCACGCTCCATCCATTTAAAGGTTACAATAAAAATAATCTAACTCCTCTTGCCTTTCAACAACTATTTGCTGCACATCGTGCAAACTTTAATAATTACATAGATATCTATACGGATGGTTCTAAGAGTGGGGATATTGTTGGCTGCGGGATTTTTTGTAATGACACTACCTTGAGTTATCGTCTGCACCCTTCAATTTCTGTCTTTACATCCGAATTGATTGCAATAGAGAGAGCCATGTCGCACATCTCTCATCATCATATCTCACCCTTCATCATTTATACTGACTCAAATAGTTCTATTGACGCTATAAAATCACTTAAAAAGCATCCCTTTGTTTCGTCCATCTTAGAGTTTTATAATAAATTGACAAGACGTGGCTATAATATCTTATTTTGCTGGGTACCTGGACACATGGGTATCCCTGGCAATGAAAAAGCAGATGAGGCGGCAAAGCTGGCTCTTAATCCCTTACACCATAGAATACCATTCTCAGACGTTAAACTACTTATAAACCATTTTATTCATAATAATTGGCAAGACAGTTGGGATTTAGAATACAATAATAAATTGCACCATATCAAACCTACAATCATAACGTGGCCTCCAAATTATCCAAGGAAAACAGATGTCCTTCTGACTCGTCTGAGAATTGGTCATTCTAGGATCACTCATAAACATCTTTTACTTCGGGAGGATGCACCCATGTGTCCACATTGTCATTATGATTATCTGACCATTCACCATGTTTTAACTGACTGTCCGGGCCTCCGGCACTTATATAGAATTTATTTTAACACTTCATTACCAGCAATGACAAACCTCATCGGGGAAACACCTCATGGGGCACTCTTTACGTTTTTAAAACACGCAGGATTTTATTTTGATATCTAATCTTTTATTTATTTCGTTGGTTTTATGACTGATTTTAGGTTTTAACATCTGGATGGGATACCCCATCCAGATACCTTTTCTACGTTATTTATTTTCTTTCATATTTACCTATATTTTAGCTACTTTATTTAACTTCATCCTTTTTTAGTCTATAATTATTTTTTTGGCGCAGCATGTCCCTCATGGGACTTTGTGCCATAAAACCATATACAACCAACCAACCAACCAACCGAATCGGTGGGATACTCTAGTTTTTATGTACAAGAAGAGGGTGTACCCCAGGGCAGTGTCCTGAGTGTCACCCTCTTTGCTATAAAAATAAATGACATTCTTAGTCAACTGCCCCCTTCTGTGAAAGGTGATTTATATGTTGACGACTTCCGAATTATGTGTATGGGACAGGATATTCGTTTTATTGAAAGACAGTTGCAAATTGCAATCACCCATATTCTTAATTGGACTAATAAGAATGGATTTATAATTTCCCATGACAAAACTTCTTGTGTTCACTTCTGTAGACGTAGGGATCTGCATCTAGATCCTGAAATTTTTACCCCCCAGGGGGATACCTTCTTTAGGTATTCACGGGCTTCGCAACCCCGGGCACCTGAGCGATCTTTCTCTTTTCCTTTTCCTCTTTTCTCTTGTCTTTCTTTCCTCTTTGTTTCACTCTCATTGTGGTTTCCTCTTCGGAGGTGAGGGCAATTCTGTATGAGCCGATGTCATCCTGTATATCGACTCATGGAGAATTGTAAACCACCCACGTGTTTGCCGTACGTGGCGACCCGTGTCCCTGGAAAGGGGGATCCTGGCAGTTGAGGGAAACCAACACGCTTCTTTGGCCCCTGCTTCAGGTAGACGGGAGGTGCATATTGGTCCCGTATGCATCAATCGGCTGGTCAGCTGACTTGTCACTGGCTGGGGATCAAGCGAGCGAGTACTTACTAGCCATCTCGTTAAGGGTGGTGACTGGCATAGGAGTGTCTTGTGACCGTATGGGCCCTGGTTAGCACTGGTGCACGAATGTGCATCCCCTTGTTGGGCTCGGTGGTGGGTGGTGCGACCAGGGTCTGAATTTATTTATTTATCTCAATATGGATGGAAATACTTTACCTCCTTTAAATCCTCTCCCATGTGGAGAGAATGCGAACCGAAATAAGTTGTGTGCTGATAGAGATGATGATATTGCCTCCAATACCAATTCATGTGCTGAAAGATTCTTTGTTATCAAAAGACAAGAAGGCAGTTTTGACAAGACCTCTCCCTTTCTGATTCACAAATCTATCCAAGGATTGATTGGTGAACAAAAGACCATCAAAAAAATTCGATCTGGTGATCTTTTTATTGAAGTAAACAATAGCAAACAAGCCATAAGTTTAAAGAAATGTACACATTTTGCAAATATCCCGATTTCCGTAATCCCACATAAAACCCTCAACACCTCTCGTGGGGTGATCTCAGAATCTGACCTCCTGCATGTAACCGAAGATGAAATAGCGGAAAACTTAAGGGAACAAAATGTCATAGGAGCTAGACGTATAAAAATCACCCGTAAAGATGAACAAATACCAGCGAATCAAATTCAGATACCTACCAAGCATATAATACTTACTTTCACCTCGCCAAACCTACCCAAATATATAAAAGCCGGATATCTTTCATGTTCTGTCAGACCTTATATCCCAAACCCACTGCGTTGTTTTAATTGTCAACGCTTTGGGCACTCAAAAACCTCATGCCGAGGAAAAACCACATGTGGTCGGTGTAGTGCAGTTGGCCACGAAAGTGTACAATGCAATGCACCACCTTCTTGTGTAAACTGCAAAAAAGAGCACCCATCTTATTCAAAATCCTGCGAGCATTGGCGAAAAGAAAAAGAGATACAAACAATACGAACAAAAGAAAATCTATCATACCCCGAGGCTAGAAAAATAGTTGAATCCAGGACACCCACAGTTGGTGTATCATATGCTGCTGCTTTGTCTAAAACAGTCCAAAAAACTCATAAAACTATTGCAACCCAAACCGATTTTCCCACTGAAAATAATTGCCAACCTAATCAAAAAGAAAATAACCTGTCTAATAATTCTGGTAAGACAAATAGATCAACGCAAGCTGCTGCTCCTCCTAAGTCACCAAAATCTGCTCATCCTAACTTATAAAAATCTGTTCCTAATTCACAACAAAATACCTCGTCACAATCTTTAATCTCTAAATTTCCAATCCATAAAAGAGGTTCTCAAAATAACACAAAAACGCCATCTGTGAAACCAAACCGTAAATCTGATGCAGAGAAATTTAACCTGCCAACAGTTAAAGTCACTGTGCCATCTGAAAATGCAGCCAAAAAGAGAAAGAGTAAAACATCCAAAAAAGAAATCCACCCAAAAATGACAGATAAAATGGAGGAAGATGATGCTCTAGCTCTTCACCCAGATTCGGATGAAGAATTTAACGATGGAGATAGTATGACTATCTCCGAATAACTTAACGCAGATATATTACTAAAAAAAAAAATCATTCATGTCTAATATTATCTCGTGGAACTGCCGTGGCTATCATAATAAATATGATGAAATCCGCAACATTCTTCATGACCATCAACCACTATGTTTAGCGTTACAAGAAACCCATCTTAAACCCAATGACAAAGCAAAATTGCGCACTTATGCTACATACAGAAAAGATTTTACTGGTAGTGAAAGGGGGGCCACAGGTGGAGTGGCTCTTTTCATCCATCGCAACCTACCCCATACGCATATTAATCTAAACACAAATTTACAAGCTGTTGCAGTCCGTGTACATATTAACCGGCTAATAACAATTTGCACATTATACTTACCGCCAAATCAGTCTATTCAGTCAGCTACTCTTGATAATCTCCTTCTCCAACTCCCCACTCCTTACATCATTGTTGGAGACTTTAATGCACATAGTCAACTGTGGGGAAATATCGATTCTAATCAGCGTGGTGATGTTATTGAGAAATTAATATCTGACAATGGCTTATGCCTGCTTAATAATGGAGATAACACTTACTTTCATGAACCAACTCGCACTTTTCATGCAATAGACCTTACAATCTGCTCCCCATCTGTTTATCCATTCTGGAACTTCTGGGTCTCAAATGACCTGCACGGCAGTGACCATTTTCCAACATTTATCACACAGACTACTCCTCACAGGGACTCTAATACTTATTTTAAGCGCTATATTTATGACAGAGCAAATTGGCCATCTTTCGAAAATCAGGCTACAATTACAAACGACATGATTTACTGTGATATTGATGATGCACTTGATAATATCACCCAGTGTATTATCAATGCTGCAGATATTAGCATTCCTAAATCCACTGCTACACCTAGGCACAAGAAGCCGTGGTGGAACAGTGATTGCCAGATTGCAAAAAAAACTCAACAGAAGGCTTGGGGCCTCTTCCGGAGGTATCCCAATAATACAAACTATATTGCCTTCAAAAAAGCAAAGGCGGAAGCTAGAAGAGTGCGTCGTAAGAGCCAGCGTGAATCTTGGATGCAATACATATCTAACATTAGCTCTAATACCTCAAGGAAAGTCCTCTGGAAAAAAGTAAAAAATTGTATGGGCCTATATTCCGAAAACCATATCTCAATCCTAAATCACAACGGTCAAACAATAGCTTCACCCAAAAATATTGCTGAAACAATAGCAAATACACTTGCATCTAACTCTAGCACAGATTCATACCCAGAACCATTCTTATCATATAAAAGACAAATGGAAACTACCCGCATCAATTTTCATTCTCGCCATTCTTTTAACTATAATAACCCCTTTACGATTTCAGAGCTCCTAAGTTGTTTGCAAAAATCCACCTCTCTGCTCCAGGTCACGATGGCATCACGTATACCATGCTAAAACATCTCTCCACCGCCTCACTTAATAACTTACTTGCCTTCTATAATAGAATTTGGGTTGAACATGCCTTTCCTTATGCCTGGCGTAAAGCTGTTATTATTCCCTTTCCTAAGCCAGGTAAAGATTCCAGTGACCCCAGTAATTACAGACCTATTGCACTCACTAGCAGCCTTTGCAAACTTCTAGAAAAAATGGTAAATATCCGCCTTGTGCATATTTTGGAATCTAACAATCTGCTTGCCGCTTTTCAAAGTGGATTCCGACAAGGTAGATCTACTATCGATAACCTGATCCATCTTGAAAATCATATTCGGACTGCTTTTCTAAAACGCAGCCATTTGGTGTCAGTCTTTTTTGACATGGCGAAAGCCTATGACAAAACATGGCGATACGGAATCCTTCGTGATCTGTTTAATCTTGATTTTCGTGGGAATCTCCCAATTTTTATTGACAACTTCCTCGCCATGCGACTCTTTCAAGTCAGGATTGGGGGAACTCTATCAAGTTTTTATGTACAAGAAGAGGGTGTACCCCAGGGCAGTGTCCTGAGTGTCACCGTCTTTGCTATCAAAATAAATGATATCCTTGGTCAATTACCCCCTTCGGTGAAAGGAGATCTCTATGTTGACGACTTTCGCATTATGTGTATAGGTCAAGATATTCGTTTTATTGAGAGACAATTGCAAACTGCCATCACTCATATTCTTAATTGGACAAATAAAAATGGTTTTATCATTTCTAAAGACAAAACTTCTTGCGTGCACTTTTGTAGACGTAGGGATCTTCATCCAGATCCTGAAATTTTTATCGACTCAACTCAGATTCCTGTTGTGGACAGTGTCCGTTTTCTGGGCCTTCACTTTGATAAAAAGTTAACCTTTTTACCACATATCTTGCAGTTACGCACAAAATGTGAAAAATCTCTTAATCTTCTAAAGGTGCTTTCAAATACCTCTTGGGGAGCAGATCGAACTTCTCTCCTTAAAATCTATCGTGCCATGATCCGGTCTAAAATTGACTATGCCTGCCAGGTCTATGGTTCAGCCAGTAAATCTGCTCTAAAAAAACTTGACACTGTGCACCATAGCGCACTCCGGGTTTGCTCTGGTGCATTTCGTACGTCTCCAATCTTAAGCCTTTATGTTGACTGTAACGAACCAGCATTACATCATATTCGTGATAAACTCTCATTACAGTTGTATTACCGTATCCTTTCATATCCTAGCCATCCCCTTCATAACCACATTTTAAATACAGACAATGATATCCTTTATCAGCATAGACCATCTTGCATACCATCTTTTGGAGCCAGAATACGAAGAATTATTGATGATAGTGCTCTAATCAATATTGAAGTGAATCCTTGTCCAATGTACCAGTTCCCTCCCTGGAAACCTCCTGATATTACCACCCTCCATCCTTTTAAAGGTTACAATAAAAATAATCTAACTCCTCTTGCCTTTCAACAACTATTTGCTGCACATCGTGCAAACTTTAATAATTATATAGATATCTATACGGATGGTTCTAAGAGTGGGGATATTGTTGGCTGCGGGATTTTTTGTAATGACACTACCTTGAGTTATCGTCTGCACCCTTCAATTTCTGTCTTTACATCCGAATTGATTGCAATAGAGAGAGCCATGTCGCACGTCTCTCATCATCATATCTCACCCTTCATCATTTATACTGACTCAAATAGTTCTATTGACGCAATAAAATCACTTAAAAAGCATCCCTTTGTTTCGTCCATCTTAGAGTTTTATAATAAATTGACAAGACGTGGCTATAATATCTTATTTTGCTGGGTACCTGGACACATGGGTATCCCTGGAAATGAAAAAGCAGATGAGGCGGCAAAGCTGGCTCTTAATCCCTTACACCATAGAATACCATTCTCAGACGTTAAACTACTTATAAACCATTTTATTCATAATAAATGGCAAGAAAGTTGGGATTTAGAATACAATAATAAATTGCACCATATCAAACCTACAATCATAACGTGGCCTCCAAATTATCCAAGGAAAACAGATGTCCTTCTGACTCGTCTGAGAATTGGTCATTCTAGGATCACTCATAAACATCTTTTACTTCGGGAGGATGCACCCATGTGTCCACATTGTCATTATGATTATCTGACCATTCATCATGTTTTAACTGACTGTCCGGGCCTCCGTCACTTATATAGAATTTATTTTAACACTTCATTACCAGCAATGACAAACCTCATCGGGGAAACACCTCATCGGGCACTCTTTACATTTTTAAAACACGCAGGATTTTATTTTGATATCTAATCTTTTATTTATTTCGTTGGTTTTATGACTGATTTTTGGTTTTAACATCTGGATGGGATACCCCATCCAGATACCTTTTCTACGTTACTTATTTTCTTTCATATTTACCTATATTTTAGCTACTTTATTTAATTTCATCCTTTTTAGTCTATAATTATTTTTTTGGCGCAGCATGTCCCTCATGGGATTTTGTGCCATAAAACCATATACAACCAACCAACCTGAAATTTTTATTGGACCAACTCAAATTCCTGTTGTGGACAGTGTTCGTTTTCTCGGCCTCCAATTTGATAGTAAGCTAACCTTTTTACCACATATTTTACAATTACGGATAAAATGTGAAAAATCGCTTAACCTACTAGAGGTGCTTTCAAATACTTCCTGGGGAGCAGACCGTACTTCTCTCCTTAAAATCTATCGAGCCGTCATCCGTTCTAAAATTGACTATTCCTGCCAAGCCTATGGTTCAGCGCGTAATTCTCTTCTTAAAAAACTTGACACTGTGCATCATAGTGCACTCCGTGTTTGCTCTGGTGCATTTCGTACCTCTCCTGTTTTAAGCCTTTATGTTGACTGCAATGAACCAGCATTACACCACATTCGTGAAAAACTTTCTTTAGAACTTTATTACCGTATCCTTTCACATCCAGGCCATCCTCTTCATTCATACATTCTAAATACAGACAACGATATGCTTTATCAGCATCGGCCATCTTGCATCCCACCTTTTGGTGTCAGAATTAGGAACATTACTGATAATAGCCCACTGAGTAGTATCGAGGTGAGTCCATGTCCATTGCATGTACTCCCTCTTTGGAAACCTCCTAGTATTACATCGCTTCATCCTTTTAAAGGATACGATAGAAACACCTTAGCTCCTGTTGTTTTTCAACAGATATTTGCTGCACACAGATCAAACTTTAATGATTACACTGACATTTACACAGTTGGCTCTAAGAGTGGAGATACTGTTGGGTGTGGGATATTTTGTGAAAACAACTCTTTAAGCTATCGCATTCATTTATCTACTTCTGTCTTTACAGCCGAACTGATTGCAATAGAGAGAGCCATGTTCTACATCTCTCATCATCATAGCTCATCCTTCATCATTTATACCGACTCAAATAGCTCTATTGACGCAATTAAATCATTTAAAAAGCATCCTTATGTTTCATTGATCCTTGATTTTTATAATAAATTGAAAAGACGTGGCTATAATATTTTATTTTGCTGGGTACCTGGACACATGGGTATTCCTGGTAATGAGAAAGCGGATGAGGCGGCGAAACGTGCCCTTAATCCGTTGTGCCATAAAGTTCCATTCTCAGACGTAAAACTACTTATCAAACGCTTTATTCATTGTAAATGGCAAGAAAGTTGGAATTTAGAATGCAATAATAAACTGCACCACATCAAACCAACCATCATGACCTGGCCTCCGTGTTATCCAAGGAAAACCGATGTTCTTCTGACCCGTCTGAGAATTGGACATTCTAGAATCACTCATAAACATCTTTTACTTCGGGAGGATGCTCCCATGTGTCCACATTGCCATTTTGATTACCTGACCATTCATCATGTTTTAACTGACTGTCCGGGTCTCCGGCACTTATACAGAATCTATTTTAACTCATCATCCCCAATCTTGACAAACCTCATTGGGGAAACACCTCATGGGGCACTCTTCACTTTTTTAAAACAAGCTGGATTTTACTTTGAAATATGATTTTTGCATCTTTGTTTGGTTTAAAAACAACTTGAATTGTTCTTTTAATTTTTTTCTGACATCTGGATGGGAGCCCCATCCAGATTGCACTTTTTACCTAAAATTTTTTATAGTGCGTTTGTTTAGTTTTTAATTTTCTTCCCTATCTACGCTATTCTGAGTGCATCTGGATGGTACCCCCATCCAGATTGCTTTTCTGATCGTCTTTATTTTTATGTTTTTAGTCTATTCTTGTTTGGCGCAGCATGTCCCTTATGGGATTTTGTGCCATTAAACAATATACAACCAACCAACCAACCTTCCCCTTTGTCCTAAGTCATAATGTCATGTATATAATTTGTTGCAAATTTTGTCTACTTTCTGAATTTCTAGATACTTTTTCCCTAAAGCATTCAAAAAATTTGATTTTTTTTTAATGAAAACTTTCTTGGGGGGCATTTTACCAAAATTTGGGAGGGTTGCCTGGGTAAACTTTGGTGGGAAGTTAAAAATTCGGATTGTGCGACCCAAAAAACATATATTAAGCCTTTTTCCAGAACTACCATGAATTTTGCTAGGTAGAGCCCCTATACGGTCTCTACTGCCTGGACTACACAGTTTTTGCAATGTTTATAAAATTGGAACTAACTCCGTCAATTTTTTTAAGCGGATAATGCTTGCTTTCATACCTCATGCTCCAGTAGCGAATAGGGGGACCTAATTGCCCAATTACTCTAGGATAATGCCCAAGATGATGCTGTTTTGGAGTGAGTTTTGGTGGAACTAATGGATCTACAGAAATAGGGAAAAGCTGGATAAATAATTTATGATGATCCACTATTTTTTCTGTCAACATGAATGTTTCTAATGTGGTAATTTGAGGGGCAAGAACAATATCATGTACATCTAATATAGGTAAATAAAATTTCCAAATGTTATCAATTTTATCCCCAATTAATAAAGGTAGATATCTCATGAGGCACCACATTTGTGAAGCATTTTGTCCTGTTGGCCCATTTGGATTATTTAGTTTATCTCTGGTTATAGGAGATGGTCTATTTTTAATGTCATAAACACCATAGTTAAAACTTCGTATTCTCGCATTAAGCAACGCCAAAGTGAATAAACCATCATCAATAAATTTCTTAACAACGCACCTCAATTCTAATGACCCCCACCCTTCAAAAATATCATGCATACAATCCACAGTAAGATTGTCCGCAACATGCCAATATTCTAATTTATTTAAACAACATTCCATTTTTACACCACATTCTGATAGGGTAATTTCACCACTTTCCAGTTTTGTAATATGTTCCAGATATAAATCCTTATTTCTAAGATTATTGCTCTTTTCAATGCAATCAACTTGACATTCTGTTTTAAACTGAAAGCAAAATCTACAATAATAATTAGCCGAAAAGCTACCCGCCAGGCCAAATAATTTATGCAAAGCCAGATTATCCCCAGCAAATTGCCAAACTACAAATTTAAAGTTGTGTTTTTTACCATCAACCACAACATCTATGCCCTCAGTGCTTAACGGTCTTAAATCTGAAATTAGACGAGCAAGAATTTTTACATATCCATATTTCTCTGCATCGATAGCATAGTGAATATTAGAAAGAAATATATTGGATATCTGAGAATTGAATTTGGGTGGGAAATCTTTGATTGTAAAATAAACCAAATCCAATTTGTGAACACCAGCATGAGATGACAAAGGATTATTAAAATCAACATCTATATACAATTCTAGTGCAATTGCACTGTTATCAGATGATAAAATTTTATGGGTTTTATAATATTGCCCATCTTGTACATTTGATAGTTCCTGTTGTCGCTCTAAATTCTTATAAATCAGTATTTCATTTACAATATCGTGACGGCTGAACAGTGCTTCTAAAACTATCGCAATTGGTATGTATTGATAAGTGTCCTTAACTTGCACTTGTTGCACAGATCCGTTAACAAATTTTTGCTCAAACCTACTACCAAGTTCAATTTCTATAGGTTTGATAAGAAATTCTGATTTTTCAAGAAGTTTTTTAAATTTGTACACGGAATTATACGGTGTTAACAAATTCTTTACTTTTTGAAAGTCTTTCTTTACTGGAGATATGTTTATACCTGAATTTTGTAGGCTCTGTTCAAGAAAATTTGTTGTATTTCTTAACAAATTTGATGTTAGCTCTACAAAATCCAAAGTAGAAGTATATGTTGCATTATTTTTTGTCATAATTTCCGAGCAAAAATCAAACGCAAGGTCATTTACATCTATGTTATTTGAGAAATCAAAATTAGAATTTTCAGTTGGAGAATTTTCTATTTCATTGTGAATTTCTACATTATGAGGTGGAGTAAAATATATATAAGTTATAAGCAGCCACTCTATTAACATCATGAAACCTTTCATAGTGTCGAATCAGATTATATAGTCTACTAAAGCATTGACCACACCCTTCAGCTACGCAATTAATTTTGTCCCCATTCTGCACATTATGAATCAATTTAAGGTGCTTTGTAAGCTCATGGATACTTGAATAATTATAAGAACTGTCACACTTAAGGCACTTCATTTTAAATATATATATACAAAATTACTAATTAAAAAAATAAGTATTACAAAATTATACGCAGAATGTTTACAAAAATGACATTACAAAATATAAAAATCATCTTACAAATATTCTTGATCGCAGCTCCTTGACACAAGATGGCATTGGGGGTGTATCATTCTTGAAATCTTCAATCTTATAAAATGAAGAGTTTAAAAAAGTATAAACATTTTCACATGCGGCAGAATATTCAAGGTTAAAGAGAAAATGTATTTTGAAACAAATATCGACCGCTTTCAACAAAGAATCAATTTTTATCGCACTTCCTTCTAAAACCACATAAATATCTGAAGGAGAAAATGTATTTCCTGTAATAACAAATGGCTGCGTTCGAGTTCTGTCTTCTTCTGTTCTGTTATTGAGTATATCAGCAATGTTGGACCCTTCCTAATAAGTAAAAAAAAAAAAAAATCAAAATTCTATTCAATAATAGAAAACCTTGCAGATGCAGACAGTAAAATATTTCGTATATAATCACACAACTTCTATTCATTACCCACTTAGTATAAGCAGACTAAGTCTATACATAAGTGCACTCAGCAGGATGCAGAAGACTCTCCCACCTCTAAATGTTTGAAAAAAGTAAGATATAACTTTAAATACTAAGAAACATGAAGGGTCGCAGAAGGGAAAAAATCTGAAGAGGAAGATTTTGGAACAGATATGACTTAATAGCTTCGTCTGCTTTTCTAAAATACCAAATATGAATATGACAATTTAAAAAAAAATGTTTTTGCCACTACTTATGGTAAGTGAATACTTAATCTAGAATGATAGGTATCTCAACTTACTGGTAATTCATCGATGAAATGCCTCCTAGTTTGGTCCAACGTAGGCCGGAATTCTTCTTATTTACAACTCCTTGAGGCAGCAGGTATGGCAACAATATTAACGCTGCATTTACTTCAGCTGTAGATACTGTAATTGAAAAAGTTCACAGTTGCCTTAAATCATTTAAAAAACCCATAGAAAAACTCATAAAACTACCATATTACCACATCTTTGGTATACCCACTCTACAATAATTTTATACAGTGGGCTGAACATTGTCTAAAAATATAGACTTGACTAAAATGTTAATGGTATACAACTCATTTTTATTTTTTTCCTATGTACAAAGTATTTCAGAAAGAACTCTGCATTTTTTAAATACAATTATTTCAAGGCTACGGAGTCTGACCTATTTTTGAGGAAAAGAGTCTAAGTCATTAAAAAACAAGACTATTTACTATATAAGTACTTCCTCTCGTGTTTTTGCGGATAGAACCTGAGGTACAAAGGTCTGCAAGGACTGGAAAATGAAGGCAATTTTTTAAACAGGCCGTGTAAGTAGAATTAAGACAATTTATATTAATGGACCGGATCAAACTGATTAAAGAAATTTAGCGGTCTGACAAACCCAATATAACAAATTTGAAAGAATCAAAGTACGTTGATAAAATAGGAACAATTTAGAATGGGCATGATTGGGGTGAGAATAAACACAAAGGCCGAACTTTAGGGAACAGGTCTTAAATTTCGACTCTTACCGGAGGTAATGCAAAAATTATAAATTTGAACTGTTTTTTGCTGGCAAAAGAACTAAAACACCAATATAGCATTGTAATAGAACTCTTTTTTTTTTCTCCCTTCGTGCATTTTCCCAGTCTGTACGATCAAAAGTCAAAATTCTAAAATATCCTTCCTTTATTTACTTAATTTTGTGTACAGGAGTCAAAATAACATGAAATTGTAATTCTGTATTTCTGAATCGGCGATACCCTAAATAGTGAAATTTCATTATCTTTCACCTTTTGAACTTCGTATTTTTCAGGTTTGCAGAACCCGAAATGAAGCCAAAAGTAAAATTTAAAAAAAAAACTTATTTTTTTTTATTTTCTCATTAGTATCCACAAAATCCAAATTATTTCCAAAATAATAAAATTTTCATCTTTATTTTTCCTCCTTTCCATAGAAATTTTTCCAGTTTGGAGGACAGGAAAATAAACAACTAAACTGCAACGATTTCGCTTCTTTTCTCACTTCGCAGTAAAGTAGTAAAATTTTCCATCTTGTGATCTTAAGACTTCGATAGTTTGAGTTTTAGAGTTTACAAGCACAAAATTGTAAAATTAATAAAGTGGAAAATATTTTTTTCAAGTCCTATAAAGAGAATCATTGCCGAAAGTGGGATTTTAGCTTTATTTTTCTTATATTCCGTAATTATTTAAACCAACAGGCGACACTATTAGCCGAGTCGGAGTCGTTAAAATACTGCTAAATTTCAGACTCCACAGCCCTGAGTTATTTATAACATTAACAGCTATACCAAACATTCTTGCATGAGAATAATGTCTGATCTTTCGAGAAAGTTCTAATTAATTAAAAATTTTATACATTAAAATGCTGAAAATTCAAATTAATCCTTGCTAACTCAAAAACATCAGTTCAAGAAAAGTAGATGTTTTTGAGAAAATAAGTTTCAGTGTGATAAATTGATAGTGAGTTTAAAGACCATTCAAAATTGACCAACAAAAATGTATTGTAAAGGTCAGAAGAATTTTAATTACCTATAAGTTCATCTGCATCAGGCAATTCTCCTATTTCATCAGATAAACTATCAGCTTTCTTCTCTGCAGCTGTTCTGCCACAGTTTTTGGCTTGAAGCAGCAATCTTCTTGCTATCAAACCAAATTCTTTGCACAATGACCCGCACTCTTCTTGAGAATATATTTGTGCAAATTCTTGGTCAATCTGAAAATAAAGCATAAAAAAAATATAGGAAACATTTACATTTGGCGAGTAATAATGAACTGGTATAAAATTTACTTTGTATATCCCTAGTTGATATGAAATGTCATATTTAATAAGTATGCATAGCAAAATAATGAATCAATTGGGATTTTTACAATTTTGGCAAATTCTAGTGAACCCTTTTAGAAATGTTTCACTAACAGTGAGAAACTCTAAAGTAAAAATAAAATAAATAAAAAAGTAAACATTAAGTATGTGTGTGATTTGTTAAAATATATAGATTTAACATCCCAATTTGGTTGTGATATTTAATTTTGTTAAATGTTAAAAATATATACTGTTTTATTATTAAATATGTTTTAGTGTCAATCAGGACAAATGGGGACACTTTTGATCAGTTTCTATTTTAACATAGTCTAACTTTAGAATGAAAAATCTGACAATTTTGACATTTTGCATGGTTATAATGTTACTCTTAGATCGATGACATAGTAATGCAATTTGTAAATAAATCATAGTAATAAATCATCATAAAACAGTTGTAAATTTGGAAGTGAGTGGATCATAGTTCGAAACCTGGCTGGGACATTTTTCTACCACTTGGGAATTTACAACTGCTGTTACAAGTTACCTTTGGCTACTAATAACACTTTTCACTACATTTAAAGTTCTCATTATTATTATTATTATTATTTTTGTATATACAGTTCAAGAGGCACTTGTACACGAAAATATTTTTAATTTTTTAAATAGCGATTGCAGGAATAAAATATATGTATTTATATATTCTTATCACATGATCATGCTAAACAGACATGTTACAATATACAGATCACATACTACATCAGTGTCCCCTCTTACCCTGACTGATAATAGATGTTTTAACAATAACTGACCTAAATAATAAATAATAATTTACCATATCAATGCATAGAAGTTTTGGCCACTGCTCCAAAATTTGACTAATTGATGGAGATGTAGAAATAATATGGTTGCGCCTCTCCAAGAACGTTTCCCTCATATACTGTAAAACAGTAGCAGCAGGCGCTGAATTCTCTTTTAGCCACTGTTGTTTTTCTAATGAATCTACTGACAAATCAACATCTTGAGATGTGGTTGACAGAGCTCTTTTAGTGCCTTTATTGTTGTTATTTATTCTTATGCAATATTTCTGTTTATCTTTACTGCTCAGCCTCTGTCGCCAATTTCTTAAGTTCTCTTCTAGATGCCCTATATTTGGAGTAGTTTTCCAAAGTTTGTTTTTCACACCTTTGCAAAACCATTGTTCCTATAAAAAATTTCACTTGTTATGTAATTCAATTATTAACATATGGACCATCTTTTGGTCACCAAATTAATTTTGTATTACGATTAAGCAACATCATTTAATTTAGGTTTAATACTAGAATATTAAAAACAGAAAGCTAAAAATTGCATTATACTTACATAACCTGTTCCATCAACTCCTTTCAAAGGTGGAAAGGCATTTATTAGTTCTTTTGCCAACTGCTCTTTTTGCTGGATACTTGGGAAAACTCCACATTTTTTTATTAAACAATTCTTAACTACAACTCGACTTAATTTTAATTTTTCCAAGTAAGAAATAGGGTTCCCAGATTGCAGGATTTGCCCTATATCCTCACACTTGTCCATTATGGTATTAAGAACTTCAAAGTTTGTCACTGATGTTTGGATATTATGGCTGATGGAGATGTCTTAGGGCTGCGCTGATTCATTTGGGACACAAGACTCTACTTTAAAAGAATTCTGTATTTCATATACAGTTTCATTTCCTGGATCAATAACTTCAGTTATAATTTCTTGTTCTTGTGTCTTCTTATAATCCAGAATTTTTTTTTGTAATTTCAAAGAGAGACCAACTTGGGGTACCAAAGTTCTAATTGACTCTTTATCCAATAAGAGCAGTGCCTCTTCATCAATTCCGTGGGCTAAAAACGAAAGAAGAGGAATAAAAAATATTTTTCATAACTTGATCCCATAAAAACTTTAAAGTACATTTCATGAAAATATGTTTAAAGCTATCAGTTTTTGTATAATTTCTAAAACATCCTCAAAAACTAATATGAATATGTAGTCATTTTCTGAATTAGTTTGAAATTAGTAGAGTAACTAGACTAAATTTCAGCCAGATCAAGGCAATAAATCCCCCCGCAAACATCTTAAAATCAGAGTAATGATTAAAGATAATAACACAAAAGACCATTCAACCACTCACGTGCATAGACTTAATATGTTCACACCGGCGTGCATCACCGATGGGTCATGCTGAACTGTCCCATCAAATGGTGTGCTAAGTTGTTTTTTGTAATAGCACATTATATACACATACTATATTTAATATAGTATATATATATATATTTTAATATATTGCAGCACAAATTAGTATCAGTCATTGGCTTTTGAAATCCTTCTCTTTAAAATCCTGCCTACTTAACTGCATATTTGCAATCTACTTTTACTTTTCTCAAGTTTGTAGACACTATGTTAAATGCTTTTTTGAAAGAATCATAAAATAAAATCTCAAATGTGTATATAATACTTTGAGATAAAACAAAAGGATTAATTTAAACCAAAACCATTGTCTGAAAAAGGATCCATCACAAAATTACAGTCACAGAAAGAACTTTCTTCAAAATAAGTCATCAAAATGAACCAAATTTTATTTTTCTAAACCAAACTCAAAAAATATTTTTACTATTTACTAAAATATTTGAGCTGTTTTAAGATTACTATACATAAAAATATATCAAATAGTAATGACTAGTATATTTTAGCCTGCCTTACAACAACAAAGGCCATTCTAATTTCTCAATCATTATGTTACAAAACTATTTGATACATATTTTTAAAGCAGACAATAACTAAATAAATTATACACATCTTTTAGCAATCTAAAAATAAAAAATGGAATTTATAAATATATATTTAATTTTATCAAGTGATAGCAGTGAAATCTAAAAAATTTAAGCATTTTTGGAAAATAAATTTTTACACAAATAACGGTACAGAAAAAAAAAGGTGAACTCAATATTATTTTTATAAAAATAATTAAACTTACCTTGAAAATTTTCAATTAAAGATGGAAATCCCCATTCTTGAAGCTTTGAAGCAACAAAATCCATGGTGCAAAAAAACCTGTATAAAGAAGCATTAAATGTAAAATTGAAAAGACATATTTTACATGTAATATTTGATTATGCGACTACAATTTATTCACTTTGCATTATTTATTAAAGTTATTTATATTTTTAATTTTTACCATTTCATGTTTATTTGGGTAACAAGAATTGGGTAAGAGAACAATTTTTTTTTTCTTCACGATTCTTTGATGAAATTAGTGTTTATTCCACGTTCCTTTGACAAAATTTGTGCTTTTCCGCGATCCTTGACGAGATTCCCATTTTTCAGCGATCCTTTGATGAAATTCGCGTTTCTTCATCAATCCTTGAACAAAATTTGTTTTTTCACAATTCTTTGATGATATTTACGTTTTTTGCAATCATTTGGCAAAATTTGCGCAGGGGTAAGTACTGTCCTAGGTGATATTTCAGGACATACATCGTTTGTCGAAATTTGAGATTGTTTCCCCCGCGATCGTTTGCAGAAATTTGAGATTGTTTCCCCCCGCGATCGTTTGCCGAAATTCCAGTGAATGATTGGTGAAATTCCCGATTTTTTTTTAAATTGGTTAAAGACTATCGCAATTTTTTTCACGACCAATTAACAAAATTTGCAAATTTCCTTCCTGTCCAACTGACAAATTTCAGTTTTTGTGCGGCCGCTTGACGAAATTTGCAAGTTTTTCATCATCGGATGACAAAACATTTCACTATTTTCTGATTTTAAAGCACCTTTTAATTTCAAAAGCACGAATTTGGTGCAATTCCGCGAAAAAACAAAAAAAACAAGTATACATATATTCACGGAAAAATCATGACTGTTTGTGCTATAGTACAAAACTCACGAAATTTCAGGAAATTCAGGACATGTTACTATATTTCAGGACGTTTTTTCATTTTTCAGGAATTTAAGGAATATCAGGACAAGTACGACCCCTGTTTGCTTTTTTTTTCTGTTAACGATTGACAAAATTGATTCTCTTCGGCGACCTTTGTTGCAAATCGCAATACTTTTTTGTCCGAATTTTCATGACGGATGATCGATTTTTTTAAAATTTTCGGAACCGAATGCCTTAAAATTTCGTGACAGAATCACCCCTGATCCTTTGATATATTGACGAATTCATAACTTTTCCTTCCGTTTTCGACGGAAAAATTTCGTGGTTTTTTCTGGTGACCGACTGACCTAATTTGACTATATTTCCCCAAGGGCATTTTGCGAATTTTGCTGTTTTTTTATCTCGACTGGTAGAAGAAATTTGATTTTTTCCTTACCACAGGTCGAGAAATTTCCCAATTTCCTACGACTGATTGACGTTTTTCAAGATCCCCCCCCCCCCCTTCCCCGCGATTGGTTGACATATATCGCGATTTTTTTCCTGTCACTAAAATAAGGCAACCTGCTTGCGGTGACATCTGCAAGAAGCAAAAATTGTCAACGCAAGTTGCGCGTCTCCCATTTTCTGCTACTGGGACCCCATTCAGTCAATGAACGAATTTTATGACTTGTCAATTTTTCTCCACGACTTACAAATTTCACAATTTTTCGTGGTGACTTAATGGTGATTTTTGAAACTTTATTTCCCGCAACAGATTGACGAATTTTGCCACACATTTCTACAATTAACAGTTTTTCCGCCTTTTTTCATACAGTCGATGGATGAATTTCATATTCGTGAATTCCTGGATTTTTTCTTCCCACAACTTACTGACAAAACTCAAGTTTTTCAGGTGATCAATGGATGGATATAGGGGTCCCCCCACCCCGTAGTGATTGATGGATGAATCAATTTTTTTTTTTTTTTGGGGGGGGGGGGCAACCGAATGAAGAATTTCTCTATTTTTTTTTTTAAAAATCAGGTTTCAGTACCGAATTTAAAGATTATATGTCTGCTACTGATGTAAAATTTTCATGGGATCGACTAAAGAATTTTTAATCCCCTCCCCCAGTGACCGATGGATGATTCCCCCCCCCCTCCTTTTTTTTATAAAAACTGTGCTCGTTAATATTTTCTGCTTCCTGGCTGATTTGATTGCTAGATTATAAAATATGCAATATACATATATACATTTATATAAAAAAAAAAATAATAAATTTTATTAATCACATTGAAAATTTGGTACTTCTTTGTTATCCCTTCGACCAAATTACTGTCGCCAAATTGTAAGATTAAATGCCAATAAAACCATTAATTCGACGTTTTACTTGTATTTTTATTAATGCTTTACTAATTTATTTGTTCTTTTGTTATTTAAAATAAAAATTATGCCAATGTGTATAATTTGGCGATTAATATAATTTGGCGAAATTGGTCAACGGGATAACTAAGAAATACCGAAAATTTATTAATCACATAAATTAACCTAAAAGCAGCTACTTAATAAAAGTTTTAGAGTTATTACATTTTGGTAAGTATAATTTAAAAATTAAATTTGATTATTTAGGTTTTCAGTTAACTCAAAATATTTTATGCACTATAAACATAACTAAAATTACATTTTTGGCAGTCTTTACATGAGGTGTACATTACTGGAAAATGACCAATTAACCATCCCAATAATGGACATCCCCCTCTTAAAATCTTAAAAATAAATGAAATTTATAAATGGCCGTTAGTATATAAAATTCTAAGTTTTCTATTGCTACTAAAACAAAAACATTCAAATTTTGCAAGAAAATAAATATATAAATTAAAGAAATGAAGCCAGCTCTTAGCCTCTTCATTAAGATTTTCACAGAAAATCAGCGAAACTTTGAAACATTTTCTGCTTTCTGATAGGTTTGTTTAAAGGTGTAAACAATAACCCAGTTTTATAAAACATGCAAGGGGGAATTATAAAAAAAAAAAAAAATTAAAGTTAAATATTTTTTTTTTTTTTATGAACCAAAAACATCAAGGGGTGTCCATTACTGGCACATCTACCCTATGTTAAAAATTATATATAATATAATGATCCAAATAGATTTACCGAAGTCTAAAGATTATCACACTGTCTGAATTCTAATGAATGCACTTATTTTGTTACCTATTCAAATTCAATTCATATGATAATTAGCTTAAGGCTGTTCTTAAATCCAAATGGACAATTTTATGACATAAGTTTTAATTTATTTTTGTTCGGAAATGCATGATACTAGCAGATGTTGTTCAGGAACTATGTAATTGCGCTGTTTTTCATTTTTTCCCCCTTGCTAATGCAATAGATCTTTCAGAAAATAGTGTCAAAGTGGACATTTTGAACCGAATTTCCGTGCAAAAGAAGAAACCACCCAAAAAAGGGAGGAAAAAATGTGTCAGGTGATCAAAATCACTTATAATTAGATAGATAATTTATTGATCAAAAAATGGAAAACAAAATTTGATTCCAAATCGCTTCCCTGGTCAGGCTTACTAATTTCATATATTTCCATTAAAAAGTGAATTTGTAAATGTGTCAAAACGTTTTGCTCTTGTTGAACAGAGCAGTTAAGAACAGCCTTAAAGAAGAGTTTTTGGAGACGTTTGGAAAATATAACAGGGTTTAACAGATATTACAACTTTCTAATTTTTTTGTGTTATAGGTTACTTTTCTGAACGAATCATGTGTGATATATTTTAAATTTAGAGAGTGAAATATATGTATAAAATAAAAGAATCGCCAATGGTGCAAAGGGAATTAAGCAAACTTTTATTGTTATTGTTATTACTAAATGCCCAAACATAAATGAAATCATAATAAGAAAGGGACAGCCATATACTATCATTACTATATGAAGATAATAATAAAAGTAATTGTTAAGACAAAATAATACTTGATGAAAAGGCATGTACTATTAATAGTACACCAGACCGAAAAGGGTTAAAATCCACTTGCATTTGCATCCGGTGAAGAAAAAGGAATAAATTTGAAAAACATGTGGAATCAAAGCTGATGAATATACTTTGCAGAATAAAACTGTATATCTTGAAAAAATAATCCAATTGAAGCGCGAGCACATGGCTAAAAACCGAAATTTTAAAAATACAGCTAAATAGTTGAAATCTGCTTACATCTCGTAGGAAAAAGAATTAACCAGTTTGCAAATTAGATGTAATCCGAGTAGAGATGCATATTTCCATGAAAAAAGTTGTATTTCAGTTGGCGATCGATAAACAGATTTTTTTAATTACCACATGGGGAGTGGTGATCGATGGCTGATTTTTTTAATCGCCACTTTTACAACTTTTTTTCCTGCAACCGATTGACAATTTTGTCATACTTTATTTATATCAAAAGGTATTTTTTTTCCAAACCAACTGGCAAAACAAAGATTTTTTTTTCCATAGAGAAAAAATTTAAAGTTTTTTTTTCTATATTGGTGAATTTGTATCCCCCCCAACCCCCACTTACTGGCAAAACATTTTTTCCCCCCATGAGATCAATGGATGAATTTGCTGATTTATTCCTACGATCAATAGAAGACTTTCATAATTTTTAATTCGAAACTGCCAAATTTTTTATTTATTTAATTTTTTTTTTTCAAGTGACTTATTGCCACATTTTGTGATATTTCCTTACAACCAAATTCCTGCAATCAATGGATATATCCCATGATTTTTTATTAACTTGTGACCAGGAAAAGAAATAAAAAGGGTGTGTAAAAGATTCTAATAAAGGGCTACCAGGTGCATAAAATAAAAAATGCTGCCTACTTAAGAAGGGCGGCACACGCCCCATATTGGCGAGATTTTTTCTGATACCAATGTCATATATGCAACGGGTACTTAACTGGTACCAAAGTGTCGTTATTTTTCTTGATATGGTAACTCGAATATAAATGATATGATAACGAGGTTTTTGCCAACTTGGCATCAGAAAAATTCGCGCCAATATGACATCTTGGACAGAAGGGCTTCCAGGTGCACAAAGTAATTGAAAAGGGCAGTCGGACACTGCATTTTCCTAACTGGCTTAGAGCCAACACTGAAAGCTAATGAATAAGGTCAGGCGGGATAAAATAGGTATTTTTTTTTTTTTTTTAGTTATATTTTAACTTTCTGCAAATGTTTAGCCAAATTTGTGTTTTACAGGTATCGGTTATTTTTATAGGAATAAAAAAACATTTGTTGCTATATTATATATACTTGATAGCCATTCTAAAGTTTTGGACAAAACAACTATTTTATAGCAAAACACTTGTGTGGGGTAAAATAATTATAATGTTAAACCTAGCAAACAATAGCATTTTTTTTTTATAATATACTATTAGATTAACATTTGAAATTACAAAAATATAGTTCTCTAAACCATTTAATTTAATATATTAATACATAGGAAAATCAAAACATGCAACACTCTGCTTTATGCCTACATTCTACCAATTGTTATACAAGAAATTAAAAAATTTAACAAGAAAAGAAGTAAATAGAAGACCTAAATAAAAAAAACATTTGTTGCTATATTATATATACTTGATAGCCATTCTAAAGTTTTGGACAAAACAACTATTTTATAGCAAAACACTTGTGTGGGGTAAAATAATTATAATGTTAAACCTAGCAAACAATAGCATTTTTTTTTATAATATACTATTAGATTAACATTTGAAATTACAAAAATATAGTTCTCTAAACCATTTAATTTAATATATTAATACATAGGAAAAGCAAAACATGCAACACTCTGCTTTATGCCTACATTCTACCAATTGTTATACAAGAAATTAAAAAAAATAACAAGAAAAGAAGTAAATAGAAGACCTAAATAATAAATACTAAATCATGATTAAAAGTATTATCAACAAAGTTATTGGTTATTTAGAAGAGAAAAACTCGCCTAATTTAAATAGTATTAGTAGCGGATAAGCAAATAGAAAGCTTTAAAATTGAATATACTTATTTTACCTCATGGGAGTAAAATAGTCAATTATCAATATGTTTCAAAAAAAAAAATTGTCAGAATTATAATTTGAAATTGTCTTTAAAATGTTGAGAGCAACTGCAAAAATCCTGTGACCACATTGTGAAACAAATAAAAACAGCTTTTCGTTCTCGGAAAAATTAATCAAAAAAACCTTAAGAATTCTAAGTGAAAAATAATTTTTTTTTAGTGTATACTACACACGTACAATAAAACACAGACTGTGACTAATCAAATTTGTATATTAAATTTAATCGTAAAATTCGTGAAATTTGAATGTTAAGTATCAAATAAATTTTAAACTACGTAGGGGAGACCGGGGGAATGGCGACACCTTAAGGGAATTTAAATTTTTTGACCTCGAAAAAATGTTTATTTTTTAATAGTAAAAATTCTAAAGCTGAATCATGATCTTTAGTATCTCTATAAATTTAACCGTAAACATAACTGCAAAGTAAGCATACATAAAAAAATATTTTTTAAACCTCTGCACAGTGGCGGGATTACCCAGGACACTGGGGTAATCCCGCCACTGTGGCAGAGTAATGCCGCCACTCTTTAATGACCTAGTACATGCATCAAATGGATACTAGGAAACACACAGCCTACTGAAAATAGTTAGAAAGCAATGTAATTGAGCAGAATAATGGTTAAGCTTACAATTTACTTCATATTGCAAAAGTCACTCTGCTGAATCGGCTCCACTACATTAAAATGAGGCCATTTCTCACCCGATTTGCATGGGGGCGGCATTACCCCGAGAGGACAATATGGCGGAAATCCCCAAGCAAAGCCGAAAGAAGCACCGAACTTGTTCAACACATTGCATCAAAATGTCGGCGAATGCATATAGATTACGGATCATATTATCTTAAATACCTAATGTTACAATAAAAGGTGCTTATCTCTACTCATTTGAAGCTCCAAAATAATAAGCAACTAGATAAAAACTACATTTTCCACTAGAATAAACGAACGACGTACAGCAAAGTCACTCTCACTTTAGGCACTGTTTATATTGTTGGCCGCTATAGTGCAGGCACATTCACTACCTCAAACTGCCCTTAGTTTTTAAACTAGGTGGGGTGGCGGCATAACCCGGGTTGGCGGCATTCCCCCGGTCTCCCCTAAAGTCAGAAAATAAAGTTGGGAAAAATAATACAAACAAAAAAACATGCATATAAGCAAAACATTCATGATATTGGGGAATATTAGGAAAATATTTCGTAACTATTTTGATTTTGTCATATTCAATTACAGATTAAAAATAAAAGGAATGTGCAAGATTATTTAGATCTATATGAATCAAAATACACTTCAATCATTTGTTTTTTCTATAAGAAAAAATATCTAGGGGGAAAAAAACACATAACGACAACAATAGTGGCAACAGCGAAAAAATTTTGTCACCATAGTACCATGTGACGAGTGGCGACCGTAAATCGGCACTATAAATTGTTCTATATGTTTTTACAGATTAAAATATATTTTTCACGAACTAAATATGAATAAAAAAGACTTTTTTTATAACGACAAAAATAGTGGCCACAGCAAAAAATTTAGTCACCATAGTACCATGTGACAAGTGGCGACCGTAAATCTGCACTATAAATTGTTCTATATGTTTTTTCGGATTAAAATATATTTTTCACGAACTAAATATGAATAAAAAAAAAGACTTTTTTATAACTATTTTACCCCAACTAATGCCGAACTCTCTACACAAGATACAAAAATATTAGAACTATGCCTAACGCAACAAGAACAAATGGATTAATAACCTTAAATATATAGTTTTAAAAATACTACATAAATATAAAAAAGTAAATAATAAAGATATAGGGGAGACCGGGGGAATGTCGCCAACCCGGGTTATGCCGCCACCCCACCTAGTTTAAAAACTAAGGGCAGTTTGAGATAGTGAATGTGCCTGCACTATAGCGGCCAACAATATAAACAGTGCCTAAAGTGAGAGTGACTTTGCTGTACGTCGTTCGTTTGTTCTAGTAAAAAATGTAGTTTTCATCTAGTTTCTTATTATTTTGGAGCTTAAAATGAGTAGAGATAAGCACCTTTTATTGTAACATTAGGTATTTAAGGTAATATGACCCGTAATCTACATGCATTCGCCGACATTTTGATGCAATGTGTTGAACAAGTTCGGTTCTTCTTTCGGCTTTGCTTGGGGATTTCCGCCATATTGTCCTCTCGGGGTAATGCCGCTGCCATGCTAATCGGATGAGAAATGGCCTCATTTCAATGTAGTGGAGCCGATTCAGCAGAGTGACTTTTGCAATATGAAGTAAATCGTAAGCTTAACCATTATTCTGCTCAATTACATTGCTTTCTAACTATTTTCAGTAGGTTGTGTGTTTCCTAGTATCCATTTGATGCATGTACTAGGTCATTAAACAGTGGCGGCATTACCCCAGTACAGTGGCGGAATTACCCCAGTGTCCTGGGTTTATATCTGCTTGAAGGCCTGAGGCCGATGCAGTCAGTTTCTCCTTAGATATATTCTGAGGCGTAGCAGTCTCCGGTTGAGCATTCCCCCCAGGGGAATACCTTCTTTAGGTATTTACGGGTTTCGCGACCCCGGGGTCCCGAGCGAACTTTCTCCTTTCCTGTTTTCTTCTCTTTTTAGTTGTCTATCCTTTTTTCTTTGTTTCACACTTTTTAATCTTCTTATTTCAGTTTCTTATCCCTCTTTGTTCTTGTTCATGTTTTTTACTGACCATTTTGTTCAAATTGTTATTTGTTCTCCTAACATTGTTCTTGTTCTTTTGTTTAAAAAAAAATTGAAAAAAGACAAAAAATACACCTTGTTTCTAAGTTCTCACCCACATCACTTTTTCTTTTTTACAATAGTGGTTTTTTTTTATTTTCACGTGAGACACTCTGGGTGTTGAGGTTTTTTAATCTCATCGCCTCGTTTCTACCTCTTTAGGCTGATCTCGAGTCCCAGAGTGCAGGGCATCTCCGAATTCCGGTTCCGTGATCGGTGGGCGCCGTACTTGTATGGCGGTGGTTAGGAATGCACTGGGCGACTGGTGTCCTTTCGACGTAGGGCGTTGTATGTTGGACAGAGCTGTAAAGGCTTACCTACGACAACCGAGTTCCACTGTGAAAGAACTAGAGTTTGGAGATGCTATCGAGTTTAATCCAATGTTCGAAAAACGTGGAAGTTTGTTGATAGTTTTCACCCTTTTGAGACCTGCGCCTAAAGTAACGGTAAGAAGAAGGGTCGGTGACCAGGCCCGATGCCTGGCGTTTTCAACATTATCTCTCAAATATGGCTACAATATCAGACAATAAGACAAGCGATGTGGAGGCCCCACAAGCTAATAAAGAGAATTTTGATGCATCGAGCTCTAGCTTAAAGGCTACTGTCAATCAAGGCAATAAATTATCATGGAGTGAGAGAGTCGAGGATTATGTTTCCACAACGGAATCTAACAATCCCAAATCTCATGAAAATAAAACTGAAGAAAGATTCTTTGTCGTCAAACGCCAAGAAGGGAGTTTTGATAAAACATCACCCTTTCTAATTAATAAATCTATCCAAGGACTGGTTGGCGAACCCAAAACAATCAAAAAACTCCGTACAGGTGAACTCCTAATTGAAGTAAGCAATAACCAACAAGCATTAAACTTAAAAAAATGTACTCACTTTGCAAACATTGCTGTCATCATATCTCCACATAGAACCTTAAACTCATCTCGCGGAGTGATATCAGAATATGACCTCTTGCATGTAACCGAAGATGAAATAGTGGAAAACTTAAGGGAACAAAATGTCATAGCAGCTAGACGTATAAAAATAAACCGCAAAGATGAACAAATTCCAGCTAACCAAGTACAAATACCTACCAAGCATATTATTCTGACGTTTAATACTCCCAACTTACCCAAATATATAAAAGCTGGATATCTATCATGCTCTGTCAGACCGTACATCCCAAACCCATTGCGTTGCTTTAACTGTCAGCGCTTTGGGCACTCAAAAACATCATGCCGAGGTAAAGAAATCTGTGGTCGGTGCAGTGCAATTGGCCACGAAAGTGGGCAATGCAATGCTCCACCTTGTTGCGTCAACTGCAAAAAAGATCATCCATCCTATGCCAAATCGTGTGAAATGTGGAAAATAGAAAAAGAAATACAGACAATACGCACAAGACAAAATATATCATACCCTGAAGCCAGAAAAATAGTCGAATCCAGAACGCCCAAAGTTGGTGTATCATATGCTGCTGCCTTAACAAAAACCGTTCATAAAACTTATAAAACTATCGCAACTCAAACTGAATTCCCAACTGGACCTAATTGCCAACCTAATCAAAAAGAAAACAACCTGTCTAACAATTCAGGTAAGACAAATAGATCAACGCAATCTGCTCCTCCTAATTCACAAAACTCTGTTCCTCACAAATCATCTACAAATGCTTCTTCAAAATTGTCACAATCTTTTATTTCGAAACCTCCACTCCATAATAGAGGTTCTCAAAATACAACTAAAACACATTCTGTGACACCAAACCATAAATCTGATGCAGACAAATTTAACCTACCAACAATTAAAGCCACTAGTTCATCTGAAAATACAGCCAAAAGGAAAAAAATTAAAACATCCAAACATAAAACCCAATCAATACAGAATGATAAAATGGAAGAAGATGATGCTTTAGCTCTTCACCTAGAACCGGGTGAAGAATTTAACGAGGGAGATAGTATGTCCACTACCTCCGAATAAAATACCGCAGCTAAACTTCTTAAAAAAACAATTTAATCATGTCTAATATTATCTCATGGAACTGCCGTGGCTATCATAATAAACTTGACGAAATCCGTAATATTCTATCCGACCATCAGCCTTTATGTTTAGCTCTGCAGGAAACCCATCTAAAACCTACTGACAAAGCGAAATTACGCAACTATGCTACCTACAGAAAAGATTTTACAGGCAATGAAAGAGCTACTGGTGGAGTGGCTCTTTTCATCTCTCGCAGTTTACCTCACTCTCATGTTTTACTAAACACAAACTTACAAGCTGTTGCAGTCCGTGTTCATGTAAAACGTCTCATTACAATCTGTTCTATTTATTTACCACCCCATCAAATTATTCAGTCAGCACTACTTCAGGATCTAGTTCTCCAACTCCCCGCTCCTTTCATCATCATTGGGGATTTTAATGCTCATAGCCAACTTTGGGGGAATTCTGACTCTAATCAACGTGGTGACATAATAGAAAAATTAATTTCCGACAATGGCTTATGCCTACTCAATAATGGTGATCACACATATTTTCATGAACCGACTCGCACCTTTCATGCCATAGATCTCACTATTTGCTCCCCATCTATATATCCGTATTGGACCTTCTGGGTCTCTAATGACCTGTACGGCAGTGACCACTTTCCCACTTTTATCTCGCAGACAACTCCTCACACGGATTCTAATAATTGCTTTAAACGCTACGTCTATGACAGAGCCAATTGGCGAACTTTCACAGACCTTGCAAAAATTACAAGTGAAATGATAGAAGGTGATATCGACGATGCGCTTGATAATATCACCCAATGTATTATCAATGCTGCAGATATTAGCATTCCAAAATCACTTTCTACCCCAAAGCACAGGAAACCATGGTGGAATGATGACTGCAAAAAGGCCAAAAAAAATCAACAGAAGGCTTGGGGTAAGTTCCGGAGGTATCCCAATAATACTAATTATATTATGTACAAAAAAGCAAAGGCTGATGCTAGAAGAGTGCGCCGTAAAAGCCAACGTGAATCCTGGATGCAATACGTCTCCAATATAAACAGTAACACCTCAAGTAAAGTTCTTTGGAAAAAAGTAAAAAATTGTATGGGATTATATTCTGAAAATCATATCTCAATCTTAAAACACAACGGCCAAACAATAACGTCTCCCAAAAATATAGCCGAGACAATAGCTAGTACCCTTGCTTCCAATTCTAGCTCTGACTCTTACCCAGAACCTTTTTTATCATACAAAAGACAAACGGAAAATACCAGCATCAATTTTAACTCTCGCCATTCTCATGATTACAATCTCCCATTTACTATTCCAGAACTCTTAAGTTGCTTGCAAAAGAGCCGGTTATCTGCCCCAGGACATGATGGCATCACATGTACCATGCTAAAACATCTTTCTTCCACCTCTCTCAATAACTTACTTATTTTTTTCAATAGAATCTGGATTGAACAAACTTTCCCTAATGCCTGGTCTAAAGCCATTATCATTCCTTTTCCTAAGCCAGGGAAAGACTCCAGTGACCCAAACAATTACAGGCCTATCGCACTCTCTAGCAGCCTCTGCAAACTTTTAGAAAAAATGGTTAATTGCCGCCTGGTGCATGTTCTTGAATCAAATAATTGCCTTGCAGCCTTCCAAAGCGGATTTCGGCGTGGTAGGTCCACTATCGATAACCTCATTCTTTTAGAAACCCATATACGGACTGCTTTTTTAAAACACAACCATCTGGTCACTGTTTTTTTCGACATGATGAAAGCCTATGACAAGACATGGAGGTATGGTATCCTTCGCGACCTTTTTAACCTGGACATTCGTGGGAACCTCCCAATTTTTATTAAGAACTTCCTCGCCATTCGAATTTTTCAAGTTCGAATTGGGGGGATTCTCTCCAGTTTTTATGTACAAGAAGAGGGTGTACCACAGGGCAGTGTTCTGAGTGTCACCCTCTTTGCAATCAAGATAAGTGATATACTGCAACAATTACCCCCTTGTGTGCAGGGTACACTATATGTTGACGATTTTAAAATTTTATGTAAAGGACAAGATATGCGTTTTATTGAGACACAATTACAAATTGCTATCAACCGTATTATTCAATGGACAAATAAAAATGGTTTTATTATTTCCCAAGACAAAACTTCTTGTGTGCATTTCTGTAGACGAAGGGATCTGCATCCAGATCCTGAAATTTATATTGGAGCATCTCAAATTGCTGTTACTGATTGCATTCGCTTTCTTGGCTTATATTTTGATAAAAAACTCACTTTCTTGCCACATGTTTTGCAGTTACGTAAAAAGTGCGAGCAATCACTTAATCTAATTAAGGTGCTTTCAAACACTTCTTGGGGAGCAGACCGTGGTTCTCTCTTGAAAATTTATCGCTCTATAATCCGCTCCAAAATTGATTATGCCTGCCAGGTCTATGGTTCTACACGTAATTCTGTTCTTAAAAAACTTGACACAGTGCACCATAGCGCACTCCGTGTTTGCTCTGGTGCATTTCGTACCTCTCCAGTTTTAAGTCTTTATGTTGACTGCAATGAACCATCATTACACCACATTCGTGAAAAGCTTTCTTTAGAACTGTATTACCGTCTCCTTTCACATCCTGGCTATCCTCTTCATACATACATTTTAAACACCGACAATGATATTCTTTATCAGCATCGACCATCTTGCATCCCATCTTTTGGTGTCAGAATTAGAAAAATTACTGATAATAGCCCACTGAGTAATATCAGGGTAAGTCCATGTCCATTGCATGTACTCCCTCCTTGGAACCCTCCTGATATTACATCGCTCCATCCCTTTAAAGGATATGATAAAAACAACTTGGCCCCTGCAGTTTTTCAACAGTTATTTGCCGCACACCGAGCAAATTTCAATGGCTATACTGACATTTATACAGATGGATCTAAGAGTGGTAATACTGTTGGTTGTGGTGTATTTTGTGACAACACTTCATTAAGCTATCGTCTCCATCCTTCTATCTCTGTCTTTACATCTGAACTGATTGCAATAGAGAGAGCCATGGTGCACATATCTCATCATCATAGCTCATCCTTCATTATCTATACAGACTCAAATAGTTCTATTGACGCAATTAAATCTTTTAACAAGCATCCTCTTGTCTCATCCATCCTAGATATTTATAACAAATTGACAAGGCGTGGTCATAATATTTTATTCTGCTGGGTACCTGGACACATGGGTATTCCTGGCAATGAGAAAGCTGATGAGGCGGCAAAACGTGCTCTTAATCCGTTACACCATAATGTTCCTTTCTCAGACTTTAAACTACTTATAAATATTTTGATTCAGAATAAATGGCAAGAAAGTTGGGATCTGGAAAACAATAATAAACTGCACCATATCAAACCTCTAATAATGACCTGGCCTCCGAGTTATCCAAGAAAAACAGATGTTCTACTTACTCGTCTGAGAATTGGACATTCAAGGATCACTCATAAACATCTTTTACTTCGGGAGGATGCTCCCATGTGTCCACATTGTCATTTTGATTACCTGACCATTCATCATGTTTTAACTGACTGTCCGGGCCTCCGGCACTTATATAGAATTTATTTTAAGTCATCATCACCACTCTTGACAAACCTTATTGGGGATACACCTCATAGGGCACTATTTACTTTTTTAAAAAATGCTGGATTTTACTTTGAAATTTAATCTGTATATCTTTGGTTTAACGATTAAATTTTCTGTTTACACCTTTGTGATAAAAGGAAGGGAACCCCTTCCAGACTGCACTTTTTTTGACTTATTCTTTTGTTTTTACTCTACTGTTTTATAGTATTTAAAAGTTGGTCTTTTCTACACTTGTTTGACTACATCTGGATGGGATACCCCATCCAGATTGCTCTTCTCATTGTTCCTTTATTTTTTCATTTTTCTATCTCTCACTTTTTTTGATGTTTTAGTCTACTTTTTTGGCGCAGCATGTCCCTTAAGGGATTTTGCGCCATAAAACCCCATACAACCAACCAACCAACCGGTTGAGCATTGGATGAAATATGGGGTTTGGGGCCTCCACATCGCTTGTCTTATTGTCTGATATTGTAGCCATATTTGAGAGATAATGTTTAAAAAGCCAGGCATCGAGCCTGGTCACCGTCCCTTCTTCTTACCGTTACTTTAGGCGCAGGTCTCAAAAGGGTGAAAACTATCAACAAACTTCCACGTTTTTCGAACGTTGGATTAAACTCGATAGCATCTCCAAACTCTAGTTCTTTCACAGTGGAACTCGGTTGTCGTAGGTAAGCCTTTACAGCTCTGTCCAACCTACATCGCCCTTACGTCGAAAGGACACCAGTCGCCCAGTGCATTCCTAACCACCGCCATACAAGTACGGCGCCCACCGATCACGGAACCGGAATTCGAAGATCCCCTGCACTCTGGGACTCGAGATCAGCCTAAAGAGGTAGAAACGAGGCGATGAGATTAAAAAACCTCAACACCCAGAGTGTCTCACGTGAAAATAAAAAAATCCACTATTGTAAAAAAGAAAAAGTGATGTGGGTGAGAACTTAGAAACAAGGTGTAGGGGAGACCGGGGGAATGGCGACACCTTAAGGGAATTTAAATTTTTTCACCTCGAAAAAATGTTTATTTTTTAATAGTAAAAATTCTAAAGCTGAATCATGATCTTTAGTATCTGTATAAATTTAACCGTAATCATAACTGTAAAGTAAGCATACATAAAAAATATTTTTTAAACCTCTGCACAGTGGCGGGATTACCCAGGACACTGGGTTAATTCCGCCACTGTACCGGGGTAACGCCGCCACTCTTTAATGACCTAGTACATGCATCAAATGGATACTAGGAAACACACAACTTACTGAATATAGTTAGAAAGCAGGGTAATTGAGCAAAATAATGGTTAAGCTTACAATTTACTTCATATTGCAAAAGTCACTCTGCTGAATCGGCTCCACAACATTAAAATGAGGCCATTTCTCACCCGATTTGCATGGTGGCGGCATTACCCCGAGAGGACAATATGGCGGAAATCCTCAAGCAAAGCCGAAACAAGAACCGAACTTGTTCAACACATTACATCAAAATGTCGGCGAATGCATATAGTTTACGGGTCATATTATCTTAAATACCTAATGTTACAATAAAAAGTGCTTATCTCTACTCATTTGAAGCTCCAAAATAACAAGCAACTAGATGAAAACTACATTTTTCACTAGAACAAAAGAACGACGTACAGCAAAGTCACTCTCACTTTAGGCACTGCTTATATTGTTGGCCGCTATAGTGCAGGCACATTCACTATCTCAAACTGCCCTTAGTTTTTAAACTAGGTGGGGTGGCGGCATAACCCGGCTTGGCGGCATTCCCCCGGTCTCCCCTATTTTTTGTCTTTTTTCAATATTTTAAACTTTTTTTCCTTTTTTTTTTTTTTTTTTTTTTTTAAACAAAAGAACAAGAACAATGTTAGTAGAACAAATAACAATTTGAACAAAAAGGTCAGTAAAAAACATGAACAAGAACAAAGAGGGATAAGAAACTGAACAAAGAAGATTAAAAAGTGTGAAACAAAGAAAAAAGGATAGACAACTAAAAAAAGAAGAAAACAGGAAAGGAGAAAGATCGCTCGGGAACCCGGGGTCGCGAAACCCGTAAATACCTTAGAAGTAATTCCCCTGGGGGAGCAGTTAGAGGTTAACTGCTCTTTTCGATCTCACAGCCCGCTGTTTTTACTTTTTTTGCGTGGTTTCACTTATAATTTTCAGTTTAACTATAAATACTAGTGAAATTTATTAATGCTTTTACATAACTCCTACGTTTTAGTGGAAATGGGGCAAACCCCGCAGTAGGGGAGACCAGGATAATTGCGACACCTTAAGGGAATTTACATTTTTTAACCTCAGAAAAATGTTTATTTTTTAATAGTGAAAATTCTAAAGCTGAATCATGATCTTTAGTATCTCTATAAATATAAAGTAAGTACCGTAAACTAAGCACACATAAAAAAAATCTTTCGACCTCTGTACAGTGGCGGAATTACTCAGGATAATGGGGTAATTCCGCCACTGTATCGGGGTAATGCAGCCCTCTTTAATGACTGAGTAAATCCATAAATTGATACTAGGAAACACATAACCTACTGAAAATATTTAGAAAACGATAATTTAGCAGAATACTGAATAATTACAATGTTCCTTAAGCTAGATTTATTAATGTGCTAAGTTTACACTTTAATTCAAATTGCAAAAGTTACCCGTTGCAATGGTGACGGCATTACCCCGAGAGCACAATATAGCGGAAATCCCCCAGCAAAGCCGAAAGAAGAACCGAACTTGTTCATCAAATTGCATCAAAATGTCCTCGAATTCATGTAGATTACGAATAATGTTATCTTAAGTACCTAATGTTACAATAAAAGACGTTTACCTCTACTCATTTGAAGCTCCAAAATAAAAAGCAACTAGATGAAAACTAAATTTTTTACTAGAACAAACGAACGACGTACAACAAAATCACTCTCACTCTAGGCACTGTTTCTATTGTCCGCTATAGTGCAGGAGCATTAACTATCACAAACTGCCGTTAGTTTTTAAACTAGGCGGTGTGGCAACATAACTCCCACTGGTGCCATTCCCTCGGTCCCCCCTAATGGGGGCAAAAATAAAAACTGCGTATTTTTGCCCCTCCACTGCGTACTTTTACCCCAACCAACAGGGCAAAGATACGCAGACCAATTTTTTTTTTAATTTCAATTTCTCATGGAATTATAATTTGACAGAATGTTGGTTGATGGTGGCGTTTGCCTAAGCTTCTAATCTAGCTTCTTAATCACTCGTTATATACGTTTGGACCAATGTGTTCGTTAAAAATCAAAATTTATGGAAAGTGCATATCTTTACCCCCACCTACTCTATACGAAATTTCAAGTCATATGGATGATAAATTTTTGATTTATGCATTTGAACATGCAAAATTTAGAGCTTCGAATGTTGAATTACCTATTTTTATTAAAATCTCCCGAAATTATAATGCTAATGTACTAATTTTTTGTGCGGATATAATACCAAAAAACCCAAACACAAATGCATTGAATTTGTAATTTTTATACATTTTTAATATAAATTATGAAATTAATATTCGAAAAAATTATGAATTGCAACCTACAATTTTACATTCTTCTATCTTTATAAGAAGAAAGCGTTGGATTCGTGAAAATTTTCGACTTTCGGTTTTGGACAGATTTACACGTTTTAGGGGTCAAAGATTCCGAAAATCATGTTTTTACAAAATGTCTGTCTGTCTGTGACAAATTTTGTGGATGCTCTACCTCAAGAACTAATGCACGAAATTTAATAAAAATTTGTATTCAGTTATTCCCTGACATATATTGGTGCTGATTAGTTTTTGGTGTAAAACGCTCAACAGGTGGCGCTTCTATGCAGCATAATTCTCGATTTCCGCAATAGCTCAATCTGCAGAACTAATGCACGGGTTTTCATCAAACTTCAGATTCAATTAGTCCTTGACACGAATTGACGTTGTGCACCTTTTGATACAAATCGCTCATCGGGTGGCGCTGCCATGCAGCATTTTTGGCGATTTCGCAATAACTCAATCTCCAGAACTAATGCACGGATTTTCATCAAACTTTAGATGCTATTAGTCATTGGCATGAATTGACGTTTTATACATTTTGGTGTAAATCGCCTAACAGGTGGCGCTACTATGCAGCATTTTTCGCTATTCCCACAATAACTCAATATGCAGAACCAATGCTTGGATTTTCAACAAATTTCAGATTCAGGTATAATTTGATATGATTTTTTGTTTTCGATTTTACTGTTTACTGTTTTCGTGCAAATCGCTCAACAGGTGGTGCTGCTATGCTGCATATTGAGAATTTCCACTAGGGTTATTCCATGATTACGGACGTAACAAACAGAGATTTTAAAGCTTCATAAATAATGTAAAAAAAATACTTATTACATGGATTATTTTATATTTAAGGTCGGTCCAAGAATTGTAAATAGAATATTAAATTTTGAAATCTGAAAAATGTTCCCATAATTTTTGAAAAAATAAAATCTAGGTGTTACGGACGTAATTCACAAAACAGTCAAAATTGAATATAGTTGCAGTTATTGTCATAATCCTGTGAATTTTAAGGAAGAACATTTAAAATTTTCTTCAATAATTCATTATTAGGGTATTAGCTGTTGGAAACTGCAATTGTGAAAACATTAAATTAATTTATACATGGGATAATTAAATTGTTACAGACGTAACATTTGCCTGTTACGGACGTAACAATTCATTACATCAAAATTTATTCATGAATTATAATTCATTTATAATATATTCCTTAATTTCTTTTATAAATTTTAAAAACAGAATATTCAAATATAAAAACTAGCCTAATTACAACTTTTACAAATAATTTTTGAAATGACAATAACTTGTTAAACTTTACCATAATTCCAGTGAAATGTTCTCATTCTCATCACTTTCACGTTTTTAGTGCTAATACTTTTATTTCATTTACTTTTTATACTTAAACTGCAAACAAATTATCAGAAAATTCACACTCTAATCTATAAAAAAATGTATTAGGGGAATGTAGAGGAATGGCGCTTCACGTAAGGGTGTATTCCGATCCAAACTGCTTATTTTCTGATTCATTTTAAAATTCATTTTCGCTCTCAAACGCATCAAACTGGGAAATTCTCTTATTTAGAAACTACATAATGTGCCGTGCTTAATAATTTTTTGATAAATGCAGAAAATACTGTAAAAAACGCTGTCAAAGTTGGCGTTTTGAACTGATTTTTCCGAAGCGGGCGATCTGGGAAGGAAAAAAAATGGTCACACTGAGAAAATAATTGCTTAAAAATCAAATTCTAATTAATTGAGCTGAAAATGAAATCACACGGCATGTTAAACATGTCTTCAGAAATCACCCCAGCAAGTTTCATGTTTTTACTTTTAAAAATGAGTCTGAAAATGTATCGGAAAATTTCGAGCTGTTGAGGGTGGAAAAATATTTTTTCGAATACACCCTTAAGGGAAAACATGAATATCTAGACAAATTTAGACAAAAAAATCAATGTTTTATTAACGAAGTATGACTCCAAAGCTTAAGGAACAGTTTGCAATCAACTATTTTTCATAGAAGCTTAAGGAATTTTTCTTATCGTTTTATTTAAATGACCATCGATTGAGCGGTAATGCCCGACATGGTAGGGTAATTGCGCTCAGAGTTTGAATACAACATTTAAGTAAGACAAAAGTCACATATGTAGTTGTGTGGGCTGTTCAAAGCACTGCAGACTTTTTGCAACCACTTTACACATATTGTGTTAGACATATAGTGGGCAACTTTTTTTATATTTAGGTTTTTTGATTTTCACCACTTTTTTGAAATCGTAAAATTCTCCTTCTTTAAGGACATATTAATTAAACCGAAAAGAGGGGAATTTTACCATTTCAAAAAAGTGGTGTCAATCAACAAATCTGAATTTAAAAAATGTTGCAAACTGGCAACACTTCTCTGGAATTCAACGCGAGCGCCATTACCCGCTATCACCATGTTGGGTTTTAATGCATTATAATTGGCGTAACACCGCACTACAAAAATAAATAAAATCATGAAAATACAGCTAAATGTATATATTTTGCAGACTTAATGAGTAAATTAATATTTGAAAATAAGAGTGTACACTTACCTTCAAGTTAGATGATGTAGAACTTTATAATAAAACAACTTCAAACTAATAATGTGAGGATTCAAAAATACTTTCCTCCCGACGGGCACTAAATCCTTACTGGGAACTTAGGATGAAGTTCGCTAGTTACCGGCATCGATCGCACGTTTTCAATTCTAATCTGTTTAGAGATATTTGGTGAGCGACATTACCCTTCTGAGCCTCATTACCCTAATTTCCCCTACAAAACTTTATAAATTAAATATTATTTGTTTTATAAATTAAAAAAAAAATAGTACTTTGGTTTCACTTTTTATGGAATGACCCACTATAGCTATCTCAAGAATTAATACACGAATTTTCATCAAATTTAATATTCAGGGATACATTGATATCAATTAGTGCTGTTTATGTGATTTAAATTTTGTGATGGCCAAAACATACTAGTTTTCGATGGATATATATTTATTTTGTCCTGCTTTATTGAAATCCAAAATTTCAATTTTTTCGTCTAACTAGTTTTCAACTTATGCTTAAAAAACGACATGGTGCTGGTTTAAGAGCCAGTTATCTGTGATGTGCAGAAAAAGGATAGTTTGGAAAAAATATAGTTCACTCATTTTATTGAAATATTTGGCCTGGCGGCAGTCGAAACAAATTAAGTGAGCGATATGTTCATATTGGCAAGAAATAATACATTAATAGTAGTGACTTAGTCATTATGCATCATTTGAACAATCGAGTACCGAACATCAATTTGGATATAGCCCCTAAAATATGTTCATTTTAAAATAATCATTTCTCTGAAACTAATCGTACGAATTTAATGGAAATTTGTATTTAGGCCCATTAAAGGTGTAGAATTTACTTATGATGTCAAACTTGAATATTGCTTAAGGTAATATGACCCGTAATCTACATGCATTCGCCGACATTTTTTATGCAATGTGTTGAACAAGTTCGGTTCTTCTTTCGGATTTGCTTGGGGATTTCCGCCATATTGTCCTCTCGGGGTAATGCCGCCGCCATGAAAATCGGGTGAGAAATGGCCTCATTTTAATGTAGTGGAGCCGATTCAGCAGAGTGACTTTTGCAATTTGAAGTAAATTGTGAGCTTAACCATTATTCTGCTCTATTACATTGCTTTCTAACTACACTGCTCAAAACAATTAAAGGATATTGCAGTTTGAGGTGGATTTTGTATCTGGTAAACTGTTTAGCTGACTGATACATGGTCGACAGACATAGTAGGTTATATGAGAATGAATTATACATGTTTGGCAGAAAAAAATGCATTTTATTGCGCATTTGTGTACTAACGGAAAAAAACACAATTTTTGCATATGAGAAAAAAATTATAAGAAAAGGTGTTTTCTTCAAAGAAAATCATTTTCAGTAGGGGGTATGGTTTCCACGGGCGGCCAGCAACGTTGGACACCTTTGAGGCATGGCCTCAATGAGGCTATTAATGACGAGTTGTGGTATTCTGCCCCACTCTTCCAGAAGAGCTCTTTCCAGTTCTTGGAGAGTTTGTGGGGGTTGTTGGCGGCCAGAAACTCGTCTTCCTAGAGCGTCCCAAACGTGCTCGATTAGATTCATGTCTGGAGAACACGCTGGCCATTCCATTCGAACGATTCCTTCCTCGAAAAGGAAATCCTCCACCAGGTTTGCACGATGTGGCCTGCAGTTATCGTCCATTAAAATGAAGTTATCTCCGATTGCTGCAGCGTAAGGGACTACAATAGGTCTGAGGATCTCATCCCTATATCGGCGACCAGTCAGAGCTCCATCTCGAATGATGTAGAGGTCAGTGCGCCCGTCAATGGAGATGCCACCATACACCAACACTCCTCCACCGCCAAATCTGACACTTTCGTGCACGAACGCAGGATTATTCCTACTGCCACGGTCCCTCCAGATGAAAATACGCCTATTATCCGGATGCACAGAAAAACGGGACTCGTCAGAAAACAGAATATTGCTCCATTCATTTCTCCTCCAGTTGACATGCTCGGTTGCCCACTACCTGCGCTCGCGACGATGCCTTGATGTTAATCTAACACATACCATCGGTCGGCGAGCATACAGACCTACAGCATGGAGCCGGTTTCGGACAGTCTGAGTTGAAGTCGTGGTGCCTGTAGCCGAGCGAAGGTGTTGTTGGAGAAGAGTAGCGTTCATGGTTCGGTGTCTCCGAGCTGTTAACGCTAAATACCGATCTTCATTGGGCGTTGTTGCCCGTCTACGACCTTGCCCTGGTCTTCGGCCTGCACATCCACTCTCCAAAAAACGGTTCCAGATCCTGGAAATGACACTTTGTGACACTCCAATGGCTTGCGCTACTTCGGCTTGAGTTTGGCCCCCTTCTAACCTACCAACAATTCTCAAAGCTTCTGAATCTGTCAAATGACTTCGCTGAGACATCGTACTCATCGAAACAAAGCAATCACTGAATGCCGATCATCCTTGTCTTCATTCTCTTTTATCCAGTTGAAAGTCAAATTTCATTCGCTGCCGCTGAAGCGACGTTTTTGACGTCGAACTCAAAATTTGCATACTCCACAGTTTGAAAACCAGAAAAATTTGCATTTGTGATTCTCTTCTTCTATTTTCGGCAAAAAATTTTTCGTTTATATCTTTATTTTATATAAAACTTCAAATATCCTTTAATTGTTTTGAGCAGTGTATTTTCAGTAGGTTGTGTGTTTCCTAGTATCCATTTGATGCATGTACTAGGTCATTAAAGAGTGTCAGCATTACCCCGGTACAGTGGCGGAATGACCCCAGTGTCCTGGGTAATCCCGCCACTGTGCAGAGGTTGAAAAAAAAATTTTTTTATGTATACTTACTTTACAGTTATGATTACGGTTAAATTTATACAGATACTAAAGATCATGATTCAGCTTTAGAATTTTTACTATTAAAAAATAAACATTTTTTCGAGGTGAAAAACTTTAAATTCCCTTAAGGTGTCGCCATTCCCCCGGTCTCCCCTACGTATCATGTGTATGCAAAGTCTACAAATATTCTTTTGTATTGAAATTTCAATCTTTTACAGTTATAATAATTTTGTTTGACTTCTTTAACATTTCGTTTTGTATTTAATAAAAAACAACAACATTATAATAAATTTTATTAGAACAACTCTTTATAACAATTAAGGACTTTAATTTTTGACGATGTAGCATGTACACTGCAAATAGAGGCGTCTTAGATTTAGACACATATGTGACTGAAAAAGAATTTTAGACACTTAAGTGTCTTAATCTGAAAATTAAGACGACATAGATGTCTTAATTTAAGATACATAAGTGTCTTAGTATGATCATGGTGTAAATGAACTGAGAATAGTGTCTAAAATATCCGCAAACGTCTTATTTTAAGACACTTCGTTGCTTCAAACGTGTCTTAATTTAAGACGTTTTGATTCTTCCGACGCAATAACCACCAGGGTGCACTGGGGCACTGCCAGTCGCGCATGCGTTTTAGATGTCTTCGTTCAAAGTTGGTATACGTTGTAATTCAAACGAAGTTTGTTTTTATGTACGCGTGTATTTTAATTCGTTTTTCGCGGAATGTGAAGTTCTGTGATTTAAATTCGTATTCACTTGGATTATTTATTTATTGAATACATGCATCTGACGTGTGTGCTTGACATCAAATGTCTCTTAGAAGCTGTCGTCCATATAAGGGAGGGATAGACTAAGAACAGTAGTAGACGACGCTTGAAGATTACACCCGGAAATTCTACAAAGCGTGTGCAATGGATTTAGTGTTAATTCGTATTAATTTATATCAATAATATTGTGTTATTCATCTTCGTCCTGTCGAAGCTAGCAAAAAAAAAAGAAACTTTTGTCTGGCGGATCCTATTTTGAGATGAAACATTTCATTCTTTAAATATGGCTAGTCGGACATATTATGAAATATCGTACTAAAATGATGCAAGCCCTTCTCCTTCACTGGGGTAGTTTTTGAAATTTCAAATCGAGGAATTTTTCTGACCTCTTGCAACATCGATTGAAGTAAGTGTCATAATTTCTTTATAGTACTGAAATTAGTGTCTTTTATGATTTTATTTATAGTATAAACAAAATCTTGCATGAAATTCAATTAGTTTTGAATCTGTTTGCGAAAAACCCATTAATTCTAGAAGTATATATTTTTAAACTCATGACGTTGTCTTTTATTACAAATTATACAGGGTGATTCAGCTCGTCGGTGACAAACTTTAAGGATCGATAGAGCACACCTAGACGAACATTTTTGAATAGGGAATGTAGGGTCCCTGACGCGATGGTAAGGCGCTAGGCGCTTTCGAAAATTTGGGTGCCGAAATTCGAAACGTCATAAAAACTAGGGAAATGGTTAGATTTTCTTGCTTGTTGCGTCGAAATGATTCTGTTTGTTTAGACTTTCTTCAGTACCAATTTGATAAGCGTATCTCTTAAAACATGGATAGGGGGCGCTGCAGACTTTGGAGAGCTAGACAACAACTTTAAGCCCGTTATTTTGATAATTTAACACATGCTCGCCAAAGTTTATACTCTAACTTAAAGTTTGAACCCAAAAGTAGAGCCCTGCAAAAAGCGTAAGAGCCGGAATAAAATGTCAAAGTACAGGGTGGTCGAAACTCGAAGGCTCCTAGGAGATAAACAAACAGATTTCTTGACTTATGGCATGCATTTTCATGATTCTGTTTGCTGGGGCTCTCTGAAACTCAGTTGAACGGTACAAAAAGAAACATCGATAGGGGGCGCTTTGGGCAAAAAACATAATTCGTTGACATTTCGGACGCTAAGTGGAAACGGGGCGCTACGATCAGTTAGTAATAATGAAAACACATTTTCTACCTCTGCTCAACACTTCTGAATAAATTTAGACCAAAAACATCAATGATACTGGAAATTTATTTACAAAAAATAACACTACAGAAGATGCTCGAAATTTCGACCTTGGGCCATGATGCAGGCTTCGCACCTCCGTCGCATTGAGGAGTGTGTGTTTCCAACAATGCCAGGAGTATCTCTGATCTGCCCTGCAGCTGCCACAATGCGCGCCACAAGTTCTTCAGCACTGCTGACAGGTGTATGGTATACCTCGGCCTTCAGGTAACCCCAAAGGAAGAAATCCAAGCAGGTGAGGTCTGGTGATCGGGCAGGCCAGTGAACTGGACCCCCACGCCCGATCCACCGCTGGCCATACCTTGCGTTTAGATGGAGACGCACGTCGTTCGTGTAATGGGCCGGAGCTCCATCGTGCTGGAACCACATCTGGCGACGCGAACCTTCGGGTACGTGCGCCTCATCCAGAAGCTGCGGCAGCACTTGATCCAGGAAAATCAGGTAATTTCCACCTGTCAGCCGTTCAGGTAACAAATAAGGGCCAATGAGGCAATCCCCCAGAATGCCGGCCCACACATTTACTGAGAAACGCTCCTGGGCTGCTCGGCTTCTGGTTTCATGTGGATTTTCATCACACCACACATGACTGTTGTGGGCGTTCCACATTCCCTCCCGGCTGAAGGTGGACTCGTCCGTAAACAAAATGCTGTTTACAAAACGGGGATCCCTGGATCTCATCGCCAAGTACCATCTTGAGAATTCCACTCGAGGGCCAAAATCCTGCTCTCTGAGCAACTGCACCCGCTGGATGTGGTAGGGGTGCAGATTCCGGGAACGTAAGATGCGCCACGCAGTTGCTTGCGAAATGCCAACATGTCTGGCGATATCTCTCGTGCTAAGACCTGGGTTGTCCTCAACCAGGTTAAGCACAGCCTCTTCGTTGTCGGGGGTGCTCACTGATCGCTCCCGTTCAGGCCTGCCTCCGTCGAAAGATCCCGTTGTGGACAACCTCTGGTGTACTCGAGCGAAGAAGGCATGGCAGGGGATTTGCCTGTTGGGGTAACGCTCGGCGTACAACCGCTGAGCGGCTCGTCCATTACAACCAGCAGCGCCATACGCCAAATGCATGTCAGCCAATTCAGAGTTTGTGTACCGTTCCATCCTACTACCGATCTGCAGACAAGTAACCCGAAGCTTAAGTAGGTACCGCACGTTCAAAAGACGTGTCTGCGCATACAACTACGTCATCTCGCGTTGTCGTCTACGCATTACGTATCTTTTGCATATCGATATGGTACGATATCTTTTGCATAAATCAGCAAAAAGCACCTTATGTAAATTTTATTGCGCGCATTGTGCATGATTGAAACCAGCTATGTTTGTTAAAAAAAACAAACTGACTGCAGTTTTAATAGCTTCTTATGATAAGTAAATTACTCTCTTGTTTTGTTTCTAACTGATCGTAGCGCCCCGTTTCCAGTTAGCGTCCGAAATGTCAACGAATTATGTTTTTTGCCCAAAGCGCCCCCTATCGATGTTTCTTTTTGTACCGTTCAACTGAGTTTCAGAGAGCCCCAGCAAACAGAATCATGAAAATGCATGCCATAAGTCAAGAAATCTGTTTGTTTATCTCTTAGGAGCCTTCGAGTTTCGACCACCCTGTACTTTGACATTTTATTCCGGCTCTTACGCTTTTTGCAGGGCTCTACTTTTGGGTTCAAACTTTAAGTTAGAGTATAAACTTTGGCGAGCATGTGTTAAATTATCAAAATAACGGGCTTAAAGTTGTTGTCTAGCTCTCCAAAGTCTGCAGCGCCCCCTATCCATGTTTTAAGAGATACGCTTATCAAATTGGTACTGAAGAAAGTCTAAACAAACAGAATCATTTCGACGCAACAAGCAAGAAAATCTAACCATTTCCCTAGTTTTTATGACGTTTCGAATTTCGGCACCCAAATTTTCGAAAGCGCCTAGCGCCTTACCATCGCGTCAGGGACCCTACATTCCCTATTCAAAAATGTTCGTCTAGGTGTGCTCTATCGATCCTTAAAGTTTGTCACCGACGAGCTGAATCACCCTGTATATTCTGAATTTTTATCTTTTTTTCCCAAATTTAAAGTAATAATATTACTAAAAGAGAGACATTTTAAGTTGAATATTCATTCTCTTGCTTTCAATCGCAGTTTCGTTTCAATGGTTAATTCTTATCTCACGTAACGACCACAATGAAAGAAAAAAAAAAAAAGCTTTGGAAAGTTCTTTCTTCCTAACGTAAAACCGCAGATTAAAAAATAAGATAAATAAAGTACCCGAAAACGTATGACGTTGTCATGATTCATCTATTATGTGCTCCTTAATTTTAAAACTGTCAGTAAAAATATACATATGTATTTGATTTGAAATCAAGTATAATATTGATTTTTTGATTATTTTTAGTAGAAAAGTAATTTGAAATTTATAATGGGGAAAAAGTAAAAAGCTATAACTAGATTTTGTACTTAATATTGTGATTTTTGTAACTGTATTTATATACACTTATACGAAAATTACAAGAATGACAATTAGATGTTAAGATATATATTTAAGACAAATGAAACTTGGAAACTAAGTTATTTTTTCTTCTTGCTATTAATGTAGGATATTTATTTATTTTTATTGATAGTTGAATAGCTTTTGTGATTACCCTGTGATCTACATAAAAACTTGCTGAAGTGGTATGTGCCAATATAATTTTTTTTTAAATTTAATTTTTAAATGATAAGAATTTAAAATTTTTTTCGGGAAGGGAGGTGGGGGGAGGGGGATTTTGTATTCAATTTTCGCAAAGCTGATATCATAAATCCTTTTCGATATTGCACTGATTATAATGAAAGTTTTGAACTTTTAGAGTAGGGCAAGATTAAAAACACAAAATATATTTAACAAAATACCGAAGTAATTTTTTTCTTAATGTTATTAAATTGGAATATTTATTTTTTAATTTTTTTACTCATAGTTAAATAGCTGTTGTGATTATCATCTGATAATATGTAAAATTGCTTATGTGTCAATATAATTTTTTTTTTAATCTAATTTTTAAATTATATGAATTTTCCTTTTTTGGGGAGATGGGGGGATTTTATTTGCAATTTTTGTACATCTGACATTTTAAATCTCTTTCGACATTCAACCGAGTATAATAAATATTTTAAACTTTTAGAATAGGACAAGATTATAAAAAAATATATATTTATCCATGTATCTTAAAAGCCCTTAATAGCGGAAACTTCGGGATCGCGGAATTTGTCTGATGATCGGAGATGTCTGCTTTTGTGAGGTAAAAATATACAAATATGTATGCGTGTGCTTTGCGGATTAAAAAAGTATTCGCTAAATAGAGGTGTCCGCTATTCGTGAATGTCCATTAACCTCCACAATGGATACTCCCGAGTACCGGACATCTCTATTTAGATAACCATAGTGTAGGGTTGCAATTTTTGCAAAAGAACTTCTTGATTAAAGCATGGGTATTAAAGCAGTGTCTCGTCCCCCTACGATTTAAGTGCCACCAAATTTAATGTGCAATATTCGTAAAGCTTATATTTTAAATCCGTTTCGAAATTGTACTGAATATAATCGATGTTTTGAACTTTTAAAGTAAAATAAGATTTAAAAAAAATCATATTCAAAATCATATTTATCATGAAAACAAATATTTAGATAAATATTTTTTGCTTTAATCTTGTTCTATTCCTGAAGTTCAAAATATTGATTATAATCAGTAAAATGTCGTAAAAGATTTAAATAAACAGCTTAACGAAAATTGCATACCAAAATTAGGAGCACCAAAAAATCAGGCTGCGGGGGGAGGGGGGAGGGCGTGTGGAGGGGGAAAGACCCCAGCCAAATATTTTTCCAGGATTCAACGTGGTCAAACATGGCTACGTATGATGCTTACAAAAAAAATGGATGCTATTAAGACGTTTGAAGTGTCTGAAATTCAGACGCAAAAAGTGTCTGAAAAAATTCAGACATTTTAAAATGTCTGAAAATTGAACACTCCGTTTCAGACACTTAAGTGTTTGATTTTCAGACATTTTAATTTACAGTGTAAGGTTAGTTGGAACAACTGGGCCATGATTTTACAATGTGACTCTGGAGCTTCTGACAATTCAGCTTCAAAAAGCTAATGTTCATTTGAATTAAAGTCTGAACTTCTGTAAATGTGTTCAGTTAGGTTCCCTCTATCAGACAGAAATGCTCAAAATTACATTTTAATATTTAAAAATATAAAAATATGCATATTTCAGCTTTATTTTCCTCATGGGTCCAGTTGCCCCAAAAATAGGGTAACTGGACCAGGGGGGTCTATGTTCCGCACGCGTTTATATTTTTTCATATCGGATATCAGGTCCTGTTTGAAAATGTGTAAACAACTTAAAAAAAATTAAACCAGGCAGATCATGTAAATTATATGTCAATAAACAGCGTTGTAAGAGAAACCTTTGCTGTCAATGTGTCTAAAAAAGCACTAAATGTGAAAATATTAGATTTATTTATACCAAAAACATAAACCTTAAGTGAGTACTTACGTACCTTATTATAGATAAGCATAAAAGTCACATGGGTATTTTAAGGGAAAAAATAGCAAGGTAAATCTATGAACAAACGGCTACGTAAGTACTTAAGTACATTATCTTTATCCAGGGGTCGCATTATATAGGGAAAATTTTATTGTTCCTACCAGAACCCTTAAAAAAAGGTGCGATGAAGAAATTATTTTCAAAATAGTGGTAGGAACGATAAAAGATTCCATATAGAATGCGACCCCTGTGTATAGTACAATTTGAAGGTCTGGCTATCTCGCTTTCAGGGGCAAGGTACTTGCATTCGTAAAATGTTGAAATAATTTAATGACACCAATATTTACAAGAGAATCTATCTGAAAACAAGTAAAAATATATTTTCGCGTACTTAATAAAGGTGAAATTTTCATTATAAAATTCCGGTGCCAATGTAGCAATTACGAACTAAAATTAAGTGATGCCGTAACGGCATCGCCGCCTCTCAAGGGGTCAAGAAATTTGGTTTGATACCACTCAATATGCTTTTTTAAATTTCATTACGTTATTTTAATAAGGTATTCTATCATTTTCTTTATTGTGAGCAAAAAACAATGGAGAAATTTACTTCCCTTAGTAAGAGAAACACAAAAAAATTATTTAACTATTGGGGTAACTGGATCCAGCATGGTCCAGTTACCCCGGAATACATGTCCCAGTTACCCTATTCTTGAAACATCTATGGGGTAACTGGGACACCGGGCTTACATTTCAAACATGAAGTAAATATGTATAGATACCTAATAATATTAATGTACATATATGTCTAATCTTTATAAAAAAAGATTGTTTAATAAAAGTACTTACAGTATTTTAATAAAAAGCCGAGGAAGCTCAACCATACTGACGTTGTTTTAAAAAAAAGAAACGTAAATTTTTGACAGCCTATCACAGCAAAGTGAGAGTTATGATTGAGTTGATACACGTTGTTTTAGGAAGTAGAGATAAAGAGGCATTGTTCACAAAAGCTAAAACATAAACACCAACAGATTTTTAAAAAATAGCCTATGGCCTAGTTACCCCGTGGGTCCAGTTACCCCAACAAACGTTTGATTGTTTCCTGCCGATTAGTATTTTAGAAAATTTTAATCTAGAAGATGGTTTCGAAGAATAAACTGAATCGTTGAGTTTTACTTTATTCATGTGTTTTTAATTTTACATCATCTTTAAATTTATGAATAAAGTATACGTTCGATAGCAACCTCCATTTCGTTTAGTATTCAGGTGTTTACATTTAATTAAGACGTATAAATAGTAAAATGTAAAAATAATCATTTTGCCAACAGTATTTGTTAAAGTTTCTATTTATAATCATTCATTGATTATTATATTCAGATCATTCCCTGAAAACTATTTATAAAAATTAGAGACACTTATTATTTTCACATTTCACATAATTTTTAAAAAAATGAAAAAAATCAGGAGGAGGAAATATATAGTCCAAAATATATTAAATTAGAGACAATCCATCTTAAACTAAGACTGTAAATCTCAGTCAAAAAAACAAATACTATTGGAGAGAAAATCTTATTGTAAGAACTAATTTGTTTGTTAAATGAAAAAGAACTGTTGTGACGTGATTTACATGAGCAGTTTTGACTTGTTCAGAAAAGAATTTTTTTCTTATGTTTGCAGTTAAGAGAATTTTCTGTTGATGAGTTTATCTTTCCTTCAGGGAAGCATTAAAACACTCATAAAATCTTTCTAATATAAACGAATATATAAGAAGTAAGCTATCGGAAACTGGATATTTATTGTACAGTTGTGGAAAAAAAAGTAAAAACCCCTACTAGCTTTGCAACAAATTATCCTAGAAGAAAGTTAGGGGAGACCGGGGGAATGCCGCCAACCCGGGTTATGCAGCCCCCCCCCCTAGTTTAAAAACTAAGGGCAGTTTGAGATAGTGAATCTGCCTGCACTATAGCGGCCAACAATATAAACAGTGCGTAAAGTGAGAGTGACTTTGCTGTACGTCGTTCGTCTGTTCTAGTGAAAAATGTAGTTTTCATCTAGTTGCTTATTATTTTGGAGCTTCAAATGAGTAGAGATAAGCACCTTTTATTGTAACATTAGGTATTTAAGATAATATGACCCGTAAACTATATGCATTCGCCGACATTTTGATGCAATGTGTTGAACAAGTTCGGTTCTTCTTTCGGCTTTGCCTGGGGAATTCCGCCATATTGTCCTCTCGAGGTAATGCCGCCGCCATGCAAATCGGGTGAGAAATGGCCTCATTTTAATGTAGTGGAGCCGATTCAGCAGAGTGACTTTTGCAATATGAAGTAAATTGTAAACTTAACCATTATTCTGCTCAATTACATTGCTTTCTAACTATTTTCAGTAGGTTGTGTGTTTCCTAGTACCCATTTGATGCATGTACTAGGTCATTAAAGATTGGCGGCATTACCCCTGTACAGTGGCGGAATGACCCCAGTGTCCTGGGTAATCCCGCCACTGTGGAGAGTTTAAAAAAATATTTTTTTATGTATGCTTACTTTACAGTTATGATTACGGTTAAATTTATACAGATACTAAAGATCATGATTCAGCTTTAGGATTTTTACTATTAAAAAATAAACATTTTTTTCGAGGTGAAAAAAATTAAATTTCCTTAAGGTGTCGCCATTCCCCCGGTCTCCCCTACTGGTACAAAACTATTGGAAATAAAGTCTACTTTTAAATGATTTACATAAAATTGGCTTACGGGGGGAATCTACCCATGAAAACAAACGCAAACATTTTTGCACTGTGCAGAGGTTTAAAAAATATTTTTTATGTATGCTTACTTTACAGTTATGATTACGGTTAAATTTATACAGATACTAAAGATCATGATTCAGCTTTAGAATTTTTACTATTAAAAAATAAACATTTTTTCGAGGTGAAAAAATTTAAATTCCCTTAAGGTGTCGCCATTCCCCCGGTCTCCCCTACACCTTGTTTCTAAGTTCTCACCCACATCACTTTTTCTTTTTTACAATAGTGGATTTTTTTATTTTCACGTGAGACACTCTGGGTGTTGAGGTTTTTTAATCTCATCGCCTCGTTTCTACCTCTTTAGGCTGATCTCGAGTCCCAGAGTGCCGGGGGATCTCCGAATTCCGGTTCCGTGATCGGTGGGCGCCGTACTTGTATGGCGGTGGTTAGGAATGCACTGGGCGACTGGTGTCCTTTCGACGTAAGGGCGATGTAGGTTGGACATAGCTGTAAAGGCTTACCTACGACAACCGAGTTCCACTGTGAAAGAACTAGAGTTTGGAGATGCTATCGAGTTTAATCCAACGTTCGAAAAACGTGGAAGTTTGTTGATAGTTTTCACCCTTTTGAGACCTGCGCCTAAAGTAACGGTAAGAAGAAGGGTCGGTGACCAGGCTCGATGCCTGGCTTTTTAAACATTATCTCTCAAATATGGCTACAATATCAGACAATAAGACAAGCGATGTGGAGGCCCCAAACCCCATATTTCATCCAATGCTCAACTTGAGACTGCTACGCCTCAGAATATATCTAAGGAGAAACTGACTGCATCGGCCTCAGGCCTTCAAGCAGATATAAATCAGAGCCAAACCAAATCTTGGGCTGATAGAGCTGATGATACATGTGCTGAAAGATTCTTTCTTGTTAAAAGGGTAGAAGGCAGCTTCGACAAGACCTCTCCCTTCTTGATTAACAAATCCATCCAAGGATTGATAGGTGAACCAAAAACAATAAAAAAATTCGATCTGGTGAACTTTTTATTGAAGTAAACAATAGCAAACCAGCCATTAGTTTAAAAAAATGTACAAATTTTGCAAATATCCCGATTTCCGTAAGTCACATAGAACCCTCAACACATCTCGTGGGGTGATTCCTGAATCTGACCTGCTGCATGTTACAGAAACTGAAATAGTTGATAATCTAAAAGAACAAAATGTAATTGAAGCTAGACGAATCAAAATCTACCGTAAAGACGAACAAATCCCAGCCAATCAAATACAAATCCCTATCAAGCACATCATACTCACCTTTAACTCACCAAACTTACCCAAATATGTAAAAGCTGGATATCTGTCATGTTCTGTCAGACCGTATATTCCAAACCCACTGCGTTGCTTTAATTGTCAACGCTTTGGGCATTCAAAAAAAATTGCCGTGGTAAGGAAACATGTGGTCGGTGCAGTGCAGTTGGCCACGAAAGTGCGCAATGCAACGCTCCACCTGGTTGTGTCAACTGTAAAAAAGATCATAGATCTTACGCCAAATCGTGTGAACAGTGGAAAAGAGAAAAGGAGATACAGACCATACGCACAAAAGATAACATTTCGTACCCAGAAGCCAGAAAAATAGTTGAGTCCAGGACACCTAGAGTTGGTGTTTCATATGCTGCTGCTTTATCCAAAACGGCCCATAAAACTTATCAAAGCATTGCCACCCAAACCGAATTCCCCACTGATAATAATTGCCAACCAAAACAAAAAGAAATCGACCTGTCTACTTATTCTGGTAAAACAAATAGTTCAACGCAATCTGACTTTCCTAAGCCACCGAAATCTATTTCTCCTAAGTCACCAAACTCTCTTCCTCCAAGGTCACCAAACTCTGTTCTTCCTAAACCATCACAAAATCCCTCTTCAAAATCTTCCCAATCTCATATTCCTAAGAGAGGCTCTCAAAATACCACCAAAAGAGGAATTCAAAAAACAAACCATTGATCTGATTCAGAAAAATTTAATCTACCAACAATTAAAGCCACTGTGTCATCTGATAATCCAGCCAAAAAGATAAAGAATAAAACATCCAAAAATGAAAGAAAAAATGGAGGAGGATGATGCCGTTGCTCTTCATCCAGAACCGGATGAAGAATTTAACGATGGAGAAAGTATGTCTACTATCTCCGGATAATAGGGCGCAGATAAATTTATTAAAAAAAAAAAACTCACTCATGACTAATATTATTTCATGGAACTGTCGAGGCTTTCATAATAAATATGACGAAATTCGAAGTATTCTTCATGATCATCAACCACTATGTTTAGCTTTACAAGAAACCCATCTTAAAATTAATGACAAAGCTAAATTGCGCACCTTCGATACATACAGAAAAGATTTTACAGGTAGTGATAGGGCCACTGGTGGAGTGGCTCTTTTCATCTCTCGCAATTTACCCCATACTCATATTAACCTAAACACAAACTTACAAGCTGTTGCAGTCCGTGTACATATAAAACGTCTTATTACAGTCTGTACCATTTATTTACCACCCCAACAAATTATTCAGTCAGCACTCCTTGATGATCTCCTTCTTCAACTCCCCACTCCTTTCATCATCGTTGGGGATTTTAATGCTCATAGCCAACTGTGGGGGAATTCTGACACTAATCAACGTGGTGATATCATTGAAAAAATAATTTCTGACAATGGCTTATGCCTACTCAATAATGGTGATGATACATATTTTCATGAACCGACACGCACCTTTCATGCCATAAATCTCACTATCTGCTCTCCATCTATCTATCCGTATTGGAATTTCTGGATTTCAAGTGACCTGCACGGCAGTGACCATTTTCCCACTTTCATTTCACAGGCCACTCCTGACAGGGATTCTAATCATTATTTTAAACGCTATAACTATGAGAGAGCCAATTGGCCAACTTTCCCAAATCATGCTAAAATCACAAATCATATGGTAGAAGGTGACATAGACGATGCAGTTGATAGTATCACCCTGTGTATTATCAATGCTGTAGATATTAGCATACCTAACTCATCATCTACAATGAGACACCGGAAGCCATGGTGAAAGAGTGACTGTCAAGCTGCAAAAAAAAATCAACAGAAAGCCTGGGGCATCTTTCGACGTTATCCCAATAACACTAACTATATTGCCTACAAAAAAGCAAAGGCTGAAGCTAGAAGAGTGCACCGTAAAAGCCAACGTGAATCCTGGATTCAATATGTATGTAATATTAACCCAAATACCTCTAGTAAAGTCCTCTGGAAAAAAGTAAAAAATTGTATGGGTCTTTATTCTGAAAACCACATCTCAATTTTAAATCACAACGGACAAACAATATCTTCTCCTAAGAACATTGCTGAAACCATAGCAAATACGCTTGCATCTAACTCAGCCTCTGACTCATACCCGGAACCTTTTTTATCATACAAAAGACAAGCAGAAACTAGCCACCTCAATTTTAACTCCTGTTACTCTTATGACTATAATCTCCCTTTTACTCTCTCAGAGCTCTTAAAATGTTTGCAAAACAGTCATCTATCAGCTCCAGGTCACGATGGCATCACCTATACCATGCTTAAACATCTCTGCACAACCTCTCTCAATAATTTACTTGCATTTTATAACAGAATTTGGATAGAACAGGTCTTTCCTCAAGCCTGGTGTAACTCTATTATCATTCCTTTTCCTAAACCAGGGAATGATGCTAGCAATCCCAATAATTACAGGCCAATCGCACTCTCTAGCAGTCTTTGCAAATTACTTGAAAAAATGATCAATAGTCGTCTTGTGCATATTTTAGAAAATAACAATTGCCTTGCTGCATTACAAAGTGGATTTCGACGAGGTAGGTGAACTATCGTAACCTGATCAATCTTGAAAATCACATACGGACAGCCTTTCTAAAACGCAACCATTTGGTGTCAGTATTTTTTGACATGGTGAAAGCCTATGACAGAACGTGGCGATACGGGATTCTTCGTGACCTTTTTAACCTAGGCTTTCGTGGGAATCTCCCTATTTTTATTAAGAACTTCCTCGCCATTCGACTTTTTCAAGTCCGAATCGGTGGGGTACTCTCTAGTTTTTATGTACAAGAAGAGGGTGTACCCCAGGGCAGTGTCCTGAGTGTCACCTTCTTTGCTATAAAAATAAATGACATTCTTAGTGAACTACCCCCTTCTGTGAAAGGTGATTTATATGTTGACGATTTCCGCATCATGTGTATGGGATAGGATATCCGTTTTATTGAAAGACAGTTACAAATTGCAATCACCCATATTCTTTCTTGGTCTAATAAAAATGGATTTACAATTTCTCATGACAAAACTTCTTGTGTTCACATCTGTAGACGTAGGGATCTGCATCCAGATCCTGAAATTTTTATTGGAGCAACTCAAATTCCTGTTGTAGACAGTGTCCGTTTTCTCGGCCTCCAATTTCATAGTAAGCTAACCTTTTTACCACATATTTTACAATTACGGACAAAATGTGAAAAATCGCTTAACTTACTAAAGGTGCTTTCAAATACTTCCTGGGGAGCAGACCGTACTTATCTCCTTAAAATCTATCGAGCCGTGATCCGTTCCAAAATTGACTATGCCTGCCAGGTCTATGGTTCCGCACGTAATTCTGTTCTTAAAAAACTTGACACTGTGCACCATAGCGCACTCCGTGTTTGCTCTGGTGCATTTCGTACCTCTCCAGTTTTAAGCCTTTATGTTGTCTGCAATGAACCAGCATTACACCACATTCGTGAAAAGCTTTCTTTAGAACTTTATTACCGTATCCTTTCACATCCAGGCCATCCTCTTCATTCATACATTCTAAATACAGACAACGATATGCTTTATCAGCATCGACCATCTTGCATCCCATCTTTTGGTGTCAGAATTAGGAACATTATTGATAATAGCCCTCTGTGTAGTATCGAGGTGAGTCCATGTCCAAATCATGCTCACCCTCCTTGGGAACCTCCTAGTATTACATCGCTCCATCCTTTTAAAGGATACGATAGAAGCAACTTAGCTCCTGTTGTTTTTCAACAGATATTTGCTGCACACAGATCAAATTTCAATAGTTACACTGACATTTATACAGTCGGTTCCAAAATTGGAGATATTGTTGGTTGCGGTGTTTTTTGTGAAAATACTTCTCTCAGCTACCGGCTGCATTCGTGTACTTCTGTGTTTACAGCTGAACTTATCGCGATAGAGAGAGCCCTGTTGCACATTTCTCATCATCATAACACTTCCTTCATCATTTATACCGACTCAAATAGCTCTATTGACGCAATCAACTCTTTTAAAAAGCATCCTTATGTCTCAGCAATCCTTGATTTTTATAATAAATTGACAAGACGTGGCTATAATATTTTATTTTGCTGGGTACCTGGACACATGTGTATTCCTGGTAATGAGAAAGCGGATGAGGCAGCAAAGCGTGCTCTTAATCCGTTGTGCCACAAAGTTCCATTCTCAGACGTTAAACTACTTATCAAACACTTTATTCATAATAAATGGCAAGAAAGTTGGAATTTAGAATGCAATAATAAACTGCACCACATCAAACCTACCATCATGACCTGGCCTCCGTGTTATCCAAGGAAAACCGATGTTCTTCTGACTCGTCTGAGAATTGGACATTCTAGAATCACTCATAAACATCTTTTACTTCGGGAAGATGCACCCATGTGTCCACATTGTCATTTTGATCATCTCATCATTCATCATGTTTTAACTGACTGTCCGGGTCTCCGTCACTTATATAGAAGGTATTTTAACACAGCCTCACCAATCTTGACAAACCTCATTGGGGAAACACCTCATGGGGCACTATTTACTTTTTTAAAACATGCTGGATTTTACTTTGAAATATGATTTTTGCATCTTTCTTCAGTTTAACAACAACTTGTATTGTTCTTTGACTTTTTTCTGACATCTGGATGGGAGCCCCATCCAGACTGCACTTCTGCGCTTCAATCTTTTATAGTCCGTTTGTTTAGTTTTTAATTTTCTTCCCTATCTACACTTTTCTGACTGCATCTGGATGGGACCCCTATCCAGATTGCTTTTCTGATGCTCTTTATTTTTATGCTTTTAGTCTATTCTTGTTTGGCGCAGCATGTCCCTTATGGGATTTTGTGCCATTAAACAATATACAACCAACCAACTAACTGCTGTGACAAAAATTGTTGCATAAATACTATGAGCGGTCTCAGAGACCCCTTGATCGTAGAGTAAATAAAAGGATCAAGTTTCTCATGAGATACTGTTTCTGTACTAAACTTATGTACAAGATTACTATAATTAAAACTCATCTATTCTGAAGTCTTTAGCGTTATACTTAAATAAATTAATACGTGGAATTAAACTAGAATCTGTAGTAAAATTCCACTAGTATCTATAGTTATACGGAAAACTAGAAGTGCTTTTACATATCGAGAAAAAAAAAACACAATTGTTACGTAAAGTTGTAAGACATTTCTTTATACAGGATGTCCATAAAATTATGTCCCAGTTGTAAATTTTAATAGTATCAACTGTAAGCGTTGTATAGTGTTTGTTCAAGGTCACAAATAAAGAGTAACTCAAACAGTTTTAGATAAGCGCATGCGCGAGTACCTCATTGTTATGGACTCACTTGCAGTGCCACATACGCAAAATTGCGACTCCTGAGCGTAAATCGTACAACTACGAGGGTGTATCAATAAGTTTTTGCACTGGCATAGAAATAATTGAGTAAAATTTTACGAAATTGTTACATTATATGAGTCATTTTCTATATAGTTACCGTACACAGTAACACATTTCTGCAAACGGTATTTCAAAAAAGAGGGTGGAGGATGTATTCGAGAAAGAGCGATAGCAGACCCAAAGGGGGGGGGGGGGCATATGTCTAACTTTTATCGATCCCCACATGTGATATATTTTTGGAAAGGCCTGTGACCATTTATTTATGTTATGCAGATCCTGAGCCCTACCCCCCAATTTGCCCTCCGGGGGAAGACTTTTCTAAATTTTGAGGACCCTTTATGTCCCCACCGGGGGCAAATTTGGCGGAATGGTTCGGGGGTGCAGAACATAAATAAGTGGTCACAGGCTTTTCCAACAATATGTCACATGTGGGGGTCGGCAAAAGTTAGAAAAATGCCTCGTTTTGGGTGTACTATTGTGCCTCCTGGAATACATCCTCCCCCCTATATTTGAAATACCGTTTGCAGAAATATGTTACTGTGCACGCTGACTATATAGAAAAGAACCAATGCAATGCAGCAACTTCATAAATTTTACTCAATTATTTCTATGTGAGGGCAAAAACGTATTGATACACCCTCTTATCCCATGTTCGTATCCACCTTTCTTTGTAAGACTAAATCAATGATAAACATATGAGTCAACCACTGGTGGCATTCATTTTTGGCTTATGCTCCACTTCACTTCCGGCAAACATGGATCATTAGATACCCCTACTTCTACTCTTCCGTAAAATAAAGGTTTTTTCCTTATGCTTGATAACATAGGTTTTTGTGATGTCGGCTCTTGGACACGAACTGCTGGGCTTGTAGATTTATAAACCGTTAGAGCCATGCAATTTTTTTCGTTTTGACGCTTTAGAAAAGATCGTATCTACGTTTCGCCGCTACCTAATGATTTGTCAGAGTTCAGACACAGATTTGAAGAGGCTATTGCTTTCATTATTCCGACTTGTTAACCCTTTAAGACCCGGAACACTTTCACATTTAAATATTACATTCTTCTGGTTATTAACTCTATACTGACCCTAATGACACTTAAAAAAATAATTAAAAAATTTTTCGTCATCCCCTGGAGCGTGGAGAGTATCCGCACGAACGTGCGGGTTGGGCTTTATCTAAGAAAGCCACACCCGCACGATTGTACGGGTTGGGCTTTTCCTGTGAAATAATTATTTATAAGATGATTTCGGTTGTATTGGCTGAAATACTGCAATGAAATCCTTACTCGCTCTAAAGCCTAAAAAAGAAGAAAAAATAATAATATTGGAGTTGTACTTATCGACTTCAAAAAATTCATATTTTAATTAATTTAAAAATGTTTGCCTTATTTAAAAAAATTTTTATGGTTTCGATTTTATTTTTTCTATAAGTCTGTAACTTATTAAAATTGAAGAAATGAAAGACATACCTGCAATTGCAAGAACTCTAAAGGAGCAGAATGAGGTACAGAAATGAACTTCTTAACATCCCACATGTATTTTTTTTTGTTGTTGTTGTTTTTATTATCTTAGCCTCTGCCGAAACTGGCTTGGAGATAGAACTTTGAGGAATGAGTTCAGGGTACTTTGATGAAGACGAATTATCCAAAATTGCTATTTCCTTAGAAATATTTGTATTTTTTTCTTCATCGAGCCCATCTGAACTTGACTATCCTTCTAATAAATCTGTTTCAAATATTTTGTCTGGAACCTCTAAATTCAGAGTCTGATTTACTCATTAATTGCAATATTTCTTCTTGTGTGAGAATTCTTTTCCGTTTAGGCATCTGAAAAAGTATTTTATTTTGCTTTGTTAAAAGTTAATAAAGTATTTAAAAAAATGTCTTAGAAAATTTTATTAATTGAAAAGAAAGAAAAAGTAAAATTTAATTGAAAAAGAAAAATAATTCATCCATGACAACACCCAAGAAAATATGGCATTAATTATATAACAGCATATTTCGGTTTTATTCTGGCTGTCACCAAAATTATAGAAACAGAAAACAAAATGAACATTGAGAAAGCTCTTACCTTTACAGTAGCACTGACTAACGTAACGCCCAAGTCGCACGATTGTGCGGGTAACGAAATCTGAAGTCCTATGAGCAACATAAAGAGTGTATAATTAATGTTTTTTATTATATTACACTTACTTAGACATTAAAGCAAAAATATTTATCCAAGCAATTAGAAATATACTGATAATTACCTTTTTACGATAGATAAAATGATGAGCTGTTTTCGTTGTAGGGGAGACCGGGGGAATGCCGCCAACCCGGGTTATGCCGCCACCCCACCTAATTTAAAAACTAAGGGCAGTTTGAGATAGTTAATGTGCCTGCACTATAGCGGCCAACAATATAAACAGTGCCTAAAGTGGGAGTGACTTTGCTGTACGTCGTTCGTCTGTTCTAGTGAAAAATGTAGTTTTCATCTAGTTGCTTATTATTTTGGAGCTTCAAATGAGTAGAGATAAGCAACTTTTATTGTAACATTAGGTATTTAAGATAATATGACCCGTAATCTACATGCATTCGCCGACTTTTTGATGCAATGTGTTGAACAAGTTCGGTTCTTCTTTCGGCTTTGCTTGGGGATTTCGGCCATATTGTCCTCTCGGGGTAATGCCGCCGCCATGCAAATCGGGTGAGAAATGGCCTCATTTTAATGTAGTGGAGCCGATTCAGCAGAGTGACTTTTGCAATATGAAGTAAATTGTAAGCTTAACCATTATTCTGCTCAATTATATTATTTTCTAACTATTTTCAGTAGGTTGTGTGTTTCCTAGTATCCATTTGATGCATGTACTAGGTCATTAAAGAGTGGCGGCATTACCCCGGTACAGTGGCGGAATTACCCCAGTGTCCTGGGTAATCCCGCCACTGTGCAGATGTTTAAAAAAGATTTTTTATGTATGCTTACTTTACAGTTATGATTACGGTTAAATTTATACAGATACTAAAGATCATGATTCAGCTTTAGAATTTTTACTATTAAAAAATAAACATTTTTTCGAGGTGAAAAAATTTAAATTCCCTTAAGGTGTCGCCATTCCCCCGGTCTCCCCTACTTGTAAACAAAGCTAATCATGCCGGCTAAAAGTAAAACATGTACTACAACCGTCATACGTTGATAAAAAATGATACTTTGCTCTTTTTGCAAACCAGAACAATCGTTCGATTCGGGGTTTCATTACATACGACTGTTTCAGAAGCAAAAATTTACATGTATGTATAACCCGCACGATCGTGTGGGTTGGGTCTTAAAGGGTTAACCGAATTGTTGGGAGAATTGGACTTTAGGTTGTATGTGTACCATATAATTAAAGGTGCGCATATTGAATATTTGTAAGAGAAACTAGGTTAGCTTACCTTCAATGTGTTCTAAGATTTGTTGTAAATGGTCTAAATTAAACATTTATAATATACTATTGAAACTGTGACATATTTTTGTGGACAGATTATGTTTAGGAGAAAAAATATTTAATGTGTGAACTTTTAACTTATAGTATTAACATTTAATGTACGAAAATGGGTTACTTTTTTCCTCAAGGAATTTAATAAGCAGTAAAAAATTCCCATATGAATAGATATAACAGCAATAAGGTATGTAGAATATAATATAAAAAAAAATTACAATTCATGCAATTTTAATTCCGTACTTCAAAAGTAAAAACGGAACCATTATAAGATCACTCCTGTGACTGTCCGTCTGTCTGTCTGTTACAGCCATTTTACTCGTAAACTATGGAACGTGGAAAGTTCAAATTCGGGGAAGTAATAAAGACCATTGACCCACATATTTTCAGATTAATAAACATTCATAAATATATTTAGTAAAAATGTAGAGGGGCTAATTATGCTACTTGAAAGAAAATCTTTTCTCTGTATACCATGTGGGATATCCTGTGAAAGAATTTGTAACGCTGAATTCAACAATACATTCCTTTTAATTGTAGGTATTATATTTTCAAAGATATTGGTGAAAATGTAGCGCAAAAATATGATCCCCCCCCCCCCCCACATCTAATTCCGAATCTACTGAAACTAAAATTATGAAAAAAAAATTAGAGGTAGTAGACCTTAATATAAACCTTGCCGGAAAATTATAGCGATTACCCTAGGTCACATAGTTTTTGAATAATTAGTATTTTTCTGTTATACACAAATTTCGATTTACTGGCATTCAGAAAAATTGTTGAGCATCGCTGAATATACGTAGCATTGCAGAAGAATAAAAGCATTGCTGATAATGATCTTCGAAAAAAGTCATCGGTAATTAGCCGAGATAATAAACCTTAAAGGTACTGTCAGTTTGGACATAAACAAGGACAGGAGCGGCGTACTCTATGCCTAGTTAACAACTTTTAATGATATATATGTGTAATGTAATGTCCAGTAACAGTATAAAAGCAATAAAGGTCAAATTGTTAAAAACATACTAATTTAAGGGGTCTCGGGACTCTAAAAAGTGGAAAAAATGAAAAAAAGACCCTTTACAACATTTAATGTCTTAAAATGTATATGATTTTAAAACACAATTTTAATTGAGATGAAAGGTATAAGTATGGTCTTTCATTTCATGTATTTAAAAAATTGCATGATACAGAATTAGTATTTACAGGGGGCTCGAAACTGTTAGACATTTGTGGAACAAAAAATTGGCATAACAGTTTACGCGCAGGATTACAAAATAAATATTGCAAGTAGAATGAAAATTTTGGTGCTTACTTATAGTCTTTATTACTTATAGGTGCTTACTTCAGATTGAAATTATTTCCCTGAACTTAAATAAATTTTAATTTAAAGCATTTTTATATTTTTAATGCAATGTTGGATTTAGCTAGTACAGAATTTTGAAAATTTCAACAGTAAAATCACCTAAAAAAATATTTTTTTGAAGAATAAAAAGGAAATTTTAGGTTCAGTTTATACAGAATAACATGGAATATATGTTTTGAAAATTTCATGAAAAAATATTGAGAAGTTTTTGAGGTATCCTGCGCGTTATGCCCAAAAAACGCCATTTGGAAAATAATGATTTTAAAGTTTCGGAAACGCCGCTTCAGCTATTGCGCGGGTATAATTCTAAAAGCCAAAACTTATGGTCTAATGGGAATTTCAAGGAAATAATTATATCAAAATATTAAAAAAAATAGGAGTTTAACATCTAAAAAATTAAAATTTCTTAAATTTTGAAGCTTTAAGAGTCCTGCGACCACTTAATCCTTTCCGGCACGGAGTAATTCTATTTATAAACTTATGAAATACTGAACTGACACCAGAATTTATAAAAGAATTTATTAGAAAATGCGAACTTGCTTATTTTCACGTACATGATAAAAGGAAAATTTTAATTAAATATTCTTTGTACCGTTTGTCTGTTTTGGAATTAAAATTAGGTGTCCGTTTTTTAAGGGCATCGCCCTCGAAAGATTTAATTAGAATGAATCGCATAAATACTGTGTGATTCGCGATAGATTGCTTTAATTCTATCTCTCAATACGCCTCGAGTGTCTTTAAAAGTTAATTAAACACCTATCTGGAAAAACGCGGCACTGACCAAGGCGGCGTTGCAACTTTGAGACCTCAATTCGAAGCGTACTTAGCACAATGACAAATTTAAACTTTGAACAAAGGTTTTGTTTTAGCTACACTGTAGAAATAAAGGTTATTACTACACTGAATTTAGTTTCAAGAATGCCAAATGAAGTTTAAATATGCACTGCTTTTATTGTCAGTACCGAATTAAGTTCATCATAAACAGATTAGGATGATATTAAAACAAGTAAGAAAAATCATGCGCACAGCATAGATTTGAAACACTTTCCAACACTCCCTGAAAGATTTAATGAAACTTCGTTACTTAGGGAAATAAGGTAAATAAGATAAGTAAGTAAACATTTAAAAATCTGATTTCAGTAGTTACCACCCATAGCCAAATATGTATTCCAATTCTTTTGAACAGCCCTGTATTCGATCTGTATGTTGCTATATATACTATATAATGGGAAAATTTAATTTAGCAAGAAAATGCATAACAGGTTGAAATTCATCTTTCAACAATTTATACTAATAGATGGAAACATACCTGAATACTTTTGTACAGCCCTGCTGTTTACCTAGTACCTTTATTACTTGCCACTATTTAGCAAAAATTTAATTCAAACTAAAACACGCTTAAAACTACTGAAATTATATTTCCAGAAATTATCACCCATCGACGGCCATGTATCCAACACGTGGCCCTGTATATCATTTTATCTATATTCTACAAATATTTCTTAGTACACTAAATTCACTTCAGCGTAAAAATGCGTAACTCCTTTAAAACCCACCTTTAAGCAATTTATGCTCATACTCAGTAACTTCTACGAATTCATTTCTGTAGCTCTGTATATGAACTATAGCATTTATACGCACTTTATAGTATGCATAAATATAGTGAACAAGTAGGTAAATGTGATCACAGATCGCACAGAGGGTTTCGTTTAATATTCCTTTCAAAACACTTTATCCTTTTGAAAAATCTGTTAGTTCCACATTTCGCAACCAGGGGCGCACTCTATTCTAAACAAACCCCTATCCGAAAGAAACTCCGTTTTATATACTATCCGTAGATATATTAGTCGAGGGGATTGGGACGATAGCACCCGAGATAAGTAGTCGCCCCCTTTCGGTAAAAAGTGGAACTAAAATATGTAAGGCCATGGTGCATAATATGAAAGAATGGTCAAAGGGGTGTCGACAAAAGTTGGAAAAGTGCTCCCCGGGATGAAAAGAACGAAGGTTAGAAAAATTGCTTAAAATACACAAGTTAGAGCCCGGAGGAGTAAATAATATAAGACTTTTTGAAATTTTTATGATTTGCCGTGTGGTCTGAGGTATTCAGCTATACGTATGCAAAACTTCATGTCTCCAACTTAATTAGGAACTCTCTTATGAAGAATTGCTTAAAATACATATGTGGTAGCTCAAAGGGTTAAACGTAAGAATTTTTCAAGAATTTATGATTTGTCGCCTGGGCTCAAGTGTTCTGCTATAAGTATGCAAAATTTCAAATCTCCAATTTAATAAGGGGCTCAGCTCAGTTAGAAAGAATTGCTTAAAATACGCATGTGGGAGCCCAAAGGGTTAAAGGTACGATTTTTTAAAATTTTTATGATTTGTTGTATGATATGTGGTGTTCAGCTACAAGTATGCAAAATTTCACGCCTACAACCTAATTAGGGCCAACTTAGAAAGAATTGATTAAATTACACATGTGGGAGCTCAAAGGGTTAAATGTACGACTTTTTCAAAATTTTATGATTTGTTGTTTGATGTGAGGTGTTCAGCTATAAGTACTCTGTTAAAAATTTGCAGCATTCTGGCAGGTCATTTGACCGTATTTTCCGAAAACGGTTACACAACCGGTAATTTAACACTATTCTGACTATATTATTGGCCATTTTACGGCCAGAATATAGTTAAATTATAATTAGGAAACCGTTTTTTTTTCAAAAAACGGTCTCCCCCAGGGGAATACCTTCTTTAGGTATTTACGGGTTTCGCGACCCCGGGTTCCCGAGCGATCTTTCTCCTTTCCTGTTTTCTTCTCTTTTTAGTTGTCTATCCTTTTTTCTTTGTTTCACACTTTTTAATCTTCTTTTTTCAGTTTCTTATCCCTCTTTGTTCTTGTTCATGTTTTTTACTGACCATTTTGTTCAAATTGTTATTTGTTTTACTAACATTGTTCTTGTTCTTTTGTTTAAAAAAAAAAGGAAAAAAAGTTTAAAATATTGAAAAAAGACAAAAAATACACCTTGTTTCTAAGTTCTCACCCACATCACTTTTTCTTTTTTACAATAGTGGATTTTTTTATTTTCACGTGAGACACTCTTGGTGTTGAGGTTTTTTAATCTCATCGCCTCGTTTCTACCTCTTTAGGCTGATCTCGAGTCCCAGAGTGCAGGGCATCTCCGAATTCCGGTTCCGTGATCGGTGGACGCCGTACTTGTATGGCGGTGGTTAGGAAGGCACTGGGCGACTGGTGTCCTTTCGACGTAAGGGCGTTGTAGGTTGGACAGAGCTGTAAAGGCTTACCTACGACAACCGAGTTCCACTGTGAAAGAACTAGAGTTTGGAGATGCTATCGAGTTTAATCCAACGTTCGAAAAACGTGGAAGTTTGTTGATAGTTTTCACCCTTTTGAGACCTGCGCCTAAAGTAACGGTAAGAAGAAGGGTCGGTGACCAGGCCCGATGCCTGGCATTTCTTCACTCCTTTCTAAATATGGCTACAATCTCAGGAAATAAATCATGCGAAGTGGAAGCCCCACACCAAAAAGAGAGTACATGCGAAGTGGAAGCCCCACAACCAAAAGAGAGTACAAATGCGTTGAGTTCTTGCTCAAAAGCTGGTTCTGACCAGGGCCAAAAAAATTCTTGGGGTGATAGAGTTGAGGATTCTTCTTCCAATACGGAATATAAGAATGTCAACTCTAATTTATGTAATGTTGAAGAGAGATTTTTTGTAGTGAAACGAGTAGAAGGGAGTTTTGACAAAATATCCCCCTTCCTAATTAATAAATCTATCCAAGGTTTGGTTGGTGAACCAAAAACAATAAAAAAACTCCGGACAGGTGAACTATTAATTGAAGTAAGCAATAGTCAACAAGCAGCCAACTTAAAAAAATGTACTCATTTTGCAAACATTGCAGTCTCCATATCTAAACATAGAACTTTAAACACATCTCGCTGTGTGATCTCTGAATCTGACCTCTTGCATGTCACTGAAGATGAAGTTGTAGAGAATTTAAAAGAACAAAATGTCATTGAAGCTAGAAGAATAAAAATCTACCGTCGAGACGAGCAAATACCAGCTAATCAAATACAAATTCCTACCAAGCACATTATTCTCACATTCAACTCACCGAACCTACCCAAATCAATAAAAGCCGGATATTTGTCATGTTCTGTAAGGCCTTACATCCCAAACCCACTGCGTTGTTTTAAATGTCAACGCTTTGGGCATTCAAAAACCTCATGCCGTGGTAAAATCACCTGTGGTCGGTGCAGTGCAGTAGGCCACGAAAGTGAACATTGCAATGCCCAACCATGTTGTGTAAATTGTAAAAAAGACCACCCATCTTATGCTAAATCATGTGAACAATGGAAAATAGAAAAAGAAATAAAAACAATACGCACTAAAGAAAATATATCATACCCTGAAGCCAGAAAAATAGTAGAATCCAGGACACCCAAAGTTGGTGTATCATATGCTGCAGCCCTATCAAAAACCGCCCAAAAAACTCACAAAACTATTGCAACACAAACCGAATTCCCCACTGGAACTAATTGCCAACTTATTCAAAAACAACACAACCTGTCTAATAATTCTGATAAGACAAGCAGATCAACGCAGTCTGCTGCTCCTAAGTCACCTAAATCTGTTCCTCCTAACTTGCCTAGTTCTGTTCCTCCTAAATAATCAACAAATCCTACTTTAAAATCATCACAGTCTCTTATTTCTAAACTTCCACTTCATAAAAGAGGTTCTCAAAATACAACTAAAACACCATCCGTGAAACCAAACCGTAAATCTGATGCAGAAAAATTTAACCTACCAATAATTAAAGCCACAGTCTCATCTGAAAATACACCCAAGAAGAAAAAGAGTAAAAGATCTAAAAATGAAACACAATCAAAACAGAACGATAAAATGGAAGAGGATGATGCCCTTGCTCTTCACCCAGAACCGGATGAACAATTTAACGATGGAGATAGTATGTCTACTATCTCTGATTAATATAACGCAGATAATTTTCATCTAGGAAAAAATAGTAAAATCGATCATGACTAATATTATTTCATGGAACTGTCGAGGCTTTCATAATAAATATGACGAAATTCGAAGTATTCTTCATGACCATCAACCACTATGTTTAGCTTTACAAGAAACCCATCTTAAAAATAATGACAAAGCTAAATTGCGCACCTTCGCCACATACAGAAAAGATTTTACAGGTAGTGATAGGGCCACTGGTGGAGTGGCTCTTTTCATCTCTCGCAATTTACCCCATACTCGTATTAACCTTAACACAAACTTACAAGCTGTTGCAGTCCGTGTACATATAAAACATCTAATTACAGTCTGTACCATTTATTTACCACCCCCCCAAATTATTCAGTCAGCACTACTTGATGATCTCCTTCTTCAACTCCCAACTCCTTTCATCATCGTTCGGGATTTTAATGCTCATAGCCAACTGTGGGGGAATTCTGACACTAATCAACGTGGTGATATCATCGAAAAATTAATTTCTGACAATGGCTTATGCCTACTCAATAATGGTGATCATACATATTTTCATGAACCGACACGCACCTTTCATGCCATAGATCTCACTATCTGTTCTCCATCTATCTATCCGTATTGGAATTTCTGGATTTCAAGTGACCTGCACGGCAGTGACCATTTTCCCACTTTCATTTCACAGACCACTCCTGACAGGGATTCTAATCATTATTTTAAACGCTATAACTATGACAGAGCCAATTGGCCAACTTTCACAAATCATGCTAAAATCACAAATCATATGGTAGAAGGTGACATAGACGATGCAGTTGATAATATCACCCAGTGTATTATCATTGCTACAGATATTAGCATACCTAACTCATCATCTAGAATGAGGCACCGGAAGCCATGGTGGAACAGTGACTGTCAAGCTGCAAAAAAAATCAACAGAAAGCCTGGGGTATCTTTCGGCGTTATCCCAATAACACTAACTATCTTGCCTACAAAAAAGCAAAGGCTGAAGCTAGAAGAGTGCGCCGTAAAAGCCAACGTGAATCCTGGATTCAATATGTATCTAATATTAACCCAAATACCTCTAGTAAAGTCCTCTGGAAAAAAGTAAAAAATTGTATGGGTCTTTATCCTGAAAACCACATAACAATCTTAAATCATAACGGACAAACAATAGCTTCTCCTAAGAATATTGCTGAAACCATAGCAAATACATTTGCATCTAACTCTGCCTCTGAATCATACCGGGAACCTTTTTTATCATACAAAAGACAAACAGAAACTACCCAACTCAATTTTAATTCCCGTAACTCTTATGACTATAATCTCCCTTTTACTCTCTCAGAGCTCATAAAATGTTTGCAAAATAGCCATCTATCAGCTCCAGGTCACGATGGCATCACCTATACCATGCTTAAACATCTCTGCACAACCTCTCTCAATAATTTACTTGCATTTTACAACAGAATTTGGATAGAACAGGTCTTTCCTCAAGCCTGGTGTAACTCTATTATCATTCCTTTTCCTAAACCAGGGAAAGATGCTAGCAATCCCAATAATTACAGGCCAATCGCACTCTCTAGCAGTCTTTGCAAATTACTTGAAAAAATGATCAATTGTCGTCTTGTGCATATTTTAGAAAATAACAATTGCCTTGCTGCATTACAAAGTGGATTTCGACGAGGTAGGTGAACTATCGTAACCTGATCAATCTTGAAAATCACATACGGACAGCCTTTCTAAAACGCAACCATTTGGTGTCAGTATTTTTTGACATGGTGAAAGCCTATGACAGAACGTGGCGATACGGGATTCTTCGTGATCTTTTTAACCTAGGCTTTCGTGGGAATCTCCCTATTTTTATTAAGAACTTCCTCGCCATTCGACTTTTTCATGTCCGAATCGGTGGGGTACTCTCTAGTTTTTATGTACAAGAAGAGGGTGTACCCCAGGGCAGTGTCCTGAGTGTCACCCTCTTTGCTATAAAAATAAATGACATTCTTAGTCAATTGCCCCCTTCTGTGAAAGGTGATGTATGTTGACGACTTCCGAATTATGTGTATGGGACAGGATATTCGTTTTATTGAAAGACAGTTGCAAATTGCAATCACCCATATTCTTAATTGGACTAATAAGAATGGATTTATAATTTCTCATGACAAAACTTCTTGTGTTCAATTCTGTAGACGTAGGGATCTGCATCCAGATCCTGAAATTTTTATTGGACCAACTCAAATTCCTGTTGTGGACAGTGTTCGTTTTCTCGGCCTCCAATTTGATAGTAAGCTAACCTTTTTACCACATATTTTACAATTACGCACAAAATGTGAAAAATCGCTTAACCTACTAAAGGTGCTTTCAAATACTTCCTGGGGAGCAGACCGTACTTCTATTCTTAAAATCTATCGAGCCGTCATCCGTTCCAAAATTGACTATGCCTGCCAGGTCTATGGTTCCGCACGTAATTCTGTTCTTAAAAAACTTGACACTGTGCACCATAGCGCACTCCGTGTTTGCTCTGGTGCATTTCGTACCTCTCCAGTTTTAAGCCTTTATGTTGTCTGCAATGAACCAGCATTACACCACATTCGTGAAAAGCTTTCTTTAGAACTTTATTACCGTATCCTTTCACATCCAGGCCATCCTCTTCATTCATACATTCTAAATACAGACAACGATATGCTTTATCAGCATCGGCCATCTTGCATCCCATCTTTCGGAGTCCGAATTAGGAATATTATTGACAATGGCCCTCTGAGTAATATTGAGGTGAGTCCATGTCCATTGCATGCAATCCCTCCTTGGAGACCTCCTAGTATTACATCGCTCCATCCTTTTAAAGGATACGATAAAAACACCTTAGCTCCTGTTGTTTTTCAACAGATATTTGCTGCGCACAGATCAAACTTTAATGATTACACTGACATTTACACAGATGGCTCTAAGAGTGGAGATACTGTTGGGTGTGGGATATTTTGTGAAAACAACTCTTTAAGCTATCGCCTTCATTCATCTACTTCTGTCTTTACAGCCGAACTGATTGCAATAGAGAGAGCCATGTTCTACATCTCTCATCATCATAGCTCATCCTTCATCATTTATACCGACTCAAATAGCTCTATTGACGCAATTAAATCATTTAAAAAGCATCCTTATGTTTCATTGATCCTTGATTTTTATAATAAATTGAAAAGACGTGGCTATAACATTTTATTTTGCTGGGTACCTGGACACATGGGTATTCCTGGTAATGAGAAAGCGGATGAGGCGGCGAAACGTGCCCTTAATCCGTTGTGCCATAAATTTCCATTCTCAGACGTAAAACTACTTATCAAACGCTTTATTCATTGTAAATGGCAAGAAAGTTGGAATTTAGAATGCAATAATAAACTGCACCACATCAAACCTACCATCATGACCTGGCCTCCGTGTCATCCAAGGAAAACCGATGTTCTTCTGACCCGTCTGAGAATTGGACATTCTAGAATCACTCATAAACATCTTTTATTTCGGGAGGATGCTCCCATGTGTCCACATTGCCATTTTGATTACCTGACCATTGATCATGTTTTAACTGACTGTCCGGGTCTCCGGCACTTATACAGAATCTATTTTAACTCATCATCCCCAATCTTGACAAACCTCATTGGGGAAACACCTCATGGGGCACTCTTCACTTTTTTAAACATGCTGGATTTTACTTTGAAATATGATTTCTGCATCTTTGTTTGGTTTAAAAACAACTTGAATTGTTCTTTTAATTTTTTCTGACATCTGGATGGGAGCCCCATCTAGATTGCACTTCTGCACTTTTTACCTAAAATCTTTTATAGTGCGTTTGTTTAGTTTTTAATTTTCTTCCTTAACTACACTATTCTGACTACATCTGGATGGGACCCCCATCCAGATTTCTTTTCTGATGCTCTTTATTTTTATGTTTTTAGTCTATTCTTGTTTGGCGCAGCATGTCCCTTATGGGATTTTGTGCCATTAAACAATATACAACCAACCAACCAACCATCCATCAAAAAACGGTCGAATGACCTGCCAGAATGCTGCAAAATTTTTAACAGTGTATGTAATATTTCACGCCTCCAACCTAATTAGGGGCTCACTTAGAAAGAATTGTTTAGAATACACATGTGGGAGCCCAAAGGGTTAAATGTACGACTTTTTGAAATTTTTATGATTTGTCGTATGATGTGGGGTGTTCAGCTATAAGAATGCAAATTTTCAAGTCTCCAACATGTATAGTTTCTGAGAACGGGCTCTGTGACAGACAGACAGGCAGACAGACAAACAGAGGAGCGAGACGAATAGGGATTCGTCAGATGAACAAAACCCTAAAAAAGCGCACATCATAATTTAAAATGCATTTCGAGCAATCATTACTAAAATACAGTAATTCGGATACAACATAGTACCTGAAATATTTTCACATACACCGCAAACAATTTCCCCTATACCATTATGAACGGAATACTTTTGTGTGGCCTTGTAAATGAATAATAACTTCTTTGCATCGTATATTCTACAGAATGTATATTTTAGTGCACTTGATAAATGCATATGAATTTTATCATGTTTGAAATCATGTAACACCATTTAAAACCATTTTAAACGATTTTTCCCCATAGGCCGTAATGTAACGGAAAACTTTTGACTGTCCCTGTAAATGAACTAAACATGCTAGAAACTTTATTTGAAATAGGGATCGTGCTATGGTAGAGGTTACTAACATCCAAAAATTTCAGAACGATCCGACTATATTTACGAGAGTTAGAGGACGGCCAGACAAACCGAAGTCATAAACACTTTTGAACTTTGTTGGAAAGTGTTAAAAAGAGTTATACGAATAGCTATATTTGATATTATTTAGGTTCCATATCTCTTTGAACTTTCATGGTATACCCATTTACACTTTTCTAATATATACAGTTATACCCAACCCTATGTTGTATAGTTTTTTACAAAGTATTAGTATTCTTTTAGCAACATTTTTTTTTTCTATAATACAATTACAAATTCATATATTTATTCTACGGAACCCTCTGTGCGCGAGTAATGCTCGCACTTGACCGTTTATTTAACTACTTTTCAGCAGTGAAATTACGATTGAAATTATTGAATATTTAAGAAGTGAATTATCACATTGCTAGCTAAGCGTACACCAACAGAGTGGATCGTCCTGGTAGTTTAGAAGGTAGAGCACTGGAGCGCTATCCCAGGGGCCTTGGTTCGATTCCCGGCGTGGGCATTTTTCAATCTGTTGGTTTACGCTTAGCTAGCAATGTGTTAATTCACTTCTTAAATATTCAATAATTTCAAGCGTAATTTCACTGCTGAAAAGTAGTTGAAAAATTAATTAAAATTGCATAAGTATTTACCGATGCTGGGCTTTGTGTCTCGTGTTACGCCGCAGAATAGCGTGCTCATGAAGACTGTTCAATCCAATAGCTGCAGATGCAGCTTTATCAACATATATATGTGAGAATTGCCAAGCTGGCTATCGTCCTCGTAGCTTAGAAGGTAGAGCACTGGAGTGCTATCCCAGGGGCTCGGGTTCGATTCCCGGCGTGGACATTTTCACTTTGTTGTTTTACGCTCTAGCAATGTGGTAATTCACTTCTTAAATATTTACAGTTTATTATTAATATTTAATTCAATAAAAAAATAATGATTTCATTATCCTGTTACGTTACAACCACAAAAGCACTTCGATGTTATTATTTCTATGTTTCAGTTTCAAAAACTTTCTAAAAAAATCACACAACTAAAACATGCAATAAGAAAATTAAAGAAATTGTGTCTGGGTAAAAAGATATTTTCTTTCATAAAAGATATTGATCTAAAGCAACATCTTTTACGTGAATTTAATTATTTTATTCTGATTATTTCTTCTGTTATATTTATCGTGAAATATTTAAAGCATTTATGATTGTATTTTCAATTTTAAGAATTGGCGTTAATACATTAAAAGACCAAAGGGAATGTTTCTGAAGATATAAATTACATTTGTAATTTGCAATTAGTAAATCGATAGCATTTCAAATTAGTATTTTCATAATGTCAAACATATTTGTTTTCACTTTGTAAAAAAACAATCAATGCAGGTTCTTACTTCGTATAAATATAATAATAGTAAATAATACAGGAAAATTCTATTTAAGAGACGCCTTAAGCATTCTAAGTATAACTTTGTAAGAGCAATCAAATATGTTTAGTATAATTTCGATTTCTAGGAAATTGAAAATTTAATAACGTAAAGGTAACAATAACCTCAAAATGCAAATAAATTAAACATAGAATAATGTTATAATTTAACAGACATCAGAAGCAGTTCGTAGAATTAAATTTATTACTCAGTGTACAAAATTATTTTTCTAAGTATTTTAATCAATAATGGCTCTTTTAGTTTATGCGGTAATGGGAAATATCTGATCTGATTCAAGTGAAAATTGTAGTACTATTTAATTTTTGTATTAAATTGTTTGTATCAAGGAAATTGTATCGAATGTGTGTACACTATAAAAAATCTATAAAGTAACTAAGATTTTTCTAGGAAATTGGAATGCCTAGAACCTTTTACATAACTGCACCGAAAAAACATTTAACAGACATACTTTTGCATTATAAAGCAAAAAAATTCTAAGGTTATTAAGAAGTTTTTAGGAAACTGGGATGCCTAGACCTTTTTATGTAACTGCACCAAAAAAAAAAAAAAAAAAAAAAAAAAAAAAACATGTAATGATCCCTGGGTTACAGATAAATTTTTAGTATGCATAAAAATTTATGTAGCTTTAGAAAAACTAGTTTTGCAGATTCACACTTTTTTTTTTACAGTGTACAGATAAAAGTTTAGCAAGCATACAGATTTATGTAGCTTTACACCTGTATAATTATATATATATTTTTTTTTTACTGTGTATAACTCTGATACAATACGTGCATGAATATTAGTTTTAACACATACCAACATAATTCTAATGTATGCATAACACACAAACTTTGCGAAAGTGAGTTTCGGATTTTTTTTTTTTTTTTTTTTTTTTTTTTTTTTTTTGCAAGAGTTAATATTTATATATTTTTAAACCAAATATGTCGTTTTAAAGTAAATGTGCATTGTTTTACTGGGTGTAATCTCATTTTCCGTATTTTGAAGAAAAATACGGATTCATACACGTAAGCACCACCCTCTGAATACTAGGCCTGAGCGCTGGACCAAAAATGGCGGCTGCCGAAGGCGGATTTTTTTCAGCGTGTGTACGGTCCCTTAAATATTCCTACCAATAATTTTTTGAAGTTTTTTCCGCTTCGTCTTTCTGAGAATAAACAAGGTAGAGAAATCTTTTATAAAATACTGGTGTCTACATTTAAGGGACCGTATCTACGCTAAAAGAAATCCGCCTTCGGCAGCCGCCATTTTTGTGTCATTTTTGTGTGAGCGCTCAGGCCTACTATTCAGAGGGCGGTGACGTAAGGCATGGTGACGTCATGGCTACGTCGTTGTGAAGTCACACTGTGATTTTGTGATCGTCGATGTGACGCCATAGTGCGAAGTCGACTAGAATGCGAAGTCGTTATGGCCGTTTTAGAGGTCGTTTGTGACGTCACATTGTGACCACTCTGTGAAGTCACGGTGTGACAAATTTGTGAAAAGTGTGTCATTTGTGATTATTTTGGTATTAATTCTGTGACGAACATGTGACGAAAGCGACAGTGCGTTGAAGTCACATTGTGACCAATTTGTGAAATATGTGTCATTTGTGACGAACTTGTCATAAAAATTGCGATGATTTCAAATTAAATTCAAATTCAAAATTAATTGCTTAAAAGACGCAAAGGACAACATAGTGAAAAAAATTCCATGCCGAGAGTCGAACCCGGGCGCTTTTTCAATAAGGCTCACGTTTTCAGCACTTTATCGCCAGAGCAACGGTTGGCGCGTGGATGAATTCAACGATACGCACCCTTTCTTGTTCGTGACGTCATACGCGTAGCGAACAGCAACGCCATTCCTTTGCTGAGAGCTAACAGATAGGGCTTTTTTTTTTCATTTGTTTTTCCGCATATATTATCAAGCTGAGAATAAACTATGACGAAATGTTATTTCACCGTGGTTTACAATTAAAACATTCCTTAAAACAAGAAGCTTTTTTGGATTAAATTCTTTTAATTTCGCAGTATATACAATTCAAAGATAAGTTATTTTGTTCAGTTCAGTAACATTCTTTTATTTCATTAATTCGCTATATTATATTTTTTAGAAAAAAAGAAAAACAGACGTAATGATTTTCTTGTAATAAATATAATTCTATCGATCATGTTTCTATGACACAATTGAACTTAGTTGTATTCGCATTACTACTAAATTAATTTAGTTTTTTTTTTTTTTTTAATTAAGCGGCATAATTGTGTGACGTGTTGATTGCATTAATTAAACATATTTTAACTGAAATAATTCATTAAAAATTGTTTTTAATTTAATTGCGATTAGAAGTTAATAGGAAATTGAAAAAATCAATTCGATTATAATTAGATTGAACGATAAATTATAAACTATTTAGCTGTATCTTGCAATTAAATCATTCAGTTAAAATAACTGCAAATTGATGCATGCAATTAAATAAATTGCGAGTACATTTTAATGCTGTTAAATCTTTATCATTATTTGAGTTTTTATGAAAAAAAAAAAAAAAAAAAAAACATTGGTCTGCCCCTAGTGCACAAAATTAAAAATCTTTAAAATTAAATTTTTTATTTTAAAATTTTAGCCATATTTTTTAATATTATTTCGTTCTAGTTGTGTTATTTGTTATTTTAAAATAGTAATTCGTCAGATTTGAATAAATCATCTAAATTCTTCTCTCGAATGAAATCCCCCCACCCCCACTCCATTTTTCGTCATTCTGCACTATTTATTAAGTTGAAGTGGCAATAAAATAATGATCAATCGTCTGAGGCAATCCCCATTCCGAATTTTTTTCTCTCTCTTCCAACACACTATTTTTTGACCATTTAAAATTCACTGTTGCCTTGCAGAAAAGATTAGTTAAAATTGTGTCTGAAATGATAACTATCCCTTCGCTTATCCATAACAGTGCATAAAGTTTTCTGTTTTGCTCTATCTGTTGATTTTTAAATAACAAATAAATAATTAAAAAAAGAAAAGGAAAAAATAGAATGAAAAAAAAAAAAAAAAAAAAAAGAATCAGGATTAACCTTTGTGCACACATTGATTTTTTTTTTTTTAATTATTATTATTCTTTACATTTAAATTATAATTTTCTGTCCTATTTATTACTTTGAGGTAACTATGAGTAAATGACCTATTATTCCAATTCCCTTCCCCGTAAAAAAAGAAAAGCTTATTTTTGTTTCATCCCCCCCCCCCCCCACACACACACAAAAGTCAAATATTCCAAGTTTTTAATTTTTTGGTTTGTTTTTTCTATTTGCTACTTTGCTTAATTGATAAATTTAAATCTACAATTCCTCACTATCATATAAAGTTAAAAATTTTATCTAGTGATTTTGTTTGTTAATTTGAAGTAACAAAAGATAGTCATTCAATATTCCTTCTCCTCCACTTCCCCTTAAGAAATTCATCTCATATTAAAAAAGCAATTTCTAAACATCCTGGTTGGAGGTGTGATAGGAATCCTCCCCCGACCCCCACCCCTGGTTTGGCCTATTTTCACTCGACTTTAGAATCTGTTTCTGCAGAATAATTTGGTATAAATGAATCATGTAAGTTCATCGCAGAAAATGTAGTAATTTTCTGCCACAGGTATTTTTTTAAATCTGTGTTTATATGCATCAAAATTCACTGAAATTGCATTAATTCATAATCATCATAAATTCACCTTTATATATAATCAAATATCTAGATTTATGAAGGTAATGAGTTTTTGTTTAACAGGTATGGAATTAATAATACTCAATTGAATGAAAATGTAGATTTTTGAGGGGATCAAATAATCAAAATTTTAACTACATCATCAAAAGTAATAAAGGCCTTTGATAAAACAGAGTATAAGAGAATGGACAAGTTTAAAATTTTGGTGCATACCTAAAATGAATTATATAGAATTGGATAAAAACACAATTTTTAAACGGATGATAAGTTAGCAAAGTTTTATAGCATATCCAAATCAATTTATGATAGTCTATTCTAGAGAAATGCAGACTTATCAAAGTAATGATTTTATAAAGTGTTAATACAGAAGGAGGCCACTTCAGATAAATCAGGAGGCCACTTCAGATTTTGCTTAATTGGTGAGGGGAGAAAGGTTGGCAAAATTTCGCATTGGAAATATTAAATTCTGATTTTCAGTTTAAGGGGGCTGGTCACTCACCTTCCGAATTACCATCACTAATGTAAAGTCTATGGGCATTGGATGCATTCGTCTATTTAAAATATCTCCTAGGGAAATCAATATTTTTAGCTTCTATTTTCTGTACACTTACTAAAAGAGTCAAAATATTTCTTAAATATAGACTTAATTTTATAGGAAGTGTTAAAATCTTACTCACAGTTCGCCCGCTTTTAACACATAAAATATTAAATTCAGCATAGATTTTAGAAATATTTTGAAAACTAAGAAAAAAAGAGACATCTTTTAAGAAGAGTACTCAGAAAAAAGATGTTGAAAATATGAATTTCCCGAGAAGATATTTTAAATATACAAATGCATCCAATGTCCATAGACTTAACATTACGGAGAATTCCGAAGCTGAGTGACCAGCCCCCTTAAGGTGATGGTTCTCATTTCTCAAATTACTTACGTACTCAACAGCACGAAACTTTGACGCATTTTCAAAAGCAAAGGCATAAAATTGGTTAGCCTAACTATTGTTGAAGCAATTTGAAATGTAAATAATTTTTACATTTTTTGATAAATAAATTTCTTATCAAGTCTTAGGCAAGTCATACATGTCAAAAGGTGGCTCTTTAGGACTTGAGAACAACCTTAAAGTGAAACAAACTATTTTTCCTACATTCTTTCTTTAGCACACACACACACACACACACACGTACACACACACACACATATATATATATATATATATATATATATATAACCATTAATTAAACATAACCTTCCACCGTCAAATATTAAGAATTAAAGCTGTAAGTATTAAAAAAAAATAATAATATAAGAATTATATGGAAGAAAAAGAAAAAAGTGGACACCGACAAAAATTGAAAAGCTTATACATTGAATTACGTTATCAAGGGCACAGAATTCAATGATATAAGCAAAATGGTTGTTTTCTGTGGGAAAAATAAGCTAAAGCTAAAAGTTATTTTCCCCTGTGCCCAAACAACCATAAAATCAAGTAAATTGATTAAAAATGAAAGCAGAATAGAAACAAATAATATGAAATGGAAGAATCAGTAAAATGTATTTAAATATTTATAGGATATAAAATATAAATAATAAACACCATACCGATTAATATTTCAGTATTTTACAAAAATCCACGCGCACATGGCTGCCATTATATTAAAAAGAATAAGGTGAATAAAACAGTTAAGAAATCGCAGTAAATGATACCAAAGGATGCAGTTAATACATTTTGAAATAAAATTTGAAATACCTTGTTAAACACATTTAATCTAATATAAAATAAATAGATATTAATTACATTATTTAAAATGCACTATTAAATTAATTAATAACAGTTTAACAATATCGTCAAAATTTAGCTAAAAATACCCCCTGGTGTATTAAATTATAACTGAAATGGAGCTAGAAAAATTAACAATTAGAGCTATCTTAAAGAGACAAATTTAGTGCTGCCATCTAGTATTACTTCTATTAAACAACTAACGCAAGATAAATATTTGTAAGCATTTGAATGTAAATAATTGTAAGCATTTGAATGTAAATAACTATATAAACAGCAAAACCAAACATATCCTTATATATAGAGAATTATAAACCGAATATAAACCACACAATGTATTTAAAAACTATTGTAAATAAAATTTAAAAGCATACAATATATTCTATTAGCTAACTTATTTAAACTAAACTAAGAAATAAATAATTCTAGAACGTTGATAATATATAGCATATAGCTATATGCTATAAAACAAAATAAAATTCAGTAATAATTAATATAAATAATTATTAAATATAAAAATTATTTTTATGAATTATATATCAGATATTTATAAAATGAACAGGAAATAAAAAACATGTGGAAGTAAATAGAAGGTTAAATGATACTTAAATACCCATTACTTAAAAAGCACAAATATAGAGTGTGGATTATCTTCAGACATCCATAAAAAACCATAAAGTATGAATGTGGGACATTAAAAACATTAAACCGATAATAAATATTAAAAAGAATAGAGTAATAATAATAAAAATAATTACCCAATTTTAATGCATACAGTATAACTATATTTATATTATACATACTTATATGTATATTATTCACTATAAGAATGGCATACTATTAGTAATTAATATGATATTGTCCTTAGTAAATTTAAAATTTAATAACAAATAATTGTAAATTAGATTAATCAATAATTAGGCTAATTATAATATTAATGAAATTCTCCAATTACATATAAAATATCAAATCAACATCCATATAAAATACGTAACAAAAATATAGTAATAATACAAGAGCCCCCATTTTTTTATTATATATAATTAACCATTGCGTATTATCCAGACAACACCACCCTCCTCCGTACTCTAACATCTACCCACCCAACCAACCTGTAATATTTTTTTTAATATTATTTTACAATTTTTAATTTTTTATAGATATTTTATATATATATATATATTTACGTTTAAAGCAATATTTTTATTGTTATAATTGATTTAAGTGCAATTATCAGTTTGTTAGTAAAAACAAATGGAAACATTTACCTGTCCCTACTTAAGAAAAAACTCAAATAGTGGATGTTGATTTGTAATGATATTTATTTATTTATGACACACATGCCAATTTCCTTTCATGCAAACCCTACATTATTTCATATGTCTTGTAAAAATAGAGCTTGAAGTTTATTTTTTTAAAGGGTCGTTTAGCTTTCAGTTGGAATCATAAAACAATTTCATCTTAGAATAGATAATTCTGTGTTGTACCATAAGAGATTGGATCATTTTTTCATTTTTATTCCCTTTCTGTTATTGCTAAATTAAAGTGTAAAATACGACCGAGTTGATGGTCAAACAATTACTCCATTTGATTGTTGTATCAGTTTGTTGTTCCATCAAAATCTTATTGTCTAGAAGTTTAAGATAAAGTACAAACTTTTTATATGAATAATACCGATTTAAAAAAAAAATCTTTCTATTATCAGCTATACAATATATAATGTAAGAAATCCTCGAAAGTTAATCATAATTAAATTTGCAGTTTAATGTTATTTGTTAATCATCTAATATGTGTTAAAAAGTAAAAACAATAAATAAAGCTCATTTGCATATTCTAGAATTTTACCAACTTTTTGCTTAATAGCATGTGATGCAGTGCTAACATATTGTTTGCTCAACAGTAATACTCTCGCTTACAGAACAATCTCGTAGTCTCATCACTATAGGCATGTGCACAATATGTGCAGAAAGACAAAAAAGAATGTTCTATTCCAAGAATAAAATATTTCAGATATAAAATTAAAATAATTATAGGAACATATGAGATTTGATATAAGGTATATACTTTGATCGACTTCGTTAAACATGTATAAAATAAAAGTATGAGAAGAAAATGAATATATAACTTAAATTTTTCTTTTTTTTTGTCTTACTGCTAATAATTCGATTATTTCAGACTAAATCCTTAATTACAGATATGTAACTCTTTTAAAATTTAAATGTTAGCCATAAATTGAATTCATTCAAGATATTTTATTACCATTTCTTATGATAAAGTTTAGAGAAAGATTAGGCAACCTATCTTCATGATGGGTTTTTAATAAGTCAAAAACTTTGAAAAAATAAAATGCACAGAAATAAGATAATAAATGTTTATTACAATATTTAAATAATAATATGGTACTTTTCGATTAAACGGGCACCAGTATTATATATACACACACAGGCACACACACACACACATATATATATATATACAGGGTGGTCATAAAAAAACTTTGCCGATATATGGAACTCTAGCGGCCGGTCCGTTTAACCGATCGAGATAAGATTTCGGATATAGTTATTCAGAGGTATGAGCTCGGGATTCTGTGAACGGCATCAAATTGGCGCTCACGGTTACGGGTACAGAAACTCAAAATTTTCGAATGGCAACGCCCATTTTTTTTCGTCGCAAAATGCTCAACACATGAGAAAACTCTAAATAGTGCTGGAACGGTACGTATATCGCAATAAACGAACATGTTATGCACACACAAAAAACAGCTCTGCGAATGGCAAAAGAAAAAAAAAACACGATCGGGGCACATGGAGGAAATTTGCATATGACAGAGGCAAGACACCAATCACAGAATGCCGTTCGCTAGATAGTCAGCGTAGAAAATGGATTCTTGCCTCTGTCATATGCAAATTTCCTCCGTTTGTCCAGATCGTGTTTTTTTTTTTTTTTTTTTTTTTTTTTTTTCTGTTTGCAGAGCTGTTTTTTGTGTGTTCATAATGCGTCCGTTTATTGCTACGTTCCGTTTCAGCGCTATTTAGGGTTTTCGCAAGCGCTGAGCATTTTGCGATGACATTCGAAAATTTCGAGTTTCTGTACCCGTAACCGTGAGTGCCAATTTGTTGCTGTTCACAGAATGCCGAGCTCATACCTCTGAATAACTATATCTGAAATCTCATCTCGATCGGTTAAACGGAATGGACGCTAGAGTTCCATATATCGGCAAAGTTTTTGGTATGATCACCCTGTATATGCATATATATATATATATACATATACAATATGGCCAAAGGTGACCAGTCACTTGCGATTTTAGACATTTTGTTAAATATCTAGAAAAATACATGAGGAATTAACCTAAAACTGCAGGGATGTAAACAGTATAGTATAGGTCATATATTTCCACGAAGATTTTTTCCCGAAACCCCATAGGAGACCGTCAACAAATTGAAAAAGTACAAATATCTTTAGGATAACCCTGGAAAAACTAATGTAGCACAAAGCGTTCAAACTCGAGATTATTAATAAGTGACTTATTGTAATATACTGTGTTCATTTTCATGAGGATAGCATGTATAATTGTAGAGAAATTAAGATTTTTATAAAAACAGTCCCAAATTTCGCCAAGTTTTTTGCTTATAATTTGCAGAGTTCTTAATATAAAAAAAAAAGTTATTTTCAGAAAGTATGACAAACAACATTGTACACAATACCTTGCAATCAGAATTAAAAAATAATAAAAATTGGATGAAAATTGAGCAAGTTTACTAAAAAATGTTTCACTGCGCATGCGCAATTCCAATGAAAATATAATGTGCATAATGTATTAGCCAAGTATATAGAGCAACTTTTGTGAAAGTCTCAAAATCATAGCTTGAAAATTCTGAAAATAATCGTCCATAGAATAAGCTCAAAATCCGTTGTTCCCAAAGAGAAGCAAACAGATGAGGGGTTGTATCAAATATCTGTTGATTAGTGCCAAGATAGCGTACACAATATTGCCCGTATAAAATCTTTTGATTCCTTTTGGGAACAACAGATTGAGAGCTTATTCTATCGACGATAATTTTAAGAATTTTCAAGCTATGATATTGAGACTTTCACAAAAGTTGCTCTATATACTTAGCTAATACATTATGCACATTATATTTTGATTGCATTTGCGCATGCAAAGTGAAGCATTTTTTAGTAAACCTGCTCATTTTTCTTCTAATTTTTATTATTTTTAATTCTGATTGCAGAGTGTTGTGCACAATGTTGTTTGTCATATTTTCTGAAAAGATCTTTTTTTTTTTATATTAAGAACTCTGCAAATTTTAAGCAAAAAACTTGGCAAAATTTGGTACTGTTTTTATAAAAACCTTAATTTTTCTACGAGTATACATGCTATCCTCATAAAAATGAACACAGTATATTACAATAAGCCACTTATTAATAATCTCGAGTTTGAAAGCTTTTGCTACATTAGTTTTTACAGCGTTATCCAAAATATATGCGTTCTTTTTCAATTTGTTGACGGTCCCCTATGGGGTTTCGGGAAAAAAAATCTTAGCGAAAATATATGACCTATCCTAACTATACACCTACACACCTACAGTTTCAGGTTAATTCCTCATGTGTTTTTCTAGATAATTAACAAAATGTCTAAAATCGCAAATGGACGGTCACCTTTGGCCATATAGTATATATATATATATATATATATAACCAATAATTAAACATAACCTACCACCATCAAAAACCGTAATATTATGAATTAAAGCTGTAAGTATATATAAAAAAAAAGATTAAATTATTTATAAGAATTATTATGGAAGAAAAATAAGAAAGTGGACACCGAAAAATAATGGAAATGCTTATATATTGAATTACGTTTTCAAGGGCACAGAATTCAATGATATAAGCAAAATGGTTGTTTTCTGTGGGAAAAATAAACTAAAGCTAAAAGTTATTTTCCCCTGTGCCCAAACAACCATTAAAATCAAGTGAATTGATTAAAAATGAAAACAGAATAGAAACAAATAATATGAAATGGAAAAATCAATAAAACCTATTTAAATATTTATAGGATATAAAATGAAATAATAAACACCATACCGATTAATATTTTAGAATAAATCCACGCGCACATGGCACCCATAATATCGTAAAGATTAAGGTGAATAAAACAGTTAAGAAATCACAGTAATTGATACCATATGATGCAGTTAATACATATTGAAATAAATGTTAAATAACATTTAATATAATATAAAATAATATAAATAGAAAGTAATTACATAATTAAAATGCACTATTAAATTAATTAAAAACCGTAAATCAATATCGTCAAAATTTAGCTAAAAATTGCCCTGGTGTAGTAAATTATAATTGAAATGTAGCTGGAAAAAAAAACACAAATTGTGGTGCTGCCATCTAGTATTACTTTTATGATTTCATTGTCAAAAGACAAACAGTTGTAAGCAATTGAATGTAACAATTGTTTTATTAACAGCAAAACCAAACATATCCTTATATATAGATAATTATAAACTGAACATTAACCACACAATGTATTTTTAAAAAACTATTGTTAATAAAATTTAAAAAGCATACAAAATATTCTATTAGCTAACTTATTTAAACTACACTAAGAATTTAAATAATTCTAGAACATCGATAATATATAGCATATAGCTATATGCTATAAAACAAAATAAATTCATTAATAATTAATATAAATAATTATTAAAAATATAAAAATCTTTAATAAAAACTATTATATATAAGATAATTATAAAATGATCAGGAAATAAAAAACATATGGTAGTATAAAGAATGTGAACAGATACTTAAATTCCGATTACCTAAAAAGCACAAATATAGTGTGTGGATTATTTTATACATCCATAAAAATCCTAAAAGTATGAATGTGGGACATTCACAAACATTAAACCGATAATAAATTTTATAACACTAGGTGAAAATAAATAAATATTAAAATATTAATAAGAATAGAGGAATAATAATAAAAATAATTACCCAATTTTAATACATACAGTATAACTTTATTTATATTAAATATACTTATATGTATATTAATCACTATAAAAATGGCATACTATTAGTAATTAATATGATATTGTCCTTATTAAATTAAAATTTATAACAAATGATTGTAAATAAGATAAAACAATAATTAAGCTAATATTAATGAAATTCACCAATTACATATAAAATATCAAATCAACATCCTTATAAAAAACGTATCAAAAATATAGTAATAATACAAAAGCCCCAATTTTTTTTTTTATAAATTAACCATTGCTTATTATCCAGACAACACCACCCTATATATATATATATATGTATGTATAACACTGGGCCCGGTTAACCGAAAAGTACCAATAATACAAATTAAATTACAAAACTATACTTTCTTTTTAATGGCCAATACCATGAGATTTGGCATTGGGAGTATTATTTTTGATACTCTGACTTAATAGTCTCTTTCTTTTCATACTTTTCCTGGAGATAGATGATAAAGGAGGACGACCAGAAGGAAGTCTCTTGCTCGATCTTATAGATCCTTGGCGTCTAGATATGGACGTGGGCTGTACTTTTATTCTTTTGGTCCTACCAATTTTCTTTATAACATATACATTAGGGTGGGTCGAAAAAACCGAAATATTTATAATCGAAACGTAATAGCGCGGAAAAGTTGCCTTTTGTAAAAAAGATAAAATACGTAAAATATTACACCGATTGGTTAATATCTTTTACCGCCGCAAGGGGTCCAAATTTCGAAAAAATCGCAAAAAACATACTTTTAGCAATTTTTTTCTTAATTATCCAAACATACTTATTCAACTTCTAATAGAACGCAATAGCCACGCCAAGATATTAGTAATGTAACATTAACATTTAATTTTTGTGACATCGTTGCATTTACCGCCACAACAGGGCCAAAATTTCTAAAAAATGTTAAAAATTAAAGTTTTTCATTTTTTCAATTTTCATAACTTTTGTAATGTTTTCAGATTTTTTACATTTCTAATAGGCTGGGAAAGGCATTTATGTTGTTAATTCCATGCACATTGTTAATCATGATCACTGTAATTCTATTAAAAAAATTGCTCAATGATAGGAACACCTGCAGCTGCTTCACGTAAAATTAATTTCTCGCTGCTAGAGGGCCACGTTTCACTTTGTTCGTTTTTTTTTTTTTTTTTTTTTTTTGTAATGTACTCCTTTTACTCTATACTTTGATGGCCCTAAAGATAGAAATATCTGTCAGGTTAAAGAGGTGGCAAAGTTTCATCTTTGCGAAGTCAAGGAGGAACATATCTCTTTGTACTAGAACCAGGTCTGAATTATTTTCGTCATTTGACCCAGGGCTCGCTCCGTTCCTAAAATTTTCGCACTTTGCTACCAGTATTTTAAATAAGAATTCTTCGTGGTAGATTCATTTAACATCTATTATAGAACTATACAACAAAGATTATCGTTTTAATCTAGTGGTAGCAAAGTGCGAAAATTTTAGGAACGCTGCGAACCCTGTTTGACCCCATCGTCTGGCAAGGCGACTTCTATATGCAATGACATTATAGGTTTTTTGAAGAAAAATGAAATCCCGACTGGAATAATAATTGCAGTTGAATTTCGCGGAACTGTCTTCAAAAAAGGATGCAAAGGTGGTGTTATAGTAGGATTAGTTGAGAACAACTTTTAAAAAACCACTTTATTGGCTTCCTTGACCTCACTTCAATGAGCTTCCACTGAGACATCTTTTCAAACATCTTGATGACAAAAAACAGGTTCTCTATCATATTGTGGCCCAATTGGTTGATCTCTTGCGATTTGCGAATTATTACCAATTGCAAAATCTAAGCCAATTTAATCTGATCACCTAGCTGTTGATAAAGATGATTTGTCAACTGACCAGAAGTATATGTCTGAAATATTGCAAGCTCTTTCAACACGCGTGTATACAATTGACCTTTTTTGCTGAGTCCCTGGACAAATATTTCACGCAAGGTGGATCGTTACTGCTATTCGAATTTTGAGACTGTACGTTGGAACAAAGAAACCCTCTTCTTAACTTGTCATACTCTTTGAGTACATCCTGAAAATGTACTGCATCAGTTGGTTCACAATTAAAATGAATCACTCATGTTTTCCAGAATCTGTGAACTATAGTTAGTAACTTACGTTACTTGACAGATAATCTATGAAAGATTATAGTTCCTGTATTTTCACGAAATGACTATTTCGCAAATCATGCAAATAGCCTCTTTGGAAAGATAGCATATGAAGAGGAGAACATCAGGGTCCCAGCTTTGAAGAAAATTGCAAAAGCACGAAGTTCTGTGGACTAGAATAGTGCCATCCGTCACATCATCATAGCAGACTTCAACACTGAAGCTTAAAATTGCATGGCTTTAGTCTACTGACAAAACTGAAAACTAACGGAACCACCTGTTATGGTTTCTTTATCGACTAAAAACGCTGGTGAGTTTAAAATGTTCGATTAAAGATACCAGCTATTATAACTTTCCTTGTCCCACTCAATCACTAGAAAGATGTGGGAAATTATTCATTGAAGCACTGATAAAGTTTGTTTACTAGAACAGAGGGAGGATCACATCTGATCAGTTTTGGCCTCTCGAGAAATAATGGCTTCATCTGAAAGCAAGTTATATTATAAAATTTATTTACATTAAATTCTTCTTCATTTTATGTTTATTTAATCCGTTTCGGTTAAACATCTCTATATTTTAATTAATAAAATACTAAAACATTTTGCTCATTTTATATAATTTTTGTGGCATGAATCGGCTGTTATGAAGTAAAACATCAGTAGATGAAGCGATCGTCAAGAAAAATGAATGATTAACTTTATTTTCAAGTCTATTATAAATAGTTATAAAAAATTATGATATATTAATAGATATAAAGTAAAATTATTTATTTCTAGACATATTATAGAAATTATAAAAATTTAGAAAAAAAATGAAAAGTTGAAATTTTTGAAATTTTTACAAAAAATATGGTCTTTTTGCGGCAAATAAAGATATGATTTCATCATAATGAACATTTACCGGGACATTTCTCATATCTTCATGTAGCTATTGCGTTCTATTAAAAATTGTATTGGTATGTTTGGATAATTAAAAAAAAATAATAAAAAAACTTGTTTTTTGCGATTTTTTGAAACTTTGACCCCCTTACGGCGGTAAAAGATATTAACCGATCGATGTAATATTTTAGAAATTTATTCTGTATTACAAAAGGCAACTTTTCCGCACTATTACATTTCGATTATAAAAATTTCGCTTTTTTCGACCCACCCTAATATACATTTTTAAAATCATTAACATTTTCAATTTTTTTTAATGAATTTAGCAGTCTATCGGCAGCTTCACTTGTCATTTTTCCAGATATGAGCCTGGCAACTCTTGCAAATTCATTTGTGAGCATTTTTTTCCGTTTTTCAGTAGCCATTGAAACAGTTGGCATTACTTCCTCACTGCTTTCAACTTCCTGGTCAGAAGAATCTGGAATGACAGAACTTCATTCTGATCCTCAGTTTTCTTGAATTCACCAAAAAAGCCATTTCAGGGCATTTAGTATGCCCAAGTGCTAACATTGCCAATTCATAGCGATCTTCTGGTGTTATGGGAGATGCATTTGGCAATGAAATTTTTTTCAAGTGCATTAAAAAGCATTGGTGTTTGCAAAATGCCCCAGATATGCCAGCTGGGCAAGTGCAAACACCAATATCTGCATCTATTAAGATTTTTCCCCACTTTGTATCTTGTACGTAAAATCATTCACACTTTCAGTGAAATTACTGCTTTGCCTAAGCAAGGAAGTGTACAACAAAGCAACTTTATCTTTCCTTGCATAGGCATATTCTAACAGCCTTTTAACAAGGTAGAGCTCCCAAACAGTTATGCAGAAATCACAAAGAGCTACGACATTAAATGCTTTTGGGCGACAGAGCACGATATCTTTCAGAATTCTTATGGATATTTCGGCATAGTTGTTTGTATTGTTTTGACGTGTTAGTAACTCTCTCCTGAAAAATAATACCCATTCACTTTTACGCTTGTAAAATGTCTTGAACCGTGTGACAAATTCTGGGTATCTGTCGCTTTCCTTTAAAATGTTAGATGTGGCTGCATCCAGCTCATCTTCTGAGGCAGCATACATGACCTAAAAGGAAACAAAAATAAAGATTTTAACTTTTATGCAGTCACTGGTATTTCAATCTAGCCTTTAAGGCTGTTCTCAACTGCTCTTCTCAACAAGCGCAAAACGTTTTGAGACACAAATTCATTTTTTAACGGAAAGATATGAAATTGGAAAGCCTGGCCATGGAAGCGATTTGAAATCGAACTGTGTTTTCTATTTTTTGATCAATTAATTACCTATTGAGTTATAAGTGATTTTGATCATGTGACACAGCATTTTTCTCCCCTTACTGACTGGATTTTCTTCTTTCGTTCGGAAGTTCAGTTCAAAATGCTAACTTTGACAGTATTTTCTGAAAGATCTATTCCGTTTACAAGAAAACGGAAAAAACGGTTCGATCACATAGTTTCTGAATAACAACATATTCAAGTTTCATGCGTTTCCGAACAAAAATTAACTAAAACTTATGTCAGAAAATTGACCCTTTGGATTTGAGAACAGCCTTAAGAATACTAAAAACTTTTTTAATCCTCCAATCCATAGAGAGACTTACTTCTCAGCTTAAAAAACAAATATGTTATTTATTTTAATTATATTCAATGTAAGTTTGTAATATATTTTCAGAAGAATTTTAAACCAAGAAAATGCTAAAAATTGACAAATAAGATCTAACTACTAGAAAATTATATGGTAAAAAAAAAAAAAAAAAAAAAAAAAAACTTTTAAAAGAACTAAATAAATATAAATCTACTGCATTTTTTTTCATTAATAAAGGAAACTGGTATTGACTTTTATGTTTTATAGAAGCTACCAACTTTTCTCAACACTAGAAAGACGAGAGATTTTACTCAAATTTTACAAAAATATTTAATACCAGAATTTTTGTTTAAAACTGTTTAACTTATTTAATTAACTCTTTTTTTTCCTCTGTGTCTTTTTAATTTATTTTATAAAGAAATTTCCGGTTCAAACTGAAATATATTTATTTGGTACAGGCCAAATTGGTCCCTGAATGTCAGTCTAGTGTATACGTATATACATATGTACATACATTCTTTGAACCCTTATCCAAGCTTCCTTTAATGTAGTAATTATAACTTTTCATTCATTAAGCAGGCCAGAGAATCACTTGCACAGAAAATGTTTCGAGACAATTAGAGCTTAATCAACAACTCTTGAACTGTTTTTATGTTTTTCTAATGTTATAAAAAGAAATATTAACTGTAAAATGCAAGATTAAAAAAATAAAATGTTAAAAATGTCAATGTAATTTGTACCGATTTATTATGCGATTGTGATAAGATTACTAATGAAAAGAAGGCAGGTTTGTGTTACCTAGTTAAGTTGAGGGGAAAGATGGATGTGTTTATGAGAAATGGGGGTACTCCAAAATAATAAACCTAAGAAAGGGGTACTTTAAAGTAAAAAAATTGTGAATTGCTGTTCTAAACCAATTCCAGCAAACTGCAATTTTTTAGATAAATTCGTTTCTTTTTAATGATTTTTTTAAATTTTAATGAATTTATAGAACATGTGTTAAATAAGCTAGTTAAAATTTTTAATATTCGAGAAAAACAATGCAAACAGATGCTAAAAAGTTGACAGATAAAAGATGTTGAAAGGTTTGAAAATTTATCAAATAAATTTTTAAAATGAAAATAACATATTCATCTTATTATTTCAAGGAAATAATAATCTTACTGCTTGAAAAAGTTTCATCAAACGTGGTCTTTCATCTTTTGGTATGCCATGAGTAAAAAGCCAACGCCACTCAGCTTGAGCGACGTGAAAGTGACACAGCAACTGTACACTCTTATCCCACACTTTCTTTAAAGCTCCTTTTTCTGCTGAGGAATCGTCTGTCATAAATATTTCAGGATGCTATGTTTAAAATAATATACAAATTTGTTAGTGTACAGATCAAAATATAAATAAAAAATACAATTTAAAAATGTGAAAATGCATAAAAAATTAGATATATCTGTATATTTAAGAAGAAATTAATATAATGAAAGAAATATTTCTCCCTGCTCAATAACACAAACATTTCTGACACATTTTTTAACATTAGCATGACACTTGCAGGTATAATTATTAATATAACTTGTAATTGAACAGTTTTTTTTCTATTTGTCAAGAAATGGATTACATTTTCAGTTATAAGCGATTATTGTTGCATGATGGCAGATTTTTTTCTTTGAGCAATATTGCTAGAAATTCAATTGAAAATGCCATTTGATCAAATTTTTGGAAAAAATGCTCCTTTTATCGTAAAATTCAATTGCATGGTTTCTGAAAAAAAGAGTACCTGCCAACTTCATGCTTTTATGGGGGAAAAAGAGCCAGAAAATATCGGTTTGGATTTGATAAAGGCCTTAAAATCCAAAACAATTACTTTTATCACTTGCCCTGAGGTTCAGTGTTCGGAATTACCGGTCATTAGTCATCAAATGCAACTAAAGTATTGCATTTGACGACTATAAAATTATTCTTGAATGTCATATTTGGGACCTTTTTTGTTGTTGTTACGTTTATTTAACGGTTAGAGGGGGAAAAAATAATGCACCTTTTGATTTTATATTACAAGATTCAACTGTACATGCATTTTTTTTTAACTAACTAAATTCAATTGTAATTATCAACATTGGATAAAATTTTATTTTGGATTTGCTATAGAGTTTTAATTTAGTTTTACATGATTAAATGCATTTTTCTATTAATTTCTAAATATAGTAATTATTCAACATGCTTTATATCAGTTTTACAGTTTCTTCAATTATTATAATTTTCGAGATTAAGAACTTCAATAATTTTAAATAAAAACAAATATTTTTGCTTTTCTAAAAAGTTGCATGCAATATTACAGCAATGTTAAAAATGAATTTTAGAAATTGCAACTAAAAATTTAATTTGGTGTCTAAGATATTTACAATAGTTGTCATTTGACACCTACCTTTTATTTCCCAATTTCCATTGCTGCTGGTGTTTCTACTAAACTATTTTTATGAATTATTTTTTAAATAAATGACTGGTCACATGTAAAGGAATCAGCACTAACTATATTTTAAAGTTTCATTTTTTTATATTTTGTTTTTTAATGACACTAATTTATTTTTTCTGCCATCATATCTAAAATTAGATACATTTAATTGAATTCGTTCAGAAAATTGGAAAGTTTTACTATGGTTTTTATCAAAATAATGTACAAATGTCTTTTTATACCCCTATACTGAGATCGGTACTACTTGATTATCCCGTCGACCAATTTCGCCAAATTATGCAAATTGACGTGAATTTTTATTTTAAATAAAGAAAGAACAAATAAATTAGTAAAACATTAATAAAAATACAAATAAAATGTCAAATTAAAAATCACTTGATGATGTAACAAACATGCATATTGTGTTTAATGTCAAGTGAATGTGACATTGATGATCATCCATTATTGGCAATTCATCTTATAGTTTCGAGATAGTTTTGGGGTCGACAGGATAATGAAAGTAAAACCCTGAGATCATTAAAAAGATCTAATAAACAAATTCTTAATAGTCGTATCTCTTATTTTAATAAATGTAAATTTACTACCTAACTTGAAGTTAGTACATTATCTTAATAGTTTGATCTAATTATTCTGTTTAACAAAAAAGCATAAAACTTATTTTTTTATCCAATATTATTAAATATATAATGTATCTGTATGTATACAAAAATTCTTACATCATTTCCTCGAAAGCATTTTGAAAAGTTCTTTTTCAGCAAGTTGAATGCTTCGATATAATTTTCCATTGTCTGTCCTGAATGAATTAACACACAGATAGGCAGAGCTCCAACTTTGGTAGTAGTAAGTAAAATGGTCATTGTGGATGACAAACCTTCACATCCCCTTGTAGAATCAACAAAAATCATTTGTTTTGAAAACTGCGAGTTTTGCATCCTCTTCATGACAGGGGTAACAAGTACAATGGCCCAAGAATCTCCTTCTTTTAAATGGACAGTTGTTCCTGTTTATTTAAAAAATATGTAAGTATATGCATTTCAATATAAACATTTTACACAAATTAATTACAAACAATGAAAAAAAAATCTCCGACAAAAACTGCATAGGAAAATAGTGTTTTTACAAAAAAAAAAAAAAAAAAAAAAAAATCATTTTTTTTTATAATAACTAAACTAAAGGGCCTCTATGCCTTTTGTTTACCTAACTCGAAAAATGGCCGCTTAGCTGTGTCACTATGTGAATTGCTTACCTTTTAGATTGGATTAATCTTTTTCGATAATACAACAAATGTAAAAACAAAACAGGTTTTTTACAGGATGTATCTTTTCAAACAACATCTCAAATTGTTGACCAATTTTTTGATTGACATTTTCTAATCCAATATATAATAGATTATCGCTCAATAACAGTTTGTGTGTCCATGCGCTGATTTATCGTAATAGGAAAATATAAAAATAAAGAATCGACTTCCATGCATTATAAGCAATATTCTTCTTAGAATGTTTGACATGCTTTTATTCTGATAAGAAATTTTCACATTTGTTAACGTTTTCACTGCAGATCACTTGAAAAATACTTTACTGGGATTATTTTTTTTATTTAATTATTATTACTAATTTAATTATTTAATAAATTTTTGTTCGCATCATTATACTGTTAACATATAATTTGGAGAATTGAAAATTAGGAAATAATATTGATAATTAAATAATATACTTAAAAAGAGCAAAAAATATAAGAGTGCGAATGAATTAAAACTTATACATAATTACCTTCTGCTTCATAGAGAGGAATCTTTTCTCTTAACTTTTCAAAGGGATTTATTACAGATCCTAAATTGACCTCTCTCCAGCAAAGGTGCAAGTGTTGGACTTGGTTGATGGTTGGGTTTTTTGCAGCATTAGCCAAGCTTTTGAAATCTTCCATGAGCAAATATTTATTTTCATGTATTCTCTTGGCTTCAGCTGCAGTCATTCCATTAGAAAAACATTCCCCAAAACACTCTTTAACCTGAAAAGAAAAATAAAATACAATGATATAAGAGATACCACCTTCGAACTTTTTCATTACATTTATTGGCATTTTATTTATATACAAGGGGTGATCAAATGAAAAGGTACGAAACGACGTAAAAACGTAACGGTTAAATATTTGCATGTTCCGCCATGGGAGAACGTAGCGAGACACCTCGGGATGCGATTGGAGTCTCTGACTGGGACCGGAGCATGCGCAGTAGAGAGCAGAGGCTCTTATCAAAAGTGGCCTCCAAATGATGCGGCAGTCCGTATGAGGACAGGATGGCGTTCGCGTTGCAAAATTCGACGATTGAGGAGCAGAGAGGTGTTATCCGATTTCTGACAGCGGAAGGTGAGAAACCGGCAGCTATTCGTCGCCGGATGGTGACAGTTTACGGGGAGAAATGTGTCTCTGACAAGTCTGTCAGAAAATGGAGTGCCCATTTTCGTGCAGGCCGTGAGAGTCTGGGTGATGACCCGAAACCAGTTCAAGTGGGAGACGTTGGACCATCCGCCCTACAGTCCGGACATGTCGCCTGCGATTTCCATGTGTTTGGTCCACCGAAGAAACACCTAATAGGAAAGCCCTTCAACTCGGACGACGTACTCAAGGACGCTGTGAAGGACTGGGTCTCGTCACGGCCACAGGAATTCTAGGAACAAGGAATCCTGCGGCTGTTCATCAGTGGTATCGTTGTGCTCAGGCCTATGGCGAATATTTTGAATAACGTCTACATTTGTACTCACCGTGTCGTTTCGTACCTTTTCATTTGATCACCCCTTGTATTTAAATTTTTGTGTGTAGAAAATGTCTTGTATTATGGGGAATGGCGAGTTTTCTGCAGGTGCACAGAGTGACCTTCCAATCGGATGACCTTTTTCCTCCATTCACAAGCATGTTAAACACATTGGATCACCCAATTATGAAAAGGCACTAAATCCTCTGGAGTTTGCACCAAAATTTAGTTTAAAAAGTTGATTTTTGACAAATGTCAGTCGTTTCTCTGCCCCCCCCCCACTTTTTTTAACCTTTATCAAGCTTGAAAAAAAATTAGTCAATGAAAATTATACTTTTTGGTGATATAAACTCTAGTAAAAAATGATTATCTTTCTTATCAATAAAAAGTAAAGGAAATCAGTTGAATATTTCTCGCTAAAAATGGTTGTCCAGTTTGATATCACTGGTTATAACTGGTGAAGACCATCATACATTTAAAAAAAAATGAGCAAATTTTGATTTCCAGAATAAAAAGAAATATAAATAACCTAGAAAATTAAACAACTAAAAGATAATATTACCTCATTGTTTACTCTTAGCATCTTTAAAGCTTTAGCACAATTTGTTTCATGCGTATGTACTGTTTCTATTTTAATTTCGCATCTCAGAGCTGTTTTCTGTCGGAGGTAAATATCTTTCTTCACTGTATCTTTTGTAATATTCTTAACAGTGATGTGGAGCTTGGCTTTGCAGTCAGCATTTCTTAACAATTCTAAATTTCTTATATGTCGTTTAGAATGTTGACAAATCCATTTTTTTTTGAGACAATGAATCTGAAATAAAATGAATACAGAATAAATAATATGTTCTCATATTTAATATAGTTGATTGGTTGGTTGATTTTTTGACGGCCGATTATCTACACGAGGGATATAGGCCCGGGGGGAGTGCCCTCCGTGGGGGTCTTTCTAAGGGAACCTAATCCGTATTTACACATGGAAAATCCACGGCTCGAAGAAAACATATTTAATATAGAGAGTGTTTTTAAATAATTGTTAAATTTAGATTGACAGTTTTAGGACAACATCAAAATAATTCAATATATTTTCACAAAATTTTTAGTAATTTTATTTGAAAAATTTCATTAATTATTGGAAATGCTAAATTGATGAATAATATTATTTCTGATTAGCAGAATGAAATTATACATTATAAGAAACAACAATCTTACATTGTCACTAGTTTTATTTTATTATTTCTAAGTCACAGTTTAAGTTAATTCTATAGACTGAATGTATCCTTGCTGAAAAATTAAATTAATAATCATAACTGACAATCGTTTAATGCCTAGAAATACAAATTAAATTAGAGGTCGACCGAACATTCGGTTCCATTCCAAAATCTGAATTTCAGCAAAAATTCAGCCGGACTGAAACTATCTGTATTCCAAAAATCTCGTTTCTTTCTTCAAAAATTTTAAACATAACTCATTTGAGCTGTATCGGCTCAAATGAGACTATATAATACTATGAATTTCACTGTTTATAATTATCAGTCATGACTGACTCATGACATGAATGCAAATTTTAAAACAAGCAATGCATATAGAATTAAACTCATGCTTTTTCTGTGTTCATTAGAAGATGCAGACTGAACAGTATTAGAAAATTTGTAGTTTGAAACTGCAGAGATGTTTAAAATGCTCTTTGAGAAAGTTCTAGCGTAACAGATGATCATTTACAAAAATCATTATGAAAGATAAATCAAGGTAATATAAGTTTAAAATTAGTACGATACCATGTATGTGTGTGTGTGAATAGGTTAGATAAGTAATGTGACGAAAATAAAATATTTCTTATGAGTAGCATAATACAAATCTTTTTTTGTTATCAAAATATCAAAATCCTACTTGAATATATAAAAATATTAAATACTTTACATAAGTACCATCATGAAACTAAAATATTCTGAGTGGTAGGGTAAATGCGCCTGTAACGGACATCTTGATGTTTTTGGTACATAAAGAAATAACTAATAAATATTTAGCTTTAATTATTTTTTTTTAATTCTCCTTTGCATGTTTTATAAAACTGGGTTATTGTTGACACTTTTAATCAAACCAATCAGGGAGCAGAAAATAATGTTTCAAAGTTTCGCTGTTTTTCTGTGAAAATCTATATGAAGAGGCTAAGAGCTGGCTTCATTTAAATAAATTATATATTATTTATTTTTGTGCAAAATTTGAATGTTTTTGTTTGAGTAGCAATAGAAAATTTAGAATTTACTAACGACCATTTACAAAATTTCATTTATTTTTAAGGTTTTAAGAGGTGTCCATTACTGGGATGGTTAATTAGTCATTTTTCAGTGATGGACACCTCATGTAGACATTGCTAAAAATGCAATTTCAGCAGGCCCCGATCATGACTAAAATTGGGGCCCTGGGCAAAGATAAATTAGGGGCCCCATTCGAATCGTTGCAACATTATTCAAATAGAACTGATGGTCAGTCATATGTGTAATGCATAAACATAATATTTCCTCACTTTGGATTTTAAATAAAAGAAAATTCTTAGTTCCGTCAATTCTAAATAAAGTACTACCTTAATTAATTTTTTTTTCCATCAGTACAGAACAAAACAATTTTATATAACTTTAGCAACTTGTCATATTACTTTCAGAAGAATTTAATAACTTCAACTTATGGAAGAGTGTCAAATACTCCAACATGTAAATATGAGTTAATCAAGTTAGTACTTTCTTTTACATCTATTTAAGTTGTACTACACACAACATAATATCAAATCGAATATATTCTACTTCAAAAGTAGAAAGTGTTTGTTCAATAAATCAAAAAGATGGCAATTTTGGGTTTGTTTTTCATATTTCACACATAATTAAAAAAAAAATAACTTTGAATACGGAAGAAAATTTATCTCATGACAATTAGAACTGATTATTTTCAACCACTAAAGTATAGATAGGATTTAAGTTCATTGTTAATACAATCTATCAAAGTCAAAATATTATTTATTATTTAATAGCGATTGAGGTTAGCTTTGCGAAAGCATTGAGGTCTGTGAGTTAATAAAATTTGTTTTTCAGAATGTTTAGGAGAAGATTTTAAAGATGAAATTTGTATTTGAAAATTTTCAGAGTTGGAATTAAAGGAAAAAAAAGGGGGGGGGGATATTTTATAAATTAATGTATGGATTTGGGGGCCCCTAGGCCAAGTCCCGATTTGCCCATGCGATAATAAGGGCCTGAATTTCTGTAATGTTTATAGTGCATAAAATATTTTGGCTTAACTGCAAACCTAAATAATCAAATTTAATTTTAAAAATACACTTATGAAAATGTAACAACACCAAAACTTTTATAAATAGCTGCTTTTAAGTTATTTTATGTGATTAATAAAATTTCAATATTTTATTCTGTTTTTAAATATAAGTGTACCTTGCATATTTTATAACCTGGCAATCAAACCACCCAGGAAGCAGAAAATATTGTTTAAGAGCACAGTCAAAGAGGGGCTCAGTTTCATAGGGCTTAATCCCTCTCCGTTTAAATAAAAACAATTAAGTTACAGAAGTTATTAAAAATCTATTTTCTGTCTTAAATGTTTCTTTATTCATCTCTGAAAAAAGAAAAAGAAAACAAAAATGTAACATTAATAAAAGTTATAGGTAATATTCATGAAACTAGTAAATCTGCAGATCAGTGGCCTCAAACATCAGTTCTACAGTTTTATTTTGAAATTATTTCATTTAGTATTTAAAATATTCAACTCGCAATATCATTTCTTTCCTGTTTGTAATATTAATTATTATAAAAGATATATCACGTAGTCTCTGTAAGATTAATTGTTAAAAATAGTGAGACAAAACTAAGCACTAATATTACAAAACTTTTTTTAAAAATTACCCTTTAAATTCCTCACTGTTTCAATAATTTGATAGCTGTAATTGCCTAATGTTTAGTATTTTAAACTATCCATTTAAAATAATTAAAACATAGAACTTTTGATAATTACAATAATTGAAGAAACGGTAAGTGATTATCACAAATATTTTATTAATTACTGGTATCCTAATTGTTAAATTTATTAATATTAATCTAAAATAATTAAAACATCGAACTTTTGATAATTACAATAATTGAAGTAAACAGTAAGTGATTATCACAAATACTTTATTAATTACTGGTATCCTATTTGTTAAATTTATTTGAATATATCCATTTTGCTTCATTAGCATGTATTCATTAAGTTCTGGTTCTAAATACAATCATAAAAATAATTATATTTATTACTTTTTATGGGGTGGGGTGTCCATTACTGGGCTTTTTTGGTGTTTTGATATATTTCTGTTATTTAAAATTAAATTTCGATTCATAATGGGAAATGAGACTATAAGAATGGTTAAATATTGTTCATAGATTAATATAATATTGAAAAAACTGGAATATAATAATTATAACTATTAATAAAAAAATAATTTTAAAAGAAATTCCTTAAGGGTGTCTATTACTGGCACATCTGCTATACTATAATTAAAACATAAGTATTATTGAAAAAATACATAAATATATAAAATTATTTATGTATTTATAATTTATTATAAAACATACTATATTTTACTATGTTTTGAACTATAGTAAAAATAACTTTATATTTTAATCTCTACTAAAATAATAATTATTATATATTATAAAATGGTTATTTTTTTACTGAAACATATTCCATGTTAATTTCCTACACACAAACTTTTAAATAGTTTAATATTTTGAATTTAAATTAATTGAAATAAAGAACTGAAAAGAAAAGGGTATTTAAAATTAAATTATTCATTATTGAATTTATTCTCCAACTCATTGTTAATTATATATTGATAAATGCCTATGATTATTAATTGTCACAAAGTAATAAAATATGAAAGTTTTATTATTCTTTACGTTTTGTTTTTGTTTGAAACTTATACACACACACATATAGTATGTTTGTTAGAAATGTGTTTATATACACTGATAATTAATTAATAATTATGCATATTTATGAATGTATTAATTAACTAGAAATTTTTTTTGCACATTTTCGTTTTCGGCATAAAATAGGAAGATTACCGAAATTCGGTATCGGTCTTAAAAACCAGTTTCGGTTGATCGAATCCTTTATTAAGATTGTCTGGATGCGAACTGATTTCTGATTTCTTTCACCGACAAAATCCGCTAAATAAACTAAAACAAATCTTTTTAAGGTCAAGCTTACAATTTTGAAAATTCTCTTTTTTTTTGCGTTAATTTTAAACAATCTTTATAACCGGAAACTAAAAGAACAAGATAATTTTGACATCAAGCGTATAGCAAAACATATTATTAACAAGAAATACATTTTTTAACAGAATGAATATTTATGAATCAATATTTAATTATCTAAAAATATGTAATAAAACAGAATGCTTAACTTTCCAAGTTCGCAGTATTTCTGTAAACGATCCATTCGGTGTTGGTAAGTTCTGAGAGTATTTTCTTAAAATACTCGGCCTCATCCTTTGTGCACATATCTGTTCGTAACACAATTTCTTTAGAAGATGATTTTTTCTCATCTATAACACATGATTGAAAATATTCCTTTAATTTAGGTAGGATAGTAATTCTAAAATAAGCTACTTCGTCTTCCGCCATTTCGAATGAAAACAAAACACAAGACGACGATTGGCGTTTGGCGATAGAGCTGGCTGAACGTTCTCGCTTTCGCCAACTCGCCAAAGCTAGTGCTGAAAACGTGAGCCTTCCCGAAAAAGCAACCCGGGCCATCATTATAGCGCACTGACATTCTACCGACTAAATCACATGGAACGATACCCAGTTTGGACAATTTCTTACTATTACGTGTTGGCAAGGCGACAAACACAGCACAAGATGGAATATTTATCGTGAGCCACCGACATGGGGCAAACACGAAACTTAATTAAATTCAACATCGATTGAAACTGCACTGCTCAAAACAATTAAAGGATATTTAAAGTTTTATATAAAATAAATATATAAACGAAATTTTTTTGCCGAAAATAGAAGAAGAGAATCACAAATGCAAATTTTTCTGGTTTTCAAACTGTGGAGTATGCAAATTTTGAGTTCGATGTCAAAAACGTCGCTTCAGCGGCAGCGAATGAAATTTGACTTTCAACTGGATAAAAGAGAATGAAGACAAGGATGATCGGCATTCAGTGATTGCTTTGTTTCGATGAGTACGATGTCTCAGCGAAGTCATTTGACAGATTCAGAAGCTTTGAGAATTGTTGGTAGGTTAGAAGGGGGCCAAACTCAAGCCGAAGTAGCGCAAGCCACTAGAGTGTCACAAAGTGTCATTTCCAGGATCTGGAACAGTTTTTTGGAGAGTGGATGTGCAGGCCGAAGACCAGGGCAAGGTCGTAGACGGGCAACAACGCCCAATGAAGATCGGTATTTAGCGTTAACAGCTCGGAGACACCGAACCATGAACGCTACTCTTCTCCAACAACACCTTCGCTCGGCTACAGGCACCACGATTTCAACTCACTGTCCGAAACCGGCTCCATGCTGTAGGTCTGTATGCTCGCCGACCGATGGTATGTGTTAGATTAACATCAAGGCATCGTCGCGACCGCACCCCCTCAGGGGGATACCTTCTTTAGGTATTCACGGGCTTCGCAACCCCGGGTTCCTGAGCGATCTTTCTCTTTTCCTTTTCCTCTTATTTCTCTTGTCTTTCTTTCCCCTATGTTACACTCTCGTTGTGGTTTCCTCTTCGGAGGTGAGGGCAATTCTGTATGAGCCGATATCATCTTGTATATCGACTTGTGGAGAATTGTAAACCACCCACGTGTTTGCCGTGCGTGGCGACCCGTGTCCCTGGAAAGGGGGATCCTGGTAGTTGAGGGTAACCAACACACTGCTTTGGCCTCTGCTTCAGGTAGACGGGAGGTGCATATTGGTCCCGTATGCATCAATCGGCTGGTCAGCTGACTTGTGTCACTGGCTGGGGATCAAGTGAGCGAGTACTTACTAGCCATCTCGCTAAGGGTGGAGACTGGCATAGGAGTGTCTTGTGACCGTATGGGCCCTGGCTAGCACTGGTGCACGAATGTGCATCCCCTTGTTGGGCTCGGTAGTGGGTGGTGCGGCCGGGGTCTGAATTCTTTTTCTTTTTTTCAATTATGGATGGAAAAACTAACATTCCTTCTATTTCTCTCCCAAGTGGCGAGCAACAAACTGTACAGACGTTATTCACTCGTTTTTTTGTAATTAAACGCACTGATAGTCTCTCAGATAGTTCTTTCAAAAAAACTTCACCTTTTCTAATAGCAAAAACATTTCAGTCTGTTTTGGGTGATGGTCACTCGCTCAAAAAATTGCAGTCTGAGGACTTACTGGTTGAGGTTTCTTCAGTCAGGCAGTCACAACTTCTGTCAAATTGCGATACTATAGGTACTTTTTCTGTCTCTGTTAAAGCACATCAAACTCTTAATACTCACCGTGGTGTCATATCTGAACCAGATCTTTTATTTTCTACAAAAGAAGAACTTCTAGCTAATTTAAGTGATCAAAATATCATAGATGTACGCCGTATCACTATCCGTCGAAATGGGCAAATGCTTCCTACTAAACACATTATTCTAACTTTCAATAGCCATATTTTACCTTCTACAATTAAAGCTGGTTATTTAAACTGTCCAGTTAGGCCTTATATCCCTAATCCTCTGCGTTGTTTTAAGTGCCAGATGTATGGGCATACTAATACTACCTGTTGTGGATCTGCTACTTGTCCACGTTGTGCAGAAGTCGGCCATGACGGTAAAACTTGCGAAAAACATGAACGCTGCGCTAATTGTAAAGGTGACCATACATCGTACTCTCGCTCTTGCCCTAACTGGATCCGTGAAAAGGAAATTCTTGCAGTTAAGATTACTCAAAAACTTTCCTACCCTGAAGCCCGTAAACTTGCTGAATCTAGGACCCCCTCTGTTGGGGTATCTTACTCCAGTATACTCAAACAACAACCAAAATCCGTAAGGCACATCAGTACCCAGACCGACTGCTCTTTTCCACCAAATAATACATCTATGACACATTCAACCAATACTTCACCTAAAAAAACCCGGGACGTCTCTCTTGGTAGTAAATGCTATGGTACCCCATTATTGGAACGTTGGCTACCATCCTCAGAACCAGTTACAATAGAGTATCAACTTACTCATTCACAGAAATCTCCAGTTGGATCCAAAATGTCATCTAATCATCAGACTGAAACTAAGGTTGCTTTATCTCCAGTTCTATCATTACAGAAACCTAATTCTCCTAAAACATCATCAGTTAAATCAAAAATATCAACCGAACATAAGACAAAAAAAACGCCAGCTACAGATAAAAGCAAATTAGTGAAACCTATTGTTTGTCCAACTCCGAAAGCAAATGAAAAAACTTTCGCGCAAAAGGAAAGAAAGAAACCTCCAACTCAAATCTCTTCACAGTGGAAAACTGTGAAGAGAAAAAGCAATAAATCATGTCTTAGCCCAGCAATAACTAATATTAAAGATAACAAACAGCTGCTCAACTATGCAGAAGAGGCTATGGACTCTTGTAGTTATGACTCTGATAACGATGTCAATAATACAGTTTTTGAAGTTATTCATCCTACGTAGCTTTCTATCGTTTTAAAATTTTGAATTATAACTTCGTTCTTAAAGCAGTATTATATAACATTTTATGCTTTATTTCTTGAACATATAACTTTTCATAACTTTAGAGATTTTAGAATTTTTTAATTTAAATATTCTAGTGTTTTAACTATTTTTTGTCTTTTAAAACCTTGTGTATTGTCGCTTTCATTGTGCATTATTTTTTATTACTTGTATCATCACATTGCTTTCTTCATTTTCTTTTGTTTTTTCACTTTTATATCTCTGACAATCTTTTAATGTAACTTTTAATTTTTAACTATGTTTTACTCCTTAAATTTTTTTCTTGGCGCAGCATGTCCCTATGAGGACTTTGTGCCATAAAACTCTAATCAACCAACCAACCAACCGTCGCGACCGCAGGGAGTGGGCAACCGAGCAATTCAACTGGAGGAGAAATGAATGGAGCAATATTCTGTTTTCTGACGAGTCCCGTTTTTCTGTGCATCAGGATAATAGGCGTATTTTCATCTGGAGGGACCGTGGCAGTAGGAATAATCCTGCGTTCGTGCACGAAAGTGTCAGATTTGGCGGTGGAGGAGTGTTGGTGTATGGTGGCATCTCCATTGACGGGCGCACTGACCTCTACATCATTCGAGATGGAGCTCTGACTGGTCGCCGATATAGGGATGAGATCCTCAGACCTATTGTAGTCCCTTACGCTGCAGCAATCGGAGATAACTTCATTTTAATGAACGATAACTGCAGGCCACATCGTGCAAACCTGGTGGAGGATTTCCTTTTCGAGGAAGGAATCGTTCGAATGGAATGGCCAGCGTGTTCTCCAGACATGAATCCAATCGAGCACGTTTGGGACGCTCTAGGAAGACGAGTTTCTGGCCGCCAACAACCCCCACAAACTCTCCAAGAACTGGAAAGAGCTCTTCTGGAATAGTGGGGCAGAATACCCCAACTCGTCATTGATAGCCTCATTGAGTCCATGCCTCAAAGGTGTTCAACGTTGCTGGCCGCCCGTGGAAACCATACCCCCTACTGAAAATGATTTTCTTTGAAGAAAACACCCTTTCTTATTCTTTTTTTCTCATATGCACAAATTGTGTTTTTTTCCTTTAGTACACAAATGCGCAATAAAATGCATTTTTTTCTGCCAAACATGTGTAATTTATTCTCATATAACCTACTATGTCTGTCGACCATGTATCAATCAGCTAAACAGTTTACCAGATACAAAATCCACCTAAAACTGCAATATCCTTTAATTGTTTTGAACAGTGTATATTAATACTTGGAAATTTTTCCAGAGAGAAACATTCGCCTTGCATACAATATTGCAAATGAAAATCAAATGAAAATGTCGCTTCTGAAAATCCAATATGAATTCCAAATCAGTCTCATTCTATATTACATAAAACTATTTAACTTATATTAATAATCTACCAAACAGGAATAAAAAAATTGAAATTAAATAAGACATACTTTTATAGCTCCATAAACATTGTTATAATATCCGTATTTTATCCTAAACAGGCGGACATCTTTCACTTAACTTAAAAAAAGCGTTAACTAACTTCTGCTTCAAAAGTTCTCTGATCCTTATTCATTATTCGCTGAAATCGAACGCAGACGATCTGTAGCAAGCAGATGTTTTATTATTATTGTTTTCTTTTTTGTATAGAACAGATTTTGAACCATAAATGCGCAATAATTTTAAGTGTCTGTAATTAAAATTTTCCACCTGCCTTTTTTTTAAAGTAAAGTTTGTTTTACACGCAATAAATGCAAAATACTTCTTAATAAATGAAAATAGAGTATAGAGGATATAAAAATTTTCTTTGTCAAACTGTCATTCTTTTCACATTAATTTTCTGTAGAATAAAACCATTTGTAAAATTACTTTTTTAAAGTCATATCCCTAAAACACAAATTTGAAATACGACTAATTAATTATGACTTGGGTTTTGTATAAATTTTGTATATATATATATATATATATATTCAGAAAATGCTAATTTTATTTTAAAAGTCTGAAAGAAGTAGATTTTTTAAAAAAATTTACATAAAATTGTTAAACACTAACAGGAAAAAATATGACTTGAATGCAAATTATAATTAAAGAATACATATATGACTCCACTCTGAACATTCTTTCTACGTGATCATTAAGAGCTGCAGACTTAACTGTAATAGATCATTTTTAGTTCGAAACCACAAAAATGTTTCAAATATCACTAGTCGACCAAAAAAAAAAAAAATCTTCCCTGCAAACTAAATATGTAAAGTGTACAGATTTAATAATCCTAATTCTAAATATGTTATCCAAATTGCTCCAGCACGTACCATTTTTCGGAGAAACACTTTTATAGTAATAACAATCAGTGAAGGATTATTATATTAAATTGCAATAATAGATAAAATTGAAATCATAGAAAAAGTATATTTTCACTGTTTTAGATATCAAATTGATAAAATATATCATGAAAATCTAGTTTGTTGATACTTGTACCGTGCATTTTCCTGATTATGCCCCCTCCCCCTTTTTCGTGTCCGAATTTACTATTTGCTATCCACTAATATGTTTTTATTCCTTATGCCCCTGTAACTCGGGCCTGTTTAAAATACTGTTTAAAAAACATTTCCAAAGATTTTTGAAGTTCCTATTTCTGTCACACTGTGGCGGTGGGAGTTTTTTGTCACATGTGTGACATGACGTACGTTACATGCAGTGACATAACAGTGACGTTACAATATTTTTTAATGGCCAGAAAAATATAATTTTACATAAATAACATGTTTTGAATAATTTTTGTATTTTTTTTAAGTTTTCTAAGAAGTTCACATCTCAGTCACAATGTGACATCACTGAGGAGTGACATTTTGGTCACAGATGTGACGTGACCACAGTGACTTACAGTGACGTCACAACGACGTCACTGTGAACATGCATGCTATGAGGGTAACTTTATAATCTGCAGAAAGACACTAAATTCAGCGAGAATGACTTTCGGAAAGGAACTTCTAATCTAGGATGCTGCTATTGGTACCGATTTCATTAGAACGGATGATGAGGCGAGACATCACCGAGCTCAGTTCGTTGAGAATGATCTAGAGGATCAACGTTTAGAGCGAATGGAATTTCCAGTTCGATCTCTGCATCTTAATCCGATAGAAAACATTTGGGGCTACATTGGCAGAATCCTTATTGCTTTAAGTCCTCCAAGGTCCTTACATGAGTTGGAAAAAGTGTTTAATCCGTATCTGGTATTCGCTTCCCATTTCGGTACGCAACAACTTAAGGGGCTGGTCACTGAGCTTCCGATTTCTCCTCACTAATGTAAAGTGTATGGGCATTGGATGCATTCGTATATTTAAAATATCTCCTCGGGAAATTAATATTTTTAATTTCAATTTTTTGTGTACACTTCCTAAAAGATGTCACATTATTTCTTAGTTCACAAAATATTTCTAAAGTATAGACTTAATTTTATAGGAAGTGTTAAAATCTTACTCACAGTTCGCCTGCTTTTAACACATAAAATATTAAATTCAGCATAGATTTTAGAAATATTTTGAAAACTAAGAAAAAAAAGAGACATCCTTTAAGAAGAGTTCACAGAAAAAAGATGTTAAAAATATGAATAAATATGAATTTCCCGAGAAGATATTTTAAATATATGAATGCATCAAAAGTCCATAGACTTAACATTACGGAGGAGAATTCTGAAGCTGAGTGACCTGCGCCCGTAATTTGCAGCATGGAATGTGGGTGCCGACAATGTATTGCAGCTAAGACTAAATGTATTCCTTATTAGAAATCTTTTTTTTATGTTTCCATGACATTTTTAGGGTTCCGTTCTTAAAAAAGTAAAAACGGAACCATTATAAGATCACTCCTGTGTCTGTCTGTCTGTCACAGCTCTTTTACTCGCAAACTATGCAACGTGGAAAGTTCAAATTAGGGGAAGTAATAAATACTATTCACCCACATATTTACAGATTAATAAATATTCATAAATATATTTCGGAAAAACGTATAGAGGCTAGTTAAGTTATTTGAAAAAAAAATATTTTCTTTGTATATCGTATGGGGTATCGTGTGAAAGCTTTCGAAACGCTGAAATCAAAAATATATTTCATTTAATTTTAGGTATTATATTTTCAAAGTTATGGTGGAAAATGTAGTGCAAAAATATGTCCCCCCCCCCTTTAATTCCAAATCTATTGAAACTAAAATTCTGAAAAAATTAGAGGTAGTAGACATTAATTTAAACCTTGCAGGAAAATTATAGCGATTACCCTAGGTCACATAGTTTTTGAGAAAATCGCATTTTTCCGTTGCACTTTTCCCCCCAGGGGGATACCTTCTTTAGGTATTCACGGGCTTCGCAACCCCGGGTTCCTGAGCGATCTTTCTTTTTTCCTTTTCCTCTTATTTCTCTTCTCTTTCTTTCCTCTATGTTTCACTCTCGTTGTGGTTTCCTCTTCGGAGGTGAGGGCAATTCTGTATGGGCCGATATCATCCTGTATATCGACTCATGGAGAATTGTAAACCACCCACGTGTTTGCCGTGCGTGGCGACCCGTGTCCCTGGAAAGGGGGATCCTGGCAGTTGAGGGAAACCAACACACTGCTTTGGCCTCTGCTTCAGGTAGACGGGAGGTGCATATTGGTCCCGTATGCATCAATCGGCTGGTCAGCTGACTTCTGTCACTGGCTGGGGATCAAGTGATCGGACACTTACTAGCCATCTTGTTTAGGGTGGAGACTGGCATAGGAGTGTTTTGTGACCGTATAGGCCCTGGTTAGCACTGGTGCACGACTGTGCATCCCCTTGTTGGGCTCGGTAGTGGGTGGTGCGGCCGGGGTCTGAATTCTTATTTTTTTTCAAATATGGATGCAAATAACTCACTTACTTCCATTTCTCTCCCACGTGGAGAGCAACAAATTGCACAGAATTCCACATACACTCGTTTCTTTGTCATTAAACGTACTGATAGTCTCTCTGATAGCTCTTTCAAAAAAACTTCACCATTTCTCATTGCAAAAACATTCCAGTCTGTCTTGGGGGATGGTCATTCTCTCAAAAAATTACAATCTGGGGATTTGCTTGTTGAGGTTTCTTCAGCCAAACAATCACATCTTCTCTCAAATTGCTCTACAATAGGCTCTTTCTCAGTTTCTGTTCAAGTACATAAAACTCTAAATACAAGCCGTGGTGTCATATCCGAGCCAGATCTTTTATTCTCTACTAAAGACGAACTTTTACAAAATTTAAAAGACCAAGATATCATAGATGTACGTCGTATAACTCTCCGTCGGAATGGGCAGGTGCTTCCGACGAAGCACATCATTTTGACTTTTAATAGCCCTAATTTACCATCAAGAATTAAAGCTGCTTACTTGAACTGTCCTGTCCGTCCTTATATCCCAAATCCTCTCCGTTGCTTTAAATGCCAGCGTTATGGTCACACCACAACTACCTGTCGTGGTTCCGTTACCTGTGCACGCTGCGCAGAAGTTGGCCACGACGGTAATTCATGTCAAAACTCTGAACGCTGCATAAACTGCAGGGGTGATCATACAGCATATTCCCGCTCCTGTCCAAACTGGATACGTGAGAAGGAAATCCTTGCAATTAAAGTAAATCAAAATCTCTCCTACCCTGAAGCCCGCAAAGTTGTTGAATCCAGGACTCCGTCAGTCGGAGTCTCCTACTCTAGTGTACTCAAGCAACAACAAAACTCTGTAAGGCACATAAGCACCCAGACCGACACCTCCTTTTCACTAAGTAACTCAGCTAAAGCACAATCAACAACCACTTCAAATAGAGAAACCCGAGATGTTAGTTGCGGTAGTAAATGCTATGCAACCCCTCTATTAGAACGCTGGCAACCTTCCTCAGAACCTGTTAAAATAGTATACCAAGTCAATCAGTCTCAAAAATCTCCATGTCAATCCAAAAAGTCACCTGAACTCCAGACTAAGTCTGTTACATCTGCAAAAACATCACATAGACCTGATACTAATAAAACTGACAAACCAAGCAAAAAATCTTGTATACAGAAAAAGACAGTCCGGGGTTCTTCACAGTTTTCCACTGTGAAGAAAAAGAACAATAACAAAAGCCTAAACCCATCAGTTAGTAATTTAAAGGATCGGAAACAACTGAAAAACTTAGATGAAGAAATGGAATCTGACTCATATGAATCAAATGCTGATTAGGAAACACCAGTTTTTGATCAATTTACACCTAATTAATTTTATGTTTGTTATTTATTTCTGAGAGTCTAAATTTGTTTTTAGGTAGTATTTGTACGTCATCTTGGACTTTGTTGGTATTTTAACGGTTATTGCTTTTTAACTTCACAGTTTTTAATCAGCATACTTTGGTCTTTTAACTATCAACCTTTCCTCTTTTAAATGGTTTTAAATATACATATTAGTTTTCTCATTTACTGCTTTTCTCATTTTTCTTGTTAGTTTTTTTTTTTTTTTGCTGCTCAATTTTGGGTAATATATAATTTTTACATTTTGACTTTGTCTTGGCGCAGCATGTCCCTAAAGGGACTTTGCGCCATAAAATCCCAACCAACCAACCAACCAACCAACCAACCGTTGCACTCAAATTTCGATTTACGCGCTTCAGCAAAAGTGTTCAGCAGAGCTGGGGGTACCTATCGTAGCAGAAGTATAAAAACATTGTTGATCATGAATTTTGGGAAAAATCGTTGGTAATTAGCCGAGATATTAACCCTTAAAGACACGGACTGTTTGTACAATGGACATGCATAATGACAGGGACGGCGTACTCTATGTTCCATCGGCTTTTAAAGCCTAGATAACAAATTTTAAGGATATATTTATGTAATGCAAGGCCCAGTAGAAGTATAAAAGCAATAACCGTCAAATTGTTAAACAGAGACTAATTTAATGAGAATTAATCACATAAATACTATGGGATTCGCGACTAGTTTCCATTGAGTGGCTCTCTCAATACACCAACTAAGTCTTTAAAGGTTAACTAAAAACCTATATGGAATAACGAATATACAGAATAGCTATATTTGCTATTATTTAGGTTCTATATATCTTTGAACTTTCATGGTATATCCATTTATACTTTTCTTGTACACAGGGTGCAAAGGAAAGTCCCTTTAACCTGAAAATACTTGTGAACGGAGAGAGCTACAGCTATGCAAGTGATGGAACGATATAGTAAAGCGACTACGCCCGATTTAATGCAAACGACAGCAGCGCCCCCTAGTGGCTAAATTTGTAAGATAGCCGCTGCGAATCGAAAACGAAAAGAAATAGACGAAAATTTCCAGTTAGAAAGTTTTAGAGCATCAATTAATTAATAGAATAGGACATTTGGTTTACATGGATAAGATAAATCTTCGCCTGTTTACCCCAAAATGTCCGAAATCGATGCACTCCATTTTCTGTAAACGTTTGAATGAAATAGTCAGAAGTATAAAGAAATGCGCACAATTTATGCTATAAATACGTACTTATCTCAATACATTTTGATAACATCACACACACACACAAAAAAAGAGAAACTGTCTCACAGTGATAGTTAATATTCAGTATGTTCAAAACGTTCGCCATTGCTCACGATACACGTTTGTATTCGTGAGAGTAATCCTGCATGCACATTTCTCAGCATAGAACGTCTATTGCAAGCCTTTTCAATATGACGACATAGATTTAACCCTTTCAAGGGCGGTGGCTAGATGGTCTAGCCACCTAATTTAAACTCCAAAATTGAGAAATGGCACCAACAATATTTTAATAAAATTTTGCTTTTCTAATGAAAGTGCAAATTAGCGGGGTTTTGTTTTCTGAGAAATTCGTTTGAATATTCTGGTGTGAGTCAATTATTTCATTAGTTTACGAACAGAATTCTTCTGGCCCTAAAAGGGTTATTCTAAAATTTTAAATGCATAATAAATTAAATCTTTACAGACATTACAGCACAGTACAATGTCACAATTTGCAATTGTGCACTGCTACATTTCCGAAATGTACAGGCAAACTAGAATCTTCGATCATCGATTTCGAACATTTTTGGATATGCAGGCGTCGATTTATCTTATCCGTGTGAACCAAATGTCGTTTCGTACTAATTAATTAATGCTCTAGAACTTTCTAATTGGAAAATTTGCTCTACCACTTTTCGTTTTCGATTTGCAATGGCTATCTTCCAAATTTCGCCACGGGTGCTGCTGTCGGGCATAGTCGCTTTACTGTACCGTTACCTCACTTGTATAGCTGTAGCTCTCTCCGTTCGTAAGTATTTTCAGGTTAAAGGGACTTTCCTTTGCACCCTGTATACTATACAGCTATACCCAACCCTACGTTGTATAGTTTTTACAAAGTCTTATTACTCTTTTAGAAAGGTATTTTTTTAATAATACACTTACTAATTCATATATTATCGTACGGAAACCTCTGTGCGCGATTAATACTCGCACTTGACCGTTTATTTCATATAAAACTGTCATGTACTGTTTTCTTCAAGAGTAGAGTTTTCCTTCTTTGCTGTAATTCATGTAAATTATGTAATTCACTTTGTCGCATTTAATAAACTGCTTAGAGCACATTTCTTCCAAATTTCTGGTTCCTCTGTTCATCCATTTTTTTTTTTTTTAAATTAGACATAAAAAAATTGTACCTTAGCTTTTGGAGAGAAGTGTATTTCACACAATATCCGTGATCGGATTGTTGAAATTGTGTCGAAACTCAGATATCCGTTTAACGCGACTTGTCGATACCTACCTTTCCCAAACAAACATTTGAAAATTAATTTATCTACTAGCAAAAGCCATGCTTTGTTTGGATTAACGAGTCATTATTTAATAAGATAAATATTTGAAAGTAACATTATTTTTTTATATTATTTTTGCATCTTTATTAAGCAAACACGTTATTTTATGTTTTGGCGCATTTTACTTTTAGAAATGTAAATTCAACCAAATAACTAAGAATTTCCTCGGAATTTTTTATTTATGATATAAGACTGGTATAAATAAAAATATTTTTGAAGCATAATTTTACAAATTATTGACATAACGAATTTAACAATTTTATTTGTTTACAATTCTTTCGTTGCCACTTTACAAAAAGAAAAAAAACACCATAATAATAATTATTTTAATCCTTTGAGGGGCGGTTGGATATATTTAATCCCACCTGCGATTAAAGAAAATTTGCACCTGAAAAATGTTATGAAATTTTACTTTTCTAACTTTGTTGGAAAAAAGTCACAAAATTACTTTTCCTTATTTTGAAATAAAATTTTTCTAAATTTCTGTTGAGAATTCAGCATTACACAAACGCAATTGCTTGCCCCTCAAGGGCTTAAAATGCTTAAGTATCGTCTGCGTAATTGATTTCACATAAGAATAAATTGTGTATTTGAATTCTTAACACTGAAAAATACTTTTATAATTTAATGTAAATGATTGAATTGTCACAAATTTTAATTTATTAAAAGTGTGCTATGATTTTCATAAAGAAAAGGTATTTTAAAAATTTCATAGGAGAAATCGTAACTCCATGATTTATTTTTTTTCTGAAAATATACGCGTTTCATTTTTTATTTGCAAAAATGCGTCCGTAATGGAAAAACTTATAAAATTAATTAAAGTAATAAATTTTTTAACTTTATTCTGTAAAAAAATAATATTGTGCAAATCTACAGATCATAATTTATTTTTATGTTTAATTTCAAGTCAAAATACTGAATAGTTTTTTGTAAATTGTGCGACAAAATGCAATTTGTGTAGCCAAGTAGAGGATCTCTTCGCTCATCCTAATAAAATAATATTAGACATTTTAACTTTAACAAGAACGAAAACGAATGCAACAGGCAAAAGTTAAGAAACACTTACCGACACTGTTAGAACACCATTAAAAATAAATAAGTTATTAAAAAACAATTAAGAAATTTTATGTCTCAATTCAGACAATGAAATAAGTTATCTAAATATGCAATATAATGGAATCCATTTGTTTGTTCCTGAACGAACTATAAATACTAAATCCTTCATTTCCAATACTGAACTTCTATAGCGAAGCTAATTAACATATAAAAAAATAACAAAATAATCAATAAAATATAATAATTAATAAAATAATTGAAACTATGTTACTGGTTTAAAACGTGAAATTTTGCATCTTGTGTAAGACATTAGTTATACTAATCAAATGAGTATATGAAGTTTTGGTAAATATCGAAATCAATACTGGATTTTAAGATTTTTATTTTTTAATTTCACAACCTAATTAACATATAAAAAATAACATGTATATTCGAGTATATTTTTGTGCTTTAGAACACAGAAAAACAGACAAACCGAATTCATAAACGCTTTTCAACTATGCTGAAATATGTTAAAAACGTGAAAATTTTTATTTTATGACAGACATTATTTATGCTAATTAAATGAGTATATAAAGTTTGACATATCGAAATCAACACTGAATTTTAACAGATTTTGAATATTTAATTTCACGGAGTTGTTAATGATGTTTGTTTTAGAAGTAAAACAAAACTCGTTAAAGTAAATTTAATGAATAAACATCAAATAATTCAAAATACGTTCCACTCAGTTTAGCAATCGTAGCATTAATGATTCTTTAATTAAGATAATTTTAAGTATCGGGTGCTAATGTGCTAAACAGAGAAACATGTAAATCCTTGGCTTATGTTAAAATCACAAGAATTAATGACTAATGGGTTTTAAATGAATGATTTTATTCAAATATTTTCAGGAATATTTGAACCTGTTGAAATATATAGTATTTTTTTTTAAACTTTTAGATATTACACATTCCAAAAGAAAATAAAAATATCACCAAGAGCGATTAACAATTATAGGTGCAGATCCCCAAAATAATTAAGTAGCCAGTGGCTCCTAAACCACAAAAATCCAGTCGCCATTTTGGATCCTAAACAAAATCTAGTGGCCACATTGTGAAACAAACGCATAAAACAATAGTGTTTATATGGAAAAAACAAAAAACAAAACTCAGGAATTCAAAATGAAAAATAGTTTAATTAATAAATACACATGTACAACAAAACAGATTAATTACAGCAAATGTGTACATTTAATTTAATCCTAAAATTCTTGTAACTTTGATATTAAAATATATAATATAAATCTGGAAAAATCACAAGATAAAGTTTGAGAAGATACAATTGAATAACAAAACATGTATAAGCTAAGCAGTCATGATAATGGGAAATAGTAGGAAAACTTTATTTCTTATTTTGATTTTGTCATATAAAAGTATACATATAAAAAAAATTTAGGAACGTGTAAGATTATTTTGCACTATAAAAGTCTCGCTCTTGCAGAAAACATTTACAGAGCAAGAATATACCTCGCGTTAAGTATTTTTTCGCGCAAGTTTCTTTTTCTTCTTTTTTCTTCAGAGTTCGGAATCCTCTATCCTCGCGACTCCATGATCCAAAGACCTTAAATAATCTTTATCGCATCGGGAACTTTGGAATTAGACTCTCTCGTGAGCCGATCTGGAGTAAAGGAGTATTTATTTCAACTCTGGATTTCGGACGAAACCATCGAAGAAATGCATTCTTTCGCTGGTGTCCAAAAGAGAAGCTTTACCATTAGCGCGCAATGTGATTTTGTAGTGGAGCGGACATGCGCAGAATGATATTCGAACATAATGTTCGGCAAGAAAGCAGTTAGTTACTTTACAGGGACAGCGTTCACGACGATAATTGAGATCGCAAAAATTCCCTGACTTTTTATCAAGGTCATACTTGACCACGGCCAGTGAAAAGAGCATGTGCTTTTGTATTTGCAAAAGGAAAATATCAAAATTCTGCGACGGGGATTGGGAACACTGGAAATGGATTTCTGGCGTCTAAGGCACTGAAAGTTAGCCGCCACAGGAAATAATTTAGTCGCCAGGTGGCGACTTGCGACATAAATCTGCACCTATACTAACAATGCGAAATTAAATTATATCAATTGTTTTTTAAATAACGCATTGTTGTTTAATACTGTTTAATTATTAGAATAGTTGTTGATGAATACGTAGGAAAGAGTACGGCAAAATGATTACCGGATTAATGTTTACCGGATTAGTTGCTTCTTAACCTTTTATATCTCAAATTATAACTCCTCGAAACTTTTTTTCCTTGCATTACTATGACACATTAGAAGATACATGCAGTACTTCAAAGTACCGTTGGGCCATAACGCTTGGACGAAAATTGAGACTTAGAAAATTAAAACTATATCCAATTTTTCTTATTATTTAATTGTGACCTATCTATCTATCTTTATATATATAACCTAAAAGTTATAGCGGTAATGGATTACATGTGCAGGTGTGTATTTGGATATTACTATATTTCATTGCTATAAATTAAATATTTTAAAGGGTGGTATTGATTTTTCCATTTCTCGCATTTAATACTATTCTGTTTTCATCTTGAATGTATTCTTTGGTCATGTAGTCGTTTGAGTACAGGAGAAAATTTTTTTAGCTTTTAGCTTCTTTTCTCACAGAAAACGACTATTTTGCTTATATATTTGAATTCTGTACTCTTGATAACGTAATTCAATATATAAGCTTTTCAATTATTTTCATTGGTATCCATATTTTTCTTTTTTATCTTCCATAATAATACTCGTAATACACTATGACGCAAAAGTTTAGACAATGAAGAAATTCTTACATACTTTGAAAAATATTTATTCAATTTTCAAATCACTGCTTGAAATTAATGTGCTGTACATATAAACAATATTTATAACAAAGAAAAGTGGAATTGTGCATATTGCAATAAATTAAATGGTAACAAAAATAAACTGCTGTCTCAAAAGCTTAGACACAAATTAAATAAAATCGAAATAAACAATTTTTAAAACCTGGTTGCGCATCCATGCTTATGTATTACGTCATATACACGAGATTGCATGGAAGAAACTAAATCTTGCATAGTTTGTGGATCGATATCGTACCATGCATTCTCAATAGATGTCTTAAGTTCCTTTTCAGAAGAGTATTGTCTAGCGTTGCTATAAACTTTGCGACACATGATGATCCAAAGGTTTTCTATAGGGTTAAGATCTGGGCTACATGCTGGCCAGTCGAGAACTCTTATATTATGGGAATTAAACCAAGATTTTGAATGTTTTGCAGTGTGAATTGAAGCATTGTCTTGCTGAAATTCCCACTGAGGACCCCCTAGAAGCTCAGCAAATGGCAGTAGGTTTTCTTCTAATGTCTGTGTATAATGCTGTGAAGTTTGACGACCACTGGTGAAGGTCAGAGATACTTGTCCATTATAGCAAAAGGCTGCCCAAACCATCACCGAGCCCCCTCCTTGTCTGCGACTAAAAAAACGTCGAGGTTCCTTCCGCAAGTCATGCCAATACGATAAACAACCATCTGGACCATCCAGATTCCACTTTTTTTCATCGCTAAATATGACTGACTGCCATTTCTCTCCATATGACATATGCTTTCGAGCCCACATTAGTCTTTGTAACTTATAATGTGGTTTCAGAGCTGGTTTCTTCTGCATTTTGCTATAAACTATTGTTCCTTTTTCCAAAATTCGTCTACGAATCGTATCCTTTGATACAGAGAGTCCCGATGAGCTTTGAACTCCACGTACGCTCATTTGTTGAGTACTCGCTAGTCTTTGTATCAGGCGATCCTCTCGTACATTTGTCACACGTGGCCTCCCAGACCGACATTTTGCTTTATATTCGGAACCACTCGATAAAACTCGATAAATAGATTTTTTTTGACCTATTAATAATAGCAGAAATTTCAGAAACGCGCTTCCCTTCACCTTTCAACTGCCAAATCCTTGAAACCTCATTCACTTGAATTTCTTTAGCTCTCGGCATGTCGACTATGAAGCGCAATCGTTTGCAGAACTTAAGTACTCCAAATTTGTGACATCATCGATTCTAAATTTGCATATGCCAGCGAATATTCAAAGAAATTTAGAATAGTGTCTAAACTTTTGCGACAAGCACATTTGAATTTTTATGAAAAAAATTAGTATTATAGCAAATAAAACGACTGTCTTTTGTACATAGCATTTTAAATCAGTTTTTGAATATATTTACAGGTTTTTGTAATTCTGACGTCATAATTCTACATTTTAAAGCTGAATGACGTCATTGTCTAAACTTTTGCGTCATAGTGTATAGTACATGGGACTATATTTTATACATAACAGCTGGTATATAATTTTTTTATGGTATCCATGTTAAGTGTGTTTGGGGGGGGGGGACTGTATTAGTTATTGTCATTTCATTCATAATATCACAATTCGATGGTGGTCGGTAATGTTTATTTAATGGTTATATATATATATATATATATAAGATTTTGTCCTGACTGACTCATAATCAACACACAGAACAAAATACTGAAAATAGAAGCATGAAAATTAGAAAGGGGAATAATTCTTATGATGTAAGGAATCGCTATGAAAGGATTTCTGAAAATTAGCCCTTACGGCGGTTAAAATGGAGATCGAAAATTTTGAACATATGGCATATCTCACAGCCGTTTCAGGAAGGAGCGTGAAATTCCAGAAAATTAATCTACTAAAAAAATGATTAAACACGTATTTCAAAGATTTTAGAAAATCCCTCCATAAGGAGGTTAAAAAGGGGGTCAAACATTTTAGAACATTTGCCATATATCAGCAGTCGTTTAGGTAGGAGCATGAAACTCCAGAATATAAATATACTAGAAAATAATTAAATATGTATTTCAGCGGTTTTAGAAACCCCTTGTGTAAGGGGGTTAAAGGGGAGGTCGAAAATTTTAGAACATTTGTTATATCTCAGCAACCGTTTTAGGTAGGAGCGTGAAATTCCAGAATTTACTAAAAATAATTCTAAATGTTCTAAAAATGTAGAACATTTGTCATATCTCAACAGCTGTTTTAGGTAAAAGCGTGAAACTCTAGAATTTACTAAGAAATTTAATAAAAAGATAATTAAACCCCCATTTCAGAGATTTTACAAAATACTTCCTCAAAGGGGTTGAAAGGGGTGTAGAAAATTTTAGAACATTTGCCATATCTCAGCAGCCGTTTTAGGTATGCGCGTGAAATTCCAGAAAATAAATATACTAAAAAATTAATTAAGTACGTATTTCAGCGATTTTAGAAATCCCTCATCTAAGGGAATTAAAGGGGTTTGAAAATTTTAGAATATTTGGCCATATCTCAGCAGCCATTTTAGGTAGGAGCGTGAAATTCCAGAAAATAAATATACTAAAAATAATTTAATATGTTTTTCAGCGACTTTAGAAATCCTTCCTCTAAGGAGGTTAAAGGGGATCAAAAATTTCAGAACATTTGGCCATATCTCTGCAGCCGTTATAGGTAGGAGCGTGGAATTACAGAAAATAAATCTACTAAAAACAATTAAATAAATATTTTAGCGATTTTACGAAATCCCCCCCCCCCCCCCCCACGCACACGCCTTAGCGGTTTGATTACTTTGGATTTAAACAAAGCAATCAACAAAAGATAAATAAAGTCAAAAACGTTTCTTTGCTAGCTTCTGATACATAAACAAGTTTGTACGCGTGCGCACGTGCTTTTCTTGACCGAAGATCAAACATATGACTTTTTGATGAGAGTGAGTCGCGATGCTTAACCTCTGACGTACGCAGACTACGTCATGTCGTTTTGATCATTTCCGACAATGACGCCATATGGCTGATTTTTTAATTACACATTCCAGATTCTCACCAGAAAATCTTAACTCTAACTTTTGCTTTACAAGATGACCTATTTTCCATAAATAAAGTAAATGAAAATTGCCAATTAAATTTTTGTGGTGTAAATTCAAAATTTCTAAAAAAAAAAAAAAATAAAAATCTACAGATGCGTCAAAACTGGTGTCTAGTGACATACATCTACTAACAGCGCCAGAGCGCAAGGGGTTTATTAATAACTCAATAAATAATTAGAAATTTAAAGTTCTGAGAATCAGTTGTATTAGGAGAGGCCTTCGACTATCTTCACAAACATTTCAGCCTCGTACGTGCCGTAGATTTCACAAGCCATCGCAGAGACACACACAGACAGACAGAGCGAAACTTAGTACAGATTATTTACACAAATTAGCCATTATTTTTCACAATGAAGTAAAATAAAATACGTTACATAAAATTATCGCACTCTGCTACAATTATTTTGTAAATTATAACTTTTGAATTGTCATAATAATCTTTCAAAGTGTATCTTTATTTAACAACTAGCTTTTTATTTTTTTAAATCTTGGATTTTTATGTTTATAAATAGAAAAACTGTCCATGTAGTTACAAATAAGTTCTAAAAAGCGAACGGATCGCTAAAAATGGTTATTGCGTAAGCAATAGCTACAAAACCAGGAATCCGACATAAAAAAAAATCATGTTAAAAATTAAAAAGAATACTTTTAAAGAATCCTCAAATTTTCGATATATTTTAATAATGAAACAAAATTAAAATAATATTTATTCGTAAATAATTTGAAATAACAGCAAAAAATTCTGGTCTATACAATTACAAATTGATTTTGTTTTTCTTTTTCGATCGAAATTTAAACTTGCAAAATTTCCTAGTTAAAATTGTACTTATATGCTACAAAACATAGGCGGACGTGAGTTTCAAAACTCGCGTTATCCAGAATATCAAATTTTGAGAAATTGCGAAACACCTCTTACTGAGCCCATTGGTTTTCATTGTAAACCAAGATTTTACAACGCCAGAAATACACAATAAAACTAGTTTTTTGCAGATTGTGGTGTTTTTTGGATGAAGGCTTATCAATAAAATAGATTGATAGAGAAAACTCGATTTAAAAAAATTTTGGAGAAGGTGAGTTTTTAAACTCATGTCCTTATATATTAATTTATATTTATCGTACATTTGAGTTATTATACAAATATTTTTTCAATTACGGTTCGAAAATAATTGACCGGGGTTTGAACTAAAAAAAATACTACTCCAAAACTACTCCAATTCAGCACGCTGCCAACAACGCCACTGAACCGCTTGCCAAATGAGTAAATTTATCCCTTTATAAACTGTAGCGTAAATTTTGAGATTTATTTTCTCAATACTCCGTGGGTATTGCTCTTTATGGCTTTCATATATTTAAATACTCACTATACTATATCGATGCACAAACGAACAGTCGTGGGGAAAAAAAAAAGGAAACACCCCCTACTAACTCCTCAACAAATTATTGTAGACTAAAGTTACTGGTACCAAACGATTGGAAATAAAGTCTACATTTAAATGATGTATATAAAATTTGCATAGGGGGGCATCTACATATTAAAACGAATACACTTCATTTTTTTCAATAGCAATACCCAATTTTAACGATATATTTCAAGTCTTTGGTTCAAACTATGCCTAGGCACCAAATTTCAAATCATTTGAATAATAGGTTTTTGAGTTATAAACATTCAAAATTTAGTGCTTATAACGTTAAATTACATTTTCTTATATTTATTCATATCTCCTGAAATTATGCTCCTAATGTGCCAATTTTTTGTGTAGCAATAATACTAATATACCCAACATAAATACGTTGAATTTGCAATTTTTATAATTTTATTATATGAATTATGAAATTGATATTCGAAAAAATTATGAATTGTAACCTACAATTTTTTTGATGGATTTAGATTTATCAAGTCCTGCTTTAGAGAAATACAACATTTCACATTTTTCTTCCAATTAGTTTTCAAATTATGCTTAACACTAGAACGCCCGGAAATTTTACTCAAGTTTCATAAAAATATTTGACACCAGAATTTTTATTTAGAACTATTTGACTGATTTATTTAACGTAAATCTGCGTGGTTGAAATTTAACTTATTTTATGAAAGAATTTCTGGTCCCAGTTGACTTTTAATCATATGGTCGGAGTCGAATCGACTCCTTCCGGGCATTCTAGTGTTAAAAAACGGCAAAATGGTGGTTTAAAGGGCCGTCTATGATAGAAGTGACTAGATATTTTGAAATTTCTTATGCTAACCTGTAATCTAGCAGACTTCATTGACTGCTTGAGTGACGCTTAATGTGCCTTGATCAAGATGGGGGGGGGGGGGGGGGGGCTCTCTCGGTTAACATTCGAGTACCGAACTTCAATTTGGATACAGCCCTAAAAATACACTCGTTTTAAAAATAATTCTGAAATTTCGTAAACTTATGGTACGAATTGCATAAAAATTTGTTTTTAGGCTAACCAAATGGTGTAGAATTAATTTATGATGTCAGAATTGTGTACTGCTATTGAAAAAAGCAAAGTTATGGTTCTTTTTAATATGTAGATGGCCCCCTAAGCAAATTTTATATACATCATTTAAAAGTAGACTTTATTTCCAATGGTTCGGTACTAGTAACTTTCTTCTACGGTAATTTGTTGAGGAGTTAGTAGGGGGTGTTTACTTTTTTTCCACGACTGTACAACGCATTCCATGTGACCGAGCTCCGAACCTCTCCTTGCCAGCTAATTATCAAAAATTTAAAATTTCGAGTCTGAGGTGCATTCGGACCTGCCTTGGACTAGCCTAATGCAAATTTTCAGCCTTGTATGTGCGGTAGAATTTCTTAAACATCGCATACACACACAGAACCAAAACTTTATTTTATTAGTATAGACTAGCTTATTCATGATTCATTGTTTAAAAAAGGACTAAAATACGGACTCAATTGTACTGGCAATTGAGACGCCAGTACTATTTCCGTATTCTAACGGAAGTTTTCCATTCCATTAATATACGGAAATAGTACTGGCGTCTCGATTACCAGTACAATTTCCGTATTTTAGTCCTTTTTTTACAGTGTGGATTAATAGTCTTTTAAAAAAAGTATGAATTTTCCCTGTTTCGCAAAAAACAATTTTAGTTATCGGAATGCAACAAATGCAGATTGTAGCCAATAATATTATTTTTTCCCTCCTAATATGTTTAGGGTTGTTTATGCTACCGTTTTTTGAAACTATTCCGGACTAACACAGAAACAAACATTTTCTAAAACGTTATTTTTGACTACACGTCGCCGAAATTATCGTACCTGAAAATCACAGACAGACACTACGATTTTATACATATTAGTTGCGTGGCAACCCGATGTGTTACTTTTGAATTGCATGACATCATTAGAACTTTATTGTAAATATAAATAGCAATCACAGTATTAATTTTATTAAATTCAATATTTCAAATAAGGAATTATATTTACATTTTAAGTCAAAATATTTCCCAATAAAATATGGACATATTCTATAACTTTATCTGCCATAAGCTTTTTGTTCTTCCATGATTTGGCTTTTGATTTCGGATCTTGAAGAAATGACGTCACTTGGGTGAACTTATGCAAAAACTTCTTTGTTTTGATGAATTTATTCAAAAGCATTTTATATTTATGAATTAGAATAAACGCTTAGAGAAATATACTTTTCCTCGCTAAAATGTTTTGTTTTTAACGTCCTTGTGAAAAGTTTTAATCGTCATCATAAGGAAATCGTTGCAAATCTATTTTACTACTTTAAATTAAATTTAAAAAGCTATGATATATATATTTTTTACGTCAATGGCATTTATCTCAATGTTCCAGTCGACAGACAATTGTTTGCTTTCTAAACTAAACTAATTCCTGGAGCTTGAATATGTGAAAATAATTTTGCATTTCTTGAAATTTTCTTCAAAAATACAATTTAATAACAATATTACTTTCACTATCTGTACAAATAAAAGTTAATTTCAATTTGAAAAGGATGTCAAATGAAGAAATCTAACAATCATTGTTTACTCTTTTCTCTTTTTTATCCACAAAAATTGAGCAATTTAATTGTCATCATTACAGAACTACAGTATAACTTTAGAAATCCGGCATCATCGGGACCAAGACTATGCCGGATTTTTGAAGGAATATCAAAAGTAGTACTATATTTTTAATGGTGCCTTTAGTCATCATTTAATTCATTCTTAAGTGATAATTATATAAGTAAAAGAGAAAATTAAATATTAAAAAATCTTACTTTAATGGTGTCTTTAGTCATAATTTAATTCATTCTTAAGTGATAATTATGTAAGAAAAAGAGAAAATTAAATATTTAAAAAATACTTCCTTTATATGATATTTTACAGAAAAAAAATGTAATAAAGAGTGAAATTATTTCTTCTCTTGTAATTTCGGAAACATCGATGTTAGCGTTGTTTGAATCAATTTTTTGGCCGTTCTTTAACAAGTTTTTTTTAATTTTATACAAATAAAGTTTATTTCGGCAATACAGTCTTGTTTCTCTAAAGCATATTTTAATACTCCAGTCAAATTTATACATTTTTCTAGTGACACCTTTTCTTCTGCCGGTTGTTCATCATCTTCTTCGGAGCTACTGCTAGCATTATCGGCGGTTCTATTTAGCACAGCGTCAGCGATCACGCTGTCCGATGAATTGTTTCTTGTTGTTACATTTTCGTCACTGCTTAGCCAATCTTTTATATTCCTTTTTCGACACTTAATGCATTTTCAGATTTTGTACATTCAATCAGCTCATAAACTGAAGCCTTTTCACGGCAAGTGTGTAAGCCTGAACATTCCTCCTCATCATTGATGTCGCCGTTGCCGATAAAACGTTCCAGCCATATATTGTGCACGCATTCGCCAAAGCTATCCTCAAAGTTGTTCTCGTTGCTAAGCAATAGTGCAGCTTCCAGAATTTGCTCAGAAAATAATCGCCTCTGAGAAATGTAAATAAAAGCCAAATATTCTTTTTTTGGATTTTTACTTTCCATCTTGAAGATTTTAATTCATAAAGAATTGATATTTGTTTCTCCTATAACTTGAAAGTGTAAAAGAAAAAGGAAGGGAAAAGATGGTTTTGATGCCATATTTTTGAAGTTGCCGGTTTTTTGAAGTCGCACAGTATTAAAAATTTGAAAAAATTAATATCTAGAAAACTAATTCAAATATTAAAATTCTAAGACCACTTTAGACATCTTCGGACCCATGCGGATAACTGGCGTTAGTTTGATTGCACAATATTCCATATTCTAGGAGAAGTAGATTGGAAATACAAAAGGACAGTCACTTTTTAATATATTTAATGTAATAGATTGATGAAGATTTTAACTTCATTTTGAAAAATTAGCCAGATGACAAATGCTGAACTATTTATATTGTTTTTAGTGCAACTGTGTTATTTCGTAATGGACCCGCACGCAATGGAGATAGATTATGAAATAATCGAGCTTTAAAATTAAAAACATAATAAATTAGTATATTATTTTCCCACTTTTTAATCAAATTGCATTTTAAAGTATTTTTTTTTCTTTAACGACTGTGTAAAAATTGTAAATGCGCGGTGTTTAGAAAAAAAAAAAAAAATCAAAAATTGCAAAACCGAAATTTCATCGTCGAATGTTGCCATTCGCAAAATGACGCCATGGTTACCCACGTACACGTTTGTCCTTTATAACATGAATATATGTGGATAAAGAAATATAGTGGTATATGCTCTAACAGTATCAACAAATTTAATATGAATATTTTAGTATGAAATATTAATTGAAATATTAAAACATATTACAGGCAGTTATTTTGAAATTCCTCGTATGCTATTTTTAAAACACACATACAATTTTTAAACACTCATTCATTTTTTAGACGGATTAATAAATTTATTTTTCGGTAATATTTCAGGTTTATTTTTTCAATTGCATCTATATTATAAATCAAAATTATGTCCATGAGTAACGCCAATATCTTATTGGCTGTAGCTACGATCTGACGTAAGAGTTCCGCTTTCACTGCAAAATTATCAACTCCTAAACATCGCGCCTCACCAGTGGCCGAGAGATTCTGCCCTCAAAGCTGGTATACGGGCGATGCTGGGTTCGAACCCAATCGCGCCCGTCGGCCTAATCGTTCGGAGTTTTCCGTGGTTTTCTTCGAACTTTAGATTTCCCTACGGAAATACGGAGAAGATTAGAAAGACCCCCCTCGGAGGGCACCCCTTCTGTTCGGGACCATATCTCTCGTGTAGTTAATTGGCCGTCATAAAGAACACCTAAGCATCGCACAATTTTAATTTTTATACCTTTAAATAGACAAAAAACGTAACTTACTTCATATTCCTTTTGTCTGGAATCTGTCTCTTAAGGGGACACAGTACCTTATAAGCTACTTTTTCGATTTTGAACAATACTGTAATATACTTAAATATAATGTCACTACAGCTATTAGGTACTAAAAAGCAAATATAATTTCATATAATTTCAAAAAAAAAAAAGAAAATCTTGTAGAACAGCCTATTTAACTAAAGTTTAAAAAAAAAATCCCTACTACTTTTTTAAATATGAATATTTTTGCTTCAATTTTTTTTCCATATTCCTTAGGTTATACTACATGAAACATTGCATGGGTTTTTAGATGTATGGGTTATTACATTTAATATCAATGTTTTTCTCTTTTGTATAGTAAAAAATCAAGGAAAAATAATTGAAATTCTTAAAAAAAAAAATAACTATAACCTTGAATGTTAAATCCATGCACAATTTTATGTAGTATAATCTAAGAAATATGGAAAAAAAAATTGAAGCAAAAATATTCATATTTAAAAATGTAGTAGGGATTTAAATTTTTTTTATTTAAATTTTAGTTAAATAGGCTGTTCTACAAGATTTTTTTTTTTTTTTGAAATTATATGAAATTATAATTGCTTTATAGTACCTAAAATTTGTAGTGACATTATATTTAAGTATATTACAGTATTGTTCAAAATCGAAAAAATAGTTTAAAAGGTACAGTGTCCCCTTAAGTTAGATATTTCATGGCATGATTTTTTCAAGCATGATTTTTTTTTAAACATCAGTTTCAAACGCGTGCAGTAGAATAACGAAAGATTAACCAGTTTCCACTCAAAACAGTATAAATATTGCAGCATTTCTTTCCTAGTATTCGATAACGAAATTAAAACTTCGTTAAGAAAAAAACACAAGCTTAATAGATATGTAATCGAACTACGCACTTAAACTCTGAAATATACAGAAGGAAAAAATACGCTGTAAATAGCTAACTCGTTTGCGATATCTACGCTTGACACTAGGCTAACACAGAAATACTTTTTGAATATATTTAAAATCTTTATTTGAATACGTAATTGACATTTTTCATTCAAAAATGCTTTTTAGCTCACAGGCTATCAAAGCCTGAGAGCTTATGTGCCCGCCGGTTCTGTATGTACGTACGAATGTACGTAACGCGATAACTCTTGATAGAAATATCCGATTTGTTTCAATTTTTTTTCTAGATTCATTCTGATAAGGCGCTTCCCTGATTAGTTTTTGGGGTTCATTGATAAAGGATAAAGGGGGAAAAGGGAGGCTAGTCCCCCCACCTTAATTTGGATAAATGGGTTTTTCATGCAGAAATATTCGATTTGCTCAAAATTTTGTATACCGGTTTATTATTTTAAGGAGCTTCCCTGATTTGATTTGGAAGCTCATTACTTAAGTATAAAGGGGGGAAAGGGGCTACACCCCTTAATTTAGATAAATGGGTTTTTCATGTAGATTTATTCGATTTGTTCCTTATTTGGTATACCGGTTTATTATGTTAAGGAGCTGACTTGATTAGATTTGGAGGCTCATTAGTTACATATAAAGGGAGGAAAGGGGGGCTAGCCCGCCCCCCCCCCCCCCTTAATTTAGATGAATGGGTTTTTCATGCAGAAATATGCGATTTGCTATAAATTTGGTATACCGGTTAATTATGTTAAACAGCTTCCCTGATTAGATTTGGAAGATCATTATTATGTATAAAGGGGGGAAAGGGGGCTACCCACCTTAATTAAGAAAAATGCGTTTTTCATGTAGAATTATTCGATTAGCTTCAAATTTGGTATACCGGTTTATTATGTTGAGGAGATGGCTTGATTAGATTTGGAGGTTCATTAATAAAGGAAGGAAAGGGGGGCTAGCGCCCCCTTAATTTAGATAATTGGGTTTTTCATGCAGAGTTATTCGATTTGTTCCACATTTCGTATACCGGTTTATTTTGTTAAGGAGCTGCCTTGATTAGATTTGGAGATTTATTGTTTAAGTATAAAGGAGGACAGGGGCTAGTCTCCCCTTAATTTAGATAAATGGGTTTTTCATACAGAATTATTCGTTTTGATTAAAATTTGATATACCAGTTTATTCCGATATGGCTTCCTTCATTTGATTTGGAGGTTCATTGGTTAAGTATAAAAGTGGGAAAGGGGGCCTGTTGCCCCTCCCCTTAATTTAGATAAATGTGTTTTCATGCAGAATTATCTAATTTAGTTTATTTTTTTTCTAGGTTAATTCTGATAAGGAGCTTTTCTGATTAGATTTGAATGTTCATTGGCTCAGCATAAAGGGAGAAATGGGGGAGCTAGTACCCCCTTAATTTAGCGAAATGGTTTTTTCATGCAGAATTATCTGATTTGCTTCAAATTTGGTATACCAGTTTATTATGTTAAGAAGCTTCCCTGATTAGATTTGGAGGTTCTTTGGTTAAGTATAAAGGGGGGCAACGGGGACTAATCCCTTCTTTTATTTTTCGAGGGGCATTATTCTTTGAAATAAGATGTTAAATAATAAAAATTATTAAAATAAATAATCATTGTTTTAACGTCTGATATACGATTTAAAAATAAAAAAAATATATTACAAATCATCAGGCATACAAGTAAAAATTACATAAATACATTTAATACAATTAAAAGCAAGCGTTTCGTGCTAATTTTTAGCCCCTCATCAGTGCAATAAATAACATTCAAATGACAGAAAACTATATATCATGTTTACAGTTAAAAATTACGAGCAGTTAAAATTAAATAAAGTATAAAATTTCAAAACAATGCTGAGTATTCAGGAGGAAGTGCACAAGATTCATTTATCGGCGACGTTTGCTTACGAGTGAACACACCTTCCAGAAAAACTCTACTTTTAATATTATTGCAACCGGATCTGATAACTTTCATATTTTCGAAATCTGGGATATGGTCGGTATCTAAAGAATGCTGTACAATTTTAGACTGTAGGCTTCCAGATTTGTAGGCACGTTTATCTTCAGCAAGGCGAAGATAATTCCTTACTAAGAATGCTAAGAATTACTAAGAATTCCTCCTTACTATGAATCGGTTCAATTTACAGTACCCCTTGTAAAGAATGCGACTCAGTATATATCGGCGAAACTGGTCGTACTTGCGCCATTCGGCTTGCCGAACATAAACGTGCCTACAAATCTGGAAGCCTACAGTCTAAAATTGTACAGCATTCTTTAGATACCGACCATATCCCAGATTTCGAAAATATGAAAGTTATCAGATCCGGTTGCAATAATATTAAAAGTAGAGTTTTTCTGGAAGGTGTGTTCACTTGTAAGCAAACGTCGCCGATAAATGAATCTTGTGCACTTCCTCCTGAATACTCAGCATTGTTTTGAAATTTTATACTTTATTTAATTTTAACTGCTAGTAATTTTTAACTGTAAACATGATATATAGTTTTCTGTCATTTGAATGCTATTTATTGCACTGATGTGGGGCTAAAATTAGCTCGAAACGTTTTCTTTTAATTGTATTAAATGTATTTATGTAATTTTTATTTGTATGTCTGATGATTTGAAATAAAAATTATGTTTCGTTTTAATATTTAGATGGCCCCCTAATCAAATTTTATATGCATCATTTAAAAGTAGACTTTATTACCAATTGTGTGTTACCAATAACCAAATAATTTTTTATAGAGTTAGTAAGGGGTGTTTACTTTTTTCTTTCCACGACTGTACATAAATAAGTATATTCTTCATCCCAAGAAGCGTGGGTTCCATCCTCTGGTATGTATTACATAGTATAAAATGATAGATTCACGTTGCTATGATATTCAATAACGCTAAATTCCGATATTGTATCATTTAACTATTTAAATTTATATTTAATTTTAAAAAAACTTTAGAAATGAATAGAAAATACAATTGGTTCAGTTTTATGATATAGCTTTTATATTTTTCTTAAGTAATGCCACGTTTATATATTTTTTAATTTGCGTGACTTTTCCACACAAGTGTTTTTAGCTCAGTAATCAGTAGCTAAAAATCAGTGTCGACATTTGTTGCGGATTTAATGAAATAATTATGTTAATTGTAGTGTAATATAATAACAACAATAAACAAAACGTCTTTTGAAATTTACTGTTGAAATAACAATGACGTTTTGGGTATGTTGAGATCTGCAACACGGTGATACAAAAGTTTAATAAGGGTGGGCGTTTTACCAGCACTGGGCCTTTTACTCAGTTCTACTCTACCACGGCAAATATTACTTTTATGTTCTTCTAACAGAAAATAAATTTTAATATTTAAATTATGTCTAAATTATTCTTTCTAATTTATTTGTCAATTAAACATATGTTACATTTCTATCCACTGCGCAGTCGTTAGTGGTGCATCAAAAAACATAGTGTATATAATACGTATTGAGATTTAAATTATAACAGTAACAAAATCACATTTGTAAATTAAATTTAAAAAAATCAAACTCGACTGCGTTAAAAGCGAACTAATTAATTATTTCTCATCTTTTTTATATTACTTATCTATTTTTTTATTTACTTGTATTGATAACTTTTAAGTTGTGTTTAATTGTTAGTTCCTATCTATAAACACAGCTTTGATGAGGCCTATAGATGTCTATGATGGTTAGAGTTGCAGTGAAGCTAGAGATCCTACCTATACAACTTCCAGGTTGTGTAATATTTAAACGGAGCTTCTGACTATAAAATAGTCAATGAAACATCGTCTTTATTTTGAAAGACCAATCCAATGATATGCTACTCATTATGGTGCGTAAAAATACTTTTCGTCTTTACCGCCATTTTGTATTTTATGGCCGCCATTTTGAATTTCTAAAAACAAATACTAGCCTATAACCATCGGACGGTTAAGACGAATCGATGGAGACCTCATTCATTAAAATCCATCCAGCCGTTGGGATGTTTCAAGGGTATAAAGAAATCCACATACACCGGTACGCGTAAAACACATAACCTTTCTTGGCAGTCGTGTAAAAATAAAACGAAGACACAAAATTAGGTGATTTAAATCGTTGAAATTGCACTATCATCTTATGGATATTCGAAATATTGCATAAGAAATCGTAATTGCATCGTATTTTTTTATTTTAACTTAAAAAGAATACCTTTAAACAGTTTGAAATCAATAACTGTAACAAAATGTCTTACATTTGTATTGTTTTACCTAAAAACAAATTTCTCTGTCAATGTTCGGTACATCTGTGGGTAGGCTGAAAATTATTATTCACATAAAGAATATACATATTGAAACATAAAACCGAAATTTTATTTTATTGGGCAATAAATTGTTTTCTTCAAAGTTCTTGTCGCATGCAGTGCTAGATTATCCTTCAGCTTTCATAAAATTTATATCTCACTGAAGATATAAAAGTGTTATTTTTGTGAAATATCTGAATTTTCAGAAAATATCATTAAAGAAAGACTCTCCTAGTAATCTTTCAAACACTATTTTTTTTTAAATTTATACCTTTAAAAAGCCCTGAATATCCACATAGAATTAATTTTTAGCTCACAGGCTATCAAAGACTGAGAACTAATGTGCCTGCAGGTTTTGTCTGTATATACGTACGCATGTATGTTTACACACTCGATAACTCTTGGTAGAAATATCCGATTTGCTTTAAATTTTCTTTGTAGTTTCATAATTTTGATAGGTCTTTATTTAGGTAAAGGGGCTTTTCAAGCAGAATTATCCGATTTGCTTTAAATTTGGTATAACGTTTCATTCTGATAAGGCGCTTCCCTAATTAGTTTTGGGATTTCATTGGTTAAGTATAAATGAGGGAAACGGGGGGAGATAACCCCCAGTCCTTAATTAAGATGACTGTGTTTTTCATGCAGAATTATCCGATTTGCTTAAAAAAGATCCTAGGTTCATTCTTATAAGCCGCTTCCCTGATTAGTTTTGGCAGTTCATTGGTTAAATATAAATGGGGAACGGAGGGACTAATCACCCCTTTAATTTAGATAAATGGATTTTTCATGCATAATTAACCGATTTGCTTCGAATTCTTTTTCTAGGTTCATTCTCATAAGGCGCTTCTCTGATTATATTTGTAGGTTAATTTGTTAAGTAGAAAGGGGAACCCCGGGTCTACCTCCCTTAATTTAGATAAATGGGTTTTTCATGCAGAATTATCCGATTTGCTTCAAATTTGGTATACCAATTTTTTCTGATAAAGCGTTTCTTTGATCAGATTTGGAGGTCCATTGGTTAAGTGTAAAGGGGGAAATGGGGGAGCTAATTCCAGAAATAATTTAGCTAAATGGGTTTTTCATGCAGAATTATCCGATTTGCTTATAATTTAGTATACAGGTTTCTTCTGCTAAAGCGCTTGCCTGATTAGATTTGGAGGTTTATTGGTTAAATATAAAGGGGGGAAACGGGGGCCAGTCCCCTTAATTTATTTTTCGACTCGCATATTTCTTTGAAATAAGAGTATGAAATACAATTGGTGTGCAATACCATCAGTTTAACTGGACACTTTTCTTTTTATTATTTTACCTCATATTTAAGTAATTTCAACCAATTTAAAAACACCGATGTTACAACTAACAAACGATGGTCATAAAAAATTGTAACTAATTATTCTTGATAAATGAAAATTGAAATTCTACTGCTCAATTCACCTATAGTTAAATAATTAAAATTCACATAAAAAGCATAAATAAATGTTCAAGAATTACTTTCAGGTCATACATATGTTGATGTATTTTAAATAATTTTATATTATATCTTAAAATACATCAGAAAAAACCAGAACATTTTCAGCCTTCACAAGGCCGTCGTCAGTGGGATTTAACACGATAAATGGCACGTCAGTCACCGGTGACTGACACTGTACTTTCCGTTTAGAACGCAACATTTACCGATGACTGACGGTCTAAAATATGATATAAAACTAAAAATATATACATTGTTTTAAGTGATTACTGAAAATTTATTTAAAATTTACTTACCTTTTATTTATTACAGGATTATACTTTCTTAAAAATTACTTAAAACATTGTACATTTTCAGTTTGTGTCAGTTCTTGTGGCACTCAACGTGTTAAATGTTATTATTTTCGTTGCGCTTATTCGAGAATTGTCTAGAGGAAAATAATTATTTTTTAAAGGTTGTACGTCAGATGAGATACCATATACAATTATTCAAACTTCCAAGGAAACGAGCTTTCATTTATTATGCAGCAATTTTCTCCATGCCCAATGATATGTACGATAGCGCATCGTTACAAGCTGTATCTTTATTGGCAATTATTTCAACTGATTCTCTTATTATGGCTTCCTAGTAATTATTTGTACGAAATAATAATTTTTGATTTATTAAAATCTACTTGTATAGGTTAAGTTTGAGCTAATTTTGATAATGCAGTGTAGGGTCTATTTAAACTGATATCTGCTTTATGCTGTTTAATTCTATCATGAAATTTTCTCATCATCGTACCAACATAAATAAAATATTTAATCTGTTTGGAAAGGTATAATGTAGGGGAGACCGGGGGAATGCCGCCAACCCGGGTTATGCCGCCACCCCACCAAGTTTAAAAACTAAGGGCAGTTTGAGATAGTGAATGTGCCTGCACTATAGCGGCCAACAATATAAACAGTGCCTAAAGTGAGAGTGACTTTGCTATACGTCGTTCGTTTGTTCAAGTGAAAAATGTAGTTTTCATCTAGTTGCATATTATTTTGGAGCTTCAAATTAGTAGAGATAAGCACCTTTTATTGTAACATTAGGTATTTAAGATAATATGACCCGTAAACTAAATGCATTCGCCGACATTTTGATGTAATGTGTTGAACAAGTTCGGTTCTTGTTTCGGCTTTGCTTGAGGATTTCCGCCATATTGTCCTCTCGGGGTAATGCAGCCACCATGCAAATCGGGTGAGAAATGGTCTCATTTTAATGTTGTGGAGCCGATTCAGCAGAGTGACTTTTGCAATATGAAGTAAATTGTAAGCTTAACCATTATTTTGCTCAATTACATTGCTTTCTAACTATTTTCAGTAAGTTGTGTGTTTCCTAGTATCCATTTGATGCATGTACTAGGTCATTAAGGAGTGGCGGCATTACCCCGGTACAGTGGCGGAATTACCCCAGTGTCCTGGGTAATCCCGCCACTGTGCAGAGGTTTAAATAATATTTTTTTATGTATGCTTACTTTACAGTTATGATTACGGTTAAATTTATACAGATACTAAAGATCATGATTCAGGTTTAGAATTTTTACTATTAAAAAATAAACATTTTTTCGAGGTGAAAAAATTTAAACTCCCTTAAGGTGTCGCCATTCCCCCGGTCTCCCCTATACTCCGTATCTATTGATTGTTTGAAGAGTATCAGTTTTAGTATTTAACAGATCTTTTAATTTTGGGAGAGGGGCGTAGATTAATTTTACATTATATTTGAAAAGGGTATATTTCCAAAAAGCCGTGGGATATAGTTAACATTTCAAAATTTAAATCTTTTATCTAAAACTGCGCTTCGTTTTCCATAATCTTCCACTTCAAACTTGTCTATGATTTTCTCAATAAAACTGAATGGAATTGTGTTTTCTATTGCTATTTTTCTAATTTTATCTAGTTCTTCATTTAGGAAATGTCTTGAACAAATCTCAAATGCTCTTTTTATATAATAATTAAATTATCCTAATTTGTAATTTATAGGTGCGCTGCAATGAAAAGGAATCGTGGCATTGGATCTCTTTGTCTTCCTAAAAACTGTGCGGTCAAGATTCTGTTTAGTTATATTTCTAATAAGCTGGAGATCCAGAAATGAACGTTTTGATTTTGTTCTATTTCTAGCATTAACTTTATTTTGTTGTCTAACATATTGATTTTATCTAAAAAACAGTATAGGGGAGACCGGGGGAATGGCGACAGTCTTAAGGGAATTTTACTTTTCATCTCAAAAAATGTTTATATTCTAATAGTGAAAATTCTGAAGCTGAAGGATGATCTTTAGTATCTGTATAAATTTCAACGTAATCATAACTGTAAAGTAAGCACGCAAAAAAAAAAAATCTTTCAACCTCTGTACAGTGGCGAAATTACCCAGGATACTGGGGTAATTCCGCCACTGTATCGGGATAATGACGCCACTCATTAATGACCTAATAAATACATAAAAGGGAAAACTAGGAAACGCATAACATACTGAAAATATTTAGAAAGCAATAATTTAACAGAATAAAGAATAATTACAATGTTCCTTAAGCTAGATTTATTAATGTGCTAAGCTTGCAATTATACGGAAATTGGTTGGTTGGTTGATTGGAGTTTTATGGCACAAGGTCCCTTCAGGGACATGCTGCGCCAGTAAAGGAGTAAGATGTAAAACATTGTTAAAATTTAAAAGTTACATTAAAAGACTATGAGATATATAAGTTAAAATCAAAGTAATCTGAAGAAAGAAATGTGATGATACATGTAATTAAAATAATGTACAATGAAAGTATCAAAACACAAGGTTTTAAAAACCAAAAAGTAATTAAAAGACAAAGCAAATATTTAAATTAAAACTCTCTAAAAGCTCTAAGGTTATAAAAAGTTGTAGTTAATCCAAAAAGCAAAGCATAACATCTTATAGTAATATTGCCTAAAAACAAACTTAATTTAAAATTTAAAAAAAGAAAATAAAAAATCATGTAGGATTAAATTATTCGAAAACAACATTTTCATCGTCATCAGAGTCATAATTGTGAGAGTCCATAGCTTCTTCTGCATATTTAAGCAACTGTTTAGTATCCTTTACATTTGTGATTGCTGGGCTCAGGCATGATTTCTTGTCTTTTCTCTTCACTGTTTTCCACTGTGAAGAGACTTGAATTGGAGGTTTCTTTCTTTCTTTTTGTGCACAAGATTTTTCATTTGCTTTTTGAGTTGGACAAACAATAGGTTTTACCAATTTGCTTTTATCTGTAACTGACGTTTGTTTAGTTTTATGTTCGGTTGGTATTTTAGATTCAACTGATGATTTTTGTGAACGACTATGGGTGTATTCGATTTTCACAGGTTCTGATGATGGTGTCTAGAGTTCCAATTTTGGCATAAATCTTGCACTAGCGGTAGAACATATTACATCACGGGTTTTTCGCTTAAAGTGCTAGATGATGGTTTCTCAGGTGAACAATTTGGTGGAAAGGAGGATTCAGTTTGGGTGCTAATATGTCTTACTGATTTTGATGAATGTTTGAGTACGCTAGAGTAAGAAACTCCAACAGATGGGGTTCTGGAGTCAACTAGTTTCCGAGCATCGGGGTATGAAAGTTTTTGAGTAATTTTAACAGTAACAATTTCTTTTTCATGAATCCATTTAGGACACGAGCGAGAGTATGCTGTATGATATCCTTTACAATTTGCTCAGTGTTCAGGATTTTCACAAGACTTATCATCATGGCCGACTTCTGCACAACGTGCGCAGGTAACAGATCCACGACACGCAGTGTTAGTATGGCCATAACGCTGGCATTTATAACAACGGATAGGGTTTGGGATATAAGGCCGCACTGGGCAGCTTTAATTCTAGCTGGTAAAGTAGGACTATTAAATGTTAGAATAATGTGCTTTGTCGGAAGCACTTGTCCATTCCTGCGGATAGTAATACGGCGCACATCCATGATATTTTGTTCTTTTAAATTTGCTAGAAGTTCATCCTTTGTAGTGAATAGAAGTTCTGGTTCTGATATTACTCCACGGATTGTATTTAATCTTTGATGTGCTTGAACAGAAACTGAAAAGGAACCTATAATTGTGCAATTGAAGAGAATTTTTGAAAATTTTTAGCTGAAGTGACCTCCACCAGCAAATCACCAGACTGCATCTTTTTAAGTTTACAATCTTCTCCGAAAACAGATTGGAATGTTTTAGCAATTAGAAAAGGTGAAGTTCTTTTAAAAGAACTAAAAGATAAACTATCAGTGCGTTTTATTATAAAAAAACGTGTAAAAAATTCATTCTGTACTGTTTGTTGCTCTTCACAAGGCAGAGAGATAGAAGGAAGTGAATTTTTCCATCCATATTAGAAAAAATAAAAATTCAGACCCCGGCCGCACCACCCACTTACCGAGCCCAACAAGGGGATGCACATTCGTGCACCAGTGCTAACCGGGGCCTATACGGTCACAAGACACTCCTATGCCAATCTCCACCCTTAACGAGATGGCTAGTAAGTGCCCGCTCACTTGATCCCTTAGCCACTGACAAAAATCAGCTGACCAGCCCACTGATGCATACGGGACCAATATGTGCTTCCCGTCTACCTGACGCAGAGGCCAAAGCAGTGTGTTGGGTTCCCTCAACTGCCAGGATCCCCCTTTCCAGGGACACGGGACGCCACGCACGGCAAACACGTGGGTGGTTTACAATTCTCCATGAGTCGATATACAGAGTGATATCGTCTCATACAGAATTGCCCTCACCTCCAAAGAGGAAACCAACCCGAGAGTGAAACAAAGAGGAAAGAATGAGAAGAGAATTAAGAGGAAAAGGAAAAGAGAAAGATCGCTCACGAACCCGGAGTTGCGAAGCCCGTGAATACTTAAAGAAGGTATCCCCCTGGGGGTTATACGGAAATTGGAAAAGTCACTCTTTGCCAAGGTGACCGCATTACCCCGAGAGGCGGAAATATATAGCGGAAATCCCCAAGCAAAGCTGAAAGAAGAACCGAACTTGTTCAACAAATTGCATCAACATGTCGCCAAATGCATGTAGATTACGGGTAATATTATCTTAAGTACATGATGTTACAATAAAGGGTGCTTACCTCTACTCATTTGAAGCTCCAAAATAAGAAGCAGCTAGATGAAAACTAAATTTTTCACTAAAACAAATGAACGACCTACAACAAAATCACTCTCACTCTAGCCACTGTTTATATTATTGGCATCTATAGTGCCGGCGCATTCACTATCTCAAACTGCCGTTAGTTTTTAAATTATGCGGGGTAGCGGCATAACCCCGAGTGGCGCCATTCCCCCTGTCTCCCCTAATTCATATTTGCTGTGATTATATTGAAGACGCCATCAACATATCTGAGCCAATAATCCGGACTCGGTCTTATAGTTTCCATGATTGTATTCTCAAGCGGGCGTAGTTTAAAATCGGCAAGTAAACCTGAAATAGGTGAGTCCTTTGGTGCACCATTGGCTTGTTTATAAATTTGATTGCTGAATACAAAAACGTTGTTGTTGACAATTAAATTCAAACCTGATTTCACTGTATTTTTAATAATTTGTGTAAATGTAGGATCAGAATCGATCAGACATTCAATATCTATAGTGACTTCATTGGTATCGATAGATGGGTATAAAGATACCACATCTAGACTAGCCATAATTGAAGAAGATTCAAGCTTCAGAATTTTAAGGGGATCGTGGACCTTTATTTGAGCGAAAATAGTCCTCAAAATCGACATTTCATTTAGTATGCATTATTATTCTCTAATTTGTACTACTTCATTTGTGGAAAACCGGATGCAGATGCGATCATTTTACGAAAAGTTACAAGTGTTTTATTTTTGTTCACAAACAATTTTTTGGCCTTTTAATATTACTTTAAATCTGTTTTTCTATATTATATAGTATATGTATCAACCTTGTGAGGAAATACAGGGCTGTTCAAAAAAATTGGAATGCATATTTAGCTGTGAACGGTAACTGCTGAAATCAGTTTTTCAAATGTTTTATGCGTTATCTAAAATGTTTATTTAGTTATCTTATTTAACTTATTTTCCTAAATAACGAATATTTTTAAAGCGTTCATGAAGTGTTGGAAAGTGTTTCACAATCCATGCTTAACGAAAGTTTTTTCTTCCTTGTTTTTGATTGTTGTAGGTTCTCAAGCTTAAACCGTTCAAGCTATCTACGTTTTGTATTTTGCATTTTAAACTAAATTTTTCTTAACTGAATGTGAACCTTTATAAAGAAAAAAGAATTTTAATATCATCGATTTGTAACACAGTTTCGTATATGAAAAATTAGTCCTAAAATTCGATCTCAAATTTCAAACAATTTTGCCATTTTGTGAATTTAATTTAAGTATGAGGGTCCTTTTAATTTTACACATAGATTTCATGTCAGTAAAATGAAGAATTTTTTACTTGAAAATTATTTAGTTATTTTACTCACTGTCATTACCACATTTAATATATCTTATTTGCTCATAAAAAAACACAGGGTTATTCTAAATGATGGACCCATTTTCAAAAAATTGTATTTATTAAAGTACAAATCCAAAATGAACACTATTTTAACCATGTTTTACACCTTACTTTTTTCTTGGCGCAGCATGTCCCTGAAGGGACCTTGTGCCATAAAACTCCAATCAACCAACCAAAATGAACACTCTTTATAGCAATGAAAAGCGGTAGTTTCAAAGTTTTTTTTAAAGACATTATAATTGTTCAATGTGTCCGCCGTTTGTTGCACGGCAAACATCTACGCGATAGCCAAACTCGTTCCACGCACGAGAAAGCCTATCTGCTGTTACTGAGTGCACGGCTTTCAAAGCGGTGATTGTTCCCAAGCGGCCGGTAGAGATCGAGCGGCAATAGGCCGTGATTGCGTTTCACTGTCGGTTGTGAGTGAGATGGCTCTGTGGAGCACAAGGTTTTTGAGACGAATTTGGCGATCGCGTAGATGCTTGCCGTGCAGCAAACGGTGGACACATTGCACATTTATAATGTCTTAAAAAAACTTTGAAACTTCCTTTTTAGCTCACAGGCTATCAAAGCCTGAGAGCTTATGTGCCCGCCGGTTCTGTATGTATGTACGTACGTACGTAACGCGATAACATTTGAGAGAAATATCCGATTTGCTTGAATTTTTTTTTCCAGGTTCATTCTGATAAGGCGCTTTCGTGATTAGTTTTTGGGGTTCATTGGTTAAGGATAAAGGGGGGGGGGAGGGTGCTAGTCCCCCGCTTAATTTAGATAAAATGGGTTTTTCATGCAGAAATGTTCAATTTGTTCCAAAATTGGTATACCGGTTTATTATGCTAGGGACCTTCCCTGATTAGATTTGGAAGCTCATTACTTAAGTATAAAGGGAAAAGGGGGGTTCGCTGCCCCCCCCCCCTTAATTTAGATAAATGGGTTTTTCATGTAGAATTATTCGATTTGGTCTAAATTTCATATACCGGTTTATTATGTTAAGGAGCTGCCTTGATTATATTTGGATGTTCATTAGTTACATATAAAGGGAGGAAAGTGGGGGTATCCCCCCTTAATTCAGATAAATGGGCTTTTCATGCAGAATTATCCGATTTGCTCTAAATTTGGTATACCAGTTAATTATGTTAAGGAGCTGTCTTGATTAGATTTGGAGGTTCATTAGTTAAGAATAAAGGGAGGAAAGGGGGCTTAACCCCCTTTAATTTAGATAAATGGGTTTTCATGCAAAATTATTCGATTTGCTTGAAATTTGGTATAACGGTTTATTATGTTAAGGAGCTTACCTGATTAGATTTGGAGGTTCATTACTTAAGTATAAAGGGAGGAAAGGGGGGCTAGACCCCCACCCCTTAATTTAGATAAATGGGTTTTTCATGCAGAGTTATTCTATTTGCTCCAAATTTCGTGTCCCCAGGGGAATACCTTCTTTAGGTATTTACGGGTTTCGCGACCCCGGGTTCCCGAGCGATCTTTCTCCTTTCCTGTTTTCTTCTCCTTTTGGTTGTCCATCCTTTTTTCTTTGTTTCACACTTTTTAATCTTCTTTTTTCACTTTCTTATCCCTCTTTGTTCTTGTTCATGTTTTTTACTGACCATTTTGTTCAAATTGTTATTTGTTCTACTAACATTGGTCTTGTTCTTTTGTTTAAAAAAAAGGAAAAAAGTTTAAAATATTGAAAAAAGACAAAAATACACCTTGTTTCTAAGTTTTCACCCACATTACTTTTTCTTTTTTACAATAGTGGATTTTTTTATTTTCACGTGAGACACTCTGGATGTTGAGGTTTTTTAATCACATCGCCTCGTTTCAACCTCTTTAGGCTGATCTCGAGTCCCAGAGTGCAGGGCATCTCCGAATTCCGGATCCGTGATCGGTGGGCGCCCTACTTGTATGGCGGCGATTAAGAATTCACTGGGCGACTGGTACCTTTCGGCGTAAGGGCGTTGTAGGTTGGACAGAGCTGTAAAGGTTTACCTACGACAACCGAGTTCCACTGTGAAAGAACTAGAGTTTGGAGATGCTATCGAGTTTAATCCAACGTTCGAAAAAACGTTTAAGTTTGTTGATAGTTTTCAACCTTTTGAGACCTGCGCCTAAATAACGATAAGAAGAAGGGTCGGTGACCAGGCCCGATGCCTGGCGTTTTAAACATAATCTCTCAAATATGGCTACAATATCAGACAATAAGACATGCGATGTGGAGGCCCCACAAGCTAATAAAGAGAATTTTGATAGTCGAGCTCTAGCTCAAAGGTTACTGTCAATCAAGGCAATAAAGTATCATGGAGTGAGAGAGTCGAGGATTATGTTTCCACAACGGAATCTAAAAATCCCAACTCTCATGAAATAAAACTGAAGAAAGATTCTTTGTCGTCAAACGCCAAGAAGGGAGTTTCGATAAAACATCGCCCTTTTTTGATTAATAAATCTATCCAAGGACTGGTTGGCGAACCCAAAACAATAAAAAAACTCCGTACAGGTTAACTGCTAATTGAAGTAAGCAATAACCAAGAAGCATTAAACTTAAAAAATGTACTCACTTTGCAAACATTGCTGTCATCATATCGCCACATAGAACCTTAAACTGATCTCGCGGAGTGATATCAGAATCTGACCTCTTGCATACAACCGAAGATGAAACAGTGGAAAATTTAACCCGGGATAACTCGCTAGTGAGAATGTCCAATTGCTTTTCTTTTACTTTACATTCATATAATATCAACTTTTTTTGGTTGGCTTAGAACTTTTATTCACAAAATAGGTAAAATAATTGAAAAACATATCGAAATTTTAATTAAAATGAAAAATGATTTAAATAAGAGTCTTAAAAAAGTACCACTGTGAGAGAAAATCTCATGCAGCGAGTTCTCCCGGGTTAAGGGAACAAAATGTCATAGGAGCTAGACGAATAAAAATCAACCGCAAAGATGAACAAATTCCAGCTAACCAATTACAAATACCTACGAAGTATATTATACTGAACTTTAACACTCCCAACTTGCCCAAATATATAAAAGCTGGATATTTATCATGCTCTGTCAGACCGTACATCCCAAACCCACTGCGTTGCTTTAACTGTCAACGCTTTGGGCACTCAAAAACATCCTGTCGAGGTAAAGAAACCTGTGGTCGGTGCAGTAAGAGTTGGCCACGTAAATGGGCAATACAATGCTCCACCTTGTTGTGTCAACTGGAAAAAAGATCATCCATTCTATGCTAAATCGTGTGAAATGTGGAAAATAGAAAAAGAAATACAGACAATACGCACAAGACAAAATATATCATACCCTGAAGCCAGAAAAATAGTCGAATCCGGAACGCCTAAAGTTGGTGTATCATATGCTGCTACCTTATCTAAAACCGTCCATAAAACTTATAAATCTATGGCAACTCAATCTGAACTCCCAACTAAACCTAATTGCCAACCTAATAAAAAAAGAAAACAACCTGTCTAATAATTCAGGTAAGAGAAATAGATCAACGCAATCTTCTCCTCCTAATTCACAAATATCTGTTCCTTCTAAATCATCTACAAATGCTTCTTCAAAATTATCACAATCTTTTATTTCGAAATTTCCACTCTATAATAGAGGCTCTCAAAATACAACTAAAACACCATCTGTGAAACCAAACCGTAAATCTGATGCAGAAAAATTTAACCTACCAACAATTAAAGCCACTAGTTCATCTGAAAATACAGCCAAAAGGAAAAAGAGTAAAACATCCAAAAATAAAACCCAATCAATACAGAATGATAAAATGGAAGAAGATGATGCTTTAGCTCTTCACCCAGAACCGGGTGAAGAATTTAACGAGGGAGATAGTATGTCCACTACCTCTGAATAAAATACCGTAGATAAATTTCTTTAAAAATAACAATTTAATCATGTCTAATATTATCTCATGGAACTGCCGTGGCTATCATAATAAACTTGACGAAATCCGTAATATTCTATCCGACCATCAGCCTTTATGTATAGTTCTGCAGGAAACCCATCTAAAACCCACTGACAAAGCGAAATTACTCAACTATGCTACCTACAGAAATGATTTTACAGGCAATGAAAGAGCTACTGGTGGAGTGACACTTTACATTTTTCGCAGTTTACATCATTCTCATATTTTATTAAACACAAACGTACAAGCTGTTGCAAAAAGTGTACATGCAAAACGTCTCATTACAGTCTGTACTATTTATTTACCACCCCACCCAATTATTCAGTCAGCACTACTTGATGATCTCCTTCTCCAACTCCCCATTCCTTTCGTCATTGTTGGGGATTTTAATGCTCATAGCCAACTGTGGGGTAATTCTGACACTAATCAACGTGGTGATACAATAGAGAAACTAATTTCTGACAATGGCTTATGCCTGCTTAATAATGGTGATCATACGTATTTTCATGAACCGACAAGCACCATTCCTGCCATAGATCTCACTATGTGCTCTCCGTCTATCTATCCGTATTGGAACTTTTGGGTCTCCAATGACCTGCATGGCAGTGACCATTTTCTCACATTTATTTCACAGACAACTCCTGACAGGGATTCTAATAATTATTTTAAACGGTATATCTATGACAGAGCCAATTGGCCAACTTTTACAGATCTTGCTAAAATTACATGCGATATGATAGAAGGTGATTTTGACGATGCGCTTGATAATATCGCACAGTGTATTATCAATGCTGCAGATCTTTGCAATCCTAAATCACTTTCTACACCGCGACACAGGAAACCTTGGTGGAATGATGAAAACAAAAGGGCAAAAAAAAATTCAACTGAAGCTTGGGGCATTTTCCGGAGGTATCCCAATAATGCTAATTATATTCCGTTCAAAAAAGCAAAGGCCGATGCTAGAAGAGTGCGACGTAAAAGCCAACGAAATCCTGGATGCAATACATCTCTACTATTAGCTCTAATACTTCAAGTAAAGTCCTGTGGGAAAAAGTGAAAAATTGTATGGGACTGTATTCAGAAAACTACATCTCAATCTTAAATCAAAATGGACAAACTATAGCATCTCCCAAAAATATTGCTGAAACAATAGCAAGTACTCTGGCATCTAATTCTAAATCCGACTCTTACCCAGAACCTTTCTTATCTTACAAAAGACAAATGAAAACTACCAGCATAAATTTTAACTCTAGACATTCTTATGATTATAATCTACCTTTTACTATTCATGAACTCTTAAGATGTTTGCAAGAAAGCTGTTTATCTGCTCCAGGTCACGATGGCATCACATATACCATGCTAAAACACCTTTCCAGTGCCTCTCTCAATAATTTACTTGCTTTCTATAATAGAATTTGGACTGAACAAACTTTCCCTAATGCCTGGTCTAAAGCTATTATTATTCCCTTTCCTAAACCAGGAAAGGATTCCAGTGACCCAAACAATTACAGACCTATCGCACTCTCTAGTAGCCTCTGCAAACTCTTAGAATAAATGGTTAACTGCCGCCTGGTGCATGTTTTAGAAATGAACAATTGCCTTGCAGCCTTCCAAAGCGGATTCCGACGTGGTAGGTCTACTATTGATAACCTCATTCTTTTAGAAACTCATATACGGGCTGCTTTTTTAAAACGAAACCATCTGGTCGCAGTGTTTTTTGACATGATGAAAGCATATGACAAGACATGGAGATATGGTATCCTTCGCGATCTTTTTAATTTGGACTTTCGTGGGAACCTCCCGATTTTTATTAAGAACTTCCTCGCCATTCGAATTTTTCAAGTTCGAATTGGGGGGATTCTCTCCAGTTTTTATGTACAAGAAGAGGGTGTACCACAGGGCAGTGTTCTGATTGTCACCCTCTTTGCTATAAAGAGAAATGATATACTACACCAGTTACCCCCCTGTGTGCTGGGTACATTATATGTTGACGATTTTAAAATTTTATGTAAAGGACAAGATATGCGTTTTATTGAGAGACAATTACAAATTGCTATCAACCGTATTATTCAATGGACAAATAAAAATGGTTTTATAATCTCTCAGGACAAAACTTCTTGTGTGCATTTCTGCAGACGTAGGGATCTGCATCCAGAACCTGAAATCTTCATTGGAGCTTCTCAAATCTCTGTTGTAGACTGCACACGATTTCTAGGACTTTATTTTGACAAAAAACTCACTTTCCTGCCACATGTTCTACAATTACATAAAAAGTGTGAGCAGTCACTTAACTTAGTCAAGGTGCTTTCGAGCTCTTCTTGGGGAGCAGACCGGGGATCTCTCCTTACAATTTATCGCGCTAAGATCCGTTCAAAAATTGACTATGTCTGCCAGGTGTATGGTTCAGCACGTATTTCTGTTCTTAAAAAACTTGACACTGTGCACCATAGCGCACTCCGTGTTTGCTCTGGTGCAATTCGTACTTCTCCAGTTTTAAGCTTGTATGTTGATTGTAAAGAACCGTCACTTCATCATATTCGTGAAAAACTCTCATTGAACATGTATTATCGTATCCTCTCACATCATTGTCATCCACTTCATTCCTACATTATGAATACGGACAATGATATTCTTTATCAGCATCGACCATCGTGCATCCCATCATTTAGAGTCAGAATTAGGAACGTTGTTGACAATGGGCCTCTGAGTAATATCAAGGTGAGTTCCTGTCACTCTTATGTACTCCCTCCTTGGAAACCTCCTGATATTATCTCGCTCCATCCTTTTAATGGTTACGATAAAAACAACTTGGCCCCTGCAGTTTTTCAACAATTATTTGCCGCACACCGAGCAAATTTTAATGGCTATACTGACATTTATACAGATCGATCTAAGAATAGTAATACTGTTGGTTGTGGCGTATTTTGTGACAACACTTCTTTAAGCTATCGTCTTCATCCTTCTATTTCCGTCTTTACATCTGAACTGATTGCAATAGAGAGAGCCATGTTTCACATATCTCATCATCATAGCTCATCCTTCATTATAGATATAGACTCGAATAGTTCTATTGAGGCAATCAAATCTTTTAAAAAGCATCCTATTGTCTCATCCATCCTAGATTTTTATAACAAATTAACAAGACATGGTTATAATATTTTATTCTGCTGGGTACCTGCACACATGGGTATTCCTGGCAATGAGAAAGCAGATGTGGCGGCAAAACGTGCTCTTAATCCGTTACACCGTAATGTTCCTTTCTCAGACGTTAAACTACTTATAAATAGTTTTATTCAGAATAAATGGCAAGAATGTTGGGATTTAGCTGCACCATATCAAACCTATAATAATGACCTGGCTTCCGAGTTATTGAAGAAACACAGATGTTCTTCTTACTCGTCTGAGAATTGGACATTCAAGGATCATAAACATCTTTTACTTCGGGAGGATGCACCCATGTGTCCACATTGTCATTTTAATTACCTGACCATTCATCATATTTTAACTGATTGTCCGGGTCTCCGGCATTTGTATAGAACTTATTTTAAGTCATCATCACCACTATTGACAAACCTCATTGGGGAAATACCTCATGGGGCACTCTTTACCTTTTTAAAACATGCAGGATTTTATTTTGAAATTTAATTTTTTTATCTTTCTTTGGTTTAACAAGTCAGTTTTCTGTTTTACACTTTCGTGATCTCTGGATGGGAGCCCCATTAAACTGCTCTTTTTATTGACTTAAGTTTGTCATTTTACACTACTATTTTTAGTATTTAAAATTTAGTTTTTTCTACACTTGTTTGACTATATCTGGATGGGATACCCCATCCAGATTGCTGTGCTCATTTTTTCTTTAATTTTGTCAGTTTTGGTCTACATTTTTGGCGCAGCATGTCCCTTATGGGATTTTGCGCCATAAAACCCCATACAACCAACCAACCAACCAAATTTCATGTACCGGTTTATTATGTTAAGGAGCTGCCTTGAACAGATTTGGAAGTGAATTGGTTAAGTATAAAGGGGGGACGGGGTCTAGTCCGCCTCTAATTTAGATAAATGGATTTTTCATGCAGAATTATTCGATTTGCTTCAAATTTGATGTACCAGTTTATTACGATATGGCTTTCTTCATTTTATTTAAGGGTTCATTGGTTAAGTATAAAACGGGGAAAGGGAGTAAAGTGTCCCCTCCCATTAATTGAGATAAATGGGTTTTCATGCAGAATTATCTATTTTAGTTTAATTTCTTTTTTTTTTAGGTTCATTCTGATAAGGAGCTTTTCTGATTAGATTTGAAGGTTCATGGGTTCAGCATAAAGTGAAGGGTGACATGGGAAGCTAATAACCCTCTTAATTTAGCGAAATGATTTTTTCATGCAGAATTATCTGATTTGCTTCAAATTTAATATGCCAGTTTATTATGTTAAAGAGCTTCCTGATTAGATTTGAGATTATTTGGTTAAGTGTAAAGGGGGGGAAACGGGGTCTAATCCCTTCATTTCGTTTTTGAGGGGCAATATTCTTTGAAATAAGAGTATAATATTCAATTAGTGTGAATAGCCTGTGAGCTGAATGCCATCAGTTTAACTGGGCAATTTTCCTTTTATTTCATTTGTATAACGATTTTTCATTTTGGATTTGTACTTTAATAAATACAATTCTTTGAAAATGGGTCCATCATTTAGAATAACCCTCTACATGTAAGTATGTTTTAATTTATTTACTAAGTAAAAAATAATATTTAAAAATTCATCCGCTACTTTTGGAGCTATCCAAAGATGATTTTTCCTTCAAATATATTGTTTATTTAATATTAAATCTTTTTATTTTCATGTCCAAGAATTTCTATTTTTGTTATAGAACATAGTATAATAATTAAAATATCACAAATTAATTCTTCAAGTCTCTGTTTTGTTATATTTTTTTATTTAAAAGTGGATGTCTCTAGGTTTTGAAATTTCTATTAATGTAACCTCTGTTACCATAAATAATTTGTTTCTATTCATCTTAAAAAAGTGTACCACACAACACAAATGATTTTTGTAAGTAAGCAAGTAATGACAATAATTATTTTCAATATTTCTTATGAAAAGCATATATAGTAGACAAATTTGTGTTTTTCGTAATGTATCCTCTGTTACCTATTATTCACCACTTTTATGTTGAGATTTTACATTGATTAGAAGTAAAATAAATTCACATTTGGTACCACTTTCTAACAATTACACTGATAGGTAACCACCAGGGGGATACCTTCTTTAGGTATTCACGGGCTTCGCAACCCCGGGTTCCTGAGCGATCTTTCTCTTTTCTTTTTCCTCTTATTTCTCTTGCCTTTCTTTCCTCTTTGTTTCACTCTCATTGTGGTTTTCTCTTAGCAGGTGAGGGCAATTCTGCATGAGCCGATGTCATCCTGTATATCGACTCATGGAAAATTGTATACCACCCACGTGTTTGCCGTGCGTGGCGACCCGTATCCCTGGAAAGGGGGATCATGGCAGTTGAGGGTCACCAACACACTGCTTTGGACTCAGCTTCAGGTAGACGGGAGATGCATATTGGTCCCGTATGCATCAATCGGCTGGTCAGCTGACTTGTCACTGGCTGGGGATCAAGTGAGCGAGTACTTACTAGCCATCTCGTTAAGGGTGGAGACTGGCATAGCAGTGTCTTGTGACCGTATGGGCCCTGGTTAGCACTGGTGCACGAATGTGCATCCCCTTGTTGGGCTCGGTAGTGGGTGGTGCGACCGGGGTCTGAACTATTTTTTTTTTCAAATATGGATGGAAATACTAAAGTTCCTTCTACTCCTCTCCCATGTGGAGAGCAACAAGATGTACAGTCTTTATTTACTCGTTTTTTTGTTATTAAACGCACTGATAGTCTCTCTGATAGTTCTTTCAAAAAAACTTCACCATTTCTTATAGCAAAAACTTTCCAGTCGGTCTTGGAGGATGGTCATTCTCTAAAAAAATTACAATCCAGTGATTTACTGGTTGAGGTTTCTTCAGCCAGGCAGTCTGAACTTTTGTCAAATCCCAATAATATAAGTACTTTTTCTGTTTCTGTTAAAGCACATCATACTCTGAATACTTGCCGTTGTGTAATATCTGAACCAGATCTTTTATTTTCCACAAAAGAAGAACTTCTATCTAATTTAAGCGATCAAAATGTAATAGATGTTCGTCGTATCACTATCCGTAGAAATGGGCAAATTCTTCCTACAAAACACATTATTCTCACATTCAATAGCCATATTTTACCTACTAGAATTAAAGCCGGTTATCTAAACTGTCCAGTCAGGCCTTATATACCTAATCCTCTCCGCTGTTTTAAATGCCAACGCTATGGCCATACTAATACAACCTGTCGTAGCAATGTTACCTGTGCACGTTGTGCAGAGGTCGGACATGATGGTAAAACTTGCGAAAAACCCGAACGCTGTGCAAACTGTAAGGGTGATCACACATCATATTCTCGCTCTTGTCCTAATTGGATCCGCGAAAAGGAAATTCTTGCTGTTAAAATAACCCAAAAACTCTCCTACCATGAAGCTCGTAAACTTGTTGAAATCAGGACCCCATATGTTGGGGCATCATACTCCAGTATACTCAAACAACAATCAAAATCTGTGAGGCATATAAGTACCCAGACCGACTGCTCTTTTTCACCAAATAATTCAAGTATTATACAATCAACTAGCACTTTAACTAAGGAAACCCGCGATGTGTCTCTTGGTAGTAAATGCTATGGTACCCCATTATTGGAACGTTGGCTACCATCCTCGGAACCAGTTACAATAATATATCAACTTTTTCAGTCACAGAAATCTCCAGTTGGATCCAAAAAGTCATCTAATCATCAGACTGAAACTAAGGCTGCCTCATCTCCAATACCATTACAGAAACCTAATTCTGTCCGAACATCATCAGTTCAATCAAAAATGCCAACCGAACATAAGACTAAACAACCGCCAGCTCCAGATAAAAGCAAATTGATGAAACCAATTCACCCAACTCAGAAAGCAAATGAAAAAACTTGTGTGCTTAAAGAAAGGAAGAAACATCCAACTCAAATCTCTTCACAGTGGAAAACTGTGAAGAGAAAAGGCAATAAATCATGTCTTAGCCCAGCAATAACTAATATTAAAGATCACAAACAGCTGCTCAACTATGCAGAAGAGGCTATGGACTCTTGTAGTTATGACTCTGATAACGATGATACAGTTTTTGAAGTTATTCATCCTACGTAGCTTTATCTCGTTTTAAAATTTTGAATTATAACTTTGTTTTTAAAGTAGTATTATATAACATTTTATGCTTTATTTCTTGGACTAATTAGAACTTTTCATAACTTTAGAGCTTTTAGAATTTTTTTAATTTAAATATTCTTGTCTTTTAACACCTTGTGTATTGTCGCTTTCCTTGTGCATTATTTTAATTACATGTATCATCACATTGCTTTCTTCATTTTACTTTGTTCTTTCACTTTTATATTTCTGACAATATTTTGCTGTAACTTTAAATTTTTAACTATGTTTACCCAACTTTTTCTTGGCGCAGCATGTCCCTACAGGGACTTTGTGCCATAAAACTCCAACCAACCAACCAACCACTGATAGGTAAACCAAATAAAATGTGTTTTCAGATATATTTTTTTCTTCCTGAATGTAGCCCCTGTTACCAGTTACAGATGTTAATCTTCAAAATTAGATATAAATTAATTTAAGCAAGAAACCTTTTGGTGTAGTAAACTTAAAACATCATTCCTAAGATATCAGGTTAACAAAATCACTAAATTATGTTGATTTTGGCAACTTTAATTTGGTTTTGGTAACAGAGCTTAAGTAACCTCTGTTACTATATAACGTAAATTACAGATGTTATTCTTCAAAATTAGCTATTTATTTATTTAATAAAAAAAATGTTAGAGCAATAAATTACAAACATCATTCCTAACATACGAGGAGAACAAAATCACTAAATTAAGTTGGTGTTGGTAACTTCTGTTACTTTTTCAATTTCTGTTATTTCATGTAACCTCTGTTACAAATAGCAATTAGTTTCTGAAACTTTTCTTTTGATTATTTTGATTGTTTAATTTTGATTATTTTCAAACATATCAATAGATTCATTTACTCCATAACTGGCCACACAATCACTAAACACCAATTTTTGATTCTAGTATAATTTTTTAAATAGTTTTGGGAAAGTTTTAACTTTAAAATTTGTAATTTGGTAACAGAGGTTACATGGTCATTCTTTTATTCATTCTATTTAAACAGTTTCTAGCCAATATGCAGCATTAACTTGGCTAAGGACATCTATTAAATACAGTGATAAAGAAAATTGTTTGGTGCTGTGCTTATTAGTATGATAATTGCATCATTGTGTTCGGTAATAGAGATTACAAATTGGTCTACCTTGGCATCTTTCAACAGGTCTGCTATCTTAAATAAATAACATTAAGGGGTCTCGTCCATTTTATACAGGTCGAAAATTAACGAAAAACTTCAAAGTTTGAATTGGTCTGTCTTCAAAACCTTTTTATGTATAAACATGAAATTTTGGATATTGATTAAACAGATTGTTCTTTGTAATATGCTACCATTTGAAATTTATTAGCCTTTTAGATAATTTATGTATTGCTGAAAATAGCTCTTTTTTTGCTCCAGAAGTCATTACGAGCATGATATCTTGAGAAAGTATGTATGGTATGAATTGATTGTCATGAAATTTGGTACAGCGCAGAGCTACTATATTGTCCTACACTCAAAAAGAAACAGGTGACAGGCATCCGGAAAAATCACACGGACTACTCGACATCAGATATCACGTTTAACCGTGGCCAGGGGGCTACACAAAGGTGTCTACACGCACTACGACCAGCACGGTGTGTACCATTAACGCCTGCCCATCGGAGATGCCTGTTTCGGTGGTGCCAGGAACACAAGTACTGGACACAACAGTAGTGGGATCAGGTGCTTTTTACACATGAGAGCCGATTTAGTCTGATGAGCGATTCTGGTGGTATACACATCTGGAGCAAGGAACACACAATCACTCCTCCAACATTATCAAAAAGGGGACCGTTTTGAATGTGCCGCAGTTATCGTTTGGGGGGGGGGGGATCATATTTGGTAGTTGTATGAAACTCCACGTCTTCCAAGGAGGTTCAGTCACTGGTGTCCGTTATAGTACCGACATTCCCTTGGCTCATGTGCATCTGTTTAGAAGTGCTGTGGGTCCGGACTTCCTCTTCATGGACGACAATGCTACACCTCATGATACGTGGCTGTCGCAGAACTCTTGTACAGTGAAGATATTCAACGCCTGGATTGGCCTGCAAGGTCTCCAGACCTAAACCCCATAGAAAGCGCGTGGGACTTTCTCAGGAGACGCTTTGCAGCACTTGCCCAGGCACCAGCAAGCATTCCGCATCTGCAATTGGCATTACAAGAGGAATAGGACTCGATGCCTCAACAGTTCCTTGACAACCTCGTCCTCAGCATAAAAATTAGTTTTCATTCCTGCATCGCAGTCAGAGGTGATCATTTTCCCTATTAAAGATTAAATTGTTCTTGCAAGGTGCCTGTCAAATAGATGTAACTGTCTTCTTTGCAGTTGTGCTCCAAATTTCCTTCTGAATAAATTAATTTTCTACCTTTTTGATTCCTTGTTTAAATGGCTTTTATCCCTTGTCCCATATTTTTAAATCTTGAAAATCTTATGGTATGATTTATGTCGATTTGGAAAATGTCTGCATGACGTTATAGTAAAAAAAACAGCTCGTTCTTAAATTTTGCGCCCCAGTGTACATAGTAAGCTAAAACTTAGATCAGTTACACGCATAGGACAGTTGAAAATTTCCAATTGGGAATTTCCGCCAATAAACGGATCTTGTTGAGAAATTTTTTTCGACCCTGTACCTGCATATGCTCTATAGAATTCATAAACGCCAAGTAATATTTAAATAACAGTTACATTTAAAAACTCATTCCACAACTGAAAACGTACTTCCAGCAATTATTGTTCGCAGGTTTCAATAGTTCAATTATTGTTCATTTTCTTCTGTAGCCAAATTCTTTTGAGTGTCCCTGTAAATGAAAGATAAATTTTATGACTTTCGGGAATACAAATCTGGTGAAATTAAACTTGCTAAAATAACAATTTAATCTCATAGACGAATGCCTTGATGTTTCAAAATAAAGAAAAAATGGTCAGCAGCGAAATTTTTTTTTATTTAACAGAGGATAAAGTTTTACTTGCGAGTTTAATTTTCTTTATCATTTTACCTCTATAACTTTCTATTTTCTTCTAAATTTTTACTTATAATGAATTTGCATAGTACCCACTGAATATTCAAATAAAAAATAATAACAATGTAGTATTTGTAGTACAAAGTCTTAAAGGGTGTTAAAAAAGGGACGGGAGAAAACAAAAAGGGGGGATGGTATAGGAAAACAGGGACGATAATGGAAAAAAAGGATGTTAAGGATGGGACGGTAAGGAAAATTACCACTATTTTTAGGCAAATCTTGTTAAAACTAAGTTATAGACACAATGTTCATTGATTTTTAGAAACAGTTATTTACAATGGATTAAATAATAAAAAATAATAATAATTTACCTCGTGCGGAAAGGTAAGACTACCAATAAAGCCACGATGCTTGAAATTGATATTTAAATGCTGATTTATATTCTGCAGTAAATTTCCTGTAAAAAATTTTAGACATTCTTTCTCTAGCATACTTCTGCATGAGAAAAACTTTAACCCTTATCCGGAATCGCTAAATTGTTCCCCATTACTGGAATATTGGGTCCAAATGGACCCTTTAATTAAAATCCAAGTTATTTTCTAATATATATGAAATTACCACTTAGATGGGTTATAAGTGCATTCAGTTATAAGTGCATATTACAGCTGGTGACGTAATGACATTACGTTGGCGCGCTAAAGTGTTGATGCGCGTTTCGAAATTAAACGGTTTTTTTTTTTGTCGTCGTCCGGTCAAAATGGACCCACGATTCCGGTTAAGGGTTAAAAAAAATCTGTGGCTGCATCTGAAGTGATTTTCTGTATAAGTTTAGCAAGAGGGATGGTACGGAATCTAAAACCCAGGGACAGAGTTCAAAAAATAATATCAACCGTAAAAGTGTGTGCAGGTTAATTTTTTGCTACATATTTATATCAAACAATTGTCCTACTTTCGGAAAAAAATTGCATCGAATTACTTTTATTGAAACAAATTTATACAGACAGCTTCTAACTTAAAAATCAGCATCAGGGACACGGGACGGTATAGGAGTTTTCCAGGTATTTGGACCCCCAACATCGTCCAAAACATATTTATCTCGTTAATATTGTTATGCAATCATGCAATGGGATGTTCCCCAGTATATGAAATAAAAAAAACCACAAGAATATGTACTAAATAAAAATTATTATTCAGGGACGTAAAAGTCAAAATATTGTGAGAATGTCTCATATATGAATTTCAGTACGTTAAAAGAGTGTAATATCATTAAAATACACCGCAAACGATTTTCCCTCAAAGATTGTAATGTAACGGAATTCTTTTGGGTGTATTTATTGATGAACCGTAAACGCTACATACTTCATTTTAAATACAAACTATGCCATATTAAACCCTAATAACTTATATCAATTTCATGGATATCGGACTATATTTACGTGAGTTAGAGCACGCACAGAAAAACCGAATTCATAAACACTTTTCCACTATGTTTGAATGTGTTTAACCCGTAATCTACTGACGGTACTTATAAGTAGGGGAGACCGGGGGAATGGCGACACCTTAAGGGAATTTAAATTTTTTCACCTCCAAAAACGGTTTTTTTTAATAGTAAAAATCATAAAGCTGAATCATGATCTTTAGTATCTGTATAAATTGAACCGTAATCATAACTGTAAAGTAAGCACGCATAAAAAATTTTTCTTTGAACCTCTGTACAGTGGCGGGATTACCCAGGATACTGGGGCAATTCCGCCACTGTGTCGGGGTAATGACGCCACTTGTTAATGGCCTAGTAAATATATAAAATGGATAGTTGGACACAAATAGCCTACTGAAAATATTTAGAAATCAATAATTTAACAAAATAATGAATAATTACAATGTTCCTTAAGGTAGATTTATTAATGTGCTAGGTTTACAATTTATCTCAAATTGGAAAAGTCACCCTTTGCCATGGTGGTGGCATTACCTCGAGAGGACAATATAACGGAAATCCCCCCAGCAAAGCCGAACATGTTCAACACATTGCATCAAAATGTCGGCGAATGCATGTAGATTACGGGCAATATTATCTTAAGTACTTGATGTTACAATAAAAGGTGTTTACCTCTACTCATTTGAAGCTCCAAAATAAAAAGCAACTAGATGAACTAAATTTTTCACTAGAACAAACGAACGACGTACAATAAAATCCCTCTCATTCTAGGTACTGTTTCTATTGCTGCCCGCTAAATTGTAGTCGGTATCACTATCTCAAACTGCCGTTAGTTTTTAAACTAGGCGGGGTGGCGGCATAACCCCGAGTGGCGCCATTCCCCCGGTCTCCCCTACCATTAAAATAACTTATTATAAAATTCATTTAATACATCGATTAGTAGCAAGACAGTTTAGAATGAGTTATAGATGCATTACTTTATCTTGTTCCAAAAGCATTATTGGTTATACAAAAGAAAAATATTGTTAAAAGGATGATTTCTTTTGACCTTTGCATCTTTTCAGCTTTCTTGGCGTTAAGAGAGGGGGGAGGGATTTTTCAATTCGGAAGTATTTCTATATTTCTATTGTAAGAACATTATATTTGTACATTAGCTAATTCTACAAAATACTAAGAAAAATATTTAAAATAAAAGATTTGAGTGGGGCTATAAATATTGCACAAAATCCCTATAAATTCAAATTTAATGAATCCTTCTAAATCCTTCAATACTTCTAAATTCATCTAACATTTATTAAATGATTATGTAAATCTTCTATTGTATTTGAAACATTTCACGAAAAATGCTTTAGAAGATAAAAGTTTCAAGAATTCATAATTCAGTACACAAAGGGTTAAAATTCCTGTTACTATTTTCTGTATACGATCCCATCGTTTATAATATATTCCAAATAATTTACGAACTCATTTTGGAATCATCTTATTTTCCCTCCTGTCTCATCTTGTGAATCTCTTAATGAATAAATAGTAAACATCTGTAAAATAATTAAAACAATATTCTTAATTATATATAAGAAAAGTAATGCAATATTAAATTATGTATGTCATTAGCTTGATGTCTTATCATACATTTCTCAGTTTTATGCTTTAATTTATTTGACATCATATGCTTATTTTAATGTCATTATACAGAACCTTTTATTTATTATATATGTGTTGCTATTGTATTCTTTTAGCTGTATGCTATTTTACGTAAGTACCTTTATAAACGATGTCCAGATGTTAAAGCTTCTACTATTTCTCTCTATATACTCAATAACAAAACACAAATGGACATGTCTTGTTCGAAAGATTCGGTCATTTTTTTCCCTCTTTCTGACCTTTTGAAATGAATGTTCTTTTTTCATTTTGGAAAGTAAAATATATCTTAGCATGTTTTGCTTTGTTAAGTTACTTACTTCTCTTTCTCGGGTTTTACTCTAAAATAAATGAAGTTCCATTTCAATAAAGTATTATTTTTCCTGATTCTATTTAAAGCCCTAAAAAAGCGCTTTAAAGTTCATGTTATTTTCAAATATTCATTTCAATACACAACACACACCCACATATATATATATAGAGTTGCTTATTTTTTACAAAAATATTTTTTATTTTTAAATGTTGAACTTAGAATAAAGTTTCATATATCATTTTATTCGTTATACAATAAGTTATCAAAATAAAATTGTGACACAAATATACTATATAAAAATTTTAAACATGAGAAAATAATGTGTCAAGTCTCCCCACATATGGGAGGATTGGCGCACTCTATTTTATATTGAAATATTTGTTAACCCGGGAGAACTCGCTGCATGAGATTTTCTCTCACAGTCGTACTTTTTTAAGACTCTTATTTAAATCATTTTTCATTTTAATTAAAATTTCAAAATGTTTTTCAATTATTTTACCTATTTTGTGAATAAAAGTACTAAGCCAACCAAAAAAAGTTGATAATATATGAATGTAAAGTAAAAGAAAAGCAATTAGACATTTTCACTAGCGAGTTCTCCCGGGTTAAGCTAAATAAAATCAGTTTAAAAAAAAGGGCAGAAGATCTTTATGCTACAAGTTTTAAATATTATTAAAATATATTTGGGAAAATGTGACGTGTACATAAACTCTTAGAGGAAATTCAAGGCACAGTTGAAATTTTCCGTTTTAAACACCTACTTTTTTTGACACTCGACCTGGAAACACTAATTGACACATAGTTTGGCTACATTTCATTGTGTTCATCTTGATGAAATTTGTCTACATAGCTTCCTAAAATGTTTTGATCAATGTTATGATCTTTTACAGAGGGATGAATACCTAATATTTCTTAAGGCTGCTGCTTTCCTCTATTTTTTAGCCTTATCCATTCTTTCTATTTACCTACTATAGGTACTATATAAATAAAAAAATGTTCCTATCAACATTCTAATTTATATTTCGATTTCTTAAAAAAAATTCTTATAGCAATTTTCCTCATCTTCAATTTGTCTTAATTTTTTTCTATCACTTCATATTACTAGCTTTACAGAATAAATTTACATTATTTCAAAAATATAACTATTTACCCTCTATTATGTACAATGTGTAATAAAAATATTTCCAAAATCACTTAATTAGGGAGCTTTGATCTTCTGGTCAACCCTGCCCACATTTATCAGGTCAAGCCTCCCAACATAGCCACGTTTTAAAGTATAGCACACAGATATGTTTAGCCTAATTTACGGTACAATTTTTATGCCTGGAATGGAAGCTCAATATGTCTTCATTACTTAAAACCTACTTACTTAAACTTCTATGATATATTTTATCTGAGAAAATCTTACAAATGTTTTCTAAAAAATACACTTTTAAGCTGAAAACACTTCACAATTCATTTTTCCACTCCTGTTTCAATTATCTTCACCAAACAGTGATCATCGTTTGAACATTTCAGTAGCTTTGGTAGCCAACTATTAGCAAAATTTTGAAATTCTTTTAAATAGGGAAACTGAGGAGTGGGTCAATTCTCCCCTATGTTCAACCCTTCCCAGTTTCCCCTATATTTGTGTACTTAATATGAAATATATATATATATTAATTGTAACTTAAAATTGTTTAAAAGAAATCGATTTCACCCTTTTTGTCAGTCCGCCAGGGGAATACCTTCTTCAGGTATTTACGGGTTTCGCGACCCCGGATTCCCGAGCGATCTTTCTCCCTTCCTGTTTTCTTCTCTATTTGGTTGTCTATCCTTTTTTCTTTATTTCACACTTTTTAATCTTCTCTTTTCAGTTTGTTATCCCTCTTTGTTTTTGTTCATGTTTGATTTTCTTACTAACTTTTTTGTTCAAATTGTTCTTTGTTCTACTAATGTTCTTGTCCTTTTGTTTTGTTTTTTTTTTTTTTAAGGGGAAAAAAATTTAAAATGTTAAAAAAGACAAAAAATACACCTTGTTTCTAAGTTCTCTCTCACATAACTTTCTCTTTTTTACAATAGTGGTTTCTTTTATTTTCACGTGAGACACTCTGGGTGTTGAGGTTTTTTAATCTCATCGCCTCGTTTCTACCCTTTTAGGCTGATCTCGAGTCCCAGAGTGCAGGGCATTTCCAAATTCCGGTTCCGTGATCGGTGGACGCCATACTTGTGTGGCGGCGGTTGGGAAGTCTCTGGGCGACTGGTTTCCTTTCGGCGTAAGGAAGTTGTAGGTTGGACAGAGCTGTAAAGGCTTACCTACGACGACCGAGTTCCACTGTGAAAAAACTAGAGTTTGGAATGCTATCGAGTTTAATCCAACGTTCGAAAAACGTGGAAGTTTGTTGTGAATAGTTTTCACCCTTTTGAGACCTGCGCCTAAAGTAACGGTAAGAAGAAGGGTCGGTGATCAGCCCGATGTCTGGCGTTTCAAAATCTTTCTTTCTAATATGGCTACAACTCATGAAAATAAGACAAGTGATGTGGAGGCCCCACAACCCCATGCGACACTCAACACTCAGCCTAAGACTGAAATGTCTCAGAATCTGTCGGAGAAACTCGCTGCATCAGGCTCCGGCCAGCAAGCAGATATAAATAAGAGCCAACCCAAATCTTGGGCTGATAGAAAAGATATTTCCTCCAATGCTGATTCATGTTCTGAAAGATTCTTTGTCGTCAAAAGACAAGAAGGCAACTTTGACAAGACATCTCCCTTTTTGATTCACAAATCTATCCAAGGATTGATGGGTGAGCCCAAGACTATAAAAAAAATACGATCTGGTGAACTTCTTATTGAAGTAATAAATAGCAAACAAGCCACGAACTTAATGAAATGTACACATTTTGCAAATATTCCCATCTCTTTAAGCCCGCATAGAACACTCAATACATCTCGGGGAGTTATTTCTGAACCCGACCTCTTGCATGTTACAGAATCAGAAATAGTAGATAATTTAAAAAAAAACAAAATGTTATTGCAGCCAGACGAATAAATTTCTTCCGCCGAGATGAACAAATACCAGCAAATCGAGTACAAATACCCACCAAGCACATTATACTCGCGTTTAACTCACCCACCTTACCTAAATCAATAAAAGCAGGATATTTATCATGTTCCGTCAGACCGTGCATCCAAATCCTCTACGCTGCTTTCAATGTCAACGTTTTGGGCATTCCAAAACAAATTGCCGTAGTAAAATCACATGTGGCCGGTGCAGTACAGTTGGCCACGAAAGTGCTGACAGTAAGGCCCCGCCTCACTGCGTAAATTGTAAAAAAGAACATCCTTCTTATTCTAAATCCTGTGAACAATGGAAAAAGAAATACAGACAATACGCACAAAAGAAAATATATCGTACCCTGAAGCGAGAAAAATAGTTGAATCCAGGACACCTAAAGTCGGTCTTTCATATGCTGCTGCCTTAACTAAAACTGCCCATTAAGCTTATCAAAGTTTTGGAACCCAAACCGATTTCCCTACTGAAAATAATTGCCAACCAAAACAAAAGGGAATGAACCCGTCTAATAATTCTTGTAAGGTAAATAGTTCAACGCAATCTGTCCTTCCTAAGCCACCGAAATCAGTCTCTTCTAAGCCATCGAATACTGTTCCTCCTAAATCACCGCAACCAGAAACTGTCTCTTCTAAGTCTACACAACCTAATTTTACAAAAATTCCACTCCATAAAAGACGCTCTCAAAATACCACTAAAACAACACCCTTAAAACCGGGCCATAGAACTGATGCAGAAAAACATAAACTACCAATAGTTAAATCCAGTGTCTCATCTGATAATTGTACCAAAAAGAAAAAAACTAAAACTTCCCAAAATCAAACCCATACAAAACAACATGATAAAATGGAAGAGGATGATGCTTTAGCTCTTCACTCAGAACCGGATGAAGGATTTAATGATGTGGATAGTATGTCCACTGTCTCCGAGTAAAATAACGCAGGTAAATTTATCTAAGGAAAAAAAAGACTAATATTATTTCATGGAATTGCCGTGGATATCATAATAAGCATGACGAGATCCGTAATATTCTCTCTGACCATCATCCATTATGTTTAGCCTTACAGGAAACCCATTTAAAACCCAATGACAATGCAAAATTACGTAATTATGCTAGCTACCGTAAAGATTTTACTGGAAATGAAAGGGCCACTGGTGGAGTGTCTCTTTTCATCCTTTGCAATTTACCCCATACTCATATTAATTTAAACACAAACTTACAAGCTGTTGCAGTCCGTGTACATATAAAACAACTCATAACAATATGTACAATTTATTTACCTCCTAACCAAACTATTCAGTCATCACATCTTGATAATCTCCTTCTCCAACTCCCTGCTCCATATGTCATTGTTGGAGATTTTAATGCACACAGCCAACTCTGGGCAACAGTGATTCTAATCTACGTGGTGATACTATTGTAAAACTTATATCTGACAACGGCTTATGCCTGCTCAATAATGGTGATCACACTTATTTTCACGAGCCGACTCGTACTTTCCATGCAATAGATCTTGCAATTTGCTCCCCATATCTCTATCCTTTCTGGAACTTCTGGATCTGAAGTGACCTATATGGCAGTGACCACTTTCCCACTTTTATTACACTGACTACTCCTATTACGGATTGTAATAACTATTCAAAACATTACATATATGGCAGAGCCAACTGGCCATCTTTTACATCACTTACAAACATCACCGCTAACATGATTGCGGGGACTATTGACAATGCACTTGATAATATAACTCAATGTATTATCAATGCTGCTGATTCCAGCATTCCAAAAACATCATCTAACTACAAGAACAGAAAACCTTGGCGGAATAGCGATTGCCAAAGTGCAAAGAAAAAACAACAGAGGGCTTGGGGTCTCTTTAGGAGATACCCAAATAATAATAACTATATAGAATTTAAAAAAGCAAAGGCAGAAGCTAGACGAGTGCGACGCAAAAGCCAACGGGAGTCCTGGATTATCTATGTATCAGGCATAAACTCCAATACTTCAAGTAAAGAACTCTGGGTAAAAATAAAAAAATGTTTGGGCCTTTACTCTGAAAATCATATCTCTATTTTAAAGCATAACGGTCACACCATCACTTCTCGTAAGAACATTGCTGAGACAATAGGTAGTACCCTAGCATCTATTTCAAAATCAGACGCATATACGGAGCCTTTTTTATCTTACAAAAGACAGACGGAAATGACCAGAATTAATTTTAATACTCATAACTCATTTTCATACAATCAACCATTTATTATCTCAGAGCTTTTAAATTGTTTACAAGACAGTCAATTATCTGCTCCAGGTCACGATGGCATCACTTACATCATACTCAAGCATCTCTTACATACATCACTTAACAATCTGCTTTCTTTTTATAACAGGATTTGGACAGAACAGCTTTTTCCCAATGCTTGGTGCAGGGCTATCGTTATTCTTTCTCCTAAGCCAGGGAAAGATGCTACCAATCCAAATAATTATAGGCCGATTGCACTTACTAGCAGCCTTTGCAAATTGCTTGAAACAATGGGCAACTGCCGCCTTGTTCATGTTTTAGAAACCACAATTGCCTTGCCGCTTTTCAAAGTGGATTTCGACGTGGTAGGTCTACTATCGATAACCTGATTCATTTGGAACATCACATCCGGCAGAACTTTTTAAAACGCAACCATTTGGTGTCAGTATTTTTTGATATGGCGAAAGCTTATGACTGAACCTGGCGTTATGGGATACTTCGTGACCTTTTTAACTTGCTCTTTCGTGGGAACCTTCCAATTTTTATCAAAAACTTCCTCACAATTCGACTTTTCCAAGTTCGAATTGGTGGAATTTTATCTAGTTTTTATGAACAAGAAGAGGGTGTACCTCAGGGCAGTGTCCTGAGTGTCACCCTCTTTGCAATCAAAATAAATAACATCCTGAATCAACTACCCCCTTCTGTGAAGGGAGATTTATACGTTGATGACTTCAGGATTATGTGTATGGGACAGGATATGCGTTTTATTGAGAGACAACTGCAAATTGCAATCAAAAATATTCTTAACTGGACAAATAAAAATGGGTTTATTATTTCTCATGACAAAACTTCCTGTGTGCACTTCTGTAGATGTAGGGGTCTGCATCCAGATCCCGAAATCTTTATTGGCTCTTCTCAAATCCCCGTTGTAGACAATGTTCGTTATCTAGGCCTTTATTTTGATAATAAACTGACTTTTTTACCACATGTTTTACAACTAAGGACAAAATGTGAAAAATCGCTTAATTTACTTAAAGTGCTTTCAAATACTTCATGGGGAGCAGACCGTACATGTCTCCTCAAAACTTACCGTTCTGTAATCCGTTCAAAAATTGACTATGCCTGCCAGGTCTACGGTTCAGCACGTAATTCTGTTCTTAATAAACTTGACACTGTGCACCATAGCGCACTTCGTGTTTGCTCTGGTGCATTTCGTACATCCCCAGTTTTAAGCTTGTATGTTGATTGTAGTGAACCGTCACTCTATCATATTCGAGAAAAACTCTCATTGATTCTGTATTACCGTCTCCTTTCGCATCATGGTCATCCACTTCATTCCTACATTTTAAATACTGACAATGACGTGCTTTATCAGAATCGCCGATCTTGCATCCCATCTTTTGGTTTAAGAATAAGAAACTTTATTGACAATAGCCCTTTGAGTAATATCGAGGTGAGCTCATGTCATCCACATGTGCTACCTCCTTGGAAACCTCCTAATATTACTTCTCTCCACCCTTTTAAAGGATATGATAAAAATAACTTGGCTCCAATTATTTTCCAACAATTATTTGCTGCACATAGATCAAATTTCAATAGTTACACTGACAATTATACAGAGAGTTCCAAAATTGGAGATATTGTTGGTTGCGGTGTTTTTTGTGAAAATACTTCTCTCAGCTACCGGCTTCATTCGTCTACCTCTGTGTTTACAGCTGAACTGATCGCGATAGAGAGAGCCATGCTGCACATTTCTCATCACCATAACACATCCTTCATCATTTATACTGACTCAAATAGTTCTATTGACGCAATTAAATCTTTTAAAAAGCATCCTTTTGTCTCATCCATACTAGATTTTTATAACAAATTGACAAGACGTGGTTATAATATTTTATTCTGCTGGGTACCTGGACACACGGGTATTCCTAGCAATGAGAAAGCAGATGAGGCGGCAAAACGTGCTCTTAATCCGTTACATCATAATGTTCCTTTCTCAGACGTTAAACTACTTATTAATAACTTTATACAGAATAATTGGCAAGAGAGTTGGGATTTAGAAAACAATAATAAACTGCATCATATTAAACCAACAATCATTACCTGGCTTCCGATTCATCCAAGAAAAACTGATGTTATTCTGACTCGTCTGAGAATTGGTCATTCTAGAATCACTCATAAACATCTTTTACTTCGGGAGGATGCACCCATGTGTCCACATTGTCATTTTGATTACCTGACCATTCATCATGTTTTAACTGACTGTCCGGGCCTCCGGCACTTATATAGATTTTATTTTAATACATCTTCACCAATCTTGACAAACCTCATTGGGGAAACACCTCATGGGAAACTCTTTACTTTTTTAAAACACACTGGATTTTATTTTGAGATATAGTTTTTTATAAGCTTCATATTTGGGACTTTCTTATTGATATCTGGGTGGAAAGCTCAACCAGATAACATGTTTACTTTGTTTTACTGGATTTCTTTTTTAAATTGATTTCTACCCTTGTTTGACGACTACATCTGGATGGGTATCCCATTCAGATGGCTTTTCTATTTCAGCTCATATTTTTTTTCTTGGTGTCATTTCCTTACTTCTTTTTTGTATTTTAGTCTTTGTTTGGCGCAGCATGTCCCTTTGGGGATTTCGCCATAATACCCAATACAACCAACCAACCAACCAACCCTTTTTGTCAGTGACCAAAATTTGACCTTGTCTCCAATGACGGTGGTATCCGGGTACCTGCTGCGATTTTAAAATACACATGCCCTAAACTCTATTTAAAACACACACATTTCATAGAATGTAACAGACACGCCTTTGGAGAAGAGGAGGTGGGGGAAAAATATTAGGAAAAATATTATTTAATAAGGGTTAAATGTGCAAATCTATATTTACAGCTCATTCTACGAAGTACTTTTTTGCTATACACTATACGGCCAATGATGACCAGTCACTTGCGATTTTAGACGTTTTGTTAAATATCTAGAAATATACATGAGGAATTATTCTGAAACTCCAGGTGTGTAAACAGAATAGAATAGGTCATATACACTGCTCAAAACAATTAAAGGATATTTGAAGTTTTATATAAAATAAAGATATAAACGAAATTTTTTTTGCCGAAAATAGAAGAAGAGAATCACAAATGCAAATTTTTCTGGTTTTCAAACTGTGGAGTATGCAAATTTTGAGTTCGACGTGAAAAACGTCGCTTCAGCGGCAGCGAATGAAATTTGACTTTCAACTGGATAAAAGAGAATGAAGTCAAGGATGATCGGCATTCAGTGATTGCTTTGTTTCGATGAGTACGATGTCTCAGCGAAGTCATATGACAGATTCAGAAGCTTTGAGAATTGTTGGTAGGTTAGAAGGGGGGCAAACTCAAGCCGAAGTAGCGCAAGCCATTGGAGTGTCACAAAGTGCCATTTCCAGGATCTGGAACCGTTTTTTGGAGAGTGGATGTGCAGGCCGAAGACCAGGGCAAGGTCGTAGACGGGCAACAACGCCCAATGAAGATCGGTATTTAGCGTTAACAGCTCGGAGACACCGAACCATGAACGCTACTCTTCTCCAACAACACCTTCGCTCGGCTACAGGCACCACGATTTCAACTCAGACTGTCCGAAACCGGCTCCATGCTGTAGGACTGTATGCTCGCCGACCGATGATATGTGTTAGATTAACATCAAGGCATCGTCGCGACCGCAGGGAGTGGGCAACCGAGCATGTTAACTGGAGGAGAAATGAATGGAGCAATATTCTGTTTTCTGACGAGTCTCGTTTTTCTATGCATCCGGATAATAGGCGTATTTTCATCTGGAGGGACCGTGGCAGTAGGAATAATCCTGCGTTCGTGCACGAAAGTGTCAGATTTGGCGGTGGAGGAGTGCTGGTGTATGGTGGCATCTCCATTGACGGGCGCACTGACCTCTACATCATTCGAGATGGAGCTCTGACTGGTCGCCGATATAGGGATGAGATCCTCAGACCTATTGTAGTCCCTTACGCTGCAGCAATCGGAGATAACTTCATTTTAATGGACAATAACTTCAGGCCACATCGTGCAAACCTGGTGGAGGATTTCCTTTTCGAGGAAGGAATCGTTCGAATGGAATAGCCAGCGTGTTCTCCAGACATGAATCCAATCGAGCACGTTTGGGACGCTCTAGGAAGACGAGTTTCTGGCCGCCAACAACCCCCACAAACTCTCCAAGAACTGGAAAGAGCTCTTCTGGAAGAGTGGGGCAGAATACCCCAACTCGTCATTAATAGCCTCATTAAGTCCATGCCTCAAAGGTGTTCAACGTTGCTGGCCGCCCGTGGAAACCATACCCCCTACTGAAAATGATTTTCTTTGAAGAAAAAACCTTTTCTTTTTTTCTCATATGCACAAATTGTGTTTTTTTCCTTTAGTACACAAATGCGCAATAAAATGCATTTTTTTTCTTCCAAACATGTGTAATTTATTCTCATATAACCTACTATGTCTGTCGACCATGTATCAATCAGCTAAACAGTTTACCAGATACAAAATCCACCTAAAACTGCAGTATCCTTTAATTGTTTTGAGCAGTGTATTTCCAGGAAGATTTTTTTTCCGAAACTCCATAGTGGACGGTCAAAAAGTTGAAAAAGAACGAATAACTTTTGGATAACCGTGAAAAAACTAGTATAGCAAAACCGTTCAAACTGTAGATCATGATTAAGATGCTTGTAATAAATTGTGTGCATTTTTATGAGGATAGCATGTGTAATAGTAGAGAAATTAGCCTTTTTTCGGGCAAATCAATTATGCGGCTGAAATATTGAAAAGATTCATTGCCATCAGAATCTACAAACATATTTATTTGAAAATAAAATGCGGCTTTTCTATCAGCGACATCATAAAAATAAAATGTTTTACTAAAATTTCCGGTGCGCATCGACCAGTTTTCAATAAAAAATAAGTGGTAAGTATATTACATTTGCCCGATAAAGGGTAAAGGTTATTTAAAAAAAATCGAAATATTCGCTAAGTTTTTTGCATATAATTTGCAGAGATCTTTATATAAAAACACGTTCTTTTCAGAAATTATGACAAACAACACGGTACAAAAAATCCTGCAATCAGAATAAAAAATAAATAATTGGATGAAAAATGAGTAGGTTTACTAAATAATGTTTCACTGCGCATGCGTGAACGCAATCAAAATATAGAATAGTTGAGGGTAAAGATACGCACAGGCCAAAGATACGCACTACCTGATTTAATATGAAGAAACATTTCTGCAATCATGACCGCTAGGTGATAGTTTGGTCTCAAGTGTAGTAGTTAGTGCTACTTTTTTTACAAGGTTTGAACACTCAAGTGCCAAGAAAATGAGGTAAGTTTAAATTTTCGCATTTCGATCTAATATTTTTAATTTTCACTTTGTTTAGCTGACAATAATTCGAATTTTTACAAGTCCAAAAATTCACTGGAGAACGGAAGCTCCATAGCTTCTAAATGCAGTATAGTTTATCTCGATCGCATTTGCTTAAACTTGTCATTAGCCGGTTAAGTAAAATACTGCAGAATGGGGTAAAAGTACGCATCTCAGCAAGCACGGAACTGACAGTTTGGCACAAAAATTATATCTTTCGTCAAGTACTAGAGTTGTTATTTCGATAAGAGCGAATCGTAACCTAAAAGTATCGATTCTGTCCTTTCATTCGATATCTTTGGCGATACTTTCATGGGTTATCGACGTTGCGCCAGAAACATGGCACAACAACGGAAATCGGCGATATAGGTGATACGTGTTTGATGCAAATACGTACGAATTCCGAAATATCTGGCATAAAAATGTTAAAATAAGGGCACAAATTTCGCATTGATGATATCCAACGATAATCATTGTGAACTGTTTTATTTATGCATATATGACAATATAGATCTTGTGCCAATATAATGATATTTTATATGCATGTCGGCGAATACTTTTAATCGATTTAATTATATATTTTACAGTACAGAAACTATTTTAACCCTTTCAGGGCCAATGCTCTTCCATTGCTAAAATGTTGAAATGAATAACACCGGAATTGTCAAATAAATTTAATTTAGAAACATTCATAAACTCTTTTTTTTAATCAATATCCTGGTACCATTTGGGAATTAAAATCGAGTTGTTTCATAAAATGTACCACCGCCTTGAAAGAGCTAAAATAATTTATTCGTTATATAATTGAAAAAATAAACTTTCTGTACATTTATAAAAGTATTCACATGCACATTTCTCAGTTACAGAATCATAAATTGTTGCAATTTTATGGTAAAGAAGCTTATGTTGTTTTATTGTGGAACGTTAGGACTGAAGGATTCTTCCCCCCCCCCCCCCCCACACACACAGAGAATTTGGAGTTATCTTATTCTCTATTGTGTAGTACTTAGCTTCACTTTAACTTAATAGATTCATTCTGCCTGTATTAGGCTTAGAGAAAGCACAATATATTTTTTAATATTTTATAAAAAAATTTTATTCAGTTTCATATGTGTTTCATTTATATCATGCTTCATATTTTTGATCGCATTCCAAAGAAACAAACATTTTTCTAACAAAACTACCCTTAACTATTCATCAGGAATTTTAAAAAAAATGAAATTTCTGCTAAACTATTCAATGACCAACTTGTTTTTGACCATAAAAAATTCGTTTTTATTAATGCTGAAATTAGCATTATATATATAAAAAAAGATTTGTTTACATATTGAAAATTTTATACTTTGTCTTTTTCTCGCGCGATATATGCCCAGAAATCTATTTATAATTTTAAAAAAAGTTATTCCAAAGAAGAAATATTTTTCTGATAAGCGAAAAAAAAAATCCTGTAGCTTTTCTAATTAATCATGAAGCATTAAAATATTCTACTTTTTGCTCATTCCAAGTATAATAAATGAAAAAAAAAATCAAATATTGTTCCAAAGAAGCAAGCATTTTTCTGATATAAGTAGGGGGGGGGGTGATTTTCTTGTACCTTTTCTAAGTAATCATGAAGCATAAATTCTAATTTCTACTCAACTATTTGATGCTTTGAAACTTGGTTTTGACCATAAGATACAAGATTTATTATTAATGTTGAAATTAGCCTTAAATAAAAAGCTTATTTCTACTTACTGCAGATTTTATTCTTTTTTTTTCCTCCTATGACATTTGCCTTAAAATCCATGTAAAAAAAAAAAAAAAAAAAAACTCTTATTATTTACAAATTCAAACATATCAGGGGGTTAACACAGATCCCCCCCCCTTGAGTATTAGAGTACTTTTGTGATATAACATTTTTTAATTGCAAAACTTTTATTTATTTTAATCTTGAATTTTTGTTTTCATCACATTCAATATTTTTGCACTCCAAAAAAATTTGAGCAACTAATTAAAATAATAACGTTTTGTTTTTGAGATGCATAAACCATTTAAATAATAAAAAAATACATAAATAAAATTGCTACAATACAAATTTTGAAGGGGGTGGGGGGCGGGTAATTAAGTGGAATAACTCCTGCTTCATAAACTTTTATGTTGAGAGACTTTAGTACAACTGAACATTATGTATCAAATAGGATTAAATTAAAAAATTACAAACTATTTAAATTCGATAATAATTACACATGCCAATCAAAATTAACTTTGCATTCATACACATGCACCAAATACATCTTATTTGAAATCAAATGTGAGACACACAATCAAGCATTAAAGTAAAAAGTAATAATAATACTTGTCCCCCCCCCTTCCTTTTTGTTTACAATAAACCTTGAAATGCACCTTTTTTTTCTAAATCACAGCTGGAATTAAGCTAGAGGGCTTTAATCATTTTTCCGGTAATTCTTCTCTTGTTCCATCTGAAAATACCTACCGTGCTACGATAGCTGAAATAAATAGACACAGGCAATATAAAGCAACGCTAGTGTTTTCATTGTGCGACTTTATTAAACATAATTTTTGCTTACAAATTATATATATAGTATTTGTTTTAAAACAGAAAGATTTTATTTATTTTTTCAAAGATCAGATTTAGAAATAGAATATATTTTACATATACAGCTATCTTGAACTTTCACAATATATTTTCTTGCAAATTCGGAAACTGGCTTTACTCTCAAGGCCGTTATACTTCAAATCCAGTTTCCTTCAGAGTCGGAAAAAAAAAGGTATTGCTCCAAGTATCTGATTAATTTCTCCACCTATTTTAATAATATAAAATGAAGATCTAAAATTGTTATTTGTGCACACAAATTCAAATTATTAAACATGTAGAAATATAATAAACAAAATAACAATTTCACACCTTGAAAACAAGTAAATTACACATTGCATTAACACTAAATATATATAGGGAATTTCATTCAAGATATATAAAAATACAGTAATATTATTTAAGCCTAACTTATTTTTGTGTGATTTAACCACTAAACAACATTTTCCATTGTTATTAGAGAATCAGCGGCTTATTGAAATTCTAATGTATTCCATTAAAGATATATAAACGAAACTTACTGCTTTGAGTATTAGCCACTTTAACAAGGACTCTTTGCTACAGTGTTAAATCAGACGTTATATAAAAATTACTAATATGCAGGGTTTATAGGCATTTGAGAAGGAAAAAAATCCAAGGAGTCTAGAAAAATTCTAAGGAGTCAAAGAATTTTAAGAGACTTATTTATTTTATCATGTATGTTACGTACTCATGTAACAAGTGTACTCACCCTACTTTAACACCTCATTTATGAAAAAAAAACATTTTACAGTACTGATATCTTATGGACAGTGCTAAAACTGCAAAAGCCAGTCAAATCTCAAACACCCATCATGTATCATTGTGCTCCTGGATTTAAAAGTAAATTTTTAAAAGCAAACAACAAAGGGAAAAAAACATACAGAGCATACAAAAAATATTTCGTTCTCCTCACCCCCCCCCCCCCCGTCTTTTTTTTACAAGATGTTGATTTTATTTTCTTAAATGGCTAATATCTTACATGCCATATATGCTAAGAAAGTTTCGTATACAAGCAGTATTATTCATTGCAGAAGATATAAGTTTACTTATCAAATATCCTTAAAAAAGAAAGAAAAAGAAAGAAAGAAGAGCACTCAATATTCTAACAATCTTTGTGTTATGGATTAACAAAGTACAATTGACAACGTCTATAAAATACCCGTTTTAATTTCGAAAATTTATTTCAAGATTTTTACAAACATCAGTAACGCAAAACTAGAAAGTTATAAGCAAAACTATTATCAGACAAATACATTTAATCAAAGAGGGTTTAAAAGCTTTAACGAAAATATTCAAATTGTTTACCATTACATAATTAAGTTTATGCTTTTCAGTAATTTAAAAATGTTTTAATTGAAAAGTACAGTAAAAAGTACTTCTTAAAAACATATAAAAAAGAACCTGAATATAACGATCATTTTTAATTCACAAAATTAGGACTAGATTTTTCACAATTGTAAAAAAGCTGTTCACAATTTCACAAAAACCAGACCCTGAGAGAAAAGTCTGGACAGACCCCCTGCTGATATCTCGTAAAATAGTATAAAAATTGACAATTTTTTTTTATAAGTTTAAAGACAAAAAATATAATAGATTATACAAATACATGGGCAGCTTATTTTATACACCAATGGTACCTTATTAATAAAAATATTGAAACAGTAGAAAAAATTCCAAACTTCAACTTTAAACATTGGTTGCACATTAATGGAACTTTGGGAAGAGAATAAATTAAGCACAAATGTTAATCACATAATTATTGTAGAAATTAACAACTGTTTATTCACTGAAAACTCAATGTCGCTATCAGTAGGCAAACCACCCATATATTTAAAGGTTACTCGCTGATTTTTTATAAAGCAGAGAATTTCTTTTATGAATTATACCAGACAGAAAACCAACAAAAATAGTTTAGAATTATTAGGTACACAGTTTAAAAGAGAACCTTGAAAGATAACAGAATCTAAGTCTTCTATTATATACCAAAGTTATAATTTCTGAAAACTTGCTGAAACTGGACTTCAATAATACTAGTCAAATATATTTGAAATAAAAAGGAAGGCCTTCTTTAATTTCCCAACCAGACCATCTAAAAAGAGAAATTCAAAAATAATACAATAATGAAAAATTTAAATTTTTATTAACTTTTTTATGAATTAAAAAACTTATTTGGCATTATCAAACATATACCATTTATTTAACAGCATAAGATGTACAATTAAGTAAGACAAAGATAACTATTTGAAAATATAGTGTTATTCAAAATTAATGTTTATCTATAACCATTGAAAATTCATTATACTACACAGTAAACTATAAACAACAAAATAACTTCAATATTTGAGTTCGGTTGCATAGTGGAAGTAGAGCGGAACATGGGGAAAAATTCCGTCAGACAATAATTAGATCCGAACCACAAAAAAAACTTTTGGTCAACATGCAACTTGACTCAAACCTGATAAAAAAAAATTGAACCACAACTCGATCCAAACAGGACAATACCATTTCCATCAATATGAACCTCCACCAGAACTTAGTGTTGACTCTAAGCCGCTTTTCCCCCCAGGGGAATACATTCTTTAGGAATTTACGGGTTTCGCGACCCCGGATTCCCGAGCGATCTTTCTCCTTTCCTGTTTTCTTCTCTTTTTAGTTGTCTATCCCTTTTCTTTGTTTCACACTTTTTAATCTTCTTTTATCAGTTTCTTATCCCTCTTTGTTCTTGTTCATGTTTTTTACTGACCATTTTGTTCAAATTGTAATTTGTTCTACTAGCATTGTTCTTGTTCTTTTGTTTAATAAAAAAAGGAAAAAAAGTTTAAAATATTGAAAAAAGACAAAAAATACACCTTGTTTCTAAGTTCTCACCCACATCACTTTTTCTTTTTTACAATAGTGGATTTTTTTATTTTCACGTGAGACACTCTGGGTGTTGAGGTTTTTTAATCTCATCGCCTCGTTTCTACCTCTTTAGGCTGATCTCGAGTCCCAGAGTGCAGGGCATCTCCGAATTCCGGTTCCGTGATCGGTGTGCGCCGTACTTGTATGGCGGTGGTTAGGAATGCACTGGGCGACTGGTGTCCTTTCGACGTAAGGGCGATGTAGGTTGGACAGAGCTGTAAAGGCTTACCTACGACAACCGAGTTCCACTGTGAAAGAACTAGAGTTTGGAGATGCTATCGAGTTTAATCCAACGTTCGAAAAACGTGGAAGTTTGTTGATAGTTTTCACCCTTTTGAGACCTGCGCCTAAAGTAACGGTAAGAAGAAGGGTCGGTGACCAGGCCCGATGCCTGGCGTTTTAAACATTATCTCTCAAATATGGCTACAATATCAGACAATAAGACAAGGGATGTGGAGGCCCCACAAGCTAATAAAGAGAATTTTGATGCATCGAGCTCTAGCTCAAAGGCTACTGTCAATCAAGGCAATAAATTATCATGGAGTGAGAGAGTCGAGGATTATGTTTCCACAACAGAATCTAAAAATCCCAACTCTCATGAAAGTAATACTGAAGAAAGATTCTTTGTTGTCAAACGCCAAGAAGGGAGTTTCGATAAAACATCGCCCTTTTTGATTAATAAATCTATCCAAGGACTGGATGGCGAACCCAAAACAATAAAAAAAACTCCGTACAGGTGAACTGCTAATTGAAGTAAGCAGTAACCAACAGGCATTAAACTTAAAAAAATGTACTCACTTTGCAAACATTGCTGTCATCATATCACCACATAGAACCTTAAACTCATCTCGCGGAGTGATATCAGAATATGACCTCTTACATGTAACCGAAGATGAAATAGTGGAAAACTTAAGGAAACAAAATGTCATAGGAGCTAGACGAATAAAAATCAACCGCAAAGATCAACAAATTCCAGCTAACCAAGTACAAATACCTACCAAGCATATTATACTGACTTTTAACACTCCCACCTTGCCCAAATATATAAAAGCTGGATGTTTATCATGCTCTGTCAGACCGTACATCCTAAACCCACTGCGTTGCTTTAACCGTCAACGCTTTGGGCACTCAAAAACATCATGCCGAGGTAAAGAAACCTGTGGTCGGTGCAGTGCAGTTGGCCACGAAAATGGGCAATGCAATGCTCCACCTTGTTGTGTCAACTCCAAAAAAGATCACCCATCATATGCTAAATCGTGTGAAATGTGGAAAATAGAAAAAGAAATACAGACAATACGCACATTACAAAATATATCATACCCTGAAGCCAGAAAGATAGTCGAATCCAGAACGCCTAACGTTGGTGTATCATATGCTGCTACCTTATCTAAAACCCTCCATAAAACTTATAAATCTATGGCAACTCAAACTGAACTCCCAACTAAACCTAATTGCCAACCTAATCAAAAAGAAAACAACCTGTCTAATAATTCAGGTAAGACAAATAGATCAACGCAATCTGCTCCTCCTAATTCACAAAACTCTGTTCCTCCTAAATCATCTACAAATGCTTCTTCAAAATTGTCACAATCTTTTATTTCGAAACCTCCACTCCATAATAGAGGATCTCAAAATACAACTAAAACACCATCTGTGAAACCAAACCGTAAATCTGATGCAGAAAAATTTAACCTACCAACAATTAAAGCCACTAGTTCATCTGAAAATACAGCCAAAAGGAAAAAGAGTAAAACATCCAAATATAAAACCCAATCAATACAGAATGATAAAATGGAAGAAGATGATGCTTTAGCCCTTCACCTAGAACCGGGTGAAGAATTTAACGAGGGAGATAGTATGTCCACTACCTCCGAATAAAATACCGCAGATAAACTTCTTAAAAAAAAAACAATTTAATCATGTCTAATATTATCTCATGGAACTGCCGTGGCTATCATAATAAACTTCACGAAATCCGTAATATTCTATCCGACCATCAGCCTTTATGTTTAGCTCTGCAGGAAACCCATCTAAAACCTACTGACAAAGCGAAATTACGCAACTATGCTACCTACAGAAAAGATTTTACAGGCAATGAAAGAGCTACTGGTGGAGTGGCTCTTTTCATCTCTCGCAGTTTACCTCACTCTCATGTTTTACTAAACACAAACTTACAAGCTGTTGCAGTCCGTGTTCATGTAAAACGTCTCATTACAATATGTTCTATTTATTTACCACCCCATCAAATTATTCAGTCAGCACTACTTCAGGATCTAGTTCTCCAACTCCCCACTCCTTTCATCATCATTGGGGATTTTAATGCTCATAGCCAACTCTGGGGGAATTCTGACTCTAATCAACGTGGTGACATAATAGAAAAATTAATTTACGACAATGGCTTATGCCTACTCAATAATGGTGATCACACATATTTTCATGAACCGACTCGCACCTTTCATGCCATAGATCTCACTATTTGCTCCCCTTCTATATATCCGTATTGGACCTTCTGGGTCTCTAATGACCTGTACGGCAGTGACCACTTTCCCACTTTTATCTCGCAGACAACTCCTCACACGGATTCTAGTAATTGCTTTAAACGCTACGTATATGACAGAGTCAATTGGCGAACTTTCACAGACCTTGCAAAAAGTACAAGTGAAATGATAGAAGGTGATATCGACGATGCGCTTGATAATATCACCCAATGTATTATCAATGCTGCAGATATTAGCATTCCAAAATCACTTTCTACCCCAAAGCACAGGAAACCATGGTGGAATGATGACTGCAAAAAGGCAAAAAAAAATCAACAGAAGGCTTGGGGTATCTTCCGGAGGTATCCCAATAATACTAATTATATTATGTACAAAAAAGCAAAGGCTGATGCTAAAAGAGTGCGGCGTAAAAGCAACGTGAATCCTGGATGCAATACGTCTCCAATATAAACAGTAACACCTCAAGTAAAGTTCTTTGGAAAAAAGTAAAAAATTGTATGGGATTATATTCTGAAAATCATATCTCAATCTTAAAACACAACGGCCAAACAATAGCGTCTCCCAAAAATATAGCTGAGACAATGGCTAGTACCCTCGCTTCCAATTCTAGCTCTGACTCTTACCCAGAACCTTTTTTATCATACAAAAGACAAACGGAAAATACCAGCATCAATTTTAACTCTCGCCATTCTCATGATTACAATCTCACATTTACTATTCCAGAACTCTTAAGTTGCTTGCAAAAGAGCCGGTTATCTGCCCCAGGACATGATAGCATCACATATACCATGCTAAAACATCTTTCTTCCACCTCTCTCAATAACTTACTTATTTTTTTTCAATAGAATCTGGATTGAACAAACTTTCCCTAATGCCTGGTCTAAAGCCATTTTCATTCCTTTTCCTAATCCAGGGAAAGACTCCAGTGACCCAAACGATTACAGGCCTATCGCACTCTCTAGCAGCCTCTGCAAACTTTTAGAAAAAATGGTTAATTGCCGCCTGGTGCATGTTCTTGAATCAAATAATTGCCTTGCAGCCTTCCAAAGCGGATTTCGGCGTGGTAGGTCCACTATCGATAACCTCATTCTTTTAGAAACCCATATACGGACTGCTTTTTTAAAACGCAACCATCTGGTCATTGTTTTTTTCGACATGATGAAAGCCTATGACAAGATATGGAGGTATGGTAGCCTTCGCGACCTTTTTAACCTGGACTTTCGTGGGAACCTCCCGATTTTTATTAAGAACTTCCTCGCCATTCGAATTTTTCAAGTTCGAATTGGGGGGATTCTCTCCAGTTTTTATGTACAAGAAGAGGGTGTACCACAGGACAGTGTTCTGAGTGTCACCCTCTTTGCAATCAAGATAAATGATATACTGCAACAATTACCCCCTTGTGTGCAGGGTACACTATATGTTGACGATTTTAAAATTTTATGTAAAGGACAAGATATGCGTTTTATTGAGAGACAATTACAAATTGCTATCAACCGTATTATTCAATGGACAAATAAAAATGGATTTATTATTTCCCAAGACAAAACTTCTTGTGTGCATTTCTGTAGACGGAGGGATCTGCATCCAGATCCTGAAATTTATATTGGAGCATCTCAAATTGCTGTTACTGATTGCATTCGCTTTCTTGGCTTATATTTTGATAAAAAACTCACTTTCTTGCCACATGTTTTGCAGTTACGTAACATGTGCGAGCAATCACTTAATTTAATTAAGATGCTTTCAAACACTTCTTTGGGAGCAGACCGTGGTTCTCTCTTGAAAATTTATCGCTCTATAATCCGCTCCAAAATGGATTATGCCTGCCAGGTCTATGGTTCCGCACGTAATTCTGTTCTTAAAAAACTTGACACAGTACACCATAGCGCACTCCGTGTTTGCTCTGGTGCATTTCGTACCTCTCCAGTTTTAAGTCTTTATGTTGACTGCAATGAACCAGCATTACACCACATTCGTGAAAAGCTTTCTTTAGAACTGTATTACCGTCTCCTTTCACATCCTGGCCATCCTCTTCATACATACATTTTAAACACCGACAATGATATTCTTTATCAGCATCGACCATCTTGCATCCCATCTTTTGGTGTCAGAATTAGAAAAATTACTGATAATAGCCCACTGAGTAATATCAGGGTAAGTCCATGTCCATTGCATGTACTCCCTCCTTGGAACCCTCCTGATATTACATCGCTCCATCCCTTTAAAGGATATGAAAAAAACAACTTGGCCCCTGCAGTTTTTCAACAGTTATTTGCCGCACACCGAGCAAATTTTAATGGCTATACTGACATTTATACAGATGGATCTAAGAGTGGTGATACTGTTGGTTGTGGTGTATTTTGTGACAACACTTCATTAAGCTATCGTCTCCATCCTTCTATCTCTGTCTTTACATCTGAACTGATTGCAATAGAGAGAGCCATGGTGCACATATCTCATCATCATAGCTCATCCTTCATTATATATACAGACTCAAATATTTCTATTGACGCAATTAAATCTTTTAACAAGCATCCTCTTGTCTCATCCATCCTAGATTTTTATAACAAATTGACAAGGCGTGGTCATAATATTTTATTCTGCTGGGTACCTGGACACATGGGTATTCCTGGCAATGAGAAATCAGATGAGGCGGCAAAACGTGCTCTTAATCCGTTACACCATGATGTTCCTTTCTCAGACGTTAAACTACTTATAAATATTTTTATTCAGAATAAATGGCAAGAAAGTTGGGATCTAGAAAACAATAATAAACTGCACCATATCAAATCTCTAATAATGACCTGGCCTCCGAGTTATCCAAGAAAAACAAATGTTCTACTTACTCGTCTGAGAATTGGATATTCAAGGATCACTCATAAACATCTTTTACTTCGGGAGGATGCTCCCATGTGTCCACATTGTCATTTTGATTACCTGACCATTCATCATGTTTTAACTGACTGTCCGGGCCTCCGGCACTTATATAGAATTCATTTTAAGTCATCATCACCATTCTTGACTAACCTTTTATTGGGGATACACCTCATAGGGCACTATTTACTTTTTTAAAACATGCTGGATTTTACTTTGAAATTTAATTTTTATATCTTTGGTTTAACGATTAAGTTTTCTGTTTACACCTTTGTGATATCTGGAAGGGAACCCCTTCCAGACTGCACTTTTTATTGACTTATTCTTTTGTTTTTACTCTACTGTTTTATAGTATTTAAAAGTTAGTCTTTTCTACACTTGTTCGACTACATCTAGATGGGATACCCCAACCAGATTGCTCTTCTCATTGTTCCTTTATTTTGTCATTTTTCTATCTCTCACTTTTTTCATGTTTTAGTCTACTTTTTGGCGCAGCATGTCCCTTAAGGGATTTTGCGCCGTAAAACCCCATACAACCAACCAACCAACTAAGCCGCTTTTAGCAGGGTGCAGCGCCCGGCGGCCCTTTTTATTACTTTTTTGTGCCCGGCGACCCTTTTTATTAAGTTTTTGCACTCGGCTGCCGTTTTTAACATTTCCTATGCGCTCTGTGACAATTCAATTGATCCCGGGAAACTATCGCAAATTCTAGGGACTCTAAACAAACCAGTTGAAAATATTTTTAGTGAACAAGGTACAAGTGTGCCCTTTTTGAAAAAAGTAAGCCCTTTTTTAGAATAGTGTTCCCTTTTTGAAAAAATGTACCCTTTTTTAGAATAGTTGTTCCCTTTTTTTAAGAATAATGTTCCCTTTTTGAAAAATTCCCGCCCAGCGGCCCTTTTTTTCCAAGAGTCAACACTAAAAACCCAACAAAAAAGTTCTATCAAACACAACCCAGTGTGAAGATAGCAAACTAATTTCCGTCAGCATGCAACCTGACAAAAAAAAAAAAAAAAATCTTTGAACAACAAAACTGATCACAAACCAACAACATAATTTCTGTTAGCGCGCAACCTCACCCAAATGTGGAAAAAAAAATCCCACAAACTACAACCCAATCTGAAAACATTACTGCCATCAGAATGCACCTTGACCAGAACTGTAAAAAAAATTCTATTGAATCACAATTCGATCCTGAACCTAACAAAATATTTTCACTCGCATAAACTCTAAGCAGCATTTCAAACATTCTAGAATGCCTTAATCTGTGATGTGCAATCAGGTGGAAAGTAATGCAAAACACTATTCAGTTGTGCAACTCCCGAAGCAGTGTGAGCTGAGATATTGCCAAGAAAAAGAAGAATTTTAAAGTTTTCTGGAAAATTCTGAATTTGGCTTGCAGTAAATTTTAGAACAAGTTTTACAGATATATTCTTATGAAACATGTTTCAATCTAACCCTTTATAATCTTCAACACTGCCCAAGCTCAATATAAAACATAATTTTATATGCAATGATGAATCTTGTATGGATGGAACAGATTGCGTATTAGAACAGAATTTGTCATTTTTTTTCTTGCACAAAAAACTTGTTTTTGCCAAGTAGCAATTAATTATTGAAAGGTGGTTGTTTATAGCAACTTTAGGCTTAAAATTGTTTGAAAATACAGAGATTTTTTAACATAAAAAAAAATAAGAAAAGCAATCCAAAATACAGAAATTTTCAACAGAAATCGACCTTTCAAACGTTATTTGTATTAAAGGAAGATTGGGGGGGGGGGGAGGGGAATTCGTAATATAATACATAAATAAATTGAGATTAAATTTTTACAAATGGTTAAGTAAAGCAAAAATTCATTTTTTAAAATATAAATTACGAAAATATAGCCATAAAATAAAAATTTATGTATATGTATAATTTATGTATAAAAATTTATGTATGTATAAAAATACTGAGATTATAAAATCACAATAATGAAATTATTTCTTTTGAAAATTGTAAATTATTTAAAAAATAAGACTCGACTTTTACTCAAATACATTGATGTAGTGGAGGGTATACGCCGTAGAGACCTGCACGGGCCGTGCCAGACTTATTAGTGACTACACTTTACGGGCCAGGCCGGGCCTAACTTTTTTTTTCTTTTTTACTGCACAGATCCGGGACTGGTTTTTTTTGCTAGTCTTCACTCCCCAAAATTTCCAATCCTAGATTTTAGCCAGCCAGTATGAAAATCATTTTCTCAATGTGGCCTGTCCCTTTAAAGGTCAGAAAATTAGCCTGGCCCAAAGATTTTTGCAAAAATGCATACATTTTTAAATCGCCATTATTCTACAATCAAACATTAACATTTATTCTTTTTAAAGAATAGTAAATTTCTAAGTTTATTAAAATATAGCTAAAATAAAATATAGTAAAACGTGTGAAAAAGAACCTGCTTATGGCGGAATCCTGTTTTAAATGGAAAAACGTGTTGATTCATGCAAAATTAATATACTAATATGTAAGAAAAGAATATATAGTACATTTACTCTTGCTCAGAAGGAAATTTGTCTATAACGCATTTTTCCCCCTTTCTATGTACTTGAGTCTTGGAAGACTTTACTCTATAGCGTTTCTCAGATTTTTAACACTTCAATACATGGAATATGTATTAACAATATTAATGATAACTGAAACATTTACATACAAGAAATAGCGATTCATTAAAAAAAATATCGCAACCTGCGGCACTTCTATAAAAATGGAGATTATAAACATGAAAAAGAAAAGTTAAGATAAATATTTTTGGCCAGAACTCCTCGTATGAGACAAATTTTTAACCAAATCAACGTAAAAAATCAATGTTTTGTAAAAATTCACTCGGGCCGGGCCGAACTTTTAGCTGTTATGCCGGGCCGGGGCCCGAACTTTTAACTTTTTTACCGGGCCAGGCCAATATTTTTTTTGTACGGGTCGGGCCTGGAATTGTCCGCCCGTGCAGACCTCTAATACGCCGTATACCCTCTGGATTTTTTTAAGGAACACCGTATACTCTCTGTTTCTCAAGAAAGCTATAGTATATATAGAATAGGGTATACTCTCTGCTTTGAGCATATTCCCTCTGCTTAGAACGTATACCCTCTACTTTTTTTTACGACTACACCACTGCTCAAATACATCAAAATACTGAGAACAAAATATTGAAAATATCAAAATGAATAATAAAATCACATTTAAAAGATAAATTGTTAAATTAGTTTAAAAAATATGGTTTTAAAAGCATACAATTTTCACAAAATGCTAATTTACCATATGACATAACATGACCAACAACAAAAAAATAAATAAATAAAAATTCTTTTTAAAAAATTGTTGAAAATATCAAAATAAAGCGAAAAACACTTTAAAATATGGACGCACAACCTTTGACACACGGACCAAAAGTGGCCGCAAATTTCGTCAATTTATAACTGCAAATTTTTGTCCATAAGTCGCAGGAAATATTCGTGAATTTTACAATTTGACATGGGTAAAAATTGCAAATTTCATCAATCGCCCGGCCAATACTATAGGAAATTCCCAAGTTGCGAATTTCATCCATCGCTAGTTGAAAAGTATCTCGTATTTCGTCGACCGGGCATGAAAAAAATGGTGAATTTCGTAAATCAGGCATGAAAAATCGCGAGTATTGTCGATCGGGCATGGAAAAATGGCAAATTTTGTTAATCGAGAAGGGAAAAATCGTGAATTTTGTCGATCAGGCACAGAAAGATCGCAAATTTCATTAATCGGTTGCGAAAAAAACCCACGAATTCTGTCAGTTTATCTCAAGAAAAAATAACGAATTTCATCTCTTTGACGCGGAAAAAAATTGCAAATTTCGTCAGTCAGTTAAGAATCATGAACTTCGTTGATCGGCTGCAGAAAAATCACGAATTTTGCCGAGTAGGCGCGGAAAAATCTTAAATTTTGTTATCGATTGCGAAGTTGACTGCGGAAAAATCGCAAATTTCATCAGAGTCGGTGAAAAATCGCGATTTTTGTTGATCGGATGCTGAAAGATCATGAGAAAAAAGGCACGAATTTTGTCAATCTGTCGCAGTAAAAAGAAAAAAAATTGCAAATTTCGATGATTGATAAAATTACAAATTTTGCCAATTGGTCGCAAAAAAAATCGAAAAATTCCTCAATTGCTCGTGGGAAAAAAAATTGTGAATTTGTTGCATTATTTGTGAAAAAAAACACAAATTTTGTCTGTCGGTCACAAAAAATATCGCGAAACAAATCTATTGGTCGTAGGTAAAAATTGCAAAATTCTTCGACCGTGTGCGTGAAAGGAATCGCGACTTTTACCAATTTATTGCAGGAAAAAAATTGAGATTTACATCAATGAATAGGCGGAAAAAAAAATACGAATTTTGTCAATGGTCAGTGATAAAAATTGAAAATATTGGAAATCGGCCACGGAAAATGTCACAAAATTTTCTAATCACTCATGGGTGAAAAAAAAAATCTCGAATTTCGTGATTCACTTGTGCAAAAAAATTGCAAATTTCATACACTGATCGCACAACAACAACAAAAAAAATAGTAATGCAATTCCATCGGTCACAGAAAAAAAATCATGAATTTCGTCAATTTATCGCCGGCATCACAAATTGGTTGTTTGCAAATTTTGCCAATCTGCAATGGCAAATTACCGCGAAATCTGCCATTGATAAAATATCGTGAATTTCAAAGAAAACAATGAATTTTGTTAATCAGCCGCAGAAAAAATAGCATAATTAGTTGCTTTGTTATTTCAAAATTAAATTTAAAATAAAAAACTTTTTTTTTTTTTTTTTTTTAAATGAAGTTATTCTGTAATAAAAAAGTTGTATAATTATCAATAACATTTAATTTTTAGAAATTGCATAAATTTTTTGAAGGAAGAGTTAATCCAGTTAGAAAAAATATTCGTTCCTTTCATTATGACCGAATATTCGATATTTTGATATATATCCGATATTTTCGAAGCAGCCAACTTACCGCTGATAATAAATGTTTTCGAGCATAATATAGATTAGAAACTAAGATATATTGCACTTAACATGAAAACTTAATCAAACAATATTCTAAAAATGCATTTTTTTTTTTTTTTTACTTCGAACAAAATTGAAGATGAACTAATTGAAAACAATAACAATTTTCTTTATACACTTATAAAAAAATTAAGTATATGATTCAGTATCAAGATCAAGTATAAAAAAGTCAGATATTTTTAAAACAGATACAAAAGTTTTTTTAATTGAAAAATTTTAACATAAATGTAAGTATAAAATGTCTTATTTCGTATTTCCTAACATGTTGTAGTTTAAACTCAACTGAACCAAAACTTGAGAAAAGGTTATTTTCTAATGAAGCTGTATATAACTGCTTATTTAAATTAGTCAGTTTATCTTTCAATGGTTGTTCTGAATTAATTATGTCCCACATAACTATTAGTTCAACATTTAAAAATAAAAGCTTCAAATCCAAAGCTTGAAAAATATATTTGTTTTCTTTTTTGGCTAAAAAAAGTCACATCCAAAAGAGACAAAAGTTCTTTATCAGATTCACACAGTCAATAACAGTCGAAAATGTATTTAATTTACACTGAAATATTACAAACTACGACTGAAAATATCAAAAATATCTTGCACTACTTCATATTTTGAAAATAAATATCAAACATTTTGATATTTTGAAAATAAATATCGGTTATATATCATAATATATATCCACTGATATATAGGGGAGACCGGGGGAATGCCGCCAACCCGGGTTATGCCGCCACCCCACCTAGTTTAAAAACTAAGGGCAGTTTGAGGTAGTGAATGTGCCTGCACTATAGCGGCCAACAATATAAACAGTGCCTAAAGTGAGAGTGACTTTGCTGTACGTCGTTCGTTTATTCTAGTGGAAAATGTAGTTTTCATCTAGTTGCTTATTATTTTGGAGCTTCAAATGAGTAGAGATAAGCACCTTTTATTGTAACATTAGGTATTTAAGATAATATGATCCGTAATCTATATGCATTCGCCGACATTTTGATGCAATGTGTTGAACAAGTTCGGTGCTTTTTTCGGCTTTGCTTGGGGATTTTCGCCATATTGTCCTCTCGGGGTAATGCCGCCCCCATGCAAATCGGGTGAGATGCCTCATTTTAATGTAGTGGAGCCGATTCAGCAGAGTGACTTTTGCAATATGAAGTAAATCGTAATCTTAACCATTATTCTGCTCAATTACATTGCTTTCTAACTATTTTCAGTAGATTGTGTGTTTCCTAGTATCCATTTGATGCATGTACACGTCATTAAAGAGTGGCGGCATTACCCTGCCACAGTGGCGGAATTACCCCAGTGTCCTGGGTAATCCCGCCACTGTGCAGAGGTTTAAAAAATATTTTTTTATGTATGCTTACTTTGCAGTTATGTTTACGGTTAAATTTATAGAGATACTAAAGATCATGATTCAGCTTTAGAATTTTTACTATTAAAAAATAAACATTTTTTCGAGGTGAAAATATTTAAATTCCCTTAAGGTGTCGCCATTCCCCCGGTCTCCCCTAAGCAATGAACCCTGGCTGTATATAAACGATTATTTATATTACATTTTATCTTTCAATGGCTGTTCTGAATTAACTGTCTCACATAATTATTAGTACTACATTTAAAAATAAAAGTTTCAAACATAAAGTTTGGAAAAGATTTATTTATTTTCCTAAAAAAGTCATTGCCAGAGGCAAAAGTTCACTAACTGCACCTACAGAATGACGCAGTCAATAACTGGTAGAAATTTCATTTACACTTGCTTTGAATGTAGAAAATATAAAAAATATCTAGCTCAGTGATATTTTGAAAATAAATATAAAATATACAAAATATCAAACATCTTGATATTTTGAAAATAAATATCAAGAATTTGAAAATATCGAAAATATCAAAAATCTTGATATTTTAAAAATAAATATCGGATATATATCAAGATATATACCATGATATATATCCATCGATATACATCAACGAACCCTGTCTGTACATATCTAATAATTTTCAAAAAGTTTTAAAGTTTATAAAAAATAGAATTATTCATATTCAGAAATGTTGAAAACGTAAACAAACAACTTGTAAAAATGCTACAAACATATAAAAATGTTTACTTTTTAGTTGGGCCCAGGGTTGGTAAAAATCCAGGTTTTTTTGGATTAAACCAGGTCTTTTTGGTTTAAACCGGTTTTTTTAAATATATTTTCCTATTACATATACATGCATATTTATTGATAAAAATAAACATTGTTGAATAAATGAGTAATATAACTTCATTTAAAAATAAATTTAATTAAATAATTACAACCAATTGTAGAAAATTGAAATCATTTAGAATTTAAACATTTTTAGTAAAAGTTATTATGTTCCATGAATAAAATGCTCTACATAGTGAAACATCGATACCTCGAAAATCTTAATAAACAATCTTTTGATTACTAGTACTATAAATAAATATATGGTGTTTCATAAATATAATATACTTTCCGATGGCTATTCAAAGTAATTTCTTTGAAATATTTGCAATCTGAGATAATCTGATTTTTCTGTTAGAACACTACCTGAACAATTATTATCTTTTATTGAAAGTAAAGTTTTTTATAAAGAATTCCTGGAATGATTTGAATTTAGCAGTAGAGTCTTTACACATTTCAAAAAGTATTGTGTATTGCCATTTGACTCTTCTGCTGAGAAACTGCTTGGTAAAAAAAAGGCAGCAGTTAAATAAACAGAAGTACCTTTTACCAGCTTTTTAGACTACTGAAAACATTGATCCTAAAATGGAAAGTAGATTTATAAAAGTTTTCATCCACTAAAACATTTAACCAGCCATCAGACTTAATACACAGGCTTTTTTCTAAGCTATGTTATAGTACGTATTACTTTTAAAATGTCTAAACTAAAAATTAATACTATATCTTTTTAGGCATTTTTATGAGACTTTTTTTCTATTATGTCTCAAGCGAACCTTATCTCGATTTTCCCCCATTTTTTTGTCAGATCTAAATAGTGGATACGATTATGCAATAGGCGATTTAACTATATCTTATTGCATATTTTAGTTAAAAGTCCCTCATAGCATGCATGGTCACGGTGACGTCGTTGTGACGTCACTGTAAGTCACTGTGGTCACGTCGCATCTGTGACCAAAATGCCACCACCCAGTGATGTCACATTGTGACTGAGATGTGAACTTAGAAAACTTTAAAAAATTACGAAAATTCTTCAAAACATGTTATTTACTGTAAAATTATATTTTTCTGGCAATTAAAAAAAAATGTGACGTCACTGTTATGTCACTGCTATGTACCGTACGTCACGTCACATATGTGACAAAAAAAACACTATATTGTAAGTCACAGTGTGACAAAAATATGAACTTCAAAAATCTGAAAATGAAGAGAAATATTTTAAACAGTCACGAGTTACAGCGGCATAAGGAATGAAAATATAAAAGGGATAGCAAATGGTAAATTCTGTCACTAAAGGGGAGGGGGGGGGGGCATAATAAATAAATAAAGTGCACGATACAAGCATTAATAAACTAAATTTTCAGGCTATATTTTATCAATTTGATATCTAAGACAGTGAATGTATACTTTTTCATGATTTCAATTTTATCTAGCATTTGGATAATATATTTAGAATTAGGAATATTAAAATTATACACTTTACATATTTAGTTTGCTGGGAGGAAATTTATTTATTTATTTCTTTTTTTACCGACCAGGATTATTCGAAACACTTCTGTGGTTTCAAACTAAAAATTTTCTATTACCGTTAAATCTGCACCTTTTCATGTGCACGTAGAAAGTCTTCAGAGTTTAGTCATCTATGCATTTCTTGCTTTAAAATATTTTTATAATTAAGAAATATACAAAATTTGTGCGAAACAAACTTTACTTTAAAAAAAAAGAAAAAAAAAGGGGGGGGGTCGTTATTACCATTAAATTTATTTTTGCACCTTTTAAAAATTTAAACAATGTTTTATCTAATAAACTCTAATTATGAATATTATTATTATAATTATTTAGAAAAAAGGAACTTTACAGTACATTTTAACTTGAATTATTTGGTACGGATAAAAAGAAAAGGTTAAATACATTGGACATTTCTTCAAATACAAAATTTTAATTAACGATACTTTCAGAAAATTACTGCGCATTCAAGTTCTATATTTCTTGTATACAAAAACAAATAATCTGTAACAGACCATCTGCTTGAAAATCGTCTGCCCACAGAAAAATAAATATGAGAAGACGCGGGAAATAGTTCACTGTTTATAGAACATCACCACGTCTACAACATTTTAAGATAAGGAAATGACCATTTTAGGATACACGGATATTAATGGAACGTATATGTAAGTGTTATTTAATTTAAATATTTTGTTCCTGATTTGTATATTATGAGATAAATAGTTTTATGTTATATTTGTAAGAGACTGATCTTTAACTGTCAGAAGATATATTTTCCAATTCGATAACTGTAAAGAAAAATATCTTAATCTGCCATCGCTTGAAAAGAAAAAAAAGCTGCGCAGAGACTGATTCATGCCTACATTCATACTGGAATTAATGTAAACATTAATTTACACTTACTTGAGATTGACAATGTGTTGAGACAATGATTTGGAATTTTTTTTTCGGCTTCTTACTATTTTTTTATTACTAACACTTATAGTTATTATTATTTTGGGGTTAAATATGATGTTCGATTATCATGAGATTACGAAACTGTTTCAGATTAGAAATTAACATTATACTGGGAAAATGTATTTTTACATATTACAGTAGTGAAAAATTTGAAAGAATTTTCTTTTAGTGCTAATAATATTTTTAAATTATCTTTTAAAATCCTAAATCTTCAAACCAATGTTTTCAGGTTTAACATTTGCCAAAATTATAAAATAATAGGAATTCCTTATACCATATGGAAATATTTTTGAGATATTGTTAAATCTACTAATGCATTTAATTTATCTATTGTAGTTTGCTGTTGTTTAATAGTACAATTTTAAATACTAATTATTATTTTTAGTGTTTTTCAAATTGGTATATTTATTTTTTTTAATTTGTATGTAAGCATTTTTTCTGCTTGTGATTTTGATCAAACATTTAAGTATAGACATTCTGAATCGGTTATTAAAATTTCTTCTATTGTAAATTCATTTTTTATGTTTATGATACGCGTAATTATCGGCACTAAAAGGTTGGTTGGTTGTTTGGAGTTTTATGGCACAAGGTCCCTTCAGGGACATGTTGCGCCAAGAAAAAAGTAAGGTGTAAAACATGGTTAAAATTTAAAAGTTACATTAAAAGACTGTATTAGATATATAAGTTATAAACAGAGTAAACTGAAGAAAGAAATGTGATGATACATGTAATAAAAATAATGTACAATGAAAGTGACAATACACAAGGTTTAAAAATCCAAAATGTAATTAAAAGACAAAGCAAATATTTAAATTAAAAATCTCTAAAAGCTCTAAGGTTATGAAAAGTTAAAATTAATCCAAAAAACAAAGCATAACACAGTATAGTAATACTGCCTAAAAAAAAAGTTATAATTCAAAATTTAAAAAACTCAAAAAAAAAAATCATGTAGGATTAAATTTTTCGAAAACAACATCATCGTCATCAGAGTCATAACTGTAAGAGTCCATAGCCTCTTCTGCATAGTTCAGTAACTGTTTGGTATCCTTTACATTTGTGATTGCTGGGCTCAGGCATGATTTCTTGTCTTTTCTCTTCACAGTTTTCCACTGTGAAGAGACTTGCGTTGGAGGTTTCTTCCGTTCTTTTTGCGCACAAGTTTTTTCATTAGCTTTCTGAGTTGGGCGAATTGGTTTCACCAATTTGCTTTTATCTGGAGCTGGCGTTTGTTTAGTCTTATGTTCGGTTGATATTTTTGATTGAACTGATGATGTTAGGAGAGAATTAGGTTTCTGTAATGGTATTGGAGTTGAAGCAGCCTTAGTTTCAGTCTGATGATTAGATGACTTTTTGGATCCAACTGGAGATTTCTGTGACTGAGTAAGTTGATATTCTATTGTAACTGGTTCTGAGGATGGTAGCGAACGTTCCAATAATGGGGTACCATAGCATTTACTACCAAGAGACACGTCACGGGTTTCTTTAGTTGATTGTATAATTCTTGAATTAGGTGGAAAAGAGCAGTCAGTCTGGGTACTTATGTGCCTTACGGATTTTGATTGTTGTTTGAGTATACTGGAGTATGATGCCCCAACAGATGGGGGTCCTGATTTCAACAAGTTTACGAGCTTCAGGGTAGGAGATTTTTTGGGTTATTTTAACAGCAAGAATTTCCTTTTCACGGATCCAATTCGGACAAGAGCGAGAATATGATGTGTGATCAACCTTACATTTTGCACAGCGTTCGGGTTTTTCACAAGTTTTACCATCATGCCCGACCTCTGCACAACGTGCACAGGTAACATTGCTACGACAGGTTGTATTAGTATGGCCATAACGTTGTCATTTAAAACAGCGGAGAGGATTAGGTATATAAGGCCTGACTGGACAGTTTAGATAACCGGCTTTAATTCTAGTAGGTAAACTATGGGTATTGAATGTGAGAATAATGTGTTTTGTAGGAAGAATTTGCCCATTTCTACGGATAGTGATACGACGAACATCTATTATATTTTGATTGCTTAAATTAGATAGAAGTTCTTCTTTTGTGGAAAATAAAAGATCTGGTTCAGATATTACACCACGGCATGTATTCAGAGTATGATGTGCTTTAACAGAAATAGAAAAAGTACTTATATTATTTGGATTTGACAAAAGTTCAGACTGCCTGGCTGAAGAAACCTCAACCAGTAAATCACCAGATTGTAATTTTTTTTAGAGAATGACCATCCCCCAAGACAGACTGGAAAGTTTTTGCTATAAGAAATGGTGAAGTTTTTTTGAAAGAACTATCAGAGAGACTATCAGTGCGTTTAATAAAAAAAAAACGAGTAAATAAGGACTGTACATCTTGTTGCTCTCCACATGGGAGAGAAGTAGAAGGAACTTTAATATGTCCATCCATAAATGAAAAAAATAGAATTCAGACCCCGGCCGCACCACCCACTACCGAGCCCAACAAGGGGATGCACATTCGTGCACCAGTGCTAGCCAGGGCCCATACGGTCACAAGACACTCCTATGCCAGTCTCCACCCTTATCGAGATGGCTAGTAAGTACTCGCTCACTTGATCCCCAGCCAGTGACAGAAGTCAGTTGACCAGCCGATTGATGCATACGGGACCAATATGCACCTCCCGTCTACCTGAAGCAGAGGCCAAAGCAGTGTGTTGGTTACCCTCAACTGCCAGGATCCCCCTTTCCAGGGACACGGGTCGCCACGCACGGCAAACACGTGGGTGGTTTACAATTTTCCATGAGTCGATATACAGGATGACATCGGCTCATGCAGAATTGCCCTCACCTCCGAAGAGGAAACCTCCCCCAGGGGGATACCTTCTTTAGGTATTCACGGGATTCGCAACCCCGGGTTCCTGAGCGATCTTTCTCTTTTCCTTTTCCTCTTATTTCTCTTGCCTTTCTTTCCTCTATGTTTCACTCTCGTTGTGGTTTCCTCTTCGGAGGTGAGGGCAATTCTGTATGAGCCGATATCATCCTGTATATCGACTTGTGGAGAATTGTAAACCACCCACGTGTTTGCCGTGCGTGGCGACCCGTGTCCCTGGAAAGGGGGATCCTGGTAGTTGAGGGTAACCAACACACTGCTTTGGCCTCTGCTTCAGGTAGACGGGAGGTGCATATTGGTCCCGTATGCATCAATCGGCTGGTCAGCTGACTTGTGTCACTGGCTGGGGATCAAGTGAGCGAGTACTTACTAGCCATCTCGCTAAGGGTGGAGACTGGCATAGGAGTGTCTTGTGACCGTATGGGCCCTGGCTAGCACTGGTGCACGAATGTGCATCCCCTTGTTAGGCTCGGTAGTGGGTGGTGCCGCCGGGGTCTGAATTCTTTTTCTTTTTTTCAATTATGGATGGAAAAACTAACATTCCTTCTATATCTCTCCCAAGTGGCGAGCAACAAACTGTACAGACGTTATTCACTCGTTTTTTTGTAATTAAACGCACTGATAGTCTCTCAGATAGTTCTTTCAAAAAAACTTCACCTTTTCTAATAGCAAAAACATTTCAGTCTGTTTTGGGTGATGGTCACTCGCTCAAAAAATTGCAGTCTGGGGACTTACTGGTTGAGGTTTCTTCAGCCAGGCAGTCACAACTTCTGTCAAATTGCGATACTATAGGTACTTTTTCTGTCTCTGTTAAAGCACATCAAACTCTTAATACTTGCCGTGGTGTCATATCTGAACCAGATCTTTTATTTTCTACAAAAGAAGAACTTCTAGCTAATTTAAGTGATCAAAATATCATAGATGTACGCCGTATCACTATCCGTCGAAATAGGGAAATGCTTCCTACTAAACACATTATTCTTACTTTCAATAGCCATATTTTACCTTCTACAATTAAAGCTGGTTATTTAAACTGTCCAGTTAGGCCTTATATCCCTAATCCTCTGCGTTGTTTTAAGTGCCAGCGGTATGGGCATACTAATACTACCTGTCGTGGATCTGCTACTTGTCCACGTTGTGCAGAAGTCGGCCATGACGGTAAAACTTGCGAAAAACCAGAAAGCTGCGCTAATTGTAAAGGTGACCATACATCGTACTCTCACTCTTGCCCTAACTGGATCCGTGAAAAGGAAATTCTTGCAGTTAAGATTACTCAAAAACTTTCCTACCCTGAAGCCCGTAAACTTGTTGAATCTAGGACCCCATCTGTTGGGGCATCATACTCCAGTATACTCAAACAACAACCAAAATCCGTAAGGCACATCAGTACCCAGACCGACTGCTCTTTTCCACCAAATAATACATCTATGACACATTCAACCAGTACTTCACCTAAAAAAACCCGGGACGTCTCTCTTGGTAGTAAATACTATGGTACCCCATTATTGGAACGTTGGCTACCATCCTCAGAACCAGTTACAATAGAATATAAACTTACTCATTCACAGAAATCTCCAGTTGGATCCAAAAAGTCATCTAATCATCAGACTGAAACTAAGGCTGCTTCATCTCCAGTTCTATCATTACAGAAACCTAATTCTCCCCAAACATCATCAGTTAAATCAAAAATATCAACCGAACATAAGACAAAAAAAAACACCAGCTACAGATAAAAGCAAATTAGTGAAACCTATTGTTTGTCCAACTCCGAAAGCAAATGAAAAAACTTTTGCGCAAAAAGAAAGAAAGAAACCTCCAACTCAAATCTCTTCACAGTGGAAAACTGAAGAGAAAAGGCAATAAATCATGTCTTAGCCCAGCAATAACTAATATTAAAGATCACAAACAGCTGCTCAACTATGCAGAAGAGGCTATGGACTCTTGTAGTTATGACTCTGATAACGATGACAATAATACAGTTTTTGAAGTTATTCATCCTACGTAGCTTTATATCGTTTTAAAATTTTGAATTATAACTTCGTTCTTAAAGCAGTATTATCTAACATTATGCTTCATTTCTTGAACATATAACTTTTCATAACTTTAGAGATTTTAGAATTTAGAATTTTTTAATTTAAATATTCTAGTGTTTTAACTATTTTTTGTCTTTTTAAACCTTGTGTATTCTCGCTTTCAATGTGCATTATTTTTAATTACTTGTATCATCACATTGCTTTCTTCATTTTGTTTGTTTTTTTCACTTTTATATCTCTGACAATCTTTTAATGTAACTTTTAATTTTTAACTATGTTTTACTCCTTAACTTTTTCTTGGCGCAGCATGTCCCTATGAGGACTTTGTGCCATAAAACTCTAATCAACCAACAAACCAACCAACCGAAGAGGAAACCACAATGAGAGTGAAACAAAGAGGAAAGAAAGGCAAGAGAAATAAGAGGAAAAAGAAAAGAGAAAGATCGCTCAGGAACCCGGGGTTGCGAAGCCCGTGAATACCTAAAGAAGGTATCCCCCTGGGGGGTATCGGCACTAAAAAGGACACAAGTTGAAAAGTGCTTATGACTTAGGTTTGTCTCTCCGTCTGGCAGCCTGTCCGCACTCTAACTCTCGAAAATGTACTCGGATTGCCCTGAAATTTTTGGATGTTATTGACGTTTACCACAGCACGGTACCTATTTGTAATAAAGTTTGTAGCATGCTTTGTTCATTTACAGGGTCAGCCAAAAGTTTTCCGTTACATTACGGCCTATGGGAAAAATCGTTTTGAAATGATTTTTAATGATTTTACGCACGCTTTCAAACATAATAAAATTTATATGCATTTATGAAGTGCACTAAAATTTGCATTCTGTTGACTAGAGATGCAAAGAATAGTTATTGTTCATTTACAGGGCTAAAAAAGGAATTCAAATACATAATGATATAGGGGTGGAGGGAATTGTTTGCGGCATACTTTAATTATGTTAATCTATTTCATATATAATGAAATTGATATATGTCTCTGAGGTTTACATTCTATAAATTATTTCATGTATAATACAAATAATACGTATATAGCCTTTACAGGGACACACAAAATATTTCAGATACTATATTGTATCCGAAGTACTGTTCATTAGCGATGATTGCTGGAAATGTATTTTTAATTATGATATGCGCTTTTATGATTCACTATATTTATGCATAATATATGGTGTATATAAATGCTATAATTCCTATACAAGGCTACACAAAAGTATTCGTAAGGATTACTGGGTATGGGCGCAAATTGCTTAAAGGTGGTTTTTAAGTGAGTTATGCTTTTTTTCGCTGAACTGCATTTAATTTACCAAGAAATGTTTGTAGAATATAGATAAAATGATGTACAGGGTCACGTAAAGAATTGGATACATGGCCGTCTGTATATTATAATTTCTGGAAATGTGATTTCAGCAGTTTTAAGAGTGTCTTAGTTTAAATTAAATTTTAACTAAATAGTGGCGTGTAATAAAGATTCTAGGTAAACTACAGGGTTGTACAAAAGTATTCAAGTATGTTTCCATACATTAGTATAAATTGCTGAAAAAGAATTTCAACCTGTTATGCGTTTTCTTGCTAAACTAAATTTTCCCCATTATATAGTATATATACACTTAAAAAAATGGGTACTCGAAATTGAGTGAAAAGTACTCAATTTTAAATGCGTCACATACTCAAAATAGTTTCAATCCAAATGTACTCAAAGTTGAGAAACACATGTACTCATTTTTTATTCCATGGTTGTGATCAAATATGAATCGTTATGTACTGCCCCCCCCCCCCAAAAAAAAAAAAAACCTAAAATTTAAAGTAAAAATGTACTGACATTTATTTCCCGTTCAAAGTTCTGAACAAGAAATGTTTAATTGATTATTTATTAAGAAAAATAGCAAAATTCTTAACAAGATACTCAAATCGAATATTTTTATGACAAGAGCATTATTTCCAAGCACTTTTAAATTATTTTTAAAATGCTGTGCATAATTTAATATTTACATTAATAAACATCATTTATGCCGCTAAAATGAAATGAACCATTACAGGTTACAAAACTATTCATTTGTTTGGGTTTGATAACATGTGATGTTTCAAAATAGAGAAAACATAGGTTCTTTTTTGATCCAAAAATATTCAATTCGATATGAGTAAGTCGGTTTACTCATTTTTGAGTCCATTTTTTTCAGTGTATCAACCTACAGATGAAATACAGGGCTGTTCAAAAGAATTGGAAAACATATTTGGCTATGGACGGTAACTGCTGAGATCAGTTTTTCAAATGTTTTATGCGTTTTCTAAAATGTTTACTTAGTTATCTTATTTACGTCATTTCTCTAGATTACGATGTCTTGTTAAAGCATTCAAAAAGTGTTGGAAATATTTTATAATCTATGCTTAACGCATGATTTTTCTTACTCGTTTTTTTTCTATTTCCCAGATCAGTCTTTTCCTAAAAAACATACCAAATCTATTTAGCTCATATTCACAAAATACAATATACACGGGAATAAAAAATTTAAATAAATATCGCTTATCATGCCGCTCTATAAATAATAGTTGTATTAATATCCGTTAGTCTCCATGTGCATATTTAATAGAGCAATGACAAATCACAACAAATTAAAAAACTTACACATTCGAAATATCAAGCTTGAACTCAATATCAAGCATAGAACTTAATACAAAAAATATGTCAGTTGATAAGCACTGTTTTTCAAGTGGAAAAATTTAAAATGTTTTAGAAGAATAGGACTCCAAAATAGCGATATTTTGCTAAAAAGTACGGTAAAAATATAAGATTTTATATTTACAGCAAAAGTTTATTTTAAAATTCATCGCTGTATTAATACTCAGAAAATTTTCCAGAGAGAATCATTCGCCTTATATAAAATATTTCAAATGAAAATAAAATTAATTGCTTAAAAGGCGTAAAGGCCAACATAGTGAAAAAGATTCCATGCCGGGACTCGAACGCGGGCCATCAGTATAGCACACTGACATTCTACCGACTAAACCACATAGAACGACACTCAGCCTGTAAAATTTCTCACTATTACATGTTGGCAAGGCTACAAACGCAGCTCAAGATGGAATATTTATCGTGAGCCACCGACATGGGGTAAACACGAAACTTAATTAAATCCAGCATCGATTGAAACTATATTAATAATTGGAATTTTTTCCAGGGAGAAACATTCGCCTTGCATACAACATTTCAAATTAAAATTGCCTTTTAAGCAATTAATTTGAAATTTGATTTTCATTTGAAATATTGTATGCAAGGCGAATGGTTCTCTCTGGAAAAATTTCCAAGTATTAATATAATTTCAATCGATGCTGGATTTAATTAAGTTTCGTGTTTGCATCATGTTGGTGGCTCACGCTAAATATTCCATCTTGTGCTGCGTTTATAGCCTTGTCAACATGTAATAGTGAGACATTTTCCAGCCTGGGTATCGTTCCATGTGATTTAGTCGGTAGAATGTCAGTGCGCTGTACTGATGGCCTGGGTTAGAGTCCCAGCAAGGAATCTTTTTCACTATTTGCGTCTTTTAAGCAATTAATTTGAAATTTGATTTTCATTTGAAATCACAGTGTTTATGACAAGTTCGTCACAAATGACACATATTTCACAAATTGATCACAGTGTGACTTCAAAGCATTGTCGCTTTCGTCACAAAGTTAATACCAAAATAGTCAGAAATGACACACTTTTCACAAATTTGTCACACCGTGACTTCACAGAGTGGTCACAATGCGACGTCACAAACGACCTCTAAAACGGCCATAACGACCTCGCATTCTAGTCAGTATGACGTCACAAAATCACAGTGTGACTTCATAACGACGTCGCCGTGACGTCACCATGCCTTACGGGGTAAACATGTGCTTCACTAGCACTTAATTTTTCAATGTCCTCTTATTCGACTTCATATCTTGAGTTTCTTCTTTATTCTTAAGGCTGTTCTCAAATCCGAAAGGGTAACTTTATGACATAAGTTTTAATTTATTTTATTCGGAAATGCATGAAAGTAGCAGATGCTGTTGTTCATAAACAATGTAATGGAACTGTGTTTTCTGTTTAACGCAATAGAGTTTTCAGAAAAAAAATTGTCAATGTGGGCGTTTTGAACCGAATTTCTGCATGAAAGAAGAATAACCACTCAAGGAAGGTTAAAAACAACTCTGACACGTGTTCAAAATTGCTTATAACTCAACAGGGAATTTATTTATCAAAAATGGAAAACACAGTTCGAATTTATAAATGTTTCAAAGCGTTTTGCACTTGTTGAGTAGAGCAGTTGAGAACAGCCTTAAAAGATAATCTCCCCAATCAAGAAAATTTTCTTTTACAGCTTGACTGAAATCTTAAAGGTCATTTTACATTATTAATTGTAAATAATCTGCGTTTTCTCAAAGGAAAATATTTTTAATCTATTTTATCTTTGCCAAATTAACATGTTTTAAATTTTCTCATTACAGCTTCAGATATATTCATCAATACATGCAATTTGCATTCTACATGCATACAAATATAGCCTAGAATCACTATCTCTCACTGTCACTGCTGCGATAAGACTTAAAAGTAGAAATTATTTATGTCCAATAATTTGAAACACTTAAATTAGAAAAATAAGGAAATATTATATTATATTTTTTCTAAAAAACTAGTTGGTTAACCAATTGATTGAAACCATGTCAACCCTGTTAGTAACAAAATAAAATCATAATGCAAAATCCCAATCCCAATGTAGAAATGCAAGAAAAACAAAGGCTTACTAAACCCAATAGCCATGATACAGCTCAGAAAAAACTCACAGCCAATCATTCATTACAGAACAAAGAGTAATCAATGGAGAGAATTACTTATGATTATGTAATCACTGAGGCATAATGTAGTCTGCCATGTAGATTTAAAGCTTATAAGAAAAGTTTGATTAAAAAGGTTTGTCACTTTACAAATTTATTAATTCAACATTTTTCTAAAGCTTTGCTTGTAGCTTCTGCATAACTTGGATTTTGCATTTTTCAATATTGTGTAAAATAAATGAAAACATTAGGGAAAAAGTGAAAAAAAAAAACAGATGAAAAAAATCCAGCATGGTTTAAAAAAAAAACCATTTGGTTTAAACTACGGTTTAAACCAGCGTGGTTTAAACAAAACAACCCTGGCAGGGCCGAAACTATTCTTTTTTGCACTCGGGACAAACATGGATTTTGGTCCCCCCCCCCTCCCCCCTCTTCCCCAAAGTATATTTACGAAGAGAGTTTAATTTTAAATTGCCAAGTCAAATTTCAGTATTTGCCAACTAGTTTTATGATTTTGACAAGTTATACCACAATTAAAAAATGTAATATAGTTTTTATTTGTAAAAAGTTTAATAATATTCTAAATTAGATTTGTAACTTTTGCCAAGTCCATAGGAAATAGAAAGCAGATTATAGTTTCTATTAAAGTTTTAAACAAATTTGTCAACTAAGTTTGTAAATTTTCCAAGTGTGACAGCATTCGCCATTTTTTTTGGGGGGGGGGTGGAGGGGGAGCACCCTCAGCGAGGCTCCTGGTTGTTGTTACAAAATAAAAAATTTTAGCAGGGAACATAACCATTCACCACCTCACCAATTAATTTTGGCAAAATATTTGGCGAACGATTATTTAAAAAATAGGCAGGAAAAATGCCATAAATTTTCTTTTAATGTTTCAAATAAAACTGAAGGGAAAGTATTAATTTGCTATGTAGAGGAGACCGGGGGAATACCGCCAACCCGGGTTATGCCGCCACCCCACCTAGTTTAAAAACTAAGGGCAGTTTGAGATAGTGAATGTGCCTGCACTATAGCGGCCAACAATATAAACAGTGCCTAAAGTGAGAGTGACTTTGCTGTACGTCGTTCTTTTGTTCTAGTGAAAAATGTAGTTTTCGTCTAGTTGCTTGTTATTTTGGAGCTTCAAATGAGTAGAGATAAGCATCTTTTATTGTAACATTAGGTATTTAAGATAACATGACCCGTAATCTATATGCATTCGCCGACATTTTGATGCAATGTGTTAAACAAGTTCGGTTCTTCTTTCGGCTTTGCTTGGGGATTTCCGCCATATTGTCCTCTCGGGATAATGCCGCCGCCATGCAAATCGGGTGAGAAATGGCCTCATTTTAATGTAGTGGAGCCGATTCAGCAGAGTGACATTTGCAATATGAAGTAAATTGTAAGCTTAACCATTATTTTGCTCAATTACATTGCTTTCTAACTATTTTCAGTAAGTTGTGTGTTTCCTAGTATCCATTTGATGCATGTACTACGTCATTAAAGAGTGGCGGCATTACCCCGGTACAGTGGCGGAATTACCCCAGTGTCCTGGGTAATCCCGCCACTGTGCAGAGGTTTAAAAAATATTTTTTTATGTATGCTTTCTTTACAGTTATGATTACGGTTAAATTTATACAGATACTAAAGATCATGATTCAGCTTTAGAATTTTTACTATTAAAAAATAAAAATTTTTTCGAGGTTAAAAAATTTAAGTTCCCTTAAGGTGTCGCCATTCCCCCGGTCTCCCCTAATGCACTTTACAAATAATAGTTTTTATGTCCATTATTGAAAACTTTCACTTTTATACATCATACATAAAAGAAATATCATTTTTAAAAAATTCAATGCAGTTCTTAGTTAACACTTAAAAATAGGCGAATGATTTTCAAATTTGGCTAATGTGTTTCTTAATATTCTTAATTTATTAGTATGGGCCCTGTTTTAAATATTCTGTACATATCTAATAATTTTCAAAAAGTTTTAAAGTCTATAAAAAATAGAATTATTCATATTCAGAAATGTTGAAAACGTAAACAAACAAACAACATGTAAAAACGGTACAAACGTATAAAAATGTTTACTTTTTAGCAGGGCCGGAACTAGTCTTTTTTGCACTCGGGACAAACATGGATTTTGATCCCCCCCCCTCTTCCCCAAAGTACATTTACGAAGAGTTTTATTTTAAATTGCCAAGTCAAATTTCAGTATTTGCCAACTAGTTTTATGGTTTTGACAAGTTACCGCAATTAAAAAATGTAATATAGTTATTTGTAAAAAGCTTAATGTATTCCAACTTAGATTTGTAACTTTTGCCAAGTCGATAGGAAATAGAAAGTGCATTATAGTTTTTGTTAAAGTTTTAAACAAATTTGTCAAGTAAGTTTGTAAATTTTCCACGTGTAACAAACAGCATTCACCAACGTTTATTTATATATATATATATATTTTTTTTTTTTTGGGGGGGGGGCGGGCTGATTGTTGTTACACAATCAAAAATTTTAACAGGGAACATATCAACTATTCACCACCTCACCAATTAATTTTGGCAAAATATTTGGCGTACGATTAATTTAAAAATAGGTAGGACAAATGCCATCAATTTTCCTTTAACGTTTCAAATAAAACTGAAGGGAAAGTATTAATTTGCTATATAATGCACTTTACAAATAATTTTTATGCCCTTATTGAAAAATTTTAGTTTTATACATCATACATAAAAGAAATATTTTTTTTAATTCAATGCAGTTTTTGGTAAACACTTAAAAATTGGCCAATGATTTTCAAATTTGGCTAATGTGTTTCTTAATATTCTTAATTTATTATATGGTCCCTGTTTTAAATATTCTGTACATATCTAATAATTTTCGAAAAGTTTTAAAGTTTATAAAAAATTGAATTATTCATAATCATAAATGTTGAAAACTTAAACAAACAACTTGTAAAAACGCTACAAACATGTAAAAATGTTTACTTCGTGTTTATAGTACGTAATATTACATAAACTGTCGTTCTGTGATAATTGTGTTATGTTAGATCGATAATTTTATTTTCTTCGAAATGAATCGCGAATTTATGCAGCTGTAGCGGAGACCGGGGCAATGCCGCCAACCCGGGTTATGCCGCCACCCCACCTAGTTTAAGAACTAAGGGCAGTTTGAGATAGTGAATGTGCCTGCACTATAGCGGCCAACAATATAAACAGTGCCTAAAGTGAGAGTGACTTTGCTGTATGTCGTTCGTTTGTTCTAGTGAAAAATGTAGTTGCTTATTATTTTGGAGCTTAAAATGAGTAGAGATAAGCACCTTTTATTGTAACATTAGGTATTTAAGATAATATGACTCCGTTATCTACATGCATTCACCGACATTTTGATGCAATGTGTTGAATAAGTTCGGTTCTTCTTTCGGCTTTGCTTGGGGATTTCCGCTATATTGTCCTCTCGGGGTAATGCCGCCGCCATGCAAATCGAATGAGAAATGGTCTCTTTTCACTGTAGTGGAGCCAATTCAGCAGAGTGACTTTTGCAATATGAAGTAAATTGTAAGCTTAACCATTATTCTGCTCAATTACATTGCTTTCTAACTATTTTCAGTAGGTTGTGTGTTTCCTAGTACCCATTTGATGCATGTACTAGGTCATTAAAGAGTGGCGACATTACCCCAGTACAGTGGCGGACTTACCCCAGTGTCCTGGGTAATCCCGCCACTGTGCAGAGGTTTAAAAAATATTTTTTTATGTATGCTTACTTTACAGTTATGATTACAGTTAAATTTATACAGATACTAAAGATCATGATTCAGCTTTAGAATTTTTACTATTAAAAAATAAACATTTTTTCGAGGTGAAAAAATTTAAATTCCCTTAAGGTGTCGCCATTCCCCCGGTCTCCCCTACATCTAAATTCTGTAAATAATGTTTTGCTGCTTGTTAACTTTCATAAACACGTATTATGCATTTTTGCCATTGTCATCTACGAATATTTAAAGTTTTAAGTAATAATAAATAGTAAAAAAATAAAGTACAAATAACATTTAGTAAAGAACTTACCTTTCATATTTAAAGTATCTCCGAGAGGAAGAAAAAAAAAACAACGTGCAGATCCACTTCAACAGTGAGCCGCCGTTGAAATTTCAGATAGTTCGCTTCGTTAGCTGTTGCCACTCTTCTTTTAGATAAAGTGATACACGACTGACGTGGCAAAACATCGATAGCAAACCAGTGACGCATTAAAAAATTATCATATCTCAGGCCTCAAAAGAGTGCCATACGCCGCGTACATTTGTGGTGTGTTGAACAACTGCCATGTGCCGGATAGTTTAAGGATAACTGTATTTGACGCTTTTGCTTGACCGCTGTATATTATCGCGTGTTTGTTATTATAGTGGCACCACTTATGTGATATAACTTTAATTTGCCATTAAAAACATGTCGCAATGTTACATGAAAATTGATGTACCTAACAATCATGATAAATTTGACACCCGAAGGTGACTTTTCTAACAAATCTGTGTTTGCTGGGATCCATCTTGGGGCAAAGATACGCACAAGTTTAAGATTCGGGCTTTGTCTTAGGCTTTCCACAATTGCGTTGGGGAAAGTTTTATTTTTTATATTGCATAAAATATAATAGCTACTTAACTAATATAAGCTAGTTAACTACATTTTCCTTTTTTTAGTTAATTTTTTTCAATATAGAACGTAGGTATCTACCTACCTAGTTTTAAAAATCAATATTCTTGTTTCATAAAACGATTTTAAGTCTTTGCCCTTCTTAAGTCTTAGCTGCTGTAATCAGTTTTGATAGCTTAACTTGTAATTTTCAATTTAACTATTGTTGTTAGTTTAATTTTGATTCGTTTGGTAACATAGTAATATCGCTAAAGACTTTTATTTATTTGAATTTTTTTTATAATATGCCTTTACATAAAGTTTAGCGCAAAAACAGTATCTTATGAGTCAGTCAACCCTTTTATTCATTCTATGATCAATGGGTCTTTGGGACCGCTCACAGTATTTATGCAACAATTTTTGTCACAGTAGTTAGAGGTTAACTGCTATTTGCGATCTCACAGACCGCTGTTTTTTTTTTCTGTTTTATTCATGGTTTAACCTTTAACTGATGTCAAAGAAGTTGTCACATGACTAGTGTGAAGCGGTCTGCGAGACCGCTCTATCGAAAGCTGAATAAAAGCCGCGATTAACTCATAGGATGTTGTTCTTGTACTAAACTTTTTCTACAAGAGTGTTATAATTAATATTCACCTATTCAAAAGTCTCTGGTGTTAGTACTAATGTTACAAACGAAACAAAATTTCAGTAGTGTTTGTAGATAACCTGAAATTTGTAAGTTAAACTATAAGAATTGAAAAAAGCTCCGATCTATAAGACCGGTAACATCAGTTAAAGGTTAACTTACAATTTTCAGTTTAACTATAAATACTATTGAAATTTACGAATGCTTTTGCATAACTAGTTCGTTTTATTGAAAATGAGGCTAAAACCCACAATAATGGGGCAAAAATATGCACTGCGTATCTTTGCCCAACCGCTGCGCACTTTTACCCCAACCGATGGGGCAAAGATACGCAGAGAATTGTTTTTTAAAAATTGCAATTTCTCACAGGATTGTAATTTGACAGAATATCGGTTGATGGTGGCACTTGCCTAAGGTGCTAATCTAACATTTTAATCTCTCGTTACGTGAGTTTAGACCAATGTGTGAGTTAAAAATGTATGGAAAGTGCGTATCTTTACCCCCACCTACTCTAATGTGCATAATGTATTAGCTATGTGTATAGAGCAACGTTTGTGAAAGTCTCAAAAACATAGCTTGGAAATTCTGGTCGATAGAATAAGCTCAAAATCCGTTGTAACCAAAACGGAGCAAAAAGTTGAGAAGCTGTATCCAAATATCCGTTGATTAGTGCCAATATAGCGTACACAATATTGCACGTACTACTTAGGGGAGACCGGGGGAATGGCGACACCTTAAGGGAATTTAAATTTTTTCACCTCGAAAAAATGTTTATTTTTTAATAGTAAAAATTCTAAAGCTGAATCATGATCTTTAGTATCTGTATAAATTTAACTGTAATCATAACTGTAAAGTAAGCATACATAAAAAAATATTTTTTAAACCCCAGTACAGTGGCGGGATTACCCAGGACACTGGGGTAATTCCGCCACTGTACTGGGGTAATGGCGCCACTCTTTAATGACGTAGTACATGCATCAAATGGATACTTGGAAACACACAACCTACTGAAAATAGTTAGAAAGCAATGTAATTGAGCAGAATAATGGTTAAGCTTACGATTTACTTCATATTGCAAAAGTCACTCTGCTGAATCGGCTCCACTACATTGAAATGAGGTCATTTCACATCCGATTTGCATGGCGGCGGCATTACCCCGAGAGGACAATATGGCGGAAATCCCCAAGCAAAGCCGAAAGAAGAACCGAACTTGTTCAACACATTGCATCAAAATGTCGGCGAATGCATGTAGATTACGGGTCATATTATCTTAAATACCTAATGTTACAATAAAAGGTGCTTATCTCTACTCATTTGAAGCTCCAAAATAATAAGAAACTAGATGAAAACTACATTTTTTACTAGAACAAACGAACGACGTACAGCAAAGTCACTCTCACTTTAGGCACTGTTTATATTGTTGGCCGCTATAGTGCAGGCACATTCACTATCTCAAACTGCCCTTAGTTTTTAAACTAGGTGGGGTGGCGGCATAACCCGGGTTGGCGGCATTCCCCCGGTCTCCCCTACTATAAGTTAATTTTCAGTGCTAAAAAATACATAAAAGTTAAATAACACAACCATTGCAGTCTTGTGTTATCTTATTTACTACGTGATTTATCACATTGCTAACATATTTGAAATTGAGTTATAGTTTGAGTACTAATTTTGAACTTGAAAAACATATATACGATTGTTGCAAGTTAAATAAAAACTTACAAAATTAACATAATTTTTGTTAAAAGAAATCATGAAAAGAAACAGCCTCAAATCTTTTAAAAATAAACCATATTTTAAAATACAATTATTTTAGCCATTCTAAAACTTAATAAAATTTAACTCAATCGTAATACTTGATCACCCAACCGGAGCGTCTACCAAATTTGGCATACGCTATATGCTCCGGAGGAGAATCCCCTCCACCACCAAACGAAACCACCGCCAAGCCAACAGGCCCGGAAAATCAGAAAAACGGCAGTTATTCAAAGAAAAGATCAACATACCGAAGTGAAGTCACTTGAGATAGATACAGAAAATAAACAATGAAAAAAGAAATTACAAGACAAGTTTACAGACAAACTTCACAAACGAAGTTTTGGCTTGACGACATTCTATATATAACAGATAAAAAAGTTCTCGATTCTAGTAAAGTCCACTAGTTCATAAAAAGTAATAACGAAATAAAAAAGTCAGTTTCTTTAACTGTGAACTAACAAATACATGGCAAAACAACAAATATGCACCATCGGAGACAGAAAGGAGTCATCCTTTAGAAACATCTACCACCGTATGTCAGGGCTACAAAATATAAATGTATATTTTAAGAAACAGAATCCTAGTCTATTGAATCCAAACTGTTAATCCAATTGACTAATCAAAATAAATAGTAAAATTCTCTACCAGCACCAATAATCTGTAGAACATCAATCCAGAAAACTCGAAGAAACTTGATGAGGATTACAAACACAAGTCCATAAGAGAGAAATGTCCTTGAATGAGAAATGTCCATAAAAAAGAAATGTCCCGTAAAAACAAAAGTTAATTAAAAAAGTCTCTAAAATTGATTGTCCATTAAAAGAGAAATGTCCAGATTTAACATTGTTCATGACAGGATTCAATAGTTTTGATAAACACAGTAGTTTAGAGATTACTAAACCTAAGCACCCAAGCTTGCGCACTAATTTCAAAAATCCATAGCCACAAATCAAGCTGTAACCAGAGGAGCAACACTTTAAAAATGTATAAAAAATAAATCAGCTGTATATAAAAAAGAATACTTTATGAATGAAAATGCCTTGTTTAAGATATTGTAAATCTTTTTAAGTTTACCATAATTGGATCTCGAATTGAGGATTTTACAAATGTTCCATTCCACCGATCTATTACGATGGAAATAAAAATGAGTATCTGAGACTTGGCAACTATCAAAAGATAATGACGTCTTCTATGACAAAGACTGTCTGACGAAGAATGTCTGTATCCCTACGTCCTATCTTATATAAATAGGTTGGAAATGCACCGTGAGAAGAATAAAACTACGCACAGATTTGTGAATAACAAAGATAATCTGTATTTACATGTCTTAATAATCTGAAGTTGTCCCTACCCTTGTCACTATTATCCCAATGATGCTGCCAGTCAGAAAATATCTTCCTTGTCAAAGCCGAATTTAGATAACTTATAGGTATAGGTATGTCTTCTTCTTTATCAAAAACTTCATCCATAATCACAGATTTTGCCAAGTAGTCTGCTCTTTCATTCCTTTGTATGCCAACATGGGCCTTCACCCAGCCTATATGGATAACTTTTTTATTCAATAAATGTAAGTTAGCAACAATTTTCAACAACAAGGAATCTGTAGGAAATAATCTCTCAAAAGCGCTGTAAGATGATAGGCTATCAGTGTATAGAGGGAAAACTTTAAAAGCTGTAGATCTGTAACAGTCAATTGCTTCTGAAATTGCCACCAATTCGGCTTGATAAATCGGTCAACAACCGTAATACTTGTATGATTTCTTTCAAAGGGTAGATACACGTGAAATAAGTTCTTGGAATACTTTAAGCACTTGGTATACGACCCCTAAAATAATGGCCAAACTCATCTGTGTTCAGATGCACAAAAGTGTTATAAGTCATGCATTTCAAAGTTTCATAAGTCGGTCAATTTTAGTGATACACGAACGGGATTTCTGTTGTCGTACGTGTCAGTGTAATAGGAAAATTTTACTAAATGTAACTCATAGGAACGGGGGACCGTATAAAAAATTAAATTTCGTATTTTTTTTTTTTTTTTTTTTTTTTTTTTTTAAGAAATGTTTTTATTCACCCAAATTGCGTTTAAAATACTCCTTTACCTCATTCGAAACATTTTTGTAATTGGAACTGTTGACTATGACTAACGGTTTAGGAATTAGCAATTGGACATCGTTGAGAGTGGACACTCAGTACAGACGTCGATATCAAACAACACGTTGAATGCCAAGTCTATTTTTTTTATCATTCCATTTGGGCCACGAAATACGACTGCCGTTACACAATCTATAAGTGTCAAACACCGGTGACTAACGCGGCCTCAACGAAAAGTTCAGTGTCAGCCACCGGTGATTGACGTGGCATGCAACGTGTTAAAGAAGTCGTTTCTCCACAGCAGTCTTATTTATGCAACCTGTATTCATGGCCTTAATTGAACGCGATTGAATGACGCCGTGGAATACCCTCCATATTGGGTTAAATTTCCATTCTAGAGCTTCTTTTTCTCGAAATTTACAGGTAAGCATTTTGTGATCGACAAAATGATCGACAAAAACACCAAATTTGTCAACAATATCAAGCATATGATATCACAGTAAATGGGCTTTGCCGTCCTTCGTTATGAACATCATCATTGTTCAACTCCTTATTACTTTTGAATTTTCCCTATATTGATTTTGAGGAATTTCGTAAAAATATCGTATTAAAAAATTAGTTTGGTGTGTAGTTTTAGATTCAACGACTCTCATTTTTTTTGAAGTCCTCTGGTGTTATGTTATTCTTATTTTCTACACTACACAGTAAAACCTGTCTACACAGGAAATGGATACATCGGAAAGAAAATCACATTGACCCGTGTGAAATATTTCTTAATCATAATACCTGTCAAGACCGAAATCGTTTTAGAAGGGAAATGTTTCAGAGCTCTTAGCGACATGTTTTATACGGAGTTTAATGTATTTATCATTCAATCTAATCCTTCATATGATAGTTATCACAAATAGCCTTAGCTTCACTCATGGCACCCTAATTAATAAATGAAACACACGTAAAGTAAGCTAGTTTGAATAAATCAATAATAATGTATATATAACAAAATTATTTTAAATGAAATAAAAATATAATACACCTATCTATAATAATTTCTAGAAAATACTTAGAGTAGGTGGGGGCAAAGATACGTACTGCCTCATTTAATAAGAAGAAACATTTCTACAACCATGACCGCTAGGTAGTAGTTTGGTCTGTGTAGTAGTTGTGTGTTCAAACCTTATGAAAAAAGTAGCACTCCGTGCCAAGAAAATGAGGTAGGTATAAATTTACGAATTTTGATCTAATATTTTTAAATTTTACTTTATTGTTTAGCTAACAATACTTCGAATTTATACATATCCAAAAATTCAGTTGAGAACGGAAGTTCTATAGCTTCTAAATGCCGTATAGTTTATCTCGATCGCATTTGTTTAAACTTGTAGGTAGCCGGTTAAGTAAAATACTGCAGAATGGGGTAAAATTACGCATCCGTCTTGGGGCAAAGATACGCACAAGTTTAAGATTCGGGGCTTTGCCTTATCGTTTTAGCTAGATGCAAAGCTTTATTTTTTTTTTATATTAGTTTTATTTTTTATATTGTATAAAATATAATAGCTACTTAACTAATATAAGCTAGTTAACTACATTTTAGCTATCTACCTACCTACTTTTAAAAATTAATATTGTTTCACAAAACGATTTTGTTTTAAAGTCTTAACCCTTAACTCCTGTTAACGGTCTCACCGACTGCTGCTATATTCATTTTTCATAGCTTAACTTGTAATTTTTAATTTAACTATTGATGTTAGTTTAATTTTGATTCGTTTGGAAACTTAATAGTATCGCTAAAGACTTCTAAATGAGAAGAACTTTTATTATAATAGGCCTTTACATAAAGTTTAGCGCAAAAACAGTATCGTATGATTCAGTCAACCCTTTTATTCATTCTATGATCAAGGAGTCTTTAAGACCGCTCACAGTATTTATGCAACAATTTTTGTCACAGTAGTTTGAGGTTAACTGCTATTTGCGATCTAACAGACCCCCTGTTTTTTCCTTTTTTTCATGGTTTAACTTACAATTTTCAGTTTAGTAAATTTCACTAGTATTTATAGTTAATGCTTTTGCATAACTCGTTCGTTTTATTGGAAATGGGGCAAAAACCTACAGTAAGTGGGCAAAAATACGCACTGCGCATCTTTGCCCAATGACTGCGTACTTTTGCCCCAACCGATGGGGCAAAGATACGCAGAACAATGTCTTTTAAAAATTGCAATTTCTCTCAGTATTATAATTTGACAGAATATCGGTTGATGTTAGCATTTTCCTAAGGTTCTAATCCAACATTTTAATCACTCATTACAAAAGTTTAGACCAATGTGTGTGTTAAAAATGAAAATGTATGGAAAGTGCGTATCTTTGCCCCCGCCTACTCTATAATTTATTTCTCTATATATTCCTATAGTGTATATATCAATATAAACTACCTTTCAACAACCAATAAAATTAACTTTTGTCTATCAGTTTTTATTTTTGTGAAAACTACAACATTTTCTAATACAATTGGCAGTAGGAGAAGTATAGGGGGGGGGGGGGGGCAGGGGAATGGCACCACTCGGGGTTATGAGTTTAAAAGCTAACGGCAGTTTGAGATAGTGAATGCGCCTACGCTATAGCGGCCAACAATAAAAACAGTGCCGAGAGTGATTTTGTTGTACGTCGTTCGTTTGTTCCAGTGAAAAATTTAGTTTTCATCTATTTCCTTCTTATTTTGAGCTTCAAATGTGAAGAGGTAAGCACCTTTTATTTTAACATTATGTACTTAACCCCGGTACTTAGGTAATATTACCCGTAATCTACGTGCATTTGCCGACATTTTGATGCAATTTGTTGAACAAGTTCTGTTCTGCTTTCGGCTTTGCTGGGGGATTTCCGCTGTATTGTCCTCTCAGGGTAATACCGCCAACATGGCAAAGGATTAATTTTGCAATTTGAATTTAATTGTAAGCTTAGCAGATTAATAAATCAAGATTAAGGAACATTATAATTATTATTCTGCTAAATTATTACTTTCTAAGCATTTTCAGTTGGTTATATGTTTCTTAGTATCCATTTTATGTATTTACTAAGTCATTAAAGAGTTTCGTCATTACCCGATACAGTGGCGGAATTACCCAGGTACCCTGGGGAATCCCGCCGCTGTACAGAGGTTGAAAGATTTTTTTTGTGCTTACTTCACAGTTATGATTGCGGTTAAATTGATATTTATACTAAAGATCATGTTTCAGCTTTAGAATTTTTACAGTTAAAAATTAAACATTTTTTTGAGGTGAAAAAATTCAAATTTCCTTATGATGTCGTCATCCCCCTGGGCTCCCCTAAGTTGATAGTGAGGCAATAAATAAAAAATCAAAATGAAATACACTGTTAAAAATTTTGCAGCATTCTGGCAGGTCTTTCGACCGTTTTTTTGAAAAAACGGTTTCAAAACCGTAAATTAACTATATTCTGACCATAAAATGGCCAAAAATATGGTCAGAATAGTGTTAAAATTACGGTTGTGTACCCGTTTTCGAAAAAAAACGGTCAAATGACCTGCCAGAATGCTGCAAATTTTTAACAGTGTACACTGGATTTATATACGTCACAGTACATTAAACACACAATATTGAACATCACAATTAGAAACCCATTACACCACAATATGAAACACCTACTATTTACATGACTGTATGTAGTGCCGCAGAGTTAGCATCAGTGGATCAGTGAAAGCACGGCCAGCGGCTCAGAACACCTCGAGGAACAAATGATTGAGAGGATCGAGCAATCAGAAGAGCAGCCACATCTACACTAACAATGTCACTATCATCTATTCTACGCCATTTGCATGGATGCAGTGGTATCAAGGCATACAATCCTTATATGACAGGCCATGTCTGGGCCCAGCACTCCACTTCCATTTAGGCCGTAGCTTCTAATCCTCCTTCGTCATATTCAGTGTCGTCCTCAAGCAAGCTGAGCGCAGTCTGATTGGTGTAACGTGACTCGTATTGAAGAATCCCGCTTTTCTCTCAGTGCTGGTGACTACCGTATGTGTGTGTGGAGGTACAGATGTCAGCAGTCCAATCCTGCATTTATTACTGTGCGGCACACTGCCGTAACAACTGGAGTGACATTCTGGGTAGCGATCTGCTTGACAGCTGATCACTTTTACTCGTGTTGCAAGGCACTCTCTCATGGCTCTCATTTGCGTAGACGAAATTTTCCAGCCAGTGGTCCGGTCTATGCTATCAAGTCGCTTAAGTGCCAATGGAGGATATTCCATCTACGTTATGATCACGTGGTCAAGGTAAAAACTTCTAGCGTAAAGAAGGGAAGGCTCCGTAGACGTAATGAAAAACCATCGCCAACCAGTGAGACAGTTCATGCGGAAAGCAGTAGTAGGCGACCATCTCATCAGTTAGAAGTTCTTTGGGTAAATTACCGGTATCACGTGACTTTTTTCAGCCTCGTACCCAGATTTGGAATAAAGTCCATTATCCAAAAGATAACGCTCGCCCACATGCGGCACGACTCTCGCAACAATGACTACAAGGATATAATGTCTTTCCATGGCCTGGCAGGTCAGCAGAGATCTTTCTCCAATAGAGAATGTTTGGTACATGTTGAAAAGGCAGCTTCAGCCGTCTCGGAATACCACTGAACTAGTTTATCAGTTGCTACCCTTATGGAAGCATCTACCGCAGAGGGACATCGGTAACTTAACACGTTAAGCACCACGTCAGTCACCGGTGACTGACACTGAACTTTCCGTTTAGAACGCATCGTTCACCGATAAGTGACAGTCTAAAATATGATATAAAACTAAAAAATATATATATTGTTTTAAGTAATTACTGAAAATTTATTTAAAAGTTACTTACCTTTTATTTATTACTGGATTATACTTTTTTAAAAATTACTTAAACCATTGTAAATGTTTCAGCTTCATTGTCAGTCACTGTGGCACTCAACTTTTTAATAGACTCCATGCCTCACCAAGCATTGTCTATTATAACTAACAAATGTGGATTTACAACCTACTGAAATTTACATTCTTTTTCCTTCCAGTTGTCATTAAAATGTTTTTTGTTCTGAATTTATAATCATTTGTTCATCTAACCAAACTCTATTCACATACGAAGTTTTATAATCGTGGCTTATATTTTTCTGGGTGCATATAATTTTTTTTCAACAGAGTGTAGTTTAGCCATTTTAATTCCATAAATCTGTTCATTGTTTAATAAGCGTTCAGTCAACAGTGAAAATGTGTCCACGCCTCAACAAGATACTTGTTCAGTGCTATCCTGCTCGACCAGCTGAATCTTCCGAGTGGTTTAGTTGTAGAACGTATGTGCGCTATACCACTGATCTGGTTTCGAGTCCAGTCTTGGGCACATTTTCAATTGGTTAGCGAAGAATAAACTCAATCAATTATTAAACTGTTTAATAATTCGGACGAAATTGTTAACTAAAAATATTACATGTATAAAACATTTTAAGGTTCTTTTAATTGTAAGTTTCTTCATTCTTGTAAAAAAGAAATTAATTAGCTAGAAGAACAAAACGATCGAAACAAAGGTAATCACAACAAATTAAAAAAATATGTTAAAGTTGCTTAAATCGTTCTAAAGAAAAAGTTGTTAATACCAGCTATTTCCATAGGATTTCCCAAATTTTAATGCAAACTTAACCTTTAACTGATGTCACTGAAATTGTCACACAACTAGTGTGAAGCGGTTTCACAGACCGCTTCATCGAAAGATGAATAAAAGACGCGATTAACTCATAGGATGATGTTTTTGCACTAAACTTTTTTGTACAGGACTGTTATAATTAAATTTCACCTATTCAGATGACTCTGGTGATAGTACGGAAGTCCCAAATTGAACAAAATTTCGGTTGTGTTTGTAGTTAAACCGAAAATTGCAAGTTAAACTATAAGAATTGAAAAAAGCCGCGGTCTGAGAAACCGGTAACATCAGTTAAAGATTAAAGGATTATAAAACGTAAAAGTCTAAAATTATACGCATCTTAACATAAATTATCTAATGTTACTCGAGTATTTATTTGAAATAATTTTACAAGGGATATCCTGGATGTCTTTGTCAAAGTAACTGGCTTCTAATATATATTTACATTTTCCAGATGTAAAATTTCATAAATTTATAACCTATTCTCCCGCGACTGTCTCTGAAGTCAGACTAATATGTGTTTTCGCGACGATTTTAAATACGCAAATGTATATTCTCTTTACTTTTCTCTTCCTGTCTGCATTTTATTGTCCGATTTAAATTTCTGGGATATTAAACTCTGTTTAAGTTAGAAATTATCTAATGCGACGCAAGACATTATTTCAAATATTTCTCAAAGGAATCACTTCAATATAGCTGTCATCGGTACTGACTTCTAACTCGGAATTATTTGCATATTCCAAAAGTAAATTTTAATATATTTATGTTTTATTCTAAAGCAGGATTTTCTGAACATAGAAACTAAAAATGATTTTTCTTGACGATTTGAAATTCGGAATCATTTTTTCTCGCCTTTATTTGCTCTCTTTATGTTTGTATTTGATTGTCCAATTTAGTTTTCTGAGAAATTAAGACTGCTTAAATTCTATTTTATTTAGAAATTATTTAACGTTAAGCGAGACATTATTTGAAATACAGGGTGTCCATAAACGATTGCCCCAGTTATAAATTTTAATAGTATCAACTGTAAGGGTTATAGAATGTTGGTTCAGGGTCACAAATAAAGTGTAGCACAAACAGATTTAGATAAGCGCGTGCGCGAGTACTGCTTTGTTATTCACTCGCTTGCAGCGCCACATTCGCAAAATGGCGACTCCTGAGCGTAAAGCGTTATATCTGGGCTGAAGATTTAAAAGCCGTTAGTGCCATGCGATTTTTTCCCTTTGGGACTTAGTAAAAGATCGTGTCTACGTTCCGCCACTACCTAATGATTTCCCAGTGTTGAGACACAGTATGGAATAGGCTATTGCTTCCATGAATGCGGACATGTTAACCATGTTTTGTAAGAATTGGGCTTTAGGTTGGACGTGTGCCGTATAACTAAAGGTGCACGTATTGGACATTTGTAAGAAAAACTAGGTTAGTTTACCTTCAATTGGATGTATGATTGGCTGTAGATAGTCTAAATTAAACTGTTATACCATTGAAACTGCGACTTTCTTTTATGATCATTCTGTATTTCCGAAAGGAATCACTTCAATGTAAAATTGACACCGGAATTGGCTTCTAACTCAAAATTATTAACATATTCAGAATTAAAATAAAAAGATATATCGCACCCTTGCTACAAAGGTGTCATAACTCAAAAAACTCAGTTTTTCAGAAAATGCGAAAAACTGTTTCCGGGCTGTGTAGGTAAATTTTAGTTGATTTAGTGATGTCACTAAGAAGAACTGTGCATATAATAATATGATAGATTGTCATTCTTGCAGATTATTTTAATTTTCAACTAAAAATACCTATTTGTGGGTTGTGCCTCTTTTTTCGCCCAACATAGACTCATGAATATGTCATAATTTTGAGTTGTGACACTTTTGTTGTTTGTTTTCTGGACATGCGACACATCATGAATCATCTAGACTGCCACAATTCGAAATCATTTGGAAGATCATCCTCATTTGTATCATTAAAAATGTCATAACTAAAAATAATGCATTTTTGAACTCACGTTCACGTATAAAGCTTAGATCACAACTGAAGATGTGGCACTTTTCTAGAAGGTTCAGTGGCCATCTTACAAACTTAAAAAACGACACAACTGCTACCTGGTGGTTAGATTTTCAGTGCACTATCTGGCACCTTAGGTGGTTGGTAGGGGAGCAAAAACTAAGCCGAATGGCAGCCATAACTCAAAAAAGCCAATTTTTGAGTTGTGACACTTTTCTAGCTAGGGTGCGATATGATTTGTTCTAAAGCTGCTTTCTCGGAACACAGAATTTAACACTCCGCTAGTCCCGTGTTTTTTTTTTTTTTTTTTTTCAAACAATTGTGGTTGCGCTGTATCTGTGAGATACATCATTATATATTGTTAACATTAATAAATAAAACAGATAAGAACACAATTTAAAGTAGAAAAAATAACATTAAATCAAATTCGTCAATATTATGAATATATTTTTTAGTTTTCAAAAGTAATAATGTATTAAAATACTCACGCGAGATCTGTCAGATTCTGTCGTGTACCTGTCCGATAGGCGCGACCAATGGAATGTTAAAAATTATATTTTCAATGTTATTAAATACGCATTCGTTTTTCTTTTTCTGTAAATCAGGTCTTCTCTTTAAGTCTGCATTTGATTGTCTAATTTTCTGGTATATTATGAGTACTCAAATTGTATTTAACTTAGAAATTATTTAATATGACACAAGGCATTATTTTAAATATTTTTAATTGGAATCACTCAATGTTTTGTTCAAAAGAACTGGATTTTAACACGGAATGATTGCATATTCCAGAAGTAAAATTTAATAAAAATATGATTTATTTTAAAGCGGCTTCATCTGAACATACAAACTAAAATTTAGGTTTCTGACAATGTTAAACATGGAATATTTTTCTCTTTCTTTTATTGTTCTCTTTGTGTCTGTATTTGTTTGTCCAATTTAATTATCTAGGATATTATGAGTACTTAACTTTTATCTAAGTTAGAAATTATCTAATGTTAAGTGAAACATTATTTGAAAAATTTCGAAAAGGTATCCTTTTAGTGTTCTCGTAAAGGGAACTCTCTTTTAACACGGAATTATTGGCATATTCCAGAAGTAAAATTTCATAAATATATGATTAATTCTAAAGCGGCTTCGTCTAAACATAGAAAAAAAAATTATTTTTGTGACGATTTCAGCCTTAGAATACTAGACATAGTTACTATAGCGTAGACGTTAACCCCGGGAGAACTCGCTAGTGAGAATGCCCAATTGCTTTTCTTTTACTTTACATTCATATAATATCAACTTTTTTTGGTTGGCTTAGTACTTTTATTCACAAAATATGTAAATTAATTGAAAAAAAATTAAAAATTTTAATTAAAATGAAAAATGATTTTAATAAGAGTCTTAAAAAAGTACGACTATGAGAGAAAATCTCATGCAGCGAGTTCTCCCGGGTAAAATACCATAGTCGTGATAATTACGAGCGTCTGGTTTTCTAGAGTTAAATTTCTGTATTGTTCTCTTTGTTTCTGCATTTTTTCGTCCAATTTAATTTTCTGGGATATTATGAGTACTTAGCTTCTGTCTAACTTAGAAATTATCTAATGTTACGCGAAACGTGATTTTATAATATTTCGAAAAAAGTCACTTCAATGTTTTCGTCAAAGAAACTGTCTTTAAACACTAAATTATTGGCATATTCTAGATGTAAATTTTCATAAAGATATGATTTATTCTATCGAGACCTTCTCTTTACGTAGAAGATAAGCATCCTTGTGACGAATTTAGTATGCAATCGTTTATTTTGTCGATTGTCTTCATTATATCTTTACTTTTATTTGTTCACAGAATTTAAGAATTATGTTTGCAAAGCTTTAAATATGCAATCGTCTTTCCTTTTTCTTTATATCTTTTTATCCCTATATGTCTGCATTTGATTTTCTAATTTAATTTTCTGGAATATTATGAGTAGTTTAGATAATTTCTAAGTTAAATAGAATTTTACTTAGAAAATATCTAATGTGACGCGAGGCATTATTTGAAATATTTCTCAAAGGAGTCACTGGAATGTTCTCATCAAAGGACACGGATTTATTGGCATATTTCATAAATAAAATTTAATAAATGTACGATTTATTCTAAAGCGGATTCATCTAAACTTAGAAATGGAAAAAATATTTTTCTGACGAAATTAAAAGAGGGTCCAGGGCTAAAAATTAAAAAAAAAAAAAGGAAAAGTAATTTTTTTTATTGGCTTAAACAAAATACTGACTTTTAGCGTTAGATACCGCAAACCGCATGCTTTTATCTTCATTAGATCCAGAGAAATAACACCTTTTGCCTTGAGAAGCGATGCAGCAGCTGACCGCTGACGAGAACTTTAGCTCCATTTATCTCAGAATGAATTTTTTTCACGATTTGGAACTTTAAAAAGATATAGCTGAAGTTCCTTGCATGATATATGCATGAAATTTTTAACAGAGAATTTATGCTATATTTCCAACAAATCGTCTTTAGAATTTTTAATTTGAGTGATAATTGTGAAAATTATCTAATTAACGCAAAACTCACACATAAAAAAAAAACTTCATTTTTTTACTTAAAAATTTTTTATAAAATTCCTAATATAATTTTAAGACATTCTGAAGACAAATTAAAATGACACATTTTCTGTACACAAAAGTATAAATATTTTGTAAATCGAGTAAGTACTTCCAGAGTTATATCAAAAATTAAATATGTTTAATATTTTACAAATTAAAAAGAAAATATTTAAAAAAATTCAGATTTTTTTACATGCAATATTCTTATTATATTAAAAGATATTTCAGAAAAAAATTTCATAACAAAAAAAAAAAATCTCTATAAATAAAAATAAATAAAAATAATAGAATTTTGAGCCCTTGACCCCCTTAAATATGGAACTTAATTTCTTTCATTTATTGTTCTCTTTATGTCTATTTTTGTTTGCCCAATTTGTTCTTCTGGTATATGATGAGTACTTAACTTTTATTTAACTTAGATATTGTCTAATGTTACGCGAAATATTATTTGAAAAATTTCGAAAATGAATCATTTTAGTGTTCTCGTCAAAAGAACTGGCTTTTAACATGAAGTTATTGACATATTCTAATTTTAAATTTACATAAAATTATGATTTATTCTACTGTTTCTTTCTCTGAACTTACAAGGTAGTAAGTATTGTTGTGACAATTGTAAGTCTGCAAACGTTTATTCTATTCATTGTACTCATTGTATCTGTACTTTTATTTGTTCAATTTAAATATTTGCGATATTATTGGTGTTCGTATTAACAACGATAATTTAGAAAATATCTAATCCGGCAGGATACACTATTTCACAGATTTATCAATGGGCTAAATGCAATATTTTATTAAAGAAAGTGGCTTTTAACTCAGAATTTTATACTTATTCCAGAAGCAAAATTTAAGTTTATGATTTATTCTACTTCTAAAGCAAAAGATAATAAATACGTTTTTGACGATTTTAAATATGCAATATTTTATTCTACATCCTTTATCCCCCCAGGGGGATACCTTATTTTGGTATTCACGGGCTTCGCAACCCCGGGTTCCTGAGCGATCTTTCTCTTTTCCTTTTCCTCTTATTTCTCTTGCCTTTCTTTCCTCTATGTTTCACTCTCGTTGTGGTTTCCTCTTCGGAGGTGAGGGCAATTCTGTATGAGCCGATATCATCCTGTATATCGACTCATAGAGAATTGTAAACCACCCACGGGTTCGCCGTGCGTGGCGACCCGTGTCCCTGGAAAGGGGGATCCTGGTAGTTGAGGGTAACCAACACACTGCTTTGGCCTCTGCTTCAGGTAGACGGGAGGTGCGTATTGGTCCCGTATGCATCAATCGGCTGGTCAGCTGACTTGTGTCACTGGCTGGGGATCAAGTGAGCGAGTACTTACTAGCCATCTCGCTAAGGGTGGAGACTGGCATAGGAGTGTCTTGTGACCGTATGGGCCCTGGCTAGCACTGGTGCACGAATGTGCATCCCCTTGTTGGACTCGGTAGTGGGTGGTGCGGTCGGGGTCTGAATTCTTTTTCTTTTTTCAATTATGGATGGAAAAACTAACATTCCTTCTGTTTCTCTCCCAAGTGGCGAGCAACAAACTGTACAGACGTTATTCACTCGTTTTTTTGTAATTAAACGCACTGATAGTCTCTCAGATAGTTCTTTCAAAAAAACTTCACCTTTTCTAATCGCAAAAACATTTCAGTCTGTTTTGGGTGATGGTCACTCGCTCAAAAAATTGCAATCTGGGGACTTACTGATTGAGGTTTCTTCAGCCAGGCAGTCACAACTTCTGTCAAATTGCGATACTATAGGTACTTTTTCTGTCTCTGTTAAAGCACATCAAACTCTTAATACTTGCCGTGGTGTCATATCTGAACCAGATCTTTTATTTTCTACAAAAGAAGAACTTCTAGCTAATTTAAGTGATCAAAATATCATAGATGTACGCCGTATCACTATCCGTCGAAATGGGCAAATGCTTCCTACTAAACACATTATTCTAACTTTCAATAGCCATATTTTACCTTCTACAATTAAAGCTGGTTATTTAAACTGTCCAGTTAGGCCTTATATCCCTAATCCTCTGCGTTGTTTTAAGTGCCAGCGGTATGGGCATACTAATACTACCTGTCGTGGATCTGCTACTTGTCCACGTTGTGCAGAAGTCGGCCATGACGGTAAAACTTGCGAAAAACCAGAACGCTGCGCTAATTGTAAAGGTGACCATACATCGTACTCTCGCTCTTGCCCTAATTGGATCCGTGAAAAGGAAATTCTTGCAGTTAAGATTACTCAAAAACTTTCCTACCCTGAAGCCCGTAAACTTGTTGAATCTAGGACCCCCTCTGTTGGGGTATCTTACTCCAGTATACTCAACCCCCCAGGGGAACACCTTCTTTAGGTATTTACGGGTTTCGCGACCCCGGGTTCCCGAGCGATCTTTCTCCTTTCCTGTTTTCTTCTCTTTTTAGTTGTCTATCCTTTTTTCTTTGTTTCACACTTTTTAATCTTCTTTTTTTAGTTTCTTATCCCTCTTTGTTCTTGTTCATGTTTTTTACTGACCATTTTGTTCAAAGTGTTATTTGTTCTACTAACATTGTTCTTGTTCTTTTGTTAAAAAAAAAAAAAAAAGGAAAAAAAAAGTTTTAAAAGTTTTAAAAAAGACAAAAAATACACCTGTTTTCTAAGTTCTCTCTCACATTACCTTTTCTTTTTTACAATAGTGGTTTTTTTTATGTTCACGTGAGACACTCTGGGTGTTGAGGTTTTTTACTCTCATCGCCTCGTTTCTACCTTTTTAGGCTGATCTCGAGTCCCAGAGTGCAGGGCATCTCCGAATTCCGGTTCGGTGATCGGTGGGCGCCGTACTTGTATGGCGGTGGTTAGGAATGCACTGGGCGACTGGTGTCCTTTCGACGTAAGGGCGTTGTAGGTTGGACAGAGCTGTAAAGGCTTACCTACGACAACCGAGTTCCACTGTGAAAGAACTAGAGTTTGGAGATGCTATCGAGTTTAATCCAACGTTCGAAAAACGTGGAAGTTTGTTGATAGTTTTCACTCTTTTGAGAACTGCGCCTAAAGTAACGGTAAGAAGAAGGGTCGGTGACCAGGCCCGATGCCTGGCGTTTTAAACATTATATCTCAAATATGGCTACAATCTCAGACAATAAGACAAGCGATGTGGAGGCCCCACAACCCCATATTTCATCAAATGCTCAACTTAAGACTGCTACGCCTCAGAATATATCTAAGGAGAAACTTACTGCATCGGCCTCAGGCCTTCAAGCAGATATAAATCAGAGCCAAACCAAATCTTGGGCTGATAGAACTGATGATACATGTGCTGAAAGATTCTTTCTTGTTAAAAGGGTAGAAGGCAGCTTCGACAAGACCTCTTCCTTCTTGATTAACAAATCTGTCCAAGGATTGATAGGTGAACCAAAAACCATTAAAAAAATTCGATCTGGTGAACTTCTTATTGAAGTAAACAATGGCAAACAAGCCATTAGTTTAAAAAAATGTACAAATTTTGCAAATATCCCAATCTCCGTAAGTCCACATAGAACCCTCAACACATCTCGTGGGGTGATATCTGAATCTGACCTGCTGTATGTTACAGAAACTGAAATAGTTGATAATCTAAAAGAACAAAATGTAATTGAAGCTAGACGGATCAAAATTTACCGTAAAGACGAACAAATACCAGCCAATCAAATACAAATCCCTACCAAGCACATCATACTCACCTTTAACTCACCAAACTTACCCAAATATGTAAAAGCTGGATATCTGTCATGTTCTGTCAGACCGTACATTCCAAACCCACTGCGTTGCTTTAATTGTCAACGCTTTGGGCATTCAAAAACAAATTGCCGTGGTAAGGAAACATGTGGTCGGTGCAGTGCAGTTGGCCACGAAAGTGCGCAATGCAACGCTCCACCTTGTTGTGTCAACTGTAAAAAAGATCATCCATCTTACGCCAAATCGTGTGAACAGTGGAAAAGAGAAAAGGAGATACAGACCATACGCACAAAAGATAACATTTCGTACCCAGAAGCCAGAAAAATAGTTGAATCGAGGACACCTAGAGTTGGTGTTTCATATGCTGCTGCTTTATCCAAAACGGCCCATAAAACTTATCAAAGCATTGCCACCCAAACCGAATTCCCCACTGATAATAATTGCCAACCAAAACAAAAAGAAATGAACCTGTCTACTTATTCTGGTAAAACAAATAGTTCAACGCAGTCTGACTTTCCCAAGCCACTGATATCTATTCCTCCTAAGTCACCAAACTCTCTCCCTCCTAGTTCACCAAACTCTGTTCCTCCTAAACCATCACAAAATTCCTCTACAAAATCTTCCCAATCTCATATTCCTAAGAGAGGCTCTCAAAATACCACAAAAAGAGGACTTCAAAAAACAAAACATAGATCTGATTCAGAAAAATTTAATCTACCAACAATTAAAACCACTGTGTCATCTGAAAATCCAGCCAAAAAGATAAAAAATAAAACATCCAAAAATGAAATCCATCCAAAAATGAAAGAAAAAATGGAGGAGGATGATGCCGTTGCTCTTCATCCAGAACCGGGTGAAGAATTTAACGATGGAGATAGTATGTCTACTATCTCCGGATAATAGGGTGCAGATAAATTTATTAAAAAAAACTCACTCATGACTTATATTATTTCATGGAACTGTCGAGGCTACCATAATAAATATGACGAAATCCGAAGTATTCTTCATGACCATCAACCACTATGATTAGCTTTACAAGAAACCCATCTTAAACCCAATGACAAAGCAAAACTGCGCACCTATGCTACATACAGAAAAGATTTTACTGATAGGGCCACTGGTGGAGTGGCTCTTTTCATCTCTCGCAATTTACCCCATACTCATATTAACCTAAACACAAACTTACAAGCTGTTGCAGTCCGTGTACATATAAAACGTCTTATTACAGTCTGTACCATTTATTTACCACCCCACCAAATTATTCAGTCAGCACTACTTGATGATCTCCTTCTTCAACTCCCAACTCCTTTCATCATGGTTGGGGATTTTAATGCTCATAGCCAACTGTGGGGGAATTCTGACACTAATCAACGTGGTGATATCATTGAAAAATTAATTTCTGACAATGGCTTATGCCTACTCAATAATGGTGATCATACATATTTTCATGAACCGACACGCACCTTTCATGCCATAGATCTCACTATCTGCTCTCCATCTATCTATCCGTATTGGAATTTCTGGATTTCAAGTGACCTGCACGGCAGTGACCATTTTCCCACTTTCATTTCACAGACCACTCCTGACAGGGATTCTAATCATTATTTTAAACGCTATAACTATGACAGAGCCAATTGGCCAACATTCACAAATCATGCTAAAATCACAAATCATATGGTAGAAGGTGACATAGACGATGCAGTTGATAATATCACCCAGTGTATTATCAATGCTGCAGATATTAGCATACCTAACTCATCATCTACAATGAGACACCGGAAGCCATGGTGGAACAGTGACTGTCAAGCTGCAAAAAAAAAATCAACAGAAAGCCTGGGGCAGCTTTCGGCGTTATCCCAATAACACTAATTATCTTGCCTACAAAAAAGCAAAAGCTGAAGCTAGAAGAGTGCGCCGTAAAAGCCAACGTGAATCCTGGATTCAATATGTATCTAATATTAACCCAAATACCTCTAGTAAAGTCCTCTGGAAAAAAGTAAAAAATTGTATGGGTCTTTATTCTGAAAACCACATCACAATCTTAAATCATAACGGACAAACAATAGCTTCTCCTAAGAATATTGCTGAAACCATAGCAAATACATTTGCATCTAACTCTGCCTCTGACTCATACCCGGAACCTTTTTTATCATACAAAAGACAAACAGAAACTACCCACCTCAATTTTAATTCCCGTAACTTTTATGACTATAATCTCCCTTTTACTCTCTCAGAGCTGATAAAATGTTTGCAAAATAGCCATCTATCAGCTCCAGGTCACGATGGCATCACCTATACCATGCTTAAACATCTCTGCACAACCTCTCTCAATAATTTACTTGCATTTTATAACAGAATTTGGATAGAACAGGTCTTTCCTCAAGCCTGGTGTAACTCTATTATCATTCCTTTTCCTAAACCAGGGAAAGATGCTAGCAATCCCAATAATTACAGGCCAATCGCACTCTCTAGCAGTCTTTGCAAATTACTTGAAAAAATGATCAATTGTCGTCTTGTGTATATTTTAGAAAATAACAATTGCCTTGCTGCGTTTCAAAGTGGGTTTCGACGAGGTAGGTCAACTATCGATAACCTGATCAATCTTGAAAATCACATACGGACAGCCTTTCTAAAACGCAACCATTTGGTGTCAGTATTTTTTGACATGGCAAAAGCCTACGACAGAACATGGCGATACGGGATCCTTCGTGATCTTTTTAACCTAGGCTTTCGCGGGAATCTCCCTATTTTTATTAAGAACTTCCTCGCCATTCGACTTTTTCAAGTCCGAATCGGTGGGGTACTCTCTAGTTTTTATGTACAAGAAGAGGGTGTACCCCAGGGCAGTGTCCTGAGTGTCACCCTCTTTGCTATAAAAATAAATGACATTCTTAGTCAACTGCCCCCTTCTGTGAAAGGTGATTTATATGTTGACGACTTCCGAATTATGTGTATGGGACAGGATATTCGTTTTATTGAAAGACAGTTGCAAATTGCAATCACCCGTATTCTTAATTGGACTAATAAGAATGGATTTATAATTTCTCATGACAAAACTTCTTGTGTTCACTTCTGTAGACGTAGGGATCTGCATCCAGATCCTGAAATTTTTATTGGACCAACTCAAATTCCTGTTGTGGACAGTGTTCGTTTTCTCGGCCTCCAATTTGATAGTAAGCTAACCTTTTTACCACATATTTTACAATTACGGACAAAATGTGAAAAATCGCTTAACCTACTAAAGGTGCTTTCAAATACTTCCTGGGGAGCAGACCGTACTTCTCTCCTTAAAATTTATCGAGTCGTCATCCGTTCCAAAATTGACTATGCCTGCCAAGTCTATGGTTCCGCACGTAATTCTGTTCTTAAAAAACTTGACACTGTGCACCATAGCGCACTCCGTGTTTGCTCTGGTGCATTTCGTACCTCTCCTGTTTTAAGCCTTTATGTTGACTGCAATGAACCAGCATTACACCACATTCGTGAAAAACTTTCTTTAGAACTTTATTACCGTATCCTTTCACATCCAGGCCATCCTCTTCATTCATACATTCTAAATACAGACAACGATATGCTTTATCAGCATCGGCCATCTTGCATCCCACCTTTTGGTGTCAGAATTAGGAACATTACTGATAATAGCCCACTGAGTAGTATCGAGGTGAGTCCATGTCCATTGCATGTACTCCCTCCTTGGAAACCTCCTAGTATTACATCGCTCCATCCTTTTAAAGGATACGATAGAAACACCTTAGCTCCTGTTGTTTTTCAACAGATATTTGCTGCACACAGATCAAACTTTAATGATTACACTGACATTTACACAGATGGCTCTAAGAGTGGAGATACTGTTGGGTGTGGGATATTTTGTGAAAACAACTCTTTAAGCTATCGCCTTCATTCATCTACTTCTGTCTTTACAGCCGAACTGATTGCAATAGAGAGAGCCATGTTCTACATCTCTCATCATCATAGCTCATCCTTCATCATTTATACCGACTCAAATAGCTCTATTGAAGCAATTAAATCATTTAAAAAGCATCCTTATGTTTCATTGATCCTTGATTTTTATAATAAATTGAAAAGACGTAGCTGTAATATTTTATTTTGCTGGGTACATGGACACATGGGTATTCCTGGTAATGAGAAAGCGGATGAGGCGGCGAAACGTGCCCTTAATCCGTTGTGCCATAAAGTTCCATTCTCAGACGTAAAACTACTTATCAAACGCTTTATTCACTGTAAATGGCAAGAAAGTTGGAATTTAGAATGCAATAATAAACTGCACCACATCAAACCTACCATCATGACCTGGCCTCCGTGTTATCCAAGGAAAACCGATGTTCTTCTGACCCGTCTGAGAATTGGACATTCTAGAATCACTCATAAACATCTTTTACTTCGGGAGGATGCTCCCATGTGTCCACATTGCCATTTTGATTACCTGACCATTCATCATGTTTTAACTGACTGTCCGGGTCTCCGGCACTTATACAGAATCTATTTTAACTCATCATCCCCAATCTTGACAAACCTCATTGGGGAAACACCTCATGGGGCACTCTTCACTTTTTTAAAACAAGCTGGATTTTACTTTGAAATATGATTTTTGCATCTTTGTTTGGTTTAAAAACAACTTGAATTGTTCTTTTAATTTTTTCTGACATCTGGATGGGAGCCCCATCCAGATTGCACTTCTGCACTTTTTACCTAAAATCTTTTATAGTGCGTTTGTTTAGTTTTTAATTTTCTTCCCTATCTACACTATTCTGACTGCATCTGGATGGGACCCCCAGCCAGATTGCTTTTCTGATGGTCTTTATTTTTATGATTTTAGTCTACTCTTGTTTGGCGCAGCATGTCCCTTATGGGATTTTGTGCCATTAAACAATATACAACCAACCAACCAACCAACCAGTATACTCAAACAAGAACCAAAATCCGTAAGGCACATCAGTACCCAGACCGACTGCTCTTTTCCACCAAATAATACATCTATGACACATTCAACCAATACTTCACCTAAAAAAACCCGGGACGTCTCTCTTGGTAGTAAATGCTATGGTACCCCATTATTGGAACGTTGGCTACCATCCTCAGAACCAGTTACAATAGAATATCAACTTACTCATTCACAGAAATCTCCAGTTGGATCCAAAAAGTCACCTAATCATCAGACTGAAACTAAGGTTGCTTCATCTCCAGTTCTATCATTACAGAAACCTAATTCTCCCCAAACATCATCAGTTAAATCAAAAATATCAACCGAACATAAGACAAAAAAAACGCCAGCTACAGATAAAAGGAAATTAGTGAAACCTATTGTTTGTCCAACTCCGAAAGCAAATGAAAAAACTTTCGCGCAAAAAGAAAGAAAGTAACCTCCAACTCAAATCTCTTCACTGTGGAAAACTGTGAAGAGAAAAGGCAATAAATCATGTCTTAGCCCAGCAATAACTAATATTAAAGATCACAAACAGCTGCTCAACTATGCAGAAGAGGCTATGGACTCTTGTAGTTATGACTCTGATAACGATGACAATAATACAGTTTTTGAAGTTATTCATCCTACGTAGCTTTATATCGTTTTAAAATTTTGAATTATAACTTCGTTCTTAAAGCAGTATTATATAGCATTTTATGCTTTATTTCTTGAACATATAACTTTTCATAACTTTAGAGACTTTAGAATTTTTTAATTTAAATATTCTAGTGTTTTAACTATTTTTTGTCTTTTAAAACCTTGTGTATTGTCGCTTTCATTGTGCATTATTTTTAATTACTTGTATCATCACATTGCTTTCTTCATTTTGTTTTGTTTTTTCACTTTTATATCTCTGACAATCTTTTAATGTAACTTTTAATTTTTAACTATGTTTTACTCCTTAACTTTTTCTTGGCGCAGCATGTCCCTATGAGGAATTTGTGCCATAAAACTCTAATCAACCAACCAATCTACATCCTTTATTGTTCTCTGTATGACTGCATTTTATTGTTCAATTTAAATTTCTGGGATATTATGCGTGTTTAAATACTATTAAACATAGAAATTATCCAATTATAAGGGAGGCATTATTGTAAGATTTCTCAAAGTGATCACTTCAATGTTTTCGTCAACGGAACTAACTCATAATTCAGAATTATTGACATATTCAAAATGTATATTTTCATTCGTTTGTGATTTATTCTGTCGTGGCTTTCTGTGAAATCAGAAGCTTGTATGCATTTTTTGACGATTTTAAATATGCAATCGTATAGTAGACCGGGGGAATGCCGCCACCTTAAGGGAATTTAAATTTTTTCACCTCTAAAAAATGTTTATTTTTAAACAGTAAAAGTTCTAAAGCTGCATCTTGATCTTTAGTATCTGTATAAATTTAACCGTCATTATAACTTTAACACCAGTACCCATAAAAAACTTCTTTCAACCTTTGCACAGTGGTAGGATTACATGGGATACTGGGGTAATTCCACCACTGTATCGGGGTAATGACACCACTATTTAATGATCTAGTAAATACATCAAATGGCTAGGGGAGACCGGGGGAATGGTGCCACTCGGGGTTATGCCGCCACCCCGCCTAGTTTAAAAACTAACGGCAGTTTGAGATAGTGAATGCGCCTGCACTATAGAGGCCAACAATAGAAACAGTGCCTAGAGTGAGAGTGATTTTGTTGTACGTCGTTCGTTTGTTCTAGTGAAAAATTTAGTTTTCATCTAGTTGCTTAATATTTTGGCGCTTCAAATGAGTACAGGTAAACACTTTTTATGGTAACATTAGGTACTTAAGATAATATTACCCGTAATCCACATGCGTTCGCTGACATTTTGATGCAATTTGTTGAACATGTTCGGTTCTTCTTTCGGCTTTGCTGGGGGATTTCCGCTATATTGTCCTCTCGAGGTAATGCCACCACCATGGCAAAGGGTGATTTTTTCCAATTTGAGTTAAATTGTAAGCTTAGCACATTAATAAATCTATCTTATGGAACATTGTAATTATTCATTATTTTGCTAAATTATTGCTTTCTAAATATTTTCACTAGGTTATGTGTTTCCTATTATCCATTTTATGTACTTACTAGGTCATTAAAGTGTGATGTCATTACCCCGATACAGTGGCGAAATTACCCCCAGCATCCTGGGTAATCCCGCCACTGTACAGAGGCTGAAAGAATTTTTTTTATGTGTGTTTACTTTACAGTTATGATTACGGTTAAATTTATACAGATACTAAAGATCATGATTCAGCATTACAATTTTTACTATTAAAAAATAAACATTTTTTTGAGATAAAAAAATTAAATTCCCTTAAGGTGACGCCATTCCCCCGGTCTCCCCTACTAGGAAACACATAACCTACTGAAAATATTTAGAAAGCAAAAGTAATTTATCAGTTACAATTTAACTCAAATTACAAAAGTCACAAATAGAAATCTCTTCTGAATCGGCTCTACTACATTCAAATGAAGCCATTTCTCACCCGATTTGCATGGTGGTGGCATTACCCGAAGAGGAAAATATGGCGGAAATCCCTAAGCAAAATCAAAAGAAGAACCGAACTTGATCAACACATTGCATCAAAATGTCGGCGAATGCATGTAGATTACGGGTAATATTATCTTAAATACCTAATGTTACAATGAAAGATGCTTATCTCTACTCATTTGTTGCTCCTAAATAAGAAGCAACTAGATGAAAACTAAGTTTTTCAATAGTATAGCCGAGCGACATGCAGCAAAATCACTCTCACTCTAAACACTTTTTCTATTGTTGGCTGCTATAGTGCAGGCACATTCTCTATCTCAAACTGCCTTCATTTTTTAAACTAGGCGGGATAACCTGGATGGCGCCATTACCTCGGTCTCCACTATACTATATTCATTGTTTTGTTCATATCTGCACTTTATATAGTCCCTTGGGTTTGCAAAAAATTATAATATGCAAGCTAAATTCCTGCGGTTGTTATCATTTGTCCTCTAACTGCACTTAATGTCCAATTTAATTTTTTGTGTTTATTTTAACCTAAACCCAGTAGCTTAGTAGCCAGTGCGTCGCGATACCAGACATCAGGTCCACAGTTCGATTCCGTACTGTGAACTGGGCAATGTTCATTCAACCTTTGATCCATCCAGGATCGATAAAATAAGTACGAAGCTTGCTTGAGATCTAAATACCGAGAATCCCGCATTAGGCTGACCACTTGACTTGGACATAAGGTAAGCTGGGGTAACTGAACCTACGAGGCAACGGTGCCATATCCTATTTTATAAAAACTCTTGATGTACACTGGCCTCCAGAAGTTAAGGTACAGGGACTGGATGCTTTCGATTGTACACGTTTTGTCGAATATCTACAAAAATTATTGACGAATTGTTCTTGAACATCTGGGATGAAAAGAACATGTTTGATTTCATATTTTTTGGTGAAGTTTTAGTCGGGCCGACAATTAGGGGGCTAATAATAAATTTAATAATAAAATAATATTTGCGATCAGCTATGCAGCAGAAAATGCTGGAAATGGTTTGTCACTGCGTTAAATGACTATTTGGGTCCTGTTCAACATTTGTGTGCATTTGTGTAAGCATAGCACCCATATTCGTGAAGATGTTACTGTTTCTGTGAAAAACTCGAATGTTTTTTGCTTATAGCATACAGAGTTTTCAACCAAATTTAACACAACTTTCCGAAATCTTGCCAAAGAATAGTAGCAACTGTATACTGCAATTAAGATATGAATATATTGAATATTTAATGAGATATGGGCATTTTTATGAGATAATTTTTAACTGCTCATGCGCGGAAGATTCCCAAATTTTTTTTCATAATTTGGTAGTTAGTATTGGGCAACTTATATAAAATGTCCAGTCAAATATCGCGAAAATTCACAAAGATAGGGTCTATATAGTGAGTTGCTTCCTAAAAATAGCTTCATTATAAGGGATTTTCCACAACTTTTCAATCAGCTCACTATATCTTTCTAAGTTTTCACAACATTTGACTGGGCTTTTTATAGATGTTGCCCCAAAATACTGACTAACAAATTATGAAATAAAAATTTTTATATCTTTCGCGCATGCGCAGTTAAAAATTCTCATAAAAATGTCCATATCTCATCCAATTTTCAATATAAATATGTTTTAATTGCAGTATACTGTTGCTACTATTCTTTGGCAAATTTTCGGAAAGTTGTGTTAAATTTGGTTGAAAACTCTGTATGCTATAAGCAAAAAACTTTTGAATTTTTCACAGACACAATAACATCTTCACGAATATGAGTGCTATGCTTACACAAATGCACACAAGCGTTGAACAGGACCCAAATAGTCATTTAACGCAGTGACAAACCATTTCCAGCATTTTCTGCTGCATAGCTGATCCCAAATATTATTTTATTATTAAATTTATTATTAGCCCCCTAATTGTCGGCTCGACTAAACCTTCACCAAGAAATATGAAATCAAGCATGTTTTTTTTCATCCCATAAGTTAAAGAACAATTCGCCTTTAATTTTTGTAGATATTCGACAAAACGTGTGCAATCTAAAGCATCCAGTCCCTGTACCTTAACCTTTGGAGGCCAGTGTATTTTAAGCTATAGCTAATGTCAACATTCCACCCCCGACTCTACTTTTTAAAACAACGTGTGTTAACTCAATCATAATATTGGGTTTACTGCGATTTGTTGCCAAAAATTTAGCTTTCTTTTCTTACAAACAGCATCTATTTGGATGAACTTCCTCGGATTTTTTCCCCCCAGGGGGATACCTTCTTTAGGTATTCACGGGCTTCGCAACCCCGGGTTCCTGAGCGATCTTTCTGTTTTCCTTTTCCTCTTATTCCTCTTGTCTTTCTTTCTTCTTTGTTTCACTCTCATTGTGGTTTCCTCTTCGGAGGTGAGGGCAATTCTGCATGAGCCGATATCATCCTGCATATCGACTCATGGGGAATTGTAAACCACCCACGTGTTTGCCGTGCGTGGCGACCCGTGTCCCAGGAAAGGGGGATCCTGGTAGTTGAAGGAAACCAACACGCTGCTTTGGCCTCTGCTTCAGGTAGACGGGAGGTGCATATTGGTCCCGTATGCATCAATCGGCTGGTCAGCTGACTTGTCACTGGCTGAGGATCAAGTGAGCGAGTACTTACTAGCCATCTCGTTTAGGTTGGAGACTGGCATAGGAGTGTCTTGTGACCGTATGGGCCCTGGTTAGAACTGGTGCACGAATGTGCATCCCCTTGTTGGGCTCGGTAGTGGGTGGTGCGGCCGGGGTCTGAATTGATTTTTTCCCAACATGAATGGAAATACTTCACTTCCTTCAAATCCTCTCCCATGTGGAGAGCAACAAACTGCACAGAGCAATCTTTTCACTCGCTTCTTTGTAATCAAACGTACTGATAGCCTGTCCGATAGTTCATTTAAGAAAACTTCACCTTTCCTTATTGCAAAAACATTTCAGTCTGTTTTCGGTGATGGTCATAATCTCAAAAAACTGCAGTCTGGGGATTTATTGGTTGAGGTTACTTCAGCCAGCCAGTCTGAATTTCTATCAAATTGTAATACAATAGGTCCATTCTCTGTTTCTGTTAAAGCACATCAAACCCTAAATACAAGCCGTGGTGTAATATCCGAACCAGATCTTTTATTTTCTACCAAGGATGAACTTTTACAAAATTTAAATGATCAAAATGTCATAGATGCACGACGTATTACACTCCGTCGGAATGGACAAGTGCTTCCCACAAAGCACATCATTCTGACTTTCAATAGCCATACCTTACCAAAAAGAATTAAAGCTGGTTACCTTAATTGTCCTGTCCGCCCCTACATTCCTAATCCTCTACGTTGCTTTAATTGCCAGCGTTATGGCCACACTACTACTAACTGCCGGGGTTCCACCACCTGTGCACGTTGTGCAGAAGTTGGCCATGACAATAAATCATGTGAAAATCCTGAACGCTGCATAAATTGCAAGGGTAATCATACTGCATACTCCCGTTCTTGTCTTACCTGGATACGTGAAAAAGAAATCATGTTAAAGTAACTCAAAATCTCTCCTATCCTGAAGCCCGCAAAGTTGTTGAATCCAGGACTCCGTCAGTTGGAGTCTTCTACTCTAGTCTACTCAAACAACAACCAAAATCTGTAAGGCACATAAGCACCCAGACCGAACATTCCGTTCCACTAAATAACTCACCTATGACAGTACCACTCAGCACCACAAAGATACAAACTCGTGATGTCTGCTGTGGTTCTAAATGTTATGCAACCCCATTATTAGAACGTTGGCTACCATCCTCAGAACTTGTTACTATAGTATATCAAACTGGTCAGTCACAAAAACCTGCAGTTCAATCCAAAAAGTCATCCGACCCAGTTCAATCCAAAAATTCATCCGACCCAGTTCAATCCAAAAATTCATCCGGCTCAGTTCAATCCAAAAAGTCATCCAGCCCAGTTCAATCAAAAAAGTCATCTGAACTCCAGACTGATACCAAGGCTGTTAAATCTAAAAAAACATCACAGAAACCTGATACTACTCAAACAGTGAAACCAAGCAAAAAAATTTGCCTTCAGAAAGAGAGAAAAACAATTGGGGGCTCTTCACAGTGGAACACTGTGAAGAAAAAGAACAAGAACAGCTGTTTAAATCCGTCCGTCTCTAAGTTAAAGGACCCAAAACAACTGCAGCACTATGTCGATGAAGCAATGGAATCCGAATCTTATGAATCAAGTGGTGATGAAGGAAATACAGTTTTAGAGGAAATTTACCTAATTGATTTTACATTGTTTTTTACTCATGTGATTTTAACCTTGTTTTCATGTAGTATTTGTACATCCTTTTAAACTTTGTGTATTTTAACAGTTATTAATTTAATAACTCCACAGTTTTTAATTATAATACGCTTGACTTTTAACTATGAACCTTTGATTCTTTTAAACGGTTTTAGATATACATATTACTGTTTTCATTAATTTTTTTGTTTTTATCACCGTTTTGTCATTCTTCTTTTAATCATTTTTTTGGATATATACTTTTTTACATTTTGACTTTGTCTTGGCGCAGCATGTCCCTACTGGGACTTTGCGCCATAAAACCCCATACAACCAACCAACCAACCATCCTCGGATTTTTATTAAAATACGGTAAGTATTTTTATTAAACAATCTTTTTATTTAAAGATTAGACACATAAATACATTAATATTATTAGGTATCTATATATATTTACTTCATGTTTCAAATATAAGGCCGGTGTTCCAGTTACCCCATAAATGTTTAAAGAATGGGGTAACTGGAACATGTATCAGGGGTAATTGGACCATATGAGATCCAGGTACCCCAACAGTTATAAATCTCTTTTTTAGTTTTTCTTACTACGGGAAATTAATTTCTCCATTGTTTTTTTTTTTTTTGCTTGCAATAAAGAAAATGACATAATACCTTATTAAAATTACAGAATAAAATTTTTAAAAAGCATTTTGGGGGTATCAAACCGAATTTTTTAAGTGAGATAGCCAAACCTCTAAATTGTACCATATGGTTGAAGAGGGGTACATAAGATAAAGTGATATTAGTAGAAAATTATTGAAACCAATAAAAAATATTTCTGTTCGGTATAAAAACATGGTTACATTCTCCACAGATTTACTGAACTTATCGAACTTTCACTGAAATAAATAAAAAAGAGAATGGGATACTTAAGTACTTAAGCACCCGTTTGTTCATAGATTTAACTTGTTTATTTTTTCCCCTAAAATAGCCATGTAACTTTTATATTTATTACTCATACTAAAGTACATAAATACTTACACAAATCTTCTGATTTTGTACAAATAGATCTAATAATTTCACATTTGGTGCTTTTTGCAGCCAAATTGACAGCAAAGGTTTCCTTTACAATTCTCTTTAGTTGATCTATAATTTACATGATCTTCCTTGTTAGCCCGCGGTACGGTATGCTATTTCTTTCTTCCAGCTTATTTTGTCTCCAAAAAATAACGTTACCTTACAGAAGCCAGCAATAAACAAAGCAGATATAAAAATTTGCTATAGAGCATTTAATCGTACAATGATATAATTTCCAAGCATCGCACATTTTCAATTTTTAAACCATCGTATTGGGAAAAAAAGTACTTTTAAATGCAATTTGTTTGAAAACTGTATCTCCATTTATTTTTGAAATATTATTTTTTTTTTTGTAGTTGTTAGCATCATTTGTTAATTTTGGCAACTCAAGTACTCAATTTATATAGAAAGTAAAGGGAAAATAGTTGAAAAAAAGCAATTATATCTTTTTGTTCCCATTTTTTCATAACAACCGAAAGAAAATGTAATTAAAGTACGTGCTTTTTTGAAAAGATAAAAACGAATAATTTCTGTTAAAACATGGAGAAACTGTAAAATATGTATATTATAAACTATATTTCATTTTAAGTATCTGTAGACGCTTTCAGTGTGACGTCAGTCATGACATTTTTGTTTGAAACTGACTCCAAACAAACGGTTGCTATGCGTCATTTCTTTTTAAATATAAATCGTGGAAAATGTTACCAGTACATATCAAGTATTAAAACACTTAGGTGTGAGATATAGATATAAGATATAGCTGCAACACACAAACGAAATAGAAAATATAACATATCAACCGTTTGCTTGGAGTCAGTTTACCTGAAATCGTCTGTATGCATGTTTTACTGTAGATGTTTAAGTGTGAATCGTAAATGTTGAATTCTTAAGCGGATGCGAATGACGTCATTTTACATAAAATAAAAGTGTGTGCTTTAAGTCTTAAAATTGAAATATGTTTTGTACTATTTATATATACATATTTTTTTTTCACCGGGGGCGACACTAAATTCTGAAAAAGCAGAATTGCTGTTTTCTAGTTTAAATTTTTTAAAGAAATTTACATTTCAAACAGATCCTGATACACATTATTAAAAAGAAACATGTGGAACACAAACCTACCTGGTTCAGTTGCCCCATTTTTATGTGGTAACTGGACCCATGAGGAAAGGAAGATGAAATATGTATATTTTTTATTTTTATACATTAAAATGTAATTTTGAAAACATTTCTGCTAGATTGAACGTAACGGAGCACATTTACAAAGGTTCAGACTTTAATGTAAATAAACATTAGCTTTTGGAAGCTGAATTGCCAGAATCTCCAGAGTGGCATTGTAAATCATGGCCCAGTTGCCCCACGTAACATTATACTGTATAGCACCTTGGTGACCCTGGTCAAGTAAATAGGGATGGACACTGTAGGACGTCACGATTAATGAATTCTATCATCTAAAGTCTTTTTTTTTTAGTTTAGATAATTTAAGATAAAGTTAATATAAATTAATGTAAGACGAGATGTTCGTGGGTAGTTCAATAATTATTGTCCCTAATGTATATAAAATATTTGTACTACGATGGTTGATGTGGAATATCGAAGCCTAATCTCTTAAATGCCTATATGCTCAAATTCAGAATCGTAGCTGCTATATTAACATAGTTTTGGAGGGAGGGGTGAAGTTTTAAAGACCTATTTTGGGGAAGTTTTTAAGAGGGGAGATGAGGGTGAAATGCTGGTTTGGAGCTTATGAGGCTACATTTGGACAGTGTATGAGATGTGACTACATCACTATGATCCCGAGTCCAAACGACAGTAGTTACGTCTCATCCACTGTCACAAATCTAGCCTTATAATCTAAAAATCAGCCTTTCAGCCCCACTCCCCCCCCTTTCACTCCTCCCTCCTAAACTATGTGAATATAGCAGTTACGGTTCTGAAATTGAGCATATAGGCATCTACGGCATTAGGCTTCGATATTCCATAACAACCATCGCAGTACAAATGTTTTATATACAATAGGGACAATACTTATTGAACCACCCTCGTAGATAAGATTTCTAAGGGATCACTTTAATTTTCTTGCCAACGAAACTCATTTAGAGGGAAGACCGCGGGAATGGAGCCATTCGAGGTTATACCGCCACCCCGCCTAGTTTAAAAACTAACGGCAGTTTGAGGATAGTGAATGCGTCTGCACTATAGCGGCCAACAATAGAAACACTGCGTAGAGTGAGAGTGATTTTGTTGTACGTCGTTCGTTTGTTCTAGTGAAAAATGTAGTTTTCATCTACTTGCTTCTTATTTTGAAGCTTCAAATGAGTAGAGGTAGGTACCTTTTGTTGTAACATTAGGCACTTAAGATAATATTACCCGTAATCTACATGCATTCACCGACATTTTGATGCAATTTGTTGAACAAGTTTGGTTCTTCTTTTAGCTTTTCTGGAGGATTTCCCCTATATTGTTCTCTCGGGGTAATGCCGCCACCATGGCAAAGAGCGACTTTTCCAATTTGAGTTAAATTGTAAGCTTAGCTCAGTAATAAATCTAGTTTCAGGAACAATGTAATTATTCATTATTTTGCTAAATTATTGCGTTTTAAATATTTTCATTAGGTTATGTGTCTCCTAGTATCCATTATATGTATTTACTATGTCATTAAATTGTGGCGTCATTACCCCGATACAGTGGCGGAATTACCCCAGTGTTCTGGGTAATCCCGCCACTGTACAGGGGTTGAAATAAATTTTTTTATGTGTGCTTACTTTGCAGTTATGATTACAGTTAAATTTATACAGATACTGAAGATAATGATTCAGCTTTGGAATTTTTCTTATTAAAAAATAAACATTTTTTTTTGAGGTGAAAAAATTTAAATTCCCTTAAAGTGTCGCCATTCCCCCGGTCTGCCCTAATTCATATGTTTTGACTTATTGCACGTGTAAAATTTAATAAATATGATTTATTCTAAAGCGGTTTTCTGTGAACACAAACTTATAATTATCTTTCTGACGATTTTAATAATGCAATCTTTTTTTCTATTATTTCTATCTACGTTCTATTGTCCAATTTTAATTTGTGGAAAATTATGCACGCTTAAGTTTTATTTAACTTTGAATTTATCTAACATTACGCGAGACATTATTTAAAAGATTTCCCAAATAAAGACCATCAATATTTTCGTCAATGAAACTGCCTTTTAACGCTGAATTATTGATATATTCCAGATGTAAACTTTCATGAATTTATGATTTGTTCTTCCTTGGCTTTCTCTGAATTCAGAATCTAATAAGTATCTTTAGACGATTTTAAATATGCAATCATTTATTTTATTCATTTTCCTATTCAAATCTGCACATTATTGTCCAATTTAAATATTTGGGTGTTTAATATTACTTAACTTAGAAATTATCTAATGTGACGCGATACATTTATTTAGAAATTTGTCAAAGGAATCACTTCTATGTTCTTGTCAACGAAACTGACTCAAAATTATTGAATTATTCCGGAAATAAAATTTAATAAACTGATGATTTCTACAGCTGAATTCTCTGAACGCAAAAGCTAATAATTTAAATTTCTTGAATATATTTATTATATTTCTTCATTAGAATACGCTATCAACTAATTATATTTCGTCATTGTAAATCACTTTGGTGACAAGAACATATATGTTCTTGTCACCGAAACTGATTTCAAACTCAAAATTATTGACTTATTCTGGAAATTTAATTTATGATGGATTTTTTCTACTACAGCTTTCTCAGAACTCAAAAGCTTACGATTATATTTGCGACAATGTTAACCCTTAACTGCTACGACGAAAAAAAGCTTTGCAGATACTCTGAGTGATATATGAGAACACTTGATCGAAATACACCGCTCAAAATCGGTTATGATCGGCGAAAATATAGCAAAATTTCCGGACGTGTGTTTCCTTCGGACGGCTGCAACAGGTACCTTCTTACCTTTTTGTAATGCCTACCTTGTGTATATTACCTAAAAGTGTCCGCAAATTTTGCCACCACTGTATATGGGGCTGTACATTATGTAACGTTATCAACATTTTTGTAATTTTGAACCCCTTCTCTTACGATATCATCCCTCGAACACCCCACCCCACACACACAGACACACACTTATTTCCTTATCAGTGTTTAAAAATTCATTTGGTTTTTACATTTTTTCTTTTGTTTACAGTGATATGTAGGTATTATATATTTATTATTTGCATACTTTTTTGACGAAAATAAAGCGAAGTCAATAATATATCACTGTTATTCTACATTGAAAAATTTTAAAACAAATAATACATGAAAGTAATAATTACTATCTTAAAGTAGTTAATAATAGAATTTTGGTACATAATGCATTCAACAATAATAATGCCTTCTTGCACTTGGCCTCTAACAGGGAAAAAGCAGAACTTTTTATCTCCAAAAGAGGTGGACAGCATTCCTTCTCATTTCTTTACTGATAAAATCACAACAAGTATAATTTCAAATTTACTTTGTACCTGATTTCTCGAATATTTATTCGCGGATTATGTATACATACGCATATAGCAGAAGAATAGTAATGCCAAATGTTGAGGCATTCCATATTTTCGAATTAAATAATTTTATAATCACTTATTGATTTTAATAATTTTGTATTCTCATAAAAATTGATAAAAGAATATTTTGAAGTAAAGAACACGTTACAATTAAAAAGAGAGATTTTTTTGTTAGATCAAATCTGACAACGATATCAAAATAAATATTCCCCTTCACCTCCTTCTAGTGATATCTTACGATATCATGTGTCAAATCCCCTCCTCCCCCTAAAGTGATAACGTTAAATACGCCCAGCCCCTGTGTAGTTTAAAATGCAACACAGATAATCAAAGATATACCCATAAATTTCTAAAATTGATCTAATAAATCTGACGGTTTTTTATCTATTTATTTATTATTGCAACGTTTTAATTTTCTTACAGAATATTACATGGAAATAAATGCTGAACTATTTATATTGTTTTAAGTGAAATCGTGTTAATTTTCTATTGGGGAAAGTAGGGGAATGGCGCTCACTTAATGCAAAACATGAATAGCTAGTCAAATTTAGACCAAAAAATTCAATATTTCATTAACGAAGTATAACTCAAAAGCGTAAGGAACAGTTTACAATCAACTAATTTTCATAAAAGTTTTAGGAATTTTTTATCATTTTATTTAAATAACCACCAATTAAGCGGTAATGCCCAACATGGTAGAGTAATTGCGCTCAAAGTTTGAATACAACATTTAAGTAAGACAAAAGTCACATATGTAGTTGGTAGGTTGGTCACACCACTGCAGACGTTTTGCAACCCTTTTACACACATTGTGTTAGACATATAGTGGACTACTTTTTTATATTTAAGTTTTTTGATTTTCACCCCTTTTTTTGAAATCGTAAAAGTCTCCTTGTTTAATGACATATTAAGTCGAAAACAAGGGAAATTTGCCATTTCAAAAAAGTAGTGTCAATCAACAAATTTGAATTTAAAAAAAGTTGCCCTCTGGCAACATTTCTTCTGGAATTCCATGCGAGCGCCATTACCCGTTATCGCCATGTTCGGTTTTAATGCATTATAATTGACGCAACAACGCACTACGAAAATAAATAAAATCATGAAAGTAAAGCTAAATGTATATATTTTGTAGACATAATGAGTTAATTAATATTTGAAAATAAGAGTGTATACTTACCTTCAAGTTAGACGTTGTAGAATTTTATAATAAAACAACTTCAAACTAATAATGCGAGGACACAAAAATACTTTCCTCTCGACGGGCACTAAATGCTTAAGGGGATATTTGGAAATTTTTCCTGAGAGAAACATTCACCTTGAATACAATATTTCAAATGAAAATCAAATTTCAAATTATTTTTGCTTAAAAGGCGCAAAGACCAACTTAGTGAAAAATATTCCATGCCGGGAATCGAACCCGGGTCATCAGTTTAATTAAGTGTCTGTGTTTGCCCCATGTTGGTGGCTCACGGAAAATATTCCATCTTGTGCTGCGTTTGTAGCCTTGCCAACTTGTAATAGTGAGAAGTTCCAGGCTGGGTATCGTTCCATGTGGTTTAGCGGTAGAACGTCAGTGCGCTATACTGATGACCCGGGTTCGATTCCCGGCATGGAATATTTTTCACTAAGTTGGTCTTTGCGCCTTTTAAGCAAAAATAATTTGAAATTTGATTTTCATTTGAAATATGCTTAAGGGGACTTAGGATGAAGTTAACTAGGTGTCGGTACCGATCGCACGTTTTCAATTCTTTTCTATCTAGAGATATTTGGTGAGCAGGATTACCCTTCTGAGCGTCATTACCCTACTTTCCCCTAATCGGGTTAATTTAATTGGGTGTATGCTTGAAAATTACTTTAATAACAAGTGGGTAAGTGTGATCATAGATCGCACAAAGGGTTTCGTTCAATATTCCTTTCAAAACGTCCAGTCCATTTATCGCAATGGAACACCTTCTAAATTTTGGCAAACCCTTCCTAAACTATCGTAAAACTTAAAACAGATTCTCCTGGTTATATTTCCTAATTTTGTTCGTCCCCCCCCCCCCCCCGAAATGCTACGATATATCTCATGACGGGTATCTGCCAAATTTAGAAAAGTGCCTCCACAAAAACAAAAAGGTAAAAAAGGAAATATTTTGCCCCTCCCACTCTCCCCACCTGCCCGAAATTTCATGCACCATTTTTTATAAACTTTTTCTTATGTATTATAAACTATCTTAAAGTTTCAAACAGATCGCCTTTTTAGATTTGCTATTTTAAATGAAATCGCGGTGTGTTAGTTCCACATTCCACCACAAGGGAGCGCACTCTATTCTTAACAAAACTGTATCTGAACGTAACTCCGGTAAACAACCTATCAGGAGATATGCTAGTCATGGGGATGGCGGTCTTAACCAAGAATTTAAGATATTTGCTTAAATTACTATTCGAAAACAGTGGTATGAACACTTATAAAATTTTTGATATTGAATAAGTAATAGTTTTCTCATCACGACATCAAAAAACCACCCGCAAAACAGTACAAAACGCCCTGTTATACTGACTAAATTTGTTCGCGCCCCTTCCCCTCCCCCCTCCAACCGGAATGTGACGGGTCATTCTTTTTTATTATCTTTTACTATTTGTTATAAATTATCTTAAAGTTTCAAACCGCTTTGTTGGATTTCGAAATTTAAATGTAATCGCGGTCTGTTAGTCCCACATTCCACCACCAGGGAGCGGACTCTATTCTTAACAAAAGTATATCTGAATGAAACCCCTTTACACAACCTAGCGGTAGATACATGGTTCTGGGGGTGGCGGTCTTAACCAAGAATTTAATATATTTGCTGAAAGTACTATTCGAAAATAGTGGTATCAATATTTCTGACATTTTTATCAGGCGTAAGTAACATTTATTCTGTATTTTTAAAAATCGGACACCGTTCAGAAGAATACTGCAATGAAACATCACGTGACTGCCTTTTAAAGTAAGTATATAATAGAAATAAATCAATTAGTGAAATTAGCGCCCCTCCCCCCCTACCCGAAATTTCACGCGCCATTTTTTATAAACGTTTTCTTATGTGCTATAAACTATCTTAAACTTTCAAACAGATCGCCTTGTTATATTTCCTAATTTTAACAAAATCGCGTTATGTTAGTTCCACATTCCACCACCAGGGAGCGCACTCTATTCTTAACAAAACTGTGTCAGAAGGAAACTCCGTTAAACAACCTATCAGTAGATATGTTACTTGAGGTGGTGGGGGTCTTAATAAGAAATTAAGGTATTTGCTGAAATTACTATTCGGAAATAGTGGTACTTTAGACAATTTTATATTAAATAAGTAGCATATATCTCAAGACTCCCTCAAAAAAGGCACCTAAAGCGGTCAGAAACGCTAACTTTTTAAATAGAAATCTAGCGCCCTCCCGCCCCCTCCCCGGAATTTCACGCGTCATTCTTTTTTACACTTTATCTTATGTGTTATAAAATATCTTAAAGTTTCAAACAGATCCACTTGTTAGATTTCCTAATTTTTACAAAATTACGTTATGTTAGTTCCACATTCCACCACCAGGGAGCGCACTCTATTCTTAACAGAAGCATATCTCAACGAAACTCCTTTACGCAATCTTTCCGTAGATACATGAGTCGGGTTGGTTGCGGTCTTAACCAAGAATTTAAAACATTTGCTGCGGTAACAAACGCTAAGATTTAAAAAATAAATCTAGTTCCCCCCCCCCCCCTCCTAAAAATATCACGCTCCATTCTTTTTTACACCTTTTTTTATGTGTTATAAACTATCTTAAACTGTCAAACAGATCGAGTGGCGGTCTCTTAACCAATAATTTAAGATATTTCCTGAAATTACTATTCGAAAATAGTGGTATGGATACTTGTAAACTTTCTGATGATGAATAAGTTATACTTATCTCATAGCGCTGTTCAAAAACCCCACGCAAATTGTTAGATTTCCTAATTTAAATTATTTCTTGGTTAAAAAAGCACGTGTCTCCATTTTAATCGATTCATTTGATAGCAATAAACCGATTAATTAAATAATAATTAATATCTCAGCTTCTAATTAAGATATCGCTTTGAACTGGGTATGTATGAAATCTGCGAGAGATTTCCCGTCCGGATGTCAAAAATTTTTATCAAAAAATTTAATATTTAAAAAGTTAAAATTTCGTATTAAAATATCGTATATAAAGGGTAAAGGGGGGGGGGTGAGATTACTGACGACCTCATACTGGATTGGGAAATAACCAGGGCTCTTTAATAACAACATAAATCCATTCTTTCATAAAAGGGTAAGGGATGAACTCCTAAAAGACAGGACCTGACACGAACACAAATATTTTTTCAGACCAATTTCAATGATAATAAAAGTTACTTTTGTATTTTTTTTACTAACACACAAAAGTCACATACAGACACATATCTTATTCTTGTTTTCTTATTATTTAGACATAATGATTTTGAACTTCAAAAAGTTTTGTATTAAAAAAAACCCTTAGTAGTATTATGTTCTTTTACTCATTTTAACTTATCTTGTCACAATTGTCACGCTTAGACTAGCATGGAAAATTTTTAACCAGCTTCTTCAAAAACGGTTTTAAATTGCCCGCCAAGATTCTAACTTTTTAATCAGCTCTAAACCCTATGCACTTAACTCTGCTGTTTTGTGACATTCTTTCATGTTAAGGGTTTTGTTGTGAACGTCTTGGGAGGTCCTTCTTTTAGAAATACTGTATAAAATCATTTATAAGTTTTCGAGAATAATTTTCTAAATAGAACTACAGAAACGAAGACTTCTAAAAGGAAGTTTCTGACCTGTTTATAATGATGCAGTGTTTATCTGATTTGCCGTATGTGTGAAGTGCGTACCTTGCACGCTCACTCACTATCAGATTTTGTTTAGCTTCGTTGCACTGTTGTAATATTAACCCGGCTGGACGCGCACCTGAAACGTAACACGAGAACGATAATGGGGTGTCAGCACACCCGAAATATATTAAATGGCATAAATACGAAAAAAACTTTAGAATTCTGCCTGTTAGAGAAATTTATGATAATTACATTCTTTCTCGTGAAAAATGATAAATGAAATGTTAAGTTATCGTTAATTAAAAAAATTAATAAACAATAAATTAAAAGCACTCACCGACAGCAGACGAATATTTTCGGGCGTGGGGTGTCAAAACACCCCGCGCCCGTCCTCCCGGGTTAAGAATACATATTTTCTATGAATCAGTTTAAAATTCAGTGTGAAAGTAGCAATATTTCATCCTTTCTAAAAGATACTTTTTCAATAATTCATTTTTGTACCTTTCATCCACCGATTGCAAATAAAATGTGGTTTCTCTTACGGGGAAAATATATATGACGTTGAGTTTTGTCACCAAAGGAAAAACGTACATTTTTATTAAGTTTTACTTTAGTCTGACTTGCGACTTATCCTAGTGCTGCTAAACAATTTTCTGAATGAAATAATTCTTTAAATCGCGACATTCTATTAAAACATACTTAAGAAATTATTATATAATGGATAGTGAATCTGATACTGAAGATTTAAATCAGTCATCAGAATGTGATGATGTATTTTCATCCTCGGACAGTGAGACTGATGATGACGGTTTAGATGATGTTCGAGACTTGTGCCCAGTAGACACTTCTGAAAACCAATAAAGTTCTCTTAAATTTCCGTTTACTGATAAACTCGGAATACGAATTCCGATAGTGAACGCAGATGAATATTTTTCTTACTTTTTGAATGATGATATAGGGAAAAGTAGGGTAATGACTCTCAGTGGGCAATCCCGCTCACCCAAATATCTCTAAACAGAACAGAATTGAAAACGTGCGATCGGTACCGGTACCTAGCGAACTTCATCCTAAGTCCCCAGTAAGGAAATAGTGCCCGTCGGTAGGAAAGTATTTGTTTGTCCTCACGTTATCAGTTTGAAGTTGTTTTAGAATAAAATTCTACATCTAACTTGAAGGTAAGTGTACATTCTTATTTTCAAATGTTAATTTACTCATTATTTCTAAAAAATATATACATTTAGCTGTACGTTCATTCTTTTATTTATTTTGTAGTGCTTTGTTATGCCAACTATAAATAACTCCAACTTAAATGTTGTATTCAAATTTTGAGCGCAATTACCCAACCATGTCGGGCATTACCATTTAATCCATCGTTAAATAAATAAAACGATAAAAAAAATTCTAAAACTTTTATGCAGATTAGTTGATTACAAGCTGTTCTTTATGCTTTGGAGTTACACTTCATTAATAAGATATTGATTTTTTGTGTAAATTTGACTATCTATTCATGTTTTCCCTTAAGCGCGCGTCATTCTTCTACTTTCCCCTATTATTTTTCATAGTGAAAGAGACGAACTGCTATGCGAAGGAATATTTTGAAGATAGAAATTTGACACCATCTCCAGAGCATTGTATTGGAAGGAAATAAATACCGAAGAATTAATGTGTTTCCTGGTATTGTTCCTTTAGCAAGGAATCATTCCGAAACCAGTGGATAATTGATTTTAGTCTAAGAGACCTGCATTATCAACTACATTTTTCAGGCAGGTAATGACGGAAAAAAGTATTGTTTTATGATGAAGTTCCTTCATTTCGAAAGCAAAAGAACATGTGACGATGGAACAAACCCAAACACTAAATTACGGAAGGTGAGTGACTTGTACCAAATGCTTGTGCGATTTTTCTAGTCTTCTTATATACGAAAACAAGAAATATCTATTGATGAATCCCTTATAGCGTAAAATGGTCGCATGGGATGGAAACAATATATTCCCAGCAAAAAGGGTCCGTTTTGGCATAAAATTGTTTCAACTGTGTGAATCCAAAAGCGGATATATTTTGTATTCCTTTATTTATACAGGCAAAGGCGCATATTGCCATGAAGATTATGAGGCTTATGGACTGTCTACAAAAGAGTGTTATGACAGTCATTCATGATCTCAAAGGCCAAGGTTACAGTTTAGCAACGGACGATATATTCTCAGCAAAAGGGCCCGTTTTCGTATAAAATTGTTTCAAATGTGTGAATCCGAAAGCTGATATATTTGGAATTCCTTTATTTATACAGGCAAAGGCGCATATTGCCATGAAGATTATGAGGCTTATGGACTGTCTACAAAAGAGTGTTATGACAGTCATTCATGATCTCAAAGGCCAAGGTTACAGTTTAGCAACGGACAATTAATATACTTCTCCTAAATTGGCAGAATTATTAATCCAAAATAGGACAGATATTTGCGCCGTTAAAGAAAAAATTTGCCTAACCGTTTAAAAACTTCTTCTATAAAAAAGGGACAGATAATTGGATTCCAAAAAGGTAAGATGAGCGGCATGAAATGGAAAGATAAATCAGAGCTGTTTATGTCGAGCATACTTCATTCGTTAGATATGCAATAGGTTGATTCGAAATGAGATTCGACAAAAAAGGCTATTACACCTGAAGCTGTGGTTTGGTACAATGGTTCTTTGGGTGTTGCCGATAGATCCGATCAGCGCCTTAGTCATTATCCCGTAGCCAGAAATCAACAAAGGAAGTATTATAAAAAGATCTTCAGATTCCTGATAAATATGTCAGTGTATAATTCATATGTGCTTTATAAAAAGAACAATGGCCCATTAAGCCATCTAAATTTTCGCTTACGGTTAATTTAAAGGTTAATAAAAAAAGGAGGAATGCAGTCATCACACAAATATAGCAAAACCGCAAAATACTCTGAAAACGTTATTCGGTTAACTGGCAGACATTTTTCCTTCTATGTGCGAAACACTTTGTTAAAAATAAAGAATCCTTGTCGAAATTGCAAAGTATGCGCACAAAAAATGAATCAAAATGGTAAACGTATAGGACGTGAGACAAGATTCGAATGCGTCTAGGAAGAATGAAGTCTAGTCCCGGTTCGATATGGCAAAATAAAGTTAGGCTTGCCCCGAGCCTTCAGAAAAAAGCAAAGGTTGAGCAGAACTCGAGTGTCGTGAATGAAAATTGGCCCGAGCCCTTTCGGTGCACATCTATAGCATGCAGTCCCTGGGTTCTCCGATGCGATCCTTGTAGGCACACACATTTCCTGTAAAGTGATAATTCCTTGAAACTGGCTCTAGATAGCACACAAAAGTATTTTATAATATTGGAATTAATTGTTATACTTACAGAAAATCCTGGATTTTCAGTTCTTAAGGTGGTTCTCAAATGCCCTGTTCAATAATGCGGAAATTTCTGGCACTTTTTTTGTTCATTTTTAAACGCAAAAGCCTGACTATTGAAATGAGTTTTCTATTTTTTGATAAATTACTTACCCAGTTATAAGCAATTCATGTCACGTGACGACTGAATTTTCTACTTTCTTTCGCTGTCACGCCAGAAATTCGGTTGAAAACGCCGAATTTGACAGAATTTTCTAAAAGGTTCCCTGCCTTTATGAAAAAATGGAAAACTTGTCTCGATTGCATAGTTTCTGTATCATACGTTTCCGAGCATACGAAATGAAATAAAGAATATGTCATAAATTAGGCAGTTTGGATTTGAGAATAGCTTAAAAGTTTATTACTCATATTTTAGGATCAACCGAAACGGGTTTTTAAGGCCGAAACCAATTTTCGGTAATCTTCCAATTTTCTGCCGAAAACGAAAATATCCAAAAAGTTTTTTTAAGTAATTTATACATACATAAACATACATAATTACTAATTAATCATACTTGTAATTATACGTGTAACCCAAGTTGTCTCTCTGTGCCTCTACCAATTTCTCTGTGCCTTTTCTAATTATACGAATTTCATCTAGTTAAAAAATGTTTTAGGTATAAATACCCTGATTTTCTTTTATAATGATTTTTGTAGTAAATCATTGTAATAATCTGTTATACTAGAACTTTCTCAAAGAGTATTCGAAACACTTCTGCTCTTTCAAACTAGAAATTTTCTATTACTCTTAAGTCTCCAGCCTTTACTGAGTACTTGAAAAGCGTCTTCAAAATTTAGTCCTATATGCATTGCTTGCTTTATAATTTGCACTCACGTTTTGAGTGAGTCATGAATGAAAATTATAAACAGTGAAGATCATAGCAATAAATAAAGAGTATCTCTTTTTAGCCTATACATCTCAATTCAATGACTAATGTTCAAATTTCCGAAGGAAGAAACGTGATTTTTGGAATACAGATAAAGCCGGTCGAGTTTCGTTCCGGCCGAATTTTTGGCAGCATTTTCGCCGAAAACGAATTCTTTGCAGAACTCGGATTTTAGGTCGAAAACGAAACCGAATTTTCGGTCGATCTCTACTCATATTACTATGCCTACTCAATTGAAATGTAATAATACGACTACTGCTTTCGCAGATTTCCCAATCTCCAAAAGCTCAAAATCTCCCATTTTGAGGAAATTTATTTATTTTTTCAGCATTCTGAGAAAATTTGAGATGTACCTTACCGAAAAAATGCATCCTTATGTTCCATCCGTAAAAAAATATAATTTTACAATATATATAAAGGATTCGAAGGGGCCCAAAAAACAAAGTGTGCCTAAGGAGTCCAAATTTATAAATAATCCGTCAATAAAATATTAGCAAGAAAACAAAAATGAAAAATCATGCATTAGGCATAGATGATAAACCCCTTTTTGACAGTAACAGAATATTATTAAGAATTTTTTGTCATTTAATGAAATCGATCAGAATCTCTCTTGTAACCAAATTATTTTATGTGTCTTTGTAAATGAAGTTAAACTCTAGGCACTCATTGTTCTATAGAAAATATGTCGCAATGCACCTCAGTGATTTTTTTTTTACTTTCATCATGTTTGAAGTATCAAAACATCATTAAAATACATCACAAACTATTTTCCCCTATAGTTCATAAATAATTCTTCCCCACTGTTTGTAAAGGAAATGTAGGTTATTTATGCCATACTCTTGAGATACCATCTTTTAGTCTGCCTCAGTGATCCACATTAATTTCATTATGTTTGAAGTACTGTTACATAATTGAAATGCATCAGAAACGATTTTTCCACATAGACCATAATATTTTTGTGTGTCCCTACAAACAAGCTATAAATGCTACACATTTCATTTTAATTACTGAACATTTTATTGTAAACATCCACAACAAAGAAAAATTGCATGGCAGTCCGAGTCTATTTATAAGAGCGAGGACAGAAATACGACAGACAGGCTGACAAACCGAATTTATAAACATTTTTCAACTACCTTGCAAAGTGCCAAAAATTCAGACACTGTTGTTTCTTATATTGTTTCCCTATTCTGCACAGAATAATTATTTTTAAGATCTAATTCGAGAAGTGGTATGATTTATTAACACTTTCCAACATAGTTGAAAAGTGTTTATGAAATCGATTTGTCTGTTTGTCCCTGATCTAACTTTTGTAAATATACTCAAATTGGCATGAAATTTTTATGTGTGATTGATGTTTAGTATAGAATGATCGGTACATAAAACGAAGTATTTAACATTTATAGTTCGCTTTCAGAGACACTTAAAAAGATTCCACCAAGTCATAAACACATTTCAACTATGTTAGAAAATGTTAAAACTGAAAACAAGTCACTTTTTTATCACAGCAACATGATTTGCTTCATTTTATGGATAATTATGTATATATATGGGGGCTGTACATTATATAACGTTATCAAAATTTTTGTGATTTTGAACCCCTTCCCTCTCTTCGATATCATACGTTATCATCCCCCCCCACCCCCCCACCCCCCACACACACTTAATAATTTTGTTATCAATGTCTAAAAGTTCATTTGACTTTTGAATTTTTTCTCTTTTGTTTACAGTGATACATAGGTATTATATATTTATTATTTGCATACTTTTTTGAATTAAATGAAGTGAATTCAATAATCTATCACTTATTGTATATGATGAAATACTTTTAAAACAAATAATACTTAAAAGAAACAGTTACTATCTTAAAGTAGTTAATAATAGATTATTGTTGCATAACGCATTCAACAGTAATAACGTCTTCTTGCACTTGCCCTCAAACAGGGAGGGGGGGGGGGGGGAGAGGCAGAACTTTTTATCAACCAAAGAGGTGGACAACATTCTTTCTCTTTTCTTTACAGGTAAACTCACAACAAGTATAATTTCAAATTTACTTTGCACCTGGTTTCTCGAATAGCGGATTATACATACATACGCATATAACAGAAGAATAGGAATACCAAATGTTGTGGCATTCCATAATCATTTATTGATTTTAATAACTTCGTATTTTCATAAAAATAGATAAAAGAATATTTTGAAGTAAAGAACACGTTACAAATAAAAATAGAGATTTTTTGTTAAAAACAAATATGATAACGATATCAAAAGAGAAATTTCCCCTCCCCTCCTTCTAGTGATATCTTACGATATCATGTACCAAATCCCCTCCTCCCCCTAAAGTGATAACGTTAAATACGCACAGCCTCTATATAGTATAAAATGTAACAGAGATAATCAAAGATATATACATACATTTCTAAAATCAATCTAATAAATCTGACGGTGTTTTATATATTTATTTATTATGGCAATCTTTTAATTTTCTTACGGAATATTAACCGGAAACAAATGCTGCATTACTTACATTGTTTTAAGTGCAACTTTGTTAATTTTCTATAATCGGGTTAATTAAATTGGGTGTACGCTTCAAAATCATGCTTGAAAATTACTTTAAAAATTATATATATATATATTCAATGTAGATTGAGATACAGTTTTCAAACAAATTTCGTCTAAAAGTTCTTTTTTTTTTCTTTCGATGGTGTAAAATCTGGAATTGTACGATGTTTAAAAGATATTAATTTTGAGATAGAAACGTGACGGGCTATTATCATTATCGATATGATGTCAGTATTATTCACGCACGTGTCTTTGTTTTATAATATAAGTAGATTTATCTTAAAATGTATAGATTATTCGTATAGATTGAAATATATCTAATTTGTGTAGGTAAACGAAGAATTGCTAAGAAGAAAAATACAATAAATGAAACATGTATTTTTATTGTCACAATGAAGTAAACAATAAACAAGAAAAAAAAAACCCCTCCCAGTACAATAGTCAGGATAAAGGGAAAAGGGGTTGGGATTACTGACGACCTCATACTGGATTAAGGAAATGACTTGGGCCCATTAGGCTCTTTAACAGCAACGTAAATACATTCTTTCTAAGGGTAGGGGGTGGGCTCCTAAAAGATAGCACCTGACACGGATACAAATATTTTTACAGACAATTTCAGTGATAATAAAAGTTACTTTTGTATTTTTTTACTAACACACAAAAGTCACACACAGACACTAATCTTATTCTAGTTTTCTTATTATTTAGACATAAAGTTTTTGAACTTCAAAAAGTTTTGTATTCAAACAAACCATAGTAGTATTATGCTCTTTTACCCATTTTAACTTATCTTGTCATAATTGTCATGCTTATAGACTAGCATGGGAAATTTTTAACAGGCTTCTTCAAAAATGGTTTTAAATTGACCGCCAAGAGTCAAACTTTTTAATCTGCTCTAAGCCCTACGCACTTAAGTGTGCTGTTTTGTGACATTGTTTCATGTTACTAGCCACCGACGGGGTTTCTTGCCAACGTCTTGGGAGGTCGTTCTTCTTGAAATAGTGTATAAGATCGTTTATAAGTTTTGGGGATTAATTTTCTAAATAGAACTATAGTACCGAAGATTTCTAAAGGGAAGTTTACCCATGTTGTCAGACATGTTTATAATGGTACAGTGTTTATTTGATTTGCCGCATGTGTGAAGTGTTTGCATTGCACGCTCACTCACTGTCAGATTTTGTTAGTTGCCCTGTTGTAATATTAAAAATACATATTTTCTATGAATCAGCTTTAGGTTCAATGTGAAAGCAGCAATATTTCATTCTTTCTAAAAGGTACTTTTCAATCATTCATTTTTGTACCTTTGATCCACCGATAGCCAATAAAATGAGGTTTCTCTTATGGAGAGAGTAGGTGGGAAGTTGAGTTTCGTCACGATAGGAAAAACATACATTTTTATCAACGTTTTACTTTAGTCTGATTTGCGACTTATCCTAGTGTTGCTAAACAATTTTTTGAACGAAATAATTCATAAAATCGTGACGTTCTATTAAAAACACACTTAAGAAATTATTATATGATGGATAGTGAATCTGATACTGAAGATTTAATTCAGTCATCTGAATCTGATGATATATTTTCATCCTCGGATAGTGAGACTGGTGATGACGGTTTTGATGATGTTCGAGACTGGTGCCTTATAGACACTTCTGCCAACCAACAAAGTCATCCTAAATTTCTATTTACTCGTAAACCCGGAATACGAATTCCGATAGTGAACGCAGATGACCCGTTAGACTATTTTTCATACTTTTTTAATGATGATGTATTATCTTTCATAGTGAAAGAAACGAATTGCTACGCAAAGGAATATTTTGAAGATAGGAATTTGACGCCATCTTCCAGAGCATTGGATTGGGAGGAAACAAATGCCGAGGAATTAATGTGTTTCCTGGTATTGTTCCTTTAGCAAGGAATCATTCCGAAACCAGTGGATAATTGATTTTAGTCTAAGAGACCTGCATTATCAACTCCATTTTTCAGGCAGGTAATGACGGAAAAAAGGTATGGTTTGATAATGAAGTTTCTTCACTTCGAAAACAAAGAAACATGTGACGATGGAACAAACCCAAACACTAAATTACGGAAAGTGAGTGAGTTGCACCAAATGCTAGTGCGATCTTTCCAGTCTGCTTATATACCAAAGAAATATCTATTGATGAATCCCTTATAGCATACAAGGGTCGCCTGGGATGGAAACAATATATTCCCAGAAAAAGGGCCCGTTTTGGTATAAAATTGTTTCAACTGTGTGAATCCGAAAGCGGATATATTTGGAACTCCTTTATTTATACAGGCAAAGGCACATATTGCCATGCCGATTATGAGGCTTATGGACTGTCTGCAAAGAGCGTTATGACACTCATTCATGATCTCAGAGGCCAAGAATACAGTTTAGCAACTGACAATTATTATACATCTCCAGAATTGGCAGAATTGTTAATCAAAAATAGGACAGATATTTGCGGCACATTAAAGAAAAATCGGAAAGGTTTGCCAAACCGTTTAAAAACTTCTTATATAAAAAAAGGCGAGATAATAGGATTCCAAAAAGGTAAGATGTGCGCTATGAAATGGAAAGACAAAAAAGAACTGTTTATGTTGAGCACATTTCATTCATTAGATATGCAACAGGTTCATTCGAAAAGAGATTCGACAAAAAAAGCTATTAAACCTGAATCTGTAATTTGATACAATGGCTCAATGGGTGGTGTCGACAGATCCGACCAGTGCCTTAGTTATTATCCCGTTGCAAGAAACCAACAAAGAATGTACTATAAAAAAATCTTCAGATTCCTAGTAAATCAGTCAGTATTTAATTCATATGTTCTTTATAAAAAGAACAATGGCACTTTAAGCCATCTAAATTTTCGATTGCAGTTAATTGAAAGATTAATAGAAAAAGGAGGAATGCAGTCATCACACAAATATAGCAAAACCGCAAAATCATCTGAAAACGTTATTAGGTTAACTGGCAGACATTTTCCCTCCTATGTGCCAAACACTTTGTTGAAAAAAAAAGTGTCCTTGTCGAAAGTGCAAAGTATGCGCACAAAAAATGAATCAAAATGGTAAACGTATAAGAAGTGAGACAAGATTTCAATGCAAGGATTGTGATGTTGGTTTGTGGGCAGCTCCATGTTCTGATCTTTATCACACGGTTTCAATATTTTAATGTTTCCTATCTTATTCATTTAAATGTTTTTTTTTCTCAATTCTTAGAATTACGATACAGAAATTGAAATAATGTATTTTAATTAATAAATTTGTTTTGATATATTAATTAATGCGCTTTTTAAGTCTATGTGCCTCATTTAGGGTTTATTTCTAATATTAAATTTTGCAAAGCCTAAGAAATGTTTTGAACTTAATATCAAGTGTTAAGAAAAAAATATTTTTTCCATATGTACAAGAAGTAGAATTTTCGTGAATGCATACCGTAAGGCGAATAAAGCAGAAATAACTTTTATATGTAGAACATGAAGTTTTTCAAAACTTCAAAAGAATAAAAAAGAAAGAAAGAAAGGAAAGAAAACAATTTTTCAATGTAATTTTTTTAATTTTGCACAGAAGAATGATTTCTAATTATACAATTATGTTACTTTATGGAAAAAAGATACTGGTTATATTTTTCTTTTTCGTTCTTTCTTTCTTTTCTGTCAATTCTTTTTTGTACTTCGTTTTATATCGGTACATCATATTAAACAAAAATGTTTGCATCTCATATAGTTTGGTGTTGTGAAAGTTTTAGCATTCCCCTTTTATGCCAGTAAATAAATTGAAACTGCAACAAAGATTAATTTAATAAATTATTGTTTACCATTACTGTTTGACATCCGTAAATTTGATAACTTAAATTGTGGCAGTAATTTGAATTTCAATGTATTTTAATTATTTTAAAAACGTTATAATATTTCGGCATTCAAGTGAACTGATAAATTTGAAACATATTAATATCGAATTCTAGAAAAACTAAAAGAAGTAATATTTTGAGATTGAAGTTATTATACTTTAGTATAATGAAAAAATGTATTGCTAATAATGTGTAAATTTACGAATCTAATACAGTATTAACCTTTATATTTAGTTTATTTTTGATTAAATGTAACAAAAGTGAAGTGACTAAATATAGAGTAGGTGGGGTTAAAGATAGGGGAGACCGGGGGAATGGCGACACCTTAAGGGAATTTAAATTTTTTCTTCTCGAAAAAATGTTTATTTTTTAATAGTAAAATTTCTAAAGCTTTCATGAAGAATCTAAAGAATCATGATCTTTAGTAACTGAATAAATTTAACCATAACCATAACTGTAAAGTAAGCATACATAAAAAAATATTTTTTAAACCTCTGCACAGTGGCGGGATTACCCAGGACACTGAGGTCATTCCGCCACTGTACCGGGGTAATGCCGCCACTCTTTAATGACCTAGTACATGCATCAAATGGATACTAGGAAACACACAACCTTCTGAAAATAGTTAGAAAGCAATGTAATTGAGCAGAATAATGGTTAAGCTTACAATTTACTTCATATTGGAAAAGTCACTCTGCTGAATCGGCTCCACTACATTAAAGTGAGACCAATTCTTACCCGATGTGCATGGCGGCGGCATTACCCCGAGAGGACAATATGGCGGAAATCCCAGAACAAAGCCGAAAGAAGAACTGAACTTGTTCAACACATTGCATCAAAATGTCGGCGAATGCATGTAGATTACGGGGCATATTATCTCAAATACCTAATGTTACAATAAAAGGTGCTTATCTCTACTCATTTGAAGCGCCAAAATAATAAGCACCTAGATGAAAACTACATTTTTCACTAAAACAAACGAACGACGTACAGCAACTAGTCACTCTCACTTTAGGCACTGTTTATATTGTTGGCCGCTATAGTGCAGGCCCATTCACTATCTCAAACTGCCCTTAGTTTTTAAACTAGGTGGGGTGGCGGCATAACCCTGGTTGGCGGCATTCCCCCGGTTCCCCTACGCACGGAGCAAAGATACGCTCTGGCTGATTTAATGTGAAGAAACATTTCTACAATCATAACCACTAGGTGGTAGTTTGGCCTCAAGTGTAGTAGTTGTGTGTTCAAACCTTGGGAAAAAATTAGCACCCCGTGCCAAGAAAATGAGGTAAGTTTAAATTTTCGAATTTTTATCTAATATTTTTTAAATTTCACATTATTGTTTAGCTGACAATACTTCGAATTTTTACAAATCTAAACATTTTGTGGAGAACGGAGGCTCTGTAGCTTCTAAATGTTGTATAGTTTACCTCGATCGCATTTGTTTAAACTTGTCGGTAGCCGGTTGAGTAAAATACTGCAGAATGGGGTAAAAGTACGCATCCGTCTTGGGGCAAAGATACGCACAAGATTCGGGGCTTTGTCCTATCGTTTTAGCTAGATGCAAAATTTTTCCACAATTATGTCGTGGAAAGTTTATTTTTTATATTGTATAAAATACAATAGGAACTTAATTATTATAAGGTAGTTAACTACCTTTTCCTAGTTAAGCTTTTTTCAGTATAGAACGTAGGTATATCTACCTACTTACTTTTAAAAATCAATGTTCTTGTTTCATAAAACGATTTTCTTTTAAGTCTTAACACTTAAGTCCTGTTAACGGTCTCACAGACCGCTGCTATATTCAGTTTTCATAATTAAATTTGTAAATTTCAATTTATCTATTGATTTTATTTTAATTTAGATTTGTTTGGAAACTTAGTAGTATTGCTAAAGACTTCTGAATGAGGAGAATTTGTATTATAATAGTTCTTTACATAAAGTTTAGCACAAAAATAGTATCTTATGAGTCAGTCAACCCTTTTATTCATTCTACGATGAAGGGGTCTTTGGGACCGCCCACAGTATTTCTGTAACAGTTTTTGTCACAGTAGTTAGAAATTATCTGCTATTTGCGATCTCACAGACTGCTGTTTTTTTCATAATTTTTTCAGTGTTTAACTTACAATTTTCAGTTTAACTATAAATACTAGTGAAATTTCCTAATGCTTTTGCATAACTCATTCGTTTTATTGGAAATGGGGCAAAACCCCACAGTAATGTGTCAAATATACGAATTGCGTATCTTTACCGCTTCACTGCGTACTTTTACCCCAACCGATGGGGCAACGATACGCCGAGCAATGCTTTTTAAAACTTGCAATTTCTCACAGAATTATATATATAGCCCCCAGGGGGATACCTTCTTTAGGTATTCACGGGCTTCGCAACCCCGGGTTCCTGAGCGATCTTTCTCTTTTCTTTTTCCTCTTATTCCTCTCGTCTTTCTTTCCTCTTTGTTTCACTCTCATTGTGGTTTCCTCTTCGGAGGTGAGGGTAATTCTGCATGAGCCGATATCATCCTGTATATCGACTCATGGGGAATTGTAAACCACCCACGTGTTTGCCGTGCGTGGCGACCCGTGTCCCTGGAAAGGGGGATCCTGGCAGTTGAGGGACACCAACACACTGCTTTGGCCTCTGCTTCAGGTAGACGGGAGGTGCATATTGGTCCCGTATGCATCAATCGGCTGGTCAGCTGACTTGTCACTGGCTGGGGATCAAGTGAGCGAGTACTTACTAGCCATCTCGTTTAGGGTGGAGACTGGCATAGGAGTGTCTTGTGACCGTATGGGCCCTGGTTAGCACTGGTGCACGAATGTGCATCCCCTTGTTGGGCTCGGTAGTGGGTGGTGCGGCCGGGGTCTGAATTGATTTTTTTCCCAACATGGATGGAAATACTTCACTTCCTACAAATCATCTCCCATGTGGAGAGCAACAAACTGTACAGAGCAATCTTTTCACTCGCTTCTTTGTAATCAAACGTACTGATAGCCTGTCCGATAGTTCATTTAAGAAAACTTCACCTTTCCTTATTGCAAAAACATTTCAGTCTGTTTTCGGTGATGGTCATAATCTCAAAAAACTGCAGTCTGGGGATTTATTGGTTGAGGTTACTTCAGCCAGCCAGTCTGAATTTCTATCAACTTGTAATACAATAGGTCCATTCTCTGTTTCTGTTAAAGCACACCAAACCCTAAATACAAGCCGTGGTGTAATATCCGAACCAGATCTTTTATTTTCTACCAAGGATGAACTTTTACAAAATTTAAATGATCAAAATGTCATAGATGCACGACGTATTACACTCCGTCGGAATGGACAAGTGCTTCCCACAAAGCACATCATTCTCACTTTCAATAGTCCTACCTTACCAAAAAGAATTAAAGCTGGTTACCTTAATTGTCCTGTCCGTCCCTACATTCGTAATCCTCTACGTTGCTTTAATTGCCAGCGTTATGGCCACACTACTACTAACTGCCGGGGTTCCACCACCTGTGCACGTTGTGCAGAAGTTGGCCATGACAATAAATCATGTGAAAATCCTGAACGCTGCATAAATTGCAAGGGTAATCATACTGCATACTCCCGTTCTTGTCTTATCTGGATACGGGAAAAAGAAATCATTCCTGTTAAAGTAACTCAAAATCTCTCCTATCCTGAAGCCCGCAAAGTTGTTGAATCCAGGACTCCGTCAGTCGGAGTCTCCTACTCTAGTCTACTCAAACAACAACCAAAATCTGTAAGGCACATAAGCACCCAGACCGAACCTTCCGTTCCACTAAATAACTCACCTATGACAGTACCACTCAGCACCACAAAGATACAAACTCGTGATGTCTGCTGTGGTTCTAAATGTTATGCAACCCCATTATTAGAACGTTGGCTACCATCCTCAGAACCTGTTACTATAGTATATCAAACTAGTCAATCACAAAAACCTGCAGTTCAATCCAAAAAGTCATCCGACCCAGTTCAATCCAAAAAGTCATCCGAACCAGTTCAATTAAAAAAGTCATCTGAACTCCAGACTGATACTAAGGCTGTTAAATCTAAAAAAACATCACAGAAACCTGATACTAATCAAACAGTGAAACCAAGCAAAAAAATTTGCCTTCAGAAAGAGAGAAAAACAATCGGGGTCTCTTCACAGTGGAACACTGTGAAGAAAAAGAACAAGAACAGCTGTTTAAATCCGTCTGTTTCTAACTTAAAGGACCCAAAACAACTGCAGCACTATGTCGATGAAGCAATGGAATCCGACTCTTATGAATCAAGTGGTGATGAAGGAAATACAGTTTTAGAGGAATTTTTACCTAATTGATTTTACATTGTTTTTTACTCATGTGATTTTAACCTTGTTTTCATGTAGTATTTGTACATCCTTTTAAACTTTGTGTATTTTAACAGTTATTAATTTAATAACTCCACAGTTTTTAATTATAATACGCTTGACTTTTAACTATGAACCTTTGATTCTTTTAAACGGTTTTAGATATACATATTACTGTTTTCATTAATTTTTTTGTTTTTATCACCGTTTTGTTATTCTTCTTTTAATCGTTTTTTTGGATATATACATTTTTTCATTTTGACTTTGTCTTGGCGCAGCATGTCCCTACTGGGACTTTGCGCCATTAAACCCCATACAACCAACCAACCAACCATCACAGAATTATAATTTAATAGAATGTCGGTTGATGGTGGCATTTGCCTAAGGGTCTAATCCAACATTTCAATCAAGCATTACATATGTTTAGACCGATGAGTGCGTTAAAAATCAAAATGTATGGAAAGTGCGTATCTTTACCCCCACCTACTCTAATTGTTTTGTAAAATAGGTACATTTAAAAGTCATTTGAATAAGTAATGCAATTTGCATTTGCTTAAATTTTAATTATGAATTTGGTTTAGCTGTAGAATAACACGCGCACAGTCACCAAGGCGATATTGCTTTAGTTTTAGCAAACGGATTTTTAACATTAGATTTATCACGGCATTCCTAATACAATTTTAGAACAGGCAGATAATCTAGAAATAAACCAGATAAAGATTTTTAAAATTTATTTTGGTATTCTTGCTCTTCTGTGTATATGGGGGGGGGGATCTCAAAATTTGTCAGTGATAAAATCTTGTTAATTGCAAAGTAATATAATAAATATTCCAGATAAATATAGTAAAAATGTTCTTTCGTTTAATTCAGCCAATCCTGTCACCCTGGCCAAGTGCAAATATATATCTTGGAAGTTAAAATTTCACTCCAGCTATGCAGGAAAGGGAATGCGAACAAAAACCACGCAGGCAACCCCACTGTCGAAATCAGCGTGGACAAAATCTCCACCGGATAAAACCTCCACCTGAAAAAAACCACGCTCTGCTATAGAATTGCTTCATTCTGATCGCGTTTCTTTTACAAAAAGAAATTTGGAACATTTAAAAAGGATTTCAAACTTATTTCAGGATTCGTTAATATGACTTTTATAGCATAATTCTTCAACTCTCCCCTCCCCCCAACCCCTCCCTTCGAAAAAATCAGAAGTATTTAGTTGTGTGATACGTACTTTCTATTTCATTTCTACAAATATAAATACATATCAGATCTCGCGGGGTTTTTTTCAAGAATTCGATGATATTTTTATTAATTTCCCTTAGCGCCCCCTCCATTCCTGAAAGACGGAATATACATTTTATCATGGCCATCCGAATACAGTTTTAGAACAGACAGATATTCAATAAATACACCATTTAAGGATGATTTAAAAAAATTATTTCGGCATTATTGCTCTCGTACGAAGGGAGGTGGGGCGTATCTCAATATTTCTCAGTGATAAAATCTTGTTAATTGCAGAGTATTGGACTATATACTCCACATAAGAATAACTTTTTTTTTTTAATTCAGCAGTCCCTGGCGGAGTGCAAATATCTATCTTGGAAGTTATAATTTCAATTCAACTATGGTAGAAAGTTTTAAAGTGATAAGACGATTGGAATCAGTTTCATTAATTTATCATTTAATTGCCAAGTTCCATCTTTTCCATTTCCACGTTCAATAATGCGAAATGTTCTGCCATTGCTATGAAATATCTTTTATTGCTATGTGTGTGCAGATTCTCAAAACTTTCAGAAAATTTTCCTTATCAGTTTCCAAAGAATTGATCAGAAACAGAAATCTTAATTTTCGTCTCACATTTTGAGTTACAGCAAATTACAGCTTTGATGCAAGTTTTGCTAGACTGTTTTTAAAATGACCATCTCCACACCCCTCAAAAGAAAAAATCCTCGCTCTACAACACCAAACTTTCTGGCACATTTACGGATACATTTTAAGACATAAAAACACAACACGTGCAGACATAACTACTAAAATATGTTTTTTTTTTATAAATGAAATTACATCTTGAGTTATAGACTATTGTTTTCTCAGGATGACAGATTTTTTTCTTTTTCCGTCTTTTTTCTAAGCTACAACATTGAGAACATTCTCTGAAAGATCTTTTACATATACCAAAAAATGGCGTTGTTTTACGACGGCGGATAATCTACACGAGGACAAAAAGGTCGAGGGAGGGGGTATTTCTAAGGGATCATAACCAGTATTTACACAAGGTAACCCAAGATTCGAAGAAAAATGTGGAAAACTCCGAACACTTACTCCAACGAACGCGATTGGTTTCGGACCCAGCTCCCCTGTTTTGCTTTGTACCAGCTTTGAAAGCAGAACCTCTCAGTCGCTAGTCGGGCCCTCAAGAATAGAAAAAAATGTTCTATAATTTAGTTTTTTAACAAGAACACCTGTCCATTTCCCAACATTAGCCATTTTTCCTCCTAGGTCCTATTCATCCAAACACAAACAAAATAACGGCTGAATGTAACATCCTCTGATATCGTTATTCTATTTTCAAACATCATTTCTGACCTTTTATTCTGAAGTTCCAAAGATTTTTAATAAGATATTATATATATATATATATATATATATTTATGTTGTAATTTATTTTTTATATTTATAGTTATTTTTTGTTATAATGTATTTTTTAAATTGTGAACAGAAAGCCTGTTTTTACTTTCCAGTTTTATTTCTAGAAAAAGGAGTAAAATTAAATGATTAACCTTCAGACTACCAAAAAAAAGTATATGCAAGAACTACCATTCGGGTCCATTGGACCCATATGTAAAATATATAGGATTTCAAAATATACTAACCCCCTCACTGACAAGCCCGTGTTAATACGTTCACTAAGCTCCAGGTTTCACTGCAATACAAGCAATATTTAAAGTAATATAATTCTATTGATTTAATGTATTTTTAATACATTGAACAATGATTAACACTTCCAAGGATTGCATTCATATTCGTTATTAAGTTTTTTTTATAAAATGTTCAAAGAATCATTTTTTTAGCATTTAAAACAAAATGCAGAGAAAACAACATTACAATTTTGCCCTTTCCCAAGACAGTCGGAGGGTTAAACACCCATTTATCTACAATGAATATATTTGTTATTAATGCACCTTATACCGGGTGTCCCAAAAAGGACTGACTGATTTTAAAATTCAATAACTTGCAAACGGTGACAGATATTAAAAAAATTCTTGCAGGAGGGTTATGCATAAGGTCAAAAGTTTTATTACAGTGATTTTCAATTTTAGTTCGATTTACAAACAATAGATGGCGCTGTAAGCAATAGTCGCTAAATACAGGCTCGATTTTTGGTCCTTTATCTTGTTCCATGCAGAAAAAGGAGATGGAAATGTATTATCCGGGCCACGAAGTACCAAAAATTGAGCCTGAATTTAGCGACTCTTGCTTACAGCGCCATCTATTGTTTGTAAATCGAACTAAAATTGAAAATCACTGTAATAAAACTTTTGACCTTATGCATAACCCTCCTGCAAGAATTTTTTAAATATCTGTCACCGTTTGCACGTTATTGAATTTTAAAATCAGTCAGTCCTTTTTGGGACACCCGGTACAATATATAAAAGTGATATATATAGTAATAGAGTAAGAAAGTAACACATACAGTAAGAAAGTAATATATATAGTATATTATAATGACTACAAAACGTTTTTCATCATAATAAAATTATTCTGTACATGAAGTACAAATAACGACGGAATGTTCTCCGCAAACATTTTTCGTACACTTCTTGCATAATGTTCGTGTTTTTCGATCTTTTTTAGAGGGACAAATATGACATCTTGATTTTTTTCGTGGCGGTTCAAAACTATTTGCGTAAAGTTGTTCTGAAGTAGATGTTGAGACGGCGATACCTCCTTCACCTACTAATTCTTCTGCAAGTTGAATAATGAAATTCCGCCTTTTTTTCATTTTCGGATCGCATTCAGTGACAACCATATTATGTATGCATTCATCGCACTTATATCGATCATATTATAAAATACAATCAAAGGCCACCGACGTGTCATGCGTTTCACACTATATGCTCTTACCATTTTGTCCATCGTATCTACTCCGCCTTTGGTTTTATTATAATCTAGGATTATTTGTGGCTTTTTTCTAAGCTGTTGTCAATATCATAAGTGTTATGCATTGTGCTTAGCAAAGTAACAATTCTACCTTTTCTGGGACAGTAAGAGATGATGGTCGCCTTCTCTTGAAACCCAAATAAAGTAGAATATACAGAACGATGTTTTGGATTTGTGAACACAGCGGGTAATTCAGGTTTATTTTTTTCGAATTGTTCCAATAAGAGATAATTTTTTTGAAGTAAGATGTGTTGCTAATGCATATGACGTAAAAGAGTTATCACATGTAATATTACGACCAGAATTTTCAATTTCCTTCGTCAATCTTTTAACTACATTTTCTCCCTGATGAGATTCTCTTACTTCATTTTTGCCTGTATATAGTTCCAGTTTCCAAGCATACGATGTTACGCTGTCACAAATAACCCAGAACTTCAATCCATACTTTCCAGGTTTAGATGGCATATACTGACGGAAAGGACATTTTCCACGAAAAGAAACTAATTGCTCATCGACAGTCATAGACCAATTAGGAATATAAGGGTCTTGTAAATAGCTATTCCACAATTCAAAGCATTCTCTTATTGGCTCTAATTTATCAGTTGATCTTCTTTTACGCCTCTCAGCAGCATCATCAAATCTTATGACACATAATATACTTGTGAATCTATTGCGACTCATAATGTCCCGAAATATTTGTCTTCCATTTTTTATGCTCCAAAGTTCGCTTACTGTTTCATTTTTCGATTTATATACTCCAATAAGTAATAAAAGTCCGATGAATTTTTTAAGTTCTATAATATCTATAGGTTTCCACTCTTTATCGAATACTCTATTGCCTTCCGCGTTTGTCCATTTTACTATAATTTCCAAAAGTCTTTTTCGGAAATAGATAAGAAATGAGGATGATATGGAATCCACTTCACGATTTGCAAATCTTGAAGGTCCAGATTTTTCACGTAAAATATTGATTTCAGTACGTCTTCCTTGTGGTCTGGCAACTTCATTCTTATACCAGATCTGTGAATTATTTTTGGAAACAAAAGTAGAATTTGAAGTACTTGTGGTTGCTACATTTACTTGATTGGAATCATTATCAGATTCTGAGTAGGAATCAGAAATTTCATTATGTATTTCAACATAATCTACTTCACCTTCATCAGACGACAGATTTTCATCATCGGTGTCGAATTATTATCGTCCGGATTTTCCATAATTTTTTGAATTTCCTCTTGAGTCAATACTTTTTTTCTGTTCATCTTCAATTCAGTTTTTAACAAAAAATAAGTTAGGAAATAAGAAAATGATGAATATTTGTAAAATAACAAAGCACGTACAAACTACACTTATTACTTGTCTTCAAATATCAAGTCCTATTTTCAATGAAAAGACTCAAAAACATCAATAGACACCATTCGCTCACTAACTGTGTCTGTTGATAAATGACTCTCTGAACCAGAAGTAACCTTTTATATATAGAGCACGAAGTTTACTAGATCAGTCTAGAATGTTCTCAAAACTTCATTATAAAGTCGCCAAATTTGGCGAGATTGGCGCTAAAAATCCATCGCCAAATGGGCGATAAACAGCCAATTATAGTAACCCTGTTCCTCCTCATGATTTATGGCAACCCTAGAAAAAGAAAGCAACAGTATATTACGTTTGTTTTAATGTTGGGTCCAATGGACCCGCGTGGTAAACAATGAAACAAATTAAAAATAGGTAAAAAATTTCGAACAAAATTTTAATCGCAATTGCATATACATAGAGGAGACAATTGCAGGAAAAGTCATGTAATCGCGAAACTTTGAATGCTATTTTTCATGAGAAAAATTTACATTAAATATTGCTGTCGGGTCCAATGGACCCGTCTGGTAGACGGAAGGTTAAGGAGGAAAACGATGATACTACTTTTTTTCATATATGACAATTTAATGGCTTGAAAGGCGTACTATCGTTTGTTCCCTGCATGTGTCAGGCAGGCAACATGTTTTGCCACAATATTATAAGCGATAATGAACTTCTGTTAACACGTTAAGCGCTACGTCAGCCACCGGTGGCTGACACTGAACTTTCCGTTTAAAACCCATCATTCACCGATGGCTGACGTCTAAAATATTATATAAAACTAAAAAATCATATATTGTTTTAAGTAATTACTGAACATTTATTTAAAATTTACCTACCTTTTATTTATTACAGGATTATACTTTCTTAAAAATTACTTAAAACATTGTAAATTTTCCAGCGCTTTAGTGTCCGTCACCGTGGCACTCAACGTATTAACGAAATCTTTGGAAATATATCTTAATGTGGTTCACGAATTCCCTACTCTTCAACGCAAATCATTCTTACTCATTTTTAAACTTAATAGAATAAAATTGACAGATCTGACATTTGAAGTGATTTTGAATCGAATATCATTTTCCATTTTTTGCTAAATAAATTACTTACCGAATTCTAAGGAGTTTTTCTCACGTGACGTCATGTTTTCCTCGTGTTATTGCATCTGAAAATTTGATTCAAAACGCTAAATTTGACCGTATTGTAAGGGTGCTCTGCTGTTTGCAGTAACGCGAAATACGAATTGTATAACAAAACATTTTATTAAAACTTTATGAAGTTCATAATGATCAAGTAATGACATCAAAGCACATTATGCTGGGCATGACTCTGAAGAGCTCAACGAGCAGCAGAAAAATTATTGACATTATCAATAGATAAGGTCATTGCACTAGCTATCAACGTGTCGAAGAACTTGAAACAGAAACCACATATACTTCCATTGAAAAGTCTAATTTATGCCCAGAAAAATTTAAAAAAGCACCTGAACTTTTTACTGGACTAGCTCCTGATAATTTTGACCGTTTTGTTGAAACTACGAGTGGACAGGACACTTTACATGACACCTTAGGAATTATTTATCAAAACATTCAGTTAAATACATCCGAAGAATCAGGAATATCCGAAGCACCGGTTCCTATTAATGAAGGCAATTTACCACACAAAAAGAAAAGAAAATGAAGAACTTTTGACGAGAATCTTCAGAGGAAATTCCATATCCAAAAAAACCAAAAATGACTAGTGATCTACAATCAACGGCTTATGAAATTGAAAATATAGTCCCAAGAAATTTACAATTGTACACAGAAATAGATATCATCTGGAGGATTAGTCATGCGGTAGAATTAGCTGATGTTCCTATGTGGGTTGGTTTTAATAGCCGTATTTATAGTGATACTCCGCAACTACATATTTCTTATTTAAATCCCATCAATGCGTCACCAATTAGTAACTCTTTAGTTTTGGAAACCATGCATCAAAGTAAAGAAATTACTCATGAATTAAATCAGTAATCCATACAAGTAATAGCTAAAGCAGCCCTTCAAATTCAAGCAACAGAAAAACCAACTTTTGATAATTTATTTATACATTTAGGACCGTTTCACATTATGATAGCTTAATTTAAGGCAATTGGTAAGGTGAAAAGTGACTGTGGCTTAACAAACGTAATGGTGGAAAGCAGTTTGCCAGCAAATGGCTCTGTGGGTGGATTTCTTGATGGAAAACATTCCAACCGCTGCAAAATGTTGCAACCTTTGGTGGCATTAGGATTGGAAATACTACATTTCAAATCTTTTTTGCAAATTTATAGCACGTGATTAACAGATGATATGATAAAGGAACTTTAAAGATTGCAAAACTATAAAATATCATTCCACATAGAAAATGAAGAGCTGGAGGAATTTATGATTGATTACTGTATTTACAAACAACAAAGTATCAATGGCGAGTTTGGCAAAACTCAACAATTTTATTTGATTTACATTAATCTTATTGATCACAACTTACATCTATCACGAAGCATTCGTACTGGAGATTTCGAACTTTTCAAGTCACTATTGTCTAAAACTACAAATTTATTCTTTAACTGTAATCTGCTGTAATAATTTAACTGCTCGATGGACTGTGAAATATTATGATAACTTGTGAAAGTAGCAGAAAGGCATCCAGATTTATATGAAGGATTTAAACAAGGTTGCTTTGGTATTAAAAGGACAACCAAGCTGTTTTCAAGACAACCTATTTATATGGAGAACAAACTATAAATGCAGATGCTGCAAGAAGGTTTACGGGTGTTATACACTTCACCAATTCAATTTCGGCACGCCAATGCAACGGTGCACTCGAAACCACGATATAAGATCTACGATAATTATTCAAGTTTATCAAGAATTAGGACTACAATCTCACCAAGATATTTCAGCGGATTTGAATCAGCACAATATTCAGAAAAATATCAAACAATTAAGGAAATTTATTGCGACCTTCGATCAATTTATTAATCTCTTTTTAGAAGTACCTAAAGGTCAATTGATTAACATTTCATCTGGTAAATCTGGATCAGAACTGGCAGAAGCATTTCTTCTTAATATTGAGAAGAATGGTGAATGTGTACGGAAAACGTTCATTTCTGAATGTCTTATAGATATTAGTAGATTTCAAAAATCTATTGAAAACACACCTGTTAATAATTTTTCAAAAGATAAAAAATTATTAACAGGTGAGAAAAAGAAGAAAATTCGAGTAGGTGGTACAATTCAAGAGGTTAGAATTCGACGAGATCTGTTTGAACATATGCTGGGAATATCCATGTACTATAACTTGGATATTTTATCGTACCCAATTATCACAGTCCTTTGTCCATGTGCCATTTGGATTTTACTATTTGTAAGACGGATAAATCTGACTTAATGAAGTGTTTGGAAACAGAGCTCCAGCATGAGCCACCACCTTACGTAGATGTCCTAATAATTGATGGCCCCTTTCTGTTGCACACTATGAAAAAAGTTCAAAAAAATGTGGAAGCATTTCTAAAAAAAATGTTGCAAATGGTAACTCAATAGCAAGCGTCAAGAGTTGACGTTATATTTGATCAGAACTTCCCTCGATCAAAGTTTTCGAATATTCCCAGCGACTCGAATCTGCACAATTGGAGTACACCATAACTGGGCCTGGTCAAATTCGGCCGAGTGATTTTGCGAAAGAATTAAAAAATTCAAATATTAAACAAGCTCTTGTTGATTTCTTCATCTTGCATTGGGCCACTGATGAAATGGTGCCGTTTATTGGTAACAAAACCATTCACAAAAATTTGAAACAGTGTCATTCTTTCGTAGTTAATAACTCCAACAACATAGTATCAAAAGTTGTGGAAGAATTATCATGTCCAGAATATGAAGAGGCAGATACAAAAATAATATATCATGCGTGTAGCATTGACAATCAAGCGAATATAGTAATCAGAAGTATCGAAACTGACATTGCTGCTATCATGCATGGCCTTATGTACTATCTTAAAAATGATTCACTTATTTGGATGCTGACAGGTACTGGAAACAACATGAGGTAGTAGGCCTCACAAAGATACACACAAAGTTCGGAGAATCTATTTGTAAGAGTTTGCCTGGGTTTCATGCAATAACAGGTTCTGATTATAATCCTGCGTTTTTCAGAAAAGGCAAATTACAAAATATTTACAAAAACAGAAGAATACCAACAATCTTTCATCGAATTCGGTAACAAAGAATTATTTGAAAATAATGATGAACAACAAAACACTTTTGATATTATACAGCAGTTTATATGTTAGGTATACAATGTTGGTGAGATAATTGATGTTGATGCTGCTCGGCTTCAACTGTTTATCAATATCTACATTGTCTCAGATGTTAGTGAAGCATTTGACCGTAAAATAATCCGAAATTTTGATGCCAGCATTCTGCCACCCTGTAAAACCGAACTGTTACAGCAATTTTTGCGAGCAAACTTCATATCTAGCATTTGGAACAATTCTCACCAGAAAATTCCAACGATATATAAACAAGAGAATAATGGTTGGGTACAAGAAAATAACCAGTACCATTTTAAATGGCTTGAAGGAGACCAGTTGCCAAATTACGTCAGAGATTCACTAAATATTCTCTCAAGTATATACATACCACTTCAAATTATTATAAATAGATATTTAACTATACACAATTGCACTAACTTTTTTTATATTTTTGCAGAAACTAACGGAAAAGTCAATATTGAAAAAAATCAAGCAACGGACTGGAGTAGCAGTGACGAAGATAATGAAGATATCGGTTATAAGGATGAAAATGAATACAATCATTAAACATGTCTTAAAATCTAATAATAAACTTATAAACCCATATTTCCTTTTATTTTTATATAATGACTATGAATACAATTAATCTATTTTTTTCACTGAGATTTTTTAACGCTATATATGAATAAACAGTCAAATTTTAATAAAATATCGAATTATGTATGAAACTGAATATTAAACATAAAGTTCGTAAAATTCCAAAACATTAACTAACTTATTTGATTTATTTTTTTAAAAATTATCAAAATGAAAATTATAATCAATAACATTATAAACATAGATTTTTAATTCATAAATAAGTACATAATAAAATTATTCGATCGATCCAATTAACAACCTCACTGGCACCTACTCGGACGTATATGGCCTCGCGCTCGTACTTACAGTTACCGTATATGCTTGTCTGGCCTGTGGTTCAAACTATCGAAACTGTCTGGCTACTGAGGAAACATCTTGTAATAGTTAACCAAGTAACATGTATGAAATTCAGCTTTTATACTATTACGTAAGTACAGTTTCAATTTATTAAAGTTTAAGGGTGTCTGGCAATGGGTTGCCACGATATTAAGTGTCTGGCAATGGAGGACGTGATTTATAATATTATTTCGAAGAAAATATAAAAAAATTACGCTTTATTATTTGACGAAATTAAGTTGGTATTTTATATAACTTTGCTACCTGTTACCTGCCAAAACCACGATGACCCAAATTTCATAATAGCCCATCGTCCCTACCTGTGTTGAAAGTTTGCGCTGAGAAACTTTCAGCTTTTATAAAATAAGGAAGGTCTGGCATTCACGGGCTCTTACTCTATAATTTTATCTCCACAGAGAGAGATGGATACTTATAAATGGACTTATTCGGGAAATGAACGGTCCTTACTCAGATGTAATGGAAGCATCTTTTATAATGTAATTATGTTAATTCTGGATAATAATTCTCATTGATTGTAATTCGCATTCTCTTTCTGCCTTGTTGCCTCGTATAATACAGTGCGGCGCAAAAGATTAAGCGTAACGGAAATATTTCAATAAAAATAAAATTGTACAACAGAATGTTTTCAATATCCACTGTAGGTGAATACTAGGATCATAAATATATATCTCAAGTTTGGAAAAAATTCATCGTTACAAAAATCAGAAATTACAAAAACATTTTTTGGGATGTCGCAAAAGTTTATGCACAAATGAGATTTTATGCAAATATCTCTTTAAACGTGATATGTGGAGTATCGGCAAGACTTTTTTCTAGAGTATAAAGTGTAGCGATGGCTGTACGAGTTATCAAAATGCCGAAATCTCTGCAGTACTCGCCTGAAGAAGTGATGGGCGTTTGGAAGCCGGAAGCTGAAGGTAAATCCTGTTTTGCAAATTTCAGTTATTTTAAATCGCTCTAAACGAGGTATTTCTAGTGTTTTACAACATGAAAAACAATTCAAAAATGCGTATCGCGGAGGAAGGTCTTGAAAAACCACATTTCGTGAGGATAGAAGAACTAAAAGAACGGCTTTAACTGGAAATTTGTCTTTTAATCAAATAATCGACTTGAATCAAAAATATCACGTGACACCATGCACAGACGAATAACTGAATCAGGATTCATCAAAAAACAAAAATTACGCTGTAAGCCTTTTCTAAAACAGTGACACAAACAAGTAAGATTTCAATGGACAAAACATCACATGTAATATCGTGACGAATGGATTAGTGTTATATTGTCTGATGAAATAAAATTGATTTTGGATGATCCAGATGGGTTCTCATTCTGGTGGCGTGACTTGAGGAAGGATCCGAAGAGCATATTCAGCAGGCAACAACGTGGTGGATCCTCAGTCTCTTTTCGTCCCCAGCCCTTTATTCTTCAACTTATTCCGACTCTTTTGCGGAAGCAAGGTTCATAGGTCCCCAGCCACGTCTCGAATAAAAGGCAATCTAGCGAAAGCCACGTTGAAAAATAAAAACAAAAATCGAAAATTAAAACCGGACAAATTTAAAAGGGAAATTAGACAAATTAAAAACACCGAAAACCAGGAAGGGGGGGGGGGGCTCGGAGCGATGAAGCTACTGGAGGACCCCTGCTTCTTCTAGCCTATTATTAGTCTCGGTCGGCGGTTTGGGGTGGGTGGGAAGGTCAATCGCCACGGCGAGCGGACTCTTTTTGTCCGCAGCCCTTTATTCTTCCACTTATTCCGACTCTTTTGCGGAAGCAAGATTCATAGGTCCCCAGCCACGTATCGAGTAAAAGACACTCTAGCGAAAGCCACGTTGGAAAATAAAAACAAAATCGAAAATTAAAACCGGGCAAATTTAAAAGGGAAATTAGACCAATTAAAAACACCGAAAACCGTAAAGGAAGGGCTCGAGGCGATGAAGCTACCGGAGGACCCCTGCTTCTTCTAGCTTATTATTAGTATCTCAATATATGGGGCGATTTTGGCTAAAATGGACAAATGCCTCTTTGCTTCGTAAATGGCAGACAACATTCACAAAAGTATCAGGAAACTCTGGGTGAGCATTTGTTGCCATTTGGTGAATTACTAGTGGTCCCAACAGGACCTTTCAGCAAGACAACACATCGATGCACACTTCTCGTTGCACAAAAGAATGGCTTAGATTACAGAATATCAGAGTGATGAACTGGGCAGCACTCAGCCCAGATCTCAATCCGATAGAGAACATCTGGGGAATCCTATCACGTGACGACTAGAAGAATGGGAAGCAGTACAGTGCGTCTCATAAGTATATGGACAAGCGATTTTTTGAAATAGCAGCTCAAAATATGAAGCCATAATCACAAAAAAATAATAAGCATATGGAATCAAAATATATGTTTGTTACAATAACGAAATACTGTATAGGTTACACAGAATTTTTGTAAAAAAATAAAATTTAAAATAAGCTGTCCCAAAAATATATGGACAAATGAAGAGAATTGCTTTCATTTCCACCGTATCAAAAAAATTAGCATTTTCTGCGTTCTGTGCATATGAATTACCCACTGCTAAATATAAAATCACTGCTCATTCTTCAATTATTGAACAGTGGGAAAATGCCTCGCAAAGTTCAATTCTCTGTTGCTGATACATCTAAAATTTGGCGTTTAAAGACTCAAATGTTAAAATTTCTGATATTGCTACACAAATAAAGAGTAACAGATCCGGAAATTATGACCCCCCAGGGGGATACCTTCTTTAGGTATTCACGGGCTTCGCAACCCCGGGTTCCTGAGCGATCTTACTCTTTTCTTTTTCCCCTTATTCCTCTTGTCTTTCTTTCCTCTTTGTTTCACTCTCATTGTGGTTTCCTCTTCGGAGGTGAGGGCAATTCTGCATGAGCCGATATCATCGTGCATATCGACTCATGGGGAATTGTAAACCACCCACGTGTTTGCCGTGCGTGGCGACCCGTGTCCCTGGAAAGGGGGATCCTGGCAGTTGAGGGAAACCAACACACTGCTTTGGCCTCTGCTTCAGGTAGACGGGAGGTGCATATTGGTCCCGTATGCATCAATCGGCTGGTCAGCTGACTTCTGTCACTGGCTGGGGATCAAGTGAGCGACTACTTACTAGCCATCTCGTTAAGGGTGGAGACTGGCATAGGAGTGTCTTGTGACCGTATGGGCCCTGGTTAGCACTGGTGCACGAATGTGCATACCCTTGTTGGGCTCGGTAGTGGGTGGTGCGGCCGGGGTCTGAACTATTTTTTTATTCAAATATGGATGGAAATACCTCACTTCCTTCAAATCCTCTCCCATGTGGAGAGCAACAAACTGTACAGAGCAATCTTTTCACTCGCTTCTTTGTAATCAAACGTACTGATAGCCTGTCTGAAAGTTCATTTAAGAAAACTTCACCTTTCCTTATTGCAAAAACATTTCAGTCTGTTTTCGGTGATGGTCATAATCTCAAAAAACTGCAGTCTGGGGATTTATTGGTTGAGGTTACTTCAGCCAGCCAGTCTGAATTTCTATCAAATTGTAATACAATAGGTCCATTCTCTGTTTCTGTTAAAGCACATCAAACCCTAAATACAAGCCGTGGCGTAATATCCGAACCAGATCTTTTATTTTCTACCAAGGATGAACTTTTACAAAATTTAAATGATCAAAATGTCATAGATGCACGACGTATTACACTCCGTCGGAATGGACAAGTGCTTCCCACAAAGCACATCATTCTGACTTTCAATAGCCCTACCTTACCAAAAAGAATTAAAGCTGGTTACCTTAATTGTCCTGTCCGTCCCTACATTCCTAATCCTCTACGTTGCTTTAATTGCCAGCGTTATGGCCACACTACTACTAACTGCCGGGGTTCCACCACCTGTGCACGTTGTGCAGAAGTTGGCCATGACAATAAATTATGTGAAAATCCTGAACGCTGCATAAATTGCAAGGGTAATCATACTGCATACTCCCGTTCTTGTCTTACCTGGATACGTGAAAAAGAAATCATTTCTGTTAAAGTAACTCAAAATCTCTCCTATCCTGAAGCCCGCAAAGTTGTTGAATCCAGGACTCTGTCAGTCGGAGTCTCCTACTCTAGTCTACTCAAACAACCAAAATCTGTAAGGCACATAAGCACCCAGACCGAACCTTCCGTTCCACTAAATAACTCGCCTATCACAGTACCACTCAGCGCCACAAACATACAAACTCGTGATGTCTGCTGTGGTTCTAAATGTTATGCAACCCCATTATTAGAACGTTGGCTACCATCCTCAGAACCTGTTACTATAGTATATCAAACTAGTCAATCACAAAAACCTGCAGTTCAATCCAAAAAGTCATCCGACCCAGTTCAATCCAAAAAGTCATCCGGCCCAGTTCAATCCAAAAAGTCATCCGAACCAGTTCAATCAAAGAAATCATCTGAACTCCAGACTGATACTAAGGCTGTTAAATCTAAAAAAACATCACAGAAACCTGATACTACTCAAACAGTGAAACCAAGCAAAAAAATTTGCCTTCAGAAAGAGAGAAAAACAATCGGGGGCTCTTCACAGTGGAACACTGTGAAGAAAAAGAACAAGAACAGCTGTTTAAATCCGTCTGTCTCAAACTTAAAGGACCCAAAACAACTGCAGCATTATATTGATGAAGCAATGGAATCCGACTCTTATGAATCAAGTGGTGATGAAGGAAATACAGTTTTAGAGGAATTTTTACCTAATTGATTTTACATTGTTTTCTACTCATGTGATTTTAACCTTGTTTTCATCTAGTATTTGTACATCCTTTTAAACTTTGTGTATTTTAACAGTTATTAATTTAATAACTCCACAGTTTTTACTTATAATACGCTTGACTTTTAACTATGAACCTTTGATTCTTTTAAACGGTTTTAGATATACATATTACTGTTTTCATTAATTTTTTTGGTTTTATCACCGTTTTGTTATTCTTCTTTTAATCGTTTTTTTTGGATATATACATTTTTACATTTTTACATTTTGACTTTGTCTTGGCGCAGCATGTCCCTACTGGGACTTTGTGCCATAAAACCCCATACAACCAACCAACCAACCGGAAATTATGAAATTTTATCAAAAAGTGACAATACTATTGCAAAACAACGTTCAGATCGACCAAAAAAAAGCAACTCTGCGACAAGACAGAGAGATTTTTCGAGTAGTTTCAGCCCAAAAGAAGTTCGTTCGTGAAATTTCGAAGAATTTAGCGTTTCCAACTACGAGATTTACTGTTCACCGTTGCATACACGCAAGTAAAATTCATAAATATCGCAGAATGTGCGCGGAATCTATGCTGAAAGTGCACCATAGAAATGCACGCGTTCTTTGGACTAAAAAACACACGCCTTGGGAAGATGAGTTGTTAAGTGTTTCTTCAGTGACGAAAACAAAACCAATTTGGATGGTCCTGATGGCTGGGCATACCATCGGCATGATCTGCGACGAGAATCTCGTGAGTTCTTTAGTCGACAAGAAGGAGGGGATTCTCTCATAGTGTGGGGCGCGATTTGTTTCAATGGAACAACGGATATTGCTTCTCTTCATGGTCAGCAGCTCTCTGAGGATTATTAAAATGTCCTTAAAAGCAATCTACTTCCATTTGGAAACATATTTGAAAGGGATAACTGAAAATTCCAAGAGGACAATGCGTCAATTCACATCCGTCATTCAACCACAGCTTGGTTTACGCAGAATCAAGTGACTGTTATAGGTTGGCCAGCTATCAGCCGAGACCTCAATCCAATTGATAACCTTTGGGGGGTACTTGCACGAGATGTATATGCTCATGGTCGTCAGTTTTCTACTATTCAGGAATTAAAGCTAAACGTAGAGCATAATTGGTTCTCTTTACAGCCACACATTCTCCAAACACTAGTTTGAAGCTTACTTGATACGGTTTTCAAGATAATTCAAAGGAATGGATCCAAAATTTGAATTTAAATGCAAAAAACTCGAAAAGTCCATATATTTTTGAGACAGCGTATTTTTATTTTTATTTTTTTTTACAAATATTCTGTAAAACCTATACTGTATTTCTTTGTTGCCATAAACTTGTATTAGAATTCGATATGCTTATTATTTTTTTCGTGATCATGGCTTCATTTTTTGAACTGTTACTTAAAAAACGCCTGTCCATATACTTTTGAGACGCACTATATTACTCAGTGCAAGAGCTCAAATCAGTGATCGAGGAAGCTTGGTACAGACTTGCTCCCGAAATCTTCCATACTCTTGTGTTACCAATGGAAAATCGCGTATTCGATCTCATCAGGTACAATGGAAACACCATAGGCTGCTAAAGGGCTTTTGTGCTTTGTGAAATTATAATATTTCGTTTTTGTGTATAAACTTTTGCGACATCACAATTTTGATTATTTTTATAATTTATTATGTTCCTTTCAATGAATTGTTTCCGAATTCGAAACATGCATTTTTAATTCAATTGTTTTGAATCAATAAAAATTTCAAAGAATTCCGGTGTATATTTTTCATTTTATAAAATCAGTCAGCTTGTGCATAAATTTCTGCGCCGCGCTTCATATAGGGGAGATGGGGGCACATGTGAACAGTTCGCATAAATATATCTTTTTCTCATAATTGGATTAATTCTTATAAATAAAAACTAGTCAGTATAGTAAACAGAACTTTCTTTTACACATGGAAATTTTTTTTTAATCACCTGTATAGTTTTTCTTACATTTTTTAATAGTTTTATAAATTCAAAAAATTGTTCACATGTGCCCCATCAGCGGGGTAGTTGTGAACACTCGTGGGGCACATGTGAACACAAGGAAAAAATATCCTTTGACATGCTTTTTCTCCTGTTATTAATTTGTTATCATAACCATTATTTATATTATCAGTTAAATTCACCATAAATAAAATAAAAAATATTTTTTTCTAGTTTCTGAGTGACATGTTTAAACAAAAGATTTTAAAATGAAACTAAATATATATAAAGCTGTTCTGACACCATACCCAAGAATTATATTAGTTATCAATTTGAAAATTTTACTTTTTAAGAATGTTACTGATATCCATCCTAATTCAAATTATCCTATTCATAGCTGTTGTTTGAGAGATGGAAGTAAGCCATCACAGCAAGTTTGAGACAAATGAAAAGAAAAAAAATACAAAGTTGTTTGTCATAATATTCTTTGTATTAACAATGCATAAAAAATATTGTTTTAAACCGTTTACTAAAATAGTACATAACACTTATTGCATTTTAGGAAACATTGAATTTATTTAAATTGTAATTGAACTCAAATGAGCTTCTTGCTCTTTGTGTACTTCCTGACAAATGTAGAAGTGGAAGTTTCAATACAATATCACTTTTTTGTATGACAGAAATGTCTACTATTTCAGGGAAATTATAGTATATTTCAGAAGTAAAATGTGAGAAATATATGAATTTTTCTACAAAAGCTTTCTCTAAATGAAAAATCAATAAGTAGCTAGATTTGTGACGGTTTTAAATATGCAGTCATTAATTATATTTATTATTTTCCTCTTTTAGTCTGCACTTTATTGTCAAATTTAAATTTCAGGGTATTTGTAAATGTTAGATTAATTTTAACACAATTATTCAAAGTTCTAAATAATTCATATGATTAGTGATTTTCCAACTGAGTGAAAAATGTCTGGGAAAGGATTTAGGATTACACGGGACCAGGGATTTTTTCTTTGAAGCTGCCATGCTGTACCAACTGAGCTATCCCATGACAAATCTGGAGGACCTGCTCAACCCAGTTAACCTCATTGATCATAGCATCTGGTGTAATATATGAATCAGCTTATCAGAATAAATCGCAGGTTATGGAACTCCAGTTAACGCTAGATACGTAATTACATTAGATTGATTTTAACACAATTATTCAAATTGTAAGTAATTCATACGAGTCGTAATTTTCCAACTGGGCGAAAAATGTCCGGCTAGGATTCGAACCTTGGATGTCTTAGCTGAAGCTGAATGAATCGTAATTTTTCAAATGGGCGAAAAAAGTCCAGCCAGGATTAGAACCATGGATGTCTTGGCTGAAGCTAAAGGATAGCTCAGTTGGCAGAACATGTCAACTTTGTGTTTACGTATCATGGCAAACGCCTAGATACGTCATTACATTAGATTCATTTTAACACAATTATTAAAATTAGTAAATAATTAATATGAGTCGTAATTTTCCAACTGGAGGAAACATGTCCGGCCAGGATTCGAACAATGGATGTCTTGGCTGATGCTGAATGAATCGTAATTTTCTAGCTGTTTGGAAAATGTCCTACCAGGATTAGAAGATGTCTTGGCTGAAACTAAAGGATAGCTCAGTTGGCAGGGCATGGCAACTTCATGTTTACGTATCATGGCAAACGCTAGATACGTGATTACATTAGATTGATTTTAACACAATTATTCGAATTGGTAAATAATTCATACGAGTCGTAATTTTCCAACTGGGCGAAAAATGTCCGGAAAGGATTCGAACCATGGTTGTCCTGGCTGAAGCTGAAGGATAGCTCAACTGGCAGAGCATGGCAACATCAGTCAAAACATGCCTGATTCGAATCCTGACCGGGACATTTATCGCCCAGTTGGAAAGTTACGACTCATATGTAATAAATTTTCAAATCAAAGTCACTAAGCCTTCCATTGAGCCGTCCGTCGGTGTTATCAGTATAGGTTCTTAAATTATATACCCCTATTTCCGAAAAATAATATTCATCTTATTTAACCACCGATTTCTATGATTGAATAAAGCGAAGAAATTGTAGATTAATATAAGCACCTCTAAGTACCTTAGTTATGAAAAGTTAAACGGAAACAATCTCATGAGAAATATTATATTTTGAATATCTGCTCATTGTATTTTTCGGGATATACTAATTCATGTATTTATACATATTAATGTAAGAGATTTATTTAAATAAATTAATGTATTTACCTAGTTTATTAATTGCGGATTATGTATTCAGTATTTTCCTGTCAATCTAATTAGTTTATTTAGAAAAGTATATTGCATTCCCGAGATGCGAATTAGAAACGGAAAATCTTTAAAATTCGTAAAATTCGTAAAATGATATTAAAATTTTGAATTCTCCAGCTCTAAATTAAATGAGATTTTGTCATCGTGGCTATAATGCATTAATTGGTAAAAGAGTTAATAATCCCTTTATCTCTGTGTTTAATGATTCTAGCTGTTAAAGCTGGTAAAATTCCAGCTGGTAAAACGATTTTAGATTTTAATGCTTTGGCTAACATAGAAAAAAATTTTAAACTTCGGTTGTTAATTTTGGTGTCTCTACTGAAATTTATTTTTTCTATACATACGTATGACTTTTTTTAATATGTGTGACATTTCTGTTATAAGTCTGTAAATATCACGATGATCACAACAATGCTTAAGGAGTCTCAGGTCTCTTAAAGATTCCAAATTTTCAAAATTTAAATTTTTTGGGGTGTTAAACTGCTATCTTTTCTGAACATTTTCATATAACTGTTTCCTTGAAATTCTTATTAGAACAAAAGTTATGACTTTTAAAATTATACTTGCTCAATAGCTGAAGTGGCGTTTCCGAAACTTTGAAGTCATTTTTCTCTAAATAACGTTTTTGTGCATATCGCGCACGATATCTCAAACACTTCTAAATATTTTTTCATAAAAATTTCAAAACATATGTTTCAGGTTAATCTTTATAAACTGAACCTAAATTTTCCTTTTATTGTTCAAAAAAATGTATTTTTTAGGTGATTATGTTGTTGAAATTTAAAAAAATGTTTATTAGTTAAATACAACTTTGTATTAAAAACAGAAAACTGCTTTAAATACAATTTTTTTTTAGGTTCAGGGTAATGTTTGCTATCTGAAGTATAAGTAGGCATTTAATAAGTAGTAGGCATTTAATAAGTAGGCATTATAAGTTTCATTTTAGTTGGAATATTTATTTTGTGGTCGTGCTCATAAGCTATTATAACAATTTTCTGCTCGTCAAATATTTGACAGTTTGGAGCCCCCCGTAAATGCTAATTGTGCCCCCTGCAATTTTTTTAAAGACATAAAATGAAAGAACGTACTTATAATTTTTATCTCAATAAAAAATGGGATTTAAAACCATATACGTTTTAAGATATTAAAAGTTGAAAATGATCACTCTTTTTTTTCCTAATTTTAAGAGTCCTGAGACCCCTTAAGATTTTCCTTTACCCATTTGTGCTCGAATTTCGTTTTCTCAAATTAGTTGGTAAAATCACTTTAAAATGTTGCAAAATGAACTGGAAAAATACTAAAAATATTACGCTAAAATATTTTTGTATTTATTTAATAAAATGTCATATGGGAAGATGCATAATATTTGTAATAGTATAATATGCATACTTATATGTTTTGCCTAAATTTATATAAAATAAGCTTTCAAATTGTATATTATATACTATAATTAGTAATTTTATGGACTACTAATAAAATATATTTATTTCTTTATGGAGACTAATAACATTATATGTATTAGTAATAACGAACTAAGAATAATCGTATTTGAGGTTTGAGGCTAATGTCAGACGGACGTCTTTTTGCACGCTTTTTTACTTGCGTGTTATCCCTACACAATGCTAGCGTAATTATGTAGGGATAATACATAAATAAAAAAGAGTGAAAAAAGACGTCCGCCTGACATTAGCCTAAAAACAATTTGTTTCATAATCATCTTGAAAAGGACTTTACTTGAATAACTGTTCCTTTAATGGCTAATAAAAATATGTACCCATACGTGCTTAGCGTCCTATATTTTATACGTTACAAAAATTCATAAAAAATGGGCTTGAACGTATAATTTCACAATTAAAAAAAATATGTATTTCAAAAAGTCTACAAGCTCAGATTATGACTTATTTAAGAACAAAAAATCTTCTTAAAACTCCATCAAAAATTTTTAAATGCGCTAGGCCTTTCGAAAGATCTGAGTCTTTCTTCGTCAGGCGCAAAAAAGACGTGCTTCTACTAAGAAAGCAGCAGCAAGACTGAAATGAGAGATAAGGGAAAGGAAACAAGCTGAAGAAATAGCCAATAGGAAATTAGAAATCAACAGCCAATAGGAAAGTAGAAGACAACAGCCAATCACAGAAGAGTACAATCAAAACAAAAGAACACAGAGTAGGAGGGACAAAAAAAATACATATAATTAAATATGTGAACACATGAAATAAAAAAAATAAATGAATAAAATATAAAAACAGACTAATATTAATAAATACAAAAAAATAAATTAAATGGTAGTACTGAAAAGTTTTTCCAAGCTGCAGAGAGCATTGTGGAATCAGATTTAACAATAACATCACAATTAAGATAAATAGCTAGATTTTCAAGAAAGTCCAATTCAGAGATATTAGTGGCATTAGAGATAATTTTAGCATTTTGAAAATTAAAATTATGGCCTGAATCCCAAGAGTGCTTGGCAATAGAAGATTTAGAAAATTCTTGATTGATTACATAACGAGAGGGGGTTCAGTCAGATTGTGGGAGTTTCAGATTGTGGGTTCAGTCTTGCTGCTGCTTTCATAGTAGAAGCACGTCTTCTTTGCGCCTGACGAAGAAAGACTCGGATCTTTCGAAAGGCCTAGCGCATTTAAAAAAAATTTATGGTATTTTAAGAAGATTTTTTGTTCTTATTCATTCACACCGGTTTTAACTTACTTTCTACGATTTATTTATTTGGATCCTTTGTATATAAAACAGAAATAAATTTACTGTTTACATTTCGCAATCTTGAAAAACGAAAAATCCATAAACTTCGAAAGAAGCCATCATTTAAGCAAATATACATTTTATGTTGTCATCTTTCGGTAACAGATAAAGGCATTTATAGATAACTATTTCATACAATTTTCATGTTATAAAAAAGAAGAATATTATAAAAATTTATTAAAATTTGAAGCGTCCCAAAAATGGGACGCTAGGCATAAATGGGTCAAAATCGTATGTTTAAAAAACATTTTCCAAAAATTTACAACGTAATTAATGCAATTAAATTAAAAAAAAATCAAAAAACCCAACTGCGCAAAAAGAGAACTAATTAATTATTTCTCATCAATGTGAATTATATTACTTACATATTTTTTTTATTTACTTATATTGATGACTTTTTAGTTGTGTTTTGTTAGTTCCTATCTATAAACACTGTTTTGATGAGGTCTGTAGATGTCTATGATGGTTAGAGTTGCAGTAAAACTAGAGATCCTACCTACACAACTTCCAGGTTGTATAATATTTTAACGGAGCTTCTGACTGTAAAATAGTCAATGAAACATCGTCTTCATTTTGAAAGACCTATCCAATGATATGTGACTCAATAGGGTGCGTAAATTGTTTTTCGTCTCTACCGCCATTTTGTATTTTACGGCCGCCATTTTGAATTTATAAAAACAAAACCTAGCCTATAACAATCGGGTTGTTAAGACGAATTGATAGAGACTTCATTCATTAAAATCCGTCGAGGCGTTGGGACGTTTCGAAAGTATAAAGAAATCCGCATACACAGATACGCGTGAAACACATAACCCTTCTTTTCAGTCGGGTAAAAATAAAAATAAAAAAATTAAGAGACACATAATATCATGCTGCAATAATTCTAATAAATTTTTATTAGATAATAAAAATTAATAATAATAATAATTAGATAACTGATTTAAAATCTAAAATCAGCAAGAAACCCTATTATAATTAAGTTCAAATATTGAAATATGTAAAAAAAAAAAAAAGCATAGATTTTGATTGATTGGAATAAACACACTCAAGCAATGATTATCAGTCTTTATTAAAATCTGTCAGATCATCTGGGTAATGTAGCAAATGCTATTTTTATGAAAAAGTATGTCATCAAAAAGTCATCAAGAAACTCATTGAGGAATAATGACGAAATTTTTCTAAATGCGAAAACGATAAAACATTTTAATAAATATTAGAAAACACGTAATATATTAATAAATTTGTTTATTCATTTACAGAACAATTTACTGACAGAAGTTATTTCTGTATTAACTTAAATAAATGACGTTTGTAATATTTACATAACCAGTGTTTACTAAAATTGGTAATAAATAAGGAAAATCTTTATTTTTATGAAAGTTGCTTAAGGTGAAAATGTTATTAAGTTGATGATGGTTTCAAATTCGAAAGAAGGGTTGATTCGAGTTAATGGTGGTTTTTTTTTTAAGTTCAGTTCCTTAAAATATTTTAATATACACTGTTTAGATTATTCATCTTTATCTTTTAAAAAACATAAAGGTAGGCGAATGCTTATCAAGTATTAACTGATAAAACAATTGATATAGGGTGACCCCTGCAGTGGTTGATACCCTTCCAGCAGTTGATCAAATATTTGAAATATTGCGCCATTTTAGGCTGAAATGAGTTTTACACGTGGCATTAGACACAATATTTTTGCTTGAATGTTGGATCACCTATTGTCACATTGTTGTCAAATGCCTGCTGTAAGAGAAGCCATTTTAGGATTTTTTTTGTTTTTAATTAGAAAGTGTAAAAATTTAGTTTTTGTTTAGTTGGAGAATATTACGGTAAGTTAAAATAATCCAGTTCCATCTGGCTTATTTCAAACAATAGATTTATATGAATTAGGGTAAAGTAGGGTAATGCATGAATAGCTAGTCAAATTTATACAAAACATCAATATCTTATTAACGCAGTATAACTCCAAAATATAAGGAACAATTGGTAAACAGCTAATTTGCATAAAATTTTAGGAATTTTTTTATCCTTTTATATAATTAACCATGCATTGAGTGGTAATGCCCGACATGGTAAGGTAAGGGCGCTCGAAATTTGAATACAACATTTAAGCACGAGAAAAGTCCCATATGTAGTTGTGTGGGCTACTCATACCACAGCAGACTTTATGCGACCACTTTCCACATATTGTGCAGGTAAACCATGTTTCGTTATCGCTCCTGAATTCTCCGCAAAAACAGCAGATTTCTGTCTCCATACTTTTTTAAATTCAGTTTTTTTTTATTGTCACCTCTTTTTTGAAATCGTAAAATTGATCTTGTTTAATGGCCTAATAGTTAAGGGGAAAACAGGGATAATTTTACCATTTCAAAAAATTGATGTGAATTAAGAAGTCTGAATTTTAAAAAAGTAGTCCACTGGCAAAATTGCTTCGATTTCCACGTGACAGCCATTGCCCTTCATAGCCATGTTGGATTTTAATGCATTACAGTTGGCGTAACAACGCACTATAAAAATAAATAATAGCAAGAACGTACAGCTAAATGTATATATTTTGTAGACATAATGAGTGAACTAACATTTGAAAATAAGAATGTACACTTACCTTCGAGTTAGATGTTGTAGAATTTTATAATAAAACAACTGCAAACTAATAACGTGAGGGTACAAAAATACTTTCCTTCCGACGGTTACTATATCCTTAATGAGACCTTACAATGAACCTCGCTAGGTGCCGGTACCGATCGCACGTTTTCAGTTGTATTCTGTTTAGAGATATTGCAGTGAGCGTGATTACCCGCTGAGCGGGATTACCCTACTTTCCCCTATTGTTAATCACAGCTTAAACATGATATGTTAAAGTTTAATTTTTGAATTTTCGACTGATTTCTTCGATTGATCAACTACTGTGAAAATGGCAATTAAAGAAACCATTTACTTATAATTTTGTTGCTATTTAATTTCAGTAGATTTCATTTTTGTCCATTATAGTATATTCATTAACGGTTTTAGAGATCATGTTTAATTCTAAATCTTAAAATGAAGGAAATATAATAAAAAAACCCGCAGCACCGACCTTATTTGATCAACTACTGGATGTGTCAACCTACAATGAATACATATTTATCAATGAATTAGGACGGGGACCATATCAGAATTACTTTTTTGCAATGTATTGCTGAAATGTAATTTCGGGAAGGGCGACAACTTAAGGGAATTAAAATTTTTTCACCTCAAAAGAATGTTTACTTTTTTATAGTAAATATTCTAAAGCTGGATCATGATCTTTAGTATCTGTATAAATTTAACCGTAATCATAACTGTAAAGTATGCACCTATAAAAAATATTTTTTGAACCTCTGCACAGTGGCGGGATTACCCAGGATAATAGGGTAATTCCGACACTCTTTAATAATCTAGTACATGCATCAAATGGATACTAGGAAACACATAGCCTACTGAAAATAGTTAGAAAGCAATGTAATTGAGCAGAATAATGGTTAAGTTTACAATTTACTTCATATTCCAAAGGCTATAAATATTCCAAAGACCCTGCTGAATCTGCTCCACTACATTCAAATGACGCCATTTCTCACCCGATTTGCATGGTGACGGCATTACCCCGAGAGGACAATATGGCGGAAATCCGCAAGCAAAACCAAAAGAAGAACCGAAATTGTTCAACACATTGCAACATAATGTCGGTGAATGCCCGTAGATTAACGGTAATATTATCTTAAGTACCTAATGTTACAATAAAAGCTGCTTATCTCTACTCATTTGAAGCTTCAAAATAAGAAGCAACTAGATGAAAACTAAATTTTGACTAGAACAAACGAATGACGTACAAAAGATCACTCTCACTCTAGGCACTGTTTCTATTGTTGGTCGCTATATTGCAGGCATATTCACTATCTTAAACTGCCGTTAGTTTTTAAACTAGGCGGGGTTGTGGTATAACCCCGGGTGGCGTCATTTCCCCGGTCTCCCCTAATAAGTTTTCAGGTAAGTTTTTATGCTTCTTAAATTTAATACTTTTGTATAGAATGTTTAACGTTTGTATGACTGATCTTAAATTTCTGCTAAGATAAATAGTTTTACTTTTTAAACTGATGTTAGCGGTCACATAATCAGTCATAATCAAGCTTTTTCCCCTAGAAGTAGAAAGAGAAAACGGATGTTCCTTTTTCTCATAGGGGAAAAACATAGGAAAGGGAAAGAGAAATGGGATAACTCATTTTCTTATAAGGAAAATGTCAGATATTGACACTGCCTTTTTGTAACGTTTGTCTTTTTTTTCTTCTGAATATAGCATGAGACCCCACTTACTTTTTGTTTCTATGTTTTTGTACATATGTTCAACTACCACCTGATATATTTTGTTTTATTCAACTGTGACGTTGTTTTGAGATAGGACTAATTCAAAAGTTGCAGATTTTGAAACTTTTGAATATTAAACAGATTATTTATGCTAACAGCATCGATATCCGGGTAAAATTCTGTATTAATTAGCTTGACCTAATAGTAAACTTCCATATTCTATAAGAAAAATTGTGAGGTACTATTGCTTAAATAAGATAATAAGTGCAGAAAACGGACAAAAACGTCATTTTGATTGCATTTTGTGGCAGCATAATAATGAAAATTAACAATGCCAAATGGAACCAAGTAAATTTTACTAGGCATGTAGTGTTATACTAACAGTTTATGACAAACGAATTTTGGTATGTTGTTGCTGTCCAGAGATATAGCAATCCAAACATACTGGCATTTAACGTTTCATGAAAAAAGGGATTCATGATCTTGCACTTTGACATTTTCTACAGGAAATAGGAAATTTTTTCAGCGCTTCAAAATTGCGCAATATTCATTAAATACCATCTACTTCAACATAAAAATATTCAAGCCAATTAAAAAATACAACTATCAAAATATAACATTTTTGTCTGAATTTCAAAATAATGGCTCTTAAAGGTTAACACTATTGTAACCTTAAATACAATCTACTTTATTCAAGGCCTCTTCACTAAATTCAAAATGCCGGAAATCCCGTGATATCTAGTCAAGCACTGTGATTAATATCATGCTAAGGGATTATTGAACTCAACAATTGCTTTCCGATACTGGTGTAAAGGTAATTTACAGTTCTCTCAACGTGTAAGATTTGTTATAACTCCGTTATAACGAAGGAGAGTGGATAGCAAAATTTGGTCCTCATAAAAAAAGTCTCACAATGTAATCAAGTAAAAGATTTGATATGTAAGAAAATATGTACCAAATTGATGAAATTATTAAAAATCGTAGAATTATTTCTCATCGAAGCAGTTTAACATTTCCGAATAGCCGGACAACAAACTTGTTCTTGGTTATATCAAAGTTTGGGGGAAAGTAGGGTAATGACGCTCAGCGGGCAATCCCGCTCACCCAAATATCTCTAAACAGAATAGAATTGAAAACATGCGATCGGTACCGGGACCTAGCTAACTTCATCCTAACAAGGAAGGTCTCCATACGGGCATGTTCGGAAAAATCTGAAAAAATTACAGAGTGTTCTTCTCATGTGGATACATATGTTTATAAAAACTCTTTTGGCGGAACCTCGATAGAACGTTCGTAAAAAAATAATGAAAATTTCGTTTATTTGGCGATTTATCATTGGTTGGCGATGAAATGAAATTTCGAAAAATGCTTTTTTATTTCGAATACTGTTTAAGATAAAAATGCTTTATATTGAACTTGTTTATATAAATTTAAAATACATAACTTACGTTTTGTCAGTTTTAATTTGATTTAAGTATAGTTTTGTCATATATACATACATTTATAATGAAAGTTAAATATCAAATTTTATGAATTAAAAGAAAATTAAAATTGTTTCAATATCTCAAAATTAAGTCCAATTGAGCACTGTCAATTCAATTTTGTTGCTATGGAAACTACGAATTTTTTGATATTGAAATGAATAACTGGTAAATGAATCTTGCCTTTATTTTGGAATACGCTTAAATATATGAAAGTACTTTTTATATATGAAATTGTTTTTAAAGTAATAAAATTAAATAACAAGCAACATAAATATGTAACACGAAAAAAAATGAATTTATTAAACTCTCTCATTGTTAAGTAGCTTTCTTTACAAAAAGCTACCTATTGCAGCCGTTCGGAGGAAAGCGATTTCAAAAAATTTTGGTATATTTTCATCGATCATGACCTCCAGACCCCGAAACCACCCTCCGTCCAAAATTGATATATATATATATATATATATATATATATATATATATATATATATATATATATATATATATATATCTGACCTATGTCATACTGTAACTCTCGTATTTATGAACCGATTTGGATGTAATTCGGTGTGTACATAGTACATACCAATGTCTCGACCGAGTTCGTTGGCCAGCTTCATCCGCCATTTTGTTTCAAAATGGCGGCCATTTAAATTTTTTTTAATTTAAAATTTGTAATATGGTACCAAAAAATTGCAAATGGAAAAATATTTTTTTCTTATGTATTTGACCTTTATACAAAGACTCCGTAGCAGTTTTTGTTTCGTCTATATCTTAAAAAATGGCTTAGTTATAGCATTTTGAATTTCTGGCGAAGCTGACATTTTGAAACGTCCTGAAATTTCTCACGCGATAAAAGGCGTATTTATGAACCGATTTGGATGTAACTTCGTTTATACATAGTACAGACCAATGTCTCGACCGAGTTCGTTGGCCAGCTTCATCCGCCATTTTGTTTAAAAATGGCGGCCCTTTGAAATTTTAAGAAAAATTTAAATTTGAAATGTGGTACCAAAAAATTGAAAATTGAAAAAAATATTTTTTTTCTTATGTGTTTGACCTTGATAAAAATATTCGGGAGCAGTTTTTGTTTCGTTTATATCTTAAAAAATGGCTGAGTTATAGCATTTTGAATTTCTAGCGTGGCTGACATTTTGAAACGCCCTGGTTTTTGCCACGTGATAACAGACGTATTTATGAACCGATTTGGATGTACCTTGGTGTGTACATAGTACATACAAATGACTCAACCGAGTTCGTTGGCCAGCTTCATCCGCCATCTTCTTTCAAAATGGCGGCCATTTAAAAAAATTTAAAAAAAATTAAATTTAAAATGAGATACCAAAAAAATTGGAAAATGAAAAATATTTTTTCGTATGTGTTTGACCTTAATACAAAGATTCCGGAACAGGTTTTGTTTCGTCTATATCTAAAAAAATGGCTGAGTTATAACATTTTGAATTTCTATTCTGGCTGACATTTTAAAACGACCTGATTTTTGTCTTTCGATAACAGGCGTATTTATGAACCGATTTGGATATTACTTGGTCTGTACATAGTGCATACCAATGTCTCGACCGAGTTCGTTGGCCAACTTCATTCGCCATCTTGTTTCAAAAGGGTTGCGATTTTTTTTTAAAAATGTATTTTAAAATTTTAAATGAGGTATTAAAAAATTGGAAAATGAAAAAGATTTTTTTTTATGTGTTTGGCCTTCATACAAAGATTCGGAGCAGTTTTTGTTTCTGAAAATTTGTTCTTTTGTTTATATCTTAAAAAGTGGTTGAATTATAGCACTTTGAATTTCTATCATGGCTAACACTTTGAAACGATCTTGTATTTGTCACGCGATACCACACGTATTCGCCTATTTCGATGGAAGAAGGCATGTGGATAGTATACATCAATATCTCGACCAAGTTCGCTGGCCAGCTTCATCAGCCATCTTGTTTCAAAATGGCGGCCATTAAATTAAAAAAAATTATATTTAAAGTGAGGTGCAAAAAAATTAGAAATTGAAAAAGGTTTCTTTCTTAAGTATTTTACCTTGATATAAGGATTCAGGAGCATTTTTTGTTTGCCTTTATCTTAAAAAATGGCTCAGATATAGTAGTTTCAATTCCTAACGTGGGTGACATTTTGAAAAATCTGATTTTTTGCCTGCGACAGCACTCGTATATATCAACCGATTCCGATATGAGTGAGCATGTGCACAGCAATTACTAAGGTCTCGACCAAGTTCACTGGTTAGCCTCATCCACCATGTTGTCTTAAAATGGCAGGCACTTTAAGAAATCGCCGAATTTGGCAGCCAAATATAAGTTACTTTAATTAAAAGCACCTTGGATAAAGCTGATTAATTTCACGAAATTCTCATCCATAATGATTTAGTATTGATAAAAATTAGTATTGAATCTCCTACATTCGGTTTCCACTTAATTGAGCTTCGTGTGTTTGAATAATATAAGTTGGCTTTTTGAAAATAAGGAATATGAAAGCTACCTCTTCCTCCCGGCACTGGCCGGGAGGTCTTTTTATGTTTAAATTCATTAAATACTTTTTACACGTATTCTAAAAATCAATTAACAAACAATTTTCAGGTGCATTAAAATCGTTTGCTTCTGGCGTGGCAAAGTGCTGCTCGCCAAATCGCGTGACGCTTTCGTCTTTTCGCGTTATACTCGAAAGTATTTTATTTTTTTACAGACTTTCTATTGTAACTCCGCCGCTAAATTTGACTGATCCTTTATTACATACATGAGTAGTTTAATTGGTAATTTTTTCAAAATATTTTGAGTTTGCCCAGTAAGGAGACCTGCCTTGTAATTCTCAGTAAGGATATAGTGCCCGTCGGTAGGAAAGAAATTTTGTGTCCTCACGTTATTAGGTTGAAATTGTTTTACAATAAAATTCTACAACATCTAACTTGAAAGTAAGCGTACACTCTTATTTTCAATTATTATTTTACTCATTATTTCTAAAAAAATATATACATTTAGCTGTACGTTCATACTTTTATTTATTGTTATAGTGTTTTAAAGTGTTATAGTGTATAGATTTTCTTTTATTTATTTTTTTGTTACGCCAACTATAAATAACTCAAACTTAAATGGTGTATTCAAATTTTGTGCGCAATTACCCTACCATGTCGGGCATTACCGCTCAATCCATTGTTAATTAAATAAAACGATAAATACATTTTCTAAAACTTTTATGCAGAGTAGTTGCTTGCAAACTGTTCTTTATGCTTTGGAGTTATTTTCCTTAATAAAATATTGATTTTTTGTGTACATTTGACTAGCTATCCCTTTTTTCCCTTAAGTGAGCGTCATTCCCCTACTTTCCTCTATATCGTTACAACTGAACGTTCGGCTATCTATTTCAATATAAAACTAAAAATTTATTTTTGTCTTTTTTCATTTTAACTAGGTTTTCGTAACAGACTATCTAATTATAAATAGTTCTGCTGTATTAATATATAAATTAATTCTCATATTAATTTTAAAATCTGCAGAGATACTTTTTTCTGAAAATTAATGAATGTTTTGAGATGAGCATGTTTGCATTAATTTTGATAATTGAAAAACTAACCTGTCTTTTAATAAATTTGCACAATTCTACCTAAGCGAAAATGTTTGACTTCAAAATACGTGTTTATTATTTTGGTTAAATTTTTCTTAAACATTTTTAAAGCTATAATATTAATAAATTTTCATATCCGAACAGCGGAATAAGAATTTTTGAATTTTAAAATTCTGAATTTAGTTTCAGACGGGATTGAAAATTTTACAGATTTATCTGAAAATGTATTCTCATATATCCCGTTTCACGCAATACAGAACTTAATATAAGCCACCGTTTGATACATAACATATATGAAATGGAAATTTACGCTAACATTTTCGGCGTTTAATATAAGAGTATTCGAGGAACATAGTTTCATAATTTATTGTATAATTTTACTTTGTAGTTACTTCTGATTTAGTGTGAAAAGCATGTTCTCGGCTATTTATTCAGGAGTTGCGAAATATTATGAAAAGTATTCTGTTAGGCCACATCAATTCTATATTTTATCTACCAATGCTTCACTCAGTTTATTATATTCATGTACACACTTACATAGGTGTTTTAGATTTTACAGGTTCGTTGCATATTTTTAAATATTGCATGGAGAAGCTTTGGCATTATATAGAGATACAAGGGGAGTTTAACCAACTTATACAGTGCGGCACAAAAGTTTATGCACAAGTTAAATATTTTTATAAAATGAAAAATATACACCGGAATGCTTTGAAATTTTTACTGTATCTAAACAATTGGATTACAATTTTATGTTTAGAATTTGGAAACAATTCGTTGTAAGAAAAATAATAAATTATAAAAAAAATAAAAATTGTGATGTCGCAAAATTTTAACAACAAAAATGTAACATTTACATTTCACGAAGCATAAAAGTTCTTTAGTAGTCTATGGTGCTTTCATTGCACCTGATGACATCAAATACGCTATTTTCTATTGATAACACGAGAGTATGGAAGGTTTTGGGAGAGAGTTTGGACCAGGCATCCTTGATCGCTGATTTGAGCTTTTGTACTGAGTAATACTGCTTCCTATTCTTGTAGATGTCACGTGATATGGTTTCATGTTCTCTATCCGACTGAGAGCTGGACTGAATGCTGACCAGTTCATCACACTGATATTCTGAGATCTAAGCCATTCTTTTGTTCAACGGGAAGTGAGTATCGATACGTTTTCTTGCTGAAAAATCCAGTTAGGACCACCCAGGAGTTAACCAAACGATCATAAATGATCACTCAGAATTTCCTGATACATTTGTGAACTTTGCCTGTCATTTAGGAAGCAAAGAGACATTTGTCCATTGTAGCCAAAAGCGCCCCATACCATGAGCAAACCACCACGTTGTTGCCTGCTGAATATGCTCTTCGGATCTTTCCTCAATTCGCGCCATTAGAATGAAAGGCCATCTGATCTAGCAAGAAAGGTTAGGAAAATATTATATAAATTTTTTTTTGAGTCACCTACGATTTCAAATAGCGTTTCTTGAACTTCATAAACATCAAACACCAATAGCCTTCCGAGATTCAAATAAGCATTTTTGAAACATAAGTTACTTTTGCTCCCTGGTTTTTTTTTTCGGAAAAGTTTCCGAGTATTTTTTACAGTATCTAATTAGTTTTCTCAACCTCAAATCAACATAAAATATAGGTTTTACCGATGTATGAATTCTGAAATAAATATATTCATGTTCAGTAGAGTAGAATACCTTATAAACAGCGTAAAATGAACACTATTTTATTAATTTTGCCTGTATGAATTATGCTACGCATCTTGAAGAGCTTACTTCAGAATTGATATGAAAAATCAATATTCCAGATAAAAAAAAAACTATTGATTAATACGCTGTAAAAAATATATAATATTAATAAATTTTCATATCTGAACAGCTGAATAATAATTTGTGAATTTTAGAATTCTGAATTTAGTTTAACAAGAGACTGAAAATGTTACAAATTTACCTTTAAATGTATTCTCATATATCCCGTTTCACGCAATACAGAACTGAATATAAGCCACCGTTTGATACATAACGTATCTGAAATGGAAATTTCCGCTAACATATTCGGCGTTTAATATCAGAGTATGGGAGGAATTTAGTATAATAATTTATTATATGATTTTACTCAGTAGTTACTTCTGATTAAGTGTGAAAATCATGTTCTCGGATATTTATTCTGGAGTCGCGGATTATTATGACAAGTAGTCTATTATGCTATATATATTCTAGATTTTACGTACCAATGCTTCACACAATTTATTCAATTCATGCAGACATTTACATAAAAATTTAAGATTTTACAGGTTCGTTGCACATTTCCAAAGAGTTTATGGAAAAGATTTTACATTATATGTGGGGACCAGTACAGTCGAGCCACTTTATATGGAAGTGACTACATTTTCTTTTCTAAGCTATATAAGAAAGTGGGACCCATATGTATAGAAACTCTGCTTTCTTCACTATAAAGTATAAAATACAAGCGATGCGCTTTATATTTTGAAAACTGCGAAAATGAATCAGATGTCTTTCGTGTGTGAAAGACTTAAACATGGCGGCGGGAAGATATTACTCTATCAAAGAAACTCAACAAAACAGTAGTAAATCTAAATATAAAATGCGTTGTTTTATAGAATAAAAATGTGAAAAAAAAAATAGATCTAATGATGTTATGAAGCAACCACCGGTTAAAAAGTTATTAAAAATTATACGATGAACGTATCTCACAAATTTAGATGAACGAAAAACAAGGTACATATTTTACATTTTAAACGTAAAAATCAGTTGATACAAATCAAACGTCAATGTAAAATGTACTTTTGCCTTCTGCTATATCTGGTTTATGATTTTATTACTCGATCAATTAGCAAAAAATTTGAAAAGAAATATTTGTGGTTGTTCACGTTTTCTCCCTGGTGAAGTATCCAGAACAACTCCTACTTTTAGTGTTCCATAGTTAAAAAGTGAAAACGAAACTCTTATGAGATCACTCGTGTGTCCGTTTGTCACAGCCGTTTTCCTCGAAAACTATCGAAAGTAGAAAATTCAATCTGGGCAGAGTTATCCCAGATAGCAATTTTAATTTGCAGAAAATTTTCAGCAATCTTACTTTGCAAAGTTGCAAAGTTGCAGCAAGCTCAGCATGACAAGCCTGAAAGTTCATAACAAGACTGCAACAAGATTATGCAAACTCCGAAGTCACCATACTTTGAACTTGCAGCTAACTTGTCGTGCAAGTTGCAGGCTTGTTCTTCAAATTGACTGCAGACTCATAGCAAACTAGTAATATTGCCATGCAAATGCATTGCAAACTTGCAATCTAGCCATGACACACTATCTGCAAATGCATTGCAAACTTGGATTCTTGTCATGTCAAGCTATCTGCAAGTATGCTGTGATTTCATAGCAATGTTGTTAATTCTCTGAATTTTACGTGTAGTACAGGTAAAATAAGATTTTTTGAGATAAGTAATGGCCATTTACCAAAACTTGGGAAGAGCTTCGTTTTGATATTCGAAATGAAGATCCGATGAGTGCTAAAAAATAAAGTTGTTGTACCCTGTTTTGGGGACAAAAGACGGAGGCATTTTTAGCTCAGGGAGGGGGGGGGGACTCAAAAAGTTTTATGTAGGTGAAGTAGAACATTGTTTATTATGTAATTTATAATTCCGAATCAAATAAAATAATCTGCAAGTCGATACGATCATTTCTTATAAAGATAAGTAGGTTTAATGACAAAGTCGAAAATTATACTTGTGCAGGTAAAATAGGTTTTTACAGTAATAACTGATTCCTATTCAGGAAAATTTGAGAAAAACATCGTTTTGGCACTAGAAATTAAGATACGTTGAGTCCCCAAAAATTAATGTTGTTTATCGTATTTTGGAGGCAAAAGTGGACATTTTAACACGAGAGGGGGGGGGAGACAGAATTCAATATTTTTTAAATAGGTCAAGTGGGATATAGTTTCATATGTATATTTTAATTCTGATTCGAATAAAGCCATCCGCAAGTCGATACGATCATTTGTGAGACAGTTACAGCAGGTTTTATGAATACAAAGTGGAAAATTATACTTTATTTTTTAGCATAGTTTTGTCACATTTGTTTTATGTTCAAAACATGTTCTTTATATCATATTAAATCATTAAGTTTAATCATTATAATATCAAAATCCTTAAATGTCTTCAAAATAGCAATAATCAAAATCAGAATCATTTGAGTTTACTCCAAAGTCATTTAAGTTGCCAAAATCCACTTATATCCTGCCTTAACTTTGTAATGAATGATCGTATCGGCTTGCATACGGTGTCATTTGATTCAGAATTAAAAACATCATAACAAACGGTACCCCATTTGACCTATTTAAAATAATTTCAGTTCTTCTACCTTACAGAGTTAAAGCGTCCCCCCCCCCAAAAAAAAACAACAACAATAAAACTACTTTACTTTTTGGGAACTTATTGGATCTTCATTTCTAGTGTCAAAATGAAGTTCTTACCAAATTTTCGTGAATGGCCATCAGTTGCTGCTGTAAAAACCTATTTTACCTGCAGTAAAGTATAATTTTCGACTTCGGATTCATGAAACCTGCCGTAACTATGTAGCGAAAGATCGCATCGACTTGCGGATGGTATCATTCGATAAAAAAAATACATAATAAACAATAACCCTCTGTTGACCTACTTAAAATTTTTAGATTTGCCCTTCCCCTTCCCTGAGTTAAAAATGCTCCCCAAAACATGATTAAGTAACTTTATTTTGGGGCGGATTCAAGGATCTTCATTTTTTTGTGTAAAAACGAAGTTCTTCCCAAATTTTGGTCAATGGCCATCAGTTGTCGTATATTACTCACTTATTGGTATATATATTTTACCTGTACACTAATAGTCATACTTTTCAGGGTTGTACGTGTTTTGTGCAAGATTCCGCATAATCGGAGGTTTGTCAGATGCTAAACATTTTTATGCTATACAGGGTGTATCTAAACTCTTGGGCAAAACTTTAAGGGGTGATAGTGCACATCAAGACAAACAATATTAAATAGGAAACTGAGGGTCCCAAACGTCTTCCGAATGAGATAGGCGCCATTAAAGTTTAGGGTCCAAAATTTCAAATGATTATAAAAAACGGAAAATTGGTCGATTCGTTTGCGGTTTTCGCTAAAACTATTCTTTATGTCAGTATTTTCTTGAAAAAGAATTTTAAAGGTAAAGTTCAAAAAATTCCGATAGAGGGCGCTTTAGAGTTTGGAGTAACAAACAACTATTTTTTAACGTTATTTTTTGTGTTTCATTGAATACTTTTAAAAGCTTAGACTTAAACTTAAATTTTGAGCTCAAAATCTGAAATCTGAATTGTTGGGAGTGGTTAAGTAGCGCAAACTGAACTGTGTTCAGGAATTGAAATTTTAACCCCCCCCCCCCCCCCCGAACACAGTTCAGTTTCCGCTACTTAGCCACTCCCAACGATTCAGATTTTGAACTCAAAATTTAAGTCTACCCTTTTGAAAGCATTTAATGAAATACAAAAAATAACGGTAAAAAATAGTTATTCGTTACTCCAAAGTCTAAAGCACCCTCTATCAGCATTTTTTGAACTTTACCTTTAAAATTTATTTTCAAGAAAATACTGACATAAAAAATAGTTTTAGCGAAAACCGCAAACGAATCGACAAATTTTTCCGTTTTTTATAATCATTTGAAAATTTGGACTCTAAACTTTAATGGCGCCTATCTCCTTCGGAAGACGTTTGGGACCCTTAGTTTCCTAGTTAATATTGTTTGCCTTGATGTATACTATCACCCCTTAAAGTTTTGCCCAAGAGTTTAGATACACCCTGTATAGACTGAGTAGACAAGGACTTATAGTTTAATGTAGATTCGAAAGCAATTCTAATTTCTTGTACAACTAGCTGCCCCTGGCGACCTGTTTGGTTTTCCTTAAAATATATAGTATCATTGTATCATGCTTTTTTTATTATTCATAATTCAATTTACTTGCTCAAGTCTTCGCCAAATCAGAAGATTCTGATAGATAAATCAAGAACTCTGTACTTTTATGTCAGCAGGGTGTAGGTGATAATGGCCAAATATCCAAAATCCCATTGCATTTTTTATTGCATTAATTTCATTTAAAATATAACCCTTTCATTCATTTTCCTTAAAATGCATAACTAAAACAGAAAAATTTTAAATCCAAAACTTTCACTTATTTCAAAAGAATTAATAAAAAAACCCCTGATAAATAACATAAACCAAGGCATTTAATTTTAACATTAAAGCATTGTTTTAAGTTATCACGTGAAAAATAAAAAAATGCTATTTGCGAGATTTGCACCTGGTTAACATAAAAGTACCAAGAACTCTTTGCGATCATGGCAACATTTCATATATTTTTTGTTGTTACGTATTTCATCTTTCTTTACAAATAAAATCACTTAGGCATTTATGCTTCATGTCTATTTGCTTATCAATTGCAATATGTTCGTTCGATAACGCAGATTTTTAAACCTATTATCTTCCGTAATCGGGTCAATGGCCTATTGGCGTGTTTTAGCTAATAAGATTTGGTGCAATGGAATGTTTTTTGTGAAAATCCTTTAATGATAGCTACATTTACATTGAGCTATATTGTTGCTGATATTCTTTTTGTTACACTTTAATCTTGGCAGTAGACTCGATTACGGAAGATTAGGTAATCAAATATCTTAGCTGAAATTCATCAATCTGATTTTATGTACTTAACAAATGCATATCAAATTACTGGTTTGAATGAATTTGGTCAATACGAATGGTAAGTGTGTTCGGCAATTAACAATCATCATTTTGCATGATCTATCTTCTCGAGATGGATAACAAATAAATAGAAAATGAGTTGATCATCCGTTTTAAAATTTTATTAATTAACGATTTTTGCAGGTGCTGGATTTATTGCATTAACCCCTTGAGGCGCGGTGGGATATATTTTATCTCACCTACGATTAATGAGGATTTGCACCAGAAAAAATTTATTAAATTTTACTTTTCTAACTTTGGTGGGAAAAAGTCGTAAACTTGCTTTTCCTTATTTGGCAATAAATCTTTTTGCGGATTCCGGCATGAATCCGACATTTCAAAAACACAATTGCTTGCCCCTCAAAGGGTTAAGGAAAGATCTGTTATTTTTGAGTTAGCCGGGAAAAGTGATAAATCCCCAAATATTGTTTCCCTTACCATCATTCATATCGCATTCATTTCATTTAAAACACACAGCTTTCATTTCAAATACATTCCTTTAAAAAAAAATGTATCATAAACTTAAAATACATTGTTTTTGACTTGCCTCAATTAAAACGCAAAATAAAAAATAACAGAAACAGAAACATTTAATCAAAGAATTGTTTCTTATTTACGCCCTCAAAAAATCTGCAAAAAAGAAGAAAAAAAAAATGCTAGCAGGTTTGATTTTCTAAACAAACTTATACATATTATTTATTGCTTGTCATTAAGAAAAATTCATGGAACTCATTCCTTTCTGAAATAAATTTCATAAATAGCTATCAATATACAAACTTTTATTGGACACACCACACAAACATTTCTCTAATAATTTGCATACATTAATATTAAATGTTTTTAAAGGCAAGTAAGAAAACTGTAATAAATTTAAAAAGGCAAAAGAACATCCTAAGATAATTAGAAAATTAAACTAGGATAATTGAATTTGCAAACTTAATAGCCATGTATTTCATCAAATAAAACTTATTTACGGATTTAGTAAGATATTACTTTTTTTACTGTAACATAAATAAATGTTTATTAGAAATACCACACATTCTGGATATTAACCTTTAACTGATGTCCCAGAAATTATCACATAACTAGTGTGAAGCGGTCTGTGAGACCGCTGCAACGAAAGATGAATAAAAGGCACGACTAACTCATAGTATGGTGCTTTTGTACTAAACTTTTTGCACAGAAGTGTTATAATTAAAATTCACCTATTCAAAAGTCTCTGGTGATAGTACAAAAGTTCCATACGGAACAAAATTTCGATAGTGTTTGTAGTTAAACTGAAAATTGGAAGTTAAACTGCAAAAATTGAAAAAAGCCGCGGTCTGAGAGATCGGTAACATCAGTTAAAGGTTATCACTGCATTTCAAAAGTTTTTTTTTTTTAATTCTAAGATTTTTTTAATGATACAACAGAAAAATACAATTTAAAGGTTTTTCAGGAAATAAGCATGCTTGCCTGTTTATTGATGAACTTTTTAGCTAATTTTATCAAAGATAATATAATTTAGATGTTTTTGCAGCCAAAATGTAATATATATATATATATATATATATATATATATATATATACATATATATATATATATAAATTATTTGAAAAGCTTCAAAAATTTAAAAAAGACAAAGTTGTAATAAAACAATACTACTTATAAAATAGTTACAAAGTTTATTTTTACACAAATACAAAAAACAGTTTATAAATAACAGTATTATAAAGCATTATTTTCTACATATTTTGAGTTAAGAGACTGTTCCCTAAATAATTGAAAAAATAAATATTTAAATATATTTAACACTTTCCTGTTCTCCTCCCCCACCTGAGTGTGTTGAACCATGCAATTTTTCCACATTCTAATCCATGTTTTTTAATGTCTCTACATCTGAGGGGGGAAAAAAAGAATGAATTTAAAAAAAAAAATCACAGGTTTATTTTTTACAGCTTTCAAGAATTCTGTCTACAGTTAGTTTTTAAGGTGATCGTTAACTACAACTTCTCAGTTAACAAAACTACCTTGATGTTAAGGGTGGAATTGCCGGGAGGTAATAAAACTTAATAGAAACAATTAAATCGATTTTGCCGAGCGATAAGCCTTATCTTTCAGACTGAACTTTCAGGCAAACCAGACTCGACAGTAATATGGGTAACGCGTCTGGCAAATTACACAATACATAAGAATAAAGATGACTAAACAAAGACATAATTAGCATAAACAATTTATTTACTATATTGTTTAGACCCGAGAAGAACATATTAAGATAATTCATTCAGTTAGTTTGACATTTAATGTGAAATTTTTATCCCATGCGTTATCCCGTAAGAATGAACGTATCGAAATTAAACGTAAAGTTTAATTTTACTTTTAAAGATTTAACCATTTAAAATAATTTTACTTCTTAAAATATCTGTTTTTTCCAAGAGCAAACAAGATAAACTATTAGAAATAAGAACATTCTTTAGTATAAAGTTTTAAATTCTTTAAGCAGTCATCAAAGCATTACCAGCGCCTTTATTAAATATTTGCGAAAACGATTATGATTCCGCGTCGATAGGTACATCGAGCATCCGTCAACCCCTCCACTGAGCACCTGCCAAGTAAAGTCAGTGTGTAACGAAAAAATACGATTTTCTCAAAAGTATGTGACTGGATAATCGCTACAGTTTTCCTGTATGGCTTAAATAAACTTCTAGTACTATTTTTTCCATAATTTTATTTACAGTAGATTTGGTAATAGCGGGGAAGGAGGGGGGGGGGACACATTTTCCCAGTACATTTTCGACTATATCTCTGAAAATGTAATATCTAAAATTACAACAAATATACTTTTGGTTTCCGTATTACAAGATCTTTCGAACGATACCCCACACACTACATACACAAAAGAAAATAAAAATAAGTAGCTTATTTCCCTAATTTTTTTTTTCTAAAGATACTTGCGAATCGCTAATAATCAATAAGTATGTTGGTCAATAACCGTATAACTCTGGCAAGTTTGAAATTTTCATGTTCCGTAGTTTCGTAAAATTGACTATGACAGACGGACAGAGATACACACAAGTGATGTTTACAATACTTCAGTTTTTACATTTTAAGTGCGGAAGCCAAAAAATTTAACTAAAATCAAAACTAGATTATCTAGTCAGTTAGTCTAATTTATCTAGTAAAATTTCATCAGTTTAATCTAATTTATCTCGTCAAATTAGTTCAACCTAATTTATCAACTTTAATCTCGTCAGAGAGACAAACTAAACATTAACTAGTTAGTACCTAAACAGTACAAACCCAGAATAAAACTTTTCAACCTCAAGTATCCTATGCATGAAAAGGATTAAAAAATATTAAAATGCGAGAGAGAAATCTAAATATCTCCCATATGATTAACATTAACTTGACCGTTTCTTCGCGTGACTAGTGTAGACTCTTATGAAGTTACCTTTTATGAAAGATTGTTACCATAAAAATAATAATAAATAAATAATAGATAAAAATAATAATAAATAAATATAGGTGGGGGCAAAGATACGCACTTTCCATACATTTTCATTTTTAACACACACCTTAGTCTAAACTTATGTAATGAGTGATTAAAATGTTAGATTAGAACCTTAGGCACGTGCTAACATCAACCGACATTCTGTCAAATTATAATTCTGAAAGAAATTGCAATTTTTAAAAACATTGCTCTGCGTATCTTTGCCCCATCGGTTGGGGCAAAAGTACGCAGTCGTGAGGCAAAGATACGCAGTGCGTATTTTTGCCCACTTATTGTGGGATTTTGCCCCATTTCCAATAAAACGAATGAGTTATGCAAAAGCATTAGTAAATTTCACTAGTATTTATAGTTAAACTGAAAATTGTAAGTTAAACCACGAAAAAAAAAAGGAAATAAACAGGGGGTTTGTGAGATCGCAAATAGCAGTTAACCTCAAACTACTGTGACAAAAATTGTTGAATAAATACTGTGAGCGGTCTTAAAGACCCCTTGATCGTAGAATGAATAAAAGGGTTGACTGACTCATAAGATACTGTTTTTGCGCTAAATTTTATGTAAAGGCCTATTATAATAAAAGTTCTCATTTAGAAGTCTTTAGCGATACTATTAAGTTTCTAAACGAATCAAAATTAAACTAACATTAATAGTTAAATTGAAAATTACAAGTTAAGCTATGAGAAATGAATATAGCAGCAGCCTGTGAGACCGTTAACAGGAGTTAAGGGTTAAGACTTTAAAACAAAATCGTTTTATGAAACAAGAATATTGATTTTTAAAAGTAGGTAAGTACATATCTACGTTCTATATATAAAAAAAAACTTAACTAGAAAAAGGAAAATGTAGTTAACTAGCTTATATAAGTTAAGTAGCTATTATATTTTATACAATATAAAAAATAAAACTTACCACAACGTAATTGTGGAAAGCTTTGCATCTAGCTAAAACGATAAGGCAAAGCCCCGAATCTTAATCCTGTGCGTATCTTTGCCCCAAGACGGTTGCGTACTTTTGCCCCATTCTGCAGTATTTTACTTAACCGGCTACCTACAAGTTTAAACAAATGCGATCGAGATAAACTATACGGCATTTAGAAGCTATAGAGCTTCCGTTCTCCACTGAACTTTTGGATTTGTAAAAATGCGAAGTAATGTTAGCTAAACAATAAAGTGAAATTTTTAAAATATTAGATCAAAATTCGAAAATTTAAACTTACCTCATTTTCTTGGCACGGAGTGCTACGTTTTTCATAAGGTTTGATCACACAACTACTACACATGGGACCAAACTACTACCTAGCGGTCATGATTGTAGAAATGTTTCTTCATATTCATAGGTGCCAAGTTGCGACTAATCCTCCGTAATATGTGGGTTAATTTAACCCTGGTTTAATACATTTCGTACCGGAATTTTTTTTCAGAGATGAAATTAAATATGTTCCACGTAGGAAACTGGAAATAAATAAATAAAGATTCATCAAATAATTTTTCTGGTTCGAAACTTCGTTAAACTGGGTTAAATTAATCCCCGCATTACGGAAGATTAGTGCGAGCTTGGCACCTCTGCATATTAAAGCAAGCAGTGCGTATCTTTACCCCCACCTACGCTACAGTTGAACATTTTTTTTACATGTAAAAAACAAAGCAAAACAAAACATGTTCAATAAGAATACAAATAAACAATATTCAAATCTGACATTAATACTATAACATTGAGATTTTGAAGTGGTTATTCAATGCATTTTAGTTATTTAGCTTCAATTCATTACAAAAATATGCACCAATCAATATTAGTAAAATTTTTTGCGGCAGGTCTCGAAATGGAAAATCTACGAATAGGGACGCTATTTCAAAATTATCGTTGACTAAAAACTTTTTTTAAACTTTAGGCGAATTTATGTCTAATCATACAAAAACAATTTAAAAACTGCATTCAAAATTCTAAATAATAAAAAAAGTTATAGACAGCACAATAAAAGCCATACGTATGAAATTGTAATAAGATGTTTTAATAACTTCACGGATCACTAACCAGAATAATATTTGTCATAATTTCACGAACCGGAATATCGTTTCGATTTGCTCCGGTACATGCGTGATTTGCGAGCGTGAAAAACTAAAAATTTTAAAATATTCATATTTAAAAGTTTTACAAAAATTTGGAAATAAAAAGATTTATACACATCCGATTAAGAAGCAGTTACGTCAAAAGAAAAGAGAAATTATTAAAGAATTAAATAAAACGGACGTCGGTAGGAAATACTCTTAGTAATTTCAATAAAAATTAGAAAAAAGAGGTACGTTAGAAATCCCGGTAGATAAGCATAGAGCCAACTAAGCAACAGTTTTAAATTATACTTAATATTTAAATAGAGAAAAAAATGTTAATGGTAATGAAAAAATAATTTAAAGTTTAAAATCATACTCTCGAACGCAGTGTTGAATTCAGGGGGTGACCGAGAGGGGACATTCCCCCCGGAACCTTGAAATGTCGTCCCGGAAGGTTTGAATTTTTTTGCTTTTTAATGGACAAAAGTGCAATTTCCACCTCGGAATGTCACCCCCCCCCCTCCAGGGACGTAGCTGCAAAAAAATTTTCGGCGGGGGGGGAGTTAAAAATTTTCCCAACATGAAAAAAAATTATCTATTTTCCAGCTAAAATAATATGTTCAATTGTCTTTAATGATAATGATACTTATATGCAAAAAAAATCTTTCCTCCCCAAAAAAGGCTGAAACTAAAAACATAAAAATTATAATTATTGGTTCATTTACTGAAAGTTTTTGTCTTCAATTGTGTACGAGTCATAATTGAACTTTATAGAAAATAGCCTCATATTTTTAGATTTTTAAATAAGGAACAAAGTTTTGGAGGAAAGGTATTACAGACACTGTTGATGGACAACAGTAGAGAAATTCATGTCTGGTAGATGTATGATATTTTCGTACCACAGATAAACATAATGAGAAATTGAGTCTGGCTGCTTTTTGTATTTCTTTTGAAAATTGAACTATTTTATTATTACAGAACTCAGAAAGATCGTCTGCAAAACAATAAATAATTCTTTTTTTTATTTTTACTTTAAAAAAAAAAGAATAAGTGTTTCAAAAATCTATACTTTCCTAACTCTAAGCTCAAATTTCCCAAGTTCACATATATTAGGGGGGGGTCTCCCTCCATAACCCCTATCGCGACGCCCCTGCCCCTCCCACCCTCCACCTCATCCCGGAGCAACAGAAATCTCTCCCGGAGATAAGCTTTTGAATTCAACACTGCTCCAGCAGCGTGAAAGGCAACAACAACAATAAAAAAAAAAAGCAAACGAAATCTTAAACTCCCTGTAAAGTTCAGAAAAATTTATTAAAAAATATTTAACATGACCCAAAACATAACTATTGAAAAACGTAGGCATTACTTAGAAAATTAACATAACTTTTAATTTATTAGAATTTTTGTTATGAAATAAGTTGTAGATTATAAAGAAATGTTACTTTAGAGAAAATAACCACATTTGAATAATTAAAATAAGAAATACCTTTATTTCTGTGTTCCTTTATTTGAACGCTAATCAATGATCCGCTAATCACGAGATTCAATAACGATGTGTCTTTTTCTTTTGACTCTGAGCTCTGAATTTCCAGTCATATTACGCTGTTATCCATTCTGTTCTCAACAAAGGAAATTTTCGCTGACGTCGTTGAAATATGACAGTGTTGCAGCAGTTTTACAGCAAAATGGCATTGCAAGGGAGAGATCGATTTTGTTTCATCTGCCTTGCAGTATTTTTGAGTGAAAATTGTTGTGTCAAATTTGTCAAGACAAGAAAATATCGAGAAAAAGTCAAACTTACTGCAAACGTGCATGCTATCTGGGATGAAGGCTATTTATCCACAAATTTATAAATTAATAGCCATTCACAAACATTTTCAGATGAAATTTAGGGACTGATTAGCTTACTTGAAAAAAAAATGTATATCGTGTAGGGGAGACCAGGGGAATGGCGACACCGTAAGGGAATTTAAATTTTTTCACCTCAAAAAAAATGTTTATTTTTTAATAGTAAATATTCTAAAGCTGAATCATGATCTTTAGTGTCTGTTTAAATTTAACCGTAATCACAACTGTAAAGTAAGTACACATAAAAAAAATTCTTTCAACCTCTGTACAGTGGCGGGATTACTCAAGATACTGGGGTAATTCCGCCCCTGTATCGGGGTAATGACGCCACTCTTTAATTATCTAGTAAATACACTAATGCCCAAAATTATCTTTACATGCATAGAGTCACGGATTTCCCAAAAATTGCGATCTATAATTTTATGAATTTTTGTGGAATTATAAATAATATCATAACACATGAATACAGAGGAAAGAAAATAAATATCTCTGCTTATGATATAAAACTATAACATGAAACAATAAAAATGACAAAAACAGGTGACAAGGAGTGTGTGGGAAAACAGGAATAACTCAGGAAAAAATGGAGGCTTATGATTTTAATGCGGAATGTGATCTCCTTTAACGTGAACACACATATCACAACTTGTTTTCATCCTGGCAATAATGTTTGTAACCACAAATTTGGGAAATTAATTTCCACTCTTCTAGCAACGCGGTCTTCAGTTCATTTCCGTATCTAGAAGGAGGATGTCTCCGTGCAATTGCTTTTCCAAGGTAGTCCCATAAGTTCTCTATCGTGTTGAGGTCAGGAGATTTTGCTAGCCACGGTATTCGCTCAATGGCTTCACTTTCAAGATAGTCGTCAATGAAGTGTGCTCAATGCGGACGAGCGTTATAATCCATAAATAAAATCTGAGATCCATAAGCCCCTCTGAAAAGTCGCACATAATGTTCTAACATCTCATCCCGATATCGCTGTTCGGTCACAGATCCGCTGTTGAAAATGTGTAGTGACGTATGTCCATCGATCATTATTCCCCCCCCCCCCATACCATCACACCTGCACTGATGAAACGGTCACATTCAATCATCTTCGAAGGACGATTTCGTTTTCGTGACTCCCTCCATATGTAAACACATTTTGAATCCAATGATAAACTAAATCTCGATTCATCAATAAAAAGAACATGGCTCCATTGATGTTCACTCCAATTCTAATGTTCTTTGCGCCAATTCAAGCGATCCCTCTTGCGCTGTGCAGACAATGGCACACATATCCTTATCTTTCTGGCATAAAGGCCTTTTTAATTAAGCCTTCTGTACACAGTTTGCCGGGATACGACTGTTCCAGTGCTGTCGGCAAGCTCTGAACTTAACTGCCGAGCAGTAGACTGTCTGTTACGACGGGCAGTTATTGCCAAATATCGGTCTTCTGAAGCAGTTGATCTTCGTTTACGACCGCGTCTAAGTCGCATGACAACAGTGCCATAGTTCCGAAATTGTTTCCATAACGTAGAGACTGTCTGCCTTGAAATATTCACACATCATCTCGCTACTTCTGCGATAATCTGGCTTGCTTCTAAACGGCCGATAATTCCCACTTCATAGATTATTCCAAATGATACTGCGAAGTCATAACAAATCATTTTCAGTCCTTACAGACTGAAATTAAACCTATATTGCAGAAATTCACTCCGATATTCACTTTGTGCAACGAGCTTCGATCACCGTCGCGTGACATAACGCCCTCATTTGTATATCAGAAACCCTTTGACCACTTTTGATTGGATAATGCTAATTAGGCTTACATTTCACACATTCCCTACAAAAATATCATACATTGATTGGATATTTCATGAAATATCATTATTTTTGTTTATGTAAAGATAAATTTGGACATGAGTGAACATAAAATGGATACTAGGAAACATAGCCTACTGAAAATATTTAGAGAGCAACGTAATTGCAGAATAATGAATAATTACAATGTCCCTTAAGCTAGATTTATTAATGTGCTAAGCTTACAATTTAACTCAAATTGGAAAAGTCACCCTTTGCCATGGTGGCGACATTACCCCGAGAGGACAATATAGCGGAAAATAACCCAGCAAAGCCGAAAGAAGAACCAAACTTGTTCAACATATTGCATCAAAATGTCGGCGAATGTATCTAGATTACGGGCAGGGGCGCCATTTGAGGGGGGCTGGGGGCAATAGCCCACCTCCCAAGGAATTTGATTTTTCAGAAAATTTATCAATCGTCAAACAAAAATTTAAAATATTCTCAAACGCTAAAATAATTTATCAGATTTGATTGCAATAAAAGCATATGCATTAAATAAATGCTTTATGCATAGAAATTAATAATTATCAAAAAAATTTCCTATTCGAACTTTCTTAAGGTGAGATCTATATCGTATTGTAGCTAATTTAAAAAATACATGAGAGACATTTTCTTTTATCAATTGCTTCTCAGCTGTGTACAACTTGATCATAGGAAAACTACTGCCCTCATCGCTAGAAACTCGGGAGTTCTTTCCGATAGATTTTCTTTCTTTTTTCTTTGGGGTGGGGTGGGGGGGGGGGAGAGACGAATGTAATTCAAGTTCTTAATTAACCGATTCTTTTTATTTTTTCGGATTATTAGTGTCACATTATATTTATTGCAGTCATTGATATGTTATCAAAATATTTAATTATTTGCTTTATTAAAATCATATATATGAGACCGGGAGCCGGCAGCCTGGACTGCGGAGTCGGAGTCGGATCTGTTAAAACTCCCGGAGTCGTCCATTTTCCCACCGACTCCACAGCCCTGCCGGCAGCACAGACAATCACCTCATCGAATTCACGGCTGAAATTCCAGAATTAGTTAAAACTCGATACGCATATTAAAACGCAATCGGTCTGCCATGTCATATCTTGGTGAAAAACACCTGAAAACCTGATTTTAGCGATCGCCTCTTAGGTTTACCATTGTGTTTTCCTGCACCCAAAAGTAGGAAAACATCGAAGAATGGGGGCAGGAAAACGCAATAGTAAGCGTACCAGTCAACCGCTAAAATCGAATTTTCAGGTGTTTTCGACCAAGATATGATTTGGCAGACCGATTGCGTTTTAATATGCGTATCGAGTTTTAACTAATCATGAAATTTCAGCCTTGAACTCGATGAGGTGATCGTCTGTGCTCCCGGCTCCCGGTTTATATGGTACACTCTCAAAATTCTTCAACGCCTAGAAATGGAGTCTGTGCGCACCAGATAAAACAATTTCTTCAACCCCAAAACCGAGAGACTCCCACCAAATACCAAAGTAAAAGAAAATTACGCCATATTTTAACTTTTATAATAAAGTAGTCTATAATTTTATCCCTTATGTACAAAAATGAACAAATGGATTATTATTATGGGCCACCAGTCATATGTATAGTTTTTCATTTGAAAAATATTCAGGACTTCCTTGTTAAAAACCAGGTCATCCCGACTCCGACCGAAAAAGATAAAGCACAATCCAAAAAACTTAAAATGCACCTCACTCACAACGAAGAAAATACGTCAACCTATCCTGACGCAGACTGTAATTTCATGTAAATATGAAAACCGCTAAAAATATTTCCATTGAAAGGCGACCCGAAATGAAAGAAAATTAATTCGGATTTTAATACAATTACTGTAAAAGAATTCTACAATTATATCTTTAATATAAACTTTACCTTTTATGTGGGAAAATGAAGATACATGTATAGTATTCATTAATGTTCAAATATGTAACTTTTCCATCTGAAAAATATTCAGGATTTCTTTGAAAAATAGAATTAACACGAACCCACCTGAAAATACTGAAAACGCAATCCGAAACAATAAAAGCTTTACCTTAACCTTTTACTTGTAGAAAATCATTAATGAAAATTTTCATATTGCTATAGATCACAAAAGTTGCAAATTTCGTGACCTATTCATGACGTTCGTAGGCTGATTATTTCATGACTGGTTGAACTTCGTGGTTCTTTTTGCACGATCATTTGACGAAATTTGCGATTTTTTCCGCGACCGTTTCACGAACTTCAAGATTTTTTTCTGCAGCCGTTATCGAAATTGGTTTTTTTTCTCGCGACCATTTGTCTAAATTCCCAATATTTTTCAGCGACCAGCTGACGAAATTCCATGTTTGTTTCTGCGATCTTTTGACAAAATTCGCGATTCTTTTTCAGGATCATTTGTTGAAATTCGTGATTATTTTTTTCTACCACAGACTAATAATATTTTTAAAATTTTGCTCGATAGTTACACGAAATTTCCCTGGATTGTTTGACTAAATTTTCGTGATTTTTTGTGTACACTTTTGACGAAATTCGCAATTTTTTCGCAATCCTTTTACAAAATTCGAGATTTTAGTTTGTACAATCATTTGACAAAATCTGCATTTATTTTCGCGATCTCTGGTGAAATTAGCAATATTTGCCACGGTCGTTTGGACAAATGAGCGTTTTTTCCGCGACGAATTCGGGAATTTTTTTCAAAGTTTGCAAAGTTGGAGATTTTCTTCTGTGATCCATTGACGAATTGATTTTGCAGAATTCAAAAAAAAATCGTGGACTTTCACTAAAATAAAAAAAATTCGCAGACTAATCACATGTCCGTGAAAGAAGTTACGGAGAAAATCAAGCAGAGCTTTTCTTATTGTGCGGGATTTTCCCATTTTCTGTGAGATTTGTGAAGTTCTGCATGTTGTGCAGTTCTGCACATTGTGCAATTATGCACGTTCTCTGTTCCACAAAGAAAATTTTCCCTTGTCCTTCGACAGGAAACTTGATATGGCGCCACTGTAGTAAAACATGAAAAAAAGAAGTCGAAAGGGACCAGAAAAAAGTTCCATTTTAGACAGGTCTTTGTCTTAGCAAGTATAATTGTATGACTTTTTTCATCGAAATTTGATTTTTCGCCCCTTTGAGAAAGAATTCTGTTATAGACAGGCTTCGTTTTGACAAGTTTTACTGTAATACATCTCTTTTCAGAGCTATACTACAGAGTGGATGGTTTAACAGTCTTTGAGGATACGTGTAAAAAAGGATCCTGTGTAAAAAGTAATTTTTTGCATGTTCATGACATTGAAATTTTACCTGCTAAGACGGAAATCTGTTTAAAACGAAATATTTCTTTGGTTCTTGAGTTTCCGTATTCAAAGTTTTTACTGTTTTTGTAAGCATGATTCGGTTTATGTTTCTCGATCGTGGGGGGGGGGGGGGCGACACACCTGAATGTTACACTTAGCCATATAACTTCCCTCCAAAAATATTGGCCCCCCCCCCCCCCAAGAAAATTCTGAAATGGCGCCCCTGATTACGGGTAATATAATCTTAAGTACCTAATGTTAAAATAAAACGTGTTTACCTCTACTCATTTGAAGTTCCAAAATAAGAAGCAACTGGATGAAAACTAAATTTTTCACTAGAACAAAAGAACGACGTACAGCAAAATCACTCTCACTCCAAGCACTGTTTCTATTGTTGGCCGCTATAATGCAGGCGTATTCGCTATCTCAAACTGCCTTTAGTTTTTAAACTAGGCAGGGTGGCGGCATAACCCCCAGTGGTGCCATTCCCACAGTCTCCCCTATGTTTCGAAAACGGCCATAATACCGAACTTAAAAATATATTGTTTTAATTTTAGGTATTTTCAAAAATATCATCGAAAATGTACTGCAAAAATATGTCCATCCCCCCTTATTTACGAATATACTGAGACTAAAATTATTAAAAAATTACGGTTAGCATGAGTCTTGCAGGAAAGCTATAGTGATAATCCTTGGTATTGTACGGAACCCTTTGTGCGCGTGTAAAACTAGTGCTTGTCTGTTTATTTAAAGATAAACTCTAACACAACCAGGGTTGCTAGTTTGGCCTCCATATTTCTACCGCAATTTCAACTTCAGACCGGGAACTTCTTGATGAAAATGTTTTAAATAAAATATACAGTATGAACTTCACTTAAAAGGCGACTAATATAATAGAAGAGATGTTACAAGTTAAAAATACATTTCATTTAGAACAACTTATTACTTTCGGGCTTTCCCAAGCCCTTCATCAGAGAATATTTTGATAAATTATTGCCGTTTATTTATACAAACACGTCACTTCGTTTTCGAAATGAGAGAGCCAATAATTATTAGTATTGTACAGGGTGTTTCATAGATTATGGGCAAAACTTTAAGAGGTCATAGTAGTATACATCCAAACAAACAACTTTCATCCATGAATGCATGGTCAGAATTAAAAGGCAAAAGCGCTAGAGGGAGCCGAAGGTGATGTTGTTGTACGAGGTAAAAGCACACAAACAATTAAGTGAGAAAAGCAAGTTGGGAATTCGCTCTCCATACAATCGTTAAGCCTCTGAGCCATTTCCATTTGCAGTTCCATCTATAAAATGCATATCAGCCTTTTACCTTTTTGTGAAATGCAACATCTTCCAATACGTTCCTACCGCGATTGACAGTTACACACTCGGATCAACGGTTTTTATGTATAGGCAGAATTTTGCATATGCTAGGCGAAATTTTGCATATGCTTTGTTCTTCTTCCCAATATCACATTCGCATGCAATTAGTGTCATACTTCTTCCGATAACTCGCAACATGGATGGAGCTTTAACGTTTGCATAGACAAAGTTGCCAAACGCGCCAGTATCTTTGTGTTTTATTTTCGACCATGCATTCTTTGATCAAATTTGTTTGTTTGGATGTGTACTATCACCTCTTAGACTTTCGCCCATCTTTTATGAAACACCCTATATAAATAAACGGCAATTAGTTATTAACATATTCTCTGATGAAGGGCTTGGGAAAGCCCGAAAGTACTAAGAAGTTTTAAATAAAATGTATTTTTAACTTATAACACCTCTTCTATTATTTTAGTCGCCTTTACGTAAACCAGTGAGCTGTTTAACCCTTTATGTATTGAATTATGAATTCGTGAAAATTTTACCTTCTAAAGCATTTTTTGTGAATGTTTGAAACTATATTAGAAGATTTACATAATCACTTAATAAATTTTAGAAGGATTTTCGAACGATTGGAGGATTTAAATGGAATAATTAATTTTGAATTTACGGGGATTTTGTGCAATATTTATAACCCCACTGAAATCCTTTTATTTTAAATATTTTTATTAGTATTTTCTGGAATTAGAAAACGTAGAAATATAATGTTCTTACAATAGAAATATAGAAATACTTTCCAATTGAAGTTAAGGAGTTACTTATTGTGTCTGATCGCTTGAAACTGAGTCTTAGACTAAAGCAGCTTTTTTTCCACATAAGCCTATTAAGCTACGACTAGGAACAGGATTTTGATGACATTTGCATTTTCAGGGGATTTTTACTTTTCAGTGCATTTTTTAGAGTTTTGGGGCATTATTTTTCCTTTTTATAGGCATTTTTTATGCTATCAAAATATCCGAGCCTTAATTACAGAGGCGTAGGTCTAATATAGGGGCAAGGAGGCGAGGGTCAACGTTCCCCAAACATTTTTTAAAGTCAATTATGCAACCCCCCCCCCCCCCCCCCCTGAAAGGATAATTTTAATGGAACTTTATAAATTATGACGATAAAAAAATTTAAAACAAGGAATTTTTTTAATATGCTTCATGAGAATTTTTAATAAATTAAAAATGTCCCCTTAAAATGTTTTAAAAGATATCCTTGGAACCATCGTCCCCCCCACCCCCTCACACACAACATAAACGAAAGTTTTACATCCTTGCTTAATTATGACACACCTACATACCAGGATTGTAAAGATGATATAGCCTACCTAGCTAATTATCTATTCACAAAATTATTTTATCAATGCATATTGTATTAAGCTACGTCATAGGCCTCGTAAATAACATTAATATATTTAAAAAAAACCTTTTCCCTCGCGACACACTTGCGCAATTTCTCTGCGAATCGCGACACACCCTTTAGGAATTCACACTTTAAAAATAAAATTATATTTCATTAAATATAAAGGAAAGTATTGAAAGTTTGTTAAAAAGTAAGTTTCGGGTAATCCCGCTCACGTGAGCGGCATTACCCTTCATCACTATGTTGGATTTTAATGCGTGACAGTTGGCGTAGCAATGCGCTACAATAATAAATAAAATCTGAACGTACAGCTAAATGTGTAAATTTTAGAGATATGAGTAAATTAACATTTGCAAATAAGAGTGTACACTTACCTTCAAGTTAGATGTTGTAGAATTTTATAATAAAACACCTGCAAGTCTATAATGTGAGGATACAAAAACATTTTTGTTCCGAAGGTCACTATATTGTTACTGGGAACTTTGGTTCTCTAGGTAGCAGTAAAGATCGTGCGTGTTCAATGTTATTCTGTTTAGAGATATTTGAGTGAGCGGGGTTGCCCTTCTTTCCCATAATCACTTTATACAAGGCGTAAAATTACTCGCTTAATTTAGATGCAACTTATCAATAATCTTGTATCTTATATTTTACAAAATCTGTATTTTATAGTAAGACCTAGGGCTGCAGAAGAATTGAATTTTGCAAAATACTAATTTCGTATGCAATAATAGCCTTTTTTTAATAAGAGAAATTCTGCCATTAAATAAGGCGAAAATAGCTATAAGAAAATAGTAGTAGTCAAAATTTGTATGTACTATTTTCTTAGCAACGCTGAGTAGGACAATCCTTTTAGTTCCAGTAGCAAATATTCTGTAGTAGCAAAAAATATTGGTAATGTATGAGATCAATATTGCTTTTAGATGGAACATGTTAATAATGTTGCATCTTATTTTTAAAAAATCTGAATTTTGCACTAAGACCAGGACTTCCAGGGCTGTACGACTGTTGAATTTTATAAAACACTAATTTCGTATCTAATATTCACCTTTTTAAATTATAGATATTCTGCTATTAAGTAAGGCGAAAATCGCTATAAGAAAATAGTAGTAGTCTAAATTCAAATGTGCTATTTTCTTACCTACCCCGAATACGACAATCATTTTAGTTCTAGTAGCAAATATTCTGTAGTAACAAAAATATTGGTAATAGATGAGATCAATGTTGTATTTATCGGAAAACTTATTTTTTTCTAGATATTATCTGTATAGTGGCAATATTTGCAATGAAAATTTATTATTAAACAATATAAGGTTAGTTGGGGCAACTGGGCAATGATTTTACAATGCGACTCTGGAGCTCCTGACAATCCAGCTTCAAAAAGCTAATGTTCATTTGAATTAAAGTCTGAACTTCTGTAAATGTGTTCAGTTAGGTTCCCTCTTTCAGACAGAAATACTCAAAATTACATTTTAATATTTAAAAATATAAATATATGCACATTTCATCTTCCTTTCCTAATGGGTCCAGTTGCCCCAATAAAATGGGATAAGTGGACCAGGAGGGTCTATGTTCCGCACGCGTTTATTTTTTTTTTTCATGTGAGATATCAGGTCCTGTTTGAAAAAGTGTAAACAACTTAAAAAAATTTAAACCAGGCCGATCATTTAAATTATATGTCAATAAGGAGCGTTGAAAGGGAAACCTTTGCTGTCAATGTGTCTAAAAAAAGCACTAAAAGTGAAAATATTAGATTTCTTTATACAAAACGATAAAAATAAGTAAGTACTTATGTACAGTAGCATAGGTAATAAGTATAAAAGTCACATGGGTATTTTAGGGAAAAACATAGCAAGGTAAATCTATCAACAAACGGCTACGTAAGTACTTAAGTACTTTATCTGTATGCAGGGGCCGTATTATATAGGGAAAAATTTATTGTTCCTACCAGAACACTTAATGAGTTCCCTTCATGATCATTTTATTTAACATATTCTAAAGAAAGGTGCGATGAAGATATTATTTTCAAAATAGTGGTAGGAACAATGAAGATTTCCCTGTAGAATGCAACCCTTGTATCGTACAATTTCAAGGTTTGTCTATCTCGCTTTCAGTTTCTGAAAAGGTTCAAATAATTTAATGACACCAGTATTTACAAGAGAATCTATTTGAAAACAAGTAAAAGTATATTTTCGCGTACTTAATAAAGGTGAAATTTTCATTATAAAATTCCAGTGCCAATGTGGCAATTAGGAATTAAAATTATGCGATGCCATAACGGCATCACCGCCTCTCAAGAGGTCAAGAAATTCTGTTTGATATCAACCGATATGCTTTTTTTTTAATTTTATTGCGTAATTTTAATAAGGTATTATAATTTTCTTTATTGTGATTTAAAAACAATGCAGAAATTTACTTCCCGTTGTAACAGAAACTCTAAAAATTACTTATAACTATTGGGGTAACTGGATCCAGCATGGTCCAGTTACCCCGGATTCATGTCCCTGTTACCCCATTCTTGAAAAATTTATGGGGTAACTGGGACACCGGGCTTACATTTGAAACATGAAGTAAATATGTATAGATACCTAATAATATTAACGTAGTTATATGCCTAATCTTAAAAAAAAAAGATTGTTTAATAAAAGTACTTACAGTATTTTATTAAAAAGCCGAGGAAGTTCAACCATAATGACGTTGTTTTTAAAAAAAGAAACGTAAGTTTTCGACAACCTATAACAGCAAAGAGACAGTTATGATTAAGTTGACACACGTTGTTTTAGGTATTAGAGGTTAAGGGCCATTGTTCACAAAAGCTAAAACTTAAAATACATCAACTGTTTTTTATAAAATAGCCTATGGCCCAGTTAACTCGTGGGTCCAGTTACCCGAACTAACCTTACACTGTAAAAATAAATATGTTTCTTTATCTAGCAAGAAAGTTTACGAAAATATTATATATTTTTTTTCAAGACACTTACTATTCCGTAAAGCGTCTCTTGAATTTCAGAAATATCAAGCACCAATCGCTTTCAGAGATAAATAGGCATTTTTGAAACAAAAGTTTCTTTTGCATCTGTAATTTTTTTCGGAAACTTTAGCGAAAATATATTACCAATAATCGAAAACACTTATTTGTTTTTAAATATTGGCTTTATAGTGGAAATATTTGCAATGAAACGTTATTATTAAAGGAATATACACTGTAAAAAATAGAATATGTTTTTTGATCTAGCAATAAGGTGTATAGGGAAGGAAAATATTATAATTTTTTTTTCGATTCCGATAAGCGGCTCTTAAAATTCATAAATATCAAACACCAATAGCTTTCCGATAGTTAAATAAGCATTTCTGAAACAACAGTTTCTTTTGCTTCCTTTTTTTTTCCTCAGAAAAGTTTCCATATGTTTTTTTTTTTTTTTTTTTTTTTTACAGTGCATAATTATTTTTTTTTATCTCCCTATCAACACAATATCGGTTTTTCCGATGCTATGAATTCTGAAGTAAATATTTTCATGTTCAACACAGAAGAATACCACATAAACAATGAAATATGAATTATTTTATTGAAAATCAAATTATAGTAAAATGAATTATTTTATCGACCAAAATTAAAACTCAATGAAAGAATAAAAGAACATAAAGCAGATATAACATTTTGTCGTTAATCCACAGCTCTCTGTCGTTTAAATTTCAATCAGAATATCGCAATAGATTTTGATCATGCAAAAATCATATTCTCAGCATCCAATTATTACGCATCCACTATAAGGGAATCCATAGAATTCCGGTGTAAAAACAATCAAGTATGTAACGATGCTCAATCGTACAATATCCCCAGTTTATGGTTCAATATCCTGAAAACTCTAGCACCTAGAATATATAGTGTGGAAATCGTCTATCCCTTTAATACTTAAGAAAGCGCTAAAATATTGTATCCCTTAAATATGCAACGATGCTGCTGAAATATCAAGATAGCAGCGACATCTGCTGGATATTTTCTACAACTGCAAGATATTGCTAGTCTATACAATGTAATACGAAAATCCCGCAGATGTCGCTGCGATCAACACTTGGGATTTTAGCAGTATTGTCGCACATTTAAGGGATACAAATTTTTAGCACTGTTTGGATAGCATATTTCCACACTAGGTATTCTAGACGCTGTACTGAAAACTAGATCAAAGTGCCATATTAAAATTTAAAGTATGGCAGTTAAATATTTTATTATACCCATGAAAAGTGACTTTTAAGAACAGAGTGATGTCATAAAATAAATGGAACTGCAATTAATAATATGTATTTCCTCTAATTAAATTCAAACCAAGAAACTGCTACTGCTACTTCAACTTTCAACTCTAATAATTATTGGCTCTCTCTTTTTCAAAACAAAGTGACGTATTTGTATAAATAAACAACATTTAGTTATTAAAATATTCTCTGATGATGAGTTTGGAAAGCTTGAAAGTACTAAGAAGAGTTAAATAAAAAGTATATTTTAAACTTGTAACACATTTTCATTACTTTAGTCGGCTTTAAAGTAAGACTGTGGACTTTTTAAAGTTCAATTATATATTTTAAGTTGAAAAGTGTTTAGGAATTCGGTTTGTCTGTCCATCTGTCAAGCTCTAACTCATGTAAATATACTCGGATTTGAATGCAATTGATATATGTTATTGATGTTTACCATGGCAATGTTCGGTAGTGAATAGGAGGTGTGTAGCATTAATAATTCATTTACAGGGGCACTCAAAAAAATTCCGTCACATTATGGTCAATGGGGAGAAATCGTTTGCAGACTATTTTAATGACATTGCACTATTTCATATATATTGAAATTGATATAAATCACTTTAATTTACTATAAGATGATTACGGTAGAATACGGCATTCATAGCATTTGTCATTTATTTAAAGGGACACACTACAGAAATCGGTTGCAGTACTGTCATTACACAACAATTGCTGGAAGAGCGTTTTCAATTTTGGTATGCGCTGTTAAATTGAACAAATATTTTGCATGTTACTCGTTGAGCATAAATTCTATACCTCGTATACGAGGCAAAACAAAAGAATTCACTTACCATTCTCCTTATTAGCGGAAATTGCTGAAGGGGAATTTTCAACGGAGGTATTTATCACCAAAATGATTTTTTTTTTGCATGCATGTAGTTAACAGATACAAATATATATATCATATACAGGGCTGCTAGAAGAATTCGGATAATTTTCCAACTGTAGATTGGCATTGTTGAAATTGGGATTTCAAGTGTGTTGTGCATTTCCAAATGGTTCAGTTAGCCATCTTATTTCAACTTATTAAATCTCTCGCTGCGTAATTGTTTTATCAAAATAGCTTCAAAAATTGCGTACTTAATTCCTTCGCGACGAGCGTCTTTTAAGAAATTTTATTCTTTTGTCCAAAAATTTTCACCTGATTTAATCGGGAAAATGCTCCGAATAGATAAGGCAAAATTTACAATAAAAATTTGCTGGTGGGAATGATCAAGGAGGGTTAATTACACGAAAAAGATGCGACCCGATGAAATCTCGAGGTACGCAAATTTTGCTACTTTTACGTTGCCCGAGAAACTCTCGGGTTGCGCAGCGAGTGGGTTAAGGGGACAGTTACCACAAAATTGGTCAAAAGATCGATTTTCTTTTTTTAATATTAAATGAAAGCTTGTTTAATTGTGAACATTTTTACACCTTATTTTTATCCATATAGCAATTATATCGCGAGATATTGTAAATTTTGTTAATACACACAGTGCCCCACACATAACCCACACAATTTAAAACTTCAAAGTCATTGTTTAAACTCCATGTTTATATTTTCGTCACTTTCCTGTTTTAAAAATTCTAAGCCTTTTTTTTGTATTTGATATAGAACTTTAAACTTTTCTGTACATGTTCTTTATTATATATTTGATAAATCTGCGCATGGAATTAGCCTTCAGGTTTTTCCTAATTTAAACAAAAATAAAATTGCATGATAATTTGTTAGATGTCATCGTTTTTCACTATATATATCAGTAAAACAATTACATTAAGTGTAATATTAGATGTAGCTAAAATTCTATACGCAGTCTTGTGTAATAAACATTTGAAAAACTTTTAAAAAAATGGGCAAAAATATCAATATTTAAAACAGTCGTAGGAATTTTTAAAAATTTATTTTTTTGTAAATTTTTTTAATTTTAATTGAATATGCAGTTAGTTTTTTTTTTCAAAATGTGCTTTTAGTTGAACATTGATATCCAATGAGTTCACCATATGAACTATATTTTAAAAAATAAACAAAATTGTTGAGAAGATAAACTGTCCCCTTAAACGACGAGGTTTTGTTGCGTTTTTCTGAATGTGTTGGAAAGTGTTTCATAATCTATGCTTGACCTATGGTTTTTCTTTCTTCTTGTTTTCTATAAAAACATGAAAAAAACTTTTTCCGTCGAAGGAATTTTTATGTTCCGTATTCAGTGATATCGTGCAAAATATAAGCAATGCATTTGGGGCCATTACCTTAATCCAATAAACACTACTCATCAAATGATAATAAATCAGCCTGCTTCGATCGATAGAACCACCACTTTTGGTTTAAATACCTATTATTTCTCACGCACTGGGACGGGATTCTAGGAGAAAAATCTGAAATCGATGCCAATCTAGTTTTTCCTTTTCTTTGAAGTCGTAATAAAGACCCATCAAATGATAATGATATAGTCTTTTAACCAATCTAAAGATTTTAAAACCCTCAAATAGAAAGAAAATCCTAAAGTGTATATATATTTCTCAAAAATAAAGAAAATTTCATTTAAAATTATAGTCTAATCCCGTTTTAAAATGAAAATTGAGAAGGATATTTTTTGATGTGCTTAAATGCTTAAATGTCCTTAAATGCATGATTTTTTATTTTGTTTCAAAAAAATTATGTATGATTCTCAAAAAGGTTTATTACACAGGTAAAATAATGAAAGAAATCAGAGATAAATTTTTCGTACAATACGTCGAACTTTTCTTACGTTGCACATCTGCAATACAAGAAAAAATTGTGTCATAACTAAAATATTGCAAATTAGTAAATACTTTAACAAGTATGAATCTAAATACCCTATTTCATATAATTTTTTTATTTTATAAATCTTAACCGTTAAATGCGTGAATTATTCTTCTAGAATTGTGTTTTTTATTCTCATATTAAAGATTAGACACCAGAAATTTGAAGATAGATTTTAAACTTTATTTAGTAGTATATTTTAGGTAGCTTTCATTACAAAAAGCTACCTATTGCAGCCGTTCGGAGGAAAACGATTTCGAAAAATTTTGGTATATTTTCACCGATCATGACCACCAGACCCCGAAACCACCCTCCGTTCAAATGTGATATAAATATCTATCTTTGTCACACTGTAACTCTCATATTTATGAACAGATTTGGATGTAACTTAGTGTCTACATAGTGCATACCAATGTCTCGACCGAATTCGTTGGCCAGCTTCATCCGCCATCTTAATTCAAAATGGCGGCCATTTAAAATTTAAAAAAAAAATAAAATTTAAAATGAGGTACAAAAATATTAGAAATTGAAAAAGATTTTTTTCTTATGTATTTGACCTCGATACAAAGATTCCGGAGCATTTTTTGTTTCATCATTATCTTAAAAAATGGCTGAGTTACAGCACTTTGAATTTCGAGTGTTTCTGACATTTTGAAACGATCTGAAATTTGTCACGCGATAACAGGCGTATTTATGAACCGATTTGGATGTACCTTGGTGTGTATATAGTACATCCCAATGTCTCAACCGAGTTCGTTGGCCAGCTTCATCAGCCATCTTGTTCAAAAATTGCGGCCATTTAAAAAATTAAAAAAAAAGAATTAATTTAAAATGAGGTACAAAAAAATTAGAAATAGAAAAAGACTGTTTCCTTATGTGTTTGACCTTGATACAAAGATTGCGGAGCATTTTTGTTTCATCAATATCTTAAGAAATGGCTGAGTTACAGCACTTTGAATTTCTAGTGGTGTTGTCATTTTGAAACGATCTGAATTTTGCCACGCGATAGCAGACGTATTTATCAACCGATTTGGATGTAACTTGTTGTGTACATAGTACATAGCAATGTCTCGACCGAGTTCGCTGGCCAGCTTCATCCGACAGTTTGTTTCAAAAAAGCGGCCGTTTAATTTTTTTTAATTAAAATTTTAAATGAGGTACAAAAAAATTATAAATTGAAAATGATTTTTTCTTATGTCTTTGATCTTGGTACAAAGATTCCGGAGCATTTTTTGTTTCGTCACTATCTTAAAAAATGGCTGAGCTATAGCACTTTGTTTCAAAATGTCAGCAACACTAGAAATTCAATCTGAATTTTGTCACGCGACAACAGGCGTATTTATAAACCGATTTGGTTGTAACTTTGTGTGTACATAGTACATAGCAATGTCTCGACCGAGTTCATTAGGCAGCTTCATCAGCCATCTTGTTTCAAAATGGCGGCCATTTAAAAATTTAAAAACATTTTAATTTTAAATGGGGTATAAAAATATTCGAAATTGAAAAAGATTTTGTTCTTATGTATTTGACCTTGATACAAGGATTTCGGAGCATTTTTTGTTTTTCCTATATCTTAAAAAATGGCTGAGTTATAGCACTTTGAATTTCCAGCATGACTGACATTTTGAAACGATTTGATTTTTGTCAGGCGATAACACGCGTATTTATTAACCGATTTGGATGTGAGAAGGCATGTGCATTGTATAAGGCAATGTATCGACCAAGTTATCTGGCCAGCTTCAATCGCCATCTTGTTAAAAAATGGCGGACATAACTTTTTTTTTTATTTAAATTTAAAATCAGGTTCAAAAAATTATAAAATGAAAAAGATTTATTTCTTAAGTGTTTGACCTTTATACAAGGATTCCGGAGCATTTTGTTTTTGTCTTTATCTTTAAAAATGGTTGAAATATAGCACTTTGAATTTCTAATATGGGTGACATTTTGAAAAATCTGATTTTTTGCCTGCGACAGCACTCGTATATATCAACCGATTCCAATGTGAGTGAGTATATGCACAGGAATTATTAAGGTCTCTACTTAGTTCATTGTTAGTCTCACTCATCATGTTGTTTTAAAATGACGTGCACTTCAAGATATCGCCGAACTTGGCGACCAAATATAACTCACTTTAAATAAAACCAGTTTGGATATAGCTGAATAATTTCGCGAAATTCTCATTCACATTCAGTATTGACAAAAATCAGTATTCAATCTTCTATAATCGGGTTCCACTAATTAGAGCTTCGTGTGTTTGAATAGTATAAGCTGGCTCTTTAAAAATAAGGAATATGAAAGCTACCTCTTCCTCCCGGCACTGGCCGGAAGGACTTTTTGTACTTTTTACGGGATTAATATTTCTATATTAATATAATTTTTTCTAAGAGTTAAATAAAAAGTGATGGAGATATGCATCATCATGCATTTAAGGGTTAATAAATTCAACGACATTAGAGATAAAGAATGAATAATAAGCCAGAAAGAGTAAATTATATGCAGCTATATAGGATTCATGTTAAATAAATGCTATTGAACATTAAATGTGAATAGCTATTACTAGTACACCAAAATATAATTACAGTATTTTCAGTTTCAAGGTTCATTTTCTTTAAAACCTTAAAAAATTCAACCTTCTTTGCTGGAATGATATTCGATGTTCTATCTCCAGTGATTTACCACAATAGATAAGCAAAGAATAACGGACTGTTATCATAATCCAATGATACCTACTCAACAATTCTGAAATTTCAGTCAGTACTTTCAGTGTTCATTTTATTCAAGGAACTCAAATGAAGTGTCCAAGTCGGTATTAAAAATTCCTAAAATGAAGGTGGAGCAATTTTTAACATGTTAACGTTCCCGAAGAACAAAATAAGCATACCTTTACTTAGTAAATCTTATTTTTATTCATTTAACTCATATACGTTTTATAAGATAAAAAATATTTAGTAGTATAAAGTGACCATATTTCGTTCCCCCCAGTCACTTTTAGGCCCTAAATGTTGTAATTTTTAGTGAAAACCTACCAAATTTTGATTTGGCATAGACTAACTACCCGCGCACATAGAAACATAGGCAAATGGCCTACAAAAAATTTTAACAATGCGAAAAATTGTCTTTTCAAAAGTATCTAAAAAATGCAATAGAAAAAATATGGTCCTAATTTCGTCCCCCCAAAAACTCCAATACGCCGAGGATTAACTTATAAATAAATGAAAATTTATTTCTACATGAGTAAGTAATTTAATTTACATTAAATTAAGGCACAAATGGATGTACTAATTATGAGTGGAAGAATAATGTAATGAAACATTAGCCATCCAAACATGAGGAAAAATTTGAAAAAAGTATCATGAAAAAAGCATTCATAATTTTGACCCCGGGGCGAAAATAATAAATGCAAGGAGAACGAAATTGGGACCACGCTACTTCCAAATATGGCGGAGCTTCAGTTCCCATAAGATGAACTGGGCGTCTTAAACTCGCTGTATGCTACTGTCAGCATCTTACCTACGTAAAATACATGCAATGAATAAGAAATAAATACAGTACAGTAAATAACGTTCGACAAACGACGTAATAAGAACTCGGGTCTTCTAAAAATAGGAAACTCGGCGTATTTAATTTATGTATGCGTCTTGTGGAACGAAACTTTCAATACTGACCCCTTTTACCTTCCGTCCCATGTACCTTACGTCATAAGTGGTGCCACTTTCGCAGAAGCGGAGAAGTTAAGTAGAGCGAAATTAGGATAGGGTACGAAATATGGGCGCTTTACACTATAAGCGATCATTTATTCTCACAAAACTATACAGTAGACCAAAAAAAGTCGGAAATTGTACATCGAACGTGGCAAATGAGGTGCGTTCGTACTATAACTAGTTTTATAAATATTCAGATCTTGGTCGAATAGTTGTTGCACGCTTATGCAAAAATACATGAATACAAGTTTTATTATGATTCCATACATATTAAATTTAGTAATACGGAAATAATAGGACTCCATGTTAAACATGACGTAATCACCATGACAACCTTGAATCATGACCTATCATAGGATATCATTGAATTAATTACGTATGATTGGATTTAATAGAATGAAGAAAACTTTTATTAATATCTTTTTAAATTTTGATTTGATTTTCATAAAACTAGAAATGACTCGACGAAATTCCGCAATGATTCGATATATTAAATTTCAAACCATTCGGTTGGGTAGTTTTTGCGCTGTTATATGACGGACGGATGGACCAGATGACGACTATAGGTGCTATGAATTTATACAATTACAAACGTACCTTAAAACGGACAATAAATCAGCCATCCTCGATCTACACTTTTAGTCTCGCACGAAGACACTCGCACACTAAAGTTGCATCGGATAGGTAAGGTTGTTCTCTACTGAAAGCTGCTTTTATTTTTTCGATTTTGGTTGCACTTTTAATTTTGTGCGGATACTTTTACTTCCGCATCCAGTTGAGAAAGTGAAAGTTTTCTGATGCAAAAATCTTTTAAAAAAATCAAGAAAACTTTTTAATAAGACCATTAATTAGGAAAGGCGCTATGCGTTTGGAATAAAATCTGTCTTTCTTCATCAGGCGCAAGAAAAACTTTGTAAGGAGGACGAAGTCTTGCTCCTTCTTTAAAAGTGGTATCGCGAGTTGTTTGCGCCTGATGAAGAAAAAGGAAGTTCTTTCAAGCAGACTAGCCCATTTCCAAAATTTTATGATGTTATTAAGGGGGGCATCACCTTCAGCAGCTCGATATTGCTTGCTTTTAACACAATATTAAAAAATTCTTGGATTTGTAAATATTTCTTGAAATCATTATTAATTTTTTTTGTGTGTAAATTGTACAAATTTTTGTTTACGTATTCCTTTAAATACTTTTAATGAAAAATAATTAGAAATTAGTTTAATTAAGAAATACAGTGCGTCTCATAAATATAAAGACACTGATATTTTCGAAATAATATTTTAATAATTCAGTATTCAAAAATATGTTTATGCATATAACAAAAAGCATGTACCAAAAAAAACATTTTACAGTAAATTAAATTAAAATGAAATAATTTCAACTCGAAAACTGATAAATGGAAAGATAATTGCTGTCTCATAAATATAAAGACATTTTAATTTTTTTTAAATTATCGTCCAATAATAGATCCATTTTTATTAATGACAGCAAATATTCTAGCTGGCATACTGTTTATTTAGTTGTGTAACTTTCTGGCTTTATGTCAAACCAACTTCGTTCGATTTCTTTTATTCAAATCCAAGGACGTTTGAAAACTATTTTCCTGATGCATATAAACTGCAACGAGAATGCTCCAAAGATTCGAAACCGGATTTAAATCAGGGCTACGTACGAGCCACACCATGACATGAACATTTTTTATCAGCAAACCCTTTTTTAGTGAGTCCTGATGTGGGAATCGGTGTATTATCCTGTTGGTGTAGTATCCTGTATTCCGACAACCAAGAGTTTCAGCAATTGGCAACAAGTGACTATCGAGCACTTCTATATACTCTTTAGATGACTCTTTACCTTCCAGAAAAGCCCCCCAGGGGAATACCTTCTTCAGGTATTTACGGGTTTCGCGACCCCGGGTTCCCGAGCGATCTTTCTCCTTTCCTGTCTTCTTCTCTTTTTGGTTGTCTATCCTTTTTTCTTTGTTTCACACTTTTTAGTCTTCTCTTTTCAGTTTGTTATCCCTCTTTGTTCTTGTTCGATTTTGTTACTGTTTTCTTGAAACTGTTCTTTGTTCTACTAACGGTGTTCTTGTTCTTTTGAAAAAAAAATTATAAAGGTTTTAAAAAAAGACAAAAATTACACCTTGTTTCTAAGTTTTCTCTCACATTACTTTTTCTTTTTTTCTACAATAGTGGGTTTTTTATTTTCACGTGAGACACTCTGGGTGTTGAGGTTTTTTAATCTCATCGCCTCGTTTCTACCTTTTTAGGCTGATATCGAGTCCCAGAGTGCAGGGCATTTCCGAAATTCGCTTCCGTGATCGGGGGACGCCATACTTGTATGGTGGCTGTTAGGACCAACACCGGGAGACTGGTGCCTTTCGGCGAAAGGGGCTGTAGGCTGGACAGAGCTGTAAAGGCTTACCTACTGGCTTCCTGATTCCAAAGTGAAAGAAATAGAGATTAAGAAATGTTATCGAGTTTAATCCAATGTTCGAAAAACGTGGAAGTTTGTTGATAGTTTTCACCCTTTTGAGACCTGCGCCTAAAGTAACGGTAAGAAGAAGGGTCGGTGACCAGGCCCGATGCCTGGCGTTTTTTCAACCTTTTCTAAATATGGCTACAATCTCAGGAAATCAAATATGCGATGTGGAAGCCCCACAAGCTAATAATGACACTAATAATGCATTGAGCTCTGCCTCAAATGCTACTATTAATCAGGATAATAAAGAATCATGGGGTAAGAGAGTCGAAGATTTTGTTTCCAATACGGAATCTAAAAATCCCGACTCTCATGAAAGTAAAACAGAAGAAAGATTCTTCATCGTTAAACGCCAAGAAGGGAGTTTTGATAAAACTTCTGCCTTTTTGATTAATAAATCTATCCAAGGACTGGTTGGCGAACCCAAAACAATAAAAAAAACTCCGTACAGGTGAACTACTAATTGAAGTAACCAACAAACAACAAGCGCTGAACTTAAAAAAATGTACTCACTTCGCTAACATTGCTGTCACCATATCGCCACATAGAACATTAAATTCGTCTCGTGGAGTGATCTCGGAATCTGACCTCCTGCATGTAGCTGAAGATGAAATAGTGGAAAATTTAAGAGAACAAAATGTCATAGGAGCTAGACGTATAAAAATAAACCGTAAAGATGAACAAATACCAGCTAACCAAGTACAAATACCTACCAAGCATATTATATTGACCTTTAACACACCCAACTTACCCAAATATATAAAAGCAGGGTATTTATCATGTTCTGTCAGACCATACATCCCAAACCCACTGCGTTGCTTTAATTGTCAACGCTTTGGGAACTCAAAAACATCATGCCGAGGTAAAACCACATGTGGTCGGTGTAGTGCAGTTGGCCACGAAAGTGTACAATGCAACGCACCACCTTCTTGTGTAAATTGCAAAAAAGACCACCCATCCTATGCTAAATCTTGCGATCAGTGGAAAAAGGAAAAAGAGATACAGACCATACGCACAAAAGAAAATATATCATACCCCGAAGCAAGAAAAATCGTTGAATCCAGGACACCCAAAGTTGGTGTTTCATATGCTACGGCGTTATCTAAAACTGCGAATAAAACCTATCAAACCATTGCAACTCAAACTGAACTCCCCACTAAACTTAATTGCCAACCTAGTCAAAAAGAAAACAACCTGTCTAATAATTCTGGTAAGACAAATAGATCAACGCATTCTGCCCCTCCTAAGTCACCTAAATCTGCTCCTCCTAATTTACCAAAATCTGGTCTTTCTAAGCCAACTCAAAATGCCTCTTTAAAATCATCACAATCTGTTATTACTAAAATTCCACTCCATAATAGAGGTTCTCAAAATACAACTAAAACATTATCTGTGAAACCAAACCATAAATCTGATGCAGAAAAATTTAACCTTCCAGCAATTAAAGCCACTGTGTCATCTGAAAATACAGCCAAAAGGAAAAAGAGCAGAACATCCAAAAATAAAACCCATTCAATGCAGAATGATAAAATGGAGGAAGATGATGCTCTTGCTCTTCACCCAGAACCGGATGAAATATTTAACGACGGAGATAGTATGTCTACTGTCTCCGATTAAAATAACGCAGATTTATTACTTAATTAAAATTTTTCATGTCTAATATTATTTCGTGGAACTGCCGAGGCTACCACAATAAGCATGACGAAATCCTTAACATTCTATCCGACCACCAACCATTATGCTTAGCTCTACAGGAAACCCATTTAAAACCCAATGTCAAAGCCAAATTACGCAGCTATTCAACCTACAGAAAAGATTTTATCGGCAGTGATAGGGCCATTGGTGGAGTGGCTCTATTCATCTCCAATAGTTTACCCCATACACATATTGCTTTAACTACAAACCTACAAGCTGTTGCTGTCCGTGTGCATATTAATCAACTCATAACTATATGTACGATTTATTTACCTCCAAACAAAAATATTCACTCTGAAGATCTGGATAATCTCCTTCTCCAACTCCCCGCTCCATATATCATTCTTGGTGATTTTAATGCACATAGCCAACTCTGGGGAAACAGTGATTCTAATCCACGTGGTGATATTATAGAAAAACTTATATCTGACAACGGCTTATGCCTGCTCAATAACGGTGATCATACCTATTTTCACGAGCCAACACGCACATTCCATGCAATAGATCTTATAATCTGCTCCCCATTTCTCTATCCTTTCTGGAACTTTTGGGTTTCAAATGACTTACACGGCAGTGATCATTTTCCTACTTTTATATCATTGACTACTAGTGGAGATTCTAATAACTATCCGAGAAGATATGTTTACGACAGAGCCAATTGGCCAACTTTTACTGCACTTGCAGACATTACTGATAGCATGATAGAGACTGACATAGATATTGACAAAGCGCTTGATAATATAATTCATTGTATTATCAATGCTGCTGACGCTAGCATACCTAAAACGTCATCTGCTCCTAAACACAGAAAACCATGGTGGAACAATGATTGCCAAGTAGCAAAGAAAAAACAACAAAAGGCTTGGGGTTTATTTCGTAGGTATCCAAATAATATTAACTATATGGCATACAAAAAAGCAAAGGCTGCAGCTAGAAGAGTGCGACGCAAAAGCCAACGGGAGTCCTGGATTAACTATATTTCGAGCATTGACTCTAACACCTCAAGTAAAGAACTCTGGCAAAAAGTGAAAAAATGTATGGGCCTGTACTCTGAAAATAATATTTCCATTCTAAATATGAATGGTCAAACCATCACTTCTCCCAAAAACATAGCTGAGACGATAGGTAGCACCCTTGCATCAATTTCTAAATCAGACGCATATCCAGAACCCTTTTTAACTTACAAAAGACAAACTGAAATGACCAGGATTAATTTTAACTCTCATAATTCATTTTCCTACAATCAACCATTTATCATATCAGAACTATTAAAGTGCTTGCAAGACAGTCATTTATCTGCCCCAGGTCACGATGGCATTACATATGTTATGCTTAAGCACCTCTCACCACATTCTCTTAACAATATCCTTTCCTTTTTCAACAGAATATGGACAGAACAGAATTTCCCCAACGCTTGGTGCAGAGCTATTGTTATCCCTTTTCCTAAACCAGGAAAAGATGCTAGCAATCCTAATAATTACAGGCCAATCGCACTCTCTAGCTGCCTTTGCAAGTTACTTGAAAAAATGGTCAACCGCCGCCTCGTGCATGTTTTAGAAACTAACAATTGCCTTGCGGCATTTCAAAGTGGATTTCGACGAGGTAGGTCTACTATCGATAACCTGATCCATCTTGAACATTACATTCGGACAGCTTTTCTTAAACGCAACCATTTGGTCTCAGTATTTTTTGATATGGCGAAAGCCTATGACAGAACATGGCGTTATGGGATTCTTCGTGACCTTTTTAACCTGGACTTTCGTGGGAACCTCCCAATTTTTATTAAAAACTTCCTCGCAATTCGAATTTTTCAAGTTCGAATTGGGGGGATTTTATCCAGTTTCTATGTACAAGAAGAGGGTGTACCTCAAGGCAATGTCCTGAGTGTCACTCTCTTTGCTATTAAAATAAATGACATCCTTAATCAACTACCACCTTCTGTTAAGGGAGATCTTTACGTTGATGACTTCCGCATTATGTGTATGGGACAGGATATTCGTTTTATTGAGAGACAACTGCAAATAGCAATAAATACTATCTTTAGCTGGACTAACAAAATCGGTTTCTTAATTTCTATTGAAAAAACTTCATGTGTTCATTTCTGTAGACGAAGGGATCTACATCCAGATCCTGAAATTTTTATTGGGACATCTCAAATTCCTGCTGTGGACAACGTTCGTTATCTAGGCCTATACTTTGACAAAAAACTTACTTTTTTACCCCATGTTTTACAATTACGGACAAAATGTGAAAAATCGCTTAATTTACTTAAAGTGCTTTCAAATACTTCTTGGGGAGCAGACCGTACATCTCTCCTTAAGATATATCGTGCTGTAATTCGTTCTAAAATTGACTATGCCTGCCAGGTCTACGGCTCTGTCCGTAATTCTGTTCTTAAAAAACTTGACACTGTGCACCATAGCGCACTCCGTGTTTGCTCTGGTGCATTTCGTACTTCTCCAATTTTAAGTCTTTATGTTGACTGTAATGAACCAGCATTATACCATACTCGTGAAAAACTTTCATTAGAATTGTATTACCGTGTCCTCTCTCATCCTGGCCATCCTCTTCACACTTACATTTTAAATACCAACAATGATATTCTTTATCAGCATCGACCATCTTGCATCCCATGTTTTGGAGCCAGAATGAGAAAAATTATTAATAATGGCCCTCTGAATAGGATCAAGGTGAGTCCATGTCCCTCACATGTGCTCCCTGCTTGGAATCCTCCTAATATTACCTGTCTCCATCCTTTTAAAGGATATAATCAAAACAACTTGGCTCCTGTTGTTTTCCAACACTTGTTTGCTTCACATCAAGCTAATTTTAAGAACTACACTGAGATTTTTACAGATGGCTCTAAAAGAGGTGATATTGTTGGTTGTGGAATTTTTTGTGAGAGCACTTCATTAAGCTATCGCCTTCATTCTTGTACTTCTGTCTTTACAGCCGAACTAATTGCAATAGAGAGAGCCATGTTCCACATTTCTCATCATCATAGCTCATCGTTCATCATTTATACTGACTCAAATAGTTCTATTGACGCAATTAAATCATTTAAAAAGCATCCTTATGTCTCATCCATCCTTGATTTTTATAATAAATTGACAAGACGTGGCTATAATATATTATTTTGCTGGGTACCTGGACACATGGGTATTCCCGGAAATGAGAAAGCGGATGAGGCGGCAAAACGTGCTCTTAATCCATTACACCATAATGTTCCATTCTCAGACATTAAACTACTTATCAAACACTCTATTCATAATAAATGGCAAGAAAGTTGGGATTTAGAATATGATAATAAACTGCACCATGTTAAACCAAGAATCATGTCCTGGCCTACGAATTATCCAAGGAAAACAGATGTCCTTCTGACTCGTCTGAGGGTGGGACATTCTAGGATCACTCATAAACATCTTTTACTTCGGGAGGATGCACCCATGTGTCCACATTGTCATTTTGATTGCCTGACTATTCATCATGTTTTAACTGACTGTCCGGGGCTCCGGCACTTATACAGAATTTATTTTAACTCATCATCACCAATCTTGAAAAACCTCATTGGGGATACACCTCATGGGGCACTCTTCACTTTTTTAAAACATGCTGGATTTTATTTTGAAATATAATTTTTATTTCTTTTGGTTTAACAACAACTTGAAATGTTTTCCATACTCTTCTGACATCTGGATGGGAGCCCATCCAGACTGCACTTTGCATTTTTTTATTTGAAATCTTTTATACTCTGATATTTCAGCTTTTAAATCTCCTTATTCATCTACACTTGTCTGACTGCATCTGGATGGAACCCCCCATCCAGATTGCTTTTCTCTTTGCCCTTCATGTTTTTTTTATGTGTTTAGTCTATTCTGTTTTGGCGCAGCATGTCCCATATGGGATTTTGTGCCATTAAACATCATTCAACCAACTAACCTTCCAGAAAAGCGATATCTGATGTTTCGTTAAAAGAGAAGGTACCCCAAACCTTCACAGATACAACCCCTTTCTGCCTACTGAATAGGTTTCGATGTTCACGTCTTAAAGCTTACCAGTAGGAATTCCAGCCATCTGGACCATTTAATTTTCATTTTAAAAAGCGACTTGCATCCATTTATCCTTCCAATGCATATGATCTTTAGCCCAGAGTATCCCCAGCTCTTTGTATTCTTTTTTCAGTAAAGGAAATCTGCACATATGCCGGCACTCAATCTTTTTGCTTTCTTCTACACCGAAGAGCCAAAACATTATGACCATCCCCACATTTTGCAATAAAGTCGCGTGGATGGCGTGAAGGGCACGTAATCAGCTGGGGATGGTATTTCACTATTGCTACGGGTATGAGGAATCATTTCTGCGCTTAATTCTGCATGTGATGTGAAGAGCAGCTGATCTAAGCGACACTGATAGAGAGCAGAATTCAATGGCCCGATGGCTCAGAACGAGTATCTCCAAAACTGCTCTAGTCATGGATTGTTCGCGACATATCTTTGTTAGTACGTATGAAAAGTGGATGAATAGCTGTGAAATCATCAGCAGATGCCATGACGTTGGACGTCTACGTCTTATCAAGAAAAAAGGACGTCGGAAACTCTCCCGCTTGGTAAAGCAAAATCGGCTACAGGCAATGGCTCGGCTGGCAGCCCAATACAATACAGGTCCAATGAGAATAGTTTCTGAGTACACAGTTCAACTGACACTGTCGGATATGAGGCTACTCAGCAAACGTCCCACTCATGTGCCTTTGTTGACAAAGCATCATCTCCAACTACTCCTACATTAGACCCGGAAACATCGTGACTGGACGATGTATCATTGGCTGATAGTTTCCCGGTCGGATGAATCACGATTCATTATTCAACACGTCGAAGGCAGTGTAAAGGTGCGCCTTCTTTCAGGGGATCTGTTGCTCCCCTTTATGAAGCAGGTCATACACAGCCCGGTGGAGACGTTAAACTACTTTGGGAAACGTTCTCATGGGCGTTCCCGGGACCTCTGATTGTTGTGGAACAGACTATGAAGGCCGCGGACTATCTGAACATCATTGCAGAACAGTTGTACTCTTACATGTTATCTGTCTTTCTGCTGGAATGATATATACTTGCTAAAATGAATCCATAACTTAAATGCATTACAACACAGGAAATGAGGTTGATTAATATTAATTTGGCTGAGGAGATTAATTTTCAAGAGTCTTAATATTCGTACAGTGATGATAGCGTTTACTCACATTCAATCTTGATTTACATTTTATTATATGAGAATATTTACAATTAAAATATGCTATTTACATATTGTGGGTTATAAATCTCAATAGTAATAATGTATGCACATTTACATTTTTGAGACCCATTTTAATTAATTATTTAATTAATTTTATAATACGTAAAAATCACCATAGTCCGTGACTTTTATATGTAATTAATATTACTGATTCACAATGGAATAAATCATAATTTTTTCTACCTGGAATACTGCCCCGGGCAGCATGGAGAAATTGCAGCAGGACGGGTGGAACCCCACTCATCATCACGAATAAAAAATCCAATGGTTGAAGCACTATTTAATCATACTGGATAACATATTTTTTAAGCCCTCATTAGGCTAAATTTCTTTTATATATATATTTTTTATGTTATACGATGCAAAACAAAGTGTTAATATATAAGGACTACAGCAGCATCTTATTTTTTTGCTACCAACTGCGTTGAGGGCAAATCTGCAAGTGAACACTGTTTCTTACATACACAGAAAACAAAATCGGGCAATGTCCTGTTTACATTACATATGCAAACATAAAATTATACCATATACCTATAAAATTTGTATAGAGAGTTACCACCCATCTTTACAGGCGAATATCATTGGACGAAACTGAATTTATGTGGTGCAATCGTATAGGTTGAGTTTTGCTGATCCCAATTATATTTTTTTTTACTTTATTCAAACTGTGTGGTCCTTTCTGGTCAAGGGTCAGCTGTAAATTTTCGTTGCTATCCCTTCGTGATTCCTACACAAGTATAAATCGTAATTTCGATGACTTTTATAGATTTATTAGTATCGTAAATTTTATCTGTACGATAGTTTACCAAGACAGGCACTTAACCTAGTTCAGATTATATTATAGTCATACGAATGTTTCTTTTCATATGCTGTCCAGTAGATAATAACATCATAGTTTATAGATAAAAGTTTAAAGTTTGTTGGAAAGCCATATTCTTTCCATCACTTTCCAACTAGAAATGAAGTCTTCCAGTGCGATAATGCTCTATGTCACAGTGCTCGAATTGTGATGGAGTGGTTCCAAGAACATAATACCGAATTCCAGTTAATATCCTGGAAGTCTAACTCTATGAATCTTAATACAATAGAGAAGATTTGAGATGTCGTGGAACTGCAGCTCAGCGCTCAAAAACAACCATGTTGTAATATATCGGATTTGCGCTATATATATGCTTGAATATCTGCTACAATCTGTCTTCGGCCATCTACCAAGGACTTATGTCATCCATGCCAAGGCGGGGTGAAGCTTTTTTGAGGACCAAAGGCGAGACATTCGTTATTAGGAAGGTGGTTATAATGTTTTGGCTCGCCAGTGTATACGACGATGTACTGTGTCCTTTGAGACCATACCATCAGCTCTATCAGAAACGTGTCGGAGTGTCGTTTTTTGCAACAAAACAAGTCGCATTGCCTTTGGATCGAGTCTTTCATTAGTCTCTCTCGCTCTGCCAGATCGTTTTCTCGAATTCAATTGTAAGTTTTTGATAAAACGTTATAAACTGCAACTCTGCTTCTCCCAGAATTTTTACAAATTTGAGAAACTGTTAAGCCATTAGCATTAAATCCACCTACTTTTCAAATATCATCTTTAGAAAATGCGATGTTCCGAGGCATTTTGTAATTGGAACAATTCAAACAACTTTCCCCGTTTGGGTTACTTAAAGCGTATTTCTGCGAGTGCGCATCATTTCTCTTCGCGCCCATTCGAGAAAAAAATTGCATATGAAGCAGTTTCAAATTTGTCTTTATATTTATGAGACAGCGTAATTTTATATATTTTTTTATTATTCGAGTCAAAATTATTTTATTTCAATTTAAACCCAGATAACAGATTCATTTCATTGTTCTTAATATGATGTATAAAATTTAATCTCTTATACTTAATTAATAAAATGTAATATATAAAAACATCTGTGTCTTTATATTTATGAGATGCACTGTACTAATTGCGGATTTTCAAAAAGGTGATTTGACATGCATGTGTTCCGCGCAGGATTATTAAAATATATTCGATATATACAGTTAATATCACATATATACTGATTGTCCCAAAAATGATTGATGGATTTTAAAATTCAATAACTTCCAAACAGTGACAGATATTAAACAAATTCTTGCAGGAGTGCTATGTATGATGTCAGGAGTTTTTATTCTGTGATTCTTGATTTTAGTTCGAATTTCAAACAATAGATGGCGCTGAGAGCAATAGTCGCTCAGTCCAGACCCGAGCTTTGGTACTTCGGGATCCATTCAATACATTTTAATCTCATTTTTCGCACGGAAGAAAAGACATGCCGAAACATCGAGCCTGGATTTAGCGGTTATTGCTTGCAGCGCCATCTATCGATGCTATTTGTAACTAAAACTGAGAATCGCAGCATAAAAACTCCTGTCATCTTACATAACACTCCTTCAATATTTTTTTTTTAATATCTGTCACCGTTTGCAAGTTATGGAATTTTAAAATCCATCAGTCATTTTTGGGACACTCGGTATATCCGTAATATATTATACTTTAACTTCAAACTAAAATAATAATCTAACTTACAGATGAAATTATTTTTTCAGGCAATTAAACCATACAATAGAAAATTTATGATAAAAAAAAACACTATATAGCCTTTAACCTTCTCGCTGCGTACTTGTTTTATCAAAATAGCTTCAAAAATTGCACATTTAATTCCTTCGCGACGAGCGTCTTTTAAGAATTTTTATTCTTTTGTCACCTTGGTTTTTGAAAACAAAAATTTTCGTCTGATTTAAATGGGAAAATGCTCCGATTAGATAAGGCAAAATTTACAATAAAAAGTAACTGGTGGGAATGATTAAGGAGGGTCAATTAGACGGAAAAAATGCATCCCCGATGAAATCTCGGGTTGCGCAAATTTTGCTACTTTTACGTTGTCCGAGAAATTCTCGGGTTTCGCAGCGAGAGGGTTAATCACCGGACACTTTCAATTTTAGACATTTTGTGGAATACTTAAAAATATACTTGTCGGATTCTTTTCTAACTTCTGAATTATAAAGAATATATGTATGTATATTGCAAATATAAAGAATATGTTTGACCTCATAGTCCAAGAGCTGTTAAACATTTTAGGGAAGGTATTTGAGGCACCCTGAAAATTTGTGCAACACTTCTTTTGTAATGGCTGATTACAAAATTGAATGTCTGGCTGAAGGATCGTGGCCCAAAAACTGTGCCAGACACGTGTCAAGTGCCATTTTTTGACTACCCCAAAAAAAAGGTATTTGAGGCACGCTGAGATTGAGACAGAATAATATTTATACTTAGAAAAAAAATATTTAGCAAAACGACAGACGCTTTAGTCGGCCCAAAAACTGTGCCAGACACGTGTCAAGTGCCATTTTATGACTACCCAAAAAAGGTATTTGAGGCACGCTGAGATTGAGGCAGAATAATATTTATGCTTAGAAAAAAATATTTTGAAAATGACAGACACTTTAGTCGGCACAAAAACTGTGCCAGACACGTGTCAAGTGCCAAATGGCACTTGACACGTGTCTGGCACAGTTTTTGGGCCGCGATACTTCAGCCAGACATTCGATTTTATATTCAGGCATTACAAAAGAAGTGTTGCACAAATTTTCAGGGTGCCTCAAATACCTACTCAAAAATGTTGAACAGCTCTCCTACTATCATATTAATCAACGTCGATTTGATAAGAAGGACAATTAGAGGGCCAACAAAAATTCAAAGAAAAATAATAATATTGTGGGATCACCCTGTAAATTAAAGCGCACGGAATTATCTTTCGCTGTAGAATACAAATATGTGGATACTGTACAACATGTTTTCTGATTTCTGTAAAAATAGCAGGTATAATCATGGAAATACAGCGATTTTGTCTAAAAGTTCAAAAAATTCTTGCATGTTTTTAGCTTATATCATGTAGGTTTTCAACCAAATTCAACGCCAGTTGCAGAAAAATTAGCAAAATGTAGTAGAAACAATATAGTGCGATTAGAATATAAATATATTTAAAATTTTATGAAATATGAGCAGTTGCATGAAATATTTTTTATCTGCGAACGATAACAAAGATTTTTTATAAATAGTTTATTTCAAATCAATGGAGTAACTCATTAAAAAAATCAAGTCAAATATCGTGAAAATTCAGAAAGATATTGGCGATAGTGTGAGCTAATTTTTAGTTACTCTCTAAAGGCAGCTTGATTTTGTACAATGATGTACAATCTTTGAGTGCTTTGAATGCAATACTTTGAAATCCGTATTAAACTATTCCATATCCTGAAATTTTCATTGGATCGACTCAAATTCCTGTTGTGGACAGTATCCATTTTCTTGGCCTTCAATTTGATAGCAAGTTAACCTTTTTACCTCATATTTTACAATTAAGGACAAAATGTGAAAAATAACTTAACTTAACTTAAGGTGCTTTCAAATACTTCTAGGGAGCAGACCGTACTTCTCTCCTTAAAATATATCGAGCTGTGATCCGTTCTAAAATTGACTATGCCTGACAATTCTATGGTTCAGCGCGTAATTCTGATCTTAAAAAACTTGACACCGTGCACCATAGTGCATTTCGTGTGTGCTGTGGTGTATTTCGTACCTCTCCAGTTTTAAATCTGTATGTTGACTGCAATGAACAAGCACTACACCACATTCGTGAAACACTCTCTTTGGATTTTTATTACCGTATCCTTTCACATCCTAGACATCCTCTTCATACATATATCCTAAATACAGACAATGATATTCTCTATCAGCATCGAAAATCTTGCATACCATCTTTTAGTGTCAGAATCCGGAATATTATAGACAATGGCCCTCTGAGTAATATTGAGGTGAGTCCATGTCCATTGCATAATCTTGGAAACCTCTTAATATTACCTCGCTCCATCCGTTTAAAGGATACGATAAAAACACCTTTGCTCCTGCAGTTTTCCAACAGCTATTTGCTGCACATCGTGCAACTTTTAATACCTATACTGAAATTTATACAAATGGCTCTAAGAGTGGGAATAGTGTTGGCTGTGGGGTTTTTATGGATAACACTAGTTTTAGTTATCGGCTTCACGCATCAGTATCTATCTTTACAGCTGAGTTGATTGCGATAGAGAGAGCCATGTTGCACATATCTCATCACCATAACACATCCTTCATCATTTATACTGACTCAATTATTTCTATTGACGCAATAAGATCTTTTAAAAAGCATCCTTATGTTTCAGCCATCCTGGATTTTTACAATAAATTGACAAGACGCAGTTATCAAATTTTATTTTGATGGGTACCTGGACACATGGGTATTCCTGGTAATGAGAAAGCGGATGAGGCAGCAAAACGTGCTCTTAATCCATTGTGCCATAAAATTCCATTCTCAGACGTTAAACTACTTATCAAACACTTTATTTATAATAAATGGCAAGAAGATTGGAATTTAGAATGCAATAATAAACTGCACCAAATCAAACCTACCATCATGACCTGGCCTCCGAGTTATCCAAGGAAAACGGATGTTCTTCTGACTCGTCTGAGAATTGGACATTCTAGAATCACTCATAAACATATCTTGCTTCGGGAGGATGCACCCATGTGTCCACATTGTCATTTTGATCACCTCACCATTCATTATGTTTTAACTGACTGTCCGGGTCTCCGGCAACTGTATAGGATTTATTTTAATTCATCATCACCAATCTTGACAAACCTCATTGGGGAAATACCTCATGGGTCACTCTTTACTTTTTTAAAACGTGCAGGATTTTATTTTGAAATATAATTTTTCGTTTTTTGTTTGTTCTAATGGCTCAGTTTTATACTTTAAACTTGTGTGACATCTGGATGTGACTCCATCCAGAATGCACTTTTCATTGAATTACTTTTATGTTTTAACTCTCGTTTTTAGGATTTTAAATTTTGTATTTCTACATTGTTCGGCTACATCTGGATGGGTACCCCATCCAGATTGTTCCTCTCATCGATCTTTTATTTTGACATTGTTTCTTTTTCACCTTTCTGATGTTTTGGTCTACTGTTTTGGCGCAGCATGTCCCTTAAGGGATTTTGCGCCATAAAACCCCATACAACGAACCAACCAACCAACCGTATTAAACTATAGTAAACAGATATAGTAAACAGATATAAGATTTTTAAAAATTATTAAACTTCTTAATAACTTAACTTCTTAATAATACCATAAATTAAGAAATGCGCTATGCGTTTCGAAAAAATACTATGGCTTTCTTCATCAGGCACAAAAAAAATCTTTATAAGGGTGAGCAAGTCTTTCTTCTTCTTTCAAAGTGGTAGCACGTGTTGTTCGCGCCTGATGAAGAAAAGAGGAAGTTCTTTCAAATGGATTAGCCCATTTGCTAATTTATATGATGTTATTAAGACGTTTTCTTTACTTTATTTGACCTAGGAAAAAAACAGATTTTATTGTCTACAAACTTTGAGATACATAAAACGGGCAGTCAAAAAGTTCACGTAATTTCCTTACAACTCTTTATTACCGGAGTATAATTTATTTGCTTACTACCACTAATTTTTTTTACTACCAGAATTTATAACATGCAGTGTGACGACAGTGTAGCTGAAGGTAGGAGTGTGTGGTGATTCTTTGGCGTGAAGTCGAAGTTCGAGCAAAATGCTAACATCAAGTTCATGTGTAGATTGGAGAAAACTGCTTCAGAGACTTTGTTAGCCTTACAAACGGAAGACAAATGAATACACTAAGCATGGCGATTACTGTTTCTTGCCCAAGATCGTAATGGACCTCAAAGGTAACCGTTTAGACTCCGTAGATGAGATCAAAACCAACGCAACGGCTGAACATGGGATGATAGTAAAACGGGACTTTCATCGTTGTTTGCAGCAATTGCGGGTGCGGTGGAGCGTGTGTATTCTTACGGAACCTACTTTGAAGGCTATTAATTAAATATATAAATCCCTATATTGTGGTAATAAAGACTTAGAAAGAAATTCTGAGAACTTTTTGACAGCCGATCGTAGTGCCGTTAATGACTATTCTCAATATATATATTATCTTAAGATGATGATTTTATCTTAAGATCTTAAGAGGAGAAATATGAGTCTTATGAGGTGTAATTCAAATAGATGGATATTAATTTTGTTTTCGCTGTTTGCAAATTTCTGTGTGTTCTTTTTACGTTACACATATTCACAAAAAATCTATTTCAGGCATAAAAGAATTTTTTCTCTTTTTTGCATTTTTTAACAAACAAAATGCTTTGAAATCCCTATTAAAAATGCGTTATGTGTTTCAAAAAAAAAAAAAAAAAAAAAAAAAAAAAAAAAAAAAAAAAAAAAAACACTGTGCTTCTTCATCAGGCGCAAAAACCAATTTGTAAGGGGAAGCAAGTCTTGTTCCTTCTTTAAAAGTGGTAGCACGTGTTGTTAACGCCTGACGAAGAAAAGAAGAAGTAGGAGGACTAGCCCATTTCCTAATTTTTATGGTGCTGTTAAGAAGTTTTCTTTACCTTATTGGATGTAGGAAAAATCAGGTTTTATTGGCTAGATACTATTAGATGCATAATGCTGTTAATGATTATTCTCAATATTTTTTTTATGTAATTCAAGCAGATGGATATTAATTTTGTTTTCTCTGTTTGCGGTTTTCTGCATGTTCTTTTTACGTTACACATATTCACAAAAAATCTATTTTCATGCATAAAAGAAATATTTCACATTTTTGTATTTTTAACAAACACAATGCTTTGAAATCCCCATTAACCCATTTATGCCTAACGTCCCATTCTTGGAACGCTCCGAATTTTAATTTATTTGTATAATTTTCTACTTCTTTATAACATGGAAATTGTATAAAATAATTATCTATAAATGTCTTTATCTGTTACCGGCAGATGACAGCAAAAGATGGATATTTATTTGCTTAAATGGCGCATATTTTGATGCTCATTCCTTTTAATCATATAATAGTTTCACGATTTTTTAATGAAATTTTTAAAATACCTTTTTTATGAAAATTATAGCATATTTTTAATGCATAAAAATTTGTGAAAGTTCAATTATTTACATTCAATTATAAAAGAATTTTTCATTGTTAAGAATTCAAATACACAGTTTATTCCTATTATGTGAAATCATTTACTCAGACGATACTTACGCATTTTAAAAGAATTATATTATGCTCTTTTTTGTAAAATGGCAACACAAGATTTGTAAGAAAATAAAATTAATTGTTAATTACGTTATATAAAGTGTTATTGGAATTCGTAGGTTGAATAATAACAATAAGATAATAAGATAATAATTCTTAGTATCAACGAGAGCAGACTTCAAATGATTTTCCAGAAAATAGGATTTTGAAGAAATAACTTTCTTCAAGCTCTCTTCGAATATATTATTCTAAGATTGCTATCAAAGATCATTTGATATGAATTACAAAGATTGGAAACATACCTATTTCAAACCATTTGAGAAAACACCAGAGACTATTGGAAATGTAAAAACATCTTTAAAAGAACTTTTAGTTGAAAATTTAAAAATATTTTGTAAAATTTTGCTTCGAAAATATTTTTTACTTATACCAGTCTTATATCATAAATAAAAAATCCGAGGAAATTCTTAGTTATTTGTCTGAATTTATATTTCTAAAATTAAAATGCGCCAAAACATAAAATAACGTTTTTACTTAATAAGGGTGCAAAAATAATATAAAAAAATATTCTTACTTTCAAATATTTATCTTATTAAAAGATGCTTCGCAAATCCAAACAAAGCATGGCGTTTGCTAGTTTATTAAAAACAACGTATTAGAAAATTAAAACCTTATTTCTCAAAGTATTCTGCTTTTTCTTTGATGCGGAGACGCAAACATTTACTGAAATTTCCAGATATTTTCCGCAGCTCAGCTGGTTTGGTACGCTTCCATTCCCGAATCAACGAACGCTTCAGAATTTCCAAACTTTTATGAGGTTTTGCACAAGCCCTTACCTCCAAAATCGACGACAAACTGTAATTCAAGTTGTTCAGGTCACACGAGTATGGAGGCCATTCTTAAGACAAGTTGTAGTCTGGAAAATTGGCCCGACACCAGCCCTGTGTGGATTTCGCTGGATAAGAAGGCGCGGGATCTTTCTAGAACACCCAAACATAGTTTTCAAAGTGTTTTGGAGCCCATGGAAGTACCAAATGCTCAAGAATTTCTTTTCGGTACACATCTTTATTGATTTTTTACTGCAGAATCGATGAAAATGTGAGTTGTTTTACTGTAGCACAAATTTCTGGGCAAACCATGACAGATTTATGGCTTTGACAATATTGATCAATGGAAGATTTGCCTGTAGAAGTTTTAAACCATATACAATCGCTCGGATGATTGTACGATTGCTCCACCAAAAATAGCTTTTCCTCAGAAAACAGGATCCGCTCCCGGCGTGGAGTTGCAGCTAGCTTCAGCAGCTTCCTGTATCTTTCGAGCCGTACTCATTTGTTTTCTTCGGTGAGAATTTGCGCTTGTTTGAGCATGTAAGGATGAAGGTTCCGCCCCTGTTTGGCCAACTCGGACTGATTCACGAGTAATGCCGCTTTGCCTCGCTATTTTTCTTATCGACACGTGAGCTTTTGGGATACGCGTTTTTTAACAAATTGTCGGTTTCTGAAAATTTCTACAGTCCTTTTTTCTGCCTCTCCCCGATCGGCCTTCTTCATGGCCAATTCCTTTAATCTCCTGATTGTTTTGGAAGCGGTTGAATGAGTCTTTGAAGCAATCGAGCAATCTCACACACACGTTTTCTTGACGATGAAGCTCAAAAATCGCGTTCCGTTTGTATGCCATTCTATTAAAAAAATTACAGTTAGAACGAAGATGAATAAGTGCAAAAATCTCTGAGAATCGAGTAATAACAAAATCATCAATTACTTCTAGTTAGCGTTACGTTATTTCTGGTCACGCTGTATTTAAAGTTCATGATCAAAAGTCTAAGTTAGAGCGCTGCCTGGAATGAAGTTCCAGATTAAATCGTATTTCTTGAACAAACGCGCGTGCATTTCATACCTTGGGACGTACGTTTTAGAGTGCTTTTAACAAAAAAGAGTGACGATATACGGGCAGTATATTTGATTGGTACAGAAAATTTTGAATATAAACGATTAAATTAAAAAAAATTAAAAACTCGACTGCGTAAAAAGTGAACTAATTAATTATTTCTCATCAATGTGAAACTATATTTTTATACTACTTACCTATTTTTTTATTTACTTGTATTGAAGACTTTTAAGTTGTGTTTAATTGTTAGTCCCTATCTATAAAACTGTTTTGATGAGGTCTAAGGTGTGTCCCACCGAATTAAAGACACCGTGATTGTGTGCTGTAAATGGAGACAAAACAAATATATTAAGAAAGCCTATAAACAAATACATATTTAAAAGGAGTAACTCACTCTCTGCCTTAACTGGACAGGAAAAAAAACAATTTGTAAAAAAGAGGGATAAAGGTGTCCCGCCGAAATAAAGCCATTACTGTTAATAGGCAATATATCCGTCATGATTATATATGACTTGGAATATACGATGTGGCATACCATTTACCAATCTTTGGAGGACAGTAGCGTCAATATTCTCCCATGCTTCAATGATGACGATCTTCAATTTTGCCACAGACTGAAACTGTCTGTCATTGGCATATACAGCCCTACTGAGAATACCTAACATATTTTCTTGGGAATTGAGATCAGGGAAAAGGGCAGGCCATTCCATAACATGCATACGATTAACCAAAAACCAATCCCATGACAATTTTGCAACGTGAATGGAGGTTTTGTCCTGCTGGAAAATTCAACTTAGTCTACCAATTCAGCTTGAAAATGGCAGTAAATGCTTTTCTAGCATTTCTTGGTAATCTGTAACCTTCATGCAGCCTGAGTGAACAGCCAGGTTACATTTTTCTCCATAGTCGAAGCCTCCCCACACCATTAATGAGCCTCCACCTTGATGTCTTTTGAAGATAATTTCCTCTTAATTCCTCATGTCATACTAATAGAAAGCAAGGCCGTCTGGCCCATCCAAATTATTTTTTTTCTCATCTGAGACTGTAACACAGTGTCACTTGCCCATCCAGGTTTGATTGTATTTGACCCAGTCGACTCTTCTTTGCATGTGGATAGCTTTCAAATGGACTCCTGTTTCTTTCTCTTATATAGCAAGTTGCTTGTACGTTTCTCAATTCGTGACAGGGTTTATTTTGTCACAGGGGTGTTAACCTCTTTGGCCAACTGTTCTAGGGAAATACCGCCTCCTGAAAGACGATGTAAAACTTCTCTTTCCTGACTGGAAGTCATTTTTCTGCAGGTACACCTGCTTTTTTTATACACATACGCATTGCCCTGATTTACAAAATTGTCTAACTGTTTTATATCGTTTGATTTGCTTAGACATTGGTCTATGTGTAAGACCTTGTTCCTGAAAAGCTGCTATTTGTCTTTTCTTGAACTTTGATAGCTGGGTTTTCTTTCTCATTGCAATACTGCTGGAGAAATAGAAAATATAACCTTCTAAAGTCTGCACAAAGTTCGACTGGCACAGAACAAGTATTTGACAACTTCGTGACGCAATAAACACGTTGAACTCAGCATCTCGAATGTCTGTAGTTACGAATAAATACTAATATTGGTAGTGGCTTTTTTTCGGCGGGACACTTTTTTCCCTCTTTTATTACATATTAATCTTTTTCTCCTGCCCAGGTAGGCCAGGAAGTGAGTTACTCCTTGTAAATATGCATTTCTACATAGACTTTCTTCATATATTTGTTTCGTTCTTAGTTGTTTGTTTCGTGCCCAGTTACGGCATACAATTACGGTGGCTTTATTTCGTTGGGACACATCTTATAAGATGTCTATGATGGTTAGAGTTGCAGTAAAGCTAGAGATCCTACCTACACAACTTCCAGGTTGTGTAATATTTTAATGGAGCTTTTGACTGTAAAATAGTCAATGAAACATCGTCTTCATTTGAAAGACCTATCCCATGATATGCCACTCAATAGGGTGCGTAAAAAAATTTTTCGTGTCTACCGCCATTTTGAATTTATAAAAACAAAACCTAGCCTATAACCATCGGGCCACTAAGACGAATTGATAGACACCTCATTCATTAAAATCCATCCAGCCGTTGGGATGTTTCGAGGGTGTAAAAAAATCTACATACACAGATACGCGTGAAACACATAACCCTTCTTTTCAGTCGGGAAATAAATGAATGGCCAGTCATCTTGGACAGCGTGCAATTACGGCCAAATTAAAGTTTAGTTTGTTGACCCGTATCACTCGTTTAGTTGAACAGTTTCAGGTGAGTATCGTCAAGTTATGGAATGTGGGTTGTCATACCCTTGGCAAAAACTTCAATCTAATAAAGTCTCCTTAAAGAGCATACTCAGAATATTTCGGGGAAAAAATGTTAATGCAACAACTTATATATATAATAAAGGATCAGTCAAATTAAAAAATGTTGGTTGAACAGATGAATGAAGGAATTTATATGTAAAATTGTTAAAGTTTGAAGCTCATTTTTATGTAATTATATGTCATTTTCTTCGCATATGTATGCCAGGATAATGACAATTTCATTCTAAAACATTTTTCACATTCCTGTTTTTTTAGATCTAACATTTTAATTTTGTTTAAAGAAACATGTTTCCTCTATAGTACCTCAAATTCAATGTAATGTTCAGTTTTATTTGTAATTTATAGCAGCCAGGAAAATGACATAATAAATGTCTACTCAATTTTTACAAAGCCTTTAAACACATTATTTCCAAAGAAATATCAAAAGATCTTGCTGGTAGCAATGATTTTACTACTTCTGACTTGAACTATGTCAAGAACAAGAAGAATTACTCTGCAGCGACCTCTTTACACCTTATAAAGAACTAAAATGAGTATGCAAGGACAATGACATTCATTTTCAGTGACAATCATATTTTAATTATGGAAACTTATTTGTAAAATACAGAACTTGATACCTTCCACATATATGTGTTATATAAGGTATAATTAGAAATTTAAAAAAAAAACTAGAAAAAGTTATTTTTACATGATAGCAGAAAGCCTTTTACTTTGCACACATCACAGTGTGACATGCCAGGAAAATGATAATCTGAAGTTTTAAGTATTTTAATTGCTTTATTTTTGTGTTATTATGAATATAATACGTCTTGAAAATACTTCTAAGAATATTTTTTAATAGAATGTAAAAAATAAAATTGCATTATATAACATTAAATAGAAATTTTATTGTGCTGACTGCAATTTTCATATTTTGTGATATTGACCCATAAGCTTATATAATATATGCTAGTTGCATGTTGCTGAAGTTATTTAATTTTACACGGTTTCAGTTACTGTATTATTTTAAGTGCATTTCAAAAATAATTGTGCGATTAAGAAAGGTCTCTGTATACAATTCGATTTATTGCATAAACATATAAATGTAATTGACGAAACAATAGTTACAAAAATTTATTTATTTTAATTAAACTTGCTTAAAATGGTTCAGTATGAAAACTTTTTTTTAAAGAGAAAGTATGGCAATTTTTTATTTTTTATTTGAGAGTAAATGTAATTCTTTGCGCTGTTTTACAAATTGGCATCAATAAAAAAAAAAATGGCGTTTTCTAAATATGAAAAAAATCTCTCTTGAAATGATGAAACTTTTAATACAAATTTGAAATTACCCTAAAAAATTAGTCAAATGAAACATATAAGCACAGTCTGCACACTACAAGTTTATGATGTATATCCCTTGAAAAAAATAATTAAATGCTTATGTATAGTTTTTGTTCCTATAAAATTTTTTAATGGAACACTTTTGACCGAATTTGACAATTAATAGCTCTTAATATAGTGTTTCGATTTAAAAACGTTCTGGTTCACTGTGTTTATCAAACATTTCTCTATAAAACTACCAATTTTTATAATTTTGTATGCAGTAGTTTTCATAGTATTAGCGAAGAACCGACGGTCACAAAAAAAATCATTTACAGCGGCAGCGGTGATAGCGATAGTATATCAGAATGGAGAGATATATTGTATTTTCGAAATTGATCCAAATATTTATGCATTTTTGATTTATGTTCCAATGCACGTCTTTTTCGCCTTTAAACTGGAGGTGAAGGGTACTATTGACACTACTCTTTAAAAATCTAATGAACATCACTTAAAAAAAATAATTATACATTAAGTTCAGACTTTGAAGTTTTGATTAAAATGTGAAATATTATATATCTAAATATTTTATACAAAAATTTGCCTAATTAATAAACACACTCTCTGAAGCACACACTGTTAAAAATTTGCAGCATTCTGGCAGGTCATTTGACCGTTTTTTTCCGAAAACGGTTACACAACCGTAATTTAACACTATTCTGACCATATTATTGGCCATTTTATGGTCAGAATAGAGTTAAATTATGGTTATGAAACCGTTTTTTCCAAAAACGGTCGAATGACCTGCCAGAATGCTGCAAAACTTTTAACAGTGCAGAACATTTGAAATTTTGACCTTGGTCAGTTTTACCCACCTTTTCAAGAATTAGATATTTATTGCGATTATGTTTTTACAATAAGCTATTACGTGAAAGGAGTACCTTTTAATTAGTACGTCTTTGTGTATATATATATATATTTTTTTTAAGTAGTAAAATTCTGTTTACATTTATTTCATTTACATTGTTTTTACGTTAAACAATATTTCAGTTTCTCTAAAATATAAATGCTGTTTCGAAATCGATCAGTTGTGATAAACGTTTAAAGCAGAACCTTTAAAAAATTCTCTGTTTACAGAACAGAAACACAAACTCGAAAGGAATAAATCGTAACAAAAAGAAAATAAAATATTTCATCAAGCTAAAACGATTCGATTAATTTTCTTGAAAACAAACTTTTTATTTGAATCAACAACTAGTACAATGTCAACATTGGATAGATAAAAAAATAAAGTAAAATAAATAAAATAAAAAACATGAAGAGCAATCAAATGATGTATTGAAAGAATTGAATGGGTGTAATACGTTTAAAAAATAAAATAAGATAAAAATAAACGAAAACACATAAATCGATGACACGAATATCGTTCAAAGAAACAGCAAATCAGATAAACAATTCCCTTAAGTACAATATCTAAATTGGGTACCAAACCAATCTAACATGAAACGAACAAATATGATAACACAGAGTAATGTAGCATAGCTATATATCTTTATCAGGATGGGTAAAAAAGAGATAGAAACCTCGACTATTTTTGTGTTCGGAAATAAAATACTTAGGATGATGAATGATCGTTAACAATTGTGTTGAGTATGAGGATGTGGGAGATATCTTTGTACTATAATTATTAAAGAGAATCTTTACCATTTTCATTAGTTGCGCTTACGTTAGCACAAAGGCTATTGAGTGAAAAAAACGTTAAGTAATAATACAGGGAGTTTACAAATTTGATGGACATTTTCGTAAGTTAAGAATTTCTGAAATATTGAATGAAATTAATTAGTTGAAAGTCAGACTAGTTGTAATATTGCCGAAGTTTATTGATAGATGGCGTCAGGTGTCATAACTGACGTTATCGCTTAGCGAACAGTTTCAATAGCCACCACGATCACAAGAACTTTCACTGCTTGATTTTGGTTAATTTGTTTTAAATTCTGATTTTCTTTCATAACTCTTATTACAGTGAAGCTAATATCTTGTAATTATTGTTTATTTATAAAACCAAGTTAATAAAAGATTAAAAGAAATGGTTAACGAAAAAGAAAAAAAAAGATAATTATTGACGATCTGGAAAAACCGCTGAGCAGTTTAAATATCGTACACAAATTCACAGTCAAAATTAAAATTTATAAAAATTATCTTGAAAAGATAATTAAAAAACAAAGGATTGGAACAATCCCAAAACTACTTGGTAGATGAAAATGAATTATTTGACAATGAAATCTTAAATCGATTCAGAAATACAAAAGTGATGCTCTTTGTAGATACTTAGCTGAACATACAGAATTCAAGCACCTTTATGAAGACTATATAGAAGGTAAAGAAATAGATATCGACAATGAGGAAGAGATGTATAAAATGTACATGGTTTGAATTTGAATTAAAGAAAGTTCAAACTGGAGAAGTCCTTGATGATAAGGGCATTGAAAAGGAGCTATACATTATTAAAGGAATGCAGCGCTAAGAAGAATCTGTAGTAGGTCTCCTGAAAACTTTCAGGACCAAATGATTGTCCATCGACTTAAACGTAACGGGTGCCAAAGCAGGAGAAACTAGTTGGATGTGCCAATCCCAAAACTTTCTTCTATCTTATACATCTTAATATTTCAAAACCTAGTTACACATGTTAATACTTCAATACTATTAGTTCAATACTATACCAACTTTGATTTTCATCTTAAATTTCTGCTCAAGTCAATTAAACGGACTAAAAACGAATTAATCTATATCACGATATTTGTTAAAATTATTAATTTTTCCTTATTCTGTCGTTATCAGCTGTTTGCGAATAGCCGGCATAGCAGGAAGCGAGTTTCCGCCGCTGCATGAGCCGCCGATGCACAATAGAACTACGAAAAATCAAGAAAAGTATACAAAAATCGCTAGCACGGAGCCCCTTTACCGCGCAATATTTCCAAAGTCAAGGAGAACCTGTTGGCCAAAGCCAAAAACAAGCACAAACATTTTGGTTCAATTGTATGCATAATTTTATACGCTGTTCGATGATACAATAATGAAAATGGCACAGAGATCGGAATTATAGCGCCCCCTTCTTTCGGAATTTTTTCAAGTTCAGGGAGGACTTGTTTGCCATAGCCAGAAACATGCACAAAAAATTTGGTTCAATTATAAGGATAACTTCATACACTTTTCGATGGTACAATAATGAAAATGGTACAGACATCGCAATTATAGTGCCCCCTTCCGGCAGAATTTTTCCAAATTCAGGGAGGACCTTCGTGACATGACCAAAAATAAACACATAAAATTTGGTTCCATTCTATGCATAACTTCATACAATTTTCGGCGGTACAATATTCAAAATGACACAAAAATTGCACAAAAATCGCTATTACAGCGCCCTCTATGAGCGATTTTTTTACAAATTAAGGCAGACCTCCTTGCCATAGCCAAGAACTTAAAATTTTTTTTTGGTTCAATTCTATGCATAACTTCATACACTTTTCGATGGTGCAATATTCAAAATCGCACAAAAATCGCTATTACAGCGCCCCCTAACGGCGAATTTTTTGCAAATTCATGGAGGACCTGCTTGCCATATCCAAAAACTTAAAATAAAAATTTGCTTTAATTCTATGCATAACTTTATACACTTTTGGACGGTACAATATTCAAAATCGCACAAAAATCACCATTACAGCGCCCCCTACCGGCGAATTTTTTCCAAATTCAGGGAGGACCTGCTTGCCATAGCCAAAAACTTAAAATAAAAATTTGGTTTAATTCTATGCATAACTTCATACACTTTTGGACGGTACAATATTCAAAATCGCACAAAAATCGCTATTACAGCGCCCCCTACCGGCGATTTTTTTCCAAATTCAGGGAGGACCTGCTTGCCATAGCCAAAAACTTAAACTAAAAATTTGGTTCAATTCCATGCATAACTTCATACACTTTTCGATGGTACAATATTCAAAATCGCACAAAAACGCATTTACAGCGCCCCCTACCGGCGAATTTTTTCCAAATTCAGGGAGGACCTGCTTGTCATATTCAAAAACTTAAACTAAAAATTTGGTTCAATTCTATGCATAACTCCATACACTTTTGGATGGTACAATATTCAAAATCGCACAAAAATTGTTATATCAGCGCCCCCTATGGCGAATTTTTTCCAAATTCCGGGAGGACATGCTTGCCATAGCCAAAAACTTATAATAAAATTTTGGTTTAATTCTATACATAACTTCATACACTTTTTTATGGTACAATGGCGACAGACAGACGGACAGACGGACGGACGGACAGACGGACACACAGACAGACAGACATTTTCTATAAACATGTTTTTTGGAATCTCTGACCCTTAAAACATGCAAATCCGTCGAAAACCGGAAGTCGAAAAAAATTTCGATTACAATACTTTCTTCTATTGAAGATAGAAGAAAGTAAAAAAAAGATTGACTTAAAAATATTAAAACGCCTCAGTCACCCGAACACATCCTCACTGTTGGATTATTCTTGAATATTTTGGAGTTAAAATTAAAAGAATCAAATTTTATAAATGCTGCAGAATTATTTGACTGGTTCGCTAAGTATTTCGAAATTAATATCGAGCCACAATATATGAGTGATACTGTAAAAGAAAAAGTCACACAAAATAATTTTTGTTGCAATTATGAATTACGGTATTCGATTGAGGATCTCATCATACTTTTTTTTAAATTGTATTTGGTATAACCAAATAAGTTATGCATTATCCAAATCTCCTTCAGAACTAGGAAGTGAATGTGCCCAAATTAAAAACCTAAATAAGATGGTCGAACGAAACATTATGTGATACAAACTTAGGCAAATCTGAAATTCCGCAACAATTAACTAACTTACGAAAATTGTATTGTGGTGCTATCGACTTACCCGTTGCTTTAAATTTTGATGATTTTTACATAATTGTTTCTCATTCCATAACTCTGTTCTCTGCCATCGTATCAATGATTGAGTTAAATATTGAAGATCCTAATAAACGTTTTTACAAACAATGGAAAAAAAATTGTAACAGATACAAGTCTTTTTGGAAGCTTTATAATTTCTGTCAAATTTCGTCAATTAAAAAAACCCAGCGTCTGATGACATCATGGATAGATTATGTATAACACAAACATACTCTACAAGGATTTTAAATTTAAAAAAATTAATAAAACAATTAAAAAATTATTTGATTTTAAAGAAAAGTTAAAAGAAAAAAATTATTATTATTATTTTATCAGTTCAACTTTATTCAACTTGAAAAAAGGAAAAAAAATCAGCTAAACGAAACGGAAAGATGGAAAAAAAAAGATAAAAAAAAAGATGATATTAAAGAAAGTCTTTCGATATTCTCATCTCTTTTTAACACTTTCAAACAAAGTTGAAAAGTGTTATTGACTTCGGTTTGTTTGATTGTCTGTCCGTCTGGTCGTCTGGCCGCGATCTAACTCTGGTAAATATGCTCGGATTGCCCTGAAATTTGTGGATGCTATTGACGTTTACCATAGTACGTTCCCTATTTCAAATGAAGTTTGTAGCATGTTTAGATCATTTACAGGGACAGTCAATTACGTTACGGTCAAAAAGAAAAAATCGTTTCAAATGATTTTTAATGATGTTACACACTTTCAAACATAGTAAAATTGATATGCATTTATGAAGTACACAAAAATATGCATTTTGTAGAACATTTGGGGAAAAGAATAGTTATCATTCATTTACAGGACCACACAAAAGAATTCCGTTACATAATGATATAGAGGTGGAGGGAATTGTTTGCGGCGTATTTTAATTATATTAAACTATTTCATATATAACGAAATTGATATACGTCGCTGAGGTTTCCTATAACTTATTTCATGTGTAATAACAAGTGCGTAGCATTTACAAGGACACACAAAAGATTTCAGATACTATATTGTATCTGAAGTACTGTACATTAGCGATGATTGCTGGAAATGCATTTTTAATTATATGTGCTTTTATGTTTCACTATATTTATGCACACTACAAGGTGTGTATAAATGCTATAAATCATACACAGGGCTACACAAAAGAATTCGTAAGGGTTACTGGGTCTGAGCGCAAATTGCTTAAAGGTGGTTTTTAAATGAGTTATGCATTTTTACGCTGAACTGCATTTAGTTCATAAGAAATGTTTGTAGAATATAGATAAAATGATATACAAGGTCACGCAAAGAATGGGATACATGGCCGTCTATAAATGATAATATCTGGAAATGTTATTTCAGTAGTTTTAAGAATGTTTTAGTTTGAATTAAATTTTAGCTAAATAGTGGCGTGTAATAAAGGCTCAAGGTAAGCTGCAAAGTTGTACAAAAATATTCAAGTATGTTTTCATCTATTAGTATGAATTTCTGATAGAGAAATTTCAAACTGTTTTACGTTTTCTTGATAAACTAAATTTTCCCATTATATAGTATATATATCAACCTGCAGATCAAATACAGGGCTGTTCAAAAGAATTGGAATACATATTTAGCTATGAACGGTAACTGCTGAAATCAGTTTTCCAAATGTTTTATGCGTTTTCTAAAATGTTTATTATTTTTCTTATTTACCTTATTTCCCTAAATAACAAATTTTATTTAAAGCATTCAGGAAGTGTTGGAAAGTGTTTCATAATCTATGTTTAACGCATGATTGTTCTTTCTTGTTTAATTATATCCCAAATTCAGCATCAGCGCAATGGAAAAGTATTTATTTTTAAAAGCCATTGAGGAAAAAATGCGTGTTTTTTAAAGCGTGACGTCATTTTCTGTTCAGGTTTTTTAGAAAGTTTATTTTGAATTTTTATGAGAAAATTTCATCAATATAAATAAACAAACCTTATTATTTTTCCTTTTTTTACAACAATGGAAGTAATCTAATGGCTACCATTTTGAAAAAAATTCATAGAAAATTTTTTAATCTTAAATTTAAATATAAAAATTGGAATATTTAAAAAATAGTTAGTGCTGGTAAGTCTACGAAGAAACACTAATTAAAAAAATTAATTAAAAAAAAGAACTATTAAAATTGGTCCAGAAAACAAGATCACGGAAGATGGCTAAAAAAAGCAACCTTGTCTTTCAAATGTATAAATTTAAAGTCGCAATGTTATCTCTATGGGAAAATTTTGAGCCGACATTTCAGGCTGTTAGGATTGACGAATATTTTTGATTTTGAATACGCGCCGAGTTTTTGGCACTACCGACGTCCAGCTCATTTTTTGTGTCGATGCGACAAATATTTTGAACGCTATCGTGTTAAGAAAAGTGTAATATTTGTAGAGAACTCGGAGCTGTGCTCCGACAATTAAGGCGAAAACAGGGGAATTTTACCATTTAAAAAAAGTGGTGTTAGTCAATAAATTTGAATTTTAAAAAAGTTGCCCACTGGCAACATTTTTCCTGGCAACATTTTTTCTGGTTATCGCCATGTTGGGTTTTAATGCATTCTAATTGGCGTAACAACGCACTACAAAAATAAATACAAGCATGAAAGTACAGCTAAATGTATATATTTTGTAGACATAATGAGTAAATTGATATTTGAAAATAAGAGTGTACACTTACCTTCACGTTAGATGTTGTACAATTTTATAATAAAACAACTGCAAACTAATAACGTGAGGACACAAAAATACTTTCCATCCGACGGTCACTATATCCTTACTGGGAACTTACGATGAAGTTCGCTAGGTGTCGGTACCGATCGCACGGTTTCAATTCTATTCTGTTTAGAGATACTGGGTGAGCGGGATTGCCCTTCTGAGTGTCATTACCCTAATTTCCCCTACTGCTGGAAGTTGAAAGTTTCAGTTAGGCCTAAATTCCTAGCATGAATTAATAATTTTTAGTGCGATAGTTAAATATATCAAATCTCAGTAGCGTAGTGTTCAGCACCCATGTCTGCTAAGCTACAGGAAGAGAGTTCTACACCCGATCGGGTAAGGTTCACTCAAACTTTCTTCCTTCGGGGTCGAACAAATGAGTACCAAGTCTGCTTGGGGTCTAAACTAAACACTGAGAGTCTCGAGTCAGGCTGACTACCTGACGGAGACATATGCTAGATAGAACCTCTGCGTCCCAGAGTCAAGAAAACAAGGTTGGGCAATGTAGGCCCTGATCCTACATTGATCGTGTGGTCACATGTTTTTTTTAGCTCAATATATCCTAAATCTATATTTTGTTTATATCAATATGTATCGTGAGTAGGGGGGGGGGGGATAAAAACTAAATAATAAATAAAAACAAATATTAATAAATATTAATAACTAATAGTGAATTAAGCTTTAAATCAGTAACTATATTCAGTTAATATAATTGATGAATTAAAAATATTTATTTATATACATAGCTATATATAAAATTAAATAAGTAAAATTACGATATAGTGGATTCATTAAATAATGATGCACTAAAAATAAATGTACAATATTGTAGCAGATTAACATATTTAATTGCAATATCAATATTAGAAGTTGTGCACCAAGTACCCCAAACCATATCATTTTATGTCTATGTTTTAGAGCTTGAAGTATTAGTTTAGAATGTAGATAAGTTCTTTTTTTGCCATATTTTCTGACTACTTTGTGAGAAGAAATTTTCAGTCTTGCTCCTCTCCTTACTAGAAAAATGCCGTAGTTTAGGGTCAGGAGATGTAATTATGACCACTTTTTACATTTTAAACATTTTTGCTTATTTCTATTTGGAAAAGCGATGTTTTTAGTACATAGGAAGTAACTTTGATCCTTTAAGAACACCTTTTAAAATTTTTAATTCTCATAGCTGTTTTTTTTTAAGTTAAATGATAGTTATAATTACCCCCACCAAAAATTCACAATCACATACGTTTGGGGTAATTAAGACTAGTGGGGAAATTATGACCACTATATTTTCTCTCTATACTTGCCAATACATATTTGTTTAGGGTAATTGAGACCACTTTGAACTCCAAAGTGACAAATCCGTTGCTCAAAAATTTTATAGACCTAGTTTCAAATTGCTATTAGGATTTCAAAAATGCTTCAGACTAGTGATAAAGAATATCAAAGATGAAATATACATTATGAGGTTAATATTTAAGCTTGAAAGAAAATTTTACCGTACGCAGTTTTCACTACTATGACGGCGGTCACAATTACCCCATGGTCATAATTACTCTACCGGAACCTATCTGTTTAGGCCATTACAAACTCCAAGCGTTTTCTTTTTTTGTAAATTTATTCACTCATGATAATATGTTCTCTTGAATTTTTTTCTTTTATGCCTGCACAATGAAAAACATTATTTGAGATTTCACCATTTATCTAAAAGATGTCGGAAGGATCATCAATAAAATTTTGAGTTGAACGAATTGTGTTTTTGAAATTGTTTTATTTTATATACTTATATTTTTGTCTTTGATGTTAACTTATTAAAACTATCAAACGAAACTACAATGAAAAACACTTCTTGATATTTGAATTTTTGAATTTTTCTTGATATTTGAATATATTTGAGGTTGCGCTGTGATACTAAACAATGGTGGAAGATCATCTGTAAAATTTTGATTTGAACAAAGTGGGTCTTTAAACTTGTTTTATATATTTTATGTTTACATATCGTTTTTTCTTTTATGTCAACTTATTGAAACCATCTATTGCGAGTTTTTTTTAACACTTGTAATTTTTTTAATAGTTTCTGTTTGTGTCACCAACATTTGTAAAGTAGAATTTAACATTGTAAATAAGAATGTATTTAGAAAAAACATAAAATTGCGAAATGGTAAATACAACAAAAACTTTTATATGAACGTGGATAAATGAATACGATGTTAAAAACATAATATCTACGTTCCGAACTGCTTCTGCATTCCTCTTCAGGATAAAATACGATGTTGAAGTGATTTGAAAGTCTAGAAACGAAAGCTTCCTGTCCGAGAGACAATTTGTTGAGTCTTGACCAATTCTATGATTAGAAAAGTGCAGTGACGCCAACCAGTGAGTACATCTGAAAAAAATTTAAATGAAATAAGTTGGAAATTAATCGAAAATTCGATTGAAGATTATCGAGGTCACCATCTATGAACGGGGGAACGAATTACACTCAAACAAGTTCTTGGTAAAAGTGGAAAAAAATTAAATATTACAAAAAGTTAAAAAATAAGACTTTTTAAAAATATTATGCCAGATATTTTGTATATTATGAGATAAATTATCGTTACAGGGATTTTGCTCGCGTGCAATGATTTCGGCTGATTCTTTGATCATGCTTTTAAATGAGTTATTACAAGGAATAGTGAATTTTGCCAAATGAAGATAACCACAGCATCCTCCGTTCTCCAAATAGAAGAGTGAAAGAGCTGTATTCTGTTTAAAGTGTTTAATGCCCCTACGATGATCCTTAATTATTTCAGAAAACTTGCGTTTAGTCATGCCAAGGTAAACACTTTTATCATTATTTCATAACGCAAAAGGTATTTTGTATATTCCTGACTTTTGCTCAAATGGGATTTTGTCAGTTTTATCACTAAGGTTATCAATAAGGTTAGGGTTGAAATTGCCACCAACTTAATACATTTCAGTATGATCATTTTGAACTTCTCAAACATTGTAGAAATGTAGTGAAATCTCCTGTAGACCACAAGTTGATTTCAGTCCCGACGTTCGCCTGAAGTACAAGGAGTGTTGTACAGCTGAATTATCTTATTAATAGAGTAGGTGGGGGTAAAGGTACGTACTTTTCATACATTTTGATTTTTAACACACACATTGGTCTAAACTTATGTAATGAGTGATTAAAATATTAGATTAGAGCCTTTGGCAAATGCCACCATCAACCGACATTCTGTCAAGTTATAATTCTGTGAGAAATTGCAATTTTTATAAAACATTGCTCTGCGTATCTTTACCCCATCGGTTGGAATAAAAGTACGCAGTGGTTGGGCAAAGATACGCAGTGTATATTTTTGCCCCATTACTGTGGGTTTTGGCCCCATTTCCAATAAAACGAATTAGTTATGCAAAAGCATTAGTAAATTTCACTAGTATTTATAGTTAAACTGAAAATTGCAAGTTAATGAAAAAAAAAGAAAAAAACAGCGGTCTGTGAGATCGCAAATATCAGACAACCTCTAACTGCTGTGACAAAAATTGTTGCACAAATACTGTGAGCGGTCTCAAAGAAACCTTGATCGTAGAATGAATAAAAGGATTGACTGACTCATAAAATACTTTTTTTGCGCTAAACTTTATGTAAAGGCCTAATATAATGAAAAATTCTCCTCATTTAGACGTCTTTAGCGATACTACTAAGTTTCCAAACGGAATCAAAATTAAACTAATATCAATAGTTAAATTGAAAATTACAAACAAAATCGTTTAACTTATCTTTAACTAATCTTAAAACAAAATCGTTTTATAAAACAAGAATATCGATTTTTAAAAGTAGGTAGATACCTACGTTCTATATTTAAAAAAAAAAACTTAACTAGAAAAAGGAAAATGTAGTTAACTAGCTTATATTAGTTAAATAGCCATTATATTTTATACAGTACTATCTTATAAAAAATGCAACTTTCCAAAACGTAATTGTGGAAAGCTTTGCCTCTAGCTAAATTGATAGGGCAAAGCCCCGCATCTTAATCTTGCGCCTATGTTTGCCCCAAGACGGATGCGTACTTTTACCCCATTCTGCAGTATTTTACTTAACCGGCTACCTACAAGTTTAAACAAGTGCAATCGTGGTAAACTATACGGCATTTAGAAGCTATAGAGCTTCCGTTCCCCACTGAATTTTTGAATTTGTAAAAATTCGAAGTATTATCATCTAAACAATGAAGTGAAATTTTAAAAATATTAGATCAAAATTCGAAAATTTAACTTACCTCATTTTCTTGCCGCGGAGTGGTAATTTTTTCACAAGGTTTGAACGCACAACTACTACACTTGAGACCAAACTACCACCTAGCAATCATGTTTGTACAAAAACTAAATCCGCCAGTGCGTATCTGTACCCCGTGCGTATCTGTACCCCCACCTGCTCTATATTACGCTGAAAAAAGTCCATTTTCTTGATAAATTTGATTTCTTTATATAATTGGTTATCTGAACAAATCATGAAGGCACTTTTAATAAATGGGTGGAAGGTGGTGATTTTTTACAGGAAAAGTAGGTTTGCTGAAAAAGGGATAAGTATTTTCTTTTATTGATTTTGTATAAACTGAATAGTTCATTCCAGAAATTGCATCTATTGATGTGAACATCTAAAAATGGAAGTTCAGCGCTCTCTTTAATTTCACAGGAGAATTTGATACTATTGCTTAATTTATTGACCCCTTGAAGAAAACTTGTTAAATCTGATAAACTTTACTTCCATAAGATGAAAATATCAGCCACTTAACGTAACCAACATTGTGGTTTCAGGTTAAACGTATCAAAGGTCTTATTTACCAGAGACCTTAAGGTGAACGCTACAAATAAACCAGAAACTGTTCATCCCATCGGTGCACCATATAGCTGTGTGTAAATAGTCTTATTAAAAATGAAAATATTACTGTAAACTATCAGGTTAAGGCCAGAATTTAGTGAGGTTTTGATATCTTGAGTTAAATTACGATTGTTATCTTTTAGTATCAGGTTGTAACGAAAGTTTCCCGCCACAGCGAATACGATCTGTACAAACAGTTCTCTTTGACGTATTTGCTCAGATTTTGTGAAACGATTTTTGGCATTTGAAATAAAGAGACTTCCTTTATAACACTGTGTTGTGAAATTTGTAAAACGAAACATCGTTATCATTACGTACAAAGTGTCTGAAATGGAACTACCACGCTATCAGATTAGAACCATCATTTACTTCCTGTTCCATTGCAAAAAGTCAGCTACAGAATGCCAGCGAATAAAGTGTACAGCTTTAGATTCTCGTATTGTATCATATGGCACTGTGAAGGTTTGCGGAATAGTGGTTATATATAAAATTACAATTAATTATGTACATTATAATTAGTATTATGTAATGGTGATTTGGCGGAAAACTTTCGTTACAACCTAATATATGGATGTATTGTTTGACCTTATTCGTATTGATGAAAGGATATAGTAATATAACGTCTAAACATCCCTTAATTGCGTTTGTATTTATCGGAACTTGGATAACTTTATCAATAAAATCTTTCATAGGCTCAATAGCTAAGTTTGAACCAGGCCGTATCGACATCAAGAAGATAACGAATGCTTTTTCTATGGAAAACATGGGTCAGACACAGCGGGAAGCGATGAGTTTCAACGTTAAATTTAACTTGTGATATTTTAATCTCACGGTTAACATCGGAGTAACTCCTGTATGGTTAACTTTAATGAAGGATTTCATACTGTCAAGCCATTTCCCAGTACGAACTAACTCTTGAAACTTACGGAAATCCTGGTGTTTAAATCGTTTTATAGTAGGGGAAAGAAGTAGGGTAATGACGCTCAGAAGGGCAATTCTGCTCACCCAAATATCTCTAAACAGAATAGAATTGAAAATGTGCGATCGGTACCGGCACCTAGCGACTTCATCCTATGTTTCCAGTAAGGATATAGTGCCCGTCGCGAGGAAAGTATTTTTGTGTCCTCACGTTATTAGTTTGAAGTTGTTTTAGAATAAAATTCTACAACATCTAACTTGAAGGTAAGTTTACACTCTTATTTTCAAATGTTACGTTACTCATTATTACTAAAAAATGCATACATTTAGTTGTACGTTCATTCATTTATTTATTTTTGTAGTGCTTTGTTGCGCAAACTATAAATAACACCATCTGAAATGTTGTATTCAAATTTTGAGCGCAATTACCCTACCATGTCGGACATTATCACTCAATCCATTGTTAATTAAATAAAACGATAAAAAAAATTCAAAAACTTTTACGCAGATTGCAAATTGTTCTTTATGCTTTGCAGTTATAGTTCATTAATAAAATATGGATTTTTTGTGTAAATTTGACTAGATAGTCATGTTTTCCATTAAGTGAGCGTCATTCCTCTACTTTCCCCTACTTCACAATTTATATCCTCTATACAAGCATTCATTTCCTCAATATAAACTAATCCGATCATTACTGGAATTTTGTCTGATTTTTCGGTCTTTGATAAATATAATATCAGGATCTTTCTTCAGTTTCTTTAATGTATTCAACAATTCATTTTGTTCCTTATTTTCTTCATATGAGATCTGTTTTAATAACCCACAAACGGAAACGTGAAAATCCCGCCCACAAACAGAACACTTAATAATTTATCAAATAGTGGACATAAACATTTAATTTTTAATAGTAATGCATTAACAGGACCAATTTTTTAGTATAGCAGCATAAAAATAACTTTGGAATGTATAGAAAATATTAAGGGCAGATTTGTAGACGCAAACATCTCACAGACGTACATTTCCGGTTAAGGGTTAAATTGTACACCGTGTTTCATCCCTATTACTCTCTGGAATACTTTGAATGACATTTTCATAACCTGCAAAAAACGGTGTTAGGCTTTGCTTTAGTATAAGCTTTATTATTATTTAATATAAAACACAATTCTTTGTCCAATCGAAAGGTCTCTGTCTTCAATGGAAAAAAAAAATCTTGAAGAATTAATGTAACGTACTGGTTTGTTGGAGGGAAGCGGTGAAAACCATATTTCCTGTTCATCAGAAGTTAGTTTTCTTGGTTGGATATTAGGTTTCACACTTTGCTAAACATAAAGTAAAATTGATATTAGGGGAAAGTAGGGTAATGACGCTCAGAAGGGTAATTCCGCTCACCCAATATCTCTAAACAAAATAGAATTGAAAACGTGCGATCGGTACCGGCACCTAGCGAACTCCATCATAAGTGCCCAGTAAGGATATAGTGACCGTGGGAAGGAAAGTACTTTTGTGTTCTCACGCTATTTGTTTGCAGTTGTTTTAAAATAAAATTCTACAACATCTAACTTGAAGGTAAGAGTACACTCTTATTTTCAAATATTAATTTACTCATTATGTCTACAAAATATATACATTTTAGCTGTGCTTTCACGCTTTTATTTATTTTTGTAGTGCGTTGTTACGCCAATTATAATGCATTAAATCCCAACATGGCGATAACGGGTAATGTCGCTCGCGTGGAATTCCAGAAGTGTTGCCAGTGGGCAACTTTTTTTAAATTCAAATTTATTGATTAACACTACTTTTTTGAAATGGTAAAATTCCCCTGTTTTCGCTTTAATTAATATGTCATTAAACAAGGAGAATTTAGCGATTTCAAAAGAGTGGTGAAAATCAAAAAACGGTCAAGTGCGAGCATTACTCGCGCACAGAGGGTTCCGTAGAATAAATATATAAATTTGTAATTGTATTATTAAAAAATAAATTGCTAAAAGAATACTAAGACTTTGTAAAAAACTATACAACGTAGGGTTGGGTATAACTGTATATATTAGAAAAGTGTAATCGGGTATACCTTGAAAGTTCAAAGAGATATGGAACCTAAATAATATCAGATATTGCTATTCGTATAACTCTTTTTTTAATATTATCCTAATCTGTTTATGAAGAACTTAATTCGGTACTGACAATAAAAGCAGTGCTTAGTTAAACTTCATTTGATCATTTCATGAAACTAAATTCAGCGTATTAATTAAAACCTTTATTTCTACAGTGTAGCTAAAACGAAGCCTTTGTTCAAAGTTTAAATTTGGCATTGTGCTAAGCGCGCTTCGATATGAGGTCTCAAAGTTGCAACGCCGCCTAGGTCAGTGCCCCGTTTTTCCAGATAGGTGTTTAATTAAATTTTAAAGTCACTCGAGGCGTATTGAGAGATACACTCAATGCAAACTATCGCGAATCCCACAGTATTTATGCGATTCATTCTAATTCGAGAGCGATGCCCTTAAAAAACGGACACCTAATTTTAATTCCAAAACAGAGAAATGGCACCAAGAATATTTAATTAAAATTTTCCTTTTATCATGTACGTGAAAATAAGCAAGTTCGCATTTTCTAATAAATTCGTTTATAAATTCTGGTGTCAGTTCATTATTTCATAAGTTTACAAATAGAATTACTCCGTGCCGGAAAGGATTAAGTGGTCGCATGACTCTTAAAGCTTCAAAATTTAAGAAATTTTAATTTTTTTAGATGTTAAAATCTTATCTTTTCTGAATACTTTGATATAATTTTTTCCTTGAAATTCCCACTAGAACAGAAGTTTTGGCTCTTAGAATTATACCGCTGAATAGCTGAAGCGGCGTTTCCGAAACTTTAAATTCATTATTTTCCAAATGGCGTTTTTTGGGCATAACGCGCAGGATACCTGAAAAACTTCTGAACATTTTATCTTGAAATTTGCAAAACATATATTTCGTGTTAGTCTGTATAAACTGAACCTAAAATTTCCTTTTTATTGTTCAAAAAATATTTTGTAGGTGATTTTACTGTTGAAATTTTCAAAAGTTTGTATTAGCTAAATTCAACATTGCATTAAAAATATAAAAATGCTTTAAATACAAATTTATTTAAGTTCAGGGAAATTATTACAATCTGAAGTATAAGTAAGCACCAAAATTTTCATTCTAGTTGTAATATTTGTTTTGTAATCCTACGCGTAAACTGTTAAGGCAATTTTTTGTTCGACAAATGTCTAACGGTTTCGAGCCCCCTATAAATACTAATTCTGTATCTTGCAATTTTTTAAATACATGAAACGAAAGAACATACTTATATCTTTAATCCCAATTAGAATTGTGTTTTAAAATCATATACATTTTAAGACATTAAATGTTGAAAATGGTCTCATTTTCATTTTTCCACTTTTTAGAGTCCCGAGACCCCTTAAATTAGTATGTTTTTAACAATTTGATGTTTATTGCTTTTATACTGTTACTGGACATTACATTACACATATACATCATTAAAAGTTGTTAACTAGGTATAGAGTACGTCGCCCCTGTCCTTGTGTATGTCCAAACTGAAGATACTTTTAAGGGTTAATATCTCGACTAATTACCGATGATTTTTTTTGAAAATCATTATCAATAATGCTTTTATTCTTCTGAAACGATAAGCATATTTAGCGATGCTCAACAATTTTTCTGAATGCCCGTAAATCGAAATTTGTGTATAACAGAAAAATGCTAATTACTCAAAAACCTAGGTTACCTAGGTTAATCGCTATAATTTTCCGGCAAGGTTTGTATTAACGTCTACTACCTCTAATTTTTTCATAATTTTAGCTTCAGTAGATTCGGAATTAGATGGGGGGGGGGACATATTTTTGCGCTACATTTTCAACAATATCTTTGAAAATATAATACCTAAAATTAAAAGGAATGTATTTTTGAGTTCAGCGTTATACAAGCTTTCACAGGATACCCCATATGATATACAAAGAAAAGATTTTTTTTCAAGTAGCATAATTAGCCCCTGAACTTTTTTACTAAATATATTTACGAATGTAAATTAATCTGAAAATATGTGGGTCAATAATCTTTAATACTTCCCCAAATTTGAACTTTTCACGTTCCATAGTTTACGAGTAAAATGGCTGGGACAGACAGACAGACGGACGGACAGACACAGGAGTGATCTTATAATCGTTCCGTTTTTACTTTTTAACTACGGAACCCTAAAAACTAAATATAAAAGAGGTAGCCCACTATATGTGTAACACAATATGTGTAAATTGGTCGCAAAAAGTCTGCAGTGGTGTGAACCGCCCACACAACTACATATGTGACTTTTGTCTTATTTAAATGTTGTATTCAAACTCTGAGCGCAATTACCCTATCATGTCGGGTATTAACGCTCAATCGATGGTTATTTAAATAAAACGATAAAAAAATTCCTAAACTTTTATGCAAATTAGTTGATTGGAAACTGTTTCTTATGCTTTGGAGTTCTACTTCGTTAATAAAATATTGATTTTTTTGTCTAAATTTGACTAGCTATTCATGTTTTCCCTTAAGTGAGTGCCATTCACCTACTTTCCCCTAAATGCATTCTATGGTCAAAAACCTTAATAAGGGTATTATCAGCAAATTCACAATGAAGAAGAAAAAACTTACAGGACAGCTTGTTGACGTCGGCAAATTTATCTCTAATATATTGATTTAGACATTGGAGTTCAATCCTTAATTTCTTCTGGGGGGAATCTTTTAAAAATATATTTATCTTTAATTGAAATAAATATTGGGATGACCTTTGCTTTTTTGCATTTCTGGAGGAGGGATAAATTCAAAATCACTCTGCAAAGTCGTAATATTTCTGCTTTGAAACACTTAAAAATGAAATTAAAGCCCACAATTTAACCTAGCATTCGTGTAATTCTTTAACATATGTTGGACATTTGCATCATGAAACATTATAAATAAGAATGTATTCATAAAAACACCTAAAATTGCTAAATGGTACATACAACAAACACTTTTGTATGAATATGTGTAAATAAATATGATATTAAAATCATAACATCTACGTTTCGAACTGCTTCTGCAGCCATCCCCAGGATCAAAATCACTTCAACATCATATTTTGTTCTGAGGACAACTGCAGAATCAGTTCGAAACGTAGATCTTATGTTTTTTACCTCATACTTATTTATAAAAACTCGTATAAAAGTTCTTGTTATTTCTACCGTTTAGCAATTTTTTGTGTTTCTATGAATACATTCTTTTTTACAATATTTCATGGTGGAATTGTCTAACATCGTTAGAGAATTTAACATTCGTTTCCAAATCCGCAGTAAGATTTGAATTTTTCTGGAACACAGTAATGATATTTCTCCTATCGAATGATACTTCTTCAATTATCGATTTCATTCCAAATAATTCAGCATATAATTTTATGATGTTCCACATTAAAAAAATTATGGAAACAACAATTATTTTCAACTGGCGTTTGAGAAATCCCATGCATCATTAACATTATACAATAGTATGTGTCATGAGTATGCAAACTGTACAAATTATCTTTTTGCATAAAATTTTCAAACTTTTGCAGTTAAAAAATTATTTCTGACTGCTTCAAGATTTTGTTTTATATTTGATTGAAAAAATCTTAAAATAATGCATTAAAATTGTTTCTATAAAAATTTATATTTTGTTAAAACATAAATTTTAAGGTGTAAACATTATAATTTTGCCATAAAGTGATAAACTTACAGATTTGTTTAATTGACAAATACAGTCATGACAAAATATCATTGCTATTAAAAAAATTCATTTTATGATTTTTTTTATTATTTATAATACTAGCTAGGCACGAAATGGTCCGGACGCTTTACCATTACAGAATCATAAACGAACCTAGGTCGCAAAAGCAAGTTCCGCAGTAATTTTTAATTTAAATCGACTCAAACTCTTTTGACAATTTAAGGGGTGGTTCTATTTTGTAGGGTCAAAAATTGTGATTTTTTTTATTTTGCCTTTTTTGCATCACTTAAGGGTGTAGCTTCTTGCCCTAAAGCGATGTCGTGATATTTCAATTCCTTACAATTTTTAGGGCTCCGTACTTAAAAAGTAACAACGGAACCATTATAACATCACTCCTGTGTCTGTCTCCCCGTCTGTCACAGCCGTTTTACTCGTAAACTATGGAACGTAGAAAGTTCAAATTTGGGAAATTAATAATGACTATTGACCCACATATTTACAGATTCTTAACCCGGGAGAACTCGCTAGTGAGAATGCCCAATTGCTTTTCTTTTACTTTACATTCATATAATATCAACTTTTTTTGGTTGGCTTTGTACTTTTATTCACAAAATAGGTACAATAATTGAAAAACATTTTGAAATTTTAATTAAAATGAAAAATGATTTAAATAAGAGTCTTAAAAAAGTACGACTGTGAGAGAAAATCTCATGCATCGAGTTCTCCCGGGTTAAACATTCAGAAATATACTTAGAAAAAAATCTAGAGGGGCTAATTAAGTTACTTGAAAAAAAAAATATTTGTATATAGTGTGGGGTATCGTGGGAAGGCTTTCGTAAACTCAAAAATACATTTCTTTAAATTTAGGTATTATATTTTCAGAGATATATTCGAAAATGTAGTGCAAAAATTTGTTCCTTCCGAATCTACTGAAACTAAAATTATGAAAAATAGAGGTAGTAGACATTAATTTAAACCTTGCAGGAAAATTATAGCGATTGCCCTAAGTCACATAGTTTTTGAGAAAATCGCATTTTCCCGTTACACACAAATTTCGATTTTCGGGCATTTAGAAAAAATGTTGGGAGCGCTAGAAGTACCTATCGTAGAAGAAGTATATAAGCATTGTTAATAATGATTTTCGAAAAACATCGTCGGTAATTAGCCGAGATATTAACCATTAAAGTCACGGACATTTTAGACATACATAATGACAGGAGTAACGTACTCTATGTAAGATCGGCTTTTAAAGCCTAGATAACAACTTTTAAGGATATATTTGTGTAATGCACTGCCCAGTAGTAAATATATGTGAAATTGTTAAAAACAAACTAATTTAATTAGAATTAATCACATAACTACTATCGGATACGGAACTAGTTTGTATTGAGTGGATCTCTCAATACACCTCCCGTGTCTTTAAAAGTTAATTATAAACAATCTCAAAAAATGCGGCATGGATCAAGACGACGTTGCAACTTTGCGACCTCCATTCGAAGCGCGCTTTGCACAATACCAAGTTTAAACTTTGAAGAGGGGTTTCGTTTTAGATACACTGTAAAAAGGAAAGATTATTACTATGCTGAATTTAGTTTTATGAAATGCCAAATGAAGTTTAACCTCTTCGGACCTGGAGTATCCTATAGGATACAAATATTCACAAATTTTTTTCCTGTTTATAAATAATGATTAAAAAAATGAAAATGGTGTGAATGGAATCTTAAAAGATAGCCAAACTAACGCAAAATATCAATTTGTCTATTATAGTACTTTTTTCAGCTGTAAAATGGGATTTAAAAATGACTTGCAGCAAAAATGATCGAAATATACAAAAACGAAAAGTAAATAATTTTTTTATATGTTAAAATACTATATGGAGAGTCCATTAAAAATAAAAATTTATTAAATGCATAATTATTTAACATTTTTCATTATTTTTTCCATGCAAAACAAATGAAAATATCCTAACAAATTGTCAAAAAATTTACTTATTGAGTCTCATGTGTCATATATGATATATCAAATTTTATGTACAAAAATTAAATTAAATTTTTTTTTGCTTTTACATTTTTCTTAGTTATTACTTTGCAAATATAAATTCATAACTGAAGTAAAAAAATATATGAAAATAAACCCTGGGGTCTGAAGAGGTTAAATATGTACTACTTTTATTGTCAGTACCGAATTAAGTTCATCATAAACAGATTAGGATAAGATTAAAAAGAGTGTTCTACAGAATAGCAGTATATGATATTATTTAGGCTTCATATCTCTTTGAATTTTTATGGTATATCCATTTATACTTTTGTAGTATATGGGGCATTCTCACAACCTTTTGACTTTCGGGAATAAAAATCTGGTGAAACTAAACTTTCTAAAACAACAATTTAATCTGACAGACGAATGCATTAGTGATTCAAAATAGAGAAAAAATGGTCAGCAGCGAAAAAATTTTTATTCAACTGAGGTTTATGTTAAACTTGCGAGTTTAATTTTCCTTACCATTTTACCACTAAAACATTTTTTCTTCTAAATTTTCACTTATAATGCATTTGCATAGTACCCACAGGAAATTCAAATAAGAAATAATAACATTGTAGTATTTTTAGTACAAAATTTGGTATAACATTGTCTTAAAGTGGTGTTAAAGAAGGGTCGGTAAGGTAAAAAAAGGGGATGGTATAGTTAAAAAGGCCGAAATGGGAAAAAAGGACGGTAAGGACGGAATGGCAAGGAAAATTACTACCTATTTTAGGCAAATCATGTTAAGACTAAGTGGTAGCCACAATGTTCATTGATTTTTAGAAACAGTTATTTACATTGGATTAAATAAAAAAAAATTAATATACCCCGAAAAGTACAAGAATAAACCTTGGGGACGGTAAGACTACCAATAAAGCCACAATGCTTGAAATTGATATTTAAATGCTGATTTAAATTCTGCAGTAAATTTCCTGTCAAAGAATTTTAGACATTCTTTCTCTAGCATACTTTTGCATGAGAAAAAACTTGAAAAAAATTCTGTGGCTGCACTGAAGTGATTTTCTGTATAATTTTAGCAGTGGGACACTAAGGAATCTAAAACACAGGGACAGAGTTTTAAAAATAATAACAACCCTAAAAATGTGTGTAGGTTAATTTTTGGCTACATATTTATATAAAACAATAGTTCCAGTTTCGGAAAAAATTACATGGAAATTTTTTTATTGAAACAATTTTATACAGACAGCTCCAAACTTAAAAATCAGCATCAGGGACACGGGACGGTATAGGAGATTTCAAGGTATTTGGACCCCCCAACATCGTCCAAAACTTATTTATCTCGTTAATATTGTTATGCAATCATGCAATGGGATGTTTCCCAGTATATGAAAAAAAAACACAAGAACATGTACTAAAATAAAAATTATTATTCAGGGACATAAAAGATTGTGAGAATGCCCCTATATACAGCTGTACCAAACCCTGCGTTGTATAATTTTTTACAAAGTCTTATTTTTTTTATTTTCTTTTATCTTTACAAGAATTAAGTATTGATTCGTGAAAATTTTCGACTTCCGTTTTTTAACGGATTTACACGTTTCAGGGGTCAGAGATCCCGAAAAACATGTTTTTAAAAAATGTCTGTCTATGAGTCTGTGACTTTGTATGTCTGCTGTATACAGCTAAACCCAACCCTACGTTGAATACTTTTTACTAAGTCTTATTATTCTTTTAGCAACGATTTTTTTATAATACAGTTAATAATTCATATTTATTGTACGGAACCCTCTGAGCGCGAGTATTACACGCACTTCACCGTTCATTTCTTTTTGCTTATTGAATGTAATGCTAATGTAAAATTTTAAACTTGTTTTCCTCGAAATCATAATTTTCAGTGTAGGCTACCAAACTTCTCGAGAATTATTGGACCGATTTCCTTCCTTTTTTATTTGAAAAAAAGCTTCCTTTTTGTTGGAGCTTATACTACTCTAAAGTACAATTTTGATTGTATTAAATATTTTTTTATCTAGCAAAAGGTAAAAAAAGAGGCAAAAAATTGACATTTATTGTTTAAATGACCACCATTTTGTCAGAAAACAACTTTTTGATGCGTTCGTAATTATATAAATACGTAGCACCTATAGTCGCCGTCTAGTCCGTGCGTCTATCCGCATATAATAGCGCAAAAACTATCCAATCGAATGGTGTGAAATTTAATATATAGAATCGTTGCAGAATTTTGTCGTCATTTTAAATTTTATGAAAATTGAATCAAAACTTCAAAATATATTAATGAATTTTTCTTCATTCAAATAAATCTTATATTTCTGGCTGAAAAATCTTATCCATAATGTTCCTTTTGAAAGTAATGGTAGTGGTATATCACTAACTCAATCTCATTCCCTACCATATTTGACTCTTTTTCAATTTACATTGTCTACATATCTCCACCAGGTAAAAAATTAAAGCGCATTTGAAGGGGACTCGGTATATAATTTACATTTAACAACCTGAATAAACTAAAAGTTAAGAATTGTTTCTTTTTAAAACGTTCCAACATAGTTGAAAAGTGTTTATGAATTCGGTTTGTCTGTCCGTCTGCACGGAAAATAACTGTTTTGTTGAAACAAATAAATTTTGGTTAATATAGTCAGATATATCAGTCACCACATATTTTGGTTGGAATGACCAAAGTTTGATTAAAATGACCAAATTTTGTTTGGATTAAGCAAATTATTTGTTGAATTAACAAAATCATAAGTTTTTCCCGTGTGTCTGTCTGTCCGTGCTCTAACTGGTGAAAATATAACCCGCATGCCACGAAATTCATATATGTTATTGGGATGTATTATGGCATGTTCGGTATTGAAAATGAAGTGTTTAGTAGTTACAGATCATCTATAGGGACACTGAAAAAAATTCGGTTATATTGCGGTCTATGTGGGAAAATAATTTACGAAGTATTTTAATGATATTACATTATATTAACATGTTGAAATTGATATACAGTAGAACTTCAAAGATCTGGCATCATCGGGACCGACACTTTTTGAAGGAATATCAAATGTAGTAACTAGGAATATCAAAAGTAATACTCTATTCTTAATGGTGCCTTTCGCCATTATTTAATTGTTATTAAGTTATAATTATGTAAGAAAAAGAGAAAATTAAATTAAAAAAATATTACTTTAATTGATATTTTCTATGTTACAAAAAAAAAAAAAAAAAAAATTCTAATAAAAAGTGAAAATATTTATTTAGCTGTAATTTCGGAAACATCGATGTCAACTTCGTTTGCTTCAATTTTTTGGCCGTTCTTTAAAAAGTTTTTTAACACTAGCATTATCAGCGGTTCTGTTTAGCACAGCGTCAGCGATCTCACTCTCGGTTAAATTGTTCGTTGTTGATGCATTTTCTTCATTGCTTATCCGATCATCTATATCCATTTTTTCGACACTTAATCCATTCTCAGATTTTACGTGTTGAATCAGATCATAAATTGCGGACTTTTCACAGAAAATGTGAAAACCTGAAAATTCTGCCTCATCACTGATGTAGCTGTTGCCGAAAATTAGTTCCGACAATATATTGTGCCACGCATTCGCCAAAGTTGTTCACGTTGCTAAGGAACGGTATACAGCTCCCAGAAAATCTGTTCAGAGAATAATCGCCTCTGGCAAATGAAAAAAAGTCAAATATTCTTTTTTTTTTTTTTTTTTTTTTGCATTTTTACTTTCAATCTTGAAATTTTTAATGAATAAAGTATTGCTATTTTTCTGCTCTCATAACTTGAAAGTGTAAAAAAAAAGGAAGACAAAAGATGGTTTTAATGCCGAATTTTTGAAGTTGCTGCATTTTTGAAGTCATACTGTATATCACTCACGTATACTACAAATTTCTTATTATAGAATATGGTGTGCATAGAATTTATCGTTCAGTAACAAGGACACTTAAAATAATTTGGCTGCAGAAGAAAATGAAACATAGTTGAGCTATGGAAACCTACGAACAATAACTGTTGGAAGTGCGTTTACAGTTGTCGTATGCCTTTTTAAAGTTAACCCTTAACCGGAATCGTGGGTCCATTTTGACCGGACAACGACAATTTTTAATTTCAAGTTATACGAATAAAAGTTGATTTATATAGTAGGCGAGACCGGGATGGCGACACCTTAAGGGAATTTAAATTTTTTCACCTCGAAAAAATGTTTATTTTTTAATAGTAAAAATTCTAAAGCTGAATCTTTAGTATTTGTATAAATTTAACCGTAATCATAACTGTAAAGTAAGCATACATAAAAAAAAATATTTTTTAAACATCTGCACAGTGGCGGGATTACCCAGGACACTGGGGTCATTCCGCCACTGTACCGGGGTAATGCCGTCACTCTTTAATGACCTAGTACATGCATCAAATGGATACTAGGAAACACACAACCTACTGAAAATAGTTAGAAAGCAATGTAATTGAGCAGAATAATGGTTAAGCTTGCAATTTACTTCATACTGCAAAAGTCACTCTGCTTAATCGGCTCCACTACATTAAAATGGGGCCATTTCTCACCCGATTTGCATGGCGGCGGCATTACCCAGAGAGGACAATATGGCGGAAATCCCCAAGCAAAGCCGAAAGAAGAACCGAACTTGATCAAGATATTGTATCAAAATGTCGGCGAATGCATGTAGATTACGGGTCATATTACCTTAAATACTTAATGTTACAATAAAAGGTGCTTATCTCTACTCATTTGAAGTTCCAAAATAATAAGCAACTAGATGAAAACTACATTTTTCATTAGAACAAACGAACGACGTACAGCAAAGTCACTCTCACTTTAGGCACTGTTTATATTGTTGGCCGCTATAGTGCAGGCACATTCACTATCTCAAACTGCCCTTAGTTTTTAAACTAGGTGGGGTGGTGGCATTCCCCCGGTCTCCCTTACATGAAACTTTTTTTAATGCACTTATAACCCATATAAGTGGTAATTTCATATATATTAGAAAATAACTTGGAATTTAATTAAAGAATCCATTTGGATCCAAGATTCCAGTAATGTGGAACAATTTAGCGATTCCGGTTAAGGGTTAACCATACCTTATATATTACTTGGTGTTCATGAATTCTATAGATCGTAAACAGGGCCGCACAAAAGTTTTCAACAAGATCCGTTTACTGGCGGAAATTCCCGAATAAAAATTTTCAACTTTGCTATGCGTTTAATTTAACTATTTTATAGCATACTGTGAAATATTGAAAACGTGTTGGAAAGTGTTTCATAATTTATACTGCACGCATGATTTTTCGTTCATGTTTTCATTGATCCGAAAATGCTGGAATACTTCTTTATACTTAAAATTAATTTAACGCAAGAGAACTATCAACACATTTGTTTATTAAATTTTCTAATTACAACACTAACCACTGAAGTAAAGAAAACATCAATGCCACTCAGGATTTCTTAGACTAACTTTTATTCACAGCCTTATTTTCGAATTCCAAGCACTTCAGTTGATTAACTCCAATGTACTTTTCTTGTCACAGCAGACTTCCCTTTCCTTTTTATCTGAAATTTCAATTTTGAGAAAATACTTTACTTTCTATCCCCAAATATCATCTTGCATTTCTAAAGAAGGCGGATATTTTCAAAACATGTAAATTTTTAACAGAAACGAAGATGAAATGTGTTTTATTTTAACGAAAAATATATCTAATTGTATTGAAAATGTGTTGGATAGTGTTTCATGATTTACACCTTACGCATGATTTTTCGTTCTTGTTTTGATTGATCAGAAAATGATGAAATACTACTTTATACTTAAAATTAATTTAAACGCTAAAAAACTATCATCACGTTTATTTATTAAATTTTCTAAATACAACACTAACCACTGAAATAAAGAAAACATCAATGCCACTCAGGATTTCTTAGACTAACTAACTTTTATTCACAGTCTTAGTTTCAAATTCCAAGCACTTCAGTTGATTAACTCCAATGTACTTTTCTTGTCGCAGCAGACTTCCATTTCCTTTTTATCTGAAATTTCAATTTTCAGAAAATACTTTATATCCCCAAAAATCTTGCATTTCTAAGGAAGGCGGATATTTTTAAAACCTGTAAATTTTTAACAGAAACGAAGCTCAAATGTGTTTTATTTTAACGAAAAATATGTCTAATAATTCACACATTGAATTTCTTAAGTGAAATCAGTGAAATGTCAAATATTGATTTGTTACTTTCGGTTTATTATACACTTTTAAGTGTTAATAAATATGTTATCTAATTTGAATACGCGTTAATTTTTTTAAGTACGCTATTTAAAATGCATGTGTTAGAATTAAACAGTGGATGCTATTCATTTAAAAAACTAATGCATCAAGTGCTATCGCAGTTATTCTTGCAAGATTAATGTGTAACTTGGAAAATTTCGTCACGATGAATAACTGTTTAGTTATTATTGACAGAATATAAAAGTTTCATAAGTGTTTCATAATCTGTTCTGTAAGCATGATTTTTCTGTCTGGTTTTAATTAATCAGAAAACGCTGGAATACTACTTTATACTTAAAATTACTTTAAATGCTACAAAATCTTTTACCACATTTGTTTATTAATTTTTTTAATTAAAACATTAACCACTCAAATAAAGAAAACATCAATGCCACTCACGATTTCTTAGACTAACTTTTATTCACAGCCTTATTTTCGAATTCCAAGCACTTCAGTTGATTAACTCCAATGTACTTTTCTTGTCGCAGCAGGCTTCCCTTTCCTTTTTATCTGAAATTTCAATTTTGAGAAAATACTTTCTATCCCCAAATATCATCTTGCATTTCTAAAGAAGGCGGATATTTTCAAAACATGTAAATTTTTAACAGAAACGAAGATGAAATGTGTTTTATTTTAAAGAAAAATATATCTAAAAGTATTGAAAATGTGTTGGAAAGTGTTTCATAATTTATACTGTACGCATGATTTTTCGTTCTTGTTTTGATTGATCAGAAAATGATGGAATACTACTTTATACTTAAAATTAATTTAAACGATAAAACACTATCAACACGTTTATTTATTAAATTTTTTAAATACAACACTAACCACTGAAATAAAGAAAACATCAATGCCACTCAGGATTTCTTAGACTAACTAACTTTTATTCACAGCCTTATTTTCGAATTCCAAGCACTTCACTTGATTAACTCGAATGTACTTTTCTTGTCGCAGCAGACTTCCCTTTCCTTTTTATTTGAAATTTCAATTTTAAGAAAATATTTTCTATCCCCAAATATCATCTTGCATTTCTAAAGAAGGGGGATATTTTCAAAACGTGTAAATTTTTAACAGAAACGAAGCTCAAATGTGTTTTATTTTAACGAAAAATATGTCTAATAATTCACACATTGAATTTCTTAAGTGAAATCAGTGAAATGTTCAAATATTGATTTGTTACTTTCGGTTTATTATACATTTGCAAGTGTTAATAAATACGTTATCTAATTTGAATACGCGTTAATTTTTTTAAGTACACTATTTAAAATATATGTGTTAGAAGTAAACAGTTGATGCTATTCATTTAAAAAACTAATGCATCAAGTGCTATCGCAGTTATTCTTGTAAGATTAATGTGTAAATTTGAAAATTTCGTCACGGTGAATAATTGTTTAGTTATTATTGATTGAGAGTGCTGCGCTCTCTCAGTCTGTTACAGTTGTTTGATTGGATGCATAGAGTTTTATGGCACAAAATCCCTTAAGGGACATTTTGGGCAAAGAAAAAAGAAACACTAGAAAACAGGAATTCTTCTTTTTTAGAATTTAGTGTCGTCCTCGATGAAAAAAAAATATATATGTATATAAATATAGATAATACAAAACATATTTCAGTTTTAAGACTTAAAACACATGCTTTTATTTTATATAAAATGACGTCATTCGCATCCTCTGAAGATATCCTCATTTACGACCCAGTCTTTAACAACATCTACAGTAAATAATTCATATGACGTCACTATCGCTGAATAATACACACACACATACACACACACACAAAAAAAAAAAAAAAAAAAAAAAAAAGATGTCATTCAAGTAACTCGACAAAAGAAATCGGCTATCTAATGATTCATATGCCTTCATTTGTTTGTAATAGAGATAATTAAATTAAATATAGTTTATATTAGCTCCATGTTTTATCAGAAAGTATTCTTTTATATTTTTCAAAATAGCAAATATTTTAATTGCATTTTTTTCAGTAGTTATGGGGAAAATGACAACAAAATGATATAATTACTATTTTCCAACTATTTTTTTTCTTTACTTTCCACAAAAATGGAGTACTTCAATTGCCAAAATTAAACAAATAGCGATAAAAAGTACAACAAAATTAATATCTCAAAAATAAATTGAGATGCAGTTTTGAAACAAATTGCATTTAAAAGTACTTGGTTCCCAGTACGACGGTATAAAAATTGAAAATGTGCGATGCTAGAAGTTTAAAAAACTGCAGCAGAGTATTTAACAGTACAATGATACATCTGCTTCCTTTTACGGCTGGCTTATACAACTTAACGTCATTTTTTGGAGACTACACTTTAATTTCTGGGAGAAAGAACTACTATATCGGTGGCTAAAAATACCCCAAAAGCTCACAAAAGAGTGAGAATAAAACATTGTGATTAAAATATAAGTGATAAAGAATAGAAAGACCAATAATAAAGGAAATCTGGATGGGGTATCCTATCCAGATGTAGTCAGACATATAAAGGAAACTAATATTGGTAATAATATTGTTAAGTATAAAAGTATTTCAATAAAAAGTGCTGTCTGGATTGGTCTCCCAACCAGATGTCCTAAAAGTGTAAAGGAAGAATGATAATAGAAGAGCTAAGTGGAAGAACATGTTAAGTAACAAAAATTACAATTTCAAGAAATTGGTGTGAAAGCTTTTGTTCTCAATTTTAATGATTTATTTTCTGTTTGATACCATGTGTTTAAAATATTAACAGGATTGGTACTAAACTCTATCAAAAAAACTTATTCATATTTAATTTTTAAATATTAAAAAATATTAATATTATTTGGATGATTAAATATTAAAATATTAAATGTTAATGAATAATGTCTTAAATCTTCAAGGCTAAATAGAACTTTGATATTTTAGCTTTAGCATGTGATAGAATACCTGATAACACCTTCGTCCAAACGATAAAATAATTTTTAAGAAAATGTAGCATAACATGTTCTGCCACTCAGCTCTTCAATTGTTAACCCAATGAAGCAAATAAACAGTTAAATCTCAAAATAAAAGCCTGCATCTTTAAGTAAAGATTGCCCCATTAGGTATTTCTCCAATGAGATTTTTAAATGTGGGTAAAGATGAATTAAAATAGATTCTATACAAATGCCGGAAGCCTGGACAGTTGATTAAAAGATGATGAATGGTGAGAAAATCTAAATGACAAAGTGGACACATGGGCGAATCCTCCCGGAGTAAGAGGTGTTTGATTGATTCCTGGAGTGCCGATTCTTTGTCGAGTTAGAAGAACATTAGTTTTCTTTGGGTAAGTAGAGTGCCAAATTGTTATTGTGTGTTTAATATGATGCAATTTTTTATTTATTTCATTATCCCAACTGTTATGCCATTTATTATAAATAAAACATATCATGACATGTTTAACATCCATAAAAGGAATCTGATTGTATAATGGGTTTAGAGCATGTTTAGCCGTTATGTCTGCTCAATGTGTTATAAAGTTCAAACTAACGTATAAAATGTATCGAAGTTCACTTAATTTTTACCCTTCATTCAATTGATCTGTTGAAACACCAAGCAATAGTTTGTGCTTTAGAAATGCAAGGCTATATTTAGAATTATTACAATTTTGAGAAAATCGCACCGCTATCATTCTTTGATATTCGGTACTAAAAGAAGAAAGAGTGGTATTAAAATTCCTGAAGCCAGATGCTACGCTACTTCAGCAGACTTCTTTAATAGCCGCCTCAGTATATTTTTATTCAAATTAAAGAAATACCAGTCAAATTTTTAGCACCCTGCAAGTTAACGGCATTGTTGCTAACCATTGAGTTTGTTTCAGGTCAAAAAACAGACATGGTACCATAAAATTTATTTAATAAAATTATTTAGTAACATGACACGTTTCTCCTTGATAATTATTTGATTTCATTTCTTAAGGAAAATCTCTTGTTCAAAGTATGTTTATTTCACTTGAACAAAACTGAAAGGAATGGTGACACTTATGTAACGATAATTAAAAAACATTTTATTCTTGTATTAGTATTGTAGTATTATATAAAGTTTTAAATTTTAACTTTATATATTCTTATTTATCTACTATTTAATCTTTTCCCTTTTTTTATTTACTATCCTTCACATTCTAAAGCGATTGAAAGTTGTAAGTAATACCTAAACAAAGCCAATTGCAAGCGTTCCTTAATTGCGTCCATACAAGTAACCTGTATTTTATTTAACATCATTAGAAGAAGCGTGTCCTAAAATGCGCTGACGTTTTTTAACCGCTTAATTATTTTTGGTAACCCAAGCTATTAGGGGCGACCGGGGGAATAGCGCCACTCGGGGTTATGCCGTCACCCGCCTAGTTTAAAAACCAAAGGCAGTTTGAGATAGTGAATGCGCCTGCACCATAGCGGCCAACAATAGAAACAGTGACTTGAGTGAGAATGATTTTGCTGTATGTTGTTCGCTTATTCTAGTGAAAAATTTTATTTTCATCTAGTTGCTTCTTATTTTGGAGCTTCAAATCAGTAGAGGTAAACACCTTTTACTGTAACATTAGGTACTTACGATAATATTACCCGTAATCTACATGCATTCGCCGAAATTTTGATGTAATTTGTTGAAAAAGATCGGTTCTTCTGTCGCTTTGCTGGTGGAATTCCACTATATTGTCCTCTTGGGTTAATGCCGCCATCAAGGCAAAGGGTGACTTTTCAAACTTGAGTTAAATTGTAAGCTTAGCACATTAAAATATCTATCTTAAGAAATCTTGTAATTATTCATTTTTTGATAAATTATTGCTTTCTAAACATTTTTAGAAGGTTGTGTGTTTCCTAGTATCCATTTTATGTAATTACTAGGTCATTAAAGAAAGGCGTCATTACCTCGTTATCGTGGGTTATCCCGCCACTGTACAGAAGTTGAAAGAAAATGCTTTTATGTGTGCTTACGTTACAGTTATGATTACGGTTAAATTTATACAGACACTAAAGTTAATGATTCAGCTTTAGAGTTTTTACTATTAAAAAATAAACATTTTTTTGAGGTGAAAAAAAATTAAATTCCCTTAAGGTGTCGTCATTCCCCCGGTCTCCCCTATATATGCAACATCACTTAGTAACAATTGAAGCTGTAAAAAAAAAAAAAAAAAACAATATGCACGGATTAACCACTTACCAGTTTTGTCTAAACCTTTACTCAAATCTTTAGGAGGCAACAGATTTTTTATTTTAATCTCAGCTTTTTTTAACCCCTTGAGGGGCGGTGGGATAAAATATATCCCACCTAATTTAAACAAGATTCTCACCAGAAAATTTTAATTAAATTTCCTATTTTTAGCTTTGGAGGAAAATCATTGAAAAATTGCTTTTCCTTATTTAAAAGTAAAATTTTTCGATTATTCCGGTGGGAATTCAATATTTAGAGACATTTTTGCTTGCCCCTCAAGGGGTTAATGATAGTAATTTTTCATTTAAATAATGCAGTTTGTTCAAAAATTGGTGGTTTTTAGTTTATTTTGTGAAAAAAATTATCCTGCAATGGACTTGAAATAGTAAGCAAACAAAGATGATTAACCTTTTCAGGGGCAAAGCACTTCTACTCGTAAAATGTTGAAATGATTGTCAGATACCAGAATTTACAACCAAATTTATATGAAAATAAGTAAAAGCCTTTCTTCGTGTAATTAATATATGGCAAATTTTGATTTTATAATTCTGGTGTCAATGTGGCATTTTGGGATTAAAATTAAGTGGTCTAAAAATGATCCACCGCCCTTCAAGGAGTTAAAGCGTAAAGTCCGGAATATATGTTGTATGCTTCCATGTTTTGTGCCCAGAATTCACCGGAAGATGAAACACCCCACTGGCTCAATTTAAAAAAAAAACATATCGCTGATAGGCAAGAGAAGCTACACAACTTCAAAAATATTGCGTATTTAGCACTAATAGTTTCGACTTATGTGCGTTTTGCTACAAGAAAGCTTTCATAAATACAGGGCCCCATAAAATATTGTCCTTGTTTCAATGGTATCATTATAACATCAATTATAACAATTTATTTTAGACCATTTGCAATAAATCCTACATCAAATTGATTGTAAACTAACCTATTTGTTTTTCTTACAAATTTTCAATAGGTGCCTTTAGTTATACGGCCCACATCCAACCTAAAGTCCAATTCTTCCCACACTTAGGTTAACAGTCCGGAGTAATGGAAGCAATATCCTCTTCCCTTTTGTGTCTCAACTCTTGCAAGCATTAGGCAGCGGCGGAACGTAGACACGGTTTTTTACTAGGTTGAGCAAAAAGTTCTGAAAGTTGCGTTGTTATACGTAAATTAACAACAATAGCAACAAGGACTATTCTTCAAAGTAGAGAAAATCGTAGTCCACGACGTTCTGCTATCGTTCTGCCAGATTTCGAATTTTGCTGAAAGTACCATGGCGGATCCTTGGAATTGCAGTACCAGCAACTTCACCGTCATTAATCTCATCGACGGCTTCCAGAATCGTTAAACCTTTTCTCCAGTGATTCCGGATCAACAGACGCAAATTACACGGTCCAACAGACGTTTTGGAGCCGAAATTCCTGAACTCCTATAGATATACCACTAGTACTCTTATATACGATACGAATTCTGGTAACTATTAGATTAAAAATTTCCCAGAACAGTTTGCTCAACCTAATATAAAGCCTACAAAGGAAAAACTCGCATAACTGTAACAGCTTTTTAATCTTCAGCCCAGAAATTATACTTTACTCTCGCCATTTAAGGAGTTGTCATTTTGCGTATGTATCACTGTAAGCAAGTCAATAACAAAGCAGTACTCGTGCATGCACTTATCTAAAACTGTTTGAGTAACCCTTTATTTGTGACCTCGAACCAACACTCTAACACGCTTGCAGTTGATACTATTAAAATTTATAGAGGAAACTAGGGGAATGACGCTCACTTAAGGGAAAACATGGATAGCTAGTAAAATTTACACAAAACATCAATATTTTATTAAGGAAGTATAACTCCAAAGCATAAAGAACAGTTTGCAATAAACTAACCCGCATAAAAAAATGAGAAATTTTTTTTTTATCGTTTTATTTATTTAACAATGGATTGAGCGGTAATGCCCGACATGGTAGGGTAATTGCGCTCAAAGTTTGAATACAATATTTAAGTTGGAGTTATTTATAGTTGGCGTAACAAAGCACTACAAATATAAATAAAAGAATGAACGTACAGCTAAATGTATATATCTTTTAGAAATAATGAATAAATTTACATTTGAAAATAAGAGTGTACACTTACATTCAATTTAGATGTTCTCGGATTTTATTCTAAAACAACTTCAAACTTATAACGTGAGGACAGAAAAAATACTTTCCTCCCGACGGGCACTATATCCTTACTGGGAACATAGGATGAAGTTCGCTAGTTGCCGGTACCGATCGCACGTTTTCAATTCTATTCTGTTTAGAGATATTTGGGTGAGCGGGATTGCACGCTTAGCGTCATTACCCTACTTCCTCCTAACTGGGGCATTCTATTACGAACACCCTGAATAGTTTTCCGCGAATGGCCAGAATACTTTACATGTCACTTTGCCATCACAGACGGAAGCAAATTGTGTGCGAAAATAAATTTACTCAGTACTCCATATATTTTCTACGTCTTGATTCTAAAGGGTTTTACGCTTTTATGTACGCGTTCATGCAAAGCCAAGTTGTATACTTTTATGTTAAAGTGAAAAATGCTATTTTTTTTTTGTCTCATTTGTGAAATGTAGTTGTTTTAACTTGCGTCGCTTTCATTGTCGGTGAGCGAGACAATTATGGATCAAAGTTCACTCATATTTTAACCTTCTTTTTGTACCGAAAATCAGAGTTTTTCTTTCTAAGAGCGTTCATAATTATATCATTATGTAGTGCCTAGAGTTGTCAATTGGGCCGTCTGTCTATCTGTCTGTCCGCATATAAGAGTGCCATCTGGTCCGTCCGTCTGTCTGTCAGTCCACATATAAATGCGCAAAAACTACCCAGCCAAATGGTTTGAAATTTAATACGTAGAATCGTTGCAGAAGATTGTCGAGTCATTTCAAATTTTAAGTAAATCGAATCAAAACTTAAAAAGAAATTAATAAAAAATTTCTTCAGTCTAATAAATCTTATTATATGTCGTTAATTAAGTGATATCCCGTGATAGTTAATGATTCTAGGTCGCCATGGTGATGACATCCTTTTTAAGATGGAGTTCTATTACTTCCGAATTAATAAATTTAATATGTATAATCGTAATAAATTTTGTATTGATGCATTTTTGCATAAGAGTTCAACAGCTATTTCCTTAAGATCTGAATATTTATAAAACTACTAATAATACGAAAGCACCTCATTTGCCACGTTTAGCGTACAATTTGCGACTTGTTGACATTATAGATTTATTTTTAGTACTCTTACAGTTTTGTACGGTGCAACAACACATGTCGATAGCATTTAGTACTAAAACAAAGACTAATTCTATAGAAATTCCGGAGGCTACGAATCCATATCCTGCAAGAATGACTGTAATAGTTATTACTGTTTTCTTGGTATGCAATTTTAAATATCTTCATACCCTTTTAGGATAACCAGTATATTGAATAAATGAAAGTATAGCGAAGACCAAGGGAATGGCGCCACTCGGGGTTGTGCCGCCACCCCACCTAGTTTAAAAACTAACGGAAGTTTGAGATAGTGAATACACCTGCAGTATAGCTGCCAACAATAGAAAAAGTGCCTCGAGTGAGAGTGATTTTGTTGTACGTCGTCCGATTGTTTTATTGAAATATTTAGTTTTCATCTAGTTGCTTCTTATTTTGGAGCTTCAAATGAGTAGAGGTAAACACCTTTTATTGTAGCATTTGGTACTTAAGATAACATTACCCGTAATCTATTCATACATGTATTTGCCGACATTTTGATGCAATTTGTTGAACAAATTCGGTTCTTCTTTCGGCTTTCTGGCTGGGGGATTTCCGATATATTGTATGGCAAAGGGTGACTTTCGCAATTTGAGTCAAATTGTAAGCTTAGCACATTAATTAATCTTGCTTAAGAAACATTGTAATTATTCATTATTCTGTTAAATTACATTTCTTTCTAAATATTTTCAATAAGTTATGTTTCCTAGTATCCATTTTGCGCATTTACTAAGTCATTAATGTGTGGCATCATTAACCCGATACAGTGGCGGAATGACCCCAGTATCCTGGGTAATACCGCCACTGTACAGAGGTTGAAAGAAATTTTGTTTATGTGTGCTTACTTTACAGTTATGATTACGGTTAAATTTATACAGATACTGAAGATCATGATTCAGCTTTAGAATTTTTACTATTGATAAATAAACTCTTTTTTTTGAGGTGAAAAAATTTAAATTCCCTTAAGGTGTCGCCATTCTCCCGGTCTCCACTACTTTAATAAATAAGTAACACTTCTTTCACTTTTGTAAAACGTGGTATTTCAGAATGACGCTCTAAATCGATGAAATATATTGAAAATGCTAAACATTCGAAGAAACCTATGATAAATAAAATCTTAAGATGTTTCACCGAATGAAGGATGGCAGCATTGATATGGATACATACTTGGGAAATTCAATTTTAAAATTTGATTCTTAACGTATTCTTACACTATTCGTATGACAGAAAAATATTTTTGAATGTAGAATATATATATATTTGTGTATATATTTGTTAAAACATCACAAAACATACAATATATTTAGAAATGAAAAATAACTGTTTTAATATTTTAGGAATTACTGTATTCTTTCATGTTTTGCAAATAAAACTGTAACAAATTTCATAATGAATAAACAGTCTTTAATAAAAAATTGAAAATTCATAGGGGAGACCGGGGGAATGGCGCCACTTGGGTTTATGCCGCCACACACCTTAGTTCAAAAACTAACGGCAGTTTCAGACACAAGCGTCTGGCGATCACACTTTTTCATTTTGATCCTGTGATCCTGCGTGATCAGAGCGCTCCACGCATATTGTTCCCCGCAGGACGTATTTTGCATCATACCCATACCGTCCGCGCATGATATATATTTGTTTATATTTAGATGTTACATAGATGTTTAGATGTAACATAAAATTACTAGAAACATATAAAAATTTATTATATTCAGAATTTAAAGTGCCTTTTAATTTTAGTTTTTTAAAGCAATCTTGACATTCATTTTCATTCAGCTCCGTAAGGAATCGAACCCATGCCATTTTATCTGTAGTTGAACGTCATACCACTACACCATAAAGTTCCTTGAATAATTTTGCTTAGATAATTATTTTACGCAAACATCGATACGTTATGCGCGAAACGATATGCGCGGAGCACGCTGATCCCGCAGGATCACAGGATCAAAATGAAAAAGTGTGATCGCTGGACGCTAATGTTTCAGACAGTGAATGCGCCTGCACTATAGCGGCCAACAATAGAAACAGTGCCTAGAGTGAGATTGATTTTGTTGTAGGCATGATGCATGTCAATTCAGGCAGCCAAAGAAAAAATCTTACCTTCATAGTCTGAGAAGTTTTTGAATTGAACATATGTTAAAACTCAATAAAAAATAAGATACTTGTATATTTTGGTTTTGCCCAAAAAAATTCCTGGCCCTAGATACAGGCTGCCAAAGATGGCATCCCGGGCACCATTTCCAATTCGCCATTTTCGATAAAAAATTTAAAGTGCTCTATCTGTAGAACGGTGCAAGATATTTTGTTGCGGTATTTTTTATTTTAAAGATAATGTTCTTCTGTTTAAAATGATATACCCAATTTTGAAAAATGTATTCAACTTTTCTTGTGGCAACCTTTTGAAAAAAAAAAGTTTTTTTCAAAAAAAAAAATTTTTTTTCGAAAATGCCAATCTTAAAAATTTTGATTTTTTTGCTGTTGATCAATACCATTGGGAACTATCTTCACTGTAAACGAGAACTTCCACTTTTGAGTTTAACAAATTTTAGAAACATTTAAAAAATTCAGAGAATTTTACTGGAACTGTATATATACAGTTCCAGTAAAAGTCACTGAATTTTTGCTTATTTGTATCATATTTGTAAGGATAAGCCTACTATATATCCTAAACAAGTTAGAAATTGCAATATCAAATGTGGCAAATGAGGTGCGTGCATAGTATTAGCTAGTTTTATAAATATTCAGATCTTGGTGCAATAAGTGTTACAGTTTTGGGCAAAAAGGCATGAATACAAAATTTACTATAATTCCACATATTAAATTCAGTAATACGGAAGTAATATGAATCCATCTTAAAAGGACTTAATCGCCATGGCAACCTAGAATCATTGCCTATCATGGTATATCATTGAATCAGTTATGTATTATAGGATTTTTAAATAGAATGAAGAAAACTTTTATTAATGTCTTTTATGTTTTAATTTGATTTTCATAGTGTTGGAAAACGTCTCAGTGTAAGTGATTTTATGCCCAACATCACCTCGCTTGTGAAATGACAATTTCCTTGTGACATGTGCAACGCGTCTTCATTTTTTTAGTTGTGAAATATGTTCCAAGATGGCGACACTTCCCTGAGCGAAGTTCTCGTAAGATCACGGACTAACGAACAATTGTGTAAAAGACTTATGTTTCGAAAAGGCGACAACAGATAGCAGCACCAGAAAACTTCTCTGAACATATAGACTCATTTAATTAGAACCTTTTTTGCTTGTTAAGCAGTTTTATTGTTTCCAGACTTTTTTACTCTGTTTTAACTCTTGTGGGCCCCTTTTTACTTTTTCACTTGAAGGGCCGATTTTGTGAGGTCAAGACGCACGGTTTTTTGTACGTTAGCTCTTTGTCTTATGGAAGACTAATGTCTCCTACTGGTTTTTTCAACGTCATCAGTCTCATATTATTCATATTTAACCTTTTACTTTATATTTTTTAGTGTGTGAGTGTGGAACCCTGTAATCAAGTCATTCTTCAAGAATTAAATACTTTTTTTTTCTACGTCTACATTATTCAAAGAAGATATTTTTCACAATTCACCACATCTATTAAATAAATAAAAATTATAGGTTGTTTTCACAAGAAGGAAACCAGCGTATGTCTGCTTTACCAGAAAGGTAAGAAAATAAATTTCTATCTCTCATTATTGATGTAAAAACTTTTGGTATAACAATTTTATATTTATACTGGGTCCTTAGCTTCAAGCTAATCGCGAACTCACCCTTTCTAGATATTTTAAAACATAGCATTTGAAGCGATACATACTTTATTGCAGAGGTTTACAAAAAATTACTTCCTGTGTCATAGAAAGTGCATAGTGTTTACAGGGACACACAAAAGATTTCGGATACTTTACCTTATTGGAAATACTGTACATTCGCGATGATTGCTAGAGGTGCATTTTTAGTTGCGATATGAGTTTTTAAGTTTAATTAAATATTTCCATATTACGTTGTGTGTATAAAGGCTGTAGATCATATACAGGGCCTCACAAAAGAAATCGTAAGGGTATTGCTGGAAGTGCATTTTTAGTTGTGTATGAGTTTTTAAGTTTAACTAAATTTTTCCATATTACGTTGTGTGCATAAATGCTGTCGTTCATATACAGGGCTACACAAAAGAAATTTAAGGGTTTACTGAGTATGAATGAAAGTAGCTTAAAGATGATTTTTAAATGAGTTATGAATTTTTACACTGAACTACATTTAGTATATAAGATATCTTTGGAGAATATAGATAAAATGATATACAGGTCCACGCACAGAATTAGATACATGGCGGTCTATGGATGATAATCTCTGGAAGTGTGATTTCCCTGGTTTTAAGGATGTTTTAATCTTAATTAAATATTAGCTAAATAGTGGCATGTATATAAAGATAGTAGGTAAAATACAGGGTTATATGAAAGTATTCAAGTATGCTTCCGTCTATTGACATAAATTTCTAAAAGTCAAATTCCGACCTATTTATGTGTTTTTAACAATTTCCAATATAGTTGAAAGTCTTTATGGATTCGATTTGTCTGCCCATCTGTCTGAACTCTAACTTGTATTAATATAATTTGTATTGCTGTGTAATTGATATATGTTATTGAGATAGTTTTACTATGTTCGGTATTGAAAATAAAGTATGTATCACTTCAAATGCTATGAAAATCAAATTAAAACATAAAAGACATTAATAAAAGATTTCTTCATTCTATTTAAAAATCCTATAATACATAATTGATTCAATGATATACCATGATAAGTAATGATTCTAGGTTGCCATGGCGATTAAGTCCTTTTAAGATGAATTCATATTACTTCCGTATTACTGAATTTAATATGTAGAATCATATTAAATTTTGTATTCATGCCCTTTTTGCCCAAGAGTGTAGCTTATTGCACGAAGATCTGAATATTTATAAAACTAGTTATAGTACGCACGCACCTCATTCGCCACATTTGATATTACAATTTCAAACTTGTTTAGGATATATAGTAGGCTTATCCTTACAAATATGATGCAAATAAGCAAAAATTCAGTGGTTTTTACTGGAACTGTATATATACAGTTCCTGTAAACTTCTCTGATTTTTTTAAATGTTTCTAAAATTTGTTAAACTCAAAAGTGGAAGTTCTCCTTTACAGTGAAGGTAGTTCCCAATGGTATTGATCAACAGCAAAAAAATCAAAATTTTTGGGATTGGCATTTCCAAAAAAAGAAATTTTTTTTGAAAAAAGATTTTTTTTCAAAAGGCTGCCACAAGAAAAGTTGAATACATTTTTCAAAATTGAATATATCATTTTAAACAGAAGAATATTATCTTTAAAATAAAATAAACCGCAACAAAATATCTTGCACCGTTCTAGAGATAGAGCACTTTAAAATGTTTATCGAAAATCGCGAATGAGAAAGGATGCCGGGGATGTCATATTTGGTGGCCTGTATCTCGGGCCAGGAATTTTTGGGGGCAAAATGAAAATATACAAGTATCTTACTTTTTCTTAAATTTTAACATATGTTCAATTCAAAAACTTCTGAGACTCTGAAGGTAACCCCCCTGCCTGAGTTGATATGGATTCAGCCTGTACGTCGTTCGTTTGTTCTAGTGAAAAATTTAGTTTTCATCTAGTTGCTTCTTATATTGGAGCTTCAAATGAGTAGAGGTAAGCACCTTTTATTGTAACATTAGGTACTTAAGATAATATTACCCTTAATCTACAGACATTCTCCGACATTTTGATGAAATTTGCTGAACAATTTCGGTTCTTCTTTTGGCTTTGCTGGGGGATTTCCGCTATAGTGTCCACTCGGGGTAATGCCGCCACCATGGCAAAGGGTGTCTTTTCCAATTTGAGATAAATTGTAAGCTTAGCACATTAATAAATCTAGCTTAAGGAACATTGTAATTATTTAATATTCTGCTAAATTATTGCTTTCTAAATATTTTCAGTAGGTTATGTGTTTCCTATTATCCATTTTATGTATTTACTAGGTCATTAAAGAGTGGCGTCATTACCCCGATACAGTGGCGGAATTACCCCAGTATCCTGGGTAATCCCACCCCTGTACAGAGGTTGAAAGAAATTTTGTTTATGTGTGCTTACTTTACAGTTATGATTACGGTTAAATTTATACTGATACTAAAGATCATGATTCAGCTTTAGAATTTTTACTATTAATAACTAAACATTTTTTTGAGGGGAAAAAATTTAAATTCCCTTAAGGTGTCGCCATTCCCACGGTCTCCCCTACTTTAATAAATAAGTAACACTTCTTTCACTTTTGTAAAACATTGTATTTCAGAATGACGCTCTAAATCGATAAAATATGTTGAAAATGCCAAAAATCCGAAGAAACCTATGATAAATAAAATCCTAGGATGTTTCAGCGAATGAAAGATGACAACTTTGATAAGGATACATACTTGGGAAATTCAATTTTAAAATTTGATTCTTAACGTATTCATACTCTATTCGTATGACAGAAAAATATTTTTGAATGTAGAATATATAGGTCAATATCACAAAAATACGGAAATTGCAGTCCGCACAATAAAATTTCTATTTAATGTTCGATAATGCAATTTTCATTTTTACATTCTAATAAAATATATTCTTAGAAGTATTTTCAAGAGATATTATATTCATGATAACACAAAAATAAAGCAATTAAAAGACTTAAAATTTCATATTGTCATTTTCCTGGCCTTTCACACTGTGATGTGTGCAATGTAAAAGGCTTTCTGCTATCGTGTACAAATATCTTTTCTAGTTTTTTTAAATTTCTAATTTCTAATTATACCTTATATAACACATATAGGTGGAAGGTATCAAGTTCTGCATTTTACAAATGATTTTCCATAATTAAAATATGATTATCACTGAAAATGAATGTCATTGTCCTGGCATACTCATTTTAGTTCTTTATGAGGTATAAAGATGGCGCTGCAGAGTAATTCTTCTTGTTCTTGATATAGTTCAAGTCAGAAGTAGTAAAATCATTGCTACCAACGAGATCTTTTAGACATTTCTTTGAAAATAATGTGTTGTTAAAGGCTTTGTAAAAATTGAGTAGACTTTTATTATGTCATTTTACTGACTCCTATAAATTACAAATAAAACTGAACATTTCACTGAGTTTGATGTACTGTAGAGGAAACATGCTCCTTTAAACAAAATTAAAATGCTGGATCTAAAAACAAAAAACAAAAAAAATCTGAAAACTGTTTTAGAATGAAATTATCATTAACCTGGCATACATATGCCATGAAAATGACGCATAATTACAATTAAATAAAAATGACCTTCAAACTTTAACAATTTTACATATAAATTTCTTTATTCAGCTGTTCAACTAACATTTAAAAAAAAAATCAGAAGCTTTGAAACGATTTAAATTTTCAAAAGTTTTGTTTTCAAAATCTCACATTTTGTGATATTTACCCATATATATATTTGTGTATATATTTGTTAAAACATCACAAAACATACAATATATCGAGAAATGAAAATATTAGAAATGAAAAATAACTGTTTTAATATTTTAGAAATTATTGAATTCTTTCATGTTTTCCAAATAAAACTGTAACAAAATTCATAATGAATAAACAGTCTTTAATAAAATTTGAAAATGCATATTACAGAAAAATTGATCTTACGTGCGGAAAAGTGTTGCGTGAAATTATGAATATTTTAATCACATGCTCAATTAACCTTTACAGTAAATGTGCTTTGAATAATATTGGGAATATATTATATCGAAAATCATTTACCGTGAACTAATGTCATAAAATATATTGGATAAGTTTAGAAAATCTTTTAGATAAATTTAAGTAAGCTTAAAGATTTTAAATTTGCTTTCAGCACAAAATCGTTAGTCTTGAGATTTCATGTCTGTAGATTGACGGAAAAAGGACGTTTGATTTTCAATGAACTGTGAAAAATTAATTTTTTGTAATATCTCCGTTACATACATTTTTAAGATTAAATAATAAATTAAATACACATTTGAAATTTATTAGTGCGTTATGCATAAATTTATTATTATCAGATAAATTATAGGTAAAAAAAAAAATCTAAAAAAATTATAAACCATCTAAAAAAATTCTAAATTTAAGAACCCTCTTAAAATTCACAAAATAGGAAATTTTAACACCAGAACGGTATCGAGGGGTCATTTTGATTCGTACTAAATGTATACATGTCCATTCGAACCAGAAATTTCTTCAGCAAATAAGTGAAATATATACTGCATAACAATAACTTAAATAATTAACTTAATAATAGTTTTAAATAAAAAATCTGGTATTAAATATTTGTATTAAACTCGAGTAAAATTTCCTGCCGTTCTAGTGCTAATCATATTTTAGCTGAAATAAAAAAAATTATAATTCTATTATAATTTCTAGAATATTAAAACATTCAAAGCACTGGATATACAGGGTATTTGCTAGAAATAAGAATTTTAACCGGAAACTAAAAAAATGAGGGAAGCCATTTGAAACGAGTGCTCATATTAATCTAAAAATTGGAAGATCAGTGTCAAAGCAAAATATAACCACAAAAAATTTTTAAATACTGGCAGCGAAAGGTTTATTCGTTGTGATAATGGCTTTCAGACTACCGTCTTTCGTAAACATTTTGCTGTCAGTCTCGCACCTCACAGGCATTCTTCCCATCCCCCTAACTAGAAATTCGCTGCTTTCAATACTTTTTTTTTCGGGCTACCAATATTTGTTCTACTCCTCAGTTACTTAGTGCTGAACTTAATTACCTCAAAGCTATTGCTGTTGATCGTGGTTATTCCTCTAATATTATTGATTCTATTTATAAGAAATTGAAGAAATCCGTCCATTCTGAAAAGCATTCTAATTCCAACTCTAATACTTCAGTTGTGTTACCATTTTTTTCCTAAAATCAGTCAGAAAGTTGCTAAAATCTTAAGAAGGTTTCATTTTAAAATTATTTTTTCTCCTGTTAATAAAATCACTTTCTCATATCTCAAACACCCCGTTGATCGCCTAGATAACTGGGGTATTTGCCAAATCTCTTGCCAGTCTGGCCTTTCTTATATTGGCCAAACTAAACGTGCTCTTAGATTTCGTTTAAAAGAGCCTGAAGTTTATCTTAAAAATCAGGAGCTCAAACGTTCTTCTATTGCTCAACATTCTTGGTCTTCCCAACATAGGTTCGATTTTTCCTCACCCACCATTATCCAAAAATGTTCTTCTAACCTTGATCTTGATTTTTGGGAAGCTTACCACATCATTAAAAATTCTCACTCTTTTTTCAATGACTTATCTAGTACTCCTGATTTTCCAAGTATTTGGGAAGCATTAATTTAATTTCCTCTTTTTTGGTTTCTTTTTCTCTCCTTCTCCGGTATATGTCGCTATTTGTCCACCCAATCATTTCCACTGCTTCTCTCTCATTGGTTGTTTCTGGCGCCTGCGCTACCAGCATAGGGTATATAAGCCAGCGCGTCTCTGTCTATCATTTTGCTCAGTCTTGCTTTTTCTAGCACGCTGTTCCTTTTTCCCTATCTTGCATTGAAGAAAAATCTCGCTGTAGATTCGAAACAGCTGTTTGCTGCTTTTCACGCATTATTTGTGCATTTTAAACGTTGGTTTACTACTTTTTAATATTCCTGCACAAAGGCTTTCATTGCTATTTAAATATTTTTTATTTCCATTTTGTTGAATCAAAATTAAAGTAAAACAATTGAAAAAAGACAAGTTCCAAGTTTGAACCATTTATCTTTGACGGTTCTTGACTTATTACGATTTAAATAAGAGAAATGGTGAAAAAAAAAAAAAAACATCATGAAGAAAAACGCATTTTCACAAGAAGTCAAAGACAACTATTGCTTGAAAGCTAGATTTTGAAAACAAACCGAAACGGAAAATTTAATATTTCCTGTTCTAATTAAGACAAAAACATGATTTAAACGTCAGTTTAAGCAGAAAAAAACAGAGAAATGTTTAATGCAATAAAATATTTTTTAGAAAATTTGGAGATTTTTGTGTTCCATTAAAAAAAATTGTGTCATAAACTGAGCCTAATAAGCACACCATAAACTGGCCAGAATTGATTGGACTAGTGAAGAAAACAAAATGGAATATGGATGGTCTTGGTGGATTCAATTGTTACTAGCATGACTCAGTTTACAGCAACGTAATTTCTTCAGTAGATGACAAAGCGAAATACTCTAATGGTTTGGGGACAATTGGCTTTAATGGCCAAACCTGACAGGCCTCCATGGAAAACAAAATTCAACAAAGCAGAAAGAGGCAATAGAGTAGCATTTACTTCCACTTGGTGAAACCTTAGGGGACCCTTGGTGGAAATTTCAGAACGACAATGCACAGAAAATGAAACTGTGGCTTCGCACCCGAAATGTTAATGTTTTAGATTGGCTAGCTTTGAGCCCGGATTTAAACACAATTGAGAACATTTTAATTCGTGAAGTATTGTATAGTGAATAGCAAAATCTAACCTAAAGAACTAAAAGTGACCACTGAAAAAGTATAGTGTTCCCTGCCACCAATGATGAATCAATTGAAATACAATTATTCGTAGTTATCCGAAACCAAGAAAACACCCGTAATAAACAGCATCATTCAAAAGTGTCAAATGATATATATATATATATATATATATATATAGATAGATATATATTTGCATTGAGATTAAACTTTTGGGACACTGTATAGGTACAGACATTTATCAATGTTGTGATAATGCAGCCATTTATTCGGTTTGATATGATTTATATTATAGAATCTAAAAAGTAAACCATATGTTTTTGCTTAATTTTGTAATGTTACTTTAATAAAAATCTTTTTTCTTTATGTGCCTACACTTTTGAAACAGATTGTAAATTTTATTAATCGTATAACTTTCACTCAATACTTTTGAAAAATAAATATTTGATAGTGCTCATATCTTGGTGAATTTTTTCATTTAATATTTCTTTTCTTGTAAAACAATATAGGGTAGGGGAGTACACAGTGAGACATGGTACACAGTGAGACAGCAGCCGTTTTGACATATTGTTATAACTTTTTCTCTTAGCTGGAACACACACTGAACCACCTCATCTTATGCAACACGTGGATGTAGTTTCGGCACTGCGGTTACTCGTTCAACAAAATAGTAAGTAATTATTTATTTACAGGGGATAAAGTTACATAAACGTCCATTTTAGAGTTTACTTCTTTCATTATAGCGTATATTTACTTAACCAAACCTAGTTATATCTAATGATGGACTATGTCGACAAAACTACACAAGCATTCAAAGCTGTGAAATTGATGATGAAACAGATATGGCATCCATTTTGCTACAACGTAACGAAAGTACATAGTGAGACACATAGTTGTGGTACACAGTGAGACGTGTTTCATTGTGTATCTACTATGTTGTTCTGATGTAAAAAAAGTTATTTATTAATAAAAGAAGGGGTTTTTTTTCTCTCTCTCTATGTGTGTGTGTGTGTGGGGGGGGGGGGGGACGTGTGATGGCTAGTGAAATCTACTAAACGTAAGAGGCTGAAAATTTGCATGAAGGTAGTCCAATGTCTGCCATTGTTCACCCGAGGCTCATGTTTAAAAAAAAAAATAATCTAGAAATATTAATTAGAAGTCATAAACTGCAGAAAATTATTGATAGAGTGTAAAAATGTATGATTTATGAAAATATATACATTGTCTCACTGTGTACCACAAGTGGTACACAGTGAGACAATTTTCCATACTCCGTTATTATGAGTCTGTGCTTTTATAAATAACTTTTTTTAAAACCATTTATACATTAATGTGTAGTGTATTTGTGTAGCTTAAAGATGTAGCAAAATTTTTTTCAAAGGAATAAAATTCGTTGCCATTCGTTAAGTAATAATAATTTTCGTCTCACTGTGTACTACCCTCCCCTATTTGGTTAATTAACAATAAAACTGTTAAAGTTTTAATATCATTAAAAACGAATGTAACCAATTTAACTTACAGAAAATAACGTAATTCGAATGCAGCATCAAGCCGCTTGTTCGAATTCCAGGGAATTACACGAGGTTTCATTGCAGTATTATTTAAGCTGCCAGTTTTATGATAAGACTGTACTCTGGGTAATTCCGCAGACGAGGTGATTTTCACAACAATGCTTTTTTTTTAATCTTTTTATTTGAGAAGGACATATTTATTCAAAGAGTATTAGGAGAAGGGTTTGAGGAAAAAAGAGATTTTATATCCTAAAAAGCTTAAATCGTGCCTTTAATTGTGTAAAATTGTGCTACATATCCTTAATTCAGGATGTTTAGTCATTTTTTAACATTCGAATATATTCAGGCAGAAATTTTAAATACTTAATTGATGACATAAGTTTTAAAAGAAATGGCACGTATGATTTATTAACCCCTTCGCGACGGGAGCCTTTTACGGAATGTTTATTACTTTGCTACCGGTTTTAAAAAACAGAAGTTTGTGCCTATTCAAATCGGGAAAATGCTCGGATTAAATAAGGCAAATTTTACAGTAAAATTTTGCTGGTGAGGACAAATGAGGATCCTTAGGCCTATTTCCGGCACGTATACGTGTCGCTCGTTCCCAAGGGGTTAAGGGGACAGTTCCCCTTCAACCGGTCAAAAATGCTAGAAAACTGATTCAATTTCCATACATTTTCACAAAGTAACTAATAAAACAAATTCAATGAAATTTTTTTAATTGTTAAGTATAGCTTTACTTCTTACAATAAACAAAGCAGATTGATGAAAAATATTTAAATTAATTAGGAAAACTTAAGTAACCTACTGGTTTTTTTTTTTTTTCGTATTTGCCATATATCACTGCGCGCATGATTTCTCAAAAACTAGTAAAGATAATGGGTTGAAATTTTTGGAGTGCATTAATATTACACTTCTGCATAAAATGAACTAAAATATTAGAATTATCTTAAATAATAAAAATTTTATAACAAAAAATGTGTGAGAAATTTTACAGATTTTCTTTTTTTAATTTTTACTATTAATTATAAATATTATAAATAAAGATAATTAAAATATTTTAGTTCATTATGTTAAGCGAAGTATTATCTATAAATTAACATCTATTTAAAGTTAATAAATTTAAATAACACGCGATATCATGCGCGCAGTGATATACAGTAATTATGAAAACAAAATAACAGTAGGTTACCTAATTAAGTTTCCCTAATTAATTTAAATATTTTTCACCAATCTGTTTTGTTTATTCTAACAAGTAAAGCTATACTTAACAATCCAAAAAATTTCATTGAATTTGCTTTATTAGTTAGTTTATGAAAAGGTATGGAAATTGAATCAGTTTTCTAGCATTTTTGACCGGTTGAAGGGTAACTGTCTCCTTAATGATTCAGCTTTTTATCCTTTATAAGACAAAGCATTTATGTTCGTTACGCATTAAATAGAGTTAAGTAAAGTGAACGATATTTTTTGAATATTCGTTTCAGAAATAATTGCACAATAAATGGATTAATGAAGTTACATTTTAAATCCTAACTACGTAAATTTTCTAAATAAAAAAGGGATTAATCACATACCAAAATCTCGTACAGTATCCATACCACCCATACCTCATATTCTTGAGAACAAAAGTGTACACTAGTCCTAAAAAGTAAAAATGATTTTTTTTTTTTTTTTTAGCAATAATATAAATTTACCTACAGGTAGTTAGTTGCCTTCAGATGCACAAATGATTATTTTAAAGATACAAACGGTTTGGCAAAACTTTTATTCATAATGGTAAAGAATAACTTGAAAGTCTGAATTTATACAATACTTGTTAAAAATCTTATTTATATTAATAAAATAAATCGAAGTACCGTTAACGTTAAAACAAATTGTTTAATTTACGATGATGAATAAATTTAGTAGTTTCAAATTTATATTGGACAAGAGATTGTGTCAAATTAATAACTAGCTTTCATTTCCTGTATTATTGTATATAAGACTAAATAAATATGAATATAAAAATTTAAAAAATGGAATGTTGGTGATAACTTCTCTAAACATGCATATTTACTTCTGGGCAATTATAAAGAACAAGCGTTTTTTTTCGTTTTATAAACAAAATAACAAATATGATATAACAAGCAAAATCATTATTGTGTTATGGAAATATGTGTCTACGCACGTTATATAAAATTTTATTCCAGAAACTCACGAAAAATAAAAAATTTCATTTTACAGACTTTACATTATTTTATAGAAGTTAAAATGAAAAAATGCACAAAGTTCCAAAGACTCGACGTGCATCAAATACAAAGCATTTGAAGGTTTTTTTTTTGTTGTTGTTGTTAAAGTATGAGAATAGGGAATTCAAACAAATCTCATGGGGTAAATGTGCTACTAGTATTTTACCCTTAGTTCATTGGCATCGAAACTACAACTTGAAATCTTTATTAACAAGCCTATGTATTTCGTCACTTTTGTAAATCGGGCGAATAATAAACTTAAAACTAGTTGGATGAGCCAATCCCAACACGTTTTTCTCTCTAATACATCTGAATATTTGAAAATATAGTTACAAATGTCAATACTTTAATATTATTAGTTCAATACTATACCAACTTTGACTTTCATCTTAAATTTCTGCTTCAGTCAATTAATCGGAGAAAAAAAGAGTTCATATTGATCATAATATTTATTAAAACCAATAGTTTTCCGTTATTCTGTTGTACATCAGCTGTTCGGAATAGCTGGCTTATCATCATGCGAAGTTCTCGTCGCTTTACGAGCCGTCGGTGTACAAGAGAGCTATGAAAAATCAAGAAAAATACACAAAAATCGCTATTGCAGTGCTCCCTTTCGGCGGAATATTTCCAAATTAAAGGAGGACCTGCTTGGAATAGCCAAAACCATACACAAAAAATTTGGTTCAATTCTATGCATATCTTCATACATTTTTCGGTGGTACAATAATGAAAATGGCGCAAAAAGCTCTATTACAGCGTCCCCTTACGTCGGGATATTTCCAAATTAAGGGAGGACTTGCTTGCCATAGCCAAAAACTAAAAAAAATTCGTTCAATTCTATGCATAACTTCATACACTTTTGGATAATTCAATGGCGACATACGGACAGACAGACATTTTCTATAACATGTTTTTGGAGACCCCTGACCCCTAAAACGTGTAAATACGTCAAAAACCGGAAGTCAAAAAAAATTTCTATTACAATATTTTCTTCTATTGAAGATAGAAGAAAGTAAAAATTCTAATAGAAATTATGAAAGGCACAAATGTAAGAATTAAATCTTATGCAACAGTTATTAGCAAGAATTAAATCTTATGCGCAGTGTATTTATGGATTCCTTCACAGTTTCATTTTGTTTCTTCCTTAGATAGAGGTTCCCCACGTCGCTGATCATAAACATGGCACATTATAATATTATCCATAAGCAAACAGCCTTGACGAAGAAAACTGTTTTACTAGTAGTTCTCAAAGGTATAGACGTACTTATACAGACGCACGCACCGACACACAAGTATATATAAACTGGATGTCTAGACCTATTGCTATAAAATACATAATCCCTTAACTGCTAGTTTTTCAGGTGCATGGTTCCTACTGTAAAAATGTTCTTTTTTCACCTTTTTAATTCAAAATATACGAGGTCTGTCTGATAAGTGTTTGACCTTTATTTTGTCCACGCACAAAAGTGATTCTTATGTGCCACTGTGCATATTGGAAGGAGACAGCTTAATGCGTATGCTTGAATTTTTCCCTCGAATTCCAGTGAGCCAGTCGTTGCCTCCTGGCCACCGAGTGCGGTGCTGTCATGCGTGTTCGTCGGATTTTGATTTCTCTCAAGATGACTGAACGGGTTGAGCAAAGGTACTACATCAAATTTTGTCAACCTTGGTGATTCTCATAGCGAAACAATTCGTAAGATTCATCAGGTGTCGTCCCTCATAGCATGCATGGTCACGGTGACGTCGTCACTGTAAGTCACTGTGGTCACGTTACATCTGTGACCAAAATGCCACCACTCGGTGATGTCACATTGTGACTGAGATGTGAACTAATTAAAAAAACTTTAAAAAATTACAAAAATTCTTCAAAACATGTTATTTACTGTAAAATTATATTTTTCTGGCAATTAAAAAAATATATTGTGACGTCACTATCATGTCACTACTATGTAACGTACGTCACGTCACATACGTGACAAAAAAAAACACCATATTGTAAGTCACAGTGTGACAAAAATATGAATTTCAAAAATCTTTGAAAATGAAGAGAAATATTTTAAAAAGTCTCGAGTTACAGCAGCATAAGGAATGAAAATATATTAGTGGATAGCAAATGGTAAATTCAGTCATGAAAGGGGGGGGGGGAGGCATAACAATTAAAGTGCACGATACAAGCATTAATAAACTAAAATTTTATGCTATATTTTATCAATTTGATATCGAAGACAGTGAAAGTATACTTTTTTCATGATTTCAATTTTATCTAGCATTGCAATTTAATATAATAATCCTTCACTGATAGTTATTATTATAAAATTGTTTCTCGAAAAATTGTTCGTTATGGAGAAATTTGGATAACATATTTAGAATTAGGAATATTAAATCTGTACACTTTACACGTTTAGTTTGCAAGGAGGAAATTTCTTTATTTTTATGCATTCCAGCCTGACCAGCGGTATTCGAAACACTTCTGAGGTTTCAAACTAAAAATTTTCTATTACAGTTAAGTCTGCCGCTTTTAATGAGCACGTAGAAAGAGTTTTCAGAGTTTAGTCATATATGCATTTCTTGCTTTATAATTTGCATTCAAGGCATATATTTCCTGTTAGTGTTTAACTATTTTAAGTAATTGTTTTTTAAAAAATTCTATGTCTTTCAGACTTTTTAAATAAAATTAGCATTTTCCGAAAATAAAAGAAATATACAAAATTTGTGCAAAACCCATAACATAATTAATTATTCGTATTGTAAATTTGTTTTTTAGAAATTTGACTTAAAAAAAAGTTATTTTACAAATTGTTTTACATTACAGAAAATTAATATGAACTGAAAGACAGATTGACAAAGATTTTTTTTTCTTTATCCTCGATAACCTTTTATTATTTATATTTATTACGTGTGAAACAAACTTTACTTTAAAAAAAAGGGAGGGGGGTGTCATTATTACAATTAAATTTATTTTTACACATTTTAAAAATTTAAACAATGTTTTATCAAATAAACTCTAATTATGAGTATTATTATTATTATTATTTACAAAAAAGAAACTTAACTACCCATTTTAACTTGAATTGTTTGGAGCTGATAAAAAGAAAATACATTGGAAAATTCTTCAAATAGAAAATTTAAGACTCTCTCATAAAATTAATGCGTATTTAAGTCCAAATCTGTTGTATACAAAAACAAATAATCGGTAAAAGCCATCTGCTCGAAATCGTCTGCCCATGACCACAGAAAAATAAATAATAGAAAACGCGGGAAGCAGTTCACTGTTTATAGAACATCGCCATGTCTACAACACTTCTTTTAAGATAAGAGAAATGACGTCCGCCATGATACACGGATATTAGAACGCAGATGTAAGTCTTATTTAATTTAAATCTTTTATTCGTGAATTGTATATTATGAGTTAGATAGTTTTATGTTATATTAGTAAGAGACTGGTCTGATATTGTTTTTAGAAGCAATATTTTCTGATTCGATACTGTAAAATAACTTAATCTGCTATCGCTAGGGGAAGAAAAAAAAGCTGACGCAGAGACTGATTCATGGGTACATTCATAGTGGAATGAATGTAAATATTAATTTGAAGTTACTTGAGATTAAAAATGTGTTGTGACAGTCATTTGAAATTTTTTTCGGCTTCGTTTTGTTTTAAGATTTACTAACACAGTATTCATCGTCATTGTTATTTTGGAGTTAAATATGATATTCCATTATTATGATATTACGAAACTGTTTCAATTTAGAAATTAACATTATACTGAGAAAATGTGTTTTTACATATTATAACAGTGAAACTTTTGAAAGATTTTTTTTCATTGCTAATAATATTTTAAATTAGTATTTAAAATTCTAAATCTTCATACGAATGTTTTCAGATTTAACATTTGCCAAAATTATAAAATAATAGGAATTCCTTATAACATATGGAAATATTTTTGAGAAATTGTTAAATATAATAATGCATTTAATTCATCTATTGTAGTTTGTTGTTGTTTAATAGTACAATTATAAATATTAATTATTTAGTGTTTTTCAAATTGGTATTATTTATTTTTTTTAATTGTATGTAAGCCTTTTTTTAGGGTTTCGTTCATCTGACGAAACCCTATTCGTCTCGCTTCTTTGTCTGTCTGTCTGTCCGTCACAGGGACCGTTCTCAGAAACTATACATGTTGCACACTTGAAATTTTGGGTACTTATAGCTGAACACCTCACATTAAAGGACAAATCATAAAATTTTGAAAAAGTCTTAAATTTTACCCTTGGTGGTCTCACATGTGTATTTTAAACAATTCCATCTAAGTGAGCCCCTAATTAGGTTGGAGGCATGAAATTCCGCAGACTTATAGCTGAATACCTGATACATCAAGACAAATCATAAAATTTTGAAAAAAGTTTTATATTTAATCCTTTGGGTTTCCAAATTGTTTATTTTAACCATTTTTTTTTCTAACAGAGCCCCTAATTAAGTTAGAGAAATGGAATTTTGCTTTATTATTGTTTAACACATGAGCCCACACAACAAATCATAAAACTTTGACAAAAATTTATATTTAACCCTTTGGACTCCAATTTGTGTATTTTCAGCAATCCTTTATAACAGAATTCCTAACTAAATTGGAGGCATGCAATTTTGTATTCTCATAGCTGAACAGCTCAGACCCCACAACAAATAATAAATTTCGAAAAACTTTTATATTTAACCCTTTGGACTCCAGTTTGTGTATTTTAAGCAATTATATTGAACAGAGCCCTTAGTTGAATTGGGGACTTGAAATTTTGCATACTTATAGCTGAACACCTCAGATCATACGACAAATAATAAATTTCGAAAATGTTTTATATTTAACCCTTTGGATTCCAACTTCTGTGTTTTAATCAATTCTTTTTAACAGAGCCCTTAATTCAATTGGAGGCTTGGAATTTTGCATACTTATAGCTGAACACTTCAGATCACACGACAAATAATAAATATAGAAAAACGTTTTATATTTAACCCTTTGGAATCCAGCTTGTGTATTTTAAGCAATTCTTTCTAACTGAGTCCATATTTAAATTGGAGATTTGAAATTTTGCATACTTATAGCAGAACACCTGAGAGCAGGCCACAAATCATAAAATCTTTAAAAAGTCTTACATTTAACCCTTTCAACTCCCACAAATATATTTTAAGCAATTCTTTCTAAATGAGTCCCATAATTAAGTTGGAGACATGAAATTTTGCATACTTGAACACCTGAGACCACACGACAAATAATAAATTTCGAAAAAGTTGTATATTTAACCCTTTGGGCTCCAGCTTCTGTTTTTAATCAATCATTTCTTACTGAGCCCCTAATTAAATTAGAGACATGAAATTTTGCATACTTATAGCTGAACGGGTCAGATCATAAAACAAAATATGAAATTTTGAAAAAGTCTTATATTTAACCCTTTGGGCTTCAACTTCTGTATTATAATCAATTCTTTCTAACTGAGCCTTAATTAAGCTGGAGACGTGAAATTTTGATACTTATAGCTGAACTCTTGTGATCACACGACAAATGATAAAATTTTCAAAAAGTCTTATATTATTGACTCCTCTGGGCTCTAACTTGTGTTGTATAAGCATTTTTTCTAACTTAGCCGTTAATTAAGCTACAGCGAGGTAGGTTGAAGGCTCCGGGAGGGGGGGGGGGCAGTTTTTCCCGAATCCCTCATGTGATATATCATTTACTACAATTTGACCAGTCTTTCATTTTATGCACCATAGTTTTTCATATTTTATTTCCACTTTTTACTGCCAGGAGGGCTTTCATATTTTAAGGTTTTTTGGTCCAATTTCGTCGACTAATATAAGTGCGAATAGGTTCAAAAATAGAATTTTGTCGGACAGACGTTTGTTTAGACTAGAGTTAACTCCATAGTTGCGAATTGTGGAGCTAACAGATTTTGCAAAAGGATAGTATTTTGAAAGAAATATTAAACGAAACTCTCTGCGCTATTTGTGATCACAATTACCCACTTGTTTCTGTTTGTGATTTTAATAAAACATTTAATTGTAGACATTTAATTTACTAAGTAATGTTTGTAGAATATAGATAAAAAGACATGCAGGGTCATGCAAAGTATTGGATGCATTGCCGTCTATAAATTATAATATCTGGAAATGTGATTTCAGCAGTTTAAGAGTGTTTTAGTTTGAATTAAATTTTATCTAAGTAGTGGCATGTAATAAAGGTTCTAGGTAAACTAAAGGGTTGTATAAAAGTATTCAAGTATGTTTCGATATATTAGTATAAATTGCTGAATGAAAATTTCAACCTGTTATGCGTTTTCTTGCTAAACTAAATTTTCTCATTATATAGTATATATATCAATCTAAAGATCAAATACAGGACTGTTCAAAAGAATTGGAAAACATATTTGGCTAAGGATGGTAACTGCTGAAATCAGTTTTTCAAATGTTTTATGCGTTTTCTAAAATGTTTACTTAGTTATCTTATTTACGTTATTTCCGTAAATTACGATGTCTTGTTAAAACTTTTGGGAAGTGTTGGAAAGTGTTTTAAAATCTATGCTTAACGGATGGTTTTTTTTACTTGTTTTTTGTATTTCCCAGATTGGTCTGTTTCTATAAAACATACTAAACCTATTTAGCTCATATTCACAAAATGCAATATACAAGGGAATAAAAAAATTAAATAAATATGGCTTATGTCGTTCTATATATAAGAGTTGGATTAATATCCGTTAGACTCCATTTTCGTATTTAATAAAGCAATGACAAATCACAACACATTAAAAAACTTACACGTTCTTAATATCAAGCTTGAATTCAAGATCAAGCTTAGAACTTTAAAAAAAAAGATGTCAGTTGATAAGCATTGTTTTTTAAGTTGAAAAAGTAAAAATATTTTAGAAGACTACGTCTCCAAAATAGTGATATTTTGCTGAAAAGATTAGATTTTATATTTCAAATAAAACTTTATTTTAAAATTCACCACAGTGTTTATGACAAGAGTCATCACAGTATTAATACTTGAAATTTTTTTAAGAGAGAAACATTCGCCTTGCATACAATATTTCAAATGAAAATCAAATTTCAAATTAATTGCTTAACAGGCGCAAAGGCCAACATAGTGAAAAAGATTCCATGCCGGGACTCGAACCCGCGCCAGGAGTATAGCGCACTGACATTCTACCGAATAAACCACATGGAACGATACCCAGCCTGGAAAATTTCTCCTATTTCATGTTGGCAAGGCTACAAACGCAGCACAAGATGGAATATTTATCGTGAGCCATCAACATGGGGCAAACACGAAACTTAATTAAATCTATCATCGATTGAAACTATATTAATACTTGGAAATTTTTCCGGAGAGAAACATGCGCCTTGCATACAATATTTCAAATTAAAACTGCCTTTTAAGCAATTAATTTGAAATTTGATTTTCATTCGAAATATTGTATGCAAGGCGAATGGTTCTCACTGGAAGAATTTCCAAGTATTAATATAGTTTCAATCGATGCTGGATTTAATTAAGTTTCGTGTTTGTTCCATGTCGGAGGCTCACGATAAATATCCCATCTTGTGCTGCGTTTGTCGCCTTGCCAACATGGAATAGTGGGAAATTTTCCATACTGGGTATCGTTCCATGTGGTTTAGTCGGTAGAATGTCAGTGAGCTATGCTGATGGACTGGGTTCGAGTCCCGGCATGTAATGTTTTTCATTATGTTGCCCTTTGCGCCTTTTAAGCAATTAATTTGAAATTTGAATTCCATTTGAAATCATCACAGTGTTTATGACAAGTTCGTCACAAATGAAACATATTTCACAAATTGGTCATAATGTGACTTCAAAGCATTGTCGCATTCGTCACCGTATCGTCACAAAATTAATTCCAAAATAATCACAAATGACACACTTTTCCCAAATTTGTCAAACCGTGACTTCACAGAGTGATCACAATATGACGTCACAAACGACCTCTAAAACGGCCATAACGACTTCGCATTCTAGTCACTATGACGTCACATCGACGGTCACAAAATCACAGTGTGACTTCACAACGACGTCGCCGTGACGTCACCATGCCTTACGGGGTAAGATTCATCAGGTGTTGTAAGATTCATCAATTCTTCAGCTTATTCATTGCACATGATTCAAACTTTATTAGCAAAAATTGGAAATCCAGTCCTTCACAAACTTCACTATTCTTCAGACATCATTCCTTGCGACTTGTGGTTGTTTCCGAAATTGACGTCGCCATTGAAAGGATACCGCTTCGAGAGTAGAGACGAGATATCCAGAATGCGACAGCGGGGTTCAACACCATTCCAAAAAGAACCTTCCAGAAGTATTTTCGGCAGTGGAAAGAAAGGTGATTTTCTGTGGCTGTGGAGCTTGATAGATAAATATATATATATATATATAAATTTACGTTGACTCTCAGAAAAGTATCCTACATTTGTCCGAAAATATATATAACTTACCTGATGGGATTGGCACCCTTATCCCCTTCAATGTTATTCAAGAAAATTCAAAGAAAATTCAAGCATACGGATTAAGCTGTCTCCTTCCAATGTGCACAGTGGCACATAACAATCACTTTTGCGCGCGGTAAAAATAAAGGTCGGACACTTATCAGACAAACCTCGTATATTTGTACGTAAAAGGTGAAAAAAGAAAATCCTGAAAGGCTGTGAAGGCGAAAGGGGCCTACTTTGAAGAGGATTAGGGTGCCAATCCCATCAGGTAACTTATATATTTTTTTCGGACAAATGTCGGATAATTTTCTGATTGTCAACGTAAATTTATATACATATCTTTTTTTTTGCAAAAGTTATCAAATTTATTTTTTTATCTTATAAATGATATCTAAAAATACGTTTTATGCTCTTTCAAGTAAAACAACTAAAGTTCCAATGTTCTAAAAGTAAACTTTCTAACTTCGGATTTTATAAATGTTTTATTTTTTCGCATTAAAAACACGTTTTTCTCTTTCTAGTTCCAAAAAACGCTGAAAATCATAAAATTTAAAATATGATGTCAATTGCGGTAAGCTTTGATTGCTCAAGTTCAAAAAGGAATTTATTTATTGAAACTCAAAAGTATTGTCCACAATTCCTTAGGCATTTATCCCATTGTCAACACTAGTCAAAAAATGCCACGTTCACAAAAAACCTTTGCCTGCAGTTTGAACCATTTTCACATGCACTTCTTGAATTCATCATCTGTTTGAAACCGTTGTCCCCCACAGTGCTTTTTTTATCTCAACGAAGATCTAGAAGTCACATGGGGACAGACTTGATGAGCTCATCCACTTTCAAAACAAGCTGGTCTGGTACACGCTTCGGTGCTACGCTGCACGCATCATCCCCATGTGATTTGCGTCTTTCGCGAAAGATCTTGCTCTACTCCTTAACCTTTCATAAGGACATAAAGTGTTTAACCCTTAAACGGAAACATGAAAATCCCGTGCACAAACAGAACACTTGATAATTTACCAAATGGTAAACTTAAACATTTAATCTTTAATAGTAATGCATTAACAGGACCAATTTTTTTAATATAACAGCATAAAAATAAGTTTGTAATATCGGAGAGAGAAAATATTAAGGGCAGATATGTAGACGTAAACATCTCACAGGCGTACGTTTCCGGTTAAAGGCTAAGAGCCATTATTTTGAAAATCAGACAATTGCGATTGTTGAATTTTTTGTTTTGCTTGATTTTCATTTATGTTGAAGTAGGGGAGACCGGGGGAATGGCGACACCTTAAGGGAATTTAAATTTTTTCACCTCGAAAAAATGTTTATTTTTTAATAGTAAAAATTCTAAAGATGAATCACAACCTTTAATATCTGTATAAATTTAATCATAATCATAACTGTAAAGTAAGCATACATAAAAAAATATTTTTTAAACCTCTGCACAGTGTCGGGATTACCCAGGACACTGGGGTAATTCCGCCACTGTACCGGGGTAATGCCGCCACTCTTTAATGATCTAGTACATGTATCAAATGGATACTAGGAAACACACAACATACTGAAAATAGTTAGAAAGCAATGTAATTGAGAAGAATAATGGTTAAGCTTGCAATTTACTTCATATTTCAAAAGTCACTCTGCTGAATCGGCTCCACTACATTAAAATGAGGCCATTTCTCACCCGATTTGCATGGCGGCGGCATTACCCCGAGAGGACAATATGGCGGAAATCCCCAAGCAAAGCCGAAAGAAAAACCAAACTTGTTCAACACATTGCATCAAAATGTTGGCGAATGCCTGTAGATTACGGGTCATATTATCTTAAATACCTAATGTTACAATAAAAGGTGCTTATATCTCTACTCATTTGAAACTCCAAAATAATAAGCAACTAGATGAAAACTACATTTTTCACTACAACAAACGAACGACGTACAGCAAAGTCACTCTCACTTCAGGCACTGTTTATATTGTTGGCCGCTATAGTGCTGGCACATTCAGTATCTCAAACTGCCCTTAGTTTTTAAACTAGATGGGGTGGCGGCATACCCGGGTTGGCGGCATTCCCCTGGTCTCCCCTACATCATATTTAATGAATATTGTGCAATTTTGAAGCCCTGAAATAATTTCCTGTTTCCTGTAGAAAATGTCAAAGTTCGAGATCACGAATCTCTTTATTCATGAAACTTGAAATACCAGTATGTTTGACTTGCTATATCTCTGGAAAGCAACAACATCCCGAAATGCTTTTGTCATAAACTGTTAGTATAACACTACATGTTTAGTAAATTTTACTTGGTTCCATGGGGCATTGTTAATTCTCATTGTTATGTTGCCAGAAAATGCAATCAAAATGACGTTTTTGTCCGTTTTCTGCACTTATTATCTTAGTTAAGTAATAGTACCCTAAAATTTTTCTTATAGAATATGAAAGTTTACTATTATTACAAGCTAAGTAACATAGAATTTTACCGGGATATCGATGCTGTTAGTCAATATAATCTGTTAAATATTCAAAATTTTCGAAATCTGCAACTTTTGAATTAGTCCTATCTCAAAACAGCATCACAGTTGAATAAAACAAAATATATCAGCTAGTAGTTGAACATATGTACAAAAATATGGAAACTAAAAATAAGTGGAGTCTCATGCTATTATCAGAAAAAAATGACAAAACTTACAAAAAGGCAGTGTCAATATCAGGCTTTTTCCCTATCAGAAAATAAGTTATCCCGTTTCTCTTTCCCTTTCCTATGCTTTTTCCCTATGAGGGAATGGAACATCCCCTTTCTCTTTCTCCTTGTAGGGCAAAAGCCTGATTATTGCATTCCCGTTTTGTAAGTTTTGTCATTTTTTTTCTTCTGAAAAAAACATCAGACCCCACTTATTTTTCGTTTCCATGTTTTTGTACATATGTTCAACTACTACCTGATATATTTTGTTTTATTCAACTGTGATGCTATTTTGAGATAGTACTAAATCAAAAATTGCAGATTTTGAAACTTTTGAATATTTAACAGATTATATCTGCTAACAGCATCGATATTCCAGTAAAGTTCTATATTGCTTAGCTTGTCCTAATAGTATACTTTCATATTCTATAAGAAACATTTTGGGGTATTATTTCTTAAATAAGATAATAAGTGCAGAAAACGGGCAAAAACGTCATTTTGACTGCATTTTGTGGCAACATAACAATGAAAATTAACAATGCCCCATGGAACCAAGTAAATTTTACTAAGCATGTAGTGTTATACAAACAGTTTATGACAGAATAATTTTGGGATGTTGTTGCTTTCCAGAGATACAGCAATCCAAACATAGTGGTATTTAAATTTTCATGAAAAATGGGATTTATGGTCTTGAACTTTGATATTTTCTACAGGATAAGGGAAATTTTTTCAGAGCTTCAAAATTTCACATTATTCATTAAATATGATCTACTTCAACATAAAAAAAATCAATCAAAACAACAAATACAACTATCGCACTTGTCTGATTTTCAAAATAATGGCTCTTAACATAAAACGTTTTAATAGAAATAGAGCAGAATTATGAAAACGCAGGATTTAAGGTCTTAGGTGTGGCCCCAAGTATAAAGCACATTGATGAAACAGTTCAATTTAAAAAGAACAGTTCCATTTATTAATTCAGCTTGAATTTAAAACTTACATAATAACGACATCTACATGTACATCCAGCCTTTTCTGGGAACTTGGTTGTATTAATATATTACTAACATAACTGCAACAATGAGTAGTTTAAACTCATCAGTTCCATCGTCCTTCCATCACATTCCATGGAGTTCTTTCAGAGAAGATATACTTACTCAGTACATAAAACTTGTATAAAAATATGCATGCAGTTTAGTTAAAAGAGAGTGCCTTTACGAACGAAATGGAGAAAGATAAAAAGAAAAGTGCCCAGTTAAACTGATGGCATTGAGCTCACAGGCTATTCACACTAATTGTATATTATACTCTTATTCCAAAGAATAATGCCCACAAAAAATAAATGAAGGGAGATTAGCCCCCGTTCCCCCCAATCTTAAACTTAACCAATGAACCTCCAAATCTAATCAGGGAAGCACCTTAACATAATAAAGCGGTATACCAAATTTGAAGCAAATCAGATAATTCTGCATGAAAAAAAATTCGCTAAATTAAGGGGGGGGCCTAACTCCCTTTCCCCCTTTATACTTAACTAACGAACCTCCAAATCTAATTAAGAAAGCTCCTTATAAGAATGAACATAGAAAAAAAATTAAAGCAAATTGGATAATTCTGCATGAAATCCATTTATCTAAATTAAGGGGATGGGTCTTGCCCCCTTTCCCGTTTTTATACTTAACCAATGAACCTCCAAATCTAATAAAGGAAGCACCATATCGGAATAAACCGGCATATCAATTTTGAAGCAAATCGATTAATTCTGCATGAAAAACCCATTTATCTAAATTAAGGGGGGTCTAGCACCAGCCCCCCTTTAAAATTAACCAATAAACCTCCAAAATAATCAAGGCAGCTCCTTAACATAATAAACCGGTATACCAAATTTGGAGCAAATCGAATTACTCTGCATGGAAAACTCATTTATCTAAACAAAGGGGGGGGGGTTACCCCCTCTCCCCCCTTTATACTTAACTAATGAACCTCCAAATCTAATCAAAGCAGCTTCTTAACACAATAAACCGGTATACCAAATTTGGAGAAAATCTAATAATTCTGCATAAAAAACCCATTTATCAAAATTAAGGGGGTTAGCCCCCCTTTCCCCCTTTATACTTAACTAATGAACCTCCAAATCCAATCAGGGAAGCTCCTTACCATAATAAACCGATATACCAAATTTGGGGCAAATTGAATAATTCTGTATGAAAAACCCATTTATCAAAATTAAGGGGGGGAATAGCCTCCCTTTCCCCCCTTTATACTTAACTAATGAACCTCCAAAACTATTCAGGGAAGCGCCTTATCAGAATGAGCCTAGAAAAAAAAATTGAAGCAAATCGGATGTTTCTATCAAGAGTTATCGCGTTACGTACATACATACATACATACATACAGAACCGGCGGGCACATTAGCTCTCAGGCTTTGATAGCCTGTGAGCTAAAAAACCAGTTTGGAACGATATCACTTCTGAACAAACGACACGACAAATTGGGGGGGGGGGGGGGGACAAAACTTTTTCCTGATTTCCAATACATTTCTATTCGTCGATGGATTTCACGACTTTCTACGCCTTCCGCTGTCAAAAAGCGGAATACCATACTTTTGGTTTAATGGCCTCTGACTCGTTATTTTTTTTACCATACATAATAACGTTAGTCCACGTAGTAACGTTAGACCAACGTTAGTCCACGCTTTTAACGAAGATGATCCGGATAGATATAACTCGCAATGTTATAATAATTGGGTATATATTTTGTTAAAATGATCGCAACTACATGCAAATAATAATAAAAAAAAATATTATAAGTACACAAAATTATATATTGTAAATACTAAAGTGCTACTATTAGGATTTCAGAAAGAAATAGGTTTTAAAGAAAGACTCTTCTGTAACATCCTTTAAGTTATTTATTGCATGTCGTTCGTAGAAAATGTCTTTTTAATCCTGAAAGATTAGCCTTCAAATTCGTATTTACTCATTGTTTTCAGAAATTTTATCCAGCAGCTTAAGAATTTCAGAAGATGTGCCTAAGTTATTAGGATTTCTTTTGAGTCAAAGTCCCAGTTTAAAAAATCTGACACTCATAGATAAAAGTATTTTTTAACAGAACTTCGGAGGCTTTTTAGAATTCTTTCAACTTTTGATGCTCGCATTAAAAAAAAAGCAGTAGTTATCTTAGTTTACATTTAGAAAAAGCCAATGTGGGTAATTAAATCTAACATAACACAAAATACATATTACATAATTTTCTGATATAATGTTCAGGAGCTAAAACTGCTCATAAAAAATAAAGACACTGGAGTATAAAATTTAACAAGATCGGTAATGAACGAAATGTTGCCGAAACTTTATTTAACCTTTAACTGATGTCACAGAAATTGTCGCATAACTAGTATGAAGCGGTCTGTGAGACCGCTCCATCGAAAGATGAATAAAACGCACGATTAACTCATGGGAGAGTGTTTTTGTACTAAACTTTTTGCACAGGACTGTTATAATTAAAATTCACCTATTCAAAAATCTCTGGTGATAGTACTGAAGTTCCAAACGGAACAAAATTTCGGTAATGTTTGTAGTTACACAGAAATTTGCAAGTTAAACTATAAAAATGGAAAAAGCCGCGGTCTGAAAGATCGGTAACATCAGTTAAAGGTTAAAAGAGATTTTCATTTCACTGGCACTTTTCACTCCTTTCAGAGAACATGTTTAAGAGAATGCAGAATTACCGACTTAAAAATATTTAATTTAGTAAAAACTAGCTTACCCGTCCTGCGTTACATGGGCCCATGATAATGAGCTTGAATAAACTTGTATAATTTTATATTTTTAATCAGATGTTTTGTGAATTTATATTTTAAAGGAAATTTTTATGAAAAAATGTTGATATTTAAGGGTAAAAGCGCTCCAAAGAAGACACGTTCTTGTTATTTCAGGTAGATTTTTGAAGGTTTAAAAAATGTAGTTCTTATTGTCCAACTGTTTGAAAGTTTGTCGGCTATATCGATAACTCTTTTGCGGCCAGTGCAAAAATTTCATTAAAAGATATTGATATCTAGTTGTAACTGAAATGTGTTTTCTTACCGCTTATTTATTTTTTATTTCTTTATTCTTTTTGCGGTGTCGAGTCCAACATAACAAAATAATAGATATTTTTGTTATAATTGTTTATAGCTGTTGATAGTTGCTATAGTTTTTAGGGTTTCGTTGATCTGACGAAACCCTATTCGTCTCGCTCCTCTGTCTGTTTGTCTGTCCGTCACAGAACTCGTTCGCAGAAACTATATATGTTGGAGACTTGAAATTTTGCATACTTATAGCTGAACACCTCACATCAAATGATAAATCCTAAAAATTTGAAAACGTCTTATATTAAACCCTCTGGGCTCCAAATTGTGTATTTTAATTTTTTTGGTCTAACTGAGCCCCTAATTAAGTTGAATGCTTAAAATTTTGCATACTTAAAGCTGAACACATCATAACAAACAACAAATCATAAACTTTTTTAAAAGTCTTATATTTAACCCTCTGGGCTCTAACTTTTGTATTTTAATCTTTTTGTTCTAATTGAGCCCCTAATTAAGTTTAAGACTTGAAATTTGCATACTTATAGCTGAACACCTCACATCAAACGACAAATCATAAAATTTTGAAAAAGTCTTACATTTAACCCTCTGGGCTCTAACTTGTGTATTTTAAGCTTTTTTTGTAACTGAGCCCCTATTTAAGTTGAAGACTTGAAATTTGGCATACGTATAGCAGAACACTTGCGATCACACGAAAAATCATAAAATTTTCAAAAAGTCTTATATTATTTACCCACCGGGCTCTAACTTGTGTATTTTAAGCAATTTTTCTAACCTGCCCCCATTTCAGACGGTGGGTACTTTTCTAACTTTTTCCGGCACCACTTTGACCACTCTTTCATACTATGCACATAGCCTTACATATTTCAGTTCCACTTTTTACCGCCAGGGGGCGCCTACCTTTCTCGGGTGCTATAGACCCGATCCCCTCGTCTACTATACCTACGGATAGGTTGTAAAACGCACTTTCGTTCGAATAGAGGTTTGTGTAGAATAGAGTGCACACCCTGTTTGCGAAATGTGGAACTAACAGATTTCGCAAAAGAATAAAGTGTTTCGAAAGGAATATTAAACGAAACCCTCTGTGCGATCTGTGATCACACTTACCCACTTGTTTATAGTTGTTTTCAGCCAGTGCAAAAATTTCATTAAAAAATGTTGATTTCTAGTTGTATTGAAATATATTTTCTTCCCGATTATTTATTTTTCATTTCTTTAGTCTTTTTGCCGCGTCAAGTCCAACATAACAAAAAATATAGTTATTTTTGTCCGAACTATAAATATAACTGTATCCTAGACCACTTTAAATTTTTGTGAAAAAATATGCCTATCTAGTACTAAAAACATCAGCCAAAGTCGCATAAAACAGCTCTGCATTTTAGTTTTTCTTTGAAAATTTTTCACATTTTATTTTGGTAAAAATACATTTACAATCCAACATATCGGAAAATATTGAGAGTGATTTAAATCTGATCTGTCAAAATGATAGAAACAGATTAAGTCTAAATACCGGAGTTTAGATACTTTTACGGTAGAAACATTAGCGTCATCGGGAGGCGCGAAGTGACCTGCAGTAGTTATTATCTTTCGAAATGATTAAAATTTGTAAAAACATTCGGACTGTCAAAGAACACCTTCCCAGGACTACTTTTATCCACATTTTCTCACTTCTTTGTGTGATAAATTTCGCTAGCTATCGCCGACAAACAGGCAGAACCAAACATTTTTTTATTAGTGTAGATACAGAATTATAAAACATATTTTAAAATTACCCAATTTTAAAATTGTTTACTTTTCTATTTTAATAAAATTAAAAAAATGTAGACTAGAAATAAAACTTTGAAAGGAAGCGAATCTTCAAATCGGGATATAGAAAAAATTAAAGTACAAAAAAATAGTTATAAAAAAAATTATGAAAACGAAACTCCAGCTAATCTTAAGGATTCTATGAAAGAAACATTTGACTAGACAAAATGCTCGGATACATTTGTTATCAAAGGAACTCATTTCCACATTAGAAGAAAATTATACAGAAATAACACAGTGATATACTTATAGGAAACAATCTAAATGTAAAGTTTGTCAAAAAATACTGAAATTTCTTGTAAAAAATGCAACGTTTGATGTAATGTAGATGTAATTTATCTGAATTCTTCGTAAAATATCAGTTTCAGAATGTTATTGCCTTTTTTATTCCTAAAGATACTACATAATAATACCACATAAAAAGAGTTCAATCATTTTTCATGTAAAATAGTCAGAAAAAATAATGCAATGACTAAAAATAAAGATATAGAAAATAAAAATGCTTATGGAACAGGCATATAGATATTTTTATTTTTAATATAAATGCAGATGTTTATTATAATTGTAGATGTAATTTATCTCAATTCTTTGTAAAAAAAAAAAAAAAAAAAAAAAAAAAAAAAAAAAAAAAAAATCAGTTTCAGAAGGATATTGTCCTTTTCATTCCTAAAGAACTGAAAAATAACACTCATAACTGCACGGAGGCAATGTAACTTTTCTAAAAAAGAAATTACCCCCATTAGGCACCATTGCTCCCACTTTGGGAATATACTGTTTCTCATAAATATTCGAAAAATTTTGATTTTATTTTTCAGAATTACTTTAAACACTTCCTATTCATTAAAAAAAAACAGTTCCATAAAAAAATATGTTAATATAGGAAAGACTGGGGGGTGGGGGTTGACCTATTTTTTACCCGACTGCCAAGAAGGGTTATGTGTTTCACGCGTATCTGGGTATGTGGATTTTTTTATACCCTCGAAACATCCTGACGGCTGGATGGACTTTAATGAATGAGGTCTCTATCGATTTGTATAACCGTCCGATGGTTATAGGCTAGGTTTTGTTTTTATAAGTTCAAAATGGCGGCCGTAAAATACAAAATGGTTGTAGATATTAAAAAAAAAATTGCGCACCCTATTGAGTGGCATATCATTGGATAGGTCTTTCAAAATGAAGACTATGTTTAATTTACTATTTTACAGTCAGAAGCTCCGTTTAAATATTATACAACCTGGAAGTTGTGTAGGTAGGATCTCTAGCTTTACTGCAACTCTAACCTTCATAGACATCTATAGGCCTCATCAAAACCGTGTTTATAGATAGGAACTAACAATTAAACACAACTTAAAAATCATCAATACTAGTACATAAAAAAGGGGTAAGTAATATAAAAAAATAGTTTCACATTGATGAGAAGTAATTAATTAGTTCGCTTTTTACGCAGTCGGGTTTTTTGATTTTTTAAATTTACTTTTTACTTGTTACAAAATAATTTTTTATTTTTAAAATATTGAACCTACAATAAAATTTCATATATAATTTTATTCTTTATACAATCACTTATCAAAATAAAATCGCAACATAAGTTTAATATGTAAGAAAGTTGAAAAATAATTTATTTTAATCATGAATATATAATGTGTCAAGTTCCCCACATATGGGAGACTTGACCCACTTTATTTTATATTGAAATATTTGTTGAGGGAAATAAAATGAGTTTAAAAAAGGGCAGAAAAACTTTTTGGTATATGGTTTAGTTATTATTAAAAATTATTTTGGATAATGTGATGTTCAAAGAAACCTGCTTAAACGGAATTTAAGACACAGGGGAAAATTTCCATTTTAAACACCCACTTTTTGTGACACTTGACCGGCTAACACTAGTTGACACACTGTGTGGTTTCATCTCATTATTTTTATCTTGGTGAAATTTGTCTACATACCTTCCTGAAGTGTCTACATATCTTCCTAAAGCGTAGTAGAAAACAGATAAAGAAAACTTCACATGCAAATTAAAGTTTATGACGTCAAAAAATAGGAAAAGGAGATAAGTGCAGAAATCCGGATTTTAAGAAACATTCTGTTTCACTGTCTCAGTTGTAAAATTCAATTGTCCTGCTTGCGTTTTGAGAAAATGTGGCTTGAAAATGTATCAACAATGTGATTTAAAGGAATCCATGGCTTGGCGTGTTACCGGATAGTTTGGATCTGGGGATACTCAACGAAGTGTAGCAGACGCTGTTGGACTCGCAAGAAGTGTCAATGAAAGGCTGTGGAATCGATTCCAAGACACATGGAATGGTAGACATTGACAAAGGCAAGGTCGGCCATGTGCTACTACAGAAAACGATGACAGATATATCCTGTTATCAGCTCGTCCATACGGAACGGGCAATGCTACTCTGCTGCAAACACAGTTGTCCTTGTCCACAGTACGAAGGCTGTCCAGCCAAACAGCCCGAAATAGGCTTCACCATGATGGTCTCTATGCAGGTAAGCCAATGGTCTGTATTCTGTTGACCTTAAGCAGCTGTGTGGCCCAAAGAAAGTGGGCAACTGAACATCGAGTTTGGAGGTAAACGTTATTGGAGTCAAATTCTGTTTACAGACGAGTCCCGATTCAGTCTGGATATAACATCCGATGTGTTTCGGCATGGAGAGAAAGGGGCACTCAAAATAATCCCACATTCGTTTCCTAAAGATCACATTACAGTCCAGGCGGTTTGATGCTATGGACTCGAATCAGCACAGGTGGACGTACGGGCCGGCATTTCATTCGGAATGGCCCTTTGACGATCCGAAGTTATACAGACGAGATACTGAAACCTCATATCGTATTTTATGTTGCAGTAATTGATGATTTCTCTTTCTGCATGCATGATAATAACAGACCGCATACAACTCGTCTTGTTCTTAAAGTTGAAATTATACAGAATATGGAACAGCCAACATGCTCTCCTGACCTGAATCCGATCAAGCATGTATGGGACACACTCGGACGACGCATTGCAGTGAAATTGGGACTTCCTTTTATTGTCTGGGACATGGAGATTGCAATTCTTGAGGAGTGGAACAGTACTCCCCGAAAACTTATCAATAATGTCATCGAATAAATGAAAAACAGGTATGCGACTGTTTTATCTATTCGAAGGGACCACACGCAACATTAAATACTTTACATCATTCCGAAAAAGTACTTATTTTGACATTTGCATGTAATCAAATTGTTGACCTAAACCATCTTTTTACATTCTACCCATCGTTTTAAGGAATTAAAGCTCTCTCACAAATTTTTTTGCGCCTTTTTCCTGTATTGCGCATTGTTACACATGTTACTCTCAATTTTATGCTCATGCATGGCTGTCTCGCACTATTCTCTTCACTTTTTCTTTGCTCCCCTAATTGTTTTGAAAAGTGTGTATTATAAAAACCCCTAGCACTGACTTTATTTGATCAACTACTGGCGAGGTCACCCTATTTTTTTTTTAATCGCAACTGTTTTTTCAATGAGATGCTCTCTCAGTACGTCGCCCGTATCTTTAACTGTTAATCTTAGTCTAAAAAGACATCTACATTCAGATATATTTTTCAAATCCTCTCAAGCATAGCACCCTAATATGTGTTTGACTGAAAAACAACTGCAGCGAACTGTGCAAGTGTTATTTTTATTACTGTAGCGTATACAAACTTCAAACAAATTTTACAAATGTTTTATAGGGAAGACCGGGGAAATGGCGACATCTTAAGGGAATTTAAATTTTTTCACCTCAAAAAAATGTTTTTCTTTTATAGTAAAAATTCTAAAGTTGAGTGATGATCTTTAGTATCTGTATAAATTTAACCGTAAATCATAACTGTAAAGTAAGCTTACGTAAAGCAATTTCATTTAAGCTTTGTACAGTGGCAGGATTACTCAGGATACTAGGGTAATTCCGCCACTGTATCGGGTAATAACACTACTTTTTAATGACCTAGTAAATACATAAAATGGATACAAGGAAATACATAACTTACTGAAAATATTTAGAAAGTAATGTAATTTAGTAGAATAATGAATACTTACAATGTCCCTTATGCTAGATTTATTAATGTGCTAAGCTTACAATTTAACTCAAATTAGAAAGGTCACCCTTTGTCGTGGTGGCGACATAATCCCGAGAGGACAAATCCCCCCAGCATAGCCGAAAGAAGAACCGAACTTGTTCAACAAATTGCATCAAAATTTCGGCGAATGCATGCAGATTACGGGTAATACTATCTTACGTACCTAATGTTACTATAAAATTTATTTACCTCTACTCATTTGAAGCTCCAAAATAAGGAGCAAATAGATGAAAACTATTTTTTTCACTAGAACAAGCGAACGACGTACAACAAAACCATTCTTACTATACGCACTGTTTCTATTGTTCATTCACTATCCCAAACTGCCTTTAGTTTTTAAACTAGGCGAGGTGGTAGCATAATCCCGAGTGGCGCCATTCCCCTAATCTCTCCTAATACAGTTACTGGTCGCAGATCTATTTTTGTTTTTGGATATTCAATAGTAAAATCTCGTTCCTCCATGAGAGAAGATATTCCCAAAGAATTTCTGATGATGAAACTAAATAAAAACGTAACCGAAAATGTTTCACTTTTTGGTAAGGTGGCTAAAGTTAAAATTATCACATAAAATACTTAATAACTCTTTAAAAATATTTTAATGCTGGTAAATGTTATAAAAGTGTTTTTTTAATTTAATAAAATATGTTTATCGCACATTCGGCTTCAAAAGTATTGTGTGCAACAAATGCTTCTGCTATTGCCATTGCCGTAATTGAATTTATATTGACTGGGGCTTTTTTTCGGCCTCCATAAGAAGAGCTGATCGATTTTAACACTCAGTTAATAATGTTGTAAGATATACAGTGACTTTTTCTGAATGCCATGGCGTGTTCCGTGTTCGGGAACGCACCCCAACCTATCCCCCACCCCTGATCGCCGCTAATGGCAGAAAGGGCAGAATTAGAGGTCCATTCCTCCAAGATTGCCCGAATCGATAATACATCTGATAACGGAAGTCCAAGCCATGAAAATTTTAAAGGCCAAGTTCCATAAGTTTATAAAATCAACCAGCGAGTACAGGCGATCCAGAAATGTTAATACTCCTGACGACAACGGTGGGTTCGAGGTCACTCATAGGTTTTAGAAATTCATCATTTTATGATCTTTATAATCCATTTCAATCTATTTCAAGTGAATAATAACCTTGTATCTGTAAGATACATAGTGACTTTTTTCTGACTGCAAAGGCACGTTTGGAGGTTGTGAACTGTCGGCCCACCTACACAGAGACATCACATTTCACACAAATATTGCAAAGAAATATTCAATTTCTTTATGGGAAGTACTGTTTCTGGTTTATTGGCATCATCTATACGAGTATGAGCCATATAATTTTGTTTGTTACACCACTAAATGGTTACTAAAAAATCATACATATTTCAGTATTAATGGCAAAACCTTGAATATGCATATTCGTCAAAAAAGAGCAAGAATCGAGAAAAACAAACTTTGTTCCTTTCATGATCCCCCAGGGGGATACCTTCTTTAGGTATTCACGGGTTTCGCAACCCCGGGTTCCTGAGCGATCTTTCTTTTTTTCCTTTTCCTCTTATTTCTATTCTCCTTCTTTCCTCTATGTTTCACCCTCGTTGTGGTTTCCTCTTCGGAGGTGAGGGCAATTCTCTATGAGCCGATATCATCTTGTATGTCGACTCTTGGAGAATTGTAAACCACCCGCGTGTTTGCCGTACCTGGCGACCCGTGTCCCTGGAAAGGGGGATCCTGGCTGTTGAGGGAAACCAACACACTGCTTTGGCCTCTGCTTCAGGTAGAAGGGAGGTGCATATTGGTCCCGTATGCATCAATCGGCTGGTCAGCTGACTTCTGTCACTGGCTGGGGATCAAGTGATCTGGCAATTACTAGTCATCTTGTTAAGGGTGGAGACTGACATAGGATTGTCTTGTGACCGTATAGGCCCTGGTTAGCACTGGTGCACGAATGTGCATCCCCTTGTTGGGCTCGGTAGTGGGTGGTGCGGCCGGGGTCTGAATTGTATTTATTTTCTATTATGGATGGAAAATCTTCACTTCCTTCTATTTCTCTCCCATGTGGAGAGCAACAAGTTGTACAAAACAATTCATTCACACGTTTTTTCATAATTAAACGTACTGACAGTATTTCAGATAGTTCATTTAAAAGAACTTCACCATTTCTCATTGGTAAAACCTTTCAGTCAGTTTTTGGAGATGGCTATTCGCTGAAAAAAATGCAGTCTGGAGATTTGTTGTTAGAGGTTTCTTCAGCCAAGCAATCTCAACTTCTCTTGAATTGTACAACAATAGGCTCTTTTTCTGTTTCTGTTCAAGCTCATCAAACTTTAAATACAACCCGTGGTGTCATATCTGAACCAGAACTTCTATTCTCTACAAAGGAAGAACTTCTAGAGAACTTAAAAGATCAAAATATCATAGATGCACGTCGTATCACAATCCGTCGAAATGGGCAAGTGCTTCCTACAAAGCACGTTATTCTCACTTTCAATAGCCCGAATTTACCAACTAGAATTAAAGCTGCCTACTTAAGTTGTCCTGTCCGCCCTTATATCCCTAACCCTCTCCGTTGCTTTAAATGCCAGCGTTACGGCCATACAAACACTACCTGTCGTGGCTCTGTTACTTGTGCACGTTGTGCAGAAGTCGGCCACGACAGTAAATCTTGCACTAATTCTGAACGTTGTGTAAACTGTAAGGGTTATCATACAGCCTACTCTCGCTCTTGTCCAAATTGGATTCGTGAAAAAGAAATCCTTGCTGTTAAAATTACCCAAAAAATTTCCTACCCAGAAGCTCGCAAACTTGTTGACTCCAGAACTCCATCCGTCGGAGTTTCCTACTCCAGTCTATTGAAACAACAATCAAAATCTGTAAGACACATTTGCACCCAGACTGAAACCTTATTTCCCCCAAATAATTCACCTGTGACACCATCTTCCAGCACTTCAAAGAAAAAAACTCGTAATGTCTCCTCTGCTACTATTGGAAAACTTACACCAAAACTAGAACTTTGGTCGCCATCATCTGAACCTGTTAAAATAGAGTACCCAACTAGTCAGTCGCAGAAATCTGCAAGTAAAATAAAAAACTCAATCCAGCATGAGACAGAAGAAACCCCGGTATCATCTGCATTTAATTCTCCGAACTCTAATACTAAGCGAACTGCAAAACCGAGTGATAAAACTTGCATACAGAAAGGGAGAAAGACAATTCGGGGTTCTTCACAGTGGAAAACTGTGAAGAAAAAACAGAGGAAATCATGTCATAGCCCAACTTACACGAATTTCAAAGATCACAAGCAGTTGCAAAGTTATGTTGAAGAGGCTATGGAGTCTGATTCCTTTGACTCGACCACAGATAACGATGATGCTGTTTTTGAAGAGTTTTTACCAAAATAATTTTACTTTGTTTTTAAATTCTTTGTGACTTCTTAAAACTTGTCTTTTACACGGCATCTTTTACTTTGTCAATTTTTTTTTTAACATGTATTACTTCATAACTTTTAGAGATGATTTTAATTATAATAATTTTGTGTCTTTTAACTATTGTCTTTTGACCATTTATAAATGGTTTTAATTATATACACCATTACTGTTTTTCTTTTAATCAATTTGTTTTTATGATCTTATTGTCATTTTTTTTATTCCAAGTTTTGTTTAGTTCTTGACTCTGTCTTGGCGCAGCATGTCCCAAAGGGGACTCTGTGCCATTAAAATTTAATCAACCAACCAACCTTTCATGATACATTACATTTCCATTTTTTCACCAAAACCGTGACAATGTTTCAGTAGCTCTATAGAAATATACTAGAATTATTTTTTTTAAAATATATATGAGTGTTTTTATATTTTTCTTATACTTTTATTATTTCTATACTGAAAAATATTATGTAACGTTACTCCTCAAAATTGGTGTCGGCCTGCTGAGTTTAGTTTTATGGGGTAATTTAACTTATACAATGGTGTAATTTAAACTGATGCAACCGGTGTAATATTACACATTAGTGTAACATTACACCAGTTATATGTGTTTAATTACTCCATAAAATTGGTTGCAGACCTGATATAACCTCTGTGATATTACACATTAATGTAAAATTACACCAGTTATATGTGCTTAAGTACTCCATAAAATGGAGGCAGCAAGGCTGCCAACAATTTTTTGGAGTAAATGACATAATTTTTTTACAGTGTATGTTGATATATCTCTTGAATGATGATACTCATTATTTTTAAAAAAAAAGACTAAAAATTTTAAAAGATTACTTTTTGTAGATTTCTATTTTTCACGTCATTGGCATTTTTATTTTTATCATTATACATTGTTTTTCAATGCTGATTGAAAACATTTATTTAATAACATCTTTCAAGTGACTGATATTTATAGCTATATCTATAAAGGAGTAAATAATTATGGCTTCAAAAGTTCCTTAATAATTATAAATTAAATAATCTGCAATGTCTTATCCTTGCTTGTCCCACATTATACTCATAAAACGGATCTCATGACGATCTTATATTTTCGTCAATATATATTTTGTTTCTATAAAATTACAAATAAATATCACATAATGGTTTAACATGTTATTTCTAAAGCTACATCGCAAACATTTACATAAAAATGAAGTCATTGCATAATTTGTCATACTATATTAACCCGTATGTTGCATCTATGTTCGATATTTTCCGCATCATGGAACACTTCCTTTTAGAGAAATGCGTTATTTACAGAATGATATGTTCGAGATTATTTTTTAGTCAAGTAGAAACGTGTGTGGATACTTAAAAGTGCATTATTCGTGAGCCATTGCTTTAACATATTGTGACAAAAGAGAGACGTTATTGAGCATTATGATGAGATCGCTTAATAAATATTCGGACCAATAGTGTAATTGTCTGAACGTTTGAAAACACAATGACTTAGCTTACCACGTAAATAATAAATGAATTTACATGGGATATTTATACGAATATTGCATAAAATAAAGCATATTTGTCGCTCAACAATTTATCTCTCAAGGTTTATTGTGTAAGAAAAAAAGGAATAAAAAACTGCTTTTAGGTTTTATCCTATATTGTATAGTATGCTTGAATATACTGAATGTTAGTATATACTGAATGAAGTATAGGAAATTATAAAAGTAAAATATAGTTTTTTATGGTATAAAAAAAATTCGCTTACCCTGTGTAAAAATTTCTGTTTACAATGCACTTTTAAAGGATTATATTCAATTTTTCTTTGATGACCTAAGTAGGAATTGACTTTAAAAACAAAATTTTTATATTACCTGTTATTTAATTAAGTAAAAGTTTTCAAAAGTAATCGAACAATTACTTTTAAATACTTGCTACTCATTAGTTTGATATGCAGTTCCCCCAACATGGTTTTAGACATTTTCCCCAATAACTATTCCAACGAAATTTTATTTAATCAGTGGATATCTGAATGTCAAAGTTTCAACTATACTACAAGAAAAAATTAAATGAAAGAATAAGAAATCTCTGTTCGAGCAAAACAGACCAAAGTTATTCTCTCTCCTGAATAACACTAATCAAGGCTCGGAACATTAATGTTCACACTAAACTACTTTCTTTTTCTTTTCCTTCTAATAAATGTAATGGGCGAAACAAGGCATGCTCTTAATGAGATTAGTACAATACTGATAATGAATTTATTTTTTTTATCCTTATTAAGGTACCCGATCTTCTTTAGTTGTCATATTTATGTTACTTCATGCAAAGTAATTTGGGGTCTTGAATAAAAGTATCTATTAAATAGCTATTTGAGTAAAAACTTATTAAAACAAATATTTCATCTATAAATACAAACTAACTTCATTCGATTTTTCACCGCTACACATTGCATATTTGTAACAAAGTTTTATTTTTATCGGAAAATATGCAAGTTTGTTGTCTAGGGCGTTTCATATATGAGATAATTTCTGAATAAAATATTGCTTCTAAATTTATCATAAAAATCTTATAATATTAATCCTTATTGGGGATGACAATATTTGTATCGCTTTTCCTTTAATACGAAATTCTTTTATGGAAAACCCTATAAAGTCATAACACAATATTTACAAAATAAAATTCTTTTAAAAATCTCATTCTTCTCACAATTTTGAAGTAAAAATCTTAATGTTCAACATACAAACATGCTAAATTAACAGCGTATACGGAACATTATTTTCATACCACGGGGGACGTTGAAAAACTAAGTTTCGTCAGTTTTTTCAGACGGAAACTTTATTCAGTGTTGCCAGTGGGCTACTTTTAAAAAATTCAGAATGCTCTATCCCCACCATTATTTTAAGTAGAAATAATAACCTCATTTAATGACAGATTAAATAATGCGAGAATAATACGAATTATACGCTTTTAAAATGAGTGGTGGGAATCAAGCAATCTTAATTTTAAAAAAGTAGCCCACTGGCAAGACTGACATTATTACCAAAACAAAATGCACCGGGACAGCATGAACTATACACCTTTCACTAATTTTTAACATAGTCGCCACGGACATCGAGATATTTGTCGTGGCAATCAGTTTAACCCTTAAATGCGCGATTTTTTATTTTGTTTCGAAAAAAATATATATGATTCTCTGAAAGGTTTATTACGCAGGAAAATTAATGAAAAAATCAGAGAGACATTTTTCATATAATACGTCTTTTCTTCTGTTGCACATCTGCAATACAAGTAAAAACTGCTGTCGTGTGGCTGTTTTACGCTAAAATATTGCAAATTAGTAAATATTTTAATAAATATGTCTCCAAATACATTATTTTATATGATTTATTTTATAAAATTTAAAATTTAACCCTATAATTCCCATGATAGAATACGTTCTAGAAATTACATAGTTCGGAGAATCTGATTTCACACCAGAAAGTTTCAATTGCTAATTTCGCTTTATTTAAATACGCAATGTCTGTTATTAATTAAAGCAGATATTGCTATTTTAGTTTTCTGGTGTGAATTAGGTATATACGAATAAAAAAAATCTATTCAATTCAAAATACTGTTCTTTGTATATATGCAAAGCTGCACACTAAAGGGTTAAAGAAACAACACCGGTAAAACTCGGTGCTCTGCGATGAAAAGGAATTGTCGCACAGCCTTCTCCGCCTGAGCATTATTTTAGATGTGACGTCCTGAGAGTGCAGCTTTAAATGCAGGCAGCAGGTGAAGGTCCGATGGGGCAAGATCAGGTCTGTAGGCCGGTTGATCCAATCTCTCTCATCCTAAGCGACGAATCTGCTCTTATGTGAGTCTTGTTGTGTGCCCATCGGAATTTCACTATTTCCCTGCATTGAAAGCCGCACACTCAGGACGTCACTTCCAAAAAAAAAAAAAAAAAAAAAAAAAACCGCTTAGGTATGGCAGGCTGTGCGACAATTCCATGCATCGCAAGGTACCGAGTTTTACCAGAGTGTTTTCTTCAAACTGACTACACGCTACGACAAATGTCTCGATGTCCGTGGTGACTATGTCAAAAATTAGTGCAAGGTGTATTGTTCATGCTGTCCCGGTGTATTTTGTTTTGTAATAAAGTCAGTGTTGCCAGTGGACTACCACTACAGTGTTCCCACCACTTTTACAAAGCGTATAATTTGGATTATTCTCGCATTATTTAATCTGTCATTAAATGAGGTCACTATTTCTACTTAAAAAATGGTAGAATCAAGCATTCTGAATTTTTAAAATGTAGCCCACTGGCAACACTGAATAAAGTTTCCGTGTGGAAAAAAAATGACGAAACTTAGTTTTGCAACGTCCCTCGTGGTAAGAAAATAATGTTCCGTTTACGCTGTTAATTTAGCATGTTTGTATGTTGAACATTAAGATTTTTACTTCAAAATTGTGAGAAGAAAGAGATTTTTAAAAGAAATTTATTTTTTAAATGTCATGTTATGACTTTATAGGGTTTTCCATAAAATAATTTCGTATTAAAAAGCGATACAAATATTGTCATCCCTAATAAGGAGTATTATTATAAGATTTTTATGATAAAAATTTTGGAACAAGACTATGTCGAAAAATAGTGTAAGGTTTATGATGCCACGGTGATTTTTTTTTACAATAAAGTTTCCGTGTTCAACAAAATGACGAACCAAATTTTCGGAACGTCCCTCGTATTTCATGCACACATTCTGTTACACTGTTGAAAATGTTTACTTGAGAACTGACAGCATCCCTAAAACTGATATTTTGTAACGATGAAGGGTTGAGGATACTAAAAAATAAACCGTAAATCTATAAATAAACAAAAAATCCAGTGTTTCAGAAATGCTTCTTTAGGGTCATTCTTTGGTTACGGACGTAACAAACAGAGACTTTAAAGCTTCATAAATAATGTAAAAAAAATACTTATTACATAGATTATTTTATATTTAAGGTCATTCCAAGGATTGTAAATATAATATTAAATTTTGAAATCTGAAAAATGTTCCCATAATTTTTAAAAAAATAAAATTTAGGTGTTACGGACGTAATTCACAAAACAGTCAAAATTGCATATAGTTGCAGTTATTGTCATAATCATGTGAATTTTAAGGAAGAACATTAAACTTTTTCTTCAATAATTATTAGGGTATTAGCTGTTGGAAACTGCAATTTTCAAAACATTAAAATAATTATTAATTAATACATGGGATAATTAAATTGTTGCAGACGTAACATTTGCCTGTTACGGACGTAACAATTCAATGCATCAAAATTTATTTATAAATTCTAATTCATTTATAATAAATTCCCTAATTTCTTTTATAAATTTTAAAAATAGAATAGTCAAATACAAAAACTAGCCTAATTACAACTTTTACAAATAATTTTTGAAATGACAATAACTTGTTAAACTTTACAATAATTTAAGTGAAATGTTCTCAATCTCATCACTCTCACCTTTTTAGTGCTAATACTTTTATTTAATTTACTTTTAATACTTAAACTGCATGTTTTCAGAAAAGTCACACTCTAAACTATAAAAAATGTATTACATGACTTTATAAATTACATATTATTTGTTTTATAAATTAAAAAAAATTACTTTGGTTTCACTTTTCATAGAATGACCCTTTAGAACCTGTAACTCTATTGGTTTCTGTAGATAAATGAACGCTTTTCGGAAAAGTGGTTAACTAGATAGGATTAATATTATATTTTTGTATTGTAAGCCTTCTTCCTCGATTAAGAAATAGTTGTCTTATTTACGGTGTGGAACAGGTTGCACATTAAAATTTAATATTTTAAGATAAAAAATATTTTTATGGATGTGCATATGTCAAGTTAAATCCTTAGTAAATCTCCCCATGCGAATCTTATTTTGAAATCACGCTCGCTCACATATCCTCTTCAGTTACCGTACGCGGTTGGACTTAATCCTTAAGAGGACACACTAGTCACTCAAAAAGACCCGGATGATAATGTTAATCCTATGCGGAAGTTATTTTCAAATATCTTGTTTGGATTTTAATATTTTTACATGATTTTTTTTTTGCATAGGATAGCTGAGGATGGTCTACATCCGGGCTAGTTTTATGTTTTTTGATTTTGGTTATAGATCTTTTATATTAGGATATGTTCAATTTCAGAACCGGTTCTAACCGGTTCCGAAAGTGAAACTAATTTTCTTTTTAAATCGCTAACCAAAATCGAAAAAGTAAAAACTAGACCGGATGTAGATTGTTCTCAGCTATCCTATACAAAAATAATCATGTAAAAATATTAAAATACAACTAGTACGACTAGTAAAACGACTAAGTACGACTAGTACTAAAATACGATTAATGTGGCCTCTTAACTGCTGTAACAAAAATTGTCGAATAGAGACTGTGAGCGGACCACTTGATAGAAAAATAAACGAAAGGCACGATGATACTATTTCTGTACTAAAATTTCTGTATAGGACTATTATAATATAAATTCATCTATTCCAAAGACACGAATGATTGTACTAAAGCCCCAAGTGAAATAAAATTTCAGTACTTCAAAAGTTAATTTAAAATTGAAAGTTAACCGTTAAAATTGAAAAAGCAGCGGTCTGTGAGACGGATAACATAAGATTTATTCTTATTAAGATTTATTTTATTTTTCACAATTGCTTAAATGTCTTACAAAGTATTTATTTTTTCAAAATCTTATATTATAATACGAGGAAAATTTGTGTATGTATGTGTGTGTGTGTAAATTTTATCTTAAAAACGGCTCAAACGATTTTGACTAAATTTTGCATTTTACCATTTTTGGGCAGGAGAAGACCATTGGGCTAGATCATATGTTCGAGAAAATTTGATTAGTGGGTCATTTTGGATCAGGGTCAAGCTAATTATATCTAAAAAATGGTTCAATCGATTTTGACTAAATTTTATATCCAACCGTTTTCGGGCATGAGAAAACTGTTGGACTAGGTCACATGTTCAGGAAATTTCGATTAGTGGGTCATTTTTGGGTCACTTCGGGTCGAGCTAATTTTATCTAAAACGATTTTGAATAAATTTTGTAATCTACTGTTTTGGATTACGAGAAGACCAATGGGCTAAGTCACATGTTAGAGGAAATGAAATTAGTGGGTCATTTTGGGGTCACTGTGGGTCAAGCTAAGTTTATCTAGAAAACGGCTCCAACGATTTTCACGAAATTTTGCTGTCTATCGTTTTGGAGACACGAGAATACCATTGGGCTAGGTCGCATGTTCAAGAAAATTTGATTAGTGAGTCATTTTGGGTCACAATGGTTCAGGTGTCAAGTTAATTGAATCTAAAAAAAGCTCAAGACATTTTGACAAAATTTTGTAATATAGCGTTTCTGGGCGTGAGATGACCAAAGACACATGTTCAAGAAAAATGGATTAGCAGGTCATTTTGCGTCACTGTGGGTAAAGCTAATTGTATCTAAAAAAGAATCAAACGATTTCTGATAAAAGTTTGTATTAGACCCTTTCTGGGCATGAGAAGACCATTGGGTTAAGTCACGTGTTCGAGAAAATTTCGATTAGTGGGTCATTTGGGGGTCACTGTGAGTCAAGCTAAATTGTATCTAAAAAACGGCTCAAACAATTTTGACAAAAAATTTTATTACATCGTTTCCCAGCACGAGAGAAGACCATTGGGATAGGTCACGTGTTCGATAAATTTAGATTAGTGGGTCCCTTTTGGGTTACCGTGGGTCAAGCTAAATTTATCTATAAAACGACTTTAATGATTTTGACTAAATTTTCTATTCTATAGTGTTCGGGTTCGAGAAGGGCAATTTTTAAGTCGCATGTTCGAAAAAATTCGGTTAGCGCGTCAATTTGGGTCACTGTCTCAGGATCATCCCAATTGTATCTAAATAGCAAAAATGATACAGTGAGAATAAAATATCGAATTGAACACTAAGCTAATTTTGACCGAACTTAGCTCGGTAATCCCTGCTAGTAAGGATCAATATGATAAGATTATTAAGATAAAAACTTCTAGTTAAATCTTTTGTTCAGAAAATGTCTCGAATACGAAACGTTTTACACTTCTGAATTCCGTTTTTGAAAAAAACGTTTTGTTACAAATGTGTAATGAGCTAGTGCGACAAATCATCATGATATTTGATAGCTCGCCCACACACAACTTCCTTAATCAGTAATTTCTCAATCATAGAACAGTTTGCAAATTAGAATTCCATTATTTTAGATTTAAATAAAAATGAAGTTACTCCATTCGTCTTTCCAAACGCTGCACCAGTGGGAGAGTTTTGATGATCAATGTCGAAGAAATTATTTCGTTGAAGCTTGATTATGTTTTATTGGTTTTTCAAATGTATCATTCATAAAATACTCAGACAATGATAAATATTTAGTCTATATAACAACACGTGATTTAAGGATCTTATGAATGTCTTCATATTATGAAGGATTTAACAGTGTTTCCAATAAAAACGAAAAGACAGCTTCAAATTTGCCTTCCTTTGGGTTACCCACCCATAGGGCAAAACAGATTGACGATAAATTTGTGTATTCATCCTGCAAAACAAAAGTTTTAAATTAAAAACATAATTTTAAAAGCAAGCTTTTATGTTTTGTGTGACCCTGTAAAAAATATAAATGCTACTTAAATAGTTTCTGTTGAAAAAATTCTGTTGTTTAAATCAATGAGACTAATAATAAGCTATATAAATTTAATTTAATTTAAAATAAAATTTCTGCCTATCGGTAATATATCCGAATTATTTGTGTGGCCCTGTACAAGAAATATAACTGGTACGCACTTTATTTTCAATTTAAAAGATGCTAAAGCACACATAAATTAACGTCTTAATACATTTTTATCACAGGTACATATATTAAGACAGATTTGAATATGATTAATACAATACTCTAACAGGAGTGAAAAATTATCCGGGGCCACGACTCCAACCTAGGTCTACAGCGTACGGTGCTGGTGCTTTAACCACTAAGCTACCCTGGTCGATATACTAATTTGGGAATTTCTCACTAATAAACCATGTTGGAGAACTTCATCGGCAGGCATCCACACAGCACACGATGACGGAAAATACGATGAATAAATTAATATTCTATCGACCCACAATATATCCTTCTGAGACCCAAGCAAAATATAATGCATATATATTTTTTAATATGAGTTTTTTTCAACAAATAGGCATCAAAAATGATGTTTTTAAAGAAATTTATAAATTTCGATTTTTTTTTTTTTCTTTTACAGCACATCCATCTAAAAGGACTTTTTCAGGAACTCGCTTTAAAATAATTTTAAAAATGCTAAAAGTATGGGAAAGATTACAATTTATTATAAAGAACATTAGGCAAGTATTAACATCTGCTATTAAAATTGCAAAAAAAAAGTAGTTTAAACAAATTAAAATAACATGAAAACGAAACTTACCAGCAGAACGTAGAATTCCAACTTGACTCATTTTTTACGCCATTTTGTAAACAAAATAGTTACCGTTGCCAAAATCCAAAAGCTGAATGTTGATTTTTGATTCATACATTGCCATGCCAAACTGGTTTTAGATTGCTACAATGAAATTTAACGCAATAGAACGAGAAAGAAAAACATCCATTTAAATGGATGCGAGGTTTCAGGAGGATATATGAAAGCCCACATAAATGAATGTCTGAATCCATTTTTATTAAAGATACATATATCAGCGCTCCCACAGGCGAGTATTTTTTTATTTTATTTCGCACAATTTTTTTAAAACAAAATTTTTTCACATACACTTTGACACCATAAACAAGAGACATATAGTACAAAATTTATTTTCTTAAAATATTGATGCGAATAAAATATAAAAATATTCGCCTGTGTCAGCCCTGGTATAAGACAGATTTGAGCACAATTAATACAATAAACCAACAGGAGTGAAAAATTACCCGGGACCAGGACTCGAACCTGGGTACCAGAGCGTACCGTGCTGTTGGGTTAAGCAACCGTTCCTCAAATTAAAATACAATTAAATTGTCATCGGTAATACACATGTAGGCAAAGTGTCAGTTCAACCAGATAATTGAAAGTGGTTTTAAAGTGAATTGCAAGATTTGATCCCTCGTTTACGATTCCCTGTAAAAAAAAGCTTATCTGCTACGTTCCATAAATTGTAATAATATTCTATTGTCACCAGAACTACATATATGAGCAAAGTTTCAGCTCAATCGGATAATTGGAAGTGATTTAAAATGAACTTGCAAGATTTAGACTAAACTTTTGTGTAACCCTGTATAAACTCTATAACTTTTACGTTCCTCAAATTATAAAAATATTGCATTGTCATTGAAACTACACACGTATTCAAAGTATCAGCTCAATCGATTTATTAAAAGTGGTTTGAGTTTCACTTACAAGATTCAAACTATACATACATACACTGCAAGTTAATATAAAGTTTGTTTATTAAGAAAATCTTAATGATCTCCAAACTTTTACAGGAGTTTTCAGTTTCTTATACTTCAGGAATTGCACTTTGATTTAACATAAAGCATAATACTGCGTTAAAAGTCAAGATAAAGTTTGTAAACAAGAACATAGATCATCCAGAATCACAACCTCTGAAAAAAGCGGTTAAACTGGTTTGATGTCGCTTACTTTTAAACAATAATAAGTTAAATCCTATCTTGACAAACATGTGGCATATGTCCAGTAAACTTATGCTTTCAAATAAAACAGAATAGTCACGACGAGCTTTCGAACTTACAGGAAACTAGTGCAGTTTTTGAGACTCCCTCAAATCAACTGAGGAAATAGCTTCTTTACGGTCGTAGTTAATCGACACCTCGGATTTTTTCGACACAACTCGTTCGAATCTCGACAAAAGAGGCATTCAGCTACCAGTATACGTGGTCTTGTTAAATTCAGAAGTAATCGGAAAAAGGATTTTTTTCTACCTAGGTCATCAAAACGCCCCACTGTGCGCGACCTTAATTTAGCTTTTTAATTTGTCCGGTAACATCTTTTTAACTTTTTTCCGGTCTGGTCACGTATTGGTAGTGACCGCCGACGGGCAGGAGCCACCTTCTTCGTGAATTCCTGAAGATTCATTGGAACAGATGTCATAAATTCCCAGGGCCGCCATGTTGGAATTTTTCTTGGCGTGAAAACCACTTTTCCGCCTACTAGTAAATGTCGCAAGCACCGATTTATACGCATGTTAGGCTTAACGAAAATAAAATGTAAATAATAAACAAAACTCGTTAAACTGGCAATCACTAAACGTCGAATGAGCGCTACGCGCTTATTAACCGAAAAAGAAAATCACTGGATTCAGCTAACTCCTTCTGCCGCGATCACAAAAATGCACGGAACTCGTTAAAGTGGCAATCAGTAATCGTCGTGGGAGAACTACGTGTTCATTAACCAAAAAAAAAACATCACTGGATTCAGCTAACTCCTTCTGCAGCAATCACAAAAAAGCACAAAACTTGTTAAAGACGCAGTTAGTAAATGCACGTATGTTGAAGTGCACCAATCTCCGAAATGCATGAGAAATATAGAACAAACGACTAATAGAAAACATTACTATGAAATAAAACAACAAAATATACATAAAATTATCAACATACCTTAACCCTTCACTGCACGATTTATTTCTATTTTTATGAAAAAAATATTTGAAATCTATATATCGGTCTAATAATGGGGAAAATAGTAAAAAAATTAAATTTCAATTTTCAGCTAAAATTTGATATTTTATGGCGTGTACCTTATAAATACAATTAGGGTTTTAAAATATTGTATTATTATATTTTAGAACTAAATGAACTTTAATTAATTTTATCTGCTTAACACTCTGCAACTTTTTTATATTAATATTTTAAAGTATTCAGTAAAAATAATGAAATTAAATTTTACCTTAATAGCTCGATCGACATTTTTTTGTTTCCGAAGAACAAATTCTAATTTTTTGTCAAATGCGGCCATCTGATATGGACAAAATAAGTGTTATTCCATTCTTTGGACTGTTCTTGATCAGGGAAAGAGATCATATTGGCCAAATTAATGGCACATAATAAGAATTACAGTGTTTTTAGCTATGTGCCAGATGTGGCACGTGGTGCAGTGAAGGTTTATCAGACATCTTTCTTCAAAGATCAAGCACAAAATACCTCCTAGCATCATCTTCATTTCCCAAAATATGCTTATGACTACGCATTGTAAACAAACCTCCTTTATCATTCAAAATTTTTTCGTATTTCTTAATTACATCAGCAAAAGCGTTTATACGGACTACAGAACTCAAGGTCAATCAAATACATCCAATAAATTTAACATAAAAATAAAAAGACAGAACGATATCAAAGCACATGCACAAAATCCCAAACGAAATCCTTCGAAGCACAATCTCGCTGGAAAACGGGGTTGCCAGAACACACACGTCACACGGGTTCCATATCGATAAAGATCGCCAACATAAAATCGCCAAGAAATCTCAAAACATCCAAGATGGCGGCCAAGGAGATATACGGCATCTAAGCCGATTTATTTCCATCAGATGTAAACTCCCAACAGGGGGGAAAAGTCCGGACCAGGAATCGAACCAGGGGTTCTCTTGCTCTATCATCTGAGCTATCCCGGAAGAATCTGGTGTAACTTTTTCACCCAGCTAACCTTATTGATTATAGCATCTGGTCTGAAATATGGTTCAGCTCAACAGAATAAATCGCAGGTAACGGAACTCTAGAAATCGCTGGATACGTAATTACACTAGATTCATTTTCAAACAATTATTCTAATTGGTATGTAAATTTCCAACTGGGCGTAAAATGTACGGACCAGGCTTCGAACCAGGGATCTCTTGACTGACAAGGACAGGGCCAACCTTGTTAATCACAGATTTTGATTATTTTATGTATGTTGTAGGGTAGAGAGCCCTTGGTGTCAGGTTTAACGGATTTTATCCAACGCTCCTTAGTTCTTGAGAAACCGGAGGGTCTAATATTAGTACACAACTTAAATACTTACTTTGCAACCAAAATGCTGGGTTAGTCGTAGCTCAGTTGGTATGACGTTTTCCGGCTGATCCGCGGGCCCGGATTCGATACCTGAATGCGCTACATTTGTTTTTCTCATTTTTTGTTTTATAAATAAACTTGTATAACTTAATAATCTCATTGTCAATTAAAATTTTTAATATTGTATATCAATTATAATTTTAACCTATTTAATTTTTTACTTTTCACTAAATAGTTGTATTAAAACATCATAAAACTGTTAATTTTTTAAAAAATCACTTTTAAAATGCATTTCATATATTCTTTATCGATGCAATAATATTGAGCAATTGTGTCAATTCGTGATTTTAAAGAAACATCATTTACGCATTGCTTTAACAAAGGAAGTCAATGCGATAATACTATTATTCTGTTTTTAAAGTAACAAGCATAATTATATTAAAAATTAGCATCGGAATTAAATTACAACCGATTGTTTGCATATTAAAGATTTTAAAATTGTAATAAGTATGCTTGCGCTTTCAATTATTTTGCTTTCCGCTTTATCTTCTTTCTACTTTTATTTTTATTTTATTTGAATATTCTTTTATTATATCAAAACTAGATGGCGACACAAAAGATTTTGTCACGATTTTGGAATTTTTATCATTCAATAATAGATCCAATTTCTTTTTAAACCTCTTTATAGGATGAGAAATAATAGTTTACAAATAGGAAATGATAAATTTCAGTTTGTTAACATTATAATTAATGTATGATATTAAAAATTTTAATTGAAATTATTAAATTATAATTACAAATATGTTTATAAAACTAAAAATGAGAAAAACAAATATAGCGCATTCAGTTATTGAACCCGGATCCGCGGATCAGCCGGCAAACGCCACATCAACTCAGCTGCGACTAACCTATCATTTTGGTTGTAAAGTAAGTATTTAAGTTGTGCTAATATTAGACCCCCATCCCGGTTTCTCAAGAACTAAGGAGCGTTGGGTATAATCCGTTGAACCTGACACTCAGGGGTCTCCACCCTACAACATATATTAAAATAATCAAAATCTGTGATTAACAAGGTTGGCTCTCTGCTTGTGAGATCAGCCAAGAGATCCCTGGTTCGAATCCTTGTCGGGACATTTTTCGCCCAGTTGGAAATTTACAACTGATTTGATTTATGCGCCAATTAGAATAATTGTGTTAAAATTAATCTAGTGATTCTTTTCCATGTTCAAAAAATATATTTTACAGACAAACATGAACAATTAGAAGAATTACCGTTACCATTAAATTTAATATTTTTCTGTTATGCTTGCATGTATAAATTGCAGCTGAAAATGTTTATATTAGAATGAATAGCTTAAGGAAAACCGTTATTCAGATTTGAAGAAATTCATGAATGCAATCCAAAAACGACTCGACAATCTTTCTAAAAATCGGTAGCAGCAAAAAGGAACAATTTTTTATATAAATTCTTCATAAAATCTCAAGAAAATGTAAGTTTACAAAGATGAAGTACGCTTTTCTGAATCATGGGTATCTTGGAATCAGTTATTGTCTCTTTTAGTTGGAGATTATATTATATTTTTGTAGATTATGAAAAATTTGTCTTTTTCAGTAGGCCATTGAGTGGCATTTTTCAAACAAGTCGGAAATTGTGCAACTAGTTTTATAAACATTCAAATCCTGTTGCGCCCCACCGGTGGCCGAAAGGTTCTGCTCTCGAAGCTGATAGACGGGAGGAAGTGGGTTCGAACCCAAACGTGCCCATCGGAATAATCGTTCGGATTTTTCGTGGTTTTCTTCGAACCTTGGATTTCCATGCGTAAATACGGGTTAGGCTGCCTTAGAAAGACCCCCCACGGAGGGCACTCTCCCTCGGGTCTATATACCTCGTGCAGATAATCGGTCGTCATACGTAATACCAACACCAAATCGTGGTACAATAAGTGTTGCACTCTTATGCAAAAATGCATGAATAAAAATTTATTATGATTATATATATTTAATTCAGTAATACGGAAATAATACAACTCAATCTTAAATAGAACGTAATCACCTTGGGAACCTAGAATCCTTACCTATCATGGGATATCATTGAATTAATGTCGTATGATAGGATTATGATAGGATTTAATAGAATGATGAAAACTTTTAAGTTTTGATTCTATTTTCATAAAATTTGAAATGACTAGCGAAAATTCTGCAATGATTATATATATTAAATTTTAAAGCATTTGGTTAGGTAGTTTTTGTGCTGTTATACGCGGCCAGACGACAACTATAGGTGCACCGTATTCATATCATTACGAACGCACCTAAAAGGTTCTTTGAATGTACGCAGTCCCGTAATTGATCTACATGAATTTGGATTTCACTAATCACTAAGCTTTATAAATTTTTCACAAATATAGATTCAAATTTAGTTTCATTTTAAGTGTTTTATTTCAGTGTTGATAAAAATAGACTTTTACAACGTAGGATTTCAATAGTTTTTATTAAACTATATGACTACAAAAATATATCAGAGTGATTTTTATAACAACATAATATCAAAATGAATAATGTATACGTATTTTTTTATGTAAATACATTTCTAATCCATAATATTCATAAAGTGACGTTGCTTTATTTAATTTGTTTTTAAATGAACGAATTTCAATTTTCTTTCGAAAAGAATACCTTTTTCCGTTAAAGAAGGTTTATCTAATCAGAAACATTTCCATTTGAGACTGAATTACAAACCGAGAATTATTGTTGAATACTTTTTAAAACGTAATAAAGTATATACGTTACCAAACTAGATTGAAACATAGATATGTTTTAAGCTTTTTGTTTCAATGTCGTTAAAACCAAAGAAGGATATTATCTGACATTTTTTATGATATTTCAATTATTTTTACTTATTTTATAAAGTCAGTTGTGGTAATTTAGAACATAGGGACCATATTAATTATCAACTTATTAAAAGACTTAAAAATAAGCCTCTCCTACTTTCATATTTATGTTTAAGGAGGACTGACTATTAGAAACACCATGTACAGAGTGCAGCAGGTTTTCGAGAATAAATCAACGCCGGCTTTCAAACAGGAATATACACTAAAGATGAGTATTTTTTTTATTTTAACCTTCAGTACAGGTGACAATATACACCACCGCCCCCTGAATACTAGGCCTGAACGTTGACACAAAAATGGCGGCTGCCGAAGGCGGATTTTTTTTAACATAGGTACGGTCCCTTAAATGTTGACACCAGTATTTTATAAACGATTTCTCTGACTTGTTTAATCTCAGAAAAATAAAGCGGAAAAAACTTAAAAAAATTATTGGTACGAGTATTTAAGGGAACGTACACATGCTGAAAAAAAATCCGCCTTCGACGGCCGCCATTTTTGTGTCAGCGCTCTGGCCTAGTATTTAGGAGGCGGTGATATACACTCTGGATGACATCATTCATTGAAACTACTGCCAGCCGCGATAACCGCTTCTACAGGCTGTCAAAACTGATTGCAGGTAATGATCATATGAGTGTTGGGAACATTTGCCACTTCATTGCCTTGATATCCGCAACATTGTTGTGTGGATGACTCTTGGAGTTCTTCTCAACTACGGTATATACGTAACAGGTCATTCGTTTAATATCTGGGTAGCTGGGGGTTCAACAAGTTGGGAATGAAATGGTCATGAATACTTTGGACATCCATTTTTTGTTTTTATGGGCTTTACGGGATAGTGCGGAGTGTTGCTAAAAAACGTACGGTCTCCCACGTGTTACAGAAGTAATTTAGTGCTTTAACTCCTCGAAATAAGAACGGCGTTGACCCTGGTACCTTGAAGAAAAAAATGTGGAGGCATCAGATCGTCTTCGCTTCTCACGAGCCCCCAGAATCATCGGTGAGGAGGAAAATTTTCTGCGCATGTCTATAAGAACCTCTTCAGGGATTTTACACTTTCACCGATCTTTTTGTAGTTCACTTCTTGACCTGCGGAAAGTTTTCTCATTTTAAAGAGACAAGAGCATTCCTGGCTCTTCTTGATGTTTCAGCGGTTAAGGAGGCGCTTGTCTCTGGTCAGGTTTTTACCCCTGGTTCTCTCGGGCAACAACTGTATTCCCCTCATCATGTATTACTTCTAACAAAGGTCCTCATGAATCACATATCAGATTGTGGCCTCTGCAACTTGCCTCTCCCTTGAGAGTGCGTTCATCGACTTCAGTGGCGAATTCGGGTGTCTTGATAATTTTTTGAAAGCTACATTCAAAAGATACATTCACATTTTGCTTTTGCTCCATGATACGTTTTTGTTTAAACATTTGTAATTAGCATCACATCATTTGTCCTCAACTGCGACCAACGACATACAAGGTCAGTTCATGTCTTTTGAAACGTCACACGGAGGGGATCATCTTTACATGGCGATTGGCACAAAACGATGGGTGCGCTTTGTACCAATAACCGTGTAAAGATGATCCACCACCGTGTGACGTTTTAGACGTCATGAACTGGCCTTGTATGTCATTGGTCGTCCCTCAACTTATTGAAGAGCATAGTTTTGTTGTCACGATACAACGCATTTCTGATGATTGCTTTTGACTATACGCAGTCAAAATTTCATTTTACTATACTCGTTACAATGGACAGTTGTAAAAGTTGATGTCCAATAGTTACAGATTTGATGAACCGACTGACGATGCTTTCATGCACATTGAATGATGTTCAACTTCTTTTATCTGAAATGCTTTAAAATATTAGTTCTCTTAAATATCAAAATAGCGCAAGTTTCCTAAATAACTTGACAAATTGAAATATTCAGTCTTCTTTTACTGCATTTGTTAATTGTTGCCTACCTTGGTATAATTCAATAACATTTATTTTTTCTTCCTAAAAGTTATAAATAAAAAGAAAAGTGCCCAGTTAAACTGATAGCATTGAGCTCACAGGCTATTCACAATAATTGTATATTATAGTATAACTTCAAAAATCCGGCATCATCGGGACCAAGCCTATGCCGGATTTTTGAAAATTCCGGATTTTTGAAGGAATGTAAAAGTAGTAACTAGGAATATCAAAAATAGTATTATATTCTTAATTGTGCCTTTAGTCATAATTTAATTCATTATTAAGTAAGAAAAGAATTATGTAAGAAAGTAATTATGTAAGTAGTTATGTAAGAAAAAGAGAAAATTAAATATAAAAATGAACTTACATTAATTGATATTTTCAATGTTACACAATAATAATAATAATAATAATAAAGAGTGAAATTATTTCCTCTCGAGTAATTTCGGAATCATCGATGTCGATTTTGTTTGCTTCAATTTTTTTGGTCATTTTTTAACAAGTTTTTCTTTTGTTTTTTAAAAATTCAGAATCTCTATTTCGGAAATACAGTCTTGTTCCCTAAAGCAGATATTAATTATCCAGTCAAATTTATTAATTTCTCTAGTGACACCTTTTCTTTTGTCTTTTGTTACTCCTCGTTTTCGGAGCTGCTACTAGTGTTATCGACGGTTCTATTTATCACAGTGTAAGAAGACTCCAAACAACTTTTGTACTAGTGTCCACGCCGCTGCTAAGCAACGGTGCAGCTCCCAGAAAATTTGTTCAGAAAATAATTGCCTCTGACAAATGAAAAAAATATCAATTATTATTTTTTTTTTTCATTTTTACTTTCGATTTTGAAGTTTTTAATACATAAACAATTGCAATTTTCTTCTACCAAAACTTAAAAGTGTAAAACAAAAAAGAAGGGAGCAAATCGAATAATTCTGCATGGAAAAACCATTTATCTAAATAAAGGGGGGTCTAGCCCCCACTTTACCCCCCTTTATACTTAACTAATGAACCTCCAAATCTAATCGAGGCAGCCTCTTAACATAATAAACCAGCATACCAAATTTGGAGCAAATCGAATAATTCTGCATGAAAAACCCATTTATCTAAATTAAGGGGGGGGGGGGTGTAGCTCCCTTTCCTCCTTTATACTTAACTAACGAACCTCCAACTCTAATTAGGAAAGCTCCTTATCAGAATGAACATAGAAAAAATAATTAAAGCAAATTAGATAAATCTGCATGAAAATCCATTTATCTAAATTAAAGGGATGGGTCTTGGCCCCCTTTCTCCTTTTTAGCTCAGAGGCTATCAAAGCCTGAGAGCTATTGTGCCCGCCCGTTCTGTATGTATGTACTACGTATGTATATATGTACGTAACGCGATAACTCTTGATAGAAACATCCGATTTGCTTCAATTTTTTTTCTAGGTTCATTGTGATAAGGCGCTTCCCTGATTAGTTTTGGGAGTTCATTGGTTAAGGATAAAGGGGGAAAAACGGGGTTAGTCCAATCCCTTAATTCAGATAAATGGTTTTTTCATGCAGAATCATTCGATTTGCTCCGAATTTGATATATCGGTTTATTATGTTAAGGAACTTCCCTGATTAGTTTTGGGGGTTCATTGGTTAAAAATAAAGGAGGAAAAGGGGGGCTAGTCCACCCCCTTAATTCAGATAAATGGTTTTTTCATGCAGAATGATTCGATTTGCTCTGAAGTTGGTATACCGGTTTATTATGTTAAGGAACTTCCCTGATTAGTTTTGGGGGTTCATTGGTTAAGGATAAAGGGGGAAGGTGGGCTAGTCCACCCCCTTAATTTATATAAACGGGTTTTTCGTGCAGAATTATTCGCTTTGCTCCAAATTTGGTATACCGGTTTATTATGTTAAGGAGCTTCCCTGATTCGTTTTGGGGATTCGTTGGTTAAGGATAAAGGGGGGGGGGGTAGTCCACCCCCTTAATTTAGATAAATGGTTTTTTTGCAGGATTATTCGATTTGCTCCAAATTTGGTATACCGGTTTATTTTGATAAGGAACTTCCCTGATTAGATTTCGAGGTTCACTGGTTAAGTATAAAGGGGGAAACGGGGGATAATTCCCCTTCACTTATTTTTTTGAGGGGCATTATTCTTTAAAATAAGAGTATGATATACAATTAGTGTGAATAGCCTGTGAGCTCAGTGCCATCAGTTTAGCTGGGCACTTTTCTTTTTTATTATACTTAACCAATGAACCTCCAAATGTAATACAGGAAGCATCATATCGGAATAAACCGACATATCAAATTTGAAGCAAATCGATTAATTCTGCATGAAAAACCCATTTATTTAAATTAAGGGGAGGTCTACCCCCCCCACCTTTAAATTTAACGAATAAACCTCCAAAATTATTTCAAGGCAGCTCCTTAACATAATAGACCGGTATACCAAACATAGACGAAAGTGAATAACTCTGCATGAAAAACCCATTTATCTAAATTAAATGGGGGTCTAGCCTCCCTTTCCCCCCTTTATACTTAACTAATGAACCTTGAAATCTCATCAAGGCAACTTCTTAACATATTAAACCGTTATACCAAACTTGGAGCAATTCGAATAATTCTGCATGAAAAACCCATTTATCTAAATTAAGGGGAGGGGGGTAACTCCCCCTTTTCTCCCTTTATACTTAACTAATGAACCTCCAAATCTAATCAGGGAAGCTCCTTAACATAATAAACCGATATACCAAATTTGGAGCAAATTGAATAATTCTCCATGAAAAACCCATTTATCTAAATTAAGGGAGGGGGGAAATAGCCCCTTTCCCCCTTTATACTTAACCAATGAAACCCCAAAACTAATCAGGGAAGCGCCTTATCACAATGAACCTAGAAAAAACATTTGAAGCAAATCGGATGTTTCTATCAAGAGTTATCGCGTTACGTACATACATACATACGTACGCACGTACGTACATACATACATACATACATACAGAACCGGCGGGCACATTAGCTCTCAGGCTTTGATAGCCTGTGAGCTAAAAACCGAAAGTTACCGTTTCCGCCAAAACAATTTTTGAAAATTGTTTGTGAATGCATTCCATTATGGCTTTATATTAATTTATATACAGTATATTGCGTACCCACATCATCTGCATAAGGTAATAAAACATTTACTTAATTTTTGAAGTCAAAACTTTTGCTTAAGTCATTCGTTTTGTTAAAATAAAGTGAAAATATAAAGTGCAGGGTTTTCCATCACTGCGGGTCTTTACCCAATCAATGTTGCAAAGACACGCAGAGCAATGATTTTTAAAATTGCAATTTCTCGTGAAATTATAATTTGAGAGAATCTGGACTGATGATGACAATGGCTGAAGTTCTAATCTGACATTTTATTCATCCATAAAACAGATTTAGATCAATTTGTTCTTTATGTGATGAAGGAAATTTTTGTAATGAATAAATATGAATATTTGAGTGAAAATTTATTGAATGTGCGGTTTTTATTAGCCTAAATTACGTGGCTAGAAAAAATATCATATATATTTTCAAGACTACTAAATTTAAAAAAATAAATACATTTTTCACCCAGGAAACTGATAAAATATCATTTACGAAAAAAAGTATATTGCTATGTATTTATTGTAAGAACGAACTCCAAATTTCATCAAAAATACTGAAAATCTTTTATAAAAAGAAAAGTTAATCTAATCAGAAAATTTTTGATTTCAAATTAAAATACAAATAGAGAATTTTAAACCTCATCATGTTATAGAAAACGTCTTTTAAAAGTCCTTTATGTGAGGAGACATAAGCACTTCAGATTTCCCAATACGTTGAATTTCGAATATTTTTACTTTATTATTTAAATTAAAAAATTCTAACCTTTACAGCTTGTTTGATAATAAAAATGCAAATATATTTATTCTCGTTTCGTTTTTATTTTGATCAGTTTGAATTATTTTAAAATTACAGAAATAATTGTATGTAATATTTAAAAATTTCATAAAGCTCATCAAAACGAAAACATTTTTAAAATATTTTTCAAGTAGAATTTATTACTTAGATATCGAAAATAATATTGAATTAAATTTATACATCAATTAAGAGATTGATTTAAATGTATATTGAAGTCGAAGCCGCAGCGGTCGTCCGAAGTATTAACCTTTTCAAGGAGGGTGGTTACACGGTGTGACCACCTAATTTCAATTCAAAGCTGACAAACGGCACCAAGAATATGTTAGCAAAATTTTGCTTTAATAATTAAGATGTACAAAACAGATTTTCATTTTCGAAGAAATGGGTTTGTAAATTCTGGCGTCAGTCAATTATTTCCTCATTTTACGAACAAAATTTTTCTGACATTGAAAGAGTTAAATGCCTCGGCCCGACCCTGCCCGCGATTTGATAAATTACACTTGTGGTATTTAGCTTTTACATATATCCGCTAATACCTCCCATTATCGCGGCTGTCACCTACGTCGCAGGGTCAGCGGTGAAAGGGTGCAGGGGAAATTGGACGAGCCACCTACCCATGCCACTTTTTGCACGAGTAGCGGTGGTACTTTGCGAAAAAGGCCGCCGCGCGCACGTCGTATATCCCGAAGCTTGGCCGGAATGGTAATCGAGGACAATGTTACCTGAAAAATTTACAAGCTAAATTCCACAAGTTTCATGCGGCTTCAAGATCATTACAGATCTTAGGCGGACACTTTTATAAGTGTGACGATATAATTAATTAAAATGTGTTAAAATAAAATAAAAAGAAGTGGTGGCGCTCGGGATGGGTGGGAGGGAACAGACGCCGCTACTTCGCGGAAAATTCGTCCGCGCGCACGTCGGAGGTCACTATAACCTTCTCGACGCTTGACCAAAACTTTAATAACGGACAAGGTTACCGGAAATATTTAAAAGCTAAATTCGACGAGTTGGATGACCCGGCGAACAAGGTATCTGACACGTGTCTGGCACAGTTTTTGGGCCGACTAATGTGTCTGGCTTTTATACTTTTCATTTCATTAATTACTAAATTTGAAGGTATTAAAATTTCAAAATGCCTCAATGATATTTTTTTGCAACGAAAATTTTGGAAATTTTGAAAATTCACGGGTCGGCTAAGTGCCACGATCCTTCAGCCAAACATTCGATTTTGAATTCAGACATTGCAAAAGAACTCTTACGTAAATTTTCATGGTGCCTCAAATACCTACCCTAAAATGCTTAACATCTCTCCTGCTATTTCATTCTTGCTTCTGCTGGAGAGTCGGAATAAGAGAAGAAAAGCGAAAAGACCGCGGACGGAACGCGTGCGCCGAACTCCCCGAATTTTGCGGTAAGTTCGAATCCCCAAGTGTCGTCCGATAGCTTCAGAACCCTAAATTATTTGAATAAATACCGATTCAAATCTTAACTCTTTGAGTGCCACGGTGACTGACACTGAAGCTGAAAAATTTACAATGTTTTAAGTAATTTTTAAGAAAGTGTAATTAATAAATGTATGTAATGTGTAACATTATATTTATAATAAACATTATAACGTAACATTATAATAACAATAAATGTATGACAGTGTATTCCTGTAATAAATAAAAGGTTGTAAATTTTAAATAAATTTCCAGTAATTACTTAAAACAATATATATATACTAGGAGGCTCTGCCCCCTGCAAGCTACGCTCGCCAATCTCCTTTCAGACACCGGAGAATCTAAACTCACGCTAATTTGATCGGTTTTTAAAAGATTAGAGAAGATTGAATTATAATGAAAAAACCTACAGCGATCTTCCTGTAAACGGGTTTTCATTCAGTTCACTTTGATTGCGAAAATTTAAGGCCGAATCAGTTGCTATTAAGACATCCAATGGTTGTTTTCATGTTTGATTAAAGAAGATCAGTTAAACATTTGAAAAAATCTGATATAAAATGAATTAAGTAAACAGAGGCTTTGCCGACCGGTACTTTTTAACGGCGTTATAAAACGATTTACATAATAAAATTTACAACAATTACTACAATTTACTGCTTTAACCCCTTCAAAGGCGGTGGTTCCTTTTTGGACCACTTAATTTTAATTCTTAAATGCCACATTTGCACCGGAATATTGGAATGAAAATTTTCCTTTTATCAAGTAAGTGAACACTCAGTCAGATGCATTCTCATGTCAGAGAAGCATTTTAGAAAAGGTACTTTGTCTTACAAACCAACCATAAAATGGTTTAGTGAAAAGTTAAGATCTGCAAGAAATAAGGTGTCTGCACATTACAAACGATATATCAGGAACCCAGAAGATGTAAACTTGAAAGAAATATATATTAAACATAGAAGAGAATATAAAAAATTGGTAAAAAAGGCGAAAAGAGATTCGTGGACAAACTTTTGTCATGATACTTCGGATACTTATGGGACTCTGTATAAGTACATCACTGGTAAAGCTACAAAGCCAAGTGATTTTATTTTTACAAGATTTGATAATTCGACACCATTTGATTCATACGACGATGTAGCAAAGGATCTGATGAAAGAACAGTTTAGCGTTGACAAAATTCCCACCGAAATTTTTAATTTTACTTCAACAGGCAAGGTTGCGGGTGATGTAATGGAGGTGACAACTAGAGAAATGCGATATGCTATGTCTTGTCAAAAAAATAATAAGGCTCCGGGTTATGATGCAATCGATGCTCTAATAGTGAAGAATATTTGTAAAGCATGCCCAAACTATGTTAGAAAACTCTTCACGGCTTGTTTTAGATTCGGGCATTTTCCTAGGATATGGAAAAATGGATTAGTTATCTTTTTTCGTAAACGGAACAAAGATGGGAAAAGTGCTAGATCGTTTAGGCCAATTACTTTACTTAGCATTTTTGGTAAATTATTAGAAAGAATTATCAAGATTAGAACAATGCCATTGTTAGAATCAATAGGATTCTGGGATGAGGCTCAATATGGCTTTAGAGAGAAGAGGAGTACGGTGACTGCAATCCATTTTTTGAGGGAGTTGATAAGAGATAAACTTAGATCTAACAAGTACTATGCAATCACTTCGATTGACATACAAGCAGCATTTGATGCGGTGGATTGGATGACACTTGCGGAAATTATTGATGGTTTACCGATATCGGATTATATTAAAAGAATTTTGAAGAACTACATCAGCAATAGACGAATTGGATTCAGCTTTACGAACGGAATCATCTGGTTCGCACTTTTTAAAGGCTGTCCCCAAGGCAGTTGCCTTGGCCCATTGTTGTGGCTGATTGTCGCCGATTATTTACTGAAGAAATACAGGATCAAATTTGAAGAAATTCTGTCCTATGCCGATGATTTCGTAATTTTTGCTGGTGCTGACACCAGAGCCGAATTAGAGAGGAACATGAATGCTCGTATTAAGTGGTTTTCGGATATTAGCAATGAACTGAAACTAACGATAAGCAGGGAAAAGTGCATGGGCATGCTTTTCGGTAGATATCTTTTGGAAAATCGGCATCCCATCTTCAAAATTGACAACATATCAATACCAATTAAAGATACCATCACTTATCTAGGATTGACTTTGGACGCGAAGTTCAATTGGATCTCACATTTGGAAAACATCAGAGAAAAAATTAGAGATCTGGCATCAAACATTAAGAAAACAGATAAACGGGATCGAGGACTCCAAGCGAACTTCAGAAAAATATGGTATAAGACAGTAATAGAAAAGCAGATAGTTTATGGCGCTGAGGTTTGGTACAGAGATTTGAAAGAACATGCACTTAGTAAATTAAGCTCATGCCAGCGATTAGGTCTTCTCACCATCTTGTCTACATACAGGACAGTCTCTACGGACGCATTGTGCGTACTAAACGGAATCCCTCCTTTGCACATTAGTTTAAGATATCTGGTTAAGAAATATGACATAATGATTGGAAAGGACAATATAAAATATGAGGATGTAGTAATAAAAAGACAGAATATAATGATTAATCTTGCAACAAATGATTTTCCTAAGTATACTGCAATGCATAACCTACAAATCACAGATAAATCGGATGATCATATTAAAGAACAGAAAGTTCCCATCGTGTACACGGATGGATCGAAAATGATAGCTGGCGTGGGTGCCGCATATACAGTTTATCTGTATGGTGAATTTATTGAAGATTTTAAAATCTCGTTAAATAAGATGAACTCAATTTATCAGGCTGAGTTGATAGCGATTAAATATGCTATTAATTGGTTTTTGGATACCGATTACAAGAAAGTTTATATATATACCGACAACAAATCTTCAACTCTAGCTCTACAAAGAAATTTTCCAGCAAATTTGATAATTAAAGAGATTTATACTAATTTGATACAGCATCCTGACAAGATTGTGATTATTGGGTGGACCCGTGCACACGTCGGAACCCTTGGAAATGAACGAGCAGATACTCTTGCGAAAGAGGCTATTAATCGTGAAAATGCTAATATTACCGAGAATGTTCCTTTTCCTGTCACCTCAATTAAGAGAATTTGCAAAATCAATACGGTAAAGGATTGGCAAAGAGAGTGGAGGCATAGTGGTAAAGGTAGAGACACTTATACAGTATTAAATAGGGTGGATGAAAACTTTGTATGTTCAGGCCAGTTATTACAATATTTTATTACTGCTCATGGCAGCTTTCCCGAGTACCTGAAGAAAATCGGAAAGAGAAATAGCGACCTCTGTGACTGTGGTTATAAAGGGAATGTTAGACACTATTTATTTGGAAGATGCCCCAAAATGCCTTATTTTTTCTATTTTAATAACTCACTTACAGTTCGCCAAAATATATCCAGAGTTCTTTTTTGTAAAGAAAACTATAGAAAGCTCTGTGCTAACTATAACGTCCTTAATGAATTGTACTCGTTCATAAGATACAAATTTTAAACCTAATATAGGGTGGTTCTTTGGTCCTGATGCATGGATCGTCATCAGTTACTGCTGACTTGTTTTTAATAATACTCAGAATTCTTAAATATCATATATTGTGTCTGTAGTATGCTACAACCATTGTTTAATTTATCAGAATATACTATCCTATACATTTGTCAGATAGTGATTAGTATGTGGATGATGGTCTTTGAGCTGGGACTTCCTGTCTTCTACGGAAGATTGGGGTGCCATTCATTTGATGATCTGAACGTTGGTCATTGTGGAAGTGATATATGCTTTTAAATAGGAGCAACATTGGTGCTGCAGTGTTCCAGACTTTTGGAGATGGTAGAGGGTCATTGAAGTGGAACTTTTACTGAGTTTCATTTTCGTGATGTTACATGACTATGGATATTGAAGTGTAATGACTGAACTTTGAGGATCGTCTTCTCTGACTCTGTCTGTGAATCTGGTGCGTTAAGTTTGGGACTTTGTATAGACATTATGCATGAACTATTTATCAGTATAGACTTTGACACGCCATTGGTTGCATGTTACCCATAAACATGCGAATTATGTTATCTTAGTTTAATTTTGTTTTTGCCAGAGATGCATGTAACCTCTAAACATGCAATTTTTGTTCATTCAGGTTAGTTAATCTTAGTTTTTATTTTATATTATATTTGCATGGAACCTATAAACATGCGTTTTTGTTAACTTTTGTTGGCATAGCAGGAATCTATGCTGCACAGGATTGTGCTTTTGTTTTTCTATTTTATTTGATTAAATAATTGCCGTTGGTAAGCCTGTTTCGGCGGATGAGGTGGAGCTGGATTGGTGGAGAGTGTTTTCCCGCCAGGACATGTGGTCCATTAGCCTAACGGTTGGCGTCCTGGCTGGGTGTCCAAGTAAGTGAACACTTAATTTGATATGCATTACAGTTAATTATAATAATTATTTTCTGTCTTTTCTTACCTTTTACATTTTTTCCTGTTGGCGTTTCATTTTTGAGTTCCTCGTGTTTTGGTAGCCATGTTGATTTTTTGAGGAGTTGAGTTGTTTTTGTTCATCTGCTGCTGATAACACTGATCTGCATATTGAAACTTTTTTTTTTGATGATTAAAAATGAATAGGTGATTTTAGATCAATTTTTTAAGCTGATTTCAAAAGTAAAGTCGAAATTTGCGTATCACGTCAGGATTTTTTACAAATTAACAATTTGTAAATTTATAAAAACATATGATTTTTTAACTTTCACTTATATAAATTTATAAAAAAATATTATTATTCAAAGGTAAATAATTAATACAGACTAGGATATGTATTAAAAAATTAATGTATGCAAAATTAAAGTATAGACATAATAATTATACTTACAATATATTTAAATATGGACAAATTTGATTAATATTAAAAAAATCAATTAGTTTGAGAAAAATTCCTTTTAGTTGCTTTTCGTCCACTAGCACAAAGATCTCTCTTTAACATCCAGCAGTAATCTGCCATCATATTTTTATTCCACTTGCCTTGGTACCGTTTTTCCATATCTTTGATGTCTTGGTGAAACCTTTCACCGTGTTCCTCACTCACTGCTCCGAGATTTTCGGGAAAGAATTCGATATGTGCATGTAAAAAGTGTATTTTTATACTCATGTTGCAACCAAGTAATCTCAATTTTTCTAACATATCTGCAACTATAATTTTGTAATTTGGGTCTTTCTTATTTCCTAAAAAGTTCTCCACTACACATTTAAAGCTCAGCCATGCTTCCTTTTCACAATCATTCATTGTTTTTTCAAATTCACTATCTGTCAGTAATTTTCGTATCTGAGGCCCAACAAAAATACCTTCTTTAAGCTTAGCATCAGTAATAGAAGGGAATTTGCTGCAAATATATTTAAAACATTCATTTTCTTTATTTAGGGCTTTCACAAATTGTTTCATTATCCCTAATTTGATATGCAGAGGTGGAAGCAAAACATTTTTAGGATTGACTAAGGGATCTTTAATTACATTTTTTGTTCCAGGGGATAATGATATTCTTGATGGCCAATCTTTCTTTTCCCAATGATTTTTTTTATCCCGGCTGTCCCACTCACACAGAAAACATGGGAATTTTGTGTATCCTGATTGTTGTCCAAGTAGCATTCCAATCACTTTTAAATCACCACATAACAACCATTCATGATCTTTATATTTGACCTGGTCTAGCAAAAGTTCAAGATTTTCATATGTTTCCTTTAAATGAACTGAGTAGGCTATAGGTATTGGTGCATATTGGTTTCCATTATGCAACAAAACCCCTTTTAAACTTGTCTTGGAGGAATCAATAAAAAATCTCCATTCTGATGCATTATAAAGGATACCGTAAAAATTCATTATTTCCTTTATGTTATTGCAATATACTAAATTATCCTTTTCAGAAAAGTATGGAACAAGTTCTTTTTCACGATGCCTGTACCAAGAGAATTGTGTCTCTGGTAATAATAAGTTCTTAAATTTAAGCCGAGAACCAAGAAGTTCAGCTTTTATTTTTGGCAAATTTAAATCGCGCACCAAATCATTGAGTTCATGCTGATTAAATAAAATTGGAGCTTTATCATTTACTTCTAGTTTATAGACATCTTGTTCTTGATTTTCATCATCTTCTGAATTATTTGGTTCATTTATGCTTTCCAAATTGGTTGGAGGAGAAGGAACAGGAAGACTTTCATTATGCAATATAGGTCTTATTGCAGAAGGCAAGTTAGGATATATAATTCCTTTTTTATTTTTCGAACTATACCCATAAACATTAGCTAAGCAAAAATAACAATCGTCATGATGATTTCTAGGTTCTCTCCATACCATGGGAATAGCAAAAGGCATACATTTCTTTTTGCCTTTCAACCAAAGTCGTAATCCTTCAACACATGTTCTACACACTTTATGAGGGGCCCATGTCTTATCTTGGTCACCCAGTCTCACACCAAAATAAGCATAATAAGCATTTTTAACAAAATCTGTAATATCCTGCCTTTGTTTTACTACAGTATAATTTCCACAAATGTAACAAAATATATCTGTATCATTTACACATTTACGTGAAGCCATTATTCAATTAAAGAAGATGTGAAATATATCACATATTTCAAATCGAAAGAAACAGACGTGAATAAACAAAGAAATTTATTGTTGTTAAAACCTATGTATTAGATCAAACATTGTTTGGTGCTGCCACCTAGCAAGTATTAATTTAGATATTTTTTACAAAATTAAATTTATGGATTTCGCTTTTTCTTTTTAATTTTACATAAATAATTTTTTTTATTATTATTAAATCATATTAATAAATAATTTCAGCTTCCTAAATACAGTTTCTCATTTATTTAAATTAATATAATGTATATACATATGGAATCAATTCCTAAAAAATTTGGTGGCGCCATCTAGTATTACTATTATAAAGTAATTTATGATTTAAGAATAAAATTAATTAAAAATAATATTTGTAAAAAAAGTGTACGTGGTGTGCAAAAATGCTTTACATTTTTAAAATCAGCATAAAAAACACTTTCAGAAAAATATATATTTATATGATCATCAAAATGCATGCTGATCAGTGTAATTATTTCTTGTGTCTTCCGTTTTGCTTATCTGTATTTGTTATAGTGTCGCACCTGTTTATGTTATGAGTTGCTAGGGTAACTTTGATTTGTGTCTTGAGTATTGTTCCTTGCTGTATTTTCTGTGTTGCTATAGTTACTCTTCTGTTTTGTTTAGAGTACCTTAATTATTTTTCTCTGGCTGTTAGGGGATTTTTTTTTTTTTTTTTTTTTTTTTACTCTGTATTTTGGGAAGTTGTGTATTTATTTTGTTTTGGTTGCTATAACAACGAGTCTGTGTTATTGTGTGGTCCTAGGGTTGGTTTCAGCCTGTTTGTATCACGTGTTTCTGAGAGGTGTGTCGTCATTCTGTTTTGTTTATTAATTATTGTTATTGGTTTCTTAGTTACTCTCTGTCACGGGTTTTTTTTTCTATTTTTGGTTGCTATTGGTTACTGAAAGAGTCATTTCTGCATTGTACGTCATTTCGCAGGTTGATCCTTTTATCTGGCGACGTGATCAGGTTATCCCGCGGGTTCACTGGTTATTATTTAGTGACTTATTATATCTGTTATTGTGATCATTTTTATTTTTTGGATCATTTGAGTTTTTTTGTTTTTTTTTCTGAGCCTTTAGCTCACATATATATGGTGAAAGTATATTCTGTCGGTAATCGATCTCTCGTGGGCTGACGGCGGTTTCGTTTAGATTTGATAGAGGGTCGTTGAATATTGTTTTTTAAGTGTTTTCAAGAGTATTTGAAGGATTAGAGGCTGCGTTAGAGTATTTGCTGTAAAGTTTTCTCGGCTTTTCATTATGGATGACTCAGAGAAGTGGATTAAGGACAGCGAGGACAAGGAATTTGTAGTTATGATTGGGGATATGACCTCTAATATATATGATCTTTTAGAACATAGAAGATCCAAATCAGACAAAGTTACGACTCCATTGGTCTCAAACATAAAGAAAGCTTTGGATCATATTCTGAAAAAATGTACAGAGGTGCACACTGACAACAAAGTAATGAAGGCTCGATTAGAAGACCGTGCAGAATATTGTGCAATGATGGCGGATATGGCGCAGAAAATTACACGTACTTCGGTCTGCTCTATGGAAGAGATGAAGGAGAAATCTAGAGTGGTACCAGTAAAGAAGAAGGAGGAATTTACAGTAATAATTACCCCTAATGTGGAGAGTCAAGATGTAAACGAACTAAAAGAGAAAATTAAAACAATTTGTAAGGCCAGGGTCGATTTCCCGACTCCTTCAGATGTCTTGGTTACTAAAAATAGACAGGTTATCATGAAGTATAGAAATAGAAAAGAGGTTGAGACAGCGAGGGATGCTATGGTCGGGTCAGATGAGGTAAAGAATGTGGCCAGGGTAAACGTACCCATACGAAGAAGAGAGAGAATACTGATATTAAGTGTAGATACAAAGATTGAAGAAGAAGATATAAAAAAGGAGGTGGAAGCTCAGATAGAGGAAGGTGGAGTAGAGGACTCTTATGTAGGCCTAACAGATAGACTGGAAACAGCAACATTGGATGTTACAACTAAAGCGTTATTGGAAAATTTATTAAAAAAGCCAAGAAGTGAAGTTAGAGTAATAAGAAAAATACCAACGAAACAGGGAAAAACTAATTGGCTACTAGACGTGGACTCAGACAGTAAAAACCTACTCTTGGATAAGAAGCGTATTTGTATCGATTTCGAAAGATATCACGTTGTTGAATTTGTTTCAATAACAAGGTGCTATAAGTGTCAGAAGTTTGGGCACATGGCCAATAAATGTGACGGAGAAATTCATTGCTTAAAATGTGCAGGGGATCATAACATCAAGGATTGCAAGACCAAGAAGGAGAGCTGTGCAAATTGCTATTTTGAGGCTGCGGAAGACGATACTGAGCACAGGGCTGATAGTACAAGCTGCCCTGTATTTATTAAATATAGGGACAGTCTTGTCCCTCGGCGTAGCTAAGGGCGACCATATGGTCCCTGCTTCTGACTCTGGCATCAACTTTCTTCAAATAAACTTACATCATTGTGCGGATGCCAATGATGCTCTGGCTAACTATGTTATTTGTAATAATATAAATGTGGTTGCTTGTCAGGATCCTTATATTGTAGATGGGGTGGCTCCTGGTGTTCCTCCCGAATGGCCTGCTTTCTATTCTTTTAACACTAATGCTGCAATTTTTATAACTAACATGGATTATGCTATTATAAGAAACTTGGTTCTAGAAAACAGTGTGACGGTCTCTTTAAATGTGTTTAATAATGTTATTTATGTTTGCTCCCAATATTCATCACCATCTGGCAATATTGATAAAGACTTTGTTGATTTGGGTAATCATTTTCCTCATTTTGAAGATGTACTAATTGCTGGAGACTTTAATGTTCCACTTTTGCAATTTGGATACACAAGACAGAGTGACCGCTCGGAAATACTTCTGGAACATTTGTCAGAAAAGAATCTCAGCATTGTTAATGATCCTGACGCCGTTTCTTCATTCGTCCAAGGTGCTCTCAAGGGTAGACCAGATCTGACTCTGGCTGGCTTAAATATTTGTGAAAAGATTATTAACTGGTCTGTAGATAGTGATACGTTTTCATTTAGCGATCACCGTTACATTAAGTTTTCTCTTGACTACGTACCTGAAAAAAGACATAATATTAGATATAAAACTAAAAACAAAAGTTTTTCAAGATTTAATAAAATAATGAAGACTATGGAGAAAGACCTTATGGAAGATATACTTGTAATACACAATACAGATGATTTGGACCACCACATTAATAGTTTGGTGGAAAAATTGACTGAAGTCTCTACAACGTGTTTCAGAAAGGGAACACTTTCACACAAACCTACTATCAGATGGTTCTCGGACAATCTTAGAATACAAAGAAATAAAGTTGCTGCAAGCTACAAAAGACACCGGAGAAATTTGGAGGATGATTCTTTGAAAGAAATATACAAGAAATATAGAAATGAGTATAAGAAAAGTGTTAAAATGGCAAAAAGAGAAAATTGGTTGACCTATTGTGAAAAGACCAATGATGCATTTGGAAAACTACATAAATATATTTCTGGAAAAAACCTAAAGCATGACGATTTTATATTCACTAGGCTTGATGGATCAACTTCCTTCGATTCATATAATGAAGTCGCAGCAATGTTAATGAATGAACATTTTTCAGTAGATAATATACCTGAAAACATTTTCGAATATAATTCTGATACTGTTTATCGAGGAACAAATTCTCCGGATCCGGTTACAAGTAGAGAATTGAAATACGCACTCAATAGGCAAAACAATGGGAAAGCCCCAGGTTATGATATGTTAGATGCATTGATTATTAAAAATTTCTGCAACTCCTGCCATACTTACGTTAAAAGAATGTTTACAGCTTGTTTAAGACATGGACATTTCCCTAAGCCCTGGAAAAGAGCTCTAGTAATCTTCTTCAGGAAAAGAAACAAGGATGGGAAGACGGTTCGCTCATATCGTCCAATTACTTTGCTGTGTATTATAGGAAAAATACTAGAAAGAATAATAAAGATTAGAATTGTTCCAAATCTTGAAAGTAAAAATTATTGGGATGAAGCTCAACACGGTTTCCGTGAAGAACACAGTACAGTTACCGCTATGCGAGCGTTGAAAGATATTATAAATCGAAGATTATACGAATTCAAATACGTATCAATGGCATCAATAGATATCCAGGCGGCTTTTGACGCAGTTGTCTGGGAAATTTTAGCTAGAATTATTGATGATCTTCCAATTCAGAATTACTTGAAATCTATTTTAAAAAATTACATCAGCAATCGGAAAATTGGTTTTAGTTTTACAAATGGCATACGTTGGTTCAATATTTTCAGAGGCTGTCCACAAGGGAGCTGCATTGGACCTTTACTTTGGTTAATAATTGCTGATTATCTTATCAAAAGATACAAGATTAAATTTGAAGATTTGTTATCATACGCTGATGACTTCGTGGTGATAGCCCATGGCGATACAAGGAAAGAGTTGGAAACAGATATGAATTCGAAGATCGCTTGGTTCAGTGAATTATGCCATGAGTTGGAATTGACAATAAGCAATGAAAAATGCTTAAGTATGATGTTTGGCAGTTATACCTTAGAAAGTAGACATCCGATTTTTAAAATTGGAACAACATCTATCCCAGTCAAGGATACAGTCTTATATTCGGGGTTTCATCTTGATAGTCGATTTAACTGGATAACACATCTTGAAAATATTAGAGAGAAAATTAAAAACTATACCTCATCAATTAAGAAGACGACAAGAAGAGACAGAGGCTTGAATACAATGTACAGAAAAATTTGGTATACTCACATAATTGAGAAGCAAATCATTTATGGATCGGAAATATGGTATAACGATTTAAAATCCCATGCTTTACTTAAGTTAAGCTCTTGCCAGAGAATAGGATTGATGTCAATAATTTCAACATATAGATCAGTCTCAACCGATGCATTATGTGTTTTAACGGGTATAATTCCATTGCATATTCATTTGAAATATGAGAGTTTAAAATACCAAGTGATTAATGAAGGTGAGCAAATAATGATTGATGGCGATGTAATAGGCCGCACAAATATAATGAATAACCTAGCCACGAAGAATTTCCCGTATTATAATGCTGTGAAGAATTTACATTTTACAGTAGATAAAGATTCGGATTATTTGAGCAAAAGCATTCCAATTATATATACAGACGGGTCGAAGATGATTCATGGTGTTGGCGCTGCATTTACAGTGTATTACGATGGCATATTTATACAAGATTTTAAAGTTACCTTACATTCGAAGAATTCAATATATCAGGCTGAATTACTGGCAATTAGATATGCAATTAACTGGTTTATCAATTCAAGATTTCATGATGCAGTGATTTTTACGGATAGCAGAGCCTTATTTATGGTCCTTCAGAGAACCTTTCCGGTTAACAACATAGTTAAAGAAATATTTGATATGTTAATACAGAGTACTAGAAAAAGGATTACAGTTGGATGGACGATGGCGCATATTGGAAATATTGGCAATGAACGAGCAGACGAACTTGCAAAGAATGCTATTAATGAAAATGAATCCGACTTAGTTGATATACAGAATTTTCCTATTTCACTAATTAAGCAGTTTTGTCGTGAAAAAGCGATCCTGGATTGGCAAAGCTATTGGTAACATTCTGGCAAGGGTAGAGATACGTATAGTATTATGAAAAGAGTAGACACTAAATATATCTGCGCAAATCAGATCGTACAATACTTTATAACCTCACATGGAAGTTTTCCTGTTTTTCTTAATAAAATTGGTAAGCGTGGCACCCCAAACTGCGATTGTGGCAAGAGAGGTGATACAACACACTACCTTTTTGGAAGATGCCCTCTGGTCCACTACTTTTTCTACTTTGACAACTCTGCAAGTATTAGTACAAATATTAAAAGAGTCCTTTTTAATCAAGATAATTATCGAAAATTGTGCCACATTTATAATTCTCTAAACGAACATTATTCGTTTATTAAATATAAATTTTAGTGTTGTAATGGGACTATTCTCTTTTACTAGTTTCGCATTCTGTATCTTAGGCTTGACTAAGAGTGCCGATATGTTGCTGTGGGTATATTGATTGAATAGAATGAGCTATTCTTTTAACTTAATCATCAGGATATACAGAACTACCTTTTTAAAGTTCTATACTTATTGGAAGTCATCATGAAAATTATTGAGATAGATGGACTATTCTTTTACCTTACTTTATGAAAATAAAAGTCGTTACTGACGTACCTCTTGTTTGAACCATTTACCTGCTTTTTGTTGGAAAGTCTATAACTGGGGATCATTTTGATTTATACATATTATTAATTTCAATATTTGAACGGTTGTATGAGTATTAGAGAAAAAAGAAGGGAAAAAAAGAGAAAGAAAAAAAAATACATTTTGACATTTATCTAGCTGATTGATAGTAGTTTTCAAGTATGTGGTGTTTCCTTTTTTCGCATAACTCATAGATTCTTCTCATTTGAATAGAATGGACTATTCTTTTAACTTATCTTTAGGATATATTGAACTACCATTTTAATGCTCTATATTATTGGAGTCAGAATAATTTCAACTACAATATAATGTGTAATACATGTCAGATGGTCTACTACCTACAGTGTTCTTACTGGTATCAGTGTCTCATCTTCTGTATTAGTGATACTATCTGAAACTATCATATGATATTATTGGGATAGATGGACTATTCTTTTACCTTATTATTTAAAGTATAAGACTACTTTTTTACATGCGATAAGTTTGAACCTATTACTTGTTTCTTGTTGGAAAGTTTACCGTAACCAAGTTGGTAGACATCATTGTTAGCAGTCACTAAGTATTTAGTGCACCTTCTTTTGATTAGTTTTGTGAACCTCATCATTAGAATAGAACAGATTATTCATTTTCCCTATCATTGGGATTTATTGGATTATCTTTTTATTGCTTTGTACTATTGGAACGTGAACCATTTTAACAGCAGTTTAATATGTTTTATCATGTGATTTCTAGTTGCAATGTTTTTGTTAGAGAAAGTGTTATAAACCTACCACTTAATCCTTTTGAACCTTTATAAGATGATTTGGTATTATGAATTTTTTTTTTCATAGTGGCATTTCCTGATTGGGAATATTCTCTGAGGGTGTCTGGGCATTTCATTTTTATTGACTTAACTTTGATTTTTTTTTTTCAACACTCAAGTGGTGAACTTTTCTTTTAAACCTTAATCACTTGTTTAGAATCTATATGAACATCAGATTTTAAGTTTAACTGTTTTTGGAAAAGCCTGATATATACTGAAATTTTTTTAATACTGTTTCTTCTTCTCCACATGTGATGTTGATATTTCGATTGGTGAAAACTTCATTCAGTTTGCTTGTTACTAGACATCTTCTACAGAAATGTTCTTCTACTAAGAAGCTGCAGTTTACTTGAGACTTTCTGACATGCTACCTGTTGAGGAAGTTTGGCTATTGATTCTTTATGAACTTTATGAACTTTACTTTTCAGTTGTGGGTTACCTCAAACCCTCAAACTATGTAAATTGTCCTTATTTTGGTATTTTATGTTAGTTGTAGGTAACCTATAAACCTACATTTGTTGTTTAATTTAGTTTTGTTGCAAGAATCCTATAAACTTGCATGATTTGTACTTTTTGTCATAGCGAGCTGCTATTTGCATAATTAGGATTATGCACATGTTCTTTTTCTTATGTTAAATAATTGTCGCTTGTTTATCCCGTTTCTTGGATAGGGTGAAGCTGGATGGTAGAGGGGGTTTTTCCTGCCAGGACATTCAGTCCATAAACCTCACGGTTGGCGTCCTGGCCAGGTGACCAAGTAAGTGAACAAGTGCAAATGAAGCTTTATTTAACTATGCTATTAATAATAACATTGATATAATTTTATGCCAGGATCCTTACATTCTTGATGGTACTGCCCCTGGTATTCCACCAGAATGGATTATCTTTTATTCTACCTCATTTAATGCTGCTGTCATTTTTACTAATAGGGTATATGCCACGATCAGTAATTTGGTATTAGATAATGCTGTGTTTGTATCTTTAAATGTAAATAATGATAAAATTTTCATTGGTTCGCAATATTCTCCCCCAAGCGGAAATATAGATGAAGACTTTGAAGATATTGGCGAACATTTCCAGAATTTTGACAAAGTACTATTAGCAGGGGACTTTAATGTTCCATTACTGGACTTGGGATATACTTATCAATCCGTGAGAACTGATGTGTTCCTGGAACATCTCTTGGAGAAAGATCTGCGGATTATAAATGATACTGATGCCGCTCATACATTTGTTCAAGGTTCGCTGAAGGGTAGACCCGATTTAACATTGGGAGGTCTCGAGATCTGTGGAAAGATTGAAAATTGGTATGTCGACGAAAAGAATTACTCATTCAGTGACCATAGATATATAAGATATTCTCTGGGTTACGTTGCCTCTAATAAGACGAATCAACGATACAAGACCAAAAATAAGAGTTTCAGAAAATTCAATGATAATATTAAGAAAAAGGAAGATTACTGGTTGAACGAACTCCTGAAAATTAAGAATACAGAAGACTTGGAAAAACATGTGAATCAATTCGTGGAAGAGGTGTCCGATATCACAAGGGGATGCTTTAGGAAAGGAAGTCTATCACATAAACCAACGGTGAAATGGTATTCAGAAGAGTTAAGGATCGAAAGAAACAGAGTTGCTGCCATGTATAGAAGGTGTGTTAAAAATCCGGAAGATATAGATATGAGAGAAACCTATAAGAAATATAAAAGGGAATACAATAGAAATGTGAAGAACGCTAAAAGAGAATCGTGGAAAAATTTTTGTCAGAAGACAAATCAATCGTTTGGAAATTTATACAAGTATATTTCTGGTAAGACGAAGAAATGTACAGACTTCATATTTACCAGATTAGAAGAATCACAACCCTTTGATACATATGATGATGTGGCAAGGACATTGATGGCAGAGCACTTTGGTATTGACGAAGTTCCGGGGAATATTTATGAGTTTATCTCGGATAAGATCGAAGAAGATGGATTTATGGAGGTAACAACGAGAGAATTGAAATACGTAATGAGCAAACAAGAAAATAATAAGGCACCAGGCTGTGACGACTTAGATGCTTTGATTGTCAAAAATATTTGTAGAACCAATATGAATTATGTCAAGAAACTATTTGGAAAATGTCTGAAACATGGTCACTTCCCAGAGGCATGGAAATCTGGTAAGGTGATTTTCTTCCGTAAAAGGAACAAAGATGGTAGGTCTGCCAGGTCATACCGACCGATAACTTTGTTATGTATTTTTGGTAAGCTCCTTGAACGGTTAATTAAAATTAGGATTATGCCGAAGCTGGAAAAAGAAGAATTTTGGGATAATGGTCAACATGGATTCAGAGAAAGAAGGAGCACTATCACAGCTTTGGAGGATCTAAGAGAAAGAATTCGCATAAATCTGTATAATTATAAATATTTTGCAATGACGTCGGTTGATATACAGTCAGCATTTGATGCGGTGGATTGGCAGATATTGGCTATGTTGATAGATAGGTTACCAATAGCTCAATACTTAAAGAATATTCTGAAAAATTATATATCACGTAGAAGAATAGGATTTAGTTTCACGTATGGAATTATCTGGTATATATTATTTAAAGGCTGTCCCCAGGGAAGTTGCCTTGGTCCACTTCTCTGGTTGATCGTTGCAGACTACCTATTGAAGAGATATAGATTAAGACATGGCAATATATTATCCCACGCTGACGATTTCGTAGTTTTTGCAGGTGCAGACACAAGAAAAGAATTAGAAGAAGAAATGAACAAACGCATAGCATGGTTTGCAGAGATCTGCGAGAATTTACATTTAACGATAAGCAAGGAAAAATGCGAAAGTATTTTATTTGGCAGGTATTTGTTAGAAAACAGGCATCCTATTTTCAAGATTGGAACATCATCGATATCCGTAAAAGACTCAGTTGTATACCTCGGTGTAACTATTGACAGTAAATTAAATTGGATTAGACACCTTGAGAAAGTAAGAGAGGGGGTGAGAAATTTTACTTCAAACATAAAGAAAACAGTGCAGAGAGATAGGGGATTACAAGCATCATATAGAAAGATTTGGTATAATTCTGTGATAGAAAAACAGATAACATATGGTGCGGAAATTTGGTTTCCAGATTTGAAAGTGGATGCACTTAATAAATTAAGTTCATGCCAGAGGCTTGGATTATTATCAATTATCACATCATATAAAACAGTCTCTACGGACGCTTTGTGTGTATTGGCTGGTGTTGCTCCATTACACATTTCACTCAAACATTCTGTGGTGAAATATAGAACTATTCATGGGAATGCCAGTATCATAGAGAACGGAACAGAGATCAAGAAAGATAATATTATGATCAACTTGGTGACAATGGACTACCCAGATTATGGAGCTCTCAGTAACATTTATATCACAGATAAGGATAGTCGTGAATATCAGGGAATTAACATGCCATTAATATATACAGATGGGTCAAAAATGGCCAGTGGAGTAGGCGCCGCATACACAATTTTTGTAAATGGTGAATGTATCTTGGATTATAAGATCTCTTTAAATATTTTAAATAGCATATATCAAGCTGAACTGACTGCGATAAAGTATGCAGTAGATTGGGTAATAAACTCGAATTATAACAGTGCTGTCATTTTTACTGACAATAGAGCATCAACTTTGGTTATACAGAGAAACTTTCCTGCAAACGCCATTGTTAAAGAAATCTATGATAATATGAAAAGTCATCCGGAAAAAATGTTCACTATTGGATGGACCAGAGCACACGTTGGAAACGTGGGGAATGAAAGAGCAGATCGTTTGGCGAAAGAGGCAACAGATTCATCAATGGCTGACATAACTGCTGATGTATTATTTCCAATTTCTTTAGTTAAGAGAATCTGTAGTGAGAATACCATTAGACAATGGCAGGAAGAATGGACATCAAGTAAAAAGGGTAGAGACACCTATAAGGTTATCAGGAAAGTAAATACCGATTATGTGTGTACGAGTCAAGTTATGCAGTATTTTATAACAGCACATGGTAGTTTCCCAGAGTTCCTTTTTAGGATTGGAAAGAGAAGAAATGCACTTTGTGACTGTGGCACAGTGGGTAATGTACTGCATTATTTGTATGGACGCTGTCCTTTTGTCCCACATTTCTTCAACTTTGACAACTCGTTAAGCATCAGGCAAAATCTCAGGAGAGTAATCTTTGACAAAGACAATTATAAGAAACTTTGCAATATATACAATTCTTTAAACGAATTATATTCGTTTATTAGGTATAAATTCTGAGGCTGTAATTAGCTAAAAATGCGTTAGAAATTGAGAACATTGTCTTTTGATTCAATGTAGCATGTGCAATTTAACACTGAGCAATTCAATTGAACACTGAGCTTGATTTTCAATAACTTTGATACAAATATATATCTTGTTGAGGAACATTTTGGAAAAGTCAACATATTTAATGTCTGAGAAGTACCAGCATTTCAAGTGACTTTAATTTACAATGTGTCTCTCTCTCTGTTCTGTGGTGCTTTGGGCATTTCATATACTTAATCCCATTGTGATATGGACCTTGAACATTGATGCTTGCCTTACAGTATATTGTCATTTCAGTGTACTTCAGTGTTCTTTTTATGAAGTTCTTCATAAGTTGTAGGTTACCTAGAAACATTTCAGGCCGTGTTGGCAATCCAGTTTTAATGTTATTTGGTCTATATTTTAGTTGATGATCGTAACCTGTAAACCATCTGTAACCATTCCTGTAAACCATCATTTTTGTTATTTTGTTGCATGGCTACCTTAAACATGCGTATTTTGTAATTTTTTTTTTTGTAACATAGCGAGGTTCTATTTATTAGCATATTTGAATATGCCATTGCTTCATTTTAGTAAGTTCTAATGTTGCCGTTGTTCGGGTCCGTTCGGGCTGTTGTAGAGCTGGATAGTGGTGCGTTCTTTTTTCCCGCCAGGACATTAATTCCATTAACCTCGCGGTTGGCGTCCTGGTTGGGTGGCCCAAGTAAGTGAACGAAAAAAAAAATTCGCCGCCATTGATGTTGTACGTGTTTTTGGAGCTCCTGATATAAAGTCTTCTATTTTGGTAATTACTAGCCCAGTTCTGTTATAGTTTGGCATAATCTCTTTAAAATGTTATTCTACTAATCTGGTATAATTTATTTTGATTTTTCAGAAGTATAATTTGAATTATCTAACTTTGAAAAATTTTCTTGCTTTCACGCGTGTCATTGACATGGCGATTTATGTTAAAATTTCTATCTCTTATTAATTTAATACATATCATGCACTTTACAATCTAATAAACTAATACAGTTGTTTTATACATGCTAATAGTTCCATATCGCTAACTTTGTTTGTTATTTTATGCATTAATTAAGTAGTTTTCTGTCTTTAAAGTTTTTCTTGTGGGCGTTTCCTTTATTCCTCCATTTTCTATTTTGGTAGCCATTTTGTGCTTGGTTGTGTTGAGTTGTTTTGTTGCTCCTGCTGTAGTTTGTTTTAATTTTGTAGTTATGATTTGCGAATTGTGTTTTTTGTGCAATTAGTTGCATGACATTTGATTTAGAGTACTTTTATTAGGGGAGTTTGTGTTTATGGTTTTTGGGTGTTATTTTGGTTCAATTGATTCTACTTGGTGTATCACGTGTCCTGCGTGGGGCTGTTTTCTTGTGTGTATTTATATAGTTGGGGTTGCTATGGTTATTTAGTGTTTGTTATTATTGTTTATTTTTACATTGGTGTTTCTCGGAGGTACAGTTGTGAGTATATATTGTTGTCTGTGTCAGTGTCTCTGTCTAGGAGTGTGCCTGGGTCACGTGGTTAGGTTAGGCTGTCTCGGGTTGTCTGATTCCATTATCCGGCGGAGTGATCCGTATATCCGGCATTGTGCATCACTTGTTTCTATGAGAGTACTTGTCCATTAGTAGTAGTGGTTTTGATTTGGATCATTTGGGATAGGTCTGACACTCGGTCGGCTTCTTATATATGGTGAAAGGTTGTACTGTGTGTAATCAGCTACTCGCGGTTCGACGCGTTGTTTAAAGTTTTCAGATAGAGGGTCTTTGGAGTGCAATTTTTCTTGGTTGTTGTGGTTATTTGATTATATTAGTTGATCTTCTGTCTGAATTATGGCTGACGACGACGTTGACTCATGGATAGAGACAACTAAGAAAGAGAATTTATGTTCGGCAATTATAGATATACACGGAAAGATACATGATATACTGGAATATAAAAGACCGAAAAGTAACAGTGTTACTGCTCCTGTGATAAATACAATTAGGAAGGCATTGGAGTACGTGCTGAAAAGATGCACAGAGTTAAGTGAGGAAAATAAGGTGCTGAGGACCAGGTTGGAGGATAGGGTTGAATACAGTCAACTTATGGGGGAGCTTGCCCAGAAGATCTCTAGAACATCAGTGAGTTCAGTGGAGGATGTGGCCCCAAAGGCGAAAGAGAATGTTCAGAAGAGGAGAGACGAACATACAATGGTCTTGACTCCAAATACAGAACAACAGGATCTGGTTCAAATAAAAGATAAAATAAAGAAGGTCTGTCGGGTAAACATAAACGTGCCAGTTCCTAACGATGTAATTATGACGAAATCAAGGCAAGTGATATTAAAGTATAAGAATAAGAAGGATTTGGAGTTAGTAAAAAATGCCCTGGTGGACTCGGATGAATTAAAGGCAGTCGCTAAAATAAATGTACCGGTTAGGAGAAGACAAAGAATCTTGATATTGAGTGTAGATCCTAAAATAACGGAGGAAGTGGTAAAGAATGAAGTGGAGTCTCTCTTGAAAAATAATGCCGAAGATATTACTTATGGTAATATTAGGGAAAAGCTTGAAGATGCGCATTTGGATCCGGCGACTAAGACCTTGCTAGAGGGAATTTTGAGTAAAACGGATGTAGAAGTAAGAGTCATAAGGAAAATAGAGACGAAAATGGGTAAAATTAATTGGTTGCTAGACATAGATGCCGATTGTAAAAAAGTTCTGTTGAATATGAAAAGGATTTGTGTGGATTATGAGAGGTACCGTGTGGTGGCGTTCGTCTCCATCACGTGGTGCTTCAAATGTCAAAAGTACGGCCATATGGCCAATAACTGTGATAGAGAAACTCAATGTGTAAAGTGTGCTGGCAACCATTTGCTCCGGGATTGTAAATCTGAGACCATAAGATGTGCTAACTGCTATCATAGTGAGGCCGATGGGGATTGTGCCCATAGGGCTGATAGTGCTGATTGTCCGAAATTTAAGAAATATAGGTTGCAAGTCTTGCCTAATCGTAGCTAAGGGCGGCGATGGTGGTGATGGTCCTGTTGGTGGAATTAGGATTGTTCAGGTTAACTTACATCATTGCAGAAATGCAAATGATGCTGTATCAGATTATGCTATCGCTAATAATATTAATATCATACCTTGCCAAGATCCTTATGTATCAGATGGTGTTGCCTCTGGCATCCCAACTGATTGGCCCGTTTATTTCTCTGGTCTTCTTTATTTTGCTATAATTATAAATAACAAGGATTATGCCGTTATCAGCTCTCTGGTGCTAGATAATACCATTGTAATTTCTTTAAATGTTTTAGATAAAGTTGTTTATATCGGCTCTCAGTACTCCCCCCCTAGTGGTAACTTAGACAAAGATTTCAATGATTTGAGTAACCATTTCGAAAGTTTTGATAATATGCTTCTAGCTGGTGACTTCATCGTTCCCCTGCTTGAACTTGGCTATTCTCGTCAATCTGAAAGAACGGAAATTCTGCTAGAACATCTTATGGATAAGAACTTAGCTATCGTCAATGACATCGACGCCCCTTATTCCTTTGTTCAAGGCTCTCTGCATGGTAGACCTGATCTTACATTGGCTGGACTGGAAGTTTGCAGTGATATACAAGACTGGATGGTTGATGACAAAAATTTCTCTTTTAGCGACCACAGCAGTGGTGTGGCGTCCGGTCATCGCTGGATGCGGCGATGACCAAGCAATATTTTAAAACTCTTAATAAGCTTTTAAAACTCTACGATCCAGATTTAGCAGAACATTTGGAGTTCATGTATAAGAGAAGGTAAGATTTAAAGTTTCTTTTATGAACATTCAACCATTGAATTTTAGAGTTAATAATTTTTCACTACAAACTTAAATAATTGCGATGACCACCGAAAATTTTCACGCCACGCCACTGGACCACAGGTATATAGTATATTCTTTGGGTTTATACACCTGTTGGTAAAGCAAACACTCGCTTCAAGACTAAGAATAAAAGTTTAAAAAAATTTAATGCTTATATAAAAGATTCAGAAAATGGCTGGCTAAAGGGTCTTATCGAGGTAAAGAACACAGAGGAATTAGACGTACATGTAAAAGATTTTATCTCTGATGTCACCAGAATTGCTGAGAAGTGCTTTAGAAAAGGTGTGTTATCACATAAATCGACTATTAGGTGGTTTACTCAGGATTTCAAAACACAGAGGTCTCCGCATTGTATAAGCGTTATGTTAAGAACCCGGATGATAATGATATGAGAGAATCTTACAAGAATGCACGACGAGCTTATAATGAGAAAGTTAGAAGAGCGAAGAAGACTTCATGGGAAAATTTCTGTAACAAAACTAACGATTCCTTTGGAACTCTATATAAATTTGTATCTGGGAAAGCTACAAGGCATACTGACTATATTTTTACTAAATTAGATGATTCTGAATGTTTTGACTCCAACGACGAGGTCACAAGGTCACTGATGGTGGAGCATTTTGGAATAGATAGCGTACCTGCAAATATCCATGATTTTACATCACAGGATTTTAATAATGTTGATTGTAAGGATGTAACTAATAGAGAGCTAAATTATGTAATTTCAAAGCAAGATAATAACAAAGCACCGGGCTACGACGCTTTGGATGCATCCATAGTGAAAAACATTTGTAGAAAGAGTAAAAATTATGTTAAAAGATTGCTAAGCGTCTGTTTAAAGTTTGGACACTTTCCCGAACTGTGGAAAAACGGTGTTGTTATTTTCTTCTGGAAACGCAACAAAGATGGTCGTTCAGCAAAGTCTTACAGACCTATAACTTTACTTTGGATCTTTGGCAAGTTGTTAGAGAGGATAATAAAAATACGGTAATGCCCAAATTAGAATCTTAAAATTCCTTGATGATGCCCAATACGGATTCCGGGAGAAAAGAAGTACAATTCCTGCCCTTGAGCATTTGAGACATCCGGTAAAGAATAACTTAAAAGATTATAAATACTACGCGATGACATCTATAGATATCCAGGCTGCGTTCGATGCAGTAGTGTGGGAGATTTTGGCTAATCTGATAGATTCACTACCCATAGCAGCATATCTGAAGCGCATCTTAAAGAATTATATCAGTAAAAGAAAGATTGGCTTTAAGTTTACATATGGCATTATGTGGTTTGTTCTATATCGGGGCTGTCCTCAGGGCAGTTGCCTTGGACCCTTATTATGGCTAATTGTGGCGGATTTTCTTATCAAGAAATATAGGACAAAATATCAAGAAATTATCTCTTATGCCGATGATTTTACTATTTTTGCAGGAGCTGATACAAGACGGGAACTTGAAATACAGATGAATGCACGGATCGCATGGTTCAAGGAAATCTGTGATGAGTTGTCTTTGAAGATTAGCGGTGAAAATTGTGTAAGCATGCTTTTTGGCCGATTCTTACTTGAAGACAGACGCCCTATATTCAAGATTGATTGTAACAGTATTCCAGTTAAGGACACAATTGATTATCTTGGAGTTACGATTGACAGCAAGTTTAACTGGATTGCGCATATAGACAAAGTTAGAGAAAAAGTGAGAAGTTTGACATCCAACATCAAGAAGACTGTGGTTAGAGATAGGGGATTACAGGCGACCTACAGAAAAATTTGGTATTGTGCTGTTATAGAGAAACAAATAAGTTATGGATATGAAGTGTGGCTGCAAGATCTTAATATTCATGGCAAGAGAAAACTGAGTTCTAGTCAACAATTTGACCTGCTTTCTATCATCTCGGCGTATAGAACAGTCTCCACAGCGGCATTATGTGTTCTGGCAGGTGTCGCCCCAATCTATATTAAGCGGAAACATTGTGTGATAAAACATAAAGTCCCAAATGGACAAATGAGTATTTATGATGGTGACATAGAAATCAAGAAAGATAATATCATGCATGACCTTGGTACCTGTGATTATCCAGATTATACGAGTCTGAAAAACCTGATAATAACTGATAAAAGTGATCATTATTTTATAAACGAGAAACACCCATTCATTTATACAGATGGATCTAAGATGGTGGAGGGAGTCGGAGCAGCGTTCACAGTACTATATAACAATAATTTTAACTTTGATTTCAAGATCTCTCTGAATGGAAGAAACAGTATTTATCAAGCAGAATTAACTGCTATTAGATATGCTATTGATTGGTTTATGTCCTCACATTTTACTATGGCTTACTTGTTTACAGATAACAAGGCTTCCACACTTGTTCTTCAGAGAAACTTTCCAATTAATAACATTGTAAAGAACATCTATGATAATTTCAATAGTCATCCAGAAAAGGAGCTTACCCTAGGATGGACAAGAGCACACATTGGTAATCCAGGAAATGAGAGGGCCGATGAATTGGCAAAAGCAGCTATAGATCCAGCGGTTGCTGATGTAGTGGAAGAAGTGAAATTTCCTATCTCATGGGTAATGGGGATTTGTTTGGAAAATATACGTAGTGATTGGCAAGAAGATTGAAGACACAGCGTTAAAGGAAGTGACACCTACAAAGTTTTTAAAAAAATCGATGACAGTTTTATTTGTGTGAGCCAAGTTATTCAATATTTAGTTTCTGCTCATGGAAGCTTCCCGGAATATTTGTTTAAAATTGGAAAAAGAAGTAATGCACTCTGCGATTGTGGCAGCGTGGGTAATTTACATCATTACCTTTTTGGCAGATGCCCTGTGGTACCATTTTTCTTTCATTTTGATAATTCACAAAGTATCAGTTATAATTTCAGAAGAGTCTTATTTAACAAGAAAAACTACAGCAAGTTATGTGCGATATATAATGCACTTAATGCAAAGTATTCTTTTATAAGATATCGGTTCTAAAGCAGTCTATTAATGAATATTTTCAAGTATATTATAGTTACCAAGTTCCACAACTATTATCAATCTCCCTTGTATTTTAAAACTTTCGATTTTAAAGACTCAGATTTTATGAACATTATGTACAGACTTTTATTTTTACTGGACTCTCTAATATTATTGAACTTGTTCATATACAGTAGTTCTGGTGGACACGCCAATTCTTCACGTTGTGAGTGCTTGAACGTTTTATCTATTACGCAACCCTTGCTGGTAGCTGTAGTGCTGTGGATGGATTCCTACGTACTGGCGGACTGATTATTGATCTTGCTGCGTAGTGGTTGTTAATCATTGGCTATCAGTTTTTCCTGCATTTCATGAACTTAAGTTTTTAAATATTTTTTTATTTTAAAGACTATTTATTTTATTGGACTATCTTCAGCTATTGATATTGTTTCTGTTCTTCAGTTGGTTGTGGAGTTACCCATAAACCCACACTCTTGTAAAAGTTGCATGGTAATCTCTAAACATGCTTTTTGTATATTGTTGATCATAGCGAGTTGCTTGTTTTATTTTTGTATAAGAGTTTATGCTTTTGTTATTTATTTTGTTATTATATATGCCGTTGGTTTGCCCGGTCCTTTGGTAGTGCGCGGAGCTGGATGGTGGAGGGGTTTTTTTCCCGCCAGGACATCAGTTCCATAAACCTCACGGTTGGAGTCCTGGCTGGGTGTCAAAAAAAAAAGTAAGTGAACAGAGTTGTCCTTCCGCCATTGCGTGTGTTTGGCGTGTTTTTGTGAGCTCCTGATATTGCAAGTTTTAAGTTGTTAAATATTCATTATTTTGACTCTGTATTACATGCATAGTTTTCATGTGCTTCCTCTTATTATAATTATATATTAATTTTGTATTTTGGCTGCTTTTTTCTATGTTTTCTTGAACTTTGAAATTTTTGAAGTTCCGAGAACATGTGCTTTAGTTATTAGGCCTTTCCGTTCTGCATTTATGTTATTTTTACTTTAATTTATGCATTTTTCTTACATTTATTTATACTAATTAATTTACCGGTATCTTCCCTTGCTTTTCGCTTTCATTTGAGACTTCTGTGGCTTAATTTAATGCAGTTTTAGTTAGTTTATCCATTTTCTTGATGTCGGTGTTTCCGTGACTGTCTTTTGTTTACGTCGCCATCTTGACGCCTTGTTGTGTTGAGTTGTTTTGTGCTTCTGATCTGTTTGGGAATTATTTTTGATTTGGAGATTTATTTTGGTGGAGCGGTTTTGTGGTGTGTTGTATTTTATGACTTATATTTGATTTGAAGATTTGGTTTGGTGGAACGGTCTTATAGTGTGCTGCATTTTGTGACTTATTTTTGATTTGGAGATTTATTTTGGTGGAGCGGTCTTCTGGTGTACTGTATTTGTGAAATATTTTTTATTTGGAGATTTATTTTGATGGAGCGGTTCTGTGGTGTACTATATTTCTGAGATTTATGTTTGATTTGGAGATTTATTTTGGTGGATCGGTCTTGTGGTGTACTGTAGTTTTTTCGGGTTTTTTGAGTTTTTGGTAATTTTTGATTATTTATAACTTAGTGCCGTGTGTTGCATTTAATGTCGAGGAAAGCTAATGTGATGGAGGCTTCTATGCAGTCTCTATTTCAGGAAGCAGAGGATTTGAAATTTCCGGAAGTTGTGAATAAGGTGCATGCTTTTTTATATGGGGTTTTCAAGTGTCAGCGAAACAAGGGTGGAAAATTCACTGCGGAGATTATGTCAACAACAAGAAAATTTTTTGACCATATAGGTTTAAGTCTTGTTCGTGCTCATCGTGATTATGTGGCTAGCGAGGCCAAATTAAAGACTCTGGTTTCGAATTCTAAGGCATATGAAGCTCTTGCAGAGAGATTTTCTCGCTCGTCAGGCCATTCTGCGTTTCCCCAACGTGTTCCTGTTCAAATAGCGTAACCACCAGCTGAGCCGAGCTTCTCCGTTGTGATCTCGTCTTCTGGAGAGAAACAAATTGAAGAAATAAAGAGGGAAATTAAAAATGCATGTCGTTCTGGAGTACAGATGCCTCTTCCGGAGGATGTGGTTGCGACGAAGGCAGGTCGGCTCATATTCAAAGTTAAAACTAACGCCGACACGCAAAGATTCAAGGAGACCTTAGATAAAATGGACACTTTAAAGGAAGAAATAAGGGTCACCGTACCCAGGCGAAGATTTGACCGGGTCCTAGTTCTTAGTGTGGAGCCTGACGTTGAGGAAGATGCGGTTCGTGCTTATCTTCACAGATCGTTGTTCGTTGAGGGACGTGCCTCCGGAGACGGAGACGATGATGGAATTGAAATTGTCAAGAAAATACAGACTCGTTCGGGGAAGGTTAATTGGTTAGTTGGCGTCAAAAGGGGTGACTCCGAAATTTTGGTTAAGAAGCGTCGTATCTGTATAGATATGGAGAGATACAGGGTCGTAAGTTTTATTCCTATAGTCCGTTGCTTCTATTGTCAATCTTTCGGACACACCGCAGCCAAATGTGAGAATGATATGAAATGTGTTAAGTGTGCAGGACATCATTCTATTAAGGAGTGTACGGTTTCGGAGATAGCTTGTGCTAGCTGTCTTTTTGCGGAGGATACTGACACTGATGCTGGTCATAGAGCCGATAGCACGGGTTGTCCCATTTTAAATCTTATCGAGCGGAGACTCTTAACAAACGGTTGTGATAGTTGTTACTGAGTCTTTTGTCAATAGCTCTGGTTTACGTTTTGTTCAAATTAACTTACACCATTGTTCTGATGCCTCTAATGCTCTTTTCCATTATAAGGACGATTTCAATATAACCTTTACTCTTTGCCAAGATCCTTACATCTATGACGGTTCCCTGGTTGGTCTCCCCACAGGCTGGATCTGCTTCCTCTCTTTAACTGGTTCTGCTGCTATTATCTGTACATCGGACGACTATGCATGTGTAAACACTCTGAGTTTAAACAATAGTGTCTTTATTAATATAACTATAGATCAAGGATCTTTAATCATCGGATCGGTGTATGCTGCACCTTCTAAACCAATAGAGAATGACCTCAGAGACTGGTGTTACTACTTCCCAGACTTTTCTAAAATCGTCGTTGGAGGAGCCTTCAATGTACCTATTATTTCTCTCGGATATACCAGAGAAAGCGAAAGGACAGAAATTTTCAAAGAATATTTGATGATCACTAACCTATCCATAGTTAACTCACTGGACTCGCAGCACACCTTTGTTCAAGACGGGAGACGTGGTCGTCCTGACCTCACTTTGATCGGACAAGATCTTTTACCTTTTTTACAAGATTGGAAAGTTGATATAGATCATTACTCGCATAGTGATCATCGATATATCCGTTTTACCCTGAGTCTGTCTCCAGTCCAACATTTCTATACAAGATTTAAGACTAAGAATAAAAAGATGTGTCAATTCAATGCTTTGTTCTCACAACACTTGCCTCGTCTAAATGCTACTCTGGACGGAATTCCTAATCAAAGTGCATTAGATACTTGGACTGAGGAGTTTTCCGCTTTACTACAGGATATCACGAATCAGTGTTTTCGTAGAGGTCGCCTACGTCATTGTCCAACTATTACTTGGTACGATGAAGATCTTCGAAGGGAAAGAACCAGAGTCAGTGCCTTGCATAAGAGATATTTTAAAAACTTAGATGTTATTAAGTATAAAGAAAGCTATAACATTGCTCGACGTGTGTATAAGAAGAACCTTCGCAAGGCGAAGCGAAATGCTTGGCTTAAGTTCTGCGATTCAACAAATAATGCATACGGATCCTTATATAAATTTATTTCTAAGAAGAAATTGTCATATGAAGATTTAATATTTACTACTTTAGAAAATTCTCATGTGTTTGCGAGCTATGACGACGTGGCCGAAGACCTAATGAATCATCACTTTGATGCTAATGCTGATTTTACAGATCCGCATGAATTTACCAGTACAAATTATTATACTAATCAGGAGGATTTCCATCCCATTACAAAAAGATAATTGTTTCATGTTATGCGCTAGCAGGGTAACAATAAGGCTCCAGGATTTGATGAGATAGATGCCTTGGTAGTAAAAAATCTTTGTAAAAGTTTCCCTCCTTTTGTTCTTAAGCTTTTTAATACTTGTCTTCGTATTGCTCATTTCCCTATGTGTTGGAAAAAGGGTCTTGTTTTGTTTTTTCGTAAGCGCAACCGACCACCTGAGTTGCCTAAGTCTTACCGACCAATTACATTGATGCCGATTATTGCCAAGATTTTGGAGAGAATAGTGAAAATGCGAATAATTACAGTTCTGGAATCTTCTGCATATCTGGACGAAGGTCAACATGGATTTAGAGAGTCTAAGAGCACTATGACGACAATGACTGCTGTAAAGAACTTTGTTAGGGAGACTTTGAATGATTTTAAATATTGTGCATTAATTAGTTTCGATATCGTTAGTGCTTTCGACGTAATCGATTGGCGAATACTTGCTAGTATTATAGATGACCTTCCTATACAGAATTATTTAAAAGAGATCTTGAAGAACTACATAAGTCATAGATTGATAGGATTCAAGTTTATGAGAGGGATTCGCTGGTTTCATGCTTTTCGAGGTTGTCCACAGGGGTCCTGTTTGGGTCCCTTGTTGTGGGCTCTGGTTGCTGATAAAATATTAAAATATTATAAGCGTCGTTTTAGAAAAATCATTTCATACGCTGATGATTCAGCTATTGTGGAAGGGGCCGATACTCGTGCAGCGCTGGAAGATAGGGTTAACGGATGTATCGAATATTTTATGAACGCATGTGAAGAATTTGGCTTGACAATCAGCGCTCAGAAATCATCAGCAATGTTTTTCGGTAAATATACTTTGAACAAACGCCGTCAGATTTTTAAGCTTAGGAATACCAGCATTTCGGTCAAGGACAATGTACTATACCTGGGATTTTTTCTGGATAGCCGTTTTCGTTGGCTTGATCATTTGGATCATGCTCGTGACAAAGTTATAGGCTTTTCGTACTCCATGCGCTTAACTCGCATTAGAGATAAGGGTCTTCCCTTGGACTACATGAAAACTTGGTATCATTCGGTAATTAAGAAGCAGATATATGGATATGAAATTTGGTACCGGGACTTGAGATACCATGGAATTAGACGCTTGTCTTCATGCCAGCGTCTTTGTTTATTATCAATAATCAGAGTTTACAGATCTGTATCTACGGAAGCTCTTTGCGTAATTTCGGGTATACCTCCCCTGGAGCTGGAGTTGGAACAGATGTCTGGCCACTTTAACACGGTGCATCATGAAGATCTAGTATGGATAAATGATATTTGTGTAACTAAGAAAAATATTATGCCACATTTACATACATTTGATTATCCTTATTTTGTGTCAACTCATCATATACAGTTTGTAAAGTCAGTCACTTCTGTAGTACCTATTTTTAACCACCCTGTAATTTACACAGACGGTTCCAAGATGAACAACACAGTTGGTTCCGCCTTTGTTGTCTATAATGATGGAAAGATCCTTTTAGAAAAACGTTTTAAACTTTAAGCTTATAATACTGTTTATCAGGCTGAATTATCAGCCATTGACAAGGTAATCGACTGGTGTTGCAGGGCTGATTTCAGAGAATTTCACATCTACACTGATAGTTTTTCTTCAATACAAGCCTTGCAGAATTTATTTCCAACTGATAAGATTTTGTATAACATATATTCTAAATTGAGACTGTTGAGTGGTAAAGTTATTTTTATGGGTTGGATTAAATGTCATATTGGCCTTGCTGGTAACGAAAGGGCTGACTATCTGGCAAAGTCTGTTATTCTGGATGATGAGTTTGATGAGAGGTTGGATATTCCAAGCCCTGTTTCTTTCGTCAAGCGTTTTTATAAGAGTAACATTATCACGAGGTGGACTAATGATTGGAAAATTAGTGAAAAGGGTAGGGATACCTTCCTCATCTTGCGTTCACCGGTCGTTTCTTATTTGTGTTATTCAAGGGTAGTAGCCTATTACATTTCCTCGCATGGTGCTTTTCCAGTATATTTATTTAAAATTGGCAAGCGACCAACAGATAAGTGTGATTGCGGTAACGTCGGCGACGTTAAGCATTTTATTTTCGGCAAGTGTCCTCTGATGCCTTTGTTCTTTAACTTTGTGCGAAATAGAACTCTGTCTTGGAATTTGCAAAATGTTCTCTTGCTAAGATCGAATTATTATAAACTGGCAGTTATTTATAATGAACTGAATAAATTGTTTTCATTCATAAAGTACCGATTTTGATTATTTTGGTGTAATTAAAGAATTTTTGGTGGACTTTTGCCGGACTGTTATCCACATAGTGCTTTGCTAATATTTCTGCCTTCACACATTTTTGTGTTGTTTCTCGACTTTCAGGGTCTGATAGTCTTTTGTAACTTGAATTGACCTAAAATGTGTTATTGGCTTAATGTTTTATCTTGTCTTGATTATTAGTGTAAATCGTACTTAGTTTTAAGATATATTTATACAGTCATTTGTAACTGAAAATAACTTAAAATTTTGTTTTTCAGTTTCACTCAGACTTAGTTTTAGTTTTAGCTTTATTTTTATTTTATAGTAACTAGGGTTACAGTCATATGTTAAAACTTGTAAATGACTTTAATTTTTGTATTTTATTTGCTTGGCAGAGTGTGCCATATTTTTGTGACTTTTTAGTTTTATGATTTGTCGCTGTTTCCGGGTCTGTTTCGGCGGATGGGGTTGAGTTAGATGGTGGAGGACGTTTTTCTGCCAGGGATTCAGGGCCTTTGCCATTATTTGGTTGGCTCCCTGGTAGAGTGATCAAGTAAGTGAACAGAAGCATTTTCGTATTTCGAAATTTGTTTGTAAATTCTGGTGCCATTCACTGATTTCAACATTTTGCGAATGCCCCTGAAAGGGTTAAACGCATATTAATGTATTTATTATTTTAAAGCTTCCTTTCTCTTTTAATATTCACGTGTAAATACAATTTTCAAGACATAATTTTCTATATATTCCTGCTTTTAACACGTACTCAATTAATAGTAATTTTAAAGTTTTTTTTTTTATCTGTTTTTAATAGCCATGTGTAGATAAATTTGTAATCGTTAGGAAATATTATTATCTGCGCTGTTTTTAGGATTCAAAACAATCTCTATAATAATTGCCTAAGTCATGTGACATCATCAACAGTTCCTTCGCTTTTCATAAGAAAGGTTTCCATTTTGATTAAAGAATCAAAGTTATTTTTTCGAATAAGACTACATAAAAGTTGCCATGATCGCAAAGAATTCTTGTTACTTTTATGTTACCCAGGTTCAAATCTCGCCAATAGTTTTTTTTAACTTGCCAGTTAGAATTTTTTTATTTTTCGAGTGGTAAATTAAAACGGTACTATTTAGTTATCCCATCGACTAAAAATCTATCGCCAGACTATAAGATATGCCAATGATGATTGATCGTAAATGTCACATTCACTTGACTATTAGGAAGCTACACGTGTTTACGCCATCAAGTGATTTTTATTTCGACGCTTTATTTGTATTTGTATTTTTATGCTAATTTATTTGTTCTTTCGTTATTTAAAATAAAAATTACGTCAACTTGTATAATTTGGCGAGTGCTTTGGCGATTTATATAACTTGGCGATATTGGTTATTTGCTTTGAATTTGAAATTAAATGTCTTGATTTGTTGCATTTGACGTGATTTTTTTTATGGCAATTTGACGACAACCTCGTTTTCAAATACCAGTTACATATGTATTTTTAAATTATTTTCTATTATTTTTAAAATGAAATAACAATAAATGAAAAAAAATAACTATAGAACAAAGCAATTTATAACATTTTTTTAAATAAAAAGAAAATAAATGTAAATAAACATTTATTAATGAATAAGCAACAATAGCCGGGTTACCATGTCAGGCAAAATAACGCCATTTTAGCGCCAATTAGGTACCCCGGTGCGTATATGACATCTGAGCCTAATGTTTTTCTTTTTGTTTCGTTTAAAAAAAAGAAGTGAAAGCCATTAATTTAAATGCATCAGTTTTAAATGAAAGTTTTGTATTAAATAAAATGATAATGAAATAAAAAAAAAAAAAAAAAAAAAAAAAAAAAAAAAAAGCATTGTTCTTAGCATACATTTAAGGGAGGCCAAACTGGTCGCCAAATTAGTTTAAAATAGTAACCTTTTCTAAAATATGAAAAGAAAATCTGTAATGATTAAAATTTGAGTTGCCGTTATTAGAGAAAAGTATTTAAAATTAGAAATAAATTAATATTTCGAAAACTAATTCGAATTTAAAAATTCTAATACCAGTTTTAAGATCTGTGGATCAAAACGGTTGGTTGGTTGGTTGTATTTATATCGGCCAATTATCTGCACGTGGGATATGGGCCCTAAGGGGGGTAGTGCCTTCCGTGGAGGTCTTTCTAAGGGAACCTAACCCGTATTAACGCTTGGAGAACCAAGGTTCGAAGAAAACCACGAAAACTCCGAACGATTAGGCCGACAGGCGCGATTGGGATCGAACCCAGCACCTCCCGTCTACCAGCTTCGAGAGCAGAACCTCTCGGCCACTGTTGGGGCGTGGATCAAAACGTATTTTTGGTGTTAATTTCATCGCAAAGTATTCCATATTTTAGGAGAAATCGCCGTGAAACATAATCAGTTGTTTAATCAGTCGTTTCATAGAATCGTTACATAAATTCGTTTCATTTCAGTAGTTTCATAATATCCGTTTCATAAATTCGTTTCATTAGGATTTTATATATATAGGGTAGATATTTAGTTTTATATCATATTTTAGACCGTCAGTCCTCGGTGAATGACGCGTTCTAAACGGAAAGTTCAGTGTCAGTCGCCGGTGACTGACGTGGCGCTTAACGTGTTAATGTATTTTCTTTAACATTTTAATAAATCTAGATAAAAATTGGAATCAAAATCTTTCAAGTATTTTTTAAAACAAAATTGAAATTACGTTTGTTTTAAGTTTAATCAAAACATCGTTAAAATAAGAAATAAGCCATAACAGACTTGTGATTTTTGAAAGTCTAATTACTTTTCCTTAGAATGTATGACTAGAGTAATACCATTTTTAAAATTGCAGAACTTAAGATAGAGCGATTTATAAGTATTCTTAAATATAAATGTATTTTTGACCCAAATTTGATAAAATGTTATTTGGTTTTTCAACTCATATTTGTAGAGGATTTTAAAAAGAATAAATTCCAATTTTCTTCATAAATAGTGAATACCTTTTTCCTAGGGAAATTTATTCTAATCAGAAACTTTTCCATTTCCAATTAAATTATCCATCAATAATTTTAAACCTAATATTTATAGAATACATTTTATAAAAGTCAGTTGAATGGGGAATTGCGATAGCGACGAGAGTCAACGATATCGTTTAATGTCGAAGATTTAAAAAAAATGGAATAGTGGTCCTACCACCAAAATTCTTGCGCATTTATTAGTCCCATTTTGTTTTTATTTTGATATATTTATTATACACTAGTATACGAGTATCCATTAATGACCGTCAACTTTCAATTTGAGACATTTTGTCGAATATTTAGAAATATACTTGACAGATTCTTCTGGAATTTCAGGATTAAAAAGAACAGGTATGACCTCATATTAAGAAATTTCGATTTGTTAGGGGGCCAACAAAAAATTTAAAAAATTATACTTGGGATCACCCTGTAAAATAAAATGCACCAAATGATCTATCGCTACCGAACATAAATAAACAGACATTGTGCAATATGTGTATACTTTTGTGTAAGAATAGCTGGTATATTAATAGAGAGATAGCGATTTATTTAAAAAAATTAAAAAAATTCTTGCATGTTTTTTTGCTTATAACATGCAGGGTTTTCAACCAAATTTAACGGCGGTTTCAGAAAAATTGATAAAATATAGTAGAAACAATATAGTGAGCAAATTTTTAGTTGTTCTCTATGATAAGGGATTTTACACAAATTGTCGTTTTTTATTAACTATCTTTTAGAAAAAAGTTAGTATTTAGTGACTATCAACGAGTAGATTTGTAAAAAGTGCTTCGATTTTGATACTTCTTTTGATCATGGTACAGGCTTGTTGTGGGGGTTATCCAAGAAGAACTAAAACATCAATAAAAAATAAAAAATTTAAAAAAAATTAAATTAAAAATGACAATTTGTGGAAAATCCCTTGTCATTCAGCTGCTTTTAGAGAACAACTAAAAATTTGCTCACTCTAACGCTGATATCTTTCTGAATTTTTTTGATATTTGACTAAATTTTTTTAATAAGTTGCTCCATAGAGTTTACTATTAAATTATGTAAAATAATCCTTGTTATCGTTCGCGCATGCGCGGATAAAAAATATTTCATACAACTGCTCATATTTCCTAAAATATTTAATATATTTATACTCCAATTGCACTATATTGTTTCTACTATATTTTGTCAATTTTTCTGAAACCGGCGTTAAATTTGCTTGAAAACTCTGCATGTTATAAGCAAACAAACGTGCAAGAATTTTTTATTTTTTTTTAATAAATCGCTATATCTCTATTAATATACGTGCTATTCTTACACAAAAGAATACACATATTGCACAATGTCTGTTTATTTACATTCGGTAGCGATAGATCATTTCGTGCATTTTATTTTATAGGTTGATCCCAAGTATTTTTTTTTTCTTTGATTTTTTGTTGGCCCCAGTAATTGTCCCCCTTATCAAATCGACATTGCTAAAATATAAGGTCATACCTGTTCTTTTTAATTCTGAAATTCCAGAAGTTTCTGTCAAGTATATTTCTAAATATTCGACAAAATGTCTAAAATTGAAAGTTGACGGTCATTAATGGCCATATAGTGTAGTCTAAAATTACGTCTAATTAAACCTATAACAAGTTGTTTATATAAAATATTAAATTTTTTAAAAGGCCTTTGAAACTTTATAAAAAGTTTACGTATAATTTTGTATGTAGATTATTTCATAATATAAATGTATTTTTGACACAGAAAATTTATGAAATATCATTTTATGTTTCAATTTATTTTCCAGATATATATATATATATATATGTATATATATTTTAACGCAAGAATTTCAATTTTCTTTATAAATATTTTATACGTTTTTCGGTAAGAAAAGTAAATCTAATCAGAAAGGTTTGCATTCCAAATGAAATTACCAATCGATAAATTTAAAACTATTTTTTTTCAAAATAATTTTTTCAAAGCGACTTAAGGGAGTAGTCAAAACTTCAGCCCATAGAATGAGTTGAACGTAAGAAAAAATAAAAATAAAAGTACCATTTTATTTCAAGTATAGGCTAATTGATAAAATAAAAATTAATGCTGACTGATTTATTATCATTTTGTTGTAATTTTAAGGAATTTGCTCTACTATAAAAGTACAAGTACGTATAGGAAGTTATTTATATATAAAAAGAATTTTTAATAAATCAGATTAAAAAAATATAAGCATAGAATAAACTTTGTGCGAATTGTAATAAAAAGCTAAAATCTTAAACAACGATTTTTACGCACAAATAACATACAAAACGATAAAATACTCATACGATCGTTTCAAGGATACTACGATCCCCTTCCTCAGTGAGAGAAAAAAAAAGAGAGAGAAATAGGCTCCAAGAACCCAATAAAATTTCTTTCTCTAATCTTAAAGATCCTATTGACGATCATAATACCTGGGGCATTTACAGAATTTTTTGTGAGTGCGGCCTCTCTTATATTGGGCAGACGAAGCGTGCACTTAGAATTAGGCTGAAAGAACACCAAAATTACGTTAGAAAGCAAGAAATTGAAAAATCTACAACAGCGAAACATTGTTGGAATGCCAACCACCAGTTCAATTATCCAGAGGCAAAAATCATTCAAAAATGTAACTCAGTTTTTGATCTAGACTTTTACGAAGCTCACTATATTCATAAACATTCTTCCATCTTAGTAAATGATATGACCAGCACCCCCTTTCATTCACCAGTGTGGAGAGATCCTGCGCAGTGACTCTTTTTTCGGTTAGTTTTGTTCATTTACGTTATTTCTTTGGGATATATAAACTCTTACATCTGCGTTTTTCAATCAATCCATAAGCCAGTTCCTGGGGGCTATAGCCAGGGGGTTCTTGGAGCCCATTTCTCTCTTTTTTTTTTCTCACCGAGGAAGGGGATCGTAGTATCCTTGAAACGATCGTATGAGTATTTTATCGTTTTGTATGTTATTTGTGCGTAAAAAGCGTTGTTTAAGATTTTAGCTTTTTATTAAAAAAATATAGTTTACAATTTTTTACATAAGTGTTGTATTTTTCATTACAAATATAAATTTGACTCAGAAAATTCTTAAAATGTTCTTTAGTTTTCAATTTATCTTCTAGGTATTTAAGGATGAATCGTAATTTTTCTCATGAATATTGAGTACCTATTTCTGAAAAAAAGTTAACCTAATCAGATGCTTTTCCAATCGAAAATAAATTAAAAATCGTGGATTTTTAACCTAATTTTTGTGGATTCAACACTATCGTTTCACTTGAGTGAGGAGAGCATGATTTGAATGACGCCGTAATAAATTAATTTAAGAATTCCAATCTTTTTAAGTGGCTTACGTGTTCGTAGAATAAAAAAAAGTGTTCGTAGAATAATCAAACTTTTAAGAAAACCGTGTATAATATCAACAGTTAACAAATATTTTGTAAGTAGAATATTCTATATCTATCAAGAATAGTCTTTATATAGACTTTCAACAATTGACAATGTACAATCAATTTGTATATTAGTTTCATTTAAGGAGTATTCAGGTCCAGTATTTTGAAAAAATAAATCTTTTTTTGCATATTGTTAATGTTTAAATCTTTAAGAATATATCCTCCTGGGAAAGTTTTAAAATTCCTATAATTTATTAAGTTATAGCTAATTTAGTGAAGCAGAAACTAAGACCGTCACGCCTTTGAAAACCGGACGGTGGACATTGCCCGACAACCCGAACATGGTATTGTAACGACTTGACTCGTTACCAAAGGAAACATGTGTAAATCATTTAAATCACCAATATGCTTGACAACTGCACATCAAACATTTATTTTTCAAACGCCACTAGATTATTTTTCTCAAGACTCCCTTTTTCCAACATGTTTGATATATCTCAAGTTCTTCGGGAAAGTCCCGCAGCCACCCCGCATCCTACCGCCCGATCTGTCTACTAATGACCCTAGGAAAGGTACTGGACAAGATGTGCGCAACGAGATTGGCTCTCCACCTTGAGACCAAATGGGCTGCTCGACGCCAGACAGTACGGTTTTCGAAAGAATATCAGTACGGTGGACCCGTTGCGCAGAGTGCTGGACTATATAGCCGAATCAAAGACACAAGGGGCTTTCACGTGTCTACTCACTTTTGACATCAAGAGCGCCTTCAACAGCGTTCGTCGAGCGGACATCCTCAGGTGTCTTGCGGAACTCGGCATCGAACCCTATCTATTGGGCTTGATCGGCGACTACCTCGGTTATCGATCGATCATTCTCTTCGTCGGGGAACACTACTTTAACGTTGGTGTCCCACAGGGGTCGTACCTCGGCCCTATTCTTCTTTTTTTTTGTTTGTGATAAACATCCTGTCGGGGCGGTCGCATATAGACGAGGCGTGGCTAATTCAAACCTTCGCCGATGATGTCTTCATAGCGGCACGAAGCACAGCAGTCTTCAGGTTTCCCGATATCCTGAATCCGGTCTTGACCACGCTTTATCAGTGGGCATCGGAGTTTAGCCTGGAGTTCAGCTACTCCAAGTGCAACTACACAGTGGTTCCACCAAAGTGTAGGCTCGATTACGCTCCATCCAGACCGATTCTCATGAACGGTCACCGGATCAAGTTTGAGCGTCGCCTGACTTACTTCGGAGTGACCATCGACATGCATCTAAGTTGGATGCCCCATCTGAACATCGTTCAGGAGAGGGCGTTCAAGCTGCTGCATAAAATGAACCGTCTCACCGCAGCCAACTGGGGAATCAAGCCGCAACTACGTAAGATGCTCTACGCACACGTTGCAGAGCCAATTGTCTTGTACGCGGCTGCGCATTGGTTCACCGGCAAAGTAGCAGAAGCAAACAGGTTGCTCAGCGTACAGCGAGGCCTCCTCCTATGTGTGACGAAGTGTTACAGCACGGTTTCGAACGACGCACTGCATGTCTTGTCAGGGGTTCTGCCTTTGGACTTGAAAGCAGAAATGCAGAGGGTCTTCACGGCCCTTGTCAGATGGGGCAGGGGGCATTGACGGTACAGGGCTCGACCCTGAGTCAGTCGATCTTTGGCGACCATCCTAATGGCGAGAAAACCTCGGTCGGATCCCATGGGCCAGGGACCTCGTCCCGGGACGACGTGTTCTTACTACACGGACGGTTCCAGGCAGCTGAACCGCACCGTAGGTTGCGCGTTCACTAACGTGAACGGTGGTCAGATCGTCAGTGAAGGCCAGTTCCGCCTCTCCGATGGAGCAGAAATCTTCGCAGCCGAGGTCCACGCGATCAAGGAGGCGATAACAGACGCCCATCACATGGATCTCAGAGAACTCGATATCTACTCAGATTCGAGATCGGCGCTTCAAGCCCTAAATAGTCTCGTGCCAAGGCATAGATCAATTTCTGAGATTAGGGACTTGGTAAAGAGCAGTAGCATCGGTGTTCAAATGCACTGGATCAAAGCGCACGTGGGACACGTCTACAACGAACGCGCGGATTGGCGAAAGCCGCCACGACCCGTTCATCGGTCGACGTGGAGGTAGACACCACTCGCCGCCAGGCCAAAAGGCAACTTTTGGCCCGAGCCATCTCAAAATGGCAGGGCAAATGGGTCTCCACGGGCAAAGGCGAAGTAACATATGAGCTGTTTCCGCGCGTACGCCTCCGGCGTTTGCGCGACGATTTCTACCTCAACTAAATTCTTTCGGGACATGGCACCTTTGGTGACCACCAAGCTCGCTTCTTTCAGAAGGATCCCACATGTTTCTGTGGGACATGGATAAGTGATCGGAGACATTGCCTCTACTCCTGTCCCCTATGGTGTCCATCAGGGAAAGGTTTCCCGTGGAACTTCCATACTCGAACGCTTTTTGATCTTTGTTTAGATGGCTACTGTCGGAAGAGAGTGAAGGCCATAGTTAATGATCTTCTCCTGCGGACACTAGATCGAGACCTTGGTCGCCAAAGGCATGATCGCCGCACCAGAGCCCTTCGCGGTCAAACACCGCAGTTGAACGCAAATCGACCAGTACGTCGCACACGCGGCACTGGAGGTGGTGGTGCATGAAATTCTCAGGTTCGAGACATCGTCTCATGAACCTGCATTTTGTAGTGAATAATATGCCGTAGTGTATTTATGTAGTACAGTCAAACCTCGTTAACATGAACACGCTTAACGTGAATTAATTTTAACATGAATAGTTTTCACAGTCCCCTATAAAAACGAATACAAAGATTTGATACTGATAACATGAATTGCTGTTAACATGAACAAAATTTTGGTTCCCCTTGAGGTTCATGTTAACGAGGTTCGACTGTATCGTATGTATTAGTTTATAATATTTGTAGTGCAAACAATTATGTAGGTAAGGTACATGCGGGCTGGGGGCCGGAGACTTCCGACCCCGCAGCCCACCCCTAGCGAAGGCGTGACTTTGCGCTCAGGGAGAAACTTTCTGCGGATCTCCCGGGCTCGCGAGAGGCATTTTCACCCTTTAATCGGTTGTCTCTCATAAATGTCTCTGACGGATAATGGTATCTGATCTTGAGAGACCTCCATAAAGCAACTCCGGCACGGGAAACTCGTGTAGGTTCGTGGGCTCGACTCCTTTATAGGTGTTCGGTTTCTGCGGGCTGTCGGGGCGTACCGGGTCGGGAACCAAGAGATGGAACCATTTCGCTCCTCTAGCTGAGTAGCAGGACCTGTTGCATGCGACCAATCATCCTCTTTTGGGAATGACCGGCGTGACGTGCGCTGGGCAGTGCGTCGGTCTGACCGGAGAGTATGCGAGGAGCGGCCCTGACGGGCCATTCCTGGCGGCGACCTTCCGGACGCGCCGCGGGGTTTGGTTCTCAGCGTGGGCCTGCAAGGACCTGGGACCAGGAGATGAGAACCCATCTTACCCATATCTCAAGTTCTATTTAGAGGAATGTAGGGTAATGACGCTCAGAAGGGTAATCCCGCTCACCAAATATCTCTAAACAGAATAGAATTAAAAACGTGCGATCGACACCGGCACCTAGCGAACTGCATCCTAAGTTCCCAGTAATGATTTAGTGCTCGTCGGGAGGAAAGTATTTTTGTTTCCTCACGTTATTAGTTTGCAGTGTTATTATAAAATTCTACAACATCTAACTTGAAGATAAGTGTACACTCTTATAGGCCCCTTGAATTCACGTCACGTTGCTATTAGCAACGACTGATGCTATGGCTCCTGGAGCACACACGTGGAGCACAGAACTGCCCGTTTGCCGTTAAAAGCACGTGTTATCTTTCTGTTTAATTTAGATCTTCCTTATTTTTATTATTATAGTGCAAATAAGTCTAATAAATCAAATTGAGAGCACCATATTCGCCTTATATTTGGACGCCATATGAAGCGATTTCAGACATGTGACGTCATGTGAAACCCGTCTATTTTCAAACATTAATTTCCTCATTATGTCTACAAAATATATACATTTAGCTGTACTTTCGTGCTTTTATTTATTTTTGTAGTGCGTTGTTACGCCAATTATAATTCAATAAATCCTAACATGGCGATAACGGGTAATGGTGCTCGCGTGGAATTCCAGAAAAAGTGTTGCCAGCGGGAACTCTTTTTAAATCCAGATTTGTTGATTAACACCACTTTTTTAAAAGGGTAAATTTTCCCTGATTTGCCTTAATTAATATCTCATTAAACAAGGAGAATTTTACGATTTAAAAAAAGTGGTGAGAATCAAAAAACCTAAATATAAAAGAAGTAGCCCACTATATGTCTAACACAATGTGTTTGCACAATATGTGTAAATTGGTTGCAAAAAGTCTAACAGCCCACACAACTACATATGTGACTTTTGCCTTACTTAAAAGTTGTATTCAATCTCTGAGCGCAATTACCCTACCATGCCGCTCAATCGATGGTCATTTAAATAAAACGATTAAATAAATTCCTAAAACTTTTATGAAAGTTAGTTGATTGTAAACTGTTCCTTATGCTTTGGAGTTATACTTCGTTAATAAAAAAATATTTTTTCTTTAAATTTGACTAGCTATTCATATTTTCTTTTAAGTGAGCGCCATTCCCCTAATTTCCCCTAATCGATTTACTTCAAATTTTGTAATATCCCGTAATGTATAACTTTCTATCGTCCCTACCATTTTTGTATAAAAATTATTTTTTTCTGCTTAAAAAAAGTGTCAAAAAATTCCTTTTGTCAGACATCCTGAAAAAAAAACCGTTTTTTCTTAAGTAGAGGCTATAAAGATACTATTACTAATTAAGAATCTTTTTTTAAATTTTGTTTCAATTGACCCGATGGGTTTTAATCATTTAAACCAGAACACCCCCTTTTTTTACCCCCAACTTTACCAGCTTATAACTTATCTAATTTTCATTTTTTTTTTCAAAAATGTTTTGTGTATTTTCAAAATATCAGTAAAAAATGCTATAAAAAATTCATGCTAAAAATATTTTACCTTTAATATCGAGCTCCACAAAACGCCTAAAATTTATGCCTCTAGACCCGAAAACCCCATTAACCCTGAAATGGAACTCTTAACACCTTCATTGGGAATGTTAGGAGTCATTTTAACTCCTCCTTATAAATGAACCGACGATCCCAGTGGCGGCAACCGGAAGGACTTTTGTGATGTTTATATCGCTCACCCGCAAGAAAAGTGACACATCTCAACAAAAGTAAATTTCGTAGGAGAGGCAAAAGGGAAAATTTGCATGATTTTACTGTAACATGAAATTATAGCACTTAACACTGCATGCAAGAACAAAAATGTGCATAAAAGCATAAAACCCTTTAGAATGAAGATGTAGGATCAGGTTTGGAGGTTTGGGAAATTTTACCTCCCCACACAATCCACCTCTCTTCCGTGGTCTCAAATGGACATATAATGTAATAAAGTGATTTCTTGTATAACTACACATACGAAACTTTTTGTTTAGCAAGACGTACCTATATCAGACTTATTAGTGGAATAAAACTCAAAATGAATTTTTGCGAAATGTGTCACTTTTCTTGCGGGTGAGCGATGTCGATTGCATAATCCAAGGGCTCATCTATATTTATTTACGAATATTTATACATAGTCTATAGTTTCTAATGAAATAAATCACCTTTTAAACATTATTAACTGCTAAATGAAATAATTTTATGCAAATAGACATAATCTATTTCATATTTGATAGTTTGATACACATTTGAACTTAAGAGTTCTATTGGAATGAAAAATATATTTATAAGAAACGTTCAAATACTTACTCTTATGTGTACAAACTTACTATAAACTTTTACAACATGTTTCTTCTGGGATTTGATTCCGAATTCATGTTCTTAGTATTTAGTAAAGAATATCTGGATTATTCATATTTGAGTCACGTTCAATGCTTCTAAAATAGGGACTATGTACGTTTATTTTATTAAATAGAATGCACTTTCAGCTTCAGTAAAACACGTGTAAAAGGCTCTCTGACAATTTTTTTACTTTCTTCTATCTTTACAAGAAAATATTGGATGTGTGAAACTTTTCGAATTCCGGTTTTTGACGGATTTACAGGTTTTAGGCCTGAGAAATCCCCAAAAACATTTTTACAAAATGTCTGTCTGTACCCGTAAGGCATAGTGACGTCACGGCGACGTCGTTGTGAAGTCACACTGTGATTTTGTTACCGTCGATGTGACGTCACGTGACGTCGAAGTGACGTCATAGTGACTAGAATGCGAGGTCGTTATGGCCGTTTTAGAGGTCGTTTGTGACGTCACATTGTGACCACTCTGTGAAGTCACGGTGTGACAAATTTGTGAAAAGTGTGTCATTTGTGACTATTTTGGCATTAACTTTGTGACGAAAGCGACAATGCTTTGACGTCACACTGTTACCAATTTGTGACGAGCTTGTCATAAACACTGTGATGATTTCAAATGAAAATCAAATTTCAAATTAATTATTTAACAGGCGCAAATAGTGAAAAAGATTCCATGCTAGGACTCGAACCCGGGACATCAGTACAGCGCACCGACATTCTACCGACTAAACCACATGGAACGATAACCAGGCTGGAAAATTTCTCACTATTACATGTTGACAAGGCTGCAAACGCAGCACAAGTTGGAATATTTATCGTGAGACCCCAACATGATGCAAGCACGAAACTTAATTAAATCCAGCATCGATTGAAATTACATTAATACTTGGAAATTTTTCCAGAGAGAACCGTTGGCCTTGCATACAATATTTCAAATGAACATCAAATTTAAAATGTCAATTTTAATTTGAAATATTATATGCAAGGTGAATGTTTCTCCCTGGAAAAAATTCCAACTATTAATATAGTTTCAATCGATGCTGGATTTAATTAAGTTTCGTGTTTACCACCATGTCGGTGGCTCACGATAAATATTCCATCTTGTGCTGCGTTTGTAGCCTTACCAACATGTAATAGTGAGAAATTTTACAGGCTGCGTGTCGTTCCATGTGGTTTAGTCGGTAGAATGTCAGTGTGCTGTACTGATGACCCGGGTTCGAATCCCGGCATAGAATCTTTTTCACTATGTTGGCCTTTACGCCTTTTAAGCAATTAATATGAAATTTGATTTTCATTTGAAATATTGTATATAAGGCGAATGATTCTCTGTGGAAAAATTTCTAAGTATTAATACAGCGATGAGTTTTAAAATAAACTTTTGCTGTAAATATAAAATCTTATCTTTTTACTGTACTTTTTAGCAAAATATCGCTGTTTTGGAGTCCTATTCTTCTAAAACATTTTTAAATTTTCCACTTAAAAAAATTGCTTATCAAATGACATATTTTTTTATTAAGTTCTATGCTTGATATTGAGTTCAAGCTTGATATATAGAATATGTAATTTTTTTAATTTGTTGCGATTTGCCATTGCTTTATTAAATACGACATGGAGACTAACGGATATTAATACAACTATTATTTATAGAGCGGCATGATAAGCCATATTTATTTATATTTTTTATTCCCGTGTATATTGTATTTTGTGAATATGAGCTAAATAAATTTGCTATGTTTTATAGGAAAAGACTGATCTGGGAAATAGAAAAAAAGAGTAAGAAAAATCATCTGCGTTAAGCATAGATTATATCATGGAAGACGATAGTATTCCAGTGACGCAGCCTTAAGCTTAAAATCGTATCGTATCGTATCGTAGAATTCGTAGATGGCGGAACTCATATATACAACTAACTCGACTTCAAAGAAAACGCGAAAAGCCGCCTTTCAATAACTCGGCGAATATAGCTCTTATTATTCTGATTTTTTCAGAACAGTCTTATTTCTGCAGTCTAATGCTATTCTGAAATTTTTACATTTCTACGTGCAGTATATTTTGAGATCTCGAAACCCATTTTTAAAGTTACTTGGTATGTAAGAAGTTCCTAATTTCCATTTCTGGAAAACGGTTCTAACGATTTTCTTTAAATTCATATATAATAGAAATATGTTTTATGTGAAGGGAATAAGATAACATTTGCTTCCGGGAAAACTCTAATTTTCTTTTTAATTCACTTTTATTTTCCTCCGAAAAAGATCTTATTAAAATTAATATATAATATAAATCTATTTTAGATGAACCGAATAAGATCATTTTTCTTTCCAAGAAGACTCTTATTCGTTTTATAATAAGCATGAAAAATCAGACTATATTTTTCCACTATTTATGGAAATTTCACCGAAAATGTGCCTATTTTATTCATGCGCTTAATTTCTTCTGACCAACGCTTAGTGAAAAGTTTACGAACATCCGTAGCTCAGTCGGTTAAGTGCGTGCCTCGCAATACATAGGTTGCGAGGTCTGTCCTCTTTGAAGCAGCAAGCACTTTTTTTTTTATCAAAGTAAATTTGATTTTGTTTCTATAAAAATATATTTATTTATTTTAATTTTTTTCTTTAAGAGTTTCACGTATCACTATTTCGTGACAATTTTTCAGACAATAAAAATACTATAAAATCTGTCTAAGGCGGACTTTGTGTAAGCCGGAAATGTGCCTACAGCGGAAAGACTTTCAAGTCCCGGCGAATCCATTCAAAATAACATTAACACGTGCTCCATAAGTCGGAATCTGCCTAAGGCGGAAACGGAAAGGTTTTTAAGGTCCGCCGAAAGCCAATTTTTACATAAGACGGTTGGTTGATTTGGTTGATTTTTGACGGCCGATTATCTACACTAGGGATATAGGCCCGAGGGGGAGGTGCCCTTTGTGGGGGTCTTTCTAAGGGAACCTAACCCGTATTTGCGCATGGAAATCCATGGCTCGAATTTACATAAGACGGAGAAAAGAATATTTTAATACCGAAAAGCATTCGGTAAAGGGAACTTTAAAACTGATAGATAGATCAAATACATATAATAAATAAATACATATAAAATACAATATAAATAAAAGCACATTTTTTATACATTCATTTGTTTACAGAGAGAGAATTTTAATTTTGAAATTTTCCAGATTTAATGATAAGGAAAAGAAAATATGCAGTTTTTATTTGTTCAATCTACAACAGTTTCTTTGCATTTACAATTTTTAACACAAATAAATTTCTGTTTTTCTACGGTACATAAATTTAAATTATGCGTTTTTATTTTTTCGATTATCCTTATAATAAAAAAAGAAAAAAAACAGGCTGTAATTCTTCCATTACCTTTATAATAATAATAATATTATTAAATACGTGCTGTTATTCTAACTGTAAATGGAAGACTACGAGATTTTAAAAAAAATGTCATACATTCAAAATTTTGCAAAAAAATGCAAATAAGTTGCAGTTTTACACTTTTATCTTTGGGGGAGGGAGAGGGGGCTCAAACAAAGGTTTATTAAACCATCTCTATAAATCAAAAGTGCATAAAATGCAAAATTTGTCATGTAAATTTATTTTTTTAAATATATTTAAATTATTTTTTAGTTTCAGAACAACAACAACAAAAAAATATACCTTGCAAACTTCCCATTTATTCACAGAGAAAATTAAACTAAATAAAACCTGGAATTAAATAATTGAGTTGGCTTAATAAATTATTAAATCATTGCCTTGCATTAAAAAAATTACAAGGTACAAAATATAATTAAAATCTGTTTCTGAAATAATTTAAGTTGGTAGTTAAATACATCAATAACACTGGACAACAATGAAAATGTATCTTGAATGAAAGTGTCGAAATATTTATTAATTTAACTTTCTAATCATGAATATGGCAATAAAAAATGGAATTTGGCTCTAGTTATTTTGTTATGTTGAGATTTTACATTGCATGATCGGGATAAAAGAACACATTAATAATAATGTGTTGTATGTCTTTTTTTCCAATTTAATTTAGAAAGAAATAAAGGTGACAACATAAAGTACAGTCTTACAAATACATACAGTGCATAATAAAAGTGACAACATAAAGTACAGTCTTGCCAATTTTATGACGAAATTGCTTGCTCTTTCGCTTATATTCCGCCTTCTGATTATCTCTAAAAATCGTCCAGCAGTAGTCTGCAAGCATAGACGCAGACTATTTTCCTTGATAACGTTGCTCAATCACAGACATATCCTGGTGGAAACGTTCACCATCGCTGAATTTTCCGCAGTTAGCAGGGAAGAAATCCAGATGGGAATCTAAGAAATGTAGCTTTAAGGACATTCGACATCCAAATTTCTGATATAAAGCCAGAATGTCGTTAACAAGATCTTCATAATATTCGAATCGGACGTTTCCAAGGAAATTAGTACAAAATTGACAGACTGAATCCCATACCTGTTTTTCATCATGATTTAACAGTTTTTCAAATTTCGGGTCCTTGAAAATATCTCTAATCTGTGGACCCTCAAACATTTCCTCTTTAATTTTTGCATCACCTCAGTCTGGGAAATTTTGTACGCAAGTATGCAAAAGCTGGTTTATTTGTATCCATAGCTTTAATCAACTGCTTCACAATACCTAATTTTATGTGTATAGCAAGTAAGATGATTTTCTCTGGAGAAAGAAGCGGCGTGTTCTTGACATTCATTTTTCCAGGTGTCAAATACAGCCTCGAAGGCCAGTCTTTCTGAATATAGTGTAAATTAGTAGCACGACTGCTCCATTCACACAGGAAGCAACAAAATTTTGTAAATCCCAGTTAAAGACCTATCAAAAGCACAACAACTTTCAAGTCAGCACAGACCAACCATTCATTTTATGTGTATTTAATTAGGTGTAAGAGCTATTTCAGGTGTTCATAAGCCTCTTTCATGTGCGCCGAATATGCAATAGGAAAGGATGGCAGTTCATTACCATTATGAAGCAAAATAATCTTTAAGCTTATTTTGGACGCATCTATAAATAGACGCCACTCGTTTATATCAAGTGTTAGTCCAAATTCGTTCATCAAGCCTTTAATATCCGAGCAGAACACAATACTATCTTTGTTCTGAAAATAATGTAGAAATTTTATATGACGGTGACGAAATGAAGACAGTTTCACATGTTCTTCCAAAAGATTCCACCGTCGTAGCCTTGATGCGAGTAGTTCTGCTTTGGCTTTCGACAGATCTAAATCACGAACAAGATCGTTGAGATCATTCGATGTGATTTTATGTACTGCAGAATCAGAGGGATGTATATATTCTTCATCACTATGTCCATGAGATTGTGACTTGCTAGACACTACATCTACAGGTTCAATACACTCCTCGTCGTCGTCAGAATTAATTACAAAATCAGTCGGCGATTTAGGAATTGGAAGTTTCGCACAAAGAACATATTTGTGGATAATGAACAGCATTCTTCTTTTTCTTCGTACAACCTCCACAAATTGGTTCAATCATACAAAACTAACAATCGTTTACGTGATTGCTCTGCTCTCTCCAAATCATGGGAAGAGCATGGCATAATTTTTCTTTTACCAGTCACTCACAGAGAAAGTGTTGTTGCACAAGTGATATCAGCTTCGGGCGCCCATTTTTTACCTTGGTCGCCTATTTTACAACCGAAATAGAGGAAATATGCCTTTCTGATTTTAGTAATGCGCTTTTTCCGTGATTCAAATGTTACGTTACCGCAAATGTATCAAAAGTTATTGGCATCGTTAATGCATTTTCTTGACATTGCTGCAAATAAAATTATAAAATGACTACATGTAAATATAAAAGCTCAGTCTTCAACGAAGTCAAATACCGAACTGACGAGCGAGCGAACACCTGAACTCTTTTTTATTAGAAAAGACACAGGCTGTCACGTAATACGTCAGATATTAATTTAACGGATTGCAAAGAGTTGTGCAATACTTTCTGTGTGGTATTACAATGGCAAATGGGGCAATAAAATATAAAGAACAAATTCTTGCATTTTACCTATATTTGTTTATTTATTTTATTTTTTGAAATTCTATTTATTATTTTTTTTTCGAAATGTTTATTTTATTACACATTTTATTAATTAATATATGCACGGGAACATCTAGAAATGAAATATTTCTTATTATAAAGTGCATTAAATCAGTTAATTCTTTAAAATGTTTTAATAAAAGTGACATTTAAGCTTTAGGTGCAATATATCTTTTCACCCCTTAATTTCATAAACAAGAGCCAAAATACAGTTTTCATGGTGATATTCGTGTTCAGCACGTTGAATTAATTAAGAATTGGGTGTTTTCAATTTTGATACATGAACTTTGTTAAAAATTGTTGCCCAGTGTAATTAAATGATTTTCTGCATGGTATCGCCATCTGTTGGCTAAATTCAGCATAAATGGGAAATGTATTCACAGAAAAAATTAAGTGAAATAAAAATTCAAATTAAATAATTCAGTTGGCTAACTAAATTATTAAACCGTTGCCTATCATTAAAAATTTCAAGGCACAAAATATAATTAAAATACGTTTTTGAAGAAATTTAAGCTGTTTGTTACATGGTTAATTAAATTCATCAATAATTAAATGCTTCTCTGCATGGTATCGCCATCTATTTGCTAAATTCAGCATTAACAATAAATGGGGGGTGGGGAATATTACAATAAAATTTTCTTTTCAATAATGGGAGCAATAATAATGTATTTTATGCATTTTATACAGTTGTATCCAGTAAATCTAATATCCTACCACCCCAATACAACTAAAAATTGAACATTTACATTAAAGTAGCAATAAATGTTATGTCACATGTTAGTGTTATGTTAGATGTTGATAGATTAAAAACTTACATGATGGAAAATTATTTCTTAAAAAATAAAAAATCAGTAATTTCCCAAATAAATTTTATTTGAAAGTATTTTTTTGCTTACAATTTTATTGTATTTTAAATAAAAAGTTTTAAAGAGTAATATTTCTTTATATATTTTTTAAGAAAGTAAACTTTTTACATAGTAAGTTTTAACAAAGCTTTCTATATCTGTGAAACAAACCATAACCCCCCACATTTTGTATATTACTTCCATATGTTACTAAAAAGTTCTTTAAAAAAAAATCAAATAGCACAACACTCTTTACAATTGAAGTATGAGGTATGATCTTTTGAGGGGGGCGGGGGGGGGAGGGAATTAAAGGTGAATGGAAATCACAATTATGAGTTCCTATCATTAGTCTTTATTTTTTTTCTTTTTATTATTAACTTAAAAAAACGAATGATATCAATTAAAAAACCCTTAACGGGTTAAAAGTTTGTGACGCAGCACTTTATCTCATTGATATAAGAATTTTAAATATGGAACTTAAAAATAATGATATCAAATTTTAAGTGACGCCATATTATTTATTTCATCATTTTATTTTTGTTTTATTTATAATTGCATGCGTAGTTAAATTTAAAATGACGTATAAAAATTTATTCATTGATGCGTTATCATTCACATTTTTCATAAATTCAAACTATGAGTTTTAAAAGATATGATATCAAAATTTAACTGACGCCTTGATGTAGCCTTAAACAATCTGTTTTAAAACTCAATTTTAATTGTTTTCGATTTGGCTAAATATATTTACACAACTAACCAAAACTTTTAATTTTCCAATACACTGTTAAAAATACTACTTTCACTGAACTTGTACAATGCACTGTAATGTATTTATATGAATAAATTGATTTATCTTTTGTGCCACGCTATCCAAAATCAAAAGTAAAATTTATGTAAGGGATTTCTTTGCGTCATTGTATCCAAACTAAGCGAAATATATGCAAATGGATATTATGACGCAAAGAAATCATTTACATACATTTTACTTTTGATTTTGGATAGCATGGCATAAGAGATAAATCAATTTATTCATATAAATACATTACAGTGCATTGTACAAGTTCAGTGAAAGTAGTATTTTTAACAGTGTATTGGAAAATTAAAAGTTTTGGTTAGATGTGTAAATATATTTACCCAAATCGAAAACAATTAAAATTGAATTTTAAAACAAATTGTTTAAGGCTACATCAAGTTGTCACTTAAATTTTGTTATCATATCTTTTAAAACTCATAGTTTGAATTTATGAAAAATGTGAATGATAACGCATTAATTAATAAATTTTTATGCGTCCTTTTAAATTTAACTACGCATGCAATTATAAATAAAACAAAAATAAAATGATGAAATAAATATAGCGTCACTTAAAATTTGATATCATTATTTTTAAGTTCCGTATTTAAAATTCTTATAGCAATGAGATAAAGTGCTGCGTCACAAACTTTTAACCCATTAAGGGTTTTTTAATTGATAATACTTTCCAACACTTTCTGAATGCTTTAATAAGACATCTTAATTTAGGGAAATAACGTAAATAAAATAACTAAGTAAACATTTTAGAAAACGCATAAAACATTTGAGAAACTGATTTCAACAGTTACCGTCCATAGCCAAATATGTTTTCCAATACTTTTGAACAGCCCGACAACACTACTGTTTGAACAACAGTATTTGATCTGTAGGTTGATACACTGAAAAAAATGAAGTACTCAAAAATGAGTAAACCGATGTACTCATATCGAATTGAATATTTTTGGGTCAAAAATGAGCCTATGCTTTCTCTATTTTGAAACATCACATGTTATCAAACCCAAACAAACGAATAATTTTGTATCCTGTAATAGTTCATTTCATTTATGGCGGCATAAATGATGTTTATTAACGTAAATATTAAATTATGCACAGTATTTTAAAAATAATTTAAAAGTGCTTGGAAATAATGCTCTTAAAAATATTCGATTTGAGTATCTTGTTAAGAATTTTGCTATTTTTCTTAATAAATAATCAATTAAACATTTCTTGTTAATAACTTTGAACGAAAAATAAATGTCAGTACATTTGTACTTTAAATTTTAGAGGGGGGGGGGGGTGTTCAGTACATAACGATTCATATTTGATCACAACCATGGAATAAAAAATGAGTACTGGCGTTTCTCAACATTGAGTATATTTGGATCGGAGCTATTTTGAGTATGTGACGTATTTAAAATTGAGTACTTTTTACTCAATTTTCCCCATTTTTATCCCAGTACCCATTTTTTAAGTGTATATATACTATATATTGGGAAAATTTAGTTTAGCAAGAAAACGCCTAACAGGTTGAAATTCTTTTTCAGCAATTTATACTAATCTATGGAAACATAATTTAATACTTTAGTACAACCCTGTAGTTTACCTAAAATCTTTATTACACGCCACTATTTAGTTAAAATTTAATTCAAACTAAGACACTCTTAAAACTGCTGAAATCGCATTTCCAGAAATTATAATATATAGACGGCCATGCATCCAATTCTTTACGTGACCCTGTATATAATTTTATCTATTTTCTATAAACATTTTTTAGTAAATTAAATGCAGTTCAGCGAAAAAAAGCATAACTCATTTAAAAACCACCTTTAAGCAATTTGCGCCCATACCCAGTAATCCTTACGAATACTTTTGTGTAACCCTGTATAGGAATTATAGCATTTATATACACCATGTACTATGCATAAATATAGTGAATCATAAAAGCGCATATCATAATTAAAAATACATTTCCAGCAATCATCGCTAATGAATACAATATACACCATATTGTAACCTTCGGATACAATATAGTATCTGAAATATTTTATGTGTCCCTGTAAATGTTATATTCGTATTATTCATATTATACATGAAATAATTTATAGTATGTAAACCTCAGCGACATATATCAATTTCATTATATATGAAACAGATTAACAAATCATTAAAAATCATTTGAAATGATTTTTTCCCATAGGCCGTAATGTAACGGAATACTTTTGGCTGTCCCTGTAAATGAACTAAACATGCTACAAACTTCATTACAAATATGTACTATGCTATGGTAAACGTCAATAACATCCAAAAATTTCAGGATGGAATATTTACGAGAGTTAGAGTGCGGACAGTCGGAGAGACAAACCGAAGTCATAAGCACTTTTCAACTTTGTGTCCTATATTATGTATCCTGTATTATATGAACATTTAAAAAATATATACTAAATCAGTTTAATCTATAACTTCCTATCAGGCATGAAAAACACTTTATTTCAATGCTTAAATATCATATTTTACTTTTTAGTGCCAATAATTACGCGTATCATAAACGTAGAAAATGAATTTACAATAGAAGAAAATTTAATAACCGATTCAGGACGTGTATAATTAAATGTTTGATTAAAATCATAAACAGAAAAAAGGCTTACATACAATTAAAAAAATAAATATACCAATTTGAAAAACACTAAAAATAATAATTAGTATTTATAACTGTACTATTAAACAACAGCAAACTACAATAGATAAATTAAATGCATTATTAGATTTAACAATATCTCAAAAATATTTCCATAAGTTATAAGGAATTCCTACTATTTTATAATTTTGGCAAATGTTAAATCTGAAAACATTGGTTTGAAGATTTAGGATTTTAAAAGATAATTTAAAATATTATTAGCACTAAAAGAAAAATCTTTCAAATTTTTCACTACTGTAATATGTAAAAATACATTTACTTAGTATAATCTTAATTTCTAATCTGAAACAGTTTCGTAATCTCATGATAATCGAACATCATATTTAACCCCAAAATAATAATAACTATAAGTGTTAGTAATAAAAAAAATATTAAGAAGCCGAAAAAAAATTCCAAATCATTGTCTCAACACATTGTCAATTTCAAGTAAGTGTAAATTAATGTTTATATTAATTCCAGTATGAATGTAGGCATGAATCAGTCTCTGCGCAGCTTTTTTTTTCCAAGCGATGGCAGATTAAGATATTTTTCTTTACAGTTGTCGAATTGGAAAATATCGCTTCTGACAATTCCAGACCAGTCTCTTACAAATATAACATAAAACTATTTAACTCATAACATACAAATCAGGAATAAAATATTTAAATTAAATAAGTCTTACATGTACTTTCCATTAATATCCGTGTATCCTAAAATTGGTGGAAGTCATTTCCTTATCTTAAAGTGTTGTAGACGTGGTGATGTTCTAAACAGAGAACTATTTCCCGCGTCTTCTCATATTTATTTTTCTATGGGCAGACAATTTTAAGCAGATGATCTGTTACATATTATTTGTTTTTGTAAACAAGAGATTTGGAACCTGAATGCGCAGTAATTTTCTGAAAGTATCGTTAATTAAAATTTTCTATTTGAAGAATTTTCCAATGTATTTTACCTTTTCTTTTTATCTGTACCAAACAATTCAAGTTAAAATACATTGTAAAGTTCCTTTTTTGTAAATAATTATAATAATAATATTCATAATTAGAGATTATTAGATAAAACATTATTTAAACTTTTAAAAGGTGTAAAAATAAATTACATGGTAATTATGATTTGTTTACCAATTAGAATAATTGTGTTAATATTAATCTAACGACCCCCCCCCCCTTTTTTTTTCTTTTTTTTTAAAATAAAGTTTGTTTCACACGTAAATAAATTCAAAATATCTTCTTAATAAATAAAAAAGGATAATCGAGGATAAAAAAAATTTCGTTGTCAATCTGTTATTCTCTTTATATTAATTTTCTGTAAAATAAAACAATTTGTAAAATAACCCTTTTTTTTAAAGTCATATCTCTAAAATACAGATTTTAAATACGAATAAGTAATTATATCATGGGTTTTGCAAAAATTTTGTATATTTCTTTTATTTTCGGAAAATGCTAATTTTATTTAAAAAGTCTGAAAGAAGTGGAATTTAAGACTTGAATGCAAATTATAAATCAAGAAATGCATAGATGACCAAACTCTGAAGACTCTTTCTACGTGCTCATTAAAAGATGTAGATTTAACTGTAATAGAAAATTTTTTTCTTTGAAACCACAGAAGTGTTTCGAATAACCCTGGTCGGTAAAAAAAGAAAGAAATAAATAAATTTCCTCACAGAAAACTAAATATGTAAAGTGTACAAATTTAATATTCCTAATTCTAAATATATTATTCAAATTGCTCCAGCACGTACCATGTTTCCTTCCGAGAAACACTTTTATAATAATAACAATCAGTGAAGGATTATTATATTAAATTGCAATGATAGATAAAATTGAAATCATGAAAAAGTATACATTCACTGTCTTAGATATCAAATTGATGAAATATACCCTGAAAATTTAGTTTATTAATGCTTGTATCGTGTACATTATTTCTTATGCCCCCCCCCCCCCCTTTCGTGACAGAATTTACCATTTGCTATCCACTAATATATTTTCATTCCTTATACCGCTGTAACACGGGACTGTTTAAAATACTGTTTAAAATATTACTCTTCATTTTCAAAGATTTTTGAAGTTCATATTTTTGCCACACTGTAACTTACAATATGGTGGTTTTTTTGTCACATATGTGACGTGATGTACGTTACATAGTAGTGACATAACAGTGACGTCACAATTTTTTTTAATTGCCAGAAAAAAATAATTTTACAGCAAATAACATGTTTTAAAGAATTTTCGTAAAATTTTTTAAAGTTTTCTAAGTTCACATCTCAGTCACAATGTGACATCAATGAGTGGTGGCATTTTGGTCACAGATCTGACGTGACCACAGTGACGTCACAACGACGTCACCGTGACCATGCATGCTATGAGGATATGTATGCATGTGACACAAATATTGTGGGCGCGCTATCTCAAGAACTGATGAACGGAATAAATCACCTTTGAAACATTATTAACTGTTAAATAAAACAAATTTACGAAGATAACCATAATCTATTTCATATTTGCTTGTTTGATACACATTTGAACCTAACAGTTCTATTGGAATGAAAAATATATTTATAAAAAAACGTTCAAATACTTACACTTATGTGTACATACTTACTATAAGCTTTTACAACATGTTTCTTCTGGGATTTGATTCCGAATTCATGTTCTTATTATTTAGTAAAGAATACCTGGATTATTCATATTTGAGTCACGTTCAATGCTTCTAAAATAGGGACTATGTTCTTTTATTTTATTAAATAGAATGCACTTTCAGCTTCAGTAAAACACGTGTAAAAGGCTCTCTGACAATGTTTTTACTTTCTTCTATCTTTACAAGAAAATATTGGATCTGTGAAAATTTTCGAATTCCGGTTTTTGACGGATTTACAGGTTTTAGGCCTGAAAAATCCCGAAAAACATATTTTTACAAAATGTCTGTCTGCATGTATGTATGTGACACAAATATTGTGGGCGCGCTATCTCAAGAACTGATGAACGGAATAAATCCCCTTTGAAACATTATTAACTGTTAAATAAAATAAATTACGAAAATAGGCATAATCTATTTCATATTTGCTTGTTTGATACACATTTGAACCTAACAGTTCTATTGGAATGAAAAATATATTTATAAAAAACGTTCAAATACTTACACTTATGTGTACATACTTACTATAAGCTTTTTCAACATGTTTCTTCTGGGATTTGATTCCGAATTTATGTTGTTATTATTCAGTAAAGAATACCTGAATTATTAATATTTGAGACACGTTCAATGCTTCAAAATAGGGACTATGTTCTTTTATTTTATTAAATAGAATGCATTTTGTAACACACATGTAAACGGCTCTCTGGCAATTTTTTTATATTCTTCTATATTTACAAGAAAATATTGGATCCGTGAAAATTTTTGAATCCCGGTTTTCGACGGTTTTACAACTTTTAGGCCTGAGAAATCCCGATAAACATGTTTGTACCAAATGTCTGCTTATCTGTATGTATGTGTGTATGTGACACAAATATTATGGGCGTGTGCTATCTCAAGAACTGATGAACGGAATTTTAAAAAAAACTGTAGATTCAGTTAGCGCCTGGTATACGTTGATGCTGCTTACCTTTTGGTGTAAATCGCCCAACAAGTAGCGTTGCTATGCTGCATTTTCACGAATTCTGCAACAGCTATATCTCAAAAACTAATGCACGGATTTTTATCAAACTTCAGATTCAGTTAGTCCTTGATATAATTTGATGATAATTACGTTTTGGTGTAAATTGCCCAAAAGTTGGCGCTGCTATGCCGCATTATTCACGATTATCGAATAGCTCTAGCTGAAGAACTAATGCACGAATTTTCATTAAATTTCAGATTCAGTTAGTCCCCGATATAAATTGGAGCTGTTTAGTTTTCGGTGTATATCCACCAACTGGTGGCTCTTCAATGCAGATTTTTTTATAATTTCCGAATTAGCTATATTTTAAACTAATGCACGAATTTCATGAAACTTCAGATTCAGTTAGACGTTGAAATTAGTTGTTACTGATTAGGTTTTGGAGTATATCACCTAACTGGTAGCGTTTCTGAGCTGCATTTTTCAATATTTACAAGATGAGAGTAATTGTCATATCTCTAGAACTAATGCGCAGAATTTTATATCTTTAGAATCTTTATGATGAGCACAGATTGTCATTTAATTTTGGTACTGTGATAGCGAATTTTTCAGTATTAATATGTATGAGATAGAAGAAAATTTTGGGATTGCCACATCCGACTAGTTTCTGTTGTATTGAAAACAAATGTACTTTTTTCCGGTCAATGGCTACAAGAAAGTATTTTTGAAATCATTAATTATGAAAACATATATTTTCGCCATCAGACTAAACACATCAATCTTGTACTGGTGAGAGGACAGGTCTCTATTGCGGTGCAACGCACTCATAAGTTTTTTCAAAATAAAATGCCATGCCAATTAAGATGGAATAAAAAAACACATTTAAGGAACATTTTGGACTATTTGCATAGTTTGGAAATAAGGTAAAATAATAAAAATGCAATAAACATCGCTTTGTTGTGTTTTGACTATCTGAAAAATATTACATGTTGTTATTACATGTTTTTTTTTTTTTTTTTTTTTTTTTTTTAATGAGAAATGTGTTTATTATTTAAAGTGTAACTTCACTTTGATGCCCGGGAAATTTACAGCTTTTTCAAATATTTTTTCTAAGAAAGGTGAAATGTTTATAAACATTTTTTCAAATACATATATTAAAGTAGAAAGTTGTATTTTTCCATTTTATACATGAAACAAGAACGAAAAAGCATAGGTTATGCATAGATTAGGCAATAATAGGCAATCTAGCACAGGTTATGGAACACTCTCCAATGCATTTCGAATATTGTAAGAAAAATTTCTAGTTTAGTAAGGTTAAAGATAATATCTACGTAAGTAATTTGGAAAACTCATAACATATTTCAAAACCCAATTTCAGCAGTTACCATTTATAAACGGAAAACTATTTAAATTATTTTGTGAAATTATTGTGTGCATCTAATCTAAAGATTTCTATGTACATTATACAGTATACTAATATTTAGCGAAACAGTACCGAAAACTGGCGATGTGTAACAATTAAAATAATAAATACAAAATAAAAATTTATACAACATTTATTTTGTATATAAAAAAAAAATGTTCTTTTGGTTTTTTCTTGTTTCATTCTTTTATATTTCTTTATGTATTATTATTATTTATATTTATATATATTTTAATTTACTTCTTTTATTTTATTTTGTTTATTTCTTTTATTTCCATTTTTTCCCTATCAATTTCTCTTCTATCTTTTTGGCAACATTTTCGTCTTCTGCATATGCTCCTTTCAGCTAGCGCCATCTGTCGCATTCTTTACAAGCTCTACTCTCTAGCTTTCAGTTCATTTTTGACCTTGTCCCCTTACGAACACGTGTTTACTTTATCTGATGACGAGCTGTTAATATTTTTAGCTCGAAATGCGTCCTATGTATTGTTTTTATTTTATGATGATTCTTTACAAGGATTTATTATTTTAATTGATACTAATATTTAGTTCCGTTACGAAACGAATGAAACAGTTAAAAATTCTCTTTTGGGAATTCCAGTCGATAAACGGAAAGGTAATCGATTTTTTTGTGCTGCTCTGTATACGATCTATAGAAATGCACACCAAGTAACATACAAATTGTTAAATTTTAAAAACTTATACCACAACTTAAAATGAACTTCCAGCAATTATCGCTTACTGGCTCTTTTTTTCGAGCGCTGTGACCCATCAGATGTCAACTTGCTAGTTTTAACCCTTAAGTGCCGGCTGTTGCTTTTCGGTAACATACTCAATTTAGGCTCTAAAATACTATTAGAATGATATTGAAGCTATAATGCCTAATGTTGCCAATAAAATACATTCTGAAACTATTAAATCGATTTTCAACATATAGATGGCAAAACTTGTGCTGTTTGGGAATAAAGATAGATTTATTTTTTCAATTGTTGCTACTTGTTATTTTTGTTTAGTTTGGAAGCTTGCGAAATATCCTATTTTGTTCTGCAGTGAGCAAGTAAAATTTATTTCTCATTATAGTTCCTAAAATTCTTGTGTGTTTAATATTATAGAATTTTATCGAGGAAGATTATTTTTTCAATTAAAGTCCAGTATTGCCGATTAGTAACAAACTGTTTTTTAGCCGTAAACCATACTTAAATCAAAATATGATTTTTTAAAATTTTTTTCCCATGATTTATTTAAAAAATGAAAATCGAAAAACATTATTACAATGATTTTTAAAAAAATCCGGCATTTAAGGGTTAACTCTTTACAATACAGTTAAAAAGAGTTTATGATTTCGGTTTCTCTGGCCGTCTGTCTGTTTCTCTGACCGCGGTCTCACTCACGTAACTTAAAACGCACTTCCAGCAACTATCGCTTATTGACTTTTTTTTTTAACGCTTCTATCCATCACATGTCAACTTGCTAGGTTTAACTCTTTACAACACAGTTAAAAATAGATTATGAATTCGGTTTGTCTGGTGGTCTGTCTATTTCTCTGAATCCCACTCACGTAAATGTACTCGGATTGCTATATGAGTGATATATGTCATTCACGATTATAGAGGAATGTTCAGTTTTAGAAATAAAGTGTGTAGTATGTATAGTTCGTTTATAAAGACACTCAAATGAATTTCGTCACATTACCGTCTATGGCGAAAATCGTTTGCAAATCAGTATGTTTGAAACAGACTACCATCATTAAAATACATTGCAAACGATTTTCACCATAGACGATAATATGACGAAATCCATTTGAGTGTCCCTGTAAACGAACTATACATGCTACACACTTTATTTCCAAAACCGAACATGCCACTTTAATCTTTAATGACATACCATAATTTGTCCATAATTAAACGACCCTACATTAAAGTTGACTACAGACAAAACTATGGTCATAAAGTTGTGAAATTTTGTGAAAGACATAATAAAGGGATGGGGATTTGTTTAAGCTAAAAAATATATGAATAAAAATAGTTCAAGATTTCGCCACCATCCGGCGATTTTTAATAAATTACACATTTAGCATTACGATAGTTTAGAAATTTTATTTACAGGTGTCCATAATTAATCGACCCTATTTTAACTCTTTCGTTACCGAGGTTGAAATTGTACACGTCCTTCAGAGAACCGAAACTCCGAAAAATTTCATACCCCCCTTCTTAGCAGAAATGTCAAATTAGTAGACATAAATATTAGGAGTGGGAGGAAAAGAACATAGAAAAGGATTAGCGTATTCCCCTGCATGGGTTAAAAGGGAAGAATTCTAACTGAATAATACCTTTTTGCAAGGGACAAATTTCCCGAGATAGCTTTAGAACAAACATGTAAACATCTATTTTTCCAAGTTATCCAGATAAATGGAAATACCTTTAGGATATGAATGTAAAACTTATTAGTACCGCTTTGTATTGAGGGAGACTTATATTTTATGGTTTTCTAAATATTTTGATATACAACCATTCTTTATCATTGCCATTTTAGCATGAAATTATAAAGGTTGAAATGGTGCTGTGAATCCAGTGATGTATTTAAAAAATATTTCAATTTATCGGATCTAGAAATGCAAGCACTATTGAAATAAATTTAAAACCTCGTGAATTGTCTCAAAAATTGAAGTTATAAAGAAGGTTTTTCTTTAGCATTTTGTAAGACAAATTAAGCAGAGTACATAAAAAAAAACCCGTGTTAACCTAGGTATTAGACACACCCTCCTATAGGTATTTGAATGAAAAATAATTTTCTGAGTAAGCGAAAAAGGATACAAAATAAAATATTTCTCATTTGATATAAATCCGAATATTAATAAACATCTTACAAAAATAAATGAATAACAATTCCCTTTTTTCGCTGTACAGACATTAATTTCTGTAATCCTGCAACATATATTTTTATTATTTTTAACCGTTTGGAAAAATGATTATTGTTCTCGTCAGGATGGGAAATCAAAAGCATATCTGAAGGTTTTTATTGGTTTAATCCGCATTTTATTCGTCTTCTGATTGGTCTATACAGTAATATGTATTTCCCTTTACTATCAACAGAGATCTGTTGCCACTATGACAAAAAATTAATAAAAACTACAAAAAAATTAATAACTCAGAAAAATTGAGATATAGCTTTCAAACAAATTGCATTTAAAAGTACATTTTTTCTCTATACGATGGTGTAAAAAGAAATATTGTGGGATTTTTAGAAGTTTAAGAATAAAATTTCATTTAAAATGGGTTGTCAGATTTCTTGGAAATCTGACGATGGTAAAGCCTTTTCCCGAACAACCAATGAAATGCTTCGATAATACATAAGTTTCAGGTGGATAATACGTACGAGTCGCAGGCGATTTCCGTCGCTTGCAATTTTTACGTGTAATAACACTATTAATGTTTAATTCATGGCGTACGTAATGTATGATCAACTCCGTGCTATTTTTTATGTCTTAAATTTTAGTCTTTGAAAAAATCATTTTCCAAATGGTCGTTGTAATTTGTTAAATTCCATTTTTTTAATTATCTTTATTTAACATATTAAAAGTGGTTACTGTTAACCATGTATCTGGCGTGCACATAACTGCTCATAAATATTTAAAAAATATTGACATTTAAAATAATTCAGATATTTCTTAGGCTCACGGTTTCGTCTCTTTCTAATCATTTAGACAGAACAGCAAAAAATACCTTAATGAAATAAAATAATAATGAGTCGAATCAGTACTTTTAGATGAATTACAGCATGGAGATAAATATTTAAAAGCTATTGCTGTGAAAATCCTGTTAAATAAAATTTTAAAGTACTAAACAGCCATACCAATAATAAACACTAATCAGAGCTCTTAAATTTATTTTCGTTGTTAAAAAAAGGGAAAAAAAGAAACTTCATAACATATTTAAAATATATTTCCATTCACATGTTCCTGAAAATTTCAGATATTCGCATTAAAATGATTAAGAAATAAATAGTATTTTTTCAGTTGCATGTGCGAACAGTGTGATCTCAAAAATCTCGCCTACGGAGATTCGCCAACTTCAAAAATCTGGTATACCTCCCCCCCCCCCATCCCCGGCGCCGTTTCTTTTTACACCTTCATCTTACGGGAGAAAGCCTTTTTTTCCACGGCTGAACATGTTTGTCATGCTGTCACGAAAATTTACGACAACGCGATTGATGAAAGTTAAGAATGATTAAGGTTCAGAATAATTTTTAACTTAATTTAATAATAAATAAAATATACCGCAACATCATTAAAAAATACATAAATGCATCAACAGTTTTATACTTTTGTCAAATATAAATTTTAAAAATCCTTATGTTAAATATTTTAATAGATATTTTTGATATATATGGGTTCATATCTATGATATATTATTAATAAAAACAACGCAAACGTAAACATTCATAAAAGTTTTCTCTATATGTAGAAGATAAAAAGTTAGTAATGAAAGAAAACCAATTTATAATATCTACATATAATGACAGGTTAATTAAATTCATAAAAAAATTACTTTTGATTTTATATTTCTCTTTGAAATTTAGAGTCATAAGCAATGCACAAAAACTGAAAGAGGAAGAAAGCTAAGAATTAAATAAATTAAACAAATTTAATGAATTGAATTACACTCAAATATTACACAAATACAATTACTGATCATCTATAGATGTAAAAACCAAGTATTGGGAATTTTGATTAATTTCAGTGTCGGACTCACAATTGAAGCATGTCTTACAAAAACACATTTTACATATTTCACATTCCCATGTGCTTTGAATTCGATGATGTTTTCCTTTTTATTTCTCGGCTTCGAACACAACTCCCCTTCCTCCCTTCAATTTTCACTCTTTTATGAGTGTGAAAGGATGTGTGAGAAAATGGCGGAATTGCGCGCTTTCTTTGAATAAAATTGTGCTTCGATATTTTCTATAATTTCTAATTCGAAATCATCTAAAAATTTCATCTTTTTCGGTGAAGGAAAGTTTGTTGTTTTCTGTATAATATATGCATTGTTCACTGCTGTATGAAACAGAAATGAAAATACGTAATTCCACCATTTATTACATTTACGCGAAATACTGTAGTATTTACGTCTCTGATCCACTAGATCAACTCCTCCCATGTATTTATCGTACTTGTTGAAAGAAAATGGGCAGTTGACAAATGTAGTTAAGGATTTGCTTTTTCTTTTTACTGTTGTTGTTCCATTAACAGAATTTACGGACAGCATAAAAATTATTTTTTTGTCAAGCCATGCCGAACAAAGCATGTTTGGAATGGTTTTGCACTGGAAAACTTTATTATCGTGAGGCTGGGTAAGTTTTAAACTTTTTATTTCACAAGGCAATTTTTTTCAATTTATCATCAATGTTCCACAAGAGAATATTCCAAATTTAAGAAGCTCTTCTACCAAAAGCAAGCTTGTGATGCAATAATTCATGACCTCTGTTTTTTATGGGCTTAATTAAATGCATTACTACATCGTAACCCACTCCTTTAGAACTTCTCTGGATATTATCATTTTTCCTCCATAAATATCAAAATTGTAAACATATCCTTCATTCGACGTGCATATCACCCACATTTTTAATCCTATCTTAGCTGGTTTAAGGGGCATGTACTGGACTATACCAAGTCTCCCTTTGTATTTGGTCATAGCTTCGTCTACTGATAAATGTTTATACGAATTAAAATGCATTTGAAATTTTCTCTGCACATCATTAAACATGGGCTCTAATTTTTATGAATATCTGAACGATTCTTCATTTTTATTGGATTCAGTTTCTTTATCCGATAAATAAAAATAATGTTTTATTTTCATAAATCTCGTCCTGCTCATAAGTTTGTTTTTTTTTTTACCATTTGATTGCCAAGTATAGAGTTTGTTGACCAATAATCTGATAATTTTGGCATATGAACGATGCTCATAACTAAGAAAATTCCAAAAAACACCAAATTCCGCCTATATTTGAAATTGGTATCCAATTTTCATCTTTTTTCTTGCGGTTATTTTGACAGAAATAGGCATGCTTATTGGTATTAATGATGATATTCTCACAGAGATCATCACTTATCAATAATCTTAAATAACAGAGCGGATGCACCTGGTTCTAAAGCCATGTACTGGCCCAGAAGACGAAGAAAAAATTTCTAGCACTATCGAAGAATTGCCCACGCATGAAGTCAATTCATAGTTAGTCAAATTATCATCCGATTTGTTATCTTCTTCTGCAGATTGTAGATCATCCAAATTGGTACCCGCATCATTTTGATTGAGATTTTCATTCCATCCTTCTTCTACATCATTATCATCATCATCACCACCGTCAGTTTCGGAGAAATCCGACTGATCTGTATCTTGATCAAAAAATATCTGAAGTGTTTCATCAACCGTCAATCCTTTTCTCTGATTATACATAAGTATAGCTTACAACTTATTTGACTATAATTAATGGAGATACCGTACTCGCACAGAATATCAACAAAATGTACACTTTTAGGAAATAGAAATTGAAAGTAAAAATAAAAACGCTGTCGATCTAAGTACTAGTTACATTCTTTAGACCTCTTAATTTTCCGTCTACACGTTTGTGAATATTTACTTATCTGAACCAATCAAGTTAACTAAGAAGAGATAATCATGTTGGCATGCCACTAATACTTATTTTGATTGTCCTTGAACTTGGTGTAGACAGCGAAATAGAAAAGAAGGGGGTTAAGGCATTATCCGTCGGACTCAGTATTTTGGATTCTGGGACGTTCCAAGGTTATAAATTTCAAATATGCCTATCATAGAAAAATGACTGCTAGAAAAATGCCTATTCTGAAAACTATAAAATCTTTCGCTATAACAAGTAATAAAATGTTCACTTATTGACTAAATTCAGTGAGGCAGAGAAAGGGATATTTAGTGTATTAGTCCCCCCCCCCCCCCTCCCTCCACACAATAATAAAACCTTATTTGAAAAATAGAGATTATCTTTTTGGTTAAATGCATGGCCTGTAAAAATAAACGCAATGAAGAAATTATTCTAAACATATTTAGAAAGGTGCAGCTATGATCTATTATCTTCAATACGTTATTCCATATTGAAATACTTCATTTTATTTTTCACCAACAAAATGTCATAGAATATTTTGAAAGTGATTTAAGGTACACTTTTTTCAGAACATCCAGTCAAATGTTGTGAAAACTTAGAAAGATGTAGTGAGCTGATTGAAAAGTTGTGGAAAATCCCTTATAATAAGGCTATTTTTATCAAGCAACTCACTATATGGACCCTATCTTTGTGAATTTTCGCGATATTTGACTGAACTTTTTATATAAGTTGCCCCAAAATATTGACTAACAAATTATGAAATAAAAATTTTGAAATCTTCCACGCATGCGCAGTTAAAAATTCTCATAAAAATGCCCACATCTCATCAAATATTCAATATATTCATGTATTAATTGCAGTATACTCTTGTTACTATTCTTTGGCAAGTTTTCGGAAAGTTGTGTTAAATTTGGTTGAAAACCCTGTATGCTATAAGCAAAAAACTTTTGAATTTTTCACAGACACAATAACATCTTCACGAATATGAGTGCTATGCTTACACAAATGCACACAAACGTTGAACAGGATCCAAATAGTCATTTAAGGCAGTGACAAACCATTCCCAGCATTATCTGTTGCATAGCTGTTCTCAAATATTATTTTATTATTCATTTATTATTAGCCCCCTAATTGTCGACCCGACTAAATCTTCACCAAGAAATATGAAATCAAACATGTTCTTTCAACAATCAAACATGATCTAGAAGTTCAAGAACAATTCGCCAGTAATTTTTGTAGATATTCGACAAAACGTGTGCAATCGAAAGCATCCAGTCCCTGTACCTTAACTTTTGGAGGCCGGTGTATTTAAAATATTAGCGGGCTCTGCCACCTACGAGCTACGCTCACCCACCCCCAAATAATCTGACGAGAACAGAAACAGGATTAGATAATTAAAAATACAATATATTTTTTAAATGACAAAGATAGAAGAAAATATTCACAATAATAAAGTAATTAAATATGGATGTTTCAGATAAAATATACGATGTTATAAAAATACAATACGAGCACAATAAAATGTAGAATGAAATGTAAAATTCCATTAGATGTTAAAACTACATCAGATTTTGGACAATACTTGATTTTTTTTTTTTTTTTTTTTTTTTTTTTTTAAAGGGAAAACTCATTTCGATTTCAAATCGCTTCAATGGTCAGCGTGTCAATTTTATGCAGTTACGTTTAAAATAAATCAGGAAGTTTCGCGTTGTTAAGTGACGCCTTAAGAAGCTACGCTATTCACGTGAAGAAACGATAAATCTAATATTAAACCCATGGAAGAAGTATTTACCAATTTCTCGCTTGCATTTTAATCTTTTAGAGTGATTTTTTTTTCATAGGATACATGAAATCGGTGACTATTGTTGTGAGTAACTTTTTATATTTTAATTTTACAGTTCTTTTATATGACTATAGTTCCACTTTTAGGACTGGTTCTAACTGGTTCGAAAAATAAAAGAGTCTGCACGTAAAAAAAAGAACTATAATCAAAATCGAAAATGTAGAAGCTCACAACATTTGATACCAACCTCTGATATCCTATGAAAGAGAAATAATGAAAATAATAACATGAAAGCGAGAAATCCGTAAAGAATTCTTTCATAGGTTTAACATTAGAATTCGACTTTTTTCGCTAGTGTAGGCTCTTAAAGGCTTCATATAAACGAAGTCTCATTTATTAGGCACAAAATTAGAAAAAAGAAGTTGCAACGGTAGTAAAATATATGATATTTCGTTGTTTTTTCTCTATCTACAATTTTTCACAAAAACGGGCTCGTTTTATGAGCCTTTGTAGATAATATTAAAAAGATTTATATAAAAAAAAATGAAGTGGAATTGATATCTTGTGAATTGACGAAGTTGTGAATTCTTTTCTTCTTAAACCCCTCTTTTTTACCGTTATTTTATTTATTTATTTATTTATTGCTGTAAGAGTTGGCCCTATTAAAAACTTGTCAATTTAAAAGTTGTAGATAATATTAAGAAGATTGATAATAAATTTAAATGGATTTGATATGTTCTTAATTGACGAAGTTATGAATTTCTTTCATTTTAAAACCCTATTGTTTCGCCCCTTGAGCCCATATTTAATGATATCAAATATCTGTCATACATAATTTTTTTGGACATTTCCTTAGAAGTAATAATAACTTTAAAGTGATTTTATATGTATTATAATTAAGAAGTTATTGTTTTGTTTCTATTTTTACAAAAACCCTCCCTATTTCCACCTCCTCGGTCGGGTTTTGCCCTTTAACGAACCTAACCGAGAATTTCTGCCCCTCGATTTTATGTAATAGTTTGGAAGAGATTTGTGCAGAATTATGGAAGTTACCTTGTCCATAAAAAAAGTGATAGATGGATGAATTTATAAATTTAGGTGGTTTTGGGTTCTAGGGGTCATGATTGGCGTAAATCTGCGAATATTTTTCAAAAATTTCAACGTAGGGGAGAATATAATAGGTAATGTTTCATACGAAATCTATCAAAAAAAGGAAATTTCATTTCAATAAGAAACTTAAGCAGAAATACTTTTTAAAGAGCATAAACATACTTCATTTTCCCTTATCTGGTTCCTAAAAAATCCCTTTATGAAATCAAGTTAACAAAGAGGAAACAATCCTGCAGACACACCCAGGGCCCGACTTAGGCTATGGGGGGGGCCCCGGGGCAAGCAACTTTCTGGGGACCCCCCTCCTATATATCTATAGAATTTTTGTGAATAATGTGGAAGTGGCTAGTACTAAACATCATACATATTGTAAGTATGCATAAATTTTGTAACCGGTCGAATGGTCACCCCGGTTTTGTCTGCTCACATCTGTATACAGAGTATCACAAAAAATTGCCACAACTTTAAGAAAAAATGCTTGCAGGATAATATTGTAGAAAGAATGATAGATTGGTGGACACGAGTATTTCTTTGCAAACTTTTACTTTGCTTATCTACATGCGTAATATGCTGTGTAAAAGAAAATGCCATAAATTGGTCAAAATTAATGGTTTTAACTTGCCATGTTACGTGGAAAACGTTAACAAAGAACTTCTTCAGAAAAACAATTGAATACTAAGTTGTCATAATAAAATTTTAATCATTAGTTTTCTAATGATTAGTTTGCTTTTTGCATGGGTGGAGGGGGTACTGGAAGGAGAGAAGGGAAGGCGGACAGCACTCCCTTCCTAAATGTTTGAAAATATATGAATTTTGGTCACTTTTGACTAGTTTTAATCATTTAGAACCTTTTAAAGAAAATCCTGATTACTTTCATGGGGGGCCCCCTAAACAGGTGGGCCCGGGGCAGCTGCCCCGCATGCCCCTGCATAAATCGGGTCCTGGACACACCCCACAACGCGCGTCTTGACATGAGCTCTGGGGAGAAAGGAGGTGTTGAAATAGTCCAGGCGATTTCGGATGCTTTCGGTATTTTGAAGAACCGGGCGTTTCAGGCGCTTTGGTATTCAAAGAGTTAAAATTGTCTATGGACGAAACTATTGTTGTGAAATTTTTTGGAGGACATAATAAAAGTACGGGAATTTGTTTGAGTGAAAAAAAAAATTAGGAGGCCGTTTTTTAACGAATTACACATTTAGCATACATTTACGATAGTTTAACAAATTTTGTTGTAACCAAACATGTTCTGAATGACTTTCATCATTTTCAGATACCATCTGGAATCGTAAGATACCATGTTCCATACTGTACCGCAGTGTGTTCTGGGAAATGGTAGGAACATGTCGTGAAATACTGTCTTAAGAATAAGGTTAAGTTAATAAATAAAATTTCTAAATTATCGTAATGCTAAACGTGTAATTTATTAAAAATCGCTCTCTGGTGGTGAAATTTTGAACTATTTTTATTTATATATATTTTAGCTTAAACAAATTCCCATACCTTTATTATGTCTTTCACAAAAGTTCAGAACTTTATGAACAATAGTTTTGTCTAGGCAACTTTAAAGTAGGGTCGTTTAAATATGGACACCCTGTATATCAACCACATAGCAATCCGAGTATATTTACGCGAGTGAGAGCGCGGTCAGAGAAATAGACTGACGGCTAGACAAACCAAATTAATAAACATTTTTAACTGTGTTCTAAAGAGTTAAAACTAGCAGGTAGACATCTGATGGATAGTAGCTCTTAAAAAAAAAGTCAAGTAGTGGACATGCTAACTCAATCTAGAAGAATAAGAAACAAGTTGGAAATTGCTCGTCAAACGTGAAAATGAGGCGCGTTCGTACTATAACTAGTTTTATAATAATTTTTTGCACCGCATACTGTACTGAATGTATATTTTAGTGCACTTCATAAGTGCATATCAATTTCATTCTGTTCGAAAGGCTGTAACATCATTAAAATGCACTTGAAATAATTTTTTTCCCATTGGCCTTAATGTAACAGAAAACTTTTGACTGTCCCTGTAATTAAACTATACATCCGATTTTCATAAAATTTGAAATGAGTCGACAAAATTTTGCAAAAATTAGATATTTAAAATTTCAGACCATTCGGAAGGCTGTAACATCATTAAAATGCAATATATTTAAAATTTCAGACTATACGGTTGGTTAGTTTTTGCTCTGTAATATGCGGACGGACAGACGGACTGAACGACGACTAGAGGCGCTACGTATTTATATAATTACGAACGAACCTAAAAATAGGCTTATTAGTCAATAAGCTGGTGAAATACTGAGCCATTAAAAAAAGGGATTAACCTTAGCTTCCTGGGTTGCTGAATATATATGAAAACCATTTTGATCTTTTTAAGGGGTCTCAGGAATCTTAAAACTTCAAAATTTTCGAAATTTTAATTTTTTCAGATGTTAAACTCCTATCTTTTCAGAACTTTTTGATACAATTGTTACCTTTAAATTCCCACTATAACAGAAGTAATGACTTTTAAAATTATACCCACTCAATAGCTTAAGCGGCGTTTCCGAAATTTTGAAGTCATTTTTCTCCAAATGACATTTTTGGGCGTAACGCGCACGATACCTCAAAAACTTCTGAATGTTTTTTCATAAAATTTTCAAAACATACGTTTCTTGTTAGTCTGTATAAACTGAGCCTAAAATTTCCTTTTTATTGCTAAAAAAAAAAAAAAAAACTTTTTTAAGTGATTAAATTTTCAAAATTTTGTATTAGCTAAACACAACTTTGCATTAAAAATATAAAAATTCTTTAAATACAAATTTATTTAGATTCAGGGTAATTATTACAATCTGAAGTATAAGTAGGCAGCAAAATTTTCATTCTAGTTGTTATAGTTATTTTCTAATTGTGCGCGTAAGGTGTTATACCAATTTTCTGCTCATCAAATATCTGACAGTTTGCATCGCTCTTTAAATGCTAATTTTGTATCTTGCAACTTTTTAAATACATAAAATGAAAGAACGTATTTATATCTTTCATCTCAACAAAAATTGTGTTTTAAAATCATATACATTTTAAGATTTCAAGTGTTGAAAATGTTCTCTGTTTTTCACTTTTTCCAGTTTTAAGAGTCCTGAGACCCCTTAAATAATAACTTTGAGTGGGCAGATTACGTTGACGAAAAGAAAAAAAAAAAAAGATTTCCCAAAAATTTCGGAGTGGATACCTACAAAAGTTATAAATCCATTGCAAAAATAATTTTACAAAAGTATCGGTTAGAACGGAAGTTATGGCTAAACATATCTTGCATAAAAGCATTTGCTGTAATGACAAATTTGAAGCCAATTTTCTAAAAATTGATTTTTTGGTATTGCGTGCACTCTCATTTAAAAACTAATTGTCAGAGAACTTTGAAATTAGGTAGATTCTTAATTTTCATGTGTTATTTTGTGTTGAACCCCAATTTAGTCTGATATTTGTCACAGAAAATTGTGGATTGAAAAAAATAAGTATACATTTTTTTGTTGAAATTTAGTGAATATGGTTAGAAAAGCCATTAATTATGCTAAAGAATTTGAATATAGGGTAGGGGGGTACACAGTGAGACATGTTCTCAAATGATATAGAAAAATCAATAAAAAATATTGATCCCATTTACCATCCTTTTAGCTCATGTTTTTGCCACTAGGGGGTGCTATGGATTCTTATTTCTTTGGTTATTTTGGTGCTAATTGCCGAAAAATTCTAATTTTTGATACTTAAACTTTCTTACCGCTTCATAGCTACTCGCGATTTTTTAACTTTTTTCAATCAGGGGGCGTCCTCATATGACTTTTTCAGTCTTGTGGCTCCATTATAGCCTCCCTTTGGTTTGTTGTTTTTTTTTATTCTATCTGTTTTCAGTTACCATATATTTAATAAAATCTGCCTTATATATATGTAAAAAAAATTATTTCAATAATCGATTGTAGAACATCTCGATTGTAGATTCTCGAAAGTAATCGATGACTGTATCAATTGTTTTTTACGATGACTATTTTTCTCGATTGGTAAATTTTCGAGAATCGCCCATCACTACATTAACGTGTAGCGCATTTGTGTAGCTTAAAGATGTAGCAAAATAAAAGAAAAAAAAATTCAAAAGAATAAAAATCGTCGCCATTTGTTAAGTAATAATAATTTTCGTCTCACTGTGTACTACCCTCCGCTACTTTAAAATTTAGGTTCAGTGTAAAATATAGTATTATAAGTAACAAAATATGAAACATTAAACATATATCTGCAGTATAATTTGTAAAAACGTGCGTGCAAAATGCATATTTCAATATTCATATTTTTCAAAATTCACATTTGTAGTTATGATTTAATTAATTAATATTACGAAATATACGTGTATTTGAATATTTTATAAAACCATAAAAATGTGTGAAAGTAAAGGAAAAAAATAGTGCGTTTCATTGACTGGTTAAGAAACTACAGATTTTTTCGTACTCCTTTAAATACGGTCATTTTCTGGATGCTCAACGTGATCTGCCCTCTTAATAGATTTTTTTCGTTTAACCCCTTAAGAACCTACACTACAAAAGACCCGGTCACTCAGAAAGACCCGGATGATAATGTTAATCCTATGGGGAAGTTATTTTCAAATATCTCGCTTGAATTTTGATATTTTCGAATGATTTTTTGCATAGGATAGCTGAGGACAATCTACAACCGGGCTAGTTTTTACTTTTTTGATTTTGGTTTCATATTTTTTTAAATTACTTTTACTTTCGGAACCGGTTTGAACCGGTTCTGAAATTGAAACTATCCTAATATAAAAAAACGATAACCAAAATCGGAAAAGTTAAAACTAGCCCGGTTGTAGTTCGTTCTCAGCTATCCTATGCAAAAAAAAAAATCATTCGAAAATATCAAAATTCAAGCGAGATATTTGAAAATAGCTTCCCCATAGGATTAACATTATCATCCGGGTCTTTTTGAGTGACTAGTGTAGGCTCTTAATTCTCGCTCCCGTGATATTCACGGGCGGTGACTTTTACTTAGATTATTCAGATTTGTTTGATTCCCACCAGTTTTATAGAATAGTGTAATTTGATTTATTATGGTATCATTTTACCTGTCAGTAAATAAGGTGAATCTTCCTTTTTCAAAAAGTGGTGCCAATAAGAAAATTGAATTTTTAAACCGTAATTTAATGAGACCGTTAAGTGGTTAATATATATTTTTGAGAATGCCCACTAACAATACCAAACACCATGTTTATATGAAAAATAACAATTATGCGTTCAAATAAAGTTTGAGAAATGTATAAAGAGATACTTTCGTGTTTGCCTCCTGCCATGGATTAACAGTCGAGGATATCGTCAAGATCGCTATTTACAATCAGCATTTTTTATTTCTGTCATTTCAGTAGTTTAAGTGAATAATTAGGTTGTATGTCGCAAATGGTGTCTTATTTGAAGAGCTGAGTGGAAGAACATGTTATGCTACATTTTCTTAAAAATGATTTTATCTTTTGGACGAAGGTGTTATCAGGTATTCTATCACATGGTAAAGCTAAAATACCAAAGTTCTGTTTATCCTTGAAGATTTAAGACATACATTATTCATTACGATTTAATATTTTAATATTTAATAATCCAAATAATAATATTTTTTAATATTTAAAAATTAAATATGGGTAAGTTTTTTTGATAAAGTTTAGTACCACACCTGTTAATATTTTAATCACATGGTTATCAAGCAGAAAATAAATCATTAAAATTGAAAACAAAAACTTTCACATCAAATTTCTTCAAATGTAATTTTTGTTACTTAACATGTTCTTCCACTTAGCTGTTCATTTGTATGATGGTTTTATTTATTGACTGATGAATGTTTGTCGTTGATGAATTAATTTCGTTATGGGATAGAAGCTGGAAACAAATGCTCAGCTATATAAATTAATTTAATTCTAAATGGATTTAATTTACGAGATCGTCTGCACGCGACTGTAATAGATTAAAACAAATCATGCTTGAAAATTATTTTAAAAACAATAAAAATTGAGTAAATTGCGTCTCATTTGTATTTGATGGTTTTGTTTATTGACTGATGAATGGTTGTCGTTGATGAATTAATATCGTTTTGGGATAGAAGCTGGAAACAAATGCTGAGCCATTTAAATTAATTTATGCCTAAATGTATTTACTTTTCGTGATCGTCTGCACACGATAGTAATAGATTGAAACAAATAATGCTTGAAAATTATTTTTGAAAGAATAAAAATCGGGTAAATTGCGATACAGTTTTCAAATAAATTTTTATAGTTTTCAAATAGATTGCGTTTGAAAGTACATTTTGTTCTTTAGTAAATGATCTACAAATAGAAAACGTGCGATGTTTAGAAGTTTAAAAAAATACAATAAAAGTTAAATTTAATCGTCTGCTGAATAACGCTGACGTCGAAATGACGTCAGCGTTACGCACGGACACGTTTTTCCATTATTAGGATGAGCGAAGCAAATCCTCTACTAGGCTACACAAATTACATTTTGTCGTACACTTTACAAAACACTATTCAGTATTTTGACTTGAAATTAAACATAAAAATGAATTACGATCAGTAGATTTGCACAATATCATTTCTTTTTACAGATTAACCCTAAAAAAATTATTATTTTAATTAATTTATTTTACATGATTTTCCATTACGGATGCATTTTTTCAAACGAAAAAATGAAACACGTATATTTTCAGAAGAAAAAATAAATCATGGAGTTGGTCATTAAAGATCGAATCATGATTAAATAATCTCACGATTTCTTTTATGAAAATTTTTAAAATACCCTTTTTTATGAAAATTATAGCATTTTTAATGAATTAAAATTTGTGAACATTCTATTGTTTACATTCAATTATAAAAGTATTTTTCAGTGTTAAGAATTCCAATACACATTTTATTCTTATTATGTGAAATCATTTACGCAGACTATACTTACGCATTTTAAAAGAATTATACTATGATTTTTTTTTATAAAGTGACAACAAAAGAATTGTATATCAATAAAATTAATTGTTAAATTCGTTATATCATAAATAAAAAATTCCGAGGAAATTCTTAGTTATTTGGCTGAATTTGCATTTCTAAAATTAAAATGCGCCAAAACATAAAGTAACGTTTTTGCTTAATAAAGATGCAAAAATAATATAAAAAATATTGTTACTTTCAAATATTTATCTTATTAAATAATGCTTCGCGAATCGAAACAAAGCATGGCTTTTGCTAGTAATATATATATATATGCATTTTTAGTGAGATCCCATATATTTAAAATAAAATATAAATGTTGAGTAAAAATCTTGTTATTTAAAGTTACACAGAATAGAGAGATATCAATATTACAAGAAAAAGTTCCTCATATCGTACTAGGAATGTATGTGAAGATTAATTAAAAAAATACTATCTGATTGGGTGAAAACTGTACACCAAATTTGAAAATGCTGTTCTGAAAAAAAAAACAAAAAAAAAACAAAAAAAAACAAGAAATACGCTGTTAAAATTTTTTATTACTGTTTACTCGCTGTAGTGAGCTTTATTTTTATAACTCGAAATTTGCCCTTCGATATCGATATTGAACTTGTAAAATATGATTTTCTTGTGCATAACGAGTAATTTAAACGGCAAAGAAAAATTCGAATTTTTGAACATGACAAAGTGATGTTGCCTAATAATGCCACTGCCATTAGTTGCGCAGCAAAAAAGACCCCATAGTTAGCAATTTTTACGAATCAACATTTTTAATCGCAGTGTTTGTCATTAAATATAGAGAAAATTATTTTTTGGCAAACACATGTGTGAGACTACTTTTAGCATGTGAGTACCATTACGATTACAGATTTCCAGTATGAGATTGGTAGTTTATTTAATTTTTCTTCAATTCATGGATACTTGTTTTTAGTGAATGACTGAAAATGGGAAAATGTTAATTAAAAATGCCACAAATGTTATAACATATACATTATATTTAATAATATCATATTGATTTGTGATACTTTTAAAGTATACAAAGTATACCTCTATAAATATTTAATACAATATTATATTTATATGCTACAGATTTAAATAACAAATTTACAGGAAGCGTGGAGAAAAACAACCCGGCAAACTTGGACTCATAGTATTATTTTAGTTATGCCGATGGTAGTTACAATCGATTAGAAGACAGTAGGGTAATGACGCTCAGCGGGCAATCCCGCTCACCCAAATATCTCTAAACAGAATAGAATTGAAAACGTGCGATTGGAACCGGCACCTAGCGAACTTCACCCTAAGTTCCCAGTAAGGATAAAGTGCCCGTTGGGAGGAAAGTATTTTTGTGTCCTCACGTTATTAGTTTGAAGTTGTTTTAGAATAAAATTCTACAACATCTAACTAGAAGGTAAGTATACACTTTTATTTTCAAATGTTAATTTACTCATTATTTCAAAAAATATATAGACATTTAGCTGTGCGTCCATTCTTTTATTTATTTTTGTAGTGCTTTGTTACGCCAACTATAAATAACTCCCACTTAAATGTTGTATTCAAATCTTGAGCGCAATTACCCTACCACATGTCGCGCATTACCGCTCAATCCATTGTTAATTAAAGAAAACGATAAAAAAAAAATCTAAAACTTATGCAGATTAGTTGATTTTAAACTGTTTTTTATTCTTTAGAGTTATACTTCATTAATAAAATATCGACTTTTTGTGTAAATTTGACTAGCTATTTATGTTTTCCCATAAGTGAGCGTCATTCCCCTACACAAGCCTGCGACCGTTGTGTATTTTAACTTTTAATAATTGGTTTTTATGTATTTTTTACCGCTCAATCCGAAGCTGACCTTCATTTTACAGGACGCCTCTGAACTTTCTCCTGATGATGGCTGTTTTATAACAGTGGAAAGCACTAGGGTTTTAACATCATTTCACAGTTTTTTTTTGTTTTTTTTGGCCATAAAGACATTTTTAGGTATTCTAGCACCTTTTTCAGTAAAATAAATCAGAATTTACATTTCGTATATTTTTCATTTAATAATACAGGTGAACATGACGTTCCAAAATTATAGTTTAAGCTATGTTTTATAGAAATCTACGTTTCATGCAGGCCCATTCCGGAAAGACATTATAAAATTATAAAGTAACAAAAAATTAATCACGAAAATTAAGTTAAATATGTTTTGTTTAAACAAATATTAAACAATTGAGAGTTTTTTCAAAAGAGAATAATATAGCATTTGAAAAAACATCTTTAAAGAATCAAGAAGGTCTCTCAAAAAAGTTTCAAAAAATAATATTTTTCTTTGCATTTTTTGAACTAATAAATTGTGATGGATGATTTTTGTCCACAAAAATGTTTTTTGTCCCACACAATTTTCAAGTTGTGATAACTAAATTCACAGACCACTGTCACTATTGGGTCATTCCATGAAAAGTGAAACCAAAGTACTATTTTTTTTTTTTAATAAAACAAATAATATTTAATTTAAAAAGTGATGTAATACATTTTTTTATAGCTTAGATTGTGAATTTTCTGAAAACATGCAATTTAAGTATAAAAATTAAATTAAATAAAAGTATTAGCACTCAAAATGTGAGAGTGATGAGATTGAGAACATTTCCCTTAAATTATGGTAAAGTTTAACAAGTTATTGTCATTTCAAAAATTATTTGTAAAAGTTGTAATTAGGCTAGTTTTTGTATTTGAATATTCTATTTTTAAAATTTATAAAAGAAATTAGGGAATATATTATAAATGAATTAGAATTCATAAATAAATTTTGATGCATTGAAATGTTACGTCCGTAACAGGCAAATGTTACGTCTGTAACAATTTAATTATCCCATGTATTAATTAATAATTATTTTAATGTTTTCACAATTGCAGTTTCAAACAGCTAATACCCTAATAATGAATTACTGAAGAAAAAGTTAAATGTTCTTCCTTAAAATTCACAGGATTAGGACAATAACTGCAACTATATGCAATTTTGACTGTTTTATGAATTACGTCCGTAACACCTAGATTTTATTTTTTCAAAAATTATGGGAACATTTTTCAGATTTCAAAATTTAATATTCTATTTACAATTCTTGGAACGATTTTAAATATAAAATAATCCATGTAATAAGTATTTTTTTTTTACATTATTTATAAAGCTTTAAAGTCTCTGTTTGTTACGTCCGTAACCATGGAATGACCCTATTGTCAAATATTAAAAACTTTAAACAAGTTTTTAACCAAATATTTTTGGAAACGGTATAGGTTCTTTCGCTTAGAGAATCAGCTGTCAATGTTTTATTTAAAAAAAAATTTAAACTGGAATATTTTTTATTTGGGCGACATACCTTTAACCACATGGAGACAAGCGTTACGTATACGTGCCGCATAAGGTGCTCAGAAGCCTGGATTATTGCCAGCAGTTATTTTTAATTATAAATTTTGTCTTATTTAATCAGGGGATTTTCCCGATTTAATTAAGCAAATATTTTTGTTTCAAAAAACCGGTGATAAATGGTTAAATATTCTTTAAAAGACGCTCTCGCGAGGGGGCTAAAAATGAAAATGTTACACAAATTTGGAAACAGATTCGTAGATACCCGCGAAATTTTGATTTTCTTTTTTCATTCTAGTTTGACCACTAACTAAATTAGTATTAGGTTGGTGTAAAATTGATGCATAGTTTTTCAATTATTCAAATTTAAAACGCTATATTTTTTTCAAACTAAATACAGGGTGACCCGGACGAGTGGATACGATTAGACGTAAATGATTGACACACACACCATGTGATCGAAACCGATTCAGATCTTAGTGCGGGCTGTGTCAATGTAAGTGTGATCAGTGCAAAGGTGAAGATCAGGGTGGCTAGTGGTCAGGGAAAAATACAGTAAAAAAACCCTTAACTCTTGACGGAGTTGTTAGCACAGGTCAGTCTGGTCTCAGCTCTAGCTGGCCACCCAGGTCACGTGATCTGTCAGTGTGCGATTACTTTTTGTGGGGAACCCTCAAGTTTAAGGTGTATCGCAACAACCCTCATAGTCTTCAGTAACTGCAGAAGAGCATTTCTGATGAGATTGCAGCGATTCCACAAGTCCAGCTTCGATCTGCTTTCCGCAACTTGCTGACTAGGGCCAAAAAGTGCCAAGAGAAGAATGGTGCTCATTTTCAACATCTGCTACAGGCAGAAAGCGAACTAGTATTCCCTTTCCTTTGCTGTGTTTCTTTGTAACCTAAAACTCTGTTCTTCGGGCCACTTTTATTTGCCCCACCCTGTATATTAAATCAAAATAAGAGCCATTACAATAAAAACATTATTTCCCAACTAGAAACGAGCTTATTGATTCCTGTGACAGAAAAGTAATTTTGTCATCTTCACCAACTGCTGTACGCCCGCGTCGGCTTATGTCTTGAAGGTCGAAATCTTCTCGGTGAAATTTTTTAAACCAACGCTGAACTGTGCTTACGTTGATTCTTCTCTTGCCCTAAACTTCATTAATTTTTCAGGCGCTTTCTTTCTGCACTGCGACCGAATTTAAAGTCGCAAAAATAAATTTGACGAAAATCTTGTTTTGACATCTCAGTTTCTGACTAACACGTCAAACAAGTCTAATAAATAACGTAGTCTAACAAGTATAAATGAAATTTAAAATTAAAAAAACCCGACTGCGTAAAAAGCGAACTAATTAATTATTTCTCATCAATGTTAAACTACTTTTTATATTACATACCTATTTTTTTTATTTACTTGTCTTGATGACTTTTAAGTTGTTTTTAATTGTTAGTTCCTACCTATAAACACTGTTTTGATGAGGCCTGTAGATGTCTATGATGGTTGCAGTAAAGCTAGAGATCATACCTACACAACTTCCAGGTTGTGCAATATTTAAACGGGGCTTCTAACTGTAAAATAGTCAATGAAACATCGTCTTCATTTTGAAGGACCTATCCAATGATATGCCACTCAATAGGGTGTGAAAATTGTTTTTCGTGTCTACCGCCATTTTGAATTTATAAAAACAAAACCTAACCTATAACCATCGGACGGTTAAGTCGAATCGATAGAGACCTCATTCATTAAAATCCATCCAGCCGTTGGGATGTTTCGAGGGTATAAATAAATCCAGATACCCAGATACGCGTGAAACACATAACCCTTCTTGGCAGTCGGCGAAAAAAAAGCCAAAATTAAAATAATTTGGAAACTGCTTAAAAGCTTTAAAACGATATAGAATACATACCACTAGGATTGACCTTTGTATACGAAATGCTTATAAAATAAACACAAACCTAATATATTTTAAGAATTCGTTTGAATTTTTTTACTTCAGACGCTTATGAATAGAGAGCAAACACTTGCACAAATTTACTTTGCGCGCCATATATTGAGAATGTTGCTGTACTTTCTATCGATTAAAATTTCAACATTTTCATATGAAAATGTTCATATGACTAATTAAGTTCAAAAAACACTTTTATCTAGGTGCATTAGATAAAGGAAAAACTCTAATGTGCCCTAAATATCAGGCAGTACTGGAGTAACTCCCCTTAAGCGTGAGTTAAATCAACATTTTCTATCATATAAATATTTCTCTCGCAAGAAAAAGCTTACTTCACAGATTAGTACATAAGAGAACACGTTCATCTCTAGAGTAACTACTTGCTGACATGCAATCAACACCGAGAACAATCTCTCTAGAGATAACGGATAGTTACTGCAGAATAAATGATTGTCTGCTACAGTTATTCTGCGATGCGATTACGGAGCTAGACGAATACATTTATTCTAAATTAATATATTAGTAGGAAGTATGTTTATAGGGGAGACCGGGGGAATGGTGACACCTTAAGGGAATTAATTTTTTTTACCTGAAAAAAATGTTTATTTTCTAATAGTAAAAATTATGCAGCTGGGTGATGATCTTTAGTATCTGTATAAATTTAACCGTAATCATAACTGTAAAGTAAGCACGCATAAAAAAAGTTATTTCAACCTCTGTACAGTGGTGGAATTACCCAGGATATTGGGGTAATTCCGAAACTGTATCGGGGTCATGACGCCACTCTTTAAGGACCTAGTAAATACATAAAACGTATACTAGGAAACACATAATCTACTGAAAATATTTAGAAAGCAACAATTTAGCAGAATAATGAATAGTTACAATGTTTCTTCAGCCAGATTTATTAATGTGCTAAGTTTACAATTTAACTCAAACTGGAAAAGTCACCCTTTGCCAAGGTGGAGGCATTACCACGAGAGGACAATATAGCGGAAATCTCCAAGCAAAGCCGAAAGAAGAACCGAACTTGTTCAACACATTGCATCAAAATGTCGGTGAAGGCATGTAGATTACGGGTAATATTCTCTTAAGTACTTAATGTTAAAATAAAAGGTGTTTACCTCTACTCATTTGAAGCTCCAAAATAAGAAGCAACTAGATGAAAACTGAATTTTTCATAAAAAAAAGAACTACGTACAACAAAATTACTCTCACTCTAGGCACTGTTTATATTGTTGGCCGCTAGAGTGTAGGCCCATTCATTATCTCAAACTTCCGTTAGTTTTTAAACTTGGCGAGGTGGCGGCATAACCCGAAGTGGCGCCATTCCCCTTTTCTTCCCTACTAACAGTTTGAATTACATTAGTCTGCGAAATTAGGGTTATGTCGTGTTTTTTAGATTCTGATAATTGATTATTATATATTTTTTTAGCACTGAATCCAAAAGGGACATTCATTTTTAACCATCACGTCAGGTTTTTCGCAAATCGTGTTTCAAAGTTAAAAATTCAAAAAATAGGAAAAATCTGATACTATAAATTAAATTTGATGGTTATGTTTTTTAGCTTTTGATAATCGCTTATTTTGTATTTTGTAGCGCTGAATCCGAAAATGATCTCCATTTTTTACCATCACATCAAGATTTTTCGCAAATCGCTAATTTTTAAAAAGCCGAATATAATCCGAAGTATTTCGAAAATCTGTTGCTGTAAAGGAGACGTAAAACATTTTTTTCATAATAATTTATTCATCTTTTGGCTCATATTATGCACTTTTACAGATAAACATGTAAAATATTCTGCATTTAAAATTTTTTAAATTTTATTACTTACCCATCAAACGTAGTATAGGGTAAATCTTCTAATCTTTTTAAAAATTGAAAAATAAATTGACGGATTTTCACGTTTCAAGACACTGGAGATTCCGAAAAACATATTTTTAGGGGGAAATTTCGTCCGTCTGTTTATGTATGTGTGTGTGTGTGTGTGTGACTGTAAACGAACTATCTCCCGAACAAATTGAGATAGAGATTTGAAATTTGGTGTCTACTTAGTATGCAATAATGAGAAGAAGCCTATTGAATTTCAGTAACCTCGATTATCCGGAACTAATTTTTTCGGACTCTCGAATTATTCTTTCAGAGTAAAGGTTTATAAAAAAATTCGAAATTGTTTATTTTAAGGAGTGAATATAAAACACAATAGAAAACATAAATTTTGCATAAAGAATAAAGTCGATCGGATAATTAATTGCCGAGATATGTGTAATCATATTTTTCACACTCTTCGACTTTTCATTACAATGTATTTCATTCAAATTTCAATTAAAAGATATATTTAAACTGGAAATGAGACGCTTAATCCGACGCAGTAAAATGTTAGTTAATATGATTATCGACTTTTGGAGTTATTGGGATGTTTCTTTTACGCAATTCAGTAATAGCGCTTTTAAAGTTTATGACATCATCAAGCCACGATTTTAAACACTCTATCTACCGAACAAATTGACAACATATACCTTTAAATTTTCTGTTGGAATTGCAATGCATTTTATAAATATCGTCAACTTTTATACATACCGTCCAATACTTTGGCCCACTTTTTCCTGGTTTCACTCACATTTCCATTATTAAAAAATTTTATATGTGATTTTTCAACGTCGAAATGAAGTTGTAAACATAACAACATTGAATATGAAACAAACATTGAATATGAAACAATGAAGCAAACTGTATGGTTTTAAAGAGAATTTTCTTTTATTTTTTAACTATTTTTAAAGTTTTTGAAAAAAGTAGCCCCTGCTGAGGGTATCTTTGGTCCATTCACTTAATTTCATATAAAATGAATACATTTCATATGTAAATGAATACATTTTTATTAAAACCTCCTTGCAATAGCATTTGCTAATAAATTAACACTGCAAACTCGATGAACACATGTTTTTTAAACATTTAAATACAATAAACCAATTGTAAATATTAAAGAAACGAGAAACAGTTTTTGTCATGTTATCCTCAGCAACTGGAACAAAAACAATTAATGTGACATTTTGCTACAGTAACATTTGAACAAAGTGTTACTTAAAACATGTTTTAAGAGATTTGGTTGTATAAAAGGTATTTCTAAGTAATTGGGGCTATATTCGGACCAAAAAAGGCCTGGCACAAAGTAGCCCCGAAATACAAGTTTTCATGTTAGCTTTATGAAAACGTAAACATTCCCCGTCAAAATAAAAATTTAAAGGGAAACTATGATCACACATAGGTTACAGGTTACTAAAGGTAATATTTTGACACTTACCTTATTTATAGCTCTTATCCAGATTGTTCCACTATAGAAAGTTTGGAGAGTTATAATTTACACACGAAAGCAGTTGTTTTCAAACACATCCAGTGTTGCCACTAAAGAAATTTAAATTACCCCCAAACTATTCATATACCCTATAGTAGGGTATAAATTATTTTTTAAGGGCGAAAATTAGAAATTATTTTGTGTTGTTTGTTCAATACAAAGAATAAAAACTTTTTTTAGGAGATGGACCAAAGTAGCCCCGGTTGACGGTAGTTTAAACATGTTTTATTTTCGGATTTTATATTATGCATATCCATGATAGGTAAGTATTACGGAGGCCCCCAACAGCTAGTTCTATTTGTGGAAATTTCTTTGAATCTCTCATATTCTGTCTCGCGCATTTCCTTTTATACTCTCTATGGGGTTCATCTCGGTGTCATCTTTTATTTTGGCGATTGATAAGGCTCAAAATTTGTCGTAGATGCATTTAAAACATTTGCCTCCCTTTGGTAAGGCTTTGCGAAATTGATTTGACCGATTTTAGCTTTTTTTTTTTTTTTTTTTTACTTTTTAACATTAAAATTTACGATTTGCGAAAACTCCTGACATGATGCTTAAAACTGAAGGTCATTTTCAAATTCAGCTCTAAAAAATACATAAAAATGAACTATCAAAAGTTTAAAAACACAACCATCAGATCTCTTTTATAGTATAAGATTTTCGCTGTTTATAGACGTTTATCTTTGAAATGTAAAATTTGCGAAAATTCCTGACGTTATGGCTAAATATGAAGGTTATTAGCGCTAAAAACTACATAACAATCAATTATCAAAAGTTAAAAATACTCAACCATTTCTGGCTTGTGTTATCATTCGCATCTACTATGTAGATCATTTTCTTTAGCCTTTAACTGATGTCACAGAAATTGTCACATAACTAGTGTGAAGCGGTCTGAGACCTCTCCAGCGAAAGATGAATGAAAGCCGCGATTAACTCATAGGATGTTGTTTTTGTACTAAACTTTTTGTACAGGAGTGTTATAATTAAAATTCACCTATTCAGAAATCTCTGGTGTTAGTACTAAAGTTCCGAACGAAACAAAATTTCAGTAGTGTTTGTAGATAAACTGAAATTTGCAAGTTAAACTATGAAAATTGAAAAAAGCACCGGTCTGTAAGACCGGTAACATCAGTTAAAGTTAAAGCGCAGTGGTAAAATACATATACGTAAAGAGTTTACTGTAAAATAAATTAATTAATCATTTTGAGGCGAGCGTCAGGAGACGTGATGTATATGGTGCTCAGAATACAAAATTATTTTCACTGACAAATTTGAACAGAAAATTTTGTCTTATTCATTCACAGTATTTATGCAATTATATTAGACAAAAAATTTCTTTTCTGAATTACCGGCGATAAAAGTTAAAAAAAAATAGATTCTCGTCGAGAAGTGGTTAACACGCTGAGCGCCAGGGTGACTGACACTAAAGTGCTGGAATATTTACAATGTTTTAAGTAATTTTTAAGAAAGTATAATCCTGTAATAAATAAAAGGTAGGTAAATTTTCAATAAATTTTCAGTAATTACTTAAAACAATATATAATTTTTTAATTGTATATTATATTTTAGACGTCAGCCATCGGTGAATGACGCGTTTTAAACGGAAAGTTCAGTGTCAGCCACTGGTTCCTGACGTGGCGCTTAACGTGTTAAACATGAAGAAACAAAGTGTATGTTAGATGATATCGCTCACCCGCAAGAAAAGTGACACATCTCGCAAAAAGTAATTTTGCGTTTTATTCCACTAATTGGTCTGTCATAGGTGCATCTTTTTACACAAACAGTTTCATAAGTGTAGCTATGCTGAAATTCACTTTATTATGCTATATGTCCATTTGGGTCCATAGAAGAGGGGTGGATTGTATGGGGAGGTAAAATGAGTCAACCCTCCAAACCTCATCCTACGCTTTCATTTTTAAGGGTTTTATGCTTTTATGCACGTTTTTATCCCTGAATTCAGAGCTCAGTGCTATAATTTCATGTTAAAGTAAAAGCGTGCAAATTCTCCCCCCCCCCCCATTTTTTGTCTCTCCTGTGAAATTTACTTTTGTGGAGACGTGTCCCTTTTCTTCCGAGTGAGCGATATGAGGACGTCAGTTTCAAAACTCGTCTTATCCAAGATAAAGAAAAAAAAATTCTGTTTTCTCTATTAATCTATTCTGCTGATAAAAGTGCACCGAAAAAAACATTACAATCTGTAAAAGATCTAGTTACCCAACTGCCAAGAAGGGTTATGTGTTTCACGCGTATCTGCGTATGTGGATTTCTTTATACCCTCGAAACATCCCAACGGCTGGATGGATTTTAATGAATGGGGTCTCTATCGATTCGAATTAATCGTCCGATGGTTATAGGCTAGGTTTTGTTTTTATAAATTCAAAATGGCGGCCCTAAAATACAATATGGCGGTAGTGACGAAAAAAGTTTTTACGCACCCTATTGAGTGGTATATCATTGGATAGGTCTTTCAAAATGAAGACGATGTATCATTGACTATTTCACAGTCAGAAGCAATGTTTAACTATTACACAACCTGGAAGTTGTGTAGGTAGGATCTCTAGCCTTACAGCAACTCTAAGCTTCATAGAAATGTCTATAGGCCTCATCAAAACCGTGTTTATAAATAGGAACTAACAATTAAAGACAACTTAAAAGTCATCAATACAAGTAAATAAAAAAAAATAGATAAGTAATATAAAATATAGTTTCACATTGATGAGAAATAATTAATTAGTTCGCTTTTTACGCAGTCGGGTTTTTTGATTTTGTAAATTTAATTGACTTATTTTATCTTGTATTTCTGGCTTTGTAAAATCTTTATTTACAATGAAAACCAATGGACGCAGTTAGAGGTTTTTAGTATTTTTCCAAAATTTGATTTTCTGGATAAGGCAAGTTTTGAAATTCACGCCATCGTATGTAAATTGTGCACTAAATACACAGTAGAGCACACATCATTCCCGGACGGGTTGCACATGATGTCACATGTCTGGCATCGCTTCATATGGCGCCCAAACATAAGGCGAATGTGGTGCTCTCCATTTGACTTATTACATAGTCCAGGCAATAGAGACCGTAAAAGGACTCTACCTATCAAAATTAATGGTAGTACTGGAAATCAGCTTTCTAGATGTTTTTTGGGTCGCTGAATCCGAATTTGTAACTTCCCACCAAAATTTCCCCCGGCAACCCCCCCCCCCCCAAATTTTGGTAAAAAGCTCCCCAAGAAAGGTTTTTATTAAAAAATTCCAGGGGAAAAGTAGCTAGAAATTCAGAAAGTAGACAAAATTTGCAACAAATTAGATATATGACATTATGACTTAGGATGAAGGGGAAGGGGTAATCTGCCTCGTAACATGCGCCGCAGTGCTGCGTACACTAAGTTGCGCATTTCCACTTAACCACTCGCACGTTTTCATTAGCCATCCCATCTTCCCTCCGAACTTTCTCTATAAGGTTTACTTTAAGTTTTTTGGGTCGCTGAATCCGAATTTTTAACTTACCCACAAAATTTCCCCCCCCCCCGTAAAACCCCCCAAATAGTTGTTTTTAACTTACATTTCTTATTGTTTTAGGGGAAAAGCATTACGAAATTCAGAAACTAGACAAAATTAGCAACAAATAGGATATATGACATTATGACGTAGGATAAACGGGGAGAGAGGGGGCTGCCTCGGAACATTCCCCGCGCGCTTTTCTCAAAAACCATTTTTTTTTCAAAAAATCAATTATTGGGGGGGTTGCCGGGTGAAATTTTGGTAGGAAGTTACAAATTCGGATTCAGCGACCCAAAAAACATAAAGTGAGTCGAAATCCCGAACTAGTATTAATTTTGCCAGATAAAATCCCCTATTGCCTGGACTTCATAATTTAATGCACGTAGCGCGCAGTGCATATTCAGAGGCAGCCCTCACCCTCCCCGTTCATCCTAATTCATAATGTCATATATCCTATTTGTTGCAAATTTTGTCTAGTTTCTGAATTTCGTAATGCTTTTCCCCTAAAATAATAAGAAATTTAAGTTAAAAACAACTATTTCGGGGGTTTCGGGGGGGGGGGATTTTGGGGGGGAAGTTAAAAATTCGGATTCAGCTACCCAAAAGTCTTAAAGTAAACCTTATAGAGAAAATTCGGAGGGGAGATGGGAGGGCGAATGTAAACGTGTGAGTGGTTAAGTGGAATTGCGCAACTTAGTTTACGCAGCACCGCGCGCATGTTCCGAAGCAGATTACCCCTTCATCCTAAGTCATAATGTCATATATCTAATTTGGAAATTTTGTCTACTTTCTGAATTTCTAGATACTTTTTCTCTAAAACAATAAAAAAAAAAATGATTTTTTTAATAAAAACCTTTTTTGGGGGGTTTTTACCAAAATTTGGGGAGGTTGCCGGGGGAAATTTTGGTGGAAAGATACAAATTCGGATTCAGCGACACAAAAAACATCTAGAAAGCCGATTTTCAGTACTACCATTAATTTTGCTAGGTAAAATTCCCTATTGCCTGGACTAACATTTATTTGCGCTATAATAATAAAAATAAGAAAGATCTAAATTAAACAGAAAGATAACACGCGCTTTTAACGGCGAATGGGCAGTTCTGTGCTCAACGTGTGTGCTCCAGATGCAATTGTATCAGTCGTTGCTAATAGCAACGTGACGTCAATGCAAGGGGTCTATAATATACTAAAGGAGAAATACCAGAGGCATCGCTATGGGGGGGGGGGGAGACTCCCCCTCCAATATATGCGACCATGGTATTATAGAAGGTAGGGGAACGCTATGTTTGAGGGTTAACCACTAGAGAGAAGTTCATTGATGCAGGTACTGGCCGGAGCGCCATCTATTGTTTCCATTTGAAGTTAGAAACGAGAACATTTTTTTTTAATTTATATTAAAAAAAATGTTCTCGTAGTAGCTTTAATTTGTTTATAATGTGAATGTTTTTTTATTATAAAAATCACAAAACAATTTATTTTAAATTTTGTAAATTATTCATAATACATTTTACAAACTAAAAGTAACTCCCTTTTTATCTGCTGTGTTATTTAAATGGAACAAAAGTGTTTGTTCAAGATAGGTCTAGAATACATTTTTTCCCCTTTTAAATTTTACTGTATCCAGACTATTTTAAGTAAGATTTATTTAAATCAAGAGTATCTCAATAAAAATTGTGTCCTGAATTTGGCATGTAATTTTCACAAACACTTTGTAGATTAACTTAAAATAAATAAATAAATGCTGCAATGCTTTTGTTTACATTTTTTATTTTATTTAAAACCATGAAAACTAGAATTTGTTAATGAATTATTATTGTTTATTAAATATTCATAATAAATTTGACAAACTGCAAATTACTAAAAACTAGTTTTTTTTTTCAGCCGTATTTTAAACGAACAAATATCAGTTCTTGTTCATGACAAATCTAGAATAAATTTCTTTCTTTTAAATTTTACTGTACTTTCGTTATTCAAAGTAATCAATTGTATATCTACATAAAAATTATGTTCTAGATTTGGTAAGTAATTTTTTCAAATATTTTACAGATTAACTTAAAAAAATAAATAAATACTGTGATTTTTTTTTTTTCATTTTATTTGAAAACCATGAAAACAGGAATACAGTTTGTGAATTCGTTAAATATTCATAATAAATTTGACAAACTGCAAAATAATAAAAACTTTTTTTTTTTCATCTGCATTATTTAAAAGGAGCACAAAATATTATTATTTTTTAAACAAGTCCTAGACACCCATTTTTTTATTTTCAATTTTACTGTACTCAGATTTCTTTAAAAATAATTTATACAGTATCAAGTTAATGCTGAGATTTTATACTTTTACAATAGCATAAAATTAATGAAAGTGTATAGTATGAATCATTTCGTGTAATCAAAAAACTCATATCACAATATTAAAATGGTAATTTACTTAAAAGACGTTATAAAAACACATTAAAAGTAAATTAAAAAATCTATATTTACATGGTTCAACTCATTTTTCTGAGTCGTCTTCAGAATGTATAACATAAAATTACAAATGCATGTATAAAAAAAAAGCTCTGTGTGTGTACATTTAAATAAAGATTACATAAGAAAATGTACATTGTCTTTATTTACGAACTAATTAGTCAACAATTTTTTTTTTTTTTTTTTCATATGAATTTGTAATTTTATGTTATATATTCTGAAGACGATTCAAAAAATGAGTTGAAACATGTAAATATAGATTTTTAATTTACTTTTAATTTGTTTTTATAACGTCTTTTAAGCAAATAAATATTTTAGTATTGTGATATGGTTAGTAGTGGACGTAATTTTGACTTACTACTCGCACTTATTTACATTTATATCAAGAAACTCGTCAATATTTTTTTTCAATCCATTAAGATAAAGACAATTTATTGACAATTTTTTTTTCCCGAAATCAAAATATAAGCTGATGTTTTTATATTGCATTTAATAAAGGTATTTTGATAAATTAAAGCTCTGTTTGGGTACATTTAAATAAAGATTACATAAGAAAATGTACATTGTCTTTATTTACGAAATAATTAGTCAACAGTAGAATATTATTTTATACGAGAATATCGTTTGTTGTTATGAACGACAGATGGCAGCTCTAGCAAATTCCAATTGATTTTTTTAGAGTTTACTAAAAAATTGCATATCATTAAATATTTATTCAATATATAACAGAATAAAACATTTTAGTTACAAATTTGGAGTTTAAATTTCACTAAATGTTAGTTGTAACGTATATATATCAATCTTTTATTTACAGAAATGCAGTTAGAAAATTCATCTTCGAATATAAGACTTCTTCCATCAGGAAGTTATTTATTTAATGCGTTTATTTCCCAGCGTTAGTCCGTTTTTTGGCTTTCCTATAGCCCGTGTCACATGCATACGCGAAACATTTCCGCGCCATATCGAATTATAATGTAAAAATATTAATTTATAAAGGAAATAATAAGGCACTTGTATTGATAACAATGTTAAATTGATGCAGGTACTGGGTGCAGCGCCACGATGCGGCCACTTTAGCGTTACGGTCAAGTTTGCTTGGAAGATGCCATAGAAGAAATTTCTCCTTCTATAGCTTCCTGTATGCGACATTGGGAAATTTGGACTTAGAGTTGGGAAATTCTAGATTTTTTGAACATTTTTTCTTTTCTTTTAAATAATAGTAAAAAAAAAAAATAATAATAATAATATTAATAATAAGAATTTGTTATTGTTTTGCTGACTACCTGTTTGAATTCTGTAACAGTAAACTAGTTAAATTATCAAAAGAAATACAAAAAGTAGCCAGACTCAATTTGTCGTTGTGTTTCTCTGTGCTACGAAAATACTAGATAAATCAATTAATAGTTTAATATTAATTAATTTAAGCTTATATTTTGAGAAACTAGCCGCCTCTGGCGACCAGTTTGGTCACCCTTAAATGTGTGCTAAGAATTGCAACATGTTACTTTTCTTTATAATTTATTTACTTAATCTTTCGCCAAAACGGAAGATTCTGACCGAGAAAATTCTTTGATCATGGCAGCATTTCGTAATTTTTTGATGTTATGATTTCACCTTTCTTGTCAAAAACCACTTAACTTATTTAGGCATTTTATTTCATGTCCGTCTGCATATCAATTGTAATACGTTCACTAATGCGGAAATTTTAACATATTAAGTAATCTTCCGTAATTGGGTCCGCTGTCTATTGGCGCATTTCTGCTAATACTGGAAAAACTGTATTCCGGTATTAATGGGCTAAATGGGCTCGAAGTAGCTAGGAGTTGTCCGGTAGCTTCATCGCCCCGAGCCCAACCCTTCCCGCATTTCGGTGTCTTTAATTTGTGTAATTTCCCTTTTAAATTTGTCCGGTTTCAATTTTTGATTTTTTTTTTCAACGTTGCTTTCGCTAGAGAGCCTTTCACTCGGGACGTGGCTGGGGACCTACGAATCTTGCTTCCGCAAAAGAGTTGAGTAGCGAAAAGGGACAGCTTAATGCAACAATGTTAAAACTTCGACTGCATAACGATATGGGGGGAAAAATCCAAAAATCCCTAGCCGGCTTTGGCACGTTGTTTTGATTATGCTGGTGCTCGTTTGTACTTGGTACTATAATTATCCATGTGTTTTATATTTTATTGTGCGTTTATATTTTATTTTTCTCATATTTGTATTATAATTTAAGATGTTAATACTTGAAGATAAAGCATTGTAATGATTAATATTCTAATGTTAAACAGTTTATGAGATGCTCTCATTATACATTTGCTATAGAAGAGGAACTGAAAGAATCATAAAATTAAAATATGTATAGTTCAGCGTAATAATAAAAATAAAAAAAATTGAACTATGCACTCTCAATTGGATTTTTTTTTTTTTTTTTTTTTTTTTTTTAAATAAAGAAACGTGTTAAATTAGGAACAAAAAGAAAACAAATAGTAATAGCTTTTAAATCTTTCAAAAGTAACAAAAAAAAAATTAAGCCACATTGACGTATTATATATATAATAATAGTTTCATATACACAATTATACTTAGGGAACAAGTATTAAATTATGTATATTTTAATTATAGAAGTGTATGTTACTTAAATCATATTTACTGTTTTCTAAAGCCTTGATTGACAGTGAAGTCAAAAGATTTAGCTTAATATAAGAAATAATAATTTTATTGTATCCCTTGGAAACTAAATTTCTTAAAGCTGTTAGAACGTCACATATACATCCCTATCAATTTATTTATATGAAATGAGTTAATTACTAAATAACATTATGACATAAGAGATGAACTGCTTTTAAATTTTTAAAGTAAAAGTTGTAGATATTTGTTTACTTATTTAAACATTTCTTACTACAATGTTGGAAAGTTTATGTTCTAAAGATTTTGTTTTTAATATTATTTTCAAATATTTTTGGTAGGTGGCGCCAGTAAAAATACAAAAGATTATTAGTATTTTCCCTGTACTTCGAACCAAGTTTGAAGAAATCCCTACGAGATTTCCTTCTCCCTTCTTCTATCATGCACCCGCTTTTTTAACATTGCTGCATTAAGCTGTCCCCATCCGCTACTAAAGAGTTGGACTAGAGTAGTAGAATAAAGGGCTGCGGACGAAGAGGGGCCGCTCTTCGCGGCGGTCGTATCTACCAGACTGGAATTTCTCTACTGTTGTCCATCAACAGTGTCTCTAATCTATTTCTTCCAAAACTTTATTCCTTTCTCAAAAATCTCAACATATCATGAGGTTATTTTCATATGAAGAATGATTTAACTCTTACACAATATAAGAAGAAAATCTTTCATTAAATGAACAATAATTATAATTTTTATGTCTTTAAATTCAATATTTGTCTTTGGAAAGAAATTCTTTTTACGTATATGTATCATTATCATTAAACACACATTGCACATATCATTTCATTTGGAAAATAGAGCAATTTATTTCAATTTAGGAAATTTTTGAATTATAAGTTAGGAAATTTAGAATTCTCCCCCCCCCCCCTGAAAAATATCTGTAGCTACGCCCCTGGGAATTGCCTTTGAATTCCATCGTGCCAATATTTTTATCCTGGGATCTCATTACGACCTCTTGGTGATACATACTCAGGATGTTCTGAGGAGATTACATGAAGCGTCAAAGATGAGGTAAAATAGCTTTTAAAGTTTGGCGGAATAAAGACCCGCACACACATACAAATGAACAAGCAAATAAATAAAGATTTACTCACTTCTGCCCTTACAAGAAAAGCGTATTGAATTCGTACAAAATTCCGCCCAAGTAAAAATTAAATTAAAAAAAAATCAAAAAACCCAACTGCGTAAAAAGCGAACTAATTAATTATTTCTCATCAATGTGAAACTATTTTTTAAATTACTTATCTGTTTTTTATATTTACTTGTATTGATGACTTTTAAGTTGTGTTTAATTGTTAGTTCCTATCTATAAACACGGTTTTGATGAGGCCTATAGATGTCTATGAAGGTTAGAGTTGAAGGAAGGAAAGCTAGAGATGCTACCATCACAACTTGCAGGTTGTGTAATATTTCAACGGAGCTTCTGACAGTAAAATAGTCAATGAAACATCCTCTTCATTTTGAAAGACCTATCAATTATATGCCACTCAATATGGCGCATAAAATTTTTTTTTCGTCTCCACCGCCATTTTTGTATTTTACGGCCGCCATTTTGAATTTATAAAAACAAAACCTAGCCTATAACCATCGGACGGCTAAGACGAATCGATAGAGACCCCATTCATTAAAATCCATCCAGTCGTTGGGATGTTTCGAGGGTATAAAGAAATGCACATACCCAGATACGCGTGAAACACATAACCCTTCTTGGCAGTCGGGTAAAAAAATTCCTCAACTAAAAATCTCAACAACTAATGTACGGAATTTAATAAAACATCATATTCAGTTTGACGTTGACATAAGTCGTGGCTGATTAAGTTTTAGTGTAAATCGCGCAACAGATGTTGATGCTGCATTTTTCGCTATGTTCGGAATAGGTCTATCTCAAGAACCATAGCTAGTGATTGCATGACAAGCCATGTATTGTGAGGATTTCTTTAGTGTGCATAAGCGCGTTCTAGCACTTCTTATAAACTTTTTCACAGGAGTACCGTATCACCCTGCATGTATATATATATATATATATATATTGGAACTAATACTGAAAGTAGAACAAATCAATAAAATGGTAGCTGGCAAACATATTTTTACTTCAGGCTTTAGTTTTTGGGGAATGAAGTTGCTGACCACATTTCTAATCCTTAAATTATTTCACAACCAGCAAATATTATATTTTTTTTCACCCACTGAAAAATTTTCTTTAATCAAATTTTATGTTTTCTTCTTTTCGTATGATTTTGTATTAAGAATATTCCTTAGCTAACGTCATTTTGCATTTTAAATTTCTTTTAGTACATCTGCAAATGAAATCATATTTGGGATGTTTTTAGATAAATACGAAAGAAACATTTTTGATTAAAATTTTCTATCATGAAGTTTTTTATTTCTTAATGCAATTATGTGAACTGAAAACTTTTTTCTGTAAACTGCAAATATTCTTGATTAGAAATATAATATATTTTATTTAAAGATCATCCTCTAAATGAATTCACTCAAATATGGTCTCAACATTAATTTAGTTTTGTCTCAGAATTTTTAACGAACACAAAATATGTGCAAACTTCATCAGTATTTTTATTTTTCAAACTTTTCTTTTTTTAATCAGAAAATTTCTCAGTTTTATACGAACTATTGAAATTTTATCGGAACAAATTCTAAACGAGCAAATGTTGCTTTTTTTTTCAAAGTTTATTTTTAGTGTTGACATTTAATTATTCTGTAAAGTAGATTACTTAAAAATATGCCAAACTATCAGATTTAGATTTAGAATTTTACTTTTTACTTTCTTCTATCTTTACAAGAAGAAATTATTGCATTCGTGAAAAATTTCGACTTCCGGTTTTCGACGGATTTATACGTTTTAGATGGTCCTGAATACGACTTGATGGTTTTTATAAAATGTCTGTCTGTCACTCTGTGAGTCAGTGTGGCCAGATTGGGGACTTTCTTGTCCCCATATTGTTGATTGTCACCGCTTTTTTGAAATAGAAATATTCGGCCTATTTAAAAATAGATTAAAAATTCTGAAAAATAAGGAGAATTATACTTTTTTAAAAAAGTGGTGGAAGTCCAATGATCTGAATTAAAAAAGTCCCTAATCTGGCAACACTGCTGTGAGTCTGTATGTGACAAAAAGTTTGTGGGCGCTCTATCTCAAGAACTAATTAACGGAATTTCACAAAACTTTAGATTCAGTTATACCTTGGTGTAAACAGGTGCTTATTACTCTTTTTGGTGTAAATTGCCTAACAGGTGGCGCTGCTATGGTGCATTTTTCACGACTACCATAATAGTTCTATCTCAAAAACTACTGCACGGATTTTTATAAAAATTCAGATTCAGTTAGTCTACGATATAATTTGGTGTTCATTACTCTTTGATGAAAATCGACCAACAGCTGGCGCTGCTGTTATGCATTATTCATGATTATTGCAATAGATCTATCTCAAGAATTAATGCACGAATTTTTATCAAACTTCAGATTCAGTTAGTCAGGCATATAAATTAGTGCTATTTATTTTTTGGTGTAAATTTCTCGAAAGGGAGCGCTGTTATACTTCATTTTTAACGTTATCAGCAATACCTGTATCTCAATGACTAATGCATGAATTTTCATAAAGCAGATAAATTTAGTCCCTGGAATAAATTGGTCTTACGAGGAAGTTCTCCATACTGGGCATACTCAGAATATTTTGAAAAGAAATCCGAATTAAACTCCTTATGTATATAATAAAGGATCAGTCAAATTTAGTGGCGGAATTACAGTAGAAAGTGTGTAAAAAAATAAAATACTTTCGACTATTTGGCGCCAAAAGAAGAAAGCGTTACGCTATTTGGCGAGCAGTACTTTTCCTCGCCAATAGAAAACGATTTTTGATGCACCTGAAAATTGTTTAATTGATTTTTAGAATGCGGGATTTAAGGGATTTAAACATAAACAATGAGAGAGTTTAATAAATACATTTTTTTTTTGTATTACATATTTATGTTGCTTGTTATTTATTTTTATTATTTTAAAAACAATTTCATATATAAAATATACTTTCATATATTTAAGCGTATTCCAAAATAAAGGCAAGATTCATTTACCAGTTATTCATTTCAATATCAAAGAATTCGTCGTTTTCATAGCAACAGAATTGGATCGACAGTGCTCAATTGGACTTAATTTTGTGATATTGAAACAATTTTAATTTATTTTAATTTTGTTTTGATTCATAAAATTTGATATTTAACTTTCATTATAAATATATATATATATATATATATATATGACAAAACTATAGTTAAATCAATCTAAAACTGACAAAACTAAAGTCGTTTACATTAAATTTATTTAAACAAGTTCAATATGAAACATTTTTATCTTAAAGAGTATTCGACATAAAAAAGTATTTTTCGAAATTTCATTTCATCGCCAGCCGATGATAAATCGCTAAATAAACGAAATTTTCATTATTTTTTTACGAACATTCTATCAAGGTTCCGCCCAAAAAAATTTTATAAACATAATATATCCACATGAGAAGAACAATCTAATTTTTTTTTCAGATTTTTCTGAGTATGCCCGTATGGAGACCTTCCTTGTTAGTTAGTTTTTTGTGTAAATAACCAAACAGATGGCGCTGATATGGATATTTTTTTAGGATTTCTGAATATCAATACTATTTCAAAAATTAATGCACGGATTTTCATCAAGCTTCAGATTCAGTTAGAAGTTGACATAAGTTATTGATGATTGGATTTTAGTATAAAACATCTAACCGGTGGCGCTGATATGCTGTTTTTTTTTCAGGAAGTATTAACTTGTATGAGATAGAAAAAGTTTTGGGATTGCAACATCTGACTAGTTTCCATTGTGGACACATTTCTTAACATTCTTCCATTGTTGAATTTTTACTTAACCTTCATAAGAACACTTCACACCAAAATTTTAATTTAAAAATATTTAATATTTTTATTTAACTTAGCTTTCTGTGGCTTTTATTTAAACAAGGAGATAAACCCGGTCATCCCGGATTACATAATATAGGTGAAAACCATCATATACAGGGTGTCCATAATTAAACGACCCTACTTTAAAGTTGTCTAAAGACAAATCTATAGTTCATAAAGTTCTGAAATTTTGCGAAAGACATAATAAAGGGATGGGAATTTGTTTAATCTGCTAAAAATATAAATATAAGTTCTTCAGAATTTCGCCACCAGAGGGCATTTTTTAATAAAATACACATTTAGCATTACGATAATTTAGAAATTTTATTTATTAACTTAACCTTATTCTAAAGACAGCATTTCACGAATTTGTTCCTACCATTTCCCAGAATACACTGCTGTCAACTGTGGAGTATGCTATCTTACGATTCCAGATGGTATCTGAAACTGATGAAAGTCATGCAGAACATGTTTGGTTATAACAAAATTTGTTAAACTATCGTAAATGTATGCTAAATGTGTAATTCGTTAAAAAAGGGCCTCCTATTTCTTTTTTTTTTCTTTTTCCCTCAAACGAATTGAGACATACTTTCATTATGTCCTCCAAAAAATTCCACAACATTCTGAACAAAAGTTTCGTCTGTAGACAACTTTAAAATAGGGTCGATTAATTATGAACATCCTGTAAATAAAATTTCTAAACTATCATACTAAATGTGTAATTTATTAAAAATCACCCTCTGGTGGCGAAATTTTGAACTATTTTTATTTATATATTTTTTTAGCTTAAACAAATTCCCATCCCTTTATTATGTCTTTCACAAAATTTCACAACTTTATGAGCAATACTTTTGTCTGTAGACAACTTTAAAGTAGGGTCGTTTAATTATGGACACCCTGTACATTATTTCCGATGTTAACATAACAGCGAAATTCGATTACATTTTCACCCTGCACATACTAAAGGCACAACGATGAATGGGGTATTTTTCGACTGCAAGCTTATATATATTGAAAACATGTCGTTTTATAAAAAGATTCGCAGTTAATAAAAAAATAATGAAAAGACTTATCAGCAAATAATCTCAAAGATTGCTGCAAGTAAACCTCGCACCCCACCGGTCTACTGTTTTATTATTATTATTTTATTGATAACTCTAATAGCTCACTAACAATACTAAAAAACATATTCCTATGGAAAATAGAAATAATGCGTGGAAGTAAAGTTCCAAAAAATACTAAAAGCGATATTTTCATATTGACCTCATGTCAGGAGGCCGAAGACAGCTCCAAAACTCTATATTTACAACAAGATTTTTTTATTCTGCTTATTTCAGTGGTTTCAGCAAGAAATTCGATTACATGTCTTAAATTTGTGTTTTATTTATATTTTATTGTTTTATTTATGGATTTATGAATGTTTTAATTGCGTTATGGAATATAAGCTGGAATCAACTGCCGAGCTATTTATATTAATTTAAGTGCAAATGGTTTTCTTTTTTCGTAGTCGTCTGCATACGATACAAATAGATTTGAAAAAAAAAAATCATGCTTGAAAATTAAAAATGGTTTTCCTTTTTCGTAGTCGTCTGCACACGATACAGATAGATTTGAAAAAAAAATCATGCTTGAAAATTAAAAAAGGTTTTCCTTTTTCGTAGTAGTCTGCACAAGATACAGATAGATTTAAAAAAAAAAAAATCATGCTTGAAAATTAAAAATGGTTTTCCTTTTTCGTAGTCGTCTGCACAAGATACAGATAGATTTGAAAAAAAAAAAATCATGCTTGAAAATTAAAAATGGTTTTACTTTTTCGTAGTCGTCTGCACACGATACAGATGCAGATAGATTTGAAAAAAAAAATCATGCTTGAAAATTAAAAATGGTTTTCCTTTTTCGTAGTCGTCTGCACATGATACAGATAGATGTGAAAAAAAATTATGCTTGAAAATTAAAAATGGTTTTCCTTTTTCGTAGCACACGATACAGATAGATTTGAAATAGAAAATCATGCTTGAAAATTTATTTAAAAAAATAAAATTGCTTAACCCCTTGAAGGGTGGTGATGCCCTCATGGCATCACATAATTATAATCCCTAATTGCCACATTGGCACAAGAATTTTATAATGAAAATTTCATCTTTATTAAGTACGCGAAAATGTACTTTTACTTGTTAACAAATAAATTCTCTTGTAAATACTGGTGTTATTAAATTATTTCAGCATTTTACGAATACAAGTATCTTGCCCCTGAAGGGGTTAAATTGCGATACAGTTTTTAAGGGGTCTCAGGAAAATTACTTAACCCTTTGAAGGGTGGTGATGCCGTCATGGCATCACATAATTATAATCCCTAATTGCCACATTGGCACCAGGATTTTATAATGAAAATTTTATCTTTATTAAATACGCGAAAATGTACTTTTACTTGTTAACAAATAAATTCTCTTGTAAATACCGGTGTTATTAAATTATTTCAGCATTTTACGAATACAAGTATCTTGCCCCTCAAGGGGTTAAATTGCGATACAGTTTTTAAAGGGTTTCGGGACTCTTAAAATTCGAAAAAAAAAAAAGGACCATTTTCACTGTTTAGTATCTTAAAAGGTATATGATTTGAAACTCATTTAAAGAAGTCTCATTTCACGGATATAAAATATTTCAAGATGCAGAATTAGCATATTTAGGGGGCTCCAAAGTGTCAGACATTTGGCAAGCAGAAAATTAGTATAACAACTTACGCGCAGGATTACAAAATAAATATTGCAACTAGAACGACAATTTTGGTGCCTACTTATACTCCTGATTACAATAGTTACTTTGAACCTAAATGAATTTGTATTTAAAGCATTTTTATATTTTTAAATAAAAAGTTGTATTTAGCTAATACAAAATTTTCAAATTTTCTAAAGGATAATCACCTAAAAAAATATTTTTGACCAATAAAAATGGAATTTTAGATTCAGTATAAACAGACTAACATGAAACATAGGTTTTGAAAATTTCATGAAAAAATATTCAGAAGTTTTTGAGATATTCATTGGGCATTATGCCCAAAAACGTCATTTGGAGAAAAACGACTTCAAAATTTCGGAAACAGCTATTGAACAGGTATAATTCTAAAAGCCATAACATATGTTCTAATGGGAATTTATAGGTAACAATTATTCCGAAATGTTAAATAAATATACGAGTTTAACATAAAAAAAAATATTTAAATTTCGAAAATTTTGAAGCTTTAAGAGCCCTGAGACCACTTAAACAAATTTTGCGATATAACTTACAAACAAATTTAATTTAAAAGTAATCTTTCTTCCAATTCGACGGCGTAAAAAAAAATGTGCGGTATTTAGAACTTAAAAAAATTGAAATGAAAGTTAAAAAAAGTTAAATTTAATCGCCTGCCGTTGCCACCGTCAAAATGACGTCAGCCTTACGCATGGGCACGTTTGTCCTTTATAATATAGATATTTTATTTTAAAAATTCTGTTTCGAACTTAATGAAATAAATTAAAGGAACTTATTGTTTAGATCCATTTGGTGTAGGAAGAATAAAATAATAATATTTTCACAATCATATGTACAGTTCCAAGAAGAAAAGTAATACCTGTTGTCTAGTGAGCCGGCTTTACTTCTCACTTATGGCTAATGTGGGTTTAAAACTTTACGTAAACTTATATTGATTTAAAAGCTTTTCTTTCTACATTTTAATGCTTATAGAACTTCTTTATTTTAAAAGCAATAGCTTCATTACCTAGGATATAATGTTAATTCTTTTCTAAAACATAAATTAATTTCCCCCCCCCCCCACCAGTGGCCGAGAGGTTCTGCTCTCGAAGCTGGTAGGCGGGAGGTGCTGGGTTCGAACCCAATCGCATCCGTCGGCCTAATTGTTCGGACTTTTCGTGGTTTTCTTTGAACCTTGGATTTCCAAGCGATAATACGGGTTAGGTTCCCTTACAAAGACCCCCACGAAGGGCACTCCTCGCATTAGGGCCTATATCCCTCGTGTTGATAGCCGTAATAAACACAACCAACCAACATAAATTAATTTAAAAGAACCGACATTAAACTTAAGTGTTTTATAGATGGCGTTAGCTGTCCCTTAATCGACTATTCGCAGGCCTACCCTTTTATAGAGTGGAATCGTCCATTTCAATTTTTTAAAAGGTATAAATTGCCTTTCGATAATCAAACAACGCGCTCTCTCTTTTCTGTTCGTTTCTTTAAAGTTATCTTTATGATTTTAATGTGTTTGAGTTTAAGTTACAGTAAGATATTTAGTTTGAGTTTTACGATGTTTTTAGAGAACGGTTTTAGTTATGATTTAAATTTAAGCTGTTTTGAAAAGCTCCAGAAGTTTAATTCTGTTTTAAACAAAGTTATTTTTAATTATTTACTATTTATACAAGGTTGGCTCTGAATACTTTTCAACTTAAAGCTGTATTTTTATGAAGTATACATTGAATGAAATAGAATCTAAATAAAGAACTCTCGTCAACAATATTTGACTTTTCTATGGTCTATAAAGATTCAACACACAGTTTTATTACAGGTATCTTCCACAGCGCGTTTATAGTGTCTCTGCTGATAGCAGTATAAGTGTATATCAGACCTGTATTGATACAGGCTAAGAATACCCCATGACATTTCATCACCAATGTGTCATAAATACATAGTCCAGTCACATTAATGTGACCACCTGTCAAAAGCCAGAATAGGGGAGACCGGGGGAATGGCGACACCTTAAGGGAATTTAAATTTTTTCACCTCGAAAAAATGTTTATTTTTTAATAGTAAAAATTCTAAAGCTGAATCATGATCTTTAGTATCTGTATAAATCTAACCGTAATCATAACAGTAAAGTAAGCATACATAAAAAAATATTTTTTAAACCTCTGCACAGTGGCGGGATTACCCAGGACACTGGGGTCATTCCGCCACTGTACCGGGGTAATGCCGCCACTCTTTAATTACCTAGTACATGCATCAAATGGATACTAGGAAACACACAACCTACTGAAAATAGTTAGAAAGCAATGTAATTGTGCAGAATAATGGTTAAGCTTACAATTTACTTCATATTGCAAAAGTCACTCTGCTGAATCGGCTCCACTACATTAAAATGAGGCCATTTCTCACCCGATTTGCATGGCGGCGGCATTACCCCGAGAGAACAATAGGGCGGAAATCCCCAAGCAAAGCCGAAAGAAGAACCGAACTTGTTCAACACATTGCATCAAAATGTCGGCGAATGCATATAGATTACTTACAATAAAAGGTGCTTATCTCTACTCATTTGAAGCTCCAAAATAATAAGCAACTAGACGAAAACTACATTTTTCACTAGAACAAACGAACGACGTACAGCAAAGTCACTCTCACTTTAGGCACTGTTTATATTGTTGGCCGCTATAGTGCAGGCACATTCACTACCTCAAACTGCCCTTAGTTTTTAAACTAGGTGGGGTGGCGGCATAACCCGGGTTGGCGGCATTCCCCCGGTCTCCCCTAACCACCTTTCGCAGTGCAGACCGCTGCGAGACTTGCAGGAACAGAGACAATTAGGTTCTTGCATGTGTTCATTGGGAAATTTAGCCATGCCGACTCCAGTGCCATGGCCAGCTGCGCTAGGTTACGCGGTTGATGATCCATGGCGCGAATAACCCGATCGAGGTGGTACCACAGATTCTAGATGCGTTCGTACTATAACTAGTTTTGCAAATATTTAGATCTGGGAGCAATAGATGTTGCACTCTTATGCAAAAATGCATGAGTGCAAAATTTATTACGATTATATATATTAAATTCAGTAATATGGAAATAATATGACTCCATCTTAAATAGGACGTCATCACCATGGCAACCTAGAATCATTACTGATAATGGGATAATATCATTGAATTAATTACGTATGGTAGGATTTAATAGACTAATCACCATGGCAACCTAGAATCATTACCTATCATGGAATATCCTTCAATTAATGACGTATGATAGGATTTAATAGATTGTCTGTCACCCTGTGAGTCTGTATATGATATAAATTTTGTAGGCGCTCTATCTCAAGAACTAATTAACGGAATTTCACAAACATCAACAGTTATACGTTGATATAAACTGGTGCTGATTACTTTTTGCCTTAAATCGCCCAATAGGTGGCGCTGCTATACTGCATTTAATACCATTGAATTAATTACGTATGATAGGATTTAATAGAACAATCACCATTGCAACCTAGAGTAATGACCTATCATGGGATATCCTTGAATTAATTATTAGATAAAATAGATTAAATAGAATGAAGAAGATTTTTATTAATATCTTTTTAAGTTTTTATTCGATTTTCATACAATTTGAAATGATGACGCAACAAAATTCTGCAACGATTCTATATATTTAATTTCAAACCAGTTGGTAGGGTAGTTTTTGTGCTGTTATATGCGGACAGACATACGACGGACTTGGCGACGATTATAGGACCTATAATCGTCGCATAACACCTATAATATAGGTGTTACGCATTTATATAATTACGAACGCACCTAAAAAAATTTGTTTTCTCATTTGCTTTTTGAGTTATGATTTTTTTTTTTTGTGTCTAACCTTTTTCTATGACTAGGGGAGACCGGGGGAATGGTGACACCTTACGGGAATTTAATTTTTTTCACCTCAAAAAAAAAATGTTTTTTTTTTTTTTTTTAATAGTAAAAGTTCTAAACCTGAATCATTACCTTTAGTATCTGTATAACTTTAACCGTAATCATAACTGTAAAGTAAGCGCACATAAAAAATTTTTCTTTCAACTTCTGTACAGTGGCGGGATTACCCAGGACACTGGGGTAATTCCGCCACTGTATCGGGGTAATGACGCCACTCTATAATGACCTAGTAAATACATAAAATGGATACTAGGAAACACATAACCTACTAAAAATATTTAGAAGGCAATAATTTATCAAAATAATGAATAATTACAATGTTCCTTAAGCTAGATTTATTAATGTGCTAAGCTTACAATTTAAGTCAAATTGGAAAAGTCACCCTTTGCCATGGGGGCAGCATTACCCAGAGAGGATACTATAGCGGATATCCCTCAGCAAAGCCGAAAGAAGAACCGAACTTGTTCAACAAATTGCATCTGAATGTCGGCGAATGCATATAGAGTACGGGTAATATTATCTTAACCCGGGAGAACTCGCTAGTGAGAAGGGCTAATTGCTTTTCTTTTGCTTTACATTCATATAATATCAACTTTTTTTTGTTGGCTTAGTACTTTTATTCACAAAAGAGGTAAAATAATTGAAATAACATTTTGAAATTTTAATTGAAATGAAAAATGGTTTAAATAAGAGTCTTAAAAAAGTACGACGGAGAGAGAAAATGTCATACAGCGAGTTCTCCCGGGTTAAGTACCTAATGTTACAATAAAAGGTGTTTACCTCTACTCATTTGAAGCTCCAAAATAAGAAGCAACTAGATGAAAACTAAATTTTTCACTAGAACAAGCGAACGACGTACAGCAAAACCATTCTCACTCTAGGCACTGTTTCTATTATTGGCCGCTACAGTGCAGCCGCAATCACTATCTCGAACTGCTGTTAATTTTTAAACTAGACGGGGTGGCGACATAACCCCGAGTAGCGCCATTCCCCCGGTCCCCCCCCCCCCCTATATACGAGGCATTCTCACAATTTTTTTACTTTCATGTCCCTGAATAATAATTTTTATTTTAATAGACTGTTTTGTGGTTTTTTTATTTCATATACTTGGAAACATCCCATTGCATGATTTCACAACAATATTAACGAGATAAATAAGTTTTGGACGATGTTGGGGGTCCAAACACCTGTAAAACTCCTATACCGTCCCATGTCCCTGAAGCTGATTTTTAAGTTTGGAGCTGTCTGGTTAAAATTGTTTCAAAAAAAATAATTCGATGTAATTTTTATCTGTAACTGGAAGTATTGTTTTATATAAATAAGTAGCTAAAAATTAGCCTGCACAAATTTTTAGGGTTGTTATTATTTTTTAAACTCTGTCCCTACGTTTTAGATTTTTTACCAACTCTTCTAAAATTATGCAGAAAATCACTTCAGATGCAGCCACAGAATTTTTTTACAGTTTTTTCTCATGCAGAAGTATGCTAGAGAAAGAATGTCTAAAATTCTTCGGCAGGAAATTTGCTGTAGAATTTAAATCAGCATTTAAATATCAATTTCAAGCAACGCGGCGTTATTGGTAGTCTCACCGTCCCCAAGGTTTATTCCTGCACTTTTCGAGGTAAATTAATTTTTTTTTTTTATATATATTTAATCCAATGTAAAAAACTGTTTCTAAAAATCAATGAACATTTTGGCTACCACTTAGTCTTAACATAATCTGCCTAAAACAGGTGGTAATTTTCCTTGTTGTTCCATCCTTACCGTCCCTTTTTTTACCATTTCGTCCCTTTTTTCCTATACCATCCCCTTTTTTTACATTACCGTCCCTTCTTTAACACCATTTTAACCCGGGAGAACTCGCTGCATGAGATTTTCTCTCACCGTCGTACTTTTTTAAGACTCTTATTTAAACCATTTTTCATTTTAATTAAAATTTCAAAATGTTATTTCAATTATTTTACCTCTTTTGTGAATAAAAGTACTAAGCCAACCAAAAAAAGTTGATATTATATGAATGAAAGTAAAAAAAAAAAAGCAATTGGGCATTCTCACTAGCGAGTTCTCCCGGGTTAAGATAATGTTATACCAAAATTTTACACAAAAAAATACTACATTATCATTATTTCTTATTTGAATGTCCTGTGGGTACTATGCAAATTCATTATAAGTAAAAATGTAGAAGAAAATAAAAAGTTTTAGTGGTAAAATGGTAGGGAAAATTAAACTCGCAAGTTTAACTTAAACCTCACTTAAATAAAAATTTTTTCGCTGCTGATTATTTTTTCTTAATTTTGAATTCTTAAGGCACCTATCAGATTAAAATGTTATTTTACAAGTTTAATTTCGCCAGATTTTTTCCCCCAAAACTCAAAAGGTTGTGAGAATGGCCCATGCATGCATAATGTTTGAGACATTTTCTACTTTCTAAAACAAGCTGTATTTTCTTTATCGACGATATTACTGAAGTTATACACTGTTAAAAATCTGCAGTAGTAGCTGCATATTCACTCCACTGCTTTTATAGAATATCTCTATTCTGACCAATGATAATGTTCCATAGTATCGGTGAGGTTACTATGCAGGAAACGCTACAGATTTTTAACTGTGTATATTTCAATCTGTTTGGCATTTGAATCCTGAAAATAGTGTGTCAAAACATAGACAAATGTATGTATTTTTTATGGTTCACAATACTTTTGTTTCTAATTGCATTTACTCTGCCATGTATAAAATGAAAAATAAGGAAAAAATTATTCGAAAAAATAATAAAATCTGTTTTGTATATTAATTTCGAACACGTTGATTTAATTGCTCCATAATAGTGCATTGTTCTTCTTATCCTCTTCAGATCCGAAGGTAAAGTAACGCTGCGACTACACATTCATTGATTTTGCGCAAAGAAAAATACCACATAGATGACAGAAGGAGCCCTTATCTGAAATTGATACTTTACAGAGCTGGTAATTACTAACACCCTTAAAATATCAATTTCATTATCAATTACTTAAATTACGCAGTAACTAATAGAAGTCGTTCAATTAATTGAATGATCTACAAATCCTCAATGGTTTTAAATGTAAAGCGTTTAAGTTAATTAATTTTGAAAATTTCTTACTTTCTTGGACGCGCTGTCTGGAATAAATTTTGCAAACTCAAATGAAAAGAACACTTATTTTATGAGGAAATAAGCAACAGTGATGTCATTTATTGGTTTTGATTTAAAGCCAAAAACATTCATCTATATAGAAGGGGGAAAAAAAAGAAATATTTTAGTTTATATCTTCCTCGGTTTGAGAGTATCACATTTGATAATTCAGAACCGAGTGAAAATTCGTTAAACCGTTGGGATCCGATGACCATGACGGTTTGAACGAGGTGAAGGTACAATAGAATTACATTTTGTTATTGTAACTAAACAGGGTGTTAGGCATATTGCCGACAATGTTCGACGAAATAACATTTCTTTACTATGAATCAAGTTTGCATAGTTCCTCTAACGAATCAGTAAAACTATTCATAGTTTCAGGTTTTGTATTGCTGTTTTCAATACTAATTTTACAATTTTATTTTTATATTTGTGGTTTGATTTTTATTATATATATATATAGCTTATTTTTTTAAACAATACAATATTCCAAATTATTTATAAGCTTTAACAATTATTTATAATGATAGAAAGAATTTTCTTTAGCAATACACTTCATAAGAAATGAATTTTTATATAGAGAAAACTCATCCGCAAATTCGCAGCCACAAAATCAGTATTTTATGTAATTATTAGATAGAAAATTAAACGTTTATTGAAATATATATCAATATATAATAATTTAGATAACGTTGTTTTTAGCCTGGGATATTTCTCGGAACAGGTGATGTATGGAGGAGAATTGGTGAAAGGTGCAATTATAAGTGTGTCAATACAAAGACTAAATTTTCAGCTTCAGTTACAGTTTAGGGTTGTATGACGTTACAAGGCATCGATAAATAGTGTATTACGTTATGTAAAGTAAAATCTTAGTTTACATTGACTTTTTGGTGAATAATTTTATTCCTATCATCGATCAATGGTTCGGGGATTTAAATGACTTCATATTTCAAGATGTCATTACGACTCCACATCGCACCAAAGAAGTACAGTGAAACCTTCCTGTGCAACCACCTCCCTGAACGACCATTTTTTTTTTCATGGAAAGAATTTTATTTCCATAGGCTCAATACTAATTTTACCTCCATTCAGAGACCATCCCAGTTGAACTCCGTCCATGAGCGACCCTTTCGTTTGAAGAAAATTAAACAAATTCCGTTTTTTCCAGGTCGATTGAAGAAGGTTTATTAGAAAAATAATTCCGAAGGGCGTATTATTCACCAAACTGCTAAACCAAGTTTAGATTTTTGTTTTTGTTTTCATTCCAGTAACTTTTAAGTTTTTAAACCCCTTTGTGCTTTTTTAGTCAATGAATTTAACTCTGAAAACGAATTAAGAAAGATGGTGAATAAACTTCCCTGCCCTATTCTGTTAAGAAACTCTTATAGAAATAGATAAATGAATGAAATCGTCATTATTTTTTCCCGTCCAAAAAAAAAAAAAAAATTGCATTTATTTATTGAACTTACTTGGAAATAAAAGTTATAAAAGATAAAACCGTAAAATCAAAGCAAACGTCAATATATTCATTTTTTAAACTCTGCAGTAATTAGCTTATGTAATTAACTTTTGTTTTAATACTTAAATTTTTATATTTTTTTTCTAATGTGAAACATAAATTTTAGTAACATTAATTGTTACCTGTTTTCAACAATTAAAATCTAGATTTAAACATGACCCCCATTAAGAGACCTCCTCAAGAAGCGACCAATTTTTATTGGAACGGAACGTGGTCACTTTAAGGAGGTTTTACTGTATATACAAACTGTAGGTACTAATCCAATTAAAGTCATGACTTTGTCACACAATAGTCCAGATCTTAATCCCAGCAAGCATGTGTCGAATACATTAAAAACAGACATTGATTTTACAAACGTCATGGAATTATGTAAAGCTATCAGGAAATGCTAGTGTGAAATTGCTCCCTATGAATGTGAAAAGATTATTCAGTCCATGGCACGAAGGATTTCAGTTGTCATACGGACTAAAGGATTTATTTAATAAATACTGATTACAATGATAGGTTATTTTTTCCCAAACCAAGAGTGGCAGCATATTTTTCTTTGGCTTTTAAATTTCAATCACCTATTTTCTATTTATAAATTGATCTGTAATTTTTTTTTATTCTATATTGTATTTCATTATATATATATAAATGTACTATTGCTGACAATTGTTAAATTTCTATGGATTTTCTGTAATGAGAATAAATAATCTTTTCTTACATAAGATGGCGTGATGATCGGAAACTTTGTGCCAAGAGTTGTAGTTAAAATATTTAATGATTAATGATACCAGTGAAACAGAATATGTGCTATATATTAGAGATGAACAACCTGTGGCCCGGGGGCCAAAAGTGGCCAGCGATGGGTTAACAAGTGGCCCGCGTATTTCGTCAATTTATAATTGGCAAAAATTGCAAATTTTGACCTTAGGTTGCAGAAAAAAATCGTGAATTTCGTCAATTTTCCGCGGAAAACAATTGAAAATTTCGCCAGTCAGTTAAAAATCGCGAATTTCATTAATTGCTCAGTCGATACCATTTGTATCAATAGGAAATTACTGAGTTGCTAATTTCGTCAGTCGAAAAATACCTCGAATTTCATCGATCGGGCGGGAAGAATTTTATTGATAGGGCACGGGAAAATTGCGAGTTTCGTCAGTTTATCATCAGAAAAAGTCGGGAATTTCGCCAATTTGCCGCGAGAAAATTGCAAATTTCGTCAGACAATTAAGAATTTCGAATTTCGTTGACTGAGCGCGGAAAAGTTGAGTTTCGTCGATCAGGCGCGAAAAAAAAAACGTGAGTTTCATCAATCGGGCTCGAAAATATTGCACTTTTTGTCGATCGCGTGCGGAAATGTCACGAGTTTCGTCAATTTATTGCAAAAAGAAGTCGTGAATTTCGCCAATTTGCCGCGGGAAAATTGCAAATTGCGTCAGTAATTTAAGATATGCGAGTTTCGCCGATCGTGTGCGGAAAAATCGCGAGTTTCATCGATCGGGTGCGAAAAAATGGCAAGTTTCGCAATCGAGTGCAGAAAAGTGGCAAGTTTCGTCAATCGGGTGCGGAAAAATTGCAAGTTTTGTATGTCGGGCGTGGAAAAATTGCAAATTTTGTTGATCGGCTGCGGGAAAATCGTGATTTTCGTCAGTTTATCCCGAGCCAATTTGCCAAGGGTTTCAGTCAGTTAAGAATCCTGAATTTTTGATCGACCGGGCACTAAAAATTGCGAGTTGTGTCGATCGGGTGCGAAAAAATTCGCAAATTTCGTTAATCGGCAAAGGAAAAATCGTGAGTTTTGTTGATAAGGTGTGGAAATATCGCAAATTTTGTCGATCAGGCGCGGGAAAATCTAAAATTTTGTTGATCGGCTACAGAATAATTGAGATTTTCGTCAATTTAACTTCGTTCATAAAGTTCACATTTTTTTCGACACTAGCCACTTTCATCCATGTGTTTGTTTTTAGCTCTTTTAATAAAGCAAAATTTAATCCTACCGAATAAAGTCAAGGAATATTTTCACTACTGGAAAATAATCTTTGCTATAGTATTTCTGTTATATATACAAACATAAACTATTGATATATCCTTCCCAACTGTATTGGGTATGGTATGTTGACTGGGTAGGGGAACCTAAAGAGGTAAAACTGCCACTCCTGTAAAACCATATTTTTTATACGCCACAGATCTTCCACCTCCCCGAAATAGAATTATCTCTGTGTTACTGATGTGTCCCTCGACAACCCAGACATTTTTGTAAGTGGCCCTTCTCTTAAAAAGGTTGTGCACCCCTACTATATATAATCTCTCTGCATTGAAAGGTGTACATATTGAAATTCAATGCCTTTACTTAAATATATATATACACTGAATAGCGAGAAAAACTGGTACAGGCCTGCGTATACAGACAACGGAGGTATGCTATATGTACATATGTAACCAATTAGCCTAATGCGATAGAGTCGGCAGCGCTAATATAAGACAAGAGGTGTCTGTCGAAGCTGTTAAATCGTTTCCGGCAGCTAGAATGGCAGGTTATCATGATTTAAGTGACTTTGAATGTGGCGTTATAGTTGGCGAACGAGCAATGGGACATAGCATTTCCGAGATAGCTATTAATTTGGATTTTCGCGCACGACCATTTCATGAGTGTATCGTGAAAATCAAGTATCCGATAAAACATCAAAACGTAGACAGATATACAGCCGGTAAAAGATTTTGACAGAACAAAACCGTCGACAACTGAAGAAAATTCTTACACGAGATAGACGTTCAATTTTTCACCAAATTGCTGCGGATTTCAATGCTGGGGCATCAACAAATGTCAGCGTCCGAGCTGTTCAACGGACTCCCATTGACATGTGCTTTCGGAGCCGCAAACCCGCTCGTGTACCATTATTGACAGCACGGCCCAAAGCTTTATGAATTCCTGGGCACTCCAATTCCTCCAGAGGACTTTTTATAAGTGAAAACGCGTAACCTTACGAGTCTCGTTTCCAATCGACTGGACCCTCCAACACCTGCATAGGACTGTTGATTAAATGGAAACACGTTACGTGACGAATCTCGTTTCCAATCGCCTGGGTCCTCTAACACCTCCATAGGACTGTTGATGAGTGGAAACGCGTTACCTGACGAGTCTCGTTTCCAATTATATCGAGTTGATAGACGTGTATGGATATGGACACTACCTCATGAATCCACGAATCCTACATGACAACACGGGACTGTTCAAGCTGGTGGAGTCTCTGTGATGATATGGGACTTGTGCAGTTGGTATAATATGGAATCCCTGATAGCTAGAGACGACTCTGACAGGTGATGGGTACGTAAGAATCCTGCCTGATCACCGACAACCATTCATGTCCATTATGCTTCCCGACAGACTTGGACAATTCCATCAGCTCAATGCGACACCCTACACGTCGAGATTTGCTAGCGAGTGACGCCAGCAGCATTCTTCTGACTTTAGACACTTCCATTGGTCACCTAAATACTAAGACATGAACATTATTGAGCACATATATATGCTCAATATATGGGGATATATATATGCTCATATATACATTGAGCATATATATATGCTCAATATAAGGCATCCCATATATGGGATGCCTTGCAACGTACTTTCAGAAGAGTTCTGTACCGCCTTGCACTCCGATGGATTTGCGAACTGCCCTTCAGAATTCATCGTGTGAATTGCCTCCAGGATAGTTTCAGATATTAGTCGGGTCCATGTGACGTCGTGTTCACGCCCTTCTGTGTGCTGGTAGGATCCCTGCACAATATTAGGCAGGTGTACCAGTATTTCTGGAACTTGAGTGTGTAATGTGTTATCTAAGAAATGTGTGAATATCAAGGCTTACCTTATATGTATTCTTATGTTTTGTCATAATTCAGTTGCTATCAACTAAGGAATGTCAAGTTTTTGAGACACCCTGCATGTAATAGATTTATTCAAAATGATATTTGAACAGTTTATAGCGATTCAATGAACAAATACACTTTATTATATTTTAATAAATTTTTCCAGAATTTAGAAGAAACTTATTTTAACCCTTTGTGTACTGAATTATGAATTCATGAAAAAATTATCTTCTAAAGCGTTTTTCGTGAATTTTTGAAACTACATTAGAAGATTTACATAATCATTTAATGAATTTTAGAAGGATTGGGGGATTTAGAATAATTAATTAAATTGGAATTTATGGAGATTTTGTGCAATATTTATAACACCACTTAAATCTTTTATTTTAAATATTTTTCTTAGTATTTTGAAGAATTAGGAAATGTACAAATATAATGTTCTTTCAATAGAAATATAGAAATATTTCCGAATTGAAAATCCCCCCCCCCCTCCAAAAAAAAACAACCGCCAAGAAATCTGAAAAGATGCAAAGGAAAAAGAAATCATCCTTTTAACCCGGGAGAACTCGCTGCATGAGATTTTCCCTCACAGTCGTACTTTTTTAAGGCTCTTATTTAAATCATTTTTCATTTTAATTAAAATTTCAAAATGTTTTTCAATTATTTTACCTATTTTGTGAATAAAAGTACTAAGCCAACCAAAAAAAGTTGATACTATATGAATGTAAAGTAAAAGAAAAGAACTGGGCATTCTCACTAGCGAGTTCTCCCGGGTTAAAAATATTTTTGTTTTGTGTAACCAATAATGCTTTTGGAACACGATAAAGAAATGTATCTATAACTCATTCTAAACTATATTACTACTAATTGATGTATTAAATGAATTTTATAACAAGTTCTTTTAATGGCACTTATAAGTACTGTCAGTAGATGAAAGGTTAAAATGATTTTTTTACCCATGTATGTCAATGGACAATTTCTCTTGCAACGCCAATGAGGATTATATGAAATAATTAATCAATTTTACTTACCAAAATAATAAACATAAATAAAACACTAAGTGTTTTAATACCTTTGAGAAAACCTTTACAAAAAGAAAACAAAGCTCTCCAAATATTGATTTTAGCAATATCTTCCCATTACTTGTAAACTTTATCAAATAAGATAAAATCAATTACTCATAAAGAGATAAGACGTGTATCTGATGTAGGAGTTGAAAATATGTAGTATAAAGTTTTAATGAGACAGACTATATTTAATATTTCCAAGGAGTCTTAATTTTATTAGATATAAAAGTTCAGCATTTATCTTTATTTAAGATAAATACATACTCTTAAAATTTGTGTGTAGAAACTATAAATAACTTTTTCTTCATTGTATCGCTATTTTTATATTTAATAAATGTGTAATCATAAATTCACTATAATATTAATATACTTCACAAAATAAAGGTGCGAAAATGGTTCGCACACAATAAATCTATAATTATTTTATTATTTCTTTCATTTTTTTTTCTTATCAAGTATTATTAAAGTATTATCAAGTATTTCATTCAAATATTCTTACTTCTATAACACCTTTAAATGCATTTATGTAGATCTGGTGAAATTCAGTATTACTATATCTAATAAATCTATACGTTAATCCATATTTATGAAGCTGAATATTTTGTGAAAGCATTATAGTTTTAAACATCTATATTTTAAATATTTCAATGATATTTATTTTGCAAATTCCACTTTAAAGTCATTTTCATTTGCAAAATATCAATATTTAATTTTTCGAGTTTCAACACTTATCTGATTAACAAACACTAAAGTTATTATTTGCATCATTTTAAAGCTTCAAACAAAGCATATGTCATTGATATTTCATCCACATTTTCTATTGTTTTATTTAATCCGTCTGACTAGTTCTTTAAATTCATCAACAATATTTACATAAATGCATTTGGAAATTTGAAAATTTATATTAAACAATGAAAATTTATTAGAATTTTCCTTTAAATCCGAATGAGATTAGAATTACGTTGGTTTATATTTTACCAAACTTTTATATAACACAAACATAAAATTTTAAAATTAGTTAAAATTTAATTAAACTAAGTTAGAAGAAAGTAAATTAACATTAACTAAAAAAAAATAAGTTTTAAATTAACTATTTTTTATTTTAAAAGTAATCAAATTATTATTGTAACATTTCTTAGAGTGGGGCATGGTTATGTACGAACAACATTCTTTTCATCTAATTAACATCAGATGAATATCTTTTTAAAATTGCCATTAGTTAACAGGATTAATATAAACTATTGAAAATTTAAAAAAAGATTTGTATTTGATGTTAATTAAATGAAATGGATGTTTTCTGCTTTTGCAGCATTTATCCCTGTGAGTTATTAACAAGAATGAACTCTTTCTCTTATATATCAATTATTCCTAAATTTAATAAATATTTTCTTATGTAATGAAAAACTAGAAATCAAAGATTATGCTTTTGAGAATTCAGGATCGCCCGCGATGAAATATATGTATATATATATATAAATAAAGATAGTTCAAAACATATTTCAGTTTAAGACTTAAAATACAAGCTTTTATTTTATATAAATGACGTCATTTGCATCCGCTGAAGAATTCCACATTTCAGATTCAGTTTTTAACAACATCTACAGAAAGTACGCATAGGACGTCTCTATCTAGGAATAATACATAAGCCCAGCAAGAGGTGACATTCAAGAAACACCACAAAAATATCGAATATTTAATGATTCAAATGCCTTCATTTATTACTGAAAATTAAATACAGTTTATGTTTTATCAGAAATCATTCATTTATCTTTTTTCAAAATAGCACGTATTTTAATTACATTTTTTTCAGTTGTGAGCAAACGGTAACAAAAAGATATAGAAATGTACTATTTTCCAACTATTCTTTTTACTTTATACAGAAAGGAAATACATCAGTTGCCACCAAATGGCATTAAAAACTACAAAAAAATTATATCTCAAAAATAAATTGAGATGCGGTTTTCAAACAAATTGCAGTTAAAAGTATTTCTTTTCCTTTATACGACGGTCTGATAATTGAAAATGTGTGACGCTTAGCAGTTTAAAAAATTGCAGTAGAAGTTATTAGTACCGAGTGAGCAAAAAGTCCGTATAAACTTTAAAAATTCACAAAAACCGAAAAGATAACCGAAATGAAAAAAGGTTTGCAGAGTTAGCATCTATAGGGCTCGGGAAATTTTTTTAAGACAGGAAAAATAAATAACTAAAAAAAAACAGCCAGTAGGTGGCGTTGATGCACCGAAGTCAAAGAAAAGATGCGCAAATAACGAACAGAATGTCTCCAAATTGTTTATTACAGCTCTATGTGTTTCACATGACCACCACCACAGGGGATAACACATTGCAGGCGAATCACAAATCCAGCAACGGCAGAGTGTAGCAGGTCTGGAAGCACACATGACACCTCTCGACGGTATGCATCTTTTAATTCCGACAGAGTAGACGGACTGGATCGATACACCCGGGATTTCAAATACCCTATAACCAGAAATCTGCCGGGGTCAAATCTGGAGACCAAAGAGGCCACGGGAACCTCAAACACCTGCTAATGATTTTGTCTTCCCCGAATGTCTGTAGAAAGAATTCCATGACAGGAGTAGAAATGTGACTAAGGGATCCATCTTGCATAAACGTGACGGTAGATTGCGAATATCTTTCACGAAAACATTGCATGACCTTCTCACGAAGAAGCATTTAATAAAGCTGAGCATTCACCATACCCGTTTTCCACCCTTTTGCTGGGCACTGCGTTTCAAAGAAGATAGGTCCTGTGATGAACGAACTTGTGAATCCACACCACAAGTCTTTTTTTTTTGGTACTGCAACAGTTTCTGGATGTACTCATGTGGATTAGACGTCGGCCAGATGCGACAGTTATGGGTATTAACGTCGCCATGAAACTAAAAATGAGCTTCAACTGTCCAGAAGATGCTAAAAACCCAGGTGGGATTCTGTTCAATTTTGGAGAAAGCCCACCTCGCAAACGCGTCCCTCTGTACGGTATCCGCTGGTAAAAGTTCGTGGCACGACTGTAATCTGTATCGGTACAGATAAAGTATTCCATGAAGAATATTGCGTAATGCCGGGGATTGTGGTAAGCCCAAGCGTCTAGCAGCTTCACGAGTATTGCTGGTTCCCGCAGCTGAATCAGACGCTAACGCTTCCATTTCGGCTGCAAAACGCGGCGAACGTGTCTTCATTAAACATGGTCGTTTGGATCTTACACTATCCCCCAGCGTTCCGGTTTCCTCAAGCCGCTGAACAAGATTTATGAGGCCTGTTGCTGTTAAAGACCCTTTTCCAGTCCTCAATTCTTCTGAACTCGGAATTTACGCAAAGCAATGGTCGCTGATTTCTGGTTCACGTAAAATAACTTTACCAACAAAATTTTATCCTTCGCACTCAGTATCCTTGATCACGTACACGGCTACAGCGTCTAGAATACCTAATGTGGAAATATGCTATCCAAAAGTGCTAAAAATTTGTATCCCTTAAATGTGCGCTGATACTGCTAAAATCATATGTGTCGATCGCAGCGACATCTGCGGGACTTTCGTATTACTAGTATTACAATGTATAGACTAGCAATATCTTGCAGTTGTAGAAAATATCCTGCAGATGTCGCTGCGAATTTCATATTTAAGCAGCATCGTTACACATTTAAGGGATACAATATTTTAGCGCTTTTTTAAGTATTACAGGGGTAGCCGATTTCCAAACTATACTTTGTGTCCACGTATAACCTGACCGACCTTTATTTTCACAACCGTTGGTCCTAGATGCATACTTTAAATTACAAAAGTGGTCAAAATTAGGTGCAGAGTTAAGATAAAAAAAAGTTTGAAGCGAAAAAACAATTTAGCGAAGAATTACAGAATTAAAATTTTTATACGGTCCCCCGGTCCTATAAGTTATATTTAGTAAAATTTTCCTGTTACACTGACAAGTAAGGCCAAAAGAGTCCCGTTATTCTACGATTAAAATTGACCGAGTAATAGCTGTTTAAAGTTGGAGCATAATTCTTTGCTACAAATTAGGGGTCATTCACAAATTTAGTAGAAATATAATTATCGTTAGATATATTAAAGAAATGGTTGAGAGTAAAATTAGCATTGCAATATAACTTTGAAATTTTTAATCATTCTGACATATTACTGCAAAATATACAATTTGTACTGAACATATAAGAGGGTTGGGTTGATTTTTGACGGCCAATTATCTACACGAGGGATATAGGCCCGGGGGGATTGCCCTCCGTGGGGGTCTTTCTAAGGGAACCTAATCCGTATTAACGCATGGAAGATCCACGGCTCGAAGAAAACCACGAAAACTCCGAACGATTAGGCCGACGGGCGCGATTGGGATGAACATATAAGAGGATAAAAATAACAGAATTTTTGTTAAATAAAAGGATGAAAAACAACAACCTCAATTCTTTACAAAAATGACACATATTTCTAAATGCTGTTAGATTACACCAACTTCCAAATTTTGGCTTGTGCCACGTTGTTTAGCTTTTGAAAATTGATTAAACAGTATTTTTTAGCGCTGAATCCGAAAATTACCTTCATTTTAAACCATCACGTGAGGATTTTTCTCAAATAGCAAATTTCAAAGTTAAAATCGATCCCCCCCTCTCCTCCCAACCTCATTGGACCCTTGAGCTGTTTAGCTGTAAGAAACCCAGTATAAGTCACAAAATTGAATAAATTATTGTATTAAGTAAAATTAAACTGAATGAAAAAGTCTTACATCTACTTTTTAGTATGAGATCTCAAATCCTTACAAAATACAGCATATGTTAAAATACAATTATTTTAACTAAACTGAAATTTAACTAATAAAGTTAACTCAATCGTAATAGTTGTACGATTTATTTCAAACCGCAGATACCTTGAAATAAGTTTAAGTACTTTATATACGACCCCTGAAAGCATGGTCGAAATCATCTGTTTTGATATGCAAAAAAGTGATATAAGTCATGCATTTCAAAGTTTCATAACTCGGTCAATTTTAATGTTAGAGAAATGGGACTTTTTCTGTCTTACTTGTTAGTGTCACAGTTAATTTTTACTAAATATCACTTATAGGACCGGGAGACCGTATAAAAATTTAAATTTCGTAATTTTTTAATAAATATTTTTCTTGACCCAAATAGTTTTAAAAATAATTCTTTATCTTATTTAAACCATTTTTCTAATTGGAACTATGCATCTAAGACCAACGGTTGCGAAAATAAAGGTCGGTCAGGTTATACGTGGACACACTGTATATTCTAGGCGCTATTACACGGCTTATAAAGGTGAACTTGCTCTGGATTAGGAGCACAATTTCTTATAATCGTCTCATTCGCATATTTCCACCAAAATCGCTCGAACCAGCGCCATCTGTCGGCAGTTTTTTGAGTTATTTGTTATATCTGTGTTAAAAAAATTCCCGTGAACTGTAGATGCTAATCCTGCAAACTGTTTTTCATTTCGGTTATTTTTTCGGTTTTTATGAATTTTTTAAGTTTATACGGACTTATTGCTCACCCGGTATTTAACCGTACAACGATACATCTGCTTCATTTTAGCCCTTAAATGCCGGGTATTGCTTTTCGGCAACATACCCAATTTTGACTTCTAAAATACTATTAGAATAATATTGAAGCTATAATGCCTAATGTTGCCAATGAAATACATTCTGAAAATATTATTAAATCGATTTTCAATATGTAGATGGCAATCTTTGTACTGTTTAAGAATAAAGAAAGCATCTTTAATATTTTTTCAAAGCATCTATTATATTGTTCAAATTATATATTGTTCAAAGCATCTTTAATATTTTTTCACGCTACCGACATTTTCTGTCAGGAAGACATCTTTTCTCCGCACGACAGGATGCGAATTTGTCTCTGACCTACACAGTACACAGTAAAAGAAGATTAGGCAAATAAGGTCAAAAGTTTCCAATTGTGACTGAATATGCATACCAGCTTTTTAAGAGAATAAATAAAAAATGAAAAAGCAGTCGGATGTGCTAATCCCAAACCTTTCTTCTATCTCATACATGTTAATACATCAAAATTCGCTAGCACAGGGCCAAAATTAAATGGCAATCTATGCCTATCATGAGGATTATAAAGATACGAAATTCCGTGCATTAGTTCTTGAGATATGACTGTCGCTAAAATCGTGTAAATCATGCAAAATGCAGCATAGCAGAGGCACCTGTTGGGAGATTTACACCAAAACCTAATCAGCAGCAACTTATGTCAACATTTAACTGAATCTGAAGTTTATAGGTAACCCGTGCATTAGTTTGTGAGATAGAGCTATTGCGAAAATCATGAAAAATCCAGCATAGCAGCGCCACCTGTCAGACGATTTACACCAAAACATAATCAGCACCAATATTTATCAAGATAGGGGAGACCGACCAGTTTGTGAACAGCCCCCAGTAAATGAACATTTTTTATATATTTTAATAGAATAAGGTTTGAAAACATCCCACTAGATGGGGATACAACATTGCCTTAATTCTATTGAGTAGGAAGCTATTGCATTCCTGTTTGGTTACTCAAGTCACATTATTTTACTTTGATAACATGTTGTATTTTTCATGTCTGAGAAACACATTGTTTCTACGCTGAAGTAATAAGGTAAGTGCAATTTCATTCCATATGTTTGATAAGAATTTACTGTTTTTATTTGCATTATACACTAATTTTATTGTACGTACATTAAATATATATATTATAGCCATATTTCTAATAATTTTTAACCATTGTAGAATATGTACAATTTGGGAATAAGGATGTTTAATAACTGGTTACGTAAATGGTAAAACTCCAGTGAATGAACACCTGTTCATTCACTGGAAGGAATACACAGGCTACTTTTTCTAGTGAATGAACAGTTTTGGGCTTCTTTTATACCTATAGTGTGAATTACGTGATTTTTCAACAATGGTAACAAATGAAATGTTAACAGATTTAAAAACGTAACAAAAGAACATATACACACATTTTTAAAGATAATAATTATTGATGACATTCAAATCTCACTTTTACTGTGTTTTTAGATGATTGATAGAAATATTCTTACTGATGACAAAGAAGATTCCTCAAAAAGTAAATATGGGAGTTTCAAGTACTATACAGAGGACCTTGAAAATGCATGTACAAGCTATGAGGGTCAGGTCATCTCAGTTTGAAGAAGGCATCTCTTCATTTTAATACTCCAAAAACAACGTTGTCTATGAAACTGCGAGCAAAAACAATTAAAAGTGAGCGTATGGGGCATTACCTGCGTTGTCCTTTGAAGAAGAAAAACTCCTTGAACAATGGACAGTTGGAAAGGGAAATTTGGATTCACAATGCATAAGGATGAAGTAAAGGGTGATGTTTACAATGTCATGAAACAAACAGGAAGGAAAAATCCATTTATAGACAAACATCCAGGGGGGAAATGGATGGCTCTGTTTTAAAAATAGCATCCAAGGTTGGAAATATGAAGTAAGCACCATGACAATATGTGGACCGCAGGTCCACATGAGGTGGAATTAGAAGTGGCCTGCAGTAAAGTATAATATCTGGTATTTTAAGGCTCATATGAAAGGCATAAAAAAAACACCCGAACTTATTTCTGCAACATGCTCCCGTTAATCTGGAGTTCTTATTGCAATAGAAAAATGCAGGGCAATGATTTCAGAAAATAGAATGTTTTTTTTTTTTTGTTTTGTTTTTTTAAATCTGTGATCTATGGTTAATTTCAAAACTTAAAAGTGACAATTTTCAATCTAATTATTTATCGCTCTGGGTTTTAAGAAACCGTTATTCAGTAAAATCATGTTTTAAGTTATTTGTACAAGTCGTAAAATAAGTAAAGAACTATGAAATTTAAGTATTTTTAAATTGCTGCCTGTTCATTCACTGGAAAATTTTGCGTTCATTCACTGGTAACAACTGTTCATTTACTTGGTTTTTGTATCGATTCCTATTAAGAAACCCCTAGCGTCCCGAACAAGTAAAATATAAAATTCTTTTTGTTATTTTTTTATTATTTGTAAACAAACAAATGTATTTGCACTGTCAAACACCAATAGGTACTGTTTATTAAAATATAATGAATCATTTTCTTTTTAAATGTGCTTAAGTGTTCATTTACTGGTCGGACTACCCTATACCTGAATCTGCAGTTTGATGAAAATTCGTGCATTAGTTCTTGAAACAGATCTATTGTGGAAATCATGAAAAATGCAGCATAGCAGTGCCACTTGTTGGGCGATTTAACCAAAACATAATCAGCACCAATATTTATCAATATATATCTGAATCTAAAGTTTCATGCGTGCGTTAGTTCCCAGGTGCATTCGCATCTGTTAGGCGATATTACACCAAAAACTAATCAGCACCAGTTTATATAAAAAAGTGTAGTAGCTCCCCTAGTGTAGATAATTCGCCGTCATAAATAACACCAACACACCAATTTATATCAACGTCTAACTGAAGCTAAAGTTTTGTAAAATTCCGTGCATTATGTCTGGAGATAGAGCGCCCATAAAATTGGACTCGCAGACAGAGTGACTGACAGACGTTTTCTAAAAACCATCAAATCGTGTTCAGGACCTTCTGAAACGTATAAATCCGTCGAAAACCGGAAGAATAAATACTTTCTTCCTTTAAAGAAAGTAATAAATTTATTTTAGCGATGCTTATAAATCCCGCATTTTTTTCTTTTCTTCTTTCTTATGTATGAGACACAATGACTGTTACTTTTTCCATGACATAAATCATCGATATTTTTCAAGTGTTGAGAGTCGATATTTGTAATAAAGTTTAAAGTCAGAAGCGGTGTTATTAAGGATAAAGCGCAGTTTTGGGCTGCAAATGTTGTTAAGATATAAAATGTGATAAACTGCTTTATTCTCATTTATTTCGATCTATAAAAAAACAAATTCTTTGGAAAATATTAGAAATGATGTTATGTATTGTATATATATATATATATATATATATATATATATATAATGCTTTTAATTTTTAAAAAAAAAACAAACAACCCAGTGCATCAGGCGCAACGCAGCTTCTTATATGCACTAAGTGAATATAGCTCTATTAAAAGTGAATGATTATGAAAATGATTATGAAAAGAGGGTGCAAAACAATAAAAATGCATGAAAATTTATAACGAAAATACAATAAACAAACCACTCCCTGCTCTTCAGAAAGTGGGAGGAGTGAAAAAAGCAGGTACCAAAAACAGAAATTGGATCCTCACGGGTTTCGCAAGATACCCGTAAGGCATGGTGACGTCACGGCGACGTCGTTGTGAAGTCACACTGTGACTTTGTGACCGTCGATGTGACGTCACGTGACGTGGATGTGACGTCACAGTGACTAGAATGCGAGGTCGTTATGGCCGTTTTAGAGGTCGTTTGTGACGTCACATTGTGACCACTCTGTAAAGTCACGGTGTGACTAATTTGTGAAAAGTGTGTCATTTGTGACTATTTTGGCATTAACTTTGTGACGAACCTGTGACGAAAGTGACAATGTTTTGAAGTCACACTGTGACCAGTTTGTGAAATATGTGTCATTTGTGACGAACTTGTCATAAACTCTGTGATGATTTCAAATGAAAATCAAATTTCAAATTAATTGCTTAAAAGGCGCAAAGGCGAACTAGTGAAAAAGATTCCATGCTGGAACTCGAACCCGGGCCATCAGTATAGCGCACTTACATTCTACCGACTAAACCACACGGAACGATACCCAGCCTGGAAAATTTCTCACTATTACATGTTGGCAAGGCTACAAACGCAGCAAAAGATGCAATATTTATCGTCAGCCACCGACATGGCGCAAACACGAAACTTAATTAAATCCAGCATCGATTGAAACTATATTAATACTTGGAAATTTTTTTCAGAGAGAACCATTCGCCTTGCATACAATATTTCAAATGAAAATCAAATTTCAAATTAATAGTGTAAAAGGCAATTTTAATTTGAAATTTGATTTTCATTTGAAATACTGTATGCAAGGCAAATGTTTCTCTCTGGAAAATTTTCCAAGTATTAATATAGTTTCAATCGATGCTGGATTTAATTAAGTTTCGTGTTTGCCCCATGACGGTGGCTCACGATAAATATTCCATCTTGTGCTACGTTTGTAGACTTGCCAACATGTAATAGGGAGAAAATTTTCAGGCTGGGTATCGTTCCATGTGGTTTAGTCGGTAGAATGTGAGTGCGCTATACTGATGACCCGGGATCGAGTCCAGGCGTGGATATTTTTCACTATGTTGGCCTTTGCGCCTTTTAAGCAATTTATTTGAAATTTGAATTTCATTTGAAATATTGTATGCAAACCGAATATTTCTTTGTGGAAAAATTTCCAAGTATTAATATTGTGATGAATTTTAAAATGGACAATTTTAAAATAAAGTTTTGTTTGAGATATAAATTCGTATCTTTTTACCGTACTTTTTAGCAAAATATAGCTATTTTGGAGTCCTATTCTTCTAAAATAGTTTTAATTTTTCCACTTAAAAAACAATGTTTGTCAACTGACATCTTTTTTTATTAAGTTCTAAGCTTGATCTTGAGTTCAAGCTTGATATTAAGAATGTATAAGATTTTAAGGTGTTGTGGTTGTGATTAATCTTTGCTTTATTAAATACGACGTAAGCCATATTTATTTAAATTTTTTATTTCCGTGTAAATTGTATTTTGTGAATATGAGCTTAAATAGATTTGGTATGTTCTATAGGAAAAGACTGATCTGGAAAATAGAAAAAACAAATAAGAAAAATCATGCGTTAAGCATAGATTATAAAACACTTTCCAACACTTCCCGAATGCTTTAAAAAACTTCGTTATTTAGGGAAATAAGGTAAATAAGAGAACTAAGTAAACATTTTAGAAAACGCATAAAACATTTGAAAAACTCATTTCAGCAGTTACTGGCCATAGCTAAATAGGTTTTCCAATTCTTTTGAACAGCCCTGTATTTGATCTGTAGGTTCATATATATATTATATAATGGGATAATTTAGTTTAGCAAGAAAACGCATAACAGGTTGAAACTCTCTTTCAGCAATTTATACTAATATATGGAAACATACTTTAATACTTTTGTACAACCCTGTAGTTGACCTAGAACCTTCATTACACGCCACCGTTTAGTTAAAATTTAATTCAAACTAAAACACACTTAAAACAGCTGAAATCACATTTCCAGAAATTATAATTTATAGACGGCCATGTATCCAATTCTTTGCATGACCCTGTATACCATTTTATCTATATTATACAACAGTAAATTAAATTCAGTTCAGCGTAAAAATGCACAACTCATTTAAAAACCACCTTTAAGTAACTTGCGCTCATACCCAGTAATCCTTGCGAATACTTTTGTGTAGCCCTGTATATGAATTATAGCATTTATATACACCATATACTATGCATAAATATAGTGAATCATAAAAGCGCATATCATAATTAAAAATGCATTTCCAGCAATCATCACAAATGAACAGTACTTCGGATACAATATAGTATCTGAACTATATTGTGTGTGCCTGTAAATGCTATATACACTTCATATTCTACATGAAAAATTTATAGTATGTAAACCTCAGCGACGTATATCATTTTCATTATATATGAAATAGATTAACATAATTAAAGTACGCCGCAAACAATTCCCTCCACCGCTATATCATTATGTATTGGAATTTCTTTTTAGCCCTGTAAATGAACAATAACTATTCTTTGCATCTCGTATTCTTCAGAATGCATATTTTAGTACGTTTCATAAATGCATATCAATTTTTTCTGTATGAAAACGTGTAAAATCATGAAAAAACCTTTGAAACGATTTTTTCCCAGAGGCCGTAATGTAACGGAATACTTTTGACTGTACCTGTAAATGAACTAAACATGCTACAAACGTCGTTACACATAGGGACCGTGCTATGGTAAAGGTCAATAACATCTAAAAATTTCAGACCAATCCGAGTATATTTACGAGAGTTAGAGAGCGGACAGACGGCTAGACAAACCAAAGTCATAAACACTTTTCAACTTTGTTAAAAAGGAAATATAAAAGTAAAATAAATGATTGAAAGGAAATATAAAAGTAAAATAATGAACTTTAAAAAATATATACTAAAGCAGTTTAATCTATAAGCTTCCTATCAGGCATGAAAAACACTTTATTTCAATGCTTAAATATAATATTTTATTTTTTAAGGGTGTATTTCAATCCAGACTGCTTATTTTCTGATTCATTTTTTAATTCCTTTTTGTTCTCAAACGCATCAAACTGAAAAATTCTCTTATTTAGAAACTACCTAATGTGCCGTGCTTCTCGATTTTTTGATAAATGCAGAAAATATTACAAAAAAATGCTGTCAAAGTAGGCGTTTTGAACCGAATTTTTCAAAGCGGAAGATCTGGGAATGAAAAAAAAAAGGGGGTCTTACTGAGAAAATAATTATTTAAAACTTAAATTCTAATGAATTGAGGGGAAAATGAAATCACACGGCCTCTTAAACATCTCTTCAAAAATCACCTCAGCAAGTTTCATGTTTTTACTTTTAAAAATGAGTCTGAAAATGTCTCAGAAAATATCGAGCTATTGAAGGTGGAAAAATATTTTTTAGAATACACCTTTAATGCCAATATTTATGTGTATCGAAAACGTAGAAAATGAGTTTACAATCGAAGAAAATTTAATAACTGATTCTGAATGTCTATAATTAAATATTTGATTAAAATCGCAAATAGAAAAAAAATGCTTACATACAATTAAAAATAAATAAATAAATATACCAATTTGAAAAACACTAAAAATAATAATTAGTATTTCTAATTGTACTATTAAACAACAACTAACTGCAATAGATGAATTAAATGCATTATTAGATTTAGCAATTTCTCAAAAATCTTTTCATATGTTATAAGGAATTCCTATTATTTTATAATTTTGGCAAATGTTAAATCTGAAAACATTGGTATGAAGATTCAGGATTTTAAATAATAATTTAAAATATTATTAGCAAAAAAAAAAAAAAAAAAAAATCTTTCAAAAGTTACGCTATTATAATAAGTAAAAAGACATTTTCCCACTATAATGTTAATTTCTAAACTGAAACAGTTTCGTAATATCATACTATTCGAATATAATATTTAACTCCAAAACAATAATGACGATAAATACTGTTATATGAGTGTTAGTAATCAGAAAAAAAAATAAGAAGCCGAAAAAAATTCCACATCACTGTCTCAATCTCAAGTAACTGCAAATTAATGTTTATATTCATCCCACTATGAATGTAGACATGAATTTCTTTTTTTTTTTTTTTTTTTTTTTTTTGAACGATGACCGATTAACACATTTTACAAAACAGTGTCGATTAGGAAAATTTCGCTTCAAGACAATTCCAGATCAGTCACTTTCTATATGTATAACATAAATCTATTTAATTCATAATCGTAATATACAAACAGAAATAAAAAATTTAAATTAAATAAGACTTACCTTTTTTTTGCTGTAAATTAATAATATCCGAGTATTTTTGCCCGAAAATGGCAGATGTCTTTCTCTTACATTTAAAAAAGCAAAAACAAAAGCTGACATTGTAGGCTTGGTCATGTTCTTTTCCCGCGTGTATGACAAAAAGTTCTCTGTTTACCCTGCGGTTGCGGTCATATAATCCGACGCAGACGATCTTCAGCAGCTGATTTTACTGTTTATTTGCAGTCCTAACTTCCAGGCGGAATAGTTTTATGAGTTAGTCTGTAATTAAAATTTTCTATTTGAAGAATTTTCCAATGCATTTTACCATTTCTTTTTTATCAGTTTCAAAAAAATTCATTTGAAAACGGAAGTTTATTAGATAAAACACTGCTTAAAATTTTAAAATGTGTAAAAATAAATTTAATGGAAATAATACCACCCCCCTTTTTTTAAGTAAAGTTTGTTTCATGCGTAATAAATAAAAAATATCTTCTTAATAAATAAAAAAATGTTTTCGAGGATAAAAAATTTTTCTTTGTCAATCTGTCAATATTTTCATGTTAATTTTCTGCAGAAGAAAACAATTTGTAAAATAACTTTTTTAAAAGTCATACCTCTAAAACACAAATTGGAAATGCGAAAAATTAATTATATCATGTGTTTTGCATAAATTTTGTATATATATTTTTTTTTCGGAAAAGGCTAACTTTATTTAAAAAGGCTGAAAAAAGTAAATTTTTTTTTAAAAAGCAGTTACTAAAAATAGATTAACAGGAAAAAAATATGACTTGAATGCAAATTATAAAGCAATAAATGCATATATGACTAAACTCTGAAGATTCTTTGTGCGTGCTCATTAAAATCTGCAGACTTAACTGTAATAGAAAATGTTTAGTTTGAAACCACAGAAGTGTTTCGACCAGTGGTCGCCAGAAAAGTTAAAAAATTTCCTCCCTGCAAACTAAATATGTAAAAAGTATAGATTTAATATTTCTAATTCTAAATATGTTTCAAATTGCTCCAGCACATAGCATTTTTCTCAGAAATATTTTTATAATAATAACAATCCGTGATGTATTATTATATTAAATTGCAATGCTAGATAAAATTGAAATCATGAAAAAAAGTATACTTTCACTTCTTAGATATCAAATTGATAAAATATAGCATGGAAATCTAGTTTGTTGATACTTGTACCGTGCATTTTTCTTTTTCTCCCCTCCCCCTTCTTTTCGTGTCCGAATTTACTATTTGCTGTCCACTAATATTCATTCCTTATGCCGCTGTAACTAGGGCATGTTTTAAATATTTCTCTTCATTTTAAAAAATTTTTGAAGTTAATATTTTTGTCACACTGTGATTTACAATATGGTGGTTTTTTTTGTCACATATATGACGTGACGTACGTTACATGCAGTGACATAACAGTGACGTTACAATATTTTTTTAATTGCCGGAAAAATAAAATTTTACAATAAGTAACATGTTTTGAAGAATTTTTATAATTGTTTAAAGTTTTCTAAGAAGTTCACATCTCAGTCACAATGTGACATCACTGAGTGGTGGCATTTTGGTCACAGATGTGACGGACCACAGTGACTTACAGTGACGTCACAATGACGTCACTGTGACCATGCATGCTATGAGGGTATGGCCAACCCACATACTCCAAAAGTATAAAAATAGATTTAAACTTTCAAAAACACAACATAACAAAGCTATTTTTTTAAAAAAGCTATTTTAAAAAAAATTTTAACGAATCAAAACTGCTTTAAAAACAAATATAACCAACCAATTCAAAATCCAAGAAAAACGATTTAGCTTATAAAACGTAAATAAAAATTAATAAAAATTCCAATATGACTAAATCATTAAGCAATTAGAAGTATTGAACATGTGAGAAGGCCATACCACCACCTTTACCCATGAAGACCCGATAAAAACTTGCTACCTTTAAAACAATCACTACGCTCCACGTCTTTCCATCAGCAGGAGTTGCAAGCAAGGACATAATCCAAGTTAGACCAGCGTCCTGAAGACTTGTCTTTCCATTATCCTCATAATCATTAATTTTCTTTCCAAGTCACCGCAGTTTCTACTTGAAGCACATCAACATGCAGACGTTCTTAAAAAGACTTTAATCCACACCCTTCATATATTCAAGCAGCTACCTTGGCATCCATTACGGTGTTTGGCCACTTAGCTGTTGCCACTTTAGAAAACTCCTCTCAAGTTGATTTACATAATGAAAAATAAACTGGTATGGAAATAAATTATTATAAAAAAGATTAACAGTAAATTAAAAAATCTGTGAACTCAAAAATTCTCTATTAGGGGAGACCGGGGTAATGGCGACACCTTAAGGGAATTTAAATTTTTTCACCTCGAAAAAATGTTTATTTTTTAATAGTAAAAATTCTAAAGCTGAATCATGATCTTTAGTATCTGTATAAATTTAACCGTAATCATAACTGTAAAGTAAGCATACATAAAAAAATATTTTTTAAACCTCTGCACAGTGGCGGGATTACCCAGGACACTGGGGTAATTCCGCCACTGTACCGGGGTGTAATGCCTCCACTCTTTAATGACCTAGTACATGCATCAAATGTATACTAGGAAACACACAACTTACTGAAAATAGTTAGAAAGCAATGTAATTGAGCAAAATAATGGTTAAGCTTACAATTTACTTCATATTGCAAAAGTCACTCTGCTGAATCGGCTCCACAACATTAAAATGAGGCCATTTCTCACCCGATTTGCATGATGGCGGCATTACCCCGAGAGGACAATATGGCGGAAATCCTCAAGCAAAGCCGAAACAAGAACCGAACTTGTTCAACACATTACATCAAAATGTCGGCGAATGCATATAGTTTACGGGTCATATTATCTTAAATACCTAATGTTACAATAAAAGGTGCTTATCTCTACTCATTTGAAGCTCCAAAATAACAAGCAACTAGATGAAAACTACATTTTTCACTAGAACAAAAGAACGACGTACAGCAAAGTCACTCTCACTTTAGGCACTGTTTATATTGTTGGCCGCTATAGTGCAGGCACATTCACTATCTCAAACTGCCCTTAGTTTTTAAACTAGGTGGGGTGGCGGCATAACCCAGGTTGGCGGCATTCCCCCGGTCTCCCCTACTACAAATTCTATAAAATCTATTAACTTGTCCCACAATAATGTTAATAAAAACCTTTTTACTTAAATTTGAATACCAGTGTGGCATCGATTGAGTATTAAAATTTAAAAAATCACGTTTATCAAAAAGCTTAATTAGTATATTGCTATCTTTAATTAAAATGTCTAAATCCAAAAAATTAACATGTAAACTATCAACAGAAGCCTTATTTAATTTTAAACATGGGGGATAGGGGAGATCGGGGGAATGCCGCCAACCAGGGTTATACCGCCACCCCACCTAGTTTAAAAACTAAGGGCAGTTTGAGATAGTGAATGTGCCTGCACTATAGCGGCCAACAATATAAACAGTGCCTAAAGTGAGAGTGACTTTGCTGTACGTCGTTCTTTTGTTCTAGTGAAAAATGTAGTTTTCATCTAGTTGATTGTTATTTTGGAGCTTCAAATGAGTAGAGATAAGCACCTTTTATTGTAACATTAGGTATTTAAGATAATATGACCCGTAAACTATATGCATTCGCCGACATTTTGATGTAATGTGTTGAACAAGTTCGGTTCTTGTTTCGGCTTTACTTGAGGATTTCCGCCATATTGTCCTCTCGGGGTAATGCCGCCACCATGCAAATCGGGTGAGAAATGGCCTCATTTTAATGTTGTGGAGCCGATTCAGCAGAGTGACTTTTGCAATATGAAGTAAATTGTAAGCTTAACCATTATTTTGCTCAATTACATTGCTTTCTAACTATTTTCAGTAAGTTGTGTGTTTGATAGTATCCATTTGATGCATGTACTAGGTCATTAAAGAGTGGCGGCATTACCCCGGTACAGTGGCGGAATTACCCCAGTGTCCTGGGTAATCCCGCCACTGTGAAGAGGTTTAAAAAATATTTTTTTATGTATGCTTACTTTACAGTTATGATTACGGTTAAATTTATACAGATACTAAACATCATGATTCAGCTTTAGAATTTTTACTATTAAAAAATAAACATTTTTTCGAGGTGAAAAAATTTAAATTCCCTTAAGGTGTCGCCATTCCCCCGGTCTCCCCTAGATATCGTTAATCGATACCAAAAGTTTGTCATCGAATATTATTAAATCATCGATATACCTTAAAACGGAATAACTCTTATTACTGTTTAAAACATAATTAAATTCATAATAAAAAAGAAACAGATTTGCAGCAGAACTCGAAAAATTAGTTCCCATACCGATGCCACATACCTGGTAGAAAAATGAGCTATTGAATGTAATGAAATTATTAAGAAAACAGAAATTACATAAACTTAAGAAAAAATCTCTTTTAATTCCACGCTCCTCCTCAGTACAAAACATATCAAAAATATTTTTTAGTGTATCATAAAGTAAATCTATAGGTATATTAGAAAAAAGATTTTCAAAATCATAGGTATACAAATTTGTGGGCGTTATGGGCGTTTAATTTTATTTAAAACCTCATTACTATTATCTATACACCAAAAATAGCTAGTATTTCTATATTTAAACTTCAAAAAACCATAAATGCGCTTCAAAAACTCCTGTAACTTAACATTTAAACTTTTACCTATGCCTCTTGAATTACAACATATAAATCTGAATTTAATAGGTGTCTTGTGAAATTTTGGGTTCATAAACAGAAATGGAAAAGTATGATGATTATTAATAGCAAAATTATATGAATACATCTTTCTGGCCTTCTTGGTGTATGCATTAAATTTGTTTACAACAACCTTGTGACTTAATTTACATTCTTTATAAAATTTAATATTATTTAACTCATTTTTAACTTAGTCAATATAAAAAAGCTTTCAAATAATTGCATAATTTGAAGCCGCTTTGTCCACAGGTACTATTACAAAATTGTTATGTAAAAATTGAATATAATTTATATCTACTTTATTGAGACTATGATAAACATAATCCTTACTGTTCAAATAATTATTAACAAAAAACTCAAATTCCTTTAATATATGCCACTCCCATTCAAAAAAAAAAAATCCCTGCCGGCGCGGCCTACAGGCAGAGGTAGATTTCGAAGTCAAATATACTAATTTCACAAACAAAAACTAAATCATGATTATAGATAAATCCACTTTAACAATTTTATCTGGCCGCTCTTGACGAGTTTTTATTTCATTTTCATATAATAGCTGGTTTTATCAGAATCATGTTAGGGCCGTATTCAAAAAAATACTTTTCCATGCTCAACAACTCGAAATTTTCTGGCATAATTCCAGATTCATTTTTAATAAAAAAAAAATACGAAACTTCTGACGTGATTTTTGAAGAGATTTATAAGCGACCTGTGTTTTTATTTTTTGTTCAATTAATTAAAACTTGATATATAAACAATTATTTTCTCAGAAGGACAATATTTTTCGTTTCTAACACAATCGCTTCGGGAAATTCCGTTCAAAATGCCCACTTTAACATCATTTTTTGAAATATATTCTGCCTCTATCTAAAAATCGCTTATTACGGTACATTATATAGTTTCTGCATAAGAGAATCTACGAATTAAATGCGTTTGAGAGCAAAAATTAATTTAAAAACCAGTCAGAAAATAAGCAGTTTGGATTTAAGCGCATCCTTAATACAATGATTTTTCCAACACAATCCGGTAAATTCGGTTCAAAATGCCCTTTTTAACAGCATTTAAAAAAATATATTCTGCCCCTATCAGAAAATCGACCATTACGGTACATTATATAGTTCTTGAGTAAGAAAACGTACCAATTGGAAGCCTTTGAGAGCAAACATGAATTGTAAAATGAGGCAGAAAATAAGCAGTTTGGATTTGAAAACACCCTTACTAAGATCATTTTTTACTTCAACCGGTATGTATTTTTAATTTGTTTTTGCTCTAAGAATTGGTCCTATCCAAAACTTGTCTATATAGATGTTGTAGACAATATTAAGAAGATATATGATAAATTCATGGGGATTTTATATCTTTTGAATTGACGAAGTTATGGATTTTTTTCTTCTTCAAACGCCCTTTTTGTTTTCGTTTTTAATTTTTTATGCGGTACGAATTGCTCCTATCAAAAACTTGGGAATATAAAAGTTTTAGATAATGTTAAGGAGATTTATAATAAAATTAATTGAATTTGATATCTTGAGAATTGACGAAGTTATGAATTTTTTTCTCCCCAAAACCCTATTTTTTGCGCCCCTTGAGCCCATTTTTAACTTTATCAAAAATCTGTGATACATAAATTTTTGGCCCTATTTTTAGAAGTAATAAAAACTTTAAACTGATTTGATATGTACACAAATTAAGAAGTTATGGGGGGTTTTCTGTTTTCACAAAACCCCTTCCTATTTCCCTCCCCTTGGTCCGATATTGCCCATTAACGAACTTGACCGAGATTTTATGCCCATTGATTTTGTGTATCAGTTTGGAAGAGATTGGTGCAGAATTACGAAAGTTATCGTGTCCAGAAGAAAGTGATATAGATAGATAGATAGATAGATAGATAGATAGATACAGTTTTTTACTGAGGGTGGTTTTGGTTTCTAGGGGTCATGATCGGTGTACATCTGCAAACATTTTTCAGAAATTCCAACATAGGAACGACCCCAATAGGTAGTATTTCATACGAAATCTACCTAAAAAGCTTCAAAGGGGGTGTTAAATATGTAACATAATTGGATAATGAATTTTTTCAAATCCCTTCCAAAAACCTGAATAGCCGTTTTCTTGCTAATTGTTTTATTTAATCTAAACTTAGTACCCAATCCCACCATAAAATGTAAATTTTTGTTCTGTATAATATCTAAATTTCCAGTAATAACATGTTTATGGAAATCATCAATAAAATCTAAGAAATCTGTGTCACATTTACATGTTTCAGGAATTTCATCAGAAAAAGCAAGAGATCTATAATTGAAAAATTTTTTACTAAGAGGAATGTTATATTTATAAGCAACAGCTATATCAATATCTCTAAGAGAGAAAAAAGTGTCATAATATCTGAAAAAATCTTTAATTTTAAAATTGTCGAAAGACTTCTGTTGAAAGTTCAAAGTAAAGAAAATCCTGTCAGTTTTGGTATCCAAAAAATTCTTTAATCTAAAATTAATAAAGTCACAAAGCAGGTCCCTAAAATGCAAATTAGAAAATTTATAAATTTTACTAGCTTTCCTAATTTTGTTTAAAATTTTAAGCTTAAGTGTAAAAACCGCTTTTTTTACATTTTTAATACTGAAATTTACTAGAAAATCTTTTTCAACATTACAGATCCATTCCTCTGGCACTAAACAATTTAATTTATTGGATAACATATGTGGTCCCCTTGTATTTCTTTTAATTTTCAAATTACTAAACAGATTTAAAAAACTATAAACATTATCAATACTTTTTATATTGTAAGAATTTAATACTGTATTTAGGCCATAAGGATACAAAGTCCTGTGTTTCAAAATGAAGTCATTTTCTATTTTCAAACGCTCATTCTGATTTTCAACATGTGCCAAAATTTCAATCAAAATGTTATCAAAAGTATGAAACTTAAAATGCATAATTTCAAAAGATGGATATTGTAAATCTTCATTGTGAACATTTGATCTATGATTGTTAATTCTAATATTAAGAGAACCAGAAGCCTCACCAACATAAGCCTGCGAACAAGTCATACATGTAATTTTATAAACAACATTATAAAACTTGCAAAATGTACAATAACCTGATGGTACATCAACAGCTTCGGCACGACTCATCAATCATGTTTTACAACGCTTATCTTTTCATTTAATATATTTCATAATTTCAATGATGAATTTATACAAAATTCCAAAAAAAAAATTTTTATATTATAACTTTTTGTAGGCACTTACACCTATTTGCATAACAAACTACACCCAATTCAACATATGACATATGGAATGACTAGTTGAATACACAGCAAAAGAAGAGCAAAGCAGCTTATCAAATTGCCGAAGTATATAATGCTTTAAAATTAAAAAAAAAAAAACAACCCAGTGCATCAGGCGCAATGCAGCTTCTTATATGCACTAAGTGAATATAGCTCTATTAAAAGTGAATGATTATGAAAATGATTATGAAAAGAGGGTGCAAAACAATAAAAATCCATGAAAATTTATAACGAAAATACAATAAACATACCACTCCCTGCTCTTAAGAAAGTGGGAGGAGTGAAAAAAGCAGGTACCAAAAACAGAAATTGGATCCTCACGGGTTTCGCAAGATATGGCCAACCCACGTACTCCAAAAGTATAAAAATAGATTTAAACTTTCAAAACCACAACATAACAAAGCTATTTTTTAAAAAAGCTATTTAAAAAAAAATTAACGAATCAAAACTGCTTTAAAAACAAATATAACCAACCAATTCAAAATCCAAGAAAAACGATTTAGCTTATAAAACGTAAATAAAAATTAATAAAAATTCCAATATGACTAAATCATTAAGCAATTAGAAGTATTGAACATGTGAGACGGCCATACCCCCACCTTTACCCATGAAGACCTGAAAAAAACTTGCTACCTTTAAAACAATCACTACGCTCCACGTCTTTCCATCAGCAGGAGTTGCAAGCAAGGCCATAATCTAAGTTAGACCAGCGTCCTGAAGACTTGTCTTTCCATTATCCTCATAATCATTAATTTTCTTTCCAAGTCACCGCAGTCTCTACTTGAAGCACATCAACATGCAGGCGTTCTTAAAAAGACTTTAATCCACACCCTTCATCAGGGTGGCGAGTGGTCAGGGAAAAACACAGTCAAAAAAGCTGTTAAATACCAGTATTTTGTGGAAGAGAAATTAGCCTTCTTTAATCCTTTTATATTATTCGAAGTATTTTCTATAAGAAAATGCTGGTAGTTCCCTCTTTTTTTTGTCTGTGTTTTTCCCTGACCACTCGCCACCCTGTTCATATATTCAAGCAGCTACCTTGGCATCCATTACGGTGTTTGGCCGCTTAGGTGTTGCCACTTTAGAAAACTCTTCTCAAGTTGATTTACATAATGAAAAATAAACTGGTATGGAAATAAATTATTATAAAAAAGATTAGCAGTAAATTTAAAAATCTGTGAACTTAAAAATTCTCTATTACTACAAATTCTATAAAATCTATTAACTTATCCCACAATAATGTTAATAAAAACCTTTTTACTTAAATTTGAATACCAGTGTGGCATCGATTGAGTATTAAAATTAAAAAAATCCCGTTTATCAAAAAGCTTAATTAGTATATTGCTATCTTTAATTAAAATGTCTAAATCCAAAAAATTAACATGTAAACTATCAACAGAAGCCTTATTTAATTTTAAACATGGAGGATAGATATCTTTAATCGATACCAAAAGTTTGTCATCGAATATTATTAAATCATCGATATACCTTAAAACTGAATAACTTTTATTACTGTTTAAAACATAATTAAATTCATAATAAAAAAGAAACAGATTTGCAGCAGAACTCGAAAAATTAGTTCCCATACCGATGCCACATGCCTGGTAGAAAAATGAGCTATTGAATGTAATGAAATTATTAAGAAAACAGAAATTACATAAACTTAAGAAAAAATCTCTTTTAATTCCACGCTCCTCCTCAGTACAAAACATATCAAAAATATTTTTTAGTGTACCATAAAGTAAATCTATAGGTATATTAGAAAAAAGATTTTCAAAATCATAGGTATACAAATTTGTGGGCGTTATGGGCGTTTTTTTAATTTTATTTAAAACCTCATTACTATTGTCTATACACCAAAAATAGCTAGTATTTCTATATTTAAACTTCAAAAAACCATAAATGCGCTTCAAAAAATCCTGTAACTTAACATTTAAACTTTTACCTATGCCTCTTGAATTACAACATATAAATCTGAATTTAATAGGTGTCTTGTGAAATTTTGGATTTAATAGGTGTCTTGTGAACTTTTGGGGTCATAAACAGAAATGGAAAAGTATGATGATTATTAATAACAAAATTATATGAATACATCTTTCTAGCCTTCTTGGTGTATGCATTAAATTTGATTACAACAACCTTGTGACTTAATTTACATTCTTTATAAAATTTACTATTATTTAACTCATTTTTAACATTGTCAATATAAAAAAGCTTTCAAATAATTGCATAATTCTAAGCCGCTTTATCCAAAGGTACTATTAAAAAATTGTTATGTAAAAATTGAATATAATATATATCTTCTTTATTGAGACTATGATAAACATAATCCTTACTGTTCAAATAATTATTAACAAAAAACTCAAATTCCTTTAATATATGCCACTCCCATTCAAAAAAAAAGCTTCAAAGGGGGTGTTAAATCTGTAACATAATTGCATAATGAATTTTTGCAAATCCCTTTCAAAAATCTGAATAGCCGTTTTCTTGCTAATTGTTTTATTTAATCTAAACTTAGTCCCCAATCCCATCATAAAATGTAAATTCTTGTTCTGTATAATATCTAAATTTCCAGTAATAACATGTTTATGGAAATCAGCAATAAAATCTAAGAAATCTGTGTCACATTTACATGTTTCAGGAATTTCATCAGAAAAAGCAAGAGATCTATAATTGAACAATTTTTTACAAAGAGGAATGTTATATTTATAAGCAACAGCTATATCAATATCTCTAAGAGGGAATAAAGTGTCATAATATCTGAAAAAATCTTTAATTTTAAAATTGTCGAAAGACTTCTGTTGAAAATTCAAAGTAAAGAAAACCCTGTCAGTTTTGGAATCCAAAAAATGCAAATTAGAAAATTTATAAATTTTACTAGCTTTCCTAATTTTGTTTAAAATTTTAAGCTTAAGTGTGAAAACCGCTTTTTTTTACATTTTTAATACTGAAATTTACTATAAAATCTTTTTCATCATTACAGATCCATTCCTCTGGCACTAAACAATTTAATTTATTGGATAACATATGTGATCCCCTTGTATTTCTTTTAATTTTCAAATTACTAAACAAATTAAAAAAACTATAAACATTATCAATACTTTTTATATTGTGCGTATATTATTTATATACTTATATAAATAATATACGTATTTATTTTATATTACGTGCGCATATATTTATATTATTAATAGTATATTATTTATAATATACTATTATATATAAGCGGCCAAACACCGTAATGGATGCAAAGGTAGCTGCTTGAATATATGAAAGGTGTGGATTAAAGTCTTTTTAAGAACGTCTGCATGTTGATGTGCTTCAAGTAGAAACTGCGGTGACTTGGAAAGAAAATTAATGATTATGAGGATAATGGAAAGACAAGTCTTCAGGACGCTGGTCTAACTTGGATTATGGCCTTGCTTGCAACTCCCGCTGATGGAAAGAAGTGGAGCGTAGTGATTGTTTTAAAGGTAGCAAGTTTTTTTTCAGGTCTTCATGGGTAAAGTTGGGGGTATGGCCTTCTCACATGTTCAATACTTCTAATTGCTTAATGATTTAGTCTTATTGGAGTTTTTATTAATTTTTATTTACGTTTTATAAGCTAAATCGTTTTTCTTGGATTTTAAATTGGTTAGTTATATTTGTTTTTAAAGCAGTTTTGATTCGTTAAAAAAAAATTTTAAATAGCTTTTTTTAAAAAATAGCTTTGTTATGTTGTGTTTTTGAAAGTTTAAATCTATTTTTATACTTTTGGAGTATGTGGGTTGGCCATATCTTGCGAAACCCGTGAGGATCCAATTTCTGTTTTTGGTACCTGCTTTTTCCACCCTCCCACTTTCTGAAGAGCAGGGAGTGGTTTGTTTATTGTTTTTTCGTTATAAATTTTCATGGATTTTTATTGTTTTGCACCCTCTTTTCATAATCATTTTCATAATCATTCACTTTTAATAGAGCTATATTCACTTAGTGCATATAAGAAAATGCTTTGCGCCTGATGCACTGGGTTGTTTGTTTAAAAAAAAAAAAAAAATTAAAGCATTATATACTTTGGCAATTTGATAAGCAGCTTTGCGCTTCTTTTGCTGTGTATTCAACTAGTCATTCCATATGTCATATGTTGAATTGGGTGTAGTTTGTTATGCGAATAGGTGTAAGTGCCTACAAAAAGTTATAATATAAAAATTTTTTTTTGGAATTTTGCATAAATTCCTCATTGAAATTATGAAATATATTAAATGAAAAGATAAGCGTTGTAAAACATGATTGGTGAGTCATGCCGAAGCTGTTGATGTACCATCAGGTTATTGTACATTTTGCAAGTTTAATAATGTTGTTTATAAAATTACATGTATGGCTTGTTCGCAGGCTTATGTTGGTGAGACTTCTGGTTCTCTTAATATTAGAATTAACAATCATAGATCAAATGTTCACAATGATGATTTACAATATCCATCTTTTGAAATTATGCATTTTAAGTTTCATACTTTTGATAACATTTTGATTGAAATTTTGGCACATGTTGAAAATCAGAATGAGCGTTTCAAAATAGAAAATGACTTCATTTTGAAACACAGGACTTTGTATCCTTATGGCCTAAATACAGTATTAAATTCTTACAATATAAAAAGTATTGAGAATGTTTATAGTTTTTTAAATTTGTTTATTAACTTGAAAATTAAAAGAAATACAAGGGGATCACATATGTTATCCAATAAATTAAATTGTTTAGTGCCAGAGGAATGGATCTGTAATGTTGAAAAAGATTTTATAGTAAATTTCAGTATTAAAAATGTAAAAAAAAAAAAAAGCGGTTTTCACACTTATGCTTAAAATTTTAAACAAAATTAGGAAATCTAGTAAAATTTATAAATTTTCTAATTTGCATTTTAGGGACCTGCTTTGGGATTTTATTAATTTTAGATTAAAGAATTTTTTGGATTCCAAAACTGACAGGGTTTTCTTTACTTTGAATTTTCAACAGAAGTCTTTCGACATTTTTAAAATTTAAGATTTTTTCAGATATTATGACACTTTTTTCCCTCTTAGAGATATTGATATAGCTGTTGCTTATAAATATAACATTCCTCTTAGTAAAAAATTGTTCAATTATAGATCTCTTGCTTTTTCTGATGAAATTCCTAAAACATGTAAATGTGACACAGATTACTTAGATTTTATTGATGATTTCCATAAACATGTTCTTACTGGAAATTTAGATATTATACAGAACAAAAATTTACATTTTATGATGGGATTGGGTACTAAGTTTAGATTAAATAAAACAATTAGCAAGAAAACGGCTATTCAGATTTTTGAAAGGGATTTGAAAAAATTCATTATGCAATTATGTTACAGATTTAACACCCCTTTGAAGCTTTTTTTGAATGGGAGTAGCATATATTAAAGGAATTTGAGTTTTTTGTTAATAATTACTTGAACAGTAAGGATTATGTTTAATTATGTTAATTTTGCTATTAATAATCACCATACTTTTCCATTTCTGTTTATGACCCCAAAATTTCACACACCCCAGGTGGATACCTTCTTTAGGTATTCACGGGCTTCGCAACCACGGGTTCCTGAGCGATCTTTCTCTTTTCTTTTTCCACTTATTCCTCTTGCCTTTCTTTCCTCTTTGTTTCACTCTCATTGTGGTTTCCTCTTCGGAGGTGAGGGCAATTCTGCATGAGCCGATGCCATCCTGCATATCGACTCATGGGGGTTGTAAACCACCCACGTGTTTGCCGTGCTTGGCGACCCATGTCCCTGGAAAGGGGGATCCTGGCAGTTGAGGGTAACCAACACACTGCTTTGGCCTCTGCTTCAGGTAGACGGGAGGAGCATATTGTTCCCGTATGCATCAATCGGCTGGTCAGCTGACTTGTCACTGGCTGGGGATCAAGTGAGCGAGTACTTACTAGCCATCTCGTTAAGGGTGGAGACTGGCATAGGAGTGTCTTGTGACCGTATGGTCCCTGGTTTGCACTGGTGCACGAATGTGCATCCCCTTGTTGAGCTCAGTAGTGGGTGGTGCGGCCGGGGTCTGAACTGAATTTTTTTCCCAATATGGATGGAAATACTTTACCTCCTTCAAATCCTCTCCCATGTGGAGAGCAACAAACTGTACAGAGCAATATTTTCACTCGCTTCTTTGTAATCAAACGTACTGATAGTCTGTGCGATAGTTCATTTAAGAAAACTTCACCTTTCCTTATTGCAAAAACATTTCAGTCTGTTTTCGGTGATGGTCATAATCTCAAAAAACTGCTGTCTGGGGATTTACTGGTTGATGTTACTTCAGCCAGCCAGTCACAATTTCTATCAAATTGTAATACAATAGGTCCATTTTCTGTTTCTGTTAAAGCACATCAAACCCTAAATACAAGCCGTGGTGTAATATCCGAACCAGATCTTTTATTTTCTACCAAGGATGAACTTGTACAAAATTTGAATGATCAAAATGTTATAGATGTACGACGTATTATACTACGTCGGAATGGACAAGTGCTTCCCACAAAGCACATCATTCTGACTTTCAATAGCCCTACCTTACCAACAAGAATTAAAGCTGGTTACCTTAATTGTCCTGTTCGTCCTTACATTCCTAATCCTCTACGTTGCTTTAATTGCCAGCGTTACGGCCACACTACTAGTAACTGTCGGGGTTCCACTACCTGTGCACGTTGTGCTGAAGTTGGCCACGACAATAAATCATGTGAAAATCCTGAACGCTGCATAAATTGTAAGGGTAATCATACTGCATACTCCCGTTCTTGTCCAAACTGGATACGTGAAAAAGAAATCATTTCTGTTAAAATAACTCAAAATCTCTCCTATCCTGAAGCCCGCAAAGTTGTTGAATCCAGGACTCCGTCAGTCGGAGTCTCCTACTCTAGTCTATTCAAACAACAACCAAAATCTGTAAGGCACATAAGCACCCAGACCGAACCTTCCGTTCCACTAAATAACTCACCTATGACAGTACCACTCAGCACCACAAAGATACAAACTCGTGATGTCTGCTGTGGTTCTAAATGTTATGCAACCCCATTATTAGAACGTTGGCTACCATCCTCAGAACCTGTTACTATAGTATATCAAACTAGTCAATCACAAAAACCTGCAGTTCAATCCAAAAAGTCACCTGACCCAGTTCAATCCAAAAAGTCACCTGACCCAGTTCAATCCAAAAAGTCATCCGACCCAGTTCAATTCAAAAAGTCATCTGAACTCCAGAGTGATACTAAGGCTGTTAAATCTAAAAAAACATCACAGAAACCTGATATTACTCAAACAGTGAAAAAAAGCAAAAAAATTTGCCTTCAGAAAGAGAGAAAAACAACCGGGGGCTCTTCACAGTGGAACACTGTGAAGAAAAAGAACAAGAACAGCTGTTTAACCTTCCGTCTACCAGACGGGTCCATTGGACCCGACATGTACATTCAAAATATTTATTCAAACCAGAAATTTCTTCAAAACAAACTAAATGTATAAATCAGACAATAATAAGTTAAATAAACAAATTAAATAGTTTTAAGTAAAAATTCTGGTGTAGAATGTTTTTATAAAACTTGAGTAAAATTTCCGGTAGTTCTAGGGTTAAATGCGTCTGTCTCTAACATAAAGGATCCAAAACAACTGCAGCATTATGTCGATGAAGCAATGGATTCCGACTCTTATGAATCAAGTGGTGATGAAGGAAATACAGTTTTAGAGGAATTTTTACCTACTTGATTTTACATTGTTTTTTACTCATGTGATTTTAACCTTGTTTTCATGTAGTATTTGTACATCCTTTTCAACTTTGTGTATTTTAACATTTATTACTTTAATAACTCCACAGTTTTTAATTATAATACGCTTGACTTTTAACTATGAACCTTTGATTCTTTTAAACGGTTTTAGATATACATTTTACTGTTTTCATTAATTTTTTTTGTTTTTATCACCGTTTTGTTATTCTTGTTTTAATCATTTTTTTTTGGATATATACTTTTTTTTATTTTGACTTTGTCTTGGCGCAGCATGTCCCTACTGGGACTTTGCGCCATTAAACCCCATACAACCAACCAACCAATCAACCAACCAAAATTTCACAAGACACCTATTAAATTCAGATTTATATGTTGTAATTCAAGAGGCATAGGTAAAAGTTTAAATGTTAAGTTACAGGAGTTTTTGAAGCGCATTTATGGTTTTTTGAAGTTTAAATATAGAAATACTAGCTATTTTTGGTGTATAGACAATAGTAATGAGATTTTAAATAAAATTAAAAAAACGCCCATAACGCCCACAAATTTGTATACCTATGATTTTGAAATTTTTTTTTCTAATATACCTATAGATTTACTTTATGATACACTAAAAAATATTTTTGATATGTTTTGTATTGAGGAGGAGCTTTGAATTAAAAGAGATTTTTTCTTAAGTTTATGTAATTTCTGTTTTCTTAATAATTTCATTACATTCAATAGCTCATTTTTCTACCAGGTATGTGGCATCGGTATGGGAACTAATTTTTCGAGTTCTGCTGCAAATCTGTTTCTTTTTTATTATGAATTTAATTATGTTTTAAACAGTAATAAGAGTTATTCAGTTTTAAGGTATATCGATGATTTAATAATATTCGATGACAAACTTTTGGTATCGATTAACGATATCTATCCTCCATGTTTAAAATTAAATAAGGCTTCTGTTGATAGTTTACATGTTAGTTTTTTGGATTTAGACATTTTAATTAAAGATAGCAATATACTAATTAAGCTTTTTGATAAACGGGATTTTTTAAATTTTAATACTCAATCGATGCCACACTGGTATTCAAATTTAAGTAGAAATATTTTTATTAACATTATTGTGGGACAAGTTAATAGATTTTATAGAATTTGTAGTAATAGAGAATTTTTGAGTTCACAGATTTTTAAATTTACTGCTAATCTTTTTTATAATAATTTATTTCCATACCAGTTTATTTTTCATTGTGTAAATCAACTTGAGAAGAGTTTTCTAAAGTGGCAACAGCTAAGCGGACAAACACCGTAATTGATGCCAAGGTAGCTCCTTGAATATATGAAGGGTGTGGATTAAAGTCTTTTTAAGAACGTCTGCATGTTGATGTGCTTCAAGTAGAAACTGCGGTGACATGGAAAGAAAATTAATGATTATGAGGATAATGGAAAGACAAGTCTTCAGGACGCTGGTCTAACTTGGATTATGGCCTTGCTTGCAACTCCTGCTGATGGAAAGAAGTGGAGCGTAGAGATTGTTTTAAAGGTAGCAAGTTTTTTTCAGGTCTTCATGGGTAAAGGTGGGGGTATGGCCTTCTCACATGTTCAATACTTCTAATTGCTTAATGATTTAGTCATATTGGAATTTTTATTAATTTTTATTTACGTTTTATAAGCTAAATCGTTTTTCTTGGATTTTGAATTGGTTGGTTATATTTGTTTTTAAAGCAGTTTTGATTCGTTAAAATTTTTTTTAAAAATAGCTTTTTTTAAAAAATAGCTTTGGTATGTTGTGTTTTTGAAAGTTTAAATCTATTTTTATACTTTTGGAGTATGTGGGTTGGCCATATCTTGCGAAAGACGTGAGGATCCAATTTCTGTTTTTGGTACCTGCTTTTTTCACTCCTCCCACTTTCTGAAGAGCAGGGAGTGGTTTGTTTATTGTTTTTTCGTTATAAATTTTCATGGATTTTTATTGTTTTGCACCATCTTTTCATAATCATTTTCATAATCATTCACTTTTAATAGAGCTATATATATATATATATATATATATATATATATATATATATATATGTTTTTATGTCTAACTTGCATTCTTTAAAATATGGGATTTAAAATATGGGATACCTTTAAAATATGGGAAAATGGTATATGTGTATTGGAATATTTTTTTTGTAGTGTTCCCTTTTCTTATAACTTATAGGGGAATGTAGGGTAATAACTCTCACTTAAGGGAAAACATGAATAGCTAGTCAAATTTACACAAAAAATCAATATTTTTTTAATAAAGTACAACTCCAAAGCATAAGGAACAGTTTGCAATCAACCAATTTGCATAAACGTTTTAGGAATTTTTTTTATCGTTTTATTTATTTAACAGTGGATTGAGCGAAAATGCCCGACATGATAGGGAAATTGCGCTCAAAATTTGAATACAAGATTTAACCCTTAAATGCCGGGTGTTGCTTTTCGGCAACATACCCAATTTAGGCTTCTAAAATAATATTAGAATAATTTTGAAGCTATGATGTCTAATGTTGCAATAAAATACATTCTAAAAATATTATTAAATCGATTTTCAACATGTAGGTGGCAACACTTGTGCTGTTTAAGAATAAAGATAGATTTATTTTTTTAATTGTTGCTACTTGTTCTTTTTATTTTGTTTGGAAGCTTGCGTAATACCCTATTTTGTTCTGCAGTGAGCAAGTGAAATTTATTTCTTATCATACTTCCTAAATTTCTTGTGTGTTTAATATTATACAATTTTATGGAGGAAAATTATTTTTTCAGTTAAAGACCAGTATTGCCGATTAGTAATCAACTGTTTTTTTAGCCGTAAACCATACTTAAAACAAAATATGAATATTTTAAGTATTTTTTCCATGCTTTATTTAAAAAATGAAAGCCGAAAAACATCATTAAAATGATTTTTGAAAAATCAGGCATTTAAGGGTTAAGTTGGAATTATTTATAGTTGGCGTAACAAAGCATTACAAAAATAAATAAAAGCATGAACGTACAGCTAAATGTATATATTTTGTAGAAATAATGAGTAAATTAACATTTGAAAATAAAAGTGTACACTTACCTTCAAGTTAGATGTTGTAGAATTTTATTTATAAAACAACTTCAAACTAATAACGTAAAGACAGAAAAATACTTTCTTCCCGACGGTCACTACTATATCCTTACTGGGAACTTGCGATGAAGTTCGATTGGTGCCAGTACCCATCGCACGTTTTCAATTCTATTCTGTTTAGAGATATTTGGGTGAGCGGGATTGCCGGCTGAGCCTTATTACCCAACTTTCCCCTATTTAGAACAAAAGAAACGCTGCAACTGGAACTGATATTTAAAAAATTGATTTATACTAGCAAATCTTACTTAATATATGTTGAATGTATGTATTTGCATTGTGTCTTTGTGATAAAAACAGATAGTCGGATTTATAGTACAGGAACACACTGATAATTTATACAATTAAAAGTATCATCATTGGTAAGTTTTTGTCGAAACTAATGAAATGCGTTTAATATTCTTCTCATACGTAGGACAATTTTATTTTAAATGGAACTACTTATTCTATTGTTCATAATGGTATTTAAAATAATTGCGGGGAGTAGTTAGCAGTCTACAAATATTTAGAATTTTCTATATTTATACTTGCTTTTAAATAAATTAAAAGATTATTTTTCAAGTTTTCTAAACACTATTTACGAACTATAAGTAATGTAACTAACTAGTATTGGACTCATGCGAGGCTTTCGCGCTGCAATCTTTGAGATTATTTCCTTTGTTAAGTTCTATCAGAATAAAGTTATCAGCCATACCTCTAAATCTGCTGCTATATTTTAAGAAAAAATGACAAATGAAACCAAAATTGAGGGTATCCCGTTTAAATGCATCCCACCCAAGTCTACCGACGTATATTCTATGGATTACTGTGCATCTGGACTTTAAAAACAAGCTCTGTATAAGCGGCATCCTAAAGCATTGGATGAACTCTGGAAGATTGTGGACGAGGTGTGGAAAAAAATCAACCTTGATATTTTAATTAAAGCTCTTTTATCGTTGAAATCAAGATGCAATATGATAATTAATGAAGAATATTAATATAATCGAAGAGATTCAATTTATAGTTCACAAAAATAATTGTTGAGGGAGAGCAGATTATTCAAGATATCATGATTCATCATATTTCAGGAATTAAAACCGGCATATTTTCCCATATTATGTTCTGAAGCATATAAAATCGAAATGTTTTATTTTTATGTTTGTCAATTAAGAATAATGACCAGCAAGAGAACATTTTGTAGATTATTATTCACACTCCGACTATATACATAATGTACATTATTTACAAAGGAATAATTGCGATTAATACTTGTATAAAGATTATTTGTTCCTCTCTGGGAACCAAAGCAAATATTTTTATAAATTATGAACATTAATTTTCTTCCATTTTGGAGGACCAAGAAAAAACAGCAGCTTGCTTGCTGCGATTGAACTTTATATCATTAAAAATAATAATAATAATAAATAATTTAACAAACTACAACGACCATTTAGAAAGTGATTTTTTCGAAGACTAAAATTTAAGACATAAAAAATTGCACGGAGTTGATCATACATTCCGTACGCCATGAATTAAACATTAACATTCCTGGACCCATCATGAATAAATTTTAAAAGAAATTTCAGTTTTACAATTTCGGTACTGTAAATTTTAAAACTTCTACGGAGCTGGTCATACATTACGTATGCCATGGATTAAACATTAATATTCCTGGACCAATTTTAAATGAAATTTCATACATTACGTTCGCCATGGTTTACATTTTTCAGTACTGTAAATTTTTTAACTTCTACGGAGCTGGTCATACATTACGTACGCCATGGATTAAACATTAATATTCCTGGACCAATTTTAAACGAAATTTCATTCTTAAACTTCTAAACATCCCACAATATTACTATTTACACCGTCGTATAGAGAAAAAAATGTACTTTTAAATGAAATTTTTTAAAGCTGTATCTCAATTTGTTTCTGAGTTATTATTTTTTTTGTAGTTTTTATTACTTTTTTGTCATAGTAGCAACAGAAGTATCCATCTCTGTTGAAAGTAAAGAGAAAATACAGATTACTGTATAGACCCATCAGAAAACGAATAAAATGTGAATTTAACTAATAAAACACTGCAGATATATTTTTGATTTCCTACCCTGACAGAGGACAATAACCATTTTTCCAAATGGCTAAAAAAACTAAAGAACAAATATTTAATATAAATTCTCCAGAAGAACACGTGATCCCTGTCGTCTCCAGATTAGCTGAAAGTGTCCCACGAAAGGGAGATGCGAAATATTCCAGAATAGTTAAACAAAAGTAATGTCAAATTCAAGATATTAGGAAATAACATTTTTATCTTTTTTTATAATTTTTTTCCAAAATCGTCAAAAAAAAAAAAAAAAAAATGCCTGAACACCTTCAATAATTAGGGTAAGTGCATACGTATTCCTCCAATTTAAATTCGTCCCAATCGCGCCCGTCGGCCTAATCGTTCGGAGTTTCGTGGTTTTCTTTGAACCTTGGTTTTCCAAGCGTAAATACGGGTTAGATTTCCTTACAAAGCCCCTCACGGAGGGCACCCCCCCCCCCTTTAGAACCTATATCCCTAGTGCGGATAATTGGCCGTCTTAAACACAAGCAACCAATTTAAATTCGCCAGTGTTTCGAATTATTATAGTTATATATATTTTCTTCTATACAGAACAATATGATGCAATATTTTTAGTAGCATAGCTAGTTATAATTCCGGTATTAAGTTAAAATACCGGGTAATGCAAAAGTTCCGGGAGTTAAGAAATATGAATAATTAGAAAAATATGTAGAACAGAAAGGGGCGGTTTTCATATACATGCTCAGAAAAGTGAGGGATTTCTGCTTATAATGATTTTTAAATAAATAGTTAAACATTTTGTCAACAGGTGGCGCCACTGTACACCATCAAAAGTAACTATACCATGCGTTACCATGCAAATGGGTTCATTGCGCAACACCTTTCCTAAGATATTGCTCAGATTTCGCTTTAATGGCCATTTACGTTTAAACGCTTTTTCGTAGGTTAAAGAAAAAGAACCTACATTTAAAAGAAATTTCATACAAAATTTGATGTTTAACTGCTATGTTCAGACATGCTTTCTTTGCGTGGTAAAGCTTTGTTAGTTAAGCTGCTTTACAAAAAGGAAGAATCGGCAAGTTTAGCTTAGCGTTCTTATCGTATAATGCGTGGAGTTATAACTGAAAAAGAATCGATGACGGCCACAAATATAAAAGCTATGATAAAAAGGTTTGAGAAACGGACTCATTGGAAGATCGTCAAAGAAGCGGGAGACCTCAAACGTCTGTTGCAGTCGAAAACAAGGTAGAACACGATGCGCGATGTCACATGTGTAGAAAGATCGTCCTGCGTCATTGACACAGTTGAAAGATGCTATGCACCATCACGTTTCAGAGACACCCCTTGAACTGCTCTTTAGTGCTGTGCAGACTGTTTTACATCGTCTCATGTTGGTACTTATAAGTGACGGGCGTTATACTGAAAATTTGTAGCCCTTGGACACTGATTCTTTCTTTTTAGTGAGCTATATTATATCATAACTAAACTATATTATCAATTTCAGCTCCTCCTGTTGGCAAAAATTATAACTAATATAACACATTAGATGTAAATTTCCAACTGGGTGAAAAATGTCCGGACCAGGATTCGAACCAGGGCTGAAGCCGCCAGTGCTCTGCCATCTGAGCTACCCGGAAGAATCTGGTGGAACTTTTTCACCCAGATAACCTTGATGATTATAGCATCTGGTCTGAAACCTGGTTCAGCTAAACAGAATAAATCTCAGGTAATGGAACTCCAGAAATCTGCATTCCAGAAATTTACATCTAATATGATTTATTTACCAATTAGAATAATTGTGTTAAAGTTAATCTGCATCTCCTGAAACATCTAATATGATTTATTTACAAATTAGAATAATTGTGTTAAAATTAATCTAGTGTAATATAACACATATTTTTTTCGTTAAAAAACTAATCCAACATGTTTCTAAACAATTCTGTGAAAACCGCAACTTTCTATTGTATATAGTTTGTTAATTATTAACATTTCAAAACTCCCGGAACTTATGGATCACCCGGTATCTTTAGTCAATAAAATTGTTACAATGCGCTGTCGAATAAGGATTATAAAATGCAGTAAAAAAGTTTTTCAATACACGGTACGGAAGAATTAAATTCATTTCTCTGTTCTACACTGTAAAAAAAAAAGAAATGTATATTTATTTAAAAAAATGTAATTTAACCAGGAAGAAAAATATACAATAACCTTTTCCAAATTACCCAGCCTTCCAAAAAGCATTCTTTATATTTTGAAACCTCATATATTTTCTAGCTTGAAAGAAGCAAGTTAAAAAAAAGCAGTAAAAAAAATTCACACATGGTACGGAATAATTGAAATTCCTTTTGCCTGTACTACACTGTGAAAAAAAAGAGAAGTATTTCTTTATTTAAGAAAATATAATATAACCAGGAACAAAAATATACAATAACATTTTCCGAGTAACGCAGCCTTACCACAAGTATTTTTTTATCATTTAAAAACCACATATATTTTCAATATTTAAAGAAGCATATGTAAAAATAAAGTTTCTTTTGTCACTACTGATTTTCGGAAGCGCTTTCGAAGAAATTTTATACTGTATTAATCAGTTATTTGATACCGAAATATAGTTTTCGGTTGCTTTCAATTTTTAAGTTATTTAACACGTTTGTTTAATATGAATTTGAAACACTTTTCTTGAACATTAAAATGTTTATTTGAGAATTGTTACCATCTTTAAATCCTGCATTCCGATTTGAGAAGACTGATTATTACATTATAAACACTACTCGGAAATGTTTTCGAAAATTACTGGCAATAAAAGAAACTTTGTCTTTATAAATGTTTCTTTAAATATTGAAATATATTAGTTGCTGAAGTTTCTAAAGATAAATAACAGTTTTCGAAATTGTGGGTATCTTAACAAAGGTTATTGTACGAGGTCTGTTCTAAAAAGTATGATCATAATTTTTATTAGCATACTATATTGCACAAAAATGTACTTTTATGTTCCATTGTTAGCTTAATGTGTAATGAATATGTGATGATTTTTTAGTTCTTTTATTTCCGGTACTATGTCGGGGGCACCCATGAAAGTTCAGAAAATTTGTGTATCGCCTAGCTAGGGCATAGGTTCCCAACTTTTTCTTGCCAAGCGTCCCTTTACAAGAAAAAAAAGATTCCAACGCCCCCTCTTCCATAATAGTTAATTATAACAAATATTAAATTATGTTTGCATATTATCTATACCCATTTCATCTGCCTGACTGTTAAGAATCACAACGTAGAAATTAATTAAAATGACCATCAAATGTGGCAAAAAACTGTTTATTAAAAATTTAAAAATAAGCACAAAATCAATAAAAAAGAAAACTAATGCGATGGCTGAGGCTGGTGAAGTTATAACAATTTGTTAATGTCCTATTCCAATTTCCTTAACATCAAAGCGCAAATTACAACGTTCAGTGGTGTGCAATCTGTGGCTTTTCTTAAAACACTGAACACAAGCTTAGCCAAATCCTATGAAGGAAAAGCAACTAAAAAGGCCTGTAATCTTGCCCACACTCCAGGGTGCAGAGCTGGAAAACTGGTACATATTTTGAAGCCAGAATTGTTAGCATCCACTTCTGAATTTTAATTTTAGTTCTTCTTAGTGCCTAATATAGCAAATTTTGTGGTCCGCGATTTTCGAATTTATAACTATTTTTAATGCAAATTAGGGGAAAGTAGGGTAATGACGCTCAGAAGGGTAATCCCGCTCACGCAATATCTCTAAACAGAATAGAATTGAAGACGTGCGATCGATACCGGCAGATAGCGAACTTCGTCGTAAGTTCCCGGTAAGAATATAGTGGCCGTCCGAAGGAAAGTATTTTTGTGTCCTCACGTTATTAGTTTGCAGTTGTTTTATTTTAAAATTCTACAATATCTAACTTGAAGGTAAGTGTACACACTTATTTTCAAATATTAATTTACTCGTTATATCTACAAAATATATACATTCAGCTGTATTTTCATGATTTTATTTATTTTTGTAGTGCGTTGTTACGCCAATTATAATGCATTAAAACCCAACATGGCGATAACGATTAATGGCGCTGACGGGGAATTTTAGAAGAAGTGTTGCCAGTGGGAAACTTTTTAAAAATTCAAATTTATTCATTAATACCACTTTTTTGAAATGGTAAAATTCCCCTGTTTCCGCCTTAATTAATATGTCATTAAACAAGGAGAATTTTACGATTTGAAAAAAGTGGTGAAAATCAAAAAACCTAAATTTAAAAAAAAGTAGCCCACTATTTGTGTAGCACTAAATGTGTGCACAATATGTGTAAAGTGGTCGCAAAAAGCCTGCAGTGGTGTGAACAGCCCACACAACTACATATGTGACTTTTGTCTACTTAAATGTTGCATTCAAACTCTGAGCGTAATTACCCTACCATGTCGGGCATTGCCGCTCAATCGATGGTTATTTAAATAAAATGATAAAAAAAAGTTCCTTAAACTTTTACGCAAATTAGTTAATTGCAAACTGTTCCTTATGCTTTGGAGTTATACTTCGTTAATAAAATATTGATTATTTTGTCCAAATTTGACTAGCTATTCATGTTTTCCCTTAAGTGAGCGCCATTCCTCTACTTTTCCCTATAGCGATTTTTGACATTCATGAAATGATTGTGGCTATAACGTTTTAGCCCGCTACAATAAAATTTTGTTTTTGGCGAGTTTTAGCGTCGATTTTTTGCGTCACAGAAATTCAATTTGGTATCCGCATCTTTAGGTTCGTTAGTATAGATTTTCATTTAATATAGGTATATTTAAAGGAGGGAGATCAGCTAGTATTATTATATCAATTTTCTAAATAGGTAGATACGCCACGGCCGCCTCCCTTGACTATCTTAAGGCACCTCCCCCATTTATATCTGGACCCGCTGCCGCCCCCCTGGAAGAAATCATAAGTTGAAGTGTATTATTATATTATGGGATTTATCTCATGTTCATGTAACAGCACCTTCAATTTCGAAGTACAGGGTGTCCATAATTAAACGACCCTACTTTAAAGTTGTCTACAAAAAAAACTATTGTTTGTTCATAAAGTGGTGAAATTTTGTTAAAGACATAATAAAGGGATGGGAATTTGTTTAGGCTAAAAAAATTGTAAATAAAAGTAATTCAAAATTTTGTCACCAGAGGGAGTTTTTTAATAAATTACACATTTAGCATAAGGATAGTTTAAAAATTTTATTTATTAACTTAACCTTATTCTACAGACAGCTTTTCACGACATTTTCCTAGCTTTTCTCTGCGGTCAACTGTGGAACATGCTATCATACTATTCCAGATGGTATCTGAAAATGATGAAAATCATGCAGAACATGTTTAGTTATAACAAAATTTGTTAAACCATCGTAAATGTATGCTTAATGTGTAATTCGTTAAAAAATGGACTCCTATTTTTTTTCGCTCACACATATCCCCATACTTTCATTATGTCCTCCAAAAAAATTTCACAACATTCTGAACAACAGTTTTGTCTGTAGACAACTTTAAAATAGGGTCGATTCATTATGAACATCCTGTAAATAAAATTTCTAAACTATCTTAACCCGAGAGAACTCGCTAGTGAGAATTTCTCTCACGGTGCCCAATTGCTTTTCTTTAACTTTACATTCGCTTAATATCATTTTTTTTTGCTTGGCTTAGTACTTTTACTCACAAATAGGTGAAATAATTGAAATAACATTTTAAAATTTTAATTAAAATGAAAAATGGTTTAAATAAGTCTTAAAAAAAAGTACGACGGTGAGAGAAAATCTCATGCAGCGAGTTCTCCCGGGTTAATGCTAAATATGTAATTTATTAAAAATTGCCCTCTGGTGGTGAAATTTTAAACTATTTTCATTTATATTTTTTTAGCATAAACAAATTCCTATGCATTTATTATGCTTTTCCCAAAATTTCACAACTTTATGAACAATAGTTCTGTCTGTAGACAACTTTAAAGTAGGGTCGTTTAATTATGGACACCCGGTACCTCCAAGCGAACGTCCTGTTGTTTGGGTATGAGGGGTGTTGGCATTGAAGGCGCACAAACACATCTCATATTCAGTTTTCTGGTACCAGTGTGTGAGTGGCATGCCCTTATAACTGCAATATTTTAACAGTTCTCATAGCTAACGATCTTCTCAGTAATAATAGCCACGGTATTATGTTGTCTTCTGAAAGCTCATTTACAGGAACTTCGGTTCCATCTTCCTTTGAAATGAGTGTCTTTCTCTCTCTTAAACTTTTCATAGCATCATTTAACTGTGCTACAGGGAAAAATAGACTCTCCATAAGTCTCCTATAGCATACTCTTCAAATATAAATTTATTCTTGTGAAAGCAAAATTTCCAGCCGAGAAGAGCATACTTGCTCATTAGGAGTGTCCTCCATTGTTCACGTAGGTGATACTGAAAGTCTCTGAACTTTCATGGCTGCTACTGACGTGCTACTTGAAATAGATGAACAAAAAAATTTCCACGTATTCATTAAACATTAAGGCTGTTCTTAACTGCTCTGCTCAACAAGAGCAAAACGTTTTGACATTTTTTACAAATTCCCTTTTTAACGGAAAGATATAAAATTGGAATGCCTGGCCATGGAAGCGATTTGGAATTGAACTGTTTTTTTTTTTTTTTTCATTTTATCATCTATCAATTATCTATTGTGTTATAAGCGAATTCGATCTCGTGAGAAACACGTTTTTAGCCCGCTCTTGAGTGCTCTTTCTCCCTTCGCGCGGAAATTCGGTTCAAAAAGCCCACTTTGACACACTTTTCTGAAAGATCTATTGCGTTTGCAAAAAAAATGGAAAAAACAGCTCAATTACATAATTTCTGAACATCAACACCAGCTTGTTTCATGCATTTTTGAACAAAAATAAAGTTTATGTCAGAAATTTGCCCTTTTGGATTTGAGAACATCCTTAAGGTGTCTCAGGATTCTTAAAATTAAAAAAAAGGTAAAAAAAAACAACTTTTAACGTTTAATATCTTAATATGTACAGGAAAGTAAGGGAATGATGCTTACTTAAGGGAAAACATGAATAGCTAGTCAAATTTACACAAAAATCAATATTTTATTAATGAAGTATAACTCCAAAGCATAAAGAAGAGTTTGCAATCAACTAATCTGCATAAAAGTTTTAATTTTTTTTATCGTTTTATTTAATTAACGATGGATTGAGCGGTAATGCCCGACATGGTAGGGTAATTGCACTCAAAATTTGAATACAACATTTAAGTTGAAGTTATTTATTCTTGGCATAACAAAGAACTACAAAAATAAATAAAAGAATGAACGTACAGCTAAATATATATATTTTTTAGAAATAATGAGTAAATGAAGTTAAAAATAATAGTGTATACTTACTTACCTTCAAGTTAGATGTTGTAGAATTTTATTCTAAAACAACTTTAAACTAATAATGTGAGAACACAAAAATACTTTCCTCCCGACGAGCTCTATGTCCTTACTGGGAACTTAGGATGAAGTTCGATAGGTGCCGGCACCGATCGCACGTTTTTAATTCTATTCTGTTTAGATATTTGGGTGAGCGGGATTGCCCGCTGAGCGTCATTACCCTACTTTCCCCTATATGATTTTAAAACTCAATTTATAAGGAAATGAAAGATATAAGTATGTTCTTTCGTTTCCCATATTTAAAAAAATACAAAATGCAGAATTAATATTTATAAGGAGCTTCGAACTGTCAGACATTTGTAAAGCAGAAAATTGGTATGAGAGATTGTGAGCATGATTACAAAATAAATTTTGTAACGAGAATAAAACATTTGGTGCTTAATTATACATTAAATTCTAATAATTAACCTAAACCTAAATAAAGTTGTATTTAAAACATTTTTATAATTTTAATACAAAGTTGTATTTAGATAATACAAAATTATGAAATTTTCAACAGTATAATCACATAAAAAAAAAATGAAATTTTAGGTTTCGTTTTCGCAGACTAACATAAAACATCTATCTTGAAACTTTCATGGAAAAATATTGAGAAGTTTTTGAGATATCCTTCGCGTTATACCGAAAAATATCATTTTCCGTAAAATTACTTCAAAGTTTCGGAAAAGTCGCTTCAGCTTTTGATCGTATACAATTCTAATAGCTATAACTTCTGTTCTAATGGGAATTTTGCGGAAACATAACAAAATGTTCAGAAAAAAAGTCCTTCCGGGCAGTGCCGGGAGGAAGAGGTAGCTTTCATATTCCTTATTTTTAAAAAGCAAGCTTATGTTATTCAAACACACGAAGCTAGTGGAAACCGATTATAGGAGATTCAATACTAATTTTTATCACTACTAAATCATTAAGAATGATAATTTCGCGAAATTAGTCAGCTTTATCCAAGCTGCTTGTATTTAAAGTAACTTATACTTGGTTGCCAAATTCTGCGATATCTTGAAGTTCCTGCCATTTTAAGAGAACATGGTGGATGAGGCTAACGAGTGAACTTGGTCGAGACCTTAGTAATTCCTGTGCACATGCATGCTCACTCACATCGGAATCGGTTGATATATACAAGTGCTGTCACAGGCAAAAAATTAGATTTCTCAAAATGTCACCAACATTAGAAATTGAATCTGCTACATCTGAGCCATTTTTTAAGATAAAGACAAAACAAAAATTGCTCCGGAACCCTTATATCATGGTCAAATACTTAAAAAAGATACCTTTTTCAGTGTCTAATTTTTTTGCACTTCACTTTAAATATAATTTTTTATTTAATTTAACGGCCTCCATTTTGGAACAAGATGGCTGATGATGCTGGCCAGCGAACTTGGTCGAGACATTGCCATATACTATCCACATGCCTTCTTACATCGAAATAGGTTAATAAATATGCGTGTTATCACGTGACAAGTATCAGATCGTTTCAAAATGTCAGCCATGCTAGAAATTCAAAGTGATATAATTTAACCATTTTTTAAGATATATACGAAACAAAAACTGCTCCGGAATCTTTGTATCAAGGTCAAACACATAAAAAAAATTATTTTTCAATTTTTTGATAACTCATTTAAAATTTAAAATTTCATTTTTTTTAATGGCAGCCAACAAGATGGCGAATGAAGCTGGTCAACGAACTCGGTCGAGACATTGGTATGTACTATGTACACACCAAGTTACATCCAAATCTGTTCATAAATACGCCTGTTATCCAGTGACAAAAATCAGGTCGTTTCAAGATGTCAGCCACAATAGAAACTCAAAATGCTATAACTCAGCCATTTTTTTAGATATAGACGAAACAAAAACTATTCCGGAATTTTTGTATTAAGGTCAAACACATACAATTTTTTTTTTCATTTTCCAATTTTTTGGTACTTCATTGTAAATTTTAAATTAAAAAAAAATTAAATGGCCGCCATTTTGAAACAAGATGGCGGATGAAGCTGGCGAACGAACTCGGTCGAGACATTGGTACTTTTTATGTATACTCCAAGATACATCCAAATCGGTTCATAAATACGCCTGACAAAATTAGGTCGTTTCAAAATGTCAGCCACGCTAAAAATTCAAAGTGCTATAACTCAGCCATTTTTTAAGATATAGACGAAACAAAAATTGCTCCGGAATTTTAGTATCAAGGTCAAACACACAAGAACAAAATAGTTTTCAATTTTCAATTTTTTGGTACCATATTTCAAATTTTAATATTTTTTTTTAATTTAAATGGCCGCCATTTTGAAACAATATGGCGTATGAAGCTGGCCAACGAACTCGGTCGAGGCATCTGTATGCACTATGTATACACGAAGTTATATTCAAATCGGTTCATAAATACGAGAGTTACAGTGTGACAAATATCAGATATATATATATATATATATATATATAATATGCTTTTTGGATCCCATGTGCGGGAATATATTTTGAAAATCTACTGGGAATTAATTCGGTATGTTTTGTAAGATTTCTATTGCTATAAATTAAATATTTAATGGGTTGTAGTTTTTTTTTTCCATTTCATGACATTTGATAATGTTCTGTTTTCATCTTGAAACTATTCTTTTGGTTATATTGGTTGTTTGAGTACAGGGGAAAAATTTTTTCAGCTTATAGCTTTGTTCTCACATAAAACAACCGATTTGCTTATATAATTGAATTCTGTACTCTCGAAAACGTAATTCAATATATAAGTTTTTCAATTTTTTCGGAATCCATATTCTTTTTTTTTCTTCCATGTTAATTGTGGTAATTAGGTATAAGGTACTTTATTTTATACATACAATTCTATATTGTTGGTTTGTGGTGTCAATTTTTGTAGTCAATCATTCAGAATATTGCGGTTTTTGATGATGGTCGGTAATGTTTAATTAATGGTTATATGTATATATATATATATATATATATATATATATATATATATATATATATATATATATATAACCATTACTTAAACATTACCGACCATCATCAAAAACCGCTGTATTGTGAATGAAATGATAATAAAAATGGATGCCACAAACCTATAATATACAACTGTATGTATAAAATAAAGTGCCTTATACTTAATTACAAGAATTAATATGGAAGAAAAAAAGAAGAATATGGATACCGAAAAAAATAATTGAATTACGTCTTCAAGAGTACAGAATTCAATGATATAAGCAAATCGGTCGTTTTCTGTGAGAAAAAAGCTAAAAGCTGAAAATTCTTTTTCTCCTGTACTCAAACAACCAATATGAGCAAAAGACTAGTTTCAAGATGAAAACAGAATAATATCAAATGGCATGAAATGGAAAAAACAATACAACCTTTTAAATATTTAATTTATAGTATAAAAAATAGAAATATTACACAACATACGAATAAAATTCCAGTTATCTTCAAAATATCTTCCTGCACATGGTATCCAAAAGCACGATAAGATTAAGGTGAATTAAATAGTCAAGTTAACACAGAAATTAAAACCTATGGATTCAGTTAATTCATTTTGAAATACCGTGATAAATTCAATTAATATAATATAAATAGAAAATAATTACAATATTTAAAATACCTAAAAACACTATTAAATTGTTTAATTTCTATTTTAAAATATTGCCAATATCCAGCGTTCAATACCACCTGGTGTAAAAAATTAAAATTTTTACTCTAACAAAATGTTGGCGCTGCCATCTATTATGTTATTTTAAAACTATTATTATTATTCAAATTTTACAAGATGAACCAAATAAAAGCTAATGAATTTAAAATATATCAACTGCATTACCACACAAATCCTAATATATAAATAATACCATACTATATATCATTATTAAAAAATTAAATAAATGAAATGTTACTAAAATTCTTTCAATATATTCTATTACCTTACCCATTTAATCTACACTGAGAAATTAAGTAATTTTATAACATTGATAATATAAAGAATATAGCTATATGCTATAACATAAAATATATATAATAAAAATATAATAAACTTTAATAATTACTATTAATTATAAAAAATAATAAATTAATAAAATGAACAGGAAAAAAATGGATGTTTATAGAAGATTGTCAGATTCTAGAATTCCCAATTGCCTGAAGATCACTAATATAGTGTGTGGATTATCTTCATATTATCCATAAAAAAGCTAAAAAATATGATTGTGACAATCAAACACATTAAACCGATAATTAATCATGGAATACAATGTTGAAAATAAAACAATATTAATAAGTATAGAGGAATAATAATAAAAACTAATTACCCATTTTTAATACATACAGTATAACATTAGTTATATCAAATAAACTTATATGCATATCAATCACTATAAAGATGGTATACTATTATTAATTAATATGATATTGTCCCGAGTAGACTAAAATTTAAAAACATGTTAATTTTGAATTTGATTAAATATTAAATAAGCTAAATTAATATGTATTAAAATAAAATGTCACCAATTACATATAAAACATCAAATCAACATCCATATAAAATACGTATTAGAAATGTAGTTATAATAAAAAAGTCCCATTTTTTAAAATTAACCATTGCGTATTATCCAGACAACACCACCCTCCTCCGTACTCTAATATCTACCCACCCAACCATCCTATAGTAATTGTTTATTATTATTTTACAATTTTTAATTTTTATTATAAATATTTTTTTATTTTATATATATTTTTTTTTGTAATTTTGTTTACGCATGTGTTAATTTGTTTTTTTTAAGATCATGTAAGTACTAATTGTATATTAATGAATATATGATTTTTTTTGGAAAACCATGATTTAATGCATCATAAATTAGTTTTTTAATATTATTGTTAATTAGATGTGAAGAACATAAACATTTTATTCTATATAAATGATTAAGTATTCTATTTCGATATACAGAATGATGAAGACAAGATTTAAAATTTGTAAATGTATTAAATTTGAATTTAAATTCTTTACGTTTATCATATAAATCTGTTATTGTTTTGTTGTCTTTATTGTAATTTTAAGATCTAAGAAGTTAATTGTATTGTTAGATAAGAGGTTTTCCGTTAATTCCAAATTAGTGGGATAATCAACTGGAAATTGAGAAATTTTAGATTGATCAGTGGCAATTAAAATTATGTCATCAATATAACGATATAAATGTAGATTATTATTAGTAAAAGTACGTTCATAGTGATATAAGTATAAGTCTGATAATAAACTGGATGTACAACCACCTTTTGGTATACCGACGTGTTGTAAATATAATGTGTTATCTTGCAAGATATAATTATTATAGATAATGAAGTTTGTTAAAGATTTAAAATAAGCGATATCTATATTAGATGGATTAATTCCAGTTTTTTACAATACTTTTTAAATAATGCATTTATAATGTTATGTAAATCTAATAAGTCTATATTATCAAAAAGATCTTTGAAGTCATATGTCGTTATATTATACAGGGTGACCGGTCTCAACGGTGTCCAATGGCTAATTCCTAAACCGTTAGTCATAGACATATAGTTCAATTAGAAAAATGTTTTAAATCAGATAAAGAAATATTTTAAAAGCGATTTGGGTCAATAAAAACATTTCTTAAAAAATTACGAAATTTAAATTTTTATACGTTCCCCCGGTCCTATAAGTTATATTTAGTAAAATTTTCCTATTACACTGACAAGTAAGACAAAAAAAGTCCCATTCATATAACCCTAAAATTGTGCGAGTTATGAAACTTTAAAAATGCATGACTTATGCCACTTTTCTGCTCTGAAAACAAATGAGTTCGGCTTGGCTTTGAGGGGTCACATTCCAAGTGCTTAAAGTATTCGAAGATCTCCTTTCATGTGTATCTGCGCTTTGAACAAAATCGTTCAAGTATTACGATTAAGTTAACATTTATTAAGTTTCAGATTGGCTGAAATAACATATGTTTTATTTTGTCAGGATTTGAGATTGTTTCTTTTATGATTTCTTTTAATAAAATTATGTTATTTTTATAAGTTTTTATGTTACTTCAACGATCTTATGTATGTTTTTCCAGTTCAAAATTTGTATTCGAACTTTAACCCACTTTCAAATATTCGAACGAGATTACATTTTACATACTGGCGCAAATCCGATAACAATCTAATATTATTATGATTTTCAGTGGTTACCATTTATACTTATAGGATAACACAAAAAAATTGGATAGATTACCGCCAAGAAGTTTATGAAAAAGTTTTAGATTAGGTAATGCAAGACGGAGATTGTTGGGTTTTTAAACTTTTATGTATTTTTTAGCACTGAATCCGAAAATTGCCTTAAATTTTAACTATCATGTCAGGATATTTCGCAAATCGTAAATTGTCGAATTTAAAGAATAACAAAAATCGGATACTATAAAGTAGAGGAGATGGTTGTATTTTTTAACTTTTGATAATTGATTTTTACGTACTTTTTAGCTCTAAATCTGAAAATGACTTTCATTTTTAACCATCACGTTAGAATTTTTTTGTAATTGTGTAAGTTAAAGTATTGCGAAAATCTCATACTATAAAACATATGTAACACTTTTTTTATTTTATTTTATTCAATAATTTATTCGATATTTTTGCTTATCTTGGGATTCTTACAGCTGGGTGGTGTGATGAGATGGAGGAGGAGATTAAATTTTAAATTTGAACTTTTTAACTTTGAAATTTACAATTTTCGAAAAATCCTGATGTGATGGCTAAAAATGAAGTTCAATTACGGATTCAGCGGAACAGAATACATAAGAATCAATTATCAAAAGCTAAAAAACATGAAATAACCCAACTTTTGCAGGCTAGTGTAATCTAATAATATTTTAAAATACGTATAATTTTGTAAAGAACTGAGGCTGTTAATTTAGCATCATTTTATTTAACAAAAATTCTGTTTTTTCTTTCTTCCTAAATGTTTATTACATATTGTATATTTTGCATTAATATGTCAGAATGACTAAAGATTTCAAATTTATATTGCAATGTTAATTTTATTCTCAACCATTTTTTAGTATATCTGACGAAATTATATTTGGACTAAATTTATGAATGACCCCCAATTTGCAGCAAAAAATATTCTTCAACTTTAAACAGGTATTACTCGGTCAATTTTAATCGTATAACAACGGAACTTTATTTGTATTACTTGTCAGTGTAAAAGGAAAATTTTACTCAATATAACTTATAGGACCGGGGAACCATATAAAAATTTAAATTTCGTAATTTTTTAAGAATTGTCTTTATTGACCCAAATCGCTTTTTAAATATTTCTTTACCTGATTTAAAACATTTTTGTAATTGGAACTATATGTCTATGACTAACGGTTTAGGAATTAGCCATGGGACACCGTTGAGACCGGACACCCTGTATACACAATGAAGATTTTTAAAAATATTTACCAGTTGATAGCTATTTTTTATACAATGTGTATTATCATTGTTTGTAGTAAGTATATATAATTGATTAAGAATTTTTAATGGAAGTTTATTGGCTTTAGTATTATATGTATTGCAACAAATATTTACAGTCCTAAATTTGATTGCAGTTTTATGAAATTTGGGAATAAGAACTAATTAAGGATAATTAAAGTTAGTAGATAGAATATTTTATAGTTTATAATAACTTTGAATTTTACGATTATTTACAATTACATTTTCATTAGTTTTTTGAAAATATTTATTAAAAGAAATACATGTTGTAAGAAGTTGGTGATAATAAGATTTACATATGATTGAATAATTATTAGGAGATTTGTCTACATATGTAATAACGTAGTTTTTTTGTAATTTAGTAATTTGTTGGAAAAAATGCTTTGTGTTAATAGAAACTAAATCAGAAATATTATTTTTTAAAGCCATAGTTAATTTTCCAATTACTAATATTTTCCATTGATTAAAATATTCAATAGGTTTATTGTAATAGATTGAAATTTTATATATAAAAATATCTATATCATATGTAAACTGTTTGATAATAGATTTAGCAGTAAATTTAGATGGAAGTCTATATTTAGTACCGTAACCCATTATTTTTTTTAATTTAAAATCATTAACAATATTAAGATTTCCAGTGATTATATGTCCATGATCATTGTTTATATATTTTTTTAGATTGGGGTCATTGCATTTACACGGAAAATTACTTGCAGAAGATGTATTTTTTTTAAATGTATTGTAGTTAAAAATCTTTCTACCAATTGTATTCGGATATTTAAAGGTTTTTGATATATGAAGATTATTAATAGGAAAATAACAGTTTTTATCATTAATTATAGAATCGATATTAATTTTATTAAATATATGATTTAAAAAAAGTTATTATCATTTGAGTATTCGTGTTTTGAATTTTGTGTTTTTTGTAAATTAATATTTAAAAGATTAACCCTAGTCATAATGAGATCAAAATAAATATCAGAGAAATGTTTAGAGAAAGATTTACTTAGAAATACATTTAAATGTTGTACAATCCGTTTCTTTTTAATAGCAAATATGTATTTTCGATTTAATAACCAGTTATAATGCTTTAAATATTTACTTTGAAGATCATTAATTTGTTTAGCGATACATTTTTTGGAAACTACAACTGATGATGAACCCTTTCCACGTTTCTTTCGTGTTGTTTTACAATTTAAATTATGATTAAGAGTAGGATAAATTGGAGAATAATGAATTGTGTTATTTATAGATGTGAAGACTTTGACAGGTCTATTAAATATTTCACTATTTAGTCCATAAGGATAACTTGTGTCGTAATATTTCATGTATGATGACCCCCATATAAAGCCGTTCTGATTTATTTTTTAGAATTTGAAGGTTTTCAATTGTCGTATTCTTAAATTGATGTTTATGAAAATGTTGAATTTCAGCTGTAGACTGTATATTTTTTGCTTTGTTTTTATTAGAGTCTGAACGATGTTGATTGATACGTTTATGAATTAAACCTGATGTTTCACCAATATATTTCATGTTACATAAGTTGCACTTTATACTATAAATAACATTAAATGCTTTACAAAAATTTATTAATGAAATTTATTAATTATAGAATAATTATGATCTGAGACAATTTGTGTCTGAGAAGCGTATGGACATGTCTTACACCGAGCATCTAAAAACTTACGAAAAAGTAAAGGACGAGGGGGAGAGTATAAATGGTCACTGGATGACGATCCAGGAACAACCACATTATTGTTCCTGTACCGGGCACTACACTGCATAGATGCTAAGTGTATCTTGCCAGGATCGAGATGTTTACTAAGAACTGCCGTACAAAATTTTTTTGGAAAAAATAAGAAAATATAATAATATAAAAATCAATAATAAATGAAATTAAATTAGTCTTGATTAAATTTAATATTAAATATGTTGAGTATGAAATATAAATTTATATACAATTTTTACAAATCAGAGAAGCAGTACACAAAAACCACCTTTAATATTTCTAAAACCAAATAATGATAACCCTAAGTGCATAAACTACAAAAGCAAGAAACCATTGGACTTTTTAGAACAAATAAAATAACCGCATCTAAAATCCAAAACCTAGAACGGCAATAACCATGCAAAGACGACCAAAAACGCTATCCCAATTGACTTCTCACATCAAAGTAATATAAAAATAAATGATTAAAGCATATTAACATTAAAACTATTATTAGAAATATTTATTGCTACCAAACATTGATGTATATATATAAAAAGAATAGCTCATAAAGAATAAAATTATGAAAAGCAAAAAAAAATTAATCTAAAAATTGAAAATATATAGGACAATATCATACAATAACCACAAGAAAATACATATAAAATACATAACTTGAAAGGTATAAATCATAAATTGAATCTTTGCGATGATAAGAATTAAAAATTTAATGAAAATTCCTAAGAGAGGTATCCGATAACTACAAGTAGAAATCATATAGATAATGCACAAAGATTATGCGCTATTGCAGCAAAGATCTAAGCGTATAATATTTAAAAGATAGTTAAAACATTTAGCTACCTAGGTATATATATAAATATATATAAGATACCAATATTAAGGAAAAAATAATTCAAAATGAATAGTTGCATTCGAAATGAAAAGATATCATAATAAGCTTACATTCATAATTACATGCGCAAATGCAGCATAATAATTTGAATGCTAATATATAACCATTAATTAAACATTACCGACCATCATCAAAAACCGCAATATTGTGAATGAAATGACAATAAAAATGGATGCCACAAACCTATAATATACAATTGTATATATATATATATATATATATATATATATCAACTTTTGAACGGAGTGTGGTTTTGGGGTCTGGGGGTCATGATTGATGAAAATATACAAAAATCTTTTGAAATCGCTTTCCTCCGAACGGCTGCAATAGGTAGCTTTTTGTAATGAAAGCTACCTAACAGGAGTTTAAAATATAAAATAATTAAAATTTCGGAGATTTTGAAGATTTAAGAGTCCTGAGACCCCTTAAGCTAATAATGGAACATAAGTAAATTTGTACACAGTAAAGTATGGTAATAAAAAAAAATATGATCATTCTTTATTGAACAGCCCTCGTGTATTTTCGTTCGTGGTTATTTCCAATTTATATAGATTAAAAACTTTTGTCTCTTTTATACCGTGTAATGCTTTTTTTTTTTTTTAGTGTCTGTAAAGAAAAAATCCCAATTTTAAATTTTCATTGAACGGTTATATTTTTATTTTTGAAAATATAATTATACATTTTAAGCTCCCGATAATTAAATAGTGTGAATATTTTGTATGAAAGGTACCAAAATATCATTCGTATCACATTAAAGAATGTTACACAGCGAAATACACACAAAGAATGAACATCGACTGTAAAAACTTTGTTCAAAGAAACGGAAGAATCTGAACTCCCTTGAGCGCAATATCTAAATTAAGTACCAAGATAAAGTAACAAGAAGACAATCGAAAAAATATGATAATGCAAACACTTGCTACATGTGAATATCTCTTGGGATAAAGTTAAAAGAAAAAAATCTGTTTTTGCTATGCTGTTTCCTATTCAGAAATGGAAATCCCCGAATGATAAATGACTATTAAGTATAAAATCTGCCGTTTTCATTAGTGAAAAAAATTAAATATTTAGGTTACCCATATGTAAATAAAAAATGAATAATTTCATTCAGGAATGAGTTTCTCTAAATATAAAATAACTTTTTCAGGAAATGTTGAATGGGTTATGACAAAAACATATAATGATAATATGAATAATTTGTTGTTTAAAAATTACTTATATGTTATATGAATGTCAGAGACGGGTTAGGTCACTGACCGAGAGTAGTGATGCATCCAGTGCCATCAAGAAACAGCCCACGCCTAGCAACAGGCCAGGTCAGCAGTTAATGGATCTGAGGCAGCAAAAGTTGTCTCACAAGGGAAATTATTGTGGCAGCGCTTTTTGGCATGCCACATACACGCCCAGCAACAAGCCAGGTCAGCAGTTAATGGAGCTGAGGCAGCAAATGTTGTCTCGCAAGGGAAAGGACTGTGTCAGCGCTTTTCGTCATACCACATAATTTGCCAAGTTGCACAATTCCCTTGTGAGATCCCCCAGGGGAATACCTTCTTTAGGTATTTACGGGTTTCGCGACCCCGGGTTCCCGAGCGATCTTTCTCCTTTCCTGTTTTCTTCTCTTTTTAGTTGTCTGTCCTTTTTTCTTTGTTTCACACTTTTTAATCTTCTTTTTTCAGTTTCTTATCCCTCCTTGTTCATGTTTTTTACTGACCATTTTGTTCAAATTGTTATTTGTTCTACTAACATTGTTCTTGTTCTTTTGTTTAAAAAAAAAAAAACAAATTGAAAAAAGTCAAAAAATACACCTTGTTTCTAAGTTCTCACCCACATCACTTTTTCTTTTATACAATAGTGGATTTTTTTATTTTCACGTGAGACACTCTGGGTGTTGAGGTTTTTTAATCTCATCGCCTCGTTTCTACCTCTTTAGGCTGATCTCGAGTCCCAGAGTGCAGGGCATCTCCGAATTCCGGTTCCGTGATCGGTGGGCGCCGTAATTGTATGGCGGTGGTTAGGAATGCACTGGGCGACTGGTGTCCTTTCGACGTAAGGGCGATGTAGGTTGGACAGAGCTGTAAAGGCTTATCTACGACAACCGAGTTCCACTGTGAAAGAACTAGAGTTTGGAGATGCTATCGAGTTTAATCCAACGTTCGAAAAACGTGGAAGTTTGTTGATAGTTTTCACCCTTTTGAGACCTGCGCCTAAAGTAACGGTAAGAAGAAGGGTCGGTGACCAGGCCCGATGCCTGGCGTTTTTTCAATCCTTTCTAAATATGGCTACAATCTCAGGAAATAAATCATGCGAAGTGGAAGCCCCACACCCAAAAGAGAGTACATGCGAAGTGGAAGCTCCACAACCAAAAGAGAGTACTAATGCTTTGAGTTCTTGCTCAAAAGCTGGTTCTGACCAGGGCCAAAAAAATTCTTGGGGTGATAGAGTTGAGGATTCTTCTTCCAATACGGAATGTAAGAATGTCAACTCTAATTCATGTAATGTTGATGAGAGATTTTTTGTAGTGAAACGGGTAGAAGGGAGTTTTGACAAAACATCCCCCTTCCTAATTAATAAATCTATCCAAGGTTTGGTTGATGAACCAAAAACAATAAAAAAACTCCGGACAGGTGAACTATTAATTTAAGTAAGCAATAGTCAACAAGCAGCCAACTTAAAAAAATGCACTCAGTTTGCAAACATTGCAGTCTCCATATCTAAACATAGAACTTTAAACACATCTCGCGGTGTGATCTCTGAATCTGACCTCTTGCATGTCACTGAAGATGAAGTTGTAGAGAATTTAAAAGAACAAAATGTCATTGAAGCTAGAAGAATAAAAATCTACCGTCGAGACGAGCAAATACCAGCTAATCAAATACAAATTCCTACCAAGCACATCATTCTCACATTCAACTCACCGAACTTACCCAAATCAATAAAAGCCGGATATCTGTCATGTTCTGTAAGGCCTTACATCCCAAACCCACTGCGTTGTTTTAAATGTCAACGCTTTGGGCATTCAAAAACCTCATGCCGTGGTAAAATCACCTGTGGTCGGTGCAGTGCAGTAGGCCACGAAAGTGAACACTGCAATGCCCAACCATGTTGTGTAAATTGTAAAAAAGACCACCCATCTTATGCTAAATCATGTGAACAATGGAAAATAGAAAACGAAATACAAACAATACGCACTAAAGAAAATATATCATACCCTGAAGCCAGAAATATAGTAGAATCCAGGACACCAAAGTTGGTGTATCATATGCTGCAGCCCTATCAAAAACCGCCCAAAAAACTCATAAAACTATTGCAACACAAACCGAATTCCCCACTGAAACTAATTGCCAACCTAATCAAAAACAAAACAACCTGTCTAATAATTCTGATAAGACAAGCAGATCAACGCAGTCTGCTGCTCCTAAGTCACCTAAATCTGTTCCTCCTAACATGCCTAGATCTGTTCCTCCTAAATCATCAACAAATCCTACTTTAAAATCATCACAGTCTCTTATTTCTAAACTTCCACTCCATAAAAGAGGTTCTCAAAATACAACTACAACACCATCCGTGAAACCAAACCGTAAATCTGATGCAGAAAAATTTAACCTACCAATAATTAAAGCCACAGTCTCATCTGAAAATACACCCAAGAAGAAAAAGTGTAAAAGATCTAAAAATGAAACACAATCAAAACAGAACGATAAAATGGAAGAGGATGATGCCCTTGCTCTTCACCCAGAACCGGATGAACAATTTAACGATGGAGATAGTATGTATACTATCTCTGATTAATATAACGCAGATAATTTTCATCGAGGGAAAAATAGTAAAATCGATCATGACTAATATTATTTCATGGAACTGTCGAGGCTTTCATAATAAATATGACGAAATTCGAAGTATTCTTCATGGCCATCAAACACTATGTTTAGCTTTACAAGAAACCCATCTTAAAATTAATGACAAAGCTAAATTGCGCACCTTCGCCACATACAGAAAAGATTTTACAGGTAGTGATAGGGCCACTGGTGGAGTGGCTCTTTTCATCTCTCGCAATTTACCCCATACTCATATTAACCTAAACACAAACTTACAAGCTGTTGCAGTCCGTGTACATATAAAACGTCTCATTGCAGTCTGTACCATTTATTTACCACCCCACCAAATTATTTAGTCAGCACTACTTGATGATCTCCTTCTTCAACTCCCAACTCCTTTCATCATCGTTGGGGATTTTAATGCTCATAGCCAACTGTGGGGGAATTCTGACACTAATCAACGTGGTGATATCATTGAAAAATTAATTTCTGACAATGGCTTATGCCTACTCAATAATGGTGATCATACATATTTTCATGAACCGACACGCACCTTTCATGCCATAGATCTCACTATCTGCTCTCCATCTATCTATCCGTATTGGAATTTCTGGATTTCAAGTGACCTGCACGGCAGTGACCATTTTCCCACTTTCATTTCACAGACCACTCCTGACAGGGATTCTAATCATTATTTTAAACGCTATAACTATGACAGAGCCAATTGGCCAACATTCACAAATCATGCTAAAATCACAAATCATATGGTAGAAGGTGACATAGACGATGCAGTTGATAATATCACCCAGTGTATTATCAATGCTGCAGATATTAGCATACCTAACTCATCATCTACAATGAGACACCGGAAGCCATGGTGGAACAGTGACTGTCAAGCTGTAAAAAAAAATCAACAGAAAGCCTGGGGCATCTTTCGGCGTTATCCCAATAACACTAACTATCTTGACTACAAAAAAGCAAAGGCTGAAGCTAGAAGAGTGCGCCGTAAAATCCAACGTGAATCCTGGATTCAGTATGTATCTAATATTAACCCAAATACCTCTAGTAAAGTCCTCTGGAAAAAAGTAAAAAATTGTATGGGTCTTTATTCTGAAAACCACATCACAATCTTAAATCATAACGGACAAACAATAGCTTCTCCTAAGAATATTGCTGAAACCATAGCAAATACATTTGCATCTAACTCTGCCTCTGACTCATACCCGGAACCTTTTTTATCATACAAAAGTCAAACAGAAACTACCCACCTCAATTTTAATTCCCGTAACTCTTATGACTATAATCTCCCTTTTACTTTCTCAGAGCTCATAAAATGTTTGCAAAATAGCCATCTATCAGCTCCAGGTCACGATGGCATCACCTATACCATGCTTAAACATCTCTGCACAACCTCTCTCAATAATTTACTTGCATTTTATAACAGAATTTGGATAGAACAGGTCTTTCCTCAAGCCTGGTGTAACTCTATTATCATTCCTTTTCCTAAACCAGGGAAAGATGCTAGCAATCCCAATAATTACAGGCTAATCGCACTCTCTAGCAGTCTTTGCAAATTACTTGAAAAAATGATCAATTGTCGTCTTGTGCATATTTTAGAAAATAACAATTGCCTTGCTGCGTTTCAAAGTGGGTTTCGACGAGGTAGATCAACTATCGATAACCTGATCAATCTTGAAAATCACATACGGACAGCCTTTCTAAAACGCAACCATTTGGTGTCAGTATTTTTTGACATGGCAAAAGTCTACGACAGAACATGGCGATACGGGATCCTTCGTGATCTTTTTAACCTAGGCTTTCGCGGGAATCTCCCTATTTTTATTAAGAACTTCCTCGCCATTCGACTTTTTCAAGTCCGAATCGGTGGGGTACTTTCTAGTTTTTATGTACAAGAAGAGGGTGTACCCCAGGGCAGTGTCCTGAGTGTCACCCTCTTTGCTATAAAAATAAATGACATTCTTAGTCAACTGCCCCCTTCTGTGAAAGGTGATTTATATGTTGATGACTTCTGAATTATGTGTATGGGACAGGATATTCATTTTATTGAAAGACAGTTGCAAATTGCAATCACCCATATTCTTAATTGGACTAATAAGAATGGATTTATAATTTCTCATGACAAAACTTCTTGTGTTCACTTCTGTAGACGTAGGGATCTGCATCCAGATCCAGAAATTTTTATTGGACCAACTCAAATTCCTGTTGTGGACAGTGTTCGTTTTCTCGGCCTCCAATTTGATAGTAAGCTAACCTTTTTACCACATATTTTACAATTACGCACAAAATGTGAAAAATCGCTTAACCTACTAAAGGTGCTTTCAAATACTTCCTGGGGAGCAGACCGTACTTCTCTCCTTAAAATCTATCGAGCCGTCATCCGTTCCAAAATTGACTATGCCTGCCAGGTCTATGGTTCCGCACGTAATTCTGTTCTTAAAAAACTTGACACTGTGCACCATAGCGCACTCCGTGTTTGCTCTGGTGCATTTCGTACCTCTCCAGTTTTAAGCCTTTATGTTGTCTGCAATGAACCAGCATTACACCACATTCGTGAAAAACTTTCTTTAGAACTTTATTACCGTATCCTTTCACATCCAGGCCATCCTCTTCATTCATACATTCTAAATACAGACAACGATATGCTTTATCAGCATCGGCCATCTTGCATCCCACCTTTTGGTGTCAGAATTAGGAATATTACTGATAATAGCCCACTGAGTAGTATCGAGGTGAGTCCATGTCCATTACATGTACTCCCTCCTTGGAAACCTCCTAGTATTACTTCGCTCCATCCTTTTAAAGGATACGATAAAAACACCTTAGCTCCTGTTGTTTTTCAACAGATATTTGCTGCACACAGATCAAACTTTAATGATTACACTGACATTTACACAGATGGCTCTAAGAGTGGAGATACTGTTGGGTGTGGGATATTTTGTGAAAACAACTCTTTAAGCTATCGCCTTCATTCATCTACTTCTGTCTTTACAGCCGAACTGATTGCAATAGAGAGAGCCATGTTCTACATCTCTCATCATCATAGCTCATCCTTCATCATTTATACCGACTCAAATAGCTCTATTGACGCAATTAAATCATTTAAAAAGCATCCTTATGTTTCATTGATCCTTGATTTTTATAATAAATTGAAAAGACGTGGCTATAATATTTTATTTTGCTGGGTACCTGGACACATGGGTATTCCTGGTAATGAGAAAGCGGATGAGGCGGCGAAACGTGCCCTTAATCCGTTGTGCCATAAAGTTCCATTCTCAGACGTAAAACTACTTATCAAACGCTTTATTTATTGTAAATGGCAAGAAAGTTGGAATTTAGAATGCAATAATAAACTGCACCACATCAAACCTACCATCATGAACTGGCCTCCGTGTTATCCAAGGAAAACCGATGTTCTTCTGACCCGTCTGAGAATTGGACATTCTAGAATCACTCATAAACATCTTTTACTTCGGGAGGATGCTCCCATGTGTCCACATTGCCATTTTGATTACCTCACCATCCATCATGTTTTAACTGACTATCCGGGTCTCCGGCACTTATACAGAATCTATTTTAACTCATCATCCCCAATCTTGACAAACCTCATTGGGGAAACACCTCATGGGGCACTCTTCACTTTTTTAAAACATGCTGGATTTTACTTTGAAATATGATTTTTGCATCTTTGTTTGGTTTAAAAACAACTTGAATTGTTCTTTTAATTTTTTCTGACATCTGGAAGGGAGACCCATCCAGATTGCACTTCTGCACTTTTTACCTAAAATCTTTTATAGTGCGTTTGTTTAGTTTTTAATTTTCTTCCTTATCTACACTATTCTGACTGCATCTGGATGGGACCCCCATCCAGATTGCTTTTCTGATGCTCTTTATTTTTATGTTTTTAGTCTATTCTTGTTTGGCTCAGCATGTCCCTTATGGGATTTTGTGCCATTAAACAATATACAACCAACCAACCAACCCTTGTGAGAATGTAGCTTACTCAGAAAGTATTTTTGATTAAATACTGTCCCAAATCCTTTGTGTGTACAGACGACTTTAGCCTACCCATGGTTACGGTCGCGCACTTGGCCGACCACGTCTGTGAATTCACAACCAGTCTTGTACATAGTGGTTCTTATGGTACATATTTAATAAGTTACATTAAAGAAGTACCAAGAATATTAGTCTGGTTCCTAGACATGAATGTTTTATACTTTGAAAATATTGTTTTTACATAATGGACGGAAGTCATGCTTAATCTTTTATATCGTGAATTTTGAATAAAAAAATTGCTTCACTGGAAAAATTATGTACAGTCGTGAAAAAAAAGTAAACACCCCCTACTAACTACTCAACAAATTATCGTAGAAGAAAGTTACTGTTACCGAACGATTGGAAATAAAGTCTGCTTTTAAATGATATAGAAAAAATTTGCTTAGGGGGCCATTTACATGTTAAAACGAACCATAATTTTGTTTTTTTCAATAGCAGTATACAATTCTGAGAGCATAAATGAATTCTACACCCTTCAATTAGCCTAAAAACAAATTTTTATGCAATTCGTAAAATGCGTTTCTGAGAAATTAATTACTTTAAAGCGAGCGCATTTTAAGGGCTGTATCCAAATTGAAGTTCGGAACTCGACTGTTAACCGAGAGAGCGCCCATCTTGATCAAGGCACCTTAAGAAGTCAATGAAGCCTGCTAGATTACAGGACAGCAGAAGAAATTTCAAAATATCTAGTCACTTCTATTATAGACGGCCCCTTAAACCATCATTTTGCAATTTTGTAAGCATAATTTGAAAACTACTTGGAAGAAAAATTTGAAATTTTGGATTTCCATAATGCAGGACTTAATAAATCTAAATCCATCAAAAAAATTATAGGTAGCAATTCATAATTTTTTCGAAGATTAATTTCATAATTCATATCATAACATTATTAAAATTGCCAATTCAGAGTATTTATGTTTGGGTATATTAGTATTATTGCTACACAAAAAATTAGCACATTTCTGGAGATATAAATAAAAATATGAAAATGTAATTTAACATTAGAAGCACTAAATTTTGAATGGTTATAATTCAAAAACTTATCATTCAAATGGCTTGAAATTTGGTGTCTAGGCATAGTTTGAACTGAAGATTTGAAATACCTCGTTAAAACTGGGTATTGTCATTGAAAAAATGAAGTTTGGATTCGTTTTAATATGTAGATGGCACCCTAAGAAAATTTTATGCACATAATTTAAAAGTAGATTTTATTTCCAATCGTTCGGTACCAGTAATTTTATTCTACGATAATTTGTTGAGGAGTTAGTAGGGGGTGTTTACTTTTTTTCCACGACTCTACGTTAATGCCTAAGATATCCAGAACAACATATGTAACAATAATTTGATTTTTAGATTTTTTTAAAATTAAAACTGATTTAATAAATCCAGCAGTGAGAGCTATTTTTGCAAAATATTTGCAAGTATAATTGGGTTCATTAACAAAAAAATACTGTTATGGAAAACTCACAATTCTTATAAGAACAATATAAACAAATGTATTTAATTCTATCTGTAAAAGAGAAGTGTTTTGTAGTTGCCAATTTTTCGTATAATATTTTTTAATAGGATAAAAGCTATACCCAGGTAAAGGGTTGAGAAAATAAGCACATTAAAAAATATTTAGCTTCGACTGTTTCACAGTGCTTTCTTTGTAGGATTGAGAAAATTATTTTGTATTTAATGTGCAATATAGGGGAAACCAGGGGAATGGCGACACCTTAAGGGAATTTAAATTTTTTCACCCCCAAAAAAAGTTTATTTTTTAATAGTAAAAATTCTAAAGCTGAATTATGATCTTTAGCATCTGTATAAATTTAACCGTAATCATAACTGTAAAGTAAGCGCACATAAAAAAATACATTTTTTAAACCTCTGTACAGTGGCGGGATTACCCAGGATGCTGGGGTAATTCCGCCACTGTATCGGGGTAATGACGTCACTCTTTAATGACCTAGTAAATACACAAAATGGATACTAGGAAACACATAGCTTACTGAAAATATTTAGAAAGGAATAATTTATCAAAATAATAAATAATTGCAAAGTTCTTAAGCTAGATTTATTAATGTGCAAACTAAATTGGAAAAGTCACCCTTTGCTATGGTGGCGGCATTACCCCGAGAGGACAATATAGTGGAAATCCCCCAGCAAAGTCGAAAGAAAAACCGAACTTGTTCAACAAATTGCATCAAAATGTCGGCGAATGCATCTAAATTACGGGTAATATTATCTTAAGTACCTAATGTTATAATAAAAGGTGTTTACCTCTACACATTTGAAGCTACAAAATAAGAAGCAACTACATGAAAACTAAATTTTTCACTAGAACAAGCGAACGACGTACAACAAAATCATTCTCACTCTAGGCACTGTTTATATTGTTGACAGCTATAGTGCAGGCGCATTTACTATCTCAAACTGCCGTTAGTTTTTAAACTAGGCGGGGTGGCGGCATAACCCGGAGAGGGGCCATTCCCCCGGTCTCCCCTATTTTCATTAGTAGACGAATAAAATTAATTTAACATTGAATTTTCATTGATGGTACTTAAAAGTACCCTCAGGATATAAAGGGTTAACACGGTTTGTGCCATATGTAGCGCAGACTCTGCAGGTGCACCACTTCACTTTTATTGGAATATCATCTGTACCGCTGGTTGTCATGCTATACATTATTTTAAGTATTACCTTTTTATACATGACACTTAGATAATATTATTTTATTCAATTGCCATATTCACCGCCAACTGTCACTCTTTGTAACGGGAAACAACACATATACAGTGTGTCCATAATTAAAAGACCCTACTTTAAAGATGTCTACAGACAAAACTATGGCTCATAAAGTTGTAAAATTTTGTGAAAGACATAATAAAGGGAAGGGAATTTGTATAAGCTAAAAAAAATATATCAATAAAAATAGTTCAAAATTTCGTCACCAGAGGGTGATTTTTAATAAATTACACATTTAGTATGATAGTTAAGATATTTTATTTACAGGATGTTCATAATTAATCGACCCTATTTTAAAGTTGTCTACAGATGAAACTTTTGTTCAGAATGTTGTGAAATTTTTTGGAGGACATAATGAAAGTATGGGAATTAGAGCAAAAAAAAAAAAAATAAATAATAAATAAATTACGAGGCCATTTTTTAACGAATTACACATTTAGCATACATTTTCGATAGTTTAACAAATTTTGTTGTAACCAAACATGTTCTGCATGACTTTCATCATTTTCAAATACCATCTGGAATCGTAATATAGCATGCTCCACAGTTGAGAGCAGTGTATTCTGTTAAATGGTAGGAACAAATTCGTGAAATTCTGTCTTCAGAATAAGGTTAAGTTAATAAATAAAATTTCTAAACTATCGTAATGTAAATGTGTATTTTATTAAAAAATGCCCTCTGGTGGCGAAATTTTGAACTACTTTTATTTATATTTTTTTTTTACAAATTCCCATCCCTTTATTATGTCTTTCGCAAAATTTCAGAACTTTATGAACAATAGATTTGTCGGTAGACAACTTTAAAGTAGGGTAGTTTTATTATGGACACCCTGTATTTCACAAACACTTTTTACACATTTAGTAAACATTTCTAATCTTATTAGTTAAACTTTCAAGGATTCTGAAACAAAAAAATTCCAAATAGACAAACGGCACAAACTATTTTGTAATAAAATTATTTTCCTTTTCAGACTGTACGTAAAAACAAGCATTTATTTATTTTCTAACAAAATTGCACGCAAATTCTGTTGTGAGTCAATCATTTCGACTTTTTACAAAATTAATGCCAACTGCTTCTAACAGTAGCACGCTAAGAAACTTTATTTTATATATATGGTGGCACTCAACGTGTTAAATTTTGTTAAAAACTCCCGTCTATGATATAAATTATATGCAGTTTGCGTTAAAATGCACTAATACGTTTTATATAAACACAAATCAAAAGGACTAATCCTAAAGTGCCATTCTTATTATTTCTAAGTACGTATTATTATGTATACCAATATTCCTGCATGAGTATTGGTCTTTAACCCTTCACTACACCTCGTGTCATATCTGGCACATACCTAAAAACATAATTTTCATTATGGGCCATGAATTTGGCTAATAAGATTACAGTAACTAATCAAGAACAGTCCAAAGAATTAATGAACACTTATTTTGTCCATGTCAGATGGCTGTATTACACAAAAAATTAGAATTTGTTCTACGGAAACAAAAAAAAATAAAAATAAAAATCGATCAAGCTATTACGATAAGATTTACTTTCGTTATTTTTACTGAATACTTAAAATATTAATATAAAAAAGTTGCAGAGTGTTAAGCAGGTAAACTTAATTAACTTAAGCTCATTTGGTTGCTAAATGCAGCAATACAATATTTTAAAGGTACCGGGAAAGCAAAATTCATCCAAATAATCGATTTATACTTTTTTATATCATTAAATAGTTTAAACTTTTATCTTTCCGATGATGTGTCACACATGTTTACATATGAAAAAATAAGTGTTGAAATTATTCATTCTTTTCTAAGAGCAGCTTAGTGGCCATTTAAATCCTTAATTGGCTTGTTCTGAAAACTTGGATTTTTCATGTTCATTTTTCTTTTTTTCAACATCTATTAAACTTAAGATCTCAGATTTTTTTTTAATACTTATATTATGTTATATTGTATACTTTAACACAGGGATTTAATGATTTGTTTAGAATTATTTATTTTAGGCAGTGATATCTTACCAAAAATTCTAATTTAAAAATGACTTTCAATAAATAATTAATAATTAATTTTGAGTTTTACTTAGAAAGAAAATGGTGTGTTAAAATACGTAAATCATGTTATTCTTACTACTCTAAAAAACCTAGACCTCTATCTTTCACCATTTCTGAGAAAAAGGTACATAAAGTTGGTGAATTTAACATGGTGGAGATAGGGCTTTCCCGGTCCCCTTAAATCCTAAAAGTGTACATATAGCACATACCATAAAATATCAAATTTTAGCTGAAAATTTGAAATTTAATTTTTTTTATTATTTTTCCCATTATTAGACTTATATATAGATTTCAAAAATAATTTTTCATAAAAATAGAAAAATTCGTGCAGTGAAGGGTTAACACGCACTATAACTTATAATGTGAAATATATTTTATCTTTATTTCCGCGCTTTTAAGTGTAATATCAATTTTTCGTTAATCACAATCCATTTTTTTACGAAATTTTAAGATTATGTTTGAATGCGGAGAGTATTTTTGAGAAACATACATTCTCAAACACCAATGGATGATTTTGCATTAATTTAAAAAAATATATTATTAAACGTTCAGAATCAATATGTATAAAATCAAGCGAAATGCATTTTCAGTTTTTAATTTTAGACACGCTAAAATTTATATTAAATATAATTAATTTGAATGAACTATGGATTTGCATGCAATTAATTTAAAACTGAAATATAAATTTTGATATATCTCAAAAATATTTATGTAAAATTAAATTAATATGTGTGTATACGAATTTTGAATACCTAAAATATTATAATAATACTATTGTTTTCAGCGCTCTTCGCTTTACAGAATTTGCATTAAGATTGTTAAATTAGATTTTAAGGAT